>OY735886.1:0-5000000 GCA_963506565.1 Tachystola acroxantha
TAAACCTAAACCTAAACCTAAACCTAAACCTAAACCTAAACCTAAACCTAAACCTAAAACCTAAACCTAAACCTAAACCTAAACCTAAACCTAAACCTAAACCTAAACCTAAACCTAAACCTAAACCTAAACCTAAACCTAAACCTAAACCTAAACCTAAACCTAAACCTAAACCTAAACCTAAACCTAAACCTAAACCTAAACCTAAACCTAAACCTAAACCTAAACCTAAACCTAAACCTAAACCTAAAACCTAAACCTAAACTAAACCTAAACCTAAACCTAAACCTAACCTAAACCTAAAACCTAAACCTAAACCTAAACCTAAACCTAAACCTAACCTAAACCTAAACCTAAACCTAAACCTAAACCTAAACCAAAACCTAAACCTAAACCTAAACCTAAACCTAAACCTAACCTAAACCTAAACCTAAACCTAAACCTAAACCTAAACCTAAACCTAACCTAAACCTAAACCTAAACCTAAACCTAAACCTAAACCTAAACCTAAACCTAACCTAAACCTAAACCTAAACCTAAACCTAAACCTAAACCTAAACCTAAACCTAAACCTAAACCTAAACCTAAACCTAAACCTAAACCTAAACCTAAACCTAAACCTAAACCTAAACCTAAACCTAAACCTAAACCTAAACCTAAACCTAAACCTAAACCTAAACCTAAACCTAAACCTAAACCTAAACCTAAACCTAAACCTAAACCTAAACCTAAACCTAAACCTAAACCTAAACCTAAACCTAAACCTAAACCTAAACCTAAACCTAAACCTAAACCTAAACCTAAACCTAAACCTAAACCTAAACCTAAACCTAAACCTAAACCTAAAACCTAAACCTAAACCTAAACCTAAACCTAAACCTAAACCTAAACCTAAACCAAACCTAAACCTAAACCTAAACCTAACCTAAACCTAAACCTAAACCTAACCTAAACCTAAACCTAAACCTAAACCTAAACCTAAACCTAAACCTAAACCTAACCTAAACCTAAACCTAAACCTAAACCTAAACCTAAACCTAAACCTAAACCTAAACCTAAACCTAAACCTAAACCTAAACCTAAACCTAAACCTAAACCTAAACCTAAACCTAAACCTAAACCTAAACCTAAACCTAAACCTAAACCTAAACCTAAACCTAAACCTAAACCTAAACCTAAACCTAAACCTAAACCTAAACCTAAACCTAAACCTAAACCTAAACCTAAACCTAAACCTAAACCTAAACCTAAACCTAACCTAAACCTAAACCTAAACCTAAACCTAAACCTAAACCTAAACCTAAACCTAAACCTAAACCTAAACCTAAACCTAAACCTAAACCTAAACCTAAACCTAAACCTAAACCTAAACCTAAACCTAAACTAAACCTAACCTAAACCTAAACCTAAACCTAAACCTAACCTAAACCTAAACCTAAACCTAAACCTAAACCTAAACCTAAACCTAAACCTAAACCTAAACCTAAACCTAAACCTAAACCTAAACCTAAACCTAAACCTAAACCTAACCTAAACCTAACCTAAACCTAAACCTAAACTTCCTTCCTTCCTTCCTTCCTTCCTTCCTTCCTTCCTTCCTTCCTTCCTTCCTTCCTTCCTTCCTTCCTTCCTTCCTTCCTTCCTTCCTTCCTTCCTTCCTTCCTTCCTTCCTTCCTTCTTCCTTCCTTCCTTCCTTCCTTCCTTCCTTCCTTCCTTCCTTCCTTCCTTCCTTCCTTCCTTCCTTCCTTCCTTCCTTCCTTCCTTCCTTCCTTCCTTCTTCCTTCCTTCCTTCCTTCCTTCCTTCCTTCCTTCCTTCCTTCCTTCCTTCCTTCCTTCCTTCCTTCCTTCCTTCCTTCCTTCCTTCCTTCCTTCCTTCCTTCCTTCCTTCCTTCCTTCCTTCCTTCCTTCCTTCCTTCCTTCCTTCCTTCCTTCCTTCCTTCCTTCCTTCCTTCCTTCCTTCCTTCCTTCCTTCCTTCCTTCCTTCCTTCCTTCCTTCCTTCCTTCCTTCCTTCCTTCCTTCCTTCCTTCCTTCCTTCCTTCCTTCCTTCCTTCCTTCCTTCCTTCCTTCCTTCCTTCCTTCCTTCCTTCCTTCCTTCCTTCCTTCCTTCCTTCCTTCCTTCCTTCCTTCCTTCCTTCCTTCCTTCCTTCCTTCCTTCCTTCCTTCCTTCCTTCCTTCCTTCCTTCCTTCCTTCCTTCCACATAGTTTGCGACATTTATTTTATTACGAATACGTTATATTATAAAATCCGGCCTGTGTGCGAATTGGACTAATCGCGTTCAAAATAATTATTAAAAACAAAGGATTTCTTGGCAGTGTGTTTTGAAATGCTTTACACCATTATAACACCTAATAAATTGTAATAGACCATTGTAATAATCCTCCACGACTAGACTCGGTCTCTGGTCCGACAGCTTCTCCTGCTGGAGCTCGTTCCTCTAACATCACATACACTCCACAGGTCACTGAGTTTATAGTTTATGTTTATAGCACAGCCCGGGCAGGCAGTTCTTGCACACCAGATCACCACAATAAATACCACAAATTGTCCAGTAGAAAATAGAAAGAACTAGGTACAGTGCGTAGCACATAAGAAAAAAGCGTCTATCTCGTTCAAGAGGTCACGAATGCAATGAAGCTGTCAAAATGTTCCCGTCACCACCACCAGGCTGGCGATGAGTGCTGCCCTCTTCAGACCACCGAGCAGATGCGTCGTATTTGAACTGGTTTGGCTTATTACTAGGCTCATCGATTTTTACCTACATTCAAAACTAGGTGTTGCATGGTGCGCGGGCCGCGCGCGGCCCGCGAGACTGCTCTGTTTTCGTGTTGTAGGCGCCGCAACTAAATAAACATTATCCGGATTGTTCGCTGTGTAAATAATTCGTGCAAGTCCTAAGTATCAAGCACCGCCCGAAAGTTGCAAGTTCAAAACTCTGTGAAAAACATTTATTTCGAAAAGAGTGTGCTCATTTAAAGTAGGTTATTGTTGTGATGTTTAAGGCAAGCAACGCTCGAAATGCCCGTATGCCAGAAACTTAAAGAAAGTTTTCAAAAGCCAAACGTTGCTAGCTGTACACAATTTCCATAACTCTGTTCATAATTCGAAAGGCAGGGGCATCTTTCAGCCTTTGGTAGCGTGGGGACGCTCCGGGCTTCGCCCTCCGCGGAGCTCGGCCTGTGGCCTCACAGCTCGGCTCGGCCTTCGGCCTCGCAAAAGTTACTTGGAAGGTGGGGACTTTTTTCTACTTGACAAGGGGACGCTTCGGGCTTCGCCCTACGCGGAGCTCGGCCTATGGCCTCGCAGTACGGCTCAGCCTTCGGCCTCGCAAAAGTTACTTGGAAGGGGGAGTTTTTTCTGCTTGGCAAGGGGACGCTATAGTTACTGATAGATATTTACCGCACGCCAGTAATCCTTTCGTTTCGTATAGGAAAATGTATGGAGAAAATATTATGGTTGACTGCTCGTCCGCCATTTTGTTTTTCCAAAAATTGACAATTTTCTGGTATACTGCATCATATGTGCTACGAAGTGGAATTGGTTGGATATTCCTCATGCGCTCGTGCTAGGCCAGCTAATTCGTCAAAGTTTGGTCTGAAATGTCCAAATTTTCAATCGGCTATATTTCTGCCGTCATTTTGTTTTTCAATTTCATCACTCATATGCAGAACGAGTCAAGATGAAGAAATCAGATCCCATGAAAGAAAGAAATCCCACACAGTCGAATACATCGATCGAGACCTTAGAACAAATCCTAATAAAACAAACTGAGAAGTTTGATTTAATCCTACAACAAATGAGTACCCTAATGAGTCTCATCACAACACTTGTTAGCAAACTTTCACCATGAATGCCCTACGCATAGCCAACTGGAACATTAATGGACTGGCTCCAAAGGCAGACGAGGTCCATATCCTAATAAACACCCATAAACTAGACATAGTACTGATTACGGAAGCGCACTGCACCAATAAAACTAATATTAAGATCCCAGGCTGCATCACTTACACAACTAACCACCCAGATGGAACAGGCCATGCTGGTACGGCGCTGGTCATACGCAAAGAGATCAAACACCATCTCCTCACAGAATTTAAGACCAAAGAAATCCAGGCAACTATGGTGTCCGTTCAGGATAAATGTGGGTTCTTCACAGTTGCAGCAGTCTACTGTCCACCTAGACACAACATCAAGGAAGACACGTTTGCTCTCTTCTTCTCACAACTGGGAGGCCGATTCATTGCTGGCGGAGACTATAACTCTAAACACACGCATTGGGGCTCAAGATTAATAACATCAAGAGGCAGGCAGCTGAAAATATGTTGTGACAGACAAAACCTTGTCGCCATATCGACTGCTGAACCTACATACTGGCCGACCGACAGAGGGAAGATCCCAGACCTACTGGACTTTTACATAGTAAAGGGACTATCCAAACAATACCTCAAAGTGGAATCTTGTCTTGATGGCTCATCAGACCACACACCAGTATTGCGTCACCGTTGCGACCAACTACTCTCTATGGAAATTTACTAAATCCTATGACAGACCCGTGGAAATGAAACCTCCCTTGAAACTGGCTGATAGTGGATGGGCTAGAACAAACCAAGATAAGGCAGATGCATTTGCTGAACACCTATCGGAAGTTTTCACACCTAACGAAACTGGTGGTAGTGATGGTGATGTGGATGAAATATTAAACCAAGATCTGCAACTTGATACGCCACCAAAACCGGTAACCCCGCGTGAAACCGCACGGCTTATAAGAAACCTCGACGACAGAAAAGCACCAGGATTCGACCTTATAACCAAGGAAATACTGCGGGAACTACCCATGAAAGCAGTAATGTTCCTGACCTACTTGTTCAATGGTGTACTCCGAACCCAACATTTCCCAAGCCTGTGGAAAGTATCCCAGATATTGATGGTACATAAACCAGGAAAACCTGCAAACGATGTCAAATCATATAGACCCATTAGCTTGCTGCCAATCCTATCTAAATTATTTGAAAAGGCCCTCCTAACTAGGATCTTGCCCACACTAAAAGATAATGAAGTAATACCGGACCACCAATTCGGCTTTAGACAACGACACTCGACAGTGGAACAGGTGCACAGAGTGTGTGACAAGATTAGAGAATCCTTGGAGCGCAGAGAGTACTGTTCGGCCGCCTTCTTAGACATCCAACAGGCGTTTGACAAAGTCTGGCATAAGGGTCTAAATTGCAAGATCAAAACCGCTCTACCACACAGTTATGTACCACTCATGACCTCGTATCTCTCAGAAAGGCTCTTCCAGGTCAGAGAAACAGGAGCTACATCTAAGTTCTATGAAATCAAAGCAGGAGTACCCCAGGGATCTGTTCTGGGTCCTGTACTCTACACGATATTTACTGCGGACTTGCCAACAGTACCGAGAATTACTACAGCTACATTCGCAGATGATACTGCCATACTTGCAAGCAGCAAAGATCCAAATACATCCTCGGAAATTCTGCAAGAGGGACTTAATCAAATAAACCTCTGGCTGAAGAAATGGCGCATTAAGGCAAGCGTGAATAAATCAGTTCAGGTGACATTCACACTAAGAAGAGGAAACTGCCCACCTGTACAACTCGAGGGTAGGACTCTCCCACACAGCGATGGGGTCAGATACCTCGGGATGCACCTGGATCGCCGTCTGACGTGGAAGTTGCACATTGGAACGAAGAGAAATGAAATCAACATACGATACAGAAATCTATACTGGCTAGTGGGTCGAAACTCCAAACTGTCAACAGATAACAAACTGTTAATCTACAAATCAGTGATCAAACCAGTTTGGATGTACGGAATCCAGCTCTGGGGTAGTGCCTGCAACTCAAATATTACCATACTACAGAGAGTCCAAAACTCAATACTCAGGGCTATATCAAACGCACCAAGGTTCATCACTAATGCTGAAATTCACAAACATCTGGGCATCGCAACAGTGAAGGAGGAGATCCGCCTCACAGTCACCAAATACAGGGAGCGACTATTCAACCACCCAAACACTCTTGCCGTTGAACTGTTGCACGCCCCCTACCCAAAGCGCTTAAAGCGACACACCATAATGGAGCTGGATGAATGAGCCACCCAATTTAAGAGGATGGCAGTCTCAATGGAGGCTGTGAATCGAAAGCCAAACTTCGCTCACCGCATTCGCTTATGGTCCGAAGACTGATCGCGGATAAAACCCAAAGAAAAAAAAAAAAAAAAAAAAAATTCATCACAAAGTAGGTCGACCATGTGACGCGTGTTTCAAATTTGAACGAAATCGGTTGGAAAATGGCGGAGATGGCATCACGTGACCCGCCGCCATCTTGTTTTTTCCCTTCCCTATAGTTTTCATCACTTTCACCTCCGGGGACTCCTTCAGACTAAACGGGACGGTCAATCAGTGAGTGAGTGAGTGAGTGAGTCAGTGGTAATCGAGCTACATATATTACCTACATTCAAAATACAACAAGCTGAGACAACAAGTGATCTTACAACGGCACATTTCAAATCGTGTTGTCTGCTACGGAATATTTATAAATGAATTTACACACGAATTGCAACAAGCAACAGCAACTCTGATACTTAAAAAATATTGTGGCGTCGTTTTACCCGACTGTGCATGAAGGAGTGTTATGTTTTTTTCTGTCAATATAAATTCTAACGAACCTGTTGCAAAAAAACAAACAATATTATTCTTTTACGTCAATAAATACTTGAAGTATACACACACAATAGACTTTTTTTCCAACCTAATTATTGTTATGTAGATGTCGTGGTCATATCGTTAAATTGAACATTTCATGAAATAGTCGACCATTTCATGAAATGGTGGCATTTCACGAAATCGTCAAATGTCTATTGGTCATTTCATGAAATAGCTTGGCCAGATCAATGAATAGAAAACGTTTTACGATATGTCCAACAAACGCACGGCTATTTCATGATATGACCAAACACAATTGGCCATATCGTAGAAAAATAGCAATAACTACCGCTAGAGGCGCTGAGAGCGCGCTTTGTCATTGTTTATGTTTGTGTGCGTAAGTAAATAATGCGGATTCATGTTGAAAAGTGAATAAAAATGTGCAAATTATATAAGAAAGTGTGTTGGAAACTTGAATAAGTGTTACTATACGAAATGGTGTGAATTTTATGACAGTCACGCAAAAACCAACCTCAATTTACAAAAAAAAATCTTGGGAATACATTTCACAGGTTAGTACCTATTTAAATGACAATATTTAGTTTATATCCTTTTAAAATCTCATCTAAGTATCTAAAATGTACTTATTTACTTTTAATAATTGAATCCTAGTTTAACATACATAATTTTAATTTTTAGGTTATACAACAAATAATGGAAAGTAGGGTGACCAGGCAACGAAAGTCGACGGACTATAATTTACTGGATTACAAAATATTACATCATGGAAAAACTGGAATTACAAGTTTTTAATGTACAAGAAGAAATGCATTGATGATCCTATTATTCGTATTAATTACGATGGAGAAATATTTTGAAATACTAACGGAATTTCATAAAGGTATACCGTATGTGAAACGAAACATTTTAACGTTCTATAATATTATAATACAATTTTGTACTTATTTTATTAGGTAATAAATATAATAATAATAAAACATTTAATAAAAACATCTTTATTGTCCTTTTAATGTGTTCAATATGAATATTTCGTATATTTAATTCCAGTGGACAATTGGTTTGAAATGCTTGTAAGAATGTTGTAACATATATATTTTTTTTATTTGGTAGGTACTGACTAGAACAATAAATAAGTTCGTAATAAGTATATTTTGAATTATTATTACTTACATCCTTAATGGGCACCCTACATTAATGATCTGACCAAACGTCGTTGGACAAATCGACGAACGTTGACGTTTAAACGATATGCCCAGCGCAACATGACGATTTCATGAAATGCCACCATTTCATGAAATGACTGACGATTTCATGAAATGCTCAATTTAACGATCTGACCACGACATAGACATATTAAATACGGATTTCTGTTAACTTTATCATTTCCAGTGGTGCGTCAAAGAATTAGACATACATACACTCGAAAAACATAACACTCCTTCATGCACAGTCGGGTAAAACATTTCTTTAAATGTCAAAAATAACGAAACTGTGGCAAAGAAACATTAGACAACAGATTCCAATTATATTAAATTTTAATTATAATTTTTTACTCCAATAAATACTTCAAGTCTCCTCGTATACGATAGACCTTTTCTTTCCATACTATCATTGTTCTGTAGACCTATTGAATACGGGTTTCTGTTAACTTTATCATTAGCAGCGGCTGGAAAAGCGTATCGCATTCGTCGCCGCGCGGGGACGTACTGCATACGGGTTTTCATGTGTTTAGGCTCTTAGAAAAGCGTACCGAACTCGTCTCTCCTCGGGGGACGTACAGAATACGGGAAGCCATATACGCAACCGGGGGACAGATTGAAAATATCAACATCATAAAGATATGTGTTGTAAGTATTACTCATGCGCCACAGAGGCGCACGCTTGCCGGCATTGGACTTGCAAGGCTTGAGCGCAAACAAGCGATGAGGACATGTAGCTCTAATACGTTGAGAACTATTTGTATGAAAAGTAATTTTTTCACGGATGCATGAGAATGCAGACCTGCCCTTGTAGCACGAGTCAACTAATATCAAACGCTTTGTAATAATGTCACTTTGACAGCTCCGCGGCGTTGCGTCGATCGCTAACGCGACTCGTGCTAGTCCCGCGATTACCTAATAATGTGGTATTCATTTCAACCACAGAATATATAATAGTACAAGTTTCAACTTGATACGTCCACCACGTGTTTCTGAGAAAAAGGTTTTGACAAGACACGAGCGGACAAACGGACAGACCGACGAAACACAAAGTGATCCTATAAGGATTTCTTTTGTTGGGTGTTAACCCTAAAAATAATGATTTTAAATGTACAATCTCGTTTTGGAAATCCTACTAATTTTGGGCTGTTTGACAGCTTAGCCTCTGCTTTCCCAGACGCAAGTCAATAATCTGAGTGTCCTTTTCCACAAAAATGAGCTTTTCAAAATGGAGCTTTCTTGAAAATATATAATAGTTTAGACCAGGCTGTATGCTCTAGTTAGCTTTGCCTTTCCATTTTGGATGTAATGAATTTATTAAAAAACATTGCAAATGGCGGGAATGTGACGATTGCAAAATTATTTGATAATTTTGATTTTATTGGTTGATTTGTTGTGTTTAATATTAGTTAATCAGAAAATGTTAATGAATGCCAGTATGTTTTTCAATAATTATATGCAACATCTGCAGTGTCGGGCTACATTCCCGGCTACACTACAAGCTCTCGGGAGTGAAGCGACTGCTGTGCTGACCTGCTTCGGCCAGGGTTTGAGACGCTTCTGCGACTCCCCTGGAGGAAGAAATGAAGACGATGAGATCCTTCATACCGGGCGACGACTCCTCTGGAGGAAGAAATAAAACTTCAATAGAATAACTCTGTTCCTTACATGACAATGGCAAATGTCGAGACCAGCTAAAGAAAATAATAATTCACAAATGTTTGTGTGGTGTTCAGAATGTCAAGGAATATGCTGAAATTGCTATGATTGTTACTAGCGCGAAATATTGGTACCGTCGTCTGCTGATTGACTGTGTGAAAATACACGTTTGGAACTTTGGACAGAACTAAAATCTATACCTACGTAGGTACGTTTCGTGATTCGGCCAAGTACCTACTGTGCTCGTCCCAAGCCAAAGTTATTTTATGACACCGTGTGTGCGCCGAGAGAATGAAACCAGTGGTGTAGTAACAAGTGAGTTTATTTCATTTCCTCTTTAGCCTAATATAACATTATCGTGTGTCGCGGTGGCGGTGCCTGTGCCGTGTGGCAGTGCCCGCCGGTGCCGGTGCCTGTGCCTGGCCCGGTGCCGGGTCCGGGTCCGGTGCGCGCCGCTAGCCGGACAGGTCGCCGTGGTCGAACAGGTCCTGGTCGTAGAGCACGGCGCGCACGGTGCGGCCGCCGAAGTAGCGCCCGTGCAGCGCGCTCGCGGCCGCGCCGGCCTCTGCGGGCACACAGGACATTGCGTGAGGTACCTACGCCGCACACGAGCCAGCCCGCCCCACAGCGCCGGAGACCCACTCACCCTGGGGCTCCGCGAACTGCACGAATATCTTGACCTGCGCGTGCGCCGGGTCCTCGTCCTCGCTCTGCCGCTCGTTGTATATGACGAGCCGGTCGACGCGGCCCCACTTGGAGCACTCCTCCTGTATCTCGTGGTGCAGCGCCTCGTCCACCTCCTCGGCCGACACCATGTTGCAGAGCAGCAGCGTGCGCGAGGCGCGGCGCCGCATGAGGCGCTGCATCACGAGGTGTCGCGCCGACTGGCCCGAGATGGACAGCGACTCCTGCTGCTGCAGCGTGTCCGGCGAGCTGTCCAGCAGCTTGCGCTGCAGCGCCGCCTGCTCGGCCCCGGCCGCCGCCGCCGCCGCGGCCAGCCCCGGCCCCGGCCCCAGGCCCCCTGCGGCCCCGGCCTGCGGGGGCTGCGGCGGGAGCGGCGGCTGGGGCGGGAGCGGCGGCTGGGGCGGGTGGTGGTCCGGGGGGTGCGCGGAGAACACGCGCGCAGTGGTCGGCGGCGGGGGGATGACCACGCCGGGCGGGGGGATGGCCGCGGGCAGGGGCAGGGCCAGCGCGGGCGGCAGGGCCAGCGCGGGTGGCGGGGGCGGGGCCGCGGGCGCGCCTCCTGCCTGCAGGGCGGGGAGGCCGGGCAGGGCCGGCAGGGCGGCGGCCAGGCCCAGGGCCGGCAGCGCGGCGGGCGAGACGCCCAGCGCGGTGAGCTTGGTCAGCCCCAGCGTCACGGCGTTGTGCGCCACAGCGTCCATGGCCTGCGACACAGGGCACGCGCGGGGTAGCTCACATCGGTATAGGGGTATTTAGGGGTGCTCCTTATAAAATGGTGAAAATGATGAGTACCAAAGGTTCAGAAATCGCTATATTTCCTATCATTCCTGTTATTACTAGACCTCTACGGTCATTACAGTAGTAATCAAAATTGTAAACCAGACTTCAATAATAAATTCCACATAGAAATGACTTGATTTTTAACTTTTAATATAAATTTTACAACAAACGTTATCAGCACGAGAGGAATACAAGTTATTTCTTCATAATATTTTGTATATGTAAATGTACGTATGTGTAACGTAGGTACTAAATAACCTTACTTGTTAATATGGGAGGCTATAGGTTTATAAGTAAAAAAAATGTAATTAGAATTAAGTATTTTAGAAAACTGTTTGTCTCCAAATAAAACAAAATAAAATAAATAAATAATAGACGCGGTTTTATCTATCCTATATATATTATACGCACATAAACTTTATAATGTAAAAGTTTCAAAAGGCCTTTTGATAGAGATGGTGATCGCGGTTCTTCTTCGGGAAGTGGAAGTGGCTTCTTATGGCAATATTTATGTGCCTGATAAACAAAGATGCATGGTTGCAGTACCTAGACATTGAAGAACATAAGGCATGTAAGGACCAAAGAGCTCTCTCCAAGATTTGTGGGGCCTGCTATACCTACTCATGCGCTGTGTGGTGTGGTATGGTATGGTGTGTGTGGTGGTTGCTTGCTAGCATGTCATCCGTAGTGTCTGCTGGCTGACCTGTATCTTGGCCGTGGCCGCCGCGGCCGCCACCGCCGCGGCCGTGGGCATGGCGGAGGCCTGCGGCGGGCCCTGCAGCGCGTTGGGCGGCGTGATGGCGCGCCCCACGCGCAGGTACTGCCCGCCCAGGTCGAACAGGTTCATGGAGGCGATGGCCTCGAGGGCGGCGGCCAGCGTGCCGTACTCGATGAAGCCGTAGCCCTTGTGCTTGTGCGCCGCGCCCTGCGCCACGCGGCAGTACGTGATGGGGCCGAACGCCTCGAACACGTTCTTGATGTCGTCCTCCGACAGCTCCGGGTGGATGGACGCCACGTAGATGCGGTTGTACTGCTTGGCCTCCTCCTGGATCTCGTCGATGACGGCCTGCGCCTGCGGCATGTTGGACGGCCGCCCGACCACCTTGATGTTGCGGCCGCCCAGCATCACGCCGTTCATCTGCTCGAGCGACAGCTGCGCCGCCTCGGGGATCTCGTACTCCACGAACGCGAAGCCCTTGTGCTTCTGCGTCACCGGGTCCCAAGACATGTTGATCGACTTGATCGGCCCGAACGGCACGAACGCCTGCCGGATGGTGTCCTCCTTCAGCTCGAACGAGATCGAGCCCACGTACACCCTGCAACACAGCGCGCACCGGACCATGACAACACCGCCCTCCACCCTGCACCCTGCCCGCCCCACCCCACTGCACTCGCACGCGGGCGGCTCAGATCTTTTCAGCTGTCGTGCTTCACCGGCTCGACTCGACCTCGCGGGAGGAGCCTCGCGTATCGCTCTCATCACGGCCGCCCACGCGTGGGGGGTAGGGGGTGGGCCGGGTGGAGGAAGGCCCCGAGCGAGGCACGTACCTGCACATGAGCGCGAGGGCCTGCTGGCGCTGCACCTGCGTGCGCTGCGAGGCCATCTGCTGCTGCTGGTGCGCGAGCGTCTGCTTCATCAGCACCATCTTAATGCTCTGCTCCATGGCGTACTTCTTGGCGCGCGCCACCGCGTCCGCCTGCTCCGCGCCCAGCCGCGGCAGCGACCCGCCCAGCACGGCCGGCAGCGTGGGGCACTTGGCGCCGGGGCCTGCGGGCACGACACACGTGTCACGCACGTCACACCCAGCCTCCCCATCCCACCCCCCCGGTGCCCCCCGCACTCACCCGTGAACACGTCCCCCGTCTGCTGCAGGTCGTACACGGGCGCCGCCAGGAACCCGCCCGCGCCCGCCGCCGCCGCAGCGGCCGCCCCCGCCGCCCCCCCTGCAAGCAGCCGCCCCGTCAGCCCGCGCGCCTCGTGCCCCGCGCGCCGCACACACGCCTCGCACTCGCCTCGCTCGCACGCACCGTCCTCGCCGCGCGCCCCGCACCCCGCGCGCGCACACACACACACACACACACTCCAGCCCTCTCACACTGGCGCCCCGCCCGTCGCGCCCGGCACACTGCCGGGTGCTCTGCCCGGGCACGGCGCGCTCCGCCCACCCACTCGGTCACAGTGCGGCCCGGCCCCGGCCCGCGGCCCCAGACCCCGGGGCCCGCGGGGCGCGCGCCGGCTCACCGCCGGTCGCTCCACCGATGATAAGTAATGAGGTATGTACATTGTGCGCGCGCCGCCGCCGCCCGCTCGCCGCCGCAGCGCTATACCGCGCTATAGGTACCGCCGCTCTACCATAAACCTAACTTATATCTAGCCTGAAACAGAAAGCAGAACAACGTATCACTGAGCGCGTGCTACACACAGGGCGGGAGTGCCCCTTGAGTGCGGGCGCGGGCTCGCGAGCCGCCGCCGCCGCCGCCGCCTCAGCGCCGCCGCGCCTGCAACAGCGAGCACACGCCCTCCGCGTTAGTCCGCTCCCACTGGACCCACACCCCCTCCCCCTCCCCTCGCCCGCCCACCTGGCCCCCGCCCCCCCACTCACCCGGTCCTGCGCCCCCCTCGGCGCACATGACGTACACTGCGGGCGCGGGCTGCGGGGCCTGCACCACGTGCGCGGGGTACTGCAGCGCGCCAGGCACCACGCCCCCGCCGCCGCCGCCGCCGCCGCCCTGCAACTGAAACCACCGCACGTGCTACTATTCAACTCACACATGACATCAGTGTCACACACATGTTAGCATGCTAAGTGCTAAGTGACTGCTATTCATTCGTTTGTCCGGGCCGACTGGGCAGAGTCCTCCCCCGCACCTGGCCCGACCATGAGCACAGTCAGACAGAGTTCACAATTGCTGCCACATGGCCAGTTCCCCCGCTACCGACCACGGAGTGCAATAGAGTAGTGCATTCCGGATTGCCTGCCGTGCCGAGGTTCCGCAGCATGTGGGACATATTTGCCAAGGTGCAGAGAGATGGCTTCCCGGCCATACTGCATGAGCAAGAAAGTTTTTATATCTAGTTTAGTTACCCTGTAATTTAGTTAGTACTACTAATTTCTTCCTGGCCGAAGTAGACTTTGTTTCTTTTAGTTTATACAAAACAACTGTCTGCTTGTCATACTGAAGTGGGAATATACCTACCACATTACAAATAACACAACTCGGACCCATTATCAAGAATAAAAAAGTAGCTTTATTGATGAAGTTCTTCGATTAAACTCCATGATGTGTCTGTTTCCCAAATACATTATTTGAAATCAGGACACCCGAGCTCCCTCGGACAGTGGAGGTTATTCAGCCATACAAAATAACATGATTAGTGAATATAATTACTTACCCTCATTTTCTTGGAATAACAAGACCAAGATTCAGAGATCATTTTGAGTACAAGCATAATCCAATCGGAGCTCGCTCTTACAATAGTCAAATTTCATACAATTTTGACAGTTGTAAGAGCGAGCTTACAGTCAAAATTGTCTCTGAATCTCAATGCCAGGCCCATAGGTTATAATATTGCGCTTGATCTATTCACATTCCGGTATAAAATGTAAGAAATTAACTAGGGGGTTGTTGGAAAAAAGGCCGGTCAGAGTGTCGCTAAGGGGGCACAATTTTTTTTTTAAAATTTCGCTGAAAAATATAAAGCAAAATACACAATCACAGACAACGCCGAGTTTTAACGGCACAAGTTTGAAGCCTACCAAACCAGAAGCGCAACAGTTCCGGAGTTAAACCTGCGGTTGTAAATCCCCCTGTTAACATGAGTTATCACTGCGAGTGTCGGCTGCCTGGCGAGCCGCGCGTGGCCCCGGCCCATGGGCCCCGGCCGGCCTGCGCGTGTGGCCCCGGCCTCGGGAATTCGAGAGCGCTGTTACTATACATACCAGTTCCATGTTTATGTCGATGAATCCTTGGAATACCACTTCACAAATATAATTACAAAAACAATGCACACGCAACGCAATGCTCGGTTCAGCTTATTTTTCAAGACAAAAAAAAACTGTCGAAAGATGACAATCTTTTTATATTTATCCTTGGTCCAAATTGAAAGGCAAAGCAAACTATAAACTGTACAGCCATGTTTGATATTAGAACCGTGCTGTTGGCATATTTTCGAACCATTACAATATTTAATTCACCCGAGCCAATCTACATTGTTTGGTATAACATGCGTCTAGCGGTAATTAATATCGACTTTTGCAATAACTATATTACAAAATTGCTTTAAATAACAATAATTTTACTCTTCTCTGAGCTCTGCGGCATGGTCTGTGGTTCACAACTTCGCAAAGATACCGCAAGATGGCGCTGAGTACAATAAATTTTAGTATGATTTGATTTTTGATTGGAGATTGTTGTGTTGATAATGAAATATGATAGTCATGATAATTTCATGGTTTGATCCGCAAATTACTAAGAGGATATTCTACGAGTTTGATCTTTCCAGGCGCGCGGCGGGCGAGCGGATCCAAAGAGTAGGTGCCTTGCCGAGGTACCCTTTTATACCATCTACCGATAAATAAGTAAAGTACAGTTTTGTTTTCATAGGTTACTCGTGCGAGTCGTGCGGCACACACGGCACGAGTCGTGCCATGAAGATAACTTCCGTGTCAGAAGGGACCACCCGAAGGCCTAAACGGGTGGAGCAACCGCCTTGCTTGGCATTGTCACCTGCCTGGCACTGGCATATTGCACTGGCACGGCCAGCCATCTCCCTGTCCCTCCACGGTCCTCAGCGATTGGATAGATGGATTGATTGATCTCCCATCGTGCGCGTGAGTGCGTGCCGCGTGCCAGGGCGAGTGCGGGGCGGGGCGGGGCGGCGCGCCCCGCCCCGCCCACACGGTGCTCTCCCCCCGCCACCCGCCCCCCGCCGGCCAGCAGGCAGCCAGTGCGCTGTCCCAGCCAGAGAGATCGTGTCGTCAACTCGTGAGTTCGCTCCGTCGTATAGTGCGGCTGCGTGTGAGTCTGCGTGCGCGCTGTCAGCTGTGTGCAGGCCAGTGGGCTCGCACGCCGCTCCCTGCAGCCAGCTGGTGCGCTGTGCGCGGGCACGTGCAGGGCTCTGCTGCCTGCGGGCACCCGTCGCCTGGACACCGGCCGCTCACTGCCCGCCTGCCTGCCTGCCTGCACGTACAGTGAGCCCCGGGCCGGCGCCGGCGGGCCAGCGGGCACGGCGGGTGGACAGTGGAGTGTGCGCAGTCGGTGCTCTGCGGCGCTGCGGCCGGACCGGGCGGGCGGGACGGAGCGAGGAGCCAATGGACAGCGCCCGGACACCGTAACAAAGGTGGGACATACGCAGAGCTGGATAATAATATACTTTGTAGATAGATACTTATTAAAATTATTAGTTACAACGTTCCTAGTCCCCCCCGAGCGGGAGGCCCGGGATGGGGAGCGGCGCGACCCGCGAACAGGTGGTGTGGGGCCAATGACCGGGTGCGGTCGTGTCACTCTCAGATCAGGAAAAATGTCTCATATGAATTGATGAGCCGGTGGAGCGGTACCAAGAGGTAGTGCGAGTCCAAGTGTCAGTGTTGTGTTGTGAGCGCGCGCCGGCGCCGGCCGCGTCGGCTCGGCTCGGCTCGGGTCGGGCGGCTATTCCGGGCGCGCTATTTGCGGGGCGAACGAGCCGCGTACACATCCACCACACCGCACCCCACCGGCCCGGCCTCACCCCCGCCGCGTGTAAACACACCGGCCGGTACTTACTGCAGGTGAGTGCGGGCGACGCGACGCCCAATATGTACTGGGTGACGAGCACCCTACATCTGGTTACAAGGGTCGGTCACCGCCACCCGACCATACGACAGAACTACTAGCTAACTGGTCAACTATTGGCTGACTGGCTGACTAGCGAATACAAAGTGTCGCGGGAGACCCTCTCCAGCGACACGTTGTATTGTGTGTACACTGAGCCTCCTTTCCTGCGGTAGGAGGCCGAGTAGCCCCCGGCCGGCCGTGTAGTGTCGGCGCGCCCGGGCCGATGCCCATGTTGCTATGTACGCACACCATGGCGGTTGTACTTGCAGATGGTGTGCAGCTGAGCCGCTGCGGTGCGGCGCTGAGCGAGCGGGATGCGCGCGGGGTGAGGCTGCGAGGGAGGGGGAGCCATGTGCAGCGCGCGCCTGCTGCTGCTGGCCGCGCTCACAGGTGGGGGTGGGGGGGGGGGGGGGGGGGCACACAGCTCCTCCTGCAGGGACACCTCGACCCCTACAGGAGGTACTGTGTGGACATTGGATTTTTCAAATTTCCCCAGATTGAAATTTTTTTTCCCCCAAAATGATACGTTTTGCCAAAAAATTCCAAAAATTTATTTGAGAAATAAATTATTTAATATTTTTGTATTTTTAAGGTTTTTTAATAAACGGCGATAAGCAAGACCGTCATTACTACTTGTACTATTATATATTCTGTGTCATTACAAAGACTCGCGTATAATTTATTTAGTTATATTAATGGCCTCGACAGTTCGTCATTTGCCAATGTCATGTTATGTAATTTTTCGTACACAATTTTATCAATTCTTATTTATAGTGTAATTGTACGACAATTTTTTTTACATAATTTAAGTTCAATAAGTACATCTTTTTTCTACCTCCAGACGAGTCGTCGAAGCGTCTTCAACCCTGGACAAAGCAGCTCCGCAGTCACGTTCACTCTTGAGCTCAATAATGGAACTCTTGAATCTAGCTCGAAACGCAATTATTGCATATATTTTTTATTATTTATAAACTCACACCTGATTCCCGTAAGGGTAGGCAGAGACGATGGACTTCCATCTGCTGCGACCCTAGCACACAACCCTCGCATATTTTATATTTGTATGCCCTTAAGACAGGTCGTGGTGACACGTTCTTAATATCAACATCTTATAATTTTGCACCTACCTGTACCTGGCGCAATAAATGAATTTTAAATTTGAATTCCTCCACATTCATCAATCTCTTCATGCATGCTTGTCGGGTTGTAGGAGACCGCACTTGGCTCTTTTTCAAGACATCGCCAATTTGGTCGACGTACGTTCTCCAATCAATTGCATAATATAATTATTCAAAAATTCCAACTTAACTTGTGACATTTAAACACTAAACTATATACAATACAATCATCGAATAATTTTGCAACCTATAGCGTTCCCGCCATTTTCAAAAGTCCAGAGACATAAATAATTAGGTATTTAACAAAATATATTCAGAATTTCGGCGTCTTCTTCGGTGGAGTATGCTGAGTGCTGTTGAAGTTTTCTGAGCTGAATTTTTATATCATTTTAACAGTAGGCTGAAAGTTTGAGTATCCACTACGGGCTGCTAAGTCAAATCTCACCCTTAAATAGTGATGTAAATATTCGGTTAGGCAAATATATTGAGCCATGTCAGCCATGATCTTATAGAATATTCGCCCCCAAAATTCCCTGCCCTGAATTTTTTTCCCCAAACTTTTCCCCAGCAATGTCATTTCCCCAAAAGCCAAATTTTTCCCCAAAATTGCGAGAAAACCCCCCAATCTGGTAACCCTGTGTGTGGAGGGCAGGGGATGACAGTCGAACAGGAGAGAGGGGGCTCCCTGGGGATAAATGAATAATCACATCTGCGGTCCTCAGTTGGCCCTGGGAGCCTCCTTGTACCGTGTGGTCTACTGGCCAAACTCATTGTCCCAGTAGTCTCGCAGGTCTCCGCCGTGGCCTGCACGGTTACCTAGCTAGGTGCTTAGGCCCTACAGGAACACGTCATCCTAAAGTATTTGTAATATTTCCGATTCCGATGATGATATCATTCGTAGTTTATTTTTAAAATCGATTCGAATAAGCGTGTCCGCCCCATGGCCCCGGGCGCGGGCGCGGGCGTGAGTCAGGCGGGCACGTGTGCGGCCCGGGGGCGGGGCGGGGCGATGTGTTGCGGGCAGGAGGTGTGGTGAGCTGTGTCATGCCCGGCGCCGGACACTGGGCACCGGGTAGCGGGCAGCGTGCAGCGGGCATGTCGCAGGCAGTGAGCGGCGTGGCGTGTGGTTGCAGTGGCTGCGGCCGGCGGGGGACGCGGAGCGGGCGCGGGTGCGGGCGGGGGCGGGCCCCAGTGGTGCGCCGGTGCCGGCGGTGCGGCCCGCGCGGTGGTCGCGGCTGCGGGCGGCGCCGTGACGCTGCGGTGCTGCGTGCGGCGCCAGGCGGACAGAGCGGTCAGTCACACACCACAACACACATAAACTTTCGCCCCCCTCCTGTACCCAGTTGTAGCGACTATGTTTCCAAAACATCGACATTACAGTGTGATTCCAACCAAACTGTTGTCCGGGAGCGCGCGCGCGTGCGTGTGACGTCACGGCGCGCGCGCACCGCCCCCGCGCCCCCGCGCCCCGAGCCCCGCGCCCCGCACCCGGCGCCCCGAGCCCGATATAGCGCGCACGCGCGCGGCACGCGCCACACTTCCCGGAAGTGATATTTTTACCTTTTTGCGATGGAACCGATGCGAACCACGCGCACGCGCACGCGCACGGGGGCTGGGGCCGGGCAGGGGGCGCTGCGAGTACGAGTGGATATAGTTATAAATAGTATTGTAAACCCGACTACGTCACCCACTGCACTCTGGCCGTTGTCACCGGCGGCGGCGGGCCGGCCCCTGGCCCCTGGGGCCGCCATCGACTTGCTCCTGTCATGGTCACGGTGGCTGCCTGTCGGTGGCATCAAAATGTCCAGGCATAATTAGAATCATAGATAATCTTTTTAATAGATACAAAATACACTGTATATATTCTTGTTAACGTTTTTTGCAATTTACACGCTAAGCAAGATACACCAAGTCTTGGGAATGATAAGATGCATGATTTCCACTGCATGGACAACATAACATGAATAATTTATTACAATACTTATTACGTTCCGTTTTATAATGTGCTCACATACTTGTACTGTGCTACTAATTGTGAGTACCACCATGTAGCGGTGCCCGCCATGTAGTCCCAGTGTGTTGTGCGGCAGGTGTCTTGGGTGCGCGCGCGGGACCTGCAGATCCTGGCGCACGCGGGGCTCGTGTTCAGCGCAGACACCAGGCTCACCGTGCCCCGCACTGTGGCCCCTAGCCCTGGACCCGGGGCCGGACCCGGGGCCGAGGCCGGGGCGGGTGCAGTGCACTTGCTGCGCATAGCGGCCGTGCGCGCGAGTGACGCCGGCCGCTACGAGTGCCAGCTCAACACGGAGCCCAAGATGAGCCAGTACGTGCAGCTGGAGGTGACGGGTGAGTGCCTGCACACCACTGCACCGTGCTGCACTGTGTTGCACTGTGCGTCGCGCGGGCTCGTGTGTGTGCCTATGTGACGTGACGTGTGTGTTGTGTTTGTAGATCACGAGGATGTGCCCGATGCGGGCGGTGTGCGCGTGTGGGCCGAGCGCGCCGGGGCCGGGGCCGGGGCCGGGGCCGGGGGCTGCGGGGCGGGGGCGGGTGAGGACGGAGCCGAGGCGGAGGGGAGCGTGTTTGTGTGCGCGGGCGAGGCGGTGACGCTGGTGTGCGAGGCGAGGCGCAGCGCGGCCCCTGTGCAGTGGGTGCGGCCCGGGGACACGCGGGTACGTGTGGCGGGGCGGGGGGCGTGGGGGCCCGTGGTGTGTCGGGTCCAGGTATCGGTGTACAGTGCACTCAGTATCCGTGTTGTGTCGCAGGCGGTGGCGGTGCCGGTGTCCGTGTCGGCAGACTCCGACTCCGGGTCCGGGTCCGGGTCCGTCGTGTCGCGGCTGCGGCTGCGCAGTGCGGCCGCGCGCCACGCCGGCACGTACTGGTGCGAGGCGGGGGCCGGGGGCGGGGGCGGGGCGCGGGCGGCGCTGCGCGTGCGCGTCACGCAGCCGGGCGCGCGCACAGGTGAGCCGCGCACCTCACGCGCCGGGGCCTCTGCCTGCCTGTATCTACATAGTGCGTGTGCTGCTTGCAGGTGATGCTGTTCCCCGCGTGGAGTCCATGCAGCGGGACGGCGCTCCCCCGCCGCTGCTGGCCGCGCGCGCCCCGCCCCACCCGCCCCCGCGCCCCGCCCCGGCCGCGGCCCTGGCGCTCGCTCTCGGGCTGCTGCTGGCCGCGCGGTGACCACACACCACATACCTATGTCTGTATATACTGTGCCCCTGTACATACGCTGTACATACCTAGTGCTCCGGCACCATCGCGTCCGCCCACACCCAACAGCCCACAGCCAACAGCCCACCGCCTGTTCTATGTAAATATAATGAGTATGTAGAAATTAATGACGAGTTTTACTGACTTGACTATTAAATTAAAATTCTTCAAATTAAGCATAAACCGCCGCCGCGCCATCGCTACCTACAGAGCCCTTTTTTTCGTACCAATACTATCGCTGTAAGTACTAGTACACTTACTTACCCAGTATCAAAATTACGGATTGGAATGACACAACAGTAATTAATTGCTTTCAAACGGTGAAGGAGAATATCGTAGGGAACCGTGCCGTGCTTGAGAATACAAAATATATCTGAGGCATATGTACCACCAATCCGCACTAGGCTCGAGTAGTGGAGTACGGTCCGACGTGCGTTGACTTTAGTAAGCTTAGGCACCAACAGTGGTTTTTTAGTTTTTTTGATGTTTGAAGTTGATGCTGAATCGGGAATTCATTGATTATAAGTCGCTGGAATTAATTATACTGTCCGTCCATCCTCTCTGCCTGCCCTCCACCGCTAGGTGCGTTGTAGGGCGGCGATGATTCCCGTGGCCTGCCGCGGCAGCCGGGCGGGAGTGAAGGTATAATCTAGTATGAGCTGCTCAGTACAAACCCGGGCTCGCGCCGGCGAGGGGCCGAGCGGGGGGTGCGGGGCGGGGTGCGGGGGGGGGGGGGGGGGGGGGGGGGGGGGGGGGCGCGTCACTTATTGCGGAACACGTTTCTATTTAATAAAGCAATTTGTAAAAAGTCAATTTGCATCGGAATGAGGCAAGGGTTGTCTGTCCTCGCCTCGAGAGGGAGGCAGCCCTGCGGCCGGCGGGCTGGGGGTGCCTGTGGCCGCGCACGTGTGCATGCAGGCCATCTGCACACAACATTATGTGTGCATGGAGTGTGGGCGCTACCGGTGTTATTGGAATACATTGAGTGCAGAGTGCGGCGCCGGCCGGCCGCACCGCACCGCACGGCACAGGCCAGACTGGGAATGGTATGAGATGTGGTGCGCCGTAGCGTGGCCCCGCACGAGCAGCCCTTCCTATGTGCGAGGCCTGCCTCGGACCACCGCAAGGCCGCTAGGGCTGCTCCCCCGGCCCCGGCCCCGGCGCATGTGCCCCGCCCGCAACCAATGAGCATCACCGCTCCGGGTAGGGAACAGCTTCACGTACAATTAGATCAGGCGGACCCCAGCCCCGTGGAGGGCCCCCGGGCTCCCGGGCTCCCGGGCTCCCGGGGCGACACACGGCGAGATGATATTGGTTATTTATTTGCACATACACGGCCGGGGGCCGGGGGCCGGGGGGCTCGGCTCGGGCCCCCGGGGGACAGGATTCACATTTGACGAGATGCCGTTTCCTTGATTGTGCGCTAAATTAGTTTGTGCGGCGGCGGTGTCGTAAATTGCTTGATTGGATGTGTTTCGCATTACCGGATACCGATTTGTTGTGATCATGTTATTAAGAAAAAAATATATCGAAGAAGTAGGTACTTATACGCCCCTATGTACTTCCTCGGAGCCTACACCTGCGCGACGTACATAAAACCGCAATCAACTTCCACGTGCTCCCTGTCCGGCTGTGTGTGTGCGTGCACACACCGCACAGCCCTACACCTCGCGCCCTGCTCCCTGCCGCCGGCCCTGTGCCCTGTGCCCTTTACCCCAAACATAAATACCAGCTTTAAAAATACTCTAAGCACAATTTAAATGACCTCGTTTGAGTTTTTATTGTTCCTGGACGTTTATTTTTATGCGGCTCTTTTGTGAGCTGGTTTGTGCGCCCCCCGTCCCCTCAGCCCCCGCCCGTCTCCCGGCCCCCGTCCCCGGCCCCGTAACGGCCGGCAGGGCCCAGCCCCTAGCCCTACCGGCCCCGCGTGTAGGCACCCTGTTGCCGCGGCCGAGCACTGGCCACTGGCCACGGGACAGGCTTGAGGCAACTCGCCGCGCCTACGAGTGCACGCGTAGCAAGCAGCGGCGTAGCGCGCACCACGTAGCGCACACGGCTACGGGCTACGGGACGCGCATTAGGTTCTATCGCGTACCAGGGAGGGAGGGAATGCACTCTCACAGCTAAATGTCAATCTCGGTAGTGACGAGATTTAGAAGAACAAATGTTGCGAGATCTCGCTGCATACAAATACGCTAATAAAAATATAAAAAAATTATGGTTATTTGTATTGCAGCTTGTTATAAATTGGTTTTAGAGGCGAAATAATGAAATTAAATATGAACATATCTATAATTAATCATTTAAGTACTCATTTAGAAAGTTTTACAAATAATAGGTATAATTGCTGGGCAAACTTCTGCCTTTTGGCCCGTCGGATTCGAAACAAATTAACTTCTTGGTAGGTGCGATACTTGCCTTGTAGACGTTTTTGTGACCGGTTCATCGGCTGAAAGCACGTAAAATGGATATAAAATCAACTATTTGCCAATTCGCGAGATCGGGTAAGATTTTGAGATCTCGATATTTCAAGGTCTCGGTATACCGATACCGAGATTGCATTCTCTAATACGTACGTAGTAAGTAATTTAATTACCCAAAATCTTTAACTAAATTTAGACATCGCCGCGAGCGTATCGTGTTTTCGAAAACCAATATAATTTCTGTACTTTAAGTAGCACAATTTCTGTATAATTACGGCCGAGGGGGTGGGGTCGGGGGCTGGGGGCACATGGTAACCACCTCGAGCTGATCACTCGGAAGTGCTGCGGCTATCGTGTGGTAATTTTTCATCACATCTGATACATGTGGTGTGTACAGCACAGGCCGCTGCACAGTGCCACGAGGACAGCAGCACGTCCCCCCGCCCCCGCCCCCACCCCCACCCCCGCCAGGCGGAATACAAGATCACACGGTAATAAGGAGCGTTATACAGAGACCAGAAATATATTATGATGATTTGATTTGATTGTGAGTGCACGCGAGGCGCTCTGAGCAGGCTCGTGTGATGTCGGCGCAGGGCGGGGCGGGGCGGGGGATGACGCCGCACTTCAACTCTCAACAAAATGTAATTTCCTTAATCATTCGATTGTAAAATGTGCGTCGCGGGAGCCTGTGGGTGCGGCTGGGGGCCCCACAGCCCACGGCACAGCCCCCAGCACGGCACGGCACGGGCATCACTCGTGGGTCCGGCGCGAGGGCCTCCTCCCGGCCGCTAGGAGTGATGTGCCAGGCGCAGTATCGTGTGTCGCCGCGCCCGCGGGCCGTGCTGTGCTGTGTGCGGTGCGGTGCGGTGCGGCCGGCGCGAGGGAGGTGATGGTGCGCTGGCTGGCTGGCTGGTGCGGGGGCGCGGGGCGGCGGGCGGCGGGCGGGCGTGCGCAGGGCGGCAGTGTCGCGCCGGCCGCCGCGCAGGCAGCACGCACCGCACGTCCGCCCGCCGCCCCTCGCCCCGCGCACTACACGAGACGAGTGCGCGCCACTCGCACCCAGCCTGCAGCCAGCCAGCCAGTGTCCGCCCGCGCCCCGCGCCGCGCAGTGACTAGTGCCGGCCCCGCGGCCGCACGCCGCACACACGACGGACACCGGGTGACACGTGTGCGACGACCAGACCAGCGCCCTGTGCTGTGACCGACACCGTCGGTAGTGAACCAATATTATTAGTGTGTGCCGGTGAGCAGTGAGTGCGCAGGGTGACGGTGCCCGGTGCCCGCCATAGTGCCTGTGTGCCCGTGCCCCGTGCCAGAGCCCAGGGCAGGCCGGCCGGGTGCACTGTGTGCCCGCCGCCGCCGCCGCCGCCGGCCACAGCGGCCGCTCCACACACCGCACAGTGAGTAGCTACACATGTACACCACGCACTGACAACACTGAGTGCACCGCTCATTGTTGACAGGCACTCAGTGACATGCACAACAATCAGGGGTAGGTATTTAGGGGCTCAAAGGCGAGCTCCTTGCCAAATGTGTTTCTAATGACTTGTGTCGACCCAATGTGGCATTAATATTGTTTTGGTCAGATCAATCACGATACGTTGCGGCGCTCCGCAAATGATACCTCTAAGTAAGTATGAAGGTATGCTTTGCTTGGAACTTGCCGGCGGGAAACAAACTTCTACTTCCGCAACTTTTGTCTAAAGGTGCTGTCGTAATTAGTATTGTTGCGTGGGTCTGTCTGTCTGGTCGTTGCGTCCGGCTCCGAGCGGCGTCGGCAGGACGGGACGGGCATAGGCTGGGGAATCAATTAGTGCCGTGCAGTGAGCCAGCGTGCCCCGTGTCCCCGGGGACAGGGAACGGGGGACGGAACCAACTTTTTTGACGAAGAATTAATTAAGTAAGGATTACTTCGGTGGACAAAGGGATCCCCATTTTTTGTTCATTATGTTGTGACGGCCTTTAAAAATAACTCGGCAATTTGTCAATATCTCTTTTCGGTGAAACATTTTTTGTCCACTTTTATTTATGCTTGGAAATATCTTATATTATTATTATTATCAAGATCGAACTAACTATAAGATCTAACTTTCCAAGACAGTGATGTGACTTCTATAATGCTGTATTATTGCTAAGAAATTGTTCATTATTTTGTCATCACAGAATGGCAATTGAAATAAAGGCAATTCTCACCGACTTTATATATTCCCCTGAATCACTCCATGCCGGTCCTGAGCCCTGAGCTGGTGCCCATATTGTGTCCGCTGCGCGCTCGCGCCCCGCCAGCGGCCGCTGCGCGCCCCTGGCCTGGACCAACAACTGCAGTACTAACATACGGCAGGCGAGTGACGCTCGCTCGTACCGTACCGTACCGCACAGGATAACTGGCGATGCCGTACCAATAGCTAGGTGATAATATATTATAACATGCAGGTAAACCGAGTTAATTACTCCCAAAATCATTTCAACTCAAACTTAACACTCAATGAACACAGAACAATATGAAGTTAACTGATATCACAAAAGATAACCAACACACGAGGAAATGTGACCGAACAGTGTCGCGTGCATGATGCACTCGGTCGGAGCACCGGAGCACCAGAGCATCGGACAACAGAGCAAATAGGAGGGAAACACGACTTAGTCATAAGTTATAGCGGTCGTCTTATTACAATCCCGCACTTTGGGAGGAAAAGGAGAATTGTACAAAAGGCGTTCGACCGATCTCTCACCTCCGTCCGGGTGACGGGCTCCGGGTGACGGGCTCCGGGTGACGGGCTCCGGGCTACGGACACGTCGAAAGAGAAAAGGACAAACGGCCGCTTTGAAGTGGAAAACAGGACGCGGAGTGAAAACAACATTTGGATAAAAATGCTTTCTCCGGAAACGAACTCGTTTGCCGAGAGCCGCCGCACGCAGTATGCAGCACGCAGCACGCAGCACGCAGTATGCACGACACTCAGCAATCGCTGTATCACCATTGCACGGCGACGGCCATATCTTACGAGGAGCTCTTTGCGCCAACTCTTTACACCTCTGCCGCAAGAAAGAGGAATTTTTATATATTTAGTGGGCTGCGACCAAAAATAACCTTTTATGTTACCTGTACGAAAATAGTATGTACCATTGAGGTGTGTAAAAAAAAGGGTGGAAAAATAGTATGTATGTACCAATATGTTCGTATTGTATGCGAGCCCCTAGAAGTGTTCCATTTGCCAGCCGCCTCGAGTCCCCGCAGGCGCGCTCACGACACGAGTGAACCCCTATCTATTGTACTGGCTGGAGTGGAAATTGGATATCGCGCGTGTCTGCTATACTCTGCGGCGAATTGTTTCAATTCCTGGATGTGGAACAGAGTATCTTGTGAAATGATGTTGGGCGGTGCCTATTGCGGGGCCACTTGGAATAAGAAACCGATCGGGAATTATGCGTGTGTTATGCGCCGACCGGGGTGGGGACGGAGGGTCGGTTGGAGCAGTCGCTTCATCAGACCCGGGCACCATCGCTATGGTTCGTCGGGGGTGTCTATGACCGCGCTCACATTATCAGCACATAACCTCCATTTGAGTGACCATATCGCATCTCTGAGCCATCTAATGAGCGTGTTGGTGATTGGGTGCGCTTTATGTGTGAGTCGGTGAGTGTAAGAGCAGTGCGAGCCCGCGGGCACCTGTGCGGTGCGGTGCGGTGTCCGAGCTCGGACTCGTACTCGGGCGCGGGCACTCACTCGCGGCCGCAATCTATCGGCCGCGAACTGGCCGGTTATGAGTTACGGCGTCGGCCGGGCGCGGGGCGCGGGGCGGGGTGCGGGGCGCGGTGTCGGTGCGAGCGCTGTGCGCCTGATTTATGTCTATCGAGGCGGAGTAGCGGCGCACAGTGCGCGATAGTGCCGCCACTCGCCCCAGCACCAGTGCACCGCACTCGCCCCGCGGCGGTCAGCGCGTGGCGGGGGCACATACACTTCCGTCTAAGATGTCGCCGTCCCGCCGAGCCCCATCCACTCCGCGTGGGCCGAGCTGAATGTATTAGCCCGCAGCCGGGTTGCACATCTCCTGGCCGCTATTGAGTACGGACCGCGATTTATGAAGGCTCGCCGCCGCCGCGCCGTATGAGCGATGTCCCGGCGCGAGGGGCCGGGACCCGGGCCGGGCGGCGGGGGCGGGGGCGGACACCTATACTCCGGTACAGATCATTTAAACAAATCCTTTGAATTGCATTTTCCCTTACCCTCATAAATAAAACGGAATTGTGCTGAGAATGGACACCCGATACACGGCCGGTCGCTCCTTCTGTAATTGAATTCAGTCCAATAGGTACTTACCTACATTCGTTTTGATTGAATTACAATTATTTTTATTCATAAATATTGAGCCAATTAATTTTACGAGTAAGTATGTAAGTAATTTATACCGCCGCCGGGACACCGGACACCGACCACCGACCACCGGGCACCGCGCCGGGTCCTCCACCGGCACCGGCCTGCGGTATACTCAAAGGGGATGCGCACTGCGCCGCCTCCATCACGGGCTCTCGAGTCGCCCCCCTGGACTAGGTAGCTAGTGGGAGTGGGGCAACAGTGTGTCCGCGTGAGAGCGGGCAGCTCGGCCGAGTGTCATTTCAAAATTATCTCTTCTATAATTCCCGAAACTCTTTCTCGTTGTGTGTAAATCTTGTATTAAGTATTTTACGAGTGTAGACCTCTCGCTCCCAACTTACCGTGTCCACTCCACTCCACTCATGTGGTCGGACAGGTGGAGTTATCGCGTCGGGTGCGGGGGCGGGGGCGGGTGCGGGGGCGGAATGAAGCGGGCGGACTGTTTCAGGTGGAACTTTGGCGTTCAATTTGGAATTTATAAAATAGTTTGCGTTCAGTTGAGACGCAGATTTATGTCCATAACTTAACATCATATTTTATAGTTGAGGCGAGCAGTTGACGGCACAGCGTCACTACTCGCCCAGTGAACAGTACTTACTCGCCAGTGGGGGGTCCGGGTTGAATCCCGGACGGAGTATCAAGTGATCTCGGGAAGGCTTTGATCCAAAAATTATAATATCGCCTATAAGGTATTGAAGGCTGATGATGATGACAGTATACATGAGCACGTAAAGTTGTTGTGAGAGGTCCCAATGTCGAGCTGTTGCTAAATATTGCACTTGCTCGGGATAGATCAGGATAAGTAAACTAATTATTATTGTGACGCCTCTCCCAGTGTTCTGTTTACACTGTGGCCGTGTGTCGGCCGGCTCCGGGCCGACACCGGGCAGCGGGCAGCGGGCTCCAGCGGCGGACCTGCAACTGGTAGGACAGGAGACAGCCGGTGAGTGGGAGCCACGTGGCACACAGCCGGCGGGACACAGCGCGGGGACAGGGGGCGGGCGGCGGGGGAGGGGGGGGGGACAGTTTGTTTGGGCTCCAGCTGGATGTATACAAGCCGCGAGGGCCCGCGCGGGGCACGGGGCGGGGGGACGCGGGGGGGGGGGGGATCGCTCAAAAGTGTAATGTAGCCTGAATGAAAGGGGTCGTCGGGGCCACTCGGGGCTGGCGGAAGGAGATAGCAGGGAATTGGAACGTGTGCTTGGACATTACATTAGTAATGGAGTCACGATATGGGGACGATTGATATTTATATCAGTCGGCTCTTGGCGAGAGATACCTGACGCTGACTGGACCTAAGCTCAGATCATCATCATCAGTCCATTTATACGTGTAATGCCCCGCTGCTCGGGCACAGATCTTCCCTTACATTGAGGGAGTGAGGGTCATGATCTACCACGCGGGTACAGTGCGGATTACACATGCCGTAGAATTTTTTCTACGGCATGCAGGTTTCATCACGATGTTTTGCTTCACCGTTTTGAGAGAACTCGGTCAGATACAGCCCACTGTTGATGTCCCCCGGCGCGCGGCGCCCTCCCCTATCCTACGCTGGGCCTCGGGCCGGGCCTGAGGCGGATTAGTACTTAGTTAATTAAATAATAAATACAAGTTTATTAGCGATATTTTTATTCACCGTTAAAAATATGTGCATGGATGTTTTAAAAATCAAGGGAAACTTATCACTTAGTTCTTGAGTGACTGGTGACAGGGATCAAGGTCAAAGCTCGTTATTGCAAGTAAGCACGTGGTGTACATGTTTGCACGTCAACATGTTTCTGAATTTACATTTACACCACTTTGCATGGAATAGGTGCCAGCGCTGAGGAGAGTGTATAAGACATGATTGTACCCCACTGTACCGGATGGAGGAGTTGACACTATTTCCTTGCATAGCTTACTTACCTAAATGTAAATTAAATACAAAATATGTTGACGTGCAAAAATTTACACTTGTGTACATTTTTGCATGTCAACAATTCAACATATTTGTTTTTTTGCAATGTAAGCAAGAAAACTTATATCTTTGATCTGTGAATGTAAGTACAAAAAGATATTTGATGTTAGACGATTCTTTTTTAAATTAACAATATCTGTAAGGGCCGATTATCAATTTACCACGTCCTACTAAATCGACTGGCCTCAGCCGCGGCCCAGCGGCAGGCTCCTTAATAGTTACTGCGGGCGCGCGGGAGGCGCGCTGCACTGCACAGGTGCAACCCGTCCCGACCGGCCCCGACCTGCCCCGACCTGCCCCGACCTGTCCCGGCGGGCTGGCGGACAGGAGGGACCATAAATCTCGCGACGGAAATTGGATTTAAAAGTGCAGAAAACTGCTGTACGCGTGTGTGGGGCTCCACACGCCGCACACCACCCGTCACGGCACACGCGGCGTGCAGCCTGCAGGCGACACAGTGCTATCTTCGTATCAACAATACCAAAACAGGTAGATAAATGTGATGCTCTTTATTATTACATTTGACAAAATCATTCCAAGGCATATTTTTGTTCAAAGCCGGCCTTAGCGCTCAGAGGGATTTTTTCCACTCAACCCCTACCGAAAGGAGTTATAAATCTATTAAAGAGATGCGTTCATGTGGATAATACCTCTATGTGTCACGTGTCGCTAGGCAATGTTGCGCTCATGTGCCGGCAGACACGGGCGCCCCCTGCTACAGGGCTAGGGGGGAAGTGGTCCGTTTTCCGGAATTCCATAATAGTGTTGTGCGAAGTTGTGAAAACTCATGGGATACTCTCCTAACCGTATGATTTTATTGAAGTCATGAAGTCTCCGGTGCGGGGTGTGCGAGGGGGTGGGGTGGGGTGGTCGTTACGTGACGTCACGGCGGCGGCGGCCAGGCAGGTGTCGCCGGCGGAACCCTTCACCGGACGACGACTCCCGCCAAATTAAATCACAGTTGGGTATTATTTGAACAGGATAACTTGTACTATTAATTTAGAATACTAGAGGTACACTTGCGTAAGTAACCTGGGCTCAATCAATATTTTCGTTTTATCATGATTCAAGCGAAGATGCTGCCAGTTTTGAGGTCCAATATTCTCCGTCAAGAATAATATTTATATATTTCTAAACATTCACGCCTTTTGATGTCGTCATTTGCTGAGTAATTCTCTAATTAAGGTCAGAATATTGTCGAGGTCGAAGTTCTAAGAAGATTAGGGAAGTTTATTACTGTGATTGATGAGCACTGTAATAGTAAAAGTCGCCTCTCAGCCTGTTCCCGCTGAGTGCCGGCGGCGGCGGCGGGGCGCGGCCGCTACGTACTGCCCGGAGCCAGCGCGCTACACCTGCACAAACTACTCGTAATCGCGCCCTAAACACCCGCGCACCACACACCCACCGGACTACCGACTCCTGCACCGAGCACACAGTACATGTCCGCTCGGACAAGGCGATGTCCCGCGGAGACAGCAGCCCGCCCGGCGACGGAGCGGGCCCCGACACAACAGTCGTCGCGAGCCAGCTGTCGCGCTCCAGTGCGGCTGCATTAGGTAGCGCCGTGTTTCCTGTTTGTGCTCTCGGCTCAAGGCGCCTCAAACTTAAGGGAAAACTGTATCGCCCCGTGTCACGGGGATGTTGTTGTGCACGTAATGGGGACGAGTCACTTTTGAAACAATAACAATTGTAAAGGAATTACGATTCGACTTGAAGACAGAACTATATGTTTGCATCACATGCTACATTTAGTGCTGAGCCACTCTCAGCCTTTTTGCTACAGTTGAAATTTTTGCTTATCCCTCGCCATCGCCAGTCGGAGTTTGAGATGGTTAGTAGAGATAACTTCCACGACGAAGATTGACAAAACAATAATGTGAACTTAGCTGTTAGAATATATTTATGTTGCAGTCAACTGGTTGAAGTAGACGTGTGATTGAACAGCTAGCACGTTAATTGAACGACGGATCCAATAAAACAGCTAGTTGGGTGGTTGGATCATTATGGCGCATAAATCGTTCAACACCTTAGCTGACTGAAAAGCCGCTGTAGTATTAACTTAGTACGATGCCACGGCGGCGCTAGTTTCATTTTGTTTACAAGATGGCGTCGACAGCTGATATTATATGAACATTGCGAGTTGTTTTATAGTGAAAAATAATTTCCAAGCATTAAAATTCATATATTACAGCAACATACCAGTGATTTCAGTGAGTGTAAGTAAAGTTTAAAGAAAACTTTGAAATAAATTAAGCGATTAAGTATAAAAATAATTATCACAGCAATTTGATCGTAATTTGTTGATATTTTGCTATTGTATGTGAATAATGCATGATACTGGATACAGAAACTGCACCAAAACAATGGTGCACATCAGATATCATATTACTCTACAAAAAAGGTAACCCATTAGATGTTGGAAATTACAGACCAATCAGTTTACTAGCAAGCATATATAAACTCTTTGCAACTATAATACTAAAACGAATAACAAAAGAAATCGACGCCGCACAACCAAAAGAGCAAGCTGGCTTTCGATCAGGCTTCAGCACTATTGATCACATGCAGGCACTGTTACAAGTAATTGAGAAATATCAGGAGTTCAATATGCCTCTATACATTGCATTTATCGACTACTGCAAAGCCTTTGATAGCATTAGCCACAACTCAATATGGACAGCGCTGAAATCATCGAATGTAGATCAGAAATACATAAACATCCTAAAGAATATATACACAAACACTACTAGCAAGGTAAAGTTGGAAACCAGAGGAGATACAATATCAATAGAAAGAGGAGTAAGACAAGGAGACCCTCTGTCACCAAAACTCTTCATCGCTGTATTGGAACAAATATTCCAAAAGCTAGATTGGAACGGAAAAGGTATAAAAATTCTGAACTGCCATTTGAGTCATCTCAGATTTGCAGACGACATTGTAGTCCTTGCCGAGACATCAAAAGAACTAGAAGAAATGATACGCACACTCGATGTCGAAAGCTGCAGAATAGGTCTAGAGATGAACGCAAACAAAACTAAGATAATGACCAATAGCCACAAAATTCCCATTATCATCAAAGGTAACAATATCGAATATGTAAATGACTACATATACTTAGGTAGACAGGTGTCATTCAGCAAGTTAAACAATGACGAAGAAATGGAAAGAAGAATAAACATAACTTGGAAGAAATTTTGGTCACTAAAAGAAATTTTAAAAGGAAATAATATTTTACATATGAAAAAGATTGTGATTGATACATGCCTCTTACCTTGCTTATTGTATGGCTGCCAAACTTGGATATTCACGAACAAAATGAAGCAGAAGATTAAAACAACACAACGAGAAATGGAAAGAAGCATATTAAACATTAGGAAAATATACAAAATAAGGAGCGACAAAATTAGACAAAAGACTAAACTAACAGATGCACTTACTCAAGCTCTAGAATTAAAGTGGCGCTGGGCAGGACACATAGCACGGTACACTGACAGCAGGTGGACAAGACAGACCACTAGATGGAAGGGTCCAGCAGGTCGAAGGAATGTCGGCAGACCAAAAAACGGTGGACTGATGACATCGTAGAAATAGCGGGCGCGGACTGGGCAAAATTAGCCACACATAGACAGGCATGGAAAGAGCTGGAGGAGGCCTTTACCCAAAAAGGGGTCCATATCCAAAACCTGAATGTAGAAGACAACTAACCATACTAATAGTAACCTAAGAAAATCAACTAACACTACTAAAATCAACATTTGATTTGTAAATTCGTAGGATATGGAAATAAAAGGCTTTTTATTTTATTTTTATTTTTTATTTATGTGAATAATGCTGTTTCAAAATTAATAATAACACAGTTAGTATGTCTTGTGATCATGATTATTGTAAGGGCGTCGAAATATCTCATAATTCTGTCTAAATCGCTGTAAGAACCTGTTACTAAAATTTGCAAATTGACTTCCAACCAGTCCGCTGAGCGTCGTTTAGCTGTAGTGTTGAACGTTGTGTTCAACCACTCAGCTAATTGACACTTATATGTTTGGTTGGATGCCGTCGTTCAATCAACGTGCTAGCTGTTCAATCACACGTCTATTTCAACCAGTTGCCTGCGACATCCACAACACTGTCTCTGGCCACTCGTCGCACAACTCTCCATGCCGCTACGCGCGTAGCGACGTCGTAGCGCGCGCGTAGCATGTGCGTAGCCCCGTCAGTCGGTAGAGGTAGAGCTAGTACTCCACGCACCGCGCACCGGGAGGGATGCAAGGCTGGCTGGCTTGCTGGCTGGCTGGCTGTCCGGCTGTACGGCTGGCTGGCTGGCTGGCTGGCTGGCCGGCTGGCCGGCTGGCTGTCCGGCTGGCTGTCCGGCTGGCTGGCTGTCCGGCTGGCTGGCGACAATCTTTCCCGTATTTGGCTGCGATGGCTATTTAACAGCTGCGCCCATCAATCACCCGGCGGATTGTGCCGGGACTGAGCGGGGCCGGGAGGCGGGTGCGATAACTCGCCAGCTAATCATTCAGTGAGCCGGCTGAGTGCAGCCGCTCAGACGCGGGCTACCTACACTATAGGGTATATAGCTTGGAGATATACGATATAGAGCTTATTGTAATAGTAGCGTAGCTCACATTTTTACTCACAACAGGCTCGTAGTGATAATCAAATGAGATTTAAAGTTTATTTATTTTATTTATATTTTTATAGAAGCACTAACGCAAAAATCACAAATATTAGTCTATTTGCAGCCAGGTGTTCAGTTCTGTGTGCCCTCCACAATAAAACAGGTGTGGGCCAGTTACACCTCTATGTCGTACATCTGCATTTTACAGAACAATTAATTCAATATTACAACTGTTTCAAGGTAAAAGATGATTGTAATGAAGTATTTATAGAATTCATAAATTGTCCTGTTGATCTAGATAACTAAAAGTCGCCCAATGCTCATGGTCATCAACATCGTACCTGCAAACGATCAGCCGGTCTCACTATAGTGTGTGTGTGTACCGGGCCGTGTACCGGGCCACAGGCCAACAACACTCGCAGTGTACCGGCAGAAGTTCTCGACAATGTAGTTGGCCTAAAACGGTTTCTAAAAAACATCTCGCGTGTTTACTGCAGGGGGTGGGGGGTGGGGGCGGGGATGGGGGTGAGCAGGGCGGGGAAGGGGGGGGGGGGGCGCCAATAAGTCACAACTTTTTGTTATTTCCTCTGGTGTCGAAACGGCGACATTCGCTAAAGTGTTCCCAACTTTGCCCATATGAAGTGGGGAGTAGTGAGTGAGTGGCGGCGAGCTCACTTTTTATAGTTCGCTTTTGTATATCCGGGTGTTTCCACCGGCTCGGGCCCCGGGTGCCAGGCCCGGGCCCCGGGTTCGGGTCTCGGACTCGGGCCGCTGCGGCGGCGCAACATTTGTAATTGATTTGTTTTCTCCAATTTCTCAAATTTTGATCTTATTTTTATTTTATTTTATTTTATTCAGGGAAACACACAGTCATATACAGACAATGATAAATAGAACTTAAATACTATTAGACCTATAGTCCCATAACTTACAAACGATTGTTACATAAAGTCACATGGAGCGTAGCTAGAGCTAGCACTTATAGCTAGTAACCGAAGATTACATAATAATAATGTACTTATATAATTACACTATGACAATGATTAGCAAAGGGGTCCAACAACCAGGCCCCCCGGACCAGCGCTGTGCACACATAACCATGTGTCCACAGCACCAATCCGGGAATTGGTACCTAGCTGTTAGACTCCTTACTTCTGTGGCTTTTAGGTAGCAAAGATTTAATTAATTTTGATTTGAATTGATTTAAAGAATTGGAAAAAATGTCGACATCAAGTAAGTTTTTATTATAGAAATCGCAAGAGCGTCTAATAAAAGTGTTTTTGGCATATTTTGTGTTGCACATCGGAATATGGAAAGTTTCTTTTAAACGTGAGGAGACCCGCGGTACTCGGAATGAAATCGACTCCAGAAGGGAAGAAGAATCAATTAGATTATTTGTAATTTTGTATAAGAATGTAACATCTATATATGAGCGGCGTTTTTGTAATGTATCCAATCCATGCCTCGTCGCGGCAGTTTCATAATTTTGGAAATAATAACCTGACCGATAGTCTAGTGATTTCAAAAATTTGTTTTGGATTTTCTGTAATCGCGCGATGTGGACCGCGTATTGCGGATTCCACACCACACTGCCGAACTCAAGAATGCTGCGCACAAAGGCAAAATACAAAATCTTAAAAGTTAGTGGGCGTTTAAATGGTTTCGAGAGACGTAGAATTAACCCAAGTTGTTTAAATGCTCTGGATACAATATTGTCAATATGAGTATTGAAGTGGAGTTTATGATCGAGTGTAACGCCAAGGTCACGGATTGCGCTGACGCGAGCTATGGATTTACCAGATAAAGTGTAATTATATAATATTGGAGTATGTTTGCGGGAGAATGTAATGGTGTAACATTTATCAGAATTGAGTAAGAGTTGATTATCATTACAGTAAATTTCGAATTTTAACAGATCGCTTTGAAGTTCAGCGCAATCAGATTCCGAGGACACCACCTTAAAAATTTTGGTATCATCAGCGTAAAGCAGATGATATGAATGATCAAAAACTGGCTCCATATCATTGACATAAAGAGTGAACAGGAAAGGCCCTAAATGCGATCCCTGAGGAATCCCGGATAGAATCGTCAGGGATCTAGATATGTACCCTTTGAGTGCTACTGCCTGACTTCGATTATTTATATATGACTTAAGCCATCTCAGGAGGTCGCCGTGGACACCGAGTTTTTGTAATTTCCGTAATAATGTAAAATGGTTTATTTTGTCAAAAGCTTTAGAGAAGTCGGTGTACACGGCGTCCACCTGAAATCCACCATCAAGAGCATTCAAGAGAAAATCAGTATAACTAACTAGATTAGTGTCAACACTACGACCACGAATGAAACCATGTTGCAATGGGGAAACGTGCCTGCAAACAAGCAAATTCAGCTCGTTAGTCACAATCTTCTCCAGAATTTTACCGAATATACACAATTTTGATATGGGTCTGTATTGCTTTACGTCATGTTTATTTCCACCTTTAGGTATTGGGGTAATCAAAGCTCGCTTCCAGATGGTTGGAAAACATCCTTCAGTAAGGGATTTTTTATATATAATAGTAATGGGGACTGTTAAATCTTCAGCAAGTTTGTTTATTAATAAGGGGTGGACCTGATCCACTCCAGCTCCTTTATCTACATTTACGCTTTTTAGGTGTTTCTTGTTTTGATTTGCTTCAGTAATCTCGACTTTGGATTATACGAGGAGTACGCAATGCTTCGCGTATATGATCGACTAGCACAGTGCGATAAAATAAAACCACAACACATCACATGCAATGGGCTGTGTGCTATAGGGTCGACGCACACGTGAATAACATTTTAGTTATTTTATTTACACCGCGCGGTCGGCGCTCCCTTGCTTTGCCGCTGAGACGCCTCGGTACTGGTTTCGTGGCTCTTATTCACACAGCAACGATCCTATAGGAATATTATTTTTCGCCGGTGTATCGTTCCCGCGCTCCCCCGCACGCTGGCCCCGGAGCGCCGGGCGGCCCCGCGCAGTGCCCTCGTCCCGGCCCCGGCCGCGACTGACACCGCCGCTGTACGCCGCCGACTTCATTATAATGCGCGAAGTAACTTTCTCACAGAAAATTGCTTGAGTTATTGTTCTGAATTCCTTCCTATTTATCGGTAAACAATCAAAGGCTGCTCCCTCCGGCCCCCGCCTCTGCCCCCGCCCCCGCCCCCGCCCCCGCCCCGGCCGAAGTGAAGTCGCTCGAGACGAAGGAAGCTGCACAAAAGACGGCCGCTAATGAAGCCCGCTGTTGTTAATTCCGAACTTGTAGTTCACGTGGTCTTCCATCGCTCAAACTCATGATGGCGGGGCGCGAGTGCGGGGCGGGGCGGTGCGGTGCGGGGCGGACACTTGTGGCGAGTTGGAGTGAATCTCATTGAAGTTGATCGGAAACGTTCAGGGGAACCAGGCGTTGGCTTTGAACGCGTCCGGGTTGTGCCCGGGGCCCGCCGCGCCGCCGCCCCCGCCTCGGGCCCGGTGCGGGGCCGCGCAAAGGGCCGGCCCGCGGTGGCGGAAATGTGATCACATGCCTGTGCCTAGTGCTGCGACATGCTGTGCCCCCCGACCCCGTGCCCCCGACCCCGCCCCCGCTCGCCGGCAGTGAAGGCATGCCATTACTTACTGCGAGCCCGAGCCCGAGTGCGCGGCCAGTGCAGTGTGCAGTGCACTGGCCGGCTTGTTGGGAAGTGGCACTGAGTGGCTGCGAGCCGCCGCGTGGCGTGGCGTGGCGTGGCGTGGGGTCGCGGCGACCAGCTGGTTACACGTGTCTACTGATAGCTGATAGCTACTTATAAAATTAATTAATTAATTATTGCGAGTCTGCCGGCGCCGCACTGGGTAGGTGCACGCACAAATTAATTAAATTCCTTTCCGCGGAGCTAAGGGCAGCACGAGGGTTGCTCCCGAAACCTTCGCAGAAAAGGTAGGTAATTAAAATTACTCTTTACCAGTGCCTACCTATTAAATAATGTTTTCGTGTCGATATTACATTGACTCGTTCCAATTAATTTTAATACTACCTACATACTCGTATGTTAAGGGTTCTTTTCTTACGTAGATCACATTATGCAGTTAATCATTGTACGTGTTCTATAGTAAGTATTATATAAAGCTGGTAGTAACACTATATACAATTTTACATTCGGCTTTTAAAGTAATACATAAAATGAGAAACTCGTAAAACGCCCCCACATCTAAATCTGAAAACTTAGCCATGTACTAGTTTAGTGACCTTCGTCGCCAAAGTGTCCCATTGTGCTTCGCTCGCTCGCTCGCTGGGCGCGTGCGCTTCGCTCGGCCGCTGCACTCGCTCGCTCGTCGCTCGCCGCGCGGGGGGTCCCTCGCTCGCCTAATAAACGTAAATCCTGTGCGATTCGCTACAAAGTGAACTGTATTTCGGCTGCGGCTTACCGAAGATTTGTAACGGGCTCCTGCTATAAATCCACTCGATCGTAGAGCCGCCCCCGCCCCCTCGCCCCCGCCCCCGCCCCCGCCGGGCCCCGCGCGGTGTGACTTGGTGCCGCTTAATCCTGTTTAATAAATTGTTTCGTGTGTTTTTGCATCAATTATATCAAATCTGAGATGTCTCGTGTCCCCCGCGCCCCGCGCCGACACAGGCAGTGTCCTCCGCGTGTGCCGCTAGCGGCCCGCGCCATGCTCCCTGCAGGCACGACACGGCACGGCACGGCACGGCACGGCACGGCGCCGGGACGACACGTGTGTTCAATCCCCTCACACACACACACACACACACACACCACGGCTCGTGCTGCAGTGGAACACATTGCAATGGTGCCCCAACCTATACCTACACGTGGTTGAAGATACTTAGTCAATCATTGAATATACTTACACGTCTAAGTAACTATTCTGAATATTCTAAGCATAGTACATTGCAATATTACCCGTGCCATACGAGTAACTATCAATATAATTCGTGGAATCCGTTCCATTTCCATGAGATACTACCCAATATTGTATTATCACCAGCCGATATCGATACTCCATACGCCTGGCAAGTGGAGTCGAGCAACCCATTGCCTACACCGTGCACCGGGTAGGTATACAACCTATTGGATGTGTTATGTATGGGAGTGAAGCCAGCCCGTCACATACAAGTCCCGCCGTGCGGTATAGAGAGCGCCTGAAGTGTATAATGTATTGTAGCCGCCTGTGGCCCGCGCAGGCAGAGCGGAGCTGGCAAGCCGACGTTATGTCAAGGCGGTGGACGTCAGTTTGCCCCGCAGCCCGCAGGCCGAGGCGAGGCGAGGCAGCGGCCGCCAGGCGGCGCGTGCCGGCAGTAACACCCCAGCCTGCTCTCCGCCCTTTCATTCTCATATCTCGGAAAGATGCGTCTGTTTTTTACGTCTATAGAAAATTGATACAAGTGGCAGAGACGTTAAAATTAGTCATGCATGTGTTTTGTTAATATGGCTCACTCCATGTTTCATGGTCACATGCCATAAGTCAATACAGCCGCCGCCGCCGAGCGCGACTCAGCCGTTTCTTTGATGATAACGAACCATGATAATGTGTCGTCGGTAGAGCTGCCTCCGCGTGGGCTGACAGTACCACCCGCCCCGCCCCGCCCCGCCCCGTGTAATACAACACATCAAAGGAAATGAAGCGCCGCTCGACTGCTGTGTGGAGGGAAGCTGTTTAATTCACTGGTCCCAGTGTACGCAAGGATCAGGGGAACGACCGGCAAGGAGGCAAGCACATACTCCGCCTAATGGCTCACACACAACTAGGTACAACGTAACTCCAAGGAGGAATGCTGTGACGGACGCCCACGTTGTGGCTACTAAAAAATAAATCATATCGTTACACACGATTATCATAATGAAAATAAATGGCCTGATAAGTACATTGTATTCCACATCCAACACCTCACCGCATCCACAATCTAACCCGGAGCCGGAACCACGTGTGAGTGCTCAATGTGTGCCTTATTGTCATTGTAGTATCGTGTCAGGTCCGACAGTACAATAGGTGCCCCTTCAAACTCCCCGGTTGCCGCACGCCCGGCGCCCGCCCGCGAGCGGCCAACACGGCCGGGCCAAGCAAGCAAGGGGCATTGCCCACTAGACTAGTAAGAAACATGTCTGGGATTGCCATTTGCTGAGCAAAGAGCCGATGTCCCACTACATGTTTCCTAGTATAATATTGTAGTGTCGTTCAGCCAGCAGTCATCGGCATTCGGCTCGCGGCGCACGTCACGCTGCACTACGCGATACAACAATGCACACGTTACCCCGGCACACTGTGCTAGTGGCTCAGTTACAACAGTTCACATAATAATTGATGCAACAAATTACAAGTTACACACAGTTGTTCACATGTTCCTGGTTGACATATTAGGATATTTATCACTTACTGCGGTTTGTGCTGCATAGTTTTTTTCTTATCGAATATTGAAAGTGAGATCTGACTCTAGTTGTAGAGACACAACATTATTTCGGCACTACTACAACCTCAGAGAAATTTCTCTGAGACTACAACTAAGTATTAGTGTAGTGAACTCCCGTTGGCTGCGCTCCCACCGTGCGCAGTGCGCGTCGCGCCCCACACACGCATGCCCGAGCGCACTCGCCGCCAATCCAATAGTGTTTGCGCGACGCGACGCGACGCCACCCACGCATGATGTCTTCCGGCGCGCGCGATATTTACGTGGCTACGTAGCTGAGGTGAACGAGCGAGGATTTTATAGTTATTTCCGTAGTAGGTATTTATTGTAATTCAACGAAATAATGTGTGCCGCCGCCGCGCCGGCTCGCTGTCGGCGTGAAGTAGAAGCTCTATCCGCAAAGCTAGCAGAGTGGCCATCCCGTGTGACGGCCCAGACCACTACAGATGGTTCACGAGTTGTACTTCCAGACCTATACCAAGAGCCCTTGCGACGTACTACGTGCGTGGCCCCGCGCGCCGGCCCGCGCCCGCGCCCGAGCCCGCGTCGGGCGCGCACTAAATCACACGTGTATGGCGGGGCGGGGGGCCGGGGGCGGGGGGCGGGGGGTTGCGGCCAATTTTTTGCTCGTGATTTTCGTCCCGCCAGATAAGTCAGCGGCGAGTACATTAATCATGACCGCCGCCGCCGCCGCCGCCACGGGGCCAGGGGGGTGCGGCGAGGGCTCGGGCGGGTACTGGGAATAATATTAGGAGCCACAACACCGGAGGGACGACGGGGTGATTGACACGATTGCTGGAATACACACTTTTAAGATCAAATAAATTCCAAAACGAATTAATTTAGTAACAATCTGGCAAGGTTATTATCGAGGTAGATACTTGATTGATGTATTATTGTGTCTTCAAAATTTTACACTCCTCGAGTAGGTACGTATGGTTGTAGCGGTCTCCACATACCAGAGACTCCGACAACGAATGGGCCAAGTTTACTCGAGCCTACATGATCATTAACTTTTATGTAAGTGGGAAGATAACTTTAAGGCGCCCGTCGAGTTTGCACAACTTCAGGCGCCCCTAGTCCTTGCCCTTTCAAATTATGTGAAACATACCGAATAATTCTCCTGCGTATAAAGTGGAATGTGACAATGGTGTCTCCGTTGAACGCCACAATGTGACAACAGTCCCCTCACCTCCCCATAACACCATTACCAAAATGATAATAGACATGAAATGCTTTCTTGGTGTGGAACCAGGGGATGGCGGGGTGGCGACCTGTCGTGTGATAAATATAAACTATAACAATCATTGGTTAACGCGGCATACCTACCTACAAAATAAAATAAACCGTGTATTGATTGTTACTGATATAGGTACGTGGCGGCAAGTACTGCGCCTGATAAAGGCGGGCACAATAACCCGCTGATGGCCACGACGAAGATGACATTTGCAAGGACGGGAACGAAAGATTCGCGTCTCCAAACTCCAGTACGGTACATGATGATGTTACCGTATGGCGTGCATGTCCCGTGCGTCCCGCGGGCCGCATGCTTCCGACCCTTGACTCCGTCCTCTCTCGTGTCGTGTTGTGTCGTGTCGTGTCGTGACGGACCCGCTCCCGCTCACAATAGATTATTAACTAATTATGGACATGTAGTAGGAACACATAATGGAATCCGTTGGTTTATGTTTGACAAGCGATACATTATTCCTACAAAGTTGGATAGGTATGGCTCGAAGTACGATGGGTGAAATGAAAGCCGGCGCTAATTTTTCTCTGAACTCATCTGTGCCTCTATACAGCGAGTGGTTGGTCTCGGTCGGTGTTTCGCAGCGGCAATCCAAAGGCCTGTGGGCGGCAGGACAGGAACAACTGTTGTCTCCCGACAGGCTTCCGACTAGCCTCACGACAATGTGATCTAATAGTGGCAATAAATGACCATCGTTCAAAATAAAATATGTTAGTATTGTAACTATTTGTAACCAAGAAATCGTTGGATGGAATGACAATGAACTCCTTCATACTTACATCTTCTTCTTTTCTGTAAGTAGTCTAGTCGTGACTACTCCGGCCATCACAGCCCCATTGTGTCCCTTGGGCTTGCCACGTCAGCCGGTCAGTGGTATGATGGGGATAACTCATATCCCCCCCGACTGGGCTGGGCTGGGTAACAACTCTACGACTGCGCGCCGCCGCCCCGATGTATAACTTTCAGATTTTATCAAGAAGTAAGCGACCGATTGTAATAATTATATTATAGGAGGTAGTTTAGAGTACCCACTGTAATTGTAAAGAATTTTATAAATCAGTCTATGACTTTTCCTGTATTAGATTCACCTGTATTACTTAACTCGGTCTTAGAACATAACAATAATAGTGACACATGGCGCCCACATCTCCCGGTGTGAGAGGAGGTAAGTATAAAACATACTCCAGTTGATTATCCCTTGCCACCAGGCCCTCCCCCGCATCGCGCGCCGCGCCGCAAGTGACGGCCTCTGGGGATATGGCTTTACTCCTACTTACCTGAATGTTCCTGGAAGTTGAATCCTATATTTCAACAATAAATACATACAACATTACCGGAGGAAATAAAATACACATTCGCTTCCCAAATAAATAACTGATACACGGGAATCCACTGTTCCATTAAACATTTTCTCGGAAGTTCTTTCCAATTGCTCACTGTATTTTCACGGTGTTTCCTCAACTACGATTGTATCTTTTCAGTCTATTGTAGTATTTACTGGGGAAACGTAAATATCTTGAATATACAGTAAACATGGCAGAATTTAAATGCTAATCATAATATCATTGCGGCAGCTAGTACTCATAGGTCTGCCGCGTCTCTGCGGCGGGGGCTTGTGCCCCCCCCCCCCCCCCCCCCCCGAGCCGGCGGCGGCGGTGCACCGATATCCTTCATTCGCTGACATAATCCGAGAGAACTTAGTCAAGTGGGAACACAAGTCAAGTCACCGACCGCTATCTTGTTGCAAGTAACTTGAGCTAAGACGACAGCACTGCTGTACCGATCAATAAATGAAACACCCATCTAAATGATATCGCAAACTTCTCTCTAGAGGTAATATTAAGTGCAATTGCACTTAACGTTATTTTTCTCCTACATCTTCACGATATTATAATTATCTCTTGTATAAAGAGAGAGAATGGAGCGCAAGCCGTGATTTTGACACATTTTTTCCTGATTACTTTACTTAATTTGAAATGATAAGTTTGAATTGCAGTGAGGTCTTCCATTGTGTTCCGGCCCCGTTGGGTGCATACGCATGAACATGGCCCCGAGACCTCTTCCTGGTTCCAGCTTGAAATATACCCTCATCGTTGGGACGGCAGCTCATATGAGATGAATCCCGATGGAGACCAGTTGGCCTGAATTTCTGCTTGCGGGAGAGAGGATGCACACAGCTTGGCGGCTACTGGCTGGGCGAATGGGAGCTTGAGACTCGTAATTGTCGCCAATTGTACCGTGACAATAGAATCTTAGTATGTTTGCAATGTTGCCGGCGGGAGTATGCAGCGATATGTTATCCTGCAATGTATTCAGTTATGAATTTATGTGCGGCGGGGCGGGGGGCAGGGGGGGGGGGTATTAATGTTAGCCTGTATCCTGTGGGGTGCAGCCTGTATCGCCAGTAATTATGCTAAATACCACGCCGCCGTCGTCGCCGCGCGCTGACAAGTTGCGCGGCACCCAGCGAGCGGCCAGTGCTGTGTACACGAGGTGGTAATCGAGTACACGGCACGATTAACCAGGAACTGACTTCTTTAGAAGGAGTAGTACACGTGTATTTAATGGTAACTGTTGAAGGGAAGTTGTGTGTCGGAACATGTATTTCTTTCTTATAACGTTTCTATTTCTCTTGGCATTTCGACGTTTTTCGTTTTTAGAAGAAATAATAAGCTGTGACTGGTTTTTGGCATCTCACTTCAGGTTATTGAGCCTTAGGCAGAAATTAGAATAGGTACAGGTTTGAGTGCAGGCTTAGCGTGAGCTCGTTTTTATTAATGTCCAATTCCATACAGACGTTTGAGTGTAAGAGCGAGTTCATTCTAAGCTTGTGCTGGAAAGTGTCTATGTATCTCGGCCTAAGTATTTGGTACTGGAGGAGCAAATACTTTGTAAGAAAGCAGCTAGTTGTACATGCATAGTTACGTGTGATAGAGCATCGTATTGCGAATCACGAGCCGTGTACATACGCGGCCACCTACTCCAGGACTCCTATTGTCGGTCGTGTGGAGTGGAAAGCGAAAAGGGGAAATCCCACAGGCCCGTACACACACGACCAGGCTAGCAGGGCCCCGGATTGGTGAAGGACGATAACGTGACAGTTATGTGTCACGAATCAGAAAATGTTTGCGAATATCATTATTACTCTTTAACTTAACATTGGCAAATGGCAAAAACTGTCGTGTCCACTAAACAGAATCCGCTGAGCTGTGTTGGGCACTGAGAAAAAACCCTAGCTGTAACGGTTGTAGCTGCACTTAACTGCCACAGGTAATCATATCTTTCCGTGCGTGCAAGGGTCTCGCTGGCTGGTCGGTGTCGAGACGTACGTAGCTATAGCGAGGCCCCGGATCGTCTGTTGTGAGTCAAGTACGGTCAGCTCAGCCCGCTCCCGGTACTGGGCGAAGGGCGAAGGATTGTTTGCTGAAGCTATAAGATGTTTTGCATCGATAATACTATAGATACCTACCTAGACGGTGGTATTTGACGGCTATATAAATACATAACGATATAATTTATGGGATGAATGTGTATAGAATACTGTGTTATCACCTCTAACTGGGATTTTGACATAACAGTCATCATGAGTCCGAATCTGTGCACTGCTGGACATACGCCTGTCTCAAGGCGCTGCACTATACACGACTTTCGGCCTTTTGTATCCATTCCCTGTGGCCACACAGACAGACATGCAGCCACACCTGCAGCCTATTCTGTCGTCGTGAGCTCGCGCTCTTGCTTACATTGACGATGTAATCATACGGGCTTAGTATTAATTAATGGATTACACAAATGCTGTTGGAAGTTTCGGTGCTCGGTTATAATTATGGCAAATTATCATTTCGTTTACTACTTATATTCAAACTCAACATTCTTTGGTACCAATAAGTCCAGTACAGTTGCCAGATCATCTAGTCCACACGCGGGTACTCTACGCACTGGTAATAAGGCCTATAATGCGATCAGCTTGTGTGTCCCAGCCTGTACGGTATACATACTGTTACTGGCGGAATACCTCACTTGTCCCCGCCGCCGCCGCCTCGCGTCACGTACTCAGTAGTTGAGTGCCGGCTGCCGGCCTGCGATTGGTCGCTGCGATTTGATGGCCGCCATGTAAAATTGATGGATTTCCGTTTTTGAGGCTTTTTACGTTCGCAAACGTAAAAATAACGGTTGTCGTTCGTTTGTTTTATTTGTATTAGTTTGTTTGGGGCGCGGTCTTTAGGCGTTGTTTTATTGTCGTCTCCTCCGGTATTGCGTCGCTTCCATGAGAATGGATCTAATGATAATAATAGAATTCGTCTCTGTGTGAAGTCTAATTGAGTTGAAATTGCTCAATTCCTTGTAGTACAGTGTTTCAATCTTGTAATTTTATGTCATTCCAAAGTACACGTTTCAAGCACATAAGATTGTCCTGTGAGGCGCTCGCTCGTACTAAGTATCTTTTTGGACACTCGCACTGTACCGTAGCATGATCAACTCCCTCTCTGTACAGGAAATATGTGGCAATTGGGGACGTAGAGTGGAGGACCACGACAGACCTAATGAGACAGATTAATGAGATACACGACTGGCTGGATCGCGTAATGAGATTTTTGTGTGTGTGCGGAGCGCGAGGTGCAAATACACACTAAAAATAATTAATAAAATATTCAAGTCTCATAATATCGCTAGAGCATTCGGTCGGTACTGTATTGTATGTAGCATGTATCTATACCTCTACAGTTGATTGACGTTGTTATTCTGTAGGCAGGAGTAGATACATACTTAGACGGAAACATTATTACATTAGGACATGTAACAGACAATTATTTTCAAGAAGCTATCAAATTACACCACCATCGGGGTCCCAAGTATTATGAAAGATTGGCCTCGTTACAACGAAAGGTCAGAAGATACGGCAGAGAATAAATTAATTCTGTACGAAAATAAGTGTAAGGGGGCGTGCAGACTATCCGTGAGTCCGGCCGCGGCCGGTTGGCGGCGGCGGCCGGACGCGCGCATCCATCATCTCTAATTTGACGCGGCGAAAACGCTCCTTACCGCTTGCCCGCCCCCCCGCCGCACCCCACCCCGGCTACGGTAAAGGTCTCAGCAGGGTTGATACTTTTTTTTTGAATAAAATATTTAAAACGTCCAAAATACATGTAAAACGGCCAAAAAACACCTAGTACTTTTTGATAATTCAGGTAAAATAATAGTACACATTTATTTTAACGATTATTTACACACGCATTTATTTATACACAATAGCAGTAAATATAAAAAAAAGCGCAACAGTTAAATTAGCGATGGAAATAATAATGGTAGGTCTCTTACCTATATTATTTTTCTATATTGCATATTACAGGGTGTTGTTTTGATCAACGACGAACGACTCAGGGGTGGTAGTCTATATAATCTTAGTTCCTAAAAATGTGTTTATATTATTTTTAACATAATTACTTACTTCCTTATTATTAAAAAAATCTTTGTTCAAGGTCTCTTGAAATTATCGCAGCGCATGGGCGCTGGCATTATGCGGTACAAAATACGCCATAGGCCACGGGTGTGTGCAACAACGAATTTTATTGTATGTGGATTTTTACATACAAAATATATTATCATCCCTGAGTCGCTCGTCGTTGACCAAAACAACACCCTGTGTGGTACAATTGACTAAAATATAGTATGATGTATAGGTACTATAATATAGTACGAGTGTCAACCCTAGGCCCGAGTGCAGCCGCACGCGGCGGAACCAAGGGCACCTTATCGCGTTCAGTGCGACCACTTTTTGACGCAAGCTATTTGCGATCCTTTAGTCATTCGCATTATCGTACGAGAACATCTTAAACGTTTTAGTTAGGTATAGATATCGAATAGATAAATGGCACAACTTTACATACATTCGTGATTAACAGAAGTAGGTACGTATATTATGTTCTCTGTATTACAGTAAAATTTAGTCGATACGCACGGTAAAAAAGTTGATAATGAACGATCGATCACGGCCCATTCCCTTCGACCCCTTTCACGACACGGAAATCCACGTTTCAATAATAATATTATCTAAGTAGATATCCCTTTTACAAAAAAGTGAAAAAAATAAAGCAATTACGGCGGGAAAAGGCTCGCTAACAAATTACGATAACAAAGGACTCTCGTATTTAAGAGGTGCCACTCGTGCCAGTGAGGATCAGTTTCGCTTCGGCTGGTGATTACGGAGCGTGACAATTTAATGAGTCGGTGATCGGCGTGTCGTGTCGTGTCGTGTCGTGTTGAGCACCACGGGAGCTGTGTGCTGCGGCTCCGCGCTGCGAGTGGGCACGCCTCGTTAGAACGATTGTATCTCACAATCGTGTTTACCTTTTGAAGATTTACGATACCTGTATTGGCGCAAATACATGTGTCGGGGCACTCGGGGCTTCGGGGCGAGCGGTGGCGACAGAGTTGTAGCGAAATATAATTTCAACAATCGTGTATTTGAATCACCAGTACTTACTACTCGGGCCGCAAGTTGTGTCGTAGCGAGTGTTAGGGCCGCGACACACTGACTGGCTGGTGGCGACAGACTATTATTCAAATGACAATCACTTTAACAATATTGAACTTTGTCTTTTATTTTAAAGAAAATGATCGTCATCAAATTATGAACCTATGTACGAATTCGTACGTTACTGTTTTTCTGCGTTGTTTTAATTACATTAGAAATGTCTATCTGTTATTAAAATTGAGAAATTCCTTGATTAACTTCGATTGTTTTGGGTTTATTTTTAACATAGATATATTAACGCAGTTCACAATCATTTTGGTCTAGATAAACTATTGCATCTCTGTTCACAGTGATACAACTTTCAGTTCAACTAAGTAGCTACTGGGTATTCTGTGGCGATGTGGCTGTTCCCTTGCCCCGCCCCCGCCCCCGCCCGCGCCCCGGCCACACCCGGCCACCGAAGTTCTGGTGATAAATAGTGTTGGTGGAGTTGGCTCTAAATCACACCTTTATGAAGGTAGTTACCTGAATTAACCCCACCCCCCACCCCTCCACCCCGCGCCGCGCCCTCTCGCCTGCTAAGCACCTCTCGAGGTCACTTCAAGCCGCTATCAAAGTTCTTTATCGAACTAACAAGTTGCGTTAAAGTCTATTAAAATATTGTATCAGTTAACTGCATCAATACTGCCTGTTGGAGCTTCATATCGAACTAATTGGTAGGTGACACCCGCCAGGAGCATTTGTACAGAGTATCCACTATCATCGAATGGAGTGGCGGTGTATTTAAATGTCAGTTGTATGTTGCACGCAACTAATCGGCGCAATATTTGTGCTCCCCACTCGGTCCATGCGGCGGAGTTGAGCCGCGTATAAATCACGTATCTGTAGTGACCCATTCATCAATTATCAGTAAATGTATCGCCGCTATCAATCATGTAACGCGCAGAAAAAGCCTCCGCCCTCCCCTCCCCCACCCCCGCCCTCGCCTCCTGCACACAACACAACACCACACGCCGCCGCAACACACCACATCAAATAGAGCTATTTTGCTCTCAAAGAAAACGTATCAATGGGTTGTTTGGTGTGATGAATCGATGCCAAAAAATTGTGCTTTAGTTTGTGATGTTTGATTTTAATTTAGTCCACCTTTTTTGGCTGTACATGGTCTATCAATTTTTATATTGACCAAATTCAAACCATTAATAACCTTTTCAATGATTTATTTCATGACGACGATGTTTTTGTAAATTCTTTAACCGAGCTTTACCATTTTAACACCCTTTCAAAATGTACTTAATTCATCGAGTTTGTATTTGTACCTACCTATAATATTTTTTTGTATCCTAAACGTATCAGCCATTTAAAAAAACAAATTAGCGACTAATCGACTATAATATTACCAAGATTTAGCATTGTACATCATTTTATGAACGCTATCTCCCAATGTTACGCTCGGTACCGACATGCCGCTCACCGATTTTGGAAAACATTTCTATTCCATAAAGCTGTCGCTGCGTTCCGGCCTCCGGGCTCCGGGCTATGGCCTCCGGGCTCCGGCCTCCGGGCTCCGGGGGTGGCGGCGCGCGAAAGGGAGACATTTTTGTTGCAATTTACAGTTTCAGTTGCAGAGCTTCGACCTACCGCGAAACTCTATAGTATTCGTAATCGTTTTCATTCTGACACATGGACGCGATACATTACTGCAATATATCTACACGTTTTAATAAAGGATGAAGAAACCGCAGGAATGTATATCATCCACGTATCAACATGGAAACGACATAGATAACGATGTTTCGCAGTAGATACCCGGTAGTCGTACTCGTAGGTACTCCACCTCCGAGTACGACTACCGGGTCTTTTCACCCTTAACTTCAGAGGAAAGGAACGTACACCGCCTCTGTCTCAAACTCGTAACACGCCGCACAGTTCTGCCTGGTGCACCAACTTAGACCCTAAGATGTTGACCAAGGTGGATAGATTATTTAGTTTTGCCTCTGACATCATTAATTAGAATAACGTACATTTTAAAAGATAAATTAACAGTTTTTGTTTTGGGAATTGGTGCCACGGAAAGTAATCTAACAGCAATCTGACACTCTCAGGCCCATTCACTACATTTCCGACGAAAATAAATACTGTGTACGGATTTAAGGTACAGCGATAGATCTAGCCCAGAGTTTCGCCACCATACACCGCATACACTGCTAACTCCAGCAGTTGTATTTTCGAAAATCCATTGTTGTGCACGTACCAGGTATGTAGCGGTAGCGGTAGCGCTGTGCGGTTAATATTCGCGGTATCGCGGGAGTTTCCGCAAACACAGTTTACGCAATGTATAGTTTTGATTGGTTCGTCGTGTGCCGAGTGCGAGTGCGAGTGCGCGCCACCACTCGCCGTGCTCGCACTGTTCACAGAGCTACACAACGTTTAGGCAGCGGAGCGGGCTCAGACAAACATTATTAGTTTCCGCTATAGACAAACTCAGGAATTGAGCTCTCGTCAAATGTTGGCGATCGCTGCAAAAGCAATATGGCGGTGCTAAGTTTTATGAAAGCCTAAATACTTTATTAACTCCGTAAATATCTTTTGTGAACATTCTGCGTCCCTTAACTCATATTTGTAGCACGTCGGCTGATTAGCACATGCTTTCAACAATTCTTCTCCTTTCTTAGGCTAATACCAACCTAATATACCTTTTCTTCAAAATATAAAAATAAATCCGAAATCACGCCGCGCTCAGGCTCGCGCCGCGCAAAAGGCTCTAAATTTTATTTAACAGCCAGCTTAAGGAATTCCGTGAGTCGCCGACTTGTTTATCCAGGACAGGAGATCCGCCGGCTCAAGTCAAAGGCACCTGCTGATTCCAGCCGATTTACATTTTGAACACTGCGACATTTTCAGCTAGACGAATCTAGTTCGGTGTCTACTTGACGTATTGCCTGGTATGATAATGTCGTCTACATAAGTGACTAAGTTTTGGTACCGAAATAAGCTGTACATTATCTTTCAATAATGTTTGACATGCATAGGTTATACTTTACAAACCATATGTTATAATTTGCAATCTCCATTAATTGCGAACAGGTGTTAATATCGTATTTCCCGATAGCTTTACTGTGTATTGCATTAGGTGACATGCTAGGAGTAGTGCTGCCTGTCGCAAGCTGCTGACTTCTCCCGCGCCGTGGACACAACAGCTCCGTTGTATTAAGTCGTAAATTAATTTCCCGTTGTGCCGGTCCGTTGCGAGGCGGTGCGGGGGCGGGGGCGGCGCGGGCGTGGGTACTAGGGGCTGCTGGCTGTAATAAGGTGCACACTGCCGCTATTTACACATTTCTTTACAAGCCTCGGATGAAAGCGCCACAGAAAAAGATTCTCGCCGAAATTCCGTAGATCGCTTTAATCCTGTTTTACGACCGGCCCCAGTTCATTTACGGCGGAGATAAGCGCCAATTCACATTTTTGAATTTTGTTTGTCATTTCCCTTTTAAATGGTAACTCTCGATTATGTAATATTCCTCTCATTTCGTTTTAGTGCGCAGTTCGACGGTAATATTGAAATCGTAAATTATTCGTAATTAAAGATTTTTGTATTTAGTATTTTTGCCTTTTCAATTTCATCGCGTGATACTTATATTTTATTAAGAATATTAGTAAATCTCCAGAGCAATGAGTTGTGGAGCAAATTAGATCATTCAGATTTACTGCTACTATAGAAGAAATTATAGTCGACATTAAAATATTAATGTAGTCAAAAGTTAAATCGCAGAGCAGCAGTGAACTTGCATTAAAATCCGAAATGAACAAAAAACGTTTTTAGGCTTCAATTATCAGGCACTCGCTATCTGTCTTACCCGGGCTGGCGGCGGCGGGAGGGACGCGCCACAAAAAGGGTCCACCGCACCGGGCGACAAAAAGCGGCTGCGATAATGTTCCCGGCACTACACCAGCACCGCGCCCGGCTCCCTTCGCCCGGCGCCCGGAGCCCGGCCTCGGGCCAGTTGAGGGTTTAGCACAATGGCTCCGCTCGAGCGGTAATCGACGTTTTATAAGAAGCACTGGAGAGCGGTTACCTCCGTCACCGGGCGGGACCCTCGCGCGAGATGGATAACCTTTGTACCTCGCACGACTCTCATTAAAGCCACTTAAGCGTCTTTCAACGCTGGAATTCCACCATTATTCTACATTAGTATTAACGGGAGCGAAAGTCGTGACCGAAAATCGCAGCACACTTTTTGAGTAAAGTGTCGTGTTGTGCAAACACTGACATTAATGGCCACTGCGTGAATAAAATTTATGTGTTTCGTTTAAAAACAAACCGACTTTTGTGTAAAACCTTCGCTGTTATTCCAACAAAGGTCTCGCTCATTAAAATTCAGAACAATAAGGCCAAAAGAATCTCCCGTGCAACTTACCGGCGGCGCGGCGGCGGCGGCGGCGGCGGCGCTCACATTAATTTTGAAACAAATATTTTCTCAAAGGACTATTAATTTTAGAATTAAAACTATAGTGAGCCATTACTACAAATTGTTATATATAAACGGATATCACTCACTTATATTGTCGAAGTCGGCAATTAGACCGACAGTTTCGACCTTCAACAATATAAGTGAGTGATATTATCTAGATAGATATTTGGTTTTCAAAGTCATGTTAGGTACTTACATCGAATTGATTGAAATAATAATTATATTGACATCAATATCTTCGCTTTCAACCTTGTCCCTGGCCGCTCCCCGCTCCCCGCGCCCCGCTCCCCGCGCCCCGACACTCGATAAGCACCATTCAGTCACAAGTCGGTTTACTTAATGCAAGAGCAAGTCTCCGTCCGGCCGGGCCGCACTGCGCCGCGCCGCGCCGACGGCACGAGCGCCGGTGACGTTGTTCTAGAAAATTCGCTTTAAAAGTGGAAAATTCGCGAACGAGCGGGAAGCACTCAACGTTCCGTTAATGGCATCGCTTTAAAAGGAAGGGAAAATAATAAATTATTGACATCAGTCTTTTCTATCGCGTTGAGAAATTATTTATTTTATCTTTCGACGGCGGCGGCGCCTCGGCTGGAAGTAATGCTTTATGCATCGCCCGGTGAAACGGAAACAGATGTTGAATGTATGAATGGATGCCGATGGCTTTCCGGCTGACGGACAGATTTATCGGAAATGTACCCATTTCACCAGATTCATATTGTGATACATTTAATGTACCGTCGTTTATTCGGTCGACGTCGCCGTATAAATTGAAACCCGATCTGTCTCTGCTCGGGGTCCGAGGCTTTATTTAATCAAACCCGGCCCGACGGGTGTCGGTGTCCCGGCCGGGTCAGGCAGACAACATGTAAACTAACTTTTAGCATAATAAGCTTAAATCTAAAACAGAGACACAGCCGTTCCCACACGAGTTACAAACTCAACTTAAAACTGTTCCGTTGAACTAATTGTACAAACACTGCGGTATTCGTGCGTCCCTAACTAACGACCGGTGCAGGTGTGCTCGGCTCGGCTCGCGCGGCCGGGGCCAGGCGTACGGGCGTACAGGCGTACAGGCGTACATACAGGCGGGCAGACACACGCCAGTGACTAGTGTATACAGACGCAACAAAGGCGGCATCGCATGAGATAACAAGGGGGAGAAGTGGCGGCCCCATTACAGAGCCTCGAGGCACTCCACTCTTTAATGAACGCCGCCGCCCGCCGCCAGCCACCAGCCGTAAGTGTAGTGTTCTCTTGTGTGACTTAAAGGTGGCATTAACGTGTTCGAGAGGTGGCTCCTTGGGGCCCCGCACGCTGCGCTGGGGGGTATTTATGTTTCAGATAGACGTGGAGATCAACGTGGGTGGACAAATAATAAATAAACGTAACATGACTGGTTTAACATTCGTATTCCAGATCAATCATACTTGAATTCGTTACACAGTCTTATTACAAATATTTGCGCCCTGGCCTTTCTTTGGGCAGTATTTATATGATTACGACACGACGTGGATGCGCTGTCAATAAAAACTTACAAGTTCTTTTTCGAGTCGCCGAGAGTTGTTAGGAAACTTAATAAATTCAGCTCAACGAATAGGAATAAAAACCGTAGATGGTGCCAAGTGGCGATTGGCGGCGGGAGAGCCGCGACGACGCGACCCTGGCCCTCCACCCCCGCCCCCGCCCCCGCCCCCGCCCAATGGAACCTGCCAGAGCCTATGCCAGAGACATTCAGTGTAGCGGCGCGTGAACACGCGAACACGCGCAATGCCCATGAGGATATTGTCTGATCCGAATTCAGGTCTGATCCCGTTCGATGGCAGCGGGTTGGAGCAAAAAGTTCTAAAACAATAAAAGAAAAGGGAAAAACATCGAAGGCGATGACGTGACCTGACTACAAGGAAATGTTGTTAAAAAATGCAAAGTTTCCTACATAGTACACTTAAAAGGTTATTTTAGTTTCCAGCTAATCTGGTTGAACAAAAGCTTTGCAATGCCTATGAATTGTTGTACTTTTCCTTATGACAGAAAACTGTTGAAAAATCAAAGAACGGTTCCCTATCTGTCTGTTACTAAGCCACACTGAACTAACACAGATATGTACACTTGGATCTTCTCTCAAACGTTAATCGATAAAGTAAATTCAAAGTCATCCCTGATTCTGCAAACATCAACTTTTTTAAGGAATCCGCCGCGCGGCTCACGGTGAGTTTCACTTTTCATGCTTCCGCCTTAAACCAGAGCGTGAAGGGACAAAGGTGGCTGTCACAATAATATATTTAAAGATAATAATTATTCTCCTTCTGGACAAAATTATTGTAAAATGAGTGTGGAAATAGTCTGTAAGTAGGTAAGTTAAAGGCGATGCGATTAGAATATTCTTGTTCTATTTGCGACTACATTTCTGTGAATGGTCTCCATTGAATATAACGATCTGAACTCGAAACTAATAATTCATCGTCAGATTAGTGCTAAATTCACTCAGGAATCGATTTAATCACGAGGCTCTTGAAACTAATGGGGGGCCCACTTAATGTACAAATACGGGAGCGCCGGATTGTAATCTGGCTGGAGATTAGGTCGGGATTGAAGGGGTCAGCGGTCGGCCCCAGCCCCAGGCCCCGGGCTAGGGACTACCACGGGACCCTAATGATGCGGTTTTTCAGGGCATAAAGACTCGGGTGTCTTATATTAAGCCTATTCAACTATCGCTTAAGCGAAACGAGTATTTTGACCAATCCTTCCCTTTTTATGTCTTATCCGCAATTTGCAATTTAAGATTTCCGGCAGGTTATAACACTTAGTATTATCCCGCCGCCACTGGTCGCTCCACACGGCACTGTGCCGTAGGTCGGCTGAATTTGCATAAGCGTTAGCTGATGCCTGCAACACGGCCTGACTACGAGATAACCTAAGGCCAGTGGGAGACACTAGCAACTATACGGAATTAAAGTAAACAATTTAGTTATTTTTAAAGTGTAATTTATTATTACTGCATTCAAGGAAACCATATTCGAACTGACATTCCAAGCCATATGCTAGCAGCGGAAAAATATTCCGCGCTGCAGAAGTGACGTCCTACCTCTTTCATTAGTTTGCCGGCGAGCAGACTTTTAATTATCGCAGTTTTAATGGATCTTTATAAGACAACGACCCATCCCGAGGGCATCCCCCGCCCCCGCCTCCAGACGCCGGCCCCGCACGAAGCAGTCATTGGCCAATTAGTGGAAGCAGTTTCCGAGTAATAAAACCCGGAGCCGGAGTACTGGCTGTGACTGCCCGTACAGAGTGGAGCAAACTCGCACAAAGAACTATTGCATTGCTCCTGTTCTCTTCCTGTCGCAGCGGGGCGCCGCGGGGGGGAGTTTGTGCCATGGAATTGCTTTGAACTCTGGAGAAGTGGAGATACTCCATCAGATATTAATTAAATACAATCCCAAAAAATATAGACACAAATATAGAAATATCTCGTATTAGCATGGCATTTGTTCATTTCAATAATGTGTCCACAAATAAAATTGTTTCGGAATACAAATAGAAATTCGGGAGTCTTTCACTCAATTCGCCTCGCATTTCCAGCATTGCGCCGTAATCCCGCACATCCGCGATAATCCTCGGAATCAAATAAAGAAATGTTTCATGCGAAGGGAAAGCCATTACGAGAAAACATCTTTTTAAATTCGCAGGACAACAGCCCATGGCACTCGCTTCCACCCGTACACTGCTGACATACTGCGCCCGGCCGGGGGTTCCCCGCGGAGTGCCGGGGGTTCCCGGGGGGCATGTTTGACAAATAGGGGTCTCGTGCAACGAATTTAGCTCGAAAAAAATCGTCGCGGAACGCGTCGCACGATCCACCACCGAACCCAACGCAGCGCCATTATCTCCTGATCCTCCGGCCGCGCCCTGACACACGTCTGACACGGCTCCCACCCCACTGGTGGTGATACGCCACTGCAATAAAGTAAATTGCGAAGCATTTGCTATACGAATTCGGAGCACCGACGATCTTTATGGCGCCGATAATGTTATGGGCAGGTAATGTGCTGTTTCGAATGTACGAATGGCGGGCTTATTGTTTTACGATGCCGTTGTTTTTAGGGAATTCCATTCAATGCGCCGGAACGCTCGTAGGAAGCCCACATGATGAAACGATCGGCGTAATTTATTCCGAAGCTACGGGAATCACGAATATTGATTTAGATACAAAGGAATAATAAGTTTGTTTTATCGCCTCCAACCGAATGACTTGTCGATACAATACATATAAACCAACCGTTGCGATACATCAACGATTAAGAGGACATCGTGTTTCTGTACGCACACATCAAAGCAGAGCAAGTGTAACACTTTGGACCGTTCTCATTATCTGCGTCGTAAGACTTGAAATCGTACTGCAAGTGTTACCATTGATCTGCGCACAAATAACGTCGTCCATCGCTCAGACACCGCTCGAGTCTCGAGTACCTATCTGCTAGCTCCCATACCCGTACCGCCCCCACACCGGCCTCTGCCTAACAATCAGCCCGCAGTCCAGTGCGCTGCGGTCTCACGTGTGATCACGTTACGTGGCGTCGTGTGACCAGGCGACGCTCTCAGAGCTATGCTCGCCTGGTATAATCACTATACATACCACTCCAGACGGCCTCATCGCCCTCGTTTGTGAAGTTATAACGAGCTTTTAAACTTTATCGAAAGTATTATCTGCACTGAAGTTGACATTTACGTACCTACATCCGATTAACAAAGATTTTCCTTTCGTTTCAGATTTCCTCTTTCCACGCCAGTAATGACTCGCTGAAGCATGTGACAAATTACCCAACCCTGGGGTGGAAAATGTACCAGACGCCCATTTCCTGGGTGAAATGGAAACTCCGTGAGGCGAGCCTGCCGCTATGAGCGCGAGTGTGTGCGTTGCCATGACGACGAGGATGCTGGTGTCGCTGCTTCTCCACTGCTTCTGTGTGGCCACCACCGCATCCATCAGCAGCGCAGGTAAGCCGGCTGTACAAAACGATTGGATTTGTTACATTACTGATTACACCATTTTCTGCTACTTCTGTGAACTTTCTCGTGACGTGCGGCTGATTTGATAGATCTATTGTTGGCCGTGTTTCCTCAGCGCCATGATAATGAAGGACATTAGCTCCAGGAGCCGCGTGCAAGGGCCCTGCGTCGCGCGGCGGCGGCCGGGCTCATCACTCAACGCGTGGGCAGACGAGCTAGTCTTGCCCACAGAACACTTGTTTATTTAGGACCCTTTTATTTTACATTTTCAAAAGCTTTAGCGCTTGCGATTACACAATATTTACATTTGGGAGAGGAGAGGCATTAAAGGGACGGGCCAATGGCCGGCCGGAGTGACCACGGCTCGCCGCTCGCCGGGGGGACCCGCTACACTAAATGCGAACATACCTTGTGTATATTTATTGTCATTCATCATCCTAACATTCGTCCCACCTATCTTCGGGTCGGAGTAATAGGGAAAGAGCTTCACCGATTTAGATTCAGCATTTTGCCATCTACGAGCTTCGTCCACACCAGTATTATAATGTTAAAAGTTAAAACGACCTTATTCGAGCGTAACGTTGTCCCAACCCGTTGGGAGACAGTGGTGATGAACTCGTCACATTTAATTTGGGAGCTATTTGGTAAAGTTTCAAATCAAACACATCAGTTTTAAAGCAAGTTTCTTTGAGAGCATGTCGGCGATGGGATTATTAATGGTGCTCTGCACACGGTCACGTACATTGTCATGTACATAGGTACTTACCTAGATATATGTTTCATTTAGTGTTTAATGAAAGGACCTTTTGCAATGTTTTCCTCTCGGCCATAATATCACCCTTCGCCGCCGGCTGAATCTTAGGGAAACTAGCGAGAGTGGAAATGTCGATTACTAATGAAAATGACATAAATATTGGTACGAGAAATGTTTAATATCGTCATAAATGCTCAAATCATTGCTAATATCTAAGGTTCAACTCCTTCGGGGTTACTAATTTGAAGGTGAGGTTTAATGAACTCGCGAACATCAAAGTGAAGTGTTTACTCGCGCTCAAATCTAAACAGATTGAAAATATTTCATATCCAAACCTATAGGTCGGTGGGTATCCTCGTGTATGTGTGAGCCCGCCCCGTGTTGACACTGCATGCAGCGTTCAGTAAAGCTTTAAAGTACAAAATTATATTATAATTTCAGTGTACTTTGTAAAACGTCTTTCCCTTAATCCACGAGCTTATCCCTTTCAGAACAAACGTGGTTGAGCTGCGAGAGGCCGCTCCCTGTACTTTATTTCTGCCAACAAAATATCGGCAATAAAGAGCCTTCCATCAAATTATATCTCGCGAAACATTTGCAATCCCCTCGAAAACGCACCGAAATATTCCTGAAAGCCTTCACGTTACATAACTTATTCCATCTGGATAATAAGACAAAAAACACGAGCTCGGCCGGGAATATCTCTGGAGCACATTCCGTTGCGCGCCCGCTATGCCGCGGCCGGCGCCCACCGCGCGCTGGGCGCTGGCTGCGGGGTGATATGAAAGCCGGCGGGAACACGGCTAGGCAAGTACGTATGGCGTCGGTACAGCACTCCCGTACGTACGACTGCGTAGAGCAGTGATTATGTGAGCCGCACGGCGCTCGGTATCGCATGACGTCACGCGCCGCTAAATGACATCACAGCACCGAGCGCCGCTGATAAATATTTATCAATCTTTCCGAGTGTTTGCCGCCTGATGTAACGTCGCCGAGTCGGATATTGGCTGAGTCCCCGCCCCCAGCCGCGGCACCCACCAGGCTCACTCGACTCCGGTGATTTAGTTACTCGGGGAACATTCAGCGACATATTCTGTTTGAGACATTGAGAGAGCAGCCAGCAGTTTGAACCCACTACCTTGTTATTCTTAAGGTTAGACCCGATTCACTCACCGCCCATTTCGTCATTATGTACAATCTTCTTGTGACCTGTAAAGGCATTTGTCGACATTATTGCAATCACTGGTTCGGTAGCGGACTGCCTCGGAGCAGAATCTCACCGCGGATTCTGAAGTGTTTCGGTGTTTTCCTTAGCAGGCGATAGGTATAATGTTTTTCGCTGTTAAAAGATGTCAGCGTATATTGTATGAGTGGCTGAGCTCAGTCGTTTCATATCGTGCCGTAGTGTCAGGCTGTCTCGATACGAATTAGTATTCTTTCTCCGTCCGTATCACGGATATTAGATCCCCTCAGACTATTCGCGGCATCAAGGCAATGCATAGTAAAATATTGACTGTATTGAATTGATATTCACATCGAGGCGGCGCGCACCGCGCTCAGATTACGCCGCTAACTATGGAATAAATGGGGAGCTAAATGGTATATCTGTACGTGTACGTTCGTTACATAGGTTTCCTAACCTCGCTAGAGCCCTTTTCATTAACTATCTAGATCACCCTAGGTCTTCTGCTTGAGATGCCATTTTTTGTCAACACAAGATAATTGAAGATGCCGATACCTACAGGAATGCCATAATTCCCCGCGTGCCCCTAATTACATTGGCTCCCTCACCCTTCACACCGGAATATGGCGATGTTAATGCTATTTGACGGCAGTAATAGGCAAGAGGGAGGATGATAATTCTTCCCTGTGGCTACACTCTTGGTAGAAACGTTACTCCTCACTGTCTCTGCCGGCTGCACTCCTGACACAGACAGTACCGTCCACTTTGGTCAACATCATCAGCCGCTCGATTGATTCACCTCTACGCCGAGAAAGTCATTAGACGGTCCTTTCCCAGGCGGATTCTACACGGAGCCCTAAGCTACAATATAATTCAATCAATAGTAGACGCATTATCAGCTGAGTCGTCGGGCACCTCTATCCATTAAAAAATTCTTACGCACATCACTATGCTGCTGCCACCTGTAAGTGCGAGCGAGGTAGTCAGAGACCATGACGACTCAGATGATAATGCGAGTACCACAGCAGCAAACAATAACAGAGATGACAATGTATCGCACAAGTGATATCGCGCCTCGGGTGCGGTGCGGAGCGGCCCCCGCGCACTCCCGCGGCTCCCATTGGTCCTCAATCGCGCGGAATGATTCCGATGAGCCGCCAGCGGTTCCACTCGAAAGCCCTGACTTGACGCTTCACTGGCTCGGTTTAGGTTGTTGTGTACATTCCATATGCCAGTTATACGGTCACATTGATGTTCAGTCAACGCTGGAAAAATAATAACGTCTGTCTGTTCTTTTACCCGTTTTATTTGATACAGAATATTGTTGAAACGCTTGGTTTGGTTACATGAAAGTGGCACGGCGTATCTATAGTTGCGTCCAGTTTCCTGTAGATACAACAAGCAACCAGTATGCAATAATATTTGTATAATCGATCGAATCTAAGTACGCGATTTTCCATATTCAGCCTCTGGATCCCAGTTTCGTCTTCATCACAGGCTCGTGTATGTTCACTGCTGGACTCAACGCACAACACGACTAACTGACTGCACTTAGTCCCTACTGGGAACCTAGTGTAGGGCATCCCTTCATCAGCCCGGGGTCGTCTCAACGGGTTCGTGGTTCCAACGTTGTCTATCCCATCAGTTATTGGTTAACTTTTAATCATCAGAAGACAAGGGAAAGGTATGCTAATTCCAAAGTAACTTAGTAACATAGTTTGAAAAACATTCTGGTGTGTGACCGAATTTCCGATCGATGTTTCCCCACACATATCGTTTCAATTGGCGCTCTCCCAGACTGCCTCAATAAACCCGGTTACCAGGCTGCTCTTATTTCACATCCTGGAGCATTATCCCAGGTGAATTTGCGGCGCCATAATTATAATTAGGCGGCCCCACCGGCCCAGCGCCCCGCACGAGGCGCCCCGCACGAGGCGCCCCGCACGAGGCGCCCCGCACGAGGCGCCCCACACGAGGCGCCCCACACGAGGTGACTAATGAGCCTTACTTAGTGCCGCGCCAAAATAAAGCTGTCTCGAGCCCGCGGCCTAATTAATGGCCGGCATTATACCAGGTGTAGTGATCTACTGGCCGCGGGGGGCGGGGCGGGGCGGGGCGGGGATAGGCACAGGTATAATGAGGAAAATATAGTGATTTGAAGCGACCCATCACCCCAAAAAATATTTGAATTATTAAATAGTCATCATCATAAGCATAACATTGCCAGCGTTTACGAGACAATGCCGATCTATTAGCCTAGTCGGTACACACCTTCCCTCTGTGCAGGGGCTCTGTCTGAGCTCGATACCGAGTTGTTTCCTTCCGTCCTCGTAGGTATATATTCCCCGGCCACGGGTGTAATATGTGATCGTTAATGCGTAAGTTGGAGCCATGCACAGGGAATACTAATTTGGGTCATGTGTGTGATGTTAGTGTAGTTTTCCCTAAATCATTTCAACTTGACCTGTTTCACATATCCACAATCCAATAGGTATTCGCTTGCAAAACAACTTGGAATATTAGAAAAAAATCAGGAACGAACAAAAGATACTCCGGCGCCATGATTGAAAGGTAGAGCCTTTAATAAATAAGGCATATTTACGACGCATATAAAATTTTACGTATTATTTATTACATCGTAAACAAGTCGGAAAAAAACCATCGACACAAGAATAGCCCTTAGCCCGCGCCTGAACAAGGCATAAACAGAGCCCTCTGCGGCGCGGGGCGGGACTGTTGAGTCGGGATTAGCTTTTTACTTGGAATATTATTCGGTCGGTGCGTCGCGCCGACAGACGGCAAACCGCTCCCGAGGCCCGAGTATCCCGCCCAACACGACCGCACAGGGAGACATAAGAACCTGCCTCGTCCTGTGGCCGCCGCCGCGGCAACAGGGCGGCAACAGGACGGCGACAGGTTGGCACGAGTTGCTTCTTCATTCGGTTGACTCAAGTTGAGCCGGAGAAAGTTTGCAAACGTTTCTTTGACACAACTTTACCGCTCAGACGGTCTAGTTGGAGAAATGGTCCTATCATTTCACAATAATTCCACTTCTACTTTAGTTACCACGATCGACTTTGAAACGTTTTCTTGACAACTTTATATTTCGGAAGCCTGATGTGGTCTGCACCAAAGTTCTGACAGATGTAATACTGAGATCATTTAGTGTATGAGCCAATTAAGATTCATCTCTAAATTAATTACCAAAGTCATCCATTCTTTGAGGCGTTGTGAAAACACCTCAGTCCATTTATCCTCGCTCGCTGGATCCTTCACTACGACTCTACTGTAGTCTTCAACTCAAGCCTGTATCCACTGCGTTTAAATACATTCCACAAAGGTTTTTTGCTCATAACACAACCCTCAATTTGTTTTCCGTGATATGCATGCCATACGTTCATTACTTAAGCCCTGGGGTCTCGGGGCAAAAACAAAGGGTTGCGAGCCACTTGTCGGGAATCAGCGAGGCCAGGCCAGATCAAAGGCCCGCTCGTTGTCCCTGTATTTAGCGACGACTTGATTCCTGCGGTTCTTAGTCACTTATTTCATCGCGAGAATGTCTCCTAGCAACCATGGGTAGTCTTGGTGAAGCATTGATAAAAAAACCGGTCGATACTTTCTATACCTCTATTAATATTCACGTTTGCGAAAAACTAAATATAGGAATACCTTTAAGCTTGATCTAAAACATACGTACAGACGTCGATCGTTTCAATCTCTTTGAACCCGAAATGTAATGATCCAATTAAATTCTTGCAAATAGAAGTTTCCGAGTCATTTATCCGAGGTCCGCGCGAGTCCGGCCGCCGCCGACCAGCCCACCAGCAAATAAATCCGAATGGGGTCCTAATTAAACTGTCCCGACCCCAATGAGTTGTGAAATCCGGCCGCGGCCGTGGAGTACCTCCAGTAAACCCAATCAACTTCATTTTATAGTCACCCAAATTTCCACATCATTAGTTCCTCTATTCGCAGAAGCGGCATTATAGTTTGGGCCACGTTAATGCCTTCGGTAATCGATCCGGCACCTGCGCTGTTTGTTCGGGACTGCCGACTCATGTTTTCAATCTTGCCTAGTGCGGCGCGGCGCGGTGCGGCGCGGCCGCCGGACAGTAGGCAGTGGACCCTTGCGGTACACTTTGACGGCTCTTCAAGTTTTATTGGTGTTCGAGAGAGGCGGTGCGAGTTTGTGTTTGGGATTTGGGGATTCAATATCTTGCCGGTTCACTTCGGAATTAGTTTTGTGCGTGAACTGCTCTACATAGCCCGCTCATATCCCGCCACCCTCGACACGTGGACGGTCTCAGGGATGATTCGTAGCCATTAAACGTACCTACTCTGTTAACGGTGTCCTTCTAATCCAATCTGTCTGCACCTAAATAGATACTGCTGATTTTCATTGACAGTTTTGAGCATGAACGCAGCGTAAACCTTCTCTTACAGCCTGTCAAAATTGTATGAAAACTGACAGTTCCAAGACCGAACTCAAACTCCGTTCATACTCAAAACTATCTATGTCTATCGGCCTATATATTGAGCGGAGTATTTTTAAAACGGTATCCCAAGTATGGTATTTCATCAATATATTGCCTGGTATGTGCGTGCGTATATTGAAATACTTTGCATGGATACGCTGGCATGTTATGGCCGAGCTCTGTGTCGGCCGCTGAGCCTAGTTCCCCCCGGCCTATCTATGCGATACACTCTCGCCTCTCACGAGTAGCGAATATGTAAACATGTATTTGTCCAAAGCGAAAACACTTGTTTATTCATCCGCCCGTACTCGTTCATACAAAGTAAAAGTAATTTAATAAATGGATTCCCCTCCGGCCCGCCGCGCCGCCGCGCCGCGCCGCCGCCGCCTACATTACTGTAGACACACATACTCCCGGCCGCAGCTCCTGTACTGCATAATGCCGGCTGAAGGCCTGCCCCGGGGGAGTCAGAGACATGGCTTTCCATAGACCATTGTTTGGAGGAAGCGTGTGTCCTGGCGCTGCGGTCCGCTGCACGCCGCACCGCAAGGACTAGGTACCTGCGGTTGCTGCAGATACAACCGTTGTAGGGACAGCCAAGTCTTTTGCTGTTTCTGCTATTTGTCTTCCTGGCTAGTTTGATTGGTTATTGTGTACAATTATTTGCTCTGGCTGACAAGGCCGTAGTTATTTTAGCTAGAAGTCAACAGCTGTAAATGAAGCTGGTACGGTGGAACACAGAGAAAGGTGTACAGGAGAGTTTTTAAGGTTGAGATTTTCTCAAAAACTACTTGACCTATTGCAAAACTTCATACACTGTTTGATAGATAAAAGTTAAAACTATGTAACTGTAGAAGAATTTTTAAGTTTTGAGAAAATCTCAACCTTATTGAGGCTCCCTGTATACTTATCTCTGTCTTCGACTGTACAGGCAACCCTATGTTTTTCAGTGCAGTGCAGTTACTTACTAACACATGGTCTTTGTGACTGAAATGAATAATTTTGAATAAGGCTTACTAGTACAGTCGGCGGCGCCTGCTGTACAGACAGAATATGAAGATCAATTCCTGAAAAAGTTGATTTTAATTCTAAGGCATATGTAATCCACCAATACGCTTTGGGCTCGTGTGTTGGATGATGGCCCCAGCTCCCTCGATGTAAGGGAGGATATGTATCTCAATAGCTAAAACATTAAATTATGAATGTTCCTTGTTTAATGTATCGCAATCTTTTAATTTTTTGATGTTTTTAGTTTATAACGTAACACTCCTATTGCTAGACGTATATACCTACCTTACATTAATATATTCTATCGGAATAAAAAGCCTACTTATGTAACAAGTAAGTACGTATGTTACATAACGTACCTACGGGGAGCGCTCCCCGGCCGTCCTTGAAACCTCACCGCGTAATGTATTCAGGCAAATAATATATATTTTTACATTGAGTTAACTCCAAGAAGCACAATGTATTCCGCAGACGACACCGCTTTCCATACTTACGAGGATAATATCAGGCTGTGCTTATGACAATTTTGGTAAGTCTTTGTTATATTGAATTGCGTATACTTACCTACTTAGCTCGAGATTCATACAGATTTTAGTATAAAAATCGCACTTTGACAGTTGTAAGGGCGAACTTACACTAAGTTCACGAAATGTTTTTGCACGGTACTTACCGCACGTTTTCGCTTTAGAAGATATGTCTAAATATATTTCATACGACCATAATTAATATGTATGTGGTCGTGTCTTCGAAGGCCTAACAACTTGCAGTATTCAATGAATCAATCATAAATTGTATTTGAATGAATGTGGGTACACAATACCAGGTCTTAATTCTACAGCAGTTCCATACATCTGTCTGTCATTGACGTGCATATTATTGATTCCGTAATACAGTCATAATTAAAATCAATTCCAATTATTCATCAGTGTTGTGCGAAAGACAACTCCGATTGCCGTTTGTTGTCAGTCGAGATGCAGCTTCAGTGATTCACAGAGCAGACTCAGGGTTAGCTCGTAGTCTTAAGTTTTTGCAAAATTATATACAGTTAACTTATATCTGTGTGTCGATACTTACCTATTGGCCCCGCAATTCTGCCTACTGGGCAAGCACTCACCTCGCTCGGGCGACCAGTGCTTAGTGCTTAATCCGCAAACCCTGCTGTGTGGCGGGGGTGGTGCAGACAGAGGGGGCGGTATAATTGTCAGCACTATCCGTAATGACAAAACTTAGCACTTAGCGGAGTTAGTTCGTCACTGCCGAGCCATTATAGGACCTGAGGATTCCCCTCCCGGAGACATAATTAATGCATATAATTAGATAATGCATTTTACATTTTAACGGAACGGTTGCGGAAATTTATAGGTGGTTGTCATGACGTAGTAATTTCAGGGAAATTCAGATTTGGCAACCAGTAATTTTTTGGTAATGTTGGAACTGACATCGAAAGAAAATATCAGCGGTTGTTAAGTATTCCAACTGCGCCACAACTTACAAACTATTAGCCAAGTGTTTCGCTTGTATTTGTTTTCCTAAGCTAGTTTGATTGGTTATGGTTATTAGTTAACAATTATTTGCTCTGGCTGACAAGGCCGTAGTTTGTTTAACTAGAAATCAACAGCTAAGTATGTATATAGGTAATTTCTGGGAAATTTATAGTTTGCGACCAGCAATTGTTTGGTAATGTTGCCAGGAAGGTATAACTTTCGACTTAAGTCTCGGCTGAAATCTGAATGATGTATGCAGACCATTATTTGCAGCTTGCGAGTTCTTTGTGTCGCGTGGCGTCGCGTCGCGCAGTGAGTGCGCTGTAAGAGCTCCGAAATCTCTCGAAACAGGTAAAGTTATGCGCATACACGACGATGTTGCGGATATTTTGGCACACCCTTACTATGGGGGAGGGGAGCACGGGATAGGGGGGGGGGGAGATATAGTACAAGGCAAGGCCGCAGGAGACACGGGCTTAGCTTTAAAAGAAGATACAATGAGAACTCGAAAACTGGTACAAGTATCTCCTCAAATCATAATTGTTTATTATAGTTTGCTACTTGAGCGGCTTCAATAAATTATAGTTCTTTTGAATGCCCAGCAATCTATAGTCCGTCAACGTCGTGCTTGCCGCGCCTACGGGGTCCAGGGATTGTCGGTGACGAGGTACCTCTACACACAACCGTGCGCATTGCTCAAATCCCGGGAAAACGTCAAAAACTTGATGACTTAATTATCTTAATGCAAACCAACCTAATGTTCCCAATGAATAGACAGGCCGCAGAAACAGATTGCCTTACACCGGGCCGCGGGGCCACTGCCTGTGCCTGCGCCTGCCCCGAGGCCGGATACTGTGTTGTGATTACGACAGAGAGTGTTCTTTTCATTTGCCTTCTGTCGGCTCTCCGCACTTGTTAAACATAATCCTTGGCGAGCGACTCTACCACCGTTTGTGTCCGTCTGGCAATGCATTGGTGTCACCAGGTCCCTGCGGCCTAGTAATATCTAAACTAGATCTAGTTTCCCAATGGCTGTCACCACTGGACTAGTGTTGCGTCGGTTGCTAGCGAGTAAGGACACTTGTGTCGGCTATCCCACACCGACCGGACAGCTTGTTCAGAGTGCTCGAGGAGATTTAATACATCGTGTCGTAGTATATTTTTGTCGGCGAATCGTTCGCAGGCGAAAGCTCCTGTCGTCGAAACACTCATAAACGAAACGTTCTGTCGGCGATCAATTCAACGGAGAAACCACTGTCTGAGAACTGTTTCAGAATCTATGGGATTCTCTGGGGTAGTCAATGCGTAGTAGAGCACAGTATTCCGTAGTCAAAGTTGTGTTTCCACGTCGGCTCCGAGGCGTAGGTGTGAGGCGATATCCACGCACACTTGGCACGCGGGAGACAAAAATTTCAGCTCGTTTTATGGGCCTATGTTTGAGGTAAGTATTCCCCGGGGGGCCTGACGGGGCATTGTGCCCGGGTGGGTGAAGGGGGGGGGGGGGGGGGGGGGGGATGACGTGGAATGGACGTAATTGCCTTAAAGGTGTCAATTGCGTGTACTTGGAAAAGGCAAAAATTTCGGCACTAGAATTGCCATTCTAGATTCTAAATAGTAACAAAATATCAAAACTTAAATGATTTTCTTTAGAATTCTAGAAAATACATATAGATTATGTACTTACTTGAAAACAACGAAATTAGTTGAAAAATAAAATGATCTCGTATAGAACGAACGAAGATATATCGAATGAGCCCTTCCTGTCCGAGCATAGGTACTTGATGGTGTGAATGTTTGTTAATAATGTTGTAATAAATAGTTGTGTGTTGAGCGTGACGTGTGGAGTGACACCGCGAGCGAGGGTCGGCCTCGGCCTCGGCCTCTACCCGGCGCGGCGCGGGATGAGATTGGAGAGCTTGGCATAGTTTGGGCATTGGCTGGGACGATATTTGAACACAGGCATACAATCATTCACTAAAAGGGCAACACATTATACATAGCTTTAAAGATTGTGATTTTCACAAATAGTAATTTACCGATTTTTAGAATTTTTTTTACAGGTACTTAAGTGGTCTGCACTCTAAGCTATCTACAAGAAAACCAGGCACACACCATTCATTTCACTTCAAATGCACATTTGTACCGATGTCATGTCTATTGGGCGAGTGGTCTGTGTGACGTGGCCTTATGGAATAAAGCCTTGCGTCCAGCAATCCCCTATCTTGTACAGTTACTTGGAGGAGACCCCTCTATGCGTTGCGGCCTTCTCGCCAGCGCCCGGCCGCAGTAAGAGGCTTACGGCATCTTGCGGCCGCGCAAATTGTACTGTATGTATGGCTTTGCTTGCCGGCACTCAGCGCCGGCCCGCTACACCGGCCCGCTATCAGACACTATGTAGGTAGCCGTGTGGGAGGAGAGACGGGAGACTATTATCAGTTACAATACAAGCAATAGGGATATACTTGCGTTTCCCAGATTCAGACTACGTAAAGTTAGTATTTCCTTCATGGGACACATGACATGTAGTCGCTTTTATAACTCGTTGCTTTAAAGTGTCACGACGTTGACAGAGAGGAAATTCTCAAATATCATTAAATGAACACTTTCTTAAGAAAGCAATAGGTAAAGTTTAAAACTGTAAACAACTAAGTAGATGTTCATGCGGAACACCATGTAGGTATGTTCACCGTTTAAAAAGTCATCTATTGAAGATGATATATGAAGAAGATTAGATTGATAATAAATTGATAATAATTGATGATTAGAAAGATCAAGTTTAGATTGTTAATAATTAAGAATAATTTTGTAATTATTAAGTAAGTAAGTAAGTACTTACTTAATTAAATTCTTATTATTTTAAAAGATGTGCTGAAATTTTTTTCACTCTTTCTCTTCAGCGTTGGCTCCCTTTCCTTGCATAGTTACTATTGAAAGTAAATTTAACAAAAGATGAAGTGCAAAAATGTACACAACATGCTTACTTGCAATAAAGAGATTTGATTTAACTCGATTTTGAGAGACTGCCGCGACAGTGGGAGTGTTCGTTGGACGATAGCACTCGATACATTGTGAATAGAGGCGATAAAGATAATAAGAGTATCGCGATTTGTTATATTATGATAATAACATGCCATACGCATACTGTGTGTAGCATCACGCCGCGTGAGGCGCTAATTGCACTCGCTAATGGCTCGCAATTTGCTGTATATCAGTGTTGATGTGACGCGCGCTCATTCCGACCGCGCGTGCGGGGCCGTGCAGCGCAGTGCAGGCACGACAGGGGATACAAATAATCAGGAAGGAAACAAAATTCGCCGTGCTTACTATGGAGAGAGTGTAAAGTATATTTTGTATGTGAAGATTGTCTGTTTCTGATGTATGAGAGTGAAAGTGGCAACAATGGCGTAACATGACTTGCCAAAGTAAGTTCGCTCGCTAGGGAATGCGTACCACAGCCACCTGTCTTTCTTTCGCTCTCTAATGTCAAAAATCTCTCTCGAAATTTTAAACAATGTAAACACAAGAGAGTGGCAGCGGACTACAGAGACGCTGCTTAGGTTTCCACCAAAGCGGAGGCGAGAGATGTGTGTTTGAATAACCAATCAGATTTCCTTCATTCTCCTAAGCGAAGAGGAGATGTGGAAATAACGAAATCTGATTGGTTATTCAACACTCGTCTCCTCTCGTCTCCGCTGTGGTGGCAACCGGCCTCACGGGGAGAGTCCGTTCCTCCCTGCATGTGAGTAGCGCCGCGCCACAGTCCGCACCGCACGGCAGTAACTCGCGTCGCATTACACATTAGCGCGTGTTAGCGCACTCACTCAAAGCGCAATTACGCGCGGTCGCTAATAACGCGCTATTTACGACCGCGAATAATTATCCCGGTGTCGAGCCGACACTCAGCGCCCGCCCCCGCCCCCGCACCACGCAGGCCACAGAGCGACAGCGCGCATACAGTACAAGTGGCATTTTGTTATCTGTCGTTACATTCTTATCAGAGTAGTCGTTACCTCAGTCTCAGTAACCCGCCTAACAAATCTTCTCTAATGGCTGCTTCCTGTTGCCGTGCCATCGGCCAGTGGCCCGGCTCCGGAGTGATCTCTTACAAGTTACAACCCATTATTGCCCGCGACCATACAACACCAATGTCCAGTGAGTTGTTGTAATAAGTTTTGGCTTTAGCATTTCGTGATTGGTGGGATTTTGGTTGCATCCCTAGTGGCCAGTAGGAGAACCTTGTATATTCCATACTGTGTACCACAAGGAATATAGGTAACTTAGTATCCCAGACTCGTCACAGGGTTTTGGAGGTATAATTAGGTATTTTGTGTGTGCAACACCAAAGCTGCATGTTTAATAATTTTACTACATTTGGAACTTTTGAACGAAGCACTTACTGCGAATGTGGCATTAAGCAATCATCTACCACAAAAAAATATAGTACCTAAGTAGTTACGAAAATCCATTGTATCATATTCTAGCTAAATAACTTTAATGTCGAAAAAAAAGTTAGATAGCCAGAAAATATGGGTATGTCGCGTGAACAATGTTGATTGGCTCCGCCGCGTAGCTGAGTTACCGTTCTGTCTCCGTGCTGTGTCGGGCGCTGTGGCTCAGGTGCCTGGGCTCGCGGCGATACAGCCCGCACTCGCGGCAACAACCGGATTAGTGCCACTGAGTGCCGAGACTGGCCACTGTGCTGTGCACGGCACGGCACGGCGCGGCGCGGCACGGCACCGCACTGGCCGGGGACGATATATACAGGCAGGATTAAACAATGTCCGCGACTACATTATTAATATGTAGGACATCATGTACAATTTAATTCAACGAAAAGTTCTAAAAGAAAATAATGTGGTCGTACTGACATTCCACGTTGCTAGACCATCGTATAGTATTCGCTTACTAACTGCGCACGTGGCATGAAGGTGTAGATTTATAGACAGTTTTCAGTGCGATCTTGATTTGAGCTCGGTCTTACAAAGCTGTCAATACAATTTTGACAGTTGTAAGAGCGAGCTTACGCTAAGCTATGAAATTCGATAAGATATCTGGATAATGGTCATGTTATCACAATTTTGCACGCGTGTAGTAGGCACGCCACTGAGTGGGATGCTGTGCCTGAGTTGCGCTCGAGCTAAACAATGTTAGAAAAGATACTTATAGCATAGTTCTATCAACTGACCTGAGTTCATAAGAAATACCTAAATATCTAGTTGAAGAGAAATTAGTAATGAGAAAGCAAGTTTTGATTAATTCGTAGATATGCCTTCGACTGCACACGTCAAAACAGATCAAATGGCTTTGGGCTTTGGACCGGTCTTAATTATTATCTGGGTCGTAAGGGTTGAAATCGTACAGCAAGTGTTACCATTGACCTACTGTGGACAATGCAATACTTATAGAGTTACATTCATTCCATATGTTAGTACTTACAAGTTAAGTACGCAATCCTCAGCATACGTGCCTAATGTCCGTGTTCATTTAGCCGACTCCCAAACAGCGTGTTCTGTGTCTCTCCCCCCCCCCCCCCCCCCCCTCCCCGCCCTGGACCGGCATGCAGCGCCGTGCCACTAATATAATGCTGTGTTCACCCCCGGGCCCGGCTAGGTAAGTAGGTGTGTAATGGCCTCTGCGCCGCGCGGAGTTACATATGGCCGGTCTCGGCGCCTTGCTCCACAGACCGGTTGTTAGCATTCAAGTGGGACCTGACATGTCGTCTATTCTTCCAGCATTCATACCGCAAATAGAATCACTGATCCTTCGTAACAATAGTCCATCTGTTTGGCATGTATACCACAGCCCAAATCAAGTGTCTTATTTTGTAAACAAAAACTACTAACATTTTAAGCTTTTCTGTGAGTATTTCATAGTTATTTTCACATTCGGATCACTTTATTTGCACAATGATGAACAGGTTCGATCAATCAGTTCCTTCAGTGTTACATCACAACAGGTAATTAGACGATCATATTTGTTTACAAAGTAAGACACGTGATTTAGGCTTCGGTATAAGTATATATATTATTTATTGGATGCTCTCGAAAACCGTGAAGGAGAACATACGATATACAAGGGTGTGATGCTCCAACAATGAGTGACATAAAAATGGCAATTACACTAAGGGCATACAATTACCGAGTGACATTGCTCTTTCAATAACTGACCTCTGACCTCTGAATATGTATACCGACCGCTATCTGTCCCGCGGCATACATTACGCGCCACATGAATATGGACGCAAAAATGATACATCGCGACTCGCGGCCTTCAATATGTAAGGCTACTCGGGCCTTGCTTGACGTAGGGGCTCTTTTCCTCTGAAATTCATTTAGTATACAGTAGGTAGATGAAGAATAGTTATAGTACTGACTGAATATGTATTCCTAACTCAGAGATACGCATAAGTTTCTCGACAAACTATTAGAGACTTCGACTTACTTTTTGTTAGCAAATCAACAGATATCTAGCGAAGTCTATCTGTAACTATATTTTTTTGGTGTCCAGTGTCAGCGGACAGTGTAAGGTCAGCCAGCCGTGATCAGAGTCATAATTATGAGTAAATTCTGCCCTAAAAAATTCGGCCCTCGAGGAAGGGTCCAATATGGCAAGTAAAATACATTGTGTTTATTAATGTAAAGTCAAAATAATGTCAACGTAACATTATTTTGACTTTACATTTACACCGCTTTGCGCGGAAAAGCTGCTGGAAGGTGACAGATGTGTGTGTGTCTACTTTAATTGGTTGAAGTTCCCGCGGCGAAGCAGGAAAACTATTAGCGGAAGATAATATAAAAGTTATGAAGACTTCAGACGTAGCTGGGTAGTTGGAGAATTTCAATTACGCAGAGATAATAGTAAAAAGTTAGGCGGAGACAGGTGTGCCCCCGCGCCCCGCGCCCCGCCCCCGGGGCTCGGGGCACGGGGGCAAGGGGCGAGAGGGCAATATAATAATAGCCCCCGGCTGTAGTCTGTTGAATGCACTGAAACTTTTATTAATCTGCTGCACGAGCTGTAATTTAATATTTAAATTTTTGTTCTGGCGCAGACCACAGCCTACGCGTGGGCCGGGTTCACGCCGTACGGTCAGACTAACAGACTACTTATTTGGTACTTATTACTTTTAACTTGATACTTCCATGAGCTTTAGAGATACAGGCAGACAAACAGACAGACAGGCAACGAAGAGATCTTTCTTATTGAGGTACTAAACCCTAAAAAGAAATGCTAAATTACAAGAGAGTCGCATGTAAAATTTTGGCGGTCTAATCGTTAAAAGCATTTTTTCTGCATAAAAAACGTAATACAATTTATACAGAGGAATAAAGAGTACTGATCTAAACCACTACTCAGCTACTTTACCCTTTTAAATGAATTTGTTATTCTACATATTTATCACCGAATGGTAACGGAGTAAGTACTTTGTACCGAACCTGCCTAAATTAATATATTGTACGGTTTTATTTAATAAGAACCCACTGCAATTAATTGAAAATAAACAATATCCAGTGGCTGGGTAATTAAATAAATAATTTATATTCGCTGTATAAATTACGCGGCGCAGTATCGGGCGCGGATTGCGCGCATCAATTGATATTAACGGGCCGTAAGCGGAATATCGCACGGAGACCGCATTTCATCACTATTCGCCGGCGACTGCCGCGGCGTGGCCTGGTTGTTGTAACAACTGTTGTTGAAATCATGGGACAATTGGCAAAAGCATTGTCACATCTACCGCGGTCGATGGCGGTAATTATACTTTTTTTTGTCGATAAAACTTGCACACAAAAATATTGTCATTGTTATCTTATCTTACCCTGATTGGGTGCCAATGTGGCGGCACTTCGACCCATTGGGATCTTTTGTGCTCTCCCCTTTCCTTTATGCTCCTTCATCCTCCCTAAACATGTAACTCAATAGGTCCGCTGTGCGGCTCATGGGAAGGAGCCTGTAGTCTTCTGGTTCCGGATAGGCCGACCCCAGGAGACTCATTCGCTTTCTAGCCAGTGAGTCACATTCACACAGTAGGTGTTTCATGGACTCGGTTTTGTCACCACAGGCTGTGCAGGTTGGAGATTCAGCTAATCCCATCCTGTGCAACAGGTCGTTCGTTGCTTGGTGTCCCGTTAGCGCACCAATTATGAGCCGCATCTGGTTTCTGTTGTGTTTCCAGGTTTTCCTGCACCAGCCTGTGTCTGTCTCGCCAATGAAAAGTTTGGAGTGTTTCAGCTCTTTGATGCTTTTCCACTCCAGGTTGTGCAAGTATTGTCATTGTTAACTGCTCTAATGATCAAAACTGCGCCTGCTACTCATTGCAATAGTTTAGCTAGTATTCAAAACAATATACAAAATTTATTTTGATTTGATATTAATACGTTCCCTAAGTGCCTAAGCATAATTCAGATAATACCGGAAGGCCCGCATCGGACGCATTTTGGTTTACTTTGTATGAAATCCTATAGCAGTGTGTCCATTATCGGTGTCACCTGCAACGAGCGCCGGCATTGTTGTTTCTGCATGCCGTGAGACCTGTACCAGGAGGGCGTCCGTGTCTGGCCGCACATGAGCGCAACATTGCCTCGCGACACGTGACACATAGAGATAGTATCGACATGGCCGCAACTCTTTAATACGGCACCTCTGTCCCCCGCTTCGTCTCTATGTGCTCATCGGTGACAGAATTTTTCGCTTGGAAATTTGTACCGATTTCATGTCCATTGGGTTAGTCTGTGTGTGCAGGCCAGTGGTCGCATATCTTAAATCTAGCGGTTTATTTTCAAAGGTCGCATACGTTATATACGTTTTACTAGTGTCGTCACACAACGACCCCCACGGCGGTCGCACGCCACGTTGCAGGTAATTGTGGAAGAACTGTGTCGAGTGTCGCGTACAATGGCCGGCCGCTGCACACTCGCCGCAGACAGTGACGGATGGATATTTTTATCGACAGTATGTTTATTTATCTATTATTTTATTGTACGAATATGTAGTGTATAGAATGTAGTGATAAATAAGTCTATTTTCTGTATAGCGAGAGGACCTAACTCTCTACGGTTTTCTGTCTTTCTAATACTATTGTATACACTGGACCTTATTAACTGATCTGAGCATTGGACTGTACGCGGCATCGGTTCATTCCACTTTGTTCACCTGAATGGTATCACCTGGGTGAATAAAGTGGACTTTTCAGTGTCCTCATATCACCTTGGAATCAGTTCACCCAGGGAATATCACCCAGGTGAATTCATTCGATATTGTGGGTGTCTTTTGTTCACCTTGGAATCAAATCATCTGGGTGAAATGTGGCGACTAAAGGTCCGGATCCGGTTCGGATTCCGATTACAGTTATAGATCTATACAGTGTATTGTAATAGAGATTTAGTACATTACATTTTCCAATAAAACCTATTATTTGAGGAGATATGTTTTTTATAAGGTTGAGGGCGTCACTTAGCTCGATTATAGGTTTCAGTATATGTTACGATATTATTATTGTGACGTCATTAACGGCGTAGAATGTCGATATTTACATAACGACTATTTAGCACATTTAAATTCCCTATTACGACCGCGTCCAACTTGTAAACCCTTTCCACTCTTTCATTAAATTATTACAAGATTTGAAAGCACTCGCAGTTTCCGAAGCTCGGGTACTTGACTCGCAAACTTGTATTACGGGAATCATCCGCCGCGAATTGGTTTTAACTCAAATTGTAAGTTGTAAGGAGAAGTAACAACTCAAATAAGAGAAGTTGGGAAATAAAACAGATATTTCATCAGTAATTAATGTTTTAATTGTATTAAGAGCCTGGAGCTAATTACTTTTACGAATAATATAAGTTTTAGAGTTTGGGCCGCGTATTGTTTACATTCGATAATAAACCACTGGTACTGTTCTAATAACAGTAGGATATAAAAGAAACATTTTGTAGTCTAAATACGCTTTCCGTAGCGAAATGCTACGAATGCTACGTCGTAGTTCATGAGCGTAGCACATCTACGAGCAGGAGGAGTCGCCGTAGCGTCGTCACTTTGGGCGAAGCAGCTCAACAGTCACATTCACTCCCGAGCTCGTAGCGGACATAATGTGTGGTGGATGGAGAACCTCATGGCCATATTTTTAGAGTATTTTATATTCACTTGGTGTCATAGTGGTCAAGTTCAAGGGAGTTTATGTATGTATTTCTCCGTCCAAATGCTCTCTGTATGTTGCCATATTGATGTTCCCTGTGCATGCGGCACTACGGCCGGCACTATCCGGCACTACCCGGCACTATTCGTGACTCCGCTCACGTCCTGAGCGCCACCCGAGCCGGCCTCGTCCCGTTTGGTCGTACACGTGACGGCCGAGCCCGAGCCGGCGGGGGATAGGGTTACCGCTCACCCGACGGACACAGTGGCGGGCGAGGGTAACACTAGGACTTAAGTGGTGACGTTGTGTTCTGTTATTGGAGATAGGAATTAACTATTGTACGGTCAGAGGACAGTATTCGAGTATTTGCAATATGAGAGACAGAAGAAACATTATCAATATAGAAATACTCGAATACTTTATCTGTGTCTGCCCCATGTGGTGCAGTCGTGGTTTCTAGGGGGAGGATGGCCAAAAAAACCCATCCCAAGTCTTAAATTATTTAAATATAAATTAAGTTATTAAAAAAAAACTTTCAAGCTCTATAACTTAATTATGCTAAGACAAATTTTATTTTTATGTTTATGTGGAAACTATATGTTTAATTAAGTTTTTTAGTACACATACATACTTATGATTAGGAGAGCCATTAAACTTGATATTTTTCGAAAAGTACTCACTTGCCTGATTTTGAATAACCTTTCCAATTACATTTACGTACAGTAGAAGCTGTCTACTATTTATTCTTACAATCGGGCGACAAGTTCTTAAGAAAATTTAAATAGTTATCAATCTTGAGACCCTCTGTATACTTTTCTGTTTGTGGTCACGAATATTCGAGCCTACGAATATCAATTGAACATTTAGTCGACTCTGTGTGTATCGAACAATAATTTAAGTAAGTCTAATATACATCGTGGAAACTTGAATTGCATAGTCAGTGGTTGGAGCGGTTAGTAGGGTTCACAAGGTTTTTTTTAAATTGCTACCAGAGAAAAAACCGGTGGTCTACCTATTTATACTCATAGTATAACGGGTAAAATTCAAAAGCTCGTCTTTAAACGTCGGTTAAAAGAGCGTCGCCCCTTTAGATATGAAAACGAGACGAGTTAATTTCCAACTTCTAAATTAAAATTCCAGTTAGTCGTCTCTACTTAAAACTTAATGGATTCAATTAGTTGAATTAGGCGTCAGTCTGGCTCAGTCTAGGTAGTCTAGATAGCCCGCAGCGCTGACTGGAGGCGAGAGGGCCGGCAACGGAGGCTTTGTGGCGAATTTCTGCATTCTGGAGGGGCCAGTTGCAAGTACGGTGGAACACAGAGAAAGGTGTACAGGAGGGTTTTTAAGGTTGAGATTTCCTCAATAACTACTTGACCTATTGCAACAATTATTTCACTGTTTGATAGATAAAAGTTAACACTATGTAACTGTAAAACAATTATTATATTCAGTCCAGTAGTTTTTTAAGAAAATCTCAATGTTATTGAGGCCCCCTGTATACTTATCTCTGTCTTCGACTGTACATGTTGAAAACGATCTAGGTAGCCTTAAACGGCTTGATGGATTTTGGTGTATGAGGTGTCGTTAGATTGTCCTTTTTTAACGAAGTGTGAAAGGGATAGCAACACAATTTACGAAAAATGAGGTTTAACTAGTTTTATGAGTAACAGCATCAGACTTTAGAAACATCAAGTTTGCTTTACAATGCAATATATTAGTGAAATATAGAGCGTTACAACTATAATTTGCTGGAACAGAAGCCGACTAACAAAATAGCCTACACTTTCTATTGATTTGAAAATCCTAATATTGTACACCTCCAACATTGTTCCCCCCCCCCCTCCCTAGTCCATAGTCCACGGCCTGAGCGAGTACAATACCGTCATAAATTACTATTAATTCCACCGGAGCCGTGCAAACGGGTCTTTCTAGCCTCGTCCGGGCTCCGCACTCCGGGCTCCGGGCCTCACACACGACTCTAAAATAGCCCTTTTGTTGCGCTGACACTCAATTACGGGCGAGAGGGGGGTGCGGGACAGGGTGTAGGGGGTGGGGGGGTGAGGCCTTCAAAGCGCCCGCTGAGTTATTGAGAAACTCAATAAGTATTAGGTGACACGACACAGCACTGACGCGGTGTGACGGGGTACCTGGCTATCATATCGGACACGGAATATTTGCAATGATGAGATGATGCATAGTGATAGAGATTTTGTCATGCGTTTTAAGGCTTTGTTTGCGGGGATTTTCTGATTTTCTATGAAGGCTACGGCACTAACTACTAAAATTAAACATCTGAAAAACATAAACACTTACTTATAGTAATCTTGGGGTGTCTATTTAGGGACTGATAATGATTTCCATGTCTTTTAAAATGAAAATTATGTCTAAATCAAAATGTAGGGTATTATAAATACGAGAAATTGTTTAAAAAAATCAGATTTTTATTAGACTATTTTTAATTTCCTGCCAAAATTAATAGAAATACAAACATACACTGTGCCGTGCTCTTCACTCCGCCGCTGCGGGACATCTTTTGTCTCGCGCTTGAATTTGACAGCTGGCAGCCCCTTAAGATAATTTTGACCGTTCTAAAATCAGTGCTTTATTTCTATAACTACTACGTAGGAAAGGGGAGGTAGCATTTTTAGACCTATTAGATTTAGTCCAGTTAAAAAAAACCACTGGAATTATTGTTATTTAATGAATTAATTACATCGAATAACGGACCATATTTAGTAATATTTATACGATAGTAAATAAAGTTGATTCGAATATAACACGAATAATAAATGTCAAATGGAATTTAATGAGTAATCTACCGAGGCACCCAGCCAGCTGGAGGAGCTGCATTTTATAAACATTCAGAAAATAAATATTGAAACGAAGAGCAGTCGCACAAAAAGCATTCTCCGACGGAAAGCGAGCGCCGCGACGTCGCTCCGGATATTGTAAAAGAAATATCGCAAGAACCCTGCGCGCAACTCGCGAAGTCACTTCTCTTAAAGCAGGTCATATGCATAAGGACGCAGTATACTTAATTCACTTACGCTACAGAAATATGGGTATTATTTTATGTGTAAAATGTACGAGTCGCTTCATTAAAAGTTGGCGGCTGCCCAGTGGTAGGGCGGCCGGGCTAGGGTTGCCAGAGCGGGCGTCGTATAGAATCAGAAATCAGAATCATTGGCATCCTTGCTTTACTTTATTGTACACGAAAGAAGATATATAAATATTAGATTTAAGAACTTTATGTACACAGGAGGTACTTCACTCTAAAGAGAGATTTTCTGCAGCAAGATCTATGGGAATCATGTCTCTTTATTGCAAATATAATATTTTTGCACGGCAATTTTTTGTGTCTAGGTCCTCCTGACATTCCATATGATACCAAACTCCCGATAAATAACAAAATGTTTCGAAAAATCACTTATAGTAGTCGTGTTCTGAACACCGCTGTAAACGTTTTCCCAAATCTACAAATAAAGTTTCTGATTGACGTTTGATGAAAATTGCTAAAGTTTTCCATCTTTCCTCAATACTCCGCAGGAATGCAAATTGGTGGACTTAGTAAAAAGCAATGCCAAATACCTAGTTGTAACAAAATGTATCTTACCTAGTACAATAATAAATACGAATAAAATTTTGTTTCTTGATTAAAATATTAAATTGATTAAAAAGAATTAAATTTTGACTATTTTTCCATTTCTCTAGACAACAACCCCCAACCCCCTACATTTTGAACTGCTATCCAGATATTAACATTCTTGGCTGTGGCAACCCTATGTAGGGCTGGGTATAACCTGTTCGCATTACGTTTGGCCCGATTCAATTCTCTGACTCGATTAATTAAAAGTTTTGGGCATTAGTCGATTCAACTATTAACTATGTGAGGCGAATCACCTTTTTGCCGGCAGGCGCACTGTGCTTCACCGGCTACCTCTATTGATGAGTTCCACTATTCAGTTTTTACCCGACTGACGAAGGAAGGAGGTTTTTGAGTGGATCGGTTTTCATTTGTGGCCTAAGTCCCCCATAGAAGTAGGCAGAAACGACGGAATTCCATCTGCCTGATCATTGCACCAACTCGGCATTACGTGGGCCATGGCGTGATGGGTGGCGTACCTCATCGACACTCATCACATTGAGCATGTGTACTATCGTAGACACGACAGCAGATCAATGGTAACACTTGCACTACGATTTCAACTCTTATGACCCATACAATAAGATCCAAATTCCGAAGCGTTACTCTTGATGTGCTGTGGACTCTACATCGCTAATAGCAGCGGTCGCTCTAGGCCCACAGGTCCCACTCAAAAATCCAATCATAAACGCAACTTCGATAGCGCCGAGCACGCGCCCGCAAACACTCGGGACAAAACCAACGGCACAAGCTCAGTCGGCGCAAATTTGATGTCGCGATCGAAAGCAAAGCAAAGCATCGCCGCCGCCGGGATGCGGGCTGTCAATTAACGGCACACTCCACGCTGATGACGGCGGCTTTGTGCCAACACCGTCCGGGACTATAGCTCGTACGCGGTCGCAATACGGCCCAGATTCACCCGCGCGTGTCGTTATGACACAGTCCGCGCGGCCGTCATTGTGGTGCATTTGATTCGTGACGTCATCGTTTCCGCTGTGGTCGGGCATCATGTCGCGTGGCGCATGGCTCCGACAGCTGACATGTGGCGGGGACTCTGCGCGCTGTATTTGTACGTAAATTGGAATTGTAGTGGATTTTAAAACAATCGCTTTTTCCGCTGTGTGGCCTTATATTATTATACTCATAATTTCAATTCAAATAAACTTTACTGTACATAAAAAGGCACAAACAATTACAAAACAGCATGTACAATTTTGGCGGCCTTATCGCTAAAAATGATCTCTTCCAGGCAACCAACTAGTACACTTACCTTCATAATCATCAGTGTATTTTTTTATGTCCCCAGTGCTTGGGCACAGACCTTTCCTTACATCGAGGGAGCTTGGGCCATGATGGCCATCGTGGAACGTAACCAGAGAGGAAGAGCTGCCTCCCAGTACATTGAAAGTACATCGTGGAGGTCTATAGTAATCAGCTACTTCGCATACGAAGTTGCTAACAGCTAGTAAAGATAAATACAACTAATTGAAGCCATCTGTAGTTCATTTCGCATTCTTTTTACTACAAAGTGTTGAATTAGCGCGAGTGTTCGGCCGGTTGCTCAGTGTAGCGCTGAATATTTTATTATGTTTCGGAGCACTTTCTATTATGAAATAACGAATGATACAATTTTATTTATTTGTTAAGTGAAATGTAAATTCTTCGAATAATATTAGTTATGACTTGAAGTTGTCATTGTGGAGTCGGTTCGTGTCCATCTTGTTATCGTTAGTGTCACTCAGTGGCACAGGGCGGGACTCAGGACTATTATTAGGTGCATAGAGGACGTACCAACCAATGTAATATAGATTTTATGTACCCCGGGGGTAACTTTACTAATTAAATTAGGTTTAATTTGTTTTTCAAACCCACTTCCTACTCTTGTGTATTATTCTCGCTAATCTCAAAGAATCAGAGGCTTTAATTAAATTCTGATATAAGATTATTAGAAATGTCTGTGATAAATAGAAAGGTGGAAAACAATTTTTATTGTATTTCACCGATCACCACTGGCCCGGATTAAGTGTCGATCACCCCCGGCCCCCCGCCTACGCGATTCCTGTCACTTGTCACTGTACGTCGATACCGGGGTTGACATGAGGCCTGTTGGCCAACAATCTTCAAATTCCCATTTCCCAGGGAATTCTTATGAAAACGACTGTGAGTTGTGTGTGTGTCGGTGTGCAGCGGGGGGCGGGTAAGTGTCGCGCTGTCAGTCCGGCGTCAGACGGCCCGGCTGTTGGCTGTCTGCTGTCGGCTCGAGGGGCGGGTTGAAATGATCGCTGCGAGCTGTGTGAGGCGGGGTGAGGCACGCACTAGGGCCCGCTGCGAGTTGGGACCTCCATCAGATTTATTATTATTCATCCTGCACTTTGTCCTTTGATGGTAAAGTTAATGCGACTCTACAGAGGAATAAAAAATACACTTTTGCAATCAGCAAAATGTGACTGATTGCAAAAGTGTATTTTTCAGTTGAAAGCATGTAAAGTGAAACACTTGAAACTTTCTACTGCTGTCGTTAACGTCTTATGAGTTTAAGTGGTACTGCAGTAGTATTCAAATCAAATCAATCGTATTCATGTATTGTGTCGTATTGGTGTGAAAAAATGTACACAACGTGCTTACTTGCAATAATGAGATTTGACTTTGTCTTTGTCAACTATACAGTAAATAACTTACAATAATAACACAAAGGATACACGATTAGGGCATTTGCATAAAATGTTTTAAGGTAGAGCGGCTGCTATCGCAATATTCTGTCACTAACAATGCCTATGAGATATCAAGTAGTCCGCATTAGGTTAGTGGGTCTGTCGCGGGGGGTCCCTTGCGGCGGCCCTGTCCCGTGCCGGCTCCAATTTGCGAGTTTCCCCCGCGCGGATGACAGCCTGATTCCCGGGTAAAATATCGCTTAATACGGTTAGTGGGACATCTAATTTAATACGAGTGTGTGTGACAGCTGGATCTGGTCTCACAGTCGTATAGGCATGTATAGACGCACAGATACTTTCAATTACTGAAATAAATAATATAATAAAATCTGAGACATTATCTTCTCTAACACAAATGCCGTTATTCATAAACCTAGTTAAACCTCACTTCCATTAAATCGTGTTGCTATCCCTTTCACACTTCGTTAAAAAAGGTTAAGATAGAAAGAGACAGGGTGGTTAAACGGTGGCGTAACTTTATATCACGTATATGAATAACAGCCTTAATTTCCCTCTTTTGCTCCATTGTTACACGTTTAGAAACGAATATACATATGTATCGAATATATGAGGATCCTTTTTATCCTTCTATAGATAAATTAATGTTTTCTGAAGAGCAATAATTAATGTGTAATTTATTTTCTTATCAGAGTAGGTATCAATTAAGTTGACAACGTGTCTGTCGCCAGCCCCCGGCCAAGTGGCATTAGGTTTTCGTTAATGCTATTAAAATAGAGGGCTTTTGAATGTGGCGAGAAACGACTGTTGCGAAATTATTTTCATTTTAATGTCTACAGGGATTATTCTGTGTTTAATATCACGTTAAATTAATCAGAAAATGTTCACGAATGACGGTACGGTGGAGTTATTGGATGATACACGCAAGATCTGAAGTTTCAAGCAATTATCAAGAGTCCCGCTCCGAGCTCGGGAGTGAGCGTGACTGTCGAGCTGCTTCGTCCAGAGTGACGACGCCACGGCGACTCCTCTGGATGAAGACATGACTATGATATTTTGAATATTCTGTAATATGACATTGGCAAATGACGAACCATCGAGTCCATTGATAAATTAAATAAATACTATTAAAATAGAAAGAAAAATGTACCGGACTGACATTTGCTTGTTTGTACATTTTTCTTCCTATTCTGGTAGCATTAACAAAAGTCAATGCCACTATGCTAGAAGGCTGTGCCAGCAACAAGAGCACCAGCTAATTCCCCGTCCCCGAGCTGCAGCTCGTAATGTAGGTCACGGCAGCTACTCACTGGCGGCGCGGCTTTTGTTTGCGAGACGTCGCCGCCGAGTCAAGCGACGCTTTCACGATGACACTAGTATTAAAAACTTTAAAACGTAGATAAAAAAATCAATATGAAAAGGCAACTGTCGCGTCGCGGCGACAGCCAGCGTCATTGTCTGGGCAGCCTTTGTGTCGCAGTAACGCGACGCGACGCGACACACTTTGCCTCAATGGCCGTCGAAACTTGCATAATTATATGAAACAGTGTTAAAGTTTCACCTGCGATAATATAGTCTGAAATACGACTGTTTCCGTCCGCTCCTGAAGATACTTAACAATCCTTTAATTTTAATTAAGAGTTTCGTTAAAGTTTGTAGTTTATAGCTAAGTTCGTTAAAATCCAGTAAAGAACTTTTCACGGTTCGGCCACAAAGATATTTCCTTGCAGTTTGCATTCCTAACGATACATCGCGGTATTTTTCAGCTTTGAGTCGTATTGTACCTAATTATTTGTGGTTATAGTATTTTGATTATAGTGTTATGTCATAGATGGCGTAATACAACCGATTGAAGCTATTAAGTAAATACTTATATCTCATCATCATCAGTCTAGTTATATTGCCCCACTGCTCGGGCACAGACCTTCCTTTATATCTCGGGAGCTCGGGGCCATGATCCACCACGCGGACCGAGTGACACATGCCTTAGATTTTTTTCTTCTTCGTGGCATGCAGGTTTCATCACGATGTGTTCGTTCACCGTTTTGAGAGCACTCAGTAAATATACGTGAGTTTTCCTTCAAAAAACCCGAGATAACTCATTGGTACACACTGCCCTGGCTGGGAATCGAACCTGGGACCTCCGTGTCGCAAGCCCATTGACCCAACCACTGCGCCACCGAGCTCTCTCTTACTTACTTATACCTACTAATTTATATTATATTAAATTGGTCGGGTGCCGTCGGACCGGCACCGCGTGCGATTCCTATTCATACCATCTTTCTCACCGTACATTAATCCTTCAAAAGGTTACACTATCCAACTGGCAGTTCCTGGTCTGTCAGTGCGTGCATTCATTACGTGAGTCGCGTCACCAGTGCCCGGCTGTATAGTGGCACAACATCAGCCTGTAGCTGTGTAAGGGCGCTGAATATGCATCCCCGGCCGCAAGGCGCTGTGCTCCAATGCGCGGCGAGCGGCCCCCGGCGCCGGCCCGCAGCCAGCAGCCAGCAGCCAGCAGACGGATCGGATCAAGTGGATTAAACACATGGCATACTCAATACATATTGTCATAGCCATGAAGGAAAAAAATCTCTGTGCTTCATGGAGTGAGCCTAAAGTATATTTTGTATGGAGACGGGTCTCCGCCTTTGAAATTAAATGAGAAACATTTATTACACATCCTTACAAACCTCATTTAAAATCTTACAATGAGTGAAGGAAGGAATGCTAGCTTCGTATGCGCTGATTTACAGTTTTTCTATAAAGGCTACGGCACTAACTATTAAAATTAATCGTCTGAACAAAAATATAGCAATCTATGGGGTGTCTATTTAGGGACTGATGATACCGATACACGATTGGACAAACTTCGCTCGAAAAAAAAATCGCAAACCATTCTATGTATTTTAAAATGAAAATTATGTCTAAACCGAAATAGTTATTCATTTATAATATATATCAAAATGTAGGGTATTATAAATACGAGCCCTAGTTTTAAAAAAATGAGACTTTTATTGGCGGGAAATAGTCCTGCCAGAATTTATCCAATATTAATAAAAATACAAATATGGTGTCACTGAGCCGTGCTCTTCACTCCGCCACTGCAGGACATCTTTTGTTTCGCGCTTGAGTTTGACAGCTGACAGACCCTTAACTAAAATGCTGTGTCCAGCCACTGTGTGAGTGCGCACAGCGCTGGTTGTCACCACATCACTTCCTGTGTTCACTCCTTGTTGTCACTTTCAACTCTCATACTTTAGAATGAGACATGTTTTATATATTGACTTCTATTGAAAACTCAGACAATGGAAAAATTAACGAGTAGCATCAGAGACGCTGAAAGTCATGCAAGAGGAGTTTCTGCGATGTAAATATGGCTTACTCCATAGCTCCTTGCTTCATGGTTATATAACATACGTTTTTGCCGCTCGCTCGGCTATGCGTGGCCGTGTATCCAGCACTGATTGACATGCACGGATTGCACGGGGCATCATGTCATACCATTTTCATTGAATACTGATAGAAATATGTATTTCGAAGTCGAATATAGATTGTTTGTGTTTTATTTATGATGATAAATGGATATTCTAGAATAATGATTACGTGCAAATTGCTAATGTGTATTTGTAATGTTTTCGATGATGAGAGAGTTAGACCCTCGTGGTCGATCGCGGCTCGAAATCCCTCGATGTTAGGGGAGATCTGTGCCCCAAGTGTGAGGGCATATAAATAAACATATTTTTTTTTGTACTTTGAGCTATCAGATAAGTTATAATACGATTTGTGAAGCAGGAGTAAATTCATTAGACGGATGACGTCAGGCCATGGCGAAGTTAATTCTATTCGGCGCTGTGATCTTTTCATCATCAGTCATTATTTTTTATGTCCCCACACAGACATTCCCTTACATCGAGGGAGCTCGGGCCATAATACACCACGCAGGCCCAGTGTGGATTGGGCGATTACATATGCCTTAGATTTTTTTATTTTTGGCCTTTTACCTCTACCCATTTCTGGACTAAAACGGGTTTGTACCAAAAAAATATCACACTCTTTTCCACTTTGATCGAAAACGCCTTTTCTAAGTCTTGGCCTGATATCCATAGATAGTTTTTAGCAAGACCTAAGTATGAACTTACGACAGACATTCACGAAATCTAATAAATGTAAGACCGAGATCAAATTCCGATCGCACTCAAAACTATTTACGAATATTGGCCTTAAATTCTCCAGTATTACATTTCACACAAGATTGAATCCACTAAGTCCCGCCCAGCAGTATGGGCTCAGCTGGTCCCCGTGTCAGCCTATTACGAGCCCATTACTAGACAATTCCATTGACTAGGCTTCAGGAGATTAGCTATTAGCCTATCGGGCAATGACGGGCCTGTTACACCCGCCCTACGGCAGCCTGGAGCCGGCCCTGGGAGGTGTCAAATGATAATCAACTGATTGGTGACATAATGATGAACGAATGAATGATCGATGACATAATTAATGTGTATAGTGCTTTAGTTTGAGGCGCTATGTGGCTGTCAAACTCAAGAGTGAGACATAAGATGTCCCGCAGCGGCGGAGTGAAGAGCACGGCACAGTGACTCCATATTTGTGTTTTATGAATTTTGACAGGGAAATAAAAATACACAAAAAAATACATATATTTGCGTCCGAGGCACGGAGGGGCTCGGGTGGGAACACAGATCACTTACCCCAAATCACTATAGCGGTCTAAATAAATATAATTAGGTATGTCACAGAGTTTATATTGGTGTATTGTGAGTAATTGGACATCGTAAAATCGTAATGTCAATAACATTATAGTCACCATATCACGCAATTTCTCACATCATAGACAATTACGTACATGCAAATGTAGGCACAGGCGCGATCTATAAACATACTCGAGACGTAACGGCAATGTTCTCACACAAACACTGTCGCACGCTATAACTCACCGCCTCACACACACCTCACACCTCACACGCCTCGTGATCGCGCACCCATCAGTCACGTGCGACGGACAGACGCCAGTCTCTGCCGGTTATTGGGACACGAGACAATATTCAGAACGATAGGCATTTGTATGTAAAGGCATTTCAAATTATAGTGGAGTCATTCTTAAGGGTTTTGCTGACGATAATAACGCTATTATTGATTTGTAAAGTGGCTCGTAGTCCAGTTGCGAGTACACATTGAAAACGATCGTACAAGTTAAAGCAGCGTTGGGCGAGGTCAGTACCTGGACCCCACCGCTAGTGACATTTCCATGAGCGCTTGGTCCCGGCTGCTGTCAGAAAACTATTATATCTTGGCATAAACAATCACAATTACATATTCCGACGGAAGGCGTTAGTATGCGTCATACAGTTTTTTTAAACTAGTACGGGTGCTATCGTTTCCACATTCTTGAAACAAATGTTAGTATTTAATATAAGTATTGCTTCTTAGCAAATGTATAAGTACCTATTTTCAAGAAGCATTGCTCATTATTTTGTGTCAATAAAAATCTTTTAATTATTTATTTTTTATCTTATTTAGTTATTTTATTAATGGACGCGACAGTTCGTCATTTGCCAATGTCATGTTACAGAATATTCAAGATATCATTGTCTTGTCTTCATCCAGAGGAGTCGCCGTAGCGTCATCACTCTGGACGAAGCAGCTCGACAGTCACGTTCACTCCCGAGCTTGTAGCGGGACTCTTGACTATAGCTACTATGATATCTTATTAATATTATGATATATAATGTAACATGACATTGGCAGATGACGAATTGTCGAGTCCATTAATACACTAAACCAATATACTACTGGATACGAGTAGTAGTACAACCAACTCCGCTGTCTGCCGCTAATGACATGTGACAAATCGACGACTGCGGAATAACTGCGACTGGCGGATTTGGCGGATTAATTGTCATCCGCCGAGCTCGAGGCCGCCATGACATGCCAGCCTGCATGAAGGAGAAATTCCGCCGAGCTCCATGAAGAGAGATTAAAGTATATTTTGTACGGGGGCAGGTCTCCGCCCTTCCAGTCGGGTCGCGGATGTATCGCAGTTCCCGTGGCTTGTTGCCGAATTGCACGAGGTGGAACACCCCAGGAAGTTTAGTCGATATTCCGCCCCTTCAGGGCGGCGAGCCCGACATAATCAACACGCTCCCCCGGGCGTTGTGGTACACGTAATCGTGTTTTACCTGGGACAAAAAAAGGTATCCGCCATGATTGTCATTTTCACTCTCAATATGTCAGAAGGTGACTTCTGTGTGTGTTAGACTACTATTGAAAACTTAATTAAGCAATGGAAAACAATTGAGTAACAGAATTGTCATGTTAGAGCTGAGTCTGCATTGTAAATGGCTAACTCCATCGGCGGTTCCTTGCGTCATGGACGCCGGGTCGGTGTGAGTGAGCGGCTCAAAAAACGTCAGTCAATGCCGCCCGTCAGACCCAGTGTTGCCGGGAGCGAGGGGTGTCTATCGCAATGGATTTATCATAACTATTGTTACGAATAGTTATGATGTTTACAGATTTATGTATGTATATGTCGCAGTCAACTGGTTGAAATAGACGTTTGAATGAACAGCTAGCACGTTAATTGAACGACGCCATCCAACCAAACATCTAGTTTTGTGGTTGGATCATTATGGCGCATAAAACGTTCAACATCTCAGCTGACCTAACCGCTGTAGTGTTGATTTAGTATGATTCTCCTCTCCTTAATTTCAACTTGATCCGTCCACGCGTTTCTGAGATATAGGTCTTGACAGACAGATGGACAACAAAGTGATCCTATAAGGGTTCCTTTTTTCCTTTTGAGTCACGGCGGAACCCTAAAAAAGAATTAAAACACAAGTAACACAAATTACATACCTAAGTATAAATATTAACACTGCTTAAGAGCCTTCCATGAGCCAACTAGCGCCGCCAATCTTAAAAAAAGAATATCTTCCAATATAATCAATTTTATTAAAAAGGCTATTTACGAAATGTTTATTACGATAAATACTATTTTTAAATGCTTATTTATAACGTGATTCAATGTCGGTAAGTTGTAGTTCGCATAATTGCGAAAAACGGCCGTTTTTGGCACATTTGTGAACTACAACTTAGCTTGTCGCAATTATGCCATGTATTGTATATTGAAAAATAGTATTCATCCTAATAAACATTTTGTAAATAGCTTTTTTATAATTATAACTAACAACAATTTGAATTTATTAAAATATAGATAATATAAACTAAATATAGCTAAATGTACATATAGTTATAGGAAGGCTTAAATAAATAAATAAATATAAAAAATAGCTTTTTTAATAAAATTGATTAAATTGGAAGATATTATTTTTTCAAGATTGGCGGCGCTAGTTGGCTCTATGAAGGCTCTTAAGATTTATTATAAGTAAGTACACATATGTTGATGTGCAACGTCGGAAGAGGTCAACTTTTTGGACACCTCTTAAAAATCAATTGAAAGTGGCAACACTGCACGTCAGTCACTCGTTTCAGCTCTCATCCGGACGGGTACGAACGAAGTTAACGAGCGGATTCATTTGCGACTGAAAAATCGGACAAGTTTGATTCCGACGCGACGGCGCGAACCGGCAACTACTTAGCCACAAGTTGGACCTTTCAACGAATTTCAGAACAACATTACTTGAAATTGATTGACACAATTTGTAAAGCAGTTCGTTAAAAGTTTCATTGAAGTAATTTAAATTAATTCAGTAACAACAATAACAGTCTTAGTACCAGTATGTCTCCGCTTAGGACTGAGGACACCTACCACGACGTACTAGTGCAAATTGGTGGGTTACACAATATGCTTTCGTTTTTTTATATTCTCAGATGTGTAGTTTCCTTACTATACATTTTCCTTAATTTGATTCGATAAATGTATGTATGAAAAACAATAATGAGGAAAGAGGCGATGCTGATTGATCACTTACAGGCCGCCAGCTTATTTACCGCTTCTATAAAAATCAGTGAAAGATCGATAAAAGATCGCGAGATGCTTTGCACACCATTAAGTCTCTGCCAAGTGCTTTATAAGATCTTTAGTCTTTATTATAAGCTCTATAAGAGTTAGTGGTTGGGTTAATGAACTTGCGATACAGAGCTCCCAGGTTTAATTCCCAGCCAGGGCAGCCATGTACCAATGAGTTATCCTCGGATTTGTCCACGGGAAAACTTACGTACATTGACCGACTACTCTCATAACGGTGAAGAAAAAACATTGTGATGAAACCTGCATGCCCTAGAAGAAGTAAAATCTAAGGCATGTGAAATCCGCTGATCCGCAGTGGGCCCGCGTGGTGGATCATGGCCCGAGCTCCCTCGATGTAAGGGAAGGTCTGTGCCCGAGCAGTGGGGACATATAAATAGACTGACGATGATGATGATCAACTCTTTGGTCTCTACCCAAGTATTAGAGACCAAAGCATAGCGATGCCTGTAAATACCTCTACAATTATGTAGGTGTGACAATATTGTGCCTACGAGTGGTTAGGGTGTGGCGTGGCAACTCAATTGTCGCCCGCCGACGGCCGCGGGCGACACTTCAGACATGTCACACCCACCCTTACACTGCTATTCGATTATAGGAATGGGGTTTGGAGATTGATAGGGAAAATATGGGTGGAAATTGAAGATTGGAGATGATTTATTTACCCTTTTTTATGAGGAACGGCAGTCAAGCGGACGAGACACCTATGGCCCCGCAATTCCGGTATGATATTCGGCTGGAACAGACTCTAATCGTTTCCAATATAACCTGGTCCAGCAAGCATATCGAAGTTAACCGAGGCTGAGTCAGCTTATACTGGATACATAATTTTCGATACAAATATCTTAACATTCATAGTAAGTTATTGAACATGACACTTAATCTTAAATAATATACAAAATAATCAAATAAGTTGGGATGCAGTTTAGATTGCTAATTTTTAAGTCTTCCGAAGAGTTACTTGTACCCGACTATTAATTACCTATAAATGACCATGCCAGATTCTGCCACACCATCAACCGCAAGTTGTACAAGATAACGAGGAAATGTAAAAATATCTCCGTATTTTATTAAAATTATTGGTTTAAAATAAAGTTTTGTACAAGTTGCGATTCGAAAAAACAGCTTAATTAAGAATTCAGAAAATAGTAAGAAATCAAAGCGATTTATTCATTGTTTTTGTTATTCTTCTATAGGAGTTGGGAGAGTAGTAGAAAATGATACTGATTATGATTATGCAATATGAAACCTGTAATAAGTCCCCAGCAAAATGATAGGTCTTTGTATGATGTCTTAATTTTTATTATTAGGTGCACTAATTTGATTATTAAACGCAGAACTTTATTTGTTTTATGATAACAAATGACTATAATATTTGAGCCAGGTGGCCTCTACACAGAGTGGTACGACCGCTCGCTCCTGCCTTTCAAATCTCCATGAATAGCTCTATACAGCGGTTTCAAAGCTGAAACTGAACTGTCACAGAATTCGAGTCAGCAATTTTCATAGTGAAATTGTCATTTTAGTAGAAACTGGCTGATTCGAATTCTGTGCCGTGGGGCCACTAGTTGGGTGTGATGTATTGTGTGGAAACAAGTTGCCAACTAAGCGGCAAGACACACAGAAAAGACGTAAGACGCGAACATGTCGTCGTAGAGACCGTGTGGGGCGAGGCGAAGACGCGACTTTTTAAAACGCACATGCTCGTATTCATAAACTTGATTTAAAGTTACGACATCGTTTAGGCTTCCTGGCCCTTTCTATCTTAACCTTTTTTAACAAAGTGCGAAAGGCATAGCAACACGATTTAAGATAAGGGAAGTTTAACTAGGTATATGAATAACAGCAACAGAAAATACCCGAGCGTTGAGCTGTGCTGTTGAACTTTGTGTTCAGCCCCTCATGTTATCGACAGACGTATGGTTGAATAGCGTTGTTCAATGAAAGAGCTAGCCGATCAATTAAACGTCTATTTCAACCAGTTGGCGACATAAATATCGTGAAATTAAACTGCAAAATAAATCAAGCTTCGTTTGACTTAAAACCTTTTTCGGCTAAATCCTTCCATTGACGCGAAAACAAGGGTAGATAAAACAGCGAGTAAAGTATAAATCTTGTTTACACTTCTCGAGAAGTTTAACAAAAAATATTAACAGGTAAAAGTATTTTCCTTATCTGTCCTTGTTGTTAGCGAATGTCCGCCCGATGTCTGGGCACTGGGTGGCTTTTTGCACGTTTCATTTGTTTCAGCAGTCAACGAGTAGACTGAAGTCGGCATTGAACGTTAGAAGGGTGACACTAAACGATCTACCCTCTTTCGTGACCATGATGGCTGCAGTAGAAATATAGAGACATCAATAAATAATTGTTTAACACGGTAATTCCCGTTTGATCTCATCATCAGCCCGTATCAGTCCACTGATACGTACACCTCTCCCAAAGCGCGCCACTCAACCCTACTCTCGGCCCTCTGCATCCAGTCCCTGACAGCTTTGTGAAGGTCATCCCTCCATCTGGTCGGGGGTCCCGTTTTATATAATTAAACTTATTTTATTTATTTATTATTATAATCATTACAATTTTAAATTATGAAATGTCAACTGAATTTAGTAAGTAAGTAAATACGCATAAGTACAATACAGTTTATTATAATTACAATATTAATTACATTAATAAGAAGAATTTGCTAATTTCAGCGGCTTTTTTTCTAAGAGAGATTTCTTCCAGACAATCAATTGCAGAGGATTTTATAAAAACATATCAGATATGTGTACTATAACTATAGTCATTTTTTTAAATTATTTGTATAATTGACGAATGACACCTAATTAAAATTGAAATAAAGTCTAAGTCCAAAAACTTTGCTGGTTATGTACAATCACAATGTTGGGTAACTTGTGAAATATTCTCAGTAAATGGGAATCATTCCTATGCCGGGAGCACCTGTACCTACTCACTGGACTCGGCCCCAACATAAAAATGATTTAAGTTTACGTAAAAGTTCTTTTAAACAAAAGTCATTTGACACGATTTATGGCGGTAATTGAAGAAAGCGGTACTTATCTTCATCTTATACCTAATTATATTTATGCTTTGTTGCAGGTACTTACTTACTTCCAAAGGAATAAATGCGACTTATGGTATGGTAGCATTCTGCATTAGTAAGTAAAATTATTAATAAATAATATAATAGTAAGTTTAATTTGCTTTATTTCGTTCATTCCCCACGAGAAAAAAAAATCCCACTAGTTCAACCAACTGAACAAATGGGATTTTTATCACTAGTTCAGTGAACTGAACTGGACAACTGAGCTAGTGGGAATAAACACCAAAATGACCCACCGGGGTGTCATTGGGAATGAACGGGCGGACTTAATAACGTAAATAAATCGTACTATACAGTTAAATAAAACCCACATCAAAATGTATGTATACCGAAACCCAAATCAAGTGTCTTAATTTATAAACAAAAACTACTAACAATTTAAGCTGTTCTGTGATTATTGCATAGTTGTTTTCACATTATTAGATCTCTTTATTTTCACAATGATGAACAGGTCCAACAGTTCCTTCAGTGTTACATCACAACAGGTAATTAGAGGATCATATTTGTTTACAAAATGAGACTGATTTGGGCTTCGGTATAGATCATACTTCAGTTAAATAAAATCCCCGTTTAAATGTATGTAGTAGTCGGCAGCACATCGCGCCGAGTGATCGCGCGTCCGAGAGATAAAGAACTAATGAATGCGCCATTCTTTCCGCTGGAAGTGGCACTCGGCTGCAGCGCAACGGCCGCCCGTTACCATAACCGTTACGTTACCGGCGCCGTCGCCGTCGCGTAGCCACTAGCCGTGCCCGGCCGGAGCCGACGACGCGACCTTACGATATTGCCTCGACGACACAATACTGTACTGGATGGGACCGGAATATTGTTGGGTTAATTTTTAGTTAACGTGAACCAGTGCTTATAGTGTGAATACATACATAGTTGTTAATGTTATGTCTTTTACATACTAATGTTTCAAAATCTGTCCCCTGACAGAGCTTTGATATTAGGCTTCAAGAGCAGGCGATCCAGCAACCCCTCCAGTTTGACAGGTGTCTTTAGATGACGATGACCGCTTACCATCAGGTCTGCTTGTCTTGTCCCTTTAAAAAATACTAAGTAGAATCGAATTCTCTACACTTTGTAGTTTTATGAAGTCAAGTTATGTGGTTGCAAATCCTCAAATGATGTTGGTCAGATATTTATCTGATTAAGACTAAATTAGTGACTTATGTTGGAAAATATCAAAATATGGTTCTTTGGACACAAGAAATGAGTTTTACGTATATGAATATGAATATCAGTTTCATGTTTAAATTTATCTTAGGTCCAAATACGTCAAATTAGGCCGATTTTTTCGGTAATGGCTTTATCTGTAAAGCGCTCGTTATCATATTAAACGTTTATTGTCATTTCCAGTGCCTCTAGTGCTCTGTCGTCACCGTCCGTTGGCAGCCTGTAGGCAGTTAGTTAGCGCAGCCTGCGACTGTGGCGTTAGTACCTCTTGCCTCGCCGAGGCATAGCATACTAAATATACTGCGTCTCGAGGCGACGCCGGGCTGAAGTGCCTACTAGTACGTGAGAACCAAAGGCAAGGAAGGACGTATACGTATCAACAACATCAGTCTATTTTTATGTCCCCACTGCTCGGGCACAGACCTTCCCTTACATCGAGGGCGGTCGGGCCATGATCTAACACGCCGGTCCAGTGCGGTATACACATGCCTTAGATTTTTTTCTACGGCATACAGGATTCATCACGATGTTTTCCTTCACCGTTTTTGAGAGCATTTGGCTTTACAAAGTCTGATAGGAATATCTACACTCATAAACTCGCGCGAAACATAAATGACACCAATAGAATCAGTTACGACGTGACTCTCAAACCGCTCCAAATTCATTTGAACTCCCAAATAAACTAAACGACTTCTAAATGAATTATTTAAAAATCGTAATTTTAATTCGGATATTAAAATTACGATTTTAATATCCGAAAACTATTGGATTAATTAATTTTTATTAATTTAATAATTTTTTTTTTATTTTTTGTATTAAAAAAAATATATAAATTGAGGTAGCTTTCCAGAGATATCAATGTACCTAGTATATCACCTGTAACTCCTGTAAGCATACAAAGCGTAATAGGAATTTCGGTTCAGAAATATACCACACAACATGCCTTCACCGTTTTAAAAACAAGTTTTAACAAAACCCTGATAGCGTAGTGTCCAACAAGTTTCCGCGTCAAGAAGTCCAATTACTCTCCTTAATGTGCACAATGCAGCAATAACAGGTATGTATCAAGGCAAGCGGTGGCCCCGCCTCGTGCCGTGCGCCGTACGAGGCGAGGCGGCTCGTGTGCGCCCCATAAAGGCGCAGATAACGCCGCCGCGACAAATGGGCGCTGAGCAGTCGTTACGGTTGCATAATGGCTTCTGTTCCAGAGGTGTAGTTAGGGCGATAAAGATGTTTACTTATTATGAAGAGAATTTGGGCTCAGAAGCAGTATTTCAAATACCTGTTATTTATACAGTGTATCAAATGAAATACGTGTAAGTTTTTAAACTTTACTGATAGATTCAGCAATAAATATTTTGGGGCATGTAAATTAATTGCCTTGTTTTTATTAATGAACTGTTATAAGATTACCATTTGTGTACAAAAGGGTCCATTATCACAACCAATTCAAATGATGCCGCAGCATCTACTTGGGTATAAAGAGCCAAAGATGTAGGTTGATGATGAAATGCTGTTGTTCTTTTGCAATAAGAATCCTTGCCAGGCCCGTAGTGGTCCGGTGCCACAAGGTGCCTCTGTCCCTGCGCCGGCCCTGTGTGCGTCGCACTGCTATAGCCCGCGATATTACCCCGGGTAGTGCAGCACATGTGGAGTGATCATCTCCTTCGAGCCGCTTTATGTGCCTATCGTGCGATATGTCGCCCCCGCCTCCCACCCCCCGGCCGCCGCCCCTGTCTGCTCCACACACAGATTACGGCTCCGATAAGCTCGTGGGTTATTTAAAGAGTTCGACATGTGGCTTTGAGATTAAGAGCGTGGGATTGCGCTCAATGGAGCTTCGATTAACCGCAGTTGAAGTTGAAGTGGCTTGATAGTTGTGCCATCTCTTATCATTATCATGAATAAGGTCGATATTCACAGACAGTTTTGAGTGCTGGGTTTGAACTCGCTCTTACGAAGTTGCGACTCGAAATTGTATGCAATCTGACAGTATTTGTAAGACCGGTCTCACACTCGACTCGCTCTCAAAACTGTCTTAATCTTGGTCTAAAAATTAAATACAAGTAATGGGAGAAACTCCCAGAGTCTTTGCTTAGAAGAGGAGCTTGAAAAAGATGAGAGACTAGAAGATACCAAAACATACAAACGAATTGTGAACCTTCTTCTTATAAGTTGAAAAGGCAACGCAAGCGAAGCGAGGCGTGACTTGTAGCGTTGGCGTTTGTTTGGAACTCAAACACGAAGACTAGACTTTTTGCGCTTCATCAGTTAATTTGTCCCGAGCCGTTGTACTGCGGCCCGACAGGCATTAATTAATGTGTTTACACATCGAGCGGGCGCAGGGCCGGCGCAAGGCGGTCCGAGGGGCCTCGCACCACTTTCGCAAAACTTTTTGCATGGGTTCTTAAAAATGTCCTACCAAATTTCTTACCAAGATTCGATTTCAAAAAAAATATATAAATCGACGCCAGAGATTACATTGAGAAGTACAGACGTACTGAATATGAACAGTCAGAAGTAAATCAAATCATATAAGTATCTCTGTTGTAAGTAAGCACGCTTTCTGTCTTGGTAATAACCGGCCGCTAGCCGGAACGGGACGCTCCTATTGTCTCTGCTAGGTCGGGACTCTAGTTTTTAAGTTATTTTAATGTAAAGAATTAATGGGGCAATATATTGATTTATTATTATCTTATTGCACGACAACATCTTTTGAATTTAAGTTTCCACCACTTTGCAAGGTGCCAACGCTGAGGAGAACGCAGAGTTAGTATCTCTTCTTAAAATCCATCTTCAAGCGCCATCAGCCTCGCGAAACGTGTCTGTCCACATCAAATTCATGCCTCGCCCCGCGAGGGAGCGACGCAAACCCAATTACGGGAGGTCGCCGGCTCCGGCCGTCGCCCGACCCTGTCGCCCGTCGCCCAACCCTGTCGCCCGTCGCCCGACCCTGTCGCCCGTCGCCCGACCCTGTCGCCCGTCGCCGGCGACAACAGCGACGAAATAATCCAAGATACTAGCAACACAAACACGACCCAGGTGCCAGGAACACGCCCGTCGCCGCTAAGTTTGTAGTGAGCTTCAACAAATAAACTGGGGCACGCTCCGGCCCACTCGGAACACTTCAACGATAATACGACTACAATAACAACAATAGAATAACCTAAATTTTTCGCGAGTATAACGTTCTTAGTAAAGGTAGTGTGAAACGACCCCGACAAGATGGAAGGATGACCTGCTCAAGGTGGCAGAGACTGGATTCAACAGGCATAAATTATTAAAACAACAAAAAACCCAACTGCATCAATACTATGATTAAATTTTTATATCCTATGTCACTCCTAAAATCCAGACGAATCTAACGACACCTCATATGTTAAAAGCCATCAGACCGTTTAGGCTGCAGGGCGTGACAAAGAATTAGCCATACATACATACGCTCGAAAAACATAACCCTTCTTGCGCAGTCGGGTAAAAAGCCCAGAAACGTGTTGACCACTTACACAATAATAGCAATAGCACGGGAACAACCTTCCTAGTTAAAGTAGTAAACAAAACAACAACGAAAATAAGACTAACAAAAGTAGAACTTTAAAAAACAAAAGACTGAGAAATCTGGAAACTGTTGCTTCAAGAAAAATAAGTACAAAGTCTTTGTAGCAAAGAGAAGTTAATTACAAGAATAAAAATCGACCTTTTTGGCATAAAATATCTTATTATGTCGATATAGTGATTAAGACGAATATAACGATACCTCATTTATATCAAATCCATAAAGAAATTTAGGCTACATGAAACCACAAAGTTTAGTACCTACTAAACATCTACATATAAATAAACTCAAAGATTTGCCTGTTTCTTTTATTATTCGGGTATAAAATAAACTCAATTTAACTTAGAACCAAATCATTATTATCATAACCAATTTCCTTTCAACCTTTACGGACAAAATGTCGACATCTCGATAAATAAGTTTCTATTAGAAAGTACTAATTATTTTACATTCAAATATAATCTAACTTAGACGATGAAAACATTGGACCTACTTTAGAATTAACGAGAAACAGAAATAGGCATTCAAAATTCAGTACTTTCGAATTAGTAAGTATAGCTGGTTCACGAAGATCCTGCAGATGTTAATTTTACGATAAACCAACGCGGGATCAGCATTATTGTGTTAGCTGAAACAATTTGAAATTCAATCCCAAGTATTTACTTATAATATAACTAACTTTAGAGGCCGAAAGCTACAAAAGTTTCTAGTATTGCCATCTTTAATCTGATTCACAGCTTTTTCACTAATAATGAGCCACGAAACTTTTGGGAAGGTGTGTGAACTCGCTGCATATTCTATTAGGATCGTTAACGATTCTTACAATTTAGATTTTTTTCGTCTCGACTGAGATTCGAACCAGGAACCTCTGTAGCACGTTATTTGCCAACAGAGCTACCGGGATTCGGATTGAGTCGGTGATATCGATATCAAATGGAAAATATTATAATTACCTAATTCGATTTTTCTCCATTTCAAAATTTAGAATATCCCATCCTATGGCGTGCTTGTAAGAAAATTAAACTAAAACCAGTAAATTAATAATATTACATCATGAGAAAGTGAATTAGGTAAGTGTATTATTTAGAAACAGTAATATTGCTAGCTAGTGTATGTAATGCATCAAGTGCAAGCACCAAATGAACTAGTTCCGCCGAGTGGCTCTTAACGGCGAGTCGGAGCCGCCAAATCCCCGAACGGGATTTATCCGTCTCCGACTGAAGGCGACAAATGAGCCGCGCGCCGATCGTCGCCAGAACTACTGCACTAACTCAATAAGGCTTTCTCTCGACAACCTAATTTCATGGCTGATTCCTCGACACTTAATTCCACGATAAGATTCTCTCAACTTATAGCTTTTTAAGCTTGCACTTTTGAACTTATTAAGCTTCTGGCTAACTAAGTTGCCGGACTGCGGGAACGAGCGCCGGATTGCAAGCTCTAACGAACTTATAGGAAGTTTAATTTATTTTAAGCAGGTACGCTGGTTGCTTCCTAGATTGGCAAAATAGGCGTGAGAGCTTTATTACGTTACCATAGCATTAATAAGGTTTCTAGGGGTTTGTACATCATAATGTTTATATGTTACATATTGTTGGCTCATATCTTTGTCTGCATATCATTTGATCGCTTAAAATCAGTTACTATACCAAGGTTTTATAGAATTTCAATATGATTTTCCTTGTGAATTAATTTTAGTCGATCTCGGAACGTCACGTTCAGATCTTATGGATTTCTTACTCTCTCAAATGTTATAGAGCCGGAAATATCATTGAAAATATTTATTCATAAACGCAGCGAATATTGTATTAAAACATTGAAATGCAATTCAAGACATTAAATCCCAGAGAGTATTATAAAAGTATGACTTCGCATTCCCTCGATTGCATTTCGCTTTGCATGTCCGCGCGGCGCTGGGCGGGCGCGGCGCGGCTCGCTGCGCGGCAAGTAATGTATTCAGATTCAATTGCTATTGGATTTAGAGCGGTGCGCTCATTGCTGACAAGCTCTCGTTATTTCTAGAGAAATTTACAATTCAACGTAAAATATCAGCGGCTCGGAGCGAACCGCACTATATCTACCAGCGAGGGATTTATTGCTCGCTTCGAGCGCTTTAATAGGTTCGCGCGTACTTAATAGGACTTATACACGGTCGTGTCACTCGTGTAGATTTATATTGTAGGTATAGTCGACAATCAAGTTGCGACTTTGACGACTCCTAGCCTAATTAAAGGCTGGGAGTCGTCACCGAACCTAGTGCATCTTCATTCTGTTGTTTTGTGTTTGATTCCCAGTCGTGAAGAGGCTGGTACCTAAGCCATAACCATTTTTTTCCGAGTATGGGTGTACTTAGTAATAATTTCTGTGTATGTCTCTCATTGGCCACATAAACATAGGGAATCCCATGTTTGTGTTAAGTTACATTCATACACTACCCGAAAAGTCACCGATGCCATTTCCAATTTAAATGAATGTCCTGACATAATTTGAACAATCGTTCTAAAAACTATCGCGCAACCCCGAACTATTGCGAGCGGACGAACTCCCGCGATTATAGCCGCGTAGTTGATGCCACTAGTTCCTGAGCCGCGCGTCACTCAGGCTCATGGGATCCCATTCCGCAAGTTTAATGGAGTTGCGAGTGCGTGCTGTGACACACATAACAACACCGTGTATCATAATGGGATTCACAACAAAGTGCATACGATACTATACTGATAACGCGAAACTCTGCATACATACTTAGGTCGATAGTCGAGTGCCGTTTACATCAAGCGAGCGAGCATGCTTAGAATGTTCCATAGAATGCAAAAGAATGCTCTGAGTCTGTTTACTTTAGAAAAATTTAACAGAGTGTGGATGGAATGAGCATTCGCTCGTCTGATGTAAATCGGCCTTTAGGCAGTTATGAACACGAATTTAGTGTGAATTGTATGAAAACCGACTCAACTTCACTCACTTTGTACAAATTGTTTCACTCCCTACTGTTTTCTATGAGTACCTACGCTTCTTTCTGCAATAAAGTGTTTATCTATTATCTATCCCCCGGCATCTTAAAAGTAAAACAAAATGTCAACAAAATGCTTCCCTGCCATCCTAAAACCATACACCTGAAACTATGTCATATTTATTGTATGATATTAAATTGTTGTTGACATAACCAAGTGCTCTGTAATGTTACGTATGGTTAGAAATAAAGTATATGAATATTTAATTTGCCATACCCAACGCCCTATAGAAAAACCCACTATTGTATTGAAAAGCTTCCTCGATGCGAATAATAAATTCATTCAAATTAATCATTGAACAGCCGGTAAAAATGTTTCATGGCCTTTTTCACATTTCCAGAGAATTTAATTATGTATCGAGCATTTAGCGTCGCCTCAAAGTGCTGCGTATAATTAAAAAGAGCGCAGATCGTTTGAGGACTTATTACGCAATTTGACGAAATTATTTACAGTACTTACTCCGGCCGCCGCCGCCGCCGCGTAATTACGCCACTTTATTTTTCCCTCTCTGGATACTCGATATTGCTTAAAAGCCTCGCCTTGTGTTTGACTTGAGGTTCCTTAATTTATTATGGGATGGCGAAATGTTCGCTAATTTGGTGCGCAACTCGCCAAAAGCACCAACTTTGCCAATTAAATGGGATTCGATTTGAGTGAACGCTTTAAAACATCCGCGGATCGGTTTTACGTCACTCGGGCGAAGCTTTTACATGATAACGATGTTAATGAGCTCATTATAATTAACTATTACCCGATGGAATTAAAGTTGTTAGGCCACGATAATGATAGTTTATGAAGGAAGTCAAGCGACGAAAGCTCTAATATTTCGGTCACATTATGCGGAACCCCCGATATAGCCTGCTGCAATTAATCATCCAGGGCAAGATTTGTGGAAAGAGAAGCGTTGGCAGGAGATGACACTCTTGGCTGAAGAATTTACGTGATTGGTTCGGCTGCAGCACCGGCTCCTTGTTCCGGGCAGCCGGACAGAGGGTGAAAATTGCCATGATGTTGTACAACCTTCAATGAGAAGAGGAACGTTGAGAAGAAGAATGATAGTTTTTAAATATCTACTAAACTGACTGGATAAACTTACATGTTCCAGAGCCTCAAAGTCAAACCTAAGTAGCATGTCAGGTTATGCAACATGTCATGTAACCACTAACATAGTTTAAAGTACCTCCTAAGCTCTACTGTCTTTGTGACGGAAATAAATGGATTGTGCGCGATTGGATACAATCTCAATTCTTTCAACATTTAAAATCGGTGTTGCGTTATGACTGTCTGTCTGTAATGACAGTGATGGCTCACACGCTACCATCAGGTGGCTTTTCTCGTACACAAAAAGGAATTCTCAATGTGTCGCGTTTGTATTTTATAATGATTCTTATTTACATTGTAAAATAGGAATTGTGTTGATCTAAGATTATCTTTCCACTCATTGATATTTTTCTTTTGATATCTAGACTTAGGTCCACAATCTTATCTTCCCTTATAATTGGCCCTTTATTTCTTGTGTATGTACTTAAGTGGCATATAGAGGGCTTACCGGAGTATGTAAGCCGCCTGACCACTGCGGCGCAGCCGGGGACATACCGCGGAGACGGAAAGCGGATTGGGGGAATGTCCGCCTCCGTTTCTGGCAATGAGATTGCGTGAGGCTGTTTGCTCTTAGCAACTACTAGACCTCAGTAATCCGTAGACGTAGAGCTTCCCAGTTTCTCAAATTATCAGAACTAATTTCTTCGGAATGAAGTGTCATCGAATAGTCGTATCGAATTAACTGTTCGATGATAACTGTGGAACGCTTCCACAAAGGCACTCTTTTACGCGTATAACTCTCCGTAACTATTTCATATATTCTCTTATTATTTTTTCTAACAAAAGATGTTAAACAAACTGATAAACCACTTGTTGGTAAGTGGTTACCGTTCGCCTGATGGCACATTCAACTCCCGAAGAGTTGCATGTGTCGTCGTCGCCCAGCCTTTCATTCTGCTAGATATTTCTAACGAACGGAGTCAACCGGTTACATAACTTTCATAAGCTGGCCCCGCGAGTATGACGAAGTTAACCAAGGCTAGACTAGCTTATACTGGTAATGTAACCGATCCAAATATCTGAGCAAGGATTAGGGTCCTGTGCCTGCAATTATATTAGTTATAACTCTTCACTAAGAACGTGAAGAATAAAAATATCTGAATTTGTATTACGCATTATACATGCTCGATGAATAAATTAGAACATGATGAAAAAATTCTTGCCGTGGGCAGGACTTGAACCTGCGACCTTGTCATTCCATGACACGGTCTTACCAACTGAGCCACCACAGGCCATGAACACTACAGGAATGACAAGGTCCCAGGTTCAAGTCCTGCCCACGGCAAGAATTTTTTCACCATGTTCTAATAAAAATATCCTTAACTTAAGTAACTTAATATAGCAATGCTAATGCATTGATATTTCACGGCAGAAATATGCCTGGAATCTTACCACCACTCATGTACTGCCGAAACCATGCACAAGTGTAACACATGACCGCTTTGTAACTCATCAGCGTGAATTGCAATGGATTTGTGTAGGTTGGTGTGACTGTCCTTTTTGTGTTACCCAAATCGACTCTGCAATACGTCACACCGCGTCATAGAGTTTAATTTAATAGATAGGCTGCAACACAAAAGTGTAGTTAGTAGGTTAGCCGTGGATTGAACAAAAGAGAACAAATTGCTATGGGATACGATTTTAGGACAAAAATATTGCAAATTGTTCCTTTCAGAGCTCGCGCTGAATTTATGCGCAATCCGGGGATGCACCGCGGGACGCTGTTCCGGGAATAAATAGCGTTATGGAGAATAAAATGCGGGCGTTTCGTGGCCTCGGGTCGTGCTATTGTTGCAGACGTGTTCTGCCATTTTGTTTCTTGCTGGTACTTTTGAGTTCCATTGAGATATGAAATGCTATGGAGTATGACTCAATTGCATTTCATGTCCTCGATATAACTCTCTCGTGGCTGTTGTCACATGCGGGTTCAATGAGACTCTCTTCTTCTTGCGAAGTGAATTCTGATGGAGCTTGAGCACGGAAAATATCTTGGGTCCAAGCGAAATAGCGATTCCATGGAATGGCAGATTGCGTGCGTTGATATTAGTCGCCGCTAAGCGATGCATCCTGCTCGCTCTTACGCGATGAAGCATTTAAACGACAGTGACAGTTGCGTTTAGGTTGGATGGTTTTTTGGTTGGTTGGATTTGACTTAGCCTTAGCGGTCACTACAGAATTATAGCTACAGTGTCTTCAGCAAAGTATTTTGCAAACCATTCAGAGGGCTTTGAAAGGTGATCTGTAAAAATTCTAGTTTCCGGAGAAGTAAAACTGTGGCACCACGCGGCATCCCTGGGTGACTCCACGTCCTCTTTGCGAACCTCTGCGAGCATGTACTGTGATCGTGAAAAGTATGGGTGCAATGTCTCCTACCAATCCTCCTCTCTTCCTATTTTTCCACATGAACCAACAACTTTCGGGTCTCCTGAAATTAATGTCTTGTCTTTAGATGTATTTTCCGAATGAACAGGATCCTAATTAGGGCACTCAATGACGACAACTTGCTCGGAATATATCTGGGTAACAAACGTAATAAGATATTTCTTAGAATTGGTACGTTGTACGCCGTAGTCGAGAGGGCTTTATAATTAATAGGGCTCTGATTCCTGCCGTTTGGTCAAGGGCCCTACATGCCGGTGACACGACGTCATTACCGTTGCCTGGCAACAGCTTGATCACAGCCTCCCTGGAATTTGTATGAGCAATGTAACTCGAGATTTACCTTCAGCGAAGCAATTTGTTTTATTAATGGTAAGGTAAGTGTACATATAGCCGTCAATGTACGTATGCCCGTCAAGTCAACTTAAATTACCTATATCTCACGAAAATGGTAGTTTATTTCGTTTTATCTGCAATATTATGAAAATAAATACTGTTTTGCTGCTAATTAACTGGTGAAAATACAGTAAAACATCAAATAACATAATATAATATCACTTTATAGTTTGTGTTCACGTTTTTGTAAAAAAGTTACGAAGTTCGATTACTAAACTGCTGTTTTTAATGGATACGGTTTTTTTTCAACGCTGGCGAATGTATTTACTTATTTGTAAGTGTTGATGTTTAAAATGAAACTTTATTAATATTAATATCATTCTGTAATTTGATTTGATGCCTATTTGTTTTAATTAATTAAATAATAACGTTTTAAATTCGTTGACGGCTATTGGTTCAACCAAACAGCAAAATGTACCAGTACCCGTCATCTATATGATATATAGATAACTATAGAGATATTGCTTACTTTCCACACCAGTACTCGTAAAATAATATTTTTAACTTCCCAAAACACACAAAACATCCCCAAATGCACTGAAACGTCCCAAACATTACTATGTGTTTTCTTATGGTTTAGGACGTTTTTGTGCATTTTATTATTATTATTATTCATTTGATAGACAGGCAGCACAATGCTGGTGTGTCTATATCACAGTGTTGGTAGGTTCAGTCTATATTGTCTAATGTTCATATGATTCGCTAAACACATTGCTTATTTATATAATGTTTGATTTTAACCACATGTCGAGGCGATTTTTAAAAGAGTTCACTGATGGTGCAGATACTACATCATCAGACAGTTTGTTCCATGCGTTGACAACTCTGTTACTTAAGAAGTGATGAGCGATTTTGGTATTGGCGATAGTGCGGTAGATTTTCATATGGTGTCCTCGCAATGGACGTATGTCTTTAGTTTCAAAGAAACGGTGGAGATCTGGGAGGTTATATTTGTACGTGAGAATTTTATATGTCTCAATTAGATCACCTCTGAGTCGACGTTCTGCCAGGGTTTGAATACCTTAGCCTTTCTTCATAGGATTTTTTGCGCAGGTTATATGGAATCTTTGTTGCCTTTCTTTGCACGCTCTCAAGTAGGTAGGTAGGATGTCCTTTATGAAAATATGGGTTCCATATTTGAAATCCATATTCCAGAAGAGGCTTAATGTATGTTTTGTAGATTTTGACAAGAACCTCGGATGTAATATATTGAAAGGATCTCCTTATAACATACATAAATGAATTAGCCTTCATGACAATGCCATTAATGTGTTCTCCCCATTTTAGATTTTTTGAAACCACAACTCCAAGGTCCTTTTGGGATTCCACAGTGTTTATATCAGTGTCATCAATGGTGTATACCACGCCAGGATTTCTACTACCTAGATGCAACACAGCACATTTCGATATGTTCAGCTTGACTAGCCACTGCTTCGTCCATTCCTGGAGCTTTTTTCGATCGCTCTGTAGTTGTCCAGATACTAAGTGGGTTGCCAAAGAATTTCCCATCGTCAGCAAAAATCGTCATCGTCTGCAGATTGTGAGTCTATCAGCGCAATGAGGTCCGTGATGAAATTTCCAAAAAGTGTGGGGGCTAAAACAGATCCTTGGGGAACTCCACTCAGGACGTCCCTCTTCTGGAACAAGGAGGAACCGATCCTGACCTGGAACGTTCTTCCCAACAGGTAACTCTTTGCCCAGTCTAAAAGTCGACCTCGAATGCCAAAATGCTCCAATTTTATAAGCAGGCGCTGATGCGGGACTTTGTCGAAGGCGCGCTCAAAATCGAGGTAAATAACGTCAACCGGGTTGCCACGGTCCACGTCCATAGTCCACGGGTGCACACATGACAGTAAGTTCGTTATTATGGATCTCTTCTCGACAAAGCCATTCTGCTGGACATAACATTTTCTCTGTTGTGGAAATTCTTCAGTTGGTTGCATATTAGTCTCTCCATCACCTTACCCACAATACTTGTCAAGCTGATTGGCCTAAACTTGGCAGGGTCTGTTTTATCACCGGATTTGTACACAGGTGTAACTACAGCATGTTTCCAGTCAAGTGGACATGGCCGACCTCAAAAGACACCCTCATAAGCTCATTGAGAACAGGAACAAGTGTTTTGCTGCAGTTTTTTAGAATAATGCTGGGAATGTTGTCAGATCCAGGAGCAGAGCCTGTGTCGAGTCCTTTTAGAACTTTCTCAACATCCTTGGGTGTAAAGTCTATGCCACAGATCGAGTGCTCCACACGGGCTAATGTAGTCACTTGTTGGCATATGGTCTAGTTCACGACAAAAGGCTTTCTGAAACTACTGCGCGAAGGTTTCTGCTATGTCGGTGGGGTCTGTAACTTTGTCGCCATTATGGTTCCTCATTGCAGGTGGAATGCTCACTTTGGATGACATGCACCTTCGCAGATGGGAATAGAAGGGTTTTTGTCCGTTATCCAGTAGTTTTGCTTCATACAGTCTCCTGCTCCTTCTGCTTTCTACCACACAATGATTGTTGGCGGTTCTATAGCGCTGGTAGTCCTCGTCATCCTTTGTGCCAATATCAAGATACAAGTTTCAATATATTGTCATTGAACCAGGGTTTATTACCTTTCTTTTTCTTCACTTTTTTAAGCGGAGCGTGTCTGTCTGTGTTTGTATCCACTATAGTTTTTAGCTGTCTCCAAAAACGCTCCACGTCAGTAGTAGGTTCCAAGATTTCGAGGTCCTTCTCCAGTTTCTCCATGTAGTTGTCAAAGTCAATGTAATGGTAATATTTTTTTAAGTTTGGGCTGACTGTGGACTCTTTGTATCAGAAATTGGATGCTGAACTCTAGTACGCAATGATCACTCTTTCCTATAGGTGGTTTTATAACATATTCCAGTGATTAAGTTTTCATCGTTTGTCATGATCAGATCGAGCAAGGATGGAGTGTTGCCTGTGCGGAAACGTGTCCGCTGGGAGACCAATTGATGAAGATTACTGTTGAGAAACATGTTCTTAAACAGTTCCTCGGGTCCCGTGAGGTCCTGTTCGATGTCTTGAGGCCATAGGATGGCGGAGTAGTTGAAGTCACCAGTGATAACTATCACATTGTTCGCTAAAGCAGCAGCCAAGTTAGCCAATAATTTAGAGTCACGTCGTTTCCATATATCTGGTTCCCTATCATCGGGTCGATAGACCCCAACAACAAGGAAATGGTGAGAGTCATATTGAATATCCAAAAACAAGGCTTCCGTAAGATCACTTACATACTTCTCATGATTTCTTGCAATAATGGGTATACCATTAATACGGTCTCTGACATATATGGCAACACCGCCACCACGCGTTTTGCCACCCTGCAACTTAGGTCTATGTTTCCGGTCTTGTCTAAATATAGTATAATCAGGTATGGCAAATGTGCTGTTTCTGTCCCTGCTGTTCAGCCAGGTCTCCGTGACAATTATAATGGATGGCTTGTTGGTGTTTACATATAAAAGAAATAGGTCGAATTTTAATGACAGCGAGCATAAGTTGGTGTATAGGAAGGTAAGGTCAGTGTAGGCGTTGTTGGGGTCAAATAGTTTTTTTGTTTGGTTATCTTCGGCACACCCCTGACATACTTAATAGTAAGGTCTAACTCACCACTCTCGGTAAGTAGCTGGAGACGTTGCCTCAGCTCCTTTAGCTCGTCCCGCTGCATCGGTGTCTTGTCATCATACACTCTTACCTCCATGGCTCTGTTCTTGTTTTTAAGGACCTTCACTGCATCATGCCGAGACTTGAGGATCACTTTCATGGGGCGCGGGTTACTGTTGTCTCGTTTACCAAGTCGCAAGTTCGCAACACTTTCACCAGTTTGTCAGAAGATATCTGTTTATTCGTAATCTCCACCAGGATCCTTCTGACAGTGGCCTCATCAGTGGGCCCTTGAATAGCTGTGTCACCCGTATCCATTACAGGGAGACCAACAAGGATCACGTTATTTGCTCTGCGATCACGCTCCGCCATCTCCTCCGATATATTGTTAGTGTCTAAGGAAGTGGCCGGAGTAGCAGTAGAAACTGCATGAGTCACTGGTGCAGAAAACCGTTTTTTTTATTTTGTCCAATTCCTCACGTATACAATCATATGCTTGGATCAGTTTAGGCACTTGAAATAAGGCCTCGCGGCAAGGCGAACACAGAAAGATGAGGGTGCGTTTGGATTTCAACCCCATGACACGAGCCTCGCTGCTTGTTAGGTTGCTGCAACTAAGACATACGTTCCGTTTACAACCATCGCACTGTATCAAATTTTCATCGCTATGATCATTCTCGTACTGGAAGCACTTCATTTTGGAAACAAGTTTGCCACAAAAAGTCGTTAATTTTTCGAAAAAAAAGTCAATTGGATTTTACACTATGTAATGTCGGAGTTTTTTCGAGATAACACTTGTCCACTATTACAATGCACAATTTCACTAAATAACGTGTTTTTGGCGTAATTTAAACACATAAACTAATTATTTAATTAATTTAATACAAGACACAAATTCTAACACTGTTCACTTTTTGAGGGTAGAGAAAAAAAACATCTTTGGGTGCATTAGTAATTATAGGCATAATGACCTGAGTTATATATACTGGCTGGAACAGCAACAATGAATATTTTGACTATTTTGGTTTATATATTTGAGAAATGTCGAAATGTCGAAAACATAAAGCTTGTCCAATCAGGTGTTCCATTTACACTATAACACTTTGATCAATCATATATATACGTCATACATTACCTACACAAAAACTATATACATATATGACGGCTATTGGGACATGGGTATGTCGGATATCTGTACAAGGACATGCCGGATACCGGGCAAAGGGGTATTATTTCATATAAGTCTAAAAATATCTTATTTAATCTTAAAATTAAAGAAACATTATTTAAGTACGTAAAATTTAAATAAATTGTTTATATCTTTGCACCATTTCATTCCCTGTGGGTCTTATACTACGGCCGTGGCTACAAAATCAAAAGTGAAAAGTTCAAAAAGTGACGGTTATTGGGACAGTTCCGTTACTTACTTACAATAATTCGTACGTATCTATCTGCCGATAATTATTGTCCAGGTAAATATTGCGAATTTGTTATAATTCGTTAGTACAGCAGCAACGAGTGGCGTTGTTCCTTATTTCAGTTACAGGACACCTCATTTTGAATCGTTCCGTCCTGTGGAAGTTACTCTAATCTGTTCATCAAATTAGAAAAGAGCTGATGAAAGATCTAGTGAAATATCACCAAGAGCAGAAGTCGTTGCGAAATGAACACCCGATAAGGCTGTTAACACGTGTACGTGCAGAAGTCTGCTTCAAATATTCATCCTTTGCCGTCGGAGCCTCTTTGTGCCTCCGTATCGACGCTGCCTACAACTCTCTACGCTTGCGTTTGGTGTACGCTTGCCTAAGTTCCGTTTGGATGGTATTATTCGGGAAACTGTGGCAATGTGTCACCGGTAGAAAGGATTCACAAGTTGTATTTCATGTGTTTGTTTTCTCTTTGTTTGCGGCATTATGTATATTTGGAACACAATCGTAAGTACTCAATTAAAATACTATGATCTAAACGATATTTTCGTCTCAAACGTATAGGTACGGACAACAGCAGATCAATGCACTTACAGTAGATTTTAAATCTTACGACGCAGATAATAAGAACGGTTCAAAGTGTTACACTTGATCTACTGTTAGCTGTACATACATGAACTTCCGTCTGTTTCCCGTAGGGGTAGGCAGAGACGATGCATGTCCGTATGCTGCGATACAGGCACCCAAATCTCGCTTCACACACATTTATTACGTTCTTTCTGCTATTGATCTGCACTGTGGCAGCGGCATTAACATTAATCCTTTCCGTAATCGGGGCGAACAAAAATAACAGTTCTCATTCCAATGGAACCAATGTAATTCCAGGAACATTACGCGTTGTGTCAGACCAGCATTCATACACTAGTGATGGATTTAAATGGAATACTCGTATATGCACTTATCATTTAATTTAAAATGATAATGAATTATTAATCTGCAGGGTTACTCTCACCTCTTATAGCGATCCAGTTTATGTTTTAAACTGACAATTTGGTGCTGGATGAAACTAGTTACTTTTCATTATAATTGCTATGGAATTGGGCTCCCGACATGTCCCTACAAAGGTCCCAATTAGCGTGGCGTGTTTAGTTATATTCAGATTTCATTTAAACATAAACATTGTACACAGTATAAATTATACATATTAATGCAGACCTATAAATGATAGTCATAATTGGGAAATAAATAAATAAAAGATAATTTATTTACCACATTACTCATACATAAAAGTTGGCATTAATAATTAGAAACTACATCTATCGCACTCTGTGGCAAAAAGGCTGAGGTGGCTCAGTCCTAAATATAGCAAGTAATGCGATACAAATAGTATTGATTTTGGTACATGTACTTAGTTAATAAATAACATTACCAGTATCAATACAGTCCAATGTCAACAATAATAAATTACCGTTATATTACATTGAATTTATTAAATACATCCAAATTACACTCGCTTTTTATTGAAACCGGTGTTTAGTCGGACAGTTCACAACACACTGACTTCAACCAACAAATAATTTAAAGTAATCACTATAGTTTTAATTCTAAAATCACTCATGTCGGCTCTAAAATGTGGGAGCAGATTATCTACTTAACATTTTAGTATCAACTAGAACAGTTAAACGCTCCGAAATGTGCTACTGTGTGACACGGAATGCACTGGAGTGTACTCGGCTCGGGCCACGAGGGGCGATAAAAACTTGCGCCCCCTCCGCCGCCGGACAACTTTAAATTGGTCTATCATTGTGCGCGACGATAAAGTTTCCCGCTCACAGGGCCAGCGAGATAATGCACGCAGAGGCACTCCCGCTGTTTGTTTGTTCATATCATAACATGCCATGACACTGCATTAGTACTGTTGGCACGATGCTTTGAGAACCGTAATGAACAATGATAACATATCTTTATTTGAAAAAATAGTGTACTTAAATAACTACAATGGGCATTGGGTCCCAAACTAGGTCTAACGGTTAGACTAACGGTTAGTTACCGGTTCGCAAAATACAGATTAGACTAACCTGTATTTTTCGAACCAGTACTTCCAGGTTTTACAGCTTTTTTTATTTCAGACACAATTATGTTTATTTAGACAAATCCACCATAATTATGTTAGAAACAAATTACTTACAACTATATTACTGGAAACACATTTTATCCTCACAATTCTCGGTGAAGTGACTTGCATGACGTACTCGTAGCAGGTACATTCACCCAGAAACGCACTCAGGGACAGTCCCACCGGTCGACAATTACTTTCAGGAGGCTGCTGGGGATGCCCCTCACTCGGAACATAACCTGTCCAGTGTCCATCCTACTGCTCCCAATTAATTTTGAATGCCTGAGAAGAGAACGTTTCTGCGGCTGTTTGGTCTGTGCATTTGGCGCTAAGCAATGCAGGTACTGTACGTAACGCCGGGCAAACCCGCGTGTGCTCGTGTGCTCGTGAGCCTGCGCGGGCGATGCGCCCCCGGGGGCCCATGTGCCGCGCTACGACTATCAACTTTCGCTATTACATTATGTACGGGCGCCTCGCGTACTGCTGCTACAGTTCACAACTTTAACGGGATTTTTTTGGTATTGTCGTCGTTACTTTATTATGTATGTTTGCGTAAATACGTCAACTAGTCTCCTAGTCCTAGAGATATGGTTGAGTGTAATGAAACGTATTTAGTTGAAACATGATAGAGCTAATTATGTAGGTTTATTAGTAGAGTATTTTTCTGTAGTTTATCTCAGTTTATATTTAGCTATGGCATTTGACCCCACGAACATTCGAGTCATGGCTTCTTGATATTAAAGTAAATTTCTATATCATTGGGTATCTTTTTGTTGCAAGTGACCCTGAATTGTAACGTCTCAGTTTCACAAATTAACTGGTAGAAGAGCACTACATACATTCCATGTTCGTTTTTCATTTGCACACCATTATGTATCGCCGGCGGTCGGTGTAGTGCAGTTAGACACTAATGATGTGCCGCGGCCGGACACGGCGCGCGTGACAGGGCCGGCTCGCCGCCCGCCGCCGCCGCCCCGCCCGAATACACAGGCGGTAAATAATATTACGACCAGTATTCACACTTCGGATTTTAGATTTAGATTTCTCTATTAAATTTTTGAACTAAAAATTCCGTACTTCATTGTGTGAGCCGATTTTTTTCACCTCAAAACATGATGTGATTATCATCTAGAAAATATCTTTCTTATTTAGTGACAGCTTCACTGTTGAGGGCTTTCTAATATCGGATGTCTTGTGTCCGTCATCATTATCGTCCCTGATCGTTTCTTCCATAGCGAAGTAGTTAAGCAGAATATCCTTCACCGTCTCGTAGAGTATATCTATATCGGTGATATTTTGTGGGGGTACTGGCGCAGTGATGTGTGCGCATGTATCGGCCGGGGCGGCGGCAGGGGCGCGGGCGGGGGCGGCCATCGGTCATGTTCGTTTTTGCGCCCCCGGAGCGGCGATCCGATGCCATTTCCTGCAGCGCTGAAATGTACTCCGTCCGACTTTTAGTCACGTGATCGTGATGCTGTTCGCTCTTACTATTATTTGTGTTTATTTAGAAATGGTTTCTCTCTACAAAGGCGCAGTCAGCTCGAGTTAGATCAAGGGGCTCGGTGCCGGCTTTGAACGAAAAATAGCAATAATAATAAGTAATTTTTAAAGTAAATATTTTGGACCTAAATAAAAACTTTCACAACTACGTCCTAGCCTAGCCGTTATTATGTCTACATGTCTTCAACGGATTCCAGATTCGTTTCCCGGTTTAGGTAGTGTTTTTGTATGTAAAATATAGTAATTTTTCCTCGAAAATCCACGAACATCCATTTTTTGTGAAAGTAAATAATTTTAAACTCATGATCCATTCATGTCAGAACAAGCATCATAATACGTTATTATCGGTACGTTCATTTGATAAATTTAATTTTCCAATTCAAAAAAATGTCAGTAATTACAAGGCATACCGTACCGTCGCTGTATTTGGCCGCCGGCCACTATAAAGCGCGTCCCTCCCGCCATCAATCGCCGGCTCCGCTCCGCGCGGGCTCTGTTGCAATTTTCGCACCATTTTTATTACTTTTTCACTGCGACACTCGTCGACGTGTCGTAGTTTGGTTTAAACTATTTTTATTGTTATTATAAAGAATAAAACTGCCGGTCCGGAAAACTGAAAAAAATAACTTTTCTCAGTAAAGGCGGTCAATGTTCTGATGGGGCCAACTACACCAATACATATACGTTAAAATGAGAAACAAAAAAAAATATTTTTCTACACAAAAAATATTAATGACTAAGTATATAATTTAACGATTCTGATTCAATACCACAGATAAGAATTTAAATAAAAATATCAACAACAATTTCTATGCGTAAACACATTTGAAAAGTATCTTAATGTGTATTAGCGCCCCAACCTAGATGAGGCCCAGATTTAAATTTGAAAATGTTTACAAAGATCAATGGGAACATGTAACGAATGGATATATTTTGATCAAATTGATAGATGGGAGCGATCGATCAATTTACTGAACAAAAATATTTAGACAACTATTAGATTGAGCGCCGCCGCCGCCGCCGCCGCCGGGTCGGTGGGTTGTTCCGTCGGGGCTGCGATGAGCCATATTCTGGCAAAAGTTGCGAAGTAGCAAGTTAAAGCTGGCTGCTTCGCATTAGCAACAACTCGAACAAAGCAAGCTAAAGTAAAGCGTGGTGTACAATAACAACACGCTGCTCCTGATGTGAAGTTTGATCATATTATACGGTGGCTTATTTAGAATATACAGTAGATATAATATTAGTATTAAGTATGATAGTTATCCATGTCGTATTGCGTCTAATTAAATCACGGCTTGCTTCACACATGGTATACAACTGGTGTGCTTACTTGAAAGTTTCAAATGCACCGTTGTATTATTATCTATCTATTCCAATTTCAGTTGTATTATTATACCAGTTGAAACATCCCTCATACACACTCTGTGCAGACTCAGACCACTCAAAATAGTTTAATGAAATGTTATATTTGACATTGGTCTGCTTTATAGTAACTGTTACCTATACTGAATTCTAATTTGCTCTACTAAAATAATAGACGAGCTGCCAGGGTATTTACTATTAACGCAAACTCGGTTATATGGGTCAAATCGCTTTTGAGCTACGATGCGATATAGCCGCGTTAATATTATTTGAACCTCAACTGATAGAGCGGCCGGAATTTTAGCTTTTCGTATCATTATTCGGGGAATTTTTAATTTAACGCCTAAGCCCAACAAAATCGAACACTTTTAACGTTTCAGTATTGCGTCACCTCGCCACGCGGTAACCATATTAATGTCGGCGCGGGCTATATTTCAATTCGGGCGCGGGCCCACATGGGAAGTGTAGTGCCCTGAGCCGGCGCTGGAATTCAATTACGCGCCAAATTACCGTCAGCGATAGTACCGGGCGGTGTGCGCTGCGGTTTACATTTTTTGTGTCGCGGCAAAGGGAAAGCGTCCATTGTGAGCCCAGTCGCGTTTCGTGAATTCCCGAGGCTAACTCGAGGCGACAGCCAAAGTAGTGGTATTCAAACGTACTTTCGTTTGATCTCTCTTTGTCCAAAGGCCAAAAGTTTCTTTACAACTTTTATCTAAAGGAGATCGAATTTCAGAACATTGCATTCAGCTTTTATGAGATAGGACTGAAAAGGGTTGAGTTCATGTAACTAAGAATTTTTATACTTACTGTAAACTTCATCTAAACTTGACTAATATTATGATTTATTTTCATTTGCTGTATATTCTAAAGTGAGTGAAATATTTTTTAAATACCTACCTACTTATAAGTAAATAATAAAAACAATTAATGTTAGTATTACAGTCATAGAAAATTATGATGTTTCCCAGTTTCCCAAGCCACATAAAACCTCCCAAAACACACAAACACATCCCAAGCCATACAAAATCTCACAAAAACTATTAAAAAATCCCAAAGACTCGAAACATCCTAAATAACAGATATAAATAATCGATTTTATTAACATTATAATTAATAAATGATCGAAATTCATTACAGTAGTGGGACATTATTAGTCCACTTCGGCCGCCAATCATAAGACACGTTCTTGTTGATGCCCACAAGCCATTTCTAACCTCCTAATTCTTCAGAGAACATGTCCTTAAGAAGATCAGTTTCATAAGGCAGTCAAAAGTTGCACCGAACTCTCGTTACCCATAAACAATCTCGCTCGTAACTCGACTACAAGCTGAACTATAAATCGGCCGCAGCGGCTCTAATGAGCTGGTGCAATATTTCAGCTGAATTAACGGCGTGGCCCGAGGGACGGCCGGGGAAGGCCCGGGGACGCCCGGGGAAGCCCCCCGTCGCTGATGACGCGTGAAAGTGACTCCACAGACTCGGCCATTAAAGAAAATGAATTTTTTAATCGACTTCCTAAAATAACACTCGGGGTTTTACGAGTTTGGAACTAGTTTGCAGGGAAATATATTGTTCCCGTTAATAATAAAGAGTTAAGAGCCCTACCTCACCGGGTCGACACGATGATGTCTCCAAGCAACTAATATTTGGAATAGATTGGATGCGTAACTGGCGACGTCGCCGTGACGTCTCGGTGAGGTAGGGTTCTTAAGGTTGACGGAGTAGGTGATGACGTCATTGTAATAATGAGGATCAACTCACGAGAACTGATTCAAAATACTAATTAACACCAGATATATTTATTGTGGAAGTTGTGCTTTACCGCGTTTTGGTAGAACGAGCTTAGTATGGAGTTTGTATGGAGGTTGACGTGACGTCACTTCTTTTGAACTGCCCATACAGCCAAGTGGCACACACTCCGTTAACGCTAAGAAAAATGTATATATGGATTTGCTAAACGAGAAACCAAATTTTAATATCGATCTCATATATATCTTTTTTTTCTGATTTTCGAATATCTGTAACTATATTTCATCTGATTTTAATTCTGTTTCCACAGTTTAACACCAATTTATGTAAACTAAAATAGTTTCATGCATCAGGAGAAAAGTGTACAGGGGAATTTTAAAGTTGAAATTATCTCATAAACTACTTGACCGATTGCAAAAATCATTTCACTGTTTGATAGATAAACGTTTAAGCTATGTAGCTGTAAAATAGTTATTAAATTCCGTTCAGTAGTTTTTGATAAAATGCCTACCTTATTGAGGCCTTCTGTATACTTTTCTCTGTCTTCTTGTACAGGCCACTTAATGTAGGGCACAAAGGTATCGCCACCGAGCGATAGTCGATACGCAGTCAATAGGTGCGACCGAGCGAGGTGATGGATGTACCCCCACCCCCCGCACCCCCTGCACCATCACACAAGGAACCGACGATGGAGTCAGACATATTTACATCGCCGAAAAATTGTTTGATTTTCGCGTCTCTACCATTTTACTTTTCCTTTGTTTGAATTTTCAATAGTCTCTTTCGTAACCAGTTCCGAAACTCCGGTTCTATAGATGGCCGAAGCGCTAATAATAGAAAGTCGCTTTCTTTTTTATTATCAACTGAATAAAAGGGATTTTTATTCTCACTGTCAACTAACTGCTGGACATGGCCTCTCCCAAGACACGCCACTCAACCCGACTCTCGGCCTTTTGCATCCAGTGTCTGCCAGCCACCTTGTGCAGGTCATACCTCCATCTGACGGCCTTACAAAATATACTATTACTTACTACTCATATTTACGTAAATGTAATTGGATATTAATAAACACTCACTCCCGGAGGGAATTAATCCGTCGTGGACAATATTTATATACAAAAGGTTACATAACCAAGCGTTCCCTAAAGCTTCTTACTTTGAATAAATGAAGAATAGCCCTCTCCATTAAGCGCGGCGAATTTTTTTCCTTCACCCGGTCACATGCTGCCAAAATAAAATACTGCCTGCGAAAATAATGGCAGCCGAAGTTGACGTACGACAGACCCCAGAAGACACTTGACCCGAAAATAATCAGCCTCACTCCCCCGCGCGCGAGCAACCCGATCCGCGGGGAGGACATTACTTCTGATGGGACGTGGCTCTCAAACCGATCACACTTACTTACAATACAGGGGGTTTAAATTAAATTCCAAAGGGAAATATAATGTTTTATAAATATTATAAAGGATTAACCTTTGAAGGATTAACAGAGTATTGTAATATTCGGAATACCAACGATTTCAACTCGAAAATTCAATGTATGAAATAGTCTCTCTACATAATATGTAAAAAATACCGACTGACAAAAAACTAAGCCGCATTTATTAAATTTTTATATCCTATGTCACTCCTACAATGAAGACGAATCTAACGACACCTCATATGTTAAAATCCATCAAGCCGTTTAGACTGCAGGGCAATACTTAAACCGTAGCCCAAATCAAGTGTCTTATTTTGTAAACAAAAACTATCCTACAAATATTTTAAGCTGTTCTGTGATTATTGCATAGTTATTTTCACATTATTAGATCGGATCACTTTATTTTCCCAATGATGAACAGGTTCGATTAACCAGTTCCTACAGTGTTACATCACAACGGGTAATTAGACGATCATATTTGTTTACAAAATAAGACACTTGATTTGGGCTGCGGTATACATACATATACTTGAAAACATATCCCTCCTTCTTGAGCAGTCGGGTAAAAAGTAACTAGCATTCATATTTGAATCCCATGTAAGGCCCATGTAATAATGATGCCCGTGTCAGTCCATTGCTGGACTCTACTATATACAATTCTTCGCTTTTTGCTTGGACTGGATAGTCCCTGGCAGCCACCTTACGCTGGTCATCCCTCCATCTGGGTGCGTCCCACACTACGTTTGTTCGACCCCCACTCTAGAACTGGTTTACCCTGGTTGTCGGTTCTACGACAGAAGTGGCAAGCCCATTGTCACTTCAGTTTACTGATCCTATGAGCTATGCCAACCACTTTTGTTATTTGGCGGATATAATTATTTCTTTCTTATTGTAGGATCTGATAAATATTATACACTTCTATCAACTAATTGCATGTACGATCTAACACAGAACAAAGTGTACGGGAGAGTTTTTAAGTATGAGATTTTCTCAATAAGTCCTTGACAGATATTTGAAAATTGTTTACAATTAAAACTAATGTAAGTACATTTTCGACAACTACATTTTCGAAAATAAATTGCTTTAATTTTTATAAACTAATATAAAATACCTATGAAATGAACTAGCGCGGCCGTGTGTCGCCCGGCGGCGGTCGGCAGGCAAGCCTCCGCCCCAAGTGCCTCTGACGACATAATTCGAATGAAATAAAGTTTCACAGATGGCGGGACACCCCCGGAGTATATTTCCTGAATAATGACTGTCAAATTCGGGGCCGTCCTATTAAAAGTTGCCAAGATTATGGGCATTAGCTGCAGGGAGGGAGTCAACTTTTACATAATACCTTCAGACGGATACTTTTCGGGTGCTCGCTACGTTTTGGGTACGGCATTGACGGGCTTGAAGTACAAGATTTTAAGAAAATCTAGATCTAATTTAAGACAATACTATTTTTCATAATTAATAAGATTTGATTTGAAATGAAAGTACTGTGAAAGGAAAGCTATTCGTAATTCTATTGAAATATAACATTGTTAATTTATTTTATACGAGTAAGATAAAAATATATAGAGAGAGTCTAAATAAAATTTGATTTTCTTAAGAACTACTTGACTGATTCCAAAGATTCTTTTTCTAGTAGAGAGTTTATAGTAAACACTATGCAATTGTAAAGAATTTTCAAAAATCAGTCACTTACTTTAAAAAAAAACGCAAATTGTTATATTATATTCTATTTGTCTTTTATTAAAAACTTATTTTGCGATAAACAACAATAATAATAAAAATACTTATAAATAAATAATTGACGCCAGATCGCTACCCTGTGCGAGAGTGCCCAAAAGGCTGGCGACGTTACCTCGTTGTATATTCTTGATTCCATAAATATTAAGTTCTCAAATAAACCATATTATTCTCAATCGTATCAATGTAAAGCCAAGCTTTTAGCTTTTCATGTTTCTAATAAAATAAAATAAGTTAGTAAACAATTCCTATTTCCATTGTAAGGAAAACTATTGTCCTGAGCTCAGGAGTATTTTTTCCCGCTGATTGAATTCCTGCGACATTTTATCCATAAATGTTTCGAATAATAACGATAAGAGCATTATATTGACGACATTTAGTAAATAAAACTTGCGCAAGAAAATATACCGATATTTTTATCCATAAATTCCAGCTGTGACACAATAATCTGTATTGTTTGCTTGCTGCCTGCAAGCTTCAGTACATAACGAACGTAGTATGGAGTTTGTATGGAATAAGTAATTTGTGACGTCACTTTTTACTATTTGATTTTCCCAATGTCTGCAAATGTTTTATTTTTTAACCGATTTCAATACTGTTCCACAGTTGACCTTCAATTTGGCAATTACGCTATTATAATATCATATCCAATGGGATTTAATGTAATAGTATGAAAGTTCGTTGACACGAAATTCAAACGCTAGAATAGTTTTGTCGATAATTGAGTTCAGAACACAATATAAGATAATAACACTAATGAGGTAATATATTAAATGAGTAATGCGTTTATGTCGATATTATATTTAAGTCTACTGCTCAAATGGCTAGCTAGAGTGTAAGACTGCGGCACAAGCGTTTAGGCAGTTAAGACCGCCGGCGATGAGCGAGTAGCGAGTTAAGCTATCAACTATGAAACGAGTGGTCGAGCAGCGAGTGACGAGTATAGTTTTGTAGCTCTTTTGTTTACACGGTATGTAGCTAGTACATTCCGTGTAAACAAAAGAGACGCATATATTTATAGTTCATCGCCTACTGTTCTCACCGCCGGCGAGTACTCGCTCGGCTATTTTGTCACTGAGCGAGTACATCCCATCGCTAAGCTACACTGGCGAGCGGGCGAGTGATGCGAGTAATCGCCCGTCGCTCAGCGACACTCGCTGATAGCCGAAGAAACGTCTTGGGCGAGAAAATAGCCGGGATTTACTCGCTTACTCGCCGGCGGTGGAACAACCGATCCTCTCTTCTGTACTACTGTGCTTTTCAGCTTCGTTGCAGTGATTGAGGAGAGAAATAGTTAATGAAAGCATTTCGAAAAATGTATATTCTTAGGCCGACTCCTGTTCCCGCGGCCTTTCTTCAATTTGTACGCAATTCGGGATAAAAAATAAGGGAGAAGAACAAATCCGAAAATAAATTGTGATTCCCCCGAATTGGTCCATAAAAGCGTTGCGTTTGACGCGCTACGGAACCTTTTAGAGTTATTACGACGAGCACTTGACCATTCCCTGTTCTCCGGGGGGATTCCCCGTCGGGTTCCCGCTTTTTAATATTTGAAATGAGCTCTGGTATTCTTTGGATTTGTTTATTGTCGCCGGGAGTCGGTGAAGGGAGCGAGGGTTCTGTTTGTTTTTATGATTTGCCGGCAAACAGGCGTATTTGCATTTTTATTGGGTATTATACCGGCGTATTATTGGATTGTTTCAAATCTTTTAAACATCTCGCGTTTTCACTTTGCACTTTGATATTGCATGTTCGCATAGCGTCCCACGAGTATTACAGCTTAACAAGTGAACTATTCATATTCGTATTCTTCAATACTTAAGGTCGGGATAGTACCTACACCTCTCCTCGAGCTGTCCACCGAACTCCTCCATGCACAGAAAGAAAAGATTAGCTGTGATTGTTAAGTATTCACAATTGCAGCTACAACCGTGACGGTGATAAACTAAAGTGTTTTTGCTATTTGTTTCACTAGCGAGTTTGATTGGTTTACAGTTATTTGCGGAATGATAAGGTCGTAGTGGTTTTAGCTAGAAGTCAACAGCTAAATAAATGACTATGCCAGATTCTGCCCCACCATCAATCGCAAGTTGTACAAGATAACGAACAAATGTAAAAATATCTACGTTTTTTGTTAAAATTATTGGTTTAATATAAAGTTTTGTATAAGTTGCGATTCGTAAAAAACAGCTTAATTAAGAATTTAGAAAATAGTAAGAAATCGAAGCAAATTATTCATTGGTTTTGTTATTCTTCTATAGGAGATGCGAGAGTAGTAAAAAATGATACTGCTTATGATTACGCAATATGAAACCTGTAATAAGTCCCCAACAAAATGATAGGTACAGCTTAAATGGTCACGTAGTTTTGTAGGTGGGGCAAAGCTCCATTGAAATGTGGCAATGTCTTTTAGCTGCTACAGGCAACCCTGCTTTTTAGTATTACTGATTTTTAAACAAGTGCTTAGTTGGCAATAAAATCTCAATGTTAATAAATTATCCTTAAGAGTACAAGACCTTACTGACTTATAATACTCATTGTAAGAGTCATACATAAGAGTTCGCTGCGGGCAGAATGAAATAAATCTGGCCGTAAATAACTCTGTTACCGCTACATCCCCCTAAACGCGGGCCGTGGGGGGCCCACCAACACTTACCTCCTGCCCGGGGGCCCGGGGGCCCGGGGCGCAGGGCTAATAGAAACGAATCGAGTCCGCTAATGTTCTAGTTGTCGCGAATTGGGAGTTATTCCTTATTTAGTGACCGACAATAAACAAGAAACAACTCTTCATTTGGGATCAGGACCGCGCGGTACCAGCTCTCTGGCCCTTGGCTCCTATGCTGTGGGGATGTACGGTGGAGCACAGAGAAAAGTGTACAGGAGTTTTTAAGATTGAGATTTTCTCAAAAACTACTTGACCTATTACAAAAATTCTTTCACTTTTTGATAGATAAAAGTGAAAACTATGTAACTGTAAAATAATTATTAAATTCGGTCCAATTTCAAGCTTATTGAGGCCCCCTGTATACTTATCTCTGTCTTCGACTGCACATAAGCACATCACTTTCTTTATCTAACAAGTATTTATCTTCAAATACATTATAAAAAATAAACCAACATTACGAAAATCTAGGCCCGTATTAATAGCCTGAGCTCAAACCCTCAAGAGCGAATTCAGCTGATACACTCTCAAGACGTCATCACCATCTCAAGTATGTCATTTATTAATAAACCAATCTTGAGGGCATATCACGTGATGTCTTTCTCAAGTCGCGGTTCGCCTGCAATCAGCAAATACGTTCTCAAGTGTGAGTTTGACAGTTCTCTTGAGAACTGAGTTATGTTTATTAATACGGCGTTACCCACGTATTACCCGATTATTACCTAAGTTACGTTTATTAATAGGAACACCATCTTGAGGTCGTTCTCAAGATTGACTTTTGAGCTGAGAGTGATTTATTAATACGGGCCCTAAACACTCATGCCGTCTCCACTCATTTGAATAATCTTTACTTCCTAAAGAACAATCATTATTACGCGTTTCATTAGATCTTGACAATTCCCATTTCACGTGGCTGTATTCCCTGAAGCGAACCGTTCAAATTCCTCACAAAAAACTTTAAATGTCCTTCCTTCTGCGAGTTCCTCCAGAGTGCGGCGTAAAATTTTTATTTTATACGAAAACTTCGTGAAATCGCGCCGTACAGACAGTTATTGCAATTTAGCGTCGCGTAGCGCACCTACGGCGTAGCGGCGCAGCGCCCGTAGAGGAGCTACGTAAATCGCTCAGCACCAAACGAGCTGCAACTTGCCGCGGTGACGTCACACTGCTGGGCGGGACTCAGGGGAAATAATTGAATTTTAGAGAAGTTTCCTTGATGTTGTAAGTTTTCGAATAGTGAAGTCTAGATTATTTTCTTCGCCTGTGCTAGTTTTCGATAGAAAACAGGTTTGGAGAAAGTACTTTTTTTAGTACAAATAAAATTAGCAATGCTTTCACAATTTTCTCCTCCAACTAAGTGGAAAGCTTGTGCTAAGAGCAGTCACCACAGTAGTCAAGAGATCAGTATCACGCCCTAGACACTGGCTAATAAAATTACTGACTACATGCAACTGTGTAGTCTGTACAATATAAATGGCAGCATATTTTTACCAAAAAGCAATACCGGATTCCCTAACATTTTGTTGCATGGATATTTTACAATATTCAAACGCGTTCAATCATAATAAATAGTTGCCTGAACGTAAACACGCCGTAAACGTTACGTTACAGACTTGCAATCTGTGTTACGGCGTCTATGTATGGCTAATAATATTATTATCGCGGTCGTAAAGCGAGTCACTTGCGATCGCAGGTGACAATGTAGCTTGGGTCATAGTAAACTAAGCAGAGTAGGCTATCTCCGGCCCCTTAGGAAACTTACATAATTATTGCATTATAATTTAAATTTAAAATTCCAACGCACTCGCGTTCTATTCATGCGTCGCCAAAACAGTTACGTATAAATCGGACGTGCGTAGTTTGTGCTTGCTCGGCCCCGACTACTTGACTTCCTGCTGCGCTGACGTCGGTCAACTACGTATGTTGCGTATGAGTTTGCTTATTGGTATGCGCGAGCGAAGAACGCGACCCGTGGCAGGAAATCAAGCCTAACGGCTGCACTTGGACTACCCGAGATCATGTCGCTGTGTGTGTGTATACGACACTTGTACATTCATCTACGTGGTGTATCTTTCCTTGAAGATAGCTTACTCTTCTTATTTTACTATGCTCGTGTGGCGTGGACCTAGTTGCTACGTGTGCTACGGCGTAGCACACGTAGCAGGTGGGAGTTGTAGCAGTGTGCTCGTAGCTCAGTTCGTTCCGTTTGATCGCCTCACCCGCCGTAAGTGTGATGCAGGTTATTGCATCTCTTAACTTTGAACTGTTTATAACACATTGTTAAGATGGTTATTGTAAGTTGTGAAGATACTTTAATTTTATGGTAGATTGTACTGTATGGATACTAAAAATAAATAAGCAAACTCATAACTAAATTTTGTAAGCGATAAAGCACAATAAAGTTGTATGCAGGAAACAGTGATTTTCTTGATGATCTATGTACGGACTACAGCAGATCAATGGTAACACTTGCAGTACGATTTTTAATTTTATATATCTTATTTATAATAAGAACAGTCCATAGTCCAAATTATTACACTTAATCTGCTGTTAGTTGTACGTAAAAGTTTCGGATTTTTTTTAAATCTTAGATTAGCCAGAATTATTCTCTTACATCCTAATCCTTATAAGAAACACGAATTGTATATTTATTATAAGAATTATTATTTTATTCGTGTGTTGATATTGTTCGGGCAAAGCATCATCCTTTTTTCGTCGTCTTTTTGTTTTATTTTACCAACTAATCTTCATTCATAAAATTAAACTTTCAAGTGGTTACTTCAGATAGTAGCTTTTATATATTTTATTATAAGTACGGTCCGCAAAGAAATTTCACAAATTCTTGTGAGACTCCGAAGCCTTTCCCTTTCAATATCCACAAACCCCTTCAAGTCGATGTCAATTCGACATAAAGTACACAATAATGTCCTTTCGCGAGCACTTTGCGAATCGGAAGCGCCGCGGAATGCCACCAATCGATCCGGTACTTTTCCGCCACACTACACACTACACTACACTCGGATACATAAAAAAGTTGGATCCTCAAACTATTCCCATTGCAATTATTCAGTCCGTGCATTAAGGTGAGCGCACACGAGACTGCTAGCGCGGGATCGCAGGAAGAAGCACGCGTGCGAGTTACTGGCATGCGTTAGTCAGGCGCTGGCAAGAGAGAGACGAGTATGCTGGAATACTACCAAACAAACTCGCTTTAACGAAAAAGGAGCAATAGATTAGTGTGCCAAAGATTACGCTTTTCACAGAACTGCGAATCCAAGAACGCTATTAAAATTTTGTCAATACTTTTGTGTACGTATATGCAAGCTTTTATTACCCGCAGTAGGGTAAGTATCTACTATCTAACACCTAGTCTGAAGGAAGGAAGATCCTGCTTTTCCAAGGTGTACAAAACACTCATTACAATTCGTCAAAAATGAGAGACTCCGCCACTAACTTTAAAACTGTGTAACCCTAAAATGGCCAAACTAATTGTCACAGCCATTCAATCACTCCACATCCTTATGACATGGACTATCGACAGCTGCAGCCTGCACCTATTTCTGTTGACGGGGCTCAGACGAAAAAATGACACTAGCAATTACCCTGGTTCACACCAATCCCAACGACCGATCGACTTTACACTATCGATCGATCGACTTAGCACTGTAGCGCAAGTGATCGCCAGCTCCTCGCCGTGTGTACGGGAGCCCTTACCCGCGCTCGTGCCGCGCTCGGGCCGCGCGGACAATGCGCCCTTACGCCGAAGGGCAATAAATCAAGCCGAATGGCCCATTCAGGCCGGAAGAGGGCGATTCACCAGTATTTTGAATGATATTTCGTTACTTTACTTTAAGTGTTTGTAATTTTACGAATTAATATTTAAGACTCGCCCGTTTTGTAGGTTTATGTCGAAATTAATGAAAACGTAGGAATTGAATGGTTCGATGTTGCGAAACTTTCGGGAGGCTTTATCTTGAGGATTATTTCGAAGTACCTATCAATTGTTACAAGATAATTTATTATTATTTGACTTAACTCACTTTGAAAGTGATAAGTGCTATTATTACAAATAATTAATATGTGATAATTCCTGGAAGTTTCCTGTAACTTTTCGACTACTACTTCTAAAACCACTTATCTAATTGAAATATAGAGAAAAGTGTACATAGGTGTATAAAGTTGCCGCGTAGCCGCGATCAGTTGAAACGCATGCCCCGCCTCATTTTCTACCGTCGTTACCTATTAGACGTAGATAGACGGCCTATCGGACGTTAAAATGCCCAGAAAATGAGGCGGGGCATGCGTTTCAACTGATCGCAGATCGCGGCTAGGTCGCGGTTGTGTATGGAGGGCATTATGCGTACCATGTCATATCGCGCGTGACAGGGACAGTGCTATTGCGTTGGTATAGCGGCGTCTCTGTTCGGCGCGACATGACATGATATGATTTCATTGTTTTGAGATTGGTAATGGGGCAGGAATCGAGCCCAGATTGCAGGCAAAGCTAACGAGTTAGCTAATAAAATATCGAATCGCTCTGTTATATTCTGAAGGTAACTCTTTGTGGTATGTTCTTGCGATGATCGATCAGCTTTCGCCGAGTGGCGGGAACTGAGGAGCGGAAAAACAACTTGCGATATAACTTTGTTTTCTTTAGTCCAGTGTAGTCTGCTGTGGTGTTGAGTAATACGAGTATAGATGTACGTACTCTGTTAGTTATTGTTCAGATAGATATTAATGGGATCCAGACAGCCCCAGCACCATGAACTCTTATAACAGGATTACTTCGATAATGCTTTGTTATTTCGTACCATGACGTCCTTAAAAATATTACTTTAAAGGAGTAAGGGGGCTGATATTAGTTAGATGTACTTTATAGCACAGTAAGTATGTTAGTATACATATATAATAGAGATGAATGAATTGAGATTTTTTTTGGCATAAATAAATTTAAATTATCCATCTATAGATAACCTTATTTTCGAATAGAATCATTAATTGCAGTTCATGTTGTTGTACTACACAGGTATTAAAGCGTCAACAAGAACGATAAGTATTTAGATATGCCAATCAACACTAGATATATTGATCGGTTTTAAGTTAGATAAATTCAGGAATTTTAGACTTTTGTTATTTTATCTCCGCGTAGTGTTGTGAATACATTTGGACAAATTAGCTAACAGATTTGTATGCGACCTCAATTTAATTCATTTTATAATCGAAACCCTTTTTCGGTCGGTAACCCGTTCGTCACAAAACAAAGCCGAGGTATCTCGCATCAAAATCATAAATTATTCATTCATAATTACACCGCAAGTTAAATAAAAACAGCCCCCGTCCTAAGCCAAGCGGCCGCCGCGGGGCGGGTGATTTTCCAAAGCTAACAAAACAAAAAACTTAATCAACACCTTAATCCGTTGCCGACAACCATAAACAAAGCCTATCTTTATGGCCAATAAAAAGCTAAATAGTTTTTTATCGAGTAATTTTATCGAGGTAGTGACGTCATCTGTCACCCGCCCCGTCGCCCGCCGCCGCCCGCCGTCGCCCGCGGCCGGCGATTAATGGTTTCGCTGCGATGTAGGCGCCGGGGTTAGGCATTAGTTGTTTTGGCCACAATGCCATTGTTTTCCCGTGATTCGAACAAAGATTGTTAGTTTTTCGCCTAATAAAATTGTAAAAGAAACATGTTAAAAAAATAATAAAGAGCCAAGTACGGTCTCTCTACTAATAAAGGAAGAGATTGATGAATGTTGAGGATTGTTGTGTACCAGGGTAGCAGAAGATGGAAGTCCATGGTCTCTGCCTACACCTAAAAGAAGCATTTGTTATAAATAAATAAATAAAATCTCTGTAAATTAATTAATAAAACCTAATTAATTTATTCGACAGACCCTGGCGAAGGTAGGAAGGAAGAAAGACGATCTTACAGGGACGGTTGGTTGGAGGAGACATGACTGAGATGGGTGGAGGTAGAGGGGGGACGACTTGTAGGTTATAAAAACACCATAATCAACCTATTTTTATGTCATCATCAACCCGTATCAGTCCACTGCTGGACGTAGGCATATGTAACACTCACTACGATTCTCGGTTATCTGCTTTCAGTCTCTGCCTTGCGTAGGTCATCCCTCCCTTACGTTGAGGGCGCTGGGGACCATCCACCACGTCATCACAGTGCGAATAGGTGGACACGAAATTAACGTCATTCTTCATCCCTTTTTGGCAAAGCGAACTGAGTTTATAGTTTGTATGGAATTAGATGTGACGTCATTTCTTTCGAACTGATTTCAATTTTGTATCCACAGTTGAGCAACTTACTAAAATAAATTCAATAGGTAAGTATACTTGTCAACTAATAGCTTACTAGAAATCTTAACTATTCTGGGACTGAAACATTAAACAATACTGAACATGAATATTTAAATGGGTTGAGCAAACACTCGTATATTTAGACTAGACAATTTATAAAGCCTTATAAATACACATTTCAAATAAGCCTAGTCCTTTCAGTACTCCTACGCGTCTCTCTGATACCTACAGGCTTACGACACGCAGTGAATTGATCGCTAATTACTATGTCAGGCACAGGTATTTAATTAATTTCTAATTAATAAACAAATATTTAAAAGAACCTAACAATTTTGGGTAGAGGAAATTATTTTATTAGATCTGAGGTAGAATTTGTTAATGGTAACTAAAGACCGTGAATCAGTCTTAAATAAAATCAAATACTTACTTATTTATTATTCTATAATAATAAACGACTGTTCTTTTTAACAAAAAATGTATCATAAATACGTAGTGGAAAAGACGAATCTAATGATCCCATATATCAATATCATTCAAGGCGTTTAGGCTGCAGACCACAGAGGAACCGACATAGACCCTTCTTCTTTCGGCAGTCGGGTAAACAAGACAGTCGTTAGCAATCAATCCCATACATGTGTTCTTTCTATTCTACTGGTGTTAACGAAACTCACAACCACTTGGTGAGACTCTCTGGTTAGTTGTATGTTCTCCACTGTTGGAGTCGGCGAGCCCAAGGCATTACTTATGGGATATTATTACGCAATTCCATTCAAATTAAGTCGCAACAACAAAACAATGACTGGCGCCGCGCCAGCGACACCCAAATACATTTCCGCGTGAAGGTTGACGCAGACGTACCAACCCGGTAAGCACCGCCTCAAATAAAACTCATATTCATATTTTTTTATTATGCTTACCGCATGATGTTACATGACTATTTTTTTTGGAAAAATAATATAATTCCTTTCTTATCTCTTGTAAACCGTGATCCGTTTCCACAATTAATATAATTTATTTCTTGTAGCCACGGATACCGGGATCGGTGGATACAAACATTAATTGATTTTTGTGTTGGAAACCGATCCCAGTATCGGTGGAGACAAACTGCCGGGATCCGTTTCCAATCCAAACGGATCCCGGTATCGGCGGAGACAACCCCGCCCTAAGCCCTTCGCGGTAATTTTGCTCGTCACATTATTTTCTTCATCTTTATCGAGTACTATGACTGTTATGGCCATCTCACGCAATGAAAATTGAGACATAATAGTCACCGTGCGTATTCTTCACATTCAAATCCAAATTAATTTTGCTCGTTGACGCCGCGCTTACGGCTCGGCGCCGTCCAGCCGTAAGCAAGCCGACACCTCAGAGGTGGTGAGCCGCTCCGTTTAATGCCCTCCACATACAGCCGCGACCTAGCCGCGGCTTGCGTCCTGCGATCAGTTGAAACGCATGCCCGCCTCATTTTCTGGGCATTTTAATGTCCTAATGTGTGTAATTGTAATGTAGCTATCTGAGGCCTGCGATCTACGTCCAGTAGGTAACGACGTCAGAAAATGAAGCGGAGCATGCGTTTGAACTCATCGCAGGACGCAAGCCGCGGCTAGGTTGCGGCTAGCTTAAGTGTTTGCATTATTTTGACACCCTGGTTGACAGCGAGGCGCTGGTACGGTGCCGGGTTGGTACGTCTGCGGCAACCTTAAGTCGCAAGCCGCCCTTCTCCCATTTAAGTATAACTTAATTTCTGGGCCATTAGGGCTAAATGGGCCGCCACTTATCGGCACATCTGAGGGGCGATTAGCCCATGATTTTATGTCTAAATAACGCGAACGCGCGATAACGCTCCGAGTGTATTTTAAAATGATTAAACCTGAGTTAACTTTTTGTTTTTAACGTTATTAAAGTCGTTTAAATTACGAGTTAATTGTAAAGTAAAATGTTACATGAATCCTGTTAATTATATATGTTAATTGTGTTTTACGAACAAAATAAGCTCCACAACTACATTTATTTAATAACGTTTATTTATTTATCGTGACTCAACTCTCAATACATGAGTAAATAGAGATGTTATATCCATGAGTAAATAGAGATGTTATCCGCTGAGTATTTACAATTTTATTATTCTCTTCCAAATTGATTTTTCGTTTTCAAAATGTTTTCTCAAACTTGTTTAAAATAATACACAACAAAACAATTCAGTATTTCTCTTTGAATTAGACTCTGCCTATAATTTACGTTATAAAATTCTTGAAAACAAAACATACAGCGTAAGATACTGCTTTGTGGAATCACTGCTCCAGTACCGTTTCACTAATAATATCAGCAATAACATTAAGTAACAAGCAGATATTATTTCAAAAAACTAAAAGACCCAACTGAAAAAAAAATATCCCCTTTTGATAAATTTTTATACCCTATAACATTCCCGTAATCAAGACGAATCTAACGATACCTCATACACCAAAATCCATCAAGCCGTTTAGGCTACAGGATGGCAGGAAGGAATGGACATACAGACATATACCGAAGCCCAAATCAAGTGTCTTATTTTGTAAACAAAAACTACCCTATCCTACTAACATATTAAGCTTTTCTGTGATTATTGCGTAGTTATTTTCACATTATTAGATCGGATCACTTTATTTTCCCAATGATGAACAGGTTCAACCAATCAGTTCCTACAGTGTTACATCACATCAGGTAATTAGACGATCATTTTTTTTTACAAAATAAGACACTTGATTTGGGCTGCAGTATACAAACATACACCCGATAAACATTACCCTCCTTCTGGGGCAGTCGGGTAAAAACTTTATGTTGGGCAACTAATCAATATCCCCTGGAGGCGTAAGGCAACTTTTTCTACATTATGTGAATGTCCGTCGGGTACCTATGTAGGTAGTGCTGCCTGCGAAATGGCGTAATGAGTAATTACGCCGTCCAAATTAGCCGGCCCCGGATTGAACCTCAGACATTAATGTTCTTTTTGTTCCATGACTCGCTGAATAGAAAGAAAAGCCAAAACATAAAATCGCTGTCGTCAGCGAGGCGACCACGCGACAGCGGGACATCAATATTTTAACGCAAGTGTCACGTTTCCATCAGTTTAAAAGTCGAATAGAGCTTCGTTTACGTCTACAGACATCACGGTTCACTATTTTCCGGACTTTTTAGTGTTCTCATATCACCTTGGAATCAGTTCACCCAGGGGATAACACCCAGGTGAATTCATTCGATATTATGGGTGTCTTTTGTTCACCTTGGAATCAAATCTCCTGAGTAAAATGTGGCGGCTTTTCAAAATATATATCACGTGGCGTGGCAGACAAAATCATACTATTCCAATGTGTCTGTACGCGTCTGCTCGGCCAGGTACCGTACATACAGATTGTATCATCATCATCAGCCCGTATCAGTCCACTGATGGCCGTAGGCCTCTCCCAAACCACGCCACTCAATCCTACTCTCGGCCCTCTGCATCCAGTCCCTGCCAGCCATCTTGCGAAGGTCATCCCTCCATCTGGTCGGGGGGCGTCCCAAACTACGTTTACCCTTTCGTGGCCTCCATCCGAGAACTCGTCTCCCCCACCGGTTATCGGTTCTACGACAGATGTGACCAGCCCACTGCCACTTCAGTTTACTGATTCTATGAGCAATGTCAACCACTTTTGTCTTCTGGCGGATATACTCGTTTCTTATTCACAGATACAGATTGCATAGAAGAAGAATATTTTGTCTGCCACGCCACGTGCCGGACATGTTCACTGTCTGTAGATGTAAATCGAGCTTTAGCCAAGAAATATCCGACAGTCTGTCCGACTGCAGCTTGCAAGTGTAAACTAGCAAGTGCTATCACAGCTTGTTTCTTCCTGCAACTACTTTGCAGGAAAATTGCAGGAATATAATCGATATTGCAAGACATGCAAGCCTTGCGCGAGTTAACTTGCAGGTGTAAACGCGGCCTTAGCAGGCAGTGAGTGACGCGGCACTCCGAGCCCCAAGCACGGTCGCCATGGCTTCCCCCCTCGCCAGGACATCACACGTACAATACTACCCTTTGTTAGCAAGTCTTTTGTTGGAAATTGGTCAATATTTACTTGTTATTACGTGTTATCTTACATGGGATCGATTTCCAACTGACCCTGATTACAGATTGATAATATTGTTTAGTTCGCTGTACCATGTCTATTGAATGGAAAAAAAAAATATTTATAAAACAAAATGTTTATTTATACGTTACTAAATAATAATATTATTATGTTCTCAACCACTCTCCCTAAGCTGTCAGCTTGTGCCCTAGCTAGCACCATAGGTATCACAGAGGTTGCATAGAACTTGTCTTATTGAAGAGAAAGTAGACGAATGGAGAGTATCAAATGTTTCAACTTTTAAACCCTACTCTGTTCAAAAGTCGAAATATACACTTTCCACTTCTCGCCGAAGCCGTGGCGACCCCTCGCCTAATCGACTTGTTGTGCTTTATTTAATGCAATGAAACAGCCATTAGTCAGCCGTCCTCGCGCCCGCGGCGACGCGACGTCACCCTAAGCGGCGCGCTGTGATTGGTCGGCGTGCAATACACTCGCTAGATAGGTAACTAATGAGCGATATGATTTGAGAAACTTCAAAACACTTATTAATGTTAAAATGTTGCTGATAAACGACCATATTGTTCAGTAATGAGGTCTGCCCCCTTACATTTAACTCTTATAGCAGTATTACTTTCATAATACTTTGTTACTTCGTACAATGTCGACCTTAATGAGCTTACTTTAAGGTCGTCATTGTACGAAGTAACAAAGTATTATGAAAGTAATACTGCTATAAGAGTTAAATGTAAGGGGGCTGTACCTGGATGGTTATCCGCTAGAGATCCTCTGGGCCTCGGGACTTGGTAAATTCTTCCAAGCTTGTGACGCACGGTAAACAGTTCGTCTCGGTTGCAGATGTTTGCTAGAGGCCTACGGACGGCCGCAACAACTCTGACCATGGATTTGGTCATTAAAATATACGAGAAGAAGACTACTTACTCCCTGGGTCAAGTTGAGCCTATAGATAGAGTGCTTTATTTTGCTTCCCAGGGATGTGCGTGTATTCGTAAAATTGTTACAATACAATATATACAGCAATGTGGCATAATTTTAGTGGTCTTATTTATTTATTTTATTGATGGATGGAATCGACGTTTGTCATTTGTCAATGTCATATTACAGAATATTCAAAATATCATATCGTCTTCTCTTCCTCCAAAGGAGTCGCCGTAGCGTCATCACTCCGGCCGGATGAAGCAGCTCGACAGTCACGTTCACTCCCGAGCTTGTAGCGGGACTCTTGACTATAGCGCCAAAATCTGAAAATTATAAAATAATTTCGCAACCGTCGTGTCCAGCCATTTTCAAAAGCAATTGCATTGAACAACATATTGTACATTTTAGGTATCCCTCTAGAGTAGGCAGACAGAATAATAAAAATTGTACGTCAAGCGTCCAACTTCCATTCGACTGTAGGTACTTACCTAGATTTTTTTAATTACCATGATATTTTTGCATGTGTGTGTGCGGCCCCATTCGCTGAAGTTGATTAAGAATAATATTTGCCTAATGAGGACGCTTAGCTTTAATTATGTGCTCATGAATATTGCAACAACTCGCGTGATCGATCACCGGCGGCGGCGAGGCGAGCGCGACACGACAGCGGGACCCGGGCGGCCGCGAGGCGGGACAGCGCGCCGCGAACAGTGGCCGGGAGGACCCCAGCCAACAAAACAATGATGAAATGAAAATTATTCCAAATAAATATTTATTTAGGGGTCTATTCGGTGACGATTTACCTATAATATAAGAACCTAGAGATATTATCGACATGAACGCATCTCTTTAATACGGCACCCCTGGTTCCCTGCTTCGTCTCTATGCGCTCATCGTTGACAGAATGTTTCGCTTTCAAATGACATTGCCACATTTCAATGGAGCTTTGACCCACCTTTGGTCACCTTTGATCATTGAAGCTCATATATCATTTTGTTGGGGACTTATTACAGGTTTCATATTGCATAATCATAATCAGTAGGAGTTGCGAGAGTAGTAGAAAATGATAACAAAGACAATGAACAATTTGCTTCGATTTCTTACTATTTTCTGAATTCTGAATTAAGCTGTTTTTTTCGACTCGCTTGATGAACAAAACTTTATTTTAAACCAATAATTTTAACGGAGATATTTTTACATTTATTCGTTATCTTGTACATCTAGCGGTTGATGGTGGGGCACAATCTGGCATTGTCATTTGTACCGATTTCTTGTCTATGGGGTAAGTGGTCTGTGGTGTCAGGTTTCGTTCAAGATGTTTACCGAGTAAAATAAGGCATACGTCTGTACGTCCGACTCCCGTAGTATCCATATTAGTGCGCTCGGTGGTATCGCATACTTGCGCTGTAAGCACGCGGGCGGGCGGGGGCGGGCGGACGGAAAATGTTATTCGTGTTATTGGAATTGTTGGAATTTATTCACAATGTGGAGCACTAAGATTATTGAGAGAGTTTCAGAGCGGCCACTGGAGCGATAGTGGAATTACTCTTGTCTATTAATAGATACATACTATATCTTCAAGATAAGCCTTGTACGGTAGATATTCGATAGCCAGAGTGAGCAAATTTAAATTGTTGCGAAGCGAGGCGGTTTTTTTGCATGACTTTTTTTAAAATTACATTTTCTCCAATTGCAAGGAAAAGGTGTCAAAGCAGGAGAAAAGTGGTAGAGAAACTCTCAGCAGCACATCTTTTATAATAATAAGATTTTTTAGATACTTACCTGTGTACTACATACTTAATTCTTAATATTATTAATAATCAAAACTTAAATCATTCATGTATAACTGGCGATACACCCCATGCATTTCCACCGTTTAAATAATCATCTATTCTGTAAATACTAGTCTTTATTCAACAATAATACAATACAATAATACAAATTAAAAATAACTATTAACCTAAAAAAAATTATTAACTAAACTAAAAACTATAGGTGTACAGGTCGGTTGACCTATCTGAATGGCTTAGCATTACAGCTAGTTCAACCGATCCCTGTTGTCCGGCAACGTGGCCAAAATGCTGGCGGCATTTCCCCTCTGGATCGCTAAGCTGATCCTTTGGGCGAAATACAGGCCAGCAGTTTGGTCACGCGTGGACTCCACGAGTCGCCCCGACAGGTCTTTATATATTTCCATGGCTCCCGGCCCCCACGGACCCAGCGTCTCTACCCCAAACGGCACCAATATATTTCTGAAATATTTTTAATGAAGGTTTTAAACCACTCTGTTAACAATGTGACACTTTCCAGCAATTTGTTTTTATAACGAACGACGATCGTAAATCGTTTTTATAGCCAATACAATGCCCATGAAGGATGTGCTTACTAAATTTGCGCTTTTTAAATCCGGGAAATGCAAGTTTATCCCTATTTCTTGTAACCTAGGTTTACCGAATATATTCAAACTGTACAGTCGACAGCAGATCAATGGTAACACTTTTTACTTTTGACAGTCCTTATTATTTGCGTCGTAAGACTTGAAATCGTGCTGCAAGTGTTACCATTGATCTGCTGTCGACTGTACTAACCCCAGCATAAAATCTACACGTGTCACATGTAAGTAACATGAAAAAATACGATGCCTCGTGTCATGAGTTACCAGGCAAATACATTATAATAACATAAGATATGTGATAAACGACATTCGGTAACGACTTGTACCTTCACGATACTACGAGTATTTATACTCATGTACAAATACTTCGAATAACAGGTATAAACCAGATTTTTGTCTTTGAACTTCACGATATCATAATATTTATTCTAGTTGGGAAAATTCTTTTCGGAACATTTTTATTCGATTTTCTTTGATAAAAGTGTAAATGTTGCTTAAAATACGGACCGTTAAACCTTGTACAGATTGTAGTCAGTAAATATTTGTTTTCAATTCCAACTCGTCAGTGTACACAGCGCTTGTGGGAGGGCCTTAAGGTGTGTACCGACAGCGCGCGCGGCACGCCGAGGCAGGCGCTACGGATTTTTAATTGGCTTGATTTTATTTTAAAATAAGACAGACATTCATGGCCGAAATTAGGATTCGGATTCCATGATAGCTTCTCGACTGGAAATCTGACCCAAAATCCCTTGCACAGAAGACGCTGTACCGGCTAGGCTGGGAGTTGTCAAAAATGATATAAAACAATGTATCTGCAAAATTCAATGTAGTTATGAGAAAAATTCCATTCCCTGTAATTTCTGCAAAAGACAATGCCAGTTTCTTCCCCACCATCAACCGCAAGTTGTACAAGATAACGAATAAAATATGTAAAAATATCTCCGTTTTTTATTAGAATTATTGGTTTAAAATAAAGTTTTGTACAAGTTGCGATTCGAAAAAAACAGCTTAATAAAGTATTCAGAAAGTAGTAAGAAATCGAAGCGATTTATTCATTGTTTTTGTTATTCTTCTATAGGAGTTGCGAGAGTAGTAGAAAATGATACTGAATATGATTATGCAATATGAAACCTGTAATAAGTACCCAACAAAATGATAGGTACAGCTTAAATGGTCACGTAATTTTGTAGGTGGGGCAAAGCTCCATTGAAATATGACAATGTCCTTTGCAATTTCAACATGTGTTGCCATAATGTTTAAAACCGGAATTGCCGTGTTAAGCAATATTTAAGAATGCTGCATGGAATTAAGTCCACCTGTAGACTTAAAGTGTGATAAATGAAATCAAACCATCCGAGACGATATACGCAGCCGGCGGATTTGGCGCATGAACCGTGTAACTATTTGCCATGTCTGTTCCCGCCTTTAAGTGCAGTATACCTTGGATTCTTCTCTAGCGTAAGCTGCGTTGGTTCTCTTGAAAATGTCGGGAAACGACGGTTGTGAAATTATGTGATAATTTTCATTTTAATATCTACAGTGGTTATTTTGTGTTTAATATCACGTTAAATTAATCAGAAAATGCTCGCGAATGACAGTATGGTGAATTTATTGGATGATTTGTGCAAGATCTGAAGTTTCGGGCTATAGTCAAGAGTCCCGCTACGAGCTCGGGAGTGAATGTGACTGTCGAGCTGCTTCGTCCAGAGTGACGACGCTACGACGACTCTCTGGAGAAAGAGAAGACAATGATATTATCTTGAATATTCTGTACACGACATTGGCTAATGAGTTAGTCATTAGCCAATGTCCAGTCGAGTCCATTAATAAAATAAATAATAAGATATCTATGTAATTTGACAGCAAGTGCGATCTCGCTAACGTCTCATGCAAAACTGTCAACGAATCTCTGAAAGTCATTCCCAATATTCTTTCCCAAGCTGTGTGTAAAGCTCACCAATGAGTGAGAGCGTTATTGAAGCCCGTGCTCATAAACGTCGCGATCAAATGAACCGACCCCGAGCGCCGAGCCCCGAGCGGCTCCTGTCTGCACAAAATTGCCTTTTTCCTTTCCCAATGTGCTCGGTGCGGTTCAAATGAATGCAATAAAGCGTCTGCATTTCACTGCCGACGCGACGTGTGGCTCTAACTTGCCAGCACGTTTCGGTTTCTTTCAACGAACTCATATTTCAGCTTTTTCAGCTGTCAATACGAGTGTAATGTGAAACGAAGTCGCTGGAAATGCGGAAACGATGAAACGTATTTTCAAGTTTGTGGAATTGCTTCACGAACGAGTGCTGTTTTTACTATTTGTTGTGTTTATGGTATGAGAAATTATTTCAAGTAAGAACTCCATGTCAAGGTATCTCCTTTACAAGGAATTGTCTCTTAACATCCTCTTATGTTGGTTACCTTTGATTTATGTGGATTCATCTCACTGGTTTTATAAACCAGTGAATAAATCAGACACCAACACATTTGAACTGAACACATACTTGTATGTCGTTGGTCTTTCATCTCCTGCGATGTGAACTTGGTGTAAAAGTTCGCTTCTCAAGTTCACACATGGGTCAATCTCGTCGAAACGAGTTTCAAAACTTCGATATTTGACAGATTTCGATTCTTATAGTTTATTGCAAGTAAATACGAGAATAATATATTGCATTGCATGTCAACATTGTTATTTTTATAAGTAATTTACATTTACACCACTTTCAAGTAAAAGGCGACAACGCCGCCGAAGAAAAGTGTCAAAAAACTTTTAGCAGTAATACATAAAAATGTATTGTTTCGTAAACAGCCTATATCCTATAACTACAGTAAATGCTCCAATCGCACCGAATGTTTCCTATTCTTCTCAGTAAAGTTCTGTAGCTATGTGTGTATGCGATTAGAAAGGAATCCTTTACATTTACGAGGTCGTATATTTCACCGGCGGCCATATCTCAGCCCTCGGCCACGGCGACGGCGACGGGGCGGCCGCGAAGTGTACCGGGATATACTGACAAACAATACGGGAATAACTTCCAATGGGATTGAATGGAAACATTTTACTGAATTCGCGAACTCGACGCTGAAATATGTCACAGCCGCGAGCGAAAGCCGACAGTGACGAACTGATGCTGTAAACAAACCATTTAAAAAAATAACAAACCAAATTTTTAGGTGTTACATTTTATTGGAAACTGTCTCCAAATAAAATATTTTTAAACTTATAAATGCAGGACCACTCATCTTATTTAACATATCTTTTTGTCAGTATACGCATTTACCTTGTCAGAATATCAATGCTATGGTACGTTTTCAACTCTTATGCCGCACACAATGAGAACGGTGCCAGCTACATTGTAACTCTATCATATAATCCTCGCAGCCATTGGACTGCGCTCTTGTCGAACCTGCGATATTATTTTATGTCTTCAGGAACAGTATTTTACTACCATTTTGTAGCATTTTTGTTACCACTATCCTAAGAATATGACGTTTATTCAAACGAAACAGCCGTTTGCTGAGGAAGCAGTGGTTCCCAAAGACACCTGGCCGCGGGCCGCGGCTCGAGGCCGCCGAGCCGCAGCCGCAGCCGAGGCCGAGGCCGCGTTCGGGCGACATCGTAAAGCGCGCAATAAAATGAAAACAAATTCGTTCCCGGGGGCCATCTGTGGCGCACTCCCGTTTTTATTTTCAATACCGCCATTGTACTCAGTTGTCTATTCGGAATATTGCCGTTTACCTCAATTTATACAGTGATTTATATTTAAACGACTGTATGAATGGTTGACTTCGCAGCCAACTAAATTAAAAACTAAACCTTGTTGACTTAGCAATGCTTTAAAAAGCCACTGTTTTTTGTTTCATATTGAAAACTATAAAACACCGTATGTAAAAAATCTTATTTGATACTATGGAAAATACTTATCATGAAGCTAGAAAAATCGAACGCCATCCAAAGATACTTCAACTCATCAAAATCTTTATTCGTTCCTAATCATAACAAATTATATTGTAGAGCAAACAAATTATATTTCATTAAATCCAAATTGTTATTGCATATAATTTGATGCCGGCTAAGCAACGGGATTACACAGGATAATGAAAATAATTTCGTTCCTTTGCCAGGTTCCTGTTGGAGCGAGCGGGAGTCGCCCGGGGCTCCTGTATTCGCGTCACGTGGACGCGTTCACGAAAGCTCCCGTCAGCGCAAACGCGCTTTTTATGTGTTCATCCGTATTGCACGGCTTAGCCTCTAGGCTTTATGGCGCAGATTAGCATCACGCAGCCGATGGTTAGCCAGCTAATGGATAGGATATGGAGGAACATAAAAACCTCTTCTTAGACGTGTGCTGCTTATCAAATTAACGTTCATGGACAGTGGCTGCATATGCCGTACTTTGAGTATTCGGAAAATGACAGTACGGCGTATGACGTAGTATTTTGATGCATTTAAAAAGACACAACGGCATCTCCCGCGGCGTTCGTAGGCGGTTTTCTTTGTGGAGCGGTCCCACTGTCATTCTGTGTAGAAAATAGGTATGTGTACTGTCAAAATAAAGGTTGTAGGTACATTTTTGTCGGTCTTGACACGCACATACTTAGAATCCCCCACGGTTATGACAGTAGTTGAGAATTTTCACTGTCATTTCGTAATTTCTACTGTCCATGAACGTGAACATCCCTATCATGGCTAAATCTAGGAATCCTTATACTATTACCAGCCACATACAAGTAGATAATAACGCCCTCGGAACAGTGGTTATTTGTGGGACTGGAGACAAGAGAACATCTTTTTTTAGTAAATACAAACGCACGTTAATGGAAAAATTATAGGTCGAGCTCAATAACTGAAGAAAAGAAACAATGGAAGAACGTGACATTCCTCAAATAAAAAAGTTTTTGGTCAATACAAGTACCTTTATAGAATCTTTCTGACCGAATGGAACTTCAAGTCATAGTAGCCCAATGGCTAGGGACTGAGACTGCGGTGCAAGAGTTGCAGGTTCGATCCCCATTCGAGTACTGTGGTGCTGACGGTTGCTTCTAGAACAAGTTGCTCGTCTAGTTAACGGGGTTGAGAAAAGGTTAGTAATGTGAATACATTGCTAATTTTATAAAAAAATACTATGCTGTGGTCTTGGGTTCTCGTAGCGTTCCACTAGTATTGAATCAAAAGGCAAATGACAATGCCAGATTCTGCCCCACCATCAACCGCAAGTTGTACAAGATAACGAATAAATGTAAAAATATCTCCGTTTTTTAATAAAATTATTGGTTTAAAATAAAGTTTTGTACAAGTTGCGATTCGATAAAAACAGCTTAATTAAGAATTTTGCGAGAGTTGCGAGAGTAGTAGAAAATGATACTGATTATGATTATGCAGTATGAAACCTGTAATAAGTCCCCAACAAAATGATAGGTACAGCTTAAATGGTCACGTAGTTTTGTAGATGGGGCAAAGCTCCATTGAAATGTGGCAATGTCTTTTTTAATTGCTATTTTAACTCTAAGCGGAAAATGATATTGTATCCAAAGTGGGGCAAATATAAAGTTTGGGAATGTCTGACAACGAATGTTATGAAACTTTTAGCTGTAACACACTATCCTCTATTATTTCATTGTTACGCCTGTGTGAGTGTAGGTCGCGTTTATTTATTAAGCAGTAATAAATATATCTTATAATTACTTTAAAATGTTGTGAGTTATTTGACAACGGAGCGCAAAGTCCAAATTACAATGCCTGTTTAAATTCCCTCTCGGTGGGGGTGGGGGTTGGACGGCCGGTTTCACTATCCCGTGATTAATGGAGGTCATTCATTAAGGAATTATGTAAAGTGTAATGTCATTTTATGAATTTTAATTCTGCGAGGGTCACGCTACGGTTCTCAATATTTGTTCTAAGATTTCGATTGAAGAATTGTGAATCGTTTAGTCGCGCAAATGTTCTAATTCACAAAAGGCCAGAAGTTCGTATATTACGGTAATTCTGAGAACATTTGATTGACGACCTTTTGCAAATTTTAATTATGTACTACAAAATTTAATCACACTACACTATGGTTACGCAAATAAGTGCTTTATATTTTTTTTTATTGTAAAAAAAGGGATTTGTGTAATTTCAAAATTGTTTTTTTTTTCTAAAATAGCTACAGTTTCTATAAGTTAACAGACCTTTCATCATATTGATGTTTGATTTATTTACAATACAATATTACTTAACTATCAAAATACCACATATATTTACAAAAGCATATAAGTATAAGAGTTTTTTTTTAAGTTAATACACCGTTATGCTTAGGAACGATGATCTGCGGAGGCCTATTAAGGGTGTGCCGAGCGTCACAAGTTGAGAGCCACTGTCACATTCCCGGGGACTGCTTCGGTTCTTAATAATGGCGGAGTTAATATTCATTTTTGTAATCACTAACTGCGGGTGAAATTTCAAGGTGGTTTAAGTACTTTACGAACTGAAAGATAATATCAGGACATTTTATTCGGAGGACTTTGTTATAGATACGTATTTTACGAATTATGGTAATGAACTTAAAGGTTATGACAGATTTCGTGCAAATACAGGCAAGGCATGCGGCGTAAGTGGCAAAACAAACAAAAACACTGACAAGTACTTACTTATTATTTACTTTATTAATGGACTCGACAGTTCGTCATTTGCCAATGTCATGTTACAGAATATTCAAGAAATCATAGTCTTATTTTCTTCATTCAGAGGAGTCGCCGTAGCGTCGTCACTCTGGACGAAGCAGCTCGACAGTCACGTTCACTCCCGAGCTTGAAGCGGGACTCTTGATTATAGCCCGAAACTTCAGATCTTGCCCAAATCATCCAATAAATTCACCATACTGTCATTTGCGGACATTTTCTGATTAATTTAACGTGATATTAAACACAACATATCCACTGTAGCACTATAGACATTAAAATGAAAATTATCAAATAATTTCGTAACCGTCATTTCTCGCCATTTTCAAAAAGCCTAAAGTACCTACTTACTTACTCCGCTGGTTCAAGAGAATCGATGGCCTCCTACACCAAAGAGAAAAGACATTGCCACATTTCAATGGATCTTTGCCCCACCTACAAAAGTACGTGACCATTTAAGCTGTACCTATCATTTTGTTGGGGACTTGTTACAGGTTTCATATTGCATAATCATATTCAGTATCATTTTCTACTACTCTCGCAACTTCTATAGAAGTACTTATAACAAAAACAATGAATAAATCGCTTCGTTATCTTACTATTTTCTGAATTCTTAATTGAGCTGTTTTTTTCGAATCGCAACCTGTACGAAACTTTATTTTAAACCAATAATTTTAATAAAAACGGAGATCTTTATACATTTATTCGTTATCTTGTACAATTTGCGGTTGATGGTGGGGCAGAATCTGGCATTGTCATTTACATTAATAATTTTGTCTATGCTAAATACCTACTCGTTGACAATTCGGCTCCAGATAAGTCTGATTCCGTGTGTTTGTTCCTACAATACGTACGTACATTGTGTGCGTCGCATGCCTCGCCTGTGCAGGCGTCGTTCGTATGTAGCGAATTAATTAAGCAATTCGAAACCTTGACATTTTTAAACAATTAATTATGTACGAAGCAGCGCCTAAGCCGCTTAGACTAGATTTTGGGGCATTGTAAGACGTTAATTAAAAACATGAAACTGGCGAAATGGCAACTTCTAAATGAAGTTACCTAATGAATATTAACTATGTCGCTTAAAACGCTATTTCATGTTCTATTATAATTATGACCTCGCTACTTGGGGCCGACATAAAAATGACGTAAATTATTCTTACAATATTCTATTTATTAAATGAGAACGAGACGGAAGTTGACGCATGAATATGAAGTAGATCAAACGGGAATTACCGTGTTAAACATTTATTATTGATGTCTCGATATTTCGACAGCATTGCAGCCATCATGGTCACGAGTAGACTAGTAGTAGACAGTCTACTCGTGACCATGATGGCTGCAATGCTGTCGAAATATCGAGACATCAATAATAAATGTTTAACACGGTAATTCCCGTTTGATCTAATTAATATGTGTATACAAACCGTGAAAGTTTAAAAAGTGTTAATATGAAGTAGATTTATTACGAAGCCAATAAGGTTTATTATTAATTAACAATATTACCTATAAGAGAGTGTTCACCTATTTTTTTTATTGCAAAACCTTTTCCAACAGCAGTTTACAAAATTACGAAGAATCCAACCGTTTAAGTTTAGAATTGGAAAGTATATCGTAGATTCTCATCGCCCGTTTTAAAACTGCACAGCGCTGCAAATAGCGATTATTGGAGAGTAACAGCGAGCCGGGCATTAAGCGGCGCGGAATTAATACGTGGAAAAATAAGCCGCGGCCGTTTGGGGCCCGGGGGGGCAGGGGGGCCGGGGCGGGGGCCGGGGGCCGGGGGCCGCACTCCCGCGGAGCTAAAAGCCGCCGTAATGCGCCCTGCACTTTATGTGCAACGATTGTGTCGCTACGGCATGCCTCGGTCGTTCGAAGCGCTGTCGGGTCTCGCTATTGTATCGAGTGTTGTTAATTCTCGTGACTAGAGCTTACTATACCACAACCCAAATCAAGTGTCTTATTTTTTAAACAAATATGATCGTCTAATTACCTGTTGTAATGTAATACTGAAGGAAATGATTGATCGAACCTGTTCATCAATTAGAAAATAAAGTAACCCGTTCTAATATTGTGAAAATAATTATGCAATAATTACAGAATAGCTTAAAAATTGAAATGTTAGTAGGGTAGGGTAGTTTTCGTTTACAAAATAAGACACTTGATTTGGGCTTCGCTTTATGTAAGCTAGATATACAATTTGATGGTTATGGCGTATAAAATCAAAAAAAATATTGATGTGAAAAAATGTACACAACGTGTTTACTTACATTTAATGAAGAGCTTTGATTTTGTCCCGTTTGTAATTCGTCCCATTCGTTATTTCAAAGTGGCATCTACGAATATAACATCAGTACGCGGACCAACCATCTACCTACTCCATTAAACCTACTCAATGTATATTTAATACTATAAATAAATGAATATGAATGCTCTCACGCCATTTTTATTATTATTCGGTTATTCGAAGTGGAAATTTCGCCTGCACTTTCGGATCAGTTTAATACTACATTTTCTGAAAGTGTAAACTCGCCCGCATACCAGGTGCGAGTCGCCCCCTAACCCTTCACTTCATACACCGAATGACAATCATGACTTTCCCATTATTGATTTGATCGTATTATGCTTTGAAACTTACCTACATATACCTGAGTTCTCTCAATACTATGAAAAACCACTTTTGCCAGAGTTTCTTTACGGGATTTCTCTCTGTATTATTTATTAATTATTAAGTTACTTTAATACCCTGGTATATTTTTACTGTAACCCTAGAGTAATGTGAGGGGCTGCCATCCCCTGAGAGTGGTGTGACTGTACCTTTAATGAAACATTACCCGCGGGTCACATCGAGGTAACTTTAATTCTGAAAAATAAAACTCATTTCCGAACTTGACCAGGTTTAATTTGAAATCCTCGCATTGGCCATGGATTATTTTTTCTAATCTGTATGATAACATGGAATTAACAGACCTCTTCAAAGGTCGTCAGTGAATCAATGTCTCCGATGTCGCAGGTGTCTCTAGGCGACGATGACCGCTTACCATCAGATAGGTCTTCGAAAAGACGAGAATTTTTTTCTCATGAAAAAATTATTAAAATGTAGAGACAAATCGTGAAGACTATAATGTGGTATTTTGTCTTTCTCTCCTAATGAATCAGCTCTCCTAGCCAAATGGAATTGATTTTCGATACTGCTGGTACAGTCGAAGACAGAGATAAGTATACAGGGGGCCTCAATAAGGTTGAGATTTTCTCAAAAACTACTGGACCGAATTTAATAATTCTTTAACAGTTGCATAGTTTTAACTTTTATCTATCAAACAGTGAAATAATTTTTGCAATATGTCAAGTAGTTTGTGAGAAAATCTCAACCTTAAAAACTCTCCTGTACACCTTTGTAAATTTTGTAATGTAATATTTTTGTGCAATAAAGAGTCTATCTATCTATCTATCTATCTTTCTCTGTGTTCCGTACAATGGAAAGAAAAAATGTATGGGATTGTCAAAATTACAAATCAAATCAATTTATTGCTTCATGTGGTACAGTCGAAGACAGAGATAAGTATACAGGGGGCCTCAATAAGGTTGAGATTTTCTCAAAAACTACTGGACCGAATTTAATGACTCTCTTACGGTGACATAGTTTTAACTTTTATCTATCAAATAGTGAAAGAATTTTTGCAATAGGTCAAGTAGTTTTTGAGAAAATCTCAACCTTAAAAACTCTCCTGTACACCTTTCTCTGTGTTCCACCGTACATACATGATGTTACATTATTATTGCCTCTCACACAAGGGCACTACAACTTAATATAATAGTTATCTGCCTTATCGTTATCCAATTAATGTCAATCTTATACACGTTTCTATTTCACAAGCGTTAACAAAGATAAAAAGAATCCTTGGCTAAAACTCTGCTCACAATACGCATATGAGCCAATCCGGAAATATTCTCAAAATTCGTATATTTTCCTATTTTAGTAAAACAAATTCCCAAATCAAATTCATCTCTACTGCTACCCTTAAAAGATTACACTGAATAAAATATTTACTACTACCGAACTTTGTAACATCCTTCGTGCAACCTTTGTAATTACACCTATGTACGTACATCCTTTTGTTTGTTTGCTCCTTAATTTGTTTGTGAAACAAAAAGTATCAATAATGCGTGAACGTGTTACGTGTGTTCGTGTCAGTTACAATTACTGTGCACGTGCTGAGTAGTGGTGGGAAAAGCATTGGTCTCCAAATCGAGACCGAATGCCCTGATACCAGAGAAGGACGTTAAGTGAAAAGATCTCTAGAACTCAAAAACCGGTAGAAAGTGGTTTTCATTATACTGTCACTAATAAATGTTTCATAGCGTAAAAGAGGGCTCGTTTAGCGACGATTAATATTACCGTGCGTGCTCTGGAATCGCTACAATTCTATAATTGTTTAGAAAACAAATGTCCAACAGTTTATTTTAACCAAAATGTACTTGCTACATAATATTCATAAAAGTACAATATTTTTAATGCACAATCAATTTCTCGACTCATGTGTGAAATATACATTATAAAGCTTTTATTGTGTAAGGAAGTAGGTAGGTAGGTATCTAGCGAGACATGGAAATATTGCCTTAGTTAATTTGTGTTTCACCGCTTACCAATGATGTCAGTCATCCATCAGTCACAGAAAACCTTCTAGTGAAAGTAGAAAATTGCTTTGTATTTAGGCTGTCTCTTCTGACCCTGTTAGACCAAGATACGAGACCGTCAACTGAGACCAAAGCGTACCCCGTCCCTAGCCCAGCTAGAGTACCATCTAGAACTCACGCGACTCCGTTATAACGGCACCGCCGCCGCACGACGACCCCAGGGTATGCCCCCAACACGAATGGAGCGATAACATTAATCCAACACTTACTTAGTGTGAGGTGGCGCTAACAAATTTTTAACGACCTGGCAGTTAATATAATGTGTTGACTTGTTGAAGAATAATATTTCATTCTGGTACTTATGGGGCGTTTGACTAAAAATGTTATGGCAAGAATGAATTCTCGTAATCATCTACAATTCGTTTTTGATATTCCTATTAATACTGAAGACGGGTTTCACACTTATTTGTTTTGTCTAATCAATAACGATGGGCCCGTCGTCGCGGGCGTACCTTGCCTCCTCGAGCCGCATGGTCTCGCCCGCGACGACGGTAAGCGTCCTGACGAAGTCACGCTCATCCCCTGGAGGCTGGGTAAGCCATTGGTGTGGGATGCAACTTGTGCGGATACCCTTGCTGTCTCCCATGTCGCCACCACCTCCAGGGAGGCGGGCTCGGACATTCGTGACTCTCTGGACCCAGCTTATCCTAAGCAACCTACGGTAACACCACATTTCAAAGGCCTCTAGTTTCTTGTTTGCTTCTAGTTTGTTTGTTTGCGGTTGTTAGTGAGTAACCAATAACCAATCAACCTAGCTAGGAAAACAAAATAACAAAATCAACAAAACAATTAGCTGTCCTTATAGTTTCGGTTGTAACTGCAGTTACAAACTCTGCTTTCAGAGTACAAATATATAGGTACACAATGTACTTACTTGCAATAAACGATTTGAATTTTATATTTTCTAAGAATATATCCACACGACTGGTCATCGCTACAGGGGATCTCAGGGCTGGCGCTTACTTCGCTCAACGGCTGAGTTTAGCCGTTCAGCGAGGTAACGCCGCCAGCATCCTGGGAACCCTGTCGCATGGGGGCGACGTAGGCGATATGTTTATAATGTAAATATTTTGTAAATAGGTACTTTTTTATTATTATTATTTGTGAAATTAAATTAGTCCGTTTTTTAATTTGTATTTGAATACACTTATACTGGAAACACATTACCCTGCCCTTAGTAGACCTTAAAATAGAAGTATTATATACTACAGATGTACAACGTACTTTCAGAAAGAGTTATTAAAACAATACGATTGTCTTTACACCAGCCAGTCTTTGGCCTGTAATTACAATAATTGTGCATTTAAACCTGTTCTTCGGACCGGAGACGTAAAGTGTTCGTCCCAATGGCCCCTTTGCTTTAAATATCGATAAATGCTCGCTGAAAGAATATTCGAAAAGGATGCTATATTGCAGCCATTTTAAATGGCGGCAATTTTCCCGATAGCACTCTGGAACAAAGGCGCTAGAGCTCGCCCAGAGCCCGGGAACCCAGAGCCGCTGCAATACCTGGTAAACTGTAGATTAATATTCATCCAGGGGCTTTATCGAAAAAAACTTTTTGATATTTGCTTTTTGTTTTGAAAATGTAAATGACTACGATAGTGCTCCTACCATGAGGTACCTGTAGTAAGTTTTGCTCGCTAGTGAGGACGTAAATACCGAAGCTACGACTGTTCAAAGGACGGCCAGATTAAATCTCTAAAGGTACGCGTCCATGACTGGTCGAATCACATACTGATCGAAGACATGACTGAAACACACATAGCTCGAAAAACCGATTCTTGGTGTAGAGCCGTTCTTGATTGGAGACCCTGGGAACAGAAGAAACCAGCCGGCAGACCACAGATGAGATGGAAAGGTGATATAAAGAAGATGGCGGGCAGCAACTTGACTCTCACTGCACAAAACAGATCGGAATGGAAACGGTTGAAGGGGGCCTGCACTAAGAATTTGGTAGAGGATGGCTAGGACGAAGCAGAAGAAGACTGGTCGAATCACTATCAACTGCTTCTTTGGTCTTGGTTGAATGCAACGCTGTAAGGATATTCCGATTGTCTAAGCTCTCATCATCATCAGTCTATTTGTATGTCCCCACTGCTCGGGCACAGACCTTCCCTTACATCGAGGGAGCTCGGGTCATGATCCAACACGCGGGCCCAGGCGGATTTCACATGCCTTAGATTTTGTTCTTCTTCTACGACATGCAGGTTTCATCACTATGTTTTCTTTGACCTTTTTGAGAGCACTCCATGCCCTTCATAAACAGAAGGCTTAAATATGGTCAAAGACAGGATTCATCCTTTTTTGGCAAAATGAATTGAGTATGGAGTTTGTATGGAATTAGTAAGATGCCACGTCACGGCTTACCATATTCCTGATTGTCAAATTCTTGTAATTATTTATTAGTCAACTGTTTTCAATTCTGTTGTTACCAAGATTTTCTCGGGTTACAAGAGATAATTTAATTGCAATTTGTGGACCCTTAAATCTGTATCTTGGTATATTTAAGTTTACTCACCTGAGGTCTCACAGGGTTCGGTCCCCTGAGACCGAGCCACGTCCCATCTCTATTCTGTTCGCTCCGCTCCGCTCCGTAACGAAGAGGTCGCAGCTCCGTCGGCTCCGCGCTGCTCCGAAATGAGTTCCAAGTTTTATTCTTATTCGACGCGAATGGTTATCGCCTCCGCCTGTAACAAACCCACCTGTAACAATTGCATAAAGTGGATATTTTTACCCCGCGACACAGTAAACTATGGCTTAGAGTATGAGAAGGGAGGCACAGGACGAGACCAGTAGGGGAACTCCCTGCGCGCTATACTATAGTCTCTACTACTACTCTCTTTTTATCTAAGTAAGTATATCTTTCATCATTATCGTTTATTGCAAGCAAATAAATGTATATTTTTGCCAGTCTTTTTTTTTACATATAATTACTTCATCACTTTGCAAGGAAAGCGTGCCAACGCTGAGGAGAAAAAGTGGCAAAAAAAATTATGTTCATCATTTTCCGTCATCTAAAAGTCAATCAAACTTTTCCATTGATTTAAATCACAGTGACAATAACTTTCTCTTTTATGTGTTGTTTCTTCTACAAGAAGAGGTTTATTTATTTATTTCAATAGACATTGCCACATTTTAATGGAGCTTTGCCCCACCTACAAAACTACGTGACCATTTAAGCTGTACCTATCATTTTGTTGGGAGTTATTACAGTCTTCATATTGCATAATCATAATCAGTATCATTTTCTACTACTCTCGCAACTCCTATAGAAGAATTACAAAAACAATGAATAAATCGCTTCCATTTCTTACTATTTTCGGAACAACTTGTACAAAACTTTATTTTAAACCAATAATTTTAATAAAAAACGGAGATATTTTTACATTTATACGTTATCTTGTACAACTTGCGGTTGATGGTGGGGCAGAATCTAGCATTGTCATTTGGTCCAACATAACGGGTTGCCCCAAGGCGTAGGACAGTCATACTTATTTACATTATATATAAAATAACGTAAGTACATAAGGGCTTAGAATATTAATTATACAATAGACGAATGCAGTTTACAGTTCTTCTCCCAATACCTAGCACACTCTCTCACTACACTCAACCAACTGTCAGCAAACAAGTCGCACTCATGAGCTGATTCTAGGAGTGCATTGATGTCGGTAAGAGCACGTACCAGCGGGATGAGATCCATGTTGGCACTTTCCAATTTATTGCTTGCAACACTTATGGATACGTGAATAACCATTGTCCATTATGATAAAAAATTGATAGGTTCTCTTGAAAATGGCGGGAAACGACGGTTGCAAAATTATTTTTGTCAATTATGACAAATTACCACTGTAGACATTAGTCTACAGTGGTAATTTTGTGTTTAATATCACGTTAAGTTAATCAGAAAATGTTCGCGAATGACAGTAAGGTGAATTTATTGGATAATTTGAGCAAGATCCGAAGTTTCAATTTTTAATCAAGAGTTCCCGCTACAAGCTCTGGAGTGGGCGTGACTGTCGAGCTGCTTCGTCCAGAGTGATGACGCTACGGCGTCTCCTCTGGATGAAGACGCGGCTACCCAGGGTGAAGACGCTACTGCGACTGCCCTGGAGGAAGATAGAAGATTATTATATATTGAATTTACTGTAACATGACATTGGCAAATGACGATCTGTCGAGTCCATTAGTAAAATAAATAATATTAAATTATAGAAGAACAACCGGTGTTTTAGCAAATCTATTGCCCCTTGTACCATTTCCCTGCCGCCCCCGCCCCCGCTGCCGCCCCGCCCACACACGGGGCTTATTTTTCGACATTATTGTAATAAAATAAAATCTCCCACTTTATTTCGAGTTAGCTCCCGTAAATTGGAATTCCATCCGAATGGCAATTTCCAGTTGATAATTTTATCAGTATTTTGCGCTCTCATTCAGGTATTTTATTGAGAAGGTTCCCAGGAATTGGGACTTTTGTAAGCGAAATTAAATCGGGGCTCCACAGCCTGCCGGGGCCTATACTTACATAAAAGGTGTACCGACTGATAAGTACTTACCTATTGACAATATTTTTATATTAAAATTGTTAAGGTATCTGTTTATAAATTTCTATTTGATGTTCTTTATAAGTTCGTTCTGTTGCGTTGTTTGCGAAAATTTTAGAATAAATACGATTTAAATTTTTTCTTTCACCCGCTATGTGAAACAGATATCTAAATAAGTATTTAAAACGAGAAAAAAAACCTGGTTCGAATCCCGGTCGTGACGAAAATTTCTTCATTTGATATTGTAGAATAATGTGAAAATATTGCTGTCTCTTAGATCCTTAGCAATAAAACTTCATTTAGTTGGTTTAATTTAACAGTTGCTGAACCACCGATTTTGTATGGCGTAGCAAAGAATTAAACCACCAACTGTAAGTCACATTTGCGATACAGCCACAAACGTTTCTAATCTACAAATCATAAAAAAAATATTAATATTGTTCGTTGACAGATAGAAACTACGCTACGCTTACCATAATAGTTTTAATTTCGGGGTGTAGCACGCAAATGATTGAAACGTAGAGCTCTACGCTTACCATGATAGTGTTAATTCCGGGCTGTAGCATGATAATGATTGAAGCGTAGAGCTCTACGCTTACTATGATAGTGTTAATTCCGGGTGTAGCATGATAATGATTGAAGCGTAGAGCTCTACGCTTACATGATAGTGTTGATTCCGAGGTGTGAGCCTTATAACATTTTAATATTGAAATTCTGTATTGTAGGTAGGTACCGGTTGCAAAGTGCCTACACAATAGCAACGGTGTCGCAGCTTACACCGTGGCGACAAAGACCGACACGCGTCAGCCGACCCAAGGCCGACAACACTGTAATGGACCGCTACCCACCCCAACGCAGGAAATCAAAAAAGTACTGAGCTAATTATATTATGACATAGGTACACTGCAATGGCAGTTACGTACTTAATACAAATTATATTGGACAGACGCCTTCAAGGGACAAGAATTAGTTCCAAAAATACTGGAGGTTATTTCCTTTTTTTTGAAATGGATTTTATGGTCCTAAGTATTTCTGAAAGGCGATAAATTCTCTAAAAGTGTGTTTCTTAAAAGCGATATTTAAAAGTGTCAGTTCGAAGACTCAATTGTTTTATTTATTAGGGTTATTCTTTAGAAACTAACGTTGTTATTTTAAAGTTGTAACCTAAGACGCCAATTGAGAGATCTATTGAAACATTGGGGACAAAGTAAGTGGTTTCAACATTTGGCGCGACAAAAAATCTACTAAATTACTTAAAAATACTCTTTTTCACAGTTCATGGGAAAACTCCACCCAAAACCTAATCAACCAATAATGAACCTCTAAAGATAATGTCGACGCCTTTAGGTTTTTTGCAGATCAAATATTGACCAATAGCTAAATCACAAAGCGGGGACGCCATGGATGCGCAGACGCTTTTGCGTCACTAGGGGATGAATTTATCTAGTTAGTTTGTCTCGGAGCGTGGTCAAGTTCGCATAACTTTCGATAAGTTGGTTAAAAGTTACGTCGGACTACTGTGAAAGTATAAATTTATAAGTTACAGTTTTAGTTACATTAGTGACAATATATTTTATTAATTAATATAAAGATGAGATCTTTATAACGAACGTATTGTGACAAAGTGAGTGTTGTATATATGGATATGGAGCCCGGAAACCTCATCGCAACGGAGATCTAAAGCTAAGTAGTGCTAGCCGTTTTCTACCTACGACAAAATTCTATTTATCAAACTAAGTAGTGCTAGCCGTTTTCTACCTACGACAAAATTCTATTTATGAAACTAAGTAGTGCTCTACTGACGACAATACCCATCTATTGTACTCCTATAACTTATTATTCACACTAAATAGTGTAAATTCGGCTTCTACTGACGACAATGAGTCCAGATTGATGTTATGTTAGACTAGCTGCTTTATAACGGCCACATGATCTGTCCAAACGATATAATCGAACTATACTATTTATATTTACTTTATATCGCAACTGACTACCTGACCAAAATACTTGACGTTATGCGATATATTACAGACAACTAATTAATGTGTGACGACGATTTACACGACGATACCCGTACTTAATGATATTATTACAAGTGGATTTAATGACTCCACAATGACAAGGTCAATTCGATACCACAGTGGACACCGTCCTAAGTATTACCAAAACGAACCATTCATAAGGCTACGACAGCTGAGTGCCTTGTATATGTATAATAATAATTCTTCCTTACAGCTACACGGAAGCTTAATGTATTTGCATGACATGCGCATGAAATATGTATGAATGAACATAAGCCATACACATCATCACTGCCGAAGGCACACTCATTTTTAAATATTGATGTAAGAGGTGTGGTAAAAATACAGAAATGTACACTATATACTTATCTATGTACTCTCGTCATCTCGCCCGCGCAGAGCCGATTCATAGTCCTAGGAAGCGGTTCCAGCCTTCTGTAACCGCTCATGTATGGAGGGTAAACTGTCGCCAGTGCTTGATACGACTCTATCTATCATATGTATTAATATAACGAGAGTGAACGATCCAAAAGTGACGTCCACGAAGCTACCACGCCTCTATGGAAGGAGGATAACAAACACTTTTATATTGTAACCAGCACCTTGCCTTATCCTTAGGGATACACGTCAGATGTAGTCGAAGCTGTACCCCTGCACCTACGACACGCTATAGTGGGAGGTTGGCGGCAGCAAAACCGGGCAAAGCCCCAACAAACTGGAATACCTACGGAACTGGAATACCTACGAAACTGGAATACCTATGGAACACATACTTATTTATTATTTGCGCCCTCCGCACTTCGCGTGCAAACAGGGACGTACTACCTTTATAGGTACTGTAAGCTAAGACTCTCTGACAACCTATCTATACAGAAACTCACAATATCACACATGACGTACGCCGAATACGTATTGGGGGAAATATTAAAATCGCGAGAATTATATTCAAACGAAATGGCCTATGTAAGTTCGCCCTTACAGCTATCTGAACGAGACGATGTCCAGTTACGAGTCGCCGAGGCTGACACCTGTTAATATAAATTACACAATAGCGTAAGGAATCTACCTGTTTAAGCATGACAACTATTGTACCGAAATTGGCGCCATACAACAACAAATATACTCGCGCGTGCCGTGAGCTTATGAATGGAACGTACCCTAACTGTTCATTGACTGTTACTTTGGGTATTAACCTGACTATCACGAACTCTAATCTGACAACATTTAGAGATCCTATTTTATCCCAAGCATGTTATAAATGTTATACCTATAATACTCATCTTGATTTATAATTATTATCTTTCTATTTCATCTTTACGATGAAATCACCTTTGTTTGAAAGTGGAACTTGGTTAGCATTGTTATTTTAAATCTACAGGACGCTGAGAGAGACACCTGTCGGAGACATGTGCCGTAGCGGAGAGTCACCCAGTAGTTGCCCCGACAGGTTAGTTGCATGCCTTTACATGCGAATAATACCACCATAAATTCCGTATTAAAACAACTTCGACGTTTTGCGTTTGTTAATAAACGCGTAATAATAATTGAATTAATCAAACATACAATTGTAATACATTTTATTTTATGAGCAAAAGCATTAAGACGATCACGGACTTTAAATTAAACAATAATATTTATAGACGATCATGCCACTAATCATTTTATTAATTATTTAGATCTTCATTCACGACTTTAGGTATCAATAGGTTTAGGTGTTCTGAGGGGGTTAGGTATCTAGGCTTTACCTTAGGTCTAGATTTAGATTAGACCTAGGTTAGGTCTTAGCTCTAGGTTCTTGCGGATTTGCGTCAGCCAGGGAGGGGGGCATTCTCAACACGACACGTTCGACACAAAAGAACTGCATCGCTGTCATTTCTATTTCGTAGCACCGCACTGTGATCTACGTTTGGCCGAGAAACGAGCGTTTTCGTGGTTTTAATTAAAATCACACAAAAATCAAGCAGAAATCATTTCAAAAAACAAAAAAACTCGACTGCAAAAAACTATCCCCTTTTGATTAATTTTTATACCCTATGACACTCCCGTAATCAAGACGAATCTAACGATTCATACACCAAAATCCATCAAGCCGTTTAGGCTACAGGATGGCAGGAAGGAATGGACATACAGACATACAACCGAAAAACATTACCCTCATTCTGGGGCAGTCGGATAAAAAACAGTCATTACGACAAAAAATACACGACACCTTGAGTATCATACAGTATTTCCTGAGCAGAGTCCGGAGGCATAAATTCAAAAATAATGACGATATATTTTATGAAATAAAAATAATTTTGTGACTTTTGGCATACTTTCCTTAAATCTGGCCTTCCATGAGCCAACTAGCGCCGCCAATCTTAAAAAAATAATATCTTAAAAAAGCTATGTACACAATCTTTATTAGGATAAACACTATTTTTTAATATACAATACATGGCATAATTGCGACAAGCTAAGAACTGCCGTTTTTCGCAATTATGCGAACTACAACTTACCGACATTGAATCACGTTATAAATAAGCATTTAAAAAATAGTATTTATCGTAATAAACATTATGTACATAGCTTTTTTAATAAAATTAATTTAATTTTAAGATATTATTTTTCAAAGATTGGCGGCGCTAGTTGGCTCATGGAAGGCCTGAAACACATTTAAAAATCAGTGGAAAGGCAGTGGTGTGTAATGCATGAAGGTCTATGAAAGATGACAGACTGGCCCTTTTTCAAGACCTCGCCAATTTGGTCGCCGTACGTTATCCTCGGTCTACCTCTGCCGACCCTTCCGTCAACATTCGCTCTGTAGACAGTTTATTTCAGAAAACATCCCCTATGTTTATCCCGCTTGTGAGTCCAGCTCTGTTTCGTGGCCCCACGGCAGTCATACCTCGCGGCTTCTCCTGTAAGAGCGCGGCCAAAGGCTGTTCTTATTTCCGGTCTGGTGCCTGAGAGACGCCGCAACCGGAAACACGTCGCCACCACACTACGCTAATAACACAACCACATATTTACATAACAAACAATGTACATAGGTACGGACAACAGCAGATCAATGGTAACAATTGCAGTGCGATTTCAACTCTTACGATGCAGATAATAACGGTCCAAAGTGTTACACTTGATCTGCTTTGATATGTACGGTGGAACACTGAGAAAGGTGTACAGGAGAGTTTTTAAGGTTGAGATTATCTCAAAAACTACTTGACCTATTGCAAAAATTCTTTCACTGTTAGATAGATAAAAGTGAAAACTATGTAACTGTAAAAAAATTACTAAATTCGGTCCAGTAGTTTTTGAGAAAATCTCAATCTCTTATTGAGGCCCCCTTATCTCTGTCTTCGACTGTACATACGAAGACAGAGATAAGTTTAGATAGTACCTAGGAATGTTATTTCTACTGTACGTATTTTGATTAGACCCTTAATACTGCACTAGTTCCCACCTTGCCGCATACTCCTACTCATGAAACTTTAATTCGCTCCTAATAGAACTCAGATTAGCTAATAGTGCCTTCTAATACTGCTACTTACTTCACAAAGAGAGCTTTCGTGGCATGAAGGAATAATAATTTCGCGCTCTATGGAGAGAGCCTAAAGTATACTCGTATTTTATGGGGATAGGTATCTGCTCTTATAATCACTTTTACTCTCATATCTAAGAAAGTGGAAGTTGGCTGGTCACATATATCGAAGAACCGACAAAAGATTCTTGAATGGACGCCCATCGACCAGATGGAGGGATGACTTCCCAAGGTGGCTCGCAGAGACTGGATCCAAAAAAAAGACCGAGAAACGAGTCGAGTGGCGTGCTTTGGGAGGGGCATCTACGTTTAGCAGTGGACTGATGCATGCTAATGATGATATCCAAAAGGGACATCTGTTTTCAACCCCCGAAGCAGCGCAAAGTGGGGTTATAAGTTTCATGTGTGTATGTGTGTCTGTTTGTTATCATAGTTCCAAAACGGATGGGCCGATTTGAAAGCAGTTTTTGTTTGTTTGATAGGCGGTGTTAGCGAGAAGATACTGACATATAGGGTCCATGGTCTGGCGATGCCGATATTTGTCATGCAACAGTGGATATAAATATGTTTTACTCCATAGTCCGTTCTTTACTTCATGGTTCGCTGCGTGTTTTATTCACCACTTATTATTCATGAGCTTTCACTCCATTGCGAAGGTAAACTCATAGTTATTTAAATAATTGTAGGTCATGCGTAAATAGACCTGCGTGGATTAGGTCACGCATTATAATATAAGTATATTTTTTCATGGCTATAAAAAAAATCCTTGCAAAGTCGTGTAAATGTAAATTGTAAAAAAAAGTTGACTCGTAAAATATACACAATGCCATAAAGATATATTTTATTCTATGATTTAATATTTTCCTGCATATGCGCTATGTGAAACGAAAATCTAATTGATAAAATAAAAATGATAATTTTTTCTCCATTTATCATTTAGATATTCTATTCAATTTTTATTTGAATGGCTTCTACTCTTATTCCAGAGATAATTGCGTCAAAGTCAAGTTATTTAGAGTTTTCATATAAATAGAAAATTACACAAATAAAAAATCAACCCGCCATTGCAAAAATGATGTCGATTCTCTATTCCAAGATATATGATTATAATTATAACCACTCGGACATAATGACGTCATCATTGAATATAAAGAAAGGCAATTTATATTTAATCTGTTATCTTAGATTTGAATGTGGTCAAGTGCATGACCTTAATATCATTTTTCCTAAAGACGAATTTCTTTAACCGTCTTTGAAAGTGTAATTTACCTTTAGAAAGAAAGAGGTTCTTTTTATTATTATTTGTTTTGTTTCCGAGACGATTTAACTAATTTCAAATAATACCATCCATTTGTTCGGTATGTGGGATCTCGAGATGTTGCCGTAATGTTATCTTTTTGACCGGAGCGCGCCTTTTTAAGTGTTTTTTTTAAACTTTCCTCCAGTAACGAGCTCGCCACAGCTGGCGCCGGGAATGCGACTTTTGCTATTATAAAATGGACAGGCATTTTTGTTAGAGTTCGTGTATTTTTATATTCTCCGGTGCTACCTTACGCTGGGTTTTATACGGATGACAGAAAATGAATAACCGCAATTTATAAGCAGTTTGTTTACTCAGAAAAAAGTTGTTTAGACAAATTAAATGCTCACCTAATTCTTAAATGAAATAAGAATCAGCCAATCTATCTATACATATAATAAGACTGTAAAAAAGTTGTGTCTGTACATTGGATATTTTTTGAAAAGAATAATTGTAATGTGTTTTAGGATCGATACTGATGCCAAAACACCAATTTTTAGAATTTTTGTCTGTTTGTCTGTGACTTTGTGCAAGTATCACGCCATAACTACTGAAGGGATTTTGATGGGAGTTTCACTAGGAGATAGCTGAAATATCCGGACAGCTCATAGGCTATAAGCCATGGCGGTATGTGATGTGGAAACAAGGATCCAGAGAGGAAGATCTGCCTCCTGATCTCCTCCATCCTCTCCATCCTCCTCCTCTACGCAAATGAAGTTGCGGGGTACAGCTAGTAACTTCATATGTGAGATATATTTTCAATATCAGATTCATATCTAATGGTGGCACTTCACTTGGCTATGCGTATTTGTCATAATTGCCATGTGTGGTTGGTATGCTTGACAAAATATTCGTCTTATTTGTATGTACGTCAAGTATTTGACAAATACGACAAACACCCAATAGCGAATACGAATAAGCAAATGAAGTGCCACCATTAGAATTTACATTTAAATAGCTTTGTAAAGAAAATGTGCCCGCGCTAAGTAGAAAAAAACTCTCTGCAGCACATATTTTTAAAATAATAAGAATATTTACAGATAAATAAGTGGCTCGTAGTCCAGTTGCGAGTACACGTTGAAAACGATCATACGGTCGAAGACAGAGATACAGTATACAGGGGGCCTCAATAAGGTTGAGATTTTCTCAAAAACTACTGGACCGAATTTAATATTTTTTTTACAGTTACTTTTATCTATCAACCTGTGAAAGAGTTTTTGAAATAGGTCAAGTCGTTTTTGAGCAAATCTCAACCTTAAAATCTCTTGTACACGCTCTGTGTTCTACCGTACAAGTTAAGCAACACTGGGCGTGGTCAGTCAGTCGGTTAGTCACCTGGATGGGTGACCGCTAGTGACACTTTCATCTGAGCCCCTTCGTGCCCCGGGACGCACGCTAAGTAGTTGGTAACGGTTGCTGTCGGCAGCAGTCGTTAGGCCACGGCAGAGGCCTACGGGCGGCCTGCATAACTCTGACAAATAGGTTTGGTCACTAAAACACACCAAAAAAAGGCGCTGAGAATTTTATTCCATCAAATCCATATCAAGTATAGAAATAGGACTTATCCCAATCGGTCCGCATTGGCAATTGGTAACAAAATTCCAAAAAATGATATTGGATAAAGTGGCGATGAACTTGAAACGTAATATCGTACTTAGGGCGCGTCTCGGGCGGTGTGTGTGCCACTCCCCATTTATTATTCATGAGGCGAGGCGAGGCGAGGCAGCCCTCACTCCACTTCAAGGCGGAATTATCGTTATTTTAAGAAGCACTTCATGGTCGGTTACGACGTGTTTGAATTGTGCACAGCTTTGTGCGACGGTAACGTAACGACGTGTGTATTCCAGATGGTGGAATATCACTTCTGATGTTTGTGTGTGTGATTTTTAAAAACTACCCTAACTCTGGTATAAAATAATGTATCCCTTTCCTATCAGATTTAAGTAAAAAAAAGCTTTTCGAACTGTCAAAGTTACCTTTAAATAGTTTAAATTAGAAAACTTACGCAAAAATCGCTACTACACTTTCTTAGAAAACTACACCATTTATGTCTTAGCTTAGTTTCGTGTACATTGTGGAGAGTCCAAAACGAGTTCCACGATTATGAAAATCGTAAAAGCAACAATAATACTAAGTAGACTTTTTTACGAGGTATTTAGAAAATGGAATTACCTAAGTACTTGTAATATTGGTAGCGCTAGACTGAAATAATGGATTGTCTCCGATTATTACTAATTATCAAAGGCAACGGAGCTTCCCTCTAAATTATAACAGCAATGCTAAGTTCTGCATTTGTTCCAGGTCTGGGCGTGCTGGCGGGGGTGGGGGTGGGTGGGGGCGGGGGCGAGGGCGAGTCGCTGCGACCACAGCGCCCGTACTTCGACGACATATCGCCGCGCAACGTGTCGGCCGTGGTCGGACAGAACGCGGTGCTGCGGTGTCGCGCCAAGCAGCTCGGGAACAGGACGGTGAGTACACAGACACGAGTCCCTAGACCACCCGAAACGATGGACGAGGTTGTAGCCATAGAATCATCATCATCAGTCCACTGCTGGACGTAGGCTTCTTCCGAAGCACGCCACTCAACCTGAACCTTTTGCATCCAGTCCCTGCCGGCCACCTTGCGTAGGTCACTCGTCCATCTGGTTGAGGGCAGGGGCGTCCCACGGTACGTTAATCTGTTCGTGACCTCTATTTGACTACCCAACGGTTCTACGATTGGTATGACCAGCCCACTGCCACTTTACTGATTCTAGCAATGTCAACCACTTTCGAATCTCTGAATAAGTCTCCCCCCACAATTCTCGAGTCCAGTCCAGTGACCTTGGCTGCGGCTTGCCGTCGCATTTCCATGTAAAACCGATGATAAATACGCACTAATTTGTCAGCCGCATCACAGCTCCTGCTGGCGAGGTGCTCCATCAACGTAAGCTTCGCCGTAAATTGCTGTTATTACTGAAATAGAGTCCGAGCACGCTTTTTGTGCGAAACCGAGGCCGAAGCCTTGAAAGCGGATGATTGAGGCAAGATAATAAATTATAAAATGTTTGCTTCCCTCCGTGATATTTGTATCCGATTGGTTTGGAATTGCAGGTTGATACTTAAATATGTATAGAAAAGTAAGAACGGAAAGTATAATAAAGTGTATTTTAAATCAAAGACAACACCGCGATATAATAGCCACAATTTTCACGCCTGCCATTCACAGGATCTTCGCAAAAAACTATAGGCCTTTGAAATGTGGTGTTACCGTAGGATGCTTAGAATAAGCTGGGTCCAGAGAGTCACTAATGTCGGAGTCCTGCGACGCGCCGGTATATCCCGGGAACTCATGACCACCATCAAGAGGAGAAAAGTGGGTTATCTCGGCCACGTACTGAGATACGAGAGGTTCCAACTCCTCCAACTCATAATGATGGGCAAGATTGAGGGGAAGAGGCGGGTTGGCAGAAGGAAGAAATGGTGGCTCCGCAATATAAGGGAGTGGACAGATATAGACAGCGTCGAAGAGCTTTTCCGACTGGCTCAAGACATAGGGAGATATGCGGAGCTGACGGCCAGCCTTCAGTAGTGAAGAGGCACTGCAAGAAGAAGATTCACAGGAGAAAATATTCAAATCAAATGCATATAAAAAGTAATACATAATAATGAATAAAAAATTTAAATATTCCAAGCAGCAGTAGCAGGCTCAGCATAGTGCTGGTAGAACACGCAGCGCTGATTGACAGCCTGTCCTTACACAATATGACAGTCTTTTGTGATGGTGCGCTTATTATATATATTCTGATTGGCCAGCTTGAAAATTGCGGAGTTGTCTTTGGTTGTGAATTCAGTTGAACACATTCTCGATGTAAAACAATCGGAAACTTTTTAACTTTTTTTTTAGTCGTTAATATGTGCTGAGCTTAGGCACTTACCGCTCTCCATTAATGCCACACACAGCCGCGATCTGCGATCAGTTGAAACGCATGCTCCGCCTCATTTTCTGGACATTATAACGTCCGGTAGGTAGCCATCTGAGGCCTGCGATCTGCGTCCAGTAGGTAACGATGGCAGAAAATGCATTTCAACTGATCGCAGATCGCGGCTAGGTCGCGGCTGTGTGTGTCAGCTTAATGCCTCGAATTAGTGTCCGAGGCCGTATATTTTGTGGCTCTATTGTAATGTCAGTGTAGCGGTCAGTGAGGGTCAATTAATGTTATGATTACATGCATTGTGTGCGGGGTCTGTGCGGGGTGGGGGGAGGGGGCGGTGCGGGGGGCGGGGGTGGGGGTGGCTGTTGTTTCAGCCGCCACGGATACATATCATCACCCGCCATCAACACGGCATTAGCCCTGTAATCAGCCGGCGGCATATCAAAGGGAAACTTCGCGGATTAATGTCCTACAATTGAAACTAATTAGTTTCGGTTTCACGTCTTTTCAAAGTATTGCTAGTATTTTTTAAACTAAACTAAATATCATCATGATAAAAATGTGGCAATGTCTTTTACACCGCTTATTAAAGTAAAAAGGTAGAACAAGCTGATAACGACAAACACAAGCTCTAATCACATTTCTTCTATTGAGCAACGAAAGGAAACTTTATTTTACCGCAAATTATACTCTAAAATATTATTTGACATAATAAATTAATCCAGTAAGTCTGAAAGTAAACATACGGAAGAAAACCCCAAAATTTATCGACCTAAAAATAAAGCCTAAAGGGTCTAGTAATAAATCATACCTTTATACTTTTTCTTCAAATAATAAGTCCAAACTACTATATATCTCTACTTCCTGTGAACTCTGTAAAATGGATCCGACACTTCCCACGAATTTCAATAGTTCTGGTTTTGGCGATGAATGCATTTATAATTGTTTAAATAAAAAGATGAACAGTTATTAATATTGAAAATGTGGCTTTTAGCAAAGGATATCATAGGTTGATAAATAAACTGAAATATTATTCTTCATTTGAGATAACGAAATGCGATGGTAACGAAATAGAATAACCCCTAACAATATGATTGACTCTGCCGCGTTCACACCTATCCTTATTAAGTGTTTCCCACACAGACGCGATCTGCACGCGTCTTGCGGCCTGCGGCCAGTTGAAACGCATGCCCCGCCCCATTTTCTCCCGTCGTTAATGTCCAGGCTGCAGATCAATACCGAAAACTAGCAGATAATGGGGCGGGGATGCGTTTCAATTGACCGAAGGCCGCAAGCAAGACCGCAAGAATATTAAGGACATAAACAGGTTTGCCTGTAGCAGCTTACCTTAGCTGTTGATTTCTAGCTAAAACAAATACGGCCTTGTCGTCAGTCAGAGCAAATAATTGTAATCAAACTAGCTAGGAAGACTTGGCTGTCCATAATATTGCTGAAATAGCAAATACAGCACAACACTTGGCTGTCCTATAGTTTTGAAGCTGCAGATACGAATACTTAACAAGCACAGCTAATCTTTTCTTTCTGTGCGTCTATCTCCCCAACCAATACTAGGCCCATATCTGCCGGTGACAATAACGTCCCGCCGTCCCGTGTCGGGCGACCACCTGCAGACCTCTCCAAAATATCATTTTTCACTGTCGAAGTCTCCGGCCCTCGATACCCTCCTCGCGCGCTCCGCTGACCGCCATATTAATGGTCCCGGGATCTACAACCCATTCCAGAAAATAAATAGCCCTCTGACGTGTCCTGCGATGCATTATAATATATCGTTCGGCTCGGATTATCTGACGTCATTTTCTTGTAAAAAGATCTCGGGGATTGTGCGAGGCGTTTTATTTGGGCCTAGTGCCCTTTTGTTACGAATTCGGTATTATTTGGACTCAATTTTATTGTGTAGGGAATACTTAGTAGATCTCGAGTTTTTCTCGTGACCACACCTATTGTCTGAGTCATTCAGGCCGCCCGTAGGCCTCTGACATGCAGGGCCTAACGGTTTGTTTCGCCCATTGTTCGTCGACCCGCCCTACTAGCAAAGTGGCTTCTGCTTTCTTTAACACTAAATTAGAAGGAAAAAAGTACAATACATTTTTCTTTCTATTCAATAGAATATAAAAGAAAAATCTATTTTTCTATACTTTTGTTACCGCTAAAAATCAATGAAGTTTAGCCAGATGGGCTGATATCCTCTCGCTTCAACGATTATCTATTCAACGTATTAATAAGGAAAAAAAGTGATATATCTATTCAACATTTTATCACATACACCTTTGTAAATCATTCGTTAGTCGCTCTCATAAAATGGACTTGGCGTGACGACTGCTGTCGAGCGACAGCAACCGGGACCGACTGCTTACGGCACGGAGGGGCTCAGATAAAAATATCACTACAGGTCACCCATCCATGTATTGACCTCGCCCAACGTTACTTTACTTAACAATCGTTTTCAAATATACTCGCAACTGATCTACGGGCCCTCATATCTTGAATAAGTAACACGGTTTTATATCTTGAGTGGGTAATACATTATGTCTGTATTCCAAATATACTCCGAAGCTCTGAACACAATTATTATAAAATGTTTTATTTATTTCAATGCGGAGCGTTTGATCCCTATTGGGATTGGCTCAGTATCTGTTTATCATCTCTTACGACATCAAAGAGGTTTTTATAAAAATAACAAGTACAATTTAAAAGAAAAGCTTCCAAAGATACTCGAATCTTAAGAGCCTTTAAAATACTTACTAATATTATAAACGCGAAATTTGCTTGTTTGTTACTCAAACAGGCCTTAACAGCTTTATATACCTACGTTGAAATTCAAGGCAAAGGTAATAATTTCATTTATTATTAGTCTGTAAAGGTTGCCTAATGACATATTCAAATCATGAGCAATTGCGAATTGGACGAACTGAGAATGCGCCTACTAGTGTTTTTTTTGTAATTTTTTAAGACTTGAAGATTTATTTTCATCTCGAATATTTGTGAATAGGTTGTATTTATTGTGTTGAATGTAGGTATCAAAGCGTATTAAGTGTAACACTTTGGACCGTTCTTATTATCTGCGTCGTAAGGGCCATGGCTTATAAACTATAGTCAACCCAACTGTTTAATTCAAGAGCACTGCAAATGTATAAACTTCTTTTTATATTATTTTTTTGAAAAAGGAATATTTGAAATTTTGACCCAATGGAATCCGTATGAGATGAGTTAAAAATTAGTCTTAGTTTAAAATATTGCCAATGATTTCATTTTCACCATATGGATGAGTGGGTTAGGGAGCGAGGCGCACCTGATACGCGGGCGACTTTACACTTTCAGAAAATGTAGTGGAAAATGGTCCAAAAGTGCGGGCGAGATTTCCCCTTAAAAACCGCGTGTTCCAGCCTTATGTATTGGGTATATATGGGGTAGGTAGATATTTCTTCTGATGTACTTGCGAAAACATTATCACAGGAAAACAGTAGAATAACGTGGATAACTTTACGGGCGGAAGCTAAAACTAGTATAGAATAAAAACAGGTTCGTACTCGTCGTCTCGCACGTTTCTGTCGTGTGGAGGGGCCGGAGCCAGGGCCTCCGCGGAATTCCACTTAAAAAAATTCCCTGGTCGCTTAGCCGTTACTTAATTGTATTATTCCAAAGGCTGTAAAGAGACTGTGGACGCTCCATCTTGCTTAATTACAGCGCCGGCTTAAGGGCTCGGGCCGGCTTACTCTAATTACGCGCAAAAACAAAAACCCGACAAAGGCAACGAATTTATTTTCTAATTTCTCAAGAGTCGAGGCCTCGAATTAAAAATATAACTCAAATGTTTATTGTTGGTATTATTTTGAGGGGGCTTGAACTGTCAAAGCGTCGCTTAGTGCGATTGCAATGCTGATATTTAATAGGCTCATGTTACAAATTATATTCCTTCGATTGTACCTAGAATAAGTGCACCTTCTTCGATTATTTGTAACGAATATTTAACGAAATTAATATTTTATTGACCCTCGACTGCGAGTTTACCGTGATATTGCTCTTACAAATGTCAAAATAATTGTATGAAATTTGACAGTTTTGAACGCAAGCTCAACTACGCTTGTTATCGCACGTCAAATTCCATAGACATTTGACATGTAATAGCAAGCTCATGCTAGAAACTGTCTGTGAATTATATTAATAATAATTAGATAAAACGGGCCGTGTTAAACGTTTATTTAGTCTGTGACCATGATGGCTGAAATGCTGGCGAAATCTCGAGACACTAATAAATAAATGTTTAACACGGTAATTCCCGTTTTATCTAATTAATATGTATACAAACCATGTAAGTTTAAAAAGTGAAATAATAATATTTATTTATTTTTTGCGAGCCAGTTTGCTCTCACACTACTACACATCGACTGTGTGATGTACAAGTTAAGCAAGTTGGGCGATCTGTATCCGGATAGTTGACCGCTAGCGACATTTTTGTCTGAGCCCCTCCCTGCCTCAAAAAGCACGTTAAGGCAACGTTAAGGCCACGTCAGAGGCCAAATCTATTTCAGAACATGAATAGTTTTGTAATAAGTTTGGTTACAATACCACAGAGGAAAAATAAAAAGATAATTATATAAGTGTTCTCATTGCGCAGGTATCCTGGATGCGCAAGCGTGACCTGCACATCCTGACGTCCCACATCTTCACGTACACCGGGGACGCGCGCTTCAGCGTGCAGCACCCCGAGCCCTCGGACGACTGGGACCTGCGCGTGGAGTTCGTGCAGCCGCGGGACGCGGGCGTCTACGAGTGCCAGATCAACACGGAGCCCAAGATCAACATGGCCGTCATGCTGCATGTGGAAGGTGAATACTACATTTGTTTAGTTTATTATTGGCCCGCAATGCAGCTACATTGTGCCGCATGCAGTCACACTGATAGGGCGAGACAGAATGGGTGCCATTGGACGGTTGTCGGGCATCGGGACAGACCTCTGCGTAGGTGGGGAGACGAACTCACTAGGTACAGGTATGGATGGCTAGAGGAGGCTCAGGATAGGAATGTGTTGAGTAAGAGGGGGATACCTTTGCCTAGGAGGGGGTCGACTTATTACGTTATTAAAACAAGCGAAGATAGCTGCATGTGGAAGGTGAATATTACATGTATTAAGCTTATTATTGCCCCGCAAAGCAGCTACGTTGAAGTGGAACTGGGCGGGCCATGACTTGTGCTGCATGCAGCCGGACCTAGATCCATGATGTATCTGGACAATGGATCTATTGTGATTGATGGGGACCAATGGGCCCGGTCCGTTACAAAATGGCGCCACTGGACGGTTGCCGGCGTCGGGGCAGACCGCGGCGAAGGGGGAGAGACGATCTCACTAGAAGTAGGGATGGATGGTTGGAGGAAGCTCATGGCAGAGATGAGTGGAAGAAGAGGGGAGGCCTTTGCCCAGCAGGATGTCGACCTATAGGTTAATAAGGACTTATAGGTTATCCTGGCGGTGGAGCGTACCACCCAAGACTCGGTACAGTGCTTGCGGTCAGACTATTGCTGTATTTTGACTTTCATCAACGCCAGTAGACTAGATAAATGCCTTACCAAATGTCAATTTTCCATTATGTTTTTCAAGCGTTAACGAAAGTCAATGCCACTTGGCCCCTCTGAGATCAAACCGAACTCTACTCGAGTTAAGTTCCACAAAGCAACAAGTTCATTAATCAATCAGTCAGTCAATATCCTGGCTTAGTCACATTATTTTGAGGTTAGCCCTCCCAATCCCAACACTCCGTCATTCAAGGCAGTTACTATCAGAATCAGATATTTTATTGCAAGTTAAAAAAGTTACGTATACTTGACAAATACACTACGTATATTTTTGTATTAACATATTTTCTGAATTTACATTTACACCACTTTGCAAGGAAAAGGTACGAAAACTGAGGAGAAAAAAATTGCAAAAAACCTTTCAACAGTACATCACCTTTTTCGTTTCGACAACTTCCTTAATAATGACGAAAATAAACATTTCCCCACAAACAATATCGCAAACGACGCGTCTTTTGGTCGCAAATTAAATTACAATTAATTACAAACAACTCCAATCTGCCGGAACAAAAAAGGAGGGTAATTACAAAAGTATGTACAAGTTGCCGCCACTTTATAATAAAGTAAAGTTTTTTATGGAACCGAATTATCCTCACCCGAGACGACTTTATTGTAGCGAATTGTAATGAGGAAGTTTTATTTTCCTTTACCGGACCTTTGAGTAAAGAATACGAAACAAATTGGATTTTATTTTTCTCAGAATCATACCGTTTTAGTAAAAACGTTCTGTATGTTTTTGCACGTCAAGATTTTTTCAGAATTAACATTTTATACGACTTTACTAGGAAAACCTTCCAAATGCTGAGAAGAAAAAGTGGCAAAAAAATGATCAACAACAAATATTTTAATTACATTTTTAAGAACTAAATAGGTAACTACAAAATATTATAATAATCAGTCACTCTACATACTTTACTCTTTAAATTATCATAAAATCTTATATTTACGTTTATACGTAGTATAGATCTGCGAGATTCAACCCTTTCATCGAGGTTATTATGAATGTCAGAAAAGTTAGCTGTTTCGTTTCACACTTCCATCACAATCACCCCCACCCCCCTACGCGGCCCACCCCCACCCCCGCTATGTGAAAAGTGACGAAGACGTAATCTCACATTCATCTCTCGTCATATTAGACGGGGCTAATGCCGGGATACAAAGTGGAACGCATCAGTCTCAGTCGGCGTGACGCGTGTACTCGGGGCAGAGCCACGGCGCCGTGTGGAGCCAAATTGTTTTACATGGACGCTCATGTTTTCATATTAAAAAAAATATTATGAAAAAAAGGCGAGAAATTAGAGCTCGATGGCGCAGTTGGGTCACTGGAATTACGATACGGAGTTTCAGATTCCATCCCAGGTCATCTATGTACCAATGAGTTTTCGGAGGAAAAACTTACATACATATACCGAATGCTCTCAAAAGGGTTAAGGTAAAAATCGTGATGAAAAATCTAAGCCATGTGTAATCCGCACTCAGCCCGTATTGTGGATCATGACCCAAGCTCCCTCGATGTAAGGGAAGGTCTGTGCCCAGTGGGGACATAAAAAAGACTGATGAATGATGATGTACCTATAGATGAGAAGTTGCTTCATCATCATGAGTATTATCATGTTCCCACTCTTAGAGTTCATAGATCTTCCCTGAACCACATCATAAGAAAAATTTATTAGCAGACTGTTTTATAAACTCAAAGAATTAATTTGGCCATAAACAGAGCTATTCGGAGTGTCTTTGAAAGATAAGATTCAAAGTGAACAGAAAGGTCCGACAAACAAAGTTAATTGGAAACCAGTTTACGTGTTTTCATATCTCAAAACTGTTTAGAAATATACCGATAATCGTATTTTGTCATTTTCTTTACCAATTAACTTTTAACATCGCTCCCAATTACTGGCAAACGCCCCGATTCCCCGATTCAAAGACACCCGACTGCGATCAAAGGCGCCAGCAACCGACGACTCCGACTGAAAGGAAGAATCCTTACAATGTCTAAGACAGAAATTTAATCAAACCATAAAACAGCGTTTTGAATGAAACAAATGAAACCATAAACGAATTTCGTTGTAAACATTATATCGAACCGTTATTTAATCAAAAATTGTTTAGGGTCCCATTAAAATGAGAGATTTCCATTCGGCCGGCTAATGAATGATCAAAGAAACGCGTCGGAATTAAATATAGATGCACACAAAGGTCCTCGGAGGGTCGATTAAGTGAATTATTTAGGCGTCTTAGGGAGTTCCGGCGACGGCGGGGCAAACGTAAATAAATGATGCCACTTTACAGGATTACGTGAACAAAGTCAGTTTATGGCATAACACGACATTTTTTCTCAAAATTATGAATTGTGCGACGTGAATTTTAATGGCAATGGCGATACGGACAATGTAGATAAAACAACAAATGATAATAATGTCTCTGACAATGGTGCGACTTTTATTACTGCTTCCTCATAAACCATTTATACTGCGCCTCCTGTAGTATAGTCCAACACAAAAAAGGAGGCTTATTACAGTTGTGGTAATTTAAAAATTATTTTACAAATACATATATACGTATAGCCTTCTCTCAGCGGTGGTAGTAAAAGAATTTTTACAATCTGTCCAGTAGTTCTTGAGAAAGTCGTTACCTTGATGACCAGTCTGCCTATTTCTAATTTTACCAATTTACAATCTAATTATACTTTCCAATTTAATCTATGCATATTATTATGCTTTTTTACAATTTTGAATTAATAAAACTCTCAGCCTAATTTCATGGACTGCATGCTGATTAGTTACCTCTATATTATATACGTATTTGTCTAATGGTTTTCAATGTATATTGTTATTTATTGCAATGCCCTAACAGGGTTGATGTTTGTGTTCTAGTCTTGTAGACTATACCCTTATAAACTGTTCTCTGTTTCCGAAAGTACCAGTAACTGCTATCATATCCCAGTGTCCATCAACCGCTTTATCTCCCTCGTCGGCCGTAGCTCATTTATTAGTCGCTCGGCTACCAGATACATGGTCCATGTCCTCTCAAATTCAGCGGCCAATTACAGCGCTTGTTACGCTGAAAAATGTCGGTGGAGGCACGTTTTTGCTACAAAACTATAAATTGTGCAACTCTTTCCTTTTCATTGAATTTTTCGTCGGCGGTTCTCGTCCGCCTCATTTCGCGAATGGCCAGATGAATTTTAATGTTGGCAGCGTTTCGCAGATAATAATTTTGTTATAAAGTGACTGTTGGCTTGTTTTTTAGATTTTATATTTTCATTGAAATATGGCTTCTTACTCTTAGCACAGACTATTTGTTTGTGACTGGTAATAAAGTTTGGGAAGTTAAATCTTGGCCTTATATTATAACTATTTACAATTCAAATATAGACTTTGAAGTAATTCATATACTTACATAATATTAAATAGAGATAGACTCAACCTAATTCACCGAAGTATAAGTAAAAAAATCGATCCAAAATGTACTTAATTAAAAACAGCTGAAAACAAACTAAATGATCATCATCATCAGCCCGTATCAGTCCACTGCTGGACACAGGCCTCTCAAAGCGCGCCACTCAATCCTACTCTCGACCCTCTGCATCCAGTCCCTGCCAGCCATCTTGCGAAGGTCATCCCTCCATCTGGTCGGTCCGTTTACCCGTTCGTGGCCTCCATTCGAGAACTCGTCTACCCATCGGTTATCGGTTCTATGACAAACTAAACTAAATGAAACTAAATGATGGAAAGGTAAAATGTGGGTAATAAAGTTTAAGTATTTCTTTACGACATTATAATATAAGAAGCGACACAAATAATTACAAACAAGAAAAGTAGCGAATACAAACAACACGAATAAGAATCCGAGAGAGAAACTGTTAAATTTAAGTACCCTCACTCAGAGCAATTTGCAAATTTTGCTTTTATCAAAAGTTCCCTACAGGACGCTGTGAAGTGTTTCCGAACTTTGCCTCGTCATAAACTTGCATCTCTACTAGACTAGACGTGACATCGATTAAGACAAGAAAAGGTATTTCTAGAACGATATAATAGTCCTGACTATCACGTTCTTACATGTTATTAACAATAGCAAGGAGTTGTGCTGTTGTTACTGTCATGAAGATAATACTTATAAACATAGACTTCGAAATTATCATCTTTATTTTAATATGTTCACCATTTATGTTAGATAAATTCTATTAGGTATTGTGTTACTGTATACCATGATATGTGTGCTGTTGTATGACAGGATACGTGTGCTATAGTATGGCAGGATATGTGTGCTATAGTATGCCAGGATGTGTGCTATAGTATGCCAGGGTATGTGTGCTATAGTATGCCAGGATGTGTGTGCTATAGTATGCCAGGATATGTGTGCTATTATATGCCAGGATATGTATGCTATAGTATGCCAGGATATGTGTGCTATTGTATGCCTAGATCGCTATGTATGCTATTGTATGCCAGTATCGCAGCATATGGAACTCCACCGTCTTGCCTACCCCTGCGGGGAAAAAAGGGCATGAGCTTATATATATGTTCACCATTTAATTGACGCAAAAAGCTTTATTCGCCTTGTATTCACACCCTTTCTAAATAAACAAGGCACATAAAATAAGATTACCGCTCATCACGCTGGCTCTGTTATGTGTATCCTGTTACAGATATTGAGAACTTCGGTAACTCGAATATTCTGTAAATTTAACGTGATTTCCATCGAGATAATTTATTGTTCCTTTTCAACCAGAAACAAAACCTTAGTCATTAGTAGCACCGTTTTCGTCATACAAGTCAAAAGACACATTCACATATCTTAGTAAATCCTTCTTCTTGTACTTATTTTATTCGGAAACTTTATACGTTGAAGTTTTACGATCCTCTGATTCGAGTTATCGAAGTTTTTCTACCATTTCCTTATAACTGGTTATGGAATTTTTATTGTTGGTATTTTTTTAAATATCTGCCTAGCTAGGTCATGTTGCATCGTTTGGCTTGTCGTATCTATCCTTTCCTAAGCTGTTGTGTTGTGAATTCCAGATGAGTCCCACACCCCCGCGCCCCGCGCACCGCCCCGCCCCTCAGGTACCGACTCCTTTTCTACTTCATTCATCATTCACCTTCTTCATTGATGTTCCTTAATTTCATTAGAACTTCATTCGTTATCCATTCCTGTAGTGTAGTTGGTGCTATAGAACCATAGAGTGCTTGTATTCATATTCATATTCATATTCATTTATTTATAGTATTAAACATACATGGTCAATAATAATAATAAAATTACAAATCAATAATATGTCATCATATTTTAAAAATTAAATGTCAAGTAAGTAAGTATTCATTAAAAATTATGTCAAATTGTATAAATAAATTATTACAACAATAAAAATATTAAGAATATATACCCAAGGTATCGTCATAGAATTAATCACTATCCAGAAACTCATTCACCGAGTAATAAGCCTTCCGGATTAACCACTGTTTTAATTTGTAAACAAAACTATTGAAGCTGGTGGCGTCCCTGACGGTAGCCGGGAACTTGTTGTAAATGCGCGGGCCGGCGGCGTGTGTGGACTGGCCACTCTTATGCAGTCGGCTAACAACCGTCTCCAGTTCCTGCTGTCTCACTTTAGTAGGTCTCGTGCCTATCCATTTCTTAGTTTGGTATTCGTTTAGATTTCTCCTAACGTATTTACCCACCTCGAGAATGTACAGGCACGGAACAGTGAGTATGCCAAAGTCAACAAAGAGCCCACGAGCCGGTGTGTCCTCTGGCACGCGCGCCATTCTCCTAATAACCCTTTTCTGGACCTTGAAAGGCCTATCCCTATCCGCCGCTCGACCCCATAGGTCAATGCCATACGTTAGGTGGGAGTGGAAGTACCCGAAGTAGGCTTTTAGCAGGTTCTCCCTGGACAGGGTCGGCGTGAGGCGCGAGACCGCATAGTACGCGGAGTTGAGCTTGGCGCAGAGCGTGTCGATGTGCTCGTGCCACTGGAGCTGGGCGTCGAATGTGAAGCCGACGAAGCGCGCGCCGGGAGCGCTGGAGACGGTGACGTCACCCACACGCACACTCAGCGGCTGAACGGTGCCGCTTCGGAGGGAGAACTCTATGAGATTGGTCTTCTCAACATTCAGCTGCATTCCGTTTGCGATGAACCATTCAGACAGCCTCACAATTACAGCTTGCACTCGCACACTCAGCTCCTCTCTGCTACCGGCGCTAACGACCGAGCAGATATCATCAGCATACATGATGAAATCTGTGTGCGGTGATTCGAAAGGCAGATCGTTCATCAGCAGCAGGAAGATGCTGTTCCCGACATTCGAACCCTGGGGTACGGACCTGTCACCGATAGGACCGAATTCCGATCTCTCAGCGCTCACCTCTGTCAGCTGAATGCGACCAGACAAGAATGACGTAATCAGTTCGAGGGGAATACCTCGCACACCGTAGTGTTCTAGTTTAACATTAATAAGGTGATGGTCCACGAGGTCGAAAGCACGCGATAAATCAAAAAATATCACAGCGACGTACCTCTTGGAGTCTAGGTGAGCGAGCACCGTGCGCAGCAGCAGCCGCGCGGCGCCCACTGTGGACCGGCCGGCCTGGTACGCGTGCTGCTGCGCGCACAGGGACTCGTTGCCGCGGAGGAAGCTAAACAGGCGACTACAGATACCCATTTCGAATATTTTCGAAATTGCTGGCACCAGAGATATCGGTCTGTAGCTTTTGAGTTCCTTTTTACATCCCTTCCCCTTGTATACAGGAGTGACTTTTATCTTTTTTAGTGACTCAGGATAGCGGCCGTTTGAAGCTGATAAATTAAATTGCCTACATAGAACATCGAGTAGATCCACAGGGAGCTGGTGGAGCATACCCGTCGGTATACCATAAACGTCCTTCGTTCCCTTTGGCTTTATTTGTTTTATGATTTTAATGAGCTCCTCAACAGTGAACGGGAAGAAGAACATAGTCCGCGCCACCCTGGGTATGTTGGACTGCAGTAGTCTCATCGCGTCGCGTACGCAAGGCCTGAGTGGCGTATCGCGCACCACAGACAGGTAGTACTCGTTGAGCGCGGCGGCCAGCAGACAGCCCGCACCGGCCGCACCGGGTGGGCCGCCGGGACCAGGGCCGCACACCGCGTGCCGGAGCACCGCAAGCGGGTCGCCGCGTTGGATACCCTTGTTAGTTTCCGACTTGATGACGCTCCAAAGCGCACGAGCGGGGTTTGCGGACGAGCTGGACGTGATCATATTATTAAGAAATTCCTTTCTAGTTTTTCTAAGGAGCCCACTGTGTCGACATCTATGACTTAAAAGCAATTGGTGTAATTCCACGTTATTGGGATGAAATCGGATCAACATTCCCAGTAGTTGTAAATAGTCATTACTATTCCTAGTAGCACTGTTTTGCCACAATTTATCTTTACATAATGTTTGCACATTTCTGACTGGACAGCATAACTCAAAAGTACCAACTATATGATCTAAAAGTTGATCAAAGTCAACATGGTCATTGTGTAAATATGTTTTCCTATTGTAAGTTAGCATTAAAGAGTTTAAGAATTTTCCAATATTTTGATTACTTGTCTGTCTTTTTTTGATATGTCGTGTGGTACTTACATTCACAGGTATTGATAAATCCAAGCACACAGCACAGTGGTCACTTATATCGCGATCCACAGAGAAGGATTTTATCTGATCTTTAGGGATGTCGGTATAACCATGGTCCAGACACGTCGCCGACTCGCCGTCAATCCGCGTCGGGAAGTTTACAACGGACCGAACATTGAATGAATCCAGAAGGCTCAATAACTCTCGTTTCTGTTTAGATCGTTGTAAAAGATTGACATTTACATCACCCATTATTAAAATATATGCATTTTCATTAATTATACTACTCAATAACGCTTGCAATTGGTTACAAAACACATCAATTTGACCTTCCGTGTTCGATCTATATATACATATCACAATAATATTTAGTTCGATCAACTGCACAGCGGCTATTTCTATATTCATTTCTACTGAAAATTTACACAAGTCGGTTCTCTCAAGCACAGTCACACTATTATGCGCGTAAATACAAACTCCGCCGTGCTCACGAGTTGGACGGCAGTACGACGATACGAGATTATAATTTATGATGCTAATCACACTCAGCTCATTCGTTTTCAACCAATGCTCCGTCAATAAGAGCAAATCGCATTTTGACTGTGACTGTACTAGATTTTCAACGTAGGGCACTTTATTTCGTAAACACCTAACATTTTGTAATATCACACTTAGATGTTTACAATTCTGAGCACTTGTAGTTCGGCGATCAGCTGACACCCGCGCCGGCGGCGCTCGGGCTCCGTGTGAGAGTGGGACGTCAGTGCGTGACGTCGCACGCGTTGTCCTGTTCTGTGTGTATGACTACACTGCCGAGCATATCCCATCCCATTGCACTTTTCCTAGCTGCGGTTAGTTATTCCGAATTCCACTAGCTTACCAGATTTATAGACATTGCCACATTTCAATGAAGCTTTGCCACACCTACAAAACGTGACCATTTAAACTGTACCTATCATTTTGTTGGGGACTTATTACAAGTTTCATATTGCATAATCATAATCAGTATCATTTTCTACTACTCTCGCAACTCCTATAGCAAGAATAACAAAAACAATGAATAATTCGCTTCGATTTCTTACTATTTTCTGAATTCTTAATTAAGCTGTTTTTTTCGACTCGCTTGATGTACATAACTTTAATTTAAACCAATAATTTTAATAAAAACGGAGATACTTTTACATTTGTTCGTTATCTTGTACAACTTGCTGTTGATGGTGGGGCAGAATATGGCATTGTCATTTTGAAAAAACTTTCTACAATAGGTCCAGAGTTCGTCCCGATTGTTTATGCAATTTTGACTAGTTTTGGAAGATGCATAGATGGAGAATTAATTGCGACATTTTTATAAAGGTCAATCTTCTCTGAATCTGTATCTAAAATGAAACATGTATTGCATGACTGATTGCAATATAAGTTGGTATTGGTAAACATGACCTAGGCTCGACTAGATTAGAGTTCTACGAGTGAAATGGTGGCAGTTTTCAATTAAAGAATGTAATGAACAAACAAAAATCAGTAGCTTTAAAAATTGAAATCGACGTTAAGATATTCGACGAAGAGTATACTGTACAACAAAGAATTCATTAAGGAGACCAAAAAAACTCATCATTATTATTTGTGTAAAAGGCACCAAAAAACCAATCCCAATCAATGTCTCCGATGTTATTAGAGGCCGTATTGAACGAAACCCGCCTCATTGTGTCAGAGAATAGGTTCATTATTAAAAGAGTCGCCATTATTGCCGCTGAAAGGCGCAACCGCGGACCAACTTGCGGTAATTCCCCTAACTCAGCCGCCGTTAAACTCAAATTACCGCGTATTATCCGCGCAAACTTAGTCGGCGGCGGGATTTAACCCTAACTTACTCTACACGCTTCTCTTACATCAAACTCGTCTATCTTTAACCCTCCAAACGCCTGATCAATACGCTCTACATCTAGATTGGAATCCTTGAACTTAATTAAATGGCTCATTGGGATTTAGCGTTCCGTTATCCTTTGATTCAAGACCGTTCTCGAATTCTGTGAGCTATTTGAGAATGGAGACCCATCTCGAATGCCTTTGTGTCCTTGAGTGCCTATATTCCCACTCCAATTTCCAAAGGTACAGTATTCCTAGGCTATCATCAAATCACCATTCCTTGAATGATCTTCGTGAGGCTTCCCATCTTGATGATTTTATTTCATATTAAGGGCAGATAAAAATCATAGACATAGATAGTTTTGGGAGCTTCGCTGTTGCTCTGATTTACTAACGTAGATTATGCATGAGATTTAGGCATTAAACGCTTGCATTCCACGCGCTTGTGAAATTTAAGCTCTCACGGTTGTGACAAGATAAGTGTTTTGGATTTGATTCAAGTCAATTCAACCGTAGAATAACTTTCGATATGGTTCAAATTCGGGAGTAAATTACATACTTGGACTTTATAGTTTCTTTAGTTTTGCGACAATCCGAAGGTTCAGGGATATTTTCGCTTGTTGCAGCGGCCGCGGCGACCATCTGGGGCTCGCAGGACGTGTACGTGAAGAAAGGGAGCACGATATCGCTCACCTGCTCTGTCAACGTACACTCTTCGCCGCCATCCAGCGCCTCGGTGTTGTGGTAATGACTTCTCTATTTCTTATACTCCTTGACCACTTCCAATAGACCAGCCGTATTACCGTTCTCAAAACATGAAATCATGTCATGAGATAGTGTGCTGGCCAGTGGGGCTATTACGGTTCTCAATACGAATAAATCATACCATGTCATAACGAGCGTGACAGGGATAGTGCTATCGCGTTGGTATTGCTGCCCCTGTCACACACTCACATGATATCGTTTTGAACGGTAAAAGCCCCACTGAGCGGTGTCCATATTTATCATAGAATCTTTGGCAAAATGATTCAACATGACTTGTTCGCCATGTTTTAAAGTAAATACTTAAATGATTTTTTATTCCATATAACAATAATATAAATTCTAAATAACTATTATAACATTAACCTAAAAATATATATATAAACTAAACTAAAAACTATATGTACAATAGGTCGGTTGAACTATCTGAATGACTTAGCATTACAGATAGTTCAACCGATCCCCGTTGTCCGGCAACGTGCCCAAAATGCTGGCGGCATTTCCCCTCTGGATCGCTAGGCTGATCCTTAAATGATTTAGTTATTCATAAGATTCACAACCAGAAGTCTTCTTGACCTTGTCTTTCTGATACTTGGGATGACCACATTTCATGACCTCTGGGTCAAATTTTCCTTTCCAAATGTCCTATAGTCTCAATAAATTCTAACGTTGCGTTCTGCACCAGGTACCACGGCAACTCCGTGGTGGACTTCGACTCGCCGCGCGGCGGCATTAGCCTGGAGACGGAGAAGACGGAAGGCGGCACTACCAGCAAGCTGCTGGTGACTAAGGCCGCCCTCACCGACTCCGGGAACTACACGTGCGTGCCGAATAACGCGCACCCCGCCTCTGTGTCCGTGCACGTGCTCAATGGTAACAACTTCTTACTCTTTTCTGCTATCCTGGTACTTTGTTTTGAGATAAACCATGTTCTCTAGGATAGATATGGAAAATGCAATGATACTGATGATGTACTCAACTCTTACATGACGTTATTTGTATGAAAATCTCCACGACGAAGCAGATATTGTTTCCATTGTGAAGAATTAAGAGAAGTTATCAGTAAAATATCTTCAGACGATGGATATTTTTAGATGCATGCTAATGAGATTACTGCACATTGAATTACGACAATTGTTAGCGTAGCCTATGTAGAGATATCACAAAGAGAGATGTAATAAAAGATACCCGAAAGGTAACAAAGCTAGAAGTATTCCTAGTATTCCTAACAGTTTGTCATTTATCTATAAATGGCTGAGGAATGAAAATAATAGGGCTGTTTAAAGTTAAGGGTTTTCAGATCAGAACCAACCAGGGTCTGGTTGGTTCTGATCTGAATATCATAAAGAAATAACAGAATAAGACATCACAGTCACGGCCCAAACTAAATTTCCCTGTGCTCTGGGTACAGACCAGAGAAACTATCGCAATTTACATCCAGACTCTGAAAGAGGCACACCTAACTTAGGTACACGCACCTTCCCGTCTGGAAATCTAACCCAGAAACCTTTAGCACAGAAGACAGGTCCGTTATAGACTATGCTAGGAAGCCATCAACTAGAACTAACAGCATCTATGTCTCCACAGGCGAGCACCCCGCAGCGATGCAGACCAGTAACCGCGCCTCCTCGTACCTGACGTCCCAGCTGAGCTGTGCCCTCGCCACGTACCTGCTGTCGTCCATGGCCTGCAGATGATCGGCCTGAGCGCTGCAGCACAGGGGTCGGGCTCTTGCACTCGCAGACACAGCCTAATTGCTTCGGAACGGGTGATATTTTAATGAACCTCCAGTGGTTTTGACTGTCGTTAACGCTTGTAGAATAGGAAGAAAAAATTATTCACATTTTATATTGATACAGATGTCATTACATTTATATTTCAGAATTACATTCTACAGTTAGCGTCCCCAAACTACTCTAGCCCGTATCTTGGGACGTGACGTTGAGTTTTAACTCAACCCCCTATTGTGTAAGTGACAGTGACAGCGACCCCATTCCCATTTCTGTCATCCATTGCTCGGTTGCGGTGACAAGAATTGTTATGTTCCTAACGAAAGCTAGCAATGGACTATAGAAATGGGAAAGGCTTGCTGTTACTGTCAGTTCCATAATTAGACCGCAGTTCTATTGATGATTGAGTGCATGTGTGTGTGAGATGGATATCAGTGTGAGGTGTGTATGTATATATTCATGCCATGAGTCGCATTGCCGCTTAGATAGCAGTGTAAAATGTGATAGGATTTTTTTTATTTAATTGCCAATCCTCTTAGTAAAATGGTATTTTCGCCAAGTTATTTAGAGTTATCAAATATAGTCTGTCCCAAGCGAATTTTCCATGAATGTAAACAAACATGGCCTTTGAAAAGTTCACAACAAAACAATGTTACACTAATTAGTGTTGGAAATGTCGTGTCACTCTGAACTGGCCAAAGCTGGCCGGTCTTTCCCACACAGCCGCCATCTGCACGCGGCTTTTGGGCTGCGGTCAGTTGAAACGCATGCCCCGCCCCATTTTCTTGTCTCGTCCAGTAGATAGCGATCTGAGGCCTAGGCCGCAATCCGCTATCAGGTGGACGATAATGATGGGAGAAAATGGGGGAAAGACTTAAAGCATTGGATCGTGATCATGAGTAAATAAGCAAGCGCGGTTAGTGGTTTGTTTACCTCCATGGACAATTGCATTGGGACTGACTGTAAATAGAAAATTCAATAGTAAAAACTCAATCTGCCATTCCAAAGTGATGGCGGGTGTCTTTAGCAAAATTCATGTCCATTGTTTTTTTCTATTCTACAAGCGTTATCGATAGTCAAGGTCATTCGTTAGGTTGGTCTACTGTAGTTTTAAGATTCCGCGGATACGGTTGGATATGTGTTAAATTGTAGATTCTAATTAAATCGTTTTTATGGCAAACGGTATTTCGTGTGGTCGGTGTGAGGTTACAAGTACTACAAAAATGCAATTAGGTTGTGAAAATCAGTATTACTGAGTCCAATAGAACAGCTACGTTTAATTTCGTATTCATACAACGGAAAAAGCCCCGACCTCCAACTAATTTAAGTATTAAAAATAGGACTTAATTTAGTAAAATTGTTATGAAATAATTTAATACAAAGAGGCAGTGCGTGAGTGGAAATAGTAACACGAAACTTTATAAGGATATTAAAAATACCCAGTGATTGTTTAAGTAAAATACAAATTGACGTAATGAAATTGTTTTTCATACGAGGATATTTTGAATTTTTCCCCGGGCGAGGCTCCTAATGAATAAATTCCTGGTAATTCCCTCCGGGGGTATATTCTTGCATGTGAAGGCGAAAACAATCTAGAAGGATGGGCTTCTAAAAATCCAATCTCCGTACTAAATAGCCGGCGGCTCGGAATAACTTGGCCGTGTCCGCGCGGGGCCGTCGCATTAAGCGAATATGCAATAGGTATTGGAATCGGTTCAGTGAGGTTAGGGGTGCCAAGGGGATGAGAGGATTCGACGACGATTACTCGAAAACTATATATTATTTACAATATAGGTTAAAGACATTTTAGAGGGGATTTAAAGCGTTAAATAACAGGCTTGCCAGTAAATGAATTGAATCATAATCTTAAATGGAGATAATCGAACCATTGACTTCATTCCGTGGCACTCTTCGAATAAATAGATATACAGCTTATTTCACAATGAAACATAAATGGAAAACAGTTCAAGTGATTGACACCTTGACTCGGATAAGATTGGCAAAATTTCGTCAAATTCCGTCTTAAGAATCTCGGTAGATCTTTTGGTAAAGAGCTTGCCACGGAATGGCGAGGTCCCTGGTTCGGATCCCAGTAATTAAAATTACTCGATTTTATATTTAAACTACTCGAAAAAGATTGCAAAAATTCATAAAACTGATATCATGAACAACTGGACGCTTTCAGTTTGATCGTAGCATAACTCTCTAAATAGTTCCCGAGTTATCGACATGGGGTCCCCCCCAAAAAGGAATCTGCTCCCATTCCCCCCATCCTAACTTCTATTAACGAGTCACATTCAAAACTTGTTTTGTTTCTGTTCAAATTGTAAACCCGTAGGTACCTCACTACCAAACTCGGAGCTGAAAATCGAATACTCCGATTATCGATTTCAAAAGATTCTGTTCTTCGATTTTTTATTTTCAGTTCTCGACCCTTTTATATTATATTAGAATTCAGTTTCTCAATAATGATCTCATTTTGTGATAATTATTATTAAAATATTGCTCATTGTAGTTATTTATTGTAATTATTTTGTTAATCAATAACAAAACAGTTTGTTTAAACAGTAATTTTGTTCCTAGTTTAATAATATTTTATACGAATAATACCTGTAAATTGACAGTTTTGTAAATAATTACAGTAAATTATACGTAATTGTAGACTAAAAAGTTTATATCAGATCGCATTGTAAATATTTCGGTAATTGTTGTAAATACAAAAAAAAACACTAAATAAGATTATTTATTAAATAAGTAAATTAATTAGTCATCACCATTCGTGTGGTGAAAAAACTGTTTTTAAGTTATGTTCGTAGAACAATTATATTGAATTCGCAAGCATGTGGCCTCCCCAGCAGCCTACTCGGGGCGAGTTTCACAAATTTCATAACCGTTACTTTGAATTCTAAGCAGAGTACACATTGAATAATTTCGCGCAAACAAAGGCTGAAGTTTGCGAGGCGCGCGCGAAACCGCGTAAAGTTCCGCGTAAAGTTCCGTCCACGTCTTGCGAGACTTTACCTGCGAGTCTAACTTGAGTCTAAATGTCAAACAAGTTTGTGTTGAAAGACGCGAAAGTTAGCTTAAGCCAAGCCTACGTTTGCGCGAGTTTCGCCTTCGCAATCGGCTTTGCGAGTTGCCGGGATGACCTCGTGTCAACGGCTGCTGGGGAATGACGACTTATTCTGGGACACATGGAGGGGAAATACTGAAGAAAATCGCTTTGCCTTCTCTATTTTTTAATCCCTGTTAAAAGTCGCAGTAGCTTAATTACTAGGGTTGAAACCGTGGCAAGCGTTGCAGGTTCGATCCATTAGCCAAGTGGCATTGATTGGCGTTAACGCTAATAGAAAATTTAGAAAGGAAAATTATAGGATTGACAATTGACATTTACTAATGAAAAAGCAAATGTCAGTCCCATACATTTTTCTTCATATTCTACTAGCGATAACGAATATTAATGCCAGTTGGACCAATATGGCGGCCGCTCGCTTCTTACACAATCTTTTGGCATAGTCTAACACAATATTGGTGATTGAGAAAATTAACAAAGTGAGAACATTGCAAATTTGTTTTCGTTAAAAACACACTAAATACATTATTTATCAATTGCAAGTGATAGTCATTTTTATATTATTACAAGTTTGTATACATCGCAAAAAATACGACTTTTTTGACATAATTATAATCCTATGTTGTTCCGCAATAAAGATGAATCTAACGATATTTCATACATATAGGAGGCTACAAAGAAACCGATACATATACACTAGAAAAACATCAACCCTTTCCTTCGTAAAAATAGCAAATTGTAGGTAAGGCATTTTCTTACAGAATGTTACTTTCCATGACTGCCCCAGAATAAGGCAGCTGGCTTCCTGCTGCCGCGAGTATTATTAGGGAATACGACAAATAAATGAATTATGAAGAATCTATCGACTGTTTTCAATTAAAACGTTTATTAATGTATTTTAACAGGAATCGCGTCGCAAATAGTGGTTAAGTTTTTTGTTAATAAGTGGGATTTGCAATGGCTGCGCTTAGTAGAATAACAGAGGGTCTTGCCAAGTGGCATTTACTTTCGTTAACGCTGGTAGAATAGTAAAAAAACCGTATTGACATTTGCTAACGTAATAGTAAATGTCAATCCTAAAAAAATATTTCTATTCTTCTAGCATTAGCGTAATAGTCACTTGGCTATGACTTTTCCAATGCTTTCTCCCAGTGTGTCTCAGCTCTTCACATACCTCCCTCCATGCCACTTTGCTCAGATATCCCTCCACGTGGCCTTTACTACTTACTACTAATAAATAAACCGAAAAAGTCACTTTTAATTATTGTATTTTTCCACCGTTTATCCCATAAAAGCCATATGACAATTATAAAATATAAAATCACGCTTTCTCTCGTAAATATGCTGACATTTTATCTGTCCATTTTAATAATTGGTTTGGTCGACATTGAACACATTATCAATTCGCCCAGTCGCAATTCGACACAAGTTGAATTTGTCACTAACCAACATACAATCAAAATCAAAACATTTCTTTTTCTTTTTACATATAAAGTAATTTATTTAAATTTAATCGTAAGTTTACTTTCCTTAAACTCTAGTAAAATATAAAGAAAAATGTATGACATGAAATGTATTTGCTTTTCGTCAACAAATGTCAATCCAATACATTTTCCCTTCAATTCTACTAGCGGTAACGAAAATCAATGCCACGTGGCTGGGGAGCTGAGACCGTAAGCGCAGCCAGTGTAGCCCCACCCTTGCCTCGAACTGTTGACTTTCTACTTGTAAACATGTAAAGTAGATAATATAACATACTACTATAAATAGTACCGTAGAGGATATACCTAGCTATGTTCCTTATAATAAACCGTAGGGGAATGTTATAAGTGTGTTGATTGGGAGTGGTTGGGAATAACCGGACATTTGATTGATAAACGATTAATTTCTTTTTGTATTTTGTAAATAAATTGTAAGGAGAGATGGGAGTATTAATAAACAATTTGAAAAAAGACTTCTCGAGTTTCTTTTAGTAGATGATTCGTTCGTGGCCGCTACATTTAAATTTTAAACATTTAAATGCAACTATCATTGTCACTCATATGCTACATTGAGTAAGAGTGAGCGGTATACACTAGTAGTTTCTCAACAACTACTTGAGTGATTGCAAAATTTCTTTCACTGTTTAGAATGTACACTATGTAAATTTAGTTAAGTATTTTTTTGTGTAAATGTCAACCTTAAATGTCTCTTCTGTAAATTATCTCATTTGTTTTTTAATCCAACGCAAATAAAAGTGAACAGGAGAGTCATTAAGGTTGAAATTTTATCGAAGAATATTTGACAGATTATTAAAATTCTTTTACAATTACATAGTCGGTGCTATAAGTACTAAACTATCTACTAGTGATTTTTTTTTACAATCGTTCAAGTATAGTAATGAGGGCCGCTGTGTTTGCATTTACAGAAAACAATAATTTAATTAGCTGTTTATTTCTAGCTAAAAAAACTACAGCCTTGTCAGTAGAGCAAATAATTGTAAACAATAACCAATCAAACTAGCCAGGAAAACAAATAGCCAAAACAGCGCAACACTTGTCTGTCCCTTAATGCTGTTATTCATAAACCTAGTTAAACTTCACTTCCTTTAAATCGTGTTGCTATCCCTTTCACACTTCGTTAAAAAGGTTAAGATAGAAAGGGACAGGGTGGCTAAACGGTGGCGTAACTTTAACAGCCATAGTTTGTAACGATTGTAGCTGCAGTTTCTGTTGGGAATTTACGTAATAAAAGAGAAAAATAGTGTAGACTGGTGAAGATTATTTATTGAAGTGACAAGAATGGAGATGCAACAATGTAATCGTCAGATAAAATAAAAATAGCCTTTATTCTTGCCAATTAATACATTATAGATTTCTTTGTTAAGCATAGATTATTTATAGATTTCGTTTTACATTAAGATTATTATTATTATGTTATTATCATTTTTACTTATTATTATTAGATACCATGCATTTATAGATATTTAATTGTTTAAATTGTGATTCTTTTATAAATGTATTTTAAAAATATTTACTTATTATTTTATTTACTTTTTATTTGTTTTTTCAGCAACCCTCACGCGGGCAAAGGCCTCCCCCAAGTTTTGCCACTTCTTTCTGTCCGTAGTCTCCCTGGTCCAGGTGACAACAATTTCCTTCTTCATTTCGTCCTCCCACCTTTCCTCGGTCTACCTTTTTGTCTTTTATCTTCTCTAGGGTACCATTCGTACCGTCAGATAGAAAATTGTAAAAGAACTACAAAATATCTAAAATACATGCCAGTATTACAACAGTTTCGAATACTGAACAACCAAAGAAAAGCTTTCAGTGTAGTACTTATGCAGCGGTTGGAATCGATCTTCGACTTACCAAACTTGAGTTGCTTGTAAAGGCCGCAGTCACTTAAGTTGTCAATTAGTTGATTGCGAGAACCAGACGGATTATTTGTCACGAATGCTTCACTCGACTTCAATGGCTGCTTTTCCAGGCTTGGCTGTTCGGTGCTGCGCGGAGGAAATAAGCGGACTTCAATGAAGTTTACTGAAGTTACAGTTGTTATATTGAAGAGACTGCTACGAAGCGAAATTATTACCATGCAATTAAATGGTTTTAAACTGCTTTAAATCTTCATTTTAAATGAAGTAAAACACACTATTTAACTAGATTCAGATCGGATATTGGAAGTTGTGTATATTTACGTACTTATATAATATTGCTACCTACTTATCTCATTAATGAATGAAAAAACGATTGTATATTTTTACATAGGTAAGTACGATCTAACACACATAAGACTTAAGGTGCTGCCAGCTGTCAAACTCGAGTGCGAGACAGAAGATGTCCCGCAGCGGCGGAGTGAAGAGCACGGCACAGTGACTCCATATTTGTAATTTTATTGATTTTGGATGAATTTTGGCAGGGAAATTAAAATACGCCAATAAAAATCAGATATTTTTAAACATGCTCTTGTATTTATAATACCCTACATTTTGATATATATTTTAGTATGAATAACTATTTCGGTTTAGACATAATTTAAAATACATGGAAGGGGTATGATTGCGATTTTTTTTCTATCGAGCGAAGTTTGTCCAATCGTGTATCGGTATTTATCAGTCTATAAATAGACACCCCAAGATTTCTATATATTTGTCAGATGTGTAATGTTAGTAGTTAGTGCCGTAGCCTTCTTAGAAAAACTGTAAATCCGCGCATACGAAGCCTTAACATAATTATACTCAGGCGGCCTGCGGCCAGTTGAATCGCATGCCCCGCCCTCTTTTCTACTAGTTTTCGGTAGTGATCTACCTACTGAACGTTAACGACGGGAAAAAGGGGGCGGCGCATGCGGGTGCAACTTAAAGTTCAAAAGGATATGGTTGAGATTTTCTCAAAAGATATTTGATTTTTTTTTTAATATTTAAAATTACATAGCGTGTACTCTAAACTACATACTATTTAAAGAATTTTTACAATCGCTCCAGTACTTCTTGAGATAATCTCAACCTTATCGCGGCCCCCATATACTTATCGCTGATCGACTGTACACAATTCATTTAGCTAAAATGCTGTCAAGTTGATGCGTCGAAATCACTTTATGTTCGCGCCGAGTATATACGAGTACATTATATACGCGTACATAGCGCCCGAGAGCGATCTGTCGACTAAAACGTCGCACTCTTTGATGTCTCACCAATCTCGGAAATTGTGTTTCCCTCATAATCCGCTAAGTAAAATATTTCCTCGCGAATAGGGTTGCCACGAGGAGTTTTATTTATTTATTTATTATTTTATTAGGATGAATACTATTTTTCAATATACAATACATGGCATAATTGCGACAAGTAAAGGTCGTTTAATATAATACATCATAGATACTAAAAAATAATAATTATAATACAAAATATTACAAATAAAAAATTTCGTTTAAACTCTGCCCTACCCTGTGGGAGTGTGCCTAGAATACTGGCGACGTTCCCCCGCTGGATGGCTAGGCTTATGCGCTGGCCGAGGAACGCGCCAGCCCGTCTGGCCCCGGAAGCCTCACGCAGGCGCGACGACAGCTCTTTCACCAGCCGCCGAGCCGCAGGCCCCCAGGGACCCAGCGTCTCTACCCCGAAAGGCACAAAAGAGTAGCCCACAGGGTGGGAAGAGTATTTTCTGACTTTCAGATTCTCTGCAGCTGCTGCCGCTGAGCCCGCCTCCCTGGAGGTGGTGGGGACATGGGAGATAGCGAGGGTTATTTTATTTATTTTTTGAAATAGGTTACCCACAATAATTACAGTCCACCAAATAATTATGAAAACGAAAACGAATAAAATCTACACTGAAAGAACTGCAGTTAAAACCGTTACAAACTATATAGTTTGCTGTCCCTGTGGACCGTCAAGGTTTTTGCTGTTTTTACTATTTTTCTAGCTAGTTTGATTGGTTATTGTTTGATCAAACTACCTAGGGAATAACATTAGCAAAAACAGCAAAACCTTTGCTTGTCCCTATAGTTTGTAACTTGTTGTAGCTGCAATTGCGAATACTAATTAACAACCACATTTTTTTCCCGTGCATTAACTTTCGATAACGCTAGTGGATAAGAAATAAAAATGTATTGGACTGACAATTTGCTTTATCGTCAGTAAACGTCAATCCCATTCATTTATCTTTATATTCTACAAGCGTTAGCGTTAACAAAAGGCTCTGTAAAATAAAATAAAAATCGAAATGTTTAAAAAAACACTAGTATGTTGGTTTAGGCCATTTCCTCGTGGTAGAATAAATTAGTAAAAGTACGAGTAAACAGCCTAAAATGTGTGTTTTAGAATTGTTGGTTTCGGATTTTTATTATAAAAATAATGAAAAAAACAATTTTCTTTTTCTGTATCCTAAAAACATTTTATGTTGCCTTTTCGTCATTAAAATGAATGTACCGTTATCAATATAGCAATCCCGTGATCAAGACTAAATTAACCTTAAACTTCAAAAACCATTAAGTCTTTTAGGAAATAGCGTTGGTTGTCAAGGAATCGACATGCATTCGAAAAATATAACCCTCTCTTCCGGCAATCGGATAAAAATGAAAAAGAAACAAATAATTAAAACATTTATTCACAAACACAAACAAGATAAAAAAAACGGTTGGTGACCTAATTCCTAGACCTAGATTTTTATTTTATTAGTTATTTTTTTTCATTTTACTGTTTGTAAATAAGTTTTTATTTTGTTATATTTGAAATAAACTCCATTGATATCCTTTAAAAACCATACAAATATTAAAAACTGTGTAAGGTCCTGTCGATGACAGACAACCCTAGCAGAATAAAATCTTAAAAAGTATTAAGTTGTGCTTTTGAAAACCCTGGCACGCGCTGGAATAAATACATACAGTCGGCAACACATCAACATACATATAGCAATCACAAACTCGTCTATTTCCTTCTCATAAAATACTCGTATCATTACAATTGTGTGTACTGTACAGTGGACTTTTTGCGATGGCTGCAAGAGTGCTTTTCAGATAATTTTTCCTCATTTCTTATAATTTACTACATTAAATACATTTTATATAAAAAATAAATGTATAATTATTATTTTGATGAATGACAATGCCTATTTACAGCTGCTATAATTTAATTTCAATTTATGAAGGGTTTATAATGTACCTATGTGGCTAATGTCTGGTCTGTCCTGGTGCTGCCTGCCGCATCGCCTCACGTGGTGCATTCTCCGGCCACGTGTCGCATTGCTGTTACAGGATGTTTATTTGTATACCTAAGTATATTGTTAGTTTACTGACGTGATCAAGTGTACCGAAGTAATCCTACGATCTAAATGAGTATGAGTATTGATTTGGGTATATTTTTCTCTGTATAAACTGTCTTGAAGCAAATTAGTACATCGACAGGAGGAAGTTCTTTATTTTTATTTATTTTATTAATGGACTCGACAGTTCGTCACTTGCCAATGTCATGTTACAGAAAATTCAATATACATATAATAGTCTTCTATCTTCCTCCAGGGGAGTTGAAGCAGCGTCTTCACCCTGGGTAGCTAGCTACAGGTGAAAAATGTCAGCTTATCAAAGTGAACATACCTATTATCATAACTTTAGATTCAAGTCAATGAATTTATATTACGATGTTCGCTTATAGTTAATCATTTTGCTAAAGTTTATTAAATAGGCTAAGCCTGTAAAACTGTCTTATTTTTAAGTTACTTATATCTAGGAACAAATCTACACTAGATTATAAGTTTAAATTGTTATACTTACTGGCAATAAAGACATTTTAAAAACAAACAAACCCTGGGTAGCCGCGTCTTCCTGTCTTCATCCAGAGGTGACGCCGTAGTGTCGTCACTCTGAAGCCGTCGGACGAAGCAGCTCGACAGTCACGTTCACTCCCGAGCTTGTAGCGGGAACTCTTGATAAAAGCTTGAAACCCCAGATCTTGCTCAAATTATCCAACATATTCACCATACTGTCACTGGCGAACATTTTCTGATTAATTTAACGTGATATTAATCTCAAAATAACAACTGTAGACAATAAAACAAAAATTATCAAATAATTTTGCAACCGTCGTTTCCCGCCATTTTCAAGAGCGAGGAAGTTCTTATATTGATAACATAACATCCTTTATAAAACTTTTCACAAAGTAAAAATAATAAATCAACGTTTAACTAATCGATTAGTTGATATATATGAAATGGATAGTTACCTAGAAGTCATGATTTTTTAAACCATTTTGGTAAAGTTATAAACTAAAAGTTAAATGCATATCAATGTATGATAAAATTAATTAGGTAATAAAAATTTTTTTTATCAAAATATTATATTGAAGAAACAGTAAATATACAAATAAAAACTATAAATAAAAAATAATTACATACATATATAATAAGTAGGTAATTACATACATTACCTACTTACACGAATAACAAATAAGTTACAAAGAAGCTAGATAAGACGTGTGTATAATATAATACTTAAAATATATCCTCGGTAACACGGTCTATTTAAGTGGGTACTTAACCTATTAATTTTCCATTACCAAAGCCGACCAAATTTACTCTCCGACGCAAAAACTAATAACGTTAAAGTAAGATTAGCTTAATAGTACCGAATATATTTACCATGAAAACCTAAACGAAATTACTTAACTGCAGTTTTAAGAGCAGTCTTAACGGTTTAGTGGTATTTAGAATTTAAATTTTAAACCGTTATTTTCCGGCGCGAATTAAACGGAACGAAGTCAATAGGAATAATCCCGGGCCACATGCAGTGGAAGCCAGCTTTGTAACGGAATCCGGGGGTTCGGGACCATACTATAGATAGCAGTGTGTGCTACATACTATGTAGATAGGTATATACCACGTAGACAGGCTGACTATAAAAGACATTGCCACATTTCAATGGAGCTTTGCCCCACCTACAAAACTACGTGACCATTTAAGCTGTACCTAACATTTTGTTGGGGACTTATTACAGGTTTCATATTGCATAATCATAATCAGTATCATTTTCTACTACTCTTGCAACTCCTATAGAAGAATAACAAAAACAATGAATAAATCTCTACGATTTCTTACTATTTTCTGAATTCCTAATTAAGCTGTTTTTTTTCGAATCTCAACTTGTACAAAACTTTATTTTAAACCAATAATTTTAATAAAAAATGGAGATATTTTTACATTTATTCGTTATCTTGTACAACTTGATGGTGGGGCAGAATCTGGCATTGTCATTTGAACATAGGAATACTCATTTCCTTTAGAACCCTAAAAATAACGTATTTGTGTATTTTTTTTAAATTTGTATTTTCCCATTGGGACTCCGCTGAACACTTTTAGCCTTTGTATGGGGACTGTCAAAGATTTCACCAATACAAATCTGCTATCGCCTCCGTCAAAATCGATTGTTATCACCCGATAGGCAATCCCTCTAGTCTGTTTGCGTATCATCGCAAATAATAAGCCGCGGCGGGAGATTTCGCGATGACGCGGCGAAAATCGGGCGAAAACGAAAATTGTTTCGTTAAGTTGGCGAGATGGCTTTGCGAGGCGATAACCGAGTGAGGCGAGAGGTTTATCGCGGCTTGGGGGGGTCATTACGCGAGTTTGGTATTCATGTTAGCGCCACCTCACAATGAGATGTTTTTCACAAAGATATATTACAATACAGTTTGGGGAAGGAATAATAAGTGAATCGTATCACTATACCTTAAGCTATCTGTATAAGAATCATAAAATAGGATTTTTTTTGTTGGCATCTGGTTGTGCAGTAAAGTAATCATTCTTCTTTCACAACTAGTTGCTAAAAAGGAAGCACAATTCTTTCATCGTAACACAGTTTCGATGGCGGCAGAAAGTTATTTTGGCACGACATCATTATTTTAGAATGATGAGTTTTTTTTAACTGTCAAGCTTTTTGGAGTAGCTAACAGAAGATCAAGTGTAACACTTTGGACTTTGTACCGTTCTTATTATCTGCGCCATAAGAGTTGAATTCCCACTGCAAGTGTTACCATTGATCTGCTGTTGTCCGTACAATACATGGCGTTTTGCTTACGCCAAATTCTTTTGACACTCGTAGCTACCAAAAATAGTTATTGATTTTTTTTTATTTATTACGGCATGGCCCAATGCCATCGGCCAAAATGTATTTAAGTTCACATTATAAATGCGTTTAGCACGTTTTATTACTTATTGTGTACTACTCCGGTCAAATAATGACCCCTAAATATTGGGAAACTGGGTACTAGAATACACGTTTTTTCTTCATACTCTAGATGGAAGTTAGTTTTAAAGCAGGATTGTAAAAGAAAAGGGCTCATTCACATTTACAGCTTCCTCTTACAAAACTGTCAATCGTCTAATGATTTTGTTATTTGTAAGAGAGTGCTCACCCTGACCTCGTGTTAAAAAACTGTCTGTGCATATCGGCCTGTGAATCTCGACCTTATAGTGCGAGTAGAATCAGTGAAGTCTCTCTTAACGTCACAAATCATGTCATTCCTGAAATAGAATGCTAACGGAGTACTAAACCACATAATCCCATTGAGTGATACACGGTCGTGTGTGAACAAACAGAAGCAACAAAGCCAGGGCCGGACGGACGCGGCGGCCGCCCGAGTCCCTCCCTGCCCGCTCCCAATGCAATGGCCACCGAATGGAGACAGAGTTTTAAAAACGTGAAGGTTCTCTTGAAAAGATAATGTCGGGAAACGACGGTTGCAAAATTATTTGATAGTTTTTGTTATAATGTCTACAGTGGCTATTTTGTGTTTAATATCACGTTAAGTTAATCAGAAAATGTTCGCGAATGACAGTATGGTGAATTTATTGGATAATTTGAGCAAGATCTGAAGTTTCAAGCTTTTAGCAAGAGTCCCGCTACAAGCTCGGGAGTGAACGTGACTGTCGAGCTGCTTCGTCCAGAGTGACGACGCTGCGGCGACTCCTCTGGATGAAGACATGAAGACGCGGCTACCCAGGGTGAACACGCTACTGCGACTCTATATGAGCTTCAATGGTCACGTAGGTGACCGAAGGTGAGGCAAAGCTCCATTGAAATGTGACAATGTCATTTTGCGAAATTGTTATTTTGCGCCTGAGCCTATTTGACCTTCACATAATTAAAGAGTTTTTAAATGTTCTATATATATTTCAAATAAAATTAAGAAATTCAATACAGCCTTTCGCTACACAGCCTTTCAGTCACCTTAGAAAATTCGATTAAACTGCTAAAAAGCCGAGTCTGCAAAAATTAGCATCACTGTCAAGACATTCCCCTAATGTAAGTGGGGTGTGAAGTCAGTCGTCGGGTCTAATTGGTCAGTACAGGCCGCTCCGGCTGGATGGGGGGATCGCGTGACTACTCGGGGCTGGCCGAGACGGAAGCGGACGGCGGAGACTGTCGGGCGGTAGTTCTACTTACAGACATGCTACTTCTGAGTAAGAATTGTGAAAGAATATACATTTTGTCTGTACGGTGGAACACAGAGAAAGGTGTACAGGAGAGTTTTTAAGGTTGAGATTTTCTCAAAAACTACTTGACCTATTGCAAAAATTCTTTCACTGTTTGATAGATAAAAGTTAAAACTAAGTAAGTACTTACTGTAAAAGAATTATTAAATTCGGTCCAGTAGTTTTTCAGAAAATCTCAACCTTATTGAGGCCCCGTGTATACTTATCTCTGTCTTCGACTGTACATAGAGCTCGGTGGCTCATTGGTTTTGTTTGGACATGCAATACGGAGGCCCCAGGTTCGACTCCCAGCCAGACCAACGTTTTTTTTTCGACGGAAAAACTTACGTACATTTACCGAGTGCTCTCAAAACGGTGAAGGAAAACATCGTGATGAAACCTGCATGTCGTAGAAGAAAAATAATCTAAGGCATGTGAAATCCGCATTGGGCCCGAATGGTGGATCATGGCCCCAGCTCCCTCGATGTAAGGGAAGGTCTGTGCCCGAGCAGTGGGGCAATGCAAATAGACTGATGATGATGCATTTGGTTTACCGTGATTTGGTTTTGACTGGGTAGGGAGACCAGCGGGGTTACTCTCACCTCTTATAGCGATTCAGTTTAGATTCCTAAACTGAGCCGAATAGCTATTTGCTGCAATGACGTTTGACGTCATTGTAGCAAATTGTCAGTTTGGGACCCTAAACTGGATCGCTATAAGAGGTGAGAGTAACCCCGCAGGGGTCAGGGGGGGAGGCGTCATTCCGAAATTTCTCTGATGGCAAATAATTTCCCGAATTACTAGCAGTTACAGCTGATAGGAATTTGGGAAATGAATGGCTGTCAGAAGAATTGTGCATTGACGCCTTTTTAAGACTTCATGGTAAGGTCCCTGAACCCAAGCGATCTCAGCCCTACCCTAAAATATTCCGTCAAAAATTGTGTCGCATAATTTTACGGCCGCGATTTCAAAGATTAATGAAATAACGCTGAATAATCCAAAAAATGTGGCATTAAACTTCATCGTTTTTATAACCGTTGCTCTTTTTACATGGTTATTCACACTTGATTAGCGCGTAAACGATTTATCGCCACACGGATGAACGATAAAACCTTTAAAACACAATAAAAATATCATCCACTCCCCTAAATTCGGGGAAATCACGACAAGAGCAATAATAGTAAAGCCGTAAGCGCCCCTAACGCAACAGCATAAAGCATAATACAGCATAACAAATACCGTAATACAGCAATCATAATTCCTTTATCGGCACTTGGGGCTATAAAAACAATGATATTAAATATTTATGTGGAGTGGAGTTTTTCCCGCGGCATGCGTCGAGAGGAGTGCTTTTTATTAATATCATAAAAAGACAGCAATTCGTTACAAGACTCGGCTATAAACAGCCATTCATGACTTACCAGAGTCCATAAGAGGTTGCCATGATGTTATCCAACCTTCGATAAGAAGATAAAATAGAATAGTAATAAACAAGGGCGTCGCCAGGGGGGGGGGGGGGGGGGGGGATATAAATTACAGATGCGTGTGAGAACAGGCGACGACGCGGCAGTGGACGGAATAGGAGTGACAGTAGTACTCTCCTCTCCCCGCTCGCTCTCACCTGACTAAGGACTTTGCATTTGGCTGGATACTTTTTCTAAGCTCTAGGGGCGCAACTGCCTTCCCCTTGGCGACTCCCTACGGTGACCAAATTGGCGACGTGTTGAAAAAGGGCCAAGTACGGTCTACTACAAACCGACGAGCATGTATGAAGAGATTTATGAATGTGGAGGAGTAGAGCCAACTAGCGCCGCCCATCTTAAAAAATAATATCTTCCAATATAATCCATTTTATTAAAAAAGCTATTTACGAAATGTTTATTACGATACATACTATTTTTTAAATGCTTATTTATAATGTGATTAAATGTCGGTAAGTTGTAGTTCGCATAATTGCGAAAAACGACCGGTTTTGGCACATTTGTGAACTACAACTTAGCTTGTCGCAATTATGCCATGTGTACATTTGAAAACACACATGTTGTGTACGGTGGAACACTGAGAAAGGTGTACAGGAGAGTTTTTAAGGTTGAGATTTTCTCAAAAACTACTTGACCTATTGCAAAAATTCTTTCACTGTTTGATAGATAAAAGTGAAACCTATGTAACTGTAAAAGAATTATTAAATTCGGTCCAGTAGTTTTTGAGAAAATCTCAACCTTATTGAGGCCCCCTGTATACTTATCTCTGTCGTCGACTGTACACATGAAAAATAGTATTTATCGTAATAAACATTTTGTAAATAGCTTTTTTAATAAAACTGATTATATTGGACGATATTATTTTTTTAAGATTGGCGGCTCTAGTTGGCTCTATGAAGGCTCTTAAACATGCAATCTCCAGTACAATAAGCTTGTAATTCCATTAAAACATCTCTTGCTGTCAAATTCATCAAAAACACTACGCAATTTCATTTCGTAATACAAATAAGGTCGTCTAAATAACGAAATTAGTTTTCCTCAGAAATAGAATTGACAAGCTCACTAATGGTGATCTGAAGGGCTGTCAAAGGACAATCCAATTATTCGTGTTATCGTCTGAGTACCTCAACAGGGCGAATACAAATTGATATTTTTACGTGAGCCTCCTGTAGAAAATGCCTCTTCAGTTCCCTTCAATGCGTTTGGTTATGCGTCGGTGGAGACTTGTAGAGGACGTAGTCTAGTAACAACTGTTACTTCAAGACCGATGACACTGTGAAGACTGGAGATAATGATGTGCCTATAAGGAGAGAGAGAGAGTAACATACCCATACAACTTAATTTAATTCATAATTCATTTATTCCTTGCTTTATGTGGTAACATGGTTGTTAGATAGTACAGGAAGTGCTCACATAAACCCTGTAATTTATTTTATGCACTTTTATTAATTGTTTACATATTTATTTGGATATTATTATGTCTTGTAGAATTGTTTATTCTTACGAATAATTATAGGTATATGAACACAAAATACAGTATATGAATACAAATACTTTTGTCGACTACTCGAACAAGGTTGACTGGAAGAAATCCCCTGACCGAGATTCCGCCTTTATACTAATTTAGTTTCTGTCTGTATTTTGTCCAGTGTTACTTTAGTAAAAAAATTACAATGAAGCGTAAACAAACAAACAAACAAAGAGATAACTCTTAAGAAGCTAAGAAAACCGAAACTAATATAGAATATGAAAACTCCATCTTGGCCACCTGATGAGAAATAAAAGTATTTTCTACAACTGATTCTACATAGAAATAAGAAGCCAAGAAGCAGGAAAATATAACGGTTTACGAACTTACGCTTACTTACAGATTGAGACTGGTTAACGTGCTTTCCGAAGCACGGAGGAACTCAGATGAAAATGTCACATAGAGGTCACCCATCCAGGTACAAGGCTCGCCCAAAGTTATAGAAAGTTTTAAACGTGTAGCTAATACAAATAAAAGTGTAGCACAGGAGAGTATTAAGGTTGAGATATACTCGAAGAAAACATGACCTATTTTTGAAAATTACAATTACAAAGTGTGTAAACTATCTACTAGTAAAATAATTACTACAACCGGTAAGTAGTTCTAGAGAAAAACTGAACCTTATTGATCTTCTTCTTCTTCAGCATACAGCAGCCCACTACTGGGCATATGCCTCTCCATGAATCCTCCATGTGGGCCGATCCCAAGGTTGTCTGGTCCACACCGAGCCAGCAACCCTCTTGATGTCGTCGGACCATCTGGCTGGTGGTCTGCCCACGCTTCTTGAACCCGTCCGGGGTCTCCACATTACAAATACAAATACCTTTATTTACCAAAAAGATTATTACAATTTACAAAAATATAAATGTAAGTCCTCATGATGGTTCGTCAAAAAACTCCTTCACTGAATACAGTGTTCGATTCAATAAATGCTTCGTTAGTGAAGATTTAAATGCGTTGAATTTCTTCTCAGCTTGTATGTCCACCGGGAGACTGTTGAACAGTTTGATACCATTGATTCTGGCATTTTTTTCAGTGATCTTTAGTCTGTGCTTAGGCATTATGAGTTTATGCGCATTCTGAGTACTTCGTATAGCATGAGTTGACGTGGACCCCACAGTATCGTATAACTCTCTGTTCGTGAACACCCACATGATGACATCCCGTATGTATAGCGATGCAACTGTCATTATTTCCATGTCCTTGAAAGCATCTCTGCAGGATATCATTAGAACGCACTTACCCCATCGACCATCGTTTCGGCGACAGAGGTCGCGTCCAGGCCCATTTCAGTTTGGCCACTCGTTGGCCGATGTCGGTGACACGGGTCCGTAGGCGTATGGTCTCATTTCTCACTCTGTCGCGTAGGGATATATACCGAGCATCGTGACCTTATTGATACATGTATATTTATCTCTGTTTTGGCTTGGACTCCGCATAGCGATTGTAAAGAGGCCTTGTCACAAATGTTTCCTCGGATGACTGAAGCCCCATCGCAACACGAAAGTGTCTCATAAGCGGACAATGTCGCGACTCCCGAGACGTGATGGAGAGTGGACGTGTCCTCCATTAGGGCGAATAAAACTTTTTATTGGCGGCGCGCGACAGTTTATGAGCTATCCGCGTCGGTGACCGCCGCGACTCGGGACTGCGACAACTTTATAATATCACTCGTCCCGGGGGACACAGCAGCCTAATTCTGAGCCAGGGCTATTGTTCGTTAACACTGGGAGAATAGAAAGAAACATATGTTGGATTGACATACTGAATCCGCGTATCTATTAGTCAACAATTGACGCGCACGTGACGCTCAACAAGATTGTTGCACATTGCACAACGCGCGACGTTTCCTGGACAGAAAAAAAAAGTTCCTCGTTGTCGTTCAACATGATGAGCGACATTTTGTGCAGTATGTCGTGCGTCAAATGTTGCCTAATAGATAAGAGGCTTCAAGAAACAGGGGTGCCCTTAGCAGCTTTTAATTAGCTGTTGATTTCTAGCAAAAACAAATAACCAATTAAAATTTAAAAAATTTAAAAAATTACTATTTAGGAAAACAATTAGAAATAGTTTGTAGCAGTTGTAGTTGAAGTTGCGAATACTTAACAACCACGTTTAATCTTTTCTTTCCGTACAGGCTACCGCAACGCCGAATCTAGATGCATATGTGAGTTTCTTAGAAGCCTCCTGTAATTTGTACTAATATTAATACGTCTTAAGATGCCAGTTAAAAATTATTACCACTTGCGGTATGGTCACGACATGTCCTGAATAAGGCTGCGATACCAATCCCGGGAGTGACAACGTGATCGTAAAATTTTGAGTCTTTAATGCAAACTTGGTGTAAACTATTTACTCAAGAGATACTTTAGAACTTTGACCTTTGAGCCTGCACGTATCACGATATGTTGTATATGTGTATATAACAAACAAACTTGTACCTAAGTGACCTGACTTACGTTAATTTTACTTATATAACAATTACTGTAATGATCACATACCATCAGCTGAACCGTTAACTTTTTTATCCTCTTTGACATTTTTATTATTTGTATAGATTGTAGTTATTATTATTGACATTGAATATTAATTTATAATTATTATATTACATAATATTATATTCAGTAGATGGTCTAATAGTCTAGTGTGTAACTGTTAATGCTATTAACAATCGATTATTATTATTTTAAAATAAGACGATCATCATTAGAAATAGGACTACATTACTCTTTTGTAAGAAAATAAATGAAATCTAAATCTTTTATTGATTATTTACCTTTACTTTGCAAAGTCGAGTAAAAGAGTCTATGCAGCGATGTATCATAGTTTAAGTGGTCGAACCGATCCAATTTTTGTTTCACTCCGTTGAAGTTCAGCGAATAGCGATACGAAGTTATCTCGTGTCGCCAGCCGGCGGCTCGCGGGGTCTCCCCGGGACTTCCCCTCCTCACTGGGACTCCCCGGACTCACTGGGGCTAACCCGGGATCAGCGAGGTGACTTCTCGCAAATCGTAAATACCCCCGTTATAACTTGTTGGAATCGGCGCTGAAATATTGTTATGATCTCAATGAAGTATCGTGCTTCGGCTAATATAAGTGGAAACATTCTTGGGCCAACGCCAACAAGCTTATATGGCTACTATGTACTGAAGATTTTACATGGAACACGCATTGAAGACCTTTACAATGAAACAACAGAACTTATTTCAAAAAACAAAAACCCGACTGCAAAAAAAACTATCCCTTTTTGATTAATTTTTTATACCCTATGACACTCCCGTAATGAAGACGAATCTAACGATACCTCATACACCAAAATCCGTCAAGCCGTTTAGGCTACAGGATGGCAGGGAGGAATGGACATACATTCATACACATCAAACACCCGAAAAACTTCCTCCTTCTGGGGCAGTCGGGTAAAAACAGGGTTGCCTATAAATTTACTTAGCTGTTGATTTCTAGTTAAAACAACTAAATACAGCTGTATACTTCAGATAAAGTAATTGTAAACAACAACAAACTAGCTAGGAAAACAAATAGCAAAAACCAAACACTTGGCTGTACCTAGTTCCAATTTGTTTAACTGCAGTTGCGAGTATGTAACAAACACAGCTAATCTTTTCTTTTCGTGCAGCATTTAATAACAAAAATAAATTTATTTATTTCGTAACAAGAATTTAACTTAAATACAATTTTAATAAGGAACCATTCTCTATTAGGTTTCAATTGCTATGTAGTCCATTGAAACTTCAAAATAAGATCCTCGTAGAATTTCAATTTAACCAGGACATTACAAATTACCAAAATTAATTTCACCATTCCATAGAAATTGTCACAAGCAAAAAAAAGTCTACGACGATTCTATTCATCGGTGTTTCAATCTAGATTTTATCTTAAAAATCTTTTTAAGTCACTCGCAGTTTGGAAACACAATGAAATTATCAAAATTAGTAATCGCCTTTTATCTCGGCATCAAATAGCAATCTGAAGCGGCGGCGGTGGCGAGCGGGAACAAAGGCACGCGGAGTTGACACACAGCTTATTCATTCACAGTGGGATCACTACGACACAGTATGATTCTAGCCAAGTGGCATTGACTTTCGTTAACGCTAGTAGAATAGAAAGAAAAATGTATTTGATAGACATTTAAGTAAATGTCAATCCTGTACATGTTTCTTTATATTACCATGGCGTTAACAAAATTCAATGCCTTACCTTTTGGGGTAGCCCCTTCTATCCAAGTAAAAGAAAAACATTTCTACTCTACAGTATAAATGTTTTTCTTCACAGTATTGAGAGAACTCAGTAAATATACGTTAGTTTCTAATAAAAGCAGTGGACTGACATGAGCAATGAGCATATACTCATAGGTAAGATTTATGTAAAAGGTATCGTCGTCGTCGTCAGCCTGTATCCGTCCACTGCTGGACGTAGGCCTTCTCGCAATCCTTCCATTGTCTTCTATTTGTGGCCGTACGCATCCATTTCTTCCCACATGTGCGAGAGATGTCGTCAGACCATCTCATCGGTGGTCTTCCCACGCTGCGATGCCCCGTGCGTGGCCTCCAGACTGTAGCTTTGTACGTCCAGCGGTCGTCGTCTCTGCGTGCAACGTGCCCTGCCCATCTCCACTTCAGGGAAGCCATCCTTTCCCCAATATCCACCAGCTTGGTCCGCCGTATGTAAAAGGTATACAGTGGTCTAATTATCTCAAGATCTACTTGACTGATCGTAAAAGTTATAATTAATTGAACGTTCATTCTCAGGATAACCTGTTAAATATCTTCGTTAACGACTTTCGAATCAGTGTCCCTGCCATAAAAATGTAATTACAGGATAATGTATTTACATAACATCTCACAAAGTACTTTATATTTTAAAAATAATTAACTTTTACACACGTTTATACCTAATTACCTCGGTAATGGGGTATATGTTATGTTTTATGGTCGAAAAATTGTGTAAGTAGTTAAGAATTATTTGGGATTATTAAAGAGACTTCTGAAATCAAGATACTAGTTTTCCGTATGTTGATCTATGAATTATTTCTTATGCATTAGTAATTTGTTAAGCTGTGAAAGTGTTTAATGCGTATTAGTTTTTATTTACTTAGCGTCTCTTCTCTGACATTAACCAACAAATAGGTTAATTAGATAAAACGGGAATTACCGTGTTAAACATTTATTATTGATGTCTCGATATTTCGACAGCATTGCAGCCATCATGGTCACGAGTAGACTGAAGTCGGTGAGTGTTAAACAAATAGGTTGTACCACCATAATCAATTGGCATTTGCTTTCGATAACGCAAGTAGAATAGGAAGAAAAATGAATGATATTGGCATTTGTTTTTTCGTTAGCAAATGTCAAACCAATTTTTATTTGTATTCTACTGGCTGTAACGAAAAAAAAATCCACTTGGCTAGGTTAAGTTGTCCCGCTGTGTCGCGCAGTCTGTGTGCCGGTGCCGCCTTTGATCTGCCGCAAAGGCTTTGAAGAGCCGCCTGCGACTTTTTCTGTCATCGGCTGGTGTAATGGATGCGGTGCGCGGTTGCTCATTTGCGTTCCGTTTGCTGTTTGAGGGGAAGTGGACTGTTCCCCCACCTATGTTAGTGGGGTAAAACCTTACCTCAAATACAAATCGCTCGGTATAAAATAGAGAAAAAACATGGCTAACAACACTATTCTGTAATTTTGTAAAGTTCTTCCCGGAGGGAAAGGCAAAGCCAACTAGAGCATACAGCCTGGTCTGATGTTAATAGAATGTATGAAATCTTATAAATACATACATATATACGAAGATAACGTTGCCTACACCTAAGCACAACCCTCTCAAACCCCTAAACGAAATAACTCAACGATCTACGCAATAATCGAATTATGCAAGGAATCTTTGCTAAGAGCACAAAACGTCACAAGCACGACTTCTTTCGAGCACTCCAATTAATAGAAACGTTCGCGGACATAAACTGATTAACTTAATCACTAAATACCACGGAAACTATTTAATTAGAATTATCACAAAAAAGTAGCTAATGTCGTTTCGCGCGCTTTTCAAGAAATCCTCTGTAATTTGCGTTTTTTAATGATTTTTTATATAATTTCATTTATGTAACGTCGTGACATTTTCCGGGTACTTGTTACCACATATTCACATATTAGAGATATTAAGGGCCTTCCATGAGCCAACTAGCGCCGCCAATCTTAAAAAAAAAACAATATCTTCCAATATAATTTATTTATAACGTGATTCAATTTCGGTGAATTGTAGTTTTTGGCACATTTGTGAACTACAACTTAGCTTGTCGCAATTATGCCATGTATTGCATATTGAAAAATAGTATTCATTCTAATAAACATTTGGTAAATAGCTATTAATAAAATTTATTAAATTGGAAGATATTATTTTTTCAAGATTGGCGGCGCTAGTTGGCTCATGGAAGTATTTCTATGAAACTTGTTGTAACAGAAGCGAATACAGTACCCTATTTAAAGGATGCGTTCCTTTCAGCGACATTTGGAACTCATATCCAATCTACCAAAATAAGGCTTTTCTTTCCTGAGTGCCAACCTCTCCCTTAACCCTTCCGACATTAATCATAATTAGTTTTTAATTTGGCCTTCCCTGAATCTTGTCTATGGTTGCCAGCTGGCGGGGCTAGGGTTGCCAGGATCTGAAATAGAAAAACCGGATGGAAGTAAAAAAAATCCTGATGCTTAATTTTATTAACCAAAGACCGGATAATTGATTTATTAACCAGCGAACCATCATAATAGAATCAGGTTTTATTGACGTTGATTGTATGTATATATTTTTTCTCGGAGGATGTGATGGTGTTTTAAGAGATTGATAGTTCAGTCTCTTATGCTGTTATTCATAAACCTAGTTAAACCTCAATTCCCTTAAATCGTGCTATCCCTATCACACTTCGTAAAAAAAGGTTAAGATAGAAAGGGGGCCTAGACGGTGGCGTAATTTAATTTATGAATACGTGCCTTAGTGGCTTTAACTTTCGTTAACGCCAGTAGAATGCAAAGAAAAATGTATGTGGATGGCATTTACTTTTTTTGTTAGCAAATGCCAATGTCATCCAGTCTGAGGCTTTGCTAATGAGTTTTCCTCAGATTTTTTTTAATTCTGAGTCTCTGGATTCGAAGCGCGAGGAAAGTTAGTTTGGGTGATAATTGAAGCATTTTTTTAATATAATCTAAACGCAAGCGCAAGCAGTGAACTCGCTATTACAAACGTCAAATTCCATAAACGTTTCACAGTTGTAAGAGCTATGAATTTGGTTTTAAAATCCGGTTTCACCCGGTTTTATCCTGTTACACGCGTCCCTCAGTGCACGCAGGCTAATGTGCCGGGCCGGGGCAGGCCCCAACGCTGGGTAATAACAATAATTGTGCCCATAACCGGCGGAATGCTCGTTACGCAGATTATTCGACTTTTGAGAACAATACCGCAGATTATGGTGCCTTTGTCGAGAGGCGTGAACGAGAACGTTAGATGTTGCTAATAAATAAATGATTAGCGCATTAATGTAATTATCGAGATTTGTGATCATAATTTAGTAGTACGTACGGTGGAACACATAGAAAGGTGTATAGGAGAGTTTTTAAGGTTGAGATTTTCTCAAAAACTACTTGACCTATTGCAAAAATTCTTTCACTGTTCGATAGACAAAAATTAAAACTCTGTAGGTGTAAAAGAATTATTAAATTCGGTCCAGTAGTTTTTGAGAAAATCGCTACCTTATTGAGGCCCCCTGTATACTTATCTCTGTCTTCGACTGTACAATCTAAAACAGAGAAATATACAGAGGGCATTTTTAAAGTTAAGATTTTGTCAAAAACTACTCTGGACTAATTCTTAATTTTTTATTGCCTATCGTTTGCGCGTAGCGGTCGTCGTAGCGGACGTGCGTAGGCATCGTAGCGGTAGTCGCGCGTAGCTAACTTCGTAGGCTTCATAATTCGGATTGTTACGTTTTTTGACTTTAGTACGGTCGAAGACAGATAAAGGTGTACAATAGAGTTTTTAAGGTTGAGATTTTCTCAAAAACTACTTGACCGATTGTAAAAATTATTTCACTATTAGATAAAAGTGAAAACTATGTAGGTAAATGTAAAGAATTTTTAAAATTTTAGAGAAAACATTTGTGTTTGTTGAAGTTTTTGAGAAAATGTCAACCTCATTTAGGCCCCCTGTATACTTATCTCTGTCTTCGTGTGTACATATTTATTTTATTTTTTAATCATGAAGGTACACAGAATACACATGATTGGTAACACTTATTTTCGATTTCAACTCTTACTACACAGATAATAAAAACGATCCAAAGTCTAAACTGTTACGTGATAAGTATGCTTTCGACTTACAAATGTAGATTTTTTTTATAATTTCGCTGCCACTTTTGGTCAGTTTCATGTACCCATAGTGGTAAAGAATATTAGTATTAGTAGTTTTTATCCTACATTAAACATGGCTCCTAACATTAGAATTAAAAAAAACACATACGCTTGATCATCCTTCATTCTAATTACCTACGATTTACAACCTCTGCCTGCGCGGCCAGTTTACCGGGTGTCCAACGGATGAGTGGCCCGACAAGTTTCATTCCTGTTTCTGAAATGCGAAGTTTGCAGCATTAGTTCCTCGTAGATAAGTTCAAGAAGGTTTAGCTTAGTTGTACCCGCTCGTTACAGGAATGCACGCTCGGCTGCGAACTATTAAAATTAAACTGTCGGAGACGACGGGCGTAGAGCTTATAAAATGGAGACGATAATGTCTAATTTAATTTCAAAATCACCGGTTTCATAGTTGAAAAGAGAAGTACCTAGACAAAGTTCAGACCGCAGTGATTCTTAACAGAAACAAAGCATGGTGATGGATTTAGCAGCTCAGCTGTAGTGGGAAACTTGAATCTACCTCGAAACTAAGTAGAATCGAATTCCAACCAATATACGTGATATCCGTTAGTCCGTTCGACAATATAAGTGAGTGATATCCATTTCATCCTCATCGTCCGCCCATATCAGTCCACTGCTGGACGTAGGCCTCTCCCAAAGCACGCCACTAAACCCGCCCCATTTCGGTCCTCTGCAACCAGTCCCTGCCAGCCATCTTGCGAAGGTCATCCCTCCATCTGGTCGGGGGGCCTCCATTCGAGAACTCGTCATCGGTTATCGGTTCTATGACAGATGTGACCAGCCCACTGTCACTTCAGTTTGCTGATTCAATGAGCAATGTCAACCACTTTTGTCTTCTGACGGATATACTCATTTATATATAATAATTTACAAAACAACCACTTTGGACAATAAAATCAAAATTATCAAAACAATTTTGCAACCGTCACATTTCAGTCATTTTAAAAAGTCCGTCTCCTCCTGCCTGAATACTCCTGACTCCCTCCATTGCTCGTAGTGATGCACGCACACTGGTCTCGCGTCTCGCGTGAAGTTTATGAGGAATGCTAAACAATACGTGGCAATATCCCGGGCATTATGCTAATAAAACGAGCAGTCTCGGCCCCAAGCACGAACGGGAATATTTTGATTAAAACTTATAAAAAACTCTTTGATACGCGCCACGGCGTCAGTTACAAGCGGAGGCGTTTCAAAAATGGATTTTATTTAGTAGTTTTATAATTGGACTCGACAGTTGCCTAAAGATTAGTTTCTAGCGTCTATGTATGATAAATATTATAAGAAGGGAAATCTTAGTTTGGAACTTAAAACTAATACAATTATTAATAATTTAGAATCATATATAACAGTTCAGTGTTGTTGCGGCACATAATTTAGCAGAAGCATGAGTCGTAGTTCCATGGTCGAGTCTGGTCACTAAGTTAATTCCTAAACGCACCTTTCACAGTCACTCATATGCTACGTCGCGTAACAGTGACCGAGACGACTCCCTTAGTGACGATTAAAATTAGCGTGGAACACTCTGGAATAGCTACAAATCAAGTTAGAGCATAATAATAGTGTATGGTGGTCTTCCTTTCGTCCTCCAAATGAGTCTGCAACCCTGGACATCATCAGTCTAATCATATTGCTCCACTGTTTGGGCACAAACCTTCCCTTACATCGAGGGAGCTGGGGCTATGATCCAGTGCGAATTGGCGGATTTCACATGCCTTACATTTTTTCTTCTTCTACGGCATGCAGGTTTCATCACGGTTCACACCTGAGTTATGTACTGGGACCTTTGGTATCTTGAAATAAAAGGTTTTATTTTATTATTAACTTTAACCGCTGCAAGTGACTGACTCGAGGCTGTGATAAAGGAGACATCTCCCAAAACTTGTTAAAAATGTATCAATTTAACTTTCCCGCGATACCGTCGCCGGGTGTACTCCGCCCTTTGACAGACCACCCTTCCCTAATTTCGTATTGAAAAACTTCGATAATTAATCTTTTTCTTATAAAAAGTAACCTGGTTCATATTTCTAAATCTACTATCTAAATGTAAATAAATATCATGGACTTTAAAAAAAGTATTTTTGTAAAGTAACAGGTGACTTCTCTGGAGGAAAAATCTAAGACTACGGTAGAGTAGGTACTTACCTATTATGACTCTTTAAATTGACATTGGCAGATAACAAAAAATGTAGAGTCCATTACAGTAAAATTAATTAAATTTTATCCCCATAACCAAATAATTAATTGGTATTTGAAGAAGCGCAAAAGGTACGTAACTATAGTATGACCGTCTAAATCAGTCTTCGCATGCGCGGTACAGGGATGCGGGGGTAGGACGACAACGGGGACCGAGAGAGGTGCGGGGGGCGAGCGAACTGAGTTGTAACAGAAATGCGCCTGCGCCTAATGCGCCTAAATTCACATTTATGAATACATACTGCTTATTTAAAAAAAAACAGAAATTGATTATCAATAATTTCAAGTCAACCAACGTGAAAACTCAAAAAAAAAGTCATCATAGCCCCGTGCCTCGGGGCGTACGTCAAGCAGTTGGTCCCGGTCGCTGTCGCTCAGCAGCAGTCGTCAGGACATGGCCTCAATAACTATGACAACAGGTTTGGTCACTAAACCACACTAAAAGAAGAATAACTAATCTTTAATTCTTCTTACATCGTTGCCTGGCCTCCTTTTCCCTTTAGTAGGCAATCCTACTGATAATTAGGCTACTGAGTGTCCTTAGCGACGATCATAGTTCATTATAGTCCTCGTAAATAGCCGTTCACCGTGACCCGAGCCCGTCCGGCGCAAACTTCCCCGGCAAAATGACCATTAGGTGTAATAAAAGTTTTTACGACGCGGACTTTACGCGAGTTGGTGCGTTGTTGGCCGCTTAGCAGTTAGCGTACAACACGCCACTAAAGTGTGCACTCTATCTGTATGGAATCTGAAGGTACAATGTAACTCATGGGTGGTAGATTGTACGGTTTTATTGAGTAATGTTTCAATCCTAGTTTTCTATGACATTTAATTATTTCATTGCAATTCTATCGTTTATGGTGATAGTACTTGTAAGGCAAGTTTAGAATGATTGGTTTTGGTATTGGAAGCTCGTAACTTGCTGTTAATTGGTTAGGACAATGCCAATAATGGTAGCCAAGATTATTACGACAGGACTACACCATAGACTTACCCAGAGGCACGCAAAAACACTTGCCACTGGTATAAGGGAGCCTTCAAATATATTCATATCCATTTATTTAGTAAATATTTCATTTGTCATGACATGTGACATGTCATTAAAATATGAATTATTATTAATAATTCAATGTATCTACCAAAACCCACATAAGGTCGATAAATCATACAAATCAGGCATCCCTAAAAATTCAGAGTGACGTCACTAATGGCCGACTAGCGTTTTTGAAAAAAACGGCGATATATTTTATTTTTAATTTCATTTTTTACAGTCATCTTCTACTTTTATGTAAATGTCGTAGCTGCCACAATAGACCTTTGAGGTCGCAGTGACCCTTGGGCGTGTACCAACACCTTGATATCAAATAATAATAATAAGAAATTAGGAATACTTTAGAATATTTCGTATCGAGTAGGTAATAAAAATGGCATAATGCAAGCAGACTAGCTTATTATTTTTCTTCTTCAAAAAGTCACCAATTAGGGCAGAAACTATTACTTTATAGCTGAATGAATAATAATATTTAAGGGCCTGACATAAGTCAACTAGCGCCGCCAATCTTAAAAAATTAATATCTTTCAATTTAATCAATATTAAGTCAATACCAATGGCTAGGCAGGAGCGCATGGATACATACATGGTGTGGTCATAGTAACCATTCCCTGGCAGTACTTCTCCATACTCGCAGTACGGAATGCATTACGAGTGGCGCCGCGCCGCGGATTTATGTGGGAATTATTAACGCCTGCTCGAGCCCTTTGGAACCTATTAAGTACTTGTGTGTGGTGTCGGCCATGAGCTGAAGCGATCTTTGCGTAATTTTGAAGGTGTGGACACATTATAGTGTTTTCTTTTATATATGTGTATACGAGTATTTACATAGGTTTAATTAGTAATTTTATTTTGTAATTAAGGTTAATTAATACATATTTTTGTTACGAAAATCTGCCAAGTTAAGGGGCTGACATGAGCCAACTAGCGCCGCCAATCTTAAAAAAATAATATCTACCAATATAATAAATTTTATTAAAAAAGCTATTTACAAAATGTTTATTACGATAAATACTATTTTTTAAATGCTTATTTATAACGTTATTCAATTTCGGTAAGTTGTAGTTCGCATAATTGCGTAAAACGGTCGTTTTTAGCATATTTGAGAACTACAACTTGGCTTGTCGCAATTATGCCATGTATTGTATATTGAAAAATAGTATTTATCCTAATACAGATTGTTTACATAGCTTTTTTAATAAAAATGATTATTTTGGAAAAAAAAAAATTTTTAAGATTGGCGGCGCTAGTTGGCTTATGTAAAGCCCTTAATGAGACTAAAAATATATACCTACCTATTATAGTATAGCTCCCGTGTATGGTGGCTTGCTATAATGTAATATATAGCACAGTATATTAATATATATTATAGCCTAGGTATGTGTTTTTGTTTATTACTGTAGTTTTAAATGTAATCATGTTTTCAAGTTAGTTGTGCTAATTGTGTTAGTGCTTCCAAAGTGTTATTTAACTTGGCATTATTTTGAATTTCATAGGTACCACAATAAATAGAACTTGGCTCCAAAGTCAAAGTCAAATTTCTTTATTGCAAGTAAGCACGTTGTGTACATTTTTGCACGTCAAAATATTTTTGAATTTACATTTACACCACTTTGCAAGGAAAAGGTGCCAACGCTGAGGAGAAAACTCCCTTTTCATCATTTATATTTTTAGTGAGATCCAATTTTACCGATCACACCTGTCCCAGAATAAGGAAGGATCTTCTCTTTACAACACATAATATAGCTACAACTATTATGCATGCGCTCATATCTAATATCCGATTCCAAGAATCGCTAAAACTTACCACTTCAGCTGTATCGATTCTCAGAACTAGTGTTTAGTAGTTTAGTAAGTTTACGAGCTCGTGGCGCGAGCATCAACTGCAAAACGCGATTATTTACCATCACTCGCTGCCCCATAAAATAGACTGAGGCCTCATAAACTATATCGATCATGTATATAACCAAGCACCTACTATAAACTGAAGTAGAAGACGAAAGTTTTGTAGGATTTGTTATGTTGAACACAACAATGATATTTAGATTCTAATGCTAAGTTTGTGCCAAGAATATTTTTCGTACACAATATTTTCACAGAGCTACAATGAAGCCGTTGTAATAAAATTAATGTAATTTAAAAAAGCAAGTTATTCCATTAGGGAATTTATTATGGAATTACAGTCGACATATTTTTAAAAAGACATTGCCGCTTTTCAATGGAGCTTTGCCCCAGCTACAAAACTACGTGACCATTTAAGCTGTACCTATCATTTTGATGGGGATTTATTACAGGTTTCATATTGCATAATTATAATCAGTATCATTTACTACAACTTTCGCAACTCCTATAGAAGAATAACAAAAACAATGAATAAATCGCTTCGATTTCTTACTATTTTCAGAATTCTTAATTAAGCTGTTTTTTTTCGAATCGCAACTTGTACAAAACCTTATTTTAAATCAATAATTTTAATAAGAAACGGAGATATTTTTACATTTATTCGTTATCTTGTACAACTTGCGGTTGATGGTGGGGCAGAATCTGGCTTTGTCAGTTAGGCAGAGCGTAAACTATTCTAAAAATGGAATTTTGATTAAAAAGGTAATAACCTCATATAGGTCTATTACAACAGAAACCCTTCAAGGTCGGTGATCCACCGTCTTTAAACGACGATGACCTTACTCATAAAAATAATACCTGACACATTGTGTCGCTTTGCCGTCCTGTCTTTGAGGGCTATTAAATTTATTATTTTAATTAATAATTATTTTAAAAAATAACAAAGCTACAATTCGCGCATTAGAGAATAACCATTTATTGTGGTCGGTAAATTATGTTAAAAAAATATTCGTGAAGAATAAAAATAGTGTTTGGACATGAGCAAATTTTTTGGCTGGTAATATGATTATTTTTAAGATTTAGGTATTGCTTTATTTCACGACAATAACAAATGTTTTGATCAAGATAAAAATCATTTATTGCCACGTTTACATGATGTAGGACACTATGTATAATGAGACTCAACTAAACGGAGGCACATAAAAAAAATGAATTTAGGTAGTAGAGGAATTAAAATTGGAGTACTTACTTATTTAATAAGAATATTGTTAAATAAATCCCCGCGTAAGAATATGTGTAAGGAAGTTTTCCTTTCAGTTCGGCGTTATCCTTAATTGTAAAACTCGCCTCCACTTATGTTTTGGGCGGTGCCAATAACATTATTAGTGTGAAGTGGCAGCGATAACGGCCACTTACGTTGCGACCGTGTGAACTTAACGATGTCGTTTCACGTGTAAAACGTTACATTTCAAAAAGCGCCTAAGGTAAGCTTTTAGGCGATAAAATCGCTTCAACTCTGGTTGGTTCATTTTAAATTGCGATATAAATCTCGTATCGTCCGGGTTTTACAGAGACGATACCTATCCGGTAAGCTCTTTGACGCTTCGTCTGTGAAATCGCTATCGCTTGTGCCTTGGACTGCGGTATCCATTACAGTTACTGATTACGAAGCGATATGAGTGTTTGAACACGGGACTACACGTGTAGAACATTATTTAGATAATAACGCCTGTGATGTTTAAAATATCGTTGATAATAATAATATTAAGTATTTTACAGACATTAGATATTTATTTTCATAACGATTTTTTTCCCAGAACACTTACCCAATATACATGAAATCGGTACAAAAGACATTGCCAGATTTCAATGGAGCTTTGCCCCACCTACAAAACTACGTGACCATTTAAGCTGTACCTATCATTTTGTTGGGGACTTATTACAGGTTGAAACTGTAATAAGATATTGCATAATCATAGTCAGTATCATTTTCTACTACTCTCGCAACTCCTATAGAAGAATAACAAAAACATTGAATAATTCGCTTCGATTTCTTACTATTTTCTGAATTCTTAATTAAGCTGTTTGTTTCGAATCGCAATTTGTACATAACATTAATTTAAACCAATAATTTTAATAAAAAAACGGAGATACTCTTACATTTATTCGTTATCTTGTACAACTTGCAGTCGATGGTGGGGCAGAATCTGGCATTGTCATTTGCAAGCGAAAAATTATGTCCACGATGAGCGCATAGAGACGAAGCGATACGACAGGGGTGTCGTATTAAAGAGATGCGTATATGTCGATAATATCTCCTACACTAGTTACACATGTCGCGACGCAATGATGCGCTCATGTGCGGGCAGACACGGGCGCCCTCCTGGTACAGGTCTATGGGGTAAGTGGTCTGTGGTGTAGATCTCAACCTTATTGAGGCCCCTGTATATTTATCTCTATCCTCGTGTGTACCTGAAGTACGATTTCAACTCTTATGGCGTAGATATTAAAACGGTATTTTAAAAAAGTCCTTTCGACTGTACCAAAGTATAAAATGAATTGAAATTGAGACACTTTTTATGCATTTTTATCACTTAGAATATTCACAGTGCTTCAATATGAAATATAAATGCAGACAGCTTTATCAAAAGAGCATTTCAAATGAGGAAGACATTGCTTCTCTGAAGTTTCTTTGTACTGACTTTACTCTTAGTTTTGAGTTTTGTTCCAAGACAAAGCTACGTTCTCACTTCACCCTCAGCAGCTAAAGAAGAGCTACATTATTTACTGTACGGTGGAACACAGAGAAAGGTATACAGGAGAGTTTTTAGGTTTGAGATTTTCTCAAAAACTACTTCATATATTGCAAAAATTATTTCACTGTTTGATAGATAACAGTTAAAACTATGTAACTGTAAAATAATTATTAAATTCGGTTCAGTAATTTTTGAGAAAATCTCTACCTTATTGAGGCCCCCTGTATACTTATCTCTGTCTTCGACTGTACCTCAGCCCAAATCAAGTGTCGTATTTTGTAAACAAAAACTACCCTACCTTACTAACATTTGAAGCTTTTCTGTGATTATTGCACAGTTATTTTCACATTATGAGATCGGATTACTTTATTTTCACAATGATGAACAGGTTCGATCAATCAGTTCCTTCAATACATCACAACAGGTAATTAGACGATCACATTTGTTTACAAAATAAGACACTTGATTTGGGCTTCGGTATATGTACATAATATATAAGACAGAATTTTAATGAGGGTCAAAGGACTTGCGATACGGAGGTCCCCGGTTCGATTCCCAGCCAGGGCAGCCATGCACTAATGAGTAATCCTCAGTTTTTTCGACGGAAAAACTTACGTACATTTACCGAGTACTCTCAAAACGGTGAAGGAAAACATCGTAATGTTACCTGCACGCCGTAGAAGTAAAAAATCTAAGGCATGTGAAATCTGCCAATCCGCAGTGGGCCCGCGTTGTGGATCATGGCCCTAGCTCCCTCGATGTAAGGGAAGGTCTGTGCTCGAGCAGTGGGGCAATATAATTAGACTGATGAGTGATGATATAGGAGCAAGCCAGATAGAAAAGACTTAAGATGAGGACGCGTCGCAGACACGATTTTTTTTAAACATACCGAAAAAACGGAGCACGGACTCGACGACGTCGCAACAGCTGGCGCTATTGTGGTTTTCGGCATCGCGTGTGTCCGTGCACCGTCCTATCTTTTGCTGTTATTCATAAACCTAGTTAAACTTCACTTCCATTAAATCGTGTTGCTATCCCTTTCACACTTCGTTAAATGGTTAAGATAGAAAGGGGCAGGGGGCCTAAACGGTGGCATAACTTTATATCGCCTAGGACGTAGACGAGTGAGGCCCGGTATCCACCAAAGCGGAGAGGACAATAGATGTGTGTTGAATAACCAATCAGATTTCGTTATTTCCACATCTCCTCTCCGCTTAGCTTCCGCGTGTCCGCGCTTTGTCCGCGCTCGGTCTTTTCTATGTGTTTTGCGACGCGACGCTTCCATACATTTTGTACGGGCGCCGCGTCCGCGACTTATATCTTTTCTGTCTGTCTTACCGCTACAGAGCTCCTCTTCTTAGCGATACCAAGAAGTGGCTGTATACAATCTGCTCGTAATATTTACAGCAATGGAATGTCTACTGATACATTACGAGTAGTATAATAAAAAGCTATTGGCCGCTCCCCATGGGGAACCCTTTCCGGCGGACAATGGCGGGCGTCTCGAGCCCCATAAATCACGCGCCATACATCTCGCCGCTAATGGCCGGTAATCTGTGCAGTGGACGCGCCTTTATCTCGTGCGGGAATAGAGCCTTCGAGGATACTCGTGGTGTTACGAGATATTGATAGCATTCAATAGAAATGACAATACAAGATATAAATGATAAATGGAGAAAAAATTTCATCACGACCGGGATTCGAACCCGGGACCTCGCCATTCCGTGGCACGCTCTATTCCAACAGAGCCATCGTGATTCGTATCCAGATCGTGATTTTTTGTCTCCATATTCTCGTCTGAGGGACGGTAGCGACATCTATCCAGTAACTGTAAGTGTTGTTATGAAATAAATAAATAAATAAATAAATTGTGCAATTACTCAAATTCATGTCTAACATTGCAGTTAGAAAACATGTATTTAATTGATGACGCGTTCCTTTTTCATATGTTTTGATATTTTCTTGCATACGCGCTATGCGAAACGAAAATCTAAATGATAAATGGAGAAAAATTTTTTTTGCCACGGAATGGCGAGGTCCCGGGTTCGAATCCCGGTCGTGATGAAAATTTTTCTCCATTTATCATTTAGATTTTCGTTTCGCATATCGCGTATGCAAGAAAATATCAAAAAATACAAGATATTTCTCGAAAATAAAAGTCTACTAGGGCTACGGTTGAGATTTTTTCAGGAACTTGACTGTAGAAATTCATTTACTAATAAATATTTTTAGTACATACTATGTACTTCATCATCATCAGTCTATTTATGTCCCCACTGCTCGGGCACAGACCTTCCCTTACATCGAGGGAGCTGCGGCCATGCCTTATATTTTTTTCCTTCTACGGCATGCAGGTTTAATCACGATGTTTTCCTTCACCGTTTTTCGTTTTTCTGTCGAAAAAACCGTGGATAACTCATTGGTACCTACATGGCTGCCATAGCTGGGAATCTAACCTGGGATCTCCATATCGCAAGTCCATTTATTGCCCCAACCACTGAGCCACCGAGCTTTTATACCCACTATGTACTTGATTGTAATTAATTATATAAATAAGTCAAGTACCTACTATTTGAGAAAATCTTAACCATTATGGCAATCCTGTATAGTTCTCCCTATACGTATTTGATTTTATGATTTACACATTAGAGAAATGTCTTGAAATATAAACAAGCAAATAGTCTTTTCACATATTTTATATTTGCCATTCGTTCAGTTGAAATGAAAGATGCCTCATTTTAATTTTATTTGAAGACTAAGAATATGACAAACTAGGTGTTGCATGGTGCGCGGGCCGCGCGCGGCCCGCGAGACTGCTTTGTTTTCGTGTTGTAGGCGCCGCAACTAAATAAATATTATCCGGATTGTTCGCTGTGCAAATAATTCGTGCAAGTTTATCCACTAATTATATCAAGCACCGCCCGAAAGTTGCAAGTTCAAAACTCTGTGAAAAACATTTATTTCGAAAAGAATTTTCTCATTTAAAGTAGTTTTTTTTGTGATTTTTAAAGCAAGTAACGCTCGAAATGCCCGTATGCCAGAAACTTAAAGAAAGTTTTTCGAAACCCAAACGTTGCTAGCTGTACACAATTTCCATAACTTTGTTCATAATTCGAAAGGCAAGGGCTTTCAGCCTTTGGTAGCGTGGGGACGCTCCGGGCTTCGCCCTTCGCGGAGCTCGGCCTGTGGCCTCGCAGCTCGGCTCGGCCTACGGCCTCGCAAAAAATACTTGGACGGTAGGGAGTTTTTTCTGCTTGGCAAGGGGACGCTTCGGGCTTCGCCCTACGCGGAGCTCGGCCTATGGCCTCGCAGCCCGGCTCGGCCTTCGGCCTCGCAAAAGTTACTTGAAGGGTAGGGAGTTTTTTTCTGCTTGGCAATGAGACGCTTCGGGCTTCGCCCTACGCGGAGCTCGGCCTGCGGCCTCGCAAAAGTTACTTGGAATGTGGGGAATTTTTTCTGCTTGGCAAGGGGACGCTTCGGGCTTCGCCCTACGCGGAGCTCGGCCTATGGCCTCGCAGCACGGCTCGGCCTTCGGCCTCGCAAAAGTTACTTGGAGGGTGGGGAGTTGTTTCTGCTTGGCAAGGGGACGCTTCGGGCTTCGCCCTACGCGGAGCTCGGCCTACGGCCTCGCGGTGTTCTAGCGCTTCGGGCTTCGCCCTACGCGGAGCTCGGCCTTCGGCCTCGCTATAGTTACTGATAGATATTTACCGCACGCCAGTAATCCTTTCGTTTCGTATAGGAAAATATATGTAAAAAAATATTATGGTTTACTGCTCGTCCGCCATTTTGTTTTTCCCAAAAATGACAATTTTCTGGTATACTGCATCATATGTGCTACGAAGTGGAATTGGTTGGATATTCCTCATGCGCTCGTGCTAGGCCAGCTAATTCGTCAAAGTTTGGTCTGAAATGTCCAAATTTTCAATCGGCTATATTTCCGCCGCCATTTTGTTTTTCTTTTGTTTTTCAATTTCATCACTGAGTAGGTCGACCATGTGACGCGTGTTCCAAATTTGAACGAAATCGGTTGGAAAATGGCGGAGATGGCATCACGTGACCCGCCGCCATCTTGTTTTTTTCACTTCCCTATAGTTTTCCTCTGGTCCAATCACTAAACTATACAACTCCCCCCTACATGACTTTCACCTCCGGGAACTCCTTCAGACTAAACGGGACGGTCAATCAGTGAGTCAGTCAGTCAGTGGTAGTCGAGCTATATATATTAGTAATATTCCATATTTGTCGTGTTATTATTTGTTTCCTCTCTGCTTACATAACCCTGTATTTACTATCCTAGCTTGCATGACAGTGTCGCACTCAAGCTCACGATAAACCAACGACCAGCTTAAAGGAAGCAGCGTTCTCGAAGTAACACTGACAACATTATTACTATACACTAGCGTCCTTCAAAGCCTTTGCTTTGAAACCGTAACTCTTTCTGTCGCCATTTTCCACGAAAATAAAAATAACCGTGTAAAATGAAGCTTTGGCGCTCAGCTATTTTCCAGTCAGGAATAGTCAGGACGCTGTATCAGGACGGCGCCCAGCGCGCCGGCGGACGCAACGCAATGAACCTATAAAATTTTAGAACATCGCGTTACGTAAAATAAGTATACACGGAGTTAGATCGTTTTCAGACTTCCTAAGGATAATCTTTGCATTTTAGAGAAACTCTCGCTTGCGTAAGTGGAGTTCTGAAATAGGCACTTGACCCAATTTAGTCAACTTTTGAGTTAGGTATAAACGGTGCGGTGTATTTTATGTAAGGACTCTCATTCCTCAAAAGTTTGGCTTTTAGCTTTTAGGTCTATCAAGGGCTGGTTAGGTGTTCAGTTAATTGAGTTATTTTACCCGAGAAACATGAATCATCTTCTGAAATACCTGACACAGTTTATTGAAATATTATTGTTGTAGGATGCAAAAACTTAGGTTACCTAATAACCTTCATTGCTTTATGGGAAGAAGCAACTGTCTGCATTCCTGGGAGGACCTTGCAAATACCGAGGAGCATGACGAGCTTTGATTTGAACATTATACCTTAGCAGGAGTAAAAGAAAAGAAGGATTAGATTTTAAATTTATTTATTATTACCTTTCTACATAGTAACAGTACAACAATGCATTACTGAATTAGAGCTTCCACGCAAAACTGCGTTGCGATACGATATCACAGTGCAGAAATCGTCGTGCGAGCTTACAGGCTGTTATTCATAAATGTGATTTAAAGTTACGCCACCATCTTTCCCCTTCTATCTTAACCTTTTTTAACGAAGTGTAAAAGGGATAGCAACACGATTTAAAGGAAGTGAGGTTTATGAATAACAGCAGCAGATTTTTGCGATACGACTATCTAGTTTCGTGTGGAACCCTTAGAACAAAGTTTGACCTATTCCTCACCAAATTCAATTGGAATAGATTCGATCCATTCACTATAAGATGCCACTGCGGTGTTGACTCCCGGGAACGCTCCGTTAGCGCACCCTTGTCCCCAAGATACAATACCCGCTATACGCCCCTCGTAATACAGAGGTCCACCAGAGTCACCCTGGCAGGCGTCCCGACCACCCACGTCCAGGACCCCAGCACACAGCATGTTCTCCGTGACCTGGCCTGGCACCGGCAGCGTCAGGTAGCGCTCGGCGCAGATGTCGCGGTTCACCGTGTAGATGGTCACGTGGCGGAGGTCGATGGAGAATGAACCACCTTGCTGTTGAATCAATATTATTATTAGAGAGGATCATGAGATAAAACTGCAGGATTTCAGTCACTGTGGGATATTGGTAATGTTTCTAATACTAAACTAATGTCGAATTCACTTCGCCAATCTTACCAGACCAGGAAATCACACAAGTATATTGTGTGGCTTGACAGATACTCCAGGAATGTAGAATGCCGTGAAACAAGATTCTTAAGGAATATGCCAGATGCTAAGATCTTGCTACTTAACAGTTCCTTCTCTGTACAAAGTGGTTGGGGCTGGCTTTCCAAAGTCAATACAGGCTGTTTGTTGTGTTGATGTCTAGAATTGGTTGGTGCATTGCTTATAAGATCCGACTTCCCATTAATGATCCGATATCTAGAAACAACAATATCTTTGACTCACCGAAGTTGCCCCCCACCCCACAACCACCACAGGCTCATAATCAGGCACGTGCACTCCCTGGCCGATCAGACTGCCCTTCTGCACAAAGGAGTTGAACTCCAGCGTGCCGTCCAGCAGCACCACGCTGATGTCACCGTCGAAGCCTCTCTCCCCGTACGTGGGGTGGTTGTACTCCTGCTTCACGCGGACCACATTGCCCCCAATGTGGCGGGCGGTGGTGCCGGCGCGTATGCGACGGTACATTGGGGCGTACATGCTGCAAAAGAAATGATAACGTATATTTGGGTCTCAGGGTGTCGGTAGAAGCTCAAGGGTATTGTGATCTCAAAGGCCTATGGTAACGGATGGTACAGTTATTGACCGGCCATCTCCCATACCTCAGTTGATAGTGCACCTTCCTTCTGTTCAAGGGTTCTGGGTTCGATTCGCAGTCGGGAAGGTGCTTGTACCTTAGTGATGACGACTTTTTCCTAGTTTGGGTGTATTTGTGATCGTTTCTCTGTATATTTCTGGACCCCATAGTACAGGGAATACTAGTTTGGGCCACGAGTCTTATGTCTATGTTATGGCTCGTTACGAATTCAAGATTCCACTCATGTGTGTTGCGATCGAGTATCGAGTTTTAGCTTTGGAAACCAGTGCCCTAGACCTTGGTACCGGTGTTTATGGAGACTTAGCTCTAAGCAGTATCCGCAGCCTGCTGGAGGGAATTGGGCTAATTGTCATGCACCAGTACCGACAAGCACTGAAGTACCAGCACTGAAGACGAACGAGGGGCTCGTAGTGCAGTTGCCATTACACAATGAAAACGATCGTACAAGTTGGGCGAGGTCAGTAACCCCCCCCCCCCCCCCCCCCCCCCGTCCCTGTCACGGCCGCTATGACATGGTATGATTTGATAGTTTTGAGAACCGTAATAGCCCCACTGGATGGATGACAGCTAGTGACATTTTGATCTGAGCCCCTCCTCGGAAGCACGTTAATCAGTTAGTCCCGGTTGTTGTCATTCGTCAGCAGTCGTTAGGCCACGTCAGATGTCCGAATAACCCTGACAATAGGTTTGGTCACTAAATCACACGTGAAAAGAAATAGTGAAGAAGAAACTCACGACCCAGAGAAGCAATGTGCAGCGCTCACGACATGTTTGCTGGTGATGATGTTGGCTGCACAGTTCTGCGTCCACGCGCCGCTGAAGACTGACGCGAAGTCCACCTGCACCACGGACGGGTATTGGTCTATGCTGGTGACCTGTCCGCCCACTATGCGCTCTGGGGAGCCGATGTGAGCGGAGTGAGCGCCTGGAAAGTATGAATAGAAAACTTACTCGAAGGTTTGTTCTGAAAGATAACTTACGTAGGTTGGGTTCTCGTCTCTCATGGAATGGAAGTACGTACCTATGTGTTATTAATCAATGAAAATGATGTTTATTTAAATATCCTAATATTTAGATAATTACATTACAGAAATTCTCCCTTTATCATTTAGATTTTAGCATATGCAAGAAAATATAACAAATAATTGGGAATGTTGACTAAATAAAATCATTGAACAATTAAACTAAAATGTAGATGTTGAAAAAGCCTGAATTTAGTTTTCCGGTATTGTTATTACCGCCCGAAATATTATTGGTCAAAGTCGTGTTTCATTATATGTTTCATTTCAATCATATTTAGCGAAATGATTTTAGTATGTAGTTCCAATAACTACGTGACTGATTGTGGAAACTCGCTAGTAAATAGATAGAGAAATCATATTATGTCACTGTAAAATAAATTTAAGCATTGGTTCCGTAGTTTTTGATAAAATCGCAACTTTAATGAGAGTTTATGTATATGTACAATCACTGCTCATAAATTATCGCTCTAAACCCGTACGGACAGCAGATCAATGGTAACAATTGCAGTACGAATTCAACTCTTATGACGCAGATAATAAGGATCGTCCAAAGTGTTACACTTGATCAGCTGTTAGCTGTACCAATATATTCCTACCTGCACAAAACAATGCAATCCAAAATAGACTTAATGCCATGTTGTTCACTGCAAGACCCCACTTTATGAATTAGACTAATTATCTACATTTATTTATATAGTAGCTGTAATAATATTATCCATCACTTGTCATTAATAAGATTGATATGATATTAGATTATTTTATTGATGACCTACGTACAGTCGACATAACATTAAGGTTAACATACATACTTATTCGACGGTAATACTACAATGTATATTGCAACGGTTATGTAGCTTGATGTGCATTGAATTCACAGTAATTTTACGGTTCCGTACCTCAAGAGGAAAAAAGGAACCCTTTTATAGAATCACTTTGTTGTCCGTCTGTCTGTCAAGACATATATCTCAGAAACGCGTGGACGGATCAAGTTGACACCAAAAAATAGTACATGCAATCTCGACCAGGCTGATCCACGCCTCCGGCGACCTGAGGGCTGGCGCATACCTCTCGCAAAGGCTTAGCCTGGCCATACAGAGAGGTAATGCAGCCAGCGTCCTCGGCACGATGCTCTGTGGAGGGGAGCTGCACGACGACGTGTACCTTTTGTAATGTTCTATTTACCCTATTTTAATTATTTTAAATTTTGTGAATAAATGTTCCTACCTATTAGTTGAAATTAATACCTCAGATCTGCAACCTCATGCAGCCGTGAGAAAATCAAACTAATTAAAAGACATGGCTGTTTATGTCGCATTTTCTCGCATATTTGTATGAGAATGCAAGAAAACCAAAATCTATAGGGTATACTACCCATGGACCTAGAATCATGAAATTTAGCAAGAAGCTAGGCTTTAAAGCACAAGTAAGGGGGAAAAAATCCGAAAACTGTAAATTTGAAATTACATCCCTCCAAAAATATTTTTTCGATATGGAATATTTTGATAATGGCAAAGTTGAGTTGGTCTCTAAGCGCCAGTCCAATTGGCCGTTTTTTTTATGTATATTTTAGACCTCTATTTGTCTTTGCCCCTGAGCACACGGTGGGACTGGATGGGAATACTTGGATAGTTTAGACCTCTATATTAATATTCTTTATTATGGAGAATTATATTGTGTACTATCTAAGAGCGAACGATAGCGCAGTGGTTGGGATCCTAAATCAAGTCCCAATTAACCAGTTTTCTTCGGTCGAATGACATATTACATATATGAATAAAAATATAACATATAAGTACTTACTTAATAATATAACATGTAAGTTCACTGCACTTGAGCTCTTATCAAAATGTTTGACGTTATCTTGGTAATCTATATTCGCATATCAGCATGAGTAGAATTCTTTAGATTTTTTGGCATTTTAATGTTAATTACCTACATAGAACTGGAATGTAAATATTTTAGCGCCTTTCCAATTACAATCCTTCTTTAAAAGCTAGATTTAATATTAATTAACAATATTGTTTCTTACTTATCAGTAATGTTTTAACCTTTTAAACCGACCGTTTATTTGGTAAACAAGTCGGAAGTAGAAAACACAATGCCTGAAAGACCATTTTATAAGCGGAGCCTCTTTTAGAAAAGCATATTTTTACCCATTTAATCCCTATCATTATCCATCTCAAATACTTCCGTCCTTTCCGGGAATTCGTTAGAAAAAGTGATCAGTTCAAAAATCGTTCAAACTCATCGCTATTTAAATATAATTTAGAATAATGATGTTGACAATTATTTTATTAATGGACTCGACAGTTCGACATTAGCCAATGTTATGTTACAGAAAATTCAAAATATCATAGTCTTCTCTTCATCCAGAGCAGACGCCGTTGCGTCATCACTCTGGACGAAGCAGCTCGACAGTCACGTTCACTCCCGAGCTCGTAGCGGGACTCTTGATAATAGCTTGAAATTTCAGATCTTGCATGAATCATCCAATAATTTCAAAATACTGTCATTCGCGAACAGTGTCTGATTAATTTAACGAGATATTAAACACAAAAACCATTTTCAAAAGCCATTAACAAATATTAAAAATGGAATTCATCTCATGTATGTGATGCACCTAGCCTCGCGGGACCCGACTCTGAGCGCATCTGACTGCACTCAATGACAGACCCCGTCAGGTGCATAAACTATTGCAGTGATTGGAAATTACAACTTAATTGGGGCTATTGGTTGGGGTGTTAGTAAGTAAGTCAGTCTGGTCTATAAAGTGAGTCTTCGTACATATAAAGGCTTAGCATTGAAATGTTAAAATATGTAAATAATGAAGTCAAACAATTTAAAGGTCACGTTCAAACAAATTCTAGGTAAGTATAAGTACTAAATTAGTTTGTCCAAAAATGATGAAGCCATGCCTTTGACTATTAATATTTATAACATTAATTGGAATATAGAATATATTTCACATGTACCTTCAACATGATTTAGGCAAAAAAATGCGTCGACCTCCCCATTCCACCGAATGGGGAAAGCACTTATTTTGATCACCGTACAAGAACACTCGATTCAACTTATAAAACACACATTATTTACCCGACATAGAGTCGAAACTGTCTTGTAACCATTTCATATGATATGTCGTGTATTCCGAGTAGAGTAAAACGTGTCTTATATTAATGTCGAGAGGATTGAAGTTTATTTGTATGGGCAACATGTCTCTAAGGTACGATTTAAACATGTTGGGAAATAGTCGCGGTGAAAGCTTTCTTGGCAGAGCTTTGTGCTTAGTGCTTTATTTTTAAAATTGTGATTTATGTTAGCGGAGACGGAGGTATTTTGTTTAGGGGGTTGTGGACTGAAGGCTTCACTTGTTGACAAGTTAACTCTATTACGAAATAATTTAGGAAAATGTAGTATTTTTAGTTTCAAAAGGCTGACTTATTCTGAGTCACCCGAAACTGGTATTTATTTCACTTTCACCCTTTCTGTCTGTCACGTTCACTCTTAAGGCTTCGTATGCGCGTATTTTCAGTTTTTCTACGAAGGTTTAAAAAAATATATAGCAATCTTGGGGTGTCTATTTAGAGACTGATGAATACCGATACACGATTGGACAAACTTCGCTCGATAGAAAAAAATCGCAGAGGTATCCTTTCCATGTCTTTTAAAATGAAAATTATGTCAAAACCGAATTTTTTTTTCATATAAAATGTAGAGTATTATAAATACGAGAGCTTGTTTTAGAGTTGATTCACATGCCATAGATTTTGTCTCCATCTACGGCATGCAGGTTTCATCAAGATATTTTCCTTCACCATTTTGAGAGCACTCGGTAAATGTACGTAAGTTTTAGGTCGAAAAAAAAGGGGATTAAACTCATTGGTACATGGTCTGCCCTGGCTGTGAATCGAACCTGGGACCTCCGTATCGCAAGTCCATTGACCCAACCACTGAGCCACCGAGCTCTTAAACTCTTAAGCTCTTAAATAGTAAGTAAGTACTAGGATTTGCATGCTGACTTTAGGATAGTTTTGTTTAGTATATAAGTTTAAATTATGTTGCATTGCCCTGACATCATGTTCATGTTGAGTATTGGCCTTTTATGTAACACCTAGAATGGCAACAAAACATTTTGACTTTGACTTTGTTACCTTCGAGCCGGCGCCCCGGGGTGCGGGAGACACTCGCAAAGTTCAACTGTCGCCGCCAAGAGTTAAGTTAAGCCGTGGATTAAGATTCCGTAGCAGCCAGTTGCAATTTCGCTGAATTAATTAACTAATTTCAGCGAATCAAAGGAACTATGAATAAATTATTTCACTAAAACGTGAGACGGCGACGCTCCGGGAGTTTTAGATTTAAATTAAACCAGTTTCGAGCCAGTTACAGAGTGACGGCCAAAATGCTTAAAGTGCAACTGAATTTACGAAATTTGTGCTGTAATTCGCCTTGAAACTACTGCATATTATGTAGTTAAGTACAAGTTTTAATATTATATGCTTAGGTTTATTTATTTATTTTATTAATGGACTAGACAGTTCATTATTTGCCAAAGTCATGTTACAGAATATTCAAGATATCATTGTCTTCTCTTCATCCAGAGGAGTCGCCGTAGCGTCGTCACTCTGGACGAAGCAGCTGCAGTCACGTTCACTCCCGAGCTTGTAGCGGGACTCTTGACTTTAGCACGAAACTTCAGATCTTGCACAAATAATCTAATAAATTCACCATACTGTCATTCGCGAACATTTTCTGATTAATTTAACGTGACATTAAACACAAAATTTCTTTCTTTTCTCGTGTGACCAAATTTATTTGTCAAAGTTATTCAGGCCGCCCGTAGGTCTTTGACGTGGCCTAACGACTGCTGTCAAGCAACAACAACCGGGACCAACTGCTTGACGTACACGGAGGGGCTCAGATAGAAATGTCACTAGCGGTCACCCATCCAGGTCCTGACCTTTTTTTTTTTTTTTTTTTTCGGGGGGAAAATCATCCAGATATTATGATACCTCCTCGCCACGGGGAGGCTAGGATGGTTATGTCGGACTCTTACCGACTAAAAACCCCTCGGTGTTCCGTCTCGCCGCCCTATGACGGAGTCACGGGGAGACTTGCGAATTACTTCCGCGACTACTACGGTCCTGACCTCGCCCAACGTTGCTTAACTGTACGATCGAACACAAATACCAGAAATATACATATATATACACAGAAACATAAAATAACCACTGTAGAAATAAATAAAATGAAAATTATCAAATAATTTCAAATAGTTTCTCGCCATTTCCAAAGACCATTGAAGTACTATAAAGTATCAGAACATTGGAACGCGAAAAAAGCCATAAAATTTCAAGTGCAAAACTAAATTTCCACACGTTTACGTCACGTTAAGTAGGCCTATAAAACTCTACCTCACAGCCCATGTGCTGACGTCACCAGCTTACCCCGCAAAGCCTACAAAAGAGAACAAACGGATCCGCAGATCATAAAGTTTTTTTTATAGCGAGCGGCCATGTTCTGCGATGGTGGCAGGATTCAATCAAATCTGAATTATACTCGTAAACTGTGGGATCACGCGAGTAGTAATAATTGGGGAGCTTTGTGTCGCTGTTGCCATGGCAATGGACTTTTGGTATGGAAGCCTGGGTTCGTGCAGAGATAATTATACAACGTGTTTAATGGGTTGTTTTCCTTGGAAGTAACACCGTGATATCGTAGGCGTGGCAACAGCGCGAAGAAAAAGACAGCCGGCAGAATTTTTGGAGACAGTCTCAACCTTAAGGGCCTTCATAGAGCCAACTAGCGCCGCCAATCTTAAAAAAATAATATCTTCCAATATAATCAATTTTATTAAAAAAAACTATTTACGAAATTAGATTATTAATATGTATACAAACCGTGAAAGTTTAAAAAGTGATATTTACGAAATGTTTATTACGATAAATACTATTTTTTAAATGCCTATTTATAACGTGATTCAATGTCGGTAAGTTGTAGTTCGCATAATTGCGAGAAACTGCCGTTTTTGGCACATTTGTGAACTACAACTTAGCTTGTCGCAATTATGCCATGTATTGTATATTGAAAAATAGTATTTATCGTAATAAACATTTTGTACAAAGCTTTTTTTTTATAAAATTGATTATATTGGAAGATATTATTTTTTTAAGATTGGCGGCGCTAGTTGGCTCTATGAAGGCTCTTAATGCCTCTGGATACTTTTCTCTCTTTTCGACTGTACGAGGGTAAGTGCGGAGTGAGAGAGCGTACAGTCCGCGCTGTCGTAAACCGCGGCATTCTGGTAGATAGTGTCGCACGCCACGCGCATACTGATACTGCGTCCCAGATTCAATTCCTGGATCATCCCAATAGAAGAGATATTAATATTCGCGTAAAAAGTGACGTTACGTGATTTACGGTAGTAGGTAGAGTCTCTACTGTTAGTGGTGCATCTTGGTCTTGTAATTGTTACGACTCTTGTGTAAAAGGCAGCCACCCTACGAGGTATGGTCTCTGGGAGATGGCAAGGAATACTAGATTGGATTGATCTCACCGAATTGCAGCTCCGCTGTCGTCACAAAGATAGGACCACCTGAACCATCCCACAGCCACACTGCCCACATCAATATTCTCTGAGTTACATCAATGAGCACCACATTTTTGACCAATTCCAATCACAATTACCACCACCGGTTTTTCGCGTGAAAGGCGAACCACGAGAGAGAGAATGACAGTTGTTGTTGCGTTTTTTAGTAAGGCAAATGCGCCAAAAGATCATACAGCCTTATAGCATTTCCATCGTCATCATCATCTTTTCTAATACCAATTCTATTAGATTTTAACACTTGTCATATAATTATTTATTTTAGTTTTATAGTTAATTATTTATCAGATTACAGCATTTAAGTACATAATGATAATAATAAATTTAAAATAGTGCAAAACGAGATTACACATATTATAACAAAGAAAGACTAAAGTAAGCGGAAAGAAAACTACAAAATGAAATACTTACATATTTAAGAAATGCTTTATATTTTGTAGATTACACATAACTTTATCTACTCGTATACATTCAACTTCAAGAATGAAAGTTATATTAATTTACGAGAATTCTGAAAACTCGAGTACTTTCAACAACCGCAACCTGTAATAAAATGTTTCAGAGCAACTGAAACGCGCTACGTGCCTACACTTACTCATTCAATTTTCAGCAATGCTAAATAAAATTCATTCTTGCCAAGAAAACTAGACGAAGTAAAAAGTATAATCCACTTTGCTCATTTATGTTCAAAAGAGTTTCATTTGGTTTAGAATACTTTAAAAAAAAGGCTAGCCATGTTTTCGCATTAGTAATTTTCTCGAATTAAACTAGAAGCTTTTTTTTTGTAAAGCAGGACAGATAAGCACGAGCCATGATGATAAGCAGTCATCGTCGCCTGAAACCTGCTACAGCGGTTGACCAGATGGAAGGATGACCTCCGCAACCTGATGATTGGGAGACCTCTGTCCAGCAGCCTAACTCTTATACAATATTATGGGCATAGTATCATACAGTATGATAATAACGTTAAAATAAATATTATTCCGAAGGTGATGGATGAAAGGATGATGAATTGTGGGCTATCACAGCCCACAATGGGGAATGCTCGGGGCGCCAGTCGGGTCGCGGATGTATCGAAGTTCCCGTGGCTCGGCAACAATGGCACCAGGTGGAACACCCCAGGAAGTTTAGTCGGTATTCCGCCCCTTCAGGGCGGCGAGCCCGACATAATCAACACTCTCCCCCGGGCGTGGTGGTACACGGAAACGTGTTTTACCTGGGACAAAAAAATGTCATCCCTTCATCTGTTCGGAGACTATTCATCATCATCAGTTTATTTTTATGTCCCCACTGCGGGCACAGACCGCCCTTACATCAAGGGAGCTCGGGCCATGATCCAAAACGCGGCCCCAGTACGGACCGGCGGATGCCTTAGATTTTTTTCTAATGCAGGTTTCATCACAATGTTTTTATTCACCGTTAGAGAGGTAAATGTGCATAAGTTTTCCTTTAAAAAAGGCTGACCTAGCCGGGGATCGAACCTAGGACCTCCGTAGGTCCAGTGATTCAATCACTGTGCCGCTGAGCGATTCGGTCGTAACTAATACCAAGAAACAAAAGTCGCAGCCACCAACTATAATGAACCAATCAGTCCACTTAGCTCGTCAGGGCGCCGCGCAATGCAGTTGTCAACTAGTTAGTAGCGGCGGCGGTGGTACGGCAGCGCACTTTTACCACCAGATAATACAGTTAGAGCCTAGATGAAGGACAAAATGCCTTCATGAAGGACAAAATTTCGTCGCGCTGCATGGAGAAAGTCTAAAGCAAAGATTTAATTCGTCAGATGGGTCCGTGCCATTCATCGATCGCGCGCAGTCGTAGTAAGTAAATGACAATGCCGGATTCTGCTCCACCATCAACCGCAAGTTGTACAAGATATCGAATAAATGTAAAAATATCTGCGTTTTTTATTAAAATTATTGGTTTAAAATAAAGTTTTGTACAAGTTGCGATAAGTTGCTTAAATGCTCACGTAGTTTTGCAGGTGGGGCAAAGCACCATTGAAATGTGGCAATCTCATTTGAAACATCAGCCAGTCGTTCATCAACCAATGTATAGATAATGGTGATAAGGCCGCCTCGTACACTAGCTAATTTTGGTTTTTATATGTAACTGATGTGTTTTCATAAGTGTGCAAATAAAGTATATTTGATTTGATTGATGTCTCACAAAATGTTTCTTTTAATAACTAAAATAGATACTTATACGAACTATTGCAATATTAAAGTAAAAATAAAGGTATGGACAACAACAGATCAATGGTAACACTTGCAGTACGATTTTAAATCTTACGACGCAGATAATAAGAACGGTCCAAAGTGTTACACTTGATCTGCTGTTATTGTCACTTTAACTGTCATACGTCAGAAAGAGACATAATAGTGTTTATATGTTCTATTGAAAACTCAAACAAAGGAAAAACAAGTGAAGAGACGCGAAAATGTCGTAAAATGGTCATGCAATAGCGGTGTCTGCGTTGAAGATATGGCTAACTCCATCGTCGGTTCCTTATTTCATGGGTCTCTCGTACTAGACGGTTATTAAATTGTACCCTCGAGACGTCGACGGGACCGCAGCTGCGGCCGTCGCGACGACGTCACGTCACCGTCGACAACAGAGAGTTAGAGAAAACTGTTTCTTTGTTTTACACTGGACTGACATTTATGCGGAAGGTCAAAGTCATTTTTTTTATTGCAAGTAAGCACGTTGTGTACATTTTTGCACGTCAACATATTTTTTTTAATTTATATTTACAACACTTTGCAAAGAAACGGTGCCAACGGTAAGAAAAAGTGGCAAAAAACTCTCAGCAGCATATTTTTAAAAATAATGATAACACAATTACTTAATAACTAGGTATTACACAACTATTACTATTGTTAGTAATCTAGACTTTGTCCTTCATGCGGAACCGGCGACACACACCATGCATGTTCATCGTTTAAATAGTCAATGCACGATTCACCTAAAGATTGCACATAAAACCCCACAAACACTCTAGATTCCCAAATGAGCTTATTTATGTAAATGTCAATGGTAACATGACTTCACTTCATGTAGCCTTAACTAATAGATTGACTCCATAATCCTGTTTAAGAACCGACCCTAATTTACATACTGTAGTCTAGTGGCGCAAACTAGTATTCCTTGTGCTATGGGAGGCCCCAGGTTTGACCCCCGGCCGACCAAGTCAGCCATGTACAGTCGAAGACAGAGATAAGTATACAGGGGGCCTCAATAAGGTTGAAATTTTCTCAAAAACTACAAGACCGAATTTAATATTTATGTTACATAGTTTTAATTTTTATCTATCCAACAGTGAAATAATTTTTGCAATAGGTCAAGTAGTTTTTGATAAAATCTCAACCTTAAAAACTCTCCTGTACCTTTTCCTGTGTTACCGTACCAATGAGTTTTTCTTCTTGTTTTTATTTTTCAAAGGAAAAAATTACGTATATTTTTCCGAATGCTCTCAAAACAGAGAAGGAAAACATTGTAATGAAACCATGAATGCATGCCGTAGAAAAAGAAAAAAATATGTCACAGTTAATTTTAGTTCGAGGTCTCAGAGAGCATCCTAATTTAACTGAGTATTGAGAGTGTTTACAAATAACGTCTCTTCGCAACAGATCACACAATAAAAAGATAAAAATAGATAAAGATGTGTAGGAGTAGGCGGTACCGTAACACCACCCGCCGCAGGCAATTATGGCTAGACAACGTTTATCAATGACATACACGTACTTTCACTGGAGATTATCAAATGTCGCCAATTACTTGACGCCCACAGTCGTAAAAATAGGTAACAATGTCTGTCCTGTCTGGCTAATAATCTGGGCCAGTAAAATAGGGTAAATATATTATATTACAATTAATATCAGAACTAATAGCTTTTGAAAACGACGGTTGCCAAATTATTTGCCAATTTTCAGTGTCTACAGCGGGTTTTTTGTGTTTAATATCAATCAGAAAATGTTCGCGAATGACAGTAGGGTGAAATTATTGGAGAATTCATGCAGGATCTGAAGTTTGGTGTTATAGTCAAGAGTCCCGCTCCGAGCTCGGGAGTGAACGTGACTGTCGAGCTGCTTCGTCCAGAGTGACGACGCTACGGCGACTCCTCTGGAGAAAGAGAAGACTATGATATTTTGAATTTTCTGTAACATGACATTGGCAAATGACGAACGGTCGAGTCCATTAATAAAATAATTGTCAACATCTTTATTCTAAATTCTATTTAAATAGCGATGAAGAGCGGCGACTCCTCTGGATGAAGAGAAGATGATATGATATTTTGAATATTCTGTGTTACATAATTATTAGAATACATTGGCAAATGACGAACTGTCAAGATCATTAATAAAATAAAATAAATAAAATCAGAACTAGTACTAATCACATTAATAAGGAGCAGAGTCACGAAAGTGGATCAATTGTAGAATCTTTGTGTAATTAAAATATCGAATATCATTGTGGCAAGTCTTCAGTGACGCGACGTCACAGTTTAGTTTAGGTCTAGACTTGTCGCTCAAGCCAGAATCACACTTTATTCGATATTTTAATTATACAATATTTTAGCAACAACTATAAAAGTATTCTGGTAACTAAATTGTTACGAATAATTTATCACAGCGTCGCCTAGAGACACGTAAAAAACGCGAAAACATTTGCATCCGCTCCCGCGGCGACGCCTCCCCGGTCTGGCCGCCATCCAGCCTCAAGACACGCCTTGGCTCCTGCCATCTAACCATCTCATCTCACTTCACCCTGCTCAATAGTTTTTATGCCGTCCCAAACGCTGCGCATTCCTCCATAAATTTGGCAAATGTCTGTCTTCAACTTTGTGTTCAAATTTGGCACCGCTCATAGGGTCGTATACTTTCAGCGAAGTATTCAGCCCAATCTCAGTTAAAAAGTAGTTAAAATTCTGAACGGTTTATTTTTTTTACGATTTTCTTTTATTTAACCGTCTGTCTTTTTAGTTTCTCAATCTTATTCAAATAAAACATTTCTTGACAGGTTTGTTGGGGTTTTAAAATGTCTACAACATCATCATCAGTCCGTATCCGTCCACTTCTGGACATAGGCATCTCCCAAAACATGCCATTCAACCAGATAGTATTTATTTAACCAGAAAGCATAAACCTAGGCTTCTAGATGATTTTTTGATAAGAAAAGATGCTGAACCATATGGCGAAACTTTAGGTCACGTTTATCGCTACGAGCCCCAGTATACATTAAATCGTAGGTTAGTAACTTAATCACAAGTTTTTAGGCTAAGCCAAAACTTTGGCAGAATACCTACATTTAAACAAAGGCAAAGTTTTTATTATCCAAAGAAAAAGAAAATAAAGATCTTGGACGAATGTAATAAATATAGATCAAAAGGCAGAGGCGAGCGAGCATGAAACGATGAATGACAGTAAATTATGCGAAATATTTTTCAAATTATTTGCTCCCAACCTTTATGACAAAAATGGATGTGTGTCTCTGAGGGCTAATTATCTTTTACTATTGCGAAAACGTTAGTAGAATGAAAAGAAAAATGTGTCGAAGATTTGCTAACGAAAACACCATTATCAATCTCATACATATATTTATTTTATTACTCGACTTGATAGTTCGTCATTTGCCAATGTCATGTACAGAATATTCAAGATGTCATAGTCTTCTCTTTCTCCAGAGGAGTGGCCGTAGCGTCGTCACCCTGGATGAAGCAGCTCGACAGTCACGTTCACTCCCGAGCTCGTAGCGGGACTCTTGATAATTGCTTGAAACTTCAGACCTTGCATGAACCATTCGACAACTTCACCATACTGTCATTCGCGAACATTTTCTGAGACATTAAACACAAAATAACCACTATAGAGATTAAAAGAAAAATTATCAAACAATTTCGCAACATTATTTTCCATTTTACAGATATCGTTAATGGTATAAACCCCACCTAAGCCTTCAGAGGTATTATTACACTAGGTTTAGATGTAAGTAGAAAACTAAAACTAGCTTAAGACATTACAGCAAATACTAGTATTGAAAAGCATAAAGTATAGACGGCTCATTGAGCAGAGGAAATAACAAATGAGGGTACACATAGAGCCTTGCGATCGGGCACGTCCGCGCTAATGCCGCGCGACGGCGGCCGGTGGTGCAAGTGGCACTATCGGCTGCTGATCCAGATGATGGAGAGGATCACCTTCTTGGAATGGCAAATCTTACTTTAGAAGAAGGAGAAACAGAAAATAGTTCAGTCGCTGTTGATAGTACGATTTTCGAACCCATATTCAAACGTTCTCAAAAAGTATAGATGACTATTTAATTAAACGATGAACATGCATTGTGTGTGTCGCCGGTTCCGCATGAAGGATAAAGTGTAGATTACTAATAATAGTAATAGTTGTGTAATACCTAGTTATTGAGTAATTGTGTTATTATTGTTTTAAAAGATGTGCTGCTAAGAGTTTTTTGCCACGTTTTCTCCTCAGCGTTGGCACCTTTTCTTTGCAAATGTAAATGTAAATTCAAAAATATGACGTTGACGTGCAAAAATGTACACAACGCTTACTTGCAATAAAGAAATTTGACTTTTGACCTTTATTTGAATGATTTTTAAAATTCTTTAAAATTACATACCTAGTATATACTCGAAACTAACTACTAGTAAAACTATTTTTACAAATGGTCAAGCAGTTTTTGAAAGAATATCAAACTTATTGAGACCATCTGTAGACTTTTGTCTGTTTTGGACGTAGATGAATAATTATTTATAGAAATAACATAAGATTCATACAAATAGGAATAGAAAAACCCTCAGCGATAAGCAGCGTATATTTTTAGGTACTTTCTACGCCTTTGATGACGTGGGGTGTTTGAAATAACAAATAGGTAGATCGTTTTTAACAAAACATAAGCAGATAATCAGCTGGAAAATAATCTATGAAAATACTTCCTGGAAATATAATTTTGATTTTCCTTCAGATATTATTTTTTTAATCGGACTAAATTAGATTCTTAATCTATAGAAATAAAGCTTAGTGAACATTGATCTCCTATAAACAACTAGATACACAAAGGACTTACTAAAACAATTTAAAAAACGTCCAAATTTTACCATTGTTAACGTCCAAATAATGTCCAATAAAGCAAATGAAGCCATTCATCCGTTTGGACCTTCTTTGCGCTCGGACATTTTTAGAAGGCAGACTGTGTATCTAGTTGTTTATACGAGATCAATGTTGGTGAATAATAATCTAACAAAATCAGAGCATTGTTCTAGGAAATCTGGCAAATTATTTCTCAGCAGCATGTACTCGGAATGCCATAGAATACCCTCGTTAATAAGTTTATCATTCACATACGGTTTACCTCACAGATGAATATTTTAGCGCTAGCTGTACAATATGAGATCCAGTTGCATTTTCCAAATTACGAGGCGAAATTCCCGTCTAAAATGGACGTTTCTCCGTAAATCTGCGTTGCATTCGGTCTCGTCCTGGAGCTAAATAATGGACTGGACACACTTTATAAAATTTGCATAGCGTCGTTTTTTCAAGCTATCTTTTTATCCGGCTTTGCTGCAACGTCGTTCCTTCCAAAAAGAGTACCGTGGAGCAACGAATTTGTTAATGTTTAATTTCAATTATGCTGTACATTGCGAAGATCACAAATGGAAATGGAGGGCCAAAGTAATACAAGCTTCAAAATCCAGTTTTGGCTGCTTGCCATCGGAGTGCCGGGCGAAATTGGATTAGAAATATCATCTTTCACACTCGTCAATTCTCATCACTTATGCAGATCATATTTGGATCTGTTATTGTCGGGCTGGAAATTTTGGAATTCATTCCTAGTAAAATGAAGAATTCTGGACTTACATTTCGATATCTCGGTTATTAAATTGAACGCAGAGTTTATTGTAATATTGAAATAGATTTAGTAACTCTTGTAAGTTTCCAGACAATTGTAGCGATTCCAGGCTATGAGTAGAATTTGAAGACATTTAAGTCTGAAACACATTTATATAAGTGAGAGAGAGAATGGATGTACACAGGCGTGCTTATCTCTTAGGAGAGATGACTACCAGCAAAGCCTACTTAATTAAAAAAAACCATAAGGCAACATAAGTGGACATACAAGCTTATTTCTGGAAGACGGTGCAGTTTTACCATACTGGATATCATTGTTGTTTTTAAATATGGAAGTTCGGGTAACCAAGAAGAAAGTAGAAGATGAGCAAGAAGAAACATTAAGAAGGGCAAGAGATGGAAGAGAGAGGAAGGAAGAAAGATAGAGAGATGAAGGAAGATAAAGGAAGAGTAAGAAAGAGGTAGAAAGAGAAATGAAGAAGAAACAGTAGAAAAGATGGCAAGACGCATTTGAAAGAGATTATTATAACTGGAATTCTGGGTAGTTTCTCTAGAGCAAGATCCCACCTCTCATGACTTGCACATGCAGTCGGCTGCAGCGCAGATTTGCTCAGGCTTGTTGTTTGATTTAGGGAGACTTAGTCCGACAAATAGCCTACCGCTGCACGCCGCCGCCGCCGCGGAAATAAAACGAGTGAACTTCGCCTTTCGCTTCAAAGTTTCAAATGTGCTTTTAAATGTAAACAGTGATTGTTTTATTTTAAGGAGATAATGCGTTGAGTAATTCGTGTGATATTTTTAAAGGATTTGTGAAATCAGACAGAGATGTTTGCATGTAATAATCAACTTGTTTGATAGATAGATAAGATTGCAATAACTTAAAGAAACTAACGAATATTGGAGCTTAATTACAACTTAAACCTCAGTCTATTTCCATGACATCTAAGGGATAATATATATAATAAGCTCGGGTCTTGATCCACCATGCGGGTCCAATGGGGTTTGATAGATTATAAGTACCTTAATTTTTTTTAGAAGTAAATTTGAAGCCACAAAATAGTGAATGTTGAGTTTATAATTTTTAATAGCAATGGTTTTCTTCTTTCACTTACAGTTTATTAAAAAATTGTTTGTCACAATCCCACAAACTCACGACAAAGGTAGTCTCAACAAATACGTCTCAGAGTCTTTCATGTCACGAGTAGCACTATTAAAATATCCCTGGTACTTGAGGATCCTGGTGCTCGAGCTAAACGAGCCGATATAATTGGGCCCAAAACGACAGATCTGCGGAGACTCTCCACAACAAAGCCGGTTGTACAATACCTCCTGTTGTCAAACAGGCACTGAGAGATCCATTCCAATTTTATTCTCGAGATCCCTAATTTTAAGGGATTTCGATGTCTGAAGAGGATATATTCTTTTCGTCGAAATTTTTATGTCATTCAATCGCAAATCAATCACTCGATCATATTGCCGTTTGTGTCTGTTGTTACATAGGTACTTATATGGAAGCAAAATTTTAAATTGAACAAAAAATTCTCCTTTTTGAAATTTTCTTCTTTTTTTAATAATTTTTATTTTGGCGATGTCGCCGTCCAAATTCTCAGGATCATCAATTTGAAGGAACATTCCTTCGACCTGATCCGTGTCAATATTGATGTGTTGAAAAGTTGTCATCAAAAGGCGGCGTCCTTTATTCGAATCCTAATAGGGACGAAAATTGTTTTCCATTTAAAAATGTACAATTTAACTTCGCATAGTTTGCAAGAAAATATTAAATTTGAACTTTTTTATCGGTATATTACATGGCAACAAATATGTAATATTTGTATATTACATATTTGTTGCCACAAAATCAGATTTGCTAGACACATGGTTCTGACATGAAAATAAAATCCCTCTGTATATATATTCAGAGTACAAAAGTTCTATAAATAAAATAAAACCGATTTTCCCAACCCTGTCGACGAATTTAAAAGGCCCGCACATTTTTATCGGCGAAAGTTTCACAGTTTCACTTGCCAACACCGGAACTCTGTAACCACATCATCCACAAAACCCTTTTGAAAAAAAAATTCGTTCGAAAAGCCATTCGTTCCACATCGCATAGGTAGGGGTACATTCTTCCGCACCGACTGATTCAAAAACTTTGTTTGAGCTGCACGAAATTCGTTTGTTGAACAAATTGTTGAATTTTTTCGTTTGTTCCACAATTTGGCATTGTTTTTGAAGCGGATGGGACGTCCTGCCAACCGGCCGCGGTCAGCGCCTGTTTATTAATGTCAGGGCCGCGGCTCCCTCCCACACTTTATGAGTTGTGGTACATTTTTAAGTAGCAACGGTTTTGTTCGTGTAACATTTTAGGAGTCCTCTGAAATTAGTGTAAAAACTCCAGCCCAAAACTCTCAAGTTTTGCATCTTTTCCAAAGTTCCATTTAGAAGCGCTTCTGGTTTTAAAAGTACGTAACAGAATTAGAGTAACCCGATAAAAGCCATGTGGTACTCTAAGTAGAATATTAATGTAGACATGTTATTATATATAAACGGATATCACTCACTTATATTGTTGAAGTCGGCATTTAGACCGATAGTTTCGATCGATTTCGACGGTCTTTTTCAAGGTGAGCGCGCTACGCCCGCGGCACCGGTGACGTTTCTTCGCGCACTGTGCACAGGTCGAAACTGTCGATCTAATTGACGACTTCAACAATATAAGTGAGTGATATCCGTTTATATATAATAATTTGTAGTAATGGCTCACTATAGTTTTAATTCTAAAAATGTAGACATGTTTAACTTATGTCTAATGTGCCTTGGAAAGCACGTTGAACAGTCGATAGGCAATCGTTAGACAAAGTCAGAGATGAAGACCTAACATTAAGTACCTACTTACATCTACATCACATTGATAGCTAATACAGTAGCTGCAAGATTCGTTATTGGTGTATTTTAGTTCTGTGTCAATTAATACAAACATTGTAGCTACGACAATAATTCATGTACTTACTGTGATTGAGATGCACAAAACTCCCATCTTCGTGGAGTCGCTGCAGAGTATCTCACCCTCACTTTAGAATTATAGTTTAAGTAATGTAAACATTGGTCTCCTATAAACAACCAGATACACAGTCTGCCTTCTAAAAATGTCCGAGCGCAAAGAAGGTTCAAACGGAAGAATGGACCCTCATTTGATTTATTTGACATTATTTGGACGTTAACAATGGACCCTTATTTGGACGTTTTTTAAATTGTTTTAGTAAGACCTTTGTGTATCTAGTTGCTTATAGGAGATCAATGAATGTAAATAACCACTCATGGTAGTAAGTATCTTAATAATACAGATTTTTCAGTTTTCATGCCAATGTCTTTTTTTTTCGGATCGAAGTTTTTACATTCAGCCCAAATTTCTTTAAAAGCAAATGAAGAGAACAATCATATATTCTTCTAAGAACTCGGTTTCAACTGAGGCATATCGAAATTATCTCCTAAGATGCGAGTGTAAACATAATACAACAGCCACTTTTCAAAGACATTCAAATCACGTTCTGCGAAAGGCATAATACCTACTTCAGAGAATTCTTCCACACATATACATAACTTGCAATGGCTACACGAGACGAATGTACGAGTACGTTTGTTCGTTTTTAAAATCCTCTTAAGAGAAACGGGGTAAGAAGGTTATTTCGACTTATTAGAGTCATGCCCGGCACTGATTTTAAAACATTTCGTAGAGAAAAGCTAGACTTTGTTTTTATTTAAACGCCTTTGACTTTAAGTTTTATGAAGATAGAACATTAACGTACAGTCGAAGACAGAGATAAGTATACAGATTGCCTCAATAAGGTTGAGATTTTCTCAAAAACTACTGGACCGAATTTAATAATTATTTACAGTTACATAGTTTTGACTTTGATGATGATGATGATGAGTTTTAACTTTTATCTATCAATCAGTGAAAGAATTTTTGGCAATAGGTCAAGTATTGTTTGAGAAAATCTCAACCTCAAAAACTCTCCTGTACACCTTTCTCTGTGTTCCACCGTACCTTTAGTGAAGTGATAGAAGCTATCGAGGTTTTATCCAGAATTGACTGAAGTATAGATGACCTAGATTATAGAAACTCAAAAATCGAGCTATTTAGTTTGAAGACTATCTAGATAAAGATCTATATATTCATAGGGGTTTGTTTAAATGTCAGTAGCGCATTAAGCAATGCCCCAATCTTTAAAAAAATCTTCTAATAGAACTGTTTTTTTTTAAAATGCTTACTAAATCTCTTTACGATAAATATTATTTTGTAACATATATACTTACACACAATAGATATCATAATTGCGACAAGCTAAGTTGTAATTTTATTTTTTTAAATTTGTAAACCCGTGATTGGCAGTATGTTATTATTTAAGTGCTGTGGATTTTGTTATGACGAATAATAATAATAATAAAAGTTAGACTTACAAAATTGTAAGATAGAAGCTGTCGGACATACCTACATTTTTTTCAGGTGGAAATGCGGCCTAGGATTTTACTCATCAAAGCACATCAAGTGAAACACTTTGGACTTTGAGCCATTCTTATTATCTGCGTCTTAAGAGTTGAAATCGTACTGCAAGTGTTACAATTTATCTGCTGTTGTCCGTACAACACTCGGAAGAGAAACAAAAATCTAGGCAATTTATTAATTGAATTGAGTGTAGCGACTGTAAAGAGGCCTTGTAAATGAAATTAAAATACATCATGAAAAATCTAAGCAAACCCATTGTCAAATAGTTGTATACCAAACACAAAATCTCCAACTTACTGACTTACTATTGGGCTGGGATATGAATAAAATATGGGCTGTTCGCAGCCCGCGATAGGTGTTCGATTTTTTCTACGATCAGTCGTTATTACAGCCGAATACCATTGCTTTAGCTACGGACTGTAAATAGAGTTTCTGTCCTGAGAGTTGGGTCGCGATGACTGTCGCCGACATTAAACTGTTGGGACGATTTCGGAGCTAAATCCTAGAATAAACTTCCATTAGAAATCTTATCATAATTCCTATTTGATACCGGTATAAATGCGACAGAAACGTTACTGGAGTAGTATTTCTTTTTAATTTAGGATGGTACCGTAGTCTAGTTTCGGGTATGTCAAGATTCGATTTCTAGCGATCCACATCTGATCTTTAACCTGATAATTATTTGATACACAATTTAGGAGCAGGGTGTTTGTAAGGTACGGTCGAAGATAAAGAAAGGCGTACAGAAGAGATTTATGTTAAGATTTTTCTCAAAAAGTACTTGACCAATTGCAAAAATTATTTCACTGTTTGATAGATAAAAGTTAAAACTATGTAACTGTAACAGAATTATTAAAATCGGTCCATTAGTTTTTGACAAAATATCAACCATATTGGGACCCCCTGTGTTGCGACTGTTCTACTTTTTACTAGTTTTGTTGTAATATAGAAGAGGAAATTTTAATTTGGGTCATGTGTGTGACGTCTTAGCATATGTAGTTCACGACAATGAACATAATAGGTACATAGCCCAAGAAAGGAAGAGTCCAGTAACATTTTCAATTTGAAAATAAGTCTTGTAAGTGGAAGTGCTGAAGCACAGGACACCACGGCCCAATCACAACCATCTCGCCGCCATACCGCTATCCTTTAACATTTACGATGTGCTGAGCTAAAATAAAGCCACACTCAATCTAAGAACGGTTCGAACGTGGGATAGCAGCCACTCTCCAATATTCAATTTATTTTCTAACTACCACACCCGAGCTACGTGCAGACACCAGTACTACAAATCACAGAGTAAACAATCCTCGACAAGGGACAACTGGAAAATGCCAGCGGTTCAAATTGAAGTAGCACCGCTCCCAAAGCTGTGGTTGAAGCGTCGGATTGCAATACAAATGTGCCCGTACATTCTCAAGGGACGTCCACTGATTGAAAAAGAAAACAGCTTCCCCGCTGTCCGATTGATTCTTTGCACCCTCCCTGTGTGTATATCTTGGCCTAGGTGGTCGGGAGCTACGCTACAAATGTTTACGTTCACTATGGCCTACGGATAAACAATGTTTTCAACAGCTAAGCCTTCTTCCTGTTCTCAATCCCGTAGGGTCGTAAAATTTCTGTGAGTACGTATTAAAACTTTTTCTTTTGCAACATTTTGCTAAAGTTTCCGACAAAAACAATACAAGAGGAAATTGAAACCACTGGATGTAAAATCAATTCGCAGTTCTTACAACTTATGTCATCAGTTTTATACTCTTCCGTAAATCTAGTTACGGATAGAGTTGGTTGTTATTTAAGTTACGAATGATTTTCTAAACGAATTTGAAGATAACATTTTTGTTTCAGACAAAGGATTTCTCCATTATTTATGATGTTGTTTTGGTAAACATTTGCAACGCAGTTATCATCCCGTGCAATTCCGAGCACACTACACGTGCAAGTAATCTATCAACAAACGAAACTTTGCAAAACCTGTTTGCCCAGAGTTGTATTCGCAAACTTTCTGACTCGTTACGGCCACTGCTGGCTCCCGGACTAGAAGTCCTTACAAGCTACAACAAACACAGCCCGTAGTCCGTTCCGGTCTCTTCGTTACCATCCCCCCCCTCGCCCCTCATGGTCCCCTGCACCCCTCACCTCCATTTTGTTTAACGACCCCACCATCTCCATGTATGTAAAGTGCTCGACCTTTGACGGAAAACTCCTTTGGTCGCTCCAAAGCTATTTTTTCATCAAAATGTATTTAGGAGAGGTAATTGCAGTTTAATTAAAATAAATACTGTTGCGGCCAAAGAAAAACAGCTGCATTCGTTTTTATTTCTTTTGACTCAAAATCATTCTGACTTAGATATTATTTGTTTTGACCATTATTAGTACTCAGTGAATTTTATCCCAAAAACTTTTTAACATACTTAAGTAATTTAGATTGTTTTTATTCGTTATTAATTTAATAACACTTTTTCAATGTTATACCTAATATTTTGTATTCATTTTGACTAATTCAAATGACTAATTACCTGACGAGAATTTTTACAAATATGACTATATTTGACATAATGTATGTACTACCTATATTATTGTATAGTATTTTATTATGTAAAAATGAAATAAAGAAATCTAAATCTTAATCTAATGTGAACCATTACCACAAATTATTATATATAAACGGATATCACTCACTTATATTGTTAAAGTCGGCAATTAGACCGACAGTTTCGACCGATTTTGACGGTCCGACAAGTGAGATCGATCAACAAATCCAGCTACAGCCATCGAACGCACCGTCGTCGTCGGCGGGACAAGTTATCTCGGAGCGCGCACAGAGGGCGCTCATCCGCAGTGCGCGAAGAAACGTCAACGGCGACGCGGGCGTGGCGCGCTCACCTTGAAAAAGACCGTCGAAATCGGTCGAAACTGTCGGTCTAATTGCCGACTTTAACAATATAAGTGAGTGATATCCGTTATAATAATTAATCTAATGTGGTTATAGTATTGATGGTGAAAGATGGTGGTTCTCGAAACACATGGAGTATTTTTGTAAATAACTAAACTATACATTCAGAAAATAAATTCTCTCAACGAATCAGGCAAAATAAATAAAGCCTTAAACCAGTAAGTACTAGCACTAAATAAAGGTAGTAAAATAGAAATCGTAGACTGGAATTGACGAGGGAAAATTGGAAATGATAGAAAGTAGAAATCACTTTGTTTCAAATGTAAAATACGAGCAGAGCGGTCTGAGGCAGCTCTCTCATTACCATAAAGAGATATTTTTTCTAGATGTAGAGATCTGAGTCGAACAAAGTAGCAAATAAATAAGTATTCGAAATCAAACTTTGACATCAATGATTTTAGACAGAACATCGTATGAACATCATCTAGCTAGTAGGTAGATAAGAAAATATAAATATTCTAAGTAAGATAGATTCTAGTAGGTTAGCTAAGTAAGATTTTCGTACTTAGCAATGGTATAACTGCTTTTCAGATTCTAGACATAATTGTAGACTAGACTCTTAGGCTGAATGAGATTCATAGAAAGCCTTGATCCGTCCATGCGTTTCTGAGATATAGGTCTTGACAGACAGACAGACGGACAACAAAGTGATCCTATAAGGGTTCCTTTTGAGGCCACAGAACCCTAAAAATGTCTTATCGAAAAGAAAAATACAATTTAGCAATTTGAACACAGACTTGCGCTAAGCAAACCAAATCTCCAGAAAGTCAATTTAACTGAATAACGCTATCTTAGAATCTTGAGTTTACGCAAATAGGTCAATTCCTGTCGGAGCATCAATTGGGACTGATCAATCATTCAATGCGCTGTGGACTCGGGCATTTGTAATTCATTAGCGTTTCTATGGGCCCGACGGCTCTGATTGATCAATTTTGTAAAGGGTCTTAAGGGCACGCTTCAATGAGCGAGCGCTGATTTCCAGTGCGTACATTATTGATGCGGACTTCGGTAGTTTCACAGTTTTTATTGTCTGAAACCGGCGGACATTTTAGAAGAACGCTTTACACAATTTTCGAAGCAATCGTAACTCAATACTCAATATACTTATTAATTTGTTGTTGTTGTTGTTTGGAATGCACATGTGTTACGGTCACTTGATGTGTTGTCAATTGTATTTAACCAATTTACAAACAAACAAAAATAATACTAATAGCCATAAATGTAAATACTTAATCAAAGTATGCATATTTTAATTTAAACTAATTTATACAATATATGTTATTTTGAACCAAACATACTTAGGCATAAATACTTAAGTAATGAACTTTAAAAATTTCCAAATGACTACTAGTCGGAGAAATGTGATTTGTTTACATGTGTGGTATTTTACTGACAGTGTCGTAAACAATATTGTTTTGTAAGCTTATGTTTAATAAAGACTTTTGAAACTGAATATATTTATTGCATTCCATAAGTCATAATACAGATGTTCATATACTTAACATTAAAATGTTACAATGTTCTTTATGGACCTTGTTTAGGCACAGCAATATAAGAGAGAGACGACGTTTTTTGTTCAAATATTTTTATTTGAATGGTTTCTACTCTTATTCAAGAGTTAATTTCGCCAAAGTCAAGTTATTTAGAAAATTAAACGAATAAAACATCAATCCGCCATTCCAAAATGATGCTGGATCTAAAAATATAATGTAATTTGCAGTAACTAAGAAGTAGTAGGTAACGGTTGTTTGTTAGTATTTTTTATCATTTAGAAATTGCTCTACTGTGTAATAGCATTTAGCATGTAGGTGTTGTTTTGCGGTAAGGAGGGATTATATTGAATGGGCAATACATAATAGAAATTAATAATATGTTTCATCAAATATTCATAGAAATACTACCAGTTGTACTCATTCCAATTTCATGTTTTTTGCTCAGTAATAGGCTTTGTGCGAATTCAATAATGGAATAAGGAAGACTTTTCTGGAAGTAAAACGTTGTCGACCTAGACAAATCTAAAAGGTATATCCATACATATAACAAGACTGTAAAAAGTTGTGTCTGTACATTGGATATTTTTTGAAAAGAATAATTATAATGTGTTTTAGGATCGATACTGATGCCAAAAAAATAATTTTTAGAATTTTTGTCTGTGACTTTGTGCAAGTATCACGCCATAACTACTAAAGGGATTTTGACGGGAGTTTCACTAGGAGATAGCTGAAATATCCGGACAGCTCATAGGCTATAAGCCATGGCGGTATGTGATCTGAGCATAGAACTTTTTCTACGCAAACGAAGTTGCGGGGTACCTACAGCTAGTAATAAATATAAATAATCTCTCGTTTCGGAGGCCTAGACCCACTTCGGGTCGCTAAGCCAGCGTACTAAGTACATAAATAATGGCAATTAGTGGATCCCTCCTGACCGCCAACTACCAACATTCAAATCAAGGACAAACCCCCGCAATTTAAAACCGCAGAACTCAGAAATGCAGTCCTTGAATCCAGAGCGACAGTAAATAAATTACCGGGCATTCTGCGAGTTAATGAGCATCCTCCTTCCACAATTACCGCAGCGCTATTCGCGAAAAATAATACCGGCAATTATTTACCTTATTGCGTAGTCCATTCCCAAACACGTTTCCGCGTTGCAAAAAATGTCCCCAATAAGTTTGGGCCTCCTCGCAATGAAGATAAATAGTCCTCTTGCATTTCGGAGATGCGACGGAATCGCCCCCGCGGGAGGGGGATGTTTTCCTGCCAACGTGACCCAAATAGCGATGATGGTACCAGAAAAATATCGAAATTAAATTCCCTTGAAACGGCACCAATAAGGACGTTATGCCCTGATTTGGGATGCAAACGGAATCGGAGATTAGCCTTGAGAATACTTGGCCTATTCAATTGGAAACTACTTGGGATAAGGAACTGTAGATTCTTGTATAATTTCGGGACTAAGATTCTGACATCGATCATCAAGAGAGCTCGGTGGCTCAGTGGTTGGGTCAATGGACTTGCGATACGGAGGTCCCAGGTTTGATTCCCAGCCAGGGCAGCTATGTACCAATGAGTACCAATCGGTTTTTTCGACTCAAAAACTTACGTACATTTACCGAGTGCTCTCAAAACGGTGAAGGAAAAACATCGTGATGAAACCTACATGCCGTAGAAGAAGAAAATCTAAGGCATGTGAAATCCGCCAATTCGAAATGGGCATGCGTGGTGGATCATGGCCCCAGCTCCCTCGATGTAAGGGAAGGTCTGTGCCCGAGCAGTGGGGCAATATAAATAGACTGATGATGATGATAGGAGTGAAGTGGCAGTGGTCTGGTCACATCTGTCACATCAAAGAACCGATAAACGATGGGATAATCGGGATGGAAAAATCTGATGGATCTACAGACATAAATTGAGAATTAATTCCATTTAGATTTTCTTAGATAGATCCATCATGGATCCTGGCCAAGATCTAAATAATGATCAATATAAGCGTATGAAGCGATTATTGGTACCTACCTTATAGTATTCTGACGTAAGTCAAATCAGAGACCTTGATGAAGAAGGGATTACCGCCAGTACATTAAATTAGGTATTTGATCTCAATCCAACTTGAATATCGAACTGATGGCGTGAACGAACGTGTTACGTAATTGAACATGTAGGTAAAGGCATAAACAATTCAGATAGTAGGTAGACACAAAGTCAACAGAATTTGTCATTATGACTAAGGATCCTACTACTAGAAACATTTCCAAGTAAACCGAGCACGTAGTAGTGAGTGAGCTGAAAACACAGCACTTATCAAAAGCGAAATAAACAATGATGACAAAGAGAGCTCGACAGAACGAGAAACAAAAGGAGCTCCGTAAACGTTTCATTGGAACACATAAAAGGGGGTCGCATCAAAATTCACTTTCAGAGCAGAGATGTTGTAGCTAGGGGTGGGTTTACACCCGGCCGGTACGTAAAGGAAAATATACTGACTTCATTTAAAAACAACTAGCACGTTTCTTGGAATCAAACGAATAGTACAGCTACTATTAGATCGATCGTAATTTACTTATAGTGTATTGAATGCTGTACTTCTACAATTGACGATTGTTTGGATACTAATCATTTATGTTGGCCATAATAAGCGACTTTTGAAGGATAAATTGTATTTCAGTAGCAATTATAATTCGATTTCATTTCCTGTATCATTCATAACATGCACTCAATTTAATGTAAGTATATGCCCTTGTAGCACGAGTCAGCGTTAGCGATCGACGCAACGCCGCGGAGCTGTCAAAGTGACATTATTACAAGGCGTTTGACATTAGTTTGACAGCTCCGCGGCGTTGCGTCGATCGCTAACGCGACTCGTGCTAGTCCCGCTGGTACTTTCCGTTTATCCGCACGAAGGATAAAGTTTAGATTACTAATTAAATTAGTAATAGTTATGTACTTACCTAGTTATTAAGTAATTGTGTTGTCATTATTTTAAAAGACGTGCTTGCGAGAGTTTTATGTCACTTTCTCTCCTCAGAGCGTTGGCACCTTTTTCTTGTAAAGTGGTGTAAATTCAAAAATATGTTGAAGTGGAAAAATGTACACAACGTGCTTACTTGCAACAAAGAGATTTGACTTTACTTTGAGTTCTATACAAAAAGTCCAATAATTGTCAGAAGTTAAAAAGAGATAATCTAATCAGTACATGATGATATAATGCATGATATTGATGACCATACAAAAGTCATATGAGCTCCCGCTTAAAGTGCATTGTATTCGGGGAATCATTCAGCTTTTGCGACTCAGCAACGATCCTTGGCGAGTGTAAAGCAGTTGCCATTCGGGACAGTGAAGCAGCAACAATGTGAGCGGAGGCGGCACGAGCCGGCTCCGGGCACGACCGCTCGACGGCGATAAATAAAACAAATGCGTCAATCGGACAACCTTCGGAATCCGATACCTACTCCGCAACACTGGCTCGGAAAATACGCCTCCCCTTGACTTGATCTATGTTCGGAATAGCTGCCGTAATGATTGACTGTGCTCATCGACTATAGGAAATAACGCTTGTCATTCAAATGGTGAAGATATTTCAAATAATTCTGGTGAAGATTTTACTCTTCCGTGGAATTAATTATGGATGAAGTTGCTAACAACAAATGAAGTAAATCGAAAGATAACAAAGGAATACAAATATGTATAGATAATAACATTAAAAACTTTCGTGTGACTGACAATAACAGTATTCTTACTAACAATAAACCAATTCGTGGCCCAGATTCCTGTTTTTGTCGCAACTCTAAAGTTCATTAAACGTTTCTCCCATTTCTGATTAGCCCACAACGAAGCCAAGCCAGTAAATAGTACACGGAAACTCTCGAGACTCATAAACAAGCAATAACAAATACATATCTATCAAACGACGAAGCAAACTTGAAAATAGTCTAAGTTTTTTGGCAAAATTTCAATCCCTGGCTCTCGGAGGCACGTCAAATTTAGACAAACACCAATTCTCTCATGAATAAAAGATGAACCGTCGGCCGATCCCTAGACTATCGATACGCACGGAACCGTGGCTGGCAGCTTTACGACTGCAATTTTCAACGTCTTTATATCTCTATTATAAGGCTTATTTCCTGGTTATTTTCCTTTTGGACTCCTCTCAAGGACGAAGGCATTAGCTGTCCTAAAGATTTCCTGTTATTTCGCGATGTTATTTTAAACGTTTGATTCCATTAACCTATTTTGAACAATAATCGGTTTCATCCTTTGATACAGCCGAGGGCTATTATAATAAGTACTTAAAATAATAATAAAACCGGCTAAGTGCGAGTCGGACCGAGATTTTCCTTTACATGTGGTCTTATAACCTAGATTCTTGCCAAATTTCATCATTCTAAGTAAGTAATTGCATTATTATTATTTTAAAAGATGTGCTTTTGAGAGTTTTTTGCCACTTTTTCTCCTCAGCGTTGGCACCTTTTCCTTGTAAATTCAAAAAAATATGTTGACGTGCAAAAATGTACACAACGTGCTTACTTGCAATAAAGAAATTTGACTTTTGACTAGAATCACTATTGGCATCAAAACGCAAAGCCCGGGAACGCAAGCTTAAAGGCAAAATCTACTTACATTGTTAGCTGCTGCTTGCAAAGTTAGCTTATCGCTAGTAAAATTTATCATCCTCCAGCGTTGTTGAGTAAGTAGGCACGTGTTCTGACTTGCATGTTGTGCGCTAGTTAACAGATCGGGCGAGCATTAGTGCCTTCTCAGATGTTATCGGCCGCTGCATGAGTCGGGCGGCGAGTTAACCGCTGCTCATTACGGGAGATACTATCACGTTGCAGGCAACTTTGTAATAAATTGGGAGTTTACTATAGGTAACCGAATTGACTGGTAAATAGAGGTAATAAATAAGAGCTTAATATACAACGTGGTTTGCTTGGGCGGAACAATTCAAAGCCAAATTCAAATTTCTTTATGCGTTGTATACATTTTTGCACGTCAACATATTTTTTGAATTTACAAGGAAAAGGTGCCAACGCTGAGGAGAAAAAGTGGCAAAAAAACTCTCAGCAGCACATCTTTTAAAATATGACAACACAATTACTTAATAACTGTTACTATTGTTAGAAAATTTATCCCTCATGCGGAACCGGCGACACACACCATGCATGTTCATCGTTTAAATAGTCATCTATCCTGTAATACTATACGCCTTCTTAACAAGTGTTCCTTTAATGAAATTTTTAAATTTCCTCTCTGTCAGCGTCGTGACACTTTCTCGCAACTTGTTAATTTAGAAAGATGACAATTTTCACCATTGTACAAAGATGATGCGTGGTGTCTGTGGTGGCTCAGTTGGTAAGAGCGTGTCACGGAATGACAGGGTCGCAGGTTCAAGTCCTGCCCACGACAAGGAATTTTTCTTCACTTTAAAGTTCGCCGAGAATGCCATAATGCATAAAACAAATTCTGAGTAATTTAATTGTAATTATTTAAAAAAAATGTGCTGCTGCATTTTTTTTTGCCAGTTTTGGCACTCAACTGCCTTAGTCATAAAGAGCGCTTAGCAGGCGTTAGCAGGAAGAGTTAGCGCAGATACGATGGCTATCTGGCAGAGGGATGAGGATGGAGCACGCACCAGGAACGTAAAGCACCATATCTGATTATACGTTTGGCTGGAAATTTGCTACATTCACAGCTGTACGAAGGTAGGGAGGTAAATATCAAGTCAAATCAAGTCATATCTCTTTATTGCAAGTACAATTCAATATTTTTTGAATTTACATTTACATTAAATTTGTCATTTTTGACAGTTCTTGCCATTTTTGACAGTTAATATTGGTATAGATGTGGACAATAAATCAATTTGATATCTCCATAAACGTAACCTTTGGAGCAGGGTGAGTTGACCACCTCACTTTTTGGAAATAGTCAACTCACCCAAGTGTTGGGTGAAACGACCACTAACATTTTTGAAAGGTGGCATCTCACCCATAGGTGAGATATTTGGAGGGTGAGTTGCCACCTAAGCCTACTTTTCACGAAAATGGTGCTGCGGAGAAAAAGTGGCAAACCAATTTCAGCAGCACATCTTTTAATATAATAACAATTAAATTACTTAATGACTAGGTAGGTACATAATTCTATGTATCTCTCCATGTTTCACGGGTTTAAGAAAACCCGGTCATTTGAAAGGCTTGCACGGAGACATAGGTCCAACGCGTAGAGGCCCCTTAGAGAACTTTAATTTAATGGGATATGTGATGCACCTAGCGGGACCCGTCTCTGAGCGCATCTGACTGCACTCAATGACAGACCCTGTCAAGTGCATAAACTATTGCAGGGATTGGAAATACATAATTCTTATTATGAACAATCTAAACTTGATCGTTCAAGCAAAACCATGCATTTTCATCATTTAAATAATTACTTATCTATTCTGCAATTCTAGAAGTGGCCAGATCCGTGATAACTTTAAAAAGGTACTGTTGGATATAAGTAGTATGTACAACTATTTACATATGGACTTATATTAACCTACTTGTATAAATCGACCACATGATAAAAGGATTCAAGTGAACGGAGGAGAGTTAGAATCCATTTCCAGAAAATTATTCTCCATCAAAAATATGTGGATGGCAAATAGCCGCAGACTATTGGCTCAATCACAGCTTAAATCATTCTTATCATTAAATTACAATACCAATGACTATTGAACTAGAATCGATGAAGACCTTTCCAAAACAAAACAAGATCCCGGTGACTATTTCCGCGACAGTAATTCCCCTAAAAGCAAAGTAAATGCGAAACAGATAGTCCCGGATTTTCAACAAACTAACTTCACGCTCTATCGGCCGCCCAAATAAATACCGTTTCAGCAGCTAACTCCACGGCCCATTAGGCGCCTAAACTAAGGCAATAAAATGATTACGTGGATTTATGAACGGCCAGGAACCGATCCCGGAACAAGATACGTGGTACGGTCTGACACAAGGAAAAGACGGGAGAGGCGTTAAGGTCGATATTGGGGTAAGTACTGGATAGATTTTTAAAAATTCTTTAGTATTAAAAAGTGTGTGCTTTAAGCTATCTACTAGTAGAAGAATTTTTATAATCGGACCAGTAGTTCTTGAGGAAATCTCAATATTAATGATGCAGTTTCGTTTCTCTTTTATCTGTCTGTCACCTCTGTCGATCATTGATTTTGCAAAAAATTAATAAATGTAAAATTACGAACGTTACGCATTTTAATGTTTGAAAATATTTAAGTAATGAATTTCAAAAAAACCTACGCCTGCCTGTGATCGCTCAAATATTTTAAAAAATGTTCTTCACTTAGGGCCTTATCACACTGGTGATTTGCGAGCGAGTTCAAAGCGAGGCGATTGATTGCACGGCGTGCGATCCGCGTTTTGCGCAGTCAATAAGGCCCTTACGACGGCATTATTCGCGGCGAGCTCGCTGCGAGTTCGCGGCGTGATCGCCACGCAATCGCCTCGCTTTGAACTCGCTCGCAAATCGCCTCGCTTTGAACTCGCTCGCAAATCGCCAGTGTGTTAAGGCCCTTACCGATTGTAAAATAGTAGTCATATTTTATTGAAATCACTAGTTATGACACTTGTGATTGGAAAATAATAGGCACAATCTATTTCTAAGATTTTTTTTTCATCGACCTCATCAATTAAAAAGATAAAAGCAAGGCTAGAAGTTTGTAAATATAAATTATATGTTGAATCTGAAGTTACTTATTTTGGTTGTTGATTGATAAACAATTAGCCTGCCTATGATGTTGTACCTACTTTATAATTCACGTTATTTCTATTAGCGAAAAAAAAGCGAATTAATTGAACCGTAAACAAGTTTCTAGATCGCTTCATAAACAATATTGGCTTTATAAATAATTTGAGGAACGCCGTCTATTTTTGTGAAGTTTCCGAAGATCTATTTCTTGGCCTAAAACCCGGAATACATAAAAGGTAAGTAATGTCACAGTAAAACTATTTTCCTTACAGTACACCAACGAAAATGTCTACAAAGTCTATGAAGCGGATTCAGGCAGGGCTGGAGAGGCCGATATTCTAGTTTACAATACAGCAGTTGCATTACTTTAAACTAAATGTAATGCAACTGCTGATTGTTTCATAACTAGAAAGATTCCATCAGCTACGATCGCGTTCTGTGATATTCCCTGGTCGAATAAATCGTTAAATATTGCACTGGTTCATAAAAATTATATGAAAATGGTCAAGGAATGGACTTATATAGGTTCAGGACACTTCACCACACTTATTTCTTAATATTTTACACAATTCAGCTTCTCGCGGCCGGCACATTGAATCGTCTTAGCGAACAGCGCCACGGCACGCGCCAATGCACAACTCTCGTCGGTGAAGTTTTTAATAAAGTTTATGGACTTGGCATTGAATAGGATTAGCCCAAAACCCACCATTCCCGATGTGTCTCAAAGAAATACGTGGGGTTCTCTTGAAAATGGCGGGAAACGACGGTTGCGAAATTATTTGATAATTTTCCTTTTAATGTTTTCCTGTTAAATTAATCAGAAAATGTTCGCGAATGACAGTACGGTGAAGTTATTGGATTATTTATGCAAGATCTGAAGTTTCAAGCTTTTATCAAGAGTTCCCGCTACAAGCTCGGGAGTGAACGTGACTGTCGAGCTGCTTCGTCCAGAGTGATGACGCCACGGCGACTCCTCTGGATGAAGACATGAAGACGCGGCTACCCAGGGTGAAGACGCTACTGCGACTCCCCTGGAGGAAGATAGAAGACTATTGAATATATTGAATTTTCTGTAACATGACATTGTCAAATGACGAACAGTCGAGTCCATAAATAATAATAAAAAATAATAAAAAATACGTAAGTTCGTCTTTCGTGACTCTTTGTCTTTTTAGCCGGCGTCGCAACTCTGAATGATTTCTATGTTGTGCTAGCCCTTTCTCGAGTTACATGTTTTGCGTGGGTTCCAGTTGTTTTCCCAAAAAGAACTTGATCGTTTCGCCAAAACTTGTGTTTATTCTATTGGTTACGGATTCTGCTTGAGATACCTCTATTGGTACATCAAATACCTTTATTATTCTTGTTAACGAGGCGTGCGGAGTCTTTCTGGAATAGGTAGAATACTTATTGAGAAATAAAAGGATAATTTTGGTTCTCTTGAAAATGGCGGGAAACGACGGTTGCAAAATGAATTGATATGTTTTGTTATAATGTCTACAGTGGCTATTTTGTGTTTAATATCACGTTAAGTTAATCAGAAAATGTTCGCGAATGACAGTATGGTGAATTTTTTGGATAATTGGAGCAAGATCTGAAGTTTCAAGCTTTTATGAAGAGTCCCGCTACAAGCTCGGGAGTGAACGTGACTGTCGAGCTGCTTCGTCCAGGGTGATGACGCTACTGCGACTCCCCTGGAGGAAGATGGAAGACTATTATAGATTGAATTTTCTGTAACATGACATTGGCAAATGACGAACTGTCGAGTCCATTAATCTTAAAATAAATAAATAAGGTAAGAACAAATTGAGCCATTGTAGTTTTCTAGACATTTGAATTTTGTTCGCGGATAGATCAGATGCCCAATATTGGTTGACAAGGTTCTCATAAAAGACATTGCCACATTTCAATGGAGCTTTGCCCCACCTACAAAACTAAGTGACCATTTAAGATAAGATAAATATTCTTTATTGCAAAAAAGAAAAGAATTACACAAAATAAATAATAGCTAATATCGTTAATATTACAATTGGCGGTCTTATCGCTCAAAGCGATCTCCTCCAGACAACCTTTGGCTTTTTTTAAGCTGTAGGTACCTATCATTTTGTTGGGGACTTATTACAGGTTTCATATTGCATAATCATAATCAGTATCATTTTCTACTACTCTCGCAACTCCTATAAAAGAACAACAAAAACAATGAATAATTCGTTTCGATTTCTTACCATTATCTGAATTCTTAATTAAGCTGTTTTTTTCGACTTGTACATAACTTTAATTTAAACAAATAATTAAAAAAAAACCGGAGATACTTTTACGTTTATTCGTTATCTTGTACAACATGCGGTTGATGGTGGGGCAGAATCTGGCATTGTCATTTGTTTCCGAGTAAGAGTGTACCGGCACTGTGGCTGCCGTTTGAAGCCTCGTAGGTGTTCCCACAACGGCCTATCAGCCTAATGTATTGCGCGATGACTCAGGGATATCCATAACAGCTTGTAAAGTTATGCCGTGTTTGCATGAGCTCGGAACATAACGTTCACCCACTGTAAGTAACAGTTGCTAATTAGGCTGGATTCTTGCACGGGCCACGGCACATTGGCGGAAATTCATAGTTTGAGTTGAGTTTCAGATCGCTCTTACAAAACGTCTGTGGAATTTGACGTTTGTTAGAGAGGGCTCACGCTAAGCTTTATCAAAGGGCCTTAGTCTGACAGTTCTAAAATGTTGCCTCCAATTGCTTCATGCATATGTCGTGGTCAGATCGTTAAATTGAGCATTTCATGAAATGGTGGCATTTCACGAAATCGTCAAATGTCTATTGGTCATTTCATGAAATAGCTTGGCCAAATCAATGAATACGAAGCGTTTAACGATGTGGTCAACAAACGCACGGCTATTTCATGATATGACCAAACACAGTTGACCATATCGGCTACAATTCACAGGTTTTTTCTGACACTTTCTCTCATCAGCGTTGGCACCTTTTCCATGCAAAGTATTGTAAAAGTAAATTCTAAAGAAAATATACCCTATACACAATTAACTTGCAATTTGCAATATAGAAATGTCATTCACTAAAGTTATGAACAGTAAGTCCCAACTTTTAGTAACGTCAAAATTAGTTTAAATTAAAAACTCCATCATACTCGTTACAACAAAATAGGGACAGCCAAGCATGGGCGTACCTAGGTAGGGGCAGGGGAGGGCAGCTGCCCCCCCCCCCCCCCCTGATAATGTTGACGTCCCTACTAAGTATCTTATCTAGTAGGTACTACTAAAAATTACGCGGCGCGTTCGTTCTTTCTATAAGCACCTAGGTTATAAAAAATCTGCCCCCCCCCTGGCCCAGAACCTGGGTACGCCCATGCAGCCAAGTGTTTTGCTGTTTTTACTATCTATTTCTTCTAACCTTTTGTTGTCTTACCTAGTTTGATTGGTTCATCATCATCAACAGTCTATTTATATGTCCCCACTGCTCGGGCACAGACCTTCCCTTACATCGAGGGAGCTCGGGCCATAATCCACCACGCGGGTTGGCGGATTTCACATGCCTTAGATTTTTTTTTCTTCTACGACATGCAGGTTTCATCACGATGTTTTCCTTCACCGTTTTTGAGAGCACTCGGTAAATGTACGTAAGTTTTTCCGTCGAAAAAACCGAGGATAACTCATTGGTACATGGCTGCCCTGGCTGGGAGTCGAACCTGGGACCTCTATATTGCAAGTCCATTGACCCAACCACTGAGCCACCGAGCTCTCAGTTTGATTAGCTATTATTTACAATTGTTTGCTTGACAAGGCCTTAAGGTTTGTTTTAGCTACAAATCAACAGCTAAATAAAGCTCGTATATCAATTTCGCTGCAGAACATCTCTGCACGTTGAATTTCATATTTAAGCACGGGTCGTAGGTACATAGGTGTTAACAAGCCGGATTGTAGGGAAAGGGCTCGCTCGGGCCCTCTTCACTGGCAAAAATATTAAAACGCCATAACGCTGTCTGCAGGGGCATAGTATAATAAGAAGAGTTAGCTATGTTCAAGGAAAGGTACATCGAACGGGTTGAATGAGCTTGTGTCATATACAAACGCACACAGTGTCACAATCTCGGAGTGTTCAGAGGTCGTTCGGGGCCGCGTAGGCACAAATTATGTATGCTCGTACGCAACAAAGGCAGCTCTGAATACACAGAGAAATAGGGGCAAAATAGCAGACCATCGTCAATAATGATCACACACTACACTGTGTTGACAAAACAGGTAGGTACAAAACAGACGTGATTGCCCAGTTTTGTACCTACCTGTTTTGGTACTTTACAGCTGCTATTTTTTTGTATTTTATACTACGACATGATTGTAATAATTTTGTCAACACAGTGTAGTGTGTGATCATTATTGACGATGGTCTGCTTTTTTGCCCCTATTTCTCTGTGTATCCAGAGCTGCTTTTGTTTCTTGAATCTGTTGTCAATGTAATAAATTAAATTAATTTATACATAATATTGACGTAACCAAATATTCCCATAGAGTACAGTCGAAGACAGAGAGTATACAGGGGGCCTAAATAAGGTTGAGATTTTCTCAAAAACTACTGGACCGAATTTAGTAATTCTTTTACAGTTACATAGTTTTCACTTTTATCTATCAGTGAAAGATATTTTGCAATAGGTCAAGTAGTTTTTGAGAAAATCTCAACTTTAAAAACTCTCCTGTACACCTTTCTCTGGGTTCCACCGTACCTAAGGTGTAATAAATGAGAGTATGAGAGAGCATGGATCCTTTGGTTGACTTATTTGTGATACGTGATCAACAGCCCTGAGATTATTAAGTGTCCTAAGGGCCGCAGATAACCTACTCTTCTTCTTTTACTATGGTACGAAGCAGGGTGCGGGAATTATTTACCGACATTCGCAAGTTGCGGTCTGAGCGCGCGCCTCGCAAACGAATGTTCGTGGAAATTTTGATTTCTGCTGCGTTGTTTATCTAACTCTCAAAGGCTGATAGCCAAGTGCGTATAGTCGGCTAGTAAAATATAGAGTGTATGGGATTGATATTTGTTTGTTAAGGTTCCGTACCTCAAGAGGAAAAAAGGAACCCTTATTCCGTCCGTCAATAATTTTAATAAAAAACGGAGATATTTTTACATTTATTCGTTATCTTGTACAACTTGCAGAATTGAGCAGAATCTGGCATTGTCATTTGTAATTAAATCTCCCCTAAACAGGAGTCTGTCTATGTCTGGACAAAATATTTTGATAATGGCAAAGATAAGTTGGTCTCTAAATATAATTTATCTTTTCGTTAGAGTATCAGGGTTAAATTGCGTTGCAGGGAATCCTCGGTACGAGAATCCGACTCACACTTGACCGTTTTTTTTTGTATTTCTGTCCAGTTTATTATCCGTGTATCTTTATTTACAATTAAAGTGTCTTCTTCTTCAGCATACAGCAGCCCACTCCTGGGCATATGCCTTTCCATGAATCCTCCATGTGGCCCGATCCCATTGTCTGGTCCACACCGAGAATTAAAGTGTATTTGAATTGAATTCTCAGCTGCACATTTGTGAATGTGGATCGTAGAGTTGAAGAGCCGACTGCCGAGGCCTCTCCCAAATTAACCTGAGGCTGAAGAGCGCACTCATTGTGGAGAATCTATTACATTATTTAGTCTACCCCTCCCCTCACATATAGCAGACATGATTAAAGAATGCACGAACACTTTGGGAAGCTTACGAATACGGCTGTTTAACAAAATCAAAACGCTTTCATTGAAAGTAAGCATGTTGTGTACATTTTTGCAGGTCATTTTTAGGAAAAAGGACGCCTCATAATGGATAAAGGTACCCTTATAGGATTACTTTGATGTCCGTCTGTCTGTCTGTCAAGACCTATATCTCAGAAACGCGTTGACGGATCTAGTTGAAATTAATATGAAATACACAGGTCTGCAACCTCATGCAGACGTGAAAAAATCAAAGTCAGATCTGTTTTTTGCAAGTAAGCATGTTGTATACATTTTTACGTCATTTTTTTTAATTTAAATTGCAAGGAAAAGGTGCCAACGCTGAGGAGAAAAGTGGCAAAAAACTCTCAGCAGCACATTTTTTTAAATAATATCGAATTAATTACTTAATAACTAGGTATTTATTTACTTAGACATGGTATATATAAGTAGGCTCAAATTATTATACAACGAAAAGGGTAAGTACCTATTGTAAACCGAAAGTAGGGTTTCCTTTATAATATTAAGTCGTAGCTTTTCGAATTTAACTAAAAATAAATCAATGTCTCATACAAATAGGTCAGCTGACCGGTACAATGTGTATGAAAAGTCATAAAAAAATTGCGATAATCTATCGTAAAACAAAGGTACTAATACTGAACACCCTCCCTTCGGCTGACTATACTCTTTCCAATACATCGACGAATTTTTTTGCTTCAAGGTTATAATATACTTGTCACCAGATAACTTGTATGACATTCCGCAAACATCGCCATTAAAATCTGTTTACCGTTGTCGTTGAGTCGGCGCGGCCACATGTGACTCCGAACTAGTTTACGGGCTCCATATTTCAGTTAGCACCGCACGGCCACCCGCCGCCGGCCGCAAGCAAAGGCTTAATCGCTGAAAGGTTTGTTTGTACAAGCCGCGAGCGCCGCATCACAGAGAAACGTACAGACTAGGCGCTGACAGTAGGCTCGGGTTTGTGCCTACTGGACAGATTCTCAGAGGGACAGTTACAGTGAACTATTATTATAGAGGGGCACGTAGTCCAGTTACAAGTACATGTTAAAAACAATTGTACAACGTTGGGTGCTAGTGACACTTTCATCTGAATTTTCAAGTTAAGCAATTGGTCCCCTTTTTTTTCGCTTGACAGCAGTCGTTAGCCACGTATAGAGGCCTACGGGCGGCCTGGATAACTCTTACATTAAGTTTGGTCACTAAACCACACGAGAAGAGAAAAAAAACTGAACTATTTTCAATAATGAGCAACAGTAAACAAGATGGGGGCCGAGTTTTTTTTTATGAAGTTTTCCTGAAGTTGTCAGAAGAAATGAATGTGTCTCAGTTGAGGTGACTGATATGTGCTCTTATAACAAAACAATCAATGACATTTTATTTGTTGATAACGCCACGCGCTTAGGATAGAGATTTTGATGTATGCGCATCACTTAAGGGCCAGCGCACAACATCACGGCGGGCTCCGTGCCGTACCGTCCACCGGCGCCGGTGGACGGCGGCGCCAGTAACCGGTTAAATAAATAAATAGTTAAATAAATAATTAATCAATAAATAAATAGTTGAATGTGATTAATTAATTTATATCGTAAATAAATAGTTGAATAATAGGTAAATAAATACTTTAACAAATTCGTAGAACGCAAATGACAATGCCATATTCTGCCCCACCATCAACCGCAAGTTGTACAAGATAACGAATAAATGTAAAAATATCTCCGTTTTTTATCAAAATTATTGGTTTTAAATAAAGTTTTGTACAAGTTGCGATTCGAAAAAAAAACAGCCTAATTAAGAATTCAGAAAATAGTAAGAAATCGAAGCGAATTATTCATTGTCTTTGTTATTATTTTCTACTACTCTCGCAACTCCTACTGATTATGATTATGGAATATGAAACCTATAATAAGTCCCCGTAAGTAAAATGATATATGAGCTTCAATGGTCACGTAGGTGACCAAAGGTGGGGCAAAGCTTCATTGAAATGTGGCAATGTTATTTATAGAACGTTTTATCCATACTTATGTTACGACTCCATACTTAGCCAACTAATAAGCTAAGTGACCGCTATTGTCCTCATTATCAGTAATCGTCGATCGCATAACGATTGTCACAATCATCCTATCTGCATAATATGATTAGTCTGTGTGTTGGGTCGGCGCGTGCCCGGTGACGTCATATTTCACGAACAAACATTTGCACGGAGCCCGCCGCCGCCGCCGCCGCATGGTGCACTGAGCTGACATGGTTTAGTGAATGTCAGAAGAACATGGACGGTGAATGTACCAAATATTTAATAGGAATGTTACGTGGATAGTTATAAATGTGATTTAAAGTTACTCCACGGTTTAAGCTTCTTTTCTAACTCGGTAAATCCTATTAATTCCATAGGACTGTAGCGTCGTAGAACTGTTAAAACTTTATTTTCGTACTTATTTATAACTGCTTTTAAACCTCATTGCAAAAAGAGGGATGTTACTTATATGATTTTAATGTGTTTACTTGTGCCTGATGACGATGAATTCTTTTTATCCGACTGCGCAGCAAGGAAAGGTTATTTGCATTACTTAATACATACTTCTTTTTTTTCTCTGAAGGTTAGCTGCAAGGCCTTTTTAGGCGCTCAAGTCATGTGAAAATCTGCACCACATACCACTTCCCCCCTAGCCCTGTACCAGGAGGGCGCCCGTGTCTGGGCACATGAGCGCAACATTGCTTCGCGACACGTGTAACCTAGAGATATTATCGACATAGGCGCAGCTCTTTAATACGGCACCCCTGTCCCCCGCTTTGTCTATGCGCTCATCGTTGACAGATTTCATGTCTAAGGGGTAAGTGGTCTGTGATCTGCGCGAACAACTTCACGGGTAATACCTAAGTTAGCATGAATTTTATTGTATGTAGATTGCGTAGATAGTTCTCGTCATCATTGAAAAACTGGCTACTGCAAATTCCCTACCTGGAGTTTGTCTCAGCGATAAGAGCGCTTATTGTATAAAATTTATGACGTTAGTTAATTATTTTTATTTATTTCATTTTATTCAGGGAAACACACAGTCATGTACAGACAATGATAAATAAAACTTAAATACTAATATACCTATAGTCCCATAACTTACAAGTGATATGAGACTATGATAACTAAGTATGTATCCTTTTATGTGCAAAAAAGTATATTTATCTTATATTTGTACTTCCTTAGCAACTCCTGTAATCAAACTCGCTTCGCCATCAATATAACAGTAGGTCGTTTCAAAGTCAATATCTCCCGATCTTACGCATTAAAGCTACCTATAAAATATGTAATAGCACGCCGCTGTGAACGTGTGGGCCGTTTATTATGCGAGTACGTGATCATAATTAAGTGATCCCATATCATTGGGCCGTGCTATTGGGCCTTCACAAGTTAATGACGATTTTCTCCCTGACTCGCTTTCAGTCCAATAACTCAGGGATAGTCTTGAAATAAGAATGTGCTACTTTTTTTTCTTCATAGAAATAGTATTCCATTTTGAGCACGAGCTTATGGCGGCTACACACGATACGGTCTACCGGAGAGGTGTACCTGCGCAGTTAGACCGGAGCGTGTATGGGAACAGACCTGCTACTATTTCGACCTTAAAGTAAGCTTATTAAGGACATCATGATACGAAATAACAAAGTATTATTAAAGTAATCCTGCTATAAGAGTACATGGTAACGGGGCTGTGCAGTTTTTTAACCTTCACAGGCAACCGGCGCGGCGCTAGATCGAAAATCATTTTTAAGTGACACCATACGGTGAATGGGCATGGCGTGTTACACCGTTGAAGAATTCTTCAACTGTCGAAAATGTACTTAATGTAAGCTTACCTATACAATTGACTTGTAAATGTATTATTTTATCAATAGACGATTGAACGGCATGATGGCTGTAATGCTGTCGAAATATCGAGACATCAATAATAAATGTTTAACACGGTAATTCTCGTTTTATCTAGTATACAAACCGTGAAAGTTTAAAAAGTGATAATAGACGATTGTATTGTATTGAACCGAAAACGAACTGAAGAGATCTCCGGCATACCGGATCGTCCCATACACGCTACGACAAGACAAGACCTGCGCAGGTACACCTGTACCTCTCCGGTAGACCGTAGCGTGTGTGGCGGACTAAAGTTATAAGGCAGGGTTATGTTACGGTTTAAGCATTTACTTCTAACTTAGGCAACGTTTATGGACAGTGGCGGCATAGGCCGTACTTTGAGTATTCGGAAAAAGACAGTACGGCGTATGACGTAGTATTTTGATGCATTTAAAAAGACACAACGGCATCTCCCGCGGCGTCGTAGACGGTTTTCTTTGTGGAGCGGTCCCACTGTCATTCTGTGTAGAAAATAGGTATGTGTCAAAAATAAAGGTTGTAGGTACATTTTTGTCGGTCTTGACACGCACATACTTAGAATCCCCCACGGTTATGACAGTAGTTCCGAATTGTATGAGAATTTTCACTGTCATTTCGTAATTTCTACTGTCCATGAACGTGTCGAAGTGTGAAACACGTTTTAAGGGTGGGGTTTAACTAATTTTATGGCTAAAGACCTAAAATTGTGTATTTTCAAGCGTTCTTTATTGTACAAAAATATTATTTAAGTTATGCCAGTGAATTATTAACGTGAGCTGTATAAATCAGAAACGGGATTAAACATCGCTGACTAGAATTCCATTAACTGGAGATAATTTGTTTATTTTTTATCTTCGTCTATAACGAACGCCATTTATCATATTTTTTTACCAAAATCAACATTTGTATAAGCGCAGAAGATGTAGTCTAACCAGTGAGAGAAAAATATACAGGGGGCTCTAGTAATATTGTGATTTTCTCACAAACTATTTAATGCATTTCACAAGTAACTACTTAAAAATATTTAAAATACTAAAAAAAAATTAAAACTACCTAAAAATACTTTAAAACTATACCTAGAAAAAAAACCTTGCCTAAAAAATATTCTAAAAAGCTCGGCCCTCTTGGGTGCCCATCACACTGGCGACATTCCCGCGCTGGATGGCTAGGCTCAGCCTCTGCGCTCGCGCGCCGCCAGCACGAGGGTCACCCGTCTCCCTCAGGCGCTTGCTGAGCTCCTTGTGGAGCGCGTTCACAAATTATTATACAATTATAATTTGTAAAAATAATAATTATTATTTTATCATTTGAAGCTCCGATAAGGCCCTAATGTGATAGTGCCCTTGAAATTAATACGTACGGACTACAGTCACTAATTTGACTACATCCTAATTGCTTACGTTTGCTTATGCGGCTACGTTCGGAGCGAATCGACGGACGAAAGTCTTGACTTTAATGAAGTGGCTGCATTGATCTCCTATAAACAACTAGATACACAAAGGTTTTACTAAAACAATTTAAAAACATCCAAATAAGGGTCCATTGTTAACGTCCAAATAATGTCCAATAAAGCAAATGAGGGTCCACTCATCCGTTTGGACCTTCTTTGCGCTCGGACATTTTTAGAAGGCAGACTGTGCATCTAGTTGTATATAGGAGATCAATGAGTGCCTGTCGTCTCTACGATAGACTGTGTATTTTGATTATGTGTGTCGCCGGTTTCGCATGAAGAAACAAGTTTAGTCTGCTAATAAATAAATTATAATTACATAGTTATTAAGTAATTTGATTGGTATTGCTGCTGAAAGTTTGCCACTTATTTATTTATTTTATTTATTTATTTTATTAATGGACTCGACAGTTCGTCATTTGCCAATGTCATGTTACAGAAAATTCAATGTATAATAAATAGTCTTCTATCTTCCTCCAGGGGAGTCGCCGCAGCGTCATCACCCTGGGTAGCCGCGTCTTCTTGTCTTCATCCACAGGAGACGCCGTAGCGTCAATCACTGTGGACGAAGCAGCTCGACAGTCACGTTCACTTCCGAGCTCGTAGTGGGAATCTTGACCATGGCGCCAAACTTCAGATCCTGCTTGAATTCTCCAATAACTTCACCATACTGTCATTCGCGAACATTTTCTGATTAATTTAACGTGATATTAAACACAAAACACCCGCTGTAGACATTAAACTGAAAATTATTAAATAATTTCGCAACCGTCGTTTCCCGCCATTTTCAAAAAGCCTCAGTTTGCCACTTTTTCTTCTCAGCGTTGGCACCTTTTCCTTGCAAAATGGTGTAAATGTAAATTCAAAAAATATTCACCTGTATAAATGTTCTAAATTACTTATGTGCATTAAAGGGATTTGTGTATAAAAAACGCAAGAATTAAACCTCCTGTAAATATAGGTGTAATACAATAAATCTTGCGCAATCTGAAGGCGGTACAGCGCACGCGAAATATGGCGCCGATGAGTTATGAGTAGGCGTTATCACGGCGCGGCTGCCTGTAGCGGGCCCTTCGCACGGCGCGGCCCGCGCTTGATGCTCTAATAAAATATAAGCCATAAAGGCAGGATATCTCACACTTTATGAGACAAGAATTACCATTGCATTGATATTTATTTGGGTTCAGTCGATCCGATCAGTAATTTTCGGGTTAAAATTATTCGTATCTATAACAAGTTGCCAGAAAGTGTCACGACGTTGAAATAAACTTTAGAGAATTTTTTAAATGTCGTTATTCTGAGGAAGCATGCCTATTCCGGTCTGTGCTTGCACACCATCACAGATTTTAGCTTTCAAGTGTATCGTGTTTATTTTTAATTTGTGTTTGTACAGTGTGATGTCTGAATATACTCACGCCCGATTCCCGTAGGCGTAGGCAAGGCAGAGACGATGGACTTCCATCTGCTGCGGTTCTGGCACGCAACTTGTGCTTCCTCTACCTTCATCAGTCTCTTCATGCACGCTCGTCGGTTTCTTTGAATAAATATAAGTAAGTACTTACTTTCTTTATTTTATTAAATGAACTCTAATTGAAAAAGATTTATGTTGTATAGGTATTACAGTGTTTTTTTCGGGGGGGGGGGGGGGGGGGGGGACGACGACAGCAACCGGGACCGGCTCCACAAGACATGGAGGGGTTCAGATGAAAATATCACTAGCCGTCACCCATCCAATCCTAGTACAGGTCTCGTCCAACGTTGCTTAAATTGTACGATCGTTTTCATCGTGTAGTCATAACTGGACTACGAACCGCTCGACTACATAATTACCTAAATGTGTAAATATCGAAATAGCAATGGGATCAAATACCTCGTTCGCGAGTGGAAGTGAGGGCAGCAAGCAATCATGTTAAATTGGCCACCTACTCGTTATCTTCTATAAATACGACACTCTGGCTCGTCTCTCGATACCTGAGTAATTGCCTTCTCAGTTTGCACTTCATTTTTGCTAGTTGTCGGAACTGATGATATTAAATTAAAAGACATTGCCACATTTCAATGGGGCTTTGCCCCACCCACAAAACTACGTGACCATTTAAGCTGTACCTATCATTTTGTTGGGGACTTATTACGGGTTTCATATTGCATAATCATAATCAGTATCATTTTCTACTACTCTCGCAACTCCTATAGAAGAATAACAAAAACAGTGAATAAATAAAATTGCTTCGATTTCTTACTATTTTCTGAATTCTTAAACCAATAATTTTAATAAAAAACGGAGATATTCTTACATTTATTCGTTATCTTGTACAACTTGCGGTTGATGGTGGGGCAGAATCTGGCATTGTCATTTGGTGCATTATGTCTAGGTAGTTATCTGAAACCTATTTATGTGGTGAAATAGCGGTATGTAGAAGATTGCCCATATAATGTATATCAGATTCAAGTAAATATTTTGTATGTCCTAAAGATTATATCACTGAGTTTAAAAAAAAACACCAGCCAGCATACTTACATGTAAAAGTTTGCATTGCTCATAGAATAAGCAAACTAAAGTGGCAGGTGCCACGTAGTACCGATAACCGATGTGGTAGACGGGTTCCCGAGTGGGAGCCACGAGTGAGTAAACGTAGCGTGGGACGACCCCCGACCGTATAGACAGATGACCTGTGCAAAGTGGCAGGAACTCAAAATTGGTTTAAGTAGCGCACTTTGGGAGAGACCTGCAGTGGTCAGTCCACTGCAGGTAAAGGGTTGCTTATTATTATAAGTCTTAAACTATAACATAATGTCATTTACAATAATTCATTAGTCTTGCAGAACCGATGAAACCTTTTGTGCTTTATGTAATGTCACCCACACTCATATTACGTAACAGCAAACTGGTAAAGCTTGATATTATGTTGAGAGACATTATTCAAAGTTAAATTAAAACGGAATAACGACATACAATCCAGCACAAAGGGAAACAAATTTATATCTCAATTAATTAGCCAACTCGTGGAATGGAGTCGGCGCGGTCCGTATTCATGACGCGCACACTTAATAAGTGAGTTGATACACATTGCAGAACTGCTAACTCGCCGGCTCAGTGGCCGCCTAGCCGCGCCGGCCGAACGCGACCGCGTCAAGGCGGCACTACCACCACAATCTCGATAAGTGATGGATAAGTATTTTTTTTTAATTCTTCCCAAATGACTGATCCAAAAAATTATTATGATTTAAATGCCTTTGTCAGACATATATTAAGTTAAGATTGTTTAAATATACATATTTTTGGCTGCCATAAAATTACCGAAATTAGTAACTTACCATGTTTCGCGCAAATAAAAATTTCATTTCATGTTTGTTATGGATTCAAGGGGATTTCCTTTTGCGGGGGGGGGGGGGGGGGGGGATCTATTGAGATCATTTACGATTTTAATAGAATGCAGTATGTGACACTTATAGTCCTGATGCATGACATTATTGTGGCAACTTACAATAGAATTTTTTTAAATGTTTAAACGATCGGCGCGTTTTCGTTTCAGAGCCCTCTCTGCGGAATAAGTAAATAATTTGTACTCATCACATTTAATTATAACAAGTAATGGACCATTAGGTTATTCACTGAACTGATATTTCACTAAGTGTTTACTGTTGACTGGTCTTTAAAGTGAGAGTTCTGTTCAATGCTCACTCTTAAGCAAACTTATTGTACACTAATTTTGAGCTACCCTTTACCCATTAATAATATTACAAATGACTGTTGAATTTGCAGAATATTCCATTTTAATATCATAATATTGACTTGACACGGGCGTGGTACGATTGTTCTGGCTTAATATCCTTCAGGATCTTTTCTCGTCACTCACGATAGGGAGGTATTATTGCGCCACAGAAACGTACGACTGTAGGAGAAAATGTACGTACTGATATTAAATCACATTGATAAGAAACTGTTCATGAATTTAATGCCACAGTATTTGAAATATTCTCGCTTTGCGAACCGAAAACCTCAATTTTTGTCATGACCGGGATTTGAACCAGGAGTCTCTCCAAACAGAGCTACATATCGAAATTTTTTCTAAATATTTGCCTTAGTGACGGCATTATTTCTTTATTTAATATTTTGATTGTAAATTACGTATTTTGCGATAAATTTGAGAAGTTGTCTTTGTGTGTGTGTAATTTTGAAAAGTTGTCATTTTGAGAGTTGTCTTTTACAGAAGTTGGCTTTTTGAGAAGTTGTCATTGTGAGAAGTTAGCGTTTTGCGAGCGGTTGGCATTTTGCGAAGTTGGCATTATGCGCTGTAATGCTTTTACGTTATTCCGTTACAGCGCATAATGCCAACTTCGCAAAATGCCAACTGCACAAATGTGCCAGTGAGAAAATCCGAACTTAAGATCTAATAGTGAATTGATAATCTGACTGAGGCTCATCTTACACAGAGCTGGTTGCAGCCCGTAGGCAGTTGGCTTTGACTTTCCTCAACAGTATAATAGATAGAAATGTACGGAACAATTTATTACTAACGAAAAATCATACATTTTTCTTCATATACCAGCACATTTGGAACTGGTTGGATAACGTTATAACTAAATTCCCATACGTGAAGAATCTCTTAGATGTCATCGCAGAACTTTAAGTTAGTGTGTGCATAATGCATGCAACTAATATGAACTAGTTGTGACAGGCCGTGCCAGAGTAACGTATACTCGCACAAAAGAACGGGTGAAGCTAGAGGTACAACAAACTAGTTAAATACGAGGGCCCCGCTGGAGGCACGAACACTTCTTACTGTTTGTTGCTTAACAAAGGAGCGAGTAGGCACTTAATTCCGAAATGCACATTGTACTTATTTGCACAGAAAAATGAGTTGTGGCTCGCTTTACGCGAACTGGCGCAGTTTCCTTGATTTAGTTGAGAAAATATAAACTTGTTAACGTTTCTAGGAAATACGCGTTTCAAGAAAGCAAATCAATTTTTATTATTATAATTATTTTTAAATAAAGTGCCATAATATGACATTTTATTCACATTACGATCTAGCCTAAATACAATAAGACTAATAAGTAATTTGATTTTGACCTAAATTTCTATAAATTGACACTTATATCTAAGAACTAGGTGTTGCATGGTGCGCGGGCCGCGCGCGGCCCGCGAGACGGCTTTGTTTTCGTGTTGTAGGCGCCGCAACTAAATAAACATTATCCGGTTTGTTCGCTGTGCAAATAATTCGTGCAAGCCATCCACTAATTATATCAAGCACCGCCCGAAAGTTGCAAGTTCAAAACTCTGTGAAAAACATTTATTTCGAAAAGAGTTTGCTCATTTAAAGTAGGTTGTTGTTGTGATTTTTAAATCAAGCAACGCTCGAAATGCCCGTATGCCAGAAACTTAAAAAATGTTTTCAAAAGCCAAACGTTGCTAGCTGTACACAATTTCCATAACTTTGTTCATAATTCCAAAGGCAAGGGCATCTTTTTCTTTGATAGCGTGGGGACGCTTCGGGCTTCGCCCTACGCGGAGCTCGGCCTATGGCCTCGCAGGCCGGCTCGGCCTGCGGCCTCGCAAAAGTTACTTGGGAGGTGGGGAGTTGTTTCTGCTTGGCAAGGGGACGCTTCGGGCTTCGCCCTACGCGGAGCTCGGCCTATGGCCTCGCAGGCTGGCTCGGCCTTCGGCCTCGCAAAAATTACTTGGAAGGTAGGGAGTTGTTTCTGCTTGGCAAGGGGACGCTTCGGGCTTCGCCCTACGCGGAGCTCGGCCTATGGCCTCGCAGGCCGGCTCGGCCTTCGGCCTCGCAAAAGTTACTTGGAAGGTGGGGAGTTGTTTCTGCTTGACAAGGGGACGCTTCGGGCTTCGCCCTACGCGGAGCTCGGCCTACGGCCTCGCAGCCCGGCTCGGCCTTCGGCCTCGCAAAAATTACTTGGAATGTGGGGAATTTTTTCTCCTTTGCAAGGGGACGCTTCGGGCTTCGCCCTACGCGGAGCTCGGCCTATGGCCTCGCAGCACGGCTCGGCCTTCGGCCTCGCAAAAGTTACTTGGAGGGTGGGGAGTTGTTTCTGCTTGGCAAGGGGACGCTTCGGGCTTCGCCCTACGCGGAGCTCGGCCTACGGCCTCGCGGTGTTCTATCGCTTCGGGCTTCGCCCTACGCGGAGCTCGGCCTTCGGCCTCGCGAGAGGGTGCTCGGCCTTCGGCCTCGCTATAGTTACTGATAGATATTTACCGCACGCCAGTAATCCTTTCGTTTCGTATAGGAAAATTTATGGAGAAAATATTATGGTTTACTGCTCGTCCGCCATTTTGTTTTTCCCAAAAATGACAATTTTCTGGTATACTGCATCATATGTGCTACGAAGTGGAATTGGTTGGATATTCCTCATGCGCTCGTGCTAGGCCAGCTAATTCGTCAAATTTTGGTCTGAAATGTCCAAATTTTCATTCGGCTATATTTCCGCCGCCATTTTGTTTTTCTTTTGTTTTTCAATTTCATCACAAAGTAGGTCGACCATGTGACGCGTGTTCCAAATTTGAACGAAATCGGTTGGAAAATGGCGGAGATGGCATCACGTGACCCGCCGCCATCTTGTTTTTTTCACTTCCCTATAGTTTTCCTCTGGTCCAATCACTAAACTATACAACTCTTCCCTACATCACTTTCACCTCCGGGAACTCCTTCAGACTAAACGGGACGGTCAATGAGTGAGTGAGTGAGTCAGTCAGTCAGTGGTAGTCGAGCTATATATATTTGTAATTAGTCCAACGACATTACTTAGAGTCTATTAAGGGCGACCACTTTGTTCACGTGTCTTACACTCGCGCACTATCACTACGAATTGTTTTCACTACACTACACTAACTCAAGAGAGCAAATCAATGATGAAATAATATTAATTTTATTTTAACCCGACTGTTAGAAGAAGGAGAGCAGTGTTTTCTAGTATGTAGAAAACTTTATGGTTTCATTGATCCCAAACGACTTGGCAATTTTTACCACGAACTATTTTAGTTGCAAGAAGTTGCGATCTTGGCCACCATTTATTATACGTAGTTACATATTCCAAATCTAAATATCATTTTGTAAACAGTGCAGAGATTGCTCTCGAAATAATTGGGACGTTTCTGCGCATTTCCACAAAAAACCCAGAGAACGAAACGCAACATTTTATCTCGACCAGCGCAAAAAACCGTGCTGACTTGTTTAGCCCGTAATTCTGGCCGAAGACCGCAGTGCATTGAACAAACAGTAACCGAAGTCATTATAGTCGACTTCGTCAATTGTCACTGATAATGACCGTTGTGCTTGTGAACTAGTCTAAGTGTAAATTGTGGTCAAGATGTCAAAGCAATGTGCCAGGACTAGCAATGATACTAGGTATATTTCATTTGACGATATCATGATTATGTGTTCCTATGACTTTTTTATTTTCCCTGATCTAGTCGATAGCAGTGCCTGGTATTCTGTGAATAGAGTTCTGTGCTTTATTCCTGATCGAAAAGGTACTTAATCACTTTTGTAAAGATAGTGCTGAGAGTATTTTTGCCAATTTTTCTCCTCGGTATTGGCACTTTTTCTTTACAAATTGATATAAATGTAAATTGTAAAAAATGATACCGTTAAATAATATTGCAATAAAGAGTTCTAATGATTCTGATTCTTTTCCTGATTCTGGATGTAAAACGTGTCCTCTTATCATCCCCAGTACATTTTTATGCCGCTGCTCGGTCACTAATAACATTCGATAAATGTATTTAAAATTTTCCTTCGAAAAAATTGAGGAAAACTAATTGATATCTGGGCGCATCGGACCTGGAACCTCCATATCGTAAGTCCAGTAACCCAAGCACTGCGCCACCGAGCTCTCTTGTCTGTGTTACTTATTTGCTTGAGTTGAGTTACTGTTTGTAGAACTGTATGTTCTATTGCCGGAGACATTAGCATAACAACACGTCGCATGATTGCACCGCTGCTCTGCATGAGTTGCATTTTTGCGCCTGCATGTGCTGTGCACGGCGTTTGTGTTTAAGCACACCTACGCGATGCGCTGGTAACTTTGTTAAAAATGCCTGAATTAAATGTTATGTTTCGGAAGTATTTTGGTCACATTTCAGCGCTCCTTTCCTTTTGGTGTTTATTGCAGCATGTTCTTTGCGAATTTTGTAAGTACAGTCGACGACAGAGATAAGTATACAGGGGACCTACATAAGGTTGATATTTTCTCAAAAACTACTGGACCGAATTTAATAATTTTTTTATAGTTACATAGGTTTCACTTTTATCTATCAAACAGTGAAAGAATTTTTGCAATAGGTCAAGTAGTTTTTGAGAAAATCTTAACCTTAAAAACTCTCCTGTACACCTTTCTCTGTGTTCCACCGTACATAATTGTGCACTTTACATTTATTTATACCTATCTGTGTCTCCTTCATTTAATAAAATTGTTCCTTTCTTTAAAATTCTATTGGTTTCTTTGTCCAATGCTTGCAAAAGCTTTTCTCATCCCTTTTCAATGCTGCAAATTCTACTTCAGGACTTTACATTTTATCACAACCGATAAAACCGTCGTGTCAGCAACTCGACGGCTACTAACCATTGATCTCCTTTAAACAACTAGATACACAAAGATCTTACTAAAATAATTTAAAAAAACGTCCAAATAAGGGTCCATTGTTAACGTCCAAATAATGTCCAATAAAGCAAATGAGCGTCCATTCATCCGTTTGGACCTTCTTTGCGCTCGGACTGTTTTAGAAGGCAGACTGTGCATCTAGTTGTTTATAGGAGGTCAATGCTACTAACATATTAATTGACCACCCGTCACCATTCTATCATAATTAAGTTCTGTGTCAACTAGTTCTTTTGTTGTTAGCTAAAACATTTCCTTGCGGCTTTTGAATCCATTATCTCCCTTTTATTCCTAATCAACAACTTGTTTACCCATTTCATTCCACACAGTTCAGGTGTATAGTCGGCGATAAAATCCATAATCGAGTGTCAAAGGGCGGTCTGCGATATGGGCAGCGACAATAGGTGCGCCAAAGGGCAGCCTCTGATGCTAATCAGGAAACAGGTCCTCGGCGCAAGTTAGGTGCTGGGAGCGGTTGGGATTAAAGAAAAAAGATTGCCTGTGTTTCCTTATTAATGACGTTCTTCTCAACTGCTCCAGCTAAGCTTGTACAAAACAGCTTCAACTGATTTTTAGTCAGACTAACTGAACCCTCTGGTTCGGCTGAAGCACCGGCTTGAAGTGTTGTGTCTATTCGCCTGGAAGACGGAAAATCATGAAAAATGGGGACAGCTCAGAGTGCCATGCAAAATATGAATTCCTAGATCTCAAATTTGTGTGTTTGGAATGATTTGTGTATTTTCGGATGGTGTATTTAGCCAGCATCACTGGGTAGGACTTTATTGGTCCCTAAAAATCAGTGGTGCGAATCGTCACAGCACCTAAACTAATATGGGTCCAGCTGCCTTTAGCAAATTAGAAAAGATGCAACTGGTAGGTACCAGTTAGGGACTGGGATGAATTGATCCCTCATCGTCAATATCAGTATTATATAACTGCTAGGGTATAGACCTTCCCTTACATCGAGGGAGCTCGGACCATAATCTAATACGCGTGCCCATTGCGGATTGTTGAACTACTCATGCTTTATAATTTTGCCCCCTAATAACCCCTCCAAAATATGAGTTCAGAATACAAGCTACCACTTGTGCCTTTATCCAATCATATCGTTGGAGCAGTTCTTTGTGCCTTCTAGATTGTGTGTCCGGGGCCGGCTGGCCGTTGCCCGCTGCCCGGTGTCCAGTGATCCCGGGATAACATCCCGCTCCGTCCCAGGGGCGCCATTGTCGGCCAAATTTAATGGAAGGTGCGCACAATTTCGCGACCACCCCAATTGTGATTTGAGGGGTTGGCGCACGATTATACCGCGGAATAACTGCGGTGGTTTTACGGCGCTGTTAATTGAATTTATTGTGAATGCCCTAGGCGTTTCATTAGCATTCGTATGGCTCCACGAGGATTTGGAGATGAGTTTTAAAAATGAAATGACAATGACTTTATCGGGCGTTGTGCTTCGGCGATACAGTATGCGAGCTTGCAGACGTGTTGCCTGATTCAATCCAACTCTAAAGAGCTATGACATGTACCCAATTGTGCCACTTGTTCATCATCATCAGCCCGTATCAGGTCACTGCTGGACGTAGACCTCCCAAAGCGCGCCACTCAACCCTACTCTCGGCCCTATGCATCCAGTCCCTGCCAGCCATCTTGCGAAGGTCATCCCTCCATCTGGTCGGGGGGCATCCCACACTGCGTTTACCCTGTTCGTGGCCTCCATTCGAGAACTCGTCTACCCCAACGGTTATCGATTCTACGACAGATGTGACCAGACCACTGCCACGAGGAATGAGCTCAACATGAAGTGGATCCTGCTAGAATCATATAGTGTATGATTCTAGCAGGATCCACTTCTTTTTAATAGTAAATCTTTGGAATAAATGTTGAAAGCAGCTCATTTACAGAAATTCATACATTGTGGTTTCCTATCGTCTTATGATGAGAGATAGCGTGCACTACAGTAGTTGAAGCCTAAGGAGGTTGTCGTTGATGAGTTTATCACAAATTCATGTTGTAACCTTTTTTGTGACTTAAATTTTCAACCTATTCCGTTTCCTTTGATCTGTATGCCAGCAACTTCCTTTACTTATCATATAATTTCATTCTTATTTCCTCTACATCTATAAATACCATCCAATCATCGTACTTTTTTTTTACGAGAAACAAACAAATACATACGTTGCAAAATAGACAGATTTCCCTTTTTATGTTGTACTCTAAAAACCAAATTAAAAGCCGGTTCGCTCGCAGTTCGGTGCTGCACCGTTCGGTACTTTGACTCGCCGAGTTGTCGGGATTCCCCCGCGGGGATCTCCCGACCTTTGCGCCGCGGGAGGGCGGGTATTCCCCGGCACGGCGCGCGGTACATTATTCATGAGCCCGCCACGCACGCCCGCGTATGAATTGAAACGGGCCCGCGACGTTGCCCTTTTATGGTCCCAATGTAAATACGCTCCCGTCGAAGACCTATCCCGTTTGGGTGTTACGCGTTTTTCGATGAAAAAGCAAAACTCGTATCTATCCACAAATGGGTGTATTATTTTCTATTCTGTTGCCCGGAATAACGAGCTTGGGGTCTTCAAAGAGGTTGAAAGGAATAATATGCACACTCGAAAGCATATAAATCTATACAAGTACCATTACAAGTAAAGAAAAGTACATTACATTTTAAGTCAAGAGTTAGACAGGCCTATCGGTGGCCTGGTCGATGGGAGCATAATTCTCTTGACAAAAGAACTAACAAGATTAGTTCTGCTGCAGCACCGGCTCCTTGTTTCGGTCAACCGTACAGAGAGTGAAGATTTAAATGACATTGTCCAAAGCAAAGAAGAAAATGATCAGGTTGTGGACAGAAACGGACGGAGGAGATTAGTTGACAGCTAGATGAAGGATTTTCAATCTCGACATGTCCTTCAGAATTGAAGAACACGATTAATGAAGAAGGCGAAATCGTAGGATTATCCACGCGTTATAATACTTGATGGAGTTTGATGTGTATGCAAATGAGGGTAACTGTAAAATCACCTGACAGGTGTCAATAAATCAGTTGTTAATGAGTTGAATTTCGATCCCGTACATAATATTTGGCGACGAGGAAGTACTTACTGTAGCTGAACAGAACTTTGAATGTTCATAAAGAAGAATTTTCTTTCTTATCGATCTTCCAAAACCTGTTTGGCACTGCTACACGCACCTTAGTTATATATTTCATTTTTTTATAAGTTTTTATGTACAATATGTATGTATGTATGCTGTGTTGTGTCAAATAAATGATCATTCATTCATTCAAAAGCTTAAAACAATAATTTTATTTCGATATAATGACTGCATCGAATTTCCCGAAACGGAATACGTCCATTTCCCGTCAAAGGTTCGTACTCGTATATTATAACTAGGTGTTGCATGGTGCGCGGGCCGCGCGCGGCCCGCGAGACTGCTTTGTTTTCGTGTTGTAGGCGCCGCAACTAAATAAACATTATCGTAGTAGTAGCGTGGGGACGCTCCGGGCTTCGCCCTACGCGGAGCTCGGCCTATGGCCTCGCAGCCCGGCTCGGCCTTCGGCCTCGCAAAAGTTACTTGGAAGGTAGGTAGTTTTTTTCTGCTTGGCAAGGGGACGCTTCGGGCTTCGCCCTACGCGGAGCTCGGCCTATGGCCTCGCAGGCCGGCTCGGCCTCCGGCCTCGCAAAAATTACTTGGAAGGTGGGGAGTTGTTTCTGCCTGGCAAGGGGACGCTTCGGGCTTCGCCCTACGCGGAGCTCGGCCTATGGCCTCGCAGGCCGGCTCGGCCTTCGGCCTCGCAAAAGTTACTTGGAAGGTGGGGAGTTGTTTCTGCTTGGCAAGGGGACGCTTCGGGCTTCGCCCTACGCGGAGCTCGGCCTTCGGCCTCGCAAAAGTTACTTGGAAGGTAGGTAGTTTTTTTCTGCTTGGCAAGGGGACGCTTCGGGCTTCGCCCTACGCGGAGCTCGGCCTATGGCCTCGCAGGCCGGCTCGGCCTTCGGCCTCGCAAAAGTTACTTGGAAGGTGGGGAGTTGTTTCTGCTTGGCAAGGGGACGCTTCGGGCTTCGCCCTACGCGGAGCTCGGCCTACGGCCTCGCGGTGTTCTATCGCTTCGGGCTTCGCCCTACGCGGAGCTCGGCCTTCGGCCTCGCGGGAGGGTGCTCGGCCTTCGGCCTCGCTATAGTTACTGATAGATATTTACCGCACGCCAGTAATCCTTTCGTTTCGTATAGGAAAATTTATGGAGAAAATATTATGGTTTACTGCTCGTCCGCCATTTTGTTTTTCCCAAAAATGACAATTTTCTGGTATACTACATCATATATGCTACGAAGTGGAATTGGTTGGATATTCCTCATGCGCTCGTGCTAGGCCAGCTAATTCGTCAAAGTTTGGTCTGAAATGTCCAAATTTTCAATCGGCTATATTTCCGCCGCCATTTTGTTTTTCTTTTGTTTTTCAATTTCATCACAAAGTAGGTGAACCATGTGACACGCGTTCCAAATTTGAACGAAATCGGTTGGAAAATGGCGGAGATGGCATCACGTGACCCGCCGCCATCTTGTTTTTTTCACTTCCCTATAGTTTTCCTCTGGTCCAATCACTAAACTATACAACTCCCCCCTACATCACTTTCACCTCCGGGAACTCCTTCAGACTAAACGGGCGTGTCAATCAGTGAGTCAGTCAGTCAGTCAGTCAGTCAGTCAGTCAGTCAGTCAGTCAGTGGTAATCGAGCTATATATATTAGTAATATTGTTTCTATCAGTGGCACCGCTCCGTCATGAAGACAGTGTTTCTGACTCAGCCCACAGCCCTTTTGATATGTTAAATGTATGTATGCGATATTGTAATGTCGCAAATAAAAGGAATTGCTGTGAAAGCGATTTCCTTTGTCTACAGATACCACAGAAATAAGAAGTGGCGGTTTGAGAGTCCTTAGAAAATGAAATTGTGTTATTCGAGAGTTCTTTTGATTTCTAATATGTAAGGATAACGTTATTGCACAGGTTATTGTGTCTATTATAAAATCGAATACTCATATAATTATAGATCTCTTCCAGAAAACACCAGATGAAAGTCAAAGGTTAGTTTACGGAATTGTATAAAGTAGTGCGAAGAAGAATTCACAGATCAACGCCGTGATATTTTTTGCAAAGGCGGCTTCATTTCTGCCAATTCTAGACAAACGTGCGAAGAATAGTAGTGCAAATTGAGAATTAAAAAATGGATCGCTCCATATTTTTTTCAATACAGTCCCTTAAGTGTAAATATTTGTATTAGGGCCTTCCATGAGCCAACTAGCGCCGCCAATCTTGAAAAAGTAATATCTTCCAATTTAATCAATTTGATTAAAAAAGCTATTTACGAAATGTTTATTAGGATGAATACTATTTTCCAATATACAATACATGGCATAATTGCGACAAGCTAAGTTGTAGTTCTCAAATGTGCCAAAAACGGCCTATTTTCGCAATTATGCGAACTACAACTTACCGAAATTGAATCACGTTATAAATAAGCATTTAAAAAGAGTATTTATCGTAATAAACATTTTGTAAATAGCTTTTTTAATAAAATTTATTATATTGGAAGATATTATTTTTTTAAGATTGGCGGCGCTAGTTGGCTCATGGAAGGTTCTTAAGAGTTCTGACTCTTAATACAAATATTTACGTCTAGTCACGTCTGCGTGACAAGGTTTCATCCCAACTGCGCGCACTCTCACACCCTATACTAGCCATTGGCCAACTGTGGCTTTTGATGAAGCACTTACCACTCTCTCTAATGTGAAACGCAGTAACTCATAGGAGACCAACACGTGCGAGATGTAATCTATTCAACACGTCGTCGCGGGGCGGGGAGAGGGGCTGCGAGGACAACAGACTGTTAAAAAATTCAATTAAAAACCTCATTTTATGTTTTTCATCACGTTAAAACTCTAGTCTCACCCGTTCGAGGCCGAAATGTTAAGCGGCGATGCAAGTCACGAGCGGTTACACTAGATATCCCACCCTGAATCTGACGTCTAATTTTACTAGTTCTAATTCAGTTGACTGAACTAATGTGATTTTTAACATTTGTTCCGTTGACTGAACTAGTGCGATTTTTAACATTTGTTCCGTTGACTGAACTAGTGCGATTTTTAACATTTGTTCCGTTGACTGAACTAGTGCGATTTTTAACATTTGTTCCGTTGACTGAACTAGTGCGATTTTTAATAAAAAGTAGCACAATGAAGCATGGAACACACGATGCTCGGTATATCCCTACGCGACAGAGTGAGAAATGAGACCATCCGCCTGCGGACCCGTGTCACAGACATCGGCAAACGAGTGGCCAAACTGAAGGGACTGGGCGGGGCACCTCTGTCGCCCAAACGATGGTCGATGGAGTAAGTGCGTTCTAATGTGGAGACCCCGGACGGGTAGAAGAAGCGTGGGCAGACCACCGGCCAGATGGTCCGATAACATCAAGAGGGTTGCTGGCTCGGTGTGGACCAGACAACCTTGGGATCGGGCCACATGGAGGAGTCATGGATAGGCATAATATGCCCAGGAGTGGGCTGCAGTATGCCGAGGAAGAAGAAGAAGAGAAACAAATAAAAACATAATTTTACCAATAGGAACGACAAACAGGTCGGTTGGGCAATATTTACCGGAATTCATTTGATCGGAAGCAATTTTTTAACTAAATTCAAACTTTCAGTAGCTAACGCCTAAATTTCTATTGCTTTATGCTGAATATACCATATTACCATCACAAGGTATTTTAGGGGGCACAATTTTTTTTTTAATTTCGCTGAAAAACGAGTTAATGGACTAGACAGTTCACTCCCGAGCTTGTAGCTGGACTCTGGAATAAAGCTTGAAACTTCAGATCTTGGTTAAAATATCCAATAAATTCACCATACTATTATTCGCGCACATTTTCTGATTAATTTAACGTAATATTAAACACAAAATAACCACTGTAGACATTAAAATATAAATTATTAAATAATTTTGCAACCGTCGTTTCCCGCCTTCAAAAGCCCCCGACACACATGTTATTTTGCGTCGCGGGTTTTAAAGGAGAATGCCTGTGTCTTGAGCCTCGTCTTGTAACGGGGCGCAACTCGACTCTTTGACTTCGAAACAAATAGTTAATTACCTAGAGAGCTCGTTAGGAGGGGATTGTGACTCTCTCTCCCTCGCTCTGTGTTTTGTCTCGCTCCCACTCACCATGCAACAGCCGAGATTCAGCCCAAGAAAGCGCTACTTAGTAAATTTTTTACTTCCAGGCTTTTACTTGTAGTTTGTAGTGAAGTGAAAACTGTGCAAAAGTGGAAAACTTGGCTCGTCGGTAATTAACGGCTTATTTTACAGTGAAGGCCGGATAAAGGCTGTACTTATCTGAAAGCTGAGGGATAAGTTTGGAAGTTCTAAAGAAAGTTAGCTAAAACATGCAGAATGGGATTGCATGGAACAAACCCAAGATCTTCCAAACGGAAAAGAGGAAGCGGCCAAATTCTAAAATGACTTTTTCCCTTAAATAAAAATAAAACTACATCAAAATCAAAATATAACTTCTTAAATTGGATGAATATTAATTAAGTAGATATTATCTACCCTTATTGTTCTTTCTAAGTTTAAGAAGACAATAATTACAGAAATGGACAGAAACGCTCTCAAAATAATAAAAATTTTAATAATACTTTCGTTAACGCTAGTAGAATAAAAAGAAAAATGTATGGGGACAATCGAGGCTTTTGAATATGGCAGGAAACGACGGTTGCGAAATTATTTGATATTTTTCAGTTTAATGTCTACAGTATTTGTTCTGTGTTTTATATAGCGTTAAATGAATCAGAAAATATTCGCGAATGACATTAGGGTGAAATTATTAAAGGATTCATGCAGGATCTGAAGTTTGGCGCTATAGTCAAGAGTTCCACTACGAGCTCGGGAGTGAACGTGACTGTCGAGCTGCTTCGTCCAGAGTGACGACGCTACGGCGACTCCCCTGGATGAAGAGAAGACGATATGATATTTTGAATATTCTGTAACATGGCATTGGCAAATGACGAACTGTCGAGTCCATTAATAAAATAAATAAATGGGGTCAATCCAATGCTAACGAAAAACAAATGTCAATCGCATACATTATTCTTTCTATTCTACTAGGCTACCGCAATGTACACTTACTCGTGAAATAAATCCTGGAGACGGCGGCATTTTATTGCGTGAACACGCCACGAAGCCGCGACACTCGCTGCAATGACAAATACAGCAGTGAGGGAACATTGGGCACACTTGTGCTCATACCGAGACACAACAGCTACTCGCTAATAATACTAAAATAATAATAAATGAACGAGTATATCCGCCAGAAGAGAATCAGTAAACTGAAGTGTCAGTGGGCTGGTCACATCTGTCGTAGAACCGATAACCGATGGGGTAGACGAGTTCTCGAATGGAGGCCACGAACGGGTAAACGTAGTGTGGGACGCCCCCCGACCAGATGGAGGGATGACCTTCGCAAAATGGCTGGCAGGGACTGGATGCAGAGGGCCGAGAGTAGGGTTGAGTGGCGCGCTTTGGGAGAGGCCTACGTCCAACAGTGGACTGATACGGGCTGATGATGAATAATAAATGGTCCAATAGCGAAGGGTCTCAACCTTAAGAGACTCTCGCTAGACAGTTGGGTCAAGAGCAGGATGCAGAAGGCGACGCTGCTGGACACGGCACGCATTGTGAGGAGGTGCCTCATTCTTGGATCCTAACCTCCGGCAGCTAGGATATGCATCCGGCCGGTGGGTGGCTATTTTTTAGGGTTCTCTGTCTTAAAAGGATAAAAGGAAACACTTATAGGATCACTTTGTTGTCCGTCTGTCAAGACCTATATCTAAGAAACGCGTGGACGGATTGAAATTTATACTAAATAGTCTGCAACTTCATGCATCCGTGAAAAAATCAACCATCTACGTCAACGCAATCAAATGATATCGCTGTTTATGTCACATTTTCTCGCATATTTTCATATATTATGTAGTAATTCAGATTTAATTATTTGTAAATAATAAAATGACTAAAAACTAACATTAAATAACAAAAACTAAAACTTCCTATAAATAAACTAACTATAAATAAAATATGTCCGCATATTTGTATTAAAATGCAAGAGAAAACCTATTGGGTACTTCCCGTTGACCTAGAATCATGAAATTTGGCTAGAAGTATATATGTATGTATTTATAAGAATTCAGACATTCTATAACATCAGACCAGGCTGTATGTCCTAGTTGGCTTTGCCTTTCCCTCTGGGAAGAATTTATTAAAAAAAATGTAAATAAACCCTCCATTAATGTGTATACAGCCTGTGTAAGTATAATAATGTGATAATTTCCTCACTATACAAGCAAAAACTCGACGCAGTCCAACGTTTCCTCACTTTGCTCTAATGCGATTTAAAAAATAAAAAGCAGTCTAGCGCGAAACTGGTTTTGTTGTGGCGGGAAATTGGAAGCCTAATAACAATAACTGCAGTAGGTAATGGTATTCGTATGGTTTCACGTGGTTTTAGGGTGAAAAGTGCGAATGCTTTTAGCTTGTTGAACAAATATTATGAAGAGATGAAACTGCGGGCTATTCTTTGCAGGCCTGAGATTCAATTGCGATTTTTTTTAAAATTCTAATAAGATCCACTTAATCCAAGCTCAACCCTCATCCGAGATAGGCACAGCCTGTCACTGCTCTTTGAAGATAGCCTTTGTCTGACAATTATTAAAAATACCTGTCTGTAGGTATTTTCAAATATCTAAGTCTATAGCGAGGTGAGGTGAGCGTGAGTGAATGTGGACGCAGTGAGTACATACTGCGTGACAGGACCTAATGTGAGTGGCAGTGACTCCCGGACAAGCGAGATCGATCCACGAATCCAGCTACAGCCATCGCACCGTCGTCGGCGGGACAAGTCATTTCGGAACGTGCCCAGAGGGCGCTGATCCGTAGTGCGCGAAGAAACGTCACCGGCGACGCGGGCGAGGCGCGCTCGTCTTGAGAAAGACCGTCGCAATCGGTCGAAACTGTCGGTCTAATTGCCGACTTCAACAATATTAGTTTTTATTTATAAGTGAGTGATATCCGTTTATATACAGGAGTGTAACGGAAAGGGTATATGAAGCCGAAGGCAGGGTGTTCAGTATCGGTAACTGAACAACTTTTGTTCTATGATTTTTCGAATAAAAAATAAAAATAAATTAATGTCACATACAAATCGATCAGCCGGTAATGAAAAGTCAAAAAATAAATTCGCGAAAATCGAAAAGTCGTAAAACAAAAGTTGTTCATTTACCGATACTGAACACCCTCCCCTCGGCTTCATATACCCTTTACGTTACACCCTGTATATAAACGGATATCACTCACTTATAAACAAAAACTTATATTGTTGAAGTCGGCAATTAGACCGACAGTTTCGACCGATTGCGACGGTCTTTCTCAAGACGAGCCTGTATAATAATTCATATTTAAATGAAAAGAATACGTACTTAATTCTATTATTTCTGGCGCTTTTCTATTCAAAGAAGCACGATAAATGATATTAACGTATCTAAGTACCTACATTAATAAACAGTAAAACTCACTTAAACGCAGCTTGTACGCTTTTATAGGTATACGATACGAGATGCAATGTGCCTCGTAAATTACGAAACAATTTACACAAAAAGTCCCCGCCTCCGACACGGCCGCGTTACACTAACCTCAACCATTTCATATTCAAATTAACCATTCCCGGCCGCACACAGACGCCGACAACAATTAAACACAACGTAAAAGAGATTCCAGGAGACACTCGAATATAAACTCTTTGGATGAGCAATAAAAGACGTAACGGATTCTGTACCGCCCTTATTTATTTTATTTATCATCAGACCAGGCTGTATACCCTAGTTGGCTTTGCCTTTCCCTCTGGGAAGAATCTAAAAAAAAAATTGGTTCTCTTGAAAATGGCGGGAAACGAAGGTTGCAAAATTATTTGATAATTTTTATTTTATTGTCTACAGTGGTTATTTTGAGATTAATATCACGTTAAATTAATCAGAAAATGTTCGCGAATGACAGTACGGTGATGTTATTGAATTATTTACGCAAGATTTGAAGTTTCAAGCTTTTATCAAGAGGGAACTCTACTAACTAAGGGCATAGCTCTTTCCATAGCTCGCTGAGCGACTTTGAACTTGTGGGCCAGTCTCACCGTCAAGAGGTTAGGATCCCAGAGTGAGGAACCTCCTCACAATGCGTGCCGTGTCCAGCAGCACTGCCTTCTGCATCCGGCTCTTGACCCAACTGTCTAGCGAGAGTCTCTTAAGATGTTGGTCGAGACTCTTCGCTATTAAACCGTTCACGGTTACGACTATTGATTATTATTATTTATATTTGTCATTAAAAAAAATATTATTTAAATTATACCTCTGTTTATTATATTTTTATTTACCTAATTAATAGCGGCTAGAATGGATTGCGCTACACGAAATTATTCCAAATGAAATATTGCCAGAGACAATGTAAATGAATTTCATAATTTATGATAATCACGCTGTTTCATTCCGGCACCAACCAATTAATGCAATGTGTATGCCGACGACGGATTAAAATTTTAGACGTATTTGATGTTCGCTAATTCTATCATATAATTACTCCTATTTATGAATATTCATACGTCAATTGCATGTGATTATTAAAATACATAAATTATGGTAATTATTTGGCATAACATTTGTATAAAAGTGCCAGTTTATAGCAAGGCCGTGAATCTATGAGATGCCTCAAAGTGAAAGTCAAATGACAATGCCAGATTCTGCCCCACCATTGTACAAGATTACGAATAAATGTAAAAATATCAAAAATATCAGTAATTATTAAAATTATTGGTTTAAAATAAACTTTTGTACAAGTTGCGATTCGAAAAAAACAGTTTAATTAAGAATTAAAAACTTACTTAGGTACTCTAAATTGTAAAACATTGTCAAGGCCTCATTACAGGCCGCTATTAGATCATTTTGTTATATCCCGTGGGTCGGTTCTTTGTCCTGTTTCTCTGTTCGTACATCCAGCCGTAAACTAGTTTGTATTCTGTACCTTATATTATTGTAAATTATTACATTATGTATGACATAACCAAGTGTTCCCTAGAGCTCCTAAGGTTGAATAAACAAAGTATTGGAATGGTCTCTAAGTTATTCAGGCCGCCCGTAGGCCTCTGACGTGGCCTAACTACTGCTGCCGATCGACAACAACCGGGACCAACTGCTTAACGTGCGCCCCGAGGCATGGATGCTCAGATGAAAGTGTCACTAGCGGTCACCCATTCGGGTCCTGACCTCGTCTAACGTTGCTTAACTTGTACGATCGTTTTCAACGTGTACTGGCAACTGGACTACGACTTACATCATAGATTATTACATTATGTATGACATAACCAAGTGTTCCCTAGAGCTCCTAAGGTTGAATAAATGAAGTATTGAAGTATAGCAATTCATAAATCTACACTTTATTAAAGTAATAATTAATCTCAATAAATATAATACAACTTAAGGCGCCATATGGTTGTCAAAAGCATGAGTGAGACGCCCCGCAGCGGCCGAGTGAAGAGCACGGCGCAATGCCTCGATTTTTATGAATTTTGGTAGGGAAATAAAAATACGCTATATATATATATAATATATCAGATTTTTATAAAAGAAGCTCTCGTATTTATAGTACCCTACATTTTGATATATATTTTGTATGAATGGTATGGTATGTATAGGTTTAGATATAATTTTCATTATAAAAGACATGGAGAGGGTATGTTTGCGATTTTTTTCTATCGAGCGAAGTTTGTCCAATCGTGTATCGGTATTCATCAGTCTCTAAATATACACCCTAAGATTGCTATACATTTTTATCGGACCTTTAATTTTAGTAGTTAGTGCCGTAGCCTTCGTAGAAAAACTGAAAATACGCGCATACGAAGCCTTCGCAATCATTTCTTTAATGAAATCGATAATGCCAGTTTTGTAAACATCATATAACAGCTGTATAACAGTCATTTAGAATGCAAAACCGTTCGATAGCCTCCGTGCAATATTCAGGCAAATACTAACAAAAAGGCTTGTCGGGTGGAGTTTTAATGCGCGGGATGAACAGAAATAAATTCACGAAGATTTTTCAGCGGACGAGGCGGGACTGCGTAATTTGTTCGCGTGCGTACTCATAGGGCACGGGTAGTACCTACCTAATAGAGGAGGGCCCTCTTCCAATTACAATTTGGGTATTTTGGGCTTCACGTACAGCTGAGAGTGACTTCACGTACAGCTGAGAGTGACTTCACGTACAGTGAGTGTTCACGTTGAGAGTGACACTGAATATGAGTAGTGAATATAAAAAATAAAATAAAAAAATGGTTGCCTGTAAAGTCGGTATACGGGCGAAAGTTTTACGTGACAACGACGAAGGGAAAGTGAAAGGGACGCGTGCCTCTCACTCGCTCTCATTGTGAGCGCATAACGTGAGCGGAGCGTAACGCAGTTTCTTGAAGTGTCACCCGGCAAACCAATTTATAAGACGTTGTCACGTCAAAATACTTTATTTCGGACAGGGTACACAGGGTGTAACGTAAAGGGTATATGAAGCCGAAGGGAGGGTGTCCAGTGGAGGTTTCCGGCGACTGGGACCGCAATTAACTCGGACCGCGGTCCCAGTCGCCGGATCCGTAAAATATAAATATTTTTCTCCCAGCGACTGGGACCACTCATAAATAATTTAAAAATACCTAATAATCAAGCCAAAATAGTATCGGTAACTGAACAACTTTTGTTCTACGACTTTTCGATTTTCGCGAATTTATTTTATGACTTTACATACATTTCGTACCGGTCAGTGATCGATTTGTATGAGACATTTGAAAAAATTTTTTTTTTCGAAAAGTCGTAGAACAAAAGTTGTTCAGCTACCGATACTGAACACCTTCCCTTCGACTTCATATACCCTTTACGTTACACCCTGTAGATGTTAGTACAATACAATAAAATGACTTCCGAGCAATAAAGAGTTTGTTTTTGGCCACCTTTAATCTTCAGAGTTGACACCTTTACCTTGCAATGTGGTGTAAATGTAAACCCGTTGACCTAGAATCATGAAATTTGGCAAGAAGCTGGGTCACAAGTAAAGGAAAAAATCCGAAAACTGTAAATTTGGGGTTCCAACTTCCATAACGAAATAATTACAAACTTATATTTGCAGTTGACGCCTGGTATTTCGTTATATTTATCTATTCGTTAGAGCAAATGTTATGGTGAAGTTGCACGAAACCCTCGATGCGCGAGTCCGACAGCCGACTTGCACTTGGCCAGTTTTATTAATTAATCCACCTCATGTGACTTGTAATTGTCAGTAATGAGAATAAAAAATATTTAAACCTAAACCTAATGGCAGCTCCTGATTAATTTCATGCTCCATGCGCGTAGTCTTCCGCTTTTTAGGGGCCCGCCGGCATACAGAGAGACCCGCTCTCATTTTTTGCTACTTTTTTGTGAACGGTTAAAACTTCATTCACGTATTCGCATGAATAAATTTAGAGTACGCTGGGTTTTGCGCTATGAGGATTTTTCGGGTTACTTATTTAATTTAAATGCTTGCAGAGCTATTTGGGGCGGAATTTTTTCTTTCTTCTTTCTTTATTAGTAAAGTCCACAGTGTAATCTTTATTGCTTCTCATCTGAAGGCCTAACGTAGGATTAACTGTCATACGGAGTATACAGAGTGATTGGAAATTCGATACATTCCTTGAAAGGGGTGATACTAGAGGTGGTGTGCAACAAATTAGGCCCTATTAACGCGGGGTCGAAAATTTGTGGTTTCTGAGTTACGGTAGTTTTAATTTTATTTAGGAATTTTCTGACTTGTTGTGTTGTCACCAAAAAAAAATGATGTTTAAAAACTGCTCTACTCTGAGCATTGAAATAATACTTTTCTGAAAGCTGATAAAGTAGAGATTACCTTAAAAAAATGGATGCCTAAAAGGTCATTAATCACGAGGTTTGAATTTTTTTATCAATGTTATGTTTAACGTAACTCACAAACCACTCATTTTCGACCCCTCGTTAATAGGGCCTACTTTGTTGCAAACCACCTCTAGTACGAGTATCACCCCTTTCAAGGAATGTACCGAATTTCCAATCATTCTGTATAATGGCCTCACGTTCTGCAAAAACATAATATATTTTCTCAATTTACTCGTACATACATTTTTTATAGATCGTAAAGGGAATAGATTTTAGAGTGAAAGCCTGCTAAATATAATCGTCGCTATGCGAGGCGTCCTGCTCTGTCTTAAGCAAATTAGCATATGATCGTCAGTGACAGTTGTTATTATGCCTATAACTATATAACTCACTTATATTGTTGAAGTCGGTAATTTCGACCGATTTCGACGGTCTTTTTCAAAAACCTTGTAACATTCATGTGCAACTGGCAATATACTGACACCAAGCATTTTCGTCGTTAATAAACTATAATACATACATAAAAGCTGTCTTCTGATTACATAAAAATTACAATACTAGTCTTACGGAACCCTTCAAAAGCAACGTGAAGTGATTGTGCTGGTACTAAACTATTCCCCGTATATCATCTGCGGCCGACGTCATGTTATGAATGTGTGGCACGCGCCGCTCATTGCGTTGTGTAGCTCTGCGGGTGCGGTCAGAAAGTGGTCGGGCGAGGTAAGCAAGTCACATAGGATTGGTGACCGTTGCCTGGGAACCGGTAGAGAATATCAGAATCACTAATGATATATTTTTTAATTAAAAGGATCAAGTTTAGATTGTTAAGCAATCAATAAATCAGTTATAAATACCATGCCAGATTCTGCCCCACCATCAACCGCAAGTTGTACAAGATAACGAATAAATGTAAAAATATCTCCGTTTTTATTAAAATTATTGGTTTAAAATAAAGTTTTGTACAAGTTGCGATTCCAAAAAAACAGCTTAATTAAGAATTCAGAAAATAGTAAGAAATCGAAGCGATTTATTCATTGTTTTTGTTATTCTTCTATAGGAGTTGCGAGAGTAGTAGAAAATGATACTGATTATGATTATGCAATATGAAACCTGTAATAAGTCCCCAACAAAATGATAGGTACAGCTTAAATGGTCACGTAGTTTTGTAGGTGGGCAAAGCTCCATTGAAATGTGGCAATGTCATTTTATTGGCATGAATAAGAGTGTCTGTAAGGTCTTAAATACAGTAGTTCAATACAATATTTCGCTATTTCTGGCGTGCAAATGTGTGTTGCGTAATACATTCATATTATTTTAAAGGTTATGAATTCTAATTGTATATATTATGTAAATGTAATTACATTTTATGCAAAATTAATTTAATAATAAAATTATGTGTACATACATACATAGTTATTATGTAAATTATCTAATTATCATTATTTTAAAAGATGTGCTGCTGAAAGTCGTTTGCCATTTTATTTCTTGGCACATTTTCTTTGCAAAGTAGTTTAAATACAAATTCTAATAAGGCCGGACATATACACATACACAGCGGCCTAGGCCTCAGATCGCCACCTAATGGACCTTAACGACGGGAGAAAAGGGGACGGGGCATGCGGTGCAACCGGCCGCAGGTATGTGTCAGGCTTTAATGTTGACGTGCAAAAATATACACAACATGCAATAAAGAGATGTATGTAAGTACAGTCGAAGACAGAGATAAGTATACAGGGGGCCTTAATAAGGTTGATATTTTCTCAAGAACTACTGGACTTTAATAACTCTTTTATTGTCACATAGTTTTAATTTTTTTACAGTGAAATAATTTTTATAATCGGTCAAGTAGTTTTTCAGAAAATCTCAACCTTAAAAACTCTCCTGTACACTTTTCTTTGTCTTCCACGGTACATTGTATTTTTTATCTCATGGTCAGTGGTCAACGCTGTTAGATGCAATTTACAGTCCCACAGTTGAGGCTATTCTTCACAAAAGGATATATTATATAAAAAGTGAAATAACCCTTGCTCGTTAAAGTAACCACTTTGAGCGTTAAAAGCATGAAAGACAAAAAAAACTTTATGGAGAGAGCCTAACTGATGACCATTTCTGTAATCTAAACAATGATACTAGTATGTTATAAGAATTATTAAATTTACAACTGACGAAGCTATTGCTGAAATGATTGAATTGTATACACTAAATTAAATCATTACTTTTGTATAGACGTAACCAAGTGTACAGTGGTACCTCAAGGTGGAATAAATGAGTATGAGTAACGTATTATTGTATGGGGACAGGTCTCTATTGTACTCAGTTTCACTCTAATATGTTAGAAAGATACATTAGGGGTTTAATTGTGGCGACAGCAAGCCCATTCCCAGTTCTATACTCCATTGCTGGCTTTCATTATAAACATAAAATTCTTGTCACAGCGACTGAGCCATGGATTATTGAAATGGCAATGCATTTGATGCAAATCCACTATAGGGGTGCTGTTCCGTACTTTAACTTGTGATAAAGTTAGCACAAACCAGCTTTTCATATGTAACGTTGTTTTTAACTTGAAGGATCTGTCACTTTGCCGATAATGCTGCCCTCTGCCGCAGCCTAGGAGAACGACTCTCTAACGGTCGCGAAACTATTAAATAAATCAAAACCCAACGAAATGACAATGCCAGATTCTGCCCCACCATCAACCGCAAGTTGTACAAGATAACGAATAAATGTAAAAATATCTCCGTTTTTTATTAAAATTATTGGTTTAAAACAAAGTCTTGTACATCTAGCGAATCGAAAAAAACAGCTTAATAAAGAATTCAGAAAGTAGTAAGAAATCGAAGCGATTTATTCATTGTTTTTGTTATTCTTCTATAGGAGTTGCGAGAGTAGTAGAAAATGATACTGATTATGATAATGCAATATGAAACCTGTAATAAGTACCCAACAAAATGATAGGTACAGCTTAAATGGTCACGTAGTTTTGTAGGTGGGGCAAAGCTCCATTGAAATGTGGCAATGTCTTTTGGTCAAAACCCATGCAAAACGTCTCCACAAAACCTAAGCCAGCCGTTGCGATCGCCTGTAGACTGCTGAATACCAGGGTACCCTGAGGAAGACCAGAAACGGGAGTACAGAGGTAAGTGGCAGTATACTTTCTCAATTTCCATTCAAATTCCCCAACAGGTGCTGTTTTATATTACAAGTATGTTGAACTTCTATTCAAAATTCAAACAATCGAAAATCGACTGTGCGGCAGAGACGCAAAATTTTTTCATGCAAGATCATATGCGATGCAAATATGGTTTACTCCACTATTCTTTGCTTCATGGTTAAGAGCACTCGGGGCGACAATGCGAGCACAATGCGCGCTAAATAAAGGCCCCTTCACACGGGCCGACGGGCGGCCGGTCGCGTCCACCGGAACTCCATTCGCTGTGAAGCCTCCAGGCTCTAATTTCCGGTTCCCTGTCCGCTCCACATACATTTTCCTTGAGATTTTTTAGGTGCTAATAAAAGTACAATAAAAGGTCTAGTAGAGTAAGTCACAGACAATTTTATTTGAGAATAAGTATAATATTAATAAATAAACAAAGCGGTAATAAATACTAAATGTATTGTCTAATATTATTAAGATAATTATTTAACACAAATAACGATTTACTTTATAATTTATGTGACAGTTTGTTTAATTCAGTTATTGTAATATCACATTTTAAAGTTTAAACTTACATGGTTTGTATACAGATTAATTAGATAAAACGGGAATTGCCGTATTATGCCCTCCACACACAGCCGCGATCTGCAATCAGTTGAAACGAATGCCCCGCCTCATTTCCTAGGCATTTTAACGTCCGGTAGGTCACATATTCTATCGTGGAGCCGATAACCGATGGGGTAGACGAGTCTTGAATGGAGGCTACGAACGTAGCATGGCACGCCACCCGATCACATGGAGGGATGACCTGCGTAATGTGGCAGGCAGACACCGGATTTAAAAGGCCGAGAATCGTGCCTTGGGATAGGTCCATGCCCAGCAGTGGACTGTCACGGGCTGATGATGATAAGTTCATTATGTGCACATTTTTTTTTTCACTGTTGAATGTTATGAATTTGTTTTATTTATTATATTTTAATTATGTATGTAAATATTTAAAATATCGATATATAATATGGCTTATTTGAATAGTTTTATTTTTATATTTCATCATTAGTTATTTGTTTTTTATTTAGTTATAGGGTATAACTAAATAAAAAAACAAATAACTAATGATTGTATACCCTATTGTACTTACTAATTAATAAACATAAATTTCAATAATACATCTCCCAATGAAACAGCAAAATATAAATTAATATTTGCAAGTAATCTTAAAATACTCGAAAACTTATTAAATAAACTTCACAGTTTAATATTTTGCAACTTTAATAACCAACGAAACGAAATTGCTCAAAGATTTGAAGACTTACAAAATTCAAGTAAACAAATCTGAACAACTGCCCTTAACTTAATCTAAATAACCCCCGTTACCTTAGCGAAACATAAAAAAATAAAATTTAACGAACCAACAAAAAAAGCTGAAGTAGGCTTTCGCTCGGCCGGAAATTAGTATCTTCAGGCGTTGCGCGAAAGCCTTCCCGAGCGGATGTGACGCGTTTCCACCCTGGCACGGGGCAGGCGACAAGAAGATTAGCATTCGGAATGTGATAGTTATAATTAAGGCTTCGTATGCGCGGATTTACAGTTTTTCGATGAAGGCTACGGCACTAACTACTAAAATTAAACGTCTGAAAAAAATATATAGCAATCTTGGGGTGTCTATTTAGAGACTGATGAATACCGATACACGATTGGACTAACTTCGCTCGATAGAAAAAAAACGCAAACATACCCCTTCCATGTCTTTTAAAATGAAAATTATGTTTAACCGCAATAGTTATTCATACAAAATATATATCAAAATGTAGGGTAATATAAATACGAGCGCTTGTTTAAAAAAAAAATCTGATTTTTATTGGCGTATTCTTATTTCCCAGCCAAAATTAATAAAAATACAAATATGGAGTCACTGTGCTGTGATCTTCACTCCGCCGCTGCGGGACATCTTCTGTCTCGCGCTCGAGTTTGACAGCTGGCCGCCCCTTAATTCCTCGATACATTTATTTATAAGTAATAAATAAACGTGTAAGTACATTACCCGAGACAAGTATCCAGGAGCCCTCAATAAAGCTGAGATTAACTACTAAAAGACATTGCCACATTTCAATGGAGCTTTGCCCACCTACAAAACTACGTGACCATTTATGCTGTACCTATCATTTTGTTGGGGACTTATTACAGGTTTCATATTGCATAATCATAATCAGTATCATTTTCTACAACTCTCGCAACTCCTATAGAAGAATAACAAAAACAATGAATAAATCGCTTGGATTTCTTACCATTTTCTGAATTCTTAATTAAGCTGTTTTTTTCGAATCGCTACTTGTACATAACTTTAATTTAAACCAATAATTTTAATAAAAAACGGAGATGTTTTTTACATTTATTCGTTATCTTGTACAACTTGCGGTTGATGGTGGGGCAGAATCTGGCATTGTCATTTAGTTATTGTTTTAGTTTTAATAGTTCCGTATCAACATCTTTTAAAATAACTACAATTAAATTACTTAATAACTAAAAATCAAAACTCTATATTCGATATTTATTCAAACACTTACAGACTTTATAACTATTAAGAAGTGAATTATTTCCTGACTCTATTGGGTGCGAATTTTTTGCACCATCCATTACACAACAATAGAGCCGATATAAACGCCAATACTTATTCCAGGCAATCGAGTCTCTACACCGCCGGCACAAAGGGCACAATGCCCGCGCCTCAATAGAGTTAAGTAATTATAAGAAGAGTGCATAACGCCGCCTCGCTGCAAAATTAACCGGCTTTGTACAAGACTTTCCGGTTCAGAAGTACGAATGCAAGTGTATACTGAGTGTGCTCGCGGAGGTGGCAATGGTGGATTGGATAAGTCAGATAAATGTATACGGATACCTAATTATGACGATTAGAGCGCCTATTGCGATATTAACTGTATTAACCTATTTCTTTTGTCCTTAACATTATCACCTATTATAGTTTTCACCTAGTTTTTTTTTGTACCTATATTTTTTTTTACATTTGTTAGTTAGTTAGTTTAGTATAATTTTTTATTTATTTGCAACTTATAATATGTAATTATAAATAAATGACTCTATCACCTATTAGTTTAAGTAAAATGTAGGTACGGACTACAGCAGATCAATGGTAACACTTGCAGTACGAATTCAACTCTTATGACGCAGATAATAAGAACGGTCCAAAGTCCATAATGTTACACGATCTACTGTTAGCTGTACTTAGTCTATTTTTTTTAAATTATTTTACAGTTATATAGCATTGACTCTAAGCTACCCAGTACCCACTAATGAAAGATTGTTTGCAATAAATCAAGTTTATTGGGAAATAAAAATAAAAAAACTGGAGATCATCTGTAATTTTTTTTTAATTTTGACTGTAACTCTTTGGCTCGTAGTAATAAATGCGACTTGTGGTTTGCGCCAAAGTTTAAGGATTTTCATAGGACTTTGCCATACTAAGTCGGTGGTTCCATAACTTTAAGCCACCGTTTAGTCCTAAGTCTTAACTTTGCTATATTATTTTTTCGCTCCGTCTTCAAATACGCGTCGTTTATTGAAACCTGTTTTTAAATGTCATATCCAAAATCATTTCATTATGTGTTCTTGTACGTAGAGCAATTTACCGTTGCATGAATAGCGCAGTAAGTAGCGATACGGAAACAATGACGGCGACTCTAATAGTGACTTATTGGCTCTACCGGCCGCTTGCTCTACAGACCGGGAGGAAGATACGCCGTTGCTCTACTGAAGACTTATTACGTTGCTCTTGCCTCTCGCTGCACTGAAAGAGGGCTCTACATTCTAGAATCTAGATACTACAATGCATTCTATATTTTGTGACAAAACGTTCTTTGGTAGACATAGGTCTTGCTCTTTATATGTTCTTGGTAGAGCAATTTACCGTTGCATGAATAGCGCAGTAAGTAGCAATCCGGAAACAATGACGGCGACTCTAATAGTGACTTATTGGCTCTAACGGCCGCTCTACCGGCCGGAGCGAGTTACGCCAAGAGAACGCACCGCAACATTAGACACTTAAACATTAAAAATTCAATTTTGTCAGTCAGTCAGTCAATAATACAAATAATATTCGTAAAAGTAAATATAATAATTAGGAAGTAATTCTTATCCATTAAATAAAAAATTAAAATTGTCAACATATAAATTAATTTGCAAAATCATGTTCGAAAAAATTTCGAACATGATTTTGCAAATTAGATTTGGAACGTGACGTTCCAAATTCAAAAGTCCTATTTATGTTTACTGTGAGAAGGTCATCAATCCCCATGTTTGTCCGGGAGGCGCTACTGGAGGGTGCTAAAGTGACACTCGAATCTGGCCCGAGGGTGGTCCCGGTCGAGTTGATTGCCCCGACAAGGTAAGTGTACATATAGCCGTCAATGTACGTATGCCCGTCAAGTCAACTTAAAATACCTATATCTCACGAAAATGGTAGTTTATTTCGTTTTCTCTGCAATATTATGAAAATAAATACTGTTTTGCTGCTAATTAACTGGCAAAAATACAATAAAACATCAAATAACATAATATAATATCACTTTATAGTTTGTGTTCACGTTTTTGTAAAAAAGTTACGAAGTTCGATTACTAAACTGCTGTTTTTACTGACTACGGTTTTTTTTCAACGCTGGCTCATGTATTTACTTATTTGTAAGTGTTGATGTTTAAAATGAAACTTTATTAATGTTAATATCATTCTGTAATTTGATTTGATGCCTATTTGTTTTAATTAATTAAATAATAACATTTTAAATTCGTTGACGGCTATTGGTTCAACCAAACAGCAAAATGTACCAGTACCCGTCATCTATATGATATATAGATAACTATAGAGATATTGCTTACTTTTCACACCAGTACCCGTAAAATAATATTTTTTAACTTCCTAAAACACAAAACATCCCTAAATGCACAAAAAACGTCCCAAACATTACGATGTGTTTTCTTATGGTTTAGGACGTTTTTGTGCACTTTATTATTCATTTGATAGACAGGCAGCATAATGCTGGTGTGTCTATATCACATTGTTGGTAAGTTTAGTCTATGTTGTCTAATGTTCATATGATTCACTACACATATTGCTTATTATATAATGTTTGATTTTAACCACATGTCGAGGCGATTTTTAAAAGAGTTCACTAATGGTGCAGATACTACATCATCAGACAGTTTGTTCCGTGCGTGGACAACTCTGTTACTTAAGAAGTGATGAGCGATTTTGGTATTGGCGATAGTGCGGTAGATTTTCATATGGTGTCCTCGTAATGGACGTATGTCTTTAGTCACAAAGAAACGGTGGACATCTGGGAGGTTATATTTGTACGTGAGAATTTTATATGTCTCAATTAGATCACCTCTGAGTCGACGTTCTGCCAGGGTTTGAATACCTAGGATTTTAAGCCTTTCTTCATAGGACTTTTTGGGCAGTTTAATATATGGAATCTTTGTTGCCTTTCTTTGCACGCTCTCAAGTAGGTAGTAGGTAGATCGGATGTCCTTTATAAAACATGGGTTCCATATTTGAAATCCATATTCCAGAAGAGGCCTAATGTATGTTTTGTAGATTTTGACAAGAACCTCGGATGTAATATATTGAAAGGATCTCCTTATAACATACATAAATGAATTAGCCTTCTTGACAATGCCATTAGTATGTTCTCCCTATTTTAGATTTTTTGAAACCACAACTCCAAGGTCCTTTTGGGATTCCACAGTGTTTATATCAGTGTCATCAATGGTGTATACCACGCCAGGATTTCTACTACCTAGATGCAACACAGCACATTTCGATATGTTCAGCTTGACTAGCCACTGCTTCGTCCATTCCTGGAGCTTGTTTAGAGCTCTGTAGTTGTCCAGACACTAAGAGTGGGTTGCCAAAGAATTTCCCATCGTCAGCAAAAAATGCAGATTGTGAGTCTATCAGCGCAATGAGGTCCGTGATGAAAATTCCAAAAAGTGTGGGGGCTAAAACAGATCCTTAGGGAACTCCTCTCAGGACGTCCCTCTTCTGGGACAAGGAGTAACCGATTCTGGCCTGGAAGGTTCTTCCCAACAGGTAACTCTTTACCCAGTCTAAAGGCCGACCTCGAATACCAAAATGCTCCAATTTTATAAGCAGGCGCTGATGCGGGACTTTGTCGAAAGCAAAATCAAAATCGAGGTAAATAACGTCAACCGGGTTGCCACGGTCCACGTCCATAGTCCACGGGTGCACACATGACAGTAAGTTCGTTATTGTGGATCCCTTCTCGACAAAGCCATTCTGCTGGATATAACATTTTCTCTGTTGTGGAAATTCTTCAGTTTATTGCATATTAGTCTCTCCATCACCTTACCCACAATACTTGTCAAGCTGATTGGCCTAAACTTGCCAGGGTCTGTTTTATCACCGGATTTGTACACAGGTGTAACTACAGCATGTTTCCTGTCAAGTGGGACATGTCCGACCTCAAAAGACACCCTCATAAGCTCAGTGAGAACAGGAACAAGTGTTTTGCTGCAGTTTTTTAGAATAATGCTGGGAATGTTGTGAGGTCCAGGAGCAGAGCCTGTGTCGAGTCCTTTTAAAACTTTCTCAACATCCTTGGGTGTAAAGTTTATGTCACAGTTCGAGTGCTCCACACGGGCTAATGTAGTCACTTGTTAGCATATGGTCACATCTGGTTCACGACAATAGGCTTTCTGAAACTCCTGCGCGAAGATTTCCGCTATATCGGTGGGGTCTGTAACTAGGTCGCCATTATGGTTCCTCATTGCAGGTGGAATGCTCACTTTGGATGACATGCACCTTCGCAGATGGGAATAGAAGGGTTTTTGTCCGTTATCCAGTAGTTTTGCTTCATACAGTCTTCTGCTCCTTCTGCTTTCTGCCACACAATGATTGCTGGCGGTTCTATAGCGCTGGTAGTCCTCGTCATCCTTTGTGCCAATATAAACATCCCAAAGTATTCCCTTCTCAGATACAAGTTTCAATATATTGTCATTGATTCAGGGTTTATTACCTTCCTTCTTCTTCACTTTTTTAAGCGGAGCGTCTCTGTCTGTGTTTGTATCCACTATGGTTTTAGCTGTCTCCAAAAACGCTCCACGTCAGTAGTAGATTCCAAGATTTCGAGGTCCTTCTCCAGTTCCTCCATGTAGTTGTCAAAGTCAATGTAATGGTAATATCTTTTAAGTTTGGGCTGACTGTGGACTCTTTGTATCAGAAATTGGATGCTGAACTCTAGTACGCAATGATCAATCTTTCCTATAGGTGGTTTATAACATATTCCAGTGATTAAGTTTTCATCGTTTGTCATGATCAGATCGAGCAAGGATGGAGTGTTGCCTGTGCGGAAACGTGTCGGCTGGGAGACCAATTGATGAAGATTACTGTTGAGAAACATGTTCTTAAACAGTTCCTCGGGTCCCTTGAGGTCCTGTTCGATGTCTTGAGGCCATAGGATGTCGGAGTAGTTGAAGTCACCAGCGATAACTATCACATTGTTCGCTGAAGCAGCTTAGCCAATAATTTAGAGTCACGTCGTTTCCATATATCTGGTTCCCTATCATCGGGTCGATAGACCCCAACAACAAGGAAATGGTGAGAGTCATATTGAATATCCAAAAACAAGGCTTCCGTAAGATCACATACAGTCATACTTCTTATGAGTTCTTGCAATAATGGGTTGACACGGTCTCTGACATATATGGCAACACCGCCACCACGCGTTTTGCCACCCTGCGACTTAGGTCGATGTTTCCGGTCTTGTCTAAATATAGTATAATCAGGTATGGCAAATGTGCTGTTTCTGTCCCTGCTGTTCAGCCAGGTCTCCGTGACAATTATAATGGATGGCTTGTTGGTGTTTACATATAAAAGAAATAAGTCGAATTTTAATGACAGCGAGCATAAGTTGGTGTATAGGAAGGTAAGGTCAGTGTAGGGGTTGTTGGGGTCAAATAGTTTTTTTGTTTGATTATCTTCGGCACACCCCTGACATACTTAATAGTGAGATCTAACTCACCACTCTCGGTACGTAGCTGGAGACGTTACCTCAGCTCCTTTAGCTCGTCCCGCTGCATCGGTGTATTGTCATCATACACTCTTACCTCCATGGCTCTATTCTTGTTTTTAAGGACCTTCACTGCATCATGCCGTGACTTGAGGATCACTTTCATGTGGCGCGGTTTACTGTTGTCTCGTTTACCAAGTCGCAACACTTTCACCAGTTTGTCAGAAGATATCTGTTCACTCGTAATCTCCACCAGGATCCTTCTGACTGTGGCCTCATCAGTGGGCCCTTGAATAGCTGTGTCACCCGTATCCATTACAGGGAGACCAACAAGGATCACGTTATTTGCTTTGCGATCACGCTCCGCCATCTCCTCCGATATATTGTTAGTGTCTAAGGAAGTGGCCGGAGTAGCAGTAGAAACTGCATGAGTCACTGGTGCAGAAATCCGTCGTCCAATTCCTCACGTACACAATCATATGCTTGGATCAGTTTAGGCACTTGAAATAAGGCCTCGCGGCAAGGCGAACATAGAAATATGAGGGTGCGTTTGGATTTCAACCCCATGACACGAGCCTCGCTGCTTGTTAGGTTGCTGCAACTAAGACATACGTTCCGTTTACAACCATCGCACTGTATAAAATTTTCACCGCTATGATCATTATCGCACTTCATTTTGGAAACAAGTTTGCCACAAAAAGTCGTTAATTTTTCGTAAAAAAAAGGCAATTGGATTTTACACTATGTAATGTCGGAGTTTTTGCGAGATAACACTTGTCCGCTATTACAATGCACAATTTCACTAAATAACGTGTTTTTGGCGTAATTTAGACACATAAACTAATTATTTAATTAATTTAATACAATACACAAATTCTAACACTGTTCACTTTTTGAGGTTAGAGAAAAAAAACATCTTTGGGATTTTTAAAACTTCTTTGGGTGCATTAGTAATTATAGGCATAATGATCTGAATTATATATACTGGCTGGAACAGCAACAATGAATATTTTGACTATTTTGGTTTATATATTTGAGAAATGTCGAAATGTCGAAAACATAAAGCTTGTCCAATCAGATGTTCCGTTTACACTATAACACTTTGATCAATCATATATATACGTCATACATTACCTACACAAAAACTATATACATATATGACGGCTATTGGGACATGGGTATGTCGGATATCTGTACAAGGACATGCCGGATACCGGGCAAAGGGGTATTATTTCATATAAGTCTAAAAATAACTTATTTAATCTTAAAATTAAATAAACATTATTTAATTAAATAAAATTTAAATAAATTGTTTATATCTTTGCACAATTTCATTCCCTGTGGGTCTTATACTACGGCCGTGGCTACAAAATCAAAAGTGAAAAGTTCAAAAAGTGACGGTTATTGGGGCAGTTCCCTTACGTGTGTATTTATTTATTTTATTAATGGACTCGACTGTTCGTCATTTGTCAATGTCATGTTACAGAAAATTCTATGTATAAGTCTTCTATCTTCCTCCAGAGGAATCACAGTAGCGTCTACACACTGGGTAGCCGCGTCTTCATGTCTTCAACCAGGGGAGTCGCCGTAGCGTCATCACTCTGGACGAAGCAGCTCGACAGTCACGTTCACTCCCGAGCTTGTAGCGGGACTCTTGATAAAAGCTTGAAACTTCAGATCTTGCTCAAATTATCCAATAAATTCACCATACTGTGACTCGCGAACATTTTCTGATTAACTTAACGTGATATTAAACACAAAATAACCACTGTAGACATTGTAACAAAAATTATCAAATAATTTTGCAACCGTCGTTTCCCGCCATTTTCAAGAGAACCTGAGTAACTCTAGCAGTGATGTTTGGTCACTAAACAAAACGAGAGAAGAAAAAAAGTACTTTGATTTGAATCGTGAAATCGTCAAGATATTCTATGAAAGCTGGTATTAATCGCTAGTTCATTCCGGGCGACCGGCCCGGCGCTCGGAGCGACTGAAATTATTGAAATATTCAACAATATTCATATCCAGATTCGTATCTTTCAGTAAAGTCTCGTAGCTCGATGGAGATAGTTATCATACTTATATAACTCTTTGATAGTTATGTTCGAGTTTTCTGCAATGTAGGTTCGGAGGATTTGTTATTATTTAGAAAATAAGTTAAAAGCCGGCCAAATGCCAGTCGGAACGCGCCCGGAGGCTTCCGTGCAACGCAACATAACCCCTTAACTTATATGTTTATTTTTGGGGGATGTAATTTCAAATTTACAGTTTTCGGATTTTTCCTTTACTTGTGCTATAAGACCAGCTACAAAATTTCATGATTCTAGGTCAACGTGAAGTAGCCTATAGATTTTGAGTTTTTTACGTTTTCATACAAATATGACATATACGGCCGTATCTTTTGATTTGCGTTAACGTAGAAGGTTGATTTTTTCACGTCTGCATGAGGTTGCAGACTTGAGGGTTCGGTATTAATTTCAACTTGCTACGTCCACTCGTTTCTGAGATATAGGTCTTTACAGACGGACAGACAGACGGACAACAAAGTGATCCTATAAGGGTTCCTTTTTTCCTCTTGAGGTTCGGAACCCTAAAAACAATCAAAAGGGGATAGTTTTTTAGCAGTCGAGTTTATTTGTTTTTTGACATAATTTCTGTGGAGTGACCGCGACCACAGATTAAAGATATAAGTTTTCTGACCGCGACTTCCAATCGATATCGCTTTCTATTTGACACATGGACGCTATACATTGCTGCTATGTTTTTGCAAGTTTTAACAAACGACAACGAAACGCAGCAATGTATATCGTTCAAGTGTCAAAATGAAAACGTTAACCATAACGATTGAAGTCATTATGGTGACCGCCTGATTGTTATTTAAAAAATTCTTATAAAATTCCATATTAAAACGTCGTTAGCAATAAATGAGTTTCCAATCTGGAAACACAGCCTCCTAAACTGATTGAATAAAACACGAAAGTCAATTAACCCATCGGATTAATCTCATTCGAAGCGACTTGTTTCATTTCATTGTGCCCCGTTCCATTGTACTACATAATTACAAGGCTTTGAACAAAATTGTGTGGTAATTACTCATAGTAATAACCTCCACAAAAGACTATGCTTCGCTGTAAAATTAGTATTAAACACATGAAGGAAAAAATTTCGCCGGCGCTCCGTGGAGAGAGTCCAAAGTATATTTGGGTCCGTAACTTTTTTCCTACGTGACTACCAAACAATTAGCATGTAACTACTCTGAATTTAACATTCGAAAGATCAGTCCATCGATTAATAAATATTCGAAGAATCGTTCAGTTGACGCAGCGTTTGGCGACAATAAGCTGTTTCGCAATAAACTCTTTTCGCACAATCGTTCAGTCGATATTCCATTCATCGAACATATGTCTCTCGAAATTAAGTTACGGACCCAGTATATTTTACGGGGACAGCTGGAGACCATGCGCCACTGACCATGGCGCTTCTTCTCCTCTCATACGTCAGAAATGCTCGGTAGTTGGTCCCGGTTACTTACTCCGCGGGCTCAACGACTCGAAGTGGGTCTTCGTATCGCGCCACGTGTATGCCTGCAGTCAGCCCGAGCCCTCTCGACTTCATCCCTCCAGCGATATCTATCTATCTGGTCCTGGTTCTTCTTCTTCTTCAGCATACAGCAGCCCACTCCTGGGCATATGCCTCTCCATGAATCCTCATGTGGCTCGATCCCAAGGTTGTCTGGTCCACACCGAGCCAGCAACCTTCTTGATGTCGTCGGACCATCTGGCCGGTGGTCTGCCCACGCTTCTTCTACCCGTCCGAGGTCTCCACATTAGAACGCACTTACTCCATCGACCATCGTTTCGGCGACAGAGGTGCCGAGGTCCGGGTTACTGTTCGGAAATAGACATCCGTTGTTACCCGACTGCGTAAGAAGGAGAGTTATGTTTTTCGAGTGTATGTTGTAAGTGTGTATGTAAGTTTAATTCTTTGTCCCGCCCTGCAGCCTAAACGGCTTGATGGATTTTAACATATGAGGTGCCGTTAGATTCGTCTTGATTGTAGGAGTGATATTAGGCTTTTAAATCAAAAGGGGTACATTTTTGCTATCGGGTTTTTCTTTACTTATAAATAATTTCAGCTTGTTATATTTCGAATTCTAAAAACACAGTGGTAGATACGAAAAAAATTATCATGTAAAGTGTTAGCGAAGTAAATATGGCTAACTCCATCGTCGATTCATTGCGTCATGATTGAACACAATAACGCCTGTCATATATCTACTCGAGCCCTTTGTCACGTCATTAGGGCCTGTAATTGCTGGCATAAATCTTTGACGAAGTTCCGCGATGACAGATAATCTCGTCAGCATAGAGTAGAGCCTTGGGAGACGCGGTGCCTGGTTATACAATGCCTACAGGCTAATTTAGAGGGACTTATTTATAATACATCTCAAAATCTTCATATGACATAGTTTGTACAGAGATAAGTATACAGGGGGCCTCAATAAGGTTAAGATTTTCTCAAGAACTTCTGAACCGAATTTAATAATTATTTTACAGTTACATAGTTTTAACTTTTATCTATCTAACAGTGAAAGAATTTTTGCAATAGGTCAAGTAGTTTTTGAGATAATCCTTAAAAACTCTGTACACCTTTTTCTATATTCCACCGTAATAGTGAAATATTTTTTGAATTATTGGTCATATTCTTTTTGAGAAAATCTTAACCTTACTGAATACCCTGTATATTTTTTCTAAGTTTGATTGTAGAAACGTATTTTTAAAAGAACCCAGAAAATCACTATGATTGGGCTAGGTAATTAAGGGATAATTAAACTCAGGCCAAAATTCAGCCACCATTTGACTAGGTATCTTTGACAGTTCCAAGATAGCTCAATCTTGGAACTGTCAAAGATACAAGTCTAAGTTGGCGCTTAAAATAGAAATAAATGTGAGCTATTGTATGCCAGGATCGCTATGTGTGCTATGGTATGCCAGGATATGTGCGCTATATACCAGGATATGTGTGCGACTGTATGCCAGGATATTATGTGTGCGACTGTATTCCAGGATATATGTGCTATTGTATGCCAGGATATGTGTGCGACTGTATTCCAGGATATATGTGCGACTGTATTCCAGGATATATGTGTTATTGTATGCTAGGATCGCTATGTGTGCTATGGTATGCCAGGATATGTGCGCTACTGTATGCCAGGATATGTGTGCGACTGTATGTCAGCATATGTGTGCAACTGTATGCCAGGATATGTGTGATATTGTATTCCAGGATCGCTATGTGTGACATCGCAGCAGATTAAAGTTAATCGTCTGTGCCTACTCCTGCGAGAAATAAAGATGTGAGCTTATGAGTGAATGCGTTTACGATACTGCTGAATAATATTTAAGAACGTTGAGCCCTAAATGTCGTATCTACATCTTTCTCCCATATCCTGAACCTGGATTACATCCCATATTCATTTGTTTTTCGGACTACCCCCGCCCCCGGAGCTCTCACTGATTAATATTAAAAAGTTGCACCAACTCCGCTCATCACGAAAGATTAGGCGAGTTCGCGCGACGGCTGAAAAGGGTGGTCGGTGCGTTTGTTTAGGGGTGAAACTTGAAATTGCTTTACTCTGTACGGATTTGAGAACTTTTTTAACCGTGCTTGACCCTGCACCTGTCGGTAAGTGAGGTTGAACTGTAATAATAATTAATATTAAATCTAACAGGTGAATGATTATAAAACATGAAAACCTTTGCATGTCAACATATTTTTTCTTTATTATTTATTTTATTAATGGACTCGACAGTTCGTCATTTGCCAATGTCATGTTACAGAAAATTCAATGTACAATAGTCTTCTATCTTCCTCCAGGGGAGCCGCAGTAGCGTCTTCACCCTGGGTAGCCGCGTCTTCTTGTCTTCAACCAGAGGAGACGCCGTAGCGTCGTCACTCTGGACGAAGCAGCTCGACAGTCACGTTCACTCCCGAGCTTGTAGCGGGAACTCTTGATAAAAGCTTGAAATGCCAGATCTTGCTCAAATTGTCCAACAAATTCACCATACTGTCACTCGCGAACGTGATATTAATCTCAAAATAACCACTGTAGACAATAAAACAATAATTATCAAATAATGTTGCAACCGTCGTTTTCCGCCATTTTCAAGAGAACCTATTTTTTCTTGAATATACATTTACACCACTTTGCAAGGATAAGGTGCCAACGCTGAGGAGAGAAAGTGGCAAAAACTCTCAGCAGCACATCTTTTAAAATATTAATACCACAATATTTATTCATACAACAACAATAAAAATTAAAATAACTATTATAATATTAACTTAACAAAGAAACGAAACAAAATTACTTAGTAATTGTGTTTATTTTATTTATTTATTATCGCGGGACGGGCCTGGAAGAGGCGTAGTGTTGGCTAGATTTAGGTACAGTGCTATCAACTTAAGCTGAGAATTGCATTTGTGTGAGTGATCGCCAAAAGTACAGTTAGTAAAACACATACAAATAAAATTAATGTTTTATTAAAAGGAAGTCCACAAAACACAATGTTACCAACTGTCCAATTCTCGACCTCATAATGACTGAATCTTATAACTCTTCTACTCCGCTCATTGCATCTTTCTTTGTTTTTTAATTGCATGGTCACAAACATTTTTCCACTCTTGTGCAGTGATCGCGTCAACTTTTTCATATGTTAATTTCATTATAGTGTCCATATTCATTGACACGTTTCTTTTGGCTACGTATCCTTTTACCATTGACCATATATTTTCAATGGGATTGAAATCAGGGTGGTAGACGTAGAACGCTGTGACCATGTTCTTCGAACAAATTATAAATTTTATATTCAACAAATCTTGCTTTGTTTTATAGAATCAACTGATAAAGTACAGTAGGAGCCATTTCACTAATATTTCGAACACAATCACATAAAATTATACGTCTATCTGCTACCAGTACCAGAGGTGAAGTGAAGTATGCGGGCGGCAGGGAAGCGGCGCGTGGCGGACGCGCCGCGCCTGAGGCCGCTTGCTATAAACTAGTATAAACTGGTTTAAACCATGCGCGGGACGCGCCGCGCCACGAGCCGATTGCCAATCTACACTATCGGTGTGCACTCACACAAATGCAATTCTCAGCTTAAGTTGATAGCACTTGTAAGTAAGTATTTATAATTGTATTTGATTTGTTTTTATCTAATAAATTATATATTTTTTAAGATTTTTTTATCTAATTGCAGTAAATACTTAAACAGATAGAAATGTTGAAATTACTTAAATAAATATTATCTACTTAATAACTGGGTAATTAAATTGCATAACTAATCGGTAATAAAATTCCAAAATCAGAAATCTGAACCATCCATTGTGTTCGCCGTAAGATTTGAAATCATACTCAAGTGTTCCAACTGAAGTGCTGTCGAGTGTACCGACTGTTACGAGAAGAATTCAAGTTAAATTACTTGAGGGTACTCGGGTCCTTTGGATTCGAGTTCGACACAACAATAGTGAGTCTCGGATCAACTTGATTAAGCGTGCCCTTTGAGCGGCTTCGCTCACGCGACTCGACGCCAAATATCGGAACGACAAACATCGCTCGGGTCTATTTCTAACATTACGTGCATAGTAATACACTAAGGTAGAAATGACAATGCCAGATTCTGCCCCACCATCAACCGCAAGTTGTACAAGATAACGAATAAATGTAAAAATGTCTCCATTTTTTTATTAAAATTATTGGTTTAAAATAAAGTTGTGTACAAGTTGCGATTCGAAAAAAACAGCTTAATTAAGAAATCAGAAAATAGTAAGAAATCAAAGCGATTTATTCATTGTTTTTGTTATTCTTCTATAGGAGTTGCGAGAGTAGTAGAAAATTATACTGATTATGAATCCTGTAATAAGTCCCCAACAAAATGATAGGTACAGCTTAAATGGTCACGTAGTTTGTAGGTGGGGCAAAGCTCCATTGAAATGTGGCAATGTCTTTTGGCGACCTTATCGCTTAAAGCGATTTCTATCAGGCCAACTATTCATGGAATTATAAAATAATGAATAAAATAGAGTAGAAAGATATAGTGACAGAATATGTGTAATTCTCGATCTAAGAATAGATAATATAATATTAGTATTAGAATATATATTTCATTTTCCTAGCCTCGATATACTTATTATAATATTGTGGACATACGAGAAATAATAAAATTAATAATATTACGACAGCCTAATCGTCATTTAAGACCGTAGAGCTTCAGGCTAGAGAGCTAGGTACTGAGTTAGGTCTTAGGCTAACCCCAAGTGATTAGGTAATGGATATAAACGAACGGCTTAGACCACTGGGCATTCAGCTAGCTAGGTAACCAATTTCATCTAAGTTAATGGTTTAATAAGGATCCAGGTGTTTAGTTAAGGAATATTAATGTAAGTACTTTGAAAAAATCTCACAGCCTTGACTCTTCTATACAGTTTTCGCTGTATAAGATTTTACTTAGGCAAACGGACTCTACAATGAGTCGTACGTACAGTCGAAAACAGAGATAAGTTTACAGGGAGGCCCCCTGTAAACTTATCTCTGTTTTCGACTGGCCTCAATAAGGTTGAGATTTTCTCAAAAACTACTGGACCGAATTTAATTACTCTTTTACAATTACATAGTTTTAACTTTTATCTATCTTATTATATCTAGATTATTTACTAAGTATAATTTTTAGGAGAGCTATTTTATTGGCACTGTGCTGAGCCTGCTGCCTATGCGTTGTAATTTTAGTTTTTTATTCACACTTTTTATGTAGACATATATTTTTACCCGACTGCCCCAGAAGGAGGGTAATGTTAATGACTTATTAATAGTTTAAAGTTTACTTTGTAAATCCTACATCTCAAAATGTAATCCGTGGATAACGTTGCTGGTTATATAATAAGTACCTTTGTTATGTTCGTACAGTCGACAGCAGATCAATGGTAACACTTTGGACTTTTGACCGTTACTATTATTTGCGTCGTAAGACTCGAAATCGTACTGCAAGTGTTACCATTGATCTGCTGTCGACTGTACGTAAGCTTATGCTAAGTATACACATTGTTTAACTGTTTGTTTTCCTAAATAAAATATATAAATGTTTTTATGCAATAAATAATATTTGATTTGAAAAGCGCAATGTAAAATGGGCAATGACGTCACAAGACTGCATCAGTTGATTTACTTTGGTGAAGGCATATATAAATCAAAACAAGCACTTAAACTATGTTATATACTAACAAATTATTCACTGTTGTGGAGAGGGAATCAGTAGAAATCACGTACGGCACGATCGGTCAAATATGCAGAATTATGAATTATTAAATAGTAACACCACACATTAAATAGGAAGTTCAGAAATCACGTACTACCCACGTGATTTCTGAACTTCCTGGAGCCTGCACTATTATTATTATTCCGTTATTGTACTTGAAATAAGATGCATTTAGAAATAAAAACTTAGTGTATACACAGGTGCTTATCTCTAAAGAGAGATTGAAAGAAATCCAAAAAGCAAGACCTAAAAAGCAAAATGACTTAAAAATAAAAAAAGTATGTGACAATGTAATTACTAGTTTTAAATTCTAGTGCCTGTATGTATTTTATATCTAATTTATTATAATTATTATTTTATCTTATTACTTATACATACTTAATATAAAACAATATAAACAGTACTACAAATTTGAAATTATTAAAAAAATTATTAAATTATAAACGGATATCACTCACTTATATTGTTAAAGTCGGCAATTAGACCGACAGTTTCGACCGATTTCGACGGTCTTTTTCAAGGCGAGCGCGCCACGCCCGCGTCACCGGTGACGTTTCTTTGCGCACTGCGGATCAGCGCCCTCTGTGCGCGGTTAATATACCTAGTAAGTATTCATAAACCTATCTAAACCGAGGCCCAAGTCAAGTGTCTTATTTTGTAAACAAAAACTACCCTCCCCACTAACATTTTAAGCTATTCTGTGGTTATAGCATAGTTATTTATACATTAGATCGGATTACTTTATTTTCACAATGATGAACAAATTCAATCAATCAGTTTCTTCAGCTTTACATCGCAACAGGTAATTAGACGATCGTATTTGTTTACAAAATAAGACACTTGATTTGGGCTCCGGTATACGTTACTACACATAAAAAAATCCCCCCTGGCAACACGAAAACGCCTATCCCAAAGATCTAATTGAGACCATTACTGCTACTCAAACCCCTTTGCAGAAACTGTTCATGTATTTCCATTCCCGCCCTCTCGCCATCAAATATCGCCGATCCCGCGCGAGAATACTCATAACATTTGGCGCACGAAACGCGTCCCATATTCAGCCATAATAAAAATATCCATATATAAAACATAACCGTGGAAGGTCTCAGATATCTGATTATAGAATTGGGTCCCCATCGCATTATGATAATGGATACTTGGGCGACGCGTCCAAATAGAAATAGATTGATTTCCAATTTTTTCTCGAGGCCGGCTCCGGGGCGGCGGGGTGATTGATTTTTAGGTTATTGGTGCGGCACGGGTTGGGACTGCCGAGATAATTATACGGCGACAGCTGGACAGAACGTACGGAGCCGAAACGTGGACATTGACGGTGAGACTGGCCCACAGGTTCAAGGTCGCTCAGCGAGCTATGGAAAGAGCTATGCTTGGAATTTCTCTGTTAGATAGAATAAGAAACGAGTATATCCGCCAGAAGACAAAAGTGGTTGACATTGCTCATAGAATCAGTAAACTGAAGTGGCAGTGGGCTGGTCACATCTGTCGTAGAACCGATAACCGATGGGGTAGACGAGTTCTCGAATGGAGGCCACGAACGGGTACACGTAGTGTGGGACGCCCCCCGACCAGATGGAGGGATGACCTTCGCAAAATGGCTGGCAGGGACTGGATGCAGAGGGCCGAGAGTAGGGTTGATTGGCGCGCTTTGGGAGAGGCCTACGTCCAGCAGTGGACTGATACGGGCTGATGATGATGATGATGGACAAAGACCACACCTGGAGAACACCATGGATCGAAACGGTAACAAAGTGAAGCAGGATGCGTCCATTTATAAAAATGTAAAATACTTTATAAAAAGTTTCCTGTAAAATGCATGTGTAAAATACCGTAATAACAAAAACAAAAAAACGTCAGCTTTTAATAGCAATAATGGTAGTTATCACTGTTTCAGTCAAAAGGCTCCAGGGTAGAAAAATAATATCAAGGTTCCAGGAACTTAAGCCAATTGTACGGCAAGAGTAGAGTATAGAGAAAAAGAAATGCATGAGCTTAGACTTATGTTAACAAATGTGAATCCTATAAATTTAAGAGGATCTCAAACGCATGACCGAAACCTGCGTAACAAAGAAAGTCTTTGCTTACGTCAGTCAAAAACTGCGCTGTTATAAAAAAGTGTTTTCTGTAATGCTCCTAAGATTGTATAACAAACTGCCTGCATCTGCAGGCAGTTTGTTATACGGAATGCTCCTATTGCTAAGTTTAAAAATAAACTATTTAATGTTCTAATTAATAAATGTTATTATACTTTATCCCAATTTTTTAACGACAACCTCGCGTAAAATGACATTTTTAATTTTTATTTTTTAATTTATTTGTGACAATACACTACTTATAATCTGAATCTGAATCTTAGCTGCTTTTTTCGAATCGCAACTTGTACAAAACTTTATTTTAAACCAATAATTTTAATAAAAAACGGAGATATTTTTACATTTATTCGTTTTCTTGTACAACTTGCGGTTGATTGTGGGGCAGAATCTGGCATTGTCATTTGACTAGTAAAAAATCCGACAACACACATTCCGTGCCCAGAACGCAACCTGGCGGACTCGGCCGTCAATCACCAACCCTTCAGCAATTAGGGTCCCTCGGTCCCTATCTGACTGTAATTTTCCACGCCACTTGCCTTAATTAGGTCAGACGGGACCCTCGCCGACCCCGCACTTACTGTAAGATGTCGCACCTCAGGAGGCTTAAACTAGTTTTAGGGTAAGCCTTCGCAAGACTTTCGGATTGCATTTGAATGGAAATGATCGCAATTTTGCGCTGAAATGGAATTTCTGAGTTTAGAAACACAATATGCAAACTGGGTAAGGTGTTCATGATTTCGTCAAATGTCCTGATTCTCGTAGAACTTGTGGTTTTAGACGAGGACTGAGACAATGTCGAGTGCAGTTTCAAATGACAATGCCAGATTATGCCCCACCATCAACCGCAAGTTGTACAAGATAACGAATAAATGTAAAAATATCTCCGTTTTTTTTATTAAAATTATTGGTTTAAAATAAAGGTTTGTACAAGTTGCGAGTCGAAAAAAAAAGCTTTATTAAGAATTCAGAAAATAGTAAGAAATCGAAGCGATTTATTCATTGTTTTTGTTATTCTTCTATAGGAGTTGCGAGAGTAGTAGAAAATTATACTGATTATGATTATGCAATATGAAACCTGTAATAAGTCCCAAACAAAATGATAGGTACAGCTTAAATGGTCACGTAGGTGGTAGGTGGGGCAAAGCTCCATTGAAATGTGGCAATGTCTTTTAGAGTTTCTACATTTACACTACTTTGAAAGGAAAATGTGCCAGCGATGAGATGAAAAAGTAGCAAAAACGTTTGGGCAGTCATTCAAGGACGTTTTATTTTAATTATATTTATTATCTAGCTAGTCTATATAATGAAAAAAGTCTAGATTGTAGAAACTGGTTTCAGATCATACGATTTTTAGACTTTAAATGATTGAGGTTTAATAGGATTGGAAAATTAATTATATCTTAAAACAAACTACTTAGAATCATCAAGGCCAGAGTGAAATTAAATTAAATAATCATTCATTTAATGCCACAGTACCTAAATATGATACTTAGTCAATACAGAAATGCATAAAATAAACCGTAAAAAAAAGGCAAGAAGAGGCTCTTAGGCTAAGTCTAATTGCCGACTTCAACAATATAAGTGAGTGATATCCGTTTATATATAATTCATAATTCATTTATTGCATATCACACACATATTAGGTACATAACACAGTTACTTTTCACAATACATGTGGACCCCGTCGGGCACAGCAATATGGGAAGGCAGCTCGACATTGGACTATTTGAAATCATCGTCATATAATAATAATCATATAATAATTTGTAGTAATGGCTCACTATAGTTTTAATTCTAAAAAAATGCTTTTAGGCATTTAAAATCCGCATTTAATCCATCATCTACCTCATCATCACACCTAACCTAACTACCTGATGAAATAAAAAACGGAACTCCTTAACCTGTTAAATTCCCTCGTAACCTTTTCCTGCTATGAGCATTGAAAAGAGCAAAGCATTATACCGAAACAAACTGTTGCCGTGGCTAAGTAGGACATGCTCCCAACAACTTCATGCCGTAACAATAACGCTACCGAAATACTAATAAATTCTCCGGCGTTATGCAAATCCACAGGAAATCCTGCCAAAGGCATCCAGCACCAGCGTAGCAGTAGTTAACACCACGGCGTCTAATTCAGGCGATAAATAACACATTTCGTTCTATTTGCATTCGTCGCTAAGGCGGAAATTGCTTGCAAAATCTTGACGTCAATGTAGACTAGCTTAGACATTGTTGCTTGGAGAAGGCATTTTATATTGTGACGATGTAGTACACACAAGTGATTATGGAACAAGGATAATGGATTAGCACGCTGAAGCACTCTCACTAAAATCGAGAATCTCATGAATATTACCCTAAAACTAGTTATTAAGATTATCCCAAAGCTTTGTCCGAGTAAAGAATCTATTTCTGTACCTATCAACATCAAAAAGGCTTTGGCTACTATTTATTGTAGAAGCTTCTAATAGCGTTACTTTTCGAATTATTCGCTATATGTCTTCATCATGCAATTCCACTTGAAATTACATTAAAGCCTCCTTTATTTCACTTACGATTCTGTCATATCTTTAAACTTCCTTCATGAGATCGCAGTCATGTTGTGCTAAATCTTGATTAATTGAGTCCAAGTTTTACATGTTTATAAAATACGACGACCTCTTTAGTTGGCGGTGGACTGCCTTCTGTGCAGAAATCCTGGATTAGATTCCCGGTGGGAAAGCTGCTTGTATCTATCGGGAAGGTATCACCTCTTTTTTTCGAGTCTTAGTGTTTCTGTGAATGTCTCTGGGCCAATAACACTTCTGGTTTTAGATAAGAACTTTATTCTCAATTAAAAATTCAACAACTGATCTCACCATTAATTGAAAGTACTTAAATTAATATCAGATACAAATATTAAATGCTTGTAATAGGTACACGTCGTCCAGATTCCTTCCACAGGGCATCGTGCCGAGGACGCTGGCTGCATCACCTCTCTGTGTGCCAGACTAAGCTTTTGCGAGAGATAAGCGCCAGCCCTCAGGTCACCGGAGGCGTGAATCAGTCTGATTTCTGAAATTCATGATGATCAGGTGACAAACATGAGTATTTGTAACCACTTACTGGGGGCAGCTGAAAACCAGCGCTGTGGCCTCGGCCACAGCATTATGCTGAGCTGACCGCCCTTTTTATACAACACTACACCACCAAATGTTGTTTCATATGTCTTTAGTTTATTTTTAATTGTTGTTAAGTGTGTGTTATATTAAATAAACGTGTTTTCATTTCATTTCATTTTATTTGCGTATTTCTAACCATTGTATCTGGATGTGGTGGATGAAACTGAATTTGAACACTAGAACTACCAAACTCGTTGATGAGATTACAATTGGTGAAACATCAATACTTCATGAAGCGAGATATAACAGAACACGTTGTCAATCTCAATCCCCGGTAACAAGTTAGCTTGCCGTCTAACTGAATTGGGCGTTCATCTCCAACTGCTGACGCAATCGGCTGTCATATCCAAACCCGTAACAATGTTACTCCGCACTCCTGACGGTTGCATTCCCAATGAGATGCAAATGCTAGGAGCGGCTGCGGCCGAGAACTACCGACTGAAATTTGCGCCGTTGTTTGGTGAATTCTGAATCTGCAGGTAGCGGGCCGGAACCGGGGCGAACGCGTTGTGTATGAAATACAACGTAAATGACGATCACGTGTGGGACAAGGCTGTTTGTCCGACAGCCATTTCCAAGAAATTTGGGGCAATTAAGCTCAGGGTACTCGAAAATGTTGGGTTGCTTTATGAGCAATTATTCGATGTCAATATTACGGAACTGTTGAGAGATTTCGTTGTCAATTAATTGAGTAAACGTTTTCTGATAATTGAACGGCATTCGATTTCAAGTTTGAACTTGAATTGAATATTGTGGATACAACTACCGCTAATAACAAATGTTATTGCCAGATTTCAATGGAGCTTTGCCCCACCTATACAAAACTGCGTGTACATTGAAGCTGTACCTATCATTTTGTTGGGGACTGATTGCCGATTTCATATTGCATAATCATAAATATTAAGAGTTGCGAGTAGTAGAAAATCATAACAAAAATAACGAATAATACGCCTCGATTTCTTAATGTTTAACGCTCAGCACTATCTGTTACATTGAATGATGGTGGGCGCACAATAAAAAAAATATGTCACGGTACAATGAATGATTAGCGTAAAAATAAGAACAAAACGTTTGATTATTTGACGCGCAAATTGTACAAAACTTTATTTTAAACCAATATTTTTAATAAAAACCTTTTTACTTTTATTCGTTATTTTGTAAATCATGCGGTTGATGGTGGGACAGAATCTGGCATTGTCATTTAAATTCTTTGCCTACCACAATGTGAGTGAAAGTGTGTTAAACTAATTTAAAATTGTTGAAGTATGCACAATATTATTTACTTCCGATAAATATGCATTTGAACTAAATTCACACGGAGAACGCGAAGAGACTAAAAAGACGTCTACAAAAGCAAAGAATGACAGCAGACTTCCTGTAGAAAAACATAAAGAACTCCATCTTTAACCGGAATGAATGGAAATAAATGAAACTTCAGAATAAGCGAACTTTTGTTACCACATGAAATTGAATACTTACATGAATTTTTCGGAATAATCTCTTAGGAGTTTCGCAAGATTAATAAACCATAAACATCCCCAATGACACAATAGAAAAATCTAATATGTATAATCTAGGTCCAAAAAAGATAGAAACTATTAGGTTTCATTTCATCACACATAGTTATAATACAAGAAATAGAGATAAACTTGCATTTCCCGGAATTAGACTACGTAAGGTTAGTACATCCTTCATGGGGTATTCACTTTTATAACAAGTTGCCAGAAAGTATCACGACGTTGACAGAGAGGAAATTTAAAAATTTCACTAAAGGAACACTTGTTAAGAAGGCGTATTACAGGATAGATGACTATTTAAACGATGAACATGCATGGTGTGTGTCGCCGGTTCCGCATGAGGGATAAACTTACTAACAATAGTAATAGTTACGTACTGTATAGTTATTAAGTAATCATTGTATTATCATTATTTTAAAAGATGTGTTGCTGAGAGTTTTTTGCCACTTTTTCTCCTCAGCGTTGGCACCTTTTCCTTGCAAAGTGGTGTAAATGTAAATTTAAAAAATATAATTACGTGCAAAAATGTATTCAACGTGCTTACTTGCAATAAAGAAATTAGACTTTGAATCAGTCAGGTTTAACCCAGAACCTATAGAACAAAGAAATCTCTGCCATAATTATTAGGATAACACGTAAATAGGTTAGCGGAACAGGAGAATGCCGGGGGATCTAGGGACTGGCGCTCACGGCTCAGAAGATTTTATTAGGTTAAGTCTAAGAGATGTGAGACACACTTATGTATATCAATTTAAATTGTTTGAAGTCTCAATTGTTATCAAGTTGTAATAAGTCCCCAACAAAATGATAGGTACAGTTTAAATGGTCACGTAGTTTTGTACGTGGGGCAAAGCTCCATTGAAATGTGGCAATGTCATTAGAACATGATGAAAAATTTCTTGCCGCGGACAGGACTTGAACCTGTGACACGTGTCACGGAATGACAAGGTTCAATTTGAAGTTCCTGCTACGCTTAGACACGCCTGAAAATGGATAGGATACTCTGCATCAATCTCGGGTAAATATTCTTCTTCTTACACCCTAGATATTGGACCTATTTCCCAAAGTGTATTGCCCCCGTTTCTTGCGTCTCCCGTGGACCCTCAGCCTTACGGGATCCCGAGGGGATTTCATTTGGGCAATTACTGCCCCCCACTAATTGCACACCATCTCAGCGCGGCGCGGCTAGGGACGCCAAGGACACGAGTCCTCGAGTCTGAATTGTAGACACAATTCAGACTCTACAATCTCTCTGTTCAGTCGAGTCCACTCAATTCATTTATGCAAGACTCAGTAATAGTTAACTTATATATTATCTTAGTATTAAGGGGCTGACATGAGCCAACTAGCGCCGCCAATCTTAAAAAAATAATATCGTCCAATATAATAATTTTTATTAAAAAAGCTATGTACACAAAGTTTATTACGATAAATACTATTTTTTAAATGCTTAATTATAACGTGATTTAATTTCGCAAAGTTGTAGTTCGCATAATTCCGAAAAACGGCCGTTTTTGGCACATTTGAGAACTACAACTTAGCTTGTCGCAATTATGCGATGTATTGTATATTGAAAAATAGTATTTATCCTTAAGTAAGAGTTATCTTATATCAATGGTCAAGAGACGAAAACACAGATCATTTTACAGTCGCATAGAAAACTGAAATCCTAAAGGAAATTCGAGTTTCCAAAATACCAAGCACGAAAAGAAACGGAGGAATGAGTCGTTGAGAAACGTTGAAAGGAAAGACAACATTGTGAGGAAACCTGCATGACGAAGAAAATACTAATAATATTGAAATGAAATATGTCATATGTAATCCCACCAATCCACGATGCTCGCGTCGTGAATCATGGCCCGAACGCCTTTGATGTAGCTAAGGAAAAGGGAAGATCTGTGTACAGTCAAAAACTACTGGACTGAACTTAATAATTATTTTACAGTTACATAGTTTTAACTTTTCACGGGTCACTGCGTCTGAAATGACGACCACGACCACTCTGCCAAGAGTGTAACGACTGAGAAGAAGTTTTAACTTTTATCTATCAAACACTGAAATAATTTTTGCAATAGGTCAAATAGTTTTTGAGTAAATTTCAACCATAACTCTCCTGTACACCTTTCTCTGTGATCCATTGTACTAATAGTGGGGACTTAAAAATTAGTCCATGATAGTGTCATGAATCGAGTCCTGTAAATCATCATCATCATCAGTCTATTTATATTGCCCCACTGCTCGGGCACAGACCTTCCCTTACATCGAGGGAGCACGGGCCATAATCCACCACGCGGGCCCAGTGCAGGTTGGCGGATTTCACATGCTGTAGATTTTTTTTCTTCTTCTACGACATGCAGGTTTCATCACGATGTTTTCCTTCACCGTTTTGAGAGCACTCGGTAAATGTACGTAAGTTTTTCCGTCGAATAAACCGAGGATAACTCATTGGTACATGGCTGCCCCAGCTGGGAATCGAACCTGGGACCTCCATATTGCAAGTCCATTGACCCAACCACTGAACCACCGAGCTCGAGTCTTGTAAATAATCGAGTCTTAATAAATGGGACTCGAGTCATTTGCGCCACTACGTGCGTCCCTGTGCCCGGACGGGAATTGTTTTTAATGAAAAATTCCCCGCCGCGTTACGCTAGTAATGAAGTTTTTCCGAGTTTCGGCGCACGCTTATTAATTTAATGATAATTTTTTATTGTCAACAATTTCGGCAGTCGGTTCGATTTAATTTTCTTTGTTTTTTTTTCAAAGGAAAAGTTGTAAAGGCAAGTACTTTAGCGTTCGTTCGGTTTGGAGCTAAATCGGTTCATAAAACATTTCGCCCCATCATCGTTAGACGCTTCGCTACTACGAAACGATCAATCTCTATTTAATTTTCATAAGGTACTAGTAGAACTAGCATACACCGTCGTCAATGAATCGAAATCGATCTCGATTCAAAACTAGGTACTACATAAACATATACTCCACGCTTATCCGCCATGTTTAAAACTTCATTATCATTTTTAAATGATGAAAAATTTCTAGCTCGGGCATGATTTAAATTTGAGAATTTGTCGTTTCGAAAATTTTTTCATCATTTAAAATTAGTTGTTGAGCGAGCAGCGAGTGGCGAGTATAGTTTTGTAGCTCGGCTATCAGCGAGTGTCGCTGAGAGACGGGCGATTGCTCGCTTCACTCGCCAGTGTAGCTCAGAGGCGACAAAATAGCCGAGCGACTGTGAACAGTCGGCGATAAACTAGAAATATATGCGTCTCTTTTGTTTACACGGAATGTGACTATCTTTTGTACGTTTCTTGGGCGAGAAAATAGTCGGGAGTTACTCGCTTACTCGCCGTGCCGGCGCTGGAACAACTGCCTAGTCAATCGAAAAGTCGTCTAGTATGTACAGTCGACAGCAGATCAATGGTAACACTTGCAGTACGATTTCAAGTCTTAGGACGTAAATAATAAGAACTGTCAGAAGTAAAAAAAAGTGTTACCATTGATCTGCTGTCGACTGTACATGTATTATGAAGACCCTTATATTTTCCCTTTCGATTGTGTGGTTTCTTTCGCCATTAACACCATAGTTAATTACAGAATCAAAATACGACTTGGCTGCTATTTGTTGTCAATTCCAGAAATATTTTACTAAGACCACTCAGAATCCTCTCACTCGTCACATTACATTAACCGCAAAGATTTGTCATCATCATCATCACTCTATTTATATTGCCCCACTGCTCGGGCACAGACCTTCCCTTACATCGAGGGAGCTAGGGCCATGATCCACCACGCGAGCCCACTGCGGATTACCGGATTTCACATGCCTTAGATTTTTATTCTTCAATGGCACGCAGGTTTCATCACGATGTTTTCCTTCACCGTTTTGAGAGCACTCGGTAAATGTACGTAAGTGTAAGTTGTCCATCGAAAAAAACCGAGGATATCTCATTGGTACATGGCTGCCCTGGGACCTCCGTATTGCAAGTCCATTGATCCAACCACTAAGCCACCGAGCTCTCACAAATATTTGTACTTAATTACAATTAGGAAGATGAATTACCTCCACCATTTCGATGTTAACATAACAATACATTACCTGATTGCCGGTTTCAGCCCGCAATCGAGCCTGCGTTAAAGCCGTGATCTGAGTCAGCATTGAGCTATTATATTAACCGGCTTAGGAATTGATTAGGGTGCCTAATGCGGCGTGCAGGTCTCCCCAGGCGTTACGGACCTATTTGTGTTTATGTTAGGGCATCCGACATGCTATGCGGCCTCAGAGACATGGGGCTAATAAGCTTCCAGTGCGATCGATTTTCTTGTAGATTATTATATTCAGCTGTTGGCATCTTCCTTCCTTTATAATCATGTGTTATGTGGACTAATACGGTTCTTAAAACTATCAAATCATGACATGTCAAAAGTCACCGGTTCCGCATGAAGGATAAAGTTTAAATTACTAACAATAGTCATACTTGTGTAATAGTTATTAGGTAATTGTGTTATCATTATTTTAAAAGATGTGCTGCTAAGAGTTTTATGCCACTTTTTCACCTCAGCGTTGGCACCTTTTCCTAGCCTAGGTGTAAATGTAAATTCAGAAAAATATGTTAAAGTTCAAAAATGTACACAACGTGCTTACTTACAATAAGGAGATTTGACTTTGACTCTTGACTCTTGACTTTGACTCTTGACTTTGACTCTTGACTTTGACTCTTGACTTTGACTTTGACTTTGACTCTTGACTTTGACTCTTGACTTTGTCAACTACTTGTGTTCTCTGGCGGATAAACTCAATTCATAATTTGTTAGACATAGATAATTGAAATATCTGCCGAAATGTATCTATCATTCCTAAGCCGAATATGTCATGGGAAGCACAGTCATGATTTCACAGTCGTAACGAAATTTTCCCCCAACTCTGTGATATTGAAATCGATATTTCTCAATCCTCGGTGTTAAACAGGGTAAGTCCCGTTTTATGTTGGTAGTAAATCTGTAAAATGTGCCTGCAGTATTGATCACAAACACGTTCGCCGGACAAGGCACGCCAGCCATCCCGAGCGACTTGCAGCTCGAAGTCGTGCTATTCGAAATATTTAATATCGTGCTCAAGGATTTATCGCGAGCGCAATAAATGTGAAATATCGTCCGGTGCGCGAGGAGATTTATGCACTGCGATTTCATAATAGTGGTAGTGTAGAGCGTAACACTCTTAGGGAGGCAGTACATCTCAGGCTTCCGCAATCGTTTTTATGTATTCGGAAGGTAATGGTTTCGTTTCCATGGCATTTATGTAGTCTTTAGGGTTCCGTGCTTCAAAAGGAAAAATCCGGCCAAGTGCGAGTCGAACTCGCGCACCGAGGCTTCCGTGCAACGCAACTTACTAACCCCGTAACTTTCCTCTAACGAAAAGATAATAAAAATTTAATTTAAATGTCTCACGTTGGTGCAACTATGATTAATAATAATCTACAGCTACATGACTGAGAACGATTTGATTCGTTACATTATTCGATATGGTTGAGTCGTCAACTCAAACAAATTCGCAAGCAATTACACATTCCCGCAGTCAGTCGGCACCAATATTTGTGGAGTTTAAAATGCCGCCTAACTTCGGAGCTCTGTGCAAATTCGCACAAATCAGTTTTGGAAACATTACGCATACACGTGTCACTGTGGGTACTCCTATTCTGTGTACGTATAGAAATAAGTAAATAAAATATGACCCTGACCTAAATTTTGAAATTTAAATTATTTATTGTAGTCACAAATAACAGAGATAAGTATACAGGGGGCCTCAATAATGTTGAGATTTTCTCAAAAACTACTGGACCGAATTTAATAATTATTTTACAGTTACATAGTTTTATCTTTTATCTATCAAACAGTGAAAGAATTTTTGCAATAGGTTTTTGAGAAAATCTCAACCTTAAAAACTCACATCCTACTCTGTACCATGTTGATGTATTTAGTATTATTTCTTGAAAAGTAATTGATTTCCGAAAACATGAGATTCGAACGTGATGAAAAAATTATTGTTGTGGGCAGGACTTGAACCTGCGACCTTGTCATTCCGTGACACGCTCTAAGTTGGTAAGGTAAGGTAAATGACAAGGTCGCAGGTTCAAGTCCTGCCCACGACAAGAATTTTTTCATCATGTTCTAATTTATTCACCGAGCATGTATAATGCGTAATTCAAATTCTGAACATGAGATTCTCCCAAAATCCATTTCGTCTATCGCAACGCCGGACTGAATAGAATCGAAAAGACAGTGGATTTTTTACATAATTTATGATTAAAACTATAGTGAGCCATTACTACAAATTATTATATATAAACGGATATCACTCACTTATATTGTTAAAGTCGGCAATTAGACCGACAGTTTCGACCGATTTCGACGGTCTTTTTCAAGGTGAGCGCGCCACGCCCGCGTCGCCGGTGACGTTTCTTCGCGCACTGTGCACAGGTCGAAACTGTCGGTCTAATTGCCGACTTCAACAATATAAGTGAGTGATATCCGTTTATATATAATAATATATAATTTATGCTTACAAATTAGACGAGACATAATCGCTGTAAGCCGGCGTTCAAGCTCGACAGGCATCCACAATACGTTAGAGGTTGTAAACCTTATCTTGACACGTAGTAAATTAATTCAAAGTGAACCCCGAAAAGTTACTTGCCATTTGTCGAGTGTGAGGCGTCTGATTAGCAATGCAAATCGCTGGGTGTTCACTGTTCACTGTTCGTGCTTCGGCCACGGCTGATGCACATGTCGGGATTGTAATTGTTACTGTTTTAAGAAGGGTACTAAGGGCCAGTATTAATCGTCTGAGCTCAAACCCTCAAGAGCGAATTTAGCTGATACACTCTCAAGTCATTTAGTAATAAACCAATATTGAGGGCGTATCACGTGATGTCTTTCACAAGTCGCGGGTCGCCTGCAACCAGCAAATACGTTATCAAGTGTGAGTTTGACAGTTCTCTTGAGAACTGAGTTTTGTTTATTGTTCACGTGATATCCGATTCCTAAACGCACACCTAACTTACGTTTATTAATAGGAACGCCATCTTGAGGTCGTTCTCAAGATTGACTTTTGAACTGAGACTGATTTATTAATACGGACCTAAGAGTTATAAAGGGATTCGGACTCCGAACAGATGGGAGAAGGTAGAATTGTCACGTGACTGAGATGAGACCATGAATGGGAGTTTGTCCAGCCTGTAACGCCCTTGGCAGCCTTATTTATGAGGAGCTTCGACTTGAGGATCTGGACGCAAAGCGCCATATACAGAAAACCCGCCCAAGACTTCGTACAACTACACCAGGAACAGTTCCTTCCGGGCAGCTCTTCTGTGCTCAGTGCGACCGTCTTCAAGACGAAGTTTGGATTCGCCAGCCACCTTCGAGCACACGCCAGGAGTTAGTGGGAGTTGCCGGCGTCGGACACAACGAGGAGGACATCATCATCATCAGCCTTATGTATGACAAGACCACTCTCAATTGGTTTCACCACAGAAGCAATGGCGTCCGAACTGAAATGCCATCTGTGCATAAGTTCCGCGTTTCGAGATAAGGAGTGAGAAATAACAGTCATGACTTTTACTATAACTTGGTGCGATTTTCTATAGGTGATGAGGTATTCCTGGGACCACTAATGAGACCAAGTAAATCTAAAGTGCTCTAAAAGTCTGCGATGAGGATCGTCAACCATCACACCATGATCCATCTAATGGCGGTAAACAGGCATCCGTTTTGCTGCAAATAAAGTAAGTGGAAGGGAGATATGATGAGTTTGGAAAACTTGAGTCAGAATCTAGCCAGATTGAATTCCGTCGTCTCGTTTATTATAATGGTATAATATATGTAAGAAGGGGTTTACGAGCAGACGCGACATAAGACTGAAAGGTTCATAGTCGCCTAGACATCCAATTCCAGGCCAACCCCAGGGACGTTGCTGGCTCACTGTTTCGCCTAATTCACATCAAGCCATTGATATTCCGGTTCACTTATTCGCAATCGGCTTCGTATGTTATCATACGAGCGAAAGGTCAATGAACGGAACGACCCGCTGATGTTAGAATTACTCGAACCGTGCATCCTTGGATTCTTCAAGATCATTGTTCCATCGGTTATTTAAGTAATTGGTTAAGTTTATCCAAATGAAGCAGATTTGTAGTCTATTAGATAATTTACAGTATTTTACAGTTAGATAACAGAAATTATTATTCCAATAGGTTAAGTAGTTTTTGAGAAAATCTCATCCTTAAAAACTATACTGTACAGTACCTACACCTTTCTCTGTCTTCGACAATCGAGATTAATCAATGAACAATCGAGAATCGTACTAAATCAACGCTACGGCTTTTAAGGCAGCTGCGATGTTGAACGTTTTATGCGCCATAATGATCCAACCACAAACCTAGAGGTTTGGTTGGATGGCGTCGTTCAATTAACGTGCTAGCTGATCAATCAAACGTCTATTTCAACCAGTTGACTGCGACATATCCATGAAGTTTCGCTAGGTGGCTCTGATTACACCAAGTGCCTGTCAGTTGGCTACAACTAACTACGAGCTACGGATAGATGTCGCTGTTATGACTTTTGAACTAAATATTGTATGAACTAATGATCAGATGGTGCTAGTTGTCTCTATTTATTTCATAGCAAAACCATCGACATCATAAGCATAAAAAAATCTTGTTACAAATGAAGGGCCGAATCTTCATTCCTTCACGGGTACAAAACAGTTCTAACGACAGTTGGTTCAAGTCAACAGTGCTAACTAGCCTCTTCACTATAGTGCGCAGTCAGGGCGCCCGTGGGACGCAACTTGGCAAGTGTGTCCGCTGTTGTGGAGTTTGGGGTTTGATTGCCAACTGTACCTGTAAGGACTTGATTTATGTTTAATGCTGGATATTACCCGCCAGTGCCTTGGGAGCGAATAGGGGAATAGTTGATTGAGACATCTGTGCACAGCGTATTTGTAACTGACCTAAGTCTCGGTAAGTTAAGAACTGGATCTCTGTCAAGAATTTGTTGGAAGTTTGAAACTTGGTTTCGGAACTCTTAATTAGTTAATTTTTCTTTCTCTTTCTTTGTTTCTTTTGATCTGAAATTCATCTTCATCAACGCCACTGTAGGTTAATTGTATATTAACTACATGATCGTATTGAAACTCTGAAGCCCTGAAAAGGACGTCAAGACGTATCCCAGATTATTCAGTTTGCAGAGAAGTTGTCGGCATGCACGTCGCTGGAGCACTGATGCTGCCGCGTGATGTGCGTTTGCTTTTATGTAACTTCATTTTTTTTTAATGAAGATTGAAGATCACCGAGATCGTCGAAGAATCCTGGATACGTCTTGACAGTCTTTTTCAGGGCTATATCCTAGTTTCTCGTAAACAGTCAATCACTTTTGCAGCCCTCTGGTATGTAGTTAGTACAGTCAGCGGTACCAGTGTACTAAATACATCGTGATGCTAATATGATACACTTTTGCGTAGATTGTAGTGCTGTCCAGCATGTCTGTATAGCGTTTCTTCAATCTACATCACTATCTAATTTTCGGAATTACTATTGTTGGCATTTGTTTATCAATATTTTGCCATGGCCATGGCATGATGGGTGGCGAATCCCATGGCCGTCGTTTTTAGAGCACATTACATATGTATGTATATTCTTAGTCTTAATAGTGGTCCCAACATTTCTACTAACCTTGTAACCCCCCAAAACTTGTCCAGAGATATCCTAAAAGCCTTTTCCAATAGCGACGAGTTCATTATGGGAGTAACTTCGCGCTACGGAATTCCGCGAAGCAGCAAATAGTTTAGTCGGGTGGGTGTGTGTACCTTTTTAGCTTGTTCCACAGGTTTCTAGTCGGATTGAGTTGAGAGGTTTCTTTACCAAACCGAAATACGCTAAGTATGTACGGACAACAGCAGATCAATGGTAACACTTGCAGTACGATTTTAAATCTTAGGATGCAGATAAGAACGGTCCAAAGTCCAAATTGTTCACTTGATCTGCTGTTAGCTGTACCTTGTCTTAGGCTATGATTCAGAAATAATGTTGAGAGCGAGCTTAGCATGAGATCACTCTTACTGCTGTCAAACGTGTATAGTATGACTGTCTAAATCAGTCTTCGCCTGCGCGGTACAGGGACGCGGGGGTATGACGACAACGGGGACCGAGAGAGACGCATTTCTGTTACCCCCCCCCCCCCCCCCCCCCACCTCTCTCGGTCCCCGCTGTCGTCCTACCCCCGCATCCCTGTACCGCGCAGGCGAAGACTGATTTAGACGGTCATACTATAATAGAAATTACCATTTGTAAGAGCAAACTTACGTTAACTTTGGGAGAGGCCTATGTCCAGCAATGGACTGATACGGGCTGATGATAACGATGACCATTAGATATGATGATAATATTTTGTAAAGTTTGGAACAGATCGATTAAGCTCCTAAAACTTCAAGTCCAAAGAATATCAAGTGAGTTTGGAGTTTGAAGCGTTCTTATTGTTTGCGATGTAAGAGTTGAAATCGCCCGGCAAGCGTTGATTGATCTGCTACCTTACCATAAAGGATAGCAGGATTACTTCAATAATACTTTGTTATTTCGTACCATGATGACCCTAAAGTAGGTAAGCTTATTAAGGCCGTAATTGTACGAAATAACAAAGTATTATTGAAGTAATCCTGCTATAAGAGTTCATGGTAAGTGAGCTGCTGTTATGTCTACCACAAAAGTCGATTTTGATTAAAAGTTTTCAGTACATTTCATTCTTGAAGAGTTGATTGATTCGTCCCGAGCGATAAATACAGTATTTTCCGAAAAAGATGAGCGTGCAAAAGTTGGTATAGATGAAAAAACTGCAGACCCTAACGAGCATCATTCCTCCACTGCATGCTATGAGATATGCGCACATCACAAGCGCATTGAGGGTACCATGAAGGAACAAATTCACCGCACTCCATAGAGAGAGCCTATCTAAAGTATGTTCTACTCATTTTTATGTCCCAGGTAAAACACGTTTCCGTGTACCACCACGCCCGGGGAGCGTGTTGGTTATGTCGGGCTCGCCGCCCTGAAGGGGCGGAATACCTACTAAACTTCCTGGTGTGTTCCACCTCGTGCCATTGTTGCCGAGCTACGGGAACTGCGATACATCCGCGACCCGACTGGCGCGCCGAGCACTCCCCATTGCAGGCTTTTCATTTTCATCATCCATCACCTTCCTCCTCGAGCCACTCCCCTGCTACTCAAGAAGGGTTACAAGTTTCAAGCCTAATTGTGTCTGTCTGCGTTATCGTAGCTCCAGAACGGATGATCAGATTTGACAGCGAGTTTATTCGTTTGATAGTTGGTGGTGGCGGGAAGGCGGGAACTGATGTTTTCTGATGATGACCGGAAACATAGCTTTTAGGTTTTTTGTGTCGTTTTGTTGTAATTTTTTTTATTCCAATTTTGGTAATTTGTATGAGAATAGGTATATTTTTGGAGGGATGTAATTTCAAAAGACATTGCCACTTTTCAATGGAGCTTTGCCCCACCTACAAAACTACGTGACCATTTAAGCTGTATCTATCATTTTGTTGGGGACTTATTACAGGTTTCATATTGTATAATCATAATCAGTATCATTTAGAAAATGATTATCTACTCTCGCAACTCCTATATAAGAATAACAAAAACAATGAATAAATCGCTTCCATTTCTTACTATTTTCTGAATTCTTAATTAAGCTGTTTTTTTCGAATCGCAACTTGTACAAAACTTTATTTTAAACCAATACTTTTAATTAAAAACGGAGATATTTTTACATTTATTCGTTATCTTGTACAACTTGCGATTGATGGTGGGGCAGAATCTGGCATTGTCATTTAAAAAGATTAACATGCAAAAATGTACACAACGTGATAACTTGCAATAAAGAGATTTAGTTTTAGCAGTGGAGATTTAAAAATACATTGATAATGAAGGGAAGAGTCTGCAATGTAAATATGGCTTTCTCCATTGACAGTTTCTTGCTTCATCGAGGCTATAGATAGGTACGCCCCATTTGCGCTGCACGCCACTGAGCGGGCGGTTAATAAAAATTCCTCAGTAGAAGTTATTTTGCAAGAGGCCACCGGGGAGTCTCGTATCAGAGTCTGGCATAAAACGCCACCGCTGGCGCACGAGGCACGGGCCAGGGCATAAGCGGAAGCGGAAAGTTACGTGTTCACCACAAGATAAGCAAAAAAGATAGCTGTGGTCGTCGGAATTGCAGCTAAAATGTTGCAACCAATAAGCCTTCCGACCCAGAAATTTGAATTCCACAAAATGTTGAATTCCAAAACGTAGAAATCTCAAAATGTAGAACGAGGTACATAACTTAATTTTATTTACTGTAGTAATATTATGGGTACTATTTACCTGAGAATAAATGATTATTATTATTATAACCCCTAAGGCACGCATAATGTGAGAGATTCTACAAGTTCAAAGTTTATTGCGATTACAAAGTAAATATCCTATTAATTTCACCATTTATATATTCACTATTAATATTAGAAAATTGCGAAAATAACATTGTTACAAAATCACATACAATTTACAAATCGTTGCCGGTCTGTTTGTTTGCGGGTTTTCTATTAATGGGAAGACAAAATTCTCATAGACTCCTAAAAAAAATCAGCTCAAATGGACCCCTTGTAGGCCGTCACCCCCTGTGGGTTGATATATACCACTTTGGGTATCACTAGTTTAAAGAAAAGAAAAGAAGAAAAATATGAAGCGTAACTACCGACTAGGGCCCGTATTAATACTCTGAGTTCAAACCCGCCCTCAAGACGTGATCACCATCTCAAGTATGTCATTTATTAATAAACCAATCTTCTCGTGATGTCTTTCTCAAGTCGCGGTTTGCCTGCAAATACGTTCTCAAGTGTGAGTTTGACAGTTCTCTTGAGAACTGAGTTTTGTTTATTGATACGGCGTTACTCACGTGATACCCGATTCCTAACCGCGCACCTAAGTTACGTTTATTAATAGCAACGCCATCTTGAGGTCGTTCTTTTGAGCTGAGAGTGATTTAAATGTAAGAGATTTTATAACTAAAATAAACATTCCTTAAATAATAAATGGTATAAGTAATATTTTTGTCCCTGACTGTACCGACTAATAAAGTATTATTAAAAGCAAAAATATTTGATAATTTTTCTTTTAATGTCTACAGGAACTATTTTGTGTTTAATATCACGTTAAATTAATCAGAAAATGTTCGCGAGTGACAGTATGGTGAATTTGTTGGATAATTTGAGCAAGATCTGGGGTTTCAAGCTTTTATCAAGAGTTCCCGCTACAAGCTCGGGAGTGAACGTGACTGTCGAGCTGCTTCGTCCAGAGTGATGACGCTACGGCGTCTCCTCTGGATGAAGACAAGAAGACGCGGCTACCCAGGGTGAAGACGCTACTGTGACTCCCCTGGAGGAAGATAGAAGACAATTATATATTGAATTTTCTGTAACATGACATTGGTAAATGACGAACTTTCGAGTCCATTGATAAATTAAATAAATAAAAGCCAAAGAATACGGGCCTAAACCTCCTCGCGTCCGCTCTTACCTTGCCCCACCTCACGGGGGCATCTCTCTATGAAATACCATTGCCCGTAGGTGAGAATATGCTGTAGGAGTGTAAAATTTCCCAAGGTGACAACCGCCGGGGCATTTCCCCGTGTAACTGTGTCGGGACGTAATACGCCGCCGGGGATTCCCGCTATTGTGGGGAACTTTTTCAATGCGATAGTTTTTGGGTAAGTTATCTTTATCTTTTTTGGTTAAAGAAGCCTTTGTGGCTTTAGTTACGTGTAGTGTCGACTTCGGTTCCGGCCTAGTTTCGGCCAAATAACGGCTTTTTCTTCTATCGATATTCATCAGTCTCTAAACAGACACCCCAAGATTGCTATATATTTTTTTCAGGCGTTTAAGTTCCAACGTCGCCGCTGTATTAGAGCCGAATGGGCTAATGCGCGATGATGGAAAAAGGCCTGACGGAATGACTCTCATTCCTTGGAAGATGGGAGGGCCCTGTCACCTTCCCATCTTCCTGAAACATCACAACGGGCGAGTGGCGCTGCTGCAGTGGCTGAATCCCTCAAGCGGCGCAAGTATAGTGGCCTCGACAGAGGCTACCTATTTGTGCCGTTTGGGGTAGAGACGCTGGGTCCGTGGGGGCCGGGAGCCATGGACATTTATAAAGACCAGTCGGGGCGGCTCGTGGAGTCCACACGTGACCAAAATGCTGACCTGTATTTTGCCCAAAGGATCAGCCTAGCTATTCAGAGGGGAAATGCCGCCAGCATTTTGTGCACGTTGCCGGTTAACGGGGATCGGTTGAACTATCTGTAATGCTAAGCCATTCAGATAGTTCAACCGACCTTGTACATATAGTTTTTAGTTTAGTTTCTATTTTTTTTAGGTTAATATTAGAATAGTTATTTCTAATTATTGTTATGTGAATAAATAAATGTGTATTTTAGTAGTTAATGCCTTCGTAGAAAAACTGAAAATAACGAATGACGAAACCTTAAAACACAGGTAAACGCAATCCCATCATATTGCACGGTCCGTTAATCTAATAGCGAGTGACAAAGGCAAACTTTCCGATAGAGCTCTATTCTAGGAAAGACCTAGGTGCGCTAGGTACAATGGCTCGCCACAAAATACCTTTGAGTTAGGTCTCCCAGACCGAACACAAAGGGAAAATGCCTGTGTCAATGTTCATTCCTCTGTCAATAAATTTGGCGTTTGCGAATAGTCAACGTTGCTTCGGTACAAAACCATTGCAATCTAGGCTGTATTACTGAAGAGTAAAGTACCCATGTTTAACTTGATGTGTTGTCGTCTGTACTTATATAACACAGAAAATAATAAATACACGTTTCATAACCTTTTTGCTTCGATAAATTCTTTGTTTTATGAGAAATCACACTGTGTCTTGTCAGTTAGTAGCACAATAAAACACAACAGATAATCTAGGGTATATCTGTTAACTTTTACTTCACTTCCAAAAGGAAAGAGGTGCTGAGTTTTGTCGAGTTCCTATTGTTACCCGACTGTGCTAGAAGGAGGGTTATGTTTTTTCGAGATTATGTATGTATGTCTAATTCTTTGGCACGCGCTGCAGCCTAAATGATTTGATGGATTTTAATATATTTTATATGGTGTCGTTAGATTCGTCTTGATTGTAGAAGTGACATAGGATATAAACTTTTGGGCAGGCGTATTTTTTATTAATAATTTCTGCTTGTTTAAATTTTATTTATTTATTATTTTATTTTCACACATTGTTTTAGCCATATCAAAATTTTGTATTTTCGTTTCCCCTTTTTCTCCACTTAAATCTCAAACTTCCACATCATCATCATCAGTCTATTTTATGACCCCGCTACTCGGACCCAGACCTTCCCTTACTTCGAGGGAGCTCGGTTCATAATCCACCATCCAGTGCGCACTTGCATATTACACGTGCCTTAAACACAACCATATATTTTTGACCAATTCTAATTTTTCCAAGAATTTATAGATTTCCTTACGATTACCGCAATCTGATGGAATGCCTTGCAGCTAAGCACCAACATTTCAAATCTTTGCAAATAAAAATGCACTCCAAATTCTGACTCTTGTCTGTGAAATCTCAATTGGCACTTGGCTTATTCCTCCGAGTGAAGTGAGAGCAATGCCTCCCGTTTATAGCCTCCCGCGGCCTCGCAGCCACAGTTTCAGCTGAAATACGCCACTTTCATAGTACTGACAACAGTTAGATCAATGGTAACACTTGCAGTACGATTTCAACTCTTACGACGCAGATAATAGGATAGTCAAAGTGTTACACTTGTGATTTGATGGTACAGTGGATTGATGTACAGGAGAGTTTTTAAGGTTGATATTTTCTCAAAAACTACTTGATCTATTGCAAAAATTCTTTCACTGTTTGATAGATAAAAGTTAAAACTATGTACTGTGTAACAAATATTAAAATCGGTCCAGTAGTTTTTGAGAAAGTCTCAACCTTATTGAGGCCCCCTGTATACTTATCTCTGTCTTCGACTGTACCTACTATCGAAACCGGAAAGTAAGTATCCAGGGGGCCTCAGTAAGGTTGCGATTTTCTCAAGAACTGCTTAACTGATTGTAAAAAACATTAGATCATGTTGTTCTTTACTATAATTGTTGTATAAAATGGCGAAGTAAACCTTTACATCACTTGTTAATAGGACACTTCTGCTGTATAAGTTTATAGAGCCGAAATGTCCTGTTCAACGCTGTTATAGAACAAGCTGTCACCGCAAAAACAGTTATACAACTGTTCATCAATAGTTTAGTGATCTAAGCTCATGTTATAGACCATTTTTGATAGTTGGGTACATAGCGTAGAGTGCACACTATGCAATAGTAAAGAATTTTAAAAAATCAGTCAAGTTCTTTTTAAGAAAATCTCAATCTCAATAACTCTCGTCCTCCTCCTCACCTTTACTAGAATATGAATAACACTAGACAGATGCCGTCCTTATCATACATCTCTTATTACTTCTAGGCTATGGTATACTGTCCATATTAGTAGTGGTTGAAGAACACTCAAGCGATTCCACTGAGGTTATCTTTGGTGTTCCCCAGGGCAGCATCATGTCACCTACGCTCTACTTGGTGTATGCTAACAACCTATGTTCACTGAAACTTGCGCAGGCGGAGCTATTTGCATTTGCTGATGATACTGCAGTAATATTTTACGGCAGCAAGGTAGAGGATGGGATCCGCATGGTGGCATGCTGGTTACAGAACAGTCTTCTGACTTTAAACACAAGCAAAACAAAAATAATTTGCTTCAGAATCCGCAAGAACACAGACTCACATAGTCTCAAATTGAATTAACTTAATTAATTGTAATATCTTCAATAATTTGTAATTATTAATGGTACTCAAACAAAATCAATTATTATTATCATGCACAATCATTGATCTCCTATAAACAACTAGATACACAGTTTGTCCGAGCGCAAAGAAGGTCCAACGTTGCTTTATTGGACATTATTTGGATGTTAACAATGGACCCTTATTTAGACGTTTTTTAAATTGTTTTAGTAAGACCTTTGTGTATCTAGTTATTTATAGGAGATCAATGTGCACAACCTTAAATATGATGACATTGTGTACCATTAGTAGCCCATGGTATACCATCTTCCAATCTATATCATTTCTTGGTCATGGTAAGCTGTCCTTTTCACATGTCACCTTATAAGCGATGCCCTAGCTGTATAATTTCTAGTCCATGGTATACGTGCATTACCTTAAGTGATGCTATCACTAACTCCGCCATACAATCCCGTTAGGTCGGGCCCGGCGCCAGCGCGGGATTGCGTTGGCACCGGCTCTTATCGGACTCTTTACGTGCTTTTGATGTTTATTTATAAACTGCTATCACAATAATATGGTTAGCTCTAGTTTATGACTGGGAAAAGCTACGAGAGATGGATATAAAAGAGGTTTGTTCGTTTTGTTTGACGTTTTTATATTAGTTATATTGAATTCACGGCGAAATAAATTATGTAGTACAGTCGAAGACAGAGATAAGTATACAGGGGGCCTCAATAAGGTTGAGATTTACTCAAAAACTACTGGGCCAAATTTAATAATTCTTTTGCAGTTACATAGCTTTAACTTTTATCTATCAAACAGTGAAAGAATTTTTGCAATAGGTCAATTAGTTTTCGAGAAAATCTCAACCTTAAAAACTCTCCTGTACACCTTTCTCTGTGTTCCACCGTACCAAATATTTTTTCCATGCTTATTATCAATGATTCAATTTCTGTAAGTTGAGTTCGAATAACGACAAAAAACGGCGGAACTTCTTTGCCGATTGTAAAAATTCTTTCACTAGTAGATAGCTTAGCGCAGGTTTATTCCACTTTGGTCTTAATAGACTTTGGTCACACCTTGGAATGCTTCCACGTAGGTCACACCTATTAAAGTTTAAAATATCACGAGTCGACTTAGGTCATACTACCTAATGGTTTCCGATCAGTAATGTTGCCCTCTTCTTCTTCAGCATACCGCAGCCCACTCCTGGGCATATGCCTCTCCATGAATCCTCCATGTGGCCCTATCCCAAGGTTGTCTGGTCCACACCGAGCCAGCAACCTTCTTGATGTCTCGGTGACCATCTGGCCGGTGGTCTGCCCACGCTTCTTCCACCCGTCCGGGGTCTCCACATTAGAACGCACTTACTCCATCATAATGTTGCCCTAATTGTTGGTAAAAGTTGGTGTAATGTAAATTATCGATAAGTAGATTTTTTTTTAAGAAAAACTGAATCTTGATAACTTTTTGTTAGACAGTACCAACCAATGTTACGATATTTTTTGTAAAATAATCTGTGTAATTTGTACACATGAATACAAAGATAAGTGTACAGGGGGCCGCAATAAAATTGAATTTTTCTCAAGAACTACTTTACCAATTTTAATAATTCTTTTACAGTATATAGTTTTAACTTTTATCTATCTAACAGTGAAAAATTGCAATAGATCAAGTAGTTTTTGAGAAAATCTCATTCTTAAAAACTTTACTACCTTTCTCTGTCTTCGACCGCACCTACATCTTTGTGGAGATGAAACAAAATGTCTCTGTAATTATTTATTTGGTCTAGATGCGAGTAAAACAGTACCCTAATCTCTGCAGTCGGGTAAAAATGTTAAGCAAACCTATCTGTTGTATTGCGTAGAATAAATAATCAATAGCGGAACAGTCGCAGGCGTTTCCATGCGAATAAAAATCCCAAGTCCGAGCTGTGTTGTGTTGCCAACGTAATCATGTTTTGGCGAACCGCCCGGCAAACTGATTCCTTTGCCGAGTACAGACAAACGCACAGGAAACAACACTTTGGGATTTGCCGGTCTTATAACTGCGTTAAAAGAATTGGTTTCGTACTTCTGTTCATGTGTTGGCGACTGTACCAGCGCGTTCTACTTATTGCACGCAATCGCATCAACACTGACACACTATATGGGAATTCAGACGCTGCACTGAAAAAACACGGTTGCTTTAGGGAGAAAGACCATATAAAATCAGAAACTAAACATAATGCCTTTAGAACAGGTTTAAAAGAACTTTTATTAAGTAACACGATATATAAAATCAATGAGTTTATGCCTCAAAAATACTTGTAATGAATGAAATGAAATGTTTATTGTTGTTCACAAAAATAGCATAAGACCATGATGTTCCTGGCTCCCAAACTAGTATTCCCTGTGCTATGGGAAGCCAGGTCTTTCGTCCTTAAGCCTGTTGCAGAGGTACCTCCCCGTCCATAATGTCATCCGGCTTGCCGCCCGCACCATGCCTGGTCGTAATGAAATGGAGATGAGTGATTGTGTGTGAAATGGGTGGGGAATGGTTTGATTTTGGTCAGAATAACATGGCCCCTTTACAGCCATACAATATCTGTGATTGTATAACTGGAGCTTTTTGTGTAGCCATTGTATTTGTATATAATAAAAATTGTCTCTGTTTTCCATGTATAATATTGACTAGTTGAACTTGGCGTATGGTGATACATCTTTTTTTTGTATTTCTCTACAATATGTTTGATGAATAAATGATTATCTATCTATCTATCTATAAACTATTGTACGCCCCCCGACCAGATGGAGGGATGACCTTCGCAAGATAACTGGCAGGGACTGGATGCAGAGGGCCGAGATTAGGGTTGATTAGCGCTTTGGGAGAGGCCTGCGTCCAGCAGTGGACTGATACGGGCTGATGATGATGACGCAGTATGATGTCAAAACTGTCCCCAATTCATGCTGTAATACACGATAAGATGATTGCTGTTATTCATAAACCTAGTTAAACCTCACTGCCTTTAAATCGTGTTGCTATCCCCTTCACACTTCTTTAAAAAAGGTTAAGATAGAAAGGGACAGGGTTGCTAAACGGTGGCGTAACTTTAAATCACGTTTATGAATATCAGCCGATGAGATTGTCCAGGGTAACAAGGCTCGGGAGACTCCTCTAGAGGAAAAAAAAGACTTTAATTGAACAATATGAATAACTCTGTAACATTAGCAAATGACGAACTGTCGAGTCCATTAATAAACAAACCAAATAAATGTTATTACAGCGCGGGTTTTGAGTTACGAAACCGCGGCATTGTTTCTAAGCCACTCGCGGCTCTATTTTTCAAAGCTATCATCGCGTTGAGATAAAGAAGGCGGAACAAATTCCAGCGGCGCATAGATTTATGTAGCCTCCCCCTCCCGCACAAAAGCCCGCGAACAAACCGCTAATGAAATCTTAATTCATAATAGATTACAGCAATGAAGACCAACGTCCAAAACAAAGGAGGGGAGATACGCATCTCGCGCGAAGGAGCGAAACGGAACGAAAATTCGAATAATTCACCGCTTTATTCCATTATTAAATTGTTCGTGAAGGCAAGATAACCTCGGCTTAACTCCGGGCCGAAGTTTTGGTAAGTTTGGATTAACGAGGTAAACGTACCTGCCAGTCTGGGGGACGCTAAACGATGGTTTTTGTGTACCAAAGTTGGGTAGTTACAGTTTCGAACGACGGAGCGTGGTTCACGTGGGTAACACATGGGGAGCTTACCCGATGGTAACAAGGTTTAGATTGCTGTGGATTTGTGCTGTGCTGTACATTGTACCTATTCAATAGAGGCAAGGAAATGTTATTGAAATTGAATTCGGATTTTAATGCACTTAGTTTTAAGTTCGTTATTGAACTGTAAAAGTTTGAAAGAAAGTTAAATAAATAGGTTTCTTGAATAGTGTAGTCAGCGTCAAAAGTAGCTAAGTATTTTGAATAAAATTAGAAAAGTAATAGTTTCTAGGTACAGTAGACAGCAGATCAATGGTAACACTTTTTACTTTTGACAGTTCTTATTATTTGCGCCGTAAGACTTGAAATCGTACTGAAAGTACCATTGATATGCTGTCGACTTTACAAGGATAAAAAGACATTGCCACATTTCTATAGAGCTTTGCCCCACCTACAAAACTACGTGACCATTTAAGCTGTACCTATCATTTTGTTGGGGACTTATTACAGGTTTCATATTGCATAATCATAATCAGTATTTATTTGCATAATCATAATCAGTATGTATTATCATTTTCTACTACTCTCGCAACTCCTATAGAAGAATAATAAAATCAATGAATAATTCGCTTCGATTTCTTACTATTTTCTGAATTCTTAATTACATAGGTTGTTTTTTTCAACTCGCTAGAACAAGTACAAGACTTTGTTTTAAGCCAATAATTTTAATAAAAAACGGAGATATTTTTACATTTATTCGTTATCTTGTACATCTTGCGGTTGATGGTGGGGCAGAATCTGGCATTGTCATTTTCTAAAAAAATCTACTAGGAATAGCTAGAGAGTTGAGAGCAATTGTTTTACCCGGGAGCGGAAGCGTTGCGGTCGCGGTGCGCAATTTAGCGGCCATTTGCATCACAATCGGTGTGATTGGTCGCGGCGGCGGCGGCGCAACGCGGACTGAGGCCAACTATATTCGTTGCGAACCTAAGCTTAATAATACAGTTGTACACACGGAGGCAGAAAAAGTATACAGGGGCCTTAATAAGGTTGAAATTTTCTGAAAAACTACTGGACTGAATTTAATAAATATTTTACCGTTATCTATCTAACAGTGAAAAAATTCATGCAATAGGTCAAGTAAAGTCAAAGTCAAAGTCAAAATGTTTTATTGCGATCATGTGGTTAATTCTAGGTGTTACATAAAAATCCAGTACTCAACATGAACCCTGTCAGGGCAATGCAACATAATTTAAACTTATAGGTATACTAAACAAAACTATTCTAAAGTTAGCATGCAAATCCTAGTACCTATTTCTGTCACAAAATATAATTGTAAAGTATAATATTAAAACTGTAAATAACTTCATTAAATTTAAAATTTGTATAAATTAATTGTACTTAATAAAATTGTAAATTAATTAAATTGTAAATGGTTAAAATTTAAGATTTGTACAGGATAAATGTAGATAGTTAAATAATAATATACTGTAAATAATGGAAAATCTTTGCAAATCAATTAAGTATTGTGTAAATAATTTTTAATACATTTTAAGGATTTTCAAAGAACTCTGTCATATCATAAAAACTTTTTTGTATCAAGTATTGTTTTAATTTTGCTAAAAATACATTTAATTTGTCTTCCATTTTTATTTGTTTTGGAATATGGTCATATATTCTAATTGCCATAATATATGGACTCGATTTGTATTTTTTTAGGTTACATTTTGGAAGGTCTAATCTATGTTTAGGCCGCAGGTTTTTGGGTCTTGTGTTATTAATGTTTGGCAAAAATAGATGTTGTGGGAATAATTCCGAATTTTTCCTCACGAATTTGCAAATTTCGAAAATGTATAAAGATGTGAGCGTTAAAATTTAGTAGTAAGTATTTGAAATAATCTCAACCTTAAAAAGTCTCCTGTACATCTATCTAGCTAGATTTAAAAAAACATTGCATACGTGGCTTATTGATAAATGTTTCATACGGTTAAAGAATTCTTGGAAAATAATATATTTTAATTAAATTGTCATTTTACTTGATTTGATTTTTCTTCAATTTATTAATTTTAATGTTAAATATTTTAGTTACTTTTTGACATTGTATATTGTATAAATTATTGACATTTTAAATCTAAATAATATTATATTTATTTACTAATACCTATTTTAATATATTTTTTTTTTCGTAAATGAATAATAATGTGAAACATTTGCATGCCGTAACGGGTTAAATGTGCGAACTTAATCAGTAGTACCATCCTGTATCACCACATTTACAGCAAATAAAGTACTTTGACTTTGACACATTTCTCTGCGTTCGACCGTACCTAAGGCCACTGAAAATTGCGCTACAACAACCAAGGAGAACAATTTACTTGGATACTCCGCTGGCATAGTGGCCTGAGAGCTCGGTGGCACAGTGGCGGTCAATGGACTTACGATACGGAGGTCTCAGGTTCGATTCCCAGCCAGGGCAGCCGAGATATCCTCGTTTTTTTCGACGGAAGATAGACCATCGAAATCGGTCAAAATTGTCGGTCTAATTGCCGACTTCATCAATATAAGTGAGTGATATCCGTTTATATACAGGGTGTAACTTCAAGGGTATATGAAGCCGAAGGGAGGGTGTTCAGTATCGGTAACTGAACAACTTTTGTTCTACGACTTTTCGATTTTCGCGAATTTATTTTTTGACTTTTCATACATTTTGTACTGGTCAGCTGATTGATTTGTATGAGACATTAATTTATTTTTATTTGTTATTTGAAAAATCGGCTTCATATACCCTTTACGTTACACCCTGTATAATAATGTGTAGTAATGGCTCGAAATAGTTTTAATTCTAAAAGTACTATGTACTTATTTGTAAAGCTACCAGAATATCAGCCTTGCAATTTCACGGCAGCCAATCATAATGACATTGCCACGATTTCATACCAATATTGTGGAAATTACATTGCCACATTTCAATGGAGGTTTGCCCCACCTACAAAACTACTTGACCATTTAAGCTGTACCTATCATTTTGTTGGGGACTTATTACAGATTTTATATAGCATAATCACAATCAGTAGGAGTTGCGAGAGTAGTAGAAAATGATAACAAAAACAATGAATAATTCGCTTCGATTTCATACTATTTTCTGAATTCTTAACTAAGCTGTTTTTTCGACTCGCAACTTGTACAAAACTTTATTTTAAACCAATAGTTTTAATATAAAACGGAGATATTTATACATTTAATCGTTATCTTGTTCATTATGCGCTTGATGGTGGGACAGAATCTGGCATTGTCATTTCAGCGTTTTTGAGATTCTGAATCAACTCACTTTTGTATTTCGTACAGTCGACGACAGAGATAAGTATACAGGGGGCCTCAATAAGGTTGAGATTTTCTCAAAAACTACTGGACCGAATTTAATAATTCATTTACAGTTACATAGTTTTAACTTTTATCTATCAAACAGTGAAATAATTTTTGCAATAGGTCAAGTACTTTTTGAGAAAATCTCAACCTTAAAAACTCTCCTGTACACCTTTCTCTGTGTTCCACCGTACCTACTATCGCGCGATGAAGCGTGGAATCCATAGACAAGTTAGCACAAACAAGCAACTATCTGCTATTACCGATCGTGCCTCCCCGGGGAGGCCCTCTGGGAGGCTCCGGCGCGCGGTGAAGTGACAACTCCGCAATTACATTCCGTCTGCTGGCCTCTGCCCCCGCCACCCCCGCCTCCAGGGCCGTATGGACAATGTTTAGGAGACACGTGTTCTCTACAAGTTGGCGACGAGTGGCTTATCTGATTGATTGTGTGGGCTGTGATGTGATTAGCGGGTATTCGGAAATAATAAACTTTTATTGGAATTAGAAACGTGGACATTGACGGTGAGACTGGCCCACAAGTTCAAAGTCGCTCAGCGAGCTATAGAAAGAGCTGTACTTGGCATTTCTCTGTTAGATAGAATAAGAAACGAGTATATCCGCCAGAAAACAAAGGTGGTTGACCTCTTTGCTCATAGAATCAGTAAACTGAAGTGTCAGTGAGCTGGTCACATCTGTCGTAGAACCGATAACCGGTGGGAGAGACGAGTTCTCGAATGGATACCACGAACGGGTAAACGTAGTGTGGGATGCCCCCCGACCAGATGGAGGGATGACCTTCGCTAGAGTAGGGTTGAGTGGCGCGCTTTGGGAGAGGCCTACGTCCAGCAGTGGACTGATACGGGCTGATGATGAATGGCGTTATAGGTAGATTAGAAAAATCAGATGCATGACCTCAAACCTGTTGTAAATCGTAAAATAAAAGCTGTTCAATTACCGTTACTGAACACCGTCCTTTCGGCTTACAACTTTTCCTTAGCACCCTATTTAAGGAACTTTACTAAAATCAAACCTTTTCAACATGTAAATTACACGACCACGAATCCCATTCAGAAACAATAAAATCAAATATGAAAGGGCTTATTCCCATTGAGTCCTCGGCTCCATCCCTTTACTCTCACAAAAACAGTACTCAGCCATCGTCCGTGATAAGCATCCTTCGGCGCGGCCTTGCGAGCCAATTTATTGGGTAGTTGGCCGTATTGGCCGATTGGGGGACGAAGTGTAGTGAAGCAAGCGTATATGTCACTTTAGTTTCACTGATTCCAAAAATTCACTTTATTCACCCAGGTGATCAAAGTGGAATAAACCTTTAAGTCTTCTTTTAAGTTCATTGTGTGACTTATGACGTAAACAGTAATTTTTTTTGCAGTTTTGATTTACTAAAAAACCTTACCAATATAATATTTATCATGGGTACAACACCCAGTTTCAATTTGTCGAATGAATTCAAGGACACCCTGTATATGTAATGTTGTGTCTTAGAAAATAGAGTCAGAAACTTTTCATTTAAGAGCCTTCATAGAGCCAACTAGCGCCGCCAATCTTAAAAAAATAATATCTTCCTATATAATCAATTTTATTAAAAAAGCTATTTACAAAATGTTTATTACGATAAATACTATTTTTGAATATACATGGCATAATTGCGACAAGCTAAGTTGTAGTTCTCAAATGTGCCAAAAACGGCCGGCAATTATGCGAACTACAACTTACCGACATTGAATCACGTTATAAATAGTATTTTACGTAATAAACACTTTGTAAATAGCTTTTTTTAATAAAATTGATTGTATTGGAAGACATTATTTTTTTAAGATTGACGGCGCTAGTTGGCCTTAAAGACTTCGGCATAAGAAAACATAATCAAAAGTCGACTATAATTCACAAGTGCCATCCCGCTGTACCCGCCGCCCCTAAGCCCAGATAGAAGGTTCCCGCGGGACACCCCCTTGCTCCCACCCCGCCCCGCCCGCACCCCTATATGGCCCTGACTGAAAGTACCGATGATAATACGCCGATGGAGCCTTCAATTTCTTAGAACTAAAATGTAACAATAATCTAATCTAAATATGAATATGAATTTAATTTATGTAGGTACTGAATTACCTATAGTATTAATTTATTTTAATGTAATATTGACTTGTAATTGATAATTATCAATAAATGACTATGAACTAATTGTCTTCTCCATACATCGTTGGAAGTCCGGACAACAGCAGATCAATGGTAACACTTGCAGTACGATTTCAACTCTTACGATGCACATAATAAGAACGGTCCAAAGTGTTACATTTTGATCTGCATTGGGGACTTATTACAGGTTTCATATTGCATAATCATAATCAGTATTATTTTCTACTACTATGCCTTGTTTGTGAATATTTTTTTTTTCTTTATTTCTAAAACACAGTCATTGTGGAATAATGTGTCAAATTATGATTGTAAATTAAATAAAAAGTAAAAGTACCACTTAATTTTTTAATATTATTACCGACTAATTAATTTAGGAAATTATTACATTTTTCATTTTTTTAATTACTTATGTGTTATTTATGTAACATAATGTTAAATAAAAAAAAATCATTTTCGAATATGTTTGAAACGGAATTCGACATTTCGAACCCAAGTCTTCGACATCCCAAACATTTCTAGCTCTCACTAGTCACTTAGTTATATCGAAACGTCCGAGCAGCCCCACCTGGGGCCCGACTGACCCAAATAGGAAAATATCCCGCGATATCGTTCCCGCCAAAATAACTGTCAAACCGTTGGCGAGTGCTGGCGACCTCGACAGGTGCGATTTGGGTGCGCCCAAGAGGATAATACACGAATTGGCGAGAACATTCGAAGGAAAGCAAGTTTCGGCAGATTCACATCACCTTTAGCTATTTCCTGTTATAAGTTTGTGTCTGCAAACTGGTGAACGGATTTTTGTTTATTTTATTAATGGACTCGACAGTTCGTCATTTGCCATTGTCATGTCACAGAATATCAATTATAATAATAATAATTATTGTGGCGAGCTGTTGGTGCGTAACGACACCACGGACCCGAATGCTCCACAGAGTGGTCCAGGTCCCCGTCTCCGGCTTGCCGCAATGGCTTGTTCGGAGTGGACTCCCAAGGGGACCTGCAGGACTCTCGCCTCTGGCTTGCCTTAGCCTGCCGGCCAGAGTGGAGTCGTTAGAGCTATAACTTACATCTATATAGCTCGAAGGGGTGGAAGTGTTAAAGGCATAATTGTGGGCCGGGAGTAGCCCACTTTCTGGCATTCCAGTAATGGTGAAACTGCAGCACACCTCTCGACACCCCTTAGCCGCTCACACCGGTGTTGCTCTCAGTTGTCTTTCTGACGACCATGTTGAGGGCCCATCTAGTGAGTGGCGAGTTTTTTCATAACTTCGTGACAATGTGATCATGGCAGGTGTCCGACGTCTCGCTCTATAGACCAGACTGACTGACCCACCAACACCCCAAACCAATAGCCCCAATTAAGTTGTAATTTCCAATCACTGCAATAGTTTATGCACCTGACGGGGTCTGTCATTGAGTGCAGTCAGATGCGCTCAGAGACGGGTCCCGCTAGGGGGGCGGCGGAGGACACGGCGCAGCACACCCGCGCCGTGTGCCCCGAATGGGAGGAGCCGCGCGCGGCGCTAGTCGCGGCCATCGGGGCGGACCTCTCGCTGCCGACCATCGTCCGCGCCATGGTCGGCAGCGAGAGAGCGTGGGAGGCGGTGCTCACGTTTTGTGACACCGTCCTTTCACAGAAGGAGGCGGCGGAGAGGGACCGCGAGAACGACTCACTCGCGCTTCCAATTCGCCGCCGGCGAACGGGCCGCCGGCGGTTGGCTTATGCCCACCGCCTGCCGCCCTAACGGGGACCTTCGGGCGGAGGATCGGGGGATCCGCCGTCCGAATAAAGCGGTCCCGAGCTGGAAGGCGCTCCACGTGTCCCGGAGCGCCTTCAGCGGAGAAGGGGGGGCGTTAGGCCCCCCGGAGTCGGGCCCGAAAGGGCACCCGCCGACAGGGCCGCGGTAGTTTTCGAAAGAGTACCCGTGGTCCTGTCCATGGTGGCGGAGGCGGAACACCCCAGGAGTTTTAGTTGGTGCAAGTCCAACATAATCGCCCGTTCCCCCGGACGGGCGGTCTACATAATGTATTTCTCCTGGGTAACAAAAAAAAAAAAAAAAAAGGTGCATCACATATCCCATCAAAATAAAGTTCTCTAAGGGGCCTCTACGCGTTGGACCTATGTCTACGTGCAAGCCTTTCAAAGGACCGGGTTTTCTTAAACCCGTGAAACCTAGAGAGATACATAATAATTACATATACATACAACCGCGGCACATACGACACACACACTCTCCCTCACACACACACACTTTCACACACACACGCACACTATTTTAAACCCCATGTCATATTAATTGTAGTTACAAAGTAATTACTTATAAGTAATTATAACAATTACGCTGATTTAAATGTAACTTTCACATACAATTTTAAACGAACCCTGTCACCATGAAGTAAATAATATCATCGCACTACATGGAGCGAGCCTAAAGTATATTTTATATGGAAGCAAGTCTCCTCCCTTCTTATTATTTTCATTGTCGCATGTCATAAATACACATCTGTTTTTCATTTTTTTAAACTTACACGGTTTGTATACATATTAATTAGATAAAAACGGGAATTACCATGTTAAACATTCATTTATTGATGTCGGGATATTTCGACAGCATTGCAGCCATCATGGTCACGAGTAGACTGAAGTCGATGAGTGTTGAACGTCAGAAGGGTGATACAAAACGATCTCCCCTTTCGTGTTCGCTGACTGCGTTGAGAAAAGTCGTTGATATTTGCAGGTAGGTATCCCAAATATCGAAACATAGTAATTTCCGTTTTTATCTCATTAATACCTCCCCCTTGCGTCGTATTCCTCATTGCTGAGGGTCGTGACCCCTCTGGATCATGTTTTCTCTGATGAAATTGCGCCATCTGTTCCTCATCTAATCTGTTGTTCATCTAATTAATACATCTGTTTTTATTTCTATTGAAAATTCCAACAATCGATACGCGAAAAATTGGCAAGCAAGAGCGGATTTTGAGATATAAATATGGCTAACTCCATTAGAGATTCCTTACTTCATGCCTGTCACGTTTTCCGTAATAACCACACATGTACTAATAAAACAATTGCGGCTCTGTCTGCTAATTACATAAAGCCGCTTTGACGATGTAAATAAAGTTTGTCAGCTTTAATTAATTCCATATCATTCCCTGGGCAATTGTAAAATTAGTTTATGAACTGGCATGATCACATAAACATTTTAATTCGCGAGCTCGTTGGCATAATTATAATAAGTTTATTATGTTGTGGGCGATGCAAACAATACGACCAGGCTTATTTAAATAAAAGGCTTACTTATTTCATTAAAGGAATAATTTAGGATGAAGCTTTTCGGTGGGCGTGGCGGCCTGTTGTGGCTCAGATGGTAAGAGCGTGTCTGACAAGGTCGCAGGTTCAAGTCCTGCCCACGGCAAGAAATTTTTCATCATGTTCTAATTTGTTCACCGAGCATGGATAATGCGTAATACAAATTCTGAAAAGAATACTTGTTAGGAAGGCGTATTACAGAATAGATGACTATTTAAACGATGAACATGCATGGTGTGTGTCGCCGGTTCCGCATGAAGGATACAGTTTAGATTACTAATAATAGTAATAGTTGTGTAATACCTAGTTATTGAGTAATTGTGTTATAATATTTTAAAAGTTTATTGGGAGTTTTTTTGCCAGTTTTTCTCCTTAGCGTTGGCACCTTTTACTTGCAAAGTGGTGTAAATGTAAATTCAAAAAAAATATGTTGACCTGCAAAAATGTACACAACGTATTACTTGCAATAAAGAAATTTGACTTTGAATTGACGTTAAATTAATCAGAAAATGTATGGTGAAGTTACTGGATTATTTGTGCAAGATCTGAAGTTTCAAGCAATTATCAAGAGTCCCACTACGAGCTCGGGAGTGAACGTGACTGTCGAGCTGCTTCGTCCAGAGTGATGACTACGGCATCTACGGCGATTCCTCTGGAGGAACAGAGAAGACTATGATATATTGAATATTCTGTAACATGACATTGGCAAATGACGAACTGTCGAGTCCATTAATAAATAACTCACTATGTCGCGGGAAAATAACCACTTATATTGCACGGTAGAATTCCCACAGACAACTTACCTCATAGACCTGTACCAGGAGCCCGTGTCTGCCCGCAAATGAGCGCAACATTGCTTCACGACATGTGTAACCTAGAGATATTATCGATATGGACGCATCTCTTTAGTACGGCAACCCTGTCCCGCGCTTCGTCTCTATGCGCTCATTGTTGACATAATTTTTCGCTTGCAAATTCGTACCGATTTCATTTATTATTTCATTTAAATGTAATAGCATTACAGTCTCAAACTAATGCACTATACATTTCATAAATTGTCTTAGTTATAATAAATTAATTTATAGGATAACAATAATGAAATTACCTACCTATTCATACGCCGAATTCTCTACCCAAAGGTTGTCTGGAAGAGATCGCTTTGAGCGATAAGACCGCCAATTGTAATACTAACTGTATTAGCCTATTTCTTTTTTGTAATGCTTTTTTTTTTGCAATAAAAAATATTTATCTTATCTTAATGAAAATGTCAATAATAATAAAAAAATAAATGAAATGAAAAATATTTATTACACATATTATACATACAAGTTGACCTTATTTATACACTTAGAGCTAACTTAAAATAATATGAGTAAAGGGCCTGTGATCAGCTGAAATGCTGTGCCCAGCCACTGGGGTGACTGGGCACAGCGCTGATTTTCATCACATCCCGTACTGTGTTCGTTCGCAAAAATGTCAACAACAGTCACATAGTACGAACTTGAACATGATATACACAAGCATCATGTCTATTCATGTCTGCGGGGTAAGTGGTCTGTGGGAATGCCTACATTACAATTTATTACAAAACCAATGAACTCATTCCCGTAAACATCTTCCGAGGTTTAACAGCAAGTTGTCACAATACCCCGTTACAAGTACGCAGCCTGTCAAACAATACTCCTCAGAGTCCTTAGTGCTAATGAAATTGCGTAATGGTAACCCGTAACGCGCGTAAGACGCGGTTATGACGCCGTAAACGTAAACTTGTACCTTCCGCAATCATCCGGGGTTAATGTTTTGATATAAATGCCAAATTAACTAATTTACCCAACTTGGTATAAATAGCGATGGGTTCGTCTTTAATAGAATCTCTATCGTTACCAGAAAATGTACTGTGTCAGCGCTATTTATGTAAAAATATGGCTGGTTGTCTATCAGGGAACCAAAAAGTACCTGAGCAGGTGCCGAAGACTGAGCAGGGGACGAGTAGGTACCTTAAAAATAAATTAATATTGCCTCGTCTCCTGCCGGGGGACCAATGGGCACCTATATAGAGGCCGAATCTACAACTTTTAATACGGGGGACGAATATTAGGGGACCAATGGGTTCTGACCCGTTTAAAGTTATTCCTTGGTTTAAGCTTTTAGTCCCTTTCTATCTCAACGTATTTTAACGAAGTGGAAGGACAGTCAGTGAAAGGTCACTGCGACTTCAAAGGTCACAATAGCCCTTTGAGGTCGCAGTGACCTTTGGGCTTGGCCCAACACCCTGATATCAAATAATAAATGTGAAAGTCACAAATCACTGTTTAAGGGAAGTGAACAGTGAGGTTTGAGTTATAATTATAATATTTATTTTATTTTATTAATGGCGAGTCCATTAATTTACATTTACATTTTTTAAGATTGGCGGCGCTAGTTGGCTCATGGAAGTCTCGTAAGTAAATTAACTGTTTTTTTCGATACCTACCTACTTCGTGAAATCAGTAATGAAGTGGCCAAAAAAAAACATCTTAAACTTTCACATTTTCATTAAGTATAAATTATAGGCAATAATTTTATTAAAGCGGAGCCAAAATTAAGGTTCCGGAAGGAAACATTAATAAATGGAGATCTTGCTCAACACGATATTAAAATTACCAATAAAATTGGTAAAAATTGGCCGCCGCTCAATATCCGGCGCAGTGCGATTGAGTGGACGCGCCGAGTTTGCAGACAAGCGAACAAATTGTACGGCGATGATATACAGAGTGTTTTAGAATTAGGTGTGCATACTTTCATCATCATCATCAGTCTATTTATATTGCCCCACTGCTCGGGCACAGACCTTCCCTTACATCGAGGGAGCTCGGGCCATAATCCACCACGCGGGCCCAGTGCGGGTTGGCGGATTGCACATGCTGTAGATTTTTTTTCTTCTTCTACGACATGCAGGTTTTCCTTCACCGTTTTGTGAGCACTCGGTAAATGTACGCAAGTTTTTCCGTCGAAAAAACCGAGGATAACTCATTGGCACATGGCTGCCCCAGCTGGGAATCGAACCTGGGACCTCCATATTGCAAGTCCATTGACCCAACCACTGAGCCACCGAGCTCTCTTTCATATTATGTTGATATTAATAACGTTGCAAATAAACAAATTAATGTTTTCTTTGTATAAACGATTTTTAAAATTTTGTCAACACAAAAGGTTTTCCGTTAATAAAATCTTGACAACACAAAGACGACATTGTCAATGTCTGCCCCCTGCCTAGCCAAGGCGATGTTGACTTTAGTTAATAATTAAGAATAGAAAGACAAATGACAATACCAGATTCTGCCCCACCATCAACCGCTAGATGTACAAGATAACGAATAAATGTAAAAATATCTCCGTTTTTTATTAAAATTATTGGTTTAAAATAAAGTTTTGTACAAGTTGCGATTCGAAAAAACAGCTTAATTAAGAATTCAGAAAATAGTAAGAAATCGAAGCGATTTATTCATTGTTTTTGTTATTCTTCTATAGGAGTTGCGAGAGTAGTAGAAAATGATACTAATTATGATTATGCAATATGAAACCTGTAATAAGTCCCCAACAAAATGATAGGTACAGCTTAAATACGTAGGTGGGGCAAAGCTCCATTGAAATGTGGCAATGTCATTTGTACCGATTTCATGTCTATTGGGTAAGTGGTCCGTGCATACACACATAAAAATGTACCGACATATTTTTACAGATTCATATTCATATTCATTTAAACCCTGTATAAGTATTTTATTGAATGGAATATTTCGACGTTCAATACAAACAAGGGCAGGTAAACAAGGATTCAGCAAATAAGCGATGAAAGTCAAATAAATGCGTACCTAAATATTTTACATTAAATACTGAAACGTTCACATACATAATATAACGTATTTTGATCATTTGGCTTTCGGAGCTCTGCCGTGGAAACACGTTATAATTGGCAATGATGTGGAAATTGAACATACCATTTATGCTGGTTTAAAATTATTATTAACAATTCAAATTAATGATTATTATAGTTAATAAGTAGTGCAATTTGTTATCCCGTTAAAAATAGAAATGTTTTAAAATGACATTGCCACATTTCAATGGAGCTTTGCCCCACCTACAAAACTACGTGACCATTTAAGCTGTAGGGTAAGCAGGGGGAATGGCGCTCACTGGGTAATACCGCTCACCCCAATAACTCGATAAAAACGGTGTATAGCAACAATTCACGTAACCTGAAGCGCGGGGGGCGGACCGTATTGGCAGGTGGCAACGTGTAAACTCAGTTCGCTCACAGCACGAGACAGTGATGTGCGTTTGTTTGATAGCGGCCGAATTGATCTAATTTTCGACGTAGTGTTTTTGTCGGTAAGTCCCCAATTTTAGTATTTATGTATTATTGGTATTACTTTTCTAGATACTAAAACATTATATTTAGTGGTAACGTAAACATTTTTTAATAATTGTATCTGAATGTTTCTAAATTTCAACTTAAATTCAAAACGATCGTTTGGGGTTATACCGCTCAGTAAGCGCCATTACCCCTTTTTATGAATTTTCTTACAGATATGCCCAGGTATCGCAAAAGGACCACCGCCAAAGCGGCTTGGAACGAAACGGAACTACAACATGCTAAAACTGCGATTGAAAGAGGGATATCCAAAAGACAAGCGGCAAAAAATATAACATCCCATTCATTACTTTAAGAGATCGACTAAAGAATGAGAACATGACCAACCCAAGACTAGGTCGTAAGCCGGTTTTTACTCCACAGCAAGAAAATGAAATAACTGAACAAATTAAGCTACTGGGTTAGCTGAACTACTGGTTAGCTGAATTACTAGTTAGGTGAACTAGCTGAGCGGCATTACCCATAGTCAGGGGCAATAACGCTCAAACCTGTTTTTTTTTATAAAAATTCTTACCACTAATAGGTAAAAGATAAATATGCTTTATGTTAAAAAAATTAATACTGAATAGTTAAACCTTTGATAGTTTTAATTATTCTAATACTAAACCAATATAATAAAAAAATACAGCCTTTATTCCTTAAGTGAACGCCATTCCCCCTGCTTACCCTACCTATCAATTTGTTGGGGACTTATTACAGGTTTCATATTGCATAATCATAATCAGTATCATTTTCTACTACTCTCGCAACTCAACAACAGAAGAATAACAAAAACAATGAATAATTTGCTTCGATTTCTTACTATTTTCTGAATTCTTAATTAAGCTGTTTTTTTCTACTCCTAGATGTACAAAACTTCATTTTAAACCAATAATTTTAATAAAAAACGGAGATATTTTTACATTTATTCGTTATCTTGTACATCTAGCGGTTGATGGTGGGGCAAACTCTGGCATTGTCATTTGGTCAAGTTATCTTTATTTCTAAAAAAACGGCCAAGTGCGTGACGGCTGTTTTACTTTTGCGCCAAAATTCAACACAAACGGCCATATCTTTTGTTTGCGTTAACGTAGAAGGTTGATTTGCTGGCTGCATGAGGTTGCAGACTTGAGTACCTATGTGGTATTAGTTTCAACTCGATACGTCCACGCGTTTCTGATATATAGGTCTTGATAGACGGACATACAGACAGACGGACAACAAAGTGATCCTATAAGGTTGCCTTTTTTCCTCTTGAGGTTCAGCACCCTAAAAATGCTGTAATGTAAATCAATGCCAAGTTTTATTTATTTATTTTATTAATGGACTCGACAGTTCGTCATTTGCCAATGTCATGTTACAGAAAATTCAATGTATAATAGTCTTCTATCTTCCTCCAGGGGAGTCGCCGTAGCGTCATCACCCTGGGCAGCCGCGTCTTCATGTCTTCATCCACAGGAGACGCCGTAGCGTCAATCACTGTGGACGAAGCAGCTCGACAGTCACGTTCACTCCCGAGCTCGTAGTGGTAATCTTGACCATGGCGCCAAACTTCAGATCCTGCTTGAATTCTCCAATAACTTCACCATTCATTCATTCGCGAACATTTTCTGATTAATTTAACGTGATATTAAACACAAAACACCCACAGTAGTAGTAGACATTAAACTGAAAATTATTAAATAATTTCGCAACCGTCGTTTCCCGCCATTTTCAAAAAGCCAACTCCAATGCCAAGTTATAAAGCTCTTTTCGAAGCAATATCTCCTAGACATGTAATACAGTAACTTTTTTTGCATGTTTAACAGATTTAGTTTCGGTTTCGGCTTTCACAAATCTTATCAAATATTTTATTTGAGAACCCCAGATTTATTTCCCATAGGTAATTTGGCACAGTGTCTCAATTTCCATATTCCCGCGACACGCCACAAGTCCACTTTACGAGGGTGCCTGCATAAAGTGCGATTTATAAGAATAATAACGTGAGTGACGCAACGCAGCTCTCGCTCATTTGTCGGCATTTGCGTGAGTACAATGGCCTATAGTTTATGGCGGATTTGGCTGCTCTTACGCTATCGATGTGTCGCTGTGACACTACTGGTTTCAACGTATTTCTATAAAATACTTGTAACATATAATTTTATTGTGTGTTTTACATAAACTCAAAGTATGTGAGTGAGCATGTGATGTCAGAGGGTATAAGAGGATATGAAAACATCTACATATAGACGCATCTATCGCAGTAAAGTACATCGCGATTACAAACTTTCGAAGTCCAGTACATCAAAATCGCATACTTTCGCTGTACCGTACATCGCGATTATAAACTTTCGAAGTCCAGTACATCGCAATCGTATAGGTACTTTCGCTGTAACGTACGTCGCGGTCACAAACTTTCGCTTTGGTAATATTCGCTGTAATGAACATCGAAGTCATGAAATACAGTCGTGTTTATGTTACCACCAACTAGGCTACAATCGCTGAACAAGAGACTATATATATAATTAATTTAATCAATATCCCAGGGCGCCATTGTCACATGGAAGCATATCAAATTAAACGAATAGGTTTATCTGTTACTTAATTCTTTATTCCTATCAATTGTCCTACAATTATAGTTTCGAAGCTAGTTAAAACTAGGCTTAATCTATCTTATTATTACTATAACACAGACAAGTCAGTTGGACGAAACCTTAGTTCGTCCCTGAGGAGAAAGTTAGCACGTGTTACAGTAAAAAATCTTATGGATAGACACTTTAAAAATAGCAATAAAGGATTCTACTTCCCATGGGAACACATTACGGGAGCATCAGCCAGTCGTACTGCCAGTGACACCGCCACGTGTCACTTCCCTGGTCCTGGAGCGTCTCGCAATGGATCTCAGCTTTCCCGTGGGAAACTCAGCATCCTATCCTTCGCTATGCCGACTGTACCACATGGAGCCGTGGTCTACTTGTCCGGTCCGTGGCTGATTCATAGCAAAACCATCGACATCATAAGCATAATAAATTATTGTTACATACTTTCCGACACTAGCGACACGTCGTCTGTCGCTAAGGACAGGACAGACGACACGTAGCCCGACCGCATGTCGTGGCGACATGTTATCTTCTGTTGCTGCCTGACGTCGGCTACGGAATGGTACCTTTAGGAATATTTGTATATACATATGACACTGTAAATTTTTAAAGACATTTAGGCAGTAGTCCTATCGCCGGCGAGTAAGCGAGTAACTCTCAGCTATTTTCTCGCGCAAGAAACGTACAAAAGATAGTACATTCCGTGTAAACAAAAGAGATGCATATATTAATAGTTCATCGCCGACTGTTCACACCGCCGGCGAGTACTCGCCTGGCGATGAAACTATAAATATTATGTCCCTGAGCGAGTATCGCTGCGTCTCTTTTGTTTACACGGAATGTCTAATCTATTGTACGGCGGAAGACAGAGAAAGGTGTACAGTAGAGATTTTAAGGATGATATTTTCTCAAAAACTACTTGACATATTGCAATAATTATTTCACTGTTAGATAGATAAAAGTTAAAACTATGTACTGTAAAATAATTATTAAAATCGGTCCAGTAGTTTTTGAGAAAATCTCAACCTTATTGAGGCCCCCTGTGTACTTATCTCTGTCTTCGGTTATACGTATCTTGCGCGAAAAAATAGCCCATGGTTTCGCTTACTCGCCGGCGGCCTATAGCCACGCCACTCGCTGCTCGCCCACTCGTTTTATAGCTGATAGCTCTACTCGCTACTCGCTCATCGCCGGCAGTGGACAACTGCCGTTTGTAATAAACTGGCATAGCGAGATTGTAAACAGATAAAGGATGTGAATATATGTATAATAAAGTTTACAATATATCCCATTAATTATGAGATTAATGAGTGTAGAGGAAGCGAGAGTTGCCAGGATCGCAGCAGATGGAAGTTCATTGTCTCTGCTTACCCCTACGGGACACAGGCTTGAATTTTTTTTAAATTTATTTATTAATTATTAACAAAGAATGCAATGTTTATAGGTCGCCAACTTTCAATGCAGTTTGTTGGCGTATAGCTCTCTTATACATATATTTATATACGAGTATGTATAAATTTTGATCAAGAACTCAACGAAGTTTTTTTATATAATTTCTTATAATGATACCACTATAGATCATTCCTCCATCCATTAAGTAGGTCCAGGCCGCAAATCTCCGTCAGACGACGGTTCGACGTGACCGCGTCGCCCGACACGTGTCACCCCGTGTTTTGAGTTACACACTCCACTCCATCTTTAGGACATTCGGAAATTTATTAGCTACAGTTATTTGAAAGCTCGGAGTGGATAAAATTACATTAAATTAGAATCTAAAATAATAAAAAGTACTAAAAACTAAATCTAAGGATCTAAAAACTTAAACTACCTATAAAGTAACCTGTAAGTAAGCAGGAAGTAGTAGGCAGTTGTCCCACAGCGAGCGAGTAAGCGAGTAAATCTCGACTATTTTCTCGCCCAAGAAACGTACAAAAGATAGTACATTCCGTGTGAACAAAAGAGATGCATATATTAATAGTTCATCGCCGACTGTTCACACCGCGGGCGAGTACTCGCTCGGCTATTTTGTTGCCGAGCGAGTAGGTCATCCTGTCGCTCGGCGACACTCGCCCACTCGCTGAGCTACACTGGCGAGTGAAGCGAGTAATCGCGTCGAGATATTTTTATATTTATTCGTTATCTTGTACAACTTGCGGTTGATGGTGGGGTAGAATCTGGCATTATCATTTCTTTGTTGCAAGTAAACACTTTTAGTACATTTTTGTACGTCAATATATTTTTTGAATTTACATTTACACCACCTTGCAAGGAAAAGGTGCCAACGCTGAGGAGAAAAAGTGCCAAAAAAACTCTCCTTAATTAATTAACTGACTAACTAATTAATTGTTAATCCTAGGCTCCATCTATCGTCCTGACGCCTCGAATTTAGATATTATGCCTTTGCGTCTATTTGGTAGCAATCATTTTCAAATTTCCCCCCAAGCGTAGCCCAGCATCTGTACAGCGAACCCTTTTAACCTGCGAGCGGACAGATGGACAGCACAACGTTTATATTAGATTAATCGGCCATCAGCCGACCGGAAGTCGATTATAGGACGGAAATGGAGCGTAGGCTGTCGCGACGCGACGACCCGCTGGTACGCTCGAACACACTAAAACGTGTACAGGAGAGTTATTCAGGTTGAGCTTTTCTCAAAGTATTTGCCTGATATTTAAAAACACTTCACAAATACCTAGCATGCACTCTAAACTATCTACTAGTATAACAATTTTTACAATCTGTTTAGTAGTTCTTGAGAAAATCTCAATCTTATTGAGGCCCCTGTATACCTTTCTGTTTAAAGCTGGGCTCCCAAGCCCGCCATTTCACAGGCCAGGGCGCGCCGCGCCAGGCGGCATGCCGTGGGAATGGTCGGCCTGCGGTGGCCTGTTGGCGCCTGGCCGATCCGTCGGGAGTGGGTAAGTTCAGGCGCGGCGCGACGGGGCGCCTGCCGCCCGCCTTGGCCTGTAAAATTGCAGGCCGTGGGAACGCAGCTTAAGTCAGACGAGAATGTCTCTAGCGGGTACCCATCTAGTCACTGATCTCGGCCAGCGTTGATTAACTTGTACGATCGTTTTCAAAGTGTATTCGCAACTGGACTACGAGTCCATCGTACAACGGCACCTCAACTTTATCCATGGCAATCTACGTCTTATTTTCATCGCGCATAGTGCCTATTTTATATTATGTCGACTTTACCGATACTATGGAAACGTGAACGGGTTTACGTTACGCTAGCGTCACGTTAAGATGTGATTGGGAGTCAATTTGTGGATGCAGTGACAATTTGGAGAAGAGTTTCTGAGAATGTTTGTTCATGTAATAGTACCTACCTATGATGTAATATGTTAGAACCAAAAGGTCCATAAAACATGAATAATGTACATAAATACTAGAGAGGCGCTTGATAGATAAAACTAAGGCTTTTTTGCCAATGGTCATGTATGATATTATTGATTTTGTAAACTCTGTTAATACAAAAAAAATAGAGAATAATTTACTACAACTTCTCCAGCTAATTATTAAAGTCAACTTTTGAGTGGTTGACAAAAGAACGAGTACCTATCTATATATACCCATATGCGGGTATTGTTAGGAATATTACTGGAGATAATAATATTAATAATCTATACATATAACAGATAATAGACTGTAAAAAAGTTGTGTCTGTACATTGGATATTTTTTGAAAAGAATAATTGTAATGTGTTTTAGGATCGATACTGTTGCCAAAACTCTAATTTTTTGAATTTTTGTCTGTGACTCTGTGCAAGTATCCCGCCATAACTACTGAAGGGATTTTGATGGGAGTTTCAATAGGAGATAGCTGAAATATCCGGACAGCTCATAGGCTATAAGCCATGGCGGTATGTGATGTGGAAACAAGGATCCAGAGAGGAAGATCTGCCTCCTGATCTCCTCCATCCTCTCTATCCTCCTCCTCTACGCAAACGAAGTTGCGGGGTACAAATAGTACATAGATAATAATGAATTCACAAAAGTCAGCCACGTTCGTTGAAAATAATTTAAAAACTACTTTTTTGATTTAGGGAGAGGCCAAACCTTGTCAAAAATGATCATCATTTATGAACCGTACTCGCAACTACTTGGTAATCGACATCTCCATTCCGAATGCTCTAAGAGCTGTGATATAGGTTGACCTTATCAGGCGGTGGAACTGTCATTAATATTCATGTCGCAGTCAATTCATTGACAGGCCATTATGACCGCAATTGACGTATGCTCCTTAGGAAATAGATTTTTGGCCATTACTTTTAATTTAATGGACATAGAGAATACTTTTGCTCGTATATTTATGCTCATAGATGCAGACCATTAGTTTACTTATTCACGAGAGGATATATGGATAAGTATATAGACCACGGTTAATAGATCGATAAATCATTTGACTGAACACATTTCTTTAATACGGCACCCCTGCCCCTGCTTCGTCTCTATGCGCTCATCGTTGACAGAATGTTTCGTTTGCAAATGACAATGCCAGATTCTGCCCCACCATCAACCGCATGATGAACAAGATAACGAATAAATGTAAAAATATCTTCGTTTTTTATTAAAATTATTGGTTTGTAATAAAGTTTTGTACAACATGCGAGTCGAAAAAATAGCTTAATTAAGAATTCAGAAAATAGTAAGAAATCGAAGCGAATTATTCATTGTCTTTGTTATAATTTTCTACTACTCTCGCAACTCCTACTGATTATGATTATGCAATATGAAACCTGTAATAAGTCCCCAACAAAATGTGGTTAATAATGTGTGACCAAAGGTGGGGCAAAGCTCCATTGAAATATGGCAATGTCATTTGTACCGATTTCATGTCTATTGGGTAAGTGGTCTGTGCTTCTAACACTCGATTTAAACTCAACGTAGTTAAAGAAATGAATTCCAAAACTCAACCTGAATTGTATGCAATTATAGTATGTCTAGAGATATTCATTCCAAAACTCAGTCAAGCAAATTGATTCCATAAATCCACTACCTAACTTCCAAAGAAATAGATTCATCAATGACAATACCTACTTGCATCCACAAAGAAATTAATTCCAAAAAGCCAACCTAACCTACGCAATAAAGAATTCGATCAAAGGAAAGAGAATATAAAGACTCGAAACTTATCAAGGAAGTCACATGCAGCGAAAATATTTCCCATTTAGCCCCAATAGACTTTTAAACGTATGAATCGACAAAGGCGCGAACGAAAGCAAAGTCATTAATTCTTCCGAGAAGAAATTAAAATCCGATACGACACAAATTTTCCTCCTTTCAGGTCCAATTGCAAAGAAACGCGTTCCCACCCTCCGTTTAACTTTAAACTTTATTTAAATCTCTGTTTAAATCGGAATTGCAACGTTCGACGGCGGAACTTGAGGCCAATTGAAACGGAATATAAGACAAGTTTCCAATTTAATTTGCCCAACACTTCTTATCTTTTTTTTAGTATTTATCTCCTTTGATTACATCGAAGTGAAATGTTTCCCTCTGGCGCTAGTTAGATGCACGGAGAAGAGATAGTGCCTTGTAAGATCTGTTTTTATTTTATTAATGGACTCGACAGTTCGTCGTTTGCCAATGTCATGTTACAGAAAATTCAATATATTCATCAATAGTCTTCTATCTTCCTCCAGGGGAGTCGCAGTAGCGTCTTCACCCTGGGTAGCCGCGTCTTCATGTCTTCATCCAGAGGAGTCGCCGTAGCGTCATCACTCTGGACGAAGCAGCTCGACAGTCACGTTCACTCCCGAGCTTGTAGCGGGAACTCTTGATAAAAGCTCGAAACCCCAGATCTTGCTCAAATTATCCAACAAATTCACCGTACTGTCACTCGCGAAAATTTTCTGATTAATTTAACGTAATATTAATCTCAAAATAACCACTGTAGACAATAAAACAAAAATTATCAAATAATTTCGCAACCGTCGTTTCCCGTCATTTTCAAGAGAACCTTGTAAGATCTGTTTCAGACAAATAAATAAAATTACTTATAAAAAACACTAATTAAACACTGAGCAACTTATTAACTAATCATTATTTAAACTCTTAATAAGCGAATAACCTTTATTTACTTATAAACGTTATTTAAGCAGTGATTAGCTAATCGTCATTTTAAACACCAAAAAATATTTAGGTACGGTAACACTGCTGAATGAATTCAAAAAAAGAACGAAAATTTGGCCTCAATTGGGGTAATGCCTACTCCAAAGTCCTTAAAAAGAATCATAGAAAAATAAAGTGATTAGATCAAAGTGAAAGAGATTAATAGAATGATTAATTTAAAGTCATATTAAACACAAAACAACCACTGGTGGTTCTCTTGAAAATGGCGGGAAACCACGATTGCGAAATTATTTGATAATTTTCCTTTTAATGTCTACAGGGACTATTTTGTGTTTAATATCACGTTAAATTAATCAGAAAATGTTCGCGAATGACAGTATGGTGAAGTTATTGGATTATTTATGCAAGATCTGAAGTTTCAAGCTTTTATCAAGAGTTCCCGCTACAAGCTCGGGAGTGAACGTGACTGTCGAGCTGCTTCGTCCAGAGTGATGACGCTACGGCGACTCCTCTGGATGAAGACAAGAAGACGCGGCTACCCAGGGTGATGACGCTACGGCGACTCCCCTGGAGGAAGATGGGAGACTATTATACATTGAATTTTCTGTAACATGACATTGGCAAATGACGAACTGTCGAGTCCATTAATAAAATAATAAAATAAAATAAAATAAAAACCACTGTAGTCATTAAACTGAAAATTATTAAATAATTTCGCAACAGTCGTTTCCCGACATTTTCAAAATCCCGAAGTACATTTTTCAGTTGAAAAATGTCTCTGAATGTCGGCCATACTTTTAATATGCCGTAGACAGATGGTGTAATGAAGCACTTCACAAAATGTCTAGACACATCGCGAAGTGCTCGCTTATTTAGCGAAATGGTATGGCATGGACTGCAGCGACATCTCTCGGTTACTCTGAACATATTTTTCATTTCGTACAAACGTTTGGACTACCTTTGTTCAAATGACATAGATTATTATCTCATTTTCTGGACTTCTGTAACTCTTTATCATAACATCAAAGAGTAGATAAAAGACAATTTTTATCTGTTCAAATTCAACATCAAATATAAGCAAAATAGAATACGAGAAGACCCGTTAGGATATCCCAAGCACCGCTTTCGCATCGCAATTTGTTTAGGAAGGAAACGTAGAAAATCATAAAACACGTATCTCCATTTTATCCAGTTCAAAACAGTCCTTAGTTCGTGGAAACAAGATTGAAAATGTCAGTTGTGACGTTATTTTGAAGGCAGCCTCTGAAACTCGGTTATTCAAGTACATTGGTGTGGCAGTCCTTATGTGTTTCTGGTAAATTGTAGAGTCTAGTGACAGATTTCTCTGTGTAGAGTTAGATTTGTGGTATCTACGTGTTCTAGGTTCTACAATATTAATTTAAATGTGACATAGTTTAAAAGACATTGCCACATTTCAATAGAGCTTTGCTCCACCTACAAAACTACGAGACCATTGAAGCTGCTATCATTTTGTTGGAGACTTATTACAGGTTTCATATTGCATAATCACAATCAGTAGGAGTTGAGAGAGTAGTAGAAAATGATAACAGAAACGATTAATAATTCGCTTCGATTTCATTACTATTTTCTGAATTCTTAATTACGCTGTTTTTTACACTCGTTCGATGTACAAAACTTTATTTTAAACTAATAATAATATTCAGAATCATGATGAACTCTTAATTGCATATACATTTCGTATATTTTAACACGTCGATATTTTATGAATGTACATTTACACTACTTTGCAAGGAGAAGGTGCCAACGCTGAGGAGAAACAGTGGCAAAAAAACCAGCATCACATCTCTTAAATTAAAATAGTAACAATTACATTTTTTATTAACTAGGTAACATCATCATCATACATCATCAGCCCGTATCAGTCCACTGCTGGACGTAGGCCTCTCCCAAAGCGCGCCAATCAACCCTACTCTCGGCCCTCTGCATCCAGTCCCTGCCAGCCATCTTGCGAAGGTCATCCCTACATCTGGTCGGGGGGCGTCCCACACTACGTTTACCCGTTCGTGGCCTCCATTCGAGAACTCGTCTACCCCATCGGTTATCGGTTCTACGACAGATGTGACCAGCCCACTGACACTTCAGTTTACTGACTAGGTAACATACTTCTTCTAATTGATAAAATCCAAACCTTATCATTCTTGCTGGAGATACACACCACGCATTCCATCAAGTAAAACACACCGTAAATTAAGTATACAAACTATATGAGTACAACAATGTAAGTACTCCAAACCATCAAAGTGGCAATTTGCAATTTCAGAAGCTTAAAACGTATCTAGGAGACGATAACACTTAAAGCTTTATTCAGACCAAGTTTGGTTGCGGGAACTTGCTCAAGATTTTAACACCCATATTACAGCAACATAATCCACTTTGTGGCAGCACACAGCCGCACTTCACTTGCCTCGAGAACGTGTCTCATAGATGCACTAGTCACTAGACCAGAGGTTCCCAACTGTGACGCTGACTTCCCACCTTAACGTAAATATTATTATTATTGTTTGATATCACGGTGTTGGTACGGTGGAACACAGAGAAATGTGTACAGGAGAGTTTTTAAGGTTGAGTGTTTCTCAAAAACTACTTAACCTATTGCAAAAAATCTTTCACTGTTTGATAGATAAAAGTTAAAACTATATACTGTAAAAGAATTATTAAATTCGGTCCTGTAGTTTTTGAGAAAATCTCAACCTTATTAAGGCCCCCTGTATACTTATCTCTGTCGTCGACTGCCAAGCGCAAGGGTCACTGCGACCTCAAAGGTCTATTGTGGCCGCGCACCGAGTTCTTATATCTCGCTCCCAAGGCCAACGTCCCTCAGCAATCGTATGATGCACTTGGGCGAGAGAGTTTTAATATCCTCGGGTAGCATTATGTGTCCTAACCTAAGGCTCGGCTTCTGCTGAGAACTACGGCTGAGAATGAGTGCTCACAGAGGATATGCATGTCGTATAAATGTAAATTCTAAGAAAAACATTGCCATGCAAAAATAAGCATTCGTTTATTACTCTATTTAGAAAGTACTAATCGAACAAAAAAGTGTTTAATATAATAATTTCTTTTTGGAATTTTTAAAGGGCAAAGTGCAAGGACGGATCCAGGCGCATTTTAGGTTTCACGAGGTTATTTCTAAAAAAAAAAGTAGCCGTTTTCTGGTTACCCGGTATACCAAAGGGGGCAATGTTAAAAGAGATTGGGAACCCATGGTAGACTAGACAAACGTCCAAACATCCTACGTACACAGACTACGAAAGGAAACAATTCCAAACATATGGAGTGGAGAGACTCGATTTGAGTTATGGCCGGTGTCTCTGCATAAAAATCGTATTTGTATTGTTAGTAAGGCTCGCCGCACACAGCACGCCGTGTACGTGTTCTCCGCTCTCTAAAGCCACACAATAAACTAGCGACGATTCGATTGGATTGGTGACGTCAAAGGTTTTAACCGTGGCTTTTAGGGGAATTCGTTTCGTGAGAGTAAATAGGTCTAGATTTGAGTTAGAGGTTTGGATTTATGGGTCAAAAGTTATGTGATACATACCTACAGTCCTACATATTAGTTTTTTAAATCTCGTTAAGTTTTAACAATGACTTATGTATGACACCTTACCGTTTGACAGCTCCGGCATGTTGGTTCACAAGCGTAATTATTACAGGAAGCTGTCCTTTTGTTCTTAATTAATCTTCTTCTTCTTGGGGGTTGCCTCTCCAACTATTGAGGGTTGGCAATCAGCTCTTCATATTTGTGCCTATCTCTCGCGAGGCGGAACAGGTCTGCGGCGCTCGCGATTTCAGTCCATTCCCGGATGTTACGCAGTCACGACTTCTTCCTGCGACCGATTCTTCTCTTTCCGGCGACTTTTCCCATCATAATAAGTTGTAGCAACTCATAGCGCTCGTGCCTCAGAGTATGTCCTATCTTAATTAATAGAATTCTATTAATTCATATGTAATTGTTACCGAATTAACTAAACTAATTGCGCATAAGAGCAGGTGTCAAAGTCTGAAAAGTTATAGTCACTGCGATCTTGCATTTTAGCTGGGTATAAGTTGTGATTCCAGAGTGTGGCACGCTAAATTTAATCGTAATCAGAATCATCTGTATATTACAAGTAAATACTTTCCTTATATTTTTGTCACTTTGCGAGGCATCTCGTTCAATCTTACGCAGTGTAGCATATGAGTTGCAGGCTTTTGAAAATGTCGGGAAACGACGGTTGCGAAATTATTTGATAATTTTCAGTTTAATGTCTACAGTGGGTGTTTTGTGTTTAATATCGCGTTAAATTAATCAGATAATGTTCGTGACAGGATGGTGAATTTATTGGAAAATTCATGCAGGATCTGAAGTTTGGCGCTATAGTCAAGAGTCCCGCTACGAGCTCGGGAGTGAACGTGACTGTCGAGCTGCTTCGTCCAGAGTGACGACGCTACGGCGACTCCCCTGAATGAAGTTGATATTTTGAATATTCTGTAACATGACATTGGCAAATGACAAACTGTCGAGTCCATTCATAAATAAATAATATGAGTTGCAATTATAGTTGCGTTTAAATTTAGGATTAGACTCGACTGCCTCGACAGAATCTCACCTATCGACGTCTACCGTCGCAGCGCCGCGCCGCAGCCTAGCACGCCCTCGTCGCTGTGTGCGCCGGGCCTTAGGCGCGGGCGTCGTCAGCGAAACACGGGCCAAATGCAAATATTTGGGACAAACCGTTTTGTTACGTCCCAGGATAATGTTTACACATGTGTTTTGAGACGTATAGAGTGAGCTTTTGTTTGCAATTCCATGTTTTATAATGTGGTTCGATATGTTAGCTGGGACACGGTTTCGACAAAATTTATAAGGCAGTTGTAGGTAGTCTACGTCATCACGGGCACTCTATGCGATGGTATTACGTTCTAGATTGCATTGGTTGTGTGGTGTGTGAACTATAATAGAAGTACGGTATAAAACTGAGAAATGGGTATAGTAGATGGCCAGTGTGACAGTCCCATATTATTTTCCTTGCGTCAACGCTAGTAGAATAGATAGAAATATGTATGTATGTATGTATGCATGTATGTATGCATGCATGCATGCATGTTGTATGCATGTATGTATGTGTATGTATGTGTATGTATGTATGTATGTATGTATGTATGTATGTATGTCCCGCCCTACAGCCTAAACGGCTTGATGGATTTTAACATATGAGGTGTCGTTAGATTCGTCTTGATTGTAGAAGTGACATAGGCTATAAAAAATTTAATCAAAGCTTCTTAAATTTTTGGCAGTCGGGTTTTTAAAATTAATTTCTGCTTTGATAATTTCTCTTCATAGCGCAGGAAAACTTGGGACACACTATACTTCTGGTTTTAGTTAATTAAAATTGAATACAAGAATGTTTCTCCAATATGGTATCCATATCCAATGACATTGTTATGAACAAGTTCCACTGATAATTGAAATTTTGTAATTAGAAACTGAAACCTCAGTTTCTCTCAAAAATTACTTTGTTATTTTGTTGACGACTTTTCTCCGAACTCTCGAAATCGTTCAGTTTCAATTTTCATCGCTTTTATAAATTACATTAAAATACAATTAAGAAAGGATTTCAATTATCTAGTCGTATCTGTTACTGAAATACAAATAGGTTATCATAAAGTCTAGTGACAAATAGGTTATCATAAAGTCTAGTGACAAATAGGTTATCATAAAGTCTAGTGATAAATAGGTTATCATAAAGTCTAGTGATAAATAGGTTATCATAAAGTCTAGTGACAAATAGGTTATCATAAAGTCTAGTGACAAATAGGTTATCATAAAGTCTAGTGATAAATCGAGTAAGTAATCGGACATTCATTCAATTGGAGCTCGGTGGCTCAGTGGTTGGGTTAGGTTAGGTTCAATGGACTTACGATACGGAGATCCCAGGTTCGATTCCCAGCCAGGGCAGCCATGTACAGTCGACGACAGAGATAAGTTACAGGGGGCCTAAATAAGGTTGAGATTTTCTCAAAAACTACTGGAACGAATTTAATAATTATTTTACAGTAAATAGTTTTAACTTTTATCTATCAAACAGTGAAATAATTTTTGCAATAGGTCAAGTAGTTTTTGAGAAAATCTCAACCTTAAAAACTCTCCTGTACACCTTTCTCTGTGTTCCACCGTACATACTTTTTAGGGTTCCGAACCTCAAGAGGAAAAAAGGAACCCTTATAGGTCTGTCTGTCTGCCTGTCTGTCCGTCTGTCAAGACCTGTATCTTAGAAACGCCTCATGCAGCCGTAAAAAAATCCACCTTCTATGCCAACGAAATCAAAAGATATCGCCGTTTATGTCGCAATTTCTCGCATTTTTGTATGAAAATGCAAGAAAACCAAAACCTATAGGGTACCCGTTGACCTAGAATCATGAAATTTTGCACGAAGCTAGGTCTATAGCACAAGTAAAGGAAAAAATCCGAAAAATGTAAATTTTAAATTAGGTACATCCTAAAAATATTTTTTTGTTTGTTAATACAAACTTATATTTGCAGATGATCAACTAATCAGGAGTAAGTCGATGTATGGACATAAAATTTTGATAATGGCAAAAGTTGGTCTCTAAATCTAGTTTATCTTTTCGTTAGAGCAAAGTTACGGGCACAGATCACTTACCCAATATAACATGAAATCGGCACAAATTTGCAAGCGAAAAATTCTGTCAACGATGATCGCATAGAGACGAAGCGGGGGGGACAGGGGTGCCTTATTATAGAGATGCGCCCATGTCGATAATATCTAGGTTACACGTGTCTCGAAGCAATTTTGCGCTCATGTGCGGGCAGACACGGGCGCACTCCTGTTACAGGGCTATGGGGTAAGTGGTTACGGGTTAAGTAAGTTGCGTTGCACGGTGCGTGAGTTCGACTCACACTTGGCCGTTTTTTATAACAATTAATCATATTAAAGTCATAAGAAAACTTTGATATTTGTAGGAATTAGCCAACCTAATGATTTTCAACAGTCATGATCCGTTGTTTAGGCTACTTAAGCACATAATAGGCATCCAAGCCTGTCGCGAACCCTCCGAGGCAAACGGCCCATTTAGTGTCAAATCTCACTACACCATGCAAAACTTTTTTGTATCGCAACATTGAGCCTCCGAGATCCGGCTTCGTTACAACGCAAACTGAACCCTGAGCGGAAGGCTTTCAGTTTTAATTCGCAAAAGGTCTTCCGGCTGGGAATAATAAAATTTGTCTAGCATGCAACATTTGCTTCGTCACCCCTCAAGGGATATTGCAGAATGTGTTTGTTGCGGCGACACTCGGGACTCAGACTTTCTGGGGACTTACTAGACGATTGGACAAAAGTGGTTGACATTGCTCATAGAATCAGTAAACTGAAGTGGCAGTGGGCTGGTCACATCTGTCGTAGAACCGATAACCAATGGGGTAGACGAGTTCGGGACGAGTGTGGGACGCCACTCGACCAGATGGAGGGATGACCTTCGCAAGATGGCTGGCAGGGACTGGATGCAGAGGGCCCAGAGTAGGGTTGATTGGTCCAGCAGTGGACTGATACGGGCTGATGATGATGATGATGACCAGACGAGTATTGGAGTCGGGGTTGTCTCCACCGATCCCGGGATCCGTTTGGATTGGAAACGGATCCCGGCAGTTTGTCTCCACCGATACCGGGATCCGTTTCCAACACAAAAATCAATTAATGTTTGTATCCACCGATCCCGGTATCCGTGGCTACAAGAAATAAATTATATTAATTGTGGAAACGGATCACGGTTTACAAGAGATAAGAAAGGAATTATCATTATAGACAGTACGGACAACAGCAGATCAATGGTAATAATTGCAGTACGAATTCAACTCTTATGACGCAGATAATAAGAATGGTCTAAAGTGTTACACTTGATCTGCTGTTAGCTGTACATTGACGTTACAGTAAGCATTTGATCCCGGTTGTTGTGGTTAAACAGCAGTTGTATGGACACGTCAGAGGCCTACGTGGCCTGAATAATTCTGACACTAGGTGCGTGCGGACACTAAACCATACGAGAAAAGAAAAAAAACGTTGCAATACCCACGGGAAACTTAAAAAAATGCAAACTGAATGTTTCGGGGTGACTAGTAGTAGTAGGAGTAGTAGTGACCCCTCGTTAATAGAGGTTAATTTGTTTCAAACCATCTCTAAAATCACCCATTTCAAGGAATGTATCGAATTTCAAATCACCCTGTATTTAATAGCCTGCAATGGCGGCAGCCCTAACAGCATCCTGAAGGGCATTGCGGATACCATGGACAGTCCGATTCTGAGCCACTGGGTACACTTACATGTCCCGGGGTCTCGGAGTCGGACCTAAGTCGCATGTTATGGCGCGTAATACACCTCATGTAAACACTAACATAGTTTTAAGTACTTACTAACACTTTGTCTTTGTGACTGCAATAAATCATTTGAATTTGAATGTCCCACTGCTGGGCAAAGGCCTCCCCCCAACCCTTCCACTCATCTCTAAGCTACCTATTCATACGCCGAATTCTCTACCCAAAGGTTGTCTGGAAAAGATCGCTTTGAGCGATAATACCGCCAATTGTAATACTAACTGTATTAGCCTATTTCTTTTGTGTAATACTTTTTATTTTTTTGTAATAAAGAATATTTATCTTATCTTATCTTGTCTCTATTCTGCTCAGACTCAGATCTCATAATAATGTTTTCTTATAAAATCTAGTCGTTTAAAAGAAAGTCGTTATTGTCAACTTTGCCCGCGACATCCACAATATGCTAAGTGGAGTCGACAGCGGAAAGCTAAAGGCGCACATGAGACGAAAGAATTTTATGAAATCGCCATTTGGAGACGCCTCACTTGAGGACATACTGGCGACGTTACGCCTCACATTCGGTGCGCATGGAGTGATAGTGACGTAACTGTACCAATAGAACGGTTTAAGGGCCTTCATAGAGCCAACTAGCGCCGCCAATCTTTAAAAAATAATATCTTCCGATATAATCAATTTTATTAATTAGATAAAACGGGAATTACCGTGTTAAACATTTATTTTATTGATGGCTGCAATGCTGTCGAAATATCGAGACATCAATAAAATAAATGTTTAACACGGTAATTCCCGTTTTATCTAATTAATATGTATACAAACCGTGAAAGTTTAAAAAGTGATATAAATTTTATTAAAAAAGCTATTTACAAAATGTTTATTACGATAAATACTATTTTTTAAATGCTTATTTATAACGTGATTCAATTTTGGTAAGTTGTAGTTCGCATAATTGCGAAAAGCGGCCGTTTTTGGCACATTTGTGAACTACAACTTAGCTTGTCGTAATTATGCCATGTATTGTATATTGAAAAATAGCATTCATCCTAAGAAACATTTTGTAATTAGCTTTTTTAATAAAATTGATTAAATTGGAAGACATTATTTTTTCAAGATTGGAGGCGCTAGTTGGCTCATGGAAGGCCCTTAAGAGTTGCACACACAGCCGAGATCTGCACGCGGCTTGCGACCTATGACCACTGGGCCTGCGTGGTGGATCATGACCACAGCTCCCTCGATGTAAGGGAAGGTCTGTGCCCGAACAGTGGGGCAATATAAATAGACTGATGATGATGTATAAACAAGTACTTTTTTTACAGTTAGAGTTACTGAGAGTAAGAGGTACTTACATTCCCCAGAAATACATAGGATATTTTTTACCGTGGCAAAAACCTCCCACCCGACTGAGTACCGAAATAAAATCACTTTTATTTAGTGCAAAATGAAAGGTAACCAATACGAAGATGTACATGCATATCAGCGTTAGGGGACCATTACCGAACATTCCCCGACAGCCAGCCGAGCGGAGCCGAGCGGAGATAAGCTGGGGGGAGGGCAGGAGACGAGGGGGGGAGGGGGACACCTTTAGACATGAAGCAAGGAACAGCCGATGGAGATAGACATCTTTTACATCGCAGTCAAACTTTAGACAATTTTTGACGTCTCTGCCACTAGCTTGTCACACATGATAACAGTCTCTTTGTGACGAAAGATACAATAAAAGGGAAGATTGTCCCCATGAAGCAAGGAACCCCCGATGGAGTTAGCCATATTTATATTGTAGACTCCGCTCTCGCATGACACTTGTTTGAATTTTCAAAAAAAGTCGAACATATAAAAACAGATGTCTCTTTCTGACGTATGAGAGTGAAAGTGATGACAAGAAAGAATTGTATTATGAAGCAAAGAATCCCCGATGGAGTTAGGCATATTTATATTGCAGATTCTCTTGCATGACTTTTTCCGCCACCAACTTGTCTTTCCATTGGTTGAATTTTCACTAGTAGTCGAACATATAAAAACAATCTCTTTCTGACGTATGAGAGTGAATAAGAAGCCTGTCTTCATCCAAAATATACCTAAGGCTCTCTCTAATTTTTTTCTTAATGATTTTAAATTAGTTTTTCGATATTCCAATTACTTGCAGAGACATGGACGGTTAAAGTTGTTCTTCGTCCATTTTTAGCAAAACTTATTTATATGGAGTTTGTATGGGATTTACGTATGAGAGTGACCGTGACAACAAGGGAAGAAGCCTGTCCTCGTCCAAAATATATAATATTAGAAACGAAGAGTGGAAGGCGGAGAAATAAAACCACGAAAATTTTGCTGATACTCTGGTATATTTGAAGAAATTTGAAAAGCTGAAAATATATATGAAAATAAAAGCATTATTTATTTATTTCATTAATGGACTCAACAGTTCGTCATTTGCCAATGTCATGTTACAGAAAACTCAATATATAATAGTCTTCTATCTTTCTCCAGAGGAGTCGCATTAGCGTCTTCACCCTGGGTAGCCGCGTCTTCTTGTCTTCATCCAGAGGAGTCGCCGTAGCGTCATCACTTCTAGAAGCAGCTCGACAGTCACGTTCACTCCCGAGCTTGTAGCGGGACTATTGACATTTTCTGATTAATTTAACGTGATATTAAACACTAAATAACTAACAAATAACTGTAGACATTAAAATAAAAAATTGCAACCTTCGTTTCCCGCCATTTTCAAGAGAACCAACAAAAGCATTTATAAAATAACATCAAATTCTAATATCAAAAATGATTGGACCTCTCCAGCCAGTTGCCATTAGGCTCTCTCTATAGACCGCGGTGAGTTTTTCTCCCCCATGCCTTTAGCGAAACCTATAAATTGGAAGGTCGTATCTGCGAAGCGAGCTGAGGTGAGAACGAACGGTGCCTCAATAGAGGTAGTGATTTCTGTGGCGAATGTTTTTAGATTCGCTTTGCCTTTTTATTTATTTGTGCAGTTATATCAAAGTCAGACAGAGATGGGGTTTTCGAATGTTTTTGATAGTATTGATTGTCTAATCAACGGCATAGGCGGCAGAAATAAGGCCAAAGATTCAGTGAGTGTTTTAATTTTTAAAAAAAATTAGGATTCCGTGTCTCAAAACGTTAAGTTCGCCTTTATACATACTTGTGTAAAAAGTTTATTATTAAAAAAAGGAACCTTTATAGGATCACTTTATTGTCTGTCTGTCAGGACCTATATCTCAAAAACGCGTGGATGGATCAAGTTGAAATTAATACCTAATACTCAGGTCTGCAACTTCATGCACCCGTGAGAAAATCAAACTTCTACGTCAAGGCAATCAAAAGATATGGCTGTTTCTCGCATATTTGTATGAAAATGCAAGAAAACCAAAACCTATAGAGTACTTCCCGTTGACCTAGAATCATGAAATTTGGCAAGAAGCTAAGTCTTATAGCACAAGTAAAGGAAAATAATCCGAAAACTGTAAATTGGTATTTACGTCCCTCCAAAAAATATTTTTTTGTTATTACAAACTTATATTTGCAGATGATCAACTAATCAGGAGTACAGTGCGTGAGGCGTAAGCTCAGGTTTGCATTTGTGTGAGTGCACACAGATAGTTTAGAGTGATATTCGGCCTGAGGCGCGACGCGTCCTACGCATACTAGGTATACACAGCGGGACGCCACCCTGCCGCACCGCACTCCACCTCTTGTACCGCTAGCAGCTTGACGATCACTCACACAAATGTAAACCTGCCCTTACGCTTTTCATTAGAGCAAACTAACGGTTAAGTTGCGTTGCACGGAAGCCTCGGGGCGCGAGTCCGACTCGCACTTGGCCATTTTTTTTATTTCCTTCCTTTTTCATTCTTACTTTCTGTCTTTCTTTCTTTAGAAGATTATAAGAGATACGATGAGTTTGGAGGTGTGTTATGGTTGCAGCAGAAACTATGTCGTCTCTGTTTTCTGTAGGAGAAGACATGAGTTTAAGTTTGTCTGTTATTAATATAATTATAATGGTGGGCACTTTACTTAGCTATTCGTATTTGCGTATTTATCACTAGCTGTACCCCGCAACTTAGTTTGCGTAGAGGAGGACGATGGAGAGGATGGAGGAGATCAGGAGGCAGATCTTCCTCTCTGGATCCTTGTTTCCACATCACATACCGCCATGGTTAATAGCCTATGAGCTGTCCGGATATTTCACCTGTATTCTATTGAAACTCCCATCAAAATCCCTTCAGTAGTTATGGCGTGATACTTGCACAAAGTCACAGATAAACAGGCAACAGGCAAAAATTCTAAAAATTTGTGTTTTGGCATCAGTATCGATCCTAAAACACATTACAATTATTATTTTCAAAAAATATCCAATGTATAGACACAACTTTTTTACAGTCTTATTATATGTATAGATTATTGCCATGTGTGGTTGGTATTCTTGACAAAATATTTGTCTTATTTGTACGTATGTCAAGTATTTAACAAATACGACAAACAACTAATAGCGAAAACGAATAGCCAAGTGAAGTTCCACCATAATGATGATACACAGTAGGTCCAGAATCAATTTTAAAGTACCTTCATGCGAGCCAGGTTGCGCAGCCAGCGGTGTAATGCCCGGGAAATGTGCCCAATGGGCCGAGTTTTATGTCCAATTCGCCCCGATGTATAGCGATTTCCGCGCGGGCCGATACTGCCATGAATTTTATTGACTTTTGATTATGTACGCATAGGGTTGACAGTATTTAATTAAATCGATTACGAAGCAACACTAAAATGTTAATTTAATCTTGATCTCTGTAGGATAAAAAGCTAACTGCTTGCAAAGTAGAGTAACTTGTAAATATATATTTTTTAAACTATTAGAATTCATTGAAGTAATTCTGTCGTAGCTGCATTCAGCACTAAGTCATTTCTTGCCTTTTTACTGCAAATTAATGGTACGGTGGAACACAGAGAAAGGTGTACAGGAGAGTTTTTTTAGGTTGAGATTTTCTCAAAAAATACTTGACCTATTGCAGAAATTCTTTCACTGTTTGATAGATAAAAGTCAAAACTATGTAACTGTAAAAGAATTATTAAATTAGGTCCAGTAGTTTTTGAGAATATCTCAACGTTATTGAGGCCCCCTGTATCCTTTTCTCTGTTTTCGACTGTACCTACTGTTTTTTGTACTGTACTTACATGTTTATGTTACAAATAAAAAGATCATTTAATTTAATAAAATCTCTAACAGCAAGGGATAGTTACATACTTTAACATGTGTAAGACATGCAAAGATTTTTTAAATTCCACGTAACAAAATCCCGGTCTTCGGCACCATTTTGTAACGCCCCGTAATCAGGCAGGAGAGAGCATCCCTAATCCGCACTCCTGCCCAATTCCAGGGCTGATGAGGTGCTTAGAGCCCTGATGAGATCGGCGAAGTGCAGCCCTGAATAATTGATTGTTCCTCCTCCGCCCTGATTTTATTTGATAAAGACCTGAAGAGTTTTATCTTTAGCGGTAATGACAACAAGAGTTACCGTGAATAAATTTTGAGTTCGCCCCTTTGGTTACATAACGTACAATTATGAGAGTCATACCGCAGCCGTTATACAAAGCTGATTTTGATTTTGACATTTGATTTGCAAGTGTCTTATTTTGTAAACAAAAACTGCCAACATTTTAAGCTTTTCTGTGATTATTGCATAGTTATTTTCACATTATTAGATCGGATCACTTTATTTTCACAATGATGAACAGGTTAATTAATCGGTTCCTTCAGTGTTACATCACGACAGGCAATTAGACGATCGTATTTGTTTACAAAATAAGACACTTGATTTGGGCTTCGGAGCAGGTGGTGCAGTGTTGGGTGTCCTAACCAACACTGCATCGGATAGGACACATGATACGGAGATCCCAGGTTCAGTATCAGTTTTTATTATAGAAATAAATGAACTTTTTACATTCATGTAATCATATCTCATGGCTGGGACCCCGTTTCGGATCCGTAGGTCATTACTGATAGGATTGTATGCGTTTACTTCAATACGACGTGGTTTTCGAATATACGTGTGTAGCTAGGTATGAGTGGAGACAAGCGATTCTCGTTCTAAAATTAAATTGTAGTACGTATTAGTTAGCCCACAATTAGGAGTGCTCGGGGTGTCAGTCGGGTCGCGGATGTTTCGCAGTTCCCGTGGCTCGGCAACAATGGCACGAGGTGGAACACCCCAGGAAGTTTAGTAGGTATTCCGCCCCTTCAGGGCGGGGAGCCCGACATAATCAACACGATCACTACACGGAAACCTGTTTTACCTGGGAAAAAGGACATTGGTTGCAGATATTAATTACAGTCAAATGGGCAATTAATAGAATCTTCTATCTTACATATTAGAGAGGAAATGACAATGCCAGATTCTGCCCCACCATCAACCGCAAGTTGTACAAGATAACGAATAAATGTAAAAGTATCTCCGTTTTTTATTAAAATTATTGGTTTAAATTAAAGTTATGTACAAGTTGCAATTCGAAAAAGACAGCCTTATTATGAATTCAGAAAATAGTAAGAAATCGAAGCGATTTATTCATTGTTTTTGTTATTCGTCTACAGGAGTTGCGAGAGTAGTAGAAAGTGATACTGATTATGATTATGCAATATGAAACCTGTAATAAGTCCCCAACAAATGATAGGTACAGCTTAAATGGTCACGTAGTTTTGTAGGTGGGGCAAAACTCCATTGAAATGTGGCAATGTCTTTTTGGATTTGGAAACTCTATAATTAAACGTACAAAGGCAAAGGGAGATTAAACATTAAACGAGCTAGATTAAGGCTGGATTACATTTTCCATTCAGCTCCATGCCTTAATATACTCTCAGTGTCCACGCCCACACGAGAATTAGTACACTCGACACCACATCAAGTGACATTTGAAGTTAGATTTGAACTCTTATACAGTAGATAATAAGAGTGGTGCAAATTGCGTTTTCTAAATACTTTTATACGCTTGTGTAGTGCTAGGAAAGCTTAATTCCTATGCTGTTATTAATAAACCTAGTTAAACTCACTTCCCTTAAATCGTGTTGCTATCCCTTTCACACTTCGTTAAAAAAGGTTAAGATAGAAAGGGACAGCGGACCTAAACGGTGACGTAACTTTAAATCATATTTATGAATACGTGGCTTAGAGTGTATTTCTGTATATTTAAGGTAGTATTCATAAACACCTAATAAACGTTTAAGCCTTAGCTCCCTTTCTAAAATAATGTTTTTTACGAAGTGTGAAACATGCAACATGGTTTAAGGAGTGACGTTAAGGGCCTTCCAAGAGCCAACTAGCGCCGCCAATCTTGAAAAAATAATATCTTCCAAATTAATCAATTTTATTAAAAAAAGCTATTTACAAAATGTATGAACACTATTTTTCAATATACAATACATGGCATAATTACGACAAGCTAAATTGTAGTTCACAAATGTGCCAAAAACGGCCGTTTTTCGCAATTATGCGAACTACAACTTACCGAAATAGAATCACGTTATAAATAAGCATTTAAAAAACAGTATTTATCATAATAAACATTTTGTAAATAGCTTTTTTAATAAAATTGTTTATAATGGAAGATATTATTTTAAAATTGGCGGCGCTAATTCGCTCATGGAAGGCTCTTAAACTATATCGCTAACAGCACTAGTATTTAGAGTGCCACAGTATAACCTTCAAAACATCGTCACCGCCAGCGATACCACTCCGCACCCGCGACAACAAATAGCTCGCGGCCGCCGCCGCTCGACACGCCACAGCGCAATAAATCCGGCTGTCCAATAAGCGCGATATACGGCTGGAGTTCACCCGCTGAATTACAGGCGGTGGCGACAAGCCATGGGGACACAGCACTGTACCTACCCAGAACACCAAAGTTGAGGCACGTTGCACGTTTCCTGAAGCTACCTGCAACCGGTTAGTTAGGACGATTTTAATTAAAAGCTCCATTCCTTGACGAGCAGCGCCTCCTCGTCAATTGCGTCCGATTACAGCGATTTCTCAGTTTACCTACAGATGGATTTCGTGACGTCACTCGAGTCTAACCGTTTTAATGGCCATCGGACATTGTCATCATTATTATTATTTGAAATCAGAGTGTTGGTACACGCCCAAGGCCACTGCGATCTCAAAGGTCTATTGTGGCCGCGCACCGAGTACTTATATCTCGCTCCCAAGGCCAACGTCCTTCAGGAATCGTATGATGCACTTGGGTGAGAGAGTCCTAATATCCTCGGGTGGCATTATGTGTCCACCTAAGGCTCGGCTTCTGCTGTGAATGAGTGCTCCACACTCACAGAGGACGTGCATGGGGGGTTCCTCGGCTTCGCAGTAGAATCTTCAGGACAGGCACATTCTGTTAAGATGTTCATTTAGCCTGCAGTGTCCAGTTAAGGCTCGTATAAGTATCCTCAACTCTGAGCTGCCTCAAGACTCAAGGCCAGTGATTGTGTGTCTACTCTAGACCTAGGGCGTCTGGAGGAAGTGTGATTATAACGGCTAAAATAAACTGGTGACACTACAGCATCTTTTTATTTGAACCCCTACCAACCTACCTTATCTGCTGGTGTGCTTGGCCTGGCCTAAAACCCCCAACCGCCGCAGTGGCGCCCAATGTGGGGCAACGGTAGCGGGGGTTATTCATACAAAACTGTCGGCATAAAACACCCAGAACACATTGCTTGTTAAATTTTGTAAACCATACATTAATTGTGAAGCAACGTGAACGTTGTATTTCTCACTTAATTATTAAAGCTAACATTGTGTTTGGATTCAAGCGAATCACAATACCCATGTCTCCTTTAATAAACAAGAGTCCCGTAATCGCGTCCCGTCGTCGACTTTCGCAAAAAACGTGACCCGCTCCAAAACGTCAAATAAAATACGATATTAACCCTTGCCGTTACATTTACACGGTCATAAGTTTCGGATTAAAAAAGGGGGCGAGCGGTGAATGGGAAGGAATCGCCGGGATGAGATGGGTCGCCATTGTGCCCTTGCGTAACGGCTGCGCGTACCGATATAGCCACTGGCTTTACAAGTGGACAGTGGGGGTTCGGAAGTGGTGAGTGGAAATTAGGAGTTGTCATGATCATGAGATCTCGGACTTATGATACGAAGGTTAGAGTCCTCGGTCAAGTCTACCATGTACCTACCCATGGAGCAACGAATTCGGGCCCTGGCCGATAGGGCTATATAGAACGAGTCGCGTTAGCGATCGACGCAACGCCGACGAGCTGTCAAACTAATGTCACTTTGACAGCTCCGCGGCGTTGTGTCGATCACTAACGCTGACTCCCCCTGTAGCACGCTGAAGCCCCTTGTAGCACGAGTCTGCGTTAGCGGTCGAGGAACGTCGCGGAGCTGTCAAAGTGACATTATTACAAGGCGTTTGACATTAATTTGACAGCTCCGCGGCGTTGCGTCGATCGCTAACGTGACTCGTGTTCGCCCCGCTAAAATTTTATCAAGGCCAGGGCTCTGATCGGGTACCTTGTTACTTTGTAGTACTATACGCTCGCTGTAACAGATCCTGACTCAGATCCAGTCAAGAACTGTCTAACAATAACCCAAAAAAAACATGTGGAAAGTTGCAGTTTTTTTTGGGTTTTGACCACTGATTTCCTATAAACAACTAGATACACAAAGGTCTTACTAAAACAATTTAAAAACGTCCAAATAAGGGTCCTCCAGATAAGGTCCAATAAAGCAAATGAGGGTCCATTCATCCGTTTTGACCTTCTTTGCGCTCGGACATTTTTAGAAGGCAGACTGTGTATCTAGTTGTTTATAGGATATCAATCGTTTTGACATATTATTTCAGACGTTTTGAAATTATCTAGCTTCAAAATAAAAGCAAAGTGGTATAATCCAAATTGTCGTAAAATAATGTACGTTTATGTATGTAGCACTATCTAAGCTCTGAAGAGATCACTTGAGCGCTTTCAGGCCCGGGTCGCGTCGTGTGTACGCGGCCGTGCAATAATAATCTGACCCATGTTTCGCGTCACACATGTCATCTGAATGTTATTACGGGCCCTGACGCCACTACCAACGTATCTCCAAGTAATTCCACGTAATTCTGGGGGAATAAATGAAGTTTTCCCATTTCTACTAGCAGAAATACGTACGTACGTGGAGACAGAGAGAAGTGTACAGGAGAGTTTTTAAGGTTGAGATTATCTCAAAAACTAGTTGACGTATTGCAAGAATTATTTCATTGTTAGTTAAATAAAAGTTAAAACTGTAACTGTAAACGAACTATTAAATTCGGTCCAGCAGTTTTTGAGAAAATCTCAACTCTGTGTACTTTTCTCTGTCTCGAAAATAGAGAAATGTATATCGGGGACCTCAATAAGGTTGAGATTTTCTCAAAAACTACTGGACCGAATTTAATAATTATTTTACAGTAACATAGTTTTAACTTTTATCTATCAAACAGTGAAAGAATTTTTCAATAGATTAAGTAGTTTTCGAGAAAATCTCAACCTTAAAAACTCTCTTGTACACCTTTCTGTGTTCCACCGTACCTACTGTTTCTTGTACTTATATGTTTATGTTACTGTGGCAAATAAATGATCATTTAATTTAATAAAATCTCTAACGGTAAGAGATAGTTACATACTTTAACGTGTGTAAGACATGCAAAGATTTTTTAAATTCCACGTAGAAAAATCCTGGTCTTCGGCACCATTTTGTAACGCCCCGTAATCACATCATCATCAAATCAGAGAAAAGTAACAGGAGTCCTCATTTTCACAACAAATGTACGATTAAAAAAATGTTTTAAAGTTACTTAGTATCTTGAATTGTCAGCTATCCTTTGTTTCTCGTGTGCTTTAGTGACCGAACCTATTTGTCAGAGTTATACAGGCCCACAGGCCTCTGACGTCGCCTAACGACTGCTGTCAGGCGACAACCAACTTCTTAACGTGCTTTCCGAGGCATGGAGGGACTCAGATGAAAGTGTCACTAGCGGTCACCCATCCAGGCCTTGACCTCGCCCAACGTTGCTTAACTTGTACGATCGTTTACAACATGTGCGAGTACATAACTGGCCTACGTACGAGCCCCTTCCGCGTCACCTCCAAACATCTGATCTTATTCAATATGTCGTATATCTTTCGACATTTTGGTAGTAAAACTCCCGCATATAAACCTATCTAGGTGAGTACCATATATCTTTTGTACATATAATAAGACTGTAAAACAGTTGTGTCTGTACATTGGATATTTTTTGAAAATAATAATTGTATTGTGTCTTGTACTGTCTCGCTGTGATACCGCAAAGATCAGAGCCAGTGACGTCAGGAAGGTGAAACATAAGTAATTGTTCCTTGGTGCGAACACGGAAGGCATTGTAATTTATAAAATTAACTGCTTTGTACAATGTCGCGTCTTCTCGAGATGTTTGCGACGGGAAGTAGGTAAGACCTTGCAGTAGTATAAAAGAAGACCTTGCTGTTTGATGGCAGAAATAGGTCAGACTAGCTGTACCCCGCAACTTCGTTTGCGTAGAAAAAGTTCTATGCTCACATACCGCCGTGGCTTATAGCCTATGAGCTGTCCGGATATTGCAGCTATCTCCTAGTGAAACTCCCATCAAAATCCTTTCAGTAGTTATGGCGTGATACTTGCACAAAGTCACAGACAAAAATTCTAAAAATTAGTGTTTTGGCATCAGTATCGATCCTAAAACACATTACAATTATTCTATTCAAAAAATATCCAATGTACAGACACAACTTTTTTACAATCTTATTATTATATGTATAGATTTAATAAACAGTCTAAATCAGTCGAGTTGTCATTCCACTCTAATGTCCGTCCCTACATATGGCATGTAGTAGAATCTGTTGTAGAAGCGATAACCGATAGACAGGTTCTTGAACGGAGACCACGAACGGGTAAACGTAGCATGAGATGCTTAGCTGTGTTTAGCCCCAAACCATCATCATCATCAGTATATTTATATTGCCCCACTGCTCGGGCACAGACCTTCCCTTACATCGAGGGAGCTCGGGCCATAATCCACCACGCGGGCCAAGTGCGGGTTGGCGGATTTCACATGCCTTAGATTTTTTTTCTTCTTCTACGGCATGCAGGTTTCATCACGATGTTTTCCTTCACCGTTTTGAGAGCACTCGGTAGATGTACGTAAGTTTTTCCGTCGACAAAAACCGAGGATAACTCATTGGTACATGGCTGCCCTAGCTAGGAATCGAACCTGGGACCTCCATATTGCAAGTCCATTGACCCAACCACTGAGCCACCGAGCTCTCAACCACACGACAAGAATACCAAGAATCCTTGAGGCGATTTAACCTTTGACTTCCAAATGACTCTGGAACCGATATCTCGTCTCAGAGTTACTGTTCCACCAGACATACAAGTACATTGTTGTGGCATCATCTATTCGGCAGTCGTTAATTATTTACATTCATAATAAGCGGCACCCTTTGCGAACAATTAACGAGTTGCCTCAAAGAAAACTTCGCGTTCGGCTGTGTCCGGAAACAAGCCCCTACCATAGACACCTACAAACAGAAATTATTTCAAAAAACAAACAAAATAAGACTGCAAAAAAACTATCTCCTTTTGATTAATAATGGGTTCGTAGTCCAGTTGCGAGTACACGTTGAAAACGATCGTACAAGTTAAGCAACGTTGGGCGAGGTCAGGACCTGGATGGGTGACCGCTAGTGACACTTTCATCTGAGCCCCTCCGTGTCTCGGGGTGCATGTTAAGCAGTTGATACCGGTTGCTATCGCTTGACAGCAGTCGTTCGGCCACGTCAGAGGCCTACGGGCGGCCTGAATAACTCTGACAAATAGGTTTGGTCACTAAACCACACGAGGAAAGAAAGATTAATTTTTATACCCTATGACACTCTTCAAGACGAATCTAACGATACATCGTACATCAAAATCCATCAAGCCGTTTGGGCTACAGGATGGCAGGAAGGAATGGACATACATACATACACCCGAAAAACATTACCCTCCTTCTGGTACAGTCGGGTAAAAATCTAGAATAAATGGGAAGTGGAAATTTAGGTTTTTTAACTCCCGTTGCAAAAAGGGGGGTGTTATAAGTCTAACGTGTATCAGTGAATCTGTATATCTGTCTGTGGCATCGTAGCTCCCAAATGAGCGAACGGATTTAGATTTAAAATGATTTGATCTTAGCTATGATTCTAAAAGATCTTGCTCATCCGTTTGAAGATCATCAGCTATTTTTTAGTTGATGAAAGTATGTGATCAACTTCCATAGGTCTGATAGATTTAAAATTTGGTGCATTCAAGAAACTGACGTAGGATAAATGACATTGCCAAATTTCAATGGATCTTTTCCCCACCTATACAAAACTGCGTGTACATTGAAGCTGTACCCATTTTGTTGGGGACTGATTGCAGATTTCATATTGCATAATCATAAACAGTATGAGTTGCGAGAGTTAGTAAAAAATGATAACAAAAATAACGAATAATTCGCCTCGATTTCTTAATGTTTAATTTGCAGCACTATCTGTTACATTGTCTGATGGTGGGCCCACAATAAGAAAAAATATGTCACGTTACAATGAATGATTAACGGTAAAACGTACAAAAACTTTAAAATTTATTTTTCGACGCGCAATTTGTACAAAATTTTATTTTAAACCAATACTTTTAAATAAAATAAAAAACGGAGATATTTTTACATTTTTTCGTTATCTTGTACATCATGCGGTTGATGGTGGGGCAGAATCTGGCATTGTCATTTTGTGCAAAGTCAAAGTCAAGTCAAATTTCTTTATTGCAAGTAAGCACGTTGAGTACATTTTTGCACGTCAATATATTTTTTGGAATTTACATTTACACCACTTTGCAAGGAAAAGGTGCCAACGCTGAGGAGAAAAAGTGGCAAAAAACTCTCAGCAACACATCTTTTAAAACAATGATTACTTAATTACTATACAGTACGTAACTATTACTATTGTTAGTAAGTTTATCCCTCATGCGGAACCGGCGACACACACCATGCATGTTCATCGTTTAAATAGTCATCTATCCTGTAATACGCCTTCTTAACAAGTGTTCCTTTAATGAAATTTTTAAATTTCCTCTCTGTCAACGTCGTGACACTTTCTGGCAACTTGTTATAAAAGCGAATACAGTGCCCCATGAAGGATGTACTAACCTTACGTAGTCTGAATCCTGGAAATGCAAGTTTATCTCTATTTCTTGTATTATAACTATGTGTGTCACTGATTTTTGGAAATAGAGATATATTTTTGCGTACGTACATGATATTTTCATAAATGAATTGGCTAGTTACCGTCAGTATATTAATATTTTTAAACAATTCCCTCAGAGATTCTCTACAACGCAGATTGTATATAAATCGTATTGCCCGTTTTTGTAGTATAAAAATGGTCTCGATGTCGGCTGCCCGTCCCCACAGAATGATTACCATACGACATGATGCTATGGAAGTAACTGAAATAAACCAACCTTGCGGTAGCCACATCTGTCAGTTGTCTAATTTTTTTGACTGCATAGGCGGCTGAACTAAGTCTATCGGCTAATGATGATATATGTGGGCCCCATTGTAACTTTGAGTCTACAGTAACCCCAAGGAAGACCGTGCTTTTAACAAAATCTAATTTATCATTATCCAGGACCACATTATTTTCTACTTGCCGCACATGTGCCAAAGTAGGAGTAGTTTTTTTTTGTAATAATTACAGGTTAATCGTATGTTATTACGTTTCTTAGTACTACTTATAATAAGGATGTTATATCAAAAATATCCCGTTGTATCTTAATAATTAAAAACTCGTAAAAATATTTCAGACGTTTATTATTCAAAGCAAAGCGCGAAAAGTAGGTATCCTTGGTAGGGTTCCGTCGAGCATAATAGGATACTGAGCTGTATTGTTCCCATAATTAATTATACTGTTATTAAACTTGCTTTGAAATAGTTTCCTTTTTTAAATGCCTAGTTTTCTGCCTGTTGTGAAAATATGAGCTTAATAATATTTACAGCAATATAAATTATTGCCAGAGGACTAAAAATCCACAATAAATATAGAACAGTAAGTAAGTCATTTTAGAGTTAAAACTATAGTGAGGCATTACAAATTATTATATATAAACGGATATCACTCACTTATATTGTTAAAGTGGGCAATTAGACCGACAGTTTCGTCCGATTTATAATATCTCTAGGTTACACGTGTCGCGAAGCAATGTTGCGCACAGACACGGGCCCGCCTGGTACGGTGCTACGGGATGAGTGGTGTGGATAGAAGGGATGAATCACTAGTTTTAATTGGAATATATCGAAAAACTAATTTCAGATATATCCTCAGAATGAGATCGAGGCAGATTTTGGCATAAAAAGTATTCCACTACAAATTGGCTAATACATCACGTTGCGGTGAAACTGAAAATTATTCATTAGCCAGGCATTTCGCGCTTTGTCGAGCGACTGGCATAATGACGTCACTAATTGATATGGAGTACGCACTCCGCGCAAGAAAATGGCGCCGACGTGAAAGCTATTTGAATATTCATTGATGCCGTTAAATGTGCGGTAGGTGAGGTGTTTCGTACGGCATCAAATTGCCAACAGGAGCTGAAGGCTGAAAGCTTTGCAAATGCTATGTTAGGTTTCACTTTGCTGCTTATAATGTACCTAAGAAGGTTTCATACATACGTAAACTCATTCTTGTTTCCCGTAGACGATGCACTTCCATCTGATGCGATCCTGGTACACAATTTTCGCTTCCTCCATAAGACAGTTCCATCCTTTTTACCCACTGGTTGCGACACTCAACCTGTCATCTACGCTAGTTTTGAAACATGAATAGGGTATTATTATTATTATTTGGTATCACGGTGTTGGTACACGCCCAAGGGTCACTGCGACCTCAAAGGTCTATTGTGGCCGCGCACCGAGTTCTTATATCTCGCTCCCAAGGCCAACGTCCCTCAGGAACCGTACAATGCACTTGGGTGAGAGAGTTTTGATATCATATCCTCGGGTGGCACCATGTGTCCACATGTGTGTGAATAGGGTAGCAAGAATATTACTTCTTTTTAAGGTTCTGTGCCTCAAAACGAAAAAAAGGAACCCTTATAGGATCCCTTTGTTGTCCATCTGTCTGTCAAGACCTACATCTCAGAAACGCGTGGACGGATCAAGTTGAAATTATTACCAAATACTCAGGTCTGCAATCTAATGCAGCCGTGAAAAAATCAACCTTCTACGTTAACGCAATCAAAAGATATGGCCGTTTATGTCGCATTTTGGCGCATATTTGTATGACAATGCAAGAAAACCAAAACCTATAGGGTACTTCTCGTTGACCTAGAATCATGAAAATTGGTGTCTATGGGTATCGGTGACTACTTACCATCAGTTGACTCCCTTTTGTCTTTCTTTAAAAAATCATTTTCAAAAAAACGTTGCAGCAAACATTATGCAGAACAATAGAACTCGATGATCTAACTCAACTCCAAATGAGAAAAGTTACGCTAAGCCGCGCATAAACCGAAGCGAAGGCGGCCAAGTAAAACGCAAAGCAAACCCCCATTTATTATTCCTCAATCTCACGGTAATATATCTGAATACCACTGAATTTTACATTCCTGAAACGAATAGTAACTTCAGCATTTCCTTAAGACGCACTCCAAGCTCGCTGGAAATCTCGCCTGAATTTTTCAGTAAACATCTCGTGGTACAAAGCGACGGATTCGGCAAACAGCGGGCATTCCGCGGTAAGCCCGAGCGAGACGTTGCACCGCGACGTGCTTTGTTGATCTGCGAACCGACCGACGTACACTAGTTTATACAATGTTGCGGTGAATTGTGTGACCTCTATCTATTTGTTTCTATTGGAAAACCAATAGCTAGGTAAACAAATAATAGTAGAGACAATTCGATAGGTAAAACTGGCACAGAAACTGGTCATGCCTATAACTTATTTTTATTAATTGGCCTGCCAGATTTCCAGCTGCCAGTTGCCAGAAAGTGGCACGAAGTTGACAGAGAAGAAAAGACATTGCCACATTTCAAAATAAATCATATCGATTTCTTACTATTTTCTGAATTCTTAATTGTTTTTTTCGACGCGCAACTTGTACAAAACTTTATTTTAAACCAATAATTTTAATAAAAAACGGAGAAATTTTTACATTTATTCGTTATCTTGTACAACTTGCGGTTGATGGTGGGGCAGAATCTGGCATTGTCATTTAAACAATTTCATTAAAGGAACACTTTTTAAGAAGGCGTATTACAGAATAGATGACTATTTAAACGATGAACATGCATGGTGTGTGTCGCCGGGTCCGCATGTAGGATAGAGTTACTAATAATAGTAATAGTTACGTACCTAGTTATTAAGTAATTGTCATTATGTTAAAAGATATGCTGCTGAGAGTTTTTGCCACTTTTACTCCACAGCGTTGGCACCATTTCCTTGCAAAGTGATGTAAATATAAATTTAAAAAAATATGTTGACGTGCAAAAATGTACACAACGTGCTTACTTGCAATAAAGAGATTTGACTTTGTCATTTGCCAATCGCAAATTAAAGAATAACGAAAGATATCTTTCCGTTTTCCTCAAGAGGAGTCACCAGACGCGAATGGAGCCCTGGACGAATGAGTTCAAAGTCTACGTTCACTCCTGAGAGTCTATGGCTCGTATTAATAGTCTGAGCTCAAATCCGCCTTCAAGAGCGAAGTCAGCTGATACACTCTCAAGACGTAATCACCATCTCAATGTATGTCATTTATTAATAAACCAACCTTGAGGGCGTATCACGTGATGTCTTTCTCAAGTCGCGGTTCGCCTGCAATCAGCAAATACGTTCTCAAGTGTGAATTTGACAGTTCTCTTGAGAACTATTAATACGCCGTTACTCATGTGATACCCGATTCCTAAACGCGCACCTAAGTTACGTTTATTAATAGGAACGCCATCATGAGGTCGTTCTCAAGATTGACTTTTGAGCTGAGAGTGATTTATTAATACGAGCCTAGGAGTCTAGCTCGAAACTACATGCCTTGCATAAACTAAACTCCAGCATATTGATATTCGCGAACATTTTCTGATTAATTTAACAACAACCACTGTGAATGTACTAAACGTTATAAACGTTGTACCCATTTCCAACAGATCCTCTGTGTAGTTTTAGAGCCGTCATTCACGTCAAAGGCAAATACTGCGAAGCGAAAAAACATTACGATCGTTCAAACATTGAAATTCTTCCATATTCCGCTGCACTTCCAGAGATGGAAATAAAATACCAGAACCGATAGAAAACGTATCAGTTTCACCATCAATTACAAAATCCAAACATAGAAACTATTGCGAGATACGAGTGCTCGCGAGAAACTATAGGGTGGGTGTAAAGAGGGTGTCACACTGCCGCCGCAGGGGTCGGAGACCAGGTTATGAGGAGATTTGTAGCCATTTATACCCCGTCGATAATCGACCAGCTTTTCGCAAGTCCCCTGGATCTTCTAAGGCGCGCACAGATATCCTTCTAGGTCTGAGGTCATTCTCGGGACAATAATGTTCCGTCCCAGAACCTCATGGCATGGTGCATTAGCATCCAGGGTTGCCTCTCCCTTTAAAACCTTTTAGTCGCTTCGTGGCTACCCACTTCTTCACGTTTCTTTTCTTATCGAAGGTTGCACACCACTCTGGCCAGCTGCCTAGGACGAGGAGCGGATTCTGCTGCCGAGCCGAGCCAACTACGAGAAGGCAAGATTGTTTTCTTCTGCCAACACTCCGTCACCTACAGATCTGTGTTACCTACGGTTCTCAAAACGATCAAATACCATGTCATGGCGTTTACAGGAATAAAGTGGTGGTGCTGCTTTACCATCTCTGTTCGTCGCACCATTTCATGGTTTAATCGCTTTTAGAATGGTAATACGGCTGCATCGTGGTTACGGGAGCATTATTCTTCATAGGCTTCAGGGCCAGCAGGTTACCTAGCTACTTACTTACTCCGCTGGCTCAGTGACCAGAAATGTGTCTTGGCCTCCGAAACGAGTAGACGCTAGTCATTGCGGTCCTGCACCAATTAGCGCCACGTATATGTCTGCAGTCGGCCCAGATCCCTCTCAACTTCGTCGCTCCAGCGATATCTTACCGACTTAGCCCCACGCAAACTCCACGGAGTTTCCCTAAACGTTGGACGAGGTCAAGACTCGGATGGGTGACTGCTAGTGACATTTTCATCTGAGCGCCTCCGTGTCTCAGAAAGCACGATAAGCAGTCGGTCCCGGTTGCTGTGGCTCGGCAGCAGTCGTTAGGCCACGTCAGGGCCTGACAATAGGTTTGGTCACTAAACCACACAAACGAAAAGCGTACGTATGGTGTTCAGTGTATGCCTAGCTTAACGCCTGGCTGGCCGAAGCGCGGGCCTCGCACCGAGGCGGCCGTCAGAAAGCAATCACTGAACCCGCGCGGAATCATTCGGCGGCGCCCTCAGCCGGAACAAAAGCGAATCACTTTGATCTGCAGCTGAGGTGGCTACACAGCCGGAACTTTAAAAGAACTTTTCCCTCTAGATTTCTGTTCAGTTGTCCCCAGTTATTATCTAGAACTACAGGGAGTTTCAAATGCCATAGTTACGTCAATCGAAAAGAACGAAGGCAAGGTCGCATACATCGTTTTACTTGCAACCAAAATGCTGCGTCTTAAAATTAAGAATGCCTTTATAAATCATTCTCAGGTCCAGTACAAATGATGGTGTAAGGATATTTATTTGACATATTCTAGATTAATAGATAATTTGTTGTAAAAGGGTTATTACATTATCGAAAAAAATATGGGTCCATAGGCAAGCATAAAACACACAGGTCAAAGATCAGATTCTTATGCAGTCCAGGGCTTAAATGAAAACAAAACTTTGCGAATGCACACATAATTAGTATTTATACGATATTTGAGAATAGATACGTCCATAGTCGACCAAACCCTTTACGTTTGTCTGCTGGAAGTCCGATTGACTAAGGTAGCAACTCGACCGCACAAATCTCGGCCGACGGTCGAGGAGTCACCTTTTTTCAAAAGTCACTCGATCATAAATCTCTCAACCGATGGTCGAGTGAACTTACCTGAACTGCGGGGCTAGCACGAGTCGCATTAGCGGTCGACGCAACGCCGCGGAGCTGTCAAACTAATGTGAAACGCCTTGACAGCTCAGAGGCGTTGCCTCGATCGCTAACGCTGACTCGTGCTACAAGAACTGTTAGTCGTCGAGTCGACCAAAGGCCGAAAGGTTGACGACCGTGTTACCTACGCCTTGTTGACAAGAACTGTCAAAACTGACAAAAACTGTCAAAAGACACTTCCCATAAAGTCCCATCTAATAGCCGCCCTACTATCGACTAGAGGCCGATAGCTTCAAACAATGAAATGAGAGCTCGCGCTATTGCCAAAGCGCGGAGTGATTGATCCCACCCGCGGCCGGTGCCTGGATCATACGCGCACGCTGCAATGATTGCCAAACGCCAGGCGAGGGGTGCATTGGCAGTGTTTGCGTTTCATTGTAACAGTGGAATACGAGACAATTGTAAAATTAGATAGGTCTCGCAATGTGAAGTCATAATCATGAAAATAGTCAACACAAAATATATCTCTAACGATGTCATTCTTCCTTCTCTCATTAACATCCTTTCTACTTTCGGGCATATCTTCAGGGCCGGCATACAACGTCAAGGCGCGGCGCCGTGCCGTCACATGGCGCGGCGTGTCACGGCGTCTGCCGGCACCGTCTACCGCGATTTTGGCAGTTCTTGTCAGATTCTGGTCAAAAACTGCCAAAAGTGTCAAAAATTATCAAAAACTGGAAAAAATACCAGAATTGTCAAGAACTGTCGAAATTTGATAAGAACAGTCAATATAGATAGATAGATAGATAGATAGATAGATAAAACATTTATTCATTTCTACAACACACAATACATATACACAGAAGAAATACACAATTGGTAGATAAATATAGATAACTAGAATAAAGAAGGTTACAATATAAATAGAAAGAATACAATTATACAATAATGAAAGTTCTACAAAACAAACAATATTTTAGGTATTGTCTGTGTGTCGCAGTAATGAATGGGCGCTGACTCAGCATGTTGCTGCGCGCGCGCACGCACGGGGCGGCGCGCGCGCAGCGCTGGTATTCTGTCAGTGCCGCCTAGTGACGTCACGGTCACTCCGTTGCAGCGACTCTCTTACAACTGTCAAAATCTGACAAGAACCGTCAAAATCTGAACAAATGACAGACAATCTTAACAGATGATCCCATTAGACAATAATGGAATCATCATCAGCCCGTATCACAGCTGGACATAATATGCCTCTCCCAAAGCATACCACTCAACCTGAATCTCAGCCTTTTGCATCCAGTCTCTGCCAGTCATCCCTCCATCTTATCGGGGGTCTACAGTATGTTTGCCCGTTCGTGGCCTCCATTCGAGAACCCGTCTAATTTGGTTGTCGGTTTTACGACACGACAGATGTGACCAACCCACTGCCACTTCAGTTTGCTGGTTCTATGAGCAGTGTCAACCATGTTTAGTCTCTGGCGGATATATACTCATTTCTCTATACACTAGAGAAATAGGAAGCATAGCTCTTACTTACTACTACGAAAAACATAATCCTCCTTCTTGCGGAGTCAGGCAAAAAACAAGGACTAGTCATTGGTTACATGGCTGAACTAATCGGGGATCGAACCGGTAACTTGGACCAACCACTATGCCACCGAGCTCGTAAATGTAACATAATTTCAGCAAATAAACAGTACAGAGGTTGACCCATGTTTAGCCACGGTAGTTTTCGAAAGAGTACCCATGGTCCTGTCCATGGTGGCGGTGGCGGAACACCCCAGGAGTTGTTGATGCGAGTCCAACATAATGACCCGTTCCCCCGGACGGGTGGTATATATTAGGTATTTCTCCTGGGCAACAAAAAAAGTACCTAAGTATTTTCTTTTCAGATTATTATCATTATCAATATTATCACGGATGAGTGAAGGAAGTATAACGACGGAAATATACAGAGCGAATGTTGACGGAAGAGTCGGCAGAGGTAGACCGAGAAGAACGTACGTCGACCAAATTGGCGAGGTCTTGAAAAAGGGTCAAGTACGGTCTACTACAAACCAACGAGCATGCATGAAGAGATTGATGAATGTGGAGGAGGCAAGGGTTGTGTGTTAGGATCGCAGCAGATGGAAGTCCATCGTCTCTCACCCCAGAATCAGGCGTGAGTTTATGAATAAATAAATATTATCGCGCACAAACCAATACCCAGACTCTCTGGAACCTGGACCATACCTACCTATTTATTTATTTAGCTTTGTTACCTCATACTTATTACATTTCAAATGATGTTAGTTTTTTCCTTAGCTGTGTTTATATCTATGTTAGTTATTTGTTATTAGGTAGTATGGTCCCTGTTAGGGTAAAAGCCTCCTCCATGTCTTTCCACCTTTCTTTGTCTTGTGCTGTTATCATCCAGTCTTTACCAGCTACTTCCACGATATCATCAGCCCATCTCTTTCTTTGTCGTCCCGCACTTCTCTTGCCAATACCTACCTATACTCCCTCTATATTATGTTACGGTGATATAAAATCCAATCGAATTGAATCAAACTGCCTCCCGGCGCTCTGGCGACTCGCCAGCAAATTAGCGATTTATTTTGTTTTCGTTTATATCGTTAAACTGGCCGACCCGTAAACCCGTAACAAACTGAATGAAACAAATATCCGCCAACTCGCCACTGGCCGGACGGGGCCCGCTGCGGGTTGCCACGCAATACCAGATGGACATTGTATAGAATAATATGGATTTTTGGCTATCTTATGTGACAAGGAATTGTAAAAGGCAGCCACCATACGAGGTATGGTCTCTGGGAGATGGCAAGGAATACTAGATTGGATTGATCTCACCGAATTGCAACTCCGCTGTCGTCACAAAGATAGGACCGCCTGAACCATCCCACAGCCACACTGCCCACATCAATATTCTCTGAGTTACATCAATGAGCACCACATTTCTGACCAATTCGAATCACAATTACCACCACCGGTTTTTCGCGCGAAAGGCGAACCACGAGTGAGAATGACAGTTGTTGTTGCGTTTTTTAGTAAGGCAAATGCGCCAAAATATCATACAGCCTAGCATTTCCATCGTCATCATCATCTTTTCTAATACCAATTTCATTAGATTTTAGGATTCTTAACAGAATGAATCAACTAAACTACGATGGGGCAGTTCAAAGCGCCTTAAAAGATTTTATTGATTCACGTCCGAATGATTTTTTTAGTAACGAGACCTATGGGTGGCAAAAGTGCATAGACAGCAATGGTAAGTTGATTAAATAAATATATTATATTTTAAAAAATCGACTTCATGTTCCTCCCTTACAAAACGCCAATTTCATATACCTAACAATTTCAGGACCTAATATTTTATTGTTACCTTTTGGGGTCGTAATTTCTCACAACTTACCATTGCAATTTAGTATCTTATTCCTAAATTATAGTACGGTGGAACACAGAGAAAGGTGTACAGGAGTTATTAAGGTTGCGATTTTCTTAAAAACTACTTGACCTATTGCAAAAATTCTTTCACTGTTTGATAGATAAAAGTTAAAACTATGTAACTGTAAAAGAATTATTAAATTCGGTCCAGTAGTTCATGATAAAATCTCAACCTTATTGAGGCCCCCTGGTTACTCATCTGTCTTCGATTTACATTCTAAAAATATCGCTTTCCAAAATGACCTATTCAAATTCCTAAATTTTATTTTCTCAAAATGACTTCCCACCATCAAGCAGTTTTGTCTATGCTTTCTTCCTCGTTTAAAATGTGACCAAAAGACTAATTTCCAAAAAGACGTGTTTTCATAATGGCCTCATCACAAAATCTCAACTTTTCTAAATAATCTCTCCTCAAAAGACCACGTCCAGAAATTACAAATTAATTTTAAGGAATAATAGTTTTTTTGGAAAACACGGCTAAAATATCCAAAACGAACTCATAAACTTGCAATAACTCAACCAACCTCTCAATACACGATAGTAGGTAACCCTACCGACGCCGGTGCATTGTACCAAATGTCCGCTATTTGTACGGGTCTAGCGTACCACTACCATCAGTGGCAGTAACGTCACTCGCTAACAACTGCGTAATATCGTTAGCTTCGAAAAAAATTCTTGCATCTATGGGCCAGGCTAAGTCTCCCCTTTCATTAGATCTACATTTGTAATAATGTCGATTATCTTTCTTTCATTTACTTTCATTCCATCCTTTTCTTTTCATGGACTGATCATATGGGGCAATTCCACGGATGTAAATAAGGCATTTGTAATGCAAAAAAAATGTGTTAGAGCCATTTGTGGAGTCCACCCACTCGAAACCTGTAGGCCGCTATTCAAGCGACTTAAGATATTAACGTTGACCTGTATGTACATTTTAGAGATAGGAACATTTGTAAAAAACAATCAAGAACTTTTTAACAATGTAGAACAAATACCTAGACTCCGAGACAGGGATGTAACGCAATTAATAAGACCGGCTTGCAAAAGTTCTCTTTGTGCAAAAAATTGTTTTAATATGACGATAAAAATCTATAATTACTTACCGACTAATTTAAGAGAACTGCCATTAAGACATTTTAAGGTAAAATTATATAAATGGTTATTAGACAAATGCTATTATAACATGAATGAATTTATTAACAATAATAATTGACATTGTAATTAATTAATTAATTTATTTGTGACATATTTAATATTTATTTGACATGGTGTATTTAATAATTAGTTTCATTTTGGAATATTTGGCAATGTTTTTTCTGACATTTTCAAATTTTTTAAGTATGACCGTAATATTTTGTGTTAATGTAATATTGGGGAAAAGTAGAATCCCACTGTGAAATTTTGCATGCCAAACATTTGGCGAAACATGTACGTACAATGTTTACAACTGCCATCCTTTATACCGTGTTTCGAGCAAATAAACTCATTTCATTTCATTTCATTTCATTTCTCTGTCATCATCATCAGCCCGTATCAGTCCACTGCTGGCATAGAGCCGACGGTGCTCTGTAACTGCTGGTACAATACGATTCTTGGCTAGCCACCTTGAGCAGGTCATCCCTCCATAGGTCTAAGGGCGTCCCATGCTGCGTTTATCATGCGTTTTATATGTCATTTCGTCTCATTTACTACAGGCGTATCGCTCATACCTCCAAAATTTTTGAATTTTCTTCTCATTTCAAAATTCTGCCTTCATTTTTGATACATTCACTTGACATCCATCCATTTACGGATATACTCTAGCTGTAACCTTAATATTACCTGTAGATTTAAACCCTTTTTCTAACATTGTTTCGTAAACCTTATTTCTTTCATCTACAAAATTAAACATTACAATTAAGAATTTTATTAACACCACCTATAAATCTGACTTTGTTTCTAATATCACATCACTCGTTTCTGCTGGCGTTACACTACACGTTATTACCTAATCACTAGCGAGTGACTTTAATACAGCATGCAGCCCCATGGTAGTGGTCCTAGCTGCGGTGTTTACACACATGTTTATACACGACCAATGCATTGGAGAGCTGAAAGAGCTGGCAGTTTTCCTATCGCCAGGGAACTTGGTTGGGGAAATGTTGCATCGTACGTGGATGGGTTTGCTAAACCCAAATAGCTTGTATATCGCTGATAGTGCTATAGCCGCTATATAGGTCGTTTATCAAAACATACGACAATTTATTTTAAAAATATATGGTGTCAGTGTTTTGCTAGATTCACAGGACTGACTTAATTTTGATTATTACTTATAGAGTTATATGTAGTTCACTGCATAGGTACTCGTATAGTTTATTTATTTATTTGATTAATGGACTCTGCAGTTCGTCATTTGCCAATGTCATGTTGCAGAAAATTCAATATATCATAGTCTATCTTCCTCCAGAGGAGTCGCCGTAGCGTCGTCACTCTGGACGAAGCAGCTCGACAGTCACGTTCACTCCCGAGCTCGTAGGGAGAACTCTTGATAAAAGTTGAAACTTCAGATCTTGCTGAAATTATCCAATAAATTCACCATACGGTCATTCCCGAACATGTTCTGATTAATTTAACGTGATATTAAACACAAAATAACCACTTTAGACATTAAAATAAAAATTTACAAATAATTTTTCAACCGTCGTTTCCCGCCGTCTTTAAAAGCCTATTCGTATAGTTATAAAAAAAAATCACCTCAGAGTTGGCACCTTTTCCTTGCAAAGTGGTGTATGTAATTTCTAAACACAATATTTACTTGCAATAAACCTGATTCAGCAGCGGCAGTCTACTTGTGTACATAATAAATAAACTTGATAAACAAACAAAATATCTGGTTTTATACAAAGAAAGTTAGTATTGTGAGCCAATATTTTTTCCCATTCATTTACATATCGTTTATTGCAAATAAATACATAAGAAAATGTGCAAACGCTGAGGAGAAAAACATGGAAAAAAAATCAGCAGCACATCTTTTATAAAAATTATAATTAACACAAACTCAAAATCAAATGTCAATTCCATTTCTTTCTATTCTACAAGCGTTAAGGTGCTGCCAGCTGTCAAACTCAAGCGCGAGACAGAAGATGTCCCGCAGCGGTGGAGTGAAGAGCACCGCAAAGTGACTCCATATTTGATTTTTAATAATTTTGAATGAATTTTGGCAGGGAAAATAAATACGCCAATAAAAGTCAGAGTATTTTTAAACAAGCTCTCGTATTTATAATACCCTACATTTTGATATATATTTTGAATGAATAACTATTTCGGTTTAAGCATAATTTTATTTTTAAAAGACATGGAAATGGTGTGCGATTTTTTTCTATCGAGCGAAGTTTGTCCAATCGTGTATCGGTATTCATCAGTATCTAAACAGACACCCATTTTTTTCAGACGTTTAATTTTAGTAGTTAATGCCGTAGCCTTCGTAGAAAATTTTAAAATCCACGCACGCCCAGCCAAGCCACTTGGCAAGCTTACGTTCGATGTGAATCTGAATCTGTGCAAATCGTACCATTCCCCGATATTGTGTACAATTCGGGCGCTAAGGCTGTTTACTTATTTAGATAGCAGGTTTGCGCGGGACACTCCGTGTTGACACGACAATTGTCGGCACACAATATTGACTCGAATTCTCTTGTTATTTCCTACAATCGCTCTCTAAAATACTTTGGCTGTTGTGTCAACTTTAAGGTCTAAAATGAAACTTATCTGTTTGTGTTGAATTATTACAAAACAATATTCTCGAATGTTATACAGGGTGTCCTTGAATTCATTTGACAAATTGAAACTGGGGGTTGTACTCATTAAATATTAAATTGGTACTTAAGGTTTTTTCATCATCATCATCAGTCTATTTATATTGCCCCACTGCACGGGCACAGACCTTCCCTTACATAGAGGGAGCTTGGGCCATGATCCACCACGCAGGCATACTGCGGATTGGCGGATTTCACATACATTAGATTTTTTTTCTTCTACGGCATGCAGGTTTCATCACGATGTTTTTCCTTCACCGTTTTGAGAGCAATCGGTACGTAAGTTTTTCCGTCGATAAAACCGAGGATAACTCATTGGTACGGTGGAACACAGAGAAAGGTGTACATGAGAGTTTTAGGGTTGAGATTTTCTCAAAAAATACTTGACCTATTACGAAAATTCTTTCATTGTTTGATAGATAAAAGTTAAAACTATGTAACTGTAAAGTAATTATTAAATTCGGTCCAGTAGTTTTTGAGAAAATCTCAACCTTATTGTGGCCTCCTGTATACTTCTCTCTGTCTTCGACTGTACATGGCTGCCCTGGCTGGAAATCGAACCTGGGACCTCCGTATCGCAAGTCCATTGACCCAATCACTGAGCGCGAGCTTAAGGTTTTTTACTAAATCAAAACTGCAAAAAAAATTAACTAATTACGTCACAAGTCACACAATGGCCTTAGATATTGCCAATAGGTCGAATTCTAGCGAAAGAAATCGTTGTCAAAAATTAAAAATGCCTTTAAATGTAAAAACTGCATAGCACAGTAACTGGATGTTGATGTCTGCGTTTAAAATTCCTTTGGCAAATGACAAATCAGATCCCTAAAAGCTTTTCCTATCGAATAAACTACAAACACATCGTATAAACTTATAAAAGAAGCTAACAAGGTCCGACGAAGTTCGTAAACCATCGGCACGTATTATTATGACGCAAGCCGGCGTCACCGCCCTCGACTGCGACTCGGTTTACTTAGCGGACTTAGCGCAACTTAGTCGCCGACTATTCACTTAGTTCGGCCGATGGACTACTTAGTTGGACTTCGCGGTTGGGCTGTAAGAACTTTGATTGATGTGGCATTTTGCTTCACTTCTTCGGGACAACGTGGTTGTTTGGGAAAGTCCGTTTTGGTTTGGCCGCAGTTATTCCTGTTATTAATTTAAGTATTTCTAATAAGTATCCAAGGTATTTTCAATGTTTAGTTCGTAAATGGAAATGACAAATCCTGTCCCACTATCAAAGTTCAACCGACAAGATAACGAATAAATTCATAATGGTATCTATTTTCTTTTGAAATAGCTTCATCCTAAAAGTAAATAAATAAAATAATTAATGTTTGTACATGAGAGAATATCAATGATATCACGTATTTCAATTCTAATGACTCATATAATAGGAGCGGTATAAAGCCTAAAGATTGTTAAAAAAAAGGAGTAGAAACTTGCTTTGAAGGAATTCTGTTAATAAATTATTTAGCTACTTATTTATAAACATCTGTAAGGGAAATGTTGGACAAAGTAAGCCTAAGTACAGTGAAACACAGAGAAAGGTGCACAGGAGAGTTTTTAAGGTTGAGATTTTCTCAAAAACTACTTGACCTATTGCAAAAATTCTTGTTTGAAAACTATGTAACTGTAAGAATTGTTAAATTCGGTTTTTGAGAAAATCTCAACCTTATTGAGGCCCCCTGTATACTTATCTCGGTCTTCGACTGTACAATTGCAAGTGCTTCTCAACTTCGTCCATTATGCCGTCTGAAATTCGTTTTCGGCCGCCATCTTGGAAATAAAGTTTGCGATCATTTCTAGCATCCCAATGGCTCTATAGTCGAAGTCATCAATCCACCTGATACCTTCTCCAAGCCCCTTCGGCTCCAAGCGCCCAAGTTCTGGTGTGGGGAAAGTTAGCCACTGCATCATGCAAAGCTTCGGAGCGAGAAGTCTTAATATGCTAATGTTCAATGCTCAGACTCGCTTGCCTCCAGCATGGTGAATTCTCAACTAGTTTTGATATTGACTCCGCTAAACTGCGAGGAAATTATATCCTTACAAAGTCGCAAAAGATTAGTCTAATATTCCGGCATCCACTTTGAAGTTAGCGCCATATTGCTGAGGAAAAATGAAATGTGAAGAGGATTTTGTTTTGGTGACTGTATTTATACAGGGTGAACAATGAGTTATCCTCAGTTTTTCGACGGAAAAACTTACGTACATTTACCGAGTGCTCTCAAAACGGTGAAGGAAAACAACGTGATGAAACCTGCATGCCCCGTAGAAGAAGAAAAAAATCTAAGGCATGTGAAATCCGCCAATCCGCAGTGGGCCCGCGTGTTGGATCATGGCCCCAGCTCCCTCGATGTAAGGGAAGGTCTGTGCCCGAGCAGTGGGGACATATAAGGACTGATGATGATGATGATACAGGGTGCCCTTGAATTCATTCGACAAATTGAAACTGAGGGTTGCATAGTCGAAGAGAGAGATTAGTATACAGGGGGCCTTAATAAGGTTAATTCTCAAAAACTACTGGACCGATTTTAATAATTCTTTTACAGTTACATAGTTTTAACTTTTATCTATCAAACAGTAGAATAATTTTTGCAATAGGTCAAGTAGTGTTTGAGAAAATCTCAACCTTAAAAACTCTCCTGTAGGCTTTGGTGGCAACTCACCCTCCAACAATCTCACCTATGGGTGAGATGCCACCTTTCAATACACCTTTCTCTGTGTTCCATCGTACTCGTGATAATTATTGATTAGGTTCAAGGTTAAAAAAAAATTAAACTGCAAAAAATTTACTAATTACGTTACAGGTCATACAATGACCTTAGAAATGACCATTAGGTCAAATTCCAGTGAAAGAAATCGTTGCAAGAAATTAAAAATACCTTAAAATGTAAAAACTCCAAAGCACAGTAACGATGCACATCAAATCAATAATTTGTTTGATAGTTGAATTTATTGTAAATATTTTATTTTTATTTTCAGACGTTTAATTTTAGTAGTTAGTGCTGTAGCCTTCATAGAAAAACTGTACTCTCTTCCTCAGCATATTGCTGCCCACTCCTGGGCTTATGCCTCTCCATGAATCCATGTGGCCCGATCCCAAGGTCTGGTCCACACCGAGCCAGCAAGCCTTTTGTTACAAAGTATCATATCATAAAGGTTTATAGTCTCTGTACCTGCAAATATCAACAACTTTCCTCAACGCAGTCAGCGAACACGATAGAGGATATATCGTTTTGTGTCACCCTCTGTTCAACACTCACCGACTTCAGTCTACTCGTGACCATGATCGCTGCAATGCTGGCGAAATATCGAGACCTCAATTCGTAATTCCCGTTTTATCTCATTAACCTCGGAGTTAGTCATATTCAAATAGGAGGGCTATTTGAATATGACTAACTCCGAGGCAGCAACTATCTTGATGTCGTCGGATCATCTGGTGGCAATGCTTCTTCTACCTTGGAACTACCTAGCCTAAATTATCCATCAACAAAGACCCCGACTCAGTCCCGAGGTACCAGGACAACATCAATGACGCACAAACGAAGCTAAACGAGGCTTTGTTTATCGCACGCGAGCCGGCGATCACGCTAATTCCACTCGCCCGTGTTTAGACCAATTTGGGCAGGTGTTGAATTGATTCGGACGTGCCTTTGGCGAGAATACGCCTAAATTCGGACTCCACATTGCAACTGTTGATTTTGGAATAGACTTTCTCATTACGTTTGGTCGTATCAAACTATAAAGGGGACTTAGTTAATGTTGTGATTGTCTAAAAAAGTACTTCGATCGATTCTTAATTATTTTACTCAGTCTCTAAACTATCGGCATTCGCACATTGTTAACTTTCGTACTTTGTGTTGAACTCCCTAAACCTTACTGAACTTTTTATGTCTTCAGGTTTTAACTCCTAATTTCTTATTATTTCTTTCACAATCTGTCAACAACTTTTTTGAGAAAATGACAATGCCATGTAAAAATATCTCCCTTATTAAAATAAAGTTTTGTACATCTAGCGAGTCGATAAAAACAGCTTAATTAAGAATTCAGGAAAGGGAACTAATTTTTTGAGCTGTTGTTTAAATATTCGAGATGTTATTATGATCAGTCAGTCAACAGTCTATTATCTAAACTATCTACTAGTAGAATATTTTTTAAATCTATTTACTAGTTTTTGAGAAACTGTCAACTTTAATGAGGGACTGCTGTGTACTTTTCACTCTTTTCCACTGAAGATCCCTTTGCTCAACGTAGCGCCATCTTGACTCGGCGTCAAAAGCGACAGCGGCTAATTCGCGTGCTAATTATTCAGGCGCATGTGTAGCCCTTTGTTATTCAAATGAACCCGCTGCATCGCATGTAACTCTGTGCACACACCACCGCCGCCGCCAGCCAGCCAGCTAGCTAGCCAGCCAGCCAGCACTGATGTTTGGGCTATTGTATTCACAATGGCTTAGGTGAGTAGGTTAGACTGCTCTTCTACTGTTGAGGCTCTTTTGTCAACGGTTTGTTGTAATATTTATTTTCGTGAAAAAGTTACTTATATTATTTATTATATTACCTGTATTTCACACATTTATTTATATAATATATATCAAATATTAAGTTGTAATGTATAATATGCAAGATCTGAAGTTTCAAGCTTTTATCAAGAGTTCCCGCTACAAGCTCGGGAGTGAACGTGACTGTCGAGCTGCTTCGTCCAGAGTGATGGCGCTACGGCGACTCCTCTGGATGAAGCGAAGACGCGGCTACCCAGGGTGAAGACGCTACTGCGACTCCCCTGAAGGAAGATAGAAGACTATTGAATATGTTGAATTTTCTGTAACATGACATTGGCAAAAGACGAACAGTCGAGTCCATTAAGAAAATGAAAAGAGCCTTGTAATTGTAAGGGCATGTGTACTTTACCTAACTTCTCCCGAAACTTCTTCAAAGGTTACCCTAAGGCGGGGGTCTCCAGGTAATAAAATGAAACTTGTAACTCGGACGTTGATGTAGGACCTACCCGACAATTACGACACTTTTCTAGGCACAAATTCAATTCACTAACTTAATTCGAAGTAATGAATTAGGGCCCAGAGACGTCTGGAGATGGCAGGTATATGGATAGATGGCTCCTATAGGGTAGCCTTGAATTCATTCGGCAAAATTAAGTGGATGGATAGGCTTATGACATACATTAATTAAATTAAGTAAATTATACAATTTGGGAAAAAATAAAAATAAATGTTTACAATAAATTCAACTATCAACAAAAAATATTAATTTGATGTGTGTTCGTTACTGTGCTTTAGAGTTTTTATATTTTAAGGTAGTTTCAATTTTTTGCAATGATTTCTAGGACTAGAATTTGACATAATGGTGACGTACTTAGTTAATTTTTTTTGCACTCTCGATTTAAGTACTAAAAAACCTTACCAATTTAATATTTATCATGAGTACAACGCAAGTGTCAGAAAATGAGTTCAAGATCACCCTGTATAGTCCGCTACAGAGAAAAATATATATCGCTTTTAAAACTTACACGGTTTGTATGCATTGTTAATGAGATAAATCGGGAATTACCGTGTTAAACCTTTGGGATTGATGTCTCGATATTTCGACAGCATTGCAGCCATCCTGGTCACGACAAATCCCAAACATTCCCTTTTTATCTCATTAGTAGGTACAGCCCCTTTACCATGAAGGATTACTTCAATAATACTTTGTTATTTCGTACCATGACGTCCTAAAAGTAAGCTTATTAAGGACATCATGGTACGAAATTATAAAGTATTATTGAAGTAATCCTGCTATAAGAGTTCATGGCAAGGGGGCTAGACTGATTTAAGAGCCTTCCATGAGTCAACTAGCGCCGCTAATCTTAAAAAAATAATATCTTCCAAAATAATCAATTTTATTAAAAAAGGTATTTAATAAAATTGGGCCTAGAAAAGTGTCAAACTAGGAGTGTATACGTTATTATTTTTTCGATTAACCCTTGTTAATATTAATCCAGGCCTTGCCAGCTATCGTGAGTATTTCACATATCAGATCTGTAGAAATAGGTACTGAACGAACTTCCACAGTTGATGTTCGTAAAAGTCTTTTATTTTTCGTGATTTCGGACAAATGCGGGTAGTTGGAAAATAACCGCTCGAATGTTTTTCGAAGCTACCTGTCTTTTTATTCTCGTTTGTTAGATGCTCAGCGCGCGGCCCTCGCATCTTGATATTTGAGTTCGCTTCGACTACCGTTCGCAACACAACGTGAATCTTAAGCGCGCGCGCAGCCATTTGGTTTTCATCAGCGCTTTATTCTGTGACGGACTATTATTTACGGTTATTGAACTGTGTGGTGAGAATTGTCGTGCACGAACAATATTCTGGACATTATTACGTGCGATTTAGTGGCCCATGCAGACCAGCGCTTCCGGCAGCCAAATTCCTCAGCTCGGCAACGGGATAAGGAGGTAGGTGGTTCTCGATTGATGTTCCGCGGTACGGCTAACTATTTCGCATTTTGTCCGAATAGCACATGTTTCAAATCCAGCCCCTTTTCGTAATATTTTCGGGACGTTCTCGTCCAGTTGATATTGAATTTATGCCATTAAAAATTGAATTTGCAATATTTGTCAACATCCCTATAAAGCCCATATTGCATTTCCTTTGTCTCGTGCCGTCGACTGTACCTCATGAATACAAATTGTACTGTCCATTGCCTGTCGGATATTTACGACCGGTTTGCGCCGGCCTGCGCGCGCCAATGTAATTACATTGCATCGCAGGAACCATTCATCAATTTCTTATTCACCAAATTCGATAAGTTAACGGTTTTCATTTGTAAATTTAATTTCAGCTTTGTGACATTTCGATAGAGATACTCAAGCGTCGGTGAAACTATCGATATCTACCTATATCGATAAATAAACTTCACTGTTTATCGTGACATATAAGTACACTATTTATTGTGTAAGTTAACTTTGTTTCTAAATTAATCATTTATCTCTTGAAAATGGCTGGAAACGACGACGGTTGCAAAATTATTTGATAATATTTATTGTAGTGTCTAAAGTGGTTATTTTGTGTTTAATATCACGTTAAATTAATAAGAAAATGTTCGCGAATGACAGTATGGTGAATTTATTGGATAATTGTAGCAAGATCTGAAGTTTCAAGCTTTTATCAAGAGTCCCGCTACAAGCTCGGGAGTGAACGTGACTGTCGAGCTGCTTCGTCCAGAGTGACGAAGCTACGGCGACTCCTCTGGAGGAAGATAGAAGACTATTCTAATATTGAATTTTCTGTAACATGACATTGGCAAATGACGAACTGTCGAGTCCATTAATAAAATAAGTAAAAATCATTGTACGGACAACAGCAGATGAATGGTAATAATTGTAGTACGATTTTAAATCTTACGACGCAGATAATAAGAACGTTTCAAAAACCCACAGTGTTACAATTGATCTGCTGTTAGCTGTAGGTACATACGAGGTAATAAAAGTGTTTCAGTAATTAATTAATTAATAAATAAAATCTTTTTACAACGTAACACAATAAAATAATAAGAATTTAGATATTTTACAATAAACTACTGAAATATAATATTTACATCGTATAGGTCTGTCTGACCTTGTTCATTTATGTTGTTTCAATACTCCTAAAATCGCCTTACCATAGGTTAATATTATTGAGAATGCTTAAAAATGTAGAATTTCAATTCAAATTTCAAACTAAACATTTAGATTAGCTACGAATATAACCTCGTAACTTACTAACAAAGTTGTAACTTTACTAACAAGTTTTATGTTCATGTGATGCATAAAAGCTTTCAACTCAGTTCAAGCCAATAACATTTTGCCATTTCACTGTGACTTTATCGACATCAATTTAGGCGAACGGCGACACGAACCGTCTCTACCCGTTACAGAAGTATCATTAATCAAAGTCAGTTGAGCTCATTTCTATAATATTTTCTTGGATTTCTCCTTAATTTCTCGACAGTGTTGAAAAGGAATAGGGTATTCACAAATATGGAATATTAAATACTATTCGTTAAAATCATATTCAAGAACCCTAGATAATATTCTTACATTTATGTGAAGTGAGATGAATAATCATTGCATTATTATTTTAAAAATATACTTTTTGTCGACATGATCGCTCTCATTCCAATTAAAGTAAGTATTGAAAAGCTGTAAAATTTTGAAAGCAAGATATCGTTACCCTTTAGTGCAATTTCAAAGTAAAAACTTTTTTTTAAAACGCTCTCATTTCCAACAGAGTTAGCGATGAAACTCTTTTATAGTCGCCAATTATATGAATACCAACCAATAAATACAAAAAATGAAAATAACAATACAAAATTTAATAGAACATTAAAACATTTTCTTATTGACAATACCGTCGCTGAATTTCTGGAGGATAAAATGAAATAAATTATTTAACTACATAATTTACTAATTGCCGAAATGTCTGCCTCTGTCATTCCATGTTGCTGTGCCCTACAGGGTGCATATGTCATAATTTTAAGACCTAATGTATTAATGTACATTCTGACATGTGTATGCAATTAAATAAATTGAATTGAATTGAATATTATGTGTGATTATATCGTACCCACGAAATCAAATCCTGAACGCAACTGTCTACTCGTATCAAGTATTTCCCACACAGGCACGATCTGCACGCGGCTTGCGGCCTGTGACCAGTTGAAACGCATGCCCGCCCCATTTTCTCCCGTCGTTAACGTCCAGTAGGTAGCGATCTGAGATCTAGGCTGCAATCCGCTACTTACTGGACGTTAACGCCGGGAGAAAATGGGGCGGGGCATGCGTTTCAATTAGATCGCTGTGTGTGTCAGGATTTATGCTACATCGCATCGCACTGTGCACTCTAGAATCGCTACAAATGTCTCGTGATTCAAAAGTATTGACATAAAAGTATAATATATTCCTAAAATTATACTAATATACCTAGTCTATTAGCTTGCCTAGGCCATGTCAGATACCTACTTACTTTAGGTCTCAACAACTCTGACAATTTTAGAATTAAAACTATAGTGAGCCATTACTACAAATTATTATATATAAACGGATATCACTCACTTATATTGTTGGAGTCGGCAATAAATAGTGCGCGAAGAATCGTCGTTGAAAAAGACCGTCTAAATCGGTCGAAACTGTCGGTCTAATTGCTGACTTCAACAATATAAGTGAGTGATATCCGTTTATATATAATAACTATAACAATAGCTATGGTCACTAAACATACAAGAAGACGTGTTTACATCGTCTTCAAAATAGGGGTGTATTTAGAAAATATAATATATTTATAAATATCGATAAGGTGTCATCTCTAGCGACCACTGCGGCATCGTTAATCAGAGTCCAGGCGTGTCCGTATCGCAAATATTTATCCGTGGCCGCTAATGGAATTATTGCCTACACCTAGGGCTGCCACCCGGCCGGGATTACTCGCATTGGTTCTAGTTTAGAACCAATAAAAATTATGTACCGTAATTTTATACCTACTACAAAAATATAACGGTATAACATCACACACCAGATGGAGGGATGACCTTCGCAAGATGGCTGGCAGGGACTAGATGCAGAGGGCCGAGAGTAGGGTTGATTGGCGCGCTTTGGGAGAGGCCTACGTCCAGCAGTGGACTGATACGGGCTGATGGTGATGATGATGATAACATCACACAAAGGTCTCCCCCCTCGTCTTCCATCCATCCCTGTCCTGAGCCTCTTCCAGCCACCCATCCCTGTATCTAACGATATCGTCTCTCCACCTACCTTTGGGAGACCTTTGCTCAGCAGTGGGACAATTTATAGGTTTACAAAAAAAAACATCACACAGAATAATTTCTGTATAAGAATTAACGGTAGAGAATCGTCTTACCGGTATGATATCATACCGAAAAAATGTATACTCGTTTTCATACCGGTATGCAGTCCCTGTTTAGAAGGCGATTGGGGGACGTAAGGAAGGGGTTGTCAAAAATATTGCGGTGTACCTGAACGCAGACAAACTTTATGAGTAGCTAAATTTTAATTCGTAATCCCTAAGCGTAACAAATACAATATTAAAAAGGTTGACACCTTGTCATTCCGTGACACGCTCTTACCAACTAAGCCACCACAGCTGACCACCGAAATTCTTCATCGTATTATACATACTATGAGTATGTATGTATAATATTGACATAAAATTAAACAGCGAAACTTGGGCTGTATGTATAGTTTGTCGGAAACAAGCTTTATAAATGAAAAAAAAATGTTAGTTCTTGACAATTGCTACAATGAGGGGTTAACACGGGTTAAATAAGAAAAATGTAACTATGGAGTTTTGACTTGTTAAGTCGTCAATTCTCAGGTTATCTTTTATTACAAGTGGCCCACTTGTTTTAATTTTTACGATCCAATATTTTTGCCGAGGATCCGGGAATTTTTTTATCTTAATATTGTTAGAAAACCAACAGCGTTAGAAATTAAACTTATATGGTAGAATTTATCTAATGACATATCTCGCTGTAGTCACAGGTTTTTTCCGTAATTGACTGTCACATAATCCGCAATTTCATCCAAATGTCCGGTTTTTTAAAGTTTTAGTCGGTAATTTAGGTGATGGCAGCCCTACCTACACCCCGCAGCCCGCTCCCCGCCGCCGGCCGAGCGACGCTAATTGTATTAACTCGCATTACCTGTGTTAGAGGATTTAGTTCAATGCACACATTAACTGTTATTAAGTAAGTACTTGTTTTATGCCTATTTTAGTCCAATTCGGATCGGGATTTGTGAATTATAGTTTTATTTTTATACAAAACTAACTTCTGGGCACGACTTCGTCTGGGCAGGATCTTTATAAATTATAGCCTATGTGTTATTCTGATTTATGAGCTATATTCATTGATCTCCTATAAACAACTAGATACACAGTCTGCCTTCTAAAAATGTCTAAAAAAAGAACGTCCAAACGGATGAATGGACCCTGATTTGCTTTAATGGACATTATTTGGACGTTAACAATGGGCCCTTATTTGTACGTTTTTAAATTGTTTTATCTAACTGTTTGTTTTACCATTGTGTATCTAATTGTTTATAGGAGATCAATGGTTTCTGACTCTATTTTCTAAGACACAACAATACATATATTCTTTCAGTATGTATTACCCCAGTGAAGGAAGTAGAATATGTTTTATGCCCAAAAAGCAGTCAGGTTTTTTTTTTGTTTGTAATCGCGATTGCGATACCATTATTAGATTGGGCGACACCTCACTGCCTCTAAATCAGTCATATTGTAATTCCTTATGCAAATCACTAGAAAGACTCCTCAATTTCAATGTAATACAAATAAAAAACCGAATCAAGATTCAATTCGGAATACCGTATTTTCACGGACAACTTTTCTGTATAAATCATTCAAACTCATAATTTAAGTGAAATCTGATTATGCAAAGGAGGGGAAGGTAAAGTCCGAGTTCCTAGGTTCAGGGGAGGGGGGAGGGGGGGGGGAGAAGGGGGGGGGGGCGAGAATTGAATTTAGAGTCGGATCCAAAGTTAACGGGCGAATTGTAAGAGAAATTGATTAATGTCCCTCGAGAGATCAAACAATTATGAAATTGGATTATCTAAGAAATTTTCCTGTGAATTTTGATGTTTGCCTCGGCTCTTGTTGTTTGGATTAGGGTGATTGCACACTTGTTACTTTACAGACGCGATTCAGCTGCCCGTGGTGTACAGTCTATCAAAGACAAGTAAACGTAGCCCTCATTAAGGCTCATTCTCTAAATTGTAAAACATTGCCAAGGTCTCTTTACAGCCGCTATTAGATCATTTTGTTATATCCCGTGGGTCGGTTCTCTGTTCTCTGTTCGTGCATCCAGCCATAACCTAGTTTGTATTCTGTACCTTATTTATTACATTATGTATGACATAACCAAATGTTTCCTAGAGCTCCTAAGGTTGAATAAATGAAGTATTGAAGGCAGTTTTTTTTTTTAGATTAACTAATTTTTTAGTTACAATTTATTTTATAATAAATAATTTATTTTATTTTTTTGAGTGAGAAATTATTAGATTAAATTCAAGAAATATTGTAATATCAATCTTATTAGATTGAATATTCATAATTCATAATTCATTTATTCCTTGCTTTATGTGGTAACATGATTCTTCGGTATTACAGTAAGTGCTCACATAAACCCTGTAAGGGCACCGCAACATTAGACACTTAAACATTAAAAAATCAAAATTCAATTTTGTCAGTCAGTCAGTCAATAATACAAATAAATATTCAAGTAAATATAATAATTAGGAAGTAATTATTATCCATTAATTAAAAAATTAAAATTGTAATTAAAATTGTCAACATATAAATTAATTTGCAAAATCATGTTCGAAAAACTCTTGCAGATTGTAAAAACACCTATCAATTAGTAATAATTTCAATTTTTTATTGAACACTGATTCGCCTTTTAAGTCCTGTAACCATGTTGGTAATTTGTTAAATATTTTTATAGACATGAAATATGCACCTGCACGTACAATTTGTAATTTACAAGAAGGTAATAATAATTTTTCTTTATACAGTTGATTAAGTCTATGAGAACTGAAATCTTTTGATAGTGGATAAAGAGCTGAGTGTTTTTTAACAAAGTTACATATTTCTAATATGTACATAGATGTGAGTGTTAAAAATTTTAAGTTTTTAAAATGTGGCCTACAACTTTCCCTGTCTGTTATATTTACTAATATTCTAACACATCTTTTCTGTAGGATAAATAATTGATTAATATCGGCACTATTACCCCATAAAATTATTCCATAATTCAACCATGCGTGGGCGTATGCATAATAAGCAGTGGTAGCAGTTTTGAGGTCAGTTGATTTTTTTAGTTCATACAGGGCATACGTAAATCTTGATAATTTTCCTGCAACCGCCTCTACGTGTGGTTTCCAGTTGACATTAGAATCAATCTCCACACCCAGTAATTTGCAGGAAGTTACAGATTCAATTTTGTTATTTATATATGAAAAATCTATATTTAGAGGAGTTTTTTGCCTTGGCTTAAATTGCATTAGTTTAGTTTTGCTTAAATTTAGTTGAAGTTTATGGTCTTTTAACCAGTCTAGTATAATTTTAAGTGTTTCGTTTAACTGTTCTTGTAGATCTTCGATATTGCAGCACGGGAATACCAATGAGACATCATCCGCGTAAAGGATACATTTGTTACTGATCGCTCGGGACAACTCATTTATATAGAGCAAAAACAATGTACACCCCAGGACGCTACCCTGTGGGATAGAGTTTGCAACATTTTCTGTTGGGGATCTTACCGTTGTCAAGCAATTATTATTTTTATCGAAATACTCTATTTCCACGGCTTGTCTACGCCTGTGTAAATATGTAGTATCATTATTATTTATAATATTTGTTTCTTTAATTTCTTCTGTAGTTATTTTTTATAGAAAATTATAGGAGGATTTATTCATTGATATCCATTATTTACAGGACTATCAATAAACCCTTATTTATTAAAAATTCAATTTTTTGCTATATTTATTGGAGTAAATTTAACTTTTTCCCCATTTTCCGAAAAACTGCTTCACTGTCTCCAAAAATATTTCAATAATAGATTTGGGCACAACAAGAAGGGAAGATGGCAGTGTGAGAGTGAGGAAGAACAGGGAAATTGAAGACCTAGTGTCCGAGTCCAACATCATTGGGGAGATGAAGTCTGCTCGACTCCGCTGGCCACGTCGAAAGAATGGGAGAAGATCGAGCTGCCGAACTAGCGTATCTGGGACAAGCGACTGGCTGTCGGCTGGTGTCGGGCGTCCTCGGTACCGCTGGTCCTTCCAGCTCGTTGGATGCCGTCGTTCAATCAACGAGCTAGCCGTTCAATCACACGTCTATTTATTATTTATTTTATTAATGGACTCGACAGTTCGTCATTTGCCAATGTCATGTTACAGAAAATTCATTGTATAATAGTCTTCTATCTTCCTCCAGGGGAGTCGCCGTAGCGTCATCACCCTGGGTAGCCGCGTCTTCTTGTCTTCATCCACAGGAGACGCCGTAGCGTCAATCACTGTGGACGAAGCAGCTCGACAGTCACGTTCACTCCCGAGCTCGTAGTGGGAATCTTGACCATGGCGCCAAACTTCAGATCCTGCTTCAATTCTCCAATAACTTCACCATACTGTCATTCGCGAACATTTTCTGATTAATTTAACGTGATATCAAACACAAAACACCCACTGTAGACATTAAACTGAAAATTATTAAATAATTTCGCAACCGTCGTTTCCCGCCATTTTCAAAAAACCCCACACGTCTATTCCAACCAGTTGACTGCGACATATACACTCGAAAAACATAACTCTCCTTACGCAGTCGGGTAAAATGCGTGTGCTACCGCCCTTATAGCTGTGTCCTGTGAGCTGTGAGGCGAAGGCAGAAGTGCTTGTGCGACTGACGGTAATCCTTGTTGGCTCAGACAATGGGACACTTCGCCGACACTCTTTGATTTTATGTCACAACTCAGAAGATAATCCTAAGCGGGTTATGAGCTAATAAGACATGAAATAAACCTTATTTGCATACGATTTTGGTTTTTATTTGAAAACAGAAAATGTTTAAAAAAAATTACATCGAGAGAGCTGGGGCCATTATCCACCACGCGAGCCCAGTGCGGATGACGATTTAACATGGCTTAGATTTTTTGTCTTCTTTTACGGCATGCAGGTTTCCTTCAACATTTTGGGAGCACTCGGTAAATGTACGTAAGTTTTTCCGTCGAAGAAACCGAGGATAACACATTGGTACATGGCTGCCCTGGCTGGGAATCGAACCTGGGACCTCCGTATCGCAAGTCCATTGACCCAACTACTGAGCCACCGAGCTATATTATATTGTCTATGTTATATCTTTATTTATCTTCAATTCCATTATGCATTCTGCCATTCAGTTGACATTGTTTAGAATAATTAATTTCGAAATTGTTATGAATTGTTATGACATTGAATTTTTATTAATTGTATTTAATTAGGTAGATAATAGTGTTATTGTTTGCGTTAGATTATATTGTTTTAGATTACAATGAATTTCGAACACAATGAACATTGGTAACGAATAAATAAATATGAAATATGAAATCAGCGCCCATCTTGTTTAATAGTATAAATTAAGTTTAAAATACTTTTGTTACTGAGCTGTATAAGACTTAGTTCCAAATAAACGTTTTTGTATTTATTTAATGAATCTCCAACATACTTTTCTCTATATTAAGATGAAGTAAATAAGCGGATCAATCAAAAACAGCTGCAAACATTTACGTAGTAGGATTTAAAATTACTGAAACTAACTGTTACCTAGTACTCGCTCGAAACTATTAATTATTCTGTGATTGCATATAGTTAATCCACTATTTGCAAACTGCGCTCCTGCAACTGCGGCAGGTAATTTCCTATGATATATTATATACTAGCTGTACCCCGCAACTTCGTTTGCGTAGAGGAGGAGGATGGAGGAGATCAAGAGGCTGATCTGTTTCCACATAGAATAGAATAGAAAATATGTTTATTGCCATACACCAATTACATAAGCTTACAAAAAATCAATCAAGTAGTAAGTTATAATCCAATATAGTTATGCTAAGTGTTGTGGCAAAAGGTGCATGTTTCAGCTGAGCTGACACCGAGGTGTGCAGCGCTGTGACTCGACATGCACCTCTTCCCTGCCATGTATACCTGATATTCGGTATGATCACATACCGCCATGGCTTATGGCCTAAGAGCTGTCCGGATATTTCAGCTATCTCCTAGTGAAACTCCCGTCAAAATCCTTTCAGTAGTTATGGCGTGATACTTGCACAAAGTCACAGATATAAACAGACAAGAATTCTAAAAATTAGTGTTTTGTCATCAGTATCGATCCTAAAACACATTACAATTATTCTTTTAAAAAAATATCCCTTTTTTACAGTCTTATTATATGTATAGATAGCTAGTTTCTCAGCATACGCTTCTTTAGCAAACACTTCAGTAGTTTTTATTTCATCATCATTAGTCCGTATCAGTCCACTGGTCGGGTTATTGCCCATGGTTCCCCTCGGCTGTTCACCTCGGTGGTACACGGGAAGAAATCATTCAAAAAGTCAAAGTCAAAGTCAAATTTCTTTATTGCAAGTAAGCACGTTGTGTACATTTTTGCACGTCAAAATATTTTTGAATTTACATTTACACCACTTTGCAAGGAAAAGGTGCCAACGCCCATTTCCCGTGGTACACCGGAAAGTCCATAACAATACACATTGTAATACTAAAGAACATTTGACATGTAACATCTTATATACCATGTGGCAAGCATAATAAAGAATTTGAATTTGAAAGAAAATTATGGAATAGTCAAAAATCGATTTACCTACCGAACCGAACATTTTTTTTTATAATAATACATTTCTTCCCAGAGGGAAAGGCAAGGGATAGGTGACCTATTGTCATTCACGCTCATTTTAAAGAAAAACAAGTGATGGTAGAGACGCGAAAAGACATGCAAGAGCGGAGTCCGAGTTTGAATTTTCAATAGTCGAACAAAGTCAACAACAGTTGTAGGATATACAGGGCGTAACAGAAAGGGGACACTTTCCATATGAATGATCAATTTGTATGAATCATTATTTTTATTTCATTTTTTAATCGAAAAATCGTAGTAAAAGTTGTTCAGTTACCGATACTGAACACGCTCCCTTCGGCTTCATATACGTTACACCCTGTATAATCGTAGCACCACCGGCAAACTGCTATAATAAATCTACGAGTCTACTTACTGATTAAATAGCACATGGCTCAATATACACAGCCTGGTCATCTGTTTTCGAGTAATTGTTACCGTAGCACTGATTTATTCCCAAGTCACGCCTCGCTATTTTATAACTTTCCCAAGCTAGGAAAATATAGCGAAAAAAACCGGCGAAGTGTGAGTCGGACTCGCGTATCGAGGCTTCCCTGCAAGCAACTTACTTACCCCCGTAACTTTGCTCTAACGGAAAGATAAACGAGATTTAGAGACCAACCTAACTTTGACATTATCAAAATATGATGTCCATACATCGTCATTTTTGTAATAACAAAAAAATATCTTTAGGAGGATGTAATTTAAAATTTACAGTTTTCATATTTATTCCTTTACTTGTGCTGTAAGACCTAGCTTCTTGCCTTTCATGATTCTAGGTCAACGAGAAGTACCCTATAGGCTTTTTAGTTTTTTTATAAATATGCGCCAAAATTCAATGCGCAAAGATTGCGTCAACGTAGAAGGTGGATTTTATCGCGGCTGCATGAGCTTGCATACTTGAGTATTTGGTATTAATTTCAACTTGATCCGTCCACGCGTTTCTGGTCTTGGCAGACAGACAGACGGACAACAAAGTGATCCTATAAGGGTTCCTTTTTTTTCTTTTGAGGCACGGAAAAAATAGCAAAACAATTAGCTGTTCCCATGGTTTGTAACGATTGTAGCTGCAGTTGCGAATACTTAACAACCACAGCTTATCTGTTCTTTCCGTGTAGTTCTTTCGTTTTCAAAGTTCCCATTGGAACTACGATTGGACTTCCAAAAAAGTCCACTTTTAGAAATGCCACTTACAAAGTGAGTGCCACGGCATGACGAGGTACCAGGTTCGATAATGTTTCTCCATCTGTTTAACATTCTCTGATAGATTCAGTACTCTAAAGTTTTAATGGAGTCGTTTGTCACAGAAAGGTCGGTCTCATCTAATTGCGTACTATAAAAAGGATTTTATTGGACGTCGACTTAAAGGTCAATCGAGGACAGCCTTTGTATGTTTTTAGAAAGCAAATTAAACTTGGAAATAAAAGAAAGGCAAAAATATCCTCAAACTCATGAAGCAAGGAACCGACGATGCCATTAGTCATATTCTAGTCTATTACATAGCAGAAACCAAGAGGGTTAATAAGACAAGACGGGAATTACGAATTGAGGTCTCGATATTTCGCCAGCATTGCAGCCATCATGGTCACGAGTAGATTGAAGTAGGTGAGTGTTGAAATCAGAGGGTGACACAAAACGATCTATCCTCTATCGTGTTCGCTGACTGCGGCGAGAAAAGTTGCTGATATTTGCAGGTACAGAGACTATAAACCATTATGATATGATATTCGTAACCAAATGGCTTGCTGGCACGGTGTGTACCTGGAAACCTTGGGATCGGGCCACATGGAGGATTCAGGGAGAGGCCAGGAGTGAGCTGCAGTGAGCTGAGGAAGAAAAAGACATCGTAGGCTCTTGCATGACAATTCTTCTCTCTGTCACTCCATTGTTTGAATTTTCAACGGATAATACGTATCCTTTTAACGTATAAATCTGGGATCTCACGGCTTGCATCCTCACAGGTCCGATCGCGACACAGGTCGCGACAGGCACCGTCACGCTGCGCCGCACCACGCCTTTCATCTTACCGACTCCCTACGGATTGGACGGGCGCCAACTGGCCACTGAGGATGCGACGGTTCCCATTGACCTGTTGGTCTGGCCTGGCGCGATCTGGCCTGTGAGAAAGCATACCGTGGGACCCCAACTTGAGAGTGAAGGTGACAACAAGGGCGGAGACCTTTTTTTTGTCCCGGTGAAACATGTTTCTGTGTACCATCACACCCTGGGGAATCGTGTTGATTATGTCGGGCTCGCCGCCCTGAAGGGCAACTTCCTGGGGTGTTCCACCTCGTGCCATTGTTGCCGAGCCACAACCTGCGTACAAAATATACTTTAGTTAGACTCTCTCCAAGGATCGCGGCGGTTCCTTTATGCTCAAACTGGATAAATGAGACACCGGTGAAGCTTGGACGTGACAGCGGTACAAAGAGACAACTTAATTTTTACTCCTCCGCCATCAATGACGCTTAGAATCCATTAGCTCCGGTTACAATTCCAAAAGTGTATCTCGAAATTCCCTTCGGTAAATGAAAATTTCATATCGCTTACTTTGCGAATCTGTTGTGATTTCTTGAAGCGCCCGGCGCCTCCGGAATATCAATATTTGATTGCCTTTCCACAGACATTTCCACAGAAGAGCTCTTGTTGCTAAGTCATTGATTATTGACACCTTATCGTCGCAAAAGATCTCTATCGAGCTCTTTTCTTGAGAAAACAATATTTTCGTCTTTACATTTGATATGGTTTTGTAGGTTCTATATATAGTTTTCACGAGAATACTTTCTCTATGGATTTAGCAGTATTATTCTTTTACGAGTCTACGGTTCGTATTAATAAACACTCTCAGCTCAAAGTCAATCTTGAGAACGACCTCAAGATGGCGTTCGTATTAATAAACGTAACTTAGGTGCGCGTTTTGGAATGTATCATGTGAGTAGGCTGTATTAATAAACAAAACTCAGTTCTCAAGAGAACTGTCAAACTCACACTTGAGAACGTATTTGCTGATTGCAGACGAACCGCGACTTGAGAAAGACATCATATTGTGATACGCCCTCAAGTTTGGTTTATTAATAAATGACATACTTGAGATGGTGACACGTCTTGATAGAGTATCAGCTGAATTCGCTCTTGAGGGCGGGTTTGAGCTCAGACTATTAATACGGGTCTTAATGTAGTAATATCCAAAACTATCGCTCAAAACAACAACGACGTACGTCACGCGACAAACCAAGCCATCATTACGTCCCGACTATCAAAACTCATCCCAGAGATTATGGTAAGTTTATGTAATGTCACTGTGACCCTACCGACAGTTAATCCTATGACAAACATAAAAGCAAGCATCGTAGCTGTATTAAAGTGTAAACTTACAGGTGTACTAAAGGGCCCTTCAGTCAGACAAGGAAAGGGCCTGCTTAAGAGCTCATTCCGCGAAATTAAGCAAGGGAGTGCGTCTAAGTCGCAGGGCTTTGGCTTTGATACATAAGTTAAGAGATGAGCGGAAGCGGATTCAGCTCAAGAGACGCTTTGGACTTTATACGGTGGCTAATGTATGGGGATGACAAATTGAAATTATACCTAACTTCAGTCGTAGGCATACTCTCGCTCTTTGGGGTGTTCCAATCAATAACGTACGATGAAAAATAATTCCTGGATCATAACTAGTTACGTAGAAATAAAATAAACTCCATCAGAAATCTGGATCAGTCGTCAGCGGTCGAAGGGATTAATCTCACTTGTCATATCTAAATCTGATTCAGAGTTGGTATTATGAGGTTTCAGACTGCTCTCTTTACAAGACTCAAGACTAATCTCGCCTAAATTGTTGAGCTCGTCTAACGATCTGTGACAATTAAAGTACCCTAGATGTATCTTTTTCTAAACTCATGAATGTCTCGAAGCCCTACTGCCCATTATTTTGCCCATCATAATAATTTGGAGCAGTTCGGATTTGTTATTCCAGAATTCTGATGGCTCGGTAACCCGACGAGGGTGTTGGTCTCCGAAACGACGCAGTCCTGCCTATCCTGCCTGCCCCGATCTATACGTCAGCCTGCAATCGGTTCAGATCAGTCTGCACTTAATCGCTCTAGCAATAACTAGACTAGTATAAACCGTCGCTCTGCATATCTGGGACGACCGTACGTCCCAGGTATGCCAAGTATGAGACGATGTGACGACCGTACGTCCCAGGTATGCCAAGTATGAGACGATGTGACGACCGTACGTCCCAGGTATGCCAAGTATGAGACGATGTGACGACCGTACGTCCCAGGTATGCCAAGTATGAGACGATGTGACGACCGTACGTCCCAGGTATGCCAAGTATGAGACGATGTGACGACCGTACGTCCCAGGTATGCCAAGTATGAGACGATGTGACGACCGTACGTCCCAGGTATGCCAAGTATGAGACGATGTGACGACCGTACGTCCCAGGTATGCCAAGTATGAGACGACCGTACGTCCCAGGTATCCCAAGTATGAGACGACCGTACGTCCCAGGTATCCCAAGTATGAGACGACCGTACGTCCCAGGTATACCAAGTATGAGACGACCGTACATCCCAGGTATACCAAGTATGAGACGACCGTACGTCCCAGGTATACCAAGTATGAGACGACCGTACGTTTCAGGTATGCCAAGTGTGAGACGACCGTACGTCCCAGGTATGCCAAGTATGAGACGACCGTACGTCCCAGGTGTGCCAAGTATTAGACGACCGTTCGTCCCAGGTATGCCAAGTATGAGACGACCGTACGTCCCAGGTATACCAAGTATGAGACGACCGTACGTCCCAGGTATGCTCTCTTCGCAGCACGATCGTCTCCCATTCTCTCGAAATGGCCGAGCCAGCGGAGTCGAGCATAACTGGATCGATATTTATAAATGGGTGTGAGACACAGACGTTAACTATTAAGGAGAAAAGCAAACTCCTTGTCATCGAGAGAAAGATTTTTAGGAGGAGACTGATCAGAAAAAATTGGGAAATTAGACCGACAGTTTCAACCGGCGTTTATCAAGATGAACGCGACACGCCCGCCACGTCACCGTTGGCGCGGCCATAAATATATAAGTGAGTGATATCCGTTTATATATAATAATTTGTAGTGATATGCCTCACTATAGTTTTATTTCAAAAACATCACATTATCGTTGTAGAATATGTATCAATATTGTATGTGTAATGATGTTTATCCGACCACTATCGCGGTATCAGCTCGTAACTCGTGCGGTGTCACTCGCCGGGACGGAGCCTTAAATCGCGTTAGTGTCGACCGAGTGTTTATAATCGCCCCGGGGCGTGCGGGGGAGGGGGAGCGGGGGACGGGGGGAGCTGGTGCACGGTAATGCAAGGGAAGTAGCTTAACTAAGCGAGGAATTAATAAAGTGTGAGATAAGTATCGAAAATTAAATATTTTTAATGTAAATTATAAAATACTGTGAGGGATTGTAGTGGAATATCAAGTGTTTTTGTATCCATTGAGATATTTAAATAAAGGATTCAAGTGGAACGATCGAGTATAGACAATATTGAAGTTTGCGAGCGAACGTCTAACATTATAACCGTTGGAAGATAAAATATGACAGTAGAGCTCGGTAATGCTCGGTTGGGGTCAGTACCCGTTGTGATTGGGACACTGATGTCTCAAGTTTGATGCCTGGATTACCTGGTCGATAACACAGCCATGCATGCATTAATAAGCTTCCTTTTGTTTCCATGTCTATATTCAAAAACCATATCGAATCGAAGTTAACGAAAACCGCAAACAAGGATTTATTATCCTAATTTACTATCCTAATCTAGTATGGAAGACCTCATTAAAAAAATATGCATATAATCCACCAAATCGCATTAGATAAGCGCAAGTTCGTGCATGTGTAGCGTACTTAATATCTGTGTGCGTGCAGAGAAAATGGCTGGTTTGTGCGTAGATAACCTACTGCTCTCTCTCTTACCATGGTACTAGGGGTCCATCCGTTGTTACGGGAATAATCGTTAGTAATCGACACAGAACCGGTTCGTTCCGCTTCAGTGTCCGCAACAACGGGTTTGTATTTGTTACCCCTTTCTATTTATCAGAAGCTTACATGAAATAATTAACACTGAATTTATTTTGTATAAAGTTTGACACATACACAAGCGGCCTGCACGCGGCTTGCGGCCAGTTGAAACGCATGCCGTTTACTGGCCGCCTGTGTATGTGTCAGGCTTTATGCTCTACGAATCAAAAATCTAAATACTAAATGATCCCATTTAAATTATATTCGGTTAAATGCAATAATTTCTACCGGTTTCCACTGTCATCTTCAGGAACAACGAGTTTATGAAAGTTGAAGCTGAGAAATTGATAGACAGAAAAATGTATGTGATAGACATTTGTTACTTTTAAAACTTACACGGTTTGTATACATACTAATTAGATTAAACGGGAATTACCGTGTTATCTAATTAATATTGACATTTGTTTTTCGTTGACCAAAAATTATTTAATTTACAAACGTTGGTAGGTACAGACGGGGAGGAGGAAGGTGATGGATGAATGGATTATACATTGTGGGCTAGTACCTACAGCCCACAATGGGGAGTGCTCGGGGCGCCAGTGGTGTCGCGGATGTATCGCAGTTCCCGGGGCTCGGCAAGAATGGCACGAGGTGGAACACTCCAGGAGGTTTAGTCGGTATGCTGCCCCTTCAGGGCGGTGAGCCCGACATAATCAACACCCCGGGCGTGTTGGTACATGATTTTGCATGTTTGACCTGGGTTAATAAAAAAAAGGATGCTTGATCCTTGAATTTCCTTGTAATTTTTTGTTACATAACATTTCAAGACCACCTCGCTCAACCACAGGTCCTGTTAAGTTCCCCAACCGTATCGCATGCTAATTTAATTAACCCGGTATTTCAACCCGGCCTAATCCCCGTATTGTATCACCAAATAATTTGATAAACAATGAACCGGGGGATAATAAATTCTGTTTTAAATAAATAATGCTGGCCGGTAAATTGATATGTTGTGTTGCGGAGAAGTCGCCGGAGCGAGCGAGCGCGTGTGGTCGCGCCCTAATTGGATGCCGTTTACAGCCTGATCGGGCTTTATTGATATTAATTGGCCTTTTTAGCGCTGAAATACGGCAACGCGAATGCTCAAATACAGCCATGTATCATATGACGCGCGATATTCTAGGCTATTTATTTATTTTATTAATGGACTCGACAGTTCGTCATTTGCCAATGTCATGTTACAGAAAATTAAATATATAATAGTCGTCTATCTACCTCCAGAGGAGTCGCAGTAGCGTCTTCACCCTGGGTAGCCGCGTCTTCATGTCTAAGCCTACGGACAGTCTAAGTAACTCTATTTATTTATTTTAATAATGAACTCGACAGTTCGTCATTTGCTAGTTTGTCATGTTACAGAAAATTCAATATATAATAGTATTCTATCTTCCTCCAGAGGAGTAGCAGTAGCGTCTTCACCCTGGGTAGCCGCGTCTTCGTGTCTTCATTAAGAGGAGTCGCCGTAGCGTCATCACTCTGGACGAAGCAGCTCGACGGTCACGTTCACTCCCGAGCTTGTAGCGGGAACTCTTGATAAAAGCTTGAAACTTCAGATCTTACTCAAATTATCCAATAAATTCGCCATACTTGTATTCGCGAACATTATCTGATTAATTTAATATTAGTGATATTAAACACAAAATAGCCACTGTAGGCATTATAACAATCGGGCTTTATTGATATTAATTGGCCTTTTTAGCGCTGAAATACGGCAACGCGAATACTCAAATACAGCCATGCATCATACCTATAACGCGCGATAAATATGTTCTAGGTTAAAATATTTATTGCATGAAAAATCATGCGTTTTAAGGCCCGTATTAATAAATCACTCTCAGCTCATAAGTCAATCTTGAGAACGACCTCAAGATGGCGTTTCTATTAATAAACGTAACTTAGGTGCGCGTTTAAGGCCCGTCTTAATAAATTACTCTCAGCTCATAAGTCAATCTTGAGAACGACCTCAAGATTGCGTTTCTATTAATAAACGTAACTTAGGTGCGCGTTTAGAAATCGGATATTACGTGAGTACTCAGGATCTCAAGTCCACTGTATTTTTTTAATGTCCAAAATTTATTTTTTTAGTTTATTAATAGCCTCGACAGTTCGTCATTTACCATGTCATGTTACAGAGTAAATTGCATAGTAGTCTTCTTTCTTCGTCTTGCAGAGGAGTCGCAGAAGCGTCTCAGACCCTGGACAAAGCAGCTCAGTAGCGCTCACTCCCGAGCTATGTAGAGAGGCTCTTCGATCTTGCAATATCAATTATAAAAATAAACTCCAACATATTGATATAAAATTCGCTAACATTTTCTAATTAATTTAACGTAACAACAGACAAAACAAACTACAATGTTCAATAAAATCAAAATCATCCGATTTTTGCAACCGATCAACGTGACGTTCCCACTGTTTTTAAAAGTTTTAGATAAGTATCAATTGCCAAGCCTTGCCAATTGAACTTATAACTAAAACAACACTAATATAATTGTATTCGCAATGAAATCTCTAACATCAAAGTAGTTCCTTATCTCCAATTTAAAAGCTTAATTTTTGTTGCGGAATATCTTCACAAAATGCATTTCGCGGCGGCGGAAGCGAGTCGGGAGGCGTGTATGCAGTGACGTATTTCAATAATTAGCGCCCCCTGGGAGAATATGATTTGCCGCTCCTATAGCCGACGGCTACAATGGGAGCTGAATTATAAAGATAATGTTGTACGATGTTTATTTATGTAATTATTGTTTACTTTAAAGTGACATTGAATTTACTCTCGAGCGACTCTTATCAAAATAGAAAATGTTTTCCCAAAAAAATCAGATGATTCAGAGGTAACTGACCCTTAGACTGGTTTTTTAAAATAATTGTGGATTTGTACTTGTACTTTGATAGTTCTAAAAGTAGTGACATATTTGACAGGGTTTTGAATGTAATTAGCTTAACGTTTTGCGGATTAAACTTATCACGGAAATTACACAGTATTTTACCAATTAAAAAGTGTTGCCAAATAATTGTTTTAACGTTAGTTTCCACTTCAGCCCCGTCGGTTCTCTTTCCTATAATGCCCTCCACACACAGCCGCGACCTAGCCGCGATCTGCGATCAGTTGAAACGCATGCCATGAGGCGGGGCCTCATTTTCTGGTCATTTTAACGTCCAGTAGGTACGACGACGGCAGAAAATGAGGCATTTCAACTGATCGCAGATCGCGGCTGTGTGTGTCAAGCTACCTATTGTATTACAGTGTATACTATCGACCGCCCCCTTGCGACTTATCGCCCCGGGCAGTCGCCCCTACAGACGAGGAGACTCCGTGCCTGTATTAGGTACATCCCGAGCGCCGCAGAACTCGCCGCGGACTGAAACAAACTTGTCGCTCGCTCCTCCTTCCTGCTATCCTCTTTCATATTATTTTATGGATGTTAATTTCATTTAATTTATGGCCTCGGTTCTTAACCAAAAGTTAAGTTTAGCGACACGGATTTATTTACTAATTAAAGCTTCGTAGTCAGGTAGTTTTTCTATGAAGGCTACGGCACTACCAAAATTAAATGTCTGAGAAAATATATATAGCAATCTTGGAGTGTCTATTTTGGGACTGATTCATTTAATACTGATTGGACAAACTTCGCTCGATAGAAAAAAAATCGCAAACATACCTTACCATGTCTTTTAAAATGAAAATTATGTCTAAACCGCAATAGTTATTCATGGAAAAACGTGTAAGGAGAGTTATTCAAGGTTGATATTTTCTCAAAAACTTGTATCGTAATAAAAATGAGTAATCGTAAAAAAATCTTTCTCTACTGTTAGAGATTAAAGTGAAAACTATCCCACTAAAAACATAAATTTATTATAATTATAGGTGTTGTTATATGTCCTCGTATCATAGGTATTGTTTATATATTTAGTAGTTATAATTGATTTATTTACGTACATAACTTATCTGTACACCACGACGACTACCACTTTTAACACTGCTCTCTCTTTCGCGGGTTTGCTGGTAGATTTTTTTAATCAATTGTTAAACAAGGTATTAATTTTAATCATCGATTATAAGTAAGGCTGTAGATAAAAACATGTTAATATTACGAGGTTAATCAAATACATTGTAATATTAGTGATAAACTATAATACTTACCTTATGATAATGAATGGACAACTCCACGAAAGCCTACTTTTTCAGACGAAAATAACAAGTTCCCGAATAGCTATTCATTTTAGGTTACCGGAATATCCACACAGAGAAACTATCCTTTGTTCTCATTTCTCTCGTTTAGGAGAAAATTGTAGGCTTCAGCGGCGAAAGGTCATTGACCTTCCATCACAAAACCGTGATATCTCCCATATTTATTGAACTAATAATTAAAATACAATAGTACCACTAGAATTTGTATTACGCATTATCCATGCTCGGTGAACAAATTAGAACATGATGAAAAATTTTTTGCCCTGGGCAGGACTTGAACCTTGTCATTCCGTAAGGTTCTAATAGTAACACTATTTTAAGTATATTTAGGAATAATTGTCTTTAACAATAAAATTGTTTACAGATTTAAGATTGGTTTAATTATTGTTACATGATATAATTCATGGGTTCTCAACGTGGGCATAACATCCCCTTGTGGGCGGTGGAGGCTTTCAGGGGGGCAATAAAATAACCGACTCAGATAAATTCTTTATAAAAAATTATGCATTCATTCGTAATAGATTATGAATAAAATGCCAATTACAAATCTCCAACCACGAGTTGACAACCCCCTTCTTTTGGACGTAGGGTTGAAAAGTAAACAAAACCACCCTTGCCACTGTCCGCCGCAAAAAGTTAAATTAATCGGGAGCAGTGTCCCGTTTCCTGAAGTTTTAACAAAAATTGGATTTCTGTGAACAACACCGACAATAATCACCGGGCGACGGCGGGGGTGCGGGGAGGGACGGGCGGGGGTGGAAGGAAATGAAAGGAAATTACACTAATATTGTCAAAAAAAACCGTGGATGCTGTCAAAACAATCTTTCACTTCTTAAGCCAGCAGCCGTATTCTGATTTCTGGGACAATCGTGACCGGCAATATTTTATTATTATGTATCTCTCCAGGTATCACTTTGAACCTAACCGAATAACGCGTAGAGGCCCCTTAGAGAACTTTAATTTGAAGGGATATGTGATGCACCTAGCGGGACCCGTCTCTGAGCGCATCTGACTGCACTCAATGACAGACCCCGTCAGGTACATAAACTATTGCAGTGATTGGAAATTACAACTTAATTGGGTCTATTGGTTTGGGGTGTTGGTGGGTCAGTCAGTCTGGTCTATAGAGCGAGACGTCGGACACCTGCCATGATCACATTGTCTCGAAGTTATGAAAAAATGGTCAGGTGGTGACTCGCCCCTCACTAGATGGGCCCTCAACATGGTCGTCAGAAAGACAACTGAGAGCAACACCGGTGTGAGCGACTAAGGGGTATTATTATTATTATTAAATAAAGTGCCATAGTATGACATTTTATTCACCTTACGATCTAGCCTAAATACAATAAGACTAATAAGTAATTTGATTTTGACCTAAAATTCTATAAACTGTCACTTATCTCTAAGAGTTTGTCCAACGACATTACCATGTTACCTACATATAGCATTTACATATAGCAATGAATAAATGAATTATGAATTACTTAGAGTCTATTAAGGGCGATCACTTTATAGCAATATAGTAGCTTTAACGTAGCTTTAAGAAAATTGATACTAACACAAATGGACCTAGTTGTCTGAATAAATAAATGCTACTATAGTATGACCGTCTAAATCAGTCTTCGCCTGCGCGGTACAGGGACGCGGGGGTAGGACGACAACGGGGACCGAGAGAGGTGCGGGCGGCAGGCGCATTTCTGTTACAATACATTTCTGTTCGCGCGCCCGCCCCCGCATCTCTCTCGGTCCCCGTTGTCGTCCTACCCCCGCATCCCTGTACCGCGCAGGCGAAGACTGATTTAGACGGTCATACTATAGCAGTCACCCATCCAGATCACAAATTATAACACCGTTGGGCGATGTACTAACCTTTTTTTTGTCCCAGGTAAAACACGTTTCCGTGTACAACGCCCGGGTAGCGTGTTGATTATGTCGGGCTCGCCGCCCTGAAGGGGAGGAATACTGACTAAACTTCCTGGTGTGTTCCACCTCGTGCCATTGTTGCCGAGCCACGGGAACTGCGATACATCCGACTGGCGCCCCGAGCACTCCCCATTGTGGGCTGTAATAGAGGTATTGACCTAGCCCAACGTTGCTTAATTTGTACGAACAACAGCATATCAATGGCAACGCTTTTAGAATGGTTTCAACTCTTTACGGCACAGATATTAAGAACGATCCAAAGGCCAAAGTGTTACACTCGACGTGCTTTGGGCTGTACGGTCGTTTTCAATGCATTTGTAATTAAAATATAAGGTAAATTAAACAAAGGTGAAAGAATAGTGTGTGAATTAATATCTTTCACTCCACAGCAATGTTATCACAGTGGAGACAACTCGTGTGTCTTGACGCGAGCAGAACACGTCTCTGGGAGTTGGTCCGCCGGGAGTCGGGCCGCGTGATTAGCAATGCTAATTCTATTCATATGTCGCGCTGTGAGTCGGCGACGAAACATCGCCCCTACCACCAGAACACCTTAATAGGTCTCTGTCGTGTAATTGTTCACTTTGCTCTTAACCTTTCGACTTCAGGACCTTTTTAATGGACTCGACTATTATATATGTCGGAACAGGAGGCCGACCGGGATGGCTATCCGACACACTAGAAGCGTGGGGTGGGAATTAGGCAATGGTTGATGTTCACAATCACTTTAATTCACTTAGTAACAATATTACGAATTACACTTATCGAAACGTTATGACAGTTCCTAGGCTTCGTGTGCCACACGTGGCGACTGGACGTGAAGTGAAGTCGCATCGCCTCGTGTGGTAGTCCTAGACTCCGTCGAAGCGCCAAATTGCCACCAGGGGGCGCTTGCGTTTCGATCAAATCTCTTCCCGTATCCATGACCATCCTCCATATATGTAACAGAATATTCTTAAGATAGAATAGTCTTCTTTTCTTCGTACAGAGGAGTCGCCGTAGCGTCGTCACTCTGAATATCAAGGTCATCTTTTCTTCATCCAGAGGAGTCGCTGTCGCGTCATCACTCTGGATATCAACGTCTTCTTTTCTTCATCCAGAGGAGTCGCCGTAGCATCGTAGGTAACCATAACTAGGATATCAGCCTCTTCTCTTCTTCATCCAGGAAAGTGGCCGTTACGTCGTCGTACACGTCATTGTGGATATCAGCGTAAATGATAAAAGGAGAAAAAAAAAATTCATAAAATAAATTAATTTAATAAATTTTGTAATTTTTTTTCAATATCAGCGTATTCTTTTCTACGTCCAGAGGAGTCGCCTCACCTCGTCACCCTGGATGGAGCAGTTCAGCAGTCATGTCATATAAAATACCTACCTTCCGTAGCTAGTGCCACGTCGTCTGCAGCTACGGGCCAGGCGACAGACCGCAGATCTCGACGACCTGCGGTTGGCAACGGAATGATACCTTAAGCAAGGATGCAAAAAACCATGAATCGTGTTGCGTTTCGTACCTTGGCAGACACCTGCGTCCAGCAGCGTACTGATACCGGCTGATAATGATGAGGTTGCATTAAAAGTACCAGGAGACCATGACTAATTAGGAGTCGCGATATGTCTCACTCAACACCTTCTGTTTCTACTCGGTCTGAAACCCCAGCTTTTTAATTATCAATAAAAGTACCAGGACACTATGACACGCGTTATAACATGTTGTCTGTATGTATGTGGGGCGAATGCGCCGTTAACACCAGCGGCGACTGTCTTCATCATCAGTCTATTTATATTGCCCCACTGCTCTGGCACAGACCTTCCCTTACATCGAGGGAGCTGGGGCCATGATCGACCATCCCAGTGCGGATTGGTGGATTTCGCATGTTTAAATTTTTTCTTCTTCTACGGCAGGTTTCATCACGATGTTTTTTTCTTCACCGTTTTGAGAGCACTCTGTAAGTTTTTCCGAAAAAGCCGAGAATAATTCATTGGTACGGTGGAGCACAGAGAAAGGTGTTTCTCAAAAACTACTTGACCTATTGCAAAAATTCTTACACTGTTTGATAGATAAAAGTTAAAACTATGTAACTGTAAAAGAATGATTAAATTCGGTCCAGTAGTTTTTGAGTAAATCTCAACCTTATTGAGACCCCCTGTATACTTATCTCTGTCTTCGACTGTACATGGCTGCCCTGGCAGGGAAACGAACCCGGGACCTCCGTATTACAAGTCCATTGACCCAACCACTGACCCGAGCTCTTCAGGGAGAGGCCTGATGATGGTTAACACTGACTAATCACTAGGATATCATGTTCTGTAGGAGTCAGTCTTGCAGAATCGAGATCACAGAGTAGCATCCCACATTAGCATACATACAGAAACAGCTAAGTGACACGTGAGCGCGGGAAGTGCTTTCAATTGTTTAGATTCAGCCGCTAACTCGATCAGAGACGGAATAGCTCTCTGCCTACTATGAGACTACTCTACAAACTGCACCGCATCGTATAAATGCAAGCAAAACTTTCCTTTTGTACAACAATATATATGTAAACAAATATTTCAACTATAAACCAAATTAAACACAAGGGGTGCATAATAACTAACCCTGAAGCTATCGCAAATAGTTTCAACGATTTCTTTGTAGAAGAAGTCGTACCAAACAAATCACTTAGCTCAAACTTTATAAATAATGTCAGTTCATCGTCTAATTCTATATTCATGGTACCTACAAATGAAATTGAGATAAATAAATCAATCACTAATTTAAAAAATACAAACAGTGTCGGGTATGATGGACTTTGCACTAAAATAATAAAGGCGTCGTCCTCTCACATAATAAGTCCATTAACATACATTTTTAATCTCATGTTCGAACAGGGCGAGTTTCCAGAAAAATTGAAAGTCTCAGTAGTGAAACCAATACACAAGAGAAGTGCCAAAAACGAGATGTCAAATTACCGTCCGATTGCATTGATACCCATTCTATCTAAACTAGCTGAACGACTAATATACGATAGAATATACTCGTACTTCGAGAAGAACAATATTCTTGTAGATCAACAACATGGTTTTAGAAAAGACAAATCCACAAACACTGCTATTTATGACCTTTTAAACGTTATCATGGAAGGTTTAAATAAAAAAGAACACGTTGCGGCTATCTTAATGGACATGACTAAAGCGTTTGACTATGTAGACCACAAACGGCTCCTGTCTAAACTTTACAGCTACGGCATACGAGGAAAGACATATAACCTATTGCAATCTTATATAGTTAATCGCCGGCAGTATTGTGAAATAGGTAACATATGTCACAAAACAAGAACAGAAACTTCTTACAAATCCTCTATAAGAATGACAAACTACGGGGTGCCACAAGGAAGCATATTGGGCCCTTTGTTATTTATAACGTATATAAACGACCTTCCTAATGTTATCCCCTACTCCACAGTGTTGTATGCCGACGACTGCACAGTGGTAATGACAAACCGTGATGCCAAAAATCTCGAACATGATATTAGTAACTCCATCTCAATAGTTATACAATGGTTGGAGAATAATAACCTAAGGATTAACCTACCGAAAACTAATATTATACAATTTTATCAACCGCAGGGAAATCCACCAACTTTGAACATAACATACGATAATCATAACATTGGCATTACTAATGACGCTAAATTTCTAGGATTACACATAGATCGACATTGTAACTGGAAAATTCATATCGAGGAACTGTGTTCCAAAATAAACAGTTTTATCTACCCGATACGTAAATTAACTTACACAATTAACAAAGAAGCCTCCTTAACTGCATATTACGGGTATGTACACTCCATTCTTCGATATGGCATTATTTACTGGGGAAATTCTACAAATAAAAACGATATTTTTAAAATGCAAAAGAGATGCATGAGAGCCATAACTGGTATAAAGCCATGGGAAAGCTGTAAACCCTATTTCATGAGCCTCGGGGTATTAACTGTTCCGTCGCTGTACATTTTAGAGTGCATATGCATGATTAAAAAGTACAACTCCAGATATCAAGTGCGAAGTACAATGCATACAAGAAATCTGCGTCACGGAACTGATCTGGTCACACCGTTTGCGAAATGTGCCCTTTTTAAAAAAAGCGTGTTCTATATGGCAATTACACTTTATAACAAGTTACCGGTTGTAGTGAGGGACTTGACATACGATAAATTTAGACATCAAATGACTACAATATTGAAACGAAAATGTTATTATGACATCAGGGAATACATGACTGACAAATATATAGAATAATTATTTACTTTACTTTTTAATTTTGACATTTAATAATTTCATAATGTAATGATTAACTTGACATTTATTATGTATTTAAATATTTGCACATTACAGTATTGTGGTAGAAAGTAGCGAGCGACACATTATATTAAGACCATTGTAATACCTACTTTCAGCAAATAAATTGTTTGATTGATTGATTGATTGATTTGTCGCCACTTCCTGTTGCTTTTTGAGTTGCCAATGTATCCGACGTTTAGACTTGCGCGACAGAATTTCTATTGTCATTGTTATTCAAGGTTTTAAGTAATTCATTTTAAGTAAACTGCTTTATGTAATTTATGAACTCTATAGAGCTGTAGTAGGTCCCTAGACTTCCGTAACGAAGGTCCAGGTTCAAACTGGTCATGCTCCAATGAGTTTTTCTTCGTGTTTTTAAGGAAAAAGAGATACGTAGGTACGAACAACAGCAGATCAATGGTAACACTGGCAGTACGATTTCAACTCTTACGACGCAGATAATAAGAACACTTACACTTGATCTACTGTTAGCTGTACATGGCTCTCAAAACATTTAAATATCTTATTTACTGATCTGAGGTTAATGAAACATCGTTAGGAAACCGACCGTCATACGATTACGAAGTATAAAATTAATTTCAGGATCTGAAGCATAGCTATTGAAATTATTTATGTAAACTATGATATTCAATAAACTACTATTTGTAGTCAAAATCAGATATATATTGTCTCATTAGGTTTGAGATTTTATCCTTGACGGATTGTGAAAATTCTTTCAATAATATTAAAGAATATTATTTTTACCATAATTGTAAAAGAATTTTAAAAGTCGATCGAGTGTTTTCGTGAAAATCTCAACCTTAATTAAATAGCTCTCCTGAGGTATACTTTTTTATGCTAAATCGCACCTTACGTAATTACGAATATTATAGGCCCTATAACAAAACCTAACGATCGTACGAGTTAAGCAACGTTGGGCGAGGTCAGTACCTGGATGGGTGACCGCTAGTGACACTTTCATCTGAGCCCCTCCGTGCCTCGGGGCGCACGTTAAGCAGTTGGTCCCGGTTGTTGTCGCTTGACAGCAGTCGTTAGGCCACGTCAGAGGTCTACGGGCTGAATAACTTTGACAAATAGGTTTGGTCACTAAACCACACGAGAAAAAGAAGAAAAGTATTTACTAGTTGTGTCAAATCAAAATTCGAAACGAACAAAGTGATGACGCTACGGCGTCTCCTCTAGATGAAGACATGAAGACGCGGCTACCCAGGGTGCAGATGCTACTGCGACTCCCCTGGAGGAAGATTGAAGACTATTGAATTTTCTGTAACATGACATTGGCAAATGACGAACTGTCGAGTCCATTAATAAAATAAATAAATAAAATCTTTACATTCATTCGTAGTTTCGAACAAAATATTAAATCGTCCGCCCCCCGCCCCGCGCGGTACAGTTAGCAATTTTAAACTTTGGCAAATCGAAAATCATTGGAGAAACTTGCACATTGCATCGCAACTTGCAGACGTAACTCGGGCTTTCGTTTATTATATTATTTTGTACTGGATTTTATTTTACGTTCGCAGTTTATTTCGCTACGTGAATATTTTATTGTCCTCTAGTGCACTAAAGCTTTCGAACGCTCTGGATTGAAAAGTGACGAATTAATCAATTCGGTTTTATTAGCAAACAACATGTTTCGCAAATTAATTGAAGAATACGTGTTTTTGTTTATTTATTTAAACTCAATGCTATTAGGGCCTTATCACACTGGCGATTTGCGAGCGAGTTCAAAGCGAGACGATTGCGCGGCCTTGAAAAAGACCGTCGAAATCGGTCGAAACTGTCGGTCTAATTGCCGACTTTAACAATATAAGTGAGTGATATCCGTTTATATATAATAATTTGTAGTAATGGCTCACTATAGTTTTAATTCTAAAATCCATTCCAATTTCACTTCACCGAATACATAAAAAAACACAGTCTATATTACAAGTAATTTATATATGTATTGTAGATTTTGTTTACTTGCGTAAATGTTACTGCCAAGATCTTGTCATTTATCTGACCTTATTGTGACTGAAGCAAAATTAGACAAACTTATTATTCAAGTAGACTATCTCCGAATTTGAATTACGCATTATCCATGCTCGGTGAATAAATTATAATTTTTTCATCATGTTCTAGACTATCTCAGTTATTCGAGATTTAATGAAATTACATTTTACTAGGCTGTATGGAATAGGATAGGCCCTTAACATTGCCTGACTAAAAGCTAGCCCCCTAAGGCAGCGACAGGCTGTCTCTGTTAAAAAAAAGTATACTTACCTAATAAGCAGAAATTATTTCAAAAAACACAAAAAATATCCCCTTCTGGCCTTACCATAAGGTCTTATATCAGTATTACTTCAATAATACTTTGTTATTTCGTACCATGACGTCCTTAAAGTAAGCTTATTATAATACTGCTGCAGTATTGTTTTCTGATTTGTGACGTCATCGCAAAACCTCGCAAAGTTTTGATTTACTATAACTCCTTACCAGTGTCATATTTATCATGAGTACGGTGGAACACAGAGAAAGGTGTACAGGAGAGTTTTTAAGGTAGAGATTTTCTCAAAAAATACTTGACCTATTGCAAAAACTTTCACTGTTTGATAGATAAAAGTTAAAACTATGTAAGTAACTGTAAAATATTTATTAAATTCGTTCTTGAGAAAATCTCAACCTTAGAATAAAGATTAGAATAGAATAACATTTATTGCCTATTAAGTATATACATATAAGAAATAAAAACAGTCTCAATAAATTACAATGACAATTAACAAACATATAACTTAGACAAAAGGTAATTATATATTATTAATTATTAGGCTTATTGAGGCCCCCCGTATACTTATCTCTGTCTTCGACTGTACAACACCCAGTTTCAATTTGTCGTATGAATTCAATGACATCCTGTATAAAGACGAGATTATTCTCGGTTCACGCACGGCCATATTTTGACGGCAAAACACAATATTCCCAATATCTAGGAGCTGTAACCGATACCCGAGTATTGTACGTGTACAGCAGGCGATACCCGCGAACAATAACCACTGCTCGGAGCTAATAATAACCGAGTATCGTGTTGCTTTGTTTGTGACGTGACTAGGGGAGGCGGGGGTGGCAGGAAACTGAGACAAAGGCCCCCTGTGTGGTCCGCGCCTCTATCTCTTCACCACGGGAACACGGATCAATCAGCTTTGTTGTCACAACTGTCGTTACAAGTGTCATGCCATTTGCATCATTTTTTTTTATTTCAATAATACCTAGAGTTGACAAATAATACATACTTTAACCTTTAAACGGACAAAAATTGTCACTTTTTAAACTTACTTGCATTATTTTAAAAGATGTGCTGCTGAGAGTTTTTTGCCACTTTTTCTCCTCGGCGTTGGCTTTTCCTTGCAAAGTGGTGTAAATGTAAATTCAACAATATGTGGACGTGCAAAAATGTACACAACGTGCTTACTTGCAATAAAGAAATGACATTGCCACATTTCAATGGAGCTTTGCCCCACCTTCAAAACTACGTGACCATTGAAGCTGTAGCTATCATTTTGTTGGGGACTTATTACAGGTTTCATTTTGCATAATCATAATAAGTAGGAGTTACGAGAGCAGTAGAAAATGATAACAAAAACAATGAATAATTCGCTTCGATTTCTTACTATTTTCTGAATTCTTAATTAAGCTGTTTTTTTCGCAATTACGCGAGTAGTTCGCGTAATTGCGAAAAAAACAGCTTACCGACATTGAATCACGTTATAAATAAGCATTTCAAAAATAGTACTTATCGTAATAAACATTTCGTAAATAGCTTTTTTTAATAAAATTGATTATATTGGAAGATATTATTTTTTTTAACATTGGCGGCGCTAGTTTGCTCATGGAAGGCTCTTAATAGTTGTTATACCTTACTCAATCCACGTGACATTATAGGTTGACGTCAAAGTTTGGAACCAATCGGGAACCAATGCACTGCGTCATCAACGTACTCTATAAACATTACTCCTCCATTTAAGAATCGGCTAATTGGCCTTGTCTTGTCTTGTATATTAATCTGGCATTGTCATTTGACTTTGAATTTCGCCACACATTTCTTGGCATTGTAAGAAAGACAATACCAACACAACATGTTGTAACAATGACTAGCCCCAACGTGTTATCAGTCCGGAGGTCTCACGAATCTCATCGCGTCAAGCCCCGGGCTAGTTATTAGGCCGTCGTCTCCTAGATGGATATAAAACATGAGTACCTACTTATATACTCGCACACTCCGCAAAACTAGGCAATTTCGGGGATGTAGTTTAGACGACGACGTTTGATTCGAAGATACGAGTTATGTTCTAATTTAGTGTCTAGTTCAGGCTTTTAACATACCTTCGTTTATAATAATAAAAATTGGGCGACTGTTAAAAGGGAGTGTTGATTAACACTCCAAACTATTCATTGGCGAGACAGACACGGGCTGGTGCAGGAAAATCTGGAAACACAACAGAAACCAGATGCGGCTCATAATTGGTGCGCTAACGGGACATCAAGCAACGAACGACCTGTTGCACAGGATGGGATTAGCGGAATCTCCAACCTGCAGAGCCTGTGGTGACAAAACGGAGTCCATGAAACACCTACTGTGTGAATGTGACTCATTGGCTAGGAAGCGAATGAGTCTCCTGGGGTCGGCCTATCCGGAACCAGAAGACTACAGGCTCCTTCCCATGAGCTGCATAGCGGATCTACTGAGTTATATCTTTAGGGAGGAGGAAGGAGCATAAAGGAAAGGGGAGAGCACAAAAGATCCCAATGGGTCGAAGTGCCGCCACATTGGCACACAATCAGGATAAGATAAGATAAGGCTTTTAACATACCTTCGTTTATAATAATAAAAATTAGGCGACTGTTAAAAGGGAGTGTTGATTAGTGGGCGCAGGTCAGTTTGTATTGAAAATTGGTATTGATGTGTTTCGATGATTTATTTATTTATTTATTTTATTTTTACATATTCGGAAGACTAACAGTTATTTATACAAACATGTGCCTAACTATTTTACAAACAAAACCATTTACAAGTCTTCACCTATAACACTATAATGCGTCTTTCTACATCGAGATATAAGATTTGAGATAGATTTATTGTTGCTTTATAAAATTTTAATAAATTTGGATGATGGAAGCGGAGCCACTGTTCTTTTGAATCTGTTGTATCGACGTGTCCTTGTTTTCTCATCTACGTTCAACAGATGGCGCACCTAGTCCTTTACAGGAAGCGTGCGTGTATGATGAGGCAGTGGATTGGTTCCAAACTTTTACGTCAACCTATAACGTCACGTGTTGTATAAGATTGAGTTATAATAACTATTAGCAACAAAAATGCAATACTGACAAATCACACTTACCCACTTTTATTGTTGTTAATGTTTGTCTACTTTTTAATGTTTGAACATCAAATAGATTTTGTTAGCATGTTTGGTAGAATGCCAATTTATTATTAATATTAATCATTATCTCTAAGTGAAATGTAATAATTTCTTGAGATGAATAAAGATCTTAAACCATATATTAGGGACTGCCAGCTGTCAAACTCAAGCGCGAGACAGACGATGTCCCGCAGCGGCGGGATGAAGAGCACGGCACAGTGACTCCATATTTTTATGAATTTTGGTAGGGAAATAAAAATACGCCAACAAAAATCAGATTTTTTTTAAACATGCTCTCGTATTTTTAATACATTTGATATATATTTTGGAAAAATAACTATTTCAGTTTAGACTTATTTTAATTTTAAAAGACATTGAAGGGGTATGTTTGTAATTTTTTTCGATCGAGCGAAGTTTGTCCAATCGTGTATCGGTATTCATCAGTCACTGAATAGAAAACCGAGGACCAGCGGAATTTTTTTTTTAATAAATAGGGGTTTATTGATAGTCCTGTAAATAATGGGTATCAATGAATAAACCCCCCTATAATTGCAAATACAGCCCATAAAGAAGGAACATAGTGGAAATGAGCTACTACATAATAAGTATATTTCAATATTGGGGATAATCTTCTATGAAAAAAGCTCAAAAAAAAAAGAAAGAAAAAGAATTACTTCGGAAATAATGAATAAGATTATTTCTCATCGTAATCCTTTTAAATAATTTTTTTAATTAAATCTTTCTTATTAGACTCTATAGGGTCTTCTCGTCTTATAAATTTATTTTAACTTTTTAATATAAAAATTAAATTCTATAATATAATTTGTTACCACGAATCTCGAGGGGCTCGTAGTCCAGTTGCGAGTACACGTTGAAAACGATTGTACAAGTTAAGCAACGTTGGGCGAGGTCAGGACCTGGATGGGTGACCGCTAGTGACACTTTCATCTGAGCCCGTCCGTGCCTCGGAAAGCACGTTAAGCAGTTGGTCCCGGTTGCTGTTGCTTGACAGCAGTCGTTAGGCCACGTCAGAGGCCTACGGGCGGCCTGAATGACTCTGACAAAGAGGTTTGGTCACTGAACCACACGAGAAGAAGAAAAAAAACCACGAATCTCGTAAAATATAACCAACACAATATAACCGCCTAGAGTATCACAGCCCTAGACATAAACAGCAATCTCTTCACAGTATAAATTCCCATTCGGCTCCCAACGCGGAGGGTCAACAGTAACTCGGGATCTCTCGACTGGCCCAACGGCTCTTGTGTATCCGATATGAATAAAAAGCTCCCGATACATTATTACCAAGTGCTTGAACGTCGAGAACTACGTGGAGGTGGGAACAGTGTCTTAGGAGTAAGCATTGAGTGGAAATGAACACCATAATTAGCCCAATACTATGCCAATGATAGCGAGCTCGGTGGCTCAGTGGTTGGGTCAATGGACTTGCAATATGGAGGTCTCAGGTTCGATTCCCAGCTAGGGCAGCCATGTACCAATGAGTTATCCTCGGTTTTTTCGACGGAAAAACTTACGTACATTTACCGAGTGCTCTCAAAAACGATGAAGGAAAACATCGTGATGAAACCTGCATGTCGTAGAAAAAAAAAATCTAAGGCATGTGAAATCCGCCAACCCGCACTGGGCCCGCGTGGTGGATTATGGCCCGAGATCCCTCGATGTAAGGGAAGGTCTGTGCCCGAGCAGTGGGGCGATATAAATAGACTGATGATGATGATGCCAATGATACACTAGGGGACAAATGTCCTACGACATGTATCGGCGACATGTCAAGCGAAGCCGGCCGATTTCGCCTGACATATCTGGCGACATCGCGCGACTTATGTCCGTATATTGCCAGACATGTCGCGCGAAGTCCGGCAACGTCGCGCTACTTCACCCGACGTCCCTGGCGACACGTGTCGCAGGACATTTGTCCCCCCTAATGTATCCTTGGCTAGTTATGTGGCGTGGTGCTTACTCCTAGATAAGCAAAAGGTTTAGCACGACCGGTTCCATAAGAACTGAATGTTGTTTTTTATAAGCTGGAGATGGAATCGGAAGCCAGACCTTGAGGACGAGAATTTTGATGAAAGACGGTATAATTATCATCTTTCATTAAAAAAAATTGTATTCTAAATATGAGAATTACTCTCATATTATGGAGAATATGATTAGATTATCTCATTGGCTTTTTTTTTATGACGTCGTAGTCATGGATTCTATACAAAAGCTGCAAAGCTGCGCAAATGTGTGACGCCGTTACAAGAACTCCGAAAAGTTAATATGGGGGGAACATGCAGTACTCCCGAAAAAAACCCAGCCAATTAGACCTTTTCACCATTTGATAAAGTTAATAAACTATTCATATTCATATGCCTATAGCCACAACCCATGACTCAGAGTCGGAAGTATTTGAATATGGTTGTCGCTGATGTCAAGATTAACACCATCTGAACACTTTCACTCCTATAAATTTCGATAGGTCCCCGAATGAGCATCCTTACCCCTATGATGTGTAGAGCTCGGGGTTTCATGTAAATATTTACCAGTGAACTCTCGAATATGGGGATTTAACAATTTTACGGCTCGCCCCGGACTCAGCGCTGAACGTGGGACGATATTCTTTGTCACGGAATGGGAAATTGTGTGATTTTATACGCATTATGTTTCATCAGTCGGCATAATTTTGTTTATTTAGTATAGTAATGTGTTCTCGGGTATGTAGCGATTACAGAGTGTGGTAAGCTAAATGACATTGCCACATTTCAATGGAGCTTTGCCACACCTTCAAAACTACGAGACCATTGAAGCTGTCCCTATCATTTTGTTGGGGGTTTATTACAGGTTTTATATATCATAATCACAATCAGAAGGAGTTGCGAAAAATGATTTCATATTATTTTGCATGCGCATCCAAGCTGCCGGAGGTTAGGATTCCAGATTGAGGAACCTCCTCACAATGCGTGCCGTGTCCAGCAGCACTGCCTTCTGCATCCGGCTCTTGACCCAACTGTCTAGCGAGAGTCTCTTAAGATGTTGGTCGAGACTCTTCGCTATTAAACCGTTCACTGTCACGACTATCGGAACAATTATGGTTGAGTCCACATCTCACATGGCGGTAATCTCGTGAGCCAAGTCTAAGTATTTACTTAGCTTTTAAAGGCTTATTATTAATATTATATAACCCGCAGAAATGATAGGTTTATCAACAAACCACACTCCATGTGGAATTCCCAGTCTCAGAATCTCCGCAAAATTAATATTGTAGTCAATACTGCGAGTAAGTCTATCCGCCCACATTATTGGTGGGTCGTTATAAACACGTCCCCTGAAGGTCGGGCCGTGTAATTATCCGCCGGCCGACTACGGGCCGTATTGCACGACTTTTTCATTTCGACGGACCCATCGAATACGGAATAACAGAGGAGGGACCTTCTTCTTCTGACGCGGGCTATTTTCCGCACTTGGCCGCATGAGTGGCAGCCATTGTGCGTGAAAAGGTGCAAAACCGCACTAGTTGAGCCAGCCCAGCTCCCTCCAGAACGCCAGCAGCCTGCGGATGCCACATGCGGCCTGGGGGAGGGACCCTGGGTTGTTCAGGATCTGGGCTCGTTGTTCTGCCAGTCCTCCGCACTGCAACAGTACGTGGGCCGGTGTTTCCTCAGCCTCTAAGCATCCCCTGCAAATTGGACTGTCTGTTATACCCATATTGAACAGGAGTTTGTTTAGTGGACAGTGGCCTGTGATTGTACATATCCATTACTGAGACGGGAATTTGGAAGCGGTATCGCCGCCTGAGGAGGGACCTTATGAGTAAGTCAAGTCTTGTTGTGGGTGAGTCATACGTGTCGTTAGCGAAATAGTGGCTATGATAAGTCTTCATTCAGTATTACATTAGTGGAGTAAAAAATGACTGAGATAAATTAGAGAAATATGTGCTGCATGTGCAAGCCACCAATCGATACTGGTTGCGCGTAATGGAACATGGCACCAGCTTTAAATATGCTCCAATAATGGGGATATAAAAATAGGCTGATGGTGATGAAGCTTTTGTGAAGCAGTACTCCTTAGATGAAGACATAAGGTGCGTATTCATAAACGTGATTTAAAATTATGCCAACCATTTAGGCCTCCTGTCCCTTTTTATCTTAATCTTTTTTAACGAAGTGTGAAAGGGATAGCAATACGATTTAAGGGAAGTGAGGATTAATTAGGTCTGTGAATAACAGCACAAGACGTCTGTGCGTTGATCGCAATTAAAACTAGCCTGGGTTGGGCGCAATTAAAACTAGCCTGGGTTGGGCGTAATTAAAACTAGCCTGGGTTGGGCGTAATTAAAACTAGCCTGGGTTGGGCGTAATTAAAACGAGCCTGGGTTGGGCGTAATTAAAACTAGCCTGGGTTGGGCGTAATTAAAACTAGCCTGGGTTGGGCGCAATTAAAACTAGCCTGGGTTGGGCGTAATTAAAACTAGCCTGGGTTGGGCGTAATTAAAACTAGCCTGACAAAAGCTATAGTAGCGCTAGACTGTATTATGCATCAGGGTTAAACATGGCACAAAGTGAGTTCTATTAGACTCTTAAAAAATCCTGAACAAAATCTCCAGCTCAGGGCATAAATGTCGTGAACTATATTAAGTAATAAGTATATATAGTACTTAAGTAAACACTTCAGTTTACTGATTGAACATATAAAACCAGATGACTCTTTCTACCGTATGAGAGTGAAAGTGACAACTGGCGACAACCTGTCCCCATACAAAATAATAATAATAAAATCTTTATTTTTAACTGTTTACATCAGTTATTAAAATGATGAGATGAGTATTTAAACGATGAACATGCATGGTGTGTGTCGCCGGTTCCGCATGAGGGATAAAGTGTAGATTACTAACAATAGTAATAGTTGTGTAATACCTAGTTATTAAGTAATTGTGTTATCATTATTTTAAAAGATATGCTGCTGAAAGTTTTTTGTTACTTATAATCCTCAGCGTTGGCACCTATTCCTTGCAAAGTGTCGTAAATGTAATTTAAAAAAAAATATTGAGTCCAGTATAAAATGCCTAACAGCAGCTCCTCTCTTACCCCGTACTCCGTGGCTGCCCAGCTCCCGCCGACTGCCCCCATTCATGCAGCAGATTAGATATCGGGAATATTGTGGTGATATCGGCCCGTGCCCCCGTGCCCCCGCGCCCCGCACCCCGCACCCCCCGCCCCCGCTACGTGCGCGGGGATACAGTAATTGTGATTATTTATCTGGGTTCCGGTGAAGACGTGCTTTTCCACACATTTTCCTCTTATCTGACTCATATTGACTGTATTTTTGCAAGGTTCTACAGGGTGTAACGTAAAGGGTATATGAAGCCGAAGGGAGGGTGTTCAGTATCGGTAACTGAACAACTTTTGTTCTACGACTTTATAGGGTAGATTTTGTTTACAAAATAAAATACTTGATTTGGGCTTGGAATACATACATACACCCGAAAAACGTTACCCTCCTTTTGGGGCAGTCGTAACATTACCACCACATTTCGCCACATCGCCATCTTTTTAGAGCAATTTAGATTTCCTTGATCTAACAGTGCTCCAATTAGTATACCGCCACATCTTACAGAACATAACACTATGTTGTTATAACCAAACAAAAACTCGCCATTAATTAAATTTCATTCGCACAAAGTCGATGTTTCTAAACAAAATACTCTGTAAATTTCTTTCACGTCATAACACTAAAATGTCGTTCCGGATAACAAAGGCCGGGCGACATTTAAATTACGCGGCAGACACGCAATCTGCGTCACCTAGCGCCGCGTGACAACCCTACACATGTTGCTAGGTAGCTAGGGGTGGCACTTACAGATGTACAGGGGTAAAATGGGTCATATAAAAACTCAAACTCAATTTCAAAATTTTTATTTGCGAGAATTGTATAATACATGATTAAAAACTAACATTAAATAACTAAAAACTAAAACTACCTATAAATAAATTAACTATAAATAAAATATGTCTAGGAGGGCATCGGGAGTCACGGTGCCCAGAAGGCTGGCAGCATTCCCTCTCTCAATTGCCAACGCAATACGTTGGCAAAGTTAGCTGCCAGCCCTCTGGTCACCGGACTCCTCGACCAGCCGCTTGGACAGCTCTTTGACGAGCTGTCGAGCGTCCGGCCCCCACGGCCCCAGTGTCTCGACCCCGAGACATACATTTGCGAGAATACAGTCATAATATAAAATGGTCTTATAATAAAGTTGGTCATAGTATTCAACCTGCATGCAGGTGTGCGAACATTTTGACAAATTTTATTAAAAAAGCTATTTACAAAATAAAATAAATACCTAAATACTATTTACAATTAAAGTACGAACACGCCGTCTAACTCCGCATTGCGCGACAGGGACCCCAGCACGCTGGCGGCGTTGCCCCGCTGGATAGCGAGGCTCAGCCTTTGCCTGAAGTAGGCGCCAGCTCTGGGCTCACCCGAGGCGAGGATCAGGCGGGTGGAAATATCTATACAAAACTGTCTCCACAGCCAGTGCAACGAACTCGTGATGAGCATTGAACATAATTATGTAACTGCTGAACTGCACTATACAAATTCAAGTGATAGTCCCTGTCTTGTGATTCATATATTCCGTAACTTTATAAAAACAGCTTTCCAACAGCCAATTTGTTAGGCTAATCTTAAATTGAGTCATATTAAGTATTTTTATATTATCTGGTAGATTATTATACAGAAGCACACACATGTTATATATATATATAATTACGTATCTAATGAGGGATACTGTGACAATCATACAATGTTTATTAGAGAGCTCGGTGGCTCAGTGGTTTAGTCAATGGACATGCGATATGGAGGTCCCCTGTTCGATTCCCAGCCAGGGTAGCCATGTACCAATGAGTTATCCTCGGTTTCTTCGACGGAAATCTTACGTACATTTTACCGAGTGCTCTCAAATCGGTGAAGAAAACATCGTTATGAAACCTGCATGCCATAGAAGAAGAAAAATCTTAAACAACGTCATATTCTACTCAATATAAAAATTCGAAAGAAAAATCTGCACCATTTTGCCCCATTCTTGATTATTATCCGTCAATCTTGGAAAAACAAATTGTTCAATATCTATCTAAAATCGCTTATTGACTAGAGGCGCTGTTTGGTTCCGGGAAAATTCATTCGTTCAAAAATTCCGATTGGAGTAACTTCATCCGTTTTAGTTCAATTTCTCGACAGCATTGAGAATCACAACCTCGCGATACGATCCCAGGTACAAGGCGAAGAAGCAGAGACCGCTCTAGTATCGGAAGGGGGTCATTGGGACCCCCCCATATTAATTGTCAAGGGGTTTAGGTTCATTATCATTTTCTACTTTCAATTTTGGCATCTCATCATTCGTAAGATAAATAAATTCGGGTAGAGGAAGCGAAGAGGGCCAAGAAGGCGACCTTGCGCCACTCGTGTAGCCTGCTTCCTGGAATTAAACATCAAAGCCTCGTGCAAAGAAGCGAGCTTTTAAATTCGCAAGGTCGTAGTGATAAGTTTTGTCATAAACTCCAATTACCTATTTCAAAGGAATGTCAATTTTTAAAGCATTTCTCACTTATAATATTGAGGTCTTATTATTCGCAAGATTTAAATGACATTGTTGTATCTAATATCAAATAAATGAAGGTAATGTAATATTGTGGAATAATTTTCCATGCCAAACAATTTCACTTTTAATTTTGAGGTCTTATTATTCGCAAGATTTAAATGACATTGTTGTATCTAATATCAAATAAATGAAGGTAATGTAATATTGTGGAATAATTTTCCATGCCAAACAATTTCACTTTTAATTTTGAGGTCTTATTATTCGCAAGATTTAAATGACATTGTTGTATCTAATATCAAATAAATGAAGGTAATGTAATATTGTGGAATAATTTTCCATGCCAAACAATTTCACTTTTAATTTTGAGGTCTTATTATTCGCAAGATTTAAATGACATTGTTGTATCTAATATCAAATAAATGAAGGTAATGTTGTGGAATAATTTTCCATGCCAAACAATTGACATTCCAATAATATCATTATCATTTATTCGTAAACAATTATTACATTGTGTTCGAAATAGTAAATTCCTATAAAATTATTACATGTCCGATTACGATGAGCTAGGTAAATTTTGTATAAAAATATTGTATAACTGTCAACGTTTATAGCGTGTTTCGAGCAAATCAACTCATTTCATTGGATAGCGAATGATTCCTTTAAGGACCTTCCATGAGCCAACTAGCGCCGCCAATCTTAAAAAAAAAAATTACAAATTATTAATTTTTATTAAAAAAACTATGAACACAATCTTTATTAGGATAAACACTATTTTGTAATATACAATACATGGCATAATTGCGACAAGCATAGTTGTAGTTCTCAAATCTGCCAAAAACGGCAGTTTTTCGCAATTATGCGAACTACAACTTACCGACATTGAATCATAAATAAGCATTAAAAAAAAATTTTTTTTTAATATTATTCGATTTAATGACAAGTATTGAGTTTTTTTAGACATTAATATAATAATTTATTGCAAAAAAAACTAACTACTACAAAATAAAACTAACTTAAAATCTAAAAAAAAATACTTATGAAATAAAACAGTATTTATTTAAAAAATAGTATTTATCGTAATAAACATTAAATTGATTAAATTGGAAGATATTATTTTTCAAAGATTGGCGGCGCTAGTTGGCTCGTGGAACGTTAAGAAATTTGACTTATTAATATTAAAATCAAAATTTATGCAATGCATAATGTTGTTAATATATAATTATTATTATTTTAAATGGACGATCAAATTACTAATGTGTATTTTAAGTATTGACACAACTGTAAAAATGACAATGTAATCTGAAATAAATGAATCTATCTTTCTGTTGAGGAGCTGGGCTCGCTGGTTAATAAAAGAGTTATATTTCAGGATATCAGGTGGGTATATTATTAATAGGTCTGTTTTCCAGGCGATGACAAGTAGAATGAGCATTGCTTATAAAAGTACTACCACAGAGGTGGCGACTGGTCAGCCAGTTCGCAATACTTTCATTAACAAATGCTCGAAGCGAAGGGGGCCCAGAAGGCGACCTTGCGCCACTCCTGTAGCCTGCTTCCCGGAGTCAAACATCAAAGCCTCGTGCAGCGAAGCGTGCGCTTTTAAATCGAAATGAATTCCCGGCCGCGCCCATAAATATCAGCGCGCACGGATTTAAACGTCGTCTCCCACATATTTTATCTTTCCATTTCCCATGTACGACATCCCGGAGCGTTCGGTGAAACATCGACCGCTCCAAATGTACGAGCGAATGTACCACTTTAATGTACGAGCTAGGGATGCACGAATTAGTCGGTCAAATCGACGACTTTAGTCGGTAAGAAGTCGTCATTAATATTTTTTTTCTTTGTAACTGTTGGCAAGACGCAGTAACTTACAATCATTAAAATATATACATTGCAAGTTAATAACTTAAATTATTCGAAATCGGTCGAAACTGTCGGTCTAATTGCGGTCAACAATATAAGTGAGTGATATCCTTTGATTTATATATAATAATTTGTAGTAATGGCTCATTATAGTTTTAATTCTAAAACATAAATTATGTAACGTAGCATAGAACGCCCTACGACCAGAGGGGGGGATAATGTGTGCAAGATGGCAGGGACTGGATACAATAGGCCGAGAATCGGATTGAGTGGCATGCTTTGGGAGCGGCCAAAGTCCAGCAGTGGACTGATACGAGCTGATGATGAAAAACCTAATAAAATCAACAGTCTGTGCCATACATAACAGTTGATATAAATTCAGAAACATGAAAAATACAGATACAGCCAATAAAATATTCATGCTGACTGCGTACCGACTAAAGTCGTCGATTTGCGACTTTAAATCGACTAATACATGCACCTATATCTACAGAAGTGCCCGTACATTAACGTATGTTACCTACCACCATTTATATACTTACTTAAATGAAAATGTGACATTTCATCATTTACAGTGTGATAAAAATTACCTAATAAATAAAATATGTTTTGAAACCGACTATGAGTAGTCGGTACTGAACGCAAACCCTATTCGCTAAATTCTCCCTACTACATCGTACTACAAAGGCATAATGTACTGAGAGTGAAAGCACTTGTAGAACCAATTTTAGGCGACCTTTTGTGATAGGCTGTTCTATTTCAAGAACAAATGACACATCATCTTTTCTAGAATGTCAAGATCAAAGTGGGGAACATAATACTCGGTTCAAAGGAAAATATGCCCATCAATCAAACGAAAGTGTCCTGATGTTATCATTAGGGTGGTCGATCTATCGTGCCTACGCTGCGAGCATCTGTACAATAATATTTTATTTTTATTTTATTTTATTAAGACATGGAAAACCAACAGCTTATAAACTACTACATTTTCATTTAAATAAAAGCAAGAAGCCAATTATAGGTATTCACTTATAGATACTAATTAAATTAAATAAGACGCAAATAGTGATATAAAAGATAGCACTAGAAAACTAAGAAACTAATATCCAGTGCAGTGCTTATCAAACAAAGCCACACAAAAACACCGCACGGTCACTCGTCGCCTCTCAATCCGGCACAGAACCCACAAATCTCACGGTCAGCAAGCGACGCATGGATGCCTGGATGATGGACGGATGCATGGATGAATATCTACATATATATGCAAGAGACATCTTGCAGTATGTCTCCACTACTGAAGATTGGTTACAACCTCGTCACCACTGTGATATAATTTCTCCAAATATACTTACTTACTCCGCTGGCTCAGTGGATCTTGGCCTTCGACACCGCAGAGCGCCACTGCAGCCTGTCCTGCGCTGTCTGGCGCCAGTCGGGCGCCTGCAGCTTTTGCAGGTCCTGCACCTCGTCGCCCCAGCGGTATCTTAGACGTCCGAGAGGCCGTCGTCCACTGGGCTTTCCGACATAATAATATGCTAGCTTCGCTGCGCGTTTCTCCCATCCTTTCCACGTGACCAATCCAGCGTGCTGGTTTAGTTTCTCCAATGATGTTAGGCTCGACCACCATCTCCTCGATCTCGTAGTTTTTTTCGAAATATATTATAACTATGAAATTAATTAATTCCTTTTTTTATAAAACGCAATGCGCACGATCTCACCACAGAGTAGTAAGGACGCGTTCGTAATATAACAGTAATGGAGGCGATCCCCAGTCAACTCCTCAGATTTCCTTCTGTCCTGAGGTAGACGGAACAGCTCTTCGACTCTGGCTATCCATATCTAGTTCCTTATTTCAAGGAACTACAATTTTATCCTTCTGTCAGATCGCCTATCCACATGCCGTCCACATCCTCATCAGCCCGTATCAGTCCACTGCTGGATGTAGGCCTCTCACACGAAACACCATACACGACTATGATATTCTGGATTCGTCTAATAAAAGGATTAACCCTTGAGGATATCTAAGCATTGGCAGTCTTTGCGATTTGCAAGGCCTATGATGAGTGATGATAAACAGGCGTGGATGAATCTTATTATCTGCGTTGTAAGAATTGAAATCGTACTGCAAGTGTTACCATTGATCTTCTGTTGTCTGTACCTAAGTATTACACAAGCGCCCTCTTAATTAATTTAATTAAAGTCATGTTAAGCTTTACTTAACAGATTACCGACTTCCTTGTTTTATTTTGGACCGTTTTATACACCAAGGAAAAATTTCGCCTCGCTCCATGGAGAGAGTCTAAAGTATATTTTATATTGGGACAGGTTTCCGCCGTTGTCACTTTCACTCTCATCCGTCATAAAGAGACATCTGTTTCGATTGTTCGACTTCTATTGAAAATTCAAACAATGGAAAAACATGTGACATGAGCGGTGTCTGAGATATATTTACAGCTTAGCTTAGCTGCTGGGGTATGTAAACATAGTATGTTGACCCAAAATGGCGACGAAATTGTAAACAAAATCTACAATTGTACAGTCCACAGCACACCAAGTGGACAGTTTGGACACTAGACCGTTTTGCATTATCTACGTCGTAAGAGTTGAAATCGTAATCTAAGACCATTAATCTGCTGTCCAGTCTACTTTCACGACCTGCCGCCATTTTGGGTCAAGCTGCCAGGAATTATACATTCATTTGGCTCACTCCACCAGCCGTTCTTTGCTTCCAGGTTTTATCGATTCCTCGCTAACACGTGTTACTTAATAATGTTTATTGGAAGCCTCGTCGTGGCCACGACTAATGCTGGTAATCCCTCTTCACAAGGGAGCTTATTAGCTTCCGTGGGTGCCATCTTGGCTTTTTATAAAATATTCCGCGCAACCCTTGTTACCTGTTGCTTCACAATAAATCATCTCGCCTCATTAGATTAGTCGCGGGCAATTTATTAGTCGATAGCTTAGCGTTACTGACGTTTTTGGACGTTTCGCCGGTTCTTCGTAGGCTTTTGATTTGTAGTCGTTCTTTGAGGAAATTCGTAGAACGTTCGTGAAAGAAGCGTACTTCGATTGTTGATTGCTGTAATACGTTATGGAGTGAGGTTTTTTTGCATTTGTTATAACAGGGTTAATGAAATTGGCCTGGGGCCTACCTCTGTCGCTGAAACGATGGTCGATGGAGTAAGTGCGTTCTAATGTGGAGACCCCGGACGGGTAGACGAAGCGTGGGCAGACCACCGGCCAGATGTTCCGACGACATCAAGAGGGTTGCTGGCTCGGTGTGGACCAGACAACCTTGGGATCGGGTCACATGGAGGATTCATGGAGAGGCATATGCCCAGAAGTGGGCTGCTGTATGCTGAAGAAGAAGAATTAAAAATCTAATTATTTGTGTTAATTTTACAAAAAAATCACGGCTGCATGAGGTCGCAGACCTGAGTTTTTGGTATTAACTTTAACTTGATCCGTCTACGCGTTTCTGAGATATAGATCTTGACAGACGGAGAAACAGACGTTTGCGTTCACGAGTAGACTGGTACGGGCTGATGATGAGGTTGCATCAAAAGTACCAGGAAACCATGGCTAACCCGGAGTCTCAATTTGTTGCTGTGGCCCGTCGAATCTGGAGCGAACACTAGCTTCATAGTGTCCTGATACATTTATTGATACTTAAAAAGCTTCTTACCAAGTCGAGTGTTGTGTTAAAGAGAGACATATGTCCAGCAGTGGACTGATACGGGCTGATGATGACGAGGTTGCATGTTATGTGCCGATTTTAAATTAAAACAATGCACAAAACTGCCTACAAATAAACGGCGTACAACAAACCTCGTTAACGAGATAAGGGCGTAATGATGGCATCGGCGCGACGCCCAACTGTTAATAAAGCGTTCGGTCAAATTTGGTTACGTGCGGCGATCAATCAGCGGCATTGTGCGCCGCCAATCGGCCGTGATGACGGTTGGCATTACGCAGCGTTATATTTTACGCCGGAGCCGAATTTACGCGAGCGTTTTCGGGTTAATTTTTCGAAATTGGAATTTTAATTTAATAAAGGCAATGTGGTCGTAAATTATTTGGCTCATAGGGTTGGAAATGTGAGAGTTCGGCCCTGGATGGGATGGGTAGCACAGACCACTTACCCAATAGACATGAACTCGGTACAAATGACTATGCCAGATTCTGCCCCACGATGAACATGCATGGTGTGTGTCGCCGGTTCCGCATGAGGGATAAAGTGTATATTACTAACAATAGTAATAGTTGTGTAATACCTAGTTATTAAGTAATTGTGTTGTTATTATTTTTCAAAGCTGTGCTGCTGAGAGTTTTTTGCCACTTTTTCTCCTCAGCATTGGCACATTTTCCTTGACAAGTGGTGTAAATGTAAATTCAAAATTATGTTGACGTGCAAAAATGTACACAACGTGCTTACTTGAAATAAAGAAATTTGACTTTGAATGCAGCCCTAGCGCCTGACTTAGTTGTGAAACTGTGTTTCAGGCACCAGTGTCTTCTCCTTAAGCAGCTTAAGCTTACACTGACAGTTAATTAATTGGCCTTGATCAAGACTACCTATTTACGCCATTTGGGGTCGAGACACTGGGGCCGTGGAGTCCGGACGCTCAACAGCTTGTTAAAGAGCTGTCCAATCGGCTGGTCGAGGAGTTCGGCGACCAGAGGGCTGGAAGCTACCTCTGCCAACGTATTGCGTTGGCAATACAGAGAGGGAATGCTGCCAGCCTTCTGGGCACCGTGACTCCTGATGCCCTCCTAGAGGATATATTTTATTTATAGATAGTTTAGATTTTTGGAGTTTTTAGTCATTTTATTATTTTAGGTTATTATTTAATTAAGTAATTAAATTGTTAGTTTTTATTATTAGGGCTGGCGCTTACTTCGCTCAACGGCTGAGTTTAGTCGTTCAGCGAGGTAATGCCGCCAGCATCCTGGGAACCCTGCCGCATCGGGGCGACGTAGGCGATATGCTTATTATGTAAATATTTTGTAAATGTTACTTTATTATTTGTATTATTTTAAGTTTGTAAATATAATTGTATTTATCTTAATTAGAAATAAAGATAAATACAAAAAAAAAAGTTTTTATTATTATTTTAATGCAATATCAGAATTTAAAAAAATATAGTAGGCATACATGAATAAAGTAAGTATGAAAAAAATATACTTTAGGATGTCTCCATAGAGCGAGATTTGTTCCTTCATGTCTCTCTGAGTATCATAGTGAAACTTGTCAAGCCGTCGCAAATGAGCGTGTGTCGTACATTCAATGCGGCAAAGCAAACTGCAGATATTGCTCCGAGTTGCTCCGAGTCGCTCCGAGTTGCTCCGAGTTGTTGTTGCCTACAACTTGAGAATCTCAGGTAGCTCTTATTAGTCATTGCAGAAGCAGGCGCGGATTCAGTGTCTATTTCTAAATTAGTGGCACCTTCTTCCTTTTTAAAAGATGTTTTTTACCCGACTGCCCCAGAAGGGGGGTAATGTTTTTCGGGTGTATGTATGTCCTGTCATCATGTAGCCTAAACGGCTTAATGGATTTAATTTATGAGGTATCGTTATAGGGTATAAAAAATAATCAAAAGGGGATAGTTTTTTAAAGTCGGTTTTGTTTTGTTTTTTGAAATAATTTCTTGTATTGTATAAATGATACTTAGTACAGAATCTTGTTTTTGAGTGTGAGCTTAGCGTGAGGTCGCTCTTACAACTGTCAAAATGCTATGCAATTCGCTCACGCTTTAAGTAGTTTTTGAATATCAGACTAAGGTAGCGTTTAAAATTATTTTCTCTTGGTTTTAGATATTTTGAGAAGCGTATTATATAAAATCTTTTTACTCGTACATTCTTTCACTCCTAAATTCCTAAATGACGATGCCAGATTCTGCCCCACCATCAACCGCAAGTTGTACAAGATAACGAATAAATATAAAAATATCTCAGTTTTTTATTAAAATTATTGGTTTAAAATAAAGTTTTGTACAAGATGCGATTCGAAAAAAACAGCTTAATTAAGAATTCAGAAAATAGTAAGAAATCGAAGCGATTTATTCATTGTTTTTGTTATTCTTCTATAGGAGTTGCGAGAGTAGTAGAAAATGAAACTGATTATGATTATGCAATATGAAACCTGTAATAAGTCCCCAACAAAATGATAGTTACAGCTTAAACACGTAGTTTTCTAGGTGGGGCAAATCTCCATTGAAATGTGTCAATGTCTTTTCAGGGTTACTGTTTTGCTCGTTTTTGTGAACTATCCACTACCTACTACTACCTACTACTATCCTATAAGTATCCACTTGAAAATAGAAAGCAATGTTAACCGCATTTAAGCGACCACAACTGGGCCAGTTCGACTGCTATAAATATAAAATGCATTATTCTTCAAAGTTGTGATTTCGATCGAGTGCCTTGAATCGACTAAATTAATCATGCAATCAGACCGATGAAAGTAGGAATACTTTCTCTGGGAAAAGTTAGTTCTACATTATGTATTTGAGGACGCAGAGATCATTCGTTAACATAAAATTCTTTACTTTTTTTCTAAAAGTTTTCCATAGCCCCGGGTTTGAATAGATTAATAATTGTTTCATATCCGGAAACTGGAAATGAAACAATTATTAATCTTGGAATTAAAACTATAGTGAGCCATTCTCGAGCCATAGTGAGCTATCCTCACTGTTCGGGCACACCCCTAACATTGAGGGAGGTCATGATTCGCCACGCGGGCTCGGTGCGGATTAGTAGGTTGTTATATCATACAAATATACTATAAACATGTAATATAAATTGAATATAATATAATATAAACTTACTTTATATAAGTAATTCATTAAACATGATTTTGGCTACTTATATACAATAATTATTCTATGATTCTGTGTACTCTCTCTCACTGGTTTGCTGGTAGAGAATTCTATCGTAGTTAAGCACACCTTATGTACAACTAATTTGATTTCATGTAACGTGTATTTATTTTGTGTACATTAAAGAATTACAGAAGAATTATCACACCCTCGGTAAATGTATGTGAGTTTTAACTTGGATTTTTTTTTAAATCTCATTAGATAAAAATTAAGATTTATTTATTGCCACCTTTCACATATACAATATACTTAAATGTAAAAGACATTGCCACATTTCAATGGAGCTTTGCCCCACCTACGAAACTACGTGACCATTTAAGCTGTACCTATCATTTTGTTGGGGACTTATTACAGGTTTCATATTGCATAATCATAATCAGTATCATTTTTACTGCTCTCGCAACTCCTATAGAAGAATAACAAAAACAATGAATAAATCGCTTCGAGTTCTTACTATTTTCTGAATTCTTAATTAAGCTGTTTTTTTCGAATCGCAACTTGTACAAAACTTTATTTTAAACCAATAATTTTAATAAAAAACGGAGATATTTTTACATTTATTCGTTATCTTGTACAACTTGCGGTTGATGGTGGGGCAGAGTCTGGCATTGTCATTTAAACATAGGTATGTAAAAAACTATAATATCGCGCAATGTGGCGAGACACGTAAAAATAACCTGACTTCATCGTCATTCGATGGCTGACTTGATCTAGGATCGAACCTAGAACCAAACCACTACGCCGCCGAGCTGTTTATTAAAAGTACATTTTATTATCTCTAAACGAAATCGTGTGACAGGGCCGGAGCATGGCAAAATTAATTTGGCGCTAATATCCCGGCGATGACGTCCCCCGTGCCCGCGTCGCCCGCGCGGAACCCGCCATCCATTTGCGGTCAGCTGTTAACTTCATTTCCACGCCGCGCTCGCACGCAACGGAACACACAAAATTGCAATTTCAGTGCAATACCTGTGTTTATATTGACCATGGGTTTAATATTTTAGAACGGAAAATACTGCCAATAACTAGAATTTGTTTCGAAAATGATGAATCCTATTACTTAGTCTATTTTGGGTTATGTTTTATTTATTTAATCAAATGTAATGTTCGTGGCCCAGGCTCGTCTATAGTGTTAGTGTACGGAAGACAAAGAAAGGTGTACAGGAGCGTTTTTAAGGTTGAGATTTTCTCAAAAACTACTTGACCTACTGCAATAATTCTTTCACTGTTAGATAGATAAGAGTTAAAACTATGTACTGTAAAAGAATTATTAAAATCGTTCCAGTAGTTCTTGAGATAATCTCAACCTTATTGAGGCCCCCTGTATACTTAACTCTGTCTTCGTGTGTACTAAGTCTGGCGAGGGTTTGTGACTCCGTGTTTGTTTGTTTTTAAAATGTCTTTATTGCCAGCAAGTATAATAATTAAATTTATAATCTAGTGTACATTTGATCCTAGATACAAGTATCTTAAAAAATTAAACAGTTTTACAGACTAAGCCTATTTAAAAACTTTAGCAACGGTGACTCCGTGTAATAAGCTCGTTAAGGGATACCTACATTATACTTACATATTATAAAATATAAATTAGAACTCCCCATCGGCATACAAACCATACGTGGTTTCGCCGAAGATGGGAAAGTAGATTTCACATGTATTTTTAAAAATGTTATAAAAAAAATCGGCCGATCCTTCCTTCCACCAACACTTCTTTCATGACTCTTCTTTCATTTATTCGATCTAAGTGCCCAAACTAGCGTAACATTTTTTTCTACTGAGTAAAGTTTACAGAAACTTTGGTTAACTTATTTATGAAGCAAAGATGCGGCTGCCAGAACTGAAAAATCGGGCGATCCACAATCTTAACTACTTACTCATTGTTCCATAATTGTTCTTGACTGTAATTCCCTGCAACATTGTTGGAGAGTACTAGTGATTACACGAACTCCCAGAGCCCGGGTCTTAATAAAGATAAATGTAGCGATCGCCGGAGATGATTAATGGCGCCCCGTAACAGGTGGGGCGGTAATTTTTAGAGTTACGTAGTCCGTACCTTTAAAAGGTAAAACTGAACCCTTGAGGCCTCGGTATTACGTCCGACTGCCTATCAGAGACCCAGGGAATTTATCGTGTCTCGCTTTCACAGAGGTTTATATATAATTTTAATAAAAATATGCTTAGGGGTTATTTGCAGGATCCTAAACTTTAAAAAACCTCGTTTAATATAAGGTTAGCTGTAAGATAACTCTTCTCATAGGGTTAAGCTAGCTAGTAAACAATAGTTTATATGTTTTCCAACTCTGTATTAATTGTAAGGTTTACACAATCTATACATATAATAAGACTGTAAAAAAGTTGTGTCTGTACATTGGATATTTTTTGAAAACAATAATTGTAATGTGTTTTAGGATCAATACTGATGCCAAAACAATAATTTTCAGAATTTTTCTGTTTGTCTGTGACTATGTTCAAGTATCACGCCATAACTACTGAATGGATTTTGACGGGAGTTTCACTAGGAGATAGCTGAAATATCCGGACAGCTCATAGGCTATAAGCCATGGCGGTATATGATCTGAGCATAGAACTTTTTCTACGCAAACGAAGTTGCGGGGTACAGCTAGTAAAGAATATATATCATCATCATCATCATCAGTCTATTTATATTGCCCTATTGCTCGGGCACAGACCTTCCCTTACATTGAGGGAGCTCGGGCCATGATCCACCACGCGGGCCCAGTGCGGATTGGCGGATTTCACATGCCTTAGATTTTTTCTTCTTCTATGGCATGCAGGTTTCATCACGATGTTTTCCTTCACCGTTTTGAGAGCACTCGGTAAATGTATGTAAGTTTTTCCGTCGAAAAAACCGAGGATAACTCATTGGTACACGGCTGCCCTAGCTGGGAATCGAACCTGGGACCTCCGTATCGCAAGTCCAGTGACCCAACCACTGAGCCACCGAGCTCTCCTAAAGAATATATATAAAACCGACCAAATGCGAGTCGGCTATTGGATTCGCACTTAGGACCGCGAGTATTGGGTATTAATTTCAACTTGATCCGTCCACGCGTTTCTGAGATATATGGCTTGACAGACAGACGGACAACAAAGTGATCCTATAAGGTTATTTTTTAATTTTTCCTCTTGAAGTTCAAAAATAAACACACATCATCATCATCATCAGCCCGTATCAGTCCACTGCTGGACGTAGGCCTCTCCCAAAGCGCGCCAATCAACCCTACTCTCGGCCCTTTGCATCCAGTCCCTGCCAGCCATCTTGCGAAGGTCAACCAAACACACAAAACATCCCAAAACACGAGATGTAATTAAGTAATTTAAGTGTTATTATTTTAAAAGATCTGCTGCTAAAAGGTTTTTGCGACTTTTTCTCCTCAGCACCTTTTCCTTGCAAAGTGGTGTAAATGTAAATTTCAAAAACATATTGACGTTAAAAAGTGTACACAAAACTTTTTAACGTCAATATTTTATTTAATTTACAAAATTATTGTATTCAAACTGAATTCCAAAAGTGTTGTGTACACTTTTTAACGTCAATTTTTTTTTAATTTACTTTTTACACCACTTACATTTACACAATTTAATTGCAATAAAGAGACTCAATTTGGCTTGACACACAAAACTACTATGTAGCGTAAACCTATCTAACCAAGTTACATTATAATTGACGTTAATTTACATTTCAAAACGTAGCGACTGCGGAGCACCGACTGAATGAATCCAGCGAGTCTGCTCCTGCGTGAGTAATTAAATCAAATTCATGTGAAACGTAGAACAAGTACAAATTGAACCGACGTTTAACTGTAGTTTGTGAATGCAGTCAGCTGGTTAAGCTAAGTGAGTCGAGTGTTTTGACACACTTAGCTTGTGGCTTTGACTTTCGTTAACTCTAGTAGAATAGAAAGAAAAATATATGGATTTAATATTTGCTATTGTTAAGCCTGACACGCATGCCCCGGCCAGTTGAAACGCATGCCCCGCCCCATTATCTCATGTCGTTAACGTCCAGTAATTAAAGATTTGAGGCCTACACCGCAATTAATTTTTTTTTGCAGTATTAATTTACTAAAAACCTTACCAATTTAATATTTATCATAAGTACAAACCCCAGTTTCAATTGGTCGAATTAAATCAAGGACACCCTGTATGACAGAGACAGTTGCGTTTAGGTTTAGGATTAGACTTGACCACGACAGAATCACACCAGCATAATATTAAGTTACATAAAAATGCGATTACACATAAAACTAATACATTCGAATCCACTTATTGGATCCCAAACTAACAATATCTCATAATAGCCAATAACATCGTCGAGGCCTACATGGCGCGGCTGATAATACACATATACCCTGGAAAGGAATAGAATTTTAACAAGGGTCTTTGATGTGGCAATGAATAAACGATTTCGGCCATTTTATGACGTTCCCGGACGGATTATGGGCCCCTCGCTACATGCGATGTCGACACGGACGGGACTTTATGCGTATTTACTTGCGGAGGTTCTTACTTGATGACGTAGTGCTAGTGGCGAGTTTAGGACTAGACAAATAACTAACTGAATGAGGGTACTCATTTACTTTTTCTCCACAGCGTTGGCACCTTTTCCTTGCAAAGTGGTGTAAATGTAAATTCAAAAATGTACACAACGTGCTTACTTGCAATAAAGATAAGACATTGCCACATTTCAATGGAGCTTTGCCCCACCTACAAAACTACGTGGCCATTTAAGCTGTACCTATCATTTTGTTAGGGACTTATTACAGGTTTCATGTTGCATAATCATAATCAGTATCATTTTCTACTACTCTCGCAACTCCTATAGAAGAATAACAAAAACAATGAATAAATCGTTTCGATTTCTTACTATTTTCTGAATTCTTAATTAAACTGTTTTTTTCGAATCGCAACTTGTACAAAACTTTATTTTAAATCAATAATTTTAATAAAAAACGGAGTAATAATAACAATATTATTACATTTATTCGTTATAAATAATAACAATATTTTTACATTTATTCGTTATCTTGTACAACTTGCGGTTGATGGTGGGGCAGAATCTGGCATGGTCAATTGACTTTGACAAAGAAACTTCTATAAGTATACTGGACTGAAAATAACTAGAAGTTTTAGAGGCATTTTTTGAAGCAAGCAACAAACTAGCTAATCATTCAAAGTCAAATCTCTTTATTGCAAGTAAGCGAACATTTACAGCAGTGTAAATGATTGCTTCACACTCGCAGAGGATGTGCATGGGGGTTTCCTCGGCTTCGCAGCAGAATTTACAGGCATTGGTGTCGGATAGGCCCATTCTGAAATACACAGACTAAGCGACAGATTTAACGTTAGAAAGAGAAGAGAGAGAATTAACGATTTATATTGACTCGAATTGAAAACTTACACGAAAAAGAAATACGCAAGAGACAAATTGCATTGTCTGAAGCGACCGTACCTTTCTATGAAACGAAGTATGGTAAAACAAAATGTCGTTCATAAAATAGGTTATGCAAATTCAAAGAATATAAGTTCATATCAACGTTGGCGATGCAAGGCGGCCAGGTTTACGCGAGGCACACTCGGGCGCCTTTACTGCCCGCACCGGCGGCGGTTGATTAAAAGCTGTAAAAGTATAACTATTTAGTCGAAGTATCTGTTCCGATATCATAGAAGTTTTTTTCAGTGTGATTTTAGAAAAGTTTATCGTTATAATGTTTTATGAGGAATATTATGTATCTGAATCCCCAGAATTACTAACTGTAGATATATTCTTGTAGTTTAAAGGAGCCTTAGGTTATTCTGGGCCTCAGTCTTATTATGTGTGTCATTTGGAGCTGATCTGATTGAATGACAACGAGCGTACAAACTTTTGCATTTATATAATATTTTTCCTTATATATATATATCCATATTTATTAATTATATTTTATAGTACGTATCTAATAAACTATTTTAGTAAATACACAATTAAGTTATAGATGGATAAATACACTTACATGTTTTATATACACTGAGTATTAAACATAAAACAATTAACGTAAAAAATACTCGTCACAACCCTGAATTTTACCAAATCCTATATGCCTCGACTCGTGTACGGTCGTTCTCGACACTTGTATTGTGACCCGTAGCTAGCCCTGACGCAAACTTCGGTCTTTTTGGGTTGCTACTGCAACACCGCAGCATACCACTGTGAAACGCTTACCTGGGTCATTTGTTCATATAGACTGGTGTAAAATTTGGTTTTATTATATAAGAAATAAACAAATAAATAAATAAAAATAAATAAAAAATATTTGTGGGATTAACATTATGATTACCGAACTATTAACCATTGTTTATTAACCTTTACAACAGCATCAGACAATCTCTACTTGATAGTTGATAAGTCAATGTTTTGGATACGATTCACTGCCTCTTCGGATAAACTTACCTACTTCAGCCAAAGTGGACCTTGGCCTCTGACAATAACGAGCGCCACTGCAGCCGGATGAACAAAAATCCTTATTTTAGGTGCAAATATTTGGAATTAGGTGATATAATCAGACCAGATGTAGACATGACTGCACGACGTACTGGCTGGCAGGGATTGGATTCAATAAGACGTGAATCGTATTGAGTGATGCGCCTTTTAGAGAGGACCAGCAGAATATGATACGGGTTGATGATGATGATAGTATCGGTATCGGAAGACTTTTCAGCTGCGTTTGAGACTGAAAACAGCTCGCCTGGCTTGATGGATTTAGATTTGAGAAAACCACGGAGTGTCATTTATTCTTCATACACAGTATAATGTCGGATTTAATGCCATGCCGCATTTTTGACCAGGCAACCTTTGATTTGCGGACAATATTAAGACGGTCCGATGTTTACAAGAGGGTTGTAACGTAAAGTTAAACTTAATAAAGCATTGTATTGTCTCAACCAAGAGGGTTAAAATTAATTGACACAAAATGTGTTATGGCTCAGAATTTGAATTACGCATTATCCATGCTCGGTGAATAAATTAGAACATGATGAAAAAAAAATACTTGCCTTTCTTTATTTCAAGTCCTGCCCACGGCAAGAATTTTTTCATCGTGTTCTAATGTGTTATGGCTGTTTGTAGGCAGCTTAGTGTTGCCAGGTAATGTAGGTTTGCAACAAAGACGTTCCCGTCCGCAAAATGTGCCCGTATGTTTTCGCCCTTGCCCCTTACAGCACTCAAGTCGCAGCGGTTCTTGGCAGAGCGCTGCTATAGTTCTTCCCAAATTGTGATTTATTCGCGACAAATGTCGAAATAAAGCGCCTCTTGGTCTCTATTGCGACCCGACCCAACACCAGGTTTGTTTTATTTATTTAAAATTACTGCTCTGATATATTGCGTACCTACATATTTCATATTCAATTCGGCAGTTTACAACGTTGACAAACATTTAACTGTCGGCGTCAGATTGCATTGTTAATGAATTGTGAGTATGGAAATAGAAACGGAAGTTGCGAGTGTCAAACATTGGATTTGACTTAACGAGACAATGTAATTAAACTACACTGACCTACGTGATGTGCGACGTTGGGTACGGCAGGTACGGTCGAAGACAAAGAAAGGTGTACAGTGGAGTTCTTAAGGTTGAGATTTTCTCAAAAACTACTTGACCTATTGTAAAAATTCTTTTACTCTTAGATAGATAAAAGCTAAATCTGTGTAACTGTAAAAGAATTATTATAATCGGTCCAGTAGTTCTTGAGAAAATATCAGCCTTATTGAGGCCCCTGTATACTTATCTCTGTCTTCGACTGTACGGCAGAAGAACAAAGAAAGTAGGATCTATGTTGTAGATGCTCATTGCGTAGTATGTGTGGAGTGAAAATGTGTGACAGGGTAAATAATGAAGTTCAGAGAACGGTGTGGTCTGAAATAAAATGTAGTCAGCAGGATTGAAAAGAGCTACTAACCATTTTCACCTTTTAAACTTTCACGGTATGTATACTGACGTATATGACTATTAATTTGATAAAACGGGAATTACCGTGTAATACCGTGAAATATCGAGACATCAATAATAAATGTTTAACACGGTAATTCCCGCTTTATCAAATTAATATACTAACCAATTATACTAAAAAAAAATTACGAAAGAAATACAAAGATATCTCCAACCTGCAGAGCCTGTGGTGACAAAACGGGGTCCATGAAACACCTACTGTGTGAATGTGGCTCACTGGCTAGGAAGCTAATGAGTCTCCTGGGGTTGGCCTATCCGGAACCAGAAGACTACAGGCTCCTTCCCATGAGCTGCACAGCGGACCCACTGAGTTATATATTTAGGGAGGAGGAAGGAGCATAAAGGAAAGGGGAGAGCACAAAAGATCCCAATGGGTCGAAGTGCCGCCACATTGGCTCCCAATCAGGATAAGATAAGATAAGAATACAAAGATGACAGTCCTTTGTCTCTGCCTACCGTTACAGGGGAATGACGTAAGCCTATACTCCAACTTATTTGACCGATATTACCTTAAGATACCTTGTCTCTATATGATATTTAAACAAACAATCATGAGTTAGAAACCAAAACATAAACAAAACAAACTAAAGTTATAGTAAGTGTTAACAACGCTGGGCATACAACATGTCAACCATTTTCTAACCACACAATTATTATTCTCGTATCAAACTCATATATATTTCATTATTTACCCGCGGAGCGAGTAAAGCGGATTTTCCCTTAAATAAAGCCAATAATACCAAAGTATGGTCAGTAGTAGAATTCATAGGTGATTAGCGTATTTATTTTATAGCTGCAAGTATGAATAATAACCAGCTAAATAATCCTTGAATGGAATAAAGTAGGGCCAAAAATAGAACCCTGTAGAACACTGTGTTAATTACTGAATTAGAAAATTATATATTGTTATTTTTTAATTACCTTTGGTCACAATTTAGTTAATAATACACATTAATAAAATACTACTTATATTTTAAATTTAACATGAATAAATTATGCATAATTTTAGTAGTGAAGCAATCAAACGCTTCCCATAAATCAAGAATGTTGGGGTGCCTCGTTACTTTTATTTATTATTATTAACTATTTATTTAATAAGCCTGCATCCCACTGCTGGGCACAGGCGTCCCCCAACCTTTCTATTCATCTCTATTATACTCAGACCAGATCTTAATAGTTACTTTTAAATCAATCAATCATTCCTTTACCACGAAATTGGTGAAATATTCAATTCAATTCAATTTATTTAATTGCATACACATGTCAGAATGTACATTAATACATTAGGTCTTAAAATTATGACCTGTAGGGCACGGCAACATGGAATGACAGAGGCAGACATTGCGGCAATAAGTAAATTAAATTAAATTAAATATCATTGTTATTGCGATCGCCTATGCCTGGAGCCACATTTGTGCCTGTAGTCAATACCGGTCGAACGACGCCCGGGGCCAGGACTGTAGTTAACTATGACAAACACAATTACCGAACGCACACAATGCCGCCGCCGCCGGTGGCGTATCGCCCGATATCTACGACCATATTTACCTACATACTTGCCTAAATGGGACAGGGGAACCAAATTCCAAATAGGCAAATATTTTGTCAAATTTCAACGATACTGTTATGCTTTTGTTCACTTTTTCAGATTTGTTTCGGTGAACTTTTTTGTCGTCTACCTACATAATTTCTAAATTCAACTGTAATCTTACCGAAATAGTGAAACAATAGACTAAGAGCAAAGCCACTGAAATGTATAAGGTACGCCATAGCGGTGAGCCCATTGTTAGAATCAACGTCTTTATCATAATTTGCTCCCATATTTGGGAATCACTTGGCTGCTCTTATTAGAGCAGCCAAGTGATTCACTACTGAAACCGTCGACTTCAATCTTATAATACGTATTATGTATTTAGATATTGTTTGCTAAACTCATAAAGGCAGTGTTTATAGCGATATTACCTAAAAAAATGGTTCTTCTAATCTAAGCCTCAAAGCGAAACTTAAGGCTCAGCAGTCTCTTTATAACTTAGTGATTAATGACTATTTAATTCTCGCTCATTCCCCTGATAATTAACCTCGTAAATTATCCCTCTAGAAGTTTACACTTAATCCTCAATACTTCAAAACAAAACAGAATCATATCCAAAGGTACAGTATTTGTGAGCGTGTGTGAGGAACAATGCTTGAATGCCAAACAGGTCCGCATCAAGCGAATAAGAAGAATACAGAGAAATATACAGCCAATTAGTATAATCCATGTTTAGCCGAAACGTGCCTCTCCCATAGCAATGAGCTAAGAAGTCAGGCACCTACTTACGGAAAGGCCCTTTCTGATGTAAAATCACACGTTATAAAACGGGTGCCATTATTCTCTTTATTAAACTTACAAATAAAACGTAAAAAACACACATAATAAATAAATATAAACAAAAGATATCTTTCAGCTCGTCGCATCGAGGCAATATGCCCAGAACACTGGCAGCATTCCCTCTTGGTATGGTCAGGCTGAAGCGCTGGACAAAGTAGCTGCCAGCACGCTGATCACCAGAATGCTCGATGTGACGGGTTCTCCTAATGCAATCCTAATCAATATTGAGTTATGTCATGATGTAGAGTTTTGTACATTAAAATATTATCAGACATTTATATTAAATCGTGATTTCTTCACTAAAAACCGAAGTAACAATAGATTTATGGAATTTTATAGACAGCATCAGCAGCGATCTGTCGACCTTGGGGACTAACATCCACTTTGCCTCTGTCTACAATTATCAATGACTGTTTTGGGGGTGCCCAAATTTTGCGCCCCTCAGGCCTCACTGCAGAAACATGTTAAAGACATCCCTGTCGAGAATTACACCCCGATGAGTAATTGACCGGATCAGACGTGGGAAGTCTAAAATAAACGCTGAGAAAATCTACGAAATGAGCCAGTATTTATTTTTCGCCTGAGAGAGTTATCTACTTCAGAAGAACGGTCGTTAAGTTAATGCGGAACGCTGACATTTTGGAGGTCTCCTGCGTTTGAAACTTTTAGAGTGTATCTGAGATTTCCGGTTACTTCGTAGATGGTATTTTTCAAACCGTAACTACCGAAAGTTTAAGCTTTAGTCGATTTTAACGAGAACATTTTGAGACTATTGCAAAAGGTCTTAAGAGCCTTCCTAGAGCCAACTAGCGCCGCCAATCTTAAAAAAATCATATTTTCCGATATAATCAATTTTATTAAAAAAGCTACGTTCACATTGTTTATTGCTATAAATATTATTTTTTAAATGCTTATTTGTAACGTGATTCAATGTAGGTAAGTTGTAGTTCACAAATGTGCCAGAAACGGCAGTTTTTCGCAATTATGCGATTTAAAAAATTTCTTTAATTTTTAAAAATTTTCATTTCAAAAATAATATTTATAGCAATAAACAATGTGAACGTAGCTTTTTTAATAAAATTTATTATATTGGAAGATATGATTTTTTTAAGATTGGCGGCGCTAGTTGGCTCATGTCAGCGCCTTAAGGAATTAAATAAGTTTTATTACCGTTGCAGATAAAGTCTGACATGAGTTACAGCAACTAATTTAGAGAACAGTCGTAAAATTAAAACTGATCTGATATTAGTACTAAAGTCTTGAAATATATCAACCAAAATAAATCAGTTAAACAATGATGTTAAAAATAACGTAGTTAATGACCTAACAAACCTAGGTCATTTCGAAGACCTAAGCCTTAGAAAGGCACCTTAAGTGACAAAGGTGATCTTTATTCGGGAAAACAAGGGCAAAAGAACAATAGGTCACTTACCTAATACATACATTGCAATGGCTAATCTATACATATAATAAGACTGTAAAAAAGTTGTGTCTGTACATTGGATATTTGTATATCCAATAATTGTAATGTGTTTTAGGATCGATACTGATGCCAAAACACCAATTTTTAGAATTTTTGTCTGTTTGTCTGTGACTTTGTGCAAGTATCACGCCATAACTACTGAAGGGATTTTGACGGGAGTTTCACTAGGAGATAGCTGAAATATCCGGACAGCTCATAGGCTATAAGCCATTGCGGTATGTGATCTGAGCATAGAACTTTTTGTACTCAAATGAAGTTGCGGGGTACAGCTAGTATTTTAATAAGTACCGCTACCATGATTCACTTACTGGGCGGTAAGCCGGATGTCAATATGGACGGGGAGGTACCTCTGCAATAGTCTTATGGACGAAAGACCTGGCTTCCCATAGCACAGGAAACCCTAGTTTGGGAGCCAGGAACATTATTGTATTATGCTATTGTTGTGAACAACAATAAACATTTCATTGCCTTAGTAAGAAACACTATAATAGTATCCGGCCAGGATTTGTTTTTGAATCTGTTAATGAAATTAACGATGATGATAATATTGACGTGACCAAGTGTTCCATAGAGTACCTAATGTGTAATAAATGAGTATTATGAGTTTAAACCATTAGACTAGGAGGCAGGGTAAAGAGTCAGTTACACAAGAGTAGTTCCTCGATCGCATTCAGGCGTGAGCATCAGGCAAGATACTTGCATAGTGTAAACAAAAGAACGAACATAAGGAGCGTACTCGCAAACGAGAATGTCGTACGGTATTCTCGCCCACATCGTACGAGAAACTATTATTGTGTAAATAGCGCTAAGTATTCAAGTGAGAGAGAAGTAAAACAAACGTGTATACGCATGCGGTCATTTCTCATAATCCAGTTGATCTTTATGGAAACTATCCGCTGTCGCGTCATCTGTATGCCGGGCGCGCGGCCAGCCAATCCGTCAGCGAGACCGGCCGCCGCCGTGATGCGAATACGGGCGCAGAGACAGGATGTAGATGGGCATGGAAGAGACATCAGCTTAGGTACAGGGAATTTCTTTCTTTTAGAAAAAAGAAAGAAGGAACGAACGAAAGAAATAACGAAGAAAGAAAGAACGAACGAAAGAAAGAACGAAAGAAAGAAAGAACGAACGAAAGAAAGAACGAAAGAAAGAAAGAAAGAAAGAGAGAGAGAGAGAGAGAGCAAGCGAGCAAGCGAGCAAGCGAGCAAGCTAGCAAGCTAGCAAGCAAGCAAGCAAGCAAGCAAGCAAGCAAGCAATCTCGTTTATTTAGACAGCACACCATACAAGCACACGAATTAAAAATAAATACATAAGCAGATCATCAGCCCGTGTCAGTGTGAACTGATACCTACAGTATAGTGATACCTACCTATAGTAGTGGTGCTGGCGTATGTCTCTCTCAAATCACGCCACTCAACCCGATTCTCGCCTTTTCTAGTGTCTGCCAGCCACCTTACGAAGGTCATCCCTTCATCAGCCGCTGTATTTAAACCGAATAATTTTAGTTTCCTAACCGTTGACCAAAGAACTTTTTAAGGCAAGACTTTCAACATTGTTATTGGCTACGCTATCCGGTGCTGGTAAAGCTAGAACAATGCCACTTCCAGGCTCCATGGGTCAGTGCCAGCAAAGTTATGAAATGTTACGAGCATACAGCCCGTTTACGGCGGACTATTGACTTAGATTCAATGACGTCATGCGCAGTACAACGCTCAGAGGTGAATACAAATAAAGATAATTCATCTGAACGTTATTTTAAACTTAATAAATAGTTGATGCAGATAAATAGGAAAGTTGGAGAGCCACATTAAGTTTAAAGAGAATCTGAGGGAGTTCTTGTTGAGGGGGTGTTACTATACCATTGATGAATACCTACTATGACGGATGTAAGATTTAATTGACGTTATGTAATGCTGGATGATTGTATTTTGGATTTTTTTTTGTTGACATGGAAATTATTTAATGAATTGTATTGTATTCAATTATTATTATTTTGAAAATTAACATTGATATTGACATTGATTTGGTATGCTAAATTTTAATTCATATCTTATAATGCATTCCAACACAAAGTAAAAATTGTTTGTGAATAAATAAACCGAAACTGAAGACTTCCTAGTTTGATATATACCTATCGATATGTGTGCATTCGGCAATCATTCATTATCATCATCGTCAATTCTACTACAAAATTGACGTCTTCTTGGTCACATTCTGCACTATCAGTTCTTGAGAGCTTATATTTATGACACGACTACTTCTCCTAATTCTAGTCTAGCAATTGTTGAGGTATGAAATTGTGGCCAATTTCATATGATACTCAAATCAGTGAAGGTATAGAGATAAGTATACAGGGGGCCTCAATAAGGTTGAGATTTTCTCAAAAACTACTGGACCGCATTTTACAGTACATAGTTTTAACTTTTATCTATCTAACAGTGAAATAATTTTTGCAATAGGTCAAGTAGTTTTTGAGAAAATCTCATACTTAAAAACTCTCCTGTACACCTTTCTCTGTGTTCCGCCGTACATACATCTCGAATTACCTTCGTTATATCGATAAATGGAACCTCTTTTACTGCATCTGAACCGTCTTTTGAATCTGTTATATTTACTAGATTATGTAACATAAAAATATTGAATCACAAATATTTGTTTCTTGTTTTATTTATGGTAATATTTATTTATTTTAGTAAGTGTTTTAAGAGTATTTTATTTTTTGCTTTTTTATTTTGCTGAAGTATATTTATTATTTTTATCGAAGTATATCAGGCAGACAGCAGCGGGTCTGCTCCTGGGGGTCTACCTATGGGTTCTGCCTGAAAATCAGCGCCGCAGCCATGTACCGCGTGGCTGTGGCATTATGCTGAGGCAGCTGACCCCTTCCGGCGCTGCACATCAATGTCAGATTAGTTAAGGAGTTTGTAATATTTGTATTTGTGTATGTGCCTGAATAAATGTATTTTCTTTCTTTCTTTTTCTTTAAATTGACAAAGATTACGAACAACGTTCATTTGATATCTTAAACGAGTAAATATAAAAAGGACTTGTTACATAACAAGAGCAATATAGATGATATTGGCCTGAGCAAACGATATTGTTGTGCTCAGAAGACGGGAAAGTATTAATTTACATACAACAGAGAGTCAGTCTTCAAAGGCGAATTTATAAAGTACGTTTTGAGGGCTGAGATTGGCAATCAGACAGCTAAGTGCGCACTCACCACAGCTATGAAGGTTATGGGTACGCGATACGTGAAATTGCTGCGTTGATGGATTTGTTGCGTGTCAAGGAGACTAGGGAGGGAGTCGTATTAAGCATTACAAAGTCACAAGGACATTTAGTGGAGGATTGAATATAACAGAACGATAATCTAGAGTTAAGCACACCGTATGTACGTATACCGCAGCCCAAATCAAGTGTCTTATTTTGTAAACAAATATGATCGTCTAATTACCTGTTGTAATATAACACTGAAGGAACTGATTGATCGAACCTGTTCATCATTGTGAAAATAAAGTAATCTGATCTAATAATGTGAAAATAACTATGCAATAGTCACAGAACAGCTTAAAATGTTAATAGGCGAGGGTAGTTTTTTGTTTACAAAATAAGACACTTGATTTGGGCTTCAGTTTACAGCTTATATTTTAATTTAATCACGTAATAAATGTGGGTCTGACACGGAGAAAAGTCTACAGGAGAGTTTTTAAGGTTGAGATTATCTCAAAGTTTGCTGCACCTTTTACAACGCAGAAGTATTCTGATTCCTAGGTGGCACAGTTTCCCGTGGCTCGGCAAGAATGGCACGAGGTGGAACACCCCAGGACGTTTAGTCGGTATGCTGCCCCTTCAGGGCGGTGAGCCCGACATAACCAACACGCTCCCCCGGGCGTGGTGACACATGATTTGCATGTTTTACCTGGGTTAAAAAAAAGGTGGTGGTGAGAGACTGCACCAACTCCACGGAGGAGTTTGTGTATGCCCCCGCTCTGTCAGCTCAGACATCCTCACTGCAGTGGCGCAGCAGGGTTGCCGCCTGGCAGCTGCGAGTGTGCGGTCGAAGACAGAAAGGTGTACAGTAAAGTTTTTAGGGTTGAGATTATCTTAAAAACTACTTGAACTATTGCAAGAATTCTTTCACTGTTAGATAGATAAAAGTTAAAACTATAACTGTATATTAATCATTAAAATGGTCCAGAAGTTTTTGAGACAATCTCAACCTTATTGAGGCCTCAGACATCAATAATAAATGTTTAACACGGTAATTCCCGTTTCATCTAATTAATAAGCAAAGAAAATATCAAAAAATGTAAATGAATGACAATATGGTGAAATTATTGGAGGATTTATGCAGGATCTGAAGTTTGGTGCTATAGTCAAGAGTCCCGCTACGAGCTCGGGAGTGAACGTGACTGTCGAGCTGCTTCGTCCAGAGTGACGACACTACGGCGACTCCTCTGGATGAAGACAAGAAGGCGCGGATACCCAGGATGACGACGCTACGGCGACTCTCCTGGATGAAGAGAAAACGATATGATATTTTCTAACATGACATTGGGAAATGACGAACTGTCGAGTCCATTAATAAAATAAATAAATGAAGAACAGTCCCTGAACATGTGTCTCGGACAGAAAGATTTTCTTTCCACAACTGTCGTCTGTAACGGCCAGAAATATATCCTTCCGCTCTCAAATAGGAAACAAAGCAGCAACGAAATTGTACAACCCATAAAAAGCCTCGTAACCCGAACTCCCCCGATCTTTAGTAACTGAACAGAATCAGAAACAATGTAAGCGTATCTTTTGGAAATAAAACTCACATTCGAGCATCTGCTGCCGCCTCAATATCTCAGAGAGGTTCCATCGCGTAGGTACAGTACTGTGGAGGTTTTTTCCCCTTTTTCCAATTTTCCCCGAGCGTGCTCGAGGCGTTCCGTATTTATTATTATTTGTTTTCAATTGCAAAGTAATCTGCGGCCTGTGCAGCTGGTGGCGTAAGATGAGAGTCTTCGGCGGGGGCACGCTGTGGGGCGAGAGCGGGGTACCTAGCTCTTTGTCACCCGAAGTAAAATGGGGTGTCAACATAGGTCAACATAGGTCAAAATAGGTGAGGTCAACAATCGGCTACCGGACGAAGTGGACACCTTCAAATTCAAATTCTTTATTCTTTATTATGCTTGCCACGTGGTATATAAGATTAGATGTCCTTCTGTCATGTCCTTTAAAAATAAACTGAACTGAACTGTTTGGCTTTTAGCAAAACAATTCTACAGCATTAAGGAATTTATGGAACTATTTTTTTTCTTTATGTACAATTTGAAAAGACATTGCCACATTTCAATGGAGCTTTGCCCCACCTACAAAACTACGTGACTATTTAAGCTGTACCTATCATTTTGTTGGGGACTTATTACAAGTTTCATATTGCATAATCATAATCAGTATCATTTTCTACTACTCTCGCAACTCCTATAGAAGAATAACAAAACAATGAATAATTCGCTTCGATTTCTTACTATTTTCTGAATTCTTAATAAAGATGTTTTTTTCGAATCGCAACTTGTACAAAACTTTATTTTAAACCAATAATTTTAATAAAAACGGAGATATTTTTAGATTTATTCGTTATATTGTACAACTTGCGGTTGATGGTGGGGCAGAATCTGGCATTGTCATTTGGCATGACGCTATATCTCATTTTATGTGTGTGATATTCCGAACCGCTCGCCCGTCCACTAAGCCCCCGCCCTCACTAGCCGGTCGCACCAGAACACGCCAAAATTGAGACGTCAATGCTGCGTCGTATCGGCGCCGAGGCGCGGCGAGGCGCTGCGAGGCGCTGCCTGGCGAGGCGAGCCGCGTGATTAAAACGTGCCACACCGCCTTTTTTACCCCCCGTCGTGAACCTGGATAATTTCCACTTTTATTCTTCGAGACTCGGCAGGCTTTTTATGTTTCTTTGATTCCAAACAGGAGTTTTATTTGAGACAACTCCCGCTGAGAATACGTCTGGAGACTTTTGCAAGGAGCTAGTCGTTTGTTCTCTTTGTGTAGCTATTTCTAGTTACAAGCACAAATGTTCTAATTAGGTGGCTTCAAAATGTTCTAATTATAGTGGAGCCGCCGAGAAAAGCCCGATATGACGTTTGGGGCCGGTGCGGCCGACATAACTTTGAAACGGTGCACAAGTTACGGATAAATAATTATTGTCTTCAATTCTCATTTACGTAATCCATTTTGTACAAAAATAATAAAATTTAAGAATTTCGTAATAATTTCAAACATGCAACAGAGTAAATTCACATTCTTTCTTATGAAAAAAATTGATTTAGTTTTCCATGAAGCACAGTTACAATGTTATGTCGTCCGAATTAAATCGTAGAGTAGAGATTAAAATACTAAGTGACGATATTTGGTATCAGTTACTAATATCGCTATTATATCATCACAGGAAAATTCTTTTTCGTTACTTTCGTTCAGCCTTAATTTCAGAACGAAACTGGTGTGATGGATATCTTTGTATCAAATTAAATACAAAACAGTCAAAAATAAATCTTTAGTAAGGAAAGCCGCCGACAAAAGCTAGTCAATTACTAACACGTTACCTATGGGTACATCACTATTTACGTCATATTGTCATGTGTCGTATCGGGCTTATTAAAACGGCCGTACTATAGGTGGTTTTAAAGGGGTTCGTAGTCCAGTTGTGAGTACACGTTGAAAATGCAACGTTGGGCGAGGTCAGGACCTGAATGGGTGACCGCTAGTGACACTTTCATCTGAGCCCCTCCGTGCCTCGGGGCGCACGTTAAGTGGCAGCAAGACTCTCTGTCGTAGCCTGAAAAACAGCACCCGTGCTGAGGCCTCGACCCATTCACCTATTATATTTATTTTTAGTATTACGATATAATTGTATTTTTGTATAATTATGTTTAATGGTGAATAAAGTTCTTTTTATTTATTTATTTTATTTTAAGCAGTTGGTCCCGATTGTTGTCGCTTGACAGCAGTCGTCACCAGGCCACGTCAAAGGCCTACGGGTGGCCTGAATAACTTTGACAAAATAGGTTTGGTCACTAAACCAAACGAGGAAAAGAAAAAGGAAAAAGTTGGTTTCAAAATGTTTTCACGTACTTATTACGTTGCTGTTAGGTTAGGTTGAACCGTTGAACACAGAGAAAGGTGTACAGGAGAGTTTTTAAGGTTAGGATTTTCTCAAAAACTACTTGACCGATTGTAAAAATTCTTTCACTGTTTGATAGATAAAAGTTAAAACTATGTAACTGTAAAATAATTATTAAAATCAGTCCAGTAGTCCTTGAGAAAATATCAACCTTATCGGGACACCCTATATAGTTATCTGTCACTTCTACAATCAAAACGAATCTAACGACACGTCATATGTTAAAATCCATCAAGCCGTTTAGGCTGCAGGGCGGGCGAAAGAATTAGACATACTTACATTACACTCGAACAACATAACCCTCCTTCTTGAGCAGTCGGGTAAAAAGCATCATATTTCTCATTTCTTTCTGTCATTATGATCGTGAAAGTTGTCAACTAAATGATGGGGATTCATGGGATTTTAGGAAGTTCAAAACATTCACATCATTTTTCGCGTATTCTTTATTTTTTTATTTTATTAATGGACTCGACAGTTCGTCATTTGCCAGTGTCATGTTACAGAAAATTCAATATATTCAATAGTCTTCTATCTTCCTCCAGGGGAGTCGCAGTAACGTCTTCACCCTGGGTAGCCGCGTCTTCATGTCTTCATCCAGAGGAGTCGCCGTAGCGTCATCACTCTGGACGAAGCAGCTCGAGAGTCACGTTCACTCCCGAGCTTGTAGCGGGAACTCTTGATAAAAGCTTGAAACTTCAGATCTTGCATAAATAATTCAATAACTTCACCGTACTGTCATTCGCGAACATTTTCTGATTAATTTAACGTGATATTAAACACAAAATAGTCCCTGTAGACATTAAAATGAAAATTAATAATTTCGCAACCGTCGTTTCCCGCCATTTTCAAGAGAACCCTCGCGTATTCTTAACGAACAAAAGATTTCACCCAATATGTCGGTACTCTAACTTCATAAAGTTCCATATATTAATGCAATGTAATGACTCTCTAATGTGTAATGTAATGAGACCCAATCCACTCATTAGCTCCTGTAATCGACCCACAAACATTATAATATTCACCCTAACTTACGCACTTAGATACTATGTAACTATAAACTAATGTTTCGGTTCTCTTGTTTTGATATTATTGTTTAATTTAAATATCATTAAGGCTGAGTTTTTCTATGAAGGCTACGGCACCAACTACAGAAATTAAACGTCTGAGAAAAATATACAGCAACCTTGGGGTGTCTATTTAGGGACTGATGAATACCGATACACGATTGGACAAACTTCGCTCGATAGAAATAAATCGCAAACATAGTTGTGGGTACCTGTAATGGTCAGGGTCACACAGGACAATAGTTTAAGATTTCTTTTTATATGTAAGCTTTGTGACTGTGATGTTGGTACTCCTTTAAAATAAATAAATAAAATATTATATGTGCCTATAACATTCGAAGAGTTCCCTCGATTTCTCCATTATCCCATAATCAGATCCTGACCTGATGACTATGGAACCACCTGTGAGGTATACCCATTCAAACAAAAAAAGAATTTTCGAAATCGGTCCAAGCGTCTTCGAGTAATCAGGTAACATACATTAAAAAAAAAAATTCCACGAATTGATAACCTCCTCCTTTTTTTTGGAAGTCGGTTAAAAATAATCTTTCCATGTCTTTTAAAATGAAAATTATGTCTAAACCGAAATAGTTATTCATACAAAATATATAACAAAATGTAAGGTATTATAAAATATGAGAGTTTGTTTAAAAAAAATCTGATTTTCAGATTCAGCCAAAATTCATCCAAAATTAATAAAAATACACATATGGATTCACTTTGCCGTGCTCTGAAGACTGCCGCTGCGGGACAGCTTCTGTCGCGCGCTTGAGTTTTACAGCTGGCAGCCCCTTAAGTCCTTCTGTCAGAGGTAATTTCCCTTGAAGGAGACCAGCGTTAATTAGTCTGGTCCAATCCTTCAGATTGACATTTAGGGTATTCTCTACCTCATTCCCTCTAGATATTATTAATTCATCATCATCATTAACAACCTTATTATTTAATTATTTATTAATGGACTCGACAGTTTGTCATTTGCCAATGTCATGTTACAGAAAATCCAATACATAATAGTGTACTATCTTCCTCCAGAGGAGTCGCCGTAGCGTCTTCACCCTGGGTAGCCGCGTCTTCATGTCTTCATCCAGAGGAGTCGCAGTAGCGTTGTCACCCTGGGTAGCCGCGTCTTCATGTCTTCATCCAGAGGAGTCGCAGTAGCGTTGTCACCCTGGGTAGCCGCCTCTTCATGTGTTCAACCAGAGGAGTCGCAGTAGCGTCGTCACCCTGGGTAGCCGCGTCTTCATCTAGAGGAGCCGCAGTAGCGTCGTCACCCTGGCTAGCCGCGTCTTCATGTCTTCAACCAGAGGAGTCGCATTAGCGTCGTCACTCTGGACGAAGCAGCTCGACAGTCACGTTTACTCCCGAGCTCGTAGCGGGACTCTTGATAAAAGCTTGAAACTTCAGATCTTGCTCAAATTCACCATACTGCCATTCGGTCATCGTTATGATTGCTTCTTACACATAACTTATTATGATTATACTCATACTCATACTCATACTCATTTATTTAACCTTAGGTACACAGGGAACACTTGGTTACGTCATACATTGTACAATATAGTGATCATACATTTTTAATAATGTATGATTACATGGCTCGATAGACAAAGAGGCAGAAGGGCAAAAGCAGACCCACTGTATTGTGTCAGTGGTCACTAAAAGTAATTAAACTACTTACATAAAATAAAATAAAATACATTCATTAATAATTAATTAAGAATAGTAACAATCATAATAAATAAATTAAGTAGCGGCTGTAAAGTGGCCTTGTCAATAACAAACTATAATAAAATGATCTACATTTAGTATAATGTCAAGTATTATAAATTAAATTAATTAATTAATTGAATAAAAAAAGAATACATGTCAAACAAATGTCAATTAAAATGTCAAGTTGAATTTGTTTGCGGCTGTAAAGAGGCCTTGTCATATTCTATAGATTCCACAATTATTTGTATTTCCCTCTTGGATTTCCTTTGCCTCGCCTCACCGCCAATTTCCCGTCTTCCAGCTATCAGGGTTCACCGTTAATGGCCGCAGTCTCCCAGCAGATAGTTCCATTTCGGATGTACCTTGTTTGAGTCCCCGTCGACGTCGTTCGCCTCATTTCCGCGCCTAACCCCAGGAAATAAGCAATCATGTTTATACCGCAGGTAAGGGACCGCCAGGGATGGATTGTGGAATTATGCGACCAGAGACATTATTTTCAACCGCCCCTTACCCGTTGGCTTAGGTGGTTTCCGAACAATAATAAAGAACTCTAAAATCCAAATCAAGTGCCTTATTTTGTAAATAAAAACTACCCTACCCTACTATTTTTAGCCGTTCTGTGATTATTGCATAGTTATTTTCACATTATTAAATCGGATTACTTTATTTTCACAATGATGAACAGGTTCGATCAATCAGTTCGTTAAATGTTACATCACAACAGGTAATTAAAATTCTTAAACGTAAGCAGTAGGGGTTCAGACAAAAACACCAGCGATCATCCATCACATGAAGACAGAGATAAGTGTACAGGGGTTGAGATTTTCTCAACAACTACTGGACCGATTTTAATAATTCATTTACAGTACATAGTTTTAACTTTTATCTATCTAACAGTGAAAGAATTATTGCAATAGGTCAAGTAGTTTTTGAGAAAACTCAATCTTAAAAACTCTACTGTTCACTTTTCTCTGTCTTCGACCGCGCTAACCATTGCTCATCTTACGATCATTTTCATCAAGAGCTCGGTGGCGCAGTGGTTAAGTCACTGGACTTGTGATACGGAGATCCCGGGTTCCATCCCCGGTCAGCCATGTACCAATAAGTTTCCTCGGTTTTTTCGAAGGAAAACTTACGTACCGTTACCGAATGCTCTCAAAACGATGAAGGAAAACATCCTAAAGAGACCTGCATGCCACAGAAAAAAGTTTAAGGCATATGTAATCTGCCAATCCACAGTGAACCCGCGTGGTGGATAAATGAGTTATCCTCTTTTTTTTTCGACGGAAAAACTTAGATATATTTACCGAGTGTTCTCAAAACGGTGATGGAAAACATCGTAATGAAACCTGTATGCCGTAGAAGAAGAAAAGTTCTAAGGCATGTGAAATCCACCAATCCGCGCTGGGCCTGCGTGGTGGATCATGACCCCTTAATGTAATGGAAGGTCTGTGCCCGAGCAGTGTGGACATATGACCATCATACGACCATAGACGGATGATCATCATATCAACTGGCCTTCAAATCCAATCCTGAAGGTGACTACGTCCCTGTGTACCTGCGACTACAATAAATGTTCGTGTCTCCCTGTCTCCGGTGTACGGCATTAATAAGCGTGTTTCCGGCGGAGGCGGAGGCGAGGCGCTGACGAGGCGTGTGTTTCATTACATTCTCTCCAGTTTTACGAGCGACATAAATCCCGGTCTAGTTCGGTGCTTAGACGGCGGCGATCGATGGCACCCAACCCACCTCGCATACACTTCACTATCGTTTAGTTGCCTGCATCTATTGCCAATTTGGCATAATATTATAGTAGGTACTAGCTGTACCCCGCAACTTCGTTTGCGTAGAAAAAGTTCTATGCTCAGATCTTATACCGCCATGGCTTATAGCCTATGAGCTGTCCGGATATTTCAGCTATCTCCTAGTGAAACTCCCGTCAAAATCCCTTTAGTAGTTATATGACGTAACAATTCTTTAAAGGGTTTTATTTTTAATATGTTAACCATTCAACCGTCTAGGTTGAAGCAAATGACAGCTCAAGGGCAGACGACACTCACGCCCCAGGTCTGCGCCATCTGCGCACGGCTGGCCACTCGTAAGTAGATACCTATTTACTTTTATACGGGTCGTGGGAAAACGGACGAAGGGTTAAAGTACCCAATGAATATGAACAAGCTTTTATAAAATTTGATGTTTGTTGTGCTTCTATCGTTATCTTTATTGACAACTTTTTAGGTAGTTGACGTTCAATGTCATGAATCATTGAAGTCACTACTCCAAAGGGATGATTGAACTGGATATCATAACTTCTTCGTCTTGTGTGGTTTAGTGACCAAACCTATCAGAGTTGTTGAGCCCGTCCGTAGACCTCTATCATGATCTGACGACTGCTACCGAGCGACAGCAACCAGGAGCAACTGCTTAACGTGCTCCACGAGACGTGGAGGGGCTCAGGTGAAAATTTTACTAGCGGTCACCAATCCAGTACCACGCCCAATGTTATTTGTTTGTTTGTTGAAACAAATTGGTACAAAGGGAGAGCTTATCTCAAAAGAGATTTCTACCAGCAAACCCGCGAAAGAGAGAGCAGTGTTTAAAAGGTGGTAAAAAATAATAGTGTTTAAAATGTTGCTTAACTTGTACGATGTATTTTCTTGCAATAAATATATAATGATGATTTTATGATTCTGATCTCTCATAACTCATTTATTCAGATCTTAGGAGCACTAGGTACACTTGATCACGTCAATCAACAATATTCTAAACTAGTGTTGGACAATATTATATTGGCAAAGAGCAGACCGGTGCATACATACAATAGATGTTGCTTTCTCAAATCACAACTGTTAACATATTAGAACATGATGAAAAATTTATTGAGCAGGACTTGAACCTGTGACCTTGTCATTCCGTGACAAACTTTTATTAACTGAGTAACAACAGGCCACGCTCTGCCAACCGAAAATCTTCATCGTATTATACTTACTAAGAGTATGTTACGCAACTCCATTTATCGGACAATAGTAGTAGTATTCCGACAACCATGTCTAACATTCGGTTAGAAACATGATTTAACGATTTATTTATTTATTTATTTACACATATATTTATGGCATAACAGTTTGCAAACCAAAGCACCACAAACGTAAGATAGTACTCACGTACTTAAATTAATTATTATAATAAATATAGATAAACAAGCAGATTTTCTTGCAGACTTAAGACCTAAATACACTGGAGACCCTGTCATCCATCAACTCACAAAACTTCAGGCCTTCACAACACACAGTTGTCCATCCACTCGCAAACACATCACACTCTGGTGCTGTTGTCAGGAGGGCATTGAGCAGCGCCACGATGACGCGCTCCTATTTTTCATCATGAGCATGGATAATGCGTAATACAAATTCTGATTAACATATAGATATAGTTAGCGTTCTTCGGGTATAATAATGAAAATATATGAGTACATATCAGGACAAATCAGAGTATATGAGGACGTATCAGGAGACTGAACAATTTATAAGAGTCATTTGCTAAGCGCTAATTAATCCTTACTGCTTATCTCAAATTATTGAAGTATATGTATACACCTGTGTTTGTTGATTTGCATTTGAAACCAATGTTATGAACAAAATGTTAAATATCTAGTGTACCGACAATGTAACCTTGCAGTCGCTCCATTGCCCCCACGGGACAGGCTTGGCCTAGTGGGGGGTGCACTGTAAAAATTATCTGCAAATACTCTTAATGTACGAAGACTAAGTGATTCTTATACCAATCCATATATGTAATTCTGTTTCTTGTACATTATTAATAAAATTATTATGTATCTCTCTAGGTTTCACGGGTTTAAGAAAACCCGGTCCTTTGAAAGGCTTGCACGGAGACATAGGTCCAACGCGTAGAGGCCCCTTAGAGAACTTTAATTTGAAGGAATATGTGATGCACCTAACGGGACCCGTCTCTGAGCGCATCTGACTGCACTCAATGACAGACCCCGTCAGGTGCATAAACTATTGAAGTGATTGGAAATTACAACTTAATTGGGGCTATTGGTTTGGGGTGTTGGTGGGTCAGTCAGTCTGGTCTATAGAGCGAGACGTCGGACATTATTATATTATTATTATTATTACATCCACAGACAGGAAACCAACACAGAGTCAGGAACACGCGTAGTGGCAGAGCAATTTGGTCGTCGGGCGGCGGCTGCGGGCTGCGGGCGCCGCGCACCTGCTGAAATCAATTTTCTGCTTCGCGGCCGCGGCCGCCACACTACCGAGCTACACTTTTTGTTTCCGCCACTGGCGAGAGCAAATCACAAAAATCACTAACGCGGAATAAATGGGAAATCCTATCTCATATACAGTATGTGGCTATTTAGCACACAGATTTAATATTTGAAGCTAAAGAACAGGCCCCAAAACACTGCCTTGGGGAATGCTTATTAGGCTGCCGTGATTACTTCGTTGGTCGGGATTGGTTAGAAGTAAAGCTGCTTTTACAACCAAATACAATACAATTTATAGCCGAAATTTTGACGTTTCGTGCTATACGGGCGTTAAAACGTCGGTATTAACGTTATCTGACTGGTCGAAAGCCAAAGTAGTTTCACCATAATTTCAATTTCAAATTATGTGATTGCATATGTCAAAATGTACATATGTATAAATTATTGATTGTGATTTACTGGAAAAATAAATCTAATATGGAACTAGGCAAAGGAACTAGTGGGATCTCGTGTTACTTAACTGTACGTGCTTCCTAATTGCATTGGAAGTTTTCAAAAAGAAATAGTGCAGCGTAAAAAGTGTTCTAGTTGGTCTAAAACACATTAGCAGCGATGCGGCGAACCGAACCGCAAAAACATTGCAACAAATCTGAACATCGCTCATTTATTCATTTGTATCGTGTATTCTTTGTTTAATACTTTTATGTTAAGTAACAAGCCTTTGACTATATAGTAGAATATAAATAATAACATTTGTTTTATACAGGGTGTAGCGTAAAGGGTTTATGAAGCCGAAGGGAGGGTGTTCAGTATCGGTAACTGAACAACTTTTGTTCCACGACTTTTCGAATAAAAAATAAAAATAAATTAATATCTCATACAAATCGACCAGCGGATCGGTACGAAATGTATGAAAAGTCAAAAAAATAAATGCGCGAAAATCGAAAAATCGTAGAACAAAAGTTGTTCAGTTACCGATACTGAACACCCTCCCTTCGGCTTCATATACCCTTTACGATATACCCTGTATAAACGGATATCACTCACTTATATTGTTGAAGCCGGCAATTAGACCGAGAGTTTCGACCGATTTCGACGGTATTTATCAAGGTGAACGCGACACGCCTGGGTCGCGGTTGGCGCCTCTACGAACATTGCGTTCGATCGCCCTCTGCGCTCTCTCGCTCAGTACCGGCCCCGCCGGCGGTGCGTATGAAGACTATCTGGATTTGCTTGTCAATCGCGAGACAAGATTGATATCAGTTTATATATAATTATTTGTAATAATGCCTCGCTATAGTTTTAATTCTAAAACATTTGTTTTTTTAATTACAAGTGTCATTCCAAAACACATTTCTTTCTATTCTGCTAGCGTTACCGAAAGTCAATGCCACTTGGCTAAGGAGGCTGAATATTGGCGCACGCTAACTTTGTTTACTTTACCTTTGCGTTTAATAATATAAATAACTTCCTTGAATTATTTTTAGTTGTTTATGCTGACGTCCCGTTTAGGAAGAGTCTTCACCTTGTTTGCAAAGCGCTGCGAGATACGTAATTAGTCCAGCTTTCCTGTAATAGGATTAAACCAATCAAAATACTTACCACTGTTTACGAGTCTTAAGATAACTTGCATAATTACTTGCAAGTGCCCGCTGATACACTTTCGAGGACCTTTTAAGTTATTAGAAGTTAGAAAGAAATGTTACTATTCAACCCATATAATCAATCCGCCTATTTTTTTTTTAATAAAAGAAATTACACTCATGTCTCAAACACGTTCTTTCTTTTTTTTCTCGTGTGGTTTAGTAACCAGAGCTATTGTTAGAGATTAAGGCCCTCATAGGCTTCTGACGTGGCCTAACGACTGCTGCCGAGCGACAGCAACCGAGACCAACTGCTTAACGTGCGCCCCGAGGCACGGAGGGGCTCAGATGAAAGTGTCACTAGCGGTCATCCATCCAGGTCCTGACCTCGCCCAGCGTTGCTTATTGTCCCACTGCTGGGCAAAACCCACCCCCCATTTCCTCCTCCGAAAAGTCTGACAGTTCTTGTCACTCGCACATTTCTTGTCAGTTTTGACAAATCTTGTCAATCTCTGATAGATTTTGTTAATCTCTGACAGTTCTTGACAATCTCTGACAGTTCTTGACAATCTCTGACAGTTCTTGTCAATCTCTGACATTTCTCGGAAATCTCTAAAGCAAGGTCCCCTGCGACGTGTTTCCGTGTTACGAAACACGGAAACATCCGATTTAGGGGCGTGGCGTAACAATTTTCCTTTGTAAAATCGGTTACCGAAACATGTCACGCGCGGTAACACATCGCAGGAGACCCGCAGTTACAGTTCTTGTCAATCTTAGACAGTTCTTGTCAATCTCTGACAGTTCTTGTAATTTGTGAAGAGATGTCGTGGTTTCGATCAAATGTACCATCGACCAAATGTAGCTTCGATAAAAAGTGTTTCGAACGTAATTCGCAATAATGTACGTAACCCGTATAAATACAAGGGTAAAAAAGACCATAAGTTGTGACAACTCGCTTTCAATTAAAATAGGTGTAATTGTCCTAAAATGCGTGCTCGTCAACGATTTTGGTTCCTCGGTTATGAAAGCCATAATAGAGCAGGCGCGGGCTCGGGCGGGCCGCCAAATTGGCGCCCCTGCTTTATCACCCGCGAACTGGACGCCATTTTGTTTTTTTGTTTACTACACTTGGCTGCGATTAGAGCTGAGTGTCGCGTGAATTGGGGCAGTTTGTGTGATTTGTGGACGGCGTTTGTCCCGGGCTCGGGCAATGGGGGCAAAGTCACGGTATGGAGTTATATGAGTCTAAGTAACAACTTTGTAAGTGTTGGTAAAGTTTTTGTCGTGTATTTTCTAATTTTAAGCTAACCTTGATACTTCTAAAAGTAGTGCCATCCTATACAGAGACATCTTTAGACCTGTCAGGTTTAATATAGATTTAAAAACGGTCCATCATGGTCACGAACCATGATGGCTGCAATGCTGTCGAAATATCGAGACATCAATAATAAATGTTTAACACGGTAATTCCCGTTTTATCAAATTAAGATGTAAGTATAGGTTATTGAAAATTTAAATTAACATGCCGATGAATGATGCACCAAAAGCCGACATCAGACTATAAAAGTGATTCGTAACAAACATTAAAAAAGGCATTGCCACATTTCAATGGAGCTTTGCCCCACCTACAAAACTACGTGACCATTTAAGCTGTACCTATCATTTTGTTGGGGACTTATTACATGTTTCATATTGCATAATCATAATCAGTATCATTTTCTACTACTCTCGCAACTCCTATATAAGAATAACAAAAACAATGAATAAATCGCTTCGGTTTCTTACTATTTTCTGAATTATAAATTAAGCTGTTTTTTCGAATCGCAACTTGTACAAAACTTTATTTTAAACCAATAATTTTAATAAAAAACGGAGATATTTTTACATTTATTCGTTATCTTGTACAACTTGCGGTTGATAGTGGGGCAGAATCTGGCATTGTCATTTGAAGGTTGGATCCTATTCTGCAAACCAAGCACGGAAGTAAGGTAGGGCTGAGAGGTAAGGCCACAAAAAGCGGGCAAGTGTTGCCATAGCTCAATGACCGGTGCAGTCGGTGTGCTAATCGCGTCTATATCTCACGGCCGCCGAACGATACGCCCACTAGCCTAGCTCACAGTATTGCCAGCTTAGAGGGGAATCCGGCCAGTTTTACAGAAATTATTGTTGAATTATTTGTGTATTTAGTGTTCAACGAACGCCATATTGGTTGCCTGAGATTCATATACCTACGCTAAAACAAAGAAAAGTATACAAGGGCAAGATTGATTTTTTTTAACAAAAATATTTGGACGAATTTTATCTACGAGCAAAGGAATTTTTAGAATCGATTGAGTAGCATTTAACAAAATATCAACCTTAAAGCCTACTAACGTCCAGCGGATTGCGGCCTATGCCGCAGATCGCTACCTACTGTCCAGTAGGTTAACGACGGGAGAAAATGAGGCGGGGTATGCGTTTCAACTGGCCGCAGTCTGTAAGCCGCGTGCAGAACGCGCCTGTGTGGGAAAGACTTAAATGGTGCCCTCTGTAGACTTTTTTCTGGCCTGACTACATAAATTGGGGGTGCCAGCCAGTATGCCGTTTTGATATTGTGTGCTCTCCCCTTTCCTTTAAAATCCTTCCTCTTCACTAAAGATATAGCTCAATAGGTGCTGTGCAGCTCATGGGAAGAAGCCTGTAGTCTTCTGGTTCCAGTTAGGCCGACCCCAGGAGACTCATTCGCTTCCTAGCCAGTGACTAACATTTACATATCAAGTGTTTAATTTTTTAGAAGTTGTTGGAGACTCCGATAATCTTATCCTGTGTAATAGGTCGTTGGTTTTCGATGACGATCTGTAATACACCTGAAACGTGATATCTCCCACAAACAGTCAAAGATATTAAACTTGCCGATTAAATTGTGCAATCTATTAATTTGCATTGGCAACCCCCGCTGGTGGGAATAGCGCGGCTAATGGAGCCGCTCGTTATGGTAACATTCACACTCCGCCATTTTGCGGAGCGAGTGATATGTGATTAGTTCGCGTGTGAGGTCACGGGCGTAATAGTTCGGGCTCAATAAGTTCCTTGAATAGATTTTAAGTAACCTCCGTAATACTTACCGTTACTCCGAAACATAACGGAGTGTACAGTTGACGTTTCTCATACAAAAATGAGTCTATACCAATACTAGTAATACTTTTTCATGTTTTTATTGAAAAGTAGTAATTTACCGATGAAATACGGAATGATAACGTCAGCGGCAGTGGTTGTAATATATAAACTTCTCCATGTGGCCCGATCCCAAGGTTGTCTGGTCCACACCGAGCCAGCAACTCTCTTGATGTCGTCGGACCATCTGGCCGGTGGTCTGCTCATGCTTCTTCTACCCGTCCGGGGTCTCCACATTAGAACGCACTTCACAGACCACTTACCGAATAGACAATGAAATCGGTACAAATGACAATGCCAGATTCTGCCCTACCATCAACCACAAGTTGTACAAGATAACGAATAAATGTAAAGTAATGTCCGTTTTTTTAAAATTATTGGTTAAAAATAAAACGTCGAAAAAAACAGCTGAATTAAGAATTTAGAAAATAGTAAGAAATCGAAGCGAATTATTAATTGTTTTTGTTATTCTTCTATAGGAGTTGCGAGAGTAGTAGAAAATGATACTGATTATGATTATGCAATATGAAAACTGTAATAAGTCCCCAACAAAATGATAGGTACCTACAGCTTAAAAGGTCACGTTAGTTTTGGAGGTGGGGCAAAGCTCCATTGAAATGTGGCAATGTCATTTGCAAGCAAAAAATTCTGTCAACGATGAGCGCATAGAGACGAGAGATGCGTCCATGTCGACAATATCTCTAGGTTATACGTGTCGCGAAGCAATTTTGCGCTCATATCCAGACACGGGCGTCCTGTTACAGGGCTATGGGGTAAGTGGTTTGTGCCCACCGCAGAGTCCTAGTCGCGTTTCTTGTTTATAAGCCTACCTAAGTCCCAAACAAGGGCGTCGCCAGCCGATGGCCCGGGGGGGGGGGGGGGGGGGGGGGGGGGCAAGTCGATATAAATTACAGCTGTGTGTGAGAACAGGCGACGACGCGGCCGCGTGGACGGAATAGGAGAGACAGTAGCACTCTCCTCTCCCCGCTCGCTCTCGCCTCATCGCCTTTCCAGTACCTGACTAAGGACTTTGCATTGGGCTGGATATTTTTTCTAATCTCTAGGGGGGGGCAGCTGCCCCTACTGCCCCCCCCCCCTGGTCCCAAACTATGCGTTATACCAGCCCGCTTGCTACCAATAATCCCACGATACGTCTCGCTACAAAGCGTAATCATGCGCCGCCCATTCAGCTGGCTCCCGCCACCGCAGATAACTCCTGCCATAAATCTCGCAAAACTCATTACACTAATCCCTATGGCTTGCACTTGATTCCTTAACGTATAACCTGTGTCGCGACAACACCATGTTTTGGTCTCGTAATTGTCACAATCACAACTGCTTTGTAACGACCAAAATGACCATGACAGATTCTGTCCCACCATCAACCGCAAGATGTACAAGATAACGAATAAATGTAAAATATCTCCGTTTTTTATTAAAATTATTGGTTTAAAATAAAGTTTTGTACAAGTTACAATTCGATAAAAACAGCTTAATTAAGAATTCAGAAAATAGTCAGAAATCGAAGAGATTTATTCATTGTTTTTGTTATTCTTCTATAGGAGATGCGAGAGTAGTAGAAAATGATACTGATTATGATTATGCAATATGAAACCTGTAATAAGTCCCTAAAATGATAGGTACAGCTTAAATGGTCACGTAGTTTTATAAGTGGGGCAAAGCTCCATTGAAATGTGGCAATGTCTTTTACAGTTTACGGATTTTTTCCTTTATATAAGAGCTAGACAAACTTTATGATTCTAGGTCAACGCGAAGTACCCTATAGGTTTTGGTTTTATTGCATTTTCATACAAATATGCGAGAAAATGCGACATAAACAGCTATATATTTTGATTGCGTTGACGTAGAAGGTTTTTTCATGGCTGCATGATGTTACAGACCTGTGTCTTTGGTATTAATGAGCTCGCTCAAACGCCTCCGTAATTTTCTACCAATTCCCACCAAGATAGCTCTTGCGCAGTCGCTGCTACTGCCTATCATTGACTACGGGGACTCTTGTTTTCTAGACCTGACAGAGGAACTTCTAAATAAGCTGGAGCGGTTACAGAATGTGTGTATTCGCTTTATTTTCGGTCTGAGGAAATATGACCATGTCTCCGAGTTTCGAGCCAAGTTAAAGTGGTTGCCTATCCGGTTACGGCGAAATACACATGTTTTGTCCACCCTGTATACCATATTGCACAGTCCGTGCGCGCCACCGTACCTCAGAGAAAGGTTTGCGGCCAATCCCTCTATCCATCCACCTCGTGAGTCGACACAAATGCTGTTAAAGTACACCCCACAACCGACAAAGTATTACAGCCGGTCTTTCACAGTCAATGCTGTCAAACTGTGGAACGATCTCCCGTCACCCATCAGACAGGCCAAATCACTGGCAATTTTCAAAAATCTTTTGCGCCATCACTATCAATCTCAATGTGGATATCTACATGAGAAGAAGTAACCCTTTTATTTCTACATTTCTCCTCCCTACATTTGTGTGTAAATTATTTAAGTGTAAGTATGTATATTGTTAGTTAATTAGGTATATATTTATTATTGAAATAGGTATATGTAATTTATTTATATTTTTTATTAAGTAGTTTATTGTATTATATTGTAGGTTTATTTAACATATTTGAATACAATATTTTATTGCTTTTATAGTATTGTATTATGACATTTTTGCACCCGCTACGCTGTTTTTGATACAATATCTCCATCACCCGAAGGTTGCCTGGAAGAAATCGCTTAAAGCGATAAGGCCGCCTGTCTGTACACTAGCTAACTTTCGTTTTATATGTAACTGATGTATTTTCATTTGTGTGCAAATAAAGTATATTTGATTTGATTTGATTTGATTAATTTTAACTTGATCCGTCCACGCGTTTCTGAGATATATAGGTCTTGACAGACGGACAGACAGACGGACAACGAAGTAATCCTATAAGGTTTCCTTTTTTTCCTTTGATGCACGGAACCCTAAAAAGGTTTAAAGGCTTACTTTAAACCAATGATCATGCATGTCTCAGAAGAAACAGTAAATAATAGGTTAGTCACTAAACCATGCAAGAAGACGAACAAGATGATACAACAGTCGTTACTATCACTAGCCTCTGCAGTAATGGCCACACCGGTCCTGACTGACTCCACGGTAAGAGCTGGCACCCCTTGCCAAGCGGTGTATCTCGAGACGAATGCCGGCACTTAATCAACGGCTTAGCAGTTATTTTTCCAGCATCCCGAGATAGCTTAGTGTCGCAGGAATTAGCTGGGGACTTCTCAGCGACTGGCGACTGCGAGCTGGATTTATGGTTCTAGGAAAGGGGACGCAATTCTAAAGCTAATCAGTCGTAAACAGAATGTCGGGAAAATAACGGATGAAGAACGGAACTGATGGTATACTAGAGGATAGCCACTCCGCAAGGGACAAATGCCCAGCCCCCGTACCATGAACTCTTATAGCAGGATTACTTCAATAATACTTTGTTATTTCGTGCCTATAGACTGCCCTTACCTCCCCCCCCCCCCCTCCCCCCTAGATATTATACCAAATATATATCCAACCAAATGCAAAGTCCTTAGTCAGGTACTGGAAAGGCGATGAGGCGAGCGGGGAGAGGAGAGTACTACTATCTCTCCTATTCCGTCCGCGCGGCCGAGGCGCGCCTGTTCTCACACACATCTGTAATTTATACCCGCTTGCCCCCCCCCCCCCCCCCCCCCCCCGGCCACCAGCTGGCGACACCTTTGCCTCACTTCCCTTAAATCGCGTTGCTACCCCTAATAATATCTTTAAAATAAAATCCATATTAGGTACCTCAGTTGTACTATTGTTTCTACTGTGACTCAGACTTAGTAAATCGCTGCCAGTCATTAGTCAAACTAAGTTAGGTAACGTGCCGAACGTAGTCAACCTCAGCCCAAACAGCGCTGTCAATTAGCCGCCGCCAGCGCGCTGTGGAATAAAACTCAAAGAAATTTCACAAAAGAACTTCCATGGAAGTTCCCAAAAGAAATGGAAAAAGTTCCCTCATTATAACAGAATTAGACGCGGCGGCGCTGATGCCTTAGAAAGGGGAACATTTGTTAGCGAATCTGAGCTCTGCCTCGAGCACGCGTGCCCCTGGGCGACCGGGTAGTCATTGTAACAATTGTTGTTTCTCGACGATGGTACTCGTAATATTATGGTAATATAATAACGCTCCAGTTCACAGCTAATAAACCTTGTTTTGATCCTCAGATCAAATGAGCAAAAATTCTGTTATAATTATAAAATAAATCAAATAAGAAAATATTATTCCTTTAAACGACAAAGGTCTTCCCTATAGTTCCAATTTGTCCTGTTCTCTGTTGTCCGTATCCATAAAGGCATAGAGGGTCGGCTACTTCCTTAAGAGCCTTCCATGAGCCAACTAGCGCCGCCAATCTTAAAAAAATAATATCTTCCAATATAATAAATTTTATTAAAAAAGCTATTTACAAAATGTTTATTACGATAAATACAATTTTTAAATGCTTTTTTATAACGTGATTCAATTTCGGTAAGTTGTAGTTCGCATAATTGCGAAAAACAGCCGTTTTTGGCACATTTGTGAACTACAACTTAGCTTGTCGCAATTATGCCATGTATTGTATATTGAAAAATAGTATTCATCCTAATAAACATTTTGTAAATACCTTTTTTAATAAAATTGATTAAATTGGAAGATATTATTTATTCAAGATTGGCGGCGCTAGTTGGCTCATGGAAGGCCCTTAAAGTCATCCTTCCAAAGTATAATATTACCTACAAATAATTCATGCTATATAACTCCCCTGTACTTATTTGTACTTTTTAAGTACATACTTATTTCGATTGCACGAATAGTCAACCCAATATTGGCTGAGCGTGTATCGACTCAGCCAATATTGGAGCCAGGGAGCACTCATCGATATACATGGTTAACTTAGGTGCGCGTATAGGAATCAGATATCACGTGAGTAACACCGTATTAATAAACAAAACTCAGTTCTCAAGAGAACTGTCAAACTCACGCTTGAGAACGTATTTGCTGATTGCAGGCGAACCGCGACTTGAGAAAGACATCACGTTATACGCCCTCAAGATTAGTTTATTAATAAATGACAAACTTGAGGTGGTGATCACGTCTTGAGAGTGTATCAGCTGAATTCGCTCTTGGGTTTGAGCTCAGACTATTAATATCTCATGGAGCACAATCGTCGACCTCACATCAACATACACAAAAGTGGCACAGTCAACTGTTTTACGACACTTGTTACCACCCCCCACCCCTAACGTGCACGAAATGCGGTATACGTAATGCGCCCGTAGAGTTACAAATATGCTAGAATTGCCAGATGTGACGACCATGATTGCGGAGACATTACGAGGAGTGTGATTGCGTTTAGATTCGCATCATTTTGCGTTTAGTAATATAGATTAATACCCGCGTCTTAGAATCTAACTGCTTAGAGCTGGAAGGGTAATTTGAATCCAATGACAAGGATTAGTCTTTGCCGGGTCTGATGCTTGTATGCCCAGCAGTGGACGGTTACTTGCTAATTACATGTATGATATATGTATATGAATAGAACTCATACTACGTACATAATTTACTAACTTATTCATATTAATATAACTGGCGTAGCAGACGTGGCTCGCAAAGCAGCCACATTAAAGTGGAACTGGTCGGGCCCCGTGTGCCGCATGCAGCCGGACCGATGGGCCCGGACTGTCACAGAATGGGTGCCATCGGACGGTCGCCGGCGGCGTCGGGGCAGACCTCGGCGTAGGTGGAGAGACGATATCGTTAGATACAGGGATGGGTGGCTGGAAGAGGCTCAGGACAGGGATGGATGGAAGAGGAGGGGGGAGACCTTTGCCCAGCAGTGGGACAATTTATAGGTTAACAAAAAATTCATATTAATAATAACCTTTTATATTTCTTATTTAGGCCACAAACATAGCAAGTTCCATCCCGATCTTAGAACTCACTTAAGCTAAGATATTGAGGAGTAATAGTTTACCAAAGCAGGAAACGAATTCTTAAACATAATATTGATAAATTATTTTGTAAACATTGACTTGTAACATAATGTTATTAATAAAATATTTCATTTCATTTCATTAAACCGACTACAGAACTTTACAGACTTTTTTTCCATAAAATGTATCCCATGCCAGTCCCAAATCGTGAAGAATCTAACGATATATCATACATCGAAATCCATCAAGTAAATTAACTAACAGTAGGTCATAAATATAGGTCATAAGATAATATTCTTTATCGCAAATTATTTTATTATAGGTTGTATTGATAAATATTGCTTATATTATATATATATTTGTTTAGATTTTGTACACCACGACGACTACCACTTACAACACTGCTCTCTCTTTCGCGGGTTTGCTGGTAGAAATCTTTTTTGAGATAAGCTCGCCCTTTGTGCCAATATGTTTCTCTTGTAATTTTATTTATGTATTTGTGTTGTACAATAAAGTGTTAAAACAAAAACAAACAAACAAGCAAAAAAGAAAAAGAATTACACAAAAGAAATAGTCTAATGCAGTAAGTATTACAATTGGCGGTCTTATCGCTCAAAACGATCTCTTCCAGACTTGGTTTGGGTAGAGAATTCAGCGTATGAATAGGTAGCTTGTTGAGCTATCGACATATACACAAAAACTTCCTCCTTATTTGACTGTAGGGTAATAAAATGCATTTTTTTTATTAATACAATAATGTGTAGGAAAACTATCCTTTATTTATTTATTTTATTTGGTACGGTGGAACACAGAGAAAGGTGTACAGGAGAGTTTTTTAAGGTTGAGATTATCTCAAAAACCACTTGACCTATTGCAAAAATTATTTCACTGTTTGGTAAATAAAAGTTAAAACTATGTAACTGTAAAAGAATTATTAAATTCGGTCCCGTAGTTTTTGAGAAAATCACAACCTTATTGAGGCCCCCTGTATACTTATCTCTGTCTTCGAGTGTACACAAAACAGATTACAATCATTGTTATAATTGAAGTATCAGAGTCTTAAATGTATGGTCTAGACAGTAATCCCAAAATATCTGTACACATAAAAATAAAAATACTCTTTTATAAACACTAACAATTCAGAATTTGAATTACGCATTATCCATGCTCGGTGAATAAATTAGAACATGATGAAAAAATTCTTGCCGTAATTCATGTTTCTAACCGAATGTTAGACATGGTTGTCGGAATACTACTACTATTGTCCGATAGATGGAATTGCGTAACATACCTTTTAAGTATGTATAAGGCGTTGAAGATTTTCGGTGGGCGTGGCCTGTGGTGGCTCAGTTGGTAAGAGCGTGTCACGGAATGACAAGGTCGCAGGTTCAATTCCTGAATTTTTTCATCATGTTCTAACTAACAATTTAGATGCAAAATTAAAATAATAATTAAATTGCCGCATCTATAAAATTCGAGTTTCAACCAGGAATATGATAGCTCGCTCTCTAGTAGTTTCGAAAGCCAAATAAAATATTTGTCGGAAACCGGAGCTAATTATCCGGGCGGAGCGTTTTTCGTTTCATCCATTCGTTTTTTTATCCACTTCGAAATGGAGTGTTACCTAGAGACGGGGATTCTTAAATTAGGTCATTATATCAGGTTGCGATTGCATCAGGAATCAAAATCAACAGGAAAAAGGGATGTGAACTGAAATAGTTGTTCATACAAAATATATATCGAAATGTAGGGTATTATAAATACGAGAGCTTGTTTAAAAAAATCTGATTTTTGTTGGCGTATTCTGCCAAAATTCATAAGAATACAAATATGGAGGCTGTGCCTTGCTCTTCACTCTGCTGCTGCGGGGCATCTTCTGTCTCACTCTTGAGATTGACAGACAGGTAGCGCCTTAAGCTACGCCCGCGTCGTCGCGCACTCACCTTGAAAAATAGATCTTCCAAATCGATCGCAACTGTCGGTCTAATTGACGGCTATAACAATATAAGTGAGTGATATCCGTTTATGTTTTTTGTGGTAATATCTTACTATAGTTTTAATTCCAAAATTAACAAGCTAATCATCCAACTCATAACCAATCTACGGATTACCGTAGCTGCTACGCGCTACGGCGTAGCACTATTGTTCGTTAGAAGCTACAGGCTCTCCCATATAATAATACTATTGTCCGATAGATGGAGTTGCGCAACATACCCTTTAGTATGTATAATACGATGAAGATTTTCGGTGGACGGGGCTTGGTCTGTGGTGGCTCAGTATTTAAGAGCGTGTCACGGAATGACAAGGTCGCAGGTTCAAGTCCTGCCCATGGCTAGAATTTTTTCATCATGTTTAAATTTTTCCGCCGAGCATGACATAGTGCATAAACTAAATTTTAAACCCCACTACAGACTGTCCTTGAATTCATTCTACTTTAAACTGGGGGTTGTACTCATGATAAAGTTTTTCAGTAAATCAAAATTGCCAAAAAAATTGAACTAAGTACGTCACAAGTCACACAATGACCTTAGAAATTACCGTTAGATCAAGCTTCAGTGAAAGAAATCGTCGCAAATAATACAAAATACCTTATGATGGTACTTCCCTTGGCTATTCGTATTTGCGACTTGCGTATTTGTCATAATTGCCATGTGTGGTTGGTATTCTTGACAAAATATTCGTCTTATTTGTATGTACGTCAAGTATTTGACAAATACGACAAACATCCAATAGCGAATACGAATAGCCAAGTGAAGTGCCACCATTAGAATATAAAAATTCCAAAGCACAGTAACGATGCACATCAAATTAATATTTTTATTTTTCCCCAAATTGTTTAATTTACCATGAAATGAAATGGTTTATTTGCCAGTACATAGTTGACAGAACAGATGTTAAATATATATATATATATATATGTATCATATGTACTGCCGATAACGGCATGCAAAAGTCATTCAACGAACATCTCAGTGACCAAAACAAACGCTCAGTAGCTATTTGTTCTAATCACTAAGATATTCGTTTACAGAGTAGTAGCATTTGTCTCTAGCCATTGGGTAAGTTTTGCTTTAAAATGCCTGGAGTGACAGTCTTTGATATGGCTAGGTAGATTATTATATAATATTATGCCCATACAAAACGAATTATTCATATACCTAGACTTCGGTAGATACAGCTGGTGGCCATGTCTTGTTGGCCTCACCAGTAATAATGTATGTCACAAGCCCAGCCATATATTTAATTATGTCGATTTTTATTATCATTTCACTTTTTTACCATTAAATAATATAATAGGAATAAGTTAATTGATGTTAAAAAAGCTATTTACAAAATAAAATAAATACCTAAATACTATTTACAATTAAATTCCGAACACGCCGTTATGTCGATTGAATTAAAGGTCACCTATATAATACCATTTCTCCAACACCTTTATTTGTTTGCGTCTGAGCTAAAGCGAGACGATTATATTAGAACTATGTGACCCCCAGTGCACCACGGCTCTCTCATCAGAACTTTGTCTACACCTGTCCACGAGTGTTCGTAAAACTTTGTCCGTCTCCGGTGGGAGACGACCTCTCTATCTGTGCCCAGTGGGCGGGCAAACTTTGACGCGTGACCAAGTTATTTTTAACCCATTGTGCGCGCTAGAGATGTGACCCGTGAATCGTGAACTCATGACTATCGTTACAAAATATTTTATACACATAAATATTTTTTTTGTAAGCATATATATTATCCCACTGCTGGGCAAAGGTCTCCCCCTCCTCTTCCATCCATCCCTGTCCTGAGCCTCTTCCAGCCACCCATCCCTGTATCTAACGATATCGTCTCTCCACCTACGCCGCGGTCTGACCCGACGCCGGCGACCGTCCGATGGCACCCATTCTGTGACAGTCCGGGCCCATCGGTCCGGCTGCATGCGGAACACGTGGCCCGCTGAGTATATAATTACTTATTTAAAAACTAAACTTAATCTAAAAATATAATACTATTTACAACAATCAATGGAGCACGTCGTCCAGATATCGTGCCGAGGACGCTGGCTACATTACCTCTCTGTATTGTAATGCTTATTCTTTGAGAGAGGTAAGCGCCAGCCCTCAGGTCGCCATTAAGTAATAATTATAAAATTATTACTTATTTATAGAGTTTTCTGAAGAAAAAAGGAACTCTTATAGGATCACTTTGTTGTATGTCTGTACGTCTGTCTGTCTGTCACGACCTATATCTCAGAAACGCGTGGATGTATCAAGTCTAAATGACTACCAAATACTCAAATCTGCAACCTCATGCAGCCGTGAAAAAATCAAACTTCTACGTCAACGCAATCAAAAGATATGGCCGTCTATGTCGCATTTTCTCGCATATTTGCATGAAAATGCAAGAAAACCAAAACCTATAGGGTCCCGTTGACCTAGAATCATTAGGCAAGAAGCTAGGTCTTATAGCATACCGAGTCTCGTCACTTACGAAATGTCGTCGTCCGTACTTTCTACGACGCAAAAATCTATGACTAATGGGAGTAACGAAATAAAAGACATTGCCACATTTCAATGGAGCTTTGCCCCACCTACAAAACTACGTGACCATTTAAGCTGTACCTATCATTTTGTTGGGGACTTATTACAGGTTTCATATTGCATAATCATAATCAGTATCATTTTCTACTACTCTCGCAACTCCTATAGAAGAATAACAAAAACAATGAATAAATCGCTTCGATTTCTTACTATTTTCTGAATTCATATTTAAGCTGTTTTTTTCGAATCGCAACTTGTACAAAACTTTATTTTAAACCAATAATTTTAATAAAAAACGGAGATATTTTTACATTTATTCGTTATCTTGTACAACTTGCGGTTGAAGGTGGGGCAGAATCTGGCATTGTCATTTGCAAGTAACGTTACGTTACTCGGTAACAAATACTATGTATGGTACAGCCCTAGCGTCGTGTCCCGCTGGGAGCGACGACAGCAGGACAGGTCACGGGACGCGGGACTTGCTACACTTCATTGCGGATGATGTAGGGACTTATTTACCGGGACTTTTTGTCTACACTGTATTTAAACCAGATGGGAGTTGACCTTTTTTACGTCAATCATGTGGATGAAGAAGTCCTTTTTCTATATTGTAATATCACTTTTTTTTGAACATGATGAAAAAATTCTTGCCGTGGGCAGGACTTGAACCTGCGACCTTGTCATTCCGTGACACGCTCTTACCAACTGAGCCACCACACTTTTTTTCTTAGTTATTATTAGCTGGGCAATAATAATGAGAATAGAATAGAATATAATAACATTTATTGCCTATTAAGTATATATGTCGTGGTCAGATCGTTAAATTGAGCATTTCATGAAATCGTCAGTCATTTCATGAAATGGTGGCATTTCACGAAATCGTCAAGTTGTGCTGGGCATATCGTTTAAACGTCAACGTTCGTCGATTTGTCCAACGACGTTTGGTCAGATCATTAATGTAGGGTGCCCATTAAGGATGTAAGTAATAATAATTCGAAATATACTTATTACGAACTTATTTCAAACTTATTAAAATCAAATCTCCCGGTCAAACTCAAGAAAAAAGTGCTGGATTCTTGTATACTTCCGTGTCTTTCGTACGCCTCCCAAACATGGATATTTAATAATAGCACCAAAAGTAAAATACAAACATGCCAAAGATCAATGGAACGTAGTATACTAAACCTGAAAAGAAAGGACAGAAAAAGAAATGTAGAGATAAGAAAACAGACTAATGTTATAGACGCTTTAAAACACTGCAAAAAACTTAAATGGAAATGGGCAGGCCATGTCGCACGTATGAGCGAGGAGAAATGGACTAAAATAATAACAACATGGACAGGACCACCCGGAAAAAGAGACAGAGGGAGACCAAAGGAAAGATGGCTGGACGAGATAAATAAAACTGCTGGTATAAATTGGGTAGAGAAGGCAAATGACAGGGAAACTTGGAGTAAAATGGAGGAGGCCTTTACTCGTTGAGAGGTCCTTAATAGATAATATAAATGCAAATAATTAAATTCAATTAGTAGAAACACATGACATAATTAATATTTGACTAAGTTATTTTATAAATGAAATGTACAAATGAAATATATTAAGGAATAAAAGGCTATAATAATAATAATTATATTTATTATTTTATTTTATTTTATTTTATTCAGGATAACAAACAATTACACAATGTGTCTTATATAAAAGTAAGATACTTAATACTAATTAGTAATTGTGTAACCAGCATCGTCATCCACAACATAATATTACCTAATAAAATAAGTACAAAATTGTATTATAATATTATAGAACGTTAAAACGTTTCGTTTCACATACGGTACCTATACCTTTATGAAATTCCGTTAGTATTTCAAAATATTTCTCCATCGTAATTATACGAATAGTAGGATCATCAATGCATTTCTTCTTGTATATTAAAAACTTGTAATTCCAGCTATTCCATGATGTAATATTTTGTAATCCAGTAAATTATAGTCCGTCGACTTTCGTTGCCTGGTCACCCTACTTTCCTTTATTTGTTGTATAACCTAAAAATGAAAATTATGTATGTTAAATTTCTAGGATTCAATTATTAAAAGTAAATAAGTACATTTTAGATACTTAGATGAGATTTTAAAAGGATATAAACTAAATATTGACATTTAAATAGGTACTAACCTGTGAAATGTATTCCCAAGTTTTTTTTTTGTAAATTGAGGTTGGTTTTTGCGTGACTGTCATAAAATTCACACCGTTTCGTATAGTAACACTTATTCAAGTTTTCAACACACTTTCTTATATAATTTGCACATTTTTATTCACTTTTCAACATGAATCCGCATTATTTACTTACGCGCACAACATAACCAATGACAAAGCGCGCTCTCAGCGCCTCTAGCGGTAGTTATTGCTATTTTTCTACGATATGGTCAATTGTGTTTGGTCATATCATGAAATAGCCGTGCGTTTGTTGGACATATCGTAAAACGTTTTCTATTCATTGATCTGGCCAAGCTATTTCATGAAATGACCAATAGACATTTGACGATTTCGTGAAATGCCACCATTTCATGAAATGGTCGACTATTTCATGAAATGTTCAATTTAACGATATGACCACGACATATACATATAAGAAATAAAAATTACAGTGACAATTAACAAACATATAACTTAGGCAAAAGGTTTAGGCTTCAGCTGATGCTGACACAGAGTGCGTCAGCGCTGGTTTTCAGCCCACACCTTGGCTCCAAATTGGCTATAGAGGAGCATCGTACCGTGCGTACGTATGAGACCAGCAGTGGGACAATATTATTATATAGGTTTACACAAAAAAATATTAGCTCTATGTGGCGTGGTAGACAATGGCTTCTGTTTAGAACTCTACGGAAGGTTAAAACCATTAGTTATGTACGGTCAGACACAAATAAAAGTGTACAAAACATTTATTCAGGTTGAGATTTTCTTAAAAAATACACGACTGATTTTTGAAAATTCTTTTCATTTAAGGGCCTTCATAGAGCCAACTAGCCCGCCAATCTTAAAAAAATAATATCTTCCAATATAATCAATTTTATTAAAAAACTAATTACGATAATTACTATTTTTTAAATGCTTATTTATAACGTGATTCAATGTCGGTAAGTTTTAGTTTGCATAATTGCGAAAAACGGCTGTTTTGGCACACTTGTGAACTACAACTTAGCTTGTCGTAAGTATGCCATGTATATTGAAAAATAGTATTTATCGTAATAAACATTTTGTAAATAGCTTTTTAATAAAATTTATTATATTGGAAGCTATTATTTTTTTAAGATTGGCGGCACTACTTGACTCTATGAAGGCTCTTAAATAGTGTGGACTTTACAATCGGTTAAGTAGTTTTAAAAAAACGCATAGTCATTGGGGTCCACGGTATACTTTTCCCTAGACCGATCTAGGGCTTAAACCTCGGAAGACCAATGTTGTTTTTTTTTATTAAACTTTTTACACAAGTATGTATAAAGGCGAACTTAATGCCTTGCGGCATGTCTTCTTTTGTTTCAAAACAAATTACAAAACAAAATCTGTAATTAAACAGTCAAAAACACATAATTATATCGTCGCTTGTAGGATCAATTGGTGGTAGGATCTATATAGATTTACAGTTGCTTCGGTGCAATTTCAAGTAAGGGACTTCTCGTAAACTAAGAGCTTTCTAGACACACTGAATTTTTGAATTTCGGTAAATTGAAGTATTTCGGTAAAACCCAGACTGTAAAAGCTTAAATAAAGTAAAAGTTATGAATGATTAAACTCAAAAAAAAAATTGATTGCTTCTTCTGAAAAATCGTATATCGGAGCCCAAATCAAGTGTCTTATTTTGTAAACAAACATGATCGTCTAATTACCTGTTGTGATGTAAAACTGAAGGAATCGATTGATTGAATTTGTTCATCATTGTGAAAATAAAGTATTCCGATCTAATGATGCATAAATAGCTATGCAATAACCACAGAATAGCTTAAAATGTTATTAGGGCAGGGTTTGTTTTTGTTTACAAAAAAAGACAGTTGATTTGGGCCTCTGTCCCTTACACCAATTGATACTACAAGCGACGATATTTTGAACTTTGGACCATTTTTATTATCTGCGTCGTAAGGGTTGAAATCGTACTTTTGGGCTGGTAGCCATAAAAATTGCTATACGGTGGTTTATTTTGACAGTTGCTAAACCTCCAATTATATATGGCGAAAACCAGCGAAAATCCTTAAATCGTGGCGAAACCCACCACCTAACTTTAAGTCGCGTTTACGGTTACCATTAATCAGCTGTCGAATCTACCTTCACGAACTATTGCCTATTTGGGTCAACTTAGCTGCCGGTAACTGTACCTACACAACTTATATTTTTCTGTTTCAAAACAAATTACAAAACACATTCCATATAAAATTAAAATGCATAAAATGAATTCTGAAAAGGAATTAACTTAAGACAATTTTAATTAAGTCCCTCCGAGCTCATTATCGCGAGTGCCGTCACTCCGCGAAAAATGAGGGGACCCTCGCCAGGGCCGGCGGCAGGGGAAGGGTTGACGGGTCACCATAGACTGACCAAGTGACGGTTTGAAGATAACATGCAAATAACGGTTAGGTTACGGATGTCCATTAAAATACCTTGCACCTTAAATTAAAAAGGTATAGCTATAAAATATTTATTATAAAACAAGTGAATAAACAAAACCCAAAAAAATTAGACTGCTTTTTGACATCAAATGTATCCTACATTAATCTCGAGTTAGGTGTAAGAAATATCATACAACTTTGCCTATTCGGGTGTAGCGATAGCGAAAAAACATAATTACAAATTTAAACATTATTACAATAAATAAAAAAATAAAAACATTTACACAAGAACCTATTTTAAAATGGGTCAATTACTTTGTTTCTCAACCTTACTTACAGCTAATAAGTAAAGCGACCCTAATATTATGGCCTGACGCTGTCCCTGTACGCCAAGTTTTTTTTACAAAAAATGTTTAAAAGATAGCGTTGCCCGAAGTAAACACCTTCCGAACAGACTCTTACATTAATTACAATTTATTCCGAGAAAATTTAATATCTAGAAAATATAGCTAGCTGGGCTGGAAAACTGAGATAAAATTGCCATAGTGTTTGTAGATGATAAATTATTGGCCTTAAACGTCTGCCTTTTGCAGATTAGTAGTTACTGGAATTATTGTATTCTAAATAATAATCTGTTAATCTAGCTTTTTATCCGACTGCGTAAGAGGAGCGTTATGTGTTTCGAGTGTATGTTTAGATTAGATTCATTTATTTCAGATTACAATGTCAATTTTACAGTTATTTCAATACTTAAAATACACATTAGTAATTTGATTGACAGTTTAAATTAAAATAATAATAACTATGTACGGTCGAAAACAGAGAAAGGTGTACAGTAGAGTTTTTAAGGATGAGATTTTCCTATAATCCTATAATGGTCCCTTTTTTCCTAGTCAGGCACGGTACCCTAAGAACTAAAACCAAATCAATCATTAGATATACAACAAGGAGTTCAAGCTTAAAGTTCAAGTTATCATCTATTCTCTACATTATTTATTTATTTTATTAATGGACTCGACAGTTCGTCATTTGCCAATGTCATGTTACAGAAAATTCAATATAATAGTCTTCTGTCTCCCTCCAGGGGAGTCGCAGTAGCGTCTTCACCCTGGGTAGCCGCGTCTTCATGTCTTCATCCAGAGGAGACGCCGTAGCGTCATCACTCTGGACGAAGCAGCTCGACAGTCACGTTCACTCCCGAGCTTGTAGCGGGAACTCTTGATAAAAGCTTGAAACTTCAGATCTTGCTCAAATTATCCAATAAATTCACCATACTGTCATTCGCGAACATTTTCTGATTAGCGTGATATTAAACACAAAATAGTCCCTGTACACGTTAAAAGGAAAATTATCAAATAATTTCGCAACCGTCGTTTCTCGCCATTTTCAAGAGAACCTATTCTCTACAATATATTATTATTTCGATGATTGTGTCATAGTGTTAGGACAGTTTCAGAACTGGCAAAAAAATTATACATCGTGAAAATGTGTACCATTCTTCATGTGCATGTCAAAACATGCCCTACAACCATCCATTTCCCCAACCCTTGACTTGAAATCATTATACACGAGCGTCTGTAAGTGGATACCGCTCCCCAGTTAGGTACAATGCACCACTAAGGTACTGCAACATAATTATAGTCAGGGGAGCCTTCATAGAGCCCAATCTTAAAAAAATAATATCTTCCAATATAATTAATTTGATTAAAAAAGCTATTTACAAAATGTTTGTTACGATAAATACTATTTTTCAATATACAATACATGGCATAATTGCGACAAGCTAAGTTGTAGTTCACAAATGTGCCAAAAACGGCCGTTTGTCGCAATTATGCGAACTACAACTCCGACATTGAATCACGTTATAAATAAGCATTTAAAAAATAGTATTTATCGTAATAAACATTTCGTAAATAGCTTTTTTAATAAAATTGATTGTATTGGAAGATATTATTTTTTTAGGATTGGCGGCGCTAGTTGGCTCTATGAAGGCCCTTAAGATTGATTGTATTTTACGTCGACCATACATGCTATTACAGATCTCAAAACGATGAAATCATACCATGTCATAACGTGTCGAACAGAGACGCCGCTATACCAACGAAATAGCACTGTCCCTGTCACGCACGATATGACATGTTATGATTTGATCGGTTTAAGAACCGTAATAGCCCCACAGATTGGCGATGTAAACCAAGTGCCAGTCGGACTCATGCACCGAGGGTTCCGTGCAACGCAACTTAAACCCGTAACTTTCCTGTAACGAAAAGATAAACTAGATTAAGAGACCTACTTATCTTTGCCATTATCAAAATATTAAATCGATATACTCCTGATTAGTTAATCGTCTGCAAATATAAGTTTGTAATAACAAACAAAAAATTTTTTTGGAGAGATGTAATTTCAAATTTACAGTTTTCGGATTCTTTTCTTAAGACCTAGCTTCTTGCCAAACATGATTCTAGGTCAACGGGAAATACCCTATAGGTTTTGAGTTGCGTTTTCATACATATATGCGGTAAAAGGCGACATAAGCGGCCATATCTCTTAATTGGGTTGACGTAGAGGTTCGATTTTACGGCTGCATGAGGTTGCAGACCTGAGTATTTGGCATTAATTTCAACTTGATCCGTCCACGCGTTTCTGAGATATAGGTCTTGACAGACAGACGGACAACAAAGTGATCCTATAAGGGATCCTTTTTTCCTTTTGAGGCACGGAACCCTGCACGAAAAAGAATAAAATGTTGTATAAAAGACGTTACATTACAAATTGATTTTCGAATACATTTAAATATAGCAATTTAGCAGTTGTTTTGTAGGGTTAGGGTACAACTCGCCCGCTCAAAATCTGGGCCGCGGGCGAGATGTCCACTTGAAACTGCTATGGTACGGTTCGTCCTGCGCGTTGCACTGTACCCACGACCCTTCATTAGGGCCGGCGAGCCCGAATGTCCCTCCGTGCGTGAAGGAGCACTTAGTTAACATAGTCGGCTACTATTGGTTTATACAACGATATTAAGTTGTTCGAAACGGACTCTTTGTTTTTGTGCAAACTTGTTAGTGAAGGCTTTAATAGTTAATAGAGTTAGGACATAAATTCCGCTTTGTACAAAGGAGAATGGGCGATGTGGACCTAGTAATTATTATTTCAGAAATGTATTTAGTTTACGTAAGGGTTTACGTTCAATTTCTGTCATTGATCCTATAAACAACTAGATACACCGCCTTCTAAAAATGTCCGAGCGCAAAGAAGGTCCAGACGGATGAATGGACCCTCATTTGCTTTATTGGACATTATTTGGACGTTAACAATGGACCCTTATTTGGACGTTTTTTAAATTGTTTTAGGACCTTTGTATGTCTAGTTGTTTATAGGAGATCAATGATTTCTGTACAAAAATACTAGTAGCGACTGTCGTGTGTTTGAAATTTTAAGCTTTAAAAGTTCTCAAAGTCACAAAAGAGAATGTCACTTCTTGTTATAACTTTGATGTAGGAGAGGCAGGCACCAGTTTTACAGGTGCTATATTTAAGTTAGTTATAAATTCAAATTCAAATTCTTTATTATGCTTGCCACATGGTATATAAGATGTTACATGATCAAATGTTCATGCAGGTGGCACCCCGTGGGGGCACCGCAACAATAGAGAGGCGCTACATTTAGGTACCCCATAATACCCCATAAACCCCATAAAACGCACCCCATATAATTAGTACCCCACTATTTCTCTAGAAATACAAGTACTAAGTGGACTTGTATTGTTATAGATCCTTATGAAACTACATATATTAAAGGATCTCATACTTTGGTCATGGGCCTTTAGAAAAAAAATAGCCAGAGAGTCTTCTAGTATTTTTTTTACGATTTTAATAGAACCCAATTTGTATCAATTTTAGTCTTTATGCGCGACATGAGGCATGGGCGTATATAAGGGCGGTGTTTGCTCTAAAGATAAGCTAGTGTTTGCCTGGGGGCAAGGGTCTCTTTGAAACTTCAGACATTTTTGGATACCATATATATTTTTGGATAGCTATAGCTACGCCCGGTGACAAGAGGCCCAGGGTTAGGGCCGGCGTACAACGACACGGCGCGGCGTCGTGCCGTCGCATGGTGTGGCGTGTCACGGCGTCTGCCAGCATGTTGTCGGCCGGCGCCGGTCACTGGCGCGGTACACGGCGTCGTTCGCCGGCGCCGTTCTATTGTACGCTAGCCCTTTTATAAAATATTATTAGCAATATGGATCGGAATTGCTTAAAAAATTGCACGAATAACAAAACGGACTAATTTAATTTCACAAAAGAGCCCTGGGCCGCACGTGGTGGGATTTATAGGCTCGTGGTGGGAGAAACATGACGTCACTCGTTTTTCCGCTAACAATATATTTAAAAGCCTCACTGTCACAAAGTGCATTCGTTTTTGTGCATCAAAGTGAAAGTGTCGAGTCGGTAAAATGTTAGGTGTTGGCAGAGAGTAGTGGCTGCGATTGACCCGTGGCTGCACCTTTTAAGAGCTCTGAAAGAGTGCAGCACGGCACGGGCGACCGAGCTTACGGGCTAGGGTTGTACGAACACAAATTTAAATATTCACTTTTATAAAACAGGTAGACCGAGGGGTTCTCTTGGAAACGGCGGGAAACGACGGTTGCGAAATTATTTGATAATTTTCCTTTTAACGTCTACAGGGACTATTTTGTGTTTAATATCACGTTAAATTAATCAGAAAATGTTCGCGAATGACAGTACGGTGAAGTTATTGGATTATTTGTGCAAGATCTGAAGTTTCAAGCTTTTATCAAGAGTTCCCGCTACAAGCTCGGGAGTGAACGTGACTGTCGAGCTGCTTCGTCCAGAGTGATGACGCTACGGCGTCTCCTCTGGATGAAGACATGAAGACGCGGCTACCCAGGAAGAAGACGCTACTGCGACTCCCCGGGAGGAAGATATAAGACTATCGAATATATTGAATTTTCTGTAACATGACATTGGCAAATGACGAACTGTCGAGACCATTAATAAAATAAATAAATAAAAGGTAGACCGAGGAAGACGTACGTCGACCAGCCAAGTGACTTTGACTTTCGTTAACGCTGACATTATTTTGTTTCGTTAGCAAATGTCATTCCCATATTTTTTTCTTACTCTTCCCATTGGCGATGTCTTAGAAAATGCGTTCTAGTATAAACCAATGAACTCGGATAATGGTGTAGATCAGAACTTGTTAATCGAAAAATCGTGCAACTAAAACTATATATGTTTTAAATGTAATGGGATGAAAAATTTAAAGGCGGTTAAAAAATTAGGTACCTACCTACTTATTGTAAATTCTTATGTTATGATTTACACCGGACAAATGCGTACTGCACATTCTGAGGGGCAAATGCGTATGCGAAACAAAGGCGTTATAGGGCATTTTATCTTTTGTTTCTAACTGACCAACCAGGTGAACTAGGTGGCTGGTTAGGAATATTTATTTCTAACTGACCAACCATGTGGACTAGGTGGGTGTTTAGGAATAGGTATTTCTAACTGACCAACCAGGTGGACTAGGTGGGTGGTTAGGAAAAGGTATTTCTAACTGACCAACCAGGTGGACTAGGTGTGTGGTTAGGCATATTTATTTCTAACTGACCAACCAGGTTGACAACAGCTCAGGTGGTCGGTTTGGAACGGGCCTTTTAAAAGACAACTAAAATTGATATTTTTATTTTCGGTTTGAAAATCATCTAGATATCATGATACCTCCTTGCCACGGGGAGGCGAGGAAGGTTATGTCGGACTCTTACCGACTAAAAACCCCTCGGTGTTCCGTCTCGCCGCCCTATGACGGAGTCACGGGGAGACTTGCGAATTACTTCCGCAACTCCACTACTTGCGAATTACTCCGAAAATTGATATAATAATAATAATAAAAGTCACGACACACGCAATACAGCTATAAATTGAATAATACATTAATAAACCTGTTACATATAAGATTATGTGTGGGTGAATGGGCGGGATCTCAGCACAGATGCTGTTTTTCAGCCCCCGTCCGGAACCCTAGCTGCACACACATGACATAACGTCTACATAAATTAAAGTAAAAAACTGCATATACAAAGCAAATACTACGCGCTAGACTTATACTAATGGTTAAAAATAAAATACAAATTGGACTCTGGGCTGTGCCAACCCTAGGCACACGTCTCTCGGCTGCAATCCGGCATGCTTTTAGAGACATTTTACACGTCTGTGGCTGTCTGCCGCAGCATTAGCCGGTGTCTCGGGGCGGTCGGGGCGGTCGGGGCGCGCGGCGCGGCGCTGGCTAGGTACAGTTGTCTTTGAGCCTTTGTTTGACTGCGATCAGACTGCGGAGGATAGCTCTCGCGTTACTGTTTCACTTTTGTTAGGCAGTTGTTCCACCTCCGGCGAGTAGCGAGCTACTATGAGCTATTTTCTAGCTAAAGAAACGTACAATAGATAATGCATTCCGTGTAAACGAAAGAGACGCAGCGATACTCGTTCCGAGATCAATTATAAAATATATTAGAACATGATGAAAAATTTCTTGCCCTGGGCAGGACTTGAAGAAAATTGGCAAGAAATTTTTCATCATGTTCTAATTTATTCACCGAGCATGGATAATGCGTCATACAAATTCTGAGTAAAAATAGGAGCGCATCATCGTTAAATCATGTTTCTAACCGAATGTTAGACATGGTTGTCGGAATACTACTACTATTGTCCGATAGATGGAGTTGCGTAACATACCCTTTAAGGTATGTATAATACGATGACGATTTTCAGTGGGCGTGGCCTGTGGTGGCTCAATTGGTAAGAGCGTGTCACGGAGACAAGGTCGCAGGTTCAAGTTCTGCCCGCGGCAAGAAATGTTTCATCATGTTCTAATTTGTTCACCGAGATGTATCCATGCGTAATACAAATTCTGAGTATAAAATATATGTCATGTGGAGCATCGCTTCGTCTCTTTTATTTACACGGAATGTACTATCTATTATACGTTTCTTTAGCTAGAAAATAGCCGATAGTTAGTAGCTTACTCGCTGGCGGTAGAACATCTGCCTTATGAGGGGTCACGAAGGAAAATAATGTTTGTTCTTTCATGTGCGGGAAACTGAAAACAGATTTCTCAAAATTGTTTCAGTTGGTTGATGGAAATAACATTGTTCATATGATTTCTAACCTGTTTATTGATCTAAGTTATGTATACTTCGAATTGTCCCAATACATGCAGTTCTCAGAGCAAATTGCCTAGTAATTGGTAGTCCGTGATTCAACACTGTTTCGTAGCTCTTTGACCATTCAGTACCCAATTAGACCGACAGGTATCGTCTTGGCCAATTATCGAAAACATATATTTAAACCTTCACCTGTAGCATTGCTAAAAGTAGCATTATTGCAGTAATTTTCGAAAAAGAGCCTTAGTTACTAGAATTTCATTTTATTATGATCTTCCTTAGCTTCGCTATCAAGAGCTCGCTTTCGTCAATCTACGACGTAAGTAGCGAATATCAAAAGATCCCTCATTTCATATGCAAAGCAACTGTATACGATTTCAATTTCATTCTTTCCCCGTCCTGGCTTGAAAAGCTCGTCATAAACTTTACGAGTGGGTATCATTTTCTGTATATTATTCTGTATATTTGAAATGTTTGCCCGAGTTTTGGAAGCGCCTTCACCTTCGACCCGATCATGGAGCGAGGAACCGGCGATGGAGTTAGCCATAAAAAAGAAGGCAAATTGCCGATATTGTATATTTATTAAAAATACTTGATGGTACAATAGATTGTCCCGCACTGCTGGAAAATGTTAACATCCATACACCATCTAGATTACCTGTTCGACACAGCATACCCCTAGTGAGACTGCCAGCGAGCACTGACTACCGCCGCAACTCATTCTTCCTTAGAGTCAGTACGTCGCTCAATGAACTAGCCAGCGCCCGCCAGGAGCTGGACCTGTTCCGCACCAAGCCCGCGCATATTCACAGACGAATTCTTTGGACCCGCAGCGCGAGCGGGTGCGACAACTTATGGTACCGGACAATAACGCTCATCTCTTCTTTTTTGTTTTTTGTTTATTTGTATGTTTGTTTGTTATTTTTACTGTCTAGCTTATAAGGTTTTCATATCAAGTATTTATTTGCGAATACATATTACTGGCTGCGTTGAAAATTGTTTTTGTAAATCATCGACTGTACTTTACATCTGTTGGTATTCCGAAAATGTAAAATAATATAAATCAATAAAATATTTACATCCCAGACTACGATCTTGCATGGCAATATTTTGCGTCACTACCACTCACTTAATTTACCATTTTGTAAATTTTCGCGATTGAAAGTGAGAACCTACTACTATGGCGACCTGCCCCTATAAGAAATATACTTTATGATAATAATAATATGTCTTATTGTTCATAAGGTTAGAGTGCTACTTAAAACAGCATGCTTCTAATGTTCTGGGCACGTTGCCTGGATTCGGCGCGCTGGAAGATATCAGTCTTTTACATATAATTATTTATTTATTGTTTGCAGTTTTTGGTTGTATTTAATTAACAATATTAAAATATGCTAACATTAAATTTTTAAATTCAGTTTATAAAACAGCATTATTTGACTAATTCTAGGGATTTTTTTGTCTCTGAACAGAACCCCGACTTTATGAGCGTCTTCATGTTTGAACAGGACACAGAACAATAACGTTTTAAATATTTTTTCGGTCCCTCCATGGAGCGAATTTGTTCCTCCATGTCCCCGATAGAGTCGTCCCTGGCGAGCGCGCCCGAGGCGCACCCGAGTGACTCCGAACGAATGACTAATTACCACGTCAACTCATTAACACAGATTTCTCCCGAGGTCCCGCATCGCCCCCGGGAACGGCCTATTCCTATTTTAACTTTAGGGTATTATGCTAATGTGAAGTGTAATATACTTTTAAAGTCTTACAAGAAAAGACATTGCCAGATTTCAATGGAGCTTTGCCTCACCTACAAAACTACGTGACCATTTAAGCTGTACCTATCATTTTGTTGGGGACTTATTACAGGTTTCATATTGCATAATCATAATCAGTATCATTTTCTACTACTCTCGCATCTCCTATAGAAGAATAACAAAAACAATGAATAAATTGCTTCGATTTCTTACTATTTTCTGAATTCTTAATTAGCTGTTTTTTTCGAATCGCAACTTGTACAAAACTTTATTTTAAACTAATAATTTTAATAAAAAACGGAGATATTTATCTACTCGTGAAATAATGTAGATTTTCAGAAAATCTCGAACAAGTCCCCTTTACGCTTTCCTCTTAGTTGGACAAGTGGTGATTCTGTTGTGGCCGCCAAATCTAATTCTAAACCTAAACGGAACTGTCACTGTCATTCTTAAGCTTCATAGCGTAAGAGTGAAACAGGAATATTCTTCAAACCTTGCCAAATTAGAAAGATCATCGAACCAAACAAGTTGCCTTACAGCGATGCCATTCGCATAGCAGCACTGTATGCTAAGATCGGTTTTCACTTTGATTAGGTATCATGCGAGTGCGAATGAATAGTCCACGTGCAAAGCAGTAGTATTCCAAAGCTAAACACGTTTACTATACGTCGAGTGCCTCCCTATATATCCGTAATAACACCTGCCCAAGACAATTAATTGTGGTTTTTTGGGAATTGGACACTTTGGGAATTGAACACTTTGGGAATTGGACACTTTGGGAATTGGACACTTTGGGAATTGAACACTTTGGGAATTGGACACTTTGGGAATTGGATACCTTGGGAATTGGACACTTTGGGAATTGGACACTTTGGGAATTGAACACTTTGGGAATTGGACACTTTGGTAATCGGATACCTTGGGAATTGGACACTTTGGGAATTGGATACCTTGGGAATTGGACACTTTGGGAATTTGACACTTTGGGAATTGGTTTACCAATCATGGTCATTCTGGGAATTAGACATTGGTGGACTGTACAACAAAATCTTGCAGACCATTGCATAATTCGCTTCGTATTTTGTGACGGAGTCTAATTAAATTTAGTTTAGTACTATAACTTAACATCTGTAATCACTCGCTCTTATCTCTAATCAAAGTATATGGGCCGGGCTTTATGTCGCGAGGGGCGGCCGGGGGCGGAAGGAGGGGGAACCAGTCATTAGACGACTAATTAGTCGGCAGCCATTACGAGACGGATGGCTTCGGTGCCAGGGTGATGTGAATGTCAAACTCGGGGGTATTAGCTCTGTGAGCTAGCATTGAAGATCGTGTAAAGGTACCCTTCCGCAGCCGACCGCATACAGCAGACGACGTCTGCGCTACGGGCCGGGCTGTAGGCGACACGAAGCCCGACCAGCTGTCTACGGTTGGCTACGGAAAGGTACTTTAATTCTTGAAAGTGGGAGTGAGATACTGTTTTTCCTTCAAAAAAAAAAGGATTTATTTTAATTACAAGTGTACCAAGTTATTCCTAAAATACAATGCTTAAATTACGATGCTTAAAATCAAAGTAAACTTATTAGCGATTCAGCAAAACAAGGCTACTCCTACTTATTAGGTACTGCTGATTTGTATTGCTTACGAATGCTTGAAGAGTTGGTCGAGCGGTCGATGTATAGCGCGGACCCATCTGACGATTTGTTTGGTGTATATCCACAGCATGAAGGATCAAGTTTAGATTGTTAATAATAGTAATTATTATTTAATTTTATTGTTATTAGTTTAAAAGATGTGCTGCCGAAAGTCTCTTTGCTACTTTTTCATTCAGCGTTGGCACCTTTTTCCTGCAAAATAGTGTAAATGTATATTCAAAAAAATGTTGACGTGCAAAAATAAACACAATAGAGATTCTGATAATGTTTAAAACTGCAGTCTATTTCGCGGCGAACTTTCAATTTTCTTTCGTTCTCTTTCAATAAACTGTATCTGCGCACATCACTCAGAGAGCTCTCAAAGAGAACCACTCAATAATCCTGAATATCAGTTTCAAAAATTCAGCCGCATACAGTTTCAGGCGATATTTCTGGATGCACAAACACTGGGGCGAAACTTGATAGATATTGTTGGAAACACAGAACAAGTAATAGAGGTCAGAAATGACGTGTAGAATGGGCAGTAGGTGGCACTGAGAAGCTCCGTTACGGAGGTCTGGGTTTAATCCACAAGTGGGTTCATATACCTACTAAAACCATTTTTGTTTTTTTTTGTATTCTGTCTCCGACTTTAAAAATCATATCTTCCAATACAATCAATTTAATTAAAAATGTTATGTACCAAATCTTTATTACGGGAAATACTATTTTCTAATATGCAATAGTGAATAGATATAAAATGATGAAAAATTTTAGGCGTGGGCAGGACTTGAACCTTGACATTCTCAGATAGAAGTCCTACCCACGCCACACCAAAAAAAATCATCATTTAATTTGTTCACGGGGCATCGTTTAATGCTTAAAGTAAAATATCATTGTAATTTTAGAATTAAAACTATATTGAGCCACTATACTATAAATTATTATTATAAGAGAAAGACCGTCGAAATCGTTCGAAACTGTCGGTCTAATTGCCGTATTCAACAATATAAGTGAGTGATATCCATTTAATGTAATAATTGATATCATTGTAATGTCCGTGAAACAGAACGTATGGCGGCGGGCCATCGCGGGGTCGCCGCGCGGGGGTGAAGTGTCAAAAAAATAAAACTGTCAAAAAGTGTGAAGGTCAAAAGTGTCACATTCAATTCAAATCAAGGACGACGAAGGAGGCTTTTTGAAAATGGCGGGAAACGACGGTTGCGAAATTATTTAATAATTTTCAGTTTAATGTCTACAGTGAGTGTTTTGTGTTTAATATCACGTTAAATTAATCAGAAAATGTTCGCGAATGACAGTATGGTGAAGTTATTGGAGAATTCAAGCAGGATCTGAAGTTTGGCGCCATGGTCAAGATTCCCACTACGAGCTCGGGAGTGAGCGTGACTGTCGAGCTGCTTCGTCCACAGTGATTGATGCTACGGCGTCTCCTGTGGATGAAGACGCGGCTACCCAGGGTGATGACGCTACGGCGACTCCCCTGGAGGAAGATAGAAAACTATTATACATTAAATTTTCTGTAACATGACATTGGCAAATGACGAACTGTCGAGTCCATTAATAAAATAAATAAATAAGGACGACGAACTTAACTATATTCAAGGTTCGTAAAAATTCATGTTTCAAGTGTTTCTTTTAAATACACCAGTTACCTATAAAAATACAGTCCACTCATTTCTACCACCGACCGCAGCTACAGTAATGACACACAATTTTGGGAGATCATTTCCAACCTCTATGATAGTTCTGTGTTTGGAATGGAACCAGTTGAAACTATTCGTCACTCGGCCGCTGAAAGTTGAACGAATGCAGTTCACTGCAGCTTCTAGCAATTCCACTAATTTACTTGTTTATTACTAGTCGACACATTAGCTAACTTTATTCAAACTTGTGAAAATCTAATAAATAATTAGATAATTTAATAAATCCATGATGTGAGTTTCAGTGAAGTGAGAGTGCAAAGATAGTGAAAAGATTATCCGGTGAGTGAAGATACTAATAGTGCTATAAATTTAATGCATAATATAACTTATATATGTTGATTAATTAATTTAAATTCAATAAAAATATAAGAGCAATCAAAATCGCGTGTCACTCCACGCCTACCCACCGCAAAAAAAAAAACTTTTAACAGCAATACCAATTAAATGACTTAATAACTATGTAATTATAATTTATTTATTAGCAGTCTAAACTTGTTTCTTCATGCGAAACCGGCGACACACATAATCAAAAGACTGTGTTATCGCAGAGACGACAGGCACTCATTGATCTCCTATAAACAACTAGATACACAGTTTGCCTTCTAAAAATGTCCGAGCGCAAAGAAGGTCCAGACGGATGAACGGACCCTCATTTACTTTATTGGACATTAACAATGGACCCTTATTTGGACGTTTTTTAAATTGTTTTAGTAAGACCTTTGTGTATCTAGTTGTTTATAGGAGATCAATGGGCGTAGCCCGAAGCTTAGACATGAATTCGATAGAGCATGTCTGGGACATGTTGAAATGTCGTGTAAAAATAAGCTCGAAGCAGATGTACCAGTTTTAAGTTAACTAGACTTAAGAAAGAGTGACACAGGCGAATTTTTAATTTGCCTACTAGGAGGTACCTTATTTTTATATCATTTATATGCTGGTGTTTTTGAAAATAAAATTATTTTATTTATTTAAGCCCCTGTGGCTCACGTGAATTAAAGTCTGCCTCGGTGGCTGCTTGGAAGTAATTCCCATAGGAGGTGATAAAAAAACTTAAGTAAAAACAAACACAGTCCTTTATTTCATAAAATAAACCCTCTCAAAACTAGGTAGGTACTGATTTAAAGAAATATATATTCTTCATTGTTGACTGTACTAAATAATCCATGGACCTGTTGGGAATTATTTTTATTATTATTCTAAAATGTCGTGGACCCGCTGGGAATAAATGAACTTTAAGGTTTGAGAACAATAGGGCCGTGGACCTGCTGGGAACGAGCCAAATAAACAGCTCACGTTCATGGACAGTGGCGGCATAGGCCGTACTTTGAGTATTCGGAAAATGACAGTACGGCGTATGACGTAGTATTTTGATGCATTTAAAAAGACACAACGGCATCTCCCGCGGCGTTCGTAGGCGGTTTTCTTTGTGGAGCGGTCCCACTGTCATTCTGTGTAGAAAATAGGTATGTGTACTGTCAAAATAAAGGTTGTAGGTACATTTTTGTCGGTCTTGACACGCACATACTTAGAATCCCCCACGGTTATGACAGTAGTTGAGAATTTTCACTGTCATTTCGTAATTTCTACTGTCCATGAACGTGTTAAGCCAAATAAACAGCTATTAAAGTTGAAAACATTATCAACAAAAAACAATAAACGCTTTGAATCTGAATCTAATGAAAGTCACGTCGCAGCGAGGCAAGAGCAGGGCCGGCGGCAGGGTCGGGGCGGGGGCGGCCGGACCGCGACACGACGCGAGTTAATCTCGCCATTAATCTCCGCTCGCCGGCACCTGGCCTTGCGCGGATTACGCTTATGGAAAAGTGTATGAGCTCGTATTCATCATGCGAGCAAACGGACACAATGGTATTGTAACGTACAGTCATATCTGCGCAAATTAATGTAAATAGAAGTCAACAAATAAATGAAATTCTTTAGGACCATTATTTAGTTTTCTGATCACGTAGATATATTTTATACATAGAAAAGAATGGTGTAGGTAATAATGAATATTTAAAAAATCATAGAATATAAAATTAAATATAGATACTTATCGCATTTTAAATGATGATCTAACAGAGAAAGAATAATGGCCTCCGCTGTTTAAAATTAAATTGTATTGTTTAAAATTACTCAAACTTAAAAATAAATTATTCAGCTGATATTAACAACATATTTAATCAACAATATTTCTTTCATGGGCCCTGTGTATTTTTTTACTTACTTCTGCCACGCCATCTACAATCAAGGTGAAAAGCTATTTTTCCCCCCTTTGAAATGTCACTTTAAGAGCCTTCCATGAGCCAACTAGCGCCGCTAATCTTGAAAAAATAATATCTTAGAATATAATCAATTTTATTAAAAAAGCTACGTTCACATTGTTTATTGCTATAAATATTATTTTTTAAATGCTTATTTGTAACGTGATGCAATGTAGGTAAGTTGTAGTTCGCATAATTGCGAAAAACGGCCGTTTCTGGCACATTTGTGAACTACAACTTAGCTTGTCGCAATTATGCCATGTATTGTATATTGAAAAATAGTATTCATCCTAATAAACATATCGTAAGTAGGTTTTTTAATAAAATTGATTAAATTGGAAGATTGGCGGCGCTAGTTGGCTCCTGGAAGGCTCTTAAAAACCGTGCATTGCCGTGGATAAACTCAAAAAGTCAATAAAAATATACCTATTATGATTTCCATAAAAATTTGAACAAACTAGTTTCATCGCTGACTGTCGGGACATAAGTATGGTTGCCTTTTTAAATACATTATCACATTAAAATGCAAGTGTAACGACCACACATCCTTAGAACACTTTGCCAGACAGACTGACAAACGACTGCGCTCTATTAATATATTATTTTCAGTTCGTTTAGCACTGAGACGAGTGCCTCACTAATGCATTCCAAATCCACTACATTGCATAACCACCTTATGCCCCACGAATAAAAGCTAAAACGCCCTGGCAAACAACATAGAATTACGCCATTTCCAACGGAGAGTCGCCGAGTGTCGCGAACAAGACAATTTAAACTAATACCTAGGACTTAGGTGTTTAGATTTATTGTTCTAGAACTCCATCGGAAGTTTGTGAGGAACTATTTCCTGTTGCGATGGCGCAATGAATATTTACCGTTTGTATAATGGTGCAGTACAGAAATTCTAATTAGCCGTTAGGGAATGGGTTTCTAAAATACATTTAGGATAGGGGTTTTAGGTTCGATTTTCGATTGTAAAGCGGCTTGTATTTAAGATTCACGGTGGTAAAACTCTATGTAGGGTACACCTGGGTAGGTACAGTCGAAGACAGAAGTACAGGGGACCTCAATAAGGTTGAGATTTTCTCAAAAACTACAAGACCGAATTTAATAATTATTTAATAATTACATAGTTTCAACTTTTATCTATCTAACAGTGAAAGAATTCTTGCAATAGGTCAAGTAGCTTTTGAGATAATCTCAACCTTAAAAACTCTACTTCTTTGTCTTCGACCGTACTATTCCCTTACCTAGAGGATATGCATCGGTGTTTTCTCTGCTAATTCAACTAGTTTTTTAACTACCTCCTGAAATGAGAGGTATTTTTTCAGAGGGTTTATACCCTATGTATGTCGATGCCTTTCACATGACAACTGTGACATAAGTAATATATATTCTTCATTGCTGACTGTACTAAATATTGCATGGACCAAAAGGCGAGTGTTATGGTCCCAACTGGGAATTATTACATGTAATTTGGGGGAGCTTCATAGCATTTTGGCCGAACCGTCTTCGGGAGCGGCCAAAAAGCTATATGAACTGGTGGGCGATAGGCTAGATAATAAGTATGTGTGTTAATTAAGTTAGGTTATGATGGGACCGACATATACATGTGTATAAAGGTCCCTAAATAAAATATAGAATAAAAAAAAAAAAAAAAATGCATGGACCTATTGGGAAACATTTGTAGGTATTATTTTATAAACAGTCGTGGACCTCTTGGGAATCAATGAAAAAGAGAACAATAGGATCGTGGACCTGCTGGGAACGACCCGTCTAAACAACCATAGCAAAACAACCCCCCAAATTCTTTTTTGTTATTACAAACTTATATTTGCAGTTAGATAGTAGTTTTCGAATGGCAAAGATAATTTTGTCCCTAAATACTTATTTTATGCTTATTTATTTATTTTATTAATGGACTCGACAGTTCGTCATTTGCCAATGTCATGTTACAGAAAATTCAATATATTATAGTCTTCTATCTTCCTCCAGGGGAGTCACAGTAGCGTCTTCACCCTGGGCAGCCGCGTCTTCATGTCTTCATCCAGAGGAGTCGCCATAGCGTCATCACTCTGGACGAAGCAGCTCGACAGTCACGTTCACTCCCGAGCTTGTAGCGGGAAGTCTTGATAAAAGCTTGAAACCCCAGATCTTGCTCAAATTATCCAACATATTCACCATACTCGCGAACATTTTCTGATTAATTTAACGTGATATTAATCTCAAAATAACCACTGTAGACAATAAAACTAAAATTATCAAATAATTTTGCAACCGCCATTTCCCGCCATTTTCAAGAGAACCCATTCTTTTATACTTATAGCTAAGTTACCGTGTCAATTTTTTTTTCTTATAATTCACTGGAATTTATTTGTTTCTTACTCAACCATCTTGTAGTTATTTATGAAATTAAACTGTTAAGTCTTAATAGAAAACTATTTCATCATCATCACCATCACCAGTCTATTTATATTGCCCCACTGCTCGGGCACAGACCTTCCCTTACATCGAGGGAGCTCGGGCCATAATCCACCACGCGGGCCCAGTGCGGGTTGGCGGATTTCACATGCCTTAGATTTTTTTTCTTCTTCTACGACATGCAGGTTTCATCACGATGTTTTCCTTCACCGTTTTTGAGAGCACTCGGTAAATGTGCATAAGTTTTAATTTTTTATTATTTATTATTTAAACCGAGGATAACTCATTGGTACATGGCTGCCCTGGCTGGGAATCGAACCTGGGACCTCCATATTGCAAGTCCATTGACCCAACCGCTGAGTCACCGAGCTCTCAAAAACTATTTAACTTGTTGTAATTCTACCGAATCCATTTATCTCTCGGTTACTAAGGCAAGCAATACAATAGAAACGTAAACATTGAACAAGGTTCACTTCCCGTAGCCGTTATCTTACTTGGCGCCCCCCAGGGCCGGCGGGAGGGGCGATACGGCCGCTGATAGCGCCCCGATTGATCGCCAATGAGTACAATTCATTTATCTACTAAAGGCTCCGGTTAAACACTTTGCGGGAAACAGAGGAGTTTGGGAAGTAAATGTAGAGAGGTAAAGTTGGTTCTCGAGTGAAGGAGTTTGTTAAGTGAGGACTTAAAGTACGGTTTCATCAATAAGACTTCGCTTAATTTTTTTTTTATTTTTGCATGTACGGTGGAACACAGAGAAAGGTGTACAGGAGAGTTTATGAGGTTGAGATTATCTCAAAAACTACTTACATATTGCAAAAAATCTTTCACTGTTTGATAGATAAAAGTGAAAACTATGTAACTGTAAAGGAATTATTAAATTCGGTTCAGTAGTTTTTGAGAAAATCCTTATTGAGGCGCCCCGTATACTTATCTCTGTCTTCGACTGTAGTGTAAAATTTGGCTGATTCAAGATTGTCTTTACACATGTCAACACATTTTATTAAAATTTAGCTGGATGTAGGCAGGTAGACATGCTCTGCTCACTGACTAAGCGATGCTAACGCTAAGTCTAAACTGATAGGAGTGACAGTTGCGTTTAGGTTTAGGAGTAGATTTGGGGGTAACCTCAAGAGGTAACGCCAGAACCTCACCTAAGCTTGAGCTCCCGATGTCCATGATCAACATAGGAGACGACATCTTTTCGTAACAGTGATGGCTTTAATATCATCGAAATAAATTAGACAACACCAACAATGACAGATAAATGCGGCTTAACGTTTCATACATTGTTTAGCAGTTTAGGCAACTAAATATACGTTGCTCATGATTGAAATTCAGCACAAAGCAAACCTACGCACTTAGGTACGGTACTTTTAGGCCTGAACTTTAATACAGTATCCCATATTGAAACTGGAAATAATCTACAACTTCGTCTACAGGCTGTGTCATAGATAGAAGTGATTCTAACCCAGCATCGTATTGTGAACTGAGTGAACGCGAATTTCAGTCGCAGAAACGCGCTGGTAAAACCGCCCCTTTCGTAGGAGCAAGCACATAATTTGTGACCGCTATCGACACGTAGATAAGACCGTTCGATTCGGCGCGACTTTAATTCCTTTCTCGCAATAAATGCTTCCGAGCACTCATCCCTCTCTATCGCCAGGGAGGGAATCAGGAGGGAGAGAGATGGAGTGCCATTGCTCGCACAAAGGCGCTCACGTGTCGAACCGTGGGGCATAAAAATAGCTGCTAATGTGGTTTCATTAGGACGGCCATTGATCGTTTACACCTGATTTTATAGAGGCAAGTAACACTGTGAATACGGAATGCTATTTCTTAGACATTCATTGTTATTTATTTCATTTGTAAGAGAATACTGGGTAATTATGTAATTCGCTAGGAGGAAATCACCTAAGTAAAACCTATAATACTTTGTACACTTTTTCACCGTTGTTCAAATATTTAGATTAGGTACTAATAATAGTAATAGTTGTGTGTAGTACTACTTACATATTTATTAGGTAATTGTGTTATCAAGTTAGTTTGAAGTTTCGCGTAAGTTGCGTAGACAGACCGTCGAAATCGGTCGAAACTGTCGGTCTAATTGCCGACTTCAACAATATAATTGAGTGATATCCGTTTATATATAATAATTCACATCAATTTGCATTATAATAATATCAAAATCACAAGCTCCTTAGCACCCCATAGATAGCTTATGTAAATCCTATTAAGTTATTATTATCCTACCTGTAACAATATTGATCAGCCAATTAATTAGTTGGCAATTTGATCAGTATAATACAGCAGGTATGTACTGTAAGCTCACTTACAGCACTTAGCACTAACGCTATCGTCATCGATTCGAAAGCTAGCTCGATTCGAGCTCTTACTAAATTGTACTGTGAGAATTTGCACACCTGATTTAACGTTATCCCAAGATTTCAGCATTTCTAATCGAAGTGTGAAAGTCACAAAACTGCGGTTTAGTTAAACTTAAACAAGGTTAGCCTTGGTTAGCACCAGCTATGGATGTTTTTACACGCATGTCTGTAATATGAAATCCCTCCTGATTCAGAACGTAGTAAGACGATGGTTTTCCAACGGTTGCGATCCTGGCATATTGTTTTCTCTTGGTCCACATTTATGAATCTCTTCACGTACGCTCATCGATTTGTAGGAGACCACACATGGTCGATTTTTTTTTAAATATCGTCAATAATAATTCATACTTTTTCTCAGCCAACCGCAGTGGAAACGAGGAGACAAAAGACGTCAGTAATTAGTTTGCGGCTGACTGTCGACAAACTGATCCTCGATACGTGTATTCAGACGCAAATTGCGTGTGAATGTTTGCTGCAAATCGGTCGCTGACTGAATAAGCTGACAAGGAAAACGCCGCAATCTTCGTACAGTAATCTCCAAATAAAATATTATGGGAGGCAAAGACCCTTTTTTGTCTCAGATAAAACACGTTTATGTCGGGCTCGCCGCCCTGAAGTGGCGGAATACCGACTAAACTTCCTGGGGTGCTCACTGTTCCACCTCGTGTCATTGTTGCCGAGCCACGGGAACTGCGATAGGTACATCCGCGACCCGACTGGCGCCCCGAGTACTCCCCATTGTGGGCTGTAATAGCATCCATCATCCATCACCTTCCTCCCTGGCCTCGACCCACTCGTGCTCGTGCGCACTGCGGAGGCAAAGACTTGCAAACTATTTGCGTAATGGATCCACAGACAAAATATCTCGAATCGAGCTCTTATTCGATTCGATGACGACAGTGTTCCGTTCTAAGGCTACCTTAGTAACAGAACGGGCAACTCGGGGAACTATGGCCACTGGTCTGATTAAATCTGGAGTGACGCGGAGGAATGGCCGGCCGCAGCACACAGTCTCAGGGAGGCACCATCTCACACCGTGGCGAATGGAGACCGAACAAACATGGGACTTAAGGACGGTTTAAGTCTAAGACGAATACGAAGAAAAATTTCGCCGCAATCCAAATCTGACTCATAGTAGGTATTTTGGAAAAGAGTGAGGAAACCCTGGTTCGAATCTCGGTTGTAACGAAAATTATACATTTCATATTTACATGGCCGTTTATGTCGCATTTTCTCGCATATTTGTATGAAATTGCAAGAAAATCAAACCCTTTAGAGTACTTCCCGTTGACCTAGAATCATGGAATTTGGCAAGAAGCTAGGTCTTATAGCACAAGTAAAGGAAAAAATTCGAAAACTGTAAATGAGCATGCCAGATTTTGCCCCACCATCAACTGCTAGTTGTACAAGATAACGAATAAATGTAAAAATATCTCCATTTTTTATTAAAATTATTGGTTTAAAATAAGTTTTGTACAAGTTGCGATTCGAAAAAACAGCTTACTTAAGAAATCAGAAAATAGTATGAAATCGAAGCAATTTATTCATTGTTTTTGTTATTCTTCTATAGGAGTTGCGAGATTAGTAGAAAATGATACTGATTATGATTATGCAATATGAAACCTGTAATAAGTCCCCAACAAAATGATAAAAGCTTAAATGGTAACCTTTTTTTTTTTAACCCAGGTAAAACATGCAAGCAAATCATGTGTCACCACGCCCGGGGGAGCGTGTTGGTTATGTCGGGCTCACCGCCCTGAAGGGGCAGCATACCGACTAAACGTCCTGGGGTGTTCCACCTCGTGCCATTCTTGCCGAGCCACGGGAAACTGTGATACAATCGCGACCCGACTGGCGCCCGAGCACTCCCCATTGTGGGCTGTAATAGCCCACAATATATAATCCATTCATCCCTCATTAAATGGTAACCTAGTTTTGTAGGTGGGGCAAAGCTCCATTGAAATGTGGCAATGTCTTTTGAAATTACATCTCCTTAAAAAAAAAATTCTCTTATATATATAATAGAAATTTACGGTAGTTGCGTTGCACGGAAGCCTCGGTGCGCGAGTCCAGCTCGCACATGGCCGTTTTTTTTTATATAATTTTTACTTGTTTAATAATTTTGTACCGTGTTTATTAATTGATAATTCCAACAGTATCAGTGTGAGTGTCGGCCCAGTTCAATGTTTAATCTGTGCGGCATGCTACCTGCCGGCCTAATCTACGGGGCTGCGGTCAGAGGAGATATGACCTCGCCTCCAGCCAGCCAGACCGCCCCCGCTTACAGGAACCACTCTAAGCTTACCTTGCTACACAATTACATATATATTTCATGCGTTTATGATTAAGGTACGAGTAATTAACCCCTTAAGGGCCTTCATAGAGCCAACTAGCGCCGCCAATCTTAAAAATATCTTCCAATATAATCAATTTTATTAAAAAAAGCTATTTACGAAATGTATATTACGATAAATACTATTTTTCAATATACAATACATGGCATAATTGCGACAAGCTAAGTTGTAGTTCGCATAATTGTGAAAAACGGCTGTTTTTCGCAATTATGCGAACTACAACTTACCGATATTGAATCACGCTATAAATAAGCATTTAAAAAATAGTATTTAAGGTAATAAACATTTAGTAAATAGCTTTTTTAATAAAATTGTTTATATTGGAGGATATTATTTTTTTAAGATGGGCGGCGCTAGTTGGCTCTACGAGTATGAAGGCTCTTAAGGAAAATAAAAAATCTCTACCTTAATATTTATTTACTCGACAGTTCGTCATTTGCCAATGTCATGTTACAGAATATTCAAAATATCACATCGTCTTCTCTTCATCCAGAGGAGTCGCCGTAGCGTCATCACTCTGGACGAAGCAGCTCGACAGTCACGTTCACTCCCGAGCTTGTAGCGGGACTCTTGATAAAAGCTTAAAACTTCAGATCTTGCTCCAATTATCCAATTAATTCACCATACTGTCACTCGTGAACACTTTCTGATTAATTTAACTTGATATTAAACAGAAAATAACCACTGTAGACATTAAAATTAAAATAATCAAATAATTTACAAGAGAACCAATCTCAACCTTATTGAGACCCTCTGTATACCTGCTTATCTCTATCTCCGTGGTATTGGACCACAGACCACTTACCCCATAGACATCAAATCGGTACAAATTTGCAAACGCAAAATGCTGTCAACGATGAGCGCATAGAGACGAAGCGGGGGACAGGGGTGCCGTATTAAAGAGATGCGTCGTTAGACAAAAGTCACAGCTTTTCTTTTTAAAAACATTCCTATTAATTTAAAATTTTGGCGGCCAACTACAAGATGCGGCCAAAAGAGAGAGCATCGTAACAATATCTCTAAAAATTAGTCATTCTAAAAAAATATATAAAAAAAAAATAAGAAAACAGATGAATTTTTTTTGTAAAAATAACCTAAAATGACCTCTCATATTTTTGACTCCACAAATCAATATTTTTATTAAATTATTTAAGTAAAATCACATCATACTATAATCAATTTTAAAAACCATAAAATTTAATGTTATACGTGTCTCGAAGCAAGTTTGCGCTCATGTGCGGGCAGACACGGGCGCCCTCCTGGTACAGGGATAGGGGGTAAGTGGTCTGTGTATTGTATGTATCAGTTTGCTTTGCGACGAGGCACAGAATATCTACAAGTAGTCGAGAGTTAATAATATACAGAACTAAAAATGAGAAAATATATCGTAGTTCATGCGAGTATTTTTTTAGCAGTGTTTTCTGTGAACTGCGACGACCTTTTACAACTGATCAAAAACATCGACTGCGTAACCGGGGCCGGTGAATAAACAGTTCCCGTATAAATAAATCTTGTTTGTGGTGCGAGGCAGGCGTGAAGCAAGAAAGCCCTATGGAGAAAGCCATGTTTACATCGAAGACTTTAAGCTCATTGTGTGCTTGGTTATAACAAAATTCGACAGTCAAAATTGTATAAAACCTGACAATGACAGTTGCAAGGCCGAACTCAAACTCGAGTCATTTTTTTTACTGAATCCCGTGTTTTTTTCCTTTCGTTTTTTTTCTCGTGTGGTTAAGTGGTCAAACCTCTTTGTCAGAGTTATTCATACCGCCTGTAGGCCTTTGACGTGGCCTGACGACTGCTGCCGAGCGACAACAACCGGGACCAACTGCTTAACGTGCTCTCCGAGGCACGGAGGGGCTCAGATGAAAGTGTCACTAGCTGTCACCCATCCAAGTCCTGACCTCGACCACCGTTGCTTAACTTGTACGATCGTTTTCAACGTGTACTCGCAACTGGACTACGAGCCCCTCCTTTCGTTAACACTCGTAAAATAAAAATATATGAGATTGACATTTGGTTTTTCATTAGCTAATATCAATCTCATGCATATTTATTTATATTCCACTAGTGTTAGCAAAAGTCAATGCCACTACAGGGACTGTCTCCATACAAAATATACTTTAAGCTCTCTCCATAAATCGCGGCGAAATTTTTCTTCTCCATGAAGACGGGCGACTCGCATTCCACTTTTTGTCGTGTTTATCGCGTTCATTTGTTTTTATAAAGGAGACAAAAGCGCCATTATTTTTATTATGCCGCCTCTCCGCAGCGGTAAACAATCTTTGTCAAATAATTCCCTATTTGTGGTTTCATCTGATACACTGAACTGAGGCATTAGCTTTGCCTATCGCGGTCTGTTTTAAGATAAAGAATGAGGTCATGGCTTTTAAGTCTTAGGCTGAGATTCGAATTTCATAGATTTTGATAGTCTTAAAAGCAATCTCATGCTAAGCTTCGTTCGTAAGATCTTCTACAACTGATTCTTCAGGGAAAGATCCAGGGCAGAAGAAGGCCAGGTAGAAGGAGAATATCATGGCTCAGGAACTTACGCCAATGGTACGGCAAGAGTACCAGGTCTCTGTTCCGTGCGGCGTTGTCGAGAGTGCAGATTGCCATAATGATCGCCAACCTTCGTAAGAAGACGGCACCATAAGAAGAAGAAGAAGCTTCGTTCAAGATCGACTCTCAAAGGTCACTAGATAATTTGACAGTTATAAGAGCTAGCTCACGCCAAACTCGTGCTTAAAATTGATACAATATATCCTTGTCAAAGGCGCCTCTCGTATTTTTACGTCTACATTTGATAAACTGATATATTCTGTCATGTTTTTCTTCTAATTTTAAGTTGAATAACGTTTCTAAAAGTAGTTATATCCTTTTTATCATTTTAGTGTAGGAATGGGAACATATTTAGTTCTTGATTCAATCTATTTATATGTTTTTTGTATGCAATAAATAATATTTGATTTAATTTTAGTAAAGAGAAAAGTGTACAGGAGAGTTTTGACGTGACAACGTCTTATAAATTGGTTTGCCGGGTGACACTTCAAGAAACTGCGTTACGCTCCGCTCACGTTATGCGCTCACAATGAGAGCGAGTAAGAGGCACGCGTCCCTTCCACTTTCCCTTCGTCGTTGTCACGTAAAACTTTCGCCCGTATACCGACTTTACAGGCAACCATTTTTTTTAAGGTTGAGATTTTCTCAAAAACTATTTGACATATTCCAAAAATTCTTTCACTGTTTGATAGATAACAGTTAAAACTAAGTAACTGTAAAAGAATTACTAAAATCGGTCCAGTAGTAGAAAAAAATCAGCAGAAAAAAGTAGTAGAGAAAATCCCCCCTGTATACTTATCTCTGTATTCAACTGTACAGTCGAAGACAGAGATAAGTATACAGGGGGCCTCAATAGAGTTGAGATTTTCTCAAAAACTACTCGACCGAATTTAATAATTCTTTTACAGTACATAGTTTTAATTTTTACCTATCAAACAGTGAAAGAATTTTTGCGATTGGTCCAGTAGTTTTTGAGATAATCTCAAGCTTAAAAACTCTCCTGTACACCTTTCTCTGTGTTCCACCGTACCTAGAGTTATATAGTTTAATCCAAAGATGCATGAGCTTCATCACGACAATTCCTCAATTGTTCAGAACTGCCAAAACAACCTCCATTATAATAAATGATTACTTGAAACTTCAAACACTTCATAAACGCCGATACACGTTTAAAATCAAATACTTGCGGCAAGCGCCCGGGACCTCATTTTGCGGCATTATTTATTGCCATCAAAGTTAGCAAAGCGTTTCTTTGAAGGCTCCGACTGCAAATTAATTTATCGTCGTGCCTCGGCTTCGTTCCGAGCTCTCAATTAATTAAGTCACATAATCCGCCGCGGGACAGCGAGTGCGCGACAGTATTGAAAATATTGTGGTTATTAATAATAGGTTTATTTGCCCCTTCAGGGCGGTGATCCCGACATAACCAACACGCTCCCCCGGGCGTGGTGGCACATGGTATGGCATGCTTTACCTGGGTAAAAAAATTCCACCACGAAGACAGAGAAAGCCTCAATAAGGTTGAGATTTTCTCAAAAACTTTGTTATTTCTCATGATTTAATTCTTTATTTGGATTATGTACAGTACAGCACATCAAGTGTAACACTTTGGACTTTATACCGTTCTTATTTTTTGGGCCATAAGAGTTGAAATCGCACTACAAGTGTTACCATTGATCTGCTGTCGACTGTACTCTGATTTTCTTTGCAATTTATTCATACCACAATAAAATTTCAACTGTAAGAGCCCGGTGGCTCAGTGGTTGAGTCAATGGACTTGCGATACAGAGGTCCCAGGTTCGATTCCCAGCCAGGGCAGCCATGTACCAATGAGTTATCCTCGGTTTATTTCGACGGAAAAACTTACGTACATTTACCGAGTGCTCTCAAAAAAATGGTGAAGGAAAACATCGTGATGAAACCTGCATGCCGTAGATAAAATTATAAGGCATGTGAAATCCGGCAATCCGCAGTGAGCCCGCCTGGTGGATCATGGCCCGAGCTCCCTCGATGTAAGGGAAGGTCTGTGCCCGAGCAGTGGGGCAATATAAATAGACTGATGATGATGATTTGTGCGCAGCGAGGGTGTTTTTATCGATGTCTTTGTGTTGTATTGTAAACAGATGTTTAATCGAAACCTGGTTAATTAAACAATAAATCCCCAGTGAATCAGCAACAATTTTAAATAAAAACACGATCAAAGCGAAAACCAGATTATAATTATAACTCAACCCTACCAATTAAATCAACCGCAACAAATTATACACAAACTTTGCGTTCAATTTAATTATTGAATTACAAGCGGTAGGAATTTGAAATCAAAAATTAAAACTCACAGAACGATGAATACTTAAATTGTAAAGGTTGAAACACACTAAAAAGCAGCAGAAAGGCAACGGCAGCCGAACGGTAGCGGCAGTAGTTGTAATGTATGAAGCGGAGACTTTTTTAAATGGGGAAAAAATTACAGACATTTGCAAAAATATTTGATAATTTTCATTTTATTGTCTAAAGTGATTATTTTTTGTTTAATATCGCGTTCAATTAATTAGAAAATGTTCGCGAATGTCAATATCCGCTGATTTTTACCCGACTGCGAAAGAAGTATGTTTTTCAAGTGTATGTAGTATGTATGTATGTTTTTCTTTTCTCGTGTGGTTTAGTGACCAAACCTGTTTGTCAAAGTTATTCAGGCCGCCCGTAGGCCTTTGACGTGGCCTAACGACTGCTGTCAAGTGACAACAACCGGGACCAACTGCTTAACGTGCGCCCCGAGGCACGAAGGGGAGCAAATGAAAGTGTCACTAGCGGTCACCCATCCTGGTCCTGACCTCGCCCAACGTTGCTTAACTTGTACGATCGTTTTCAACGTGTACTCCCAATTGGGCTATGAGCCCCTTGTTTGTATGTGAGTTTGTATGTCTAATTCTCTGGTACGCCCTGCAGCCTAAACGGCTTGATAGATTTCAACATATGAGGTGTCGTTAGATTCGTCTTGATTGTAGGAGTGACATAAATATTTAATCAAAGGGGCTAAAATTTTTGCCAGTCGTGTTTCTAATAAATATTTAATTTATTTATTTTTATTTGTAAACTCACGCCTGATTCTCGTAGGGGTAGGCAGAGACGATGGACTTCCATCTGCTGCAATCCTGGCACACAACCCTTGCCTCCTCCACATTCATCAATCTCTTCATGCATGCTCGTCGGTTTGTAGTAGACCGTACTTGACCATTTTTCAAGACATCGCCAATTTGGTCGCCGTACGTTCTCCTCGGTCTACCTCTGCCGACTCTTCCGTCAACATTCGCTCTGTGTATTTCCATCGTTACCCTTCCTTCACTCATCCGCTCTAAGTGGCCAAACCAACGTAGCATACCCTTTTCAATTAGGTATATTTACTACATTGTCTTTCAGACCACACCGTTCTCTAATCACTACATTCTCAATCCTGTCACTCAGTTTCACTCCACACATACTACGCAATGAGCGCATCTCTACAGCATTGACTCTACTCTCATCCTTCTTCTGCCATAACCAACATTCACTGCCATACATCAGTGTCGGTACCAACACGCCATTAAAAGACATTGCCACATTTCAATGGAGCTTTGCCCCACCTACAAAACTACGTGGCCATTAAAGTTGTATCATTTTGTTGGGGACTTATTACAGGATTCATATTGCATAATCACAATCAGTATCATTTTCTACTACTGCCGCAACTCCAATAACAAAAACAATGAATAAATCGCTTCGATTTCTTACTATTTTCTGAATTCTTAATTAACCTGTTTTTTTCGAATCGCAACTTGTACAAAACTTTATTTTAAACCGATAATTTTAATAAAAAACGGAGATATTTTTTACATTTATTCGTTATCTTGTACAATTTGCGGTTGATGGTGGGGCAGAATCTGGCATTGTCATTTTCTAATTGTATAATGTGTTTCAGCCTTTAAATTGTAAAGTTTCCAACTGTGCGGCAGTAGCCAATGAAGCGAGAGTTCAATCAACGCTTTGACTGAAATCAAATCATACTCCGAAATCAATGCAATTCCAAATGCAAATAAGCAAGTAATGGTCGTATTTTCGATTTATGTATTACCAAGGGTTAGATGCCGCCCGTAACTTCGTTACCTGCAAAGTTGGCTGGGCGTGAATCTACGGCACTAACTACTAAAATTAAACGTCTGAAAAAAATATATATCAATCTTGGGGTGTATATTTAGAGACTGATGAATACCGATTGGACAACTATAGAAAAAAATCGCAAACATAGCATTACCAAAAAAAAAAAATTACTACAAAATAAAACTAACTTAATATCTAAAAAAAAATACCTACTTATTAAATAAAACTACAAACTAAAGAACGTAGAATCTATCTAAAAAGAAACTTATGAAATAAAACTACAAACTAAAGAACGAACACGTCGTCGAGGTGCCCGTTCTGTGGCATGGTGCCCAGGACGCTGGCAGCATTTCGTCGCTGTATGGCAATACTTAAACGCTGAGCGAGATAGCTGCCAGCTGGGATCACCCGAGATGTGGACCAACCGGGTAGACAGCTCGTGGATGATATCTTTTGAGTCTGTCGACTATGGGCCCATTGTTTCAATGGTTAAAATGGAAATTATGTCTAAACCGCAATAGGTATTGATAGAACATATATAAGTATCAAATTACTTTTTTTTTTACAAATATTGTCAGTATTCCACATACCAAATATGATTATATACAGGGTGTAGCGTAAAGGGTATATGAAGCCGAAGGGAGGGTGTTCAGTATCCGTAACTAAACAACTTTTGTTCTACGACTTTTCGTATAAAAAATAATTAATGTCTCATACAAATCGACCAGCTTACCGGTACGAAATGTATGAAAAGTTAAAATATAAATTCGGGAAAATCGAAAAGTTATAACAAAAGTTGTTCAGTTACCAATACTAAACACCGTCCCTTCGGCTTCATATACCCTTTACGTTACACCCTGTATAGAATAAATCCCCATGTTTGTAATTTCAACGGCTTCCCAAATAAAAATTAAGAGTCTAAAATATGATATAAATTATCATCTCACCATTTCATTTAATCTGCCAGCGGTGCAGGGCCGTACTAAGCCCGGCTGTCCCGCGCCGCCCCCGATCCATCAAAGGGCGCAATGAAATTAGGGCGGCGAATGTTGCCAAATTAAATAAGCACGCGATTGATTGATGGCCCGCGACTGTGCGGCGGGCACGAGGCACCTCGTGACTTGTTGCCTAATTGATAGGCCAACTTCCACGCAATACTTACTCGTGTTGTATTATAAGTAGGTAAGAGCCCATTCGTCCTTGGCTTTTCGATGTAGGTCGTTAGGTCGGGTAATTGTACTCCCAGGAATAATGCTAGACTCTGCGAATTATTTAGGGAAGATTAACCGGCTTATATGGCTATTACCTAATAGCACCTAATAAGTGACGTGAATTTATTATTTACAAATATGGATACTAAGGTGGTTTTAAATGATAAATGGAGCAAAATTTTCATCACGACCGGGGAAAAAATCTTTTCTCCATTTATCATTTAGATTTTCGTTTCGCATAGCGCATATGCAAGAAAATATCAAAACATAAGGTGTTTTTTTTTTAAATTGTAGTCATATAATATGAACTAAAAATGTATATATTATTGTGATGTATTTGCCATTGGTTCATAGATAGCTACAGACAAAAGGGGAATTAAATTCCAGTCCTCACCCTCAGATTCCTGAGTGCGTGCATAGTCATAAACGCGGAATAAGGTTATTCCACGGTTTAATCAAACTTAAAACGTTCTACAAGGGTCAAGTACGGTCTACTACAAACCGACGAGCATGCATGAAGAGATTGATGAATATGGAGGAGGCAAGGGTTGTGTGCCAGGATCGTAGCAGATGGAAGTCCATCGTCTCTGCCTACCCCTACGGGAATCAGGCGTGAGTTTATAAATAAATAAATAAATAAAACGTTCTAGCCTAACATTTTTATCGAAGTGTGAAAGTAACAAAATAATAAAACAGATTTAAAGTTCACAATACAATGCAGCATTAAATAAAAAATATAAGCACGGTTTAAGGGAAGTTAGGTAGACCAGGGGCCTTACATTGAACTCTTATAGCAGTATTACATCAATAATACATTGTTATTTCGTACGGTCGAAGACAGAGAAAGGTGTACAGTAGAGTTTTTAAGGATGAGATTTTCTCAAAAACTACTTGACCTATTGCAATAATTCTTTCACTGTTAGATAGATAAAATTTAATACTATGTACTGTGAATTAAAATCGGTATAGTAGTTCTTGAGAAAATTTCAACCTTATTGAGGCCCCCTGTATACTTATCTCTGTCTTCGACTGTACCATGCCGTCCTTAAAGTAAGCTTCTTGTAATACTACTGCGGTTTTGTTTTCTTAGACGTTTTGTGACGTCATCGCAAAAGCATTCACTCAATTTTGTATGAGAATTCGTACATTGAGCTTATTTTGACAGCAAGTAATATTGTTTTTATGTCAAATCTAGAAAAGAAAAAGATAAATGTAAGGTCCCAGGTATACTGCTACCAGCACTTTACTATCAGGCGCCTGTCCTATCACTTACGAGTGTCAGTAAGTCGTGGTCAAGTGGCATGTCCTGCGGTGGTCACGGGTCACGTCTACGGACAGACGGAGCGCACAAATTGTGGTCGTAATACCGTGGCGGACATTTTGACACAGAGCCGGAATAAGACAAGTGTGACTTGGGGCGACATTTAGTAGCTCTGCAGACCTGCTATCGAACATATGGCTTGCTCATAAGCCAAGAAGAAAAATTATATTTCTCGAAGTATATGGAAATCTTTTCCTTTCTCGTGTGGTTTAGTGACCAAACCTATTTGTCAGAGTTATTCAGGCCGCCCGTAGGCCTCTGACGTGGCGTAACGACTGCTGTGGAGCGATAGCAACCGGGACCAACTGCTTAACGTGCTTTCCGAGGCACGAAGGGGCTCAGATGAAAGTGTCACTAGTGGTCACCCATCCAGGTACTGACCTCGCCCAACGTTGCTTAACCTGTACGATCGTTTTCAACGTGTACTCGCAACTGCACTACGAGCCCCTCTTGGGTATATGGAAATGGAACGGTCAATTGTCCATATTCAGTTGCCAAAGAGTAATATTATGTTGTTGTGTCAAATTAAATAGCGCTTCTGGTGTCTGGTGAGAGCACGCAGAGCACGGTGTCAATAAACTACTATTAAATGCTATAAGTGTGATTCTAATTAATATTAAAAGCGTAATTGTCACTGTCAGTCTATGCTACATCGCATAAGAGTGAGCGGCAAGCCTCGCTTAGTGATTACTAGCTGCTGCCCGTGACTTCGTCTGCGCAGGATTACAAATTATAGCCTAGATATGTGTTATTCTGACGTATGAGCTATTTAATTAAAATCCATTCAGTAGTTTTTGCGTGAAAGAGCAACCATTCATCCAAACTTTCGCGTTCATAATATTAGTGGGATATAATGTAATAATAATATAGTAAGATTAGTTAGTAGTATAGGATCAAAAGAATTAAAGGGTACACTCTGGAATCGCCTTAATTGACCAAAATCATTGCTGGACTAGGTACTATAACAACATTTTAATATTTTATTACATCACAAATTATTCCTATTAAAAAATTACCTACCCATTGTACTGACAAATGAAACCAGGCCAATTACCCTGCCTACGGCCCTGGCCACGCAATATCGGCCGTCTTGCCTGACAAGGGTCCGCCGATATTACGCTATCTAACGTGACCCACTGGTCCGGCCCTGCTAGGCCACTCCAACACATTAGATTAGGTTTTATAAGAAGGTACTCCAGCTCAACTGAAAACCAAACTTAGAACTCAAAATTATAAGAAAATTAAACATTTTCAAAAATGAACTCGAGTCATTGCTGTTGAAAAAGTGTTGCTATTCCGTGGACGAATTTTGATAAGTATGTATGTGTGACAAGTTATTTGGTTGTAATGTTAATCGATTATTAATTATTATTTAATTTACCTAGCTCATTTAGGTAATCGGACATGTAATAATTTTATAGGAATTTACTATTTCGAACACAATGTAATAATTGTTTACGAATAAATGATAATGAATGATAATGATATTGAATGAAGCGAACTGGCCCAATTTTCATAGAAATTCTTGCCCGGTGACATGATGTCCACCAATTTCGTGCTGTGGCATTATGCTGAGGCAGCTGACCCCTTCCGGCGCTGCACATCAATGTCAGATTAGTTAAGGAGTTTGTAATATTTGTATTTGTGTATGTGCCTGAATAAATGTATTTTCTTTCTTTCAAAAGTGTAACCTCAGTTTTTATTTATTTACATATTGGCATAATATCAGGTGCTATCTTTAACTAGCGTATGTTACATACACTCTATCGTTCTCTCATATCTATTCCCACTAGCCGCACCGCCCCTAGTCAAAGTGTCCTTTGGCCAGGCTTTTAACTGATTGCCTGCGTTTTCCTGTTCAACAGGTTTTGCTTACATTAATCAGAGATCGTGGGGCGGTGGTTAGGAATATGGGCTTCCGTTACGGACGCCTGGATGCACCCCTGGTCGGCCATGTACAGTCGAAATAAGTATACAGGGGGGCTTAATAAGGTTGAGATTTTCTCAAAAACTACTGGACTGAATTTAATAATTATTTTACAGTAACATAGTTTTAAATTTTATCTATGAAACAGTGAAATAATTTTTTCAATAGGTCAAGTAGTTTTTGAGAAAATCTCAACCTTAAAAACTCTCCTGTACACCTTTCTCTGTGTTCCCATACGGTGGAATATGGTGTAATACCTTAGAAAAATATGCAGGAGAATGTTTAAAATTGAGATTATCTCAAAAAGTACTTTACTGAACATTATTATATATAAACGGATATCACTCACTTGAAAAAAAGACCGTCGAAATCGGTCGAAACTGTCGGTCTAATTGCCGGCTTAATAATTTGTAGTAATGGCTTACTATAGTTTTAATTCTAAAATTACTTAACATTGTTATTGGATAATCCACTTCATGAAGCGAGGCTGATTTTATGTTGAGAAATAAAAATAATGTAGACCGTTACTGATTTTTAGGGTTCCGTGCCTGAAAAGGAAAAAAATAAACCCTTAATCTTAGTGATCCTATGATTACTTTGTTGTCCGTCTGTCCGTTCGTCTATTTGTATGAAAACGCCAAAAACTTTAACCTATAGGGTACTTACTGTAGCTGCGGTACCGGTCGGTGGTAGAAATAAGTGGACTGTATTTTTTTAGGTAACTAGTGTATTTAAAGAAACACTTGAAACAGAATTTTTACGCTCTTTGAATTTAGATAAGTTATCGTCGTCCTTGATTTGAATTGATTGTGACACTTTTGACCTTCACACTTTTTGACAGTTTTTATTTTGACACTTCACCCCCGCGCGGCGACCCCGCGATGGCCCGCCGCCATACGTTCCGTTTCACGGACAGGTACTACCCGTTGATCTAGAATCATGAAATTTGGCAAGAAGTTCTTACAGCACAAGTAAAGGAAAAAATCCGAAAACTGTAAATTTGAAATTACATCCCTACAAAAAATATTTTTTGGTATTACAAACTTGTAAATACAGATTATCTTTAGGAGTATGTCGATGTATGGACATAATATTTTGATAATGGCAAAGGTAAGTTGGTCTCTAAATCTAGTTTATATTTTCGTTAGAGCAAAGTTGCATTGCACAGAAGCCTCGGTGCGCAAGTCCGACTCGCTCTTGGTCGGTTTTTATTATTTTATAATTTGTATTTGTTTAATATTTTTGTACCGTGTTTATCTTCTATATATACAAAAGAAAGGCGTGTTATTTTGGAATTAAAACTATAGTGAGCCATTACTACAAATTATTATATATAAACGGATATCACTCACTTATATTGTTAAAGTCGGCAATTAGACCGACAGTTTCGACCGATTTCGACGGTCTTTTTCAAGGTGAGCGCGCCACGCCCGCGTCGCCGGTGACGTTTCTTCGCGCACTGCGGATGAGCGCCCTCTGTGCGCGCTCCGAGATAACTTGTCCCTTGAAAAAGACCGTCGAAATCGGTCGTAACTGTCGGTCTAATTGCCGACTTTAACAATATAAGTGAGTGATATCCGTATATATATAATAAAGTCGTGTTAGTTACACTATTTATAACTCAAGAACGGACAAATCGATTTAGATGAAAATTGGTGAGGAGGTAGCTTAGAACCAGGAGAAGAATATAGGATACTTTTTATCGTTTTTCTTGCGTAAGTTCTAGAGTTCAAATAAACCGTTATTTGAACTCTAGAACTTACGCAAGAAAAACGTACTCAATTAAAAGCCCCGAGGCGAGGACGCTACACTCGTCTTTTGCCGAGCGCTCGTCCGCGCAATTCGCTCATTGTTTCTTTTCATTCGCCTCGGAGTGAATGAATGAACGAGTGAGTGAGTTCAATAGAACGGGTCGGCTCAAAGACAACTCTTTTGTCGTCCAGATGAAAAAGCTGCTATTGGAAATGTCATTTCGTGTTCCGTCCGTGTTGATGGGGTGAGACTCTAGATTGCAGGTTTTAAATAATGAATTTGTGTTCTTTTCTTTTAGAAATATTCATAGAACTAATTATTATATATAAACGGATATCACTCACTTATATTGTTGAAGTCTGAAAATGAAATGAAAAATATTTATTACACATATTACACACACAAGGTGACCTTATATACACTTAGAGCTAACTTAAAATAATATGCGTAAAAGGACTGTGATGTGTGTGAAGTCTGCAATTAGACCGACAGTTTCGACTAATTTCGACGGTCTTTTTCAAGGTGAGCGCGCTCACCTTGAAATATACAATTTTATCCGTCGGGTGTAGCGAGCGAGATAAATATATAAAAATATCATTCAACTACATTACAATTATATCACAATGTCATCTCAAATATTCCACGCATCAAAAATAATACAATATCTGAGTCAATATCACACACAAAATATCATCATCATCATCATCAGTCTATTTATATTGCCCCACTGCTCGAGCACAGACCTTCCCTTACATCTAGGGAGCTCGGGCCATAATCCACCACGCGGGCCCAGTGCGGGTTGGCGGATTTCACATGCCTTAGATTTTTTCTTCTTCTACGACATGCAGGTTTCATCACGATGTTACAGGAAATTAAATTGTCCATCAATGAAGTTGGAAACGTAAATAACCCTTCTTTGTTGCGCAGTTGGGTAGAAAAGAGACAAAAATCATTCGGTCGGATTTGGCAATAAAACTTTTGTAAATATACTATTTAGTCCCAACGAGTGCTACAAACTGATTCGTAGAGATTCATTCATTATCTTTAGAGATAAGTCCTATAATCCGCCATCATTTTGGAATGGTTGATTGACTTTTACAATTCGTTTGATTTTCTATTTACATGAATACTCTAAATAACTTGACGAAATTATCTCTTTAATAAGAGTAGAAGACATAAAAATAGAATAGAGATAAGTCCTACTCCTACCCACATTAATTTTAAGTCCTTATTTATATATTTATAGTTAAATTCAGAGAAAAGTTTATTGAATAAAAAACTACTGAGCCTTGTTTTAAATTATTTATAATTGTAACTACATACGGCTGCATATATATAATTTAGTTACATGTTTGAATTGTTGGGGGCGAAAACTTGAAATGGCTTGGTTTTCAATTTAAGTTTTTAACCCATATTACATACATGAAAGCTATAAGATTTCCGATTAGATAAAAATAAAAGAAAATAAAATTACTTGCGAAAGATTTTTTACAGTTCAATCTCACTCAATCTTACAATCTTGAAGTTGAATCTACAACCTCGCTTCCTTTGCTTAATCTACATTTAACCCAACAATAAAGTTTACAACGCACTCTTAACAAAATTTAATTTACACCAAACAAACTAGGTTTACTATAAAATTTCCAACGACAATCTTTCCGTGTGCCATTTCCCATCGAGAACACAACATAATAGCGCTGTCTCATAAATAAAACTGTCGGAGACGTTACTGTTAGTGAGCGGCGATAAAAAGTGCGGAGTCGAGTGGCAGCGCAGTCTCCGGCTGAGGGTAGTTCAGCTTTACGAGCGGCGGCAAGCGGAGCGGAGCGGAGTGCGCGGTTTGCGCCCGGTGCGGTGCGGCCAGCGGGGCGGAGGGCGCGCGAGCGGAGCGGCGAGCGAGCGAAGCAATTACAGGGGGACACCAGCCATTTGCAATTACGTTATGGTATTGCGTTTGTTTACTTCTCTATAGGTATTTATATAATAAATGACAGAGACACAATTATTCACATTCATAACTCCTAACTCGCAGAGCGGAGACACCTTTGTGTAGTACATGCAACCAGGTGGACGATGTGTATCACTTGTTGGTGGAGTGTGGCCGGGCGGCGGCCCTGAGACGGCGCTTACTGGGAGACGAGGCAGGGCGCAATGGCCAAGTCAACATTATACTGAGTAACCCCACGTCAGAGATTGCAAGAGGACTGTACGCACTCGGTAAGCGCTATCTCACGACAGCAGGCTGAGCGCGAATCGATGTGTGCTCCTATGAGGCTGGCATGGGACATAATGGACCCAAAAGCCTCAACAAAAACTTGAATTAAAAAAAAAACTCCTAACTCATTTATTCAGATCTTAGGAACACTAGGTACACTTGATCACGTCAATCAACAATATCTCAGAGAAATTTTCTCTAAGAACAATATTAAAAAATAAATTTATGTTGGCCAATCTGTTGGCAAAGAGTCAGATTACATTACAATAGATATTGTATTCACACTACCCGTTTCACCACAGCACTGCAGCTATTGATTATAATTATTAATTGTAGAATTTTATTGTATTAAGCAGGATACAAACACTAATATAGAGAAATCTTGCGTTATCTTGCAATAAGACTAGATAGACTAAGAAGTGAATGGCAATGAACAGTCGAGTTGCAGCAGAAGTGGCAAGCGAACAGGCAAGCGAACGAAGCGGCGAGAGAAGCTGCAAGCGAGCGGAGCGGTGAGCGAAGCGGTGTAACAGATAAAGTGATGGTACCTATTAGTTACCTGCCGTGTCTTCAAACGTTATTATCACAAAATCTATCTCAGAGATCGATGGTGTATAATTTTAAATTTTTCTAGTCCCGGACTTATTCGATATTTTTCTTCGGTTTCTTTTTCATTACTCTATTTGCTAGTTTCCTGGCCACACCTTTAAATTCCCTATTCCAGAGTTTGATTGACGCAAAGGTCATTGTGAAGCGACGGGCGCGGCGCCAATCAGGGCGCTCGGCAATAAGCGCGTTAGCGGCGGCAGGTTCGTGACGTCACGCCGTTATCGCCGCCTGCAGCCGGCGGCCGGAGTGACGGACACTGCTTAGGATATAGAGACTGCCTGCAGTCACAGAAATCCGTAGCTTCGGATATGTTGGACATCAATGAATTTTCCTCGTTTTTGTTGATTGCTGTTATTCATAAACCTAGTTAAACTCACTTCCCTTAAATCGAGTTGCTATCCCTTTCACACTTCGTTAAAAAAGGTTAAGATAGCAAGGGACAGGGGGCCTAAACGGTGGCGTAACTTTATATCACGTTTATGAATAACAGCCTTTGTGTATATCCACGCCTCGCTTAGCGGCGATTAATATTAGCGTACGCGATCTGGAATCGCTACAAATGCTACACCGTGTAAGAGCAGGCTGGAAACCTATTCATCATCAGCCCGTATCAGTCCACTGCTGGACGTAGGCCTCTCCCAAAGCGCGCCACTCAACCCTACTCTCGGCCCTCTGCATCCAGTCCCTGCCAGCCATCTTGCGAAGGTCACCCCTCCATCTGGTCGGGGGGCGTCCCACACTTTTATTTAATTTACCCGTTCGTGGCCTCCATTCGAGAACTCGTCTCCCCCATCGGTTATCGGTTCTACGACAGATGTGACCAGCCCACTGACACTTCAGTTTAAATTCTATAAGCAATGTCAACCACTTTTGTCTTCTGGCGGATATACTCGTTTCTTATTCTATCTAACAGAGAAATGCCAAGCTCTTTCCATAGCTCGCTGAGCGACTTTGAACTTGTGGGCCAGTCTCACCGTCAATGTCCACGTTTTGGCTCGTCCGTTGTAAGTAGCCAGGGTCAATTTGATTTGGCAGGCTCCCGTAACCCCGGCACAGGATCGTCGCCTGCCTCCCTAGGTGAGCAGTCCTCGGGCCCGTGATTCGGGGTGAAGTCACGGACCCGTGGGGAGGGTCGTCGTCGTGTCACGTGTTCCCGCTCGGCGACGACAGCATGAGAGGTATGAGTGAACGGCTTGTATGCGGCCGGGTCTGTCTGTGGCGCGCGCGCCGCGGGGCCCGTGTCGGGCGCGGTGACGATGTACGCAGAAGATGTATGAATGGCTGAGAGAAAGGTTGGCAAGAAAGAAATCCGCGCCATGGGGTAGTACGAGGCGGTGCCAAGCGTACCGGAGTGTACGAGGTGCCGCCGCCTAAGTAAGGGCCCGGGCCCACGGACGCAGTGCGCGAACCGCACGGCGCCCGAGCGGCTCGAGGCTCAGACGGGGAGGAGGAAGGTGAGGGATGAATGGATTATATATTGTGGGCTAGTACAGCCCACAATGGGGAGTGCTCGGGCGCCAGTCGGGTCGCGGTTGTATCACAGTTTCCCGTGGCTCGGCGAGAATGGCACGAGGTGGAACACCCCAGGACGTTTAGTCGGTATGCTGCCCCTTCAGGGCGGTGATCCCGACATAACCAACACGCTCCCCCGGGCGTGGTGCCACATGATTTGCATGTTTTACCTGGGTAAAAAAAAAGGCTCCCGTAACTCGGGGGAAGCCTATTCAAGCTGAAATCGCCACAATTGATTCCGGAAACGAGTACAATGTTTCCCCAGCCAAGATAAAGCAATCCTTTATAACGTCACGAAATCCGAAGACCGAGTCGGCGGCATGTTACGTGTGACGCAAGGGCAGGCCCGGACTGCAGAGAATCCGGCCGCGAATTCTTAGCAAATTTCATTTCAAATAAAGTCATTTACCCGCGCCCCAAATCCGGGGAAACTGTGAATAATGACTGGGAATTATACTGTGTTTTATGCCCCCCTTGTGGGAATGCCCCGGGAGGGAGGGGCTTTAACGAATTACCCGGCAGATCGGGCACTGAGGAATCGGCGTGTGAAATTGGTTCGGTGTGTTTTGGATGACGGGAGAAATGTATTTTTATGATAACGCATGAGGCAAGGTCACGAAATGGGTTATTGTTTATTGCAAATCGCTCTTCCATGAATCAATTGAGATATAAGTTAGAAAATGGCTAGCGCGATGCGTGTCAGTTTTTATATGAAGACTACGGCACAAACTACTAAAATTAAACGTCTGAAAAATTTATATAGCTATATTGGGGTAATATATGGCAAAATTTAGAGACTGATGAATACCGATACACGATTGGACAAATAAAATCACAGACAGGGTATCTTTCCATGTGTTTTTAAATGAAAGTTATGTCTAAACTGAAATAGTTATTCTTACCAAATATGTATCTAAATGTAGGGTGTTATAAATACTCGAGTTTGTTTTAAAAAATCTGATTTTTATTTATTTATTTTGTTTTATTTGGAGACAAACAGTTTTCTCAAATACTTAATTCTATATACATTTTTACTTATAAACCTATAGCCTCCCATATTAACAAGTAAGGTTTATTTAGCACCTAGTGATTTTTGTGTGCGTATTATTATTTCCTTGCCAAAATTCTAAAATTCATAAAAATCCAAATATGGAGTGACTATACCGCTCTTCACTCCGCCGCTGGGTGACAGACAAATCGGTCGAGTGTTTTTCGGGAAAATCTCACCTTTAACATTTATTCCTGTATAGGTACTTTTCTTTGTGAGACCGATTATCCCTTTTAATTAACACGATAAAAACACATGAAACATATTTCCTCTCTTAATAAATTATCACAGATCCTTTATCTAGGCTCGAGTGGCCAGCAGCACGGGGCCGGGGGCCGGGAAGCCTGAGCGCGGCCCAACACCAGTAATTAGCTAATGAGATTTTTATCTGGCTGAAACCTTGCAGTTTAATTTATTACGGCCCATGGACATGGCTCGGGATACAACAAAAACCAGATGGAATAGTCACACAAATAAATGTGACAAGAGATGCAGCAAGGTTGATTGGTTGAGGATTTCCTCGATAAACTTGACTGACTTTTAAAATTATTTATAACTAGCTGTACTCCGCAACTTCGTTTGCGTAGAAAAAGTTCTATGCTCAGATCACATGCCGCCATGGCTTATAGCCTATGAGCTGTCCGGATATTTCAGCTATCTCCTAGTGAAACTCCCGTCAAACTCCCTTCAGTAGTTATGGCGTGATACTTGAACAAAGTCACAGACAAACAGACAAAAATTAGTGTTTTGGCATCAGTATCGATCCTAAAAAACACATTACAATTATTCTTTTCAAAAAATATCCAATGTACAGATACAACTTCTTTACAGTCTTATTATATGTATGTATAGATTATCATACATATTAAAAATACATAATCAATATTTCATAATATCAAAGAAAAGACGAGCTGTATTGTAGGTACGAGTATATACCTTTTTTTTGGTCTATTTGTCTTTTCAAAGACGTATCCATCCATAGGTGCGTATCCATCCATAAACATTATTTAAAGGTAGGTATTTCACCTAAACTTTAAGGCGCTGACATGAGCCAACTAGCGCCGCCAATCTTAAAAAAATCATATCTTCCAATATAATCAATTTTATTAAAAAAGCTACGTTCACATTGTTTATTGCTATAAATATTATTTTTTAAATGCTTATTTGTAACGTGATTCAATGTAGGTAAGTTGTAGTTCACATAATTGTGAAAAACGGCCGTTTCTGGCACATTTGTGAACTACAACTTACCTACATTGAATCACGTTACAAATAAGCATTTAAAAAATAATATTTATAGCAATAAACAATGTGAACGTAGCTTTTTTAATAAAATTGATTATATTGGAAGATATGATTTTTTTAAGATTGGCGGCGCTAGTTGGCTCTAGGAAGGCTCCGTTTTTTAACGAAGTGTGAAAGTAGCGTGAGGTTTGACAGGTTTATGAATAACAGCAGTAGTGTTTGCGATCGGGAAATACAGGAATCGATGTTTAGCAACTTAATTTTGAAATCTATTCAATATTCATTTGGACATTTTGATCCTTAAGCTTACTGAAAGTTAGACTCGCGCCCCTGCATACCAAGTCGTTCTGATTTTTAGACAGCTGATTGGTCAAAAAGTCAAAATATCTGCTTCATTGGAATAAACGTGGCTTCGTCTCTTGAAAATGGCGGGAAATTACGGTTGCTAAATAAGAAAGAAAGAAAGAAAAGACATTTATTCTGACAACACACCGTACAAACATAAAAACTATAAAATATACATGTATACTTATAACTAGTGGTGGTGTAATTATTTGATAATTTTTGTTTTATTGTCTACAGTGGTTATTTTGAGATTAATATCACGTTAAATTAATCAGAAAATGTTCGCGAGTGACCGTATGGTGAATTTGTTGGATAATTTGAGCAAGATCTGGGGTTTCAAGCTTTTATCAAGAGTTCCCACTACGAGCTCGGGAGTGAACGTGACTGTCGAGCTGCTTCGTCCAGAGTGATGACGCTACGGCGCGTCTCCTCTGGATGAAGACATGAAGACGCGGCTACCCAGGGTGAAGACGCTACTGCGACTCCCTTGGAGGAAGATAGAAGACTATTGAATATATTGAATTTTCTGTAACATGACATTGGCAAAAACGAACAGTCGAGTCCATTAATAAAATAAATAAATAAATGTGGCTTCACTTTAGAACGTACACAGATACTTCTGAACAGTTACGTATTCTGCGTAGGATGGAAATATGTTGTAACAAGGCCGGCCTTTTTCTCTCTCCCCGCCTCCCCCGCCCCTCCCCCGCCCCTCCCCCGCCGGATTCCAGGAATATTTTAATTAATTCCGAGATACTGTATTTTGCAGAGCCTTATGTTTATACAGACCCGCTATCAAATCGCAGATAACCTTGTGTCTACCTAGAAATAGGTAAAATAATATTTTGCCCAAAACTCATGTTACCTATTACCACAGACCACTTACTCCATAAACTTCATGGGGCACTGTATTCGCTTTTATAACAAGTTGCCAGAAAGTGTCACGACGTTGACAGAGAGGAAATTTAAAAATTTCATTAAAGGAACACTTGTTAAGAAGGCGTATTACAGAATATATGACTATTTAAACGATGAACATGCATGGTGTGTCGCCGGTTCCGCATGAGGGATAAACTTACTAACAATAGTAATAGTTACGTACTGTATAGTTATTAAGTAATCATTGTTTTAAAAGATGTGTTGATGAGAGTTTTTTGCCACTTTTTCTCCTCAGCGTTGGCACCTTTTCCTTGCAAAGTGGTGTAAATGTAAATTGCAAAAAATATATTGACGTGCAAAAATGTACTCAACGTGCTTACTTGCAATAAAGAAATTTGACTATTGACTATAACCTGTAACAAGAGGGTGCCCGTGTCTGCCCGCACATGAGCGCAAAGTTGCTTCGCGACACATGTAACTTAGAGATATTATCGACATGGACGAATCTCTTTAATACGGCACCCCTGTCCCCCGCTTCGTCTCTATGCGCTCAAAGTTGGCAGAAGCTTGCAAGTTTGTACCGATTTCATATCTAGTGGGTAAGTGGTCTGTGCCTATTACGTGCATACGATACGTTATCACCTGTGGTATATTCGAAGGGTGATTTCAATATGTACCTATAGCCTAAATACAATGGCTTGTGGCGATAAACTCTAAACATAAACAAGTCACTTGTCAATTGAAGGCGGGATGTAGTTTTAGCTCACAGGATTCGCTCTGGGCACATTCCATCAAACAAATTTGCTTTCCTAATGAAGAAAGTACCCTCACCTAACTGTGACACGTGTGGAGTGGTAGATGACATTTGTTGATGGAATGTGCTCGAAACGAGTCCAAAAGGCGAGTGTTATGGTCCCAACTGGGAATCATTACATGTAATATGGGGGAGCTTCATAGCATTTTGGCCGAACCGTCTTCGGGAGCGGCCAAAATGCTATATGAACTGGTGGGCGATAGGCTAGATAATAAGTATGTGTGTTAATTAGGTTAGGTTATGATGGGACCGACATATACATGTGTATAAAGGTCCCTAAATAAAATATAGAACAAAAAATAAAAAAAAGTCACTTAAAGTATAAACGCGCCCTCATCTCAGTCTCCGTGCCTGCCACCCTGGAGCCGTGCGGTATGCTGCGTGACGACGGCAAACGACCAGACGGGGCCACGCTCGTCCCCTGGTGTCTCGGCCGCGCCCTCGCCTGGGACGCCACCTGCGTGGATACCCTGGCCCCGACGCACGTCAGCAGCACGGCTCGCAAGGCCGGAGCCGCCGCGGAACTATTCCCAGCTCAGCGCTCACTACGAATTTGTCGCGCTGGCTGTGGAAACACTGGGCCCGTGGTCGTCGGATACAAAAATGTTTACTAAGAGTATGTCCAAAAGACTGGTCCTCGCTACAGGGGATCTCAAGGCTGGCGCTTACTTCGCTCAACGGCTGAGTTTAGCCGTTCAGCGAGGTAATGCTGCCAGCATCCTGGGAACCCTGCCGCATGGGGGCGACGTAGGTGATATGCTTATTATGTAAATATTTTGTAAATAGGTACTTTTATTATTTGTATTATTTTAAGTTTTGATATTATTATGTGATTAGTTTATTTTATTTATTTAGTTGATGATGGAGTATCGTAATAAAAAAAAAGTCCTTAAAGTATTGAATGAATTAATTCTGAACTATTATTATTTTAATTTCGCATTACGAAAACCGTGATTCGGCCGCCGTCTAGGCAGTTAATGCTAAGGCCCTACGGCTCGTAGTGCTAAAAACTGCTAAGCGGTGGCTCAATTTGACAATTACTGAACCACCCCTTATATATGGCGAAATTCAATGAAACCCCTCAAACAATGGCTTAAACTGCCCAACTTAGTCGTCTTTATCGCTACGAGTAAAATATAGATTACAAAAAATGCGTTCTACAAATATGTTACTTAACTAATGAATTGTATTGCATTAGTAATGAATGAATTAGTAATGTAGGTACTTTTAAAATGAATAATATTTTATTTAATAATTCAATGAAATAAAATCTAATAAACAAAACTATCTATACATATAATAAGACTGTAAAAAAGTTGTGTCTGTACATTGGAATTAACCACATGATCGCAATAAAACATTTTGACTTTGACTTTGGATATTTTTTGAAAAGAATAATTGTAATGTGTTTTAGGATCGATACTGATGCCAAAAAACTAATTTTAAGAATTTTTGTATGTTTGTCTGTAACTTTGTGCAAATATCACGCCATAACTAATGAAGGGATTTTGATGAGAGTTTCACTAGGAGATAACTGAAATATCCGGACAGCCATAGCGGTATGTGATGTGGAAACAAGGATCAAGAGAGGAAGATCTGCCTCCTGATCTCCTCCATCCTCTCCATCCTCCTCTACGCAAACGAAGTTGCGGGGAACAGCTAGTTACATTTACGTCACTTTATACAGCTATATATTTCTTCCCGGTTCAAACCACCCGTCATACCAAAGTCCATCGTGGCTCCCCCGCCCCCAATCTGCATACATCAAACGGACGCGCTTCCCGAGCGTTCCTCTCGATACATTCAGACACCTTATATATCATGCAAAACTTTATACTCTAAGAGCTACACAAGGGGGAATTACATTTATTTTATTTTTATTTTAATAGTTTTATTGGGCACTCAACATTTTGTAAAGAACGAGGATAATTTATACCTAAAACGAAGAAAATAACAGACTACCACATAATTATAGACATGAAAAATAAAAGTGAATTTACATACTTAATTGATTTTTTTCAATGAATGGGGTTTTAAAGGTTACAGATTACAGCTAATTAGTGTGTTGTTTTAGCAGTCGTGTGAATGTTTTTTTATTTGTTGCATTTTTTATTTCGTTTGGAAGATGATTATATATGTTTATGGACATGTTCAATGTACCTGATAAGTGGAGATTCAACCGAGAGATTGTAACTGGTACTAGTATCTCTCCCATATGTTCCTCGAGATATTTTTCTTCACCATTTTAATAACATGTAAACACTATTCAATAAAGTTCGTATGGAGGTCGGTTTCAAATCAAAGTTTTATAAAGGTTTATCGCGCTCCGAGACTACAATTCACGGGTGTTGCTATCGGCCACATTTCCCAACTCGTATGCAGAATACTATTTCGGAAGTTCGCGGTTCGCTCTTTGCCGGTGAAATTACATTTTCGCCTCGCGCCACCGACGGAACCCTAATCTCAAAAGGTGTTGCTGTAAACAGGTTTTATAACTGTCAGAAAAATGTGTACATGTACAAAGTTACGGTGGGTGTGATGTGTGAGAGAGAGTGTGTGTTCTAGTCATATATACTATATATTATATTTTCGGTGTCCTCGTATTTTAAACCTGTTAGCCACTTAGTTACCTCGTGTTTGAATGGTGTAGTTGTTACATTAAATAAATTTAGGTTTTTGTCTATTTTCTGATACAAAAAAGGTTCTGATATCCAACAGAAGCGTCTGGCAAACTTGGTTTTATGTGAGGGATTCGTGACAGATGGACAGACGGATAGACCCACGGACGACAAAGGATCCTACAAGTTTTCCTTTTTTCGTCTCTCATTCTTCTTCTGCATACTGCCATTAAATGAAAGCTTAATATCTAATGCTGTTATTCATAAACCTCACTTCTCTTAAATCGTGTTGCTATCCCTTTCACACTTCCTTAAAAAAAGGTTAAGATAGAAAGGGACACGGGCCTAAACGGTGGCGTAACTTTATATCACGTTTATGAATACGCGCCTAAGAGTACAAAGGTGGCCTTGTGACTTCAAGCAATATCTTCCAGACAACCTTTATTGGACAACAACAAATTTTTATTTAACAGGATACAGTCCCTGTAATGTCCCAGACGCGTTCCTCTTTTTGTTAGTATTATTATTTATTTTACCCCAGCTCTCGCTCCACACCGCGAACGAACACAGTACGGGATGTGATGAAAATCAGCGCTGTGCCCAGTCACCCCAGTGGCTGGGCACAGCATTTCAGCTGATCACAGGCCTTTTACTCATATTATTTTAAGTTAGCTCTAAGTGTATAAATAAGGTCACCTTGTATGTATAATGTATAATATGTGTAATAAATACTTTTCATTTCATAAATACTTTTCATTTCATTTTCATTTCATTTATTGTAATTGCATTCCCTTGAAATCTTTTTACATCTTTCAATTTCACGAAAACACTATTATCTCAAACCAGAAGTCACTTTTATCTGAAATCCCAGATTTTTTCACAGTTCCGAGACAATCTTAGTTCTACAACTTTATTCTTGAAAAAGAGAGGAAAAAGTACGGTTTAAAAGAAAACTGGCAGCGGCCCGTGCGCTCTATGGATGAAGGAATTATTTTTTGCTTGTCTTGTACGGTTTGCGATGAAAGAATTCCCCGTCTTCTTGGATTTCTGAACAAAACATTGTTTTTGAGTAACTATGTTTCTAATTAAAATTAAAGGTACTTAGTGATGCTATTCAGAAATCATTTATAATAAACAAAATAAACCTATATTGCTGTTTAAGTTTTTACAATACAGCCGTATATCTAGTTACTTAAGTCTAAATTTAGAATAGTCCTAAATCTAACTCCTTTTAACGATCAAGCTAGTAAGAAACAATAGCAAACGGAAAGTGCAACTAAATAATGACGTATAGTAAAGGAAAAAAACCAGAATTCATTTATTCATTAGTTAATTCTTATAGTTTTCACATAAACCCTAAAAGCGACGTGGTGAAAAAAATTCTCCATTTATCATTTAGATTTTCGTTTCGCATAGCGCATATGCAAGAAAATATCAAAACATATGACGCGTTCGTCATCAATTAAAAACATGATTTCTAACTGCAATGTTAGACATGAATTTGAGTAATTGCACTATTACTTCGTACTGCGTCCCTAATACGAGAATTTGGAGACAAAATTCGCTACCTCGGTACGATATCACGGTGGCTCTGTTGGAATAGAGCGTGCCACGGAATGGCGTGCTCCCGGGTTCGAATCCCGGTCGTGATGAAAAAATTTCTCCATTTATCATTTAGATTTTCGTTTCGCATAGCGCATATGCAAGAAAATATCAAAACAATTTTATTAATAAACCTAATTAAACATCACTTCGCTTAAATCGTTTCTATCACTTTCTGACTTCGTTAAAAAAAGTACACATAATCATAATAGTTACATAACTATAGATACATCACTTTCACCCCCGAAGACTCCTTCAGACTAAACGGGATGTCAATCAGTGAGTGAGTGAGTCAGAGGTATTTTTTTTGTATATTTCGCCCATGTACCTCCGAGAAGGTCGTCGGAGCCTTTATTTGGCTTGACATGATTTTCGTAGTTGTTTTTTTTAACCTTGTTCTAGGGCTTTTTGAAAATGGCGGGAAACGACGGTTGCGAAATTATTTAATAATTTTCAGTTTAATGTCTACAGCGGGTGTTTTGTGTTTAATATCACGTTAAATTAATCAGAAAATGTTCGCGAATGACAGTATGGTGAAGTTATCGGAGAATTCAAGCAGGATCTGAAGTTTGGCGCCATGGTCAAGATTCCCACTACGAGCTAGGGAGTGAACGTGACTGTCGAGCTGCTTTGTCCACAGTGATTGACGCTACGGCGTCTCCTGTGGATGGAGACGCGGCTACCCAGGGTGATGACGCTACGGCGACTCCCCTGGAGGAAGATAGAAGACTATTATAAATTGAATTTTCTGTAACATGACATTCGCAAATGACGAACTGTCGAATCCATTAATAAAATAAATAAAATAAAACATTTCTCTATTTATTGGTATCAATGCAAGGTATTATCACTGACTCACTCATTAGAGCTATATATATTTGTAATACCTTTCTACGATTGTCGGCTGCAACTGCAAGTGGTTGCAAGCCGAATGCCGAGCCCGGTGACGCCCGTTCACTTCACCTCTCGTGTGAGCTCACAATAGAAACTTGCCCCTGACTACGCGATGACAACTTGGCTCACTACGAGACATAGAAACACTGGATAAGCATCGATAAAGGTAGAAGGAAGTAAATAAACAGATAGATACTTTAAACATGATGAAAAATTTCTTGCTGTGAGCAGGACTTGAAACTGCGACCGTGTCTTTTCATCATGTTTAAATGATAATTCCAGATTCTGCCCCACCGTCAACCGCTATGATAACGAATAAATGTAAAAATATCCCCTTTTATACATGAATTCAGAAAATAGTATGAAATTATTATATATATAATTGTTAGTAGTTTATGTTTACAAAATAAGACACTTGATTTGGGCTTTAGTATAAGGTGTTTTATGATCGATACTGATGTCAAAACTCCGATTTTTTTACAGTTCTTGTTTGTTTGCATGTGTCGATGTTCAGACATAACGCCAAAACTACTGGAAGGATGTTAATGAGATTTAACTAGGAGATAGCTCAAATATTTGGGCAGCACATAGAATATAATCCATTGCGGTATGTGATGTGGAACCACGTGACCAGAGAGGAAAAGCTGCCTCCCAGTACCTTGAGGTATATTCATAATTCATTTATTCATTGCTATATGTGGTAACATGGTTCTTAGATAGTACAGGAAGTGCTCACATAAACCCTGTAAGGGCATCGCAACACTATATTATACTAACCAGCGGTAGTTTTTGTTTACAAAATATAACACTTGATTTGGGCCTCGGTTTAGATAAAGGAGAGCCGACTGTTCGATCTAGTCTGTTCTCTAAACTTGTCAACTAGTTTACCAACTCGCGACTGTCTAGCTGTCTTAATTCAGTTCTGCTGTCGCAGCCGACCGCTGCGGCCACGTTGCGATTCCGGCCACCCCACCACCCCGCACCCAGACCGACGCTAAACTTGCCAGTGTTGCCAGATAAAACGGGTTCCCAATTTTTTGCCAATGGATCCCCCCGCCAGAACTGCTCAAATATTCTTTTTTTAATTCTACAGTACGAGTACATTTCACTTTATTCGCTAGTGTGGATGGTAAGATTCGTATATTAATGAATACTTATCTGAAGAATTCCTAGTAGTTGCACAAAATAAGGTAGTAACAGAAGGTTCACGGTGTTCTTGATTTAAATTACCTACGAACGGTTGTGACGCTCTAGGGCTGCAACATTTCCCAGTTTAAAAAAATGAACATATTAAATCTCGTTTCATTGGCGTTACTCGCGACCATAATTTATTAAAGAAAAAATCACGCATGATGGGACCAATTGCATCCATCGTTCCTAATGGTGGCACTTCACTTGGCTATTTTATTTGCGTATTTGTCATAATTGCCAAGTGTGGTTGGTATTCTTGACAGAATATTCGTCTTATTTGTATGTACGTCAAGTATTTGACAAAAACGACAAATATCCAATAGCGAATATGAATAGCCAAGTAGAGTGCCAGCATAATACTAATTGATACTCGCGACTCCATTTACGCCAAAATAGGCTGAGATTGCCTTTACGTAGTCTCGATGTGTGCGTGAGGTGATTCTCGCACGTTTTTATGGAGTCCACATTCTGTAGTATATAGTTCTTTATTTTGTGACAGTGGCTCAACAGTTGCATTACATAATAAATCAAATATATATTTAGAAAGTTAAATATGTGAGTAATAAATGAAACTTCCGCTTTTTTATTAAAAAATTCGCGTTTTCGAAACACTTCTGCCGCATTTTCTATTTCGCCATCTGGCAACACTGCTTGCACTAAACTGTTGTTCGAACTGGGACTGAAATTCCAACTTTTTCAATTATTCCGCTACTAGTTTATTGAATTCGATTCTTGGCTGCGAGTTATTCGATTTGCGAGTTACAGAGTCGGAGTTGGGAGTTATGAAGAGATTAAGGCTGTGTGGCTGGTGGTGGCTGGAAGATGGATGGGCGCTCGGACGGGACACTTGGAAGGAAAGCGTAGCTAATCTGATGCTCAGAATTTGAATTACGCATTATCCATGCTCGGTGAATAAATTAGAACATGATGAAAAAATTCTTGCCGTGGGCAGGACTTGAACCAGCGACCTTGTCATTCCGTGACACGCTCTTACCAACTAAGCCACCACAGGCCACGCCGAGCCCACTGAAAATCTTCATCGCTTTATACATACTTAAAGGGTATGTTACGCAATTCCATTTATCGGACAATAGTAGTAGTATTCCGACAACCATGTCTAACTTTCGGTTAGAAACATGATTTATGATGATGCGCTCCTATTTTTACTCAGAATTTGAATTCCTGCCCACGGCAAGAATTTTTTCATCATGTTCTAATCTGATGCTCTGTGCGAGCTCTCTAGAGCTCGGTGGCTCAGTGGTTGGGTCAATGGACTTGCGATACGGAGGTCCCAGGTTAGATTCCCAGCCAGGCTAGTCATGTACCAATTCAATTCAAATACACTTTATTGTACATAAAGAATACAAACAATTACAATACAGAAATACAAAACAGCATGTACAATTTTGGCGGCCTTATCGCTAAAAGCGATTTCTTCCAGGCAGCCAACTGTTGAGGGAATTTAATAATAGTAAAGTGAGAGAGGTAGAAATACATGTACCAATGAGTTATCGTCGGTTTTTTCGACCGAAAAACTTACGTATATTTACCGAGTGCTCTGAAAACCGTGAAGGGAAACATCGTGATGAAACCTGCATGCAGTAGATGAAAAAAAAATCGAACTGTAAACTAAAGACAGGCTAGTAGCTGAACGGCTTTTTCTGTAATTATTTAATGTACACAAAATAAAAACACGTTACATGAAATAAAAATTGGATGTGCATAAGGTGTGCCTAACTCTACGATAGAGTTCTCTACCAGCAAACCAGTGAGAGAGAGATCCTCCTCCCTAATCGTTGCCTCAGTGCTGAGGATCGTGACCCTCAACAGCAGGTGCCGTCTTGGCATGTATGAACTGGCGCCAGGAGACACGGTTTTGTGCTCTTCTCACAGCCTCTTCAAAGGGCACGCTGAGGATTCTGCCAACCGCATCAGTCCAGCGGGCTGGTCTCCGGCCACGTGGTCTAGACCCCTCAACTTTGCCGAGCAGTATAGTCTCTCCAAGTTGGAAGGGTCCATTAGAGAGAGAGATACGAGATCTTTTTTTGACAAACCACCGATTTTGTATGGCGAGAACCAATAAAAATCCTTAAATCGTGATTTAAGCCGCGTTTATGTCTAAGAGCCTAATATTTCTTCCTCTCGTGTGGTTCAGTGACCAAACCTATTGTCTGAAATATAGACATTTGAGAGCAAGCTCACGCTATAAGCTCGCGCTCAATAATGAATCCCGGCCTTAGTAAGTAGAAAGTTACCAATGGATCAATCAGATAAAACGTACGACGTACCGTAAGTAATATACAGTCGGCAGGTCTCGTACTATAAGAAACCATTGCAATTTAAGACGTATTACCATAGCGTAGAGCCCGTGTGGTAAACTCGAAGTGCTGTGGACTCGTAATGACGTCGCTACAAGAATTCTATTTGAAAACTCGTCGGAAACGCGTTGAAGAACTCGCCGCAACTCCGCTCGCTAACTCTGCTACAGACATGAAGGAAAAAACGGAGCACTCTATGGAGAGAGTCTTAAGTATATTTTGTATGGGGACATATCTTCGCCTTTGTCAGTTTCACTCTCAGAAAGAGACATCTGTTTGTTCGAACTATATTGAAAATTCAGGGCTTGCGTAGGTTCTATCTAAAAAAATCATTAGTTTTTCTTTGTGTGAGTACCGCGCCCAACTCCCTCGGCCTTTAAAGACCATGTCCTCGAAAGGCCACGACTCAAGAACTAAATAAATTGTTTTTTAATTGCTTTTATGTCCCTAAACATGTTTATCCTAAACACAATTACTTTATTATTATACTTAACAGTTCGATAAACGCATTTAAGTGGCATAATGCTTATTTATACATATTGTTGTATATAATGTTTATTTATTTATTTTATTTATTTGCCAATGTCATGTTACAGAAAATTCAATATATTCAATAGTCTTCTATCTTCCTCCAGGGGAGTCGCAGTAGCGTCTTCACCCTGGGTAGCCGCATCTTCATGTCTTCATCCAGAGGAGACGCCGTAGCGTCATCACTCTGGACGAAGCAGCTCGACAGTCACGTTCACTCCCGAGCTTGTAGCGGGAACTCTTGATAAAAGCTTGAAACTTCAGATCTTGCATAAATAATCCAATAACTTCACCGTACTGTCATTCGCGAACATTTTCTGATTAATTTAACGTGACATTAAACACAAAATAGTCCCTGTAGACATTAAAAGGAAAACTATCAAATAATTTCGCAACCGTCGTTTCCCGCCATTTTCAAGAGAACCGTATAATATAATGTTGTTGTGTAAAAGTGAATTAAAGAAATCATTTAAATCAAATCAAGTCTTCAAATTATCGTCAGTTGTTTAGTTTATTTTTACTATTTCTAATAAAATCAATAAATTGTTTTAAAAAATCTTTAACTTAAGAACTTTTGATGTGCTAGATAAAACATGTTTAGACTTTAAATGCGTTTAGGCTACCTACTGCTAACAATATTTGAGAATGTTACTCAAACCCTAAATAAAACAATGGAAAAACAAGAGATTGGCCAGGTACTCTAAGACCCGTATTAATAGTCTGAGCTCAAACCCTCAAGAGCGAATTCATCTGATACGCTCTCAAGACGTGATCACCATCTCAGTATGTCATTAATAAACCAATATTGGGGGCGTATCACATTATATCTTTCTCAAGTCGCGGTTCGCCTGCAATCAGCAAATACGATCTCACGTGTGAGTTTGACAGTTCTCTTGAGAACTGAGTTTTGTTTATTAATACGGCGTTACTCACGTGATACCCGATTCCTAAACGCTTACCTAAGTTACGTTTATTAATAGGAACACCATCTTAAGGTCGTTCTCAAGATTGACTTTTGAGCTGAGAGTGATTTATTAATACTGGTCTAAAAGTCATGCAAGAGCTGAGTCAGCGATGGCTAACTCCATCGCAGATTTTTTGCGGCATGGCTACAGCGCACTTCCGATCGACGATTCATTTGCAGTCCAAATACACGGTAAGTCGAGAGCATAAACGTGATTTTCGAATACACGGACGTTCGATAAGTTGGCACATAGGAATGTGATGAACATCTTTGTCAATATTAGCGGGAGAGTCCAACGAGCGAGTTTACGTTTGCTGTGGGGTGTGGTTAGCTAACTGTATTTAAATCACAGACTCTCCGGTCGGGAAAACGTCCCAAAGTTCACATAATTTAGCTGAATTGGTCCATTAATTAGCGGACTAAGGTTTGGCTAACATAACTGTTATTCATAAACCTAGTTAAACCTCCTCATCATCATCATCAGTCTATTTATATTGCCCCACTGCTCGGGCACAGACCTTCCCTTACATCGAGGGAGCTCGGGCCATAATCCACCACGCGGGCCCAGTGCGGGTTGGCGGATTTCACATGCCTTAGATTTTTTTTTTCTACGACATGCAGGTTTCATCACGATGTTTTCCTTCATCGTTTTTGAGAGCACTCGGTAAATGTACGTAAGTTTTTCCGTCGAAAAAACCGAGGATAACTCATTGGTACATGGCTGCCCTAGCTGGGAATCGAACCTGAGACCTCCATATTGCAAGTCCATTGACCCAACCACTGAGCCACCGAGCTCTCTAAACCTCACTTCCTTTAAATCGTGTTGCTATCCCTTTCACACTTCCTTAAAAAAGGTTAAGATGGAAAGGGACAAAGGAAAGGGTTTATTAATAAACGACATACTTGATGGTGATTACGTCTTGAGAGTGTATCAGCTGAGAGCGGGGTTTGAGCTCAGACTATTATCATATCATACGGGGCTTAGAATTATTTTATTACAATTTTGACAGCTTTGTAGGAGCAAGCTCAAAACTGTCCCCGAATCTCGGCCTCTCACCGTAAGTACTCACAAATGGACTACCCTGTCCCTAAAAATGAAAATGTGTGTCCTTGCCCCGAGTCCCCGAGTCCCCGAGCAAACAGCCCAAATGGCCTCCGTATTTGTACAGAAAAACGTGAAAAATCTCAGCACAAACAAGTGTTTTACGGAGAGAAGATAACTGTAAGATTATGTTAAATGCGCGGCCCGCTGTTTGCGAGCCGGCCGGCCACTTATAAAACATGGTCCGGCACGCGTATAGGGGTGGACACAATATATCGATGTTTCAAATATTATCAATCATACTCATTTATTAAGATCGTAGAAACACTTCGGTACACTTGATCACGTCAATAAGCTGACAATACACTTAAGTATATATAAAAATCCTGTAACATTATGTCAGGTATAAAACCAAAAGATGCGAAATGCTCCGTGCGTGAGGCGATGTGGCAGGCTATCACAAGGACAGACCAGATATTAGGCACATACATTATAAACCTTTAATGAATTGAAATTATATCGATGCAGAATCGTTTGAATATTTTTCGTTCGGCAACCAGAAGTTTATCTTCTTCTTTAAGGGTTGGCTCTTACATCCATACCTACATCATGTTTAATTATTTTCTAGATCCGTATCATAGGGCTGAAACACAAAACCGCGCCGCCAAAATCTGCGTTGCCGCCCGCTGCTACGTGTACTAAAGCGTAAAACGAGATAATCCTTCGTTTAAATTCTAATTATTAATTAACGAAGCATTCATGTTTCTGTGTATTTTTTGGACCAATAGCACTAAACTCCTAGTTTAGTTCAATAGCGTGAATGTTATTTTTATAAACATCGATGTTTTTCCTCCAGATTGTTCCCCTCCCTATAGTTTCGTGCGGGCTCCATTACCGCGGGTCACTCTAACCGGATAGCGCCGGCTAAATCCGGTAAGTGGGGCACGGCGCTCAGATAAATCCCCATATTATTGTTATTGGCCGGCCGACGAGCCCGACCGCCTTATGGACGATCGCTTCGAAACTACATAACCTGTTTTACTGGCCGGGTTTTTACCATTACTTTAAGTTAATACTATACATAATTCTGTAGTGGCCACTAAGTCGAATCGCAACTGTCACTGTCGTTCATATGTTACATCGTGTAAGAGCAAGCGGGACGCCTCACTGAGGCCCGGCTTCCACCAAAGCAAAAGAGTGATGTGTTTGAATAACCAATCAGATTTCGTTCCTTCTCCTAAGCGGAGAGGAGATGTGGAAATAACGAAATCTGATTGGTTATTCAACACACGTCCCCTCTCGTCTCCTCTCCTCTCCGCTTTGGTGGATACCGGGCCTTAGCGACGACTAATATTCTATCAAGGCAATCTGATATTCTGATCATCAGTATGACCCCACTGCTCGGGCACAGACCTTCCCTTACATCGAGGGAGCTGAGGCCATTCCTCGCGGGCCCAGTTCGGATTGGCGGATTTCACATGCCGTAGATTTTACTTCTTCTACGGCATGCAGGTTTCAACACGATGTTTTTCCTTCACCGTTTTGAGAGAACTCTGTAAATGTAAGTTTTTCGGTCGAAAAAACCGAGGATTACTCATTGGTACGGTGGAATGCAAAGAAAGGTGTACAGGAGAGTTTTTAAGGTTGAGGTTATCTCAAAAACTACTTGACCTATCGCAAAAATTCTTTCACTGTTAGATAGATAAAAGTTAGAACTATGTAAGTACTGTAAATGAATTATTAAAATCGGTCCAGTAGTTCTTGAGAAAATTACAACCTTATCGAGGCCCCCTGTATACTTATCTCTGTCTTCGTGTGTGGTTGCCCTGGGAATCGAACCTGGGACCTCCGTATCGCAAGTCCATTCACCCAACCACTGAGCCACCGAGCTCTCAAGGCAATCTGGAATCGTGGTAACCATGTAAGCCTCAGCCCCGAAGATTTATTTAACCGAGACAGGGGGCTGAGGCGCGTCGATTTTTACTAGCCATCAATGTCAGATTTTTGGCGAAAATTAGTACCTCCATAAATGACAATGCCAGATTCTGCACCACCATCAACCGCAAGTTGTACAAGATAACGAATAAATGTAAAAATATCTCCGTTATTTATTAAAATTATTGGTTTAAAATGAAGTTTTGTACAAGTTGCGATTCGAAAAAAACAGCTTAATTAGGTATTCAGAAAATAGTAAGTAATCGAAACGATTTATTCATTGTTTTTGTTATTCTTCTACAGGAGTTGCGAGAGTAGTAGAAAATGGTACTGATTATGATTATGCAATATGAAACCTGTAATAAGTCCCCAACAAAATGATAGGTACAGCTTAAATGGTCACGTAGTTTTGTAGGTGGGGCAAAGCTCCATTGAAATGTGGCAATGTCATTTCGTTCGCGCAGGATTTGACAGGACAAAAAAGGCCAGCCTAGCCCCCCAGGACTTGGTATGGCCTCCACTCTCCAGATATCACTAATTGTTAAAAAAAACACCACAATTAAATGGGTGGTAATTTTGTGACCGGAAGATTAAGTACTTTGCAACCAATTAGCCAATAACTGTTTCATTTGTGTGATATAAAATTACACGTGGGAAACCGTTGGAAAACTGAGAAAAATAAGAAGTAAGTACGGTGGAACACAGAGAAAGGTGTACAGGAGAGTTTTTAAGGTTGAGATTATCTCAAAAACTACTTGACCCATTGCAAGAATTATTTTAGTGTTTGATAGATAAAAGTTAAAACTATGTAACTTTAAAGGTCACCGGGAGCATTCGCGTGTAATGTAACGTTACAGATTCCAGCATTACATCAGTGAGGGAGAAAAACAGCGTCAGTGAGGGAGGTAGTATTGTAATGTAATGCTCAAAGTCGAATTTGCAACGTTACATTACACGCGAATGCTCCCGGTGGGGGAGCACCTTTAAATAATTATTAAATTCGGTGCAGTAGTTTTTGAGAAAATCTCAACCTTATTGAGGCCACCTGTATACTTATCTCTGTCTTCGACTGTACCTATTATTGAAACTCCATTATATTGGAAATGAAAGAAGTTTTAATAAGCCCTTATTTAATAATATTATTAAAATATTTAAAAACCCGTTCAACCACGCGATATAAATTAGATAAGTATCGACTAATTTTATAACAAAAGATAATTGTAATTAACATCAACACCAATATGAGGTTTTTTTTATCCTGTTAGTATGTAAAATCGTCGTACACAAAACCACTGCAACTGCACTGCACTGTGAGGAATGCCCGCGTATTCATATGATATCGAGAATGCCTATACTTACCGCAAAATACCATCATAAAATATTCTACCAAAATTATTTGAATAATTTCGAATGACTTACAACGGCGAATTAAAAATGATAGAGCGCCGAAAAGTTGTTCAGTAACAAATAACGATATAACTGAACAACTTTTGAATTTTGGGGGGGACTTCCTATACAATTATTGCGATCTAACAGAAGGTGTACAGGACAGTTAATAACGTTGAGGTTTTCTCAAAAAGTAGGTAATTGACTGATCTTTGAAAATTAATCACGTTTAATGTGCTCTAAAGAATTTGTACGATCGGTCTTGATAAAATCTCAACCTTATTGAAGCTCTACGTATACTTTTGTCTGTATTTGCTGCACCGATCAGCTGTTCGATTTGGATGAGACATTAATTTATTTTTATTCTTTATTGAAAAGTTGAAGAACCAAAAGTTGTTCAGTTATATTTCCCTTTCTACAACTTTCTACACCCTGTATAGCGACCGTAACAGTAGCTTACAAACGAAGCATTTACCAATTATTGGAACCCGATTATTTCTTGAGCTTTTTCTTGAGTGACTCCGGCATATCAGCTGGCGGGGGGCGAGGCATAGCAGTGTACACTTTGAACCCGTCGTACACGAACCACTGCAGACCAGTCAGCGTGCCAATCATAATAATACGCGCCACTAGACCCCGCCAGATTCCAAGGAACCCAACCTCGTTCAGAATACTGCCAATAGACGAGCCAGGATCCTTGTTCATCTTCGACACCAATGTATCAGCCGGATGCGATACAATAGCGCACAAAACCCCAGCTATATAACCTGCTGAAAACGTCACTAGAAGCTGCTCGAATTTGCTGCACTCTTCTCTTTTTTTCGGCACGATATTGACGTATAAATATTCAAGGACGCGTTCGAAAGACGCGAACTTCATCATGGTATACGGCACCTGGCGACCCCATAGCGGTATTAAACCGCGATAGAACACCCCTAGGCCTTCGGTCTTGTACATGTGAGGTATGGCCATGCGCATCTGTGAGGTGTAACACGGGGTGGTCTGCATGCGGACTTTGGTGGCTTCGAATGGTGAGAGGAAAGTGTCTGCTATGAGCTCGGCTGTGGCAGCGGCCGCTAAGTAGAGGTAGGTCCGCTGTAGGTACGCTGTCTCTTCATCAACCATGTTCGCGTAACGGTATTTGAAGTATTCGTAGCCGGCGAACTTGGCAGAACCTTCAAATTAAAAGGATTACATGAAGTTTGTTCTCCATAGTTCCTTTAGTAAAGGAACTGCTGAGACTTTTGGTACCTGTAGTTCATTTAAAGGAACTGAAAACTGAGACTGCGAAGTTCGTTGTTTCAACGCCTAATTAATTTCATCATCACAATCATGAAGGAGTAAGGGTTAGCGTACAACAGAACGGCGCCGGCGGACGACGCCGTGTACCGCGCCAGTGACCGGCGCCGTCCGCCGGCACGAATGTGGTTCGCCTGTGACCGGCGCCGGCCGACATCGTGCACCGGCAGACGCCGTGACACGCCAAGCCATGCGACGGCACGGCGCCGCGCCGTGACGTTGTACGCCGGCCCTTAAGTTTCTTTTCACAAATTCCTCATCTGTGTCTCATGTACCTATCATTGTTCTTCACAAAGTTAGTTATTATAACTTTCTATTAAAAATTAGAATAGGACAGTACGATTGTGTTTAGCGAGAGAGTTCCATCGAATGTAAGTCTTATCCACCAAAGCGGAGAGGAGAGGAGACGAGACGAGACGTGTGTTGAATAACCAATCAGATTTCGTTATTTCCACATCTCCTCTCCGCTTAGAAGGAACGAAATCTGATTGGTTATTCAAAATACATCTCTCGTCTCCTCTTTAGTGGAAACCGAGCCTCACGGCTTTCGATACTCGACCACGATAAGTCATTTCTATGGAAGGTTTAAGCTTTCTAGAAGCTTCTGCTTCGCCCTTTCTCCCTTCGCTGGCCAGAGGCGAACATTCCCTAAACTTAAAGTGGCGCAAACGCGAAATAGATTACCTTGCATAGAGTATCCGATCAGCGTGGGCGCCCAGCCTTTGACTAAGTTAGCGGCGCCGCCGTCCGCGTAAGATATACGGAACCCATTAAATATTGACTTGTACTTCTTGGGGTCGACTTGAAGACGGCATTTTACCAGATCCAATGGTGTGACGAAGGCATGGGTCAGGCCACACGCGAGCGCTCCCCCCATAGCGCATAGACCAAAAAACTGGTTGCTGAACATCTCGCAGGAGAACTCTTCCTCCCCCTTTTTCTTGCCCATCGTAAGGCTCAGCTAACCTAGTGCTTTTAGTAATCTACCATCGGTATTCCTGTTGATTTTGGGCGCAGAACTGTTAACGCTTTACAAGATTTCCAATAATTTTAGCAAAGATTCTGCTAATGTTTGGGCTGTATTTTTACGTCAGATGTCATATTATGACAGTTGCTGGCATAATACTTCTTTGCTACGTGGAAAAGTTTGCAATTTGAATTCAGCAGCTTCCCATAGTGATCATCAAATACTCTATTTGCCGAACTCAAGTGCTTGGTGGTCATTTTAGTTACTACCACTTTTGATCAGTAAATAGAGAAGGGCAAGGAACTTTCTGACACAATTTATCGATCGAGGCAGCAGCTATTTGATAAACAAGCTAATTTTAGAATTAAGACTATAGATAGATAGATAGATAAACACTTTATTTTATTTATTTTATTTATTTTATGAAATAGGTTACCCACAGGGTGTACACCAAAACAATTACAGTGTAATAGTCCACAAACTAATTATGCTAAGTGTCACCCCAATTATAGGCAACAACGGCATGCTTAAAAATCCAAGGAAAAGGTTACAATGTTTAACAATAAAAATAAAATTCAACAAATTTAGAAAACATTTCAATAACTAACCTAACAAACAAACAAAAATCTGTTTGAAAAATCTGTTACTGATGGGAGGCAACAGCTGCCTCTTTAGAATCATCAATATCTATAATCTGTGCCTTAAATCTACCCAAGCTATCGGAACAAATATCAATTTTAATTTTCTTACTTAAAGCGTTATACTGCCTCATTAACCTGTTCAATGGTGAAAAGTGCCCTAGATTCGTCCTGGCTGATCGATCAGAAAAGAGAGAATAAGTTCCAGCCCGAGGCAACCTCGGTGGTACTCGTATATTAAGTTTGGAGATCAGGGTGGGCGAATCCAGGACACTGTTCACAGCTTTCCAAAGGAAAATGTTGTCCAGCAGATGTCTTCGGTCAGCAAGAGATGTCATCTTAAAATATTGCAAGCGCTTATTGTAACTAGGAAGTTTTTTAGCCATATTACAACTGTAAGATAGATGCCATAAAAATCGCTTCTGAACACTCTCCAGACGCTTGCTATAGACTTCGTAATGGGGATTCCATACGACACTACTATACTCCAGGCCAGAGCGAACCAGTGCGTTAAAAAGAAGAATTTTTGTCGTGGGATTTCTAAAATCTTTGCAATTGCGCAGTACAAAGCCCAGCGATCGGAACGCTTTGGTAACAATATTTCCAACATGTGTGTTAAACTGCAACTTACTATCCATATACACCCCTAAATCACGAATCTGCTCTACTCTTTCGAGGAGTCTACCCTGAATAGTGTAAGATGCGACATCCTGACTTTTTTTGCGCGAGAAGTGTATATGAAAGCACTTGTCGGTATTTAGGCTCATGTCGTTGCGCTCACACCACTGCTGAAGGCGAAGCAAGTCAGCTTGTAAAAGATCTGTATCTTCTTGCGATTTGATAGTGCGATATAGCTTTAAATCATCCGCAAATAGAACTTTATTGCACAAAGAAGCATATACATAAAAAACACAGATAGTAAACAATTTGTACAAAGGCTAATATCGCTCAGAGCGATTTATTTCAGGCAACCGAGGATCGATAGAGATTTACAATTAAAGATAAACGGCAGTGTATTAATTATTATATATAAACGGATATCACTCACTTATATTGTTAAAGTCGGCAATTAGACCGACAGTTTCGACCGATTTCGACGGTCTTTTTCAAGGTGAGCGCGCCACGCCCGCGGCACCGGTGACGTTTCTTCGTGCTCTGTCGGTCTAATTGCCGACTTCAACAATATAAGTGAGTGATATCCGTTTATATATAATAACAAGTTAATTATTACAAAAACAAAAACCTCAACATTTTTTTATATTACAGTCTCATGATCAAGACGAATCTAACGATAATACGCCATGAATCAAAATACATCAAGCCGTTAGAATTAGCAGGAGGTCATAATGGAGCCGACAACGATACATACATATCGAAAAACATTGCCCTCCGCTTTTCGGCAGTCGGAAAAATATCATTCAATTAGAGAAGAACTATAAATTGTATGTCTATTGTATAATTACTAATTAGTATTACTTACGGTTTTTTATAATGTAAGTAAGTATGACTGTCCTACGCACAGAACACTATTACCCTGTCCTACGCATTTGGGCAACCTGTTCACACCCACTTACAAAAATAAAAACCTGGTGCAATTAGCAAGTTTGATACGACTAGCGCCATCTATTGACAACGAGAAACAGGCAGCAAAAAAATATCAAATTCTGCCTACAAAAATTGTCGTGAATTTGTTGAATATTGTATAGGAGCAAAGATTTTGTAAGCAAATATGATCGTCTAATTACATGTTGTGATGTAACACTGAAGGAACTGGTTGATTGAATCTGTTCATCGTTGTGAAAATAACTATGCAATAATCACAGAACAGCTTAAAATGTTACTAGAGTAGGATAGTTTTCGTTTACAAAATAAGACACTTGATTTGGGCTTTGGTTTAGACCACAGATTAAAGATATAAGTTTTCCATTCAAAAGTTTAGACTCTCGGTCCGCTATTTTAAAGATTCAGATGTAATATTGAGCTCTTCAAAATGGCGGGAAACGACGGTTGCAAAATTATGTGATAACATTTATTTTAATGTCTACCGACAGTGGTTATTTTGTGTTTAATATCATGTTAAATTTATAAAAAAATGTTCGCGAATGACAGTATATCTGAAGGTTCAAGCTTTTATCAAGAGTTCCCGCTACAAGCTCGGGAGTGAGCGTGACTGTCGAGCTGCTTCGTCCAGAGTGATGACGCTACGGCGACTCCTCTGGATGAAGACAAGAAGACGCGGCTACCCAGGGTGAAGACGCTACTGCGACTACTCTGGAGGAAGATAGAATACAGATATTATATATTGAATTTGCAAATGACTAACTGTCGAGTTCATTAATAAAATAAATAAAATAGAGGTTATATTCGTGGCTGTGTGTGTGCCGTAAAGTTACGTTAAGTAAGATTACGTTAACAACTCACCTCTAGCACAGAAATGCGCAACTTTTCCCGGAGCACAAAGCCGTCAGAGATTTGCTAGGAGTCTGGAAGAGGCAGCATTTACAGTTGCATGAAATGAAACTAAAGTCGCTCAGCGAGCTATGGAAAGAGCTTGGCATATCTCTGTTAGATAGAATAAGAAACGAGTATATCCGCCAGAAGACAAAAATGGTTGACATTGCCCATAGAATCAGCAAACTGAAGTGTCAGTGGGCTGGCCACATCTGTCGTAGAACCGATAACCGATGGGGTAGACGAGTTCTTGAATGGAGGCCACGAACGGGTTAACGTAGTGTGAGACGCCCCCCGACTAGGAGGGATGACCTTCGCAAGATGGCTGGCAGGGACTGGATGCAGAGGACCGAGGTAGGGTTGAGTGGCGCGCTTTGGGAGAGGCCTTTTTTCCCAGGTAAAACATGCCAACCATGTACCACCACGCCCGGGAGAGCGTGTTGATTATGTCGGGCTCGCCGCCCTGAAGGGGCGGAATACCGACTAAACATCCTGGGGTGTTCCACCTCTTGCCATTCTTCCCGAGCCACGGGAACTGCGATACATCCACGTTTGGGAGAGGCCTGATACGGGCTGATGATGATGATGAAATGAAACCAAAAACATTGAATTAAAATTTTATTATTTTCGTTCTGATCCACTTTTCCTTACTGACTAAAATTAATTCCTAAAACAGTTTTACTATAACACTAAAGTTTTATATTAATTTTAATTGTATACACATATTTACAAAACAAGTCTATTGCATATTATATTTTGTACTTTAAAACTACAGTGGGCAGATAATTCAATCTATCAATAACGATAATATAAAAATGGTTTCAAAAATATAAGTAGATCTTTGTAAACGCTCTAAAAATAGAATTGCAAAATAAAAATAAATAATTTCCTTACTTCTAAGTTATTAAAATCAGTAATAAAAGAGTAAGTCTATACACTGGCGTTCGAATCAATGGCATACGAGTGATGTACCTATATAACTTAAAACTACAATATCGATAGCGTTCGATCGCTGTGCTGTCGAGTTGCCGCGGCCGGCTCGAGTGTTGCCGCGACATCGATATTTCGTATTTACTTTATCGACTAACTAGCTAAGAGTGACATACTCCTCACACATTACAACTTTAATACTGCCGACGAGATCGCCTGACTCACGATCGAGTCGCCTGACGACTCGATGGAATGTGCGACCAACCATTTACAGTGGCATCCAATTTCACAATACAAAATATAGGGTTTTACCTTTCAGTAAATCAAGTTTTTCCTTCGCAATCAAATACGACGGATATTTTTTTGACAATTTCAACAAAATATTATATTTATTAGCGTATTAAGCATTTATTATTGATGTCTCGATATTTCAGTCTACTCGTGCCCATGATGGCTGCAATGCTGTCGAAATATCGAGACATCAATAATAAATGTTTAACACGGTAATTCCCGTTTTATCTAATACATAAAAACATGGATAACGCTAAGAGAGGTCGATATTTCGACCGACAGTTTTCCGACTGTAGACATAATTGTCGTCATTGTTTAGTCGCACATAATACGGAACCAGAGTACTTAACGTGTCCCTGTCCTGACAAACTAACACATCGTCCAGCAGTGAGGCGAGCCCATCTATCGATAATCTATCGTACAACTTACAGTACATCCCTTTTTGGCAGTGGTTTACAGAATGACTGGATTTATTATGGCAGTGAATTATCCTATAGTCGTCATTTTGTTCACATTCAAACATAAAAACCATTATAAATGCAACAGGTGACACTTGTTATGTTTTCGTACGTAATTTCTGTAGTAGGTATAAAAATGCGATTTTTTTTTAAATTAAATACTTGCCTAAACATTGCATTGTTTTAAATTCCAACATTGACTTATCAACAATTAGACGGCTTGTTTAATACAATTATCAAGATAAAAGTTGACCTGAACTTAACTTTAAAGAAATCTCTCTTAAGGGCCTTCCACAAGTCAAGTAGCGCCGCCAATCTTAAAAAAATAATATCTTCCAATATAATCAATTTTATTGAAAAAGCTATTACTAGCGTTTTATTTCTCTGTTAGTTCGGAGACTTTAGAGCGCGGACCCGACGTCCATTTGTTGGTAGGTCAATGGATTCCAATTAAAAACTACTTATTGTCGAGTTTTCTAATACATTTTAAAAGAACTTAGTTCAGATGGCTTCGTTTAAAACAATGCAATGTACAAGTAAATGCTTTGTCGTAGCCAGAACGAAAGGGGAAGGCTAGAAATACTTAGGTTAGGTAGATACAAACACAGACCATTTACCCCATAGCCCGCACATGAGCTCAAAGTAGCACGTGTAACCTAGAGCTATTATCGACATGGACGCATCTCCTTAATACGGCACCCCTGTCCCCCGCTTCGTCTCTATGCGCTCATCGTTGACATAATTTTTCGCTTGCAAATTTGTACCGATTTCATGTTTGGGTAAGTGGTCTGTGGTCCACGAAAATATTCCTTATTTTACTGGGAACATTATTTTAAACACACTTCGTTAGAGCTATCAAAGATTGATTTTCGGGTTAATTAGTCTTAATAATTCATTCTCGACTAAAGTAATGTGTTGTGCCGTAAATACTAAAACTTCCATTGTTCTATGGAAACTCTATGGTCCTTAGAAATTTAATACAACGCCCTCTGTTAACAACAATGAATACTAAATTTGGAAGCAGTGAAATATTTCACAGCGCCATCTCTCGACAATGTTGAGAAGTAAAATGGTTTAGGCAGGCAAAGGTCCCGAAAGATCCCTTCCCCATTTAGTTCCAAGATACGACAAGGGGCGGCGTCAAGGCGCGAGTTACAGACTGTTATTCATAAACGTGATAAGTTACGCCCTGTCCCTTTCTATTAACCTTGTTTAACAAAGTGTGAAAGGGATAGCAACACGATTTAAAAGAAGCGAGCTTTATGAATAGCAGCATAAAAAATACGGTAGGATTACGTAACACAATAGGTACGATTCGGTGTAATACTCGAAAGCGTTTACTTAGAGTAATAAATAGCTTTATATGTGATTTATGTAAATGACATTGCCAGATTCTGCCCCACCATCAACCGCAAGTTGTACAAGATAAGGAATAAATGTAAAAATATCTCTGTTTTTTATTAAAATTATTGGTTTAAAATAAAGTTTTGTACAAGTTGCGATTCGATAAAAACAGCTTAATTAAGAATTCAGAAAATAGTAAGAAATCGAAGCGATTTATTCATTGTTTTTGTTATTCTTCTATAAGAGTTGCGAGAGTAGTAGAAAATTATACTGATTATGATTATGCAATATGAGACCTGTAATAAGTCCCTAACAAAATGATAGGTACAGCTTAAATGGTCACGTAGTTTTGTAGGTGGGGCAAAGCTCCATTGAAAACTGGCAATGTCTATTGCCATCTAATGGCTTCACCACAGTTTTCAAAGTGACAGTTCAGAGGTAAAAAAAAATACAAGTTTTTTAACTTAATAGATGGCGTTGCACCGAAGTGATTCTAAAAAAGCACCATGATTTTTTTTTTAATAATTTTCAACCTTGCCAATTGCATTACCCGAAAGCTATCCAATATTACACCAAGTACATAACATGGGTGCGCCTCACCGCCACTCAGCCCGTCAGTGCGCAGGCGCGGGCTGGATGCGCACGGACACGTACAGCCGCAGCGGCGCGGGCGTGTCCACGTGCCGCCTCCTCCGGCCGCGCCCCCGCCCGCGACCGCGCGCGCCCGCCTCAGGAATGGGCACGAAACGAGCTTCCAATTCTAACTGCTTCTCCAATGTTGCCTGTAATAGTGACACTGTGTTACTAACTGTACTTTTATGTAATAAAAGTGATATATTTGGGATCCTGATGTGAAGTACTATATGAAATAAATATTGTGTTATTGAATTTCGATATGAGTCAACTAGCCTATTAAGAATAATGTAATGTAACCTTAAATATAACTTTATCTACGATGAGTACGATGCTCCTTTATAACCAATTTGGAGCCAAGGTGTGGGCTGAAAACCAGCGCTGACGCACTCTGAGTCAGCATCAGCTGAAGCCTAAACCTTTTGCCTAAGTTATATGTTTGTTAATTGTCACTGTAATTTATTAAGACTGTTTTTATTTCTTATATGTATATACTTAATAGGCAATAAATGTTATTCTATTCTATTCTATTCTATCTCCACTGTCCGTTACCTGTGGCTTGAGATGCCTGCGCAGGCGCAGCGCCCACGCGCCGTCGCGCTTGCCGAGCACGAAGTCGCCCGCGTCGTCTCCGTACGCGAGGCGGTAGTGCGCGCGCGCGCCGCCCGCCGCCGGCACCAGGCGCACCAGCGGCGCGCGGCCCCACGTCTGCTGCGGCGTGGCGCTCACCAGCACCAGCTCCGCCTCGGGCTCCAGCAGGGAACGACGACCTGACACAGACAACATAGTGTGAATGCATCCTGATCTATCAAATCAAATATACTTTATTTGCACACAAATGAAAATACATCATCATCAGTCTATTTATATTGCCCCACTGTTCGGGCACAGACCTTCCCTTACATCGAGGGAGCTGGGGCCATAATCCACCACGCGGGCCCACTGCGAGTTAGCGGATTTCACATGCCTTAGATTTTCTTCTTCTTCCACGGCATGCAGGTTGTTTCAACGATGTTTTCCTTCACCGTTTTGAGAGCACTCGGTAAATGTAAGTAAATTTTTCCGTCGAACAAAACCGAGGATAACTCATTGGTACATGGCTGCTCTAGCTGGGAATCGAACCTGGGACCTCCATATTGCAAGTCCATTGACCCAACCACTGAGCCACCGAGCTCGAAAATACATCAGTTACATATAAAACCACAAATGTAGAGAGGAGAAATATAGAAAGAGGATAGTAAAATTACTTGTTATCATGTCGATATCCATATTGAGATTGATAGTGTTGGCGCAAAAGATTTTAAAAAAATGCCAGTAGTCTGGTATCTGGCCTGTCTGATAGCGGATGGGAGATCGTTCCACAGTTTGACAGCATTGACTGTGAAAGACGCCGGTAATACTTAGTCGGTTGTGGGGTGTACTTCAATAGCATTTGTGTCGACTCACGAGGTGGATGGATCTACTTAATTATACTAGAAATTTAATGGATGTTTTCCCGCAGTGAGAAGATTTTGTCCCGGAAGTAATATCAATTTATTTCAATAGTACTACTGAGGGCAAATCTTTCTGCAGACCCCATGAATGAACCCTGTGCGACGATGTGGTACTCACGTCTGCTACGTCTCCTGCGCCTGCGCACGAGCGTGGTGCCGTTCGCATAGATGACGCCCTCCTCGGGGGCGCGCCGTCTGCGCCCGTTCACCTGGCGATAACAAACAACTGTCAGCAGAGCTCGGTGGCATAGTGCTTACGACAAAGTGCTGTGACGAGAGCCTTGCCTAGCCTGGCCAGAAAGTAAATGTAAATTTGTAACAAAAATGTTGACTTAGAAAAGAGATATATGATAATAATTCGCCAGGTGGACCACCGGTCGCCTTCCGATGGCCCAGGGGGCGAAGCGGGGATAAAATAAAAATGTATAATTAGTTAAAACATAATCTTCTTTTATTTGTACATTAATTGCTATTTTTTTAAATCTCTACCAGCTAGCACCCGCACTGGTACGAGCTGTTTCTCTAACTGGTACGACCTGTCTCTTTCACTGGTACGACCTGTCTCTCTTACTTGTGCGACCTGTCTCTCTTACTGGTGCGACCTGTCTCCCTCACTGGTGCGACCTGTCTCTCTTACTGGTACAACCTGTCTCCCTCACTGTTACGGTGGAACACAGAGAAAGGTGTATAGGAGAATTTTTAAAGTTGAGATTATCTCAAAAACTACTTGACCTAATGCAAAAAAAATTCACTGTTTGATAGATAAAAGTTAAAACTATGTAACTGTAAAATAATTATTAAATTCGGTCCAGTAGTTCTTGAGAAATTCTCAACCTTATTGAGATCCTCTGTATATTTATCTCTGTCTTCGACTGTACGACCTGTCTCCCTCACTGGTGCGACCTGTCTCCCTCACTGGTGCGACCTGTCTTCCTCACTGGTGCGACCTGTCTCTCTTACTGGTACGACCTGTCTCCCTCACTGGTACGGTGGAACACAGAGAAAGGTGTATAGGAGAGTTTTTAAAGTTGAGATTATCTCAAAAACTACTTGACCTAATGCAAAAATTCTTACACTGTTTGATAGATAAAAGTTAAAACTATGTAACTGTAAAATAATTATTAAATTCGGTCCAGTAGTTCTTGAGATAATTTCAACCTTATTGAGGCTCCCTGTATATTTATATCTGTCTTCGACTGTACGACCTGTCTCCCTCGCTGGTAAGATCTGTATCTTTCCCTGGTACGACGTATCTCCCTCACTGGTGCGACCTGTCTCCCTCACTGGTGCGACCTGTCTCCCTCACTGGTGCGACCTGTCTCCCTCACTGGTACGACCTGTCTCTCTACCTAGTACGACCTGTCTCCCTCACCTTACAACTGAAGCATCCCTCAGTGGAAATGAGTTCATTGTCCCCGCCGACTTTGTACTGGTCCCTGACGGGGAATACTGGCGCTGCGCCGATGTCGTCTGCCGGCAGCGCGCCGTCCAGCGCCGTGAGGCAGTGTCCCGCGCCCACCAGCTGGTAGCCGGCCGGGCACCCGCACTGGTACGACTCGCCCAGCGACGTGCACCCGAACAGGCACGAGGCGCCGGCGCAACCGCCGCCGAGCTAACGGACACAAAACATTGTTATTTATTTACCACAAAACAAAACTAGTACCAGTTACAATCTCTCGGTTGAATCTCCACTTATCAGGTACATTGAACATGTCCATAAAAATATATTATAATCATCTTCCAAACGAAATAAAAAATGCAACAAATGAAAAAACATTCACACGACTGCTAAAACAACACCTACATGCTAAATGCTATTACAGAGTAGATGAATTTCTAAATGAGAAAATATAATAAACAATCGCTACCTACTACTGCTTAATAACTACAATTTATTTTATATTTGAAGAAGAAATGTCGTCTCTCTCTTGTATTGCTGTGCCTAAACAAGGTCCATAAAGAACATTGTAACATTTTAATGTTAAGTATGTGAACATCTGTACTATAACTTATGGAATGCAATAAATATATTGAGTATTGAGTTTATTTAGTTGTCTATAAGAAGAGCACAATACCGTGTCTCCTGGCGCCAGTTCATACATTATTATTATTATTTGATATCACGGTGTTGGTACACGCCCAAGGGTCACTGCGACCTCAAAGGTCTATTGTGGCCGCGCACCGAGTTCTTATATCTCGCTCCCAAGGCCAACGTCCCTCAGGAACTGTACAATACACTTGGGTGAGAGAGTCCTGATATCCTCGGGTGGCACCATGTGTCCAGTTCATACATGCCAAGACGGTACCTGCTGTTGAGGGTCACGATCCCTAGCACTGAGGCAACGATTAAGGAGGCATAGTTGCAATGGACTGGACAGTTTTGTCATCTGCCAATGTCAAGTTGGTGAGTATCAATAATGCACAACGTTAAGATTGGCGGCGCTAGTTGTCTCATGTCAGGCCCTTATGTTATAACGAGAAAAATGTTACATACGCCACACACACACGCTTACGCTCTATCACTTACACATGCTCACACACCCTTACTCACCCTCACACACACACACGCACATACACCACTATCCTTCACTTAGCATTCATTCATTCGTTTAACTTAACCATTTCTGTTTAATATGTACAATGTTATACCTACTTAATTGTAACTGTAACCGCCAACTCATCTCTTCAAGATGAAGATGGCACTCAGGACCCCTCAGAAGTGACTAGCGCCCACGACACAGGGAATCCAGTCAATCTAGTGTACTTCAACTGCACGACCTTATACATTAGCTCTAACATAAATGTAACTTATAAGGAATACTATGTAATCTCGTGCTTCGAAAACTTGTAAATCTCTTACTTGAATAAATTATTATTATTATGTCTGTTATCGTCTGTCCGTACCTGCAGACACACGCCGTGCCCCGCGTCCCAGCCGTAGCCGCCGGGGCAGCCGCAGCGGTGCGCGCCGCCCACCGGGAAGCACGGCGCCGCGCCGCACGGGCCGCCCGCGCACGCGTCCGCAGGCAAGCAGATGCCGCTCGACGAACGCACGCTACCTGAATATACATTATAAAGGTGAATATTGAAAATGTCGTTGCAAGTCATTAGTTGCAATTCCTGTAAATAAAACTTCGAGACACTCCGGCCCCTATTATGTAACTGACAGTGACAGCAAGCCCGATCCCAAAGTCAAAGTCAAATTTCTTTATTGCAAGTAAGCACGTTGAGTACATTTTTGCACGTCAATATATTTTTTGGAATTTACATTTACACCACTTTGCAAGGAAAAGGTGCTAACGCTGAGGAGAAAAAGTGGCAAAAAACTCTCAGCAACACATCTTTTAAAACAATGATTACTTAATAACTATACAGTACGTAACTATTACTATTGTTAGTAAGTTTATCCCTCGTGCGGAACCGGCGACACACACCATGCATGTTCATTTCTACTTTATTTATTTTATTTGACATATTCGAAATACCAACAGCTGTACAGCATAGTCAGAAGATTTTACAAAACATATTTTCAACGCAGCCAATAACAGGTATTCGCAAATAAATATATGACATGAAAACTTATCAACTATAGAGAATATAACCAAAGTGAGGAATAAATTGAGGATTATTGTCCGGTATCAGAAGTTCTATACTCCATTGCTGACTTTCAATAGTAACATAAAAATTATAGTCACAGCAACTGAGCAATGGATGATAGAAATAGGAATGGGCTTGCTGTCACTGCCAGTTACACAATTAGACCCCGGGTACAAACTGTAAACATGTCACAATATAAAGAATCAGATTGCACGAGTGTACAAATGTCAAATATTATATAAGGGTCTGTCCTGGTGATGCCTGCCGCATCGCCTCACATGGTGCATTCTCCGGCCACGTTTCACATCGCTGTTACATGATTATTGTTTTTTCGTTTATTTACCAAACTATATGTACACTAATGTCTTATTAAACTAATTAATTTTACACAATGAGCAATTTACAATTCCAATCGGTTTCATAGCCCTCCTCACTAGGCGATGCCTGTATTGAGGCGAGCTATTCATTAGCAGAAACTAGTTGGATGGTGGTATGCAATAAAACATTTGAACAATTTAGTGATCTGTGTTTTCTTTTGTGACAAATATGATTTGTTACGTTGAGTGATATTTAATGTGTGTCTGTGTGTAGGTGTATATGTGTTAGGGTGGGTAAGGAGGGTGTGTGAGTGTTTGTGTGTGTTTCGTTGTTAAGAGACCGGTTTAGACCAGTACGTTGAGAATCTCTTCTGTTAGTTTACTGACTTGATCAAGTGTACCGAAGTGTTACTACGATCTTAATAAATGAGTATGAGTACAAGAATGTCGAAGTAGCATTTGGTTCAGTCACACTGAACGCAGCAACGGAGCGTCAACTGCAAACCAGGCGGCGTTCAGGGAGTTTCATATACAACCACAGCTGTCGCTGCCTAAATTCCCGCTGCTTTTTAAATGTCTTTCAGCCTTGAAAGATGTTGTCATTACAAACGCAGCGGCATACTGTCCTCCACTGACCTTGTGGACAGTCGCATCTGTATCCGCCCGCGTAGTTGCGGCAGGGCGCCTGGCAGCGGCCGTCCTCGCACTCGTCGCGGTCCACGCAGCGCGCGCCCGCCAGGTCCAGGCGGAAGCCGCGCGGACACACGCAGCGGTACGAACCCAGCAGGTTCACGCACTTGCCGGGCGTCGGGCAGATGCCAGACTCCTGGCACTCGTTGATGTCTGAAACACATAATACGAACTGTAGAACGATGGAAAGATATAGCAAGAGAATCCTCCATATCCTAGAATATAATCAAAAAAATTCAAAATGTGTGGTGCCTGCACAGACCACCCCCATAGACCTGTAACAGGATGCGCCCGTGTCTGCCCGCACATGAGCGCAACATTGCTTCGCGACACGTCTAACCTAGAGATATTATAGGCAGCAAGTCGGATGACATTATGGACGGGGCAGGTACCTCTGCAATAGTCTTAAGGACGAAAGACCTGGCTTCCCATAGCACAGGGAATACTAGTTTGGGAGCCAGGAACATCATGGTCTTATGCTATTTTTGTGAACAATAATAAACATTTCATTTCATTATCGACATGGACGCATATCTTTAATACTGCACCACTGTCCCCCGCTTCGTCTGTATGCGCTCATCGTTGACATAATTTTTCGATTGCAAAACATTGCTACTATTCAATGGAGCTTTGCCCCATCTACAAAACTACGTGACTATATAAGCTGTACCTATCATTTTGTTGGGGACTTATTACAGGTATCATAATCAGTATCATTTTCTACTACTCTCGCAACTCCTATAGAAGAATAACAAAACAATGAATAAATCGCTTCGATTTCTTACTATTTTCTGAATTCTTAATTAAGCTATTTTTTTCGAATCGCAACTTGTACAAAACTTTATTTTAAACCAATAATTTTAATAAAAAAACGGAGATATTTTTACATTTATTCGTTATCTTGTACAACTTGCGGTTGATGGTGGGGCAGAATCTGGCATTGTCATTTGTACCGATTACATGTCTATTGGGTAAGTGGTCTGTGGTTGTATCTATCTCTTTGTGGAGCATTAGATTTAAATACCAAAAAATAAGGGGGGCGGCAAATTAAACTGTCTTACCGACGCATGCATCGCCGCGCTTCTCATATCCGTCTTGACAGGAGCACTCGTACGATCCCTCCGTGTTGTCGCAACCCTGAAACAGAATAGAATAGAATAGAATAGAATAGAATAGAATAGAATAGAATAGAATAGAAAATATGTTTATTGCCATACACCAATTACATAAGCTTATAAAAAAATCAATCAGTAGTAAGTTATCAATATAGTTATGGTAAGTGGTGTGGCAAAAGGTGCATGTTTCAGCTGAGCTGACACCGAGGTGTGCAGCGCTGTGACTCGACATGCACCTCTTCCCTGCCATGTATACCTGATATTCGGCATGATAACGAGCTTGAACTAAGATAGCCTAGTGCTATCTTCCCTTAGAACTATACTAGGGTGGGTAACAGGAAATGATAATTATAATTCATTAGTGACAGTTATGTTACAATATGGTTACAATTCATTTTAAGAATTTAACGTGAGATCCAATACAAAACAACCACTGTTTACAATAAAAGACGGCGCTCTTATCGACCGGCGCGTATTTAATCCGGAACTTTTTTCCTGAAATCTCCCACGAGGTAGCTCGATTTGAATTTGAGGGGTTTCGGGGGGAAATTCCGGAAGTCCACCACGTGGGGGACCGAGGGATAATTCCGGAATGATCCTTACTGTCTACTCAACTTACGCGCTATTAAATTCAAACTACAACTTACCTGTGAAGTTGCGGCGCCCACACCACTGCGGACAATATTATTACTTGCCACTCGTTCCTTGGCACCGACGAACTAACACTGTCTAAAGGCTTATCTATTTTATTTCATTAAAAACCTTCAAAGTACACAATCTTTCATTGGAATCAACTCAATGCCTACTTGCCAAGGACGCTGTGGACGAAACTTAATAGACTGAGGGTCGGCCAGGGGCACGATTGCCCAAATTGGCTTATAGGGGGAGGACTAGCCAAAATAAACATGGCGGACGACGAAGCCATCGCGTGGCTAAAAAAGGTTTTGCCTTTGTGACTGTTGCGGATGCAACATCTCTATGAAGTAGAGTAGTAGAGTGTAGTTTCATAATTCGAAATATTTTTAAATCTGTTTGTTTGGAATGTTTGGTTTTTATTTTTGTTTTTTATAAAGGATTTTGTTTTAGTTTGTTTTGAGTCGATTACAAGTTTTCATGGCAGCAAGTTGTGTTTCAATTTATAGCTGGTCTGCCTCTGGTCTTCCGGTCGTCATCAGTGACCTACACGCTGTGTTGTGACAGCTGATGACCGAACGATAAATAAATAAATAGTGCCTACTAACCTGCTGGCACGTGTGCGTCTCCCGCTCGCACTCGTCGATGTCCCTGCAGTTCGCGCCGTCCTCGTCCAGCTCGTACCCGGCGCGACAGGCGCACTCGTACGAGCCCTCCGAGTTGCGGCACAGCTGCTCGCACGGCGGCGCGCGCGCGGCGCACTCGTCCACGTCCACGCACGTGTCCACGGCGGGCTTGTAGCCGCGCCCGCACACGCAACGGAAACTGCGGGAACGCAAGGTCAGGTGAGGTTCTCTTGAAAATGGCGGGAGACGACGGTTGCGAAATTATTAGATAATTTTCCTTTTTACGTCTACAGGGACTATTTTGTGTTTAATATCACGTTAAATTAATCAGAAAATGTTCGCGAATGACAGTACGGTGAAGTTATTGAATTATTTATGCAAGATCTGAAGTTTCAAGCTTTTATCAAGAATTCCCGCTACAAGCTCGGGAGTGAACGTGACTGTCGAGCTGCTTCGTCCAGAGTGATGACGCAACGGCGTCTCCTCTGGATGAAGACATGAAGACGCGGCTACCCAGGGTGAAGACGCCACTGCGACTCCCCTGGAGGAAGATAGAAGACTATTGAATATATTGAATTTTCTGTAACATGACATTGGCAAATGACGAACTGTCGAGTCCATTAATAAACGTAAATAAAATAAAAAAGTTCAGGTGAACATTTTCGGATAAACGTCAAAATCAACGCCTGTCCCAATTACAATTTTCCATTGTGTTAGCAATCACGCCTTTGAAAGTGCACCAAAAATAATATTAGACTAATTTAGTAATTGGAAATTTTGATCACTCTGAAAAGACGAGTATATCCGCCAGAAGACAAAAGTGGTTGACATTGCTCATAGAATCAGTAAACTGAAGTGGCAGTGTGCTGATCACATCTGTCGTAGAACCGATAACCGATGGGGGAGACGAGTTCTCGAATGGAGGCCACGAACGGGTAAACGTAGTGTGGGACGCCCCCCGACCAGATGGAGGGATGACCTTCGCAAGATGGCTGGCAGGGACTGGATGCAGAGGGCCGAGAGTAGTGAGTGGCGCGCTTTGGAAGAGGCCTGCCAGAAGTGGACTGATACGGGCTGATGATGATGATGAAAAGACTCATACGAGTCATATTGACCAAAACTTTTCAGGATATATCCATATTGATTACCAGCGAGCTGAGTCTTATAGGCATAGACACGCTAGAATAAATTTTGGACGGTCGACTGAGTCGAGAGCGCGAGCAGCTGTTGTCAAGAATAAATATCATTTTAATTTCAAAAGCTGGGTATCTTATTTAAGGTCAGATGGTTCTTAGATATTACACTTGCTCGTACGAAGCGTTTTCTTCATCCTTTATCATAATTATGAACGCAGAGAAAGGTGTAGGTAGGTACAGGAGTGTTTCTCGCAAGAGATCTTGCCTCATTTCTAAAAATTCTTAAATAACATGCACTCTAAACTATCAAAGTCAAAAGTCTTTATTGCAAGTTGCTTACTTGTGTACATTTTAGCACGTCAACATATTTTTTGAATTTACATTTACACCACTTTGCAAGGAAAAGATGCCAACGCTGAGGAGAAAAAGTGGCAACAAACTCTCAGCAGCACATCTGCACATCTTTTAAAATAATGGTAACACGATTACTTAATAACTTAGTACGTACGCGTTAAGAAAATAGTGAAAAAAGAGCACGTCTATCCACGGTTGACAAGATGACTTAGACAAATGTGCCATAAAAAGGAAAGTTCAATAAATAAAAAATTTCAACTTTCCTTCTTATGGCACATTTGTCTAAGTCATCTAATTTGTCAACCGTGGATAGACGTGCTCTTTTTTTCACTATTTTCTTAACGCGTACGTACTATAGGCATATAACTATTACTATTATTAGTAACTCTATTCCTACGTAGGCGACACACACCGTCTACTAGTAAAATAATTTTTCAATCCGTCCAGTAGTTCTAGACAAAATCTCAACCTTATTGTCGCCCTCTACTTTCCTCTGCCTCCGTGTGTCCGTACCTGCCGATAGTGTTGACGCATCGTCCGGGCGCGCACAGCCCGGGCATGGCGGCGCACTCGTCTATATCACCGAACACGTCCATCCCGGAGCCATCCCCGCCCGGGAACACGCCACCGGGGAAGATGCCGCCTCCCCCAGGGATGCCGCCTCCCCCGGTGACGCCACCACCGTTGATGCCTCCCCCGTTGCCGCCGGCGCCGTCTCCACCGTTCCCGCTAGGGTCCACGCCGGGTGGTAGCAGGTTGGTGATGGTGCACAAGTCCATTCGTTCTGGGGATCCTGGTTGGGGGCATAGCTCGCACTCGGAGCCCCATGCAACGCCTAGCGTGCAACAACATTGCGCCCTGCGAATAATAATATTAAATGAAATGCACACTTCTCAACAGTAAAAATCAACAGCGTCTCTTACACTAGGCTAAGCCATGAGAGCCAATATATATTAGACAGAAAGACCTTTAAATTCCATTCCTGCAAATAGATCGGATCCTGAACCAACATCGAGAAAACATCGATAAACACGGGATACATCAAATGCAAATCCAATATGGAATATTGCGTTCAAAATGCAGCGGTATTTTTAAAATGTCAGTATTTTCAAAATAGTTTTGCTTGCGGCGATTATTGTAAACGTATATGAAGTTTGATATATATTTTTTTTCATTTCTGTTCTCGTGTGGTTTAGCGAAGAAACCTATTGTCGGAGTTGTTGAGCCCTGACGTGGCTTGACGACTGCTGCCGAGCGACAGCAACCGGGACCAACTGCTTAACGTGCGCCCCGAGACACGGATGAAAATGTCACTAGCGGTCACCCATCCAGCCCAACGTTGTACCATCGTTTTTCAACGTGTACTCGCAACTGGACTATGAGACCCCTAACCCCTCTAACCTCTTTATATCATTGTAAATAATAAAACAAGCAAAGACAAAATATCTGCGCCCGGTGGCAATCCAAACCGTGTAGTCCTGCTTATGTACTTCGCCATAGTTTGCCACTATGGTTTGGTTATAATGTAACTCTAATTATACGACTGCCGGAAGGAGACATAAGTTTTTTTTTTAACTTTCTAAATGCTAAAAGAATAAACATTTTCGTCGCGATCGGGATTATACATGTAAGAAAAATTCAAATGCCTGACGTCAAACTCAAACTCAAATTTCTTTATTGCAAGTAAGCACGTTGAGTACATTTTTGCACGTCAATTTTTTGAATTTACATTTACACCACTTTGCAAGGAAAAGGTGCCAACGCTGAGGAGAAAAAGTGGCAAAAAACGTTGTTTGAATGCGCGTACTCACTTGGTGACCTGCGTGGGCGCAGCGGGCGTGGAGGCTGCGTGTCGCGGCCAGGGCTCGGGGCTGCAGCGACCGGACACCAGCGACCGGTAGCACAGCCCGGTGCGACGGTCTGCGCACACAGCGACGAGATAATTATGTCATCAGGGTATGCATTGATTTAATTATAAGGGTGACCAACAGATGGTGCGGTTTCACACAGGGAAATTATATCTGCAGGGTCATTAAGGTTGAAATTATCTCGAAAATATTATTTTTGAAATGTATAAATATATTAAATAAGAATATGTGTAAATAAAGACATTATAATAATAATAAAGTCAAGTATTAGGGCTGAAAATGATGACGATATGACGTATAAGAGCCTTCCATAAGCCAACTAGCGCCGCCAATCTTAAAAAAATAATATCTTACAAATTATTATTTTTTATTAAAAAAAGCTATGTACACAATCTTTATTAGGATAAACACTATTTTTTAATATACAATACATGGCATAATTGCGACAAGCAATTACTGACAATGAATCACGTTATAAATAAGCATTTAAAAAATAGTAACTATATTTAATAAACATTATGTACATAGCTTTTTTAATAAAATTGATTAAATTAGAAGATATTATTTTTCAAAGATTGGCGGCGCTAGTTGGCTCATGGAAGGCCCTTAATCTCATTAATTCCAATTCCTCTGTCAATCTATTCATTTCTCGTATTTGAATATTCAATTCAAATACACTTATATTGTATATAAAAGACAAACAATTACAATACAGAAATACAAAACAGCATGTACAATTTTGGCGGCCTTATCGCTATTCTTCTGTTGAGGGAATTTAATAATATAATGAGAGAGGTAGAGGTAGAAATACAAGAAGAATAAAATGAAAAACAATTAAAAATATTGTGTGAGTACTAACCAATTGAGCTCGGTGGCTCAGTGGTTGGGTCAATGGACTGGCGATACGGAGGTCCCAGGTTCGATTCCCATCTAGGGCAGCCATGTACCAATGAGTTATCCTCGGTTTTTTCGACGGAAAAACTTACGTACATTTACCGAGTGCTCTCAAAACGGTGAAGGAAAACACCGTGATGAAACCTGCATGCCGTAGAAGAAAATAATCTAAGGCATGTGAAATCCACCAATCCGCACTGGGCCCGCGTGGTGGATCATGGTCCCAGCTCCCTCGGTGTAAGGGAAGGTCTGTGCCCGAGCAGTGGGGCAATATAAATAGACTGATGATGATGATGACTAACCAATTGTATTTTATTTTTATTTATTTATTTTACTAACCAATGCACGCCTGTTCGTCCTCTGTGGGCTCCCAGCCCTCGTCGCAGTCGCACACGTAGCCGCCGTCCGTGTTGATGCACACGCCCGCCGCGCACCGGTCCGACTTGTCCGCGCACTCGTCGACGTCCTCGCACGCGTCCGCCGCGTCGTGCGCGGACAGGGTGCGCCGGTAACCTACACGAATAGAAAGAGAGACTAAATCACAACGAATATTCCTCGTCTAAAAACAAGTGCACAAATATGCAGGTCTCAGTGGAGACTGCATATTTGTGCCGTTTGGTGTGGAGACCCTGGGACCGTGGGGACCAGGCGCACACAGCATCCACAAAGAGATCTCTGTGCGCCTGGTGGATGTGTCTAATGACCAGAGGGCTGTCGCATACCTCGCGCAACGCATTAGCCTCGCAATCCAGCGAGGCAATGCAGCCAGCCTTCTGGGGACACTCCCCGCGGTCGGTGATTTAGGGCAAATTTTTTATTTATAGTTTTTATTTGTATATTTACTGTTTCTTTAATATAATATTTTGTCGTTAAATAAAAAAAAAGTGCACAAAAAACAATGGGCGGTTTTGGAGCCCTTTTAAATTGCAGCCACCAACCAAACGAAGCACTCTTCAATTTAGGAAAAACTACCCTATCTAACTAGAAACAGATCAATCATCTATTTTATCAAACTAGAGGCCTTTGAAATGTGGTGTTACCGTAGCATGCTTAGGATAAGCTGGGTCCACAGAGTCACGAATGTCGAAGTATTGCGACGCGCCGGTAAATCCCGGGAACTCATGACCACCATCAAGAGGAGAAAAGTGGGTTATCTCGGCCACGTACTGAGACACGAGAGGTACCAACTCCTCCAACTCATAATGATGGGCAAGATTGAGGGGAAGAGGCGGGTTGGCAGAAGGAAGAAATCGTGGCTCCGCAATATAAGGGAGTGGACAGCGATAGCCAGCGTTGAAGAGCTTTTCCGACTGGCTCAAGACAGAGGGAGATATGCGGAGCTGACAGCCAGCCTTCAGTAGTGCACAGGCACTGCAAGAAGAAGACCCTAACTAGCTTCTTATATATTCATCTAGCCACATATACATTCACTACCCATCATCGCATTGTGTACCATAATCGTTCTAGCTAGCGTGGGGACTGCTTTTCTGGTAGCGCTCAATATTGAAAAAACGACGTTATTTCGCTGTACAACACTTATAGAAACACTTAGAAGACGAGCTATGAGAGAAGATGAGCTCTCGAAGAAAAGATGTTGACTACAAGTCAAAATGTTTCGGTGGCTTGATCAGGCGACCGGAACGCGTTCTTATTGTTGCGTAATCACTCTGGCCATTGACCGATGCGCCATTTGATTCTCGTAAAGCTTGTTGTACGTTATGGTATCGCCTTTGGTACTTTACTTTTGCCTTACACCAATCGAGAACATAGGGTTCCGCAGTGTCACAATCCTTCAAATATTCTGCTCCATCAAGGTCATCTTTCTCCAGCCACAGTTCCTTTATACGTTTATCAACGTGAAAACAAGAGTCATCACTCACCGTCATCGCATTTGCATATGTACGATCCGACCACGTTCTCGCACGCGTGCGGACACGGCTTGGGTTCCTGCTTGCACTCGTCAATGTCCGTGCAGTGCGCGCCGTCGTCCGCCAGCGCGTACCCGTACGGACACGTGCAGCGGTACGAGCCCGGCGTGTTGTGGCAGCGGAACGGGCACATCGCGCGGCCCTCGGCGCACTCGTCGATGTCCACGCACGTCTGGGGAAGGGAGACATTTAATTATATGAATGACAAGAGGAGCGATATTAAACAGTCACAATATAACCCGGTTAAGTACTTAACTATACTCAAATCTCAAACTTATCTTGCTTAAAAAATAATTCTTGTCAGATATGATGTATTTTGGATTTACATGTTACGATGCGGTCTCTTTTGGCCGCATTTTGTAGTTCGCCGCCTAAATTTTAAATTAATAGGAATGGTTTTAAAAAGAAAAGCTGTGACTTTGGGACTTTTTCACCGAATTACGATTTGAAATGGTTGATTTTCTCATTTTACTATGTAACATAATTTTGGATAAATATTTATACAATATTTATTATCTTGTAAATAAACATTATTTTTCTGTTTAAATAAACCCAGTCCACATATATTACATATTTATTTTTAATAAACTGCTCGCTCTGGCGTCCGAAAAACTTCCCAATTAAGAAGACGGAGCTTAAATTTAAAATTAATAGGAATATTTTAAAAACATTCCTAATAATTTTAAATTTAGGCGGCCAACTACAAGATGCGGCCAAAAGAGACCGCATCGTAACATACATACCAAAAATGATATTTCAGTATGAAATTGGCTAATAAAAGTCTGGCAAAGAAGTCAATACACCCACCTGCTCCGGTCCCTGCGTGAATCCCTTGTTGCACCTGCACTCGTACCCGCCCGGCGTGTTCGCGCACGTGCCGTTCCCGCACACGCGCGCGTCCGCCGCGCACTCGTCCGCGTCCGCGCACGCCAGGCCCGCCGCGTCCAGCGTGTAGCCCGCGGGGCACTCGCACCGGAACGAGCCGTCCGTGTTCACGCAGCGCCCGCCGCGACACACGTCTGGACGCACCTTGCACTCGTCAAGGTCCTGGGGACATCATAGTACAGATATAACTCGCAATCTATAGGTACGGTGGAACACAGAGAAAGGTGTACAGGAGAGTTTTTAAGGTTGAGATTTTTACAAAAACTACTTGACCTATTGCAAAAATTATTTCAGTGTTTATTAGATAAAAGTTAAAACTATGTAACTATAAAATAATTATTAAATTCGGTCCAGTAGTTTTTGAGAAAATCTCAACCTTATTCAGGCCCCCTGTATACTTATCTCTGTCTTCGACTGTACATATAATAAGACTGTAAAAAAAGAGTCTGTATATTGGATATTTTCTGAACAGCATATATTGTATATCGAAGCCCAAATCAAGTGTCTTATTTTGTAAACAAAAACTACCATACCCTACTAACATTTTAAGCTTTTCTGTGATTATTGCATAGTTATTTTCACATTGGATCACTTTGTTTTCACAATGATGAACAAGGTTCGATCAATCAGCTCCTTCAGTGTTACATCGCAACAGGTAATTAGACGATCATAGTTGTTTACAATATGAGACACTTGATTTGGGCTGTGGTAAACACGTACGGTGGAGCACAGAGAAAGGTGTACAGGAGAGTTTTTAAGATTTAGATTTTCTCAAAAACTACTTGACCCATTGCAAAAACTATTTCACTGTTTGGTAGATAAAAGTTAAAACTATGTAGCTGTAAAAGAATTATTAAATTCGGTCCAGTAGTTTTTGAGAAAATCTCAACCTTGTTGAATCTCTGTCTTCGACTGTTAAATACATACATATTAAGTTTGAAAAGGCCATCAATTTGAAGTAGGTACCTAACACAAATTATTACCATAGAGCCATATATCGCGCCCGTTTTTCAAAATAAAAACGATAACTTATGATTTATTTATGATAGGACAAACTAGTATGTAGTATATGTACGTCGTATATGTAGTGTATGTAATTTATTGTAGTATTATTTACAATTTATTGTATTATTATTTATATAAATATAATGTATACTCCTGCTCTTTGTAAATACCATTTGTTTTTCAATTATTTTTCATTTTATTCTTCTTGTATTTCTACCTCTTTCACTTTACTATGCTAAATTCCATCAACAGGTGGTTGCCTGGAAGAAATCGCGATAAGGCCGCCAAAATTGTACATATTGTTTTGTATTTCTGTATTGTAATTGTTTGTGTCTTTTATGTACAATAAAGTGTATTTGAATTTGAATAACTTACGATATTCTCAAAACATTACTGAAATGATGTGTATAGTGTTGTTACCTCCTGCACGACTGTGGGCCTGCCCATCCCGCCGGGACACACGAGCAGGAACTCGGGCGTGTCGGGCGCCGGGCAGCGCTCGCAGTAGCGGCCCCAAGCGGCGCCTGAAGAACATACACCACACGTAAATAAAATAAATATTAAATTATAAATAAAAACCATTGATCTCATATAAACAACTAGATACACAGTCTGCCTTCTAAAATGTCCGAGCGCAAAGAAGGCCCAAACGGATGAATGGACCCTCTGTTGCTTTATTGGGCATTATTTAGACGTTAACAATGTACTCTTATTTGGACGTTTTTTAAATTGTTTTAGTAAGACCTTTGTGTATCTAGTTGTTTATAGGAGATTAATGATAAAAACACACAAAATGGTAAGATTTCGAGGTTATCTTTCTAGTAACCCGCCCTTGTAGCACGAGTCGCGTTAGCGATCGACGCAACGTTGCGGAGCTGTCAAAGTGACATTATTACAAGGCGTTTGACATTAGTTTGACAGCTCCGCGGCGTTGCGTCGATCGCTATCGCGACTCGTGCTAGCCCCGCTGAGCTCGCTCTTACAAACGTTACTTCACGTTTTTCAAAATACGCTTGACAGTTGAAAGTGCGATCTCACGCTAAACTTTATTTAAGTAACTATATAGCATGTACGTATATGTGTATTTATTTATTTTAGTTATATAGGTTTACCTATAGAGATATATATATATACATACTTTATATAAGTAATTTATCAAATATGTATTTTGGCTAAGTATATAATTACTGTATGACACTGTATACACTTGTTCTGCCTGCTCCAGATCTCGTATCTCTCTCTCTCACTGGTTTGCTGGTAGACAACTCTATCGTAGAGTTAAGCACACCTTATGTACATCCAATTTTTATTTCATGTAACGTGTATTTATTTTGTGTACATTAAAAAATTACAGAATTACATAAACTTGTGCCAAAAACCAGTTTGTTGTCGTATTTTGGTAAGTTTCGTGCCTTCACGTCGTCCCCGAGGCCCGCTCGTCGTCGCCCACACACTCGGTACCCACCGTCCGAGCAGCAGCACTCCGCGCGGCCCAGCTGCAGCGGCCGGGCGCGGTGGCAGCGCCCCGAGGACCACTCGTCGTAGCACAGCTCCTGCCGCTCGTCCACGCACAAAGCACGCGTCTTGTCGAAGCGCCATCCAGACGGACAGTCGCACACGTACCTGATGTACATACAACAATAATTATAACAGAGGTAAGAAATTACGTCTGCACTGGGGCTGGAGAGTCAAGTATGAACATGGCATAACCTAATCACATTATTACTGTCCAGTCACACTGGTGACATTACCACTTGTGACTAAGTTATTTTCAATTTCAATTTAACACGTCCACAGACCCGTACAAAAAAAACTGTTTTGATTTCATTGTAAGTCCCGCCTATTATTTCGCTATACAAGTCGAAATACATCAAATTTGTTATGTGAGCACTTCAACACTGGGTGGAGCGCTCTGAGCACTCTTCTGAAGACAATGACGTGAATGGACAGCAGCATCCACCAAAGACATCATATTTACTTACCTTCAGAAAGAAATACCCGTAGTGCGGATCTGGTAAGCACATACTGTTTTCACCTTGCCACATATGTGGGACACGGGTTTCGGAAGCTAGTTCGTCGTGCTCCATATATGGGGCACTGGACAGTGAACGTGTTAACTTAATTTATGTTAATAATAAAATGTATTTAAAAAAAATTGCAAAATCAGCAACGTATATCCACCATTCCGTATTCTTAGCGCGCGAAATTCGTGCCAACCTAAGAAATGCGCTAAAACGCTAGTATGCCGCACACACAGACGATTTAATAAGTAACAAGGTGACAGCGCGCTGTCACCGTGCCTAAGGCCCGATGGCACGAGCCTCGCGCGTGAACTTAGTATATGTGACTCACCCGCCGTTGAAGTTGCGGCACTCTCCGCCCGCGCACGCGTACGGGATGTCCTTGCACTCGTCGCGGTCCACGCAGCGCTTGCCGGACAGGCGCCAGCCCTCGCCGCACGAACACTCGTAGCTATAAGCAGTAGGCGATTTTAGGCTTTTTTGTAGGCGAGGCATATTTGGCAGATCAATGCTGATATGCCCACTTAGTTGTATTACCCTTGTTAATGGTTTTAAAAAATTGTCCAATGCGTTTTTGAATGAGTTAACTGAGATGGCAGACTTCCGGAGTTCCAAGCTTGAACAACTCTGTTGTTCAGGAAGTGACGAGCGACATTAGTGCTGAATTAGGACATATTGATAATTAGCTGTTCTTCCATAATAACAAAATAAAAATATGATATAGTTCGGTGTTGTAATGTTGGACTACATCTGTGAAATATCATTCATCTGAGCCACTCTGTGTCGCGGAAAGCATGTTTGCCACAGTTCACACAGTGAGCCACATGTTCCGTGGCCTCAGAGTCGGACCTTAGTCGCATGTAACAACTTCATCTTCATCAGTCTATTTATATTGCCCCACTGCCCGGGCACAGACCTTCCTTTACATCGAGGGAGCTGGGGCCATAATCCACCACGGGGCCCACAACGGATTGGCGGATTTCACATGCCTTAGAATTTTCTTCTTCTTCCACGGCATTCAGGTTTCATCACGATGTTTTCTTTCACCGTTTTGAGAGCACTCGGTAAATGTACGTAAGTTTTTCCGTCGAAAAAACCGAGGATAACTCATTGATACATGGCTGCCCTGGCTGGGGATCGAACCTGGGACCTCCGTATTGCAAGTCCAGTGACCCAACCACTAAGCCACCGAGCTCTTGATGTAACAACTTACGCCACGTAAAGACCTCATGTAACCACTAAAAATATAGTTGTAAGTCATCATCATCATATTTAGCTCCTATGAACCCAATATTGGACATAAGCCTCCCCTCAAATTTCCACTGCTTCCAAGCGACTCTGCATGTCGCTAGGCTTCATGAGTGCGGTTCAATCACATTGTAGATCTTTGTGACTGCCAAAAAACATTTGAATTTAAACTACACGAGTATAATTCTCGACTTACCCTCCGTTAGTGTTAGTGCAGGCGGGCGTGCCGTCGCGTCCGCACGGGTGCGCGTGCTCCGTGCACTCGTCCACGTCGCGGCAGTTGCGTCCGTCGGGCGTGAGCGCGTAGCCCGGCGAGCACTCGCAGCGGAATGAGCCCACGGAGTTGCGGCAGCGCCCGTTGCGGCACACCATGCCGCCCTCGCGACATTCGTTGATGTCTGTGGGGGAAGTTATATGATACATACGACTATACGTATATAATCGACTTTCACCAGCAATCAGCGGAATGTAGAGACACTACTGCATGCGGGCGAATTTCGTGCCACCGTACAAGTACATATAACATTGATTCAACCTTGTAACTGGAATGTATAGTCGAAAACACACCTAGTGTTATAGTACAATCTCAGCATTTGGTAAGACATAAGAGTTATAGTGTTATTCATGTGCTGTCGAATATACATACAGATATTGCCTTTTAATTAGACTATATATGTATGTACACAGCATGACCGATTTAGAATACAATATTGCTATTTACATTTCGACAAAATATGTGTATATAATATAACAATAAGATTATATCGTATCATAATGCATTCCTTTGCCTCCAGCCCCGTTGGCACAAAAATCGCGCGCGTACAAAAAGACTTAATGAATCAGGCAATAACACCAATGATAAAGTATCTACTGATAATGATTTCTTTGGTCCCGCAGCGGGTGCGACAACTTCCGATACCGGACAATAATCCTCAATTATTCCTCACATTGTTTGTATTCTCTAGTTGATAAGTTTTCATGTCATGTACCTATTATTGGCTGCGTAGAAAATATGTTCTGTAACAACTTTTGACCATGCTGCTGCACAGCTGTTGGTAATCCAAACTTGTAAAATAAATAAATAAATTGTGACGGTGAGTGACCTATGCAGTCGTTGTTCGCGCCTGGCTTGAAGCCGTCGTCGCAGTGGCACGCGTAGCCGCCGGGCGTGTTCTCGCACGTGCCGTTGCGGCACACGGGCCGCGGCCGCGCGCACTCGTCCACGTCGCGGCACGCGTTGTCGCGCAGCGTGTACCCGGGCTTGCACTCGCATCTGACAATAGAGACATGGAGTTAAATGAAGATTTATTTAAAGAACTCGACAGTTCGTCATTTGCCAATGTCATGTTACAGAATATTCAAAATATCATGTCTTCTCTTCTTCCAGGGGAGTCGCCGTAGCGTCATCACTCTGGACGCAACAGTCACGGTCACTCCCGAGCTCGTAGCGGGACTCTTGACTATAGCGCCAAACTTCAGATCCTGCATGAATCCTCCAATAATATCACTATACTGTCATTCGCGAACATTTTCTGATTAATTTAACGTGATATTAAACACAAAAGAACCACATTACATACTCATTTATTCGGCCTTAGGTACACTATGGAACACTTGGTTACGTCATGTTTCTTACATATTATATATTTTTATATATTAATTATATAGCAAAGAGCAGCACAGTAACGCTGTTCTTAATCTGAAAATTATCAAATAATTTCACAACCGTCGTTTCCCGCCATTTTCAAAAGCCCATTATTTCACTATATATAGCAATACAATAAACGCATTCAAACAGAACGGTCGTTTAATTAGCAGACAGACGTCAATTAGCAAATCTCACCTGTAAGAGCCGACTGTGTTCCTGCAGTCCCCGTGTTCGCACAGGCGCCTCTCCTCGCACTCGTCCACGTCCTCGCACTCGTCGAGCGCGCCCGTGAGGCTGTAGCCCGCGGGGCAGCGGCACTGGTACGCGCCGGGCTGGTTCACGCACTGCGCCAGGCCGCGGCACGGCGCCGGCGAGCCCAGGCACTCGTCCACGTCGCGGCACAGGTGCGACGTCGTGTCGTGCTCGTACCTAAAACGATAAATGTTTATATTTTAAACCTCTTATTGGATAATTAATCATACTCCATTTGACTCGTTAACAAATACTTGGGTACCTAAGTGTTACGGACTGGCGACCTTTTGTGCCATGTTTTTATAACTAATTTATTTATCTCTGTCATCCTTTTCTGCCATTGTAAACGCCACGATCAACACCTAAATTCCTTCTAAATTATACCATCTATCTTGAAATTAAGCCTTTTATTTACCAGCGAGCCCAGCTCCTCAACACTAAGCATATATTGTATACAACTTTGTAGAAATTACCGATAATTTGATTCTCAGTTTGACAATATTATAATTTTTAATATTGAATATTAGATAGAAACTGTTGTAATACTGGCATGCATTTTATAGTTAATTTTGTAGTTCTTTTACAATTTTCTATCTGACGGTCAGCATTACATTGTTTCATCTTCATTCTTGTCACTTCAATAAATAATCTTCATCAGTCTACACTATTTTTCCGTTTTATTACGCTTATCCCTATAAATTCCCAACAGAAACATTACTATTATTTTCGGATATTTTCTATTAATTTTAATTTAATTTTTACCCAAACTGACGATAAAATTATAGATACTTTTAGATAATAGTAAATAAATTCATGATCGTCTATGAATAGCAACACGACTTTCTAATATACATGTCAGTTCAATCTGTGTTATACTAACCCGTGATCACATCCGCACTGGAATCCCGTGGGCGTATCATGGCACCTGCCTGGCTTGCACAGCTGCGGCATGATATCGCACTCGTCTATCGGGCGGCTCTCATTGGTCACCGGGTTCTTGTATTCGCCGGGCTTCTCCCCGCACAGCTCCGTGTACGCGTGTGACCCACGCTCGGGGCACGCCTCGCACGGGGCGCCCCACGCGTGCCCCACGCTGCAGCAGCACAGGTACTTGGTTTGGGGCACGCCGATCGCGTTGGAGCAACGCCCGCTGTCGTTGTCGTACTCCATGTAGCATTGGCGTTGGCGCACGTCCACGCACTCCTCTGAGGAAGTTATGGAGAAAAGGGTCGTAAGGAATAGGTTTACTGTTGGTTCTGCTGAAAGTTTTTGCCACTTTTCTCCTCAACGTCAAAATCAATATAAAGTCAAATTATTATTTATTGCAAGTAAAAATAATTAGTTATTTATTGCAAGTAAGCACGTTGTGTACATTTTTGCACGTCAACATATTTCTTTATACATAATTCTTTTTTGTCAGGAATCAGAATAATATCTCTTTATTGCGAGTAAATACATTTTGTATTTTAGTTCAGTATTTTTTTTGAATTTACATTTACACCACTTTGCAAGAAATGGTGCACGTTGAGAGTTTTTTTTTGCAATTTTTTCTCCTCAGCGTTGGCACCATTTCCTTGCAAAGTGTTGTAAATGTAAATTAAAAAATATTACTGAACTAAAATACAAAATGTATTTACTCGCAATAAAGAGATATTATTCTGATTCCTGACAAAAAATAATTATGTACGTATATTATATGTAAGTATTGTACACATACGTATTATCAGAAGAATATAGAGGCATGGTAAGAAGACATAGAATTGGTGCGTAAGTAAAGTACAACGTGTTAAAAAAAACACATGGCACAAAACTCGCGCACGTCCAGTAAATATCGCGCGAAATTCGTGCCATTGCGTATGGTAGTCGAATTACTTGCGCAAATATACTTGTAAGAACTAAACTTGCTCTGCTCAAGTATCTTCATCCTATCACGCGTATTTACATACTTAAAAGCAGTTACCCAACTAGCTGTAATGTAAAATTTAGTTTGTTAACGAAATAAACATTTGTCATTTTCATCTTCCACCACACGTCGTCACAACCCACAGTATAGGTACTTGTGCAAGCCTAAGTAAATCTATGTGTGACTGGAGTAAGCGCAAACTGAAATGAAATGAAATGAAATGAAATGAAATTTATTTGTAAATATGGGTTAATGCAGATATTATACAGTTGTGGTAGTATCACCATATTCGGCCCTAAGGCGTACAAATTTTGTAGTAGCAAAATTATTTTAATTTAATCTAAGTACCTATTATTAATTACATGTCAAAAGTCAATTTAAAATGTCAAACATATTATATCTACATTTACTATATTAAAGGTCTCTTGAAAATGGCGGGAAACGACGGTGCGAAATTGTTTGATAATTTTTCTTTTAACGTCTACAGGGACTATTTTGTGTTTAATATCACGTTAAATTAATCAGAAAATGTTCGCGAATGACAGTATGGTGAAGTTATTGGAGAATTCAAGCAGGATCTGAAGTTTGGCGCCATGGTCAAGATTCCCACTACGAGCTCGGGAGTGAACGTGACTGTCGAGCTGCTTCGTCCACAGTGATTGACGCTACGGCGTCTCCTGTGGATGAAGACATGAAGACGCTGCTACCCAGGGTGATGACGCTTCGGCGACTCCCCTGGAGGAAGATAGAAGACTATTTATACATTGAATTTTTTGTAACATGACATTGGCAAATGACGAACTGTCGAGTCCATTAATAAAATAAATAAATAATACTATATTAAAATTTTTAAAAAACACTCATGGCTAGATTTAATTGAATTAATGTCACAGTATATCATCAAGGAAGTCAGTCAATTTATAATAACATTTATCTAAAAGCAATTTATAAAGTTTAGCTTTAAACTACGAGTATACTCACTCCCGCTCGGCATGGCGACGTATCCCTCCGGGCACAGACACACGTACGAGCCCGGCATGTTGCGGCACACGCCCGGGCCGCACACCCCGACCCCCTCGCCCTCCTCCAGCCCCTCGCCCCGCCCCCCGACCCCGCCCCCCGCGCCCCCGCCCCCCGCCGCGCACTCGTCCACGTCCTCGCAGCGCCGCTCGTCCGCCGCCAGCCGCCAGCCCGCGGCGCACGCGCACACGAACGAGCCGAACGTGTTCGTGCACGTGCCGTGCTCGCATAGCGACGGGTGCTGCGCGCACTCGTCGATGTCGGCCAGTGTCACTACGTACGATGGCTGGACAGACAGATATATCGTATTGAAAAGACATTGCCACATTTCAATGGAGTTACCCCCACCTATAAAACTACGTGACCATTTAAGCTGTACCTATCATTTTTTGGGGGACTTATTACAGGTTTCATATTGCATAATCATAATCAGCATCATTTTCTACTACTCTCGCAACTCCTATAGAAGAATAACAAAAACAATGAATAAATCGCTTCGATTTGTTACTATTCTCTGAATTCTTAATTAAGCTGTTTTTTTTTCGAATCGCAACTTGTACAAAACTTTATTTTAAACCAATAATTTTAATAAAAAAACGGAGATATTTTTACATTTATTCGTTATCTTGTACAACTTGCGGTTGATGGTGGGGCAGAATCTGGCATAGTCATGTAATTTTTGACAGTTAAAACTGGTATAGATGTAGACAATAAATAAATTTGATATCTCCACAAACGTAACCTTTGGAGCGAGGTGAGATATCTCAGGGCGCCTGTCACTAGTAGCATATCAAATGAAACCAGTTGATTTATCTGTTACTTAACTCCTTGAAAAATAATTACACACATTTGAAAATCAGAAATCTGATAGTAAAACGTGACGTCGTAAGAGGCGGTCCAGCAATGGACTGATGATGATGACGAGTAGCATCGTATACTGACCGGTTCTAGCACTGGCTGGTAGCCTGGCCCGCCGGGACACAGCTGGCGGTACTCCTCGGAGCCGGGGTCGGGGCAGCGGTCGCAGTAGTTGCCCCACGCCGCGCCTGCGCACACAACACAACATTACAACAATATTCAGAAACAGTTTTGTGCACAAGCATAATGTGAGCCCTTTCTTTCGTACGTTGAGAAAGGTGTACAGTCGACAGCAGATCAATGGTAACACTTGCAGTACGATTTCAAGTCTTACGACGCAAATAATAAGAACTGTCAAAAGTAGAAAGTGTTACTGTCTGCTGTCGACTGTACAGGAGAGTTTTTAAGGTTGAGATTTTCTCCAAAATACTTGACCTATTACAAAAATTATTTCACTATTTGATAGATAAAAGTTAAAACTATGTAAATGTAAAAGAATTATTAAATTCGGTCCAGTAGTTTTTGAGAAAATCTCAATCTTATTGAGGCCCCCTGTATACTTATCTCTGTCTTCCACTATCGACTGTACTCTAGGTAGTTTGTGACGTTTTTGTGTGTGTTTAGGGTGATTTATGTGTGTTTAGGGATGATTATGGTGTTTGGGTTGATTTGTGCGTGTTTTGAGATGATATGGGTGTGTTTTGGGTTGATTAGGGTGTGCTTTGGTATGTTACTGACCCACAGAGCAGCAGCACGCGGCCATGGTGCCCTCCTCGGAGAGCTCGTCGCTGTCGCGGCAGAACTCAGCGCCGGCGCGCAGCTCCACCTTGCCGTAGCAACGAGCCTTGCGCGAGTCTGACAATTATAATAACTATTTAGTACCAAAATAATTATTATAGAGTTTTATTACTTAATACCGCGTACATATTGGTGAAACGAATGATTGCTGCAGTTTAGCATAAAAGTACTAAAGTACAATTAACAAATTCTGTTTCATGGTACATTGTACCAATGTGGACAGCAAATTCTTTCAATGCATGTTACATTGTATGATACTTTTCAGCATTATGTACAGGGCAATACATGTCATGTTCCAGTGGCAATGCTCAAACTTTCTACCGACTGCTAAAAGACAACTCGGAAACCGTTAAATATTAAATGTAATCATGTGTCTTCTTGACAAGGGTTGATCATTGCTGATATTCATGCCGCGCGTTTCTTATGTTCATAGATTCCAATTAGTATACTCAATGTGCTACACGCTTGGGTAAAATTGTGTTGCTACACTGTATATAATTATGACATCTTATTATATTATACATACATATTATGGCATAAATAAAAAAATAAAAGTCGTGTATATCGTCGTTTTTTTTTAAATATAAATATCCCCCAAAAATGGGTGCCATTGGACGGTCGCCGGCGTCGGGGCAGACCTCGGCGTAGGTGGAGAGACGATGTCGTTAAATACAGGGATGGGTGGCTGGAAGAGGCTCAGTACAGGGATGGATGGAAGAGGAGGGGGGAGATCTTTGCCCAGCAGTGGGGCAATTAATAGGTTTCAAAAAAAATAGTAGTGTAATATAGTTGAGTAACTTTTTTTTGGGAAAAAGGTATCATTTGGGAGGGGGGGGGGGGGGGGGCAAGTATGAGCATTGGTCTTACCGTAGCACGCGGTTCCGTCTGAGACCAGGTCGTAGTTGGGCGGGCAGCGGCACGCGTACGAGCCCTGCGTGTTGACGCACTGCCCGTACTGGCACGACTGCGGCGACTTGCACTCGTCCACGTCCGTGCAGTTGAAGCCCGGCATCACTGCAACGACAACAAAACACGCAATGAATTGTCATCAATTTTCATCAATCATCAAAAGACATTGCCATTTAAGCTGTACCTATCATTTTGTTGGGGACTTATTACAGGTTTCATATTGCATAATCATAATCAGTATCATTTTCTACTACTCTCGCAACTCCTATAGAAGAATTACAAAAAACAATGAATAATTCGCTTCGATTTCTTACTATTATCTGAATTCTTAATTAAACTGTTTTTTTTCGAATCGCAACTTGTACAAAACTTTATTTTAAACCAATAATTTTAATAAAAAACGGAGATATTTTTACATTTATTCGTTATCTTGTACAACTTGCGTTTGATGGTGGGGCAGAATCTGGCATTGTCATTTGACTTTGATATCATCATCAGTCTATTTATATTGCCCCACTGCTCGGGCACAGACCTTCCCTTACATCGAGGGAGCTCTGACCATGATCCACCACGAGGGCCCAGTAAGCCGCCAATGGATTTCTAGGGCATGCAAGTTTCATCACGAGGTTTTCCTTCACCGTTTTGAGAGCACTCGGTATTTGTATGTACGTAAGATTTAATTAAAATAATTTAAAATCATGTGTTTAATTTAATAATAAAAAAATATTTAAAATAATGCGTCAAATACGCCATTATAGAAGCTCAGCTAAAGCTAGAATGTAAGACACGTGAACAAAGTGATCGCCCTTAATATACTCTAAGTAATGTCGTGGACTAACTCTTAGATATAAGTGTCAATTTATAGAAATTTACGTCAAAATCAAATCATATTTAGGCTAGATCGTAATGTGAATAAAGTCATATTTTGGCACTTTGTTTAATAATGAATAATAATAAAATACGCCCTTATGAATTGACTAGGGTATAGTTGGATCCCGAGCTGTAAGGCGTCTCGTCCAGTGTTCCGAGGCGCCTTAAGCGGAGGTACAGGGGTAGACCCCCGAGAAGGGCCCACGCGGGCGGCCGCGGACGAGGTTGTGGTATTTGGCGCTGCGTTCCCACAACCTCGTTCCAAACGCGATGCGTTTATTTATTTATTTATTTATTTATTTATTTATTTATTTGATTCACTAGCATTACAGAAACACTCTTATTCACTAGGTAAATCTACGTCAATAAATTATTATACAATATTTAGGACAACACAGGTCAAATTATTATAACATAAATTAGGACAATCAGCCACTCACACATTCATACCCTCACAAAACACCACAATCTCCCGCCAAACACTCCTCCACCTGTCAGCGAACACATCACACTGCGGTGCCGATGCCAGGAGCTCCTCTATCCACGCGCACGCGGCCACGAGCGGCGAGTGGCGGTGTGCCGCCCGCCCCGTGCGCGCCACGGGCACCGCCAGCAGCCGGTGTCCGCGCGCGCGCAGATACCGGTCCGGCACAGACAGGCTGCACACACGCGACACTAACTCCGGACAGTCGCTCTCCCCTCGCAGAATAGCGCAGACGACAGTCATCAGACCGACATTGCGCCTCACCTCTAAGGAATTGTATCCCAAAGCACCTAACAGAAATTTGGTGGGGTACATAAAAGGATAGTATCCGCACACTCGTTTGTACAGAAAGCGGAGAAACGCTTTCTGTACCTTCTCCAGTAGAAGCTTGTAAAGCGCTTCATGGGGACTCCAGACGATAGAAGCGGTCTCAATCTTGCTCCTGACGAGTGCGGAATAGACCAGCTTAATAGCTCCGGTATCTTTAAAGTCCCTGGCATTGCGCAGAACGAAGCCCAACCGCCTGTAGCACTCAACAGCAGTAGCCCTAATGTGATCATTAAAGGTCAACTGGGAGTCAAAGAGGACTCCTAGGTCCCTTACCGATCCGACACGCTCAATTGGATCGACACCCAGTATATAATCGACGTGAATGGGCCTCAAAGCTCTCGTGAAGGACATGACATTACACTTAGTGACATTAAATAGAAGCTTGTTTGAGGCGCTCCACCGGAACACGGCGTCAATATCCTCTTGCAGGTTTCTACTATCGGACAACTCCTTTATACTACCTATCAACTTTAAGTCATCCGCATAGAGAAGAGCCTGGCAGTGCTTAAGTACGTTAGTCAGGTCGTTAATCATTACCAGAAAGAGGAGAGGACCGAGGATTGACCCCTGACTCACCCCGGAGCGCGTATGATAAGGACCGGACACATAGCAACCATGTCGAACATACTGTTGCCTGTCGCGCAGATAGTCAGCGAAGAATCGCAACAAACCCGGCGCGAAACCGAAAGCACACAACTTGTCCAACAGCACGTCGTTATCCACTCGATCAAACGCCTTCTTGAAGTCGAGATAAATCACGTCGATTTGCGTACCTTTGTCCATTTGTCCAGATATTATATCCACCAATGTCAGTAAGTTTGAATTAAGCGTTGAACACCTTGGGGTTTTAGTGGGTATAGGACCGTATTTTTACAACGCCCTTATACAGCCGCAATCATTTATGTAAGTTAAATGTTCTAATATTTTGAATTTTATTTGTGACAATGCCCCTATACAGCAGCTATTTTCTTATTTTATCTTTCGAATTATTGGGACATTTAATAAATACATAGATTTATTTATATATACATATTTAACTAAATTGGATCAAGTGTAGACTACCTACACTTATCAAAGATTTAAATCTCTGATGTGAGTCATATTCTTCGCCTAAATAAGTTTGGCGCCCGGTTTCATTGTACGATACCAAATTGTTGTTGACATAACCAAGTGCTCTGTAATGTTCCGTATGGTTAGAAATAAAGTATATGAATATGAATATATTCTGGCGGGAGTCCCACATACTCACCGCGCGCCCCTCCTCATTGGCGCGGTGAGATGCGAAAAGCATTTCCCCAAGTAAAAAAAAGGGGTATAGTTGTATAATGAGTGCTTGTGTACTGACGGTCGTCTACGCTGTCCGACTGGTATCCCTTGTCGCAGATGCACTTGAACATGCCGTACGTGTTGACGCAGCGACCGAACACGCACACGTTGTCGAACGTAGCGCACTCGTCCATGTCTGCACACACAAACACACACAAATAAAATAAATGAAAACGTTATTTTAATAAAAAGTATAAATATAGGTCCCTTTTTTACCTACAATTTATAAGAAAATTATAATTAAAGTGTGTGCGTCGGCGAGGCACCTTCTTTGACAGTTAGAGCAACTATGTATGTATTTATGGATGTAAGTATTTATGTACAAAATGTTGTATGCATGTGTAAAATTTATATATTTTTACATTTACTATATACATTTGAAAAAAATACATGTATAAAAATATATAATGCCAATTACATAACAACGCAAAATGAATTTCAATTAAACATGTACCAAATATTATATAGTATATATAAAAATGAATATAAAATAGATAACAAAGGTTAACTTAAAATTTCGAGTCTATGTCTGTATGTTATATATATAATGTACGTATTTATATATCATGCATATGAATTTGTATTACTATGGTGACGGAATTAGCTGTATCTATTTTTATGTTGTTACTATTTGTGAGAACCTGTAATTGGATTTTTATAAGTATTAATTATTGTGTGTTTTGGTATTCTAATGCTGTTGGTTTTCCTACTAAAATAAAATAAAAATAAAATAGCATTGCTACTGACCAAGACACGATCGTCCCTCCGTGGACTTTGTGAACCCTACGTCGCAGTCGCACTCGTACCCGCCGGGCGTGTTAGTGCAGTGCCCGTTCTCGCACAGCGTCGGGTCGTTCGAGCACTCGTCGATGTCCACGCACGAGTAACTGATACATAAATAATATAACAATATACACATGGGCAGAGCACATGCTGAGCTGGGACCTGTTTGGCACTGCTACACGCACCGTAGTTATACACCGCGACTTTTTAGTGGCTTCGGAGCCGAAGCGTACATACTCTACCCGATGTATACTATCGATACATACTATTAAAAATAAATAAAAAAAATATTAAAAATACGTAAATTAAAATAATTAGGCATTATTAAATAGTCCGATTTTGTAGTGTATACTCTCACTTCATTCAACTGAAGCAGCGGCGGCTTCAATGTCCTATCGGCATTAGTAAAGGATACAATAAACCAATGACATGCGCCCGCGCCATCCGAAATCCCGCCCACATCGCACCCCTTTACTATTTTGATTTTTGCCGCTCCGCAATCAGTTGACCGGAAGCAAGCGAGCGAGTGTCCGCGTCGCATAATTAATTACGGAACGGGTCCCGGAAGCCCTGAAGTTCTTTCGTTATCGGTGCAATGAGTAACCCTCATTATCAGTACTCAAATGTGGAGTGGTTAGGTATGGTACGTTTTTATGCCATTGCCAACAATAACTTGGAAGAAGCAAGGCGCTTGTACGCCCAGCCAGAGCACCTTTTTGGAACCCCAAATACCTGCTACAGCGACGATACTATCAGCAACACAGCGTTTGTATTCTCGATCATGGCCAATTTAGAATACCTACACACGCCCAAGGACGGGGTCATCCACATTTAACAGCTGCTGCGCTCGAAGATCGTATTTTATCAATGAAGAAATTAGATACTAGTGTGTGTGCGGGCTGTGTTGCGTGCGTGCGTCGGAGTGGAGGGGTGCGGTGTTGCAATGTCAAGGTCACGCGGCTCGTAAGTAGTATACAATTCAAATGTTGCAGCGAGTACTAGTAATTTGGACATTTCTCCAACATACTATTTTGTCTTCATTTTAGTTTTTTTTTACCTCGTTTTTTTAAATTAATAGTATTTATCGATAGTATACATCGGGTAGAATAGGTACGTTTCGGCTCCGAAGCCACTAAAAATTCACGGTGTATATTTCATTATTTTATCAGTTTTTCTGTACAATGTGTATGTATGTGTGCTGTGTTGTGTCAAATAAATGGTCATTCATTCATTCAATATAACTCGTCCTTCAGGAGATTGAAGAGGAAAGCTCCACAAGATTTGCTGCGAAACTCAACAGCGGACTAGTCACTGGACTCGTACCGCGCAAGCCAATGGATAAATTCATAAAGTGCAGCTGAATGTCCCTGTGACAAATTGCGGCAAGTAAAGAAGCTTTAAAAAAAACTCGTCCTAGGTACCGCTGGGGCGACGAGGTGCAGAAGGACCTGCGAGAACTGACAGAGACAGGCTGCAGTGGCGTTCTGCGGAGTCGGAGGCCAAGGTCCACTTTGGGTCACTGAGCCAGCGGTGTATCCTTGCGCTGATCAACCCATCTGGTAGAGGGGCTCACACTACATAATGGTTCGTGGTAATTCGTCTACGGTCCCAAGGGTGTTGCCGCTAAGGGATGAAGAGGGGGGCAGCTTCTCTCTTCCTAGAGTTTTATGGTCTCTGTATCCACGGTTCATACTTTCTCCGTCCACCATTTATATCAACTTGCCCCTTGCCTGCCTCTACCAAGACCCTCTTGGCTATTGGCTGGCGGCGCCCTTGACCAGCTTACAGCTACTTCAGCTTACATTAAAGTATTGTACAACTGCACCAGACCATGGTTATTAGGTTCTCAAAACGATTAAATTATACCATGTCATATTGTGTGTGACAGGGACAGTGCTATTGCGTTGGTGTAGTGTTGTCTCTGTTCGGCGCATCATTACATGACAAGGTTTTTTTTTAAATGGCAGTCTCAAAATGTTACGTTTTTTGTATCAGTTTTTATTATTTAATGGTTCTAATTTTTATTTTTATTCGATAGAATAATTCATAATTCATTTATTGCACCCATATTAGGTACATAACATAGTTACAGTTCCCAATACATGTGCGCGCCCCCCTATCGGGCAGCAATATGGGAAGGCAGCTCAACATTGGACTATTGGAAATCATTCATAAAAAAATCCTATATACTTGCACTAGACCAAAGAGACTAAGTCCTCTCGATCATAGTAGACGGTGTTATTCAATGGAATTGCACCCAAAATAAAATTCCACCCCAGAACACATCTGATTATGGCTGAAGAGCCGATGGCAGATATAAATTGGAAAAAAAAAAAAAAAAATCCATGCAATGTATAGTTACTTGTATATTAACATTTGATTCAAAGTTTTTATATAAATACATAAAGTAGTAATTAAATAAAGTAGTAATAGTGTAGTAGTTATAGTGGAGATATCCCCTCTCCTCTGCCGTATCCCTTGTACCCCGTATCACAGAGGCACATAGCAGAGCCGCCGTTATTGGTGTCATACGTTGCAATAGCTCAAATAGTTTCTGAGACAATCTCAACCTTAAAGACACTCCTGTATACTTTCCTATATCCTCGTGCACGTACCCATCTCCCTTGTACCCGGTGTCGCACAGACACATGGCCACTGACAGCCGCCGTTGTTAGTAAGGCACACGTTCTTACATTGTTGCAACAGCTCAAGTAGTTTCTGAGATAATCTCAACCTTATTGACGCCCCCTATATATACTTTCCTATATTCTCGTGCACGTACCCGTCTCCCTTGTACCCGGTGTCGCACAGATACATGGCCACTAGCAGCCGCCGTTGTTAGTAAGGCACACGTTCTTACATTGTTGCAACAGCTCAAGTAGCTTCTGAGACAATCTCAACCTTATTGACGAATCCCAAATACTTTCCTATATTCTCGTGCACGTACCCGTCTCCCTTGTACCCGGTGTCGCACAGACACATGGCCACTAGCAGCCGCCGTTGTTAGCAAGGCACACGTTCTTACATTGTTGCAACAGCTCAAGTAGTTTCTGAGACAATCTCAACCTTATTGACGCCCCCTAAATACTTTCCTATATCCTCGTGCACGTACCCATCTCCCTTGTACCCGGTGTCGCACAGACACATGGCCGAGCCGTCCGTGTTGCGGCACGTGGCGCGCGGGTGGCAGCCGCCGTTGTTGGTGAGGCACTCGTCCACGTCCTCGCACTCGGCGCCGTCGCCGCGCCAGCCGTCGCGGCAACGGCATTGGAACGAACCCTGCAACACACATAATAAATTAGAACATGATGAAAAAATTCTTGAACCTACAGCCCACAATGGGGACTGCTCGGGCGCCAGTCGGGTCGCGGATGTATCACAGTTTTCCGTGGCTCGGCAAGAATGGCACGACGGTATGCTGCCCCTTCAGGGCGGTGAGCCCGATATAACCAACACGCTCCCCCGGGAGTGGTGACACATGATCTATCTAAATTTATTGTATAATTTGAGCACGATCTGAAGTTTCAAGCTTTTATCAAGAGTCCCGCTACAAGCTCGGGAGTGAGCGTGACTGTCGAGCTGCTTCCACCAGAGTGATGACGCTACTGCGACTCCTTTGGAGGAAGATAGAGGACTATAATTTATATTGAATTTTCTGCAACATGACTGTCGAGTCCATTAATAAAATAAATAAGTGCCACCATTGTATGGTGATGTCCATACATTTATGCTAATGCTATGAGGTGAGGTATATCTGTAGGATATACTATCTCAATGACGACTGCCTGACGTTCTGCTAATTAAACGACCGTTCAGGTTGAATGCCTTTATTGCACTGCTCTTTTAATGATACATATTTGGCAAGTGATTATTATGTAATTCCTGTATGCTTGCTGTAACGGAAAGGTACTTCGAAGGCTTTTAAGCTTTAAAAACCTGAAATAAAAATTCTTTTGCCGTGTACTCACAACAACCATTTATTAGGAACACAATCTGACATAGTAAAATTCAAATTTTTAGTTTTTAAATGAAAAAATATATATAGAGAAAGGAGGCCGCCACACTTGCTCATACAACCATTAAATCTGTCGTGTCAGCGTCTCACTGCGTTACTCACCGGCAGGTTGATGCAGTCCGCCGCCGGGTGGCAGTCGCACGTGCCCAGCTCGCACTCGTCGTCGTCCGTGCACGCCGGCCCCTGCTCGGGCTTCACGCTGAACCCGTCGGGGCAGCGGCACACGAAGCTGCCGATGGTGTTGCGGCACTCACCGGCGCCGCACAGCTCGGGCGTCTACAATACAAAATACAAAAAATTTATTTTGGAAAACTAGAAACTTAGTACAGCGCAGTAACAACTTATTTGGACTTAAGTATTTATTACACAAAGAAAGGCTGAAAACTGTGCAGATGGAATTCTAGTATCCGCTATAGGTTTCCCTGTGCTGCGGCTACCAGTGACTCCCGGTTACACCAGTGCGTATGTACATGCAACACCATATTTTAATGAAAAACTTGAAAATGATAAAAATAAATATTTCTTTCTTTTTCAACTTAGTATAGGGATACAATGTTGCCGGGGTTCTCCTGTTAAGGGCCTTCATAGAGCCAACTAGCGCCGCCAATCTTTAAAAAAGAATATCTTCCAATATAATCAATTTTATTAAAAAAGCTATTTACGAAATGTTTATTACGATAAATACTATTTTTTAAATGCTTATTTATAACGCGATTCAATGTCGGTAAGTTTTAGTTCGCATAATTGCGAAAAACTGCCGTTTTTCGCACATTTGTGAACTACAACTTAGCTTGTCGCAATTATGCCATGCATTGTATATTAAAAAATAGTATTTATCGTAATAAACATTTTGTAAATAGCTTTTTTAATAAAATTGATTATATTGGAAGATATTCTTTTTTAAAGATTGGCGGCGCTAGTTGGCTCATGGAAGGCCCTTAAGTACCAGGTACCTGTGTTAGGAGGCCCCGCTATCGACCTTACGTACAGAACGTTACTTGAAAAACTTGTACGTGTTCGCTGTTATTCATACACGTGATTTAAAGTTACGCCACCGTTTAGGCCCCCTGTCCCTTTCTATCATAACCTTTTTTAACGAAGTGTGAAAGGGATAGCAACACGATTTAAAAGAAGTGAGCTTTATGAATAACAGCATAAAAGATGCGGCAGGATTACATAACACAATAGGTACGATTCGGTGTAATACTCGAAAGCGTTTACTTAGAGTAATAAATAGCTTTATATGTGATTTATGTAAAATTGCAACACGATTTAAAAACTCCACCTTACACCTTTCTCTCTGTTCCACCGTACATCAACTTATTACTTACCCAGACCCTATATTTGTATTTTTTGATCACCAGCTGTTATTATATTTTGAATTCAACTTCTGATGACGGTGGAGTCTCCAAAGGGATGTTTATACTTCAATACTTCATATATTCAACCTTAGGAGCTCTAGGGAACACTTGGTAATGTCATACATAATGTAATAATATTACAACAATATAAGGTACAGAATACAAACTAGGTTACGGCTGGATGCACGAACAGTGAAACAGGGCAAAGAACCGACTCACGGGATATAACATAATGATCTAATTGCAGTTTGATTAATTTAATTCAAATAACATAAAAATTATAGTAGGCTGTAAAGTGGCCACGTCATTAAATAAACAAATTCAATAAGTAAAAAAATATATACATATAAGCAGAGAGAGGGAGAAAGAGAGATATGTACACGCTCGTATAACAAGAAAAGTTGGGTCTGTGCATTGGCTCTTTATAGTACCTACTTTGACAGCACTTCTAGGATTAGTCCATGGTAGCTAGTGAGTTCTATACATACGAAGTTGCGGGTACAGCTAGTTTGGTTTATAAATGTCATTTTGAGGCCGTGTGTAGTGTATATAGTGTGTAGTGTATGTGTAGTGTATGTCATTTTTTGAAAGTTTGTTCTTCATCTAGTTTTTGTAAGTCAAGTAGTATTTTTTAAAGCCAAAGATACACTAGGGGACAAATGTCCTGCGACACGTGTCGCCAGGGACGTCGGGTGAAGTAGCGCGACGTTGCCGGACTTCGCGCGACATGTCTGGCAACATCGCGCGACACTGACGTCGCTACGGACATAAGTCGCGCGATGTCGCCAGATATATCAAGCGAAGTTTCGCGAAGTCGCACGACTTCGCCTGACGTCGCTACGGACATAAGTCGCGCAATGTCGCCAGATATGTCAGGCGAAATCGGCCGGCTTCGCTTGACATGTCGCCGATACATGTCGTAGGACATTTGTCCCCTAGTGTATCTTTGGCTTTATAGTGAACTTTGATGTGTACTCACATCCGCGCACTCATCCACGTCATTGCACGTGGGCTTGTTGTCGTCCCCGCCGGGCATGAGTCCGTCGCCGCACACGCAGCGGTACGAGCCGGGCGCGTTGCGGCACTCGCCGCCGCCGCACGGACGCGCGCCGCGCGCGCACTCGTCCACGTCGCGGCACGTGCGGCCGTCCGCGCGCAGGTGCCAACCATCCCTGGGAAGAGATAAGATAAGATAAATATTATTTATTGCACAAAAACAGATACACATATTAAGCTTAAACAACTATTATACAATAGGCGGTGTTATCGCTGAGAGCGATCTCTTCCAGACAACCTTTGGGTAGAGAAGCAGTGCGTTAGGAAGTGGTAGCATAATAGTGCAATTAGTGAAGAGGTAATGTAGCATACAAAATTACAGATTTATTTAGTTATTTATTTATTTTACATGTTTGGATTCCCTTCGGCCGTCTACGAAACCGGAGTTTCGAAACTGGCTTCGATCGAGGCTTTTGTAGTACTTGTACGTAACTGGCTTCGATCAAGTCTTTTTTTTACTTGTACGTAATTAGTTTCGATCAAGTAATTGTCACATTTTCTTTGGCCGCCTGGATTACCAACAGCTGTACAGCATGGTCAAAAATTGTTCATCATCAGCCCGTATCAGTCCACTGCTGGACGTAGGCCTCTCCCAAAGCGCGCCAATCAACCCTACTCTCGGCCCTCTGCATCCAGTCCCTGCCAGCCATCTTGCAAAGGTCATCCCTCCTGGTCGGGGAGCGTCCCACACTACGTTTACCCGTTCGTGGCCTCCATTCGAGAACTCGTCTCCCCCATCGGTTATCGGTTCTACGACAGATCTGTCGTAGAACCGATAACCGATATGTAATCAAAATTAGTTGAAAAACTAAATAATTATAGGCAATTAGAAAAGTTGTAAAAACATTACTAACAAACTACATACTAAAGACTGTTTTGCTAAAAAGACTTTACCGCCATATCTTCGGGATGAATTTAAAATATCGAAAAATCTATGCGAGTTGATTGATGCAATCATCAGTCTATTTATATTGCCCCACTGCTCGAGCACAGACCTTCCCTTACATCGAGGGAGCTGGGGCCATGATCCACCACGCGGGCCCACTGTGGGTTGGCGGATTGCACATGCCTTAGAAAAAAAAATTATGCTGGTTTCATCACGGTGTTTTCCTTGACCGTTTTGAGAGCACTCGGTAAACGTATGTAAGTTTTTCCGTCGAAAAACCCGAGGATAACTCATTGGTACATGGCTGCCCTGGCTGGGAATCGAACCTGGGACCTCCGTATCGCAAGTTCATTGACCCAACCACTGAGCCACCGAACTCAATTATTGATGCAATAATTGATTTAAACACCGCTATTGCCTCACCTGCACTTGCAGTGGTATGAGCCTGGCGTGTTGACGCACTCGTGCTGGCACCTCTAGCGACCCTTGTATCAAGACGTCTCCAAGACACCTTCATCAAGACTCTAAACTTCCATCAACCGATACCCCGCCATCACTCCCCTCACCTGCACTTGCAGTGGTATGAGCCCGGCGTGTTGACGCACTCGTGCTGGCAGCGCGACGCGTCCTCTGCGCACTCGTCGATGTCCTCGCAGTGGCTCTTCACCGTGGACTGCGCGTAGCCCTCGTCGCACACGCACTGGTACGTGCCCATCAGGTTCTCGCACGCGCCGTTACTGCAGATGCCTATGGGAAATCACAATCATCATCACCAGTCTCATACTCATTTATTCGGCCTTAGGTACACTATGGTCCACTTGGTTACGTCACGTTTCTTTATATAGTCTATTTATATTACCCCACTGCTCGGGCACAGACCTTCCCTTACTTCGAGGGAGCTGGGGCCATGATCCACCACGCGGGCCCACTGCGGATTGGTGGATTTAACATGCCTTAGATTTTTTCCTGTGGCATGTAGGTTTCATCACGATGTTTTCCTTCACTGTTCACTCGGTATATGTACGTAGGCTTTCCGTCGAAAAAACCGAGGATAACTCATTGGTACATGGCTGCCCTGGCTCAGCAAATGTACAAAGGTTTTCCCTCGAAAATAATACAAGAAATAGAGATTATAATACAAGAAATAGAGATAAACTTCCATTTCCCGGATTCAGACTACGTAAGGTTAGTACATCCTTCATGGGGCACTGTATTCGCTTTTATAACAAGTTGCCAGAAAGTGTCACGACGTTGACAGAGAGGAAATTTAAAAATTTCATTAAAGGAACACTTGTTAAGAAGGCGTATTACAGGATAGAGGACTATTTAAACGATGAACATGCATGGTGTGTGTCGCCGGTTCCGCATGAGGGATAAACTTACTAACAATAGTAATAGTTTTACGTACTGTATAGTTATTAAGTAATCATTGTATTATCATTGTTTTAAAAGATGTGTTGCTGAGAGTTTTTTGCCACTTTTTCTCCTCAGCGTTGGCACCTTTTCCTTGCAAAGTGGTGTAAATGTAAATTCAAAAATATATATTGACGTGCAAAAATGTACTCAACATGCTTACTTGCAACAAAGAAATTTGACTTTGACTTTTTAAAAAAACCCCGAGGATAACTCATTGGTACTAAAAATTAAGAAAACGATTTTTTTGCCATTTGTTTGCAATACAATATTTTTACAACTAAAAATTACGCGGCGCGTTCGTTCTTTCTATAAGCACCTATCTTATAAAAAATAACAATAACAATCATAAGTAGCATAAAACTGCTGTTATTGTCCTACCTGACGTGATGGAGCACTCGTCTACGTCCTTGCACGAGAGCCTGTCCGGCGCGAGCTCCATGCCGAAGCCGCACTCGCAGCGGAACGAGCCCGCCGTGTTCACGCAGCGCCCGCCGCGACACAGGCCGCGGTCCTCGGCGCACTCGTCGATATCTGCACACGTAAGGAATCATAATATCATGTATATGTGCACACTATAATATAGATTCACTAGGAACAGCTAGGGAATGTAACACGTTCATGGACAGTGGCGGCATATGCCGTACTTTGAGTATTCGGAAAATGACAGTACGGCGTATGACGTAGTATTTTGATGCATTTAAAAAGACACAACGGCATCTCCCGAATTTTCACTGTCATTTCGTAATTTCTACTGTCCATGAACGTGGTAACGCCATACCGTGTCAGTATTTCCTTACACATATAACCTTGCGTTATTTAAGGCAAGAGAGCTCACGTGCTTCATCATCGGCCTCATCGTCACTTGTTATTATTTGAGATTGAGGCCAAAAACGGGTTTAGTCTAAGGTAATAATAATAAAAATCAGAATCTCGCATACGTTATGGTGGATTCAGAATCTCATATATCTGCACACGTTACGGTAGAGTCAGAATCTCACATACCACACACGTTAAGGTGGATTCAGAATCTTATATATCTGCACACGTTACGGTGGATTCAGAATCTTAATTCTGTCTTGAAACGAAAATGAATAACAAAGCGTCTATATCTGTTTGAATTGATTATTCTCACGGTGGGAATGTCCTTTACACAACTTTAGTGCAAGTCCCATGGTATATGCCACAGTGTCCAGCCCACAGACCACTTACCCCATAGACCTGTAACAGGAGGGCGCCAGTTTCTGCCTACACATGAGCGCAAAATTGCTTCGCGACACGCGTAACCTTGAGATATCGAAACGGGTTTAATATGGCGCCCCTGCCCCCCGCTTCGTCTAATAGCGGCTATCTCTTGACATAATTTTTGGCTTGCAAAAGACATTGCTACATTTCAATGGAGCTTTGCCCCATCTACAAAACTACGTGACCATTTAAGCTGTACCTATCATTTTGTTGGGGACTTATTACAGGTTTCATATTGCATAATCATAATCAGTATCATTTTCTACTACTCTCGCAACTCCTATAGAAGAATAACAAAACCAATGAATAAATCGCTTCGATTTCTTACTATTTATGTACAAAACTTTATTTTAAACCAATAATTTTAATGAAAAACGGAGATATTTTTCCATTTATTCGTTATCTTGTACAACTTGCGGTTGATGGTGGGGCAGAATCTGGCATTGTCATTTGTACCGATTTCATGTCTATGGGGTAAGTGGTCTGTGGTCCAGCCCACGTGTTACTCACCCACGCAGACCTTGGCGAGCTCGTCCGAGTGGTGTCCGGGGCGGCAGTGGCACGAGAAGCTGCCCTCCGTGTTGCGGCACTCGCCCGCGCCGCACACGTCATCCACGATCGCGCACTCGTTCACGTCCACGCACGTGCGGTTCTTGGAGTCCTGCGCACAGTACATGGTCAGCTACAGAGGGATTAACATTGGCAAAGGTATGATCATTGCGCGGTTCTTAGAGTCCTGCACTTACAGTTAGAGGGTTGTCTACAGAGGAGTTAAGATCCAAGAGGATGAAACCAAAAATAGCCACTGCGAACTAGTGCTGTTATTCATAAACCTAGACCTCAGTTCCTTTAAATCGTATTGCTCTATCACTTTCACACTTCGGTAAAAAAGGTTAACATAGAAAGGGACAGGGAAGTTTAAATTACACGTTTATGAACAGCCTAGATGGCGGAACCAGTATATCTCAAATTTTTCTGGATTTAGTAGAACGTTGAAGTTTTTGGTCTAAACCTATTTCTGACCGACATATTTACATTTGAATGAATTAATGAATGGACGTTTTACTTGAATACTTCAGTCACATTGCCAGGAAGAGTGGCGACAACCGGGAAAGATTAATGGTGACTGGCAAGGTAGATGGAAGGAGACCTTGCGGACGAAGCCCGGTACGTTGGTCCGATCAGATCCGTACCAATCTCGATACGGGTTTTTACGATGCTCTTCACGTCGCCGAAGATAGGAACACATGGCCCAATATCATCAGAGAAAAGATGATCCAGAGGAGTCACAACCCTCAGCAATGAGGAATACGACGCAAGGAGGAGGAGGAAATTACCAACAGTATCAACAGACCTGCTCATAACCAGGGAAGCAGTCGCACTCGAACGATCCCGGCTTATTCTTGCACCTGCCATGTCCGCACAGTCCCGGGAACGACGCACACTCGTTGACCTCCATCTGTCAAAGGAAAATCTATTTATTGCAAGTTAGCACGTTGGGTACATTGCACGTCAACATTTTTTTTTACATTTACATCACTTGCTAATGCTGCCAATGATGGCAATGCTGAGGAGAAAAAGTGTCAAAAACTTACAGCAGCACATCTTTATTTATTTGGTTTACTAATAGACTCGACAGTTCGACATTTGCCAATGTCATGTTACAGAATATTCAAGATACCATAGGATTCTCTCTTCCTCCAGAGGAGTCTCAGTAGCGCCATCGCTCTTAACGAAGCAGTCACGTTCACTCCCGAGCTCGTAGCGGGACTTTTGATAAAAGCTTGAAACTCCAGATCTTGCAGGACACAAAATTACCACTTTAGACAATCTAATAATTATGCAACCATCGTTTCCTGCCATTTTCAAACGACTGCAGCAGCACATCTTTTAAAATAGTAACAATTCAATAAGTCGTTTTCGCGAATATTAGGAAATTGAGAAGGGCTACAATATTTCACTTTCAAGTATTTGTTTCATCCTTGAGCTGCCATCTAGTTCAATAGAACGTTATTAAAAAAGGCCAATTACCTGTCCCGGGACGAGCCCGTTCCCGTGTCCCCCGTGTCCCGGGTACTCGGTCCCGCTGCCGTCGCCTCCCCCGGCGTCGTCACCGCCGCCCTGCTCCCAGGGCGGGATGGGGCGCCCCCAGATGTCTGTCCGGTTGCCCCCGGGCCCGTCGGGATGGTTCCAGGCGGGGCCGTCGGGGCCAGTGGCCTCAGATATGCAGAGGGTGCGGAATGAATCCGTGCCTGTGTGGAGACAGTATTTATTTAGTTTATGTTTGTCATATTACAGAATATTTTAAAATATCATATCCTTCTCTCTTCCTCTGACGTGGCCTGGCGACCGCTGCCGAATGACAGCAACCGGGACCAACTGCTTAACGTGCTTTAAGAGGCACGGATGGGCTCAGATGAAATTGTCACTAGCGGTTACCCATCTAGGTCCAGACCTCGTCCAACGTTGCTAAACTTGATCGTTTTTAACGTGTACTCACAACTACGAGCCCCTCATAAATGAGTTAGAACCGACGCAGACGCGTACAGGCCGCGACAGGCACCGTCGCGCCGCGTCTTTGAACTTACTGACTCCCGACGGATTGGACTGGCGCCAACAGGCCATCGCAGGTCTCATCGGATGCGACGGTTCCCACGGCCTCTCGGTCTGGCCTGGCGCAAATCCTGTGAAGCTGGGATTCCATGGCCCGCTTTCTCACAGTTTATACCACACCAGGTCAGGCCGACAGGCCATGGGAACAGTGATCCGATATGGCCTGTTGGTGTCCGTTCGATCCGTAAGAAGTCGGTAAGTTCAAAGGCACAACGGCCCTTATCGCCTGGCCTGTGACAAAGCGGGCTTTGGGATCCCAACTTAAGAAAGCCGGCCTAGGGACCCTACCTTTCTTTGGGCACGGCTCGCAGCGTCCGTCTCCCCACGCCTTGCCCAGCGCCGAGCAGCAGCACACGGCCTTCAGCACCTCCATGTGCAGCGAGCCGACGCAGCGCCCGCCCGCGTACTCCGTGTAGCAGTACTCGCGCCGCGTGTCCACGCAACGGTTGCCTGACAAACAACAATAGAGCTTAGTTTAAGCACATTTTAAACAAACAATAAAAGCCGAGAGACAACTGCCGATCGGTGAGAATCTTACACCAACACCACTCACGCACACACATACACATCACATTTCACCCTGCATAGTCTTGCTTGTCTCAAATACTGTAAATACTTCTATAACTGTATCTAATAAATAATATATAAAGTGGGTCCTGGTGTCATGAAATACAGGTTAAATACTAGTTCTGACACCAGTCTCACCCAAAGAATTGTTTGTGCATTGATGTAATTACCATTTATGTAATTATAACTTTGTTCTGAGAAATAAATATTTTATTTATATTATTATTCTCTTTATTTCTTTTCTTTCTTATCTAATATATTTATACATTTTAATAATAATAAAACAAATATTATTATTATTATATTATTTAACAGACCATCCTAGCTTCATTTAATTATTTTCTAGACTTCATGGTCCGTCGTTCTCAAAGATTTTTTTATTAATTTAGTTAATACACAGTTAACATTAATTGAAAAACAACTTTATGGTAAAGAACAAAATGTCAATTATTGATAGATAGAGAACACATTCTTACAAATACCGAAAACGTCCGAAACATGGGTATTTACTCACATTCAATTTTGGAACGACACTATTTCAGTAATGTAACGTCATCGTCACTTACGCCCTTTATAATTTTCACTTAATATTTTTAAATAATGAAAACGACGTTATTTTAATGAAAGAAAAAATATGGGTCCCTTAATTTTACCTATATTTTCATAAAAAAATATAATAAAGGGTGGTAAAAAAATTTAGACCTTGTCATGACCACTTCAATCGTTTTCGTTATTGTTTTCATTTTGACACTTGAACGATATAAGTTGCTGCATTTCATTGTCGTTTGTTAAAACTTGCAAAAACATAGCAGCAATAGCGTCCATGTGTCAAATTGAAAGCAATTACGATAACGATTGGAAGTCGCGGCCCCTGGTCCTGCCTCAGCGTCCAGCTGCACGCCATGTTACCTGCTGAGTCTAGCGTGAGTCCCGCGGGGCAGTCGCAGCGGTACGAGCCGTCCGTGTTGACGCACTCGCCGCCCGCGCACAGCTCGGGCTCCAGCGCGCACTCGTCCACGTCGCGGCACGTGGCGCCGTCCAGCTGCACAACAAGCATACACTTAGTGGCTGGATTACATTCATATACTTTGTTTCTAACCATACGGAACATAACATAGCACTAGGTTATGTCAACATTAATTTGGTATCATATTAACCGATAAATAAAACCGATTATTAAAATTTGGTTTCTGAAATTAGGTTTCTATTATTAATTTTTTAATCATTTATATCATTGGATACGGGGAATCCCCATTCATGGCGGCAGTGTTGCTAGTAATAAAATTTCAACACACATTGGTAGAAAATTAAGTTCCCGCTTTTTTTATGTACCCAATTTTCTATGCCCAATAAATAGTTAATTTGTGGTTGTGGCTCCTAGGCTACAGCCTATGCTTAAATGCGGCGCTGCACGCAATATCAGCCCGTACCTTAGCGAATCCCTTTGGGCAGGGGCACTCGTCCGGGTCGCACGGCTCGCACGGCGACCCCCACGCCAGCCCCACGCTGCAGCAGCACTCCTGGCGCAGCAGACTGCGCGGCGCGGCCGCCTCGCACTGCCCGTCCACCACGCGACGCCAGCAGGAACCGCGGCGGTTGTCTGCGAGGACAATCACAATTTTTTATTATTATTAATGGACTCGACAGTTCGTCATTTGCCAATGTCATGCTACAGAAAATTCTATATATAATAGTCTTCCATATTCCTCCATGGCAGTCACAGTAGCGTCTTCACCCTGGGTAGCCGCGTCTTCATGTCTTCATCCAGAGGAGTCGCCGTAGCGTCATCACTCTGGACGAAGCAGCTCGACAGTCACGTTCACTCCCGAGCTTGTAGCGGGAACTCTTGATAAAAGCTTGAAACCCCAGATCTTGCTCAAATTATCCAACAAATTCACCATACTGTCACTCGCGAACATTTTCTGATTAATTTAACGTGATATTAATCTCAAAATAACCACTGTAGACAATAAAACAAAAATTATCAAATAATTTTGCAACCGTCGTTTCCCGCCATTTTCAAGAGAACCGACAATCACAATACTTTCATCAACGTAGTAAATTACAATTTCGCTTGTGTTGTAATATAAATAAAAGTGGTTCAATTGGTTCAGGTTTAAGTCCTGTCCACGGCTAGAATTTTTTAATCATTTTAATTTGTTCGCCGAGCGTGGCGTAATGCGGCACCTCCGAGTATCCTCCATGTGGCCCGAACATAGGGCTTCCTGGTGTGAAAACGTTTTTGCCACTTTTATTCCTCCTCAGCGTTGGCACTTATTCCTTTCAAAGCGGTTTAAATGTAACACAAAAATGTACGCAACATACTTTTGCACAGTTGTAATTGACATTGCCACATTTCAATGGAGCTTTGCCCCACCTACAAAACTACGAGACCTTTGAAGCTGTACCTATCATTTTGTTGGGGACTTATTACAGGTTTTATAGAGCATAATCACAATCAGTAAGAGTAGTAGAAAATGATAACAAAAACAATGAATAATTCGCTTCGATTTCATACTATTTTCTGAATTCTTAATTAAACTGTTTATTTCGACTCGCAACTTTATAATTTTAATAAAAAACGGAGATATTTTTACATTTATTCGTTATCTTGTTCATCATGCGGTTGATGGTGCGGCAGAATCTGGCATCGTCATTTTAAATATTGATAATAACTTTATTTCATTTATTTGCCTTCAATACAGAGATTTTATACATATATTCAATAAATAAATAATTTTAAATATATTTGATTCCGTGTTTGTACTCACCGAGACAGTGCGTCTGCGAGGCATCTAGCACGAAGCCGTGTTCGCATTCGCACTCGTAGCTGCCGTGCGTGTTGATGCAGCGCCCGTTGTCGCACGGGTTCTCGTGCTCTACAGGAACACGGGCACACGTCAATAGGGGGCTTAAACAAACATGGTACTGGGGATTTTGAACAAGAGTATGCGATTTGTGCATTTTTAACGTGTAAAGGTGATAAAAGCAGCCTTCTTTGTCAAATTTTCACGCACCAGTTTTTCGTACTGAAGTGCGTCACAAGTCACACAATTAAAAATTACCATTAGGTCAAATTCCAGTGAAAGAATTCGTTGTAAAAAATTAAAAGTATCTTAAAATGTAAAAACACCAAAGCACAGTAACGATGCACATCAAATTAATATTTATTTGATAGTTGTATTTATTGTAAATGTTTATTTTTGTATTTTTCCCCAAATTGTTTAATTTACTTAAACGCTGTGCAGAATTAATGTATGTCACAAGCCTAACCATCCATTTAATTCTGTCGAATGAATTCAAGGACACCCTGTATATGTATCACCAGTGATCATAATGTAATTTATAATCATAATGTAAACATAAATCAAATAATTTCAATAAATAACAAATTATTGTGTAAGTTGGAAGCAGTGCAATGGGACTGATTTGCGTGATTTGCGTTAAATCGTTAAAATAATGAACAATCTGAATAACTTATTCATGTGTCCGAAGGTTCGATATGAAAATAACAATGGTAAATTAGAACATGATGAAAAATTCTTGCCACGTGACAAGCTCTTACCAACTGAGCCACCACAGGCCACGCCACGCCCATCGAAAATCTTCATCGTTTAATACAATAGGTTCGAGTCCTGACCACGGCAAGAATTTTTTCATCATGTTCTAATTTATTCACCGAGCATGGATAATGTGTAATACAAATTCTAAACTATGGTAAATGTGTAATTAATACCCTACCTTAAATCAAACGGACAACTGTAACTATCCTGGTCATGGCACCAATATGTAACGACTATTTCCATCCTCAGAAAAAACCATAACGAATTATGACCATTCAATGCATAGTGCATAGGCAGATCAGATAGCCTTTACCCAACAGTGGGGCAACCAATAAATGCTGAGTCCCATGTGTTTATAACACCGTTAAACCCAAAAAAAATATGTAAGTAGTCGATGAAGAGTGTGATGAGATTGTCATGGTCTGGGAAATGAATACCAAATCTTTTGAATGTAGTAATATGTAGCACTGTGAAACCGAGATTCATAAACAATTTTGAGCACGACCTTAGCGTGAGCTCGCTCTTACAAACGTGTATTCCATTAGCCGTTTGTAAGATGGAGGGATGACTTGAGCAAGGTGGCTGACCGAGATTGGTTGCAAAAGGCTGAGGGACGAGTGGCGTACCCTGTGGTACATTTTAATTAGTTAAAACGGGAACTACCGTGATAAACATTTATTATTAATGTCTCGATATTTCGACAGCATTGCAGCCATCATGGTCACGAGTAGACTGATGGCTACAATGCTGTTGAAATATCGAGTCATCTATACATATAATAAGACTGTAAAAAGTTGTGTCGGAAAAGAATAATTATAATGTGTTTTAGGATCGATACTGATGCCAAAACACTAATTTTTAGAATTTTTGTATGTTTGTCTGTGACTTTGTGCAAGTATCACGCCATAACTACTGAAGGGATTTTGATGAGAGTTTCACTAGGTGATAGATGAAATATCCGGACAGCTCATAGGCTATAAGCCATGGCGGTATGTGATGTGGAAACAAGGATCCAGAGAGGAAGATCTGCTTCCTGATCTCCTCCATCCTCCTCCTCTACGCAAACGAAGTACAGCTAGTCAATAATGAATGTTTAACACGGTAATTCCCGTTTTTATCTAATTAATATGTATACAAACGTGTAAGTTTAGAAATTGTGGTACATTTTATACGTTCTTCTTCTTAGTCGTTACGCTCTTGACCGAGTAGTCATCACTTCAGTCGCAGTCACAACACATCGCCAATTCTTTGCAGACGTGATGTACTAAACTTAAATCTGTGTAGCGAGGCACGATTAAGAAGAGGCAGTCTATGAATCTCGGTATTGATGTGTTGTTAGAGCGAGTGTCAGCCAATACCGTGTCCAAGTGGCTGGTAACCTTTGTGTGTTCGTGGCCATTGCGGCGGTATATCGCCTCTATCCCAGTCCGTGGGCGGCCCGCCACCGGCCGCGTCCTTGGCCCAGTCCTTGGGCCAGCGCGTGTCCCAGGCACTGGCCGTGGTGTCAAGCTCACCCGCGCACTCGTCCACGTCGCGGCACAGCTGCGCGTCGGGCTCGTAGCGCGTGCCGGCCGGGCACACGCACGAGAAGCTGCCGGCGGTGTTGCGGCACTGGCCGCCGGTGCAGTACTGAAACACACACGCAGAAACCAGGTGAAACCTAAGGGAGGTAGCAGATTGCGGCCTTTCACCGCCCTGAAGGGGCAGCATACCGACTAAACCTCCTAGGGTGTTCCACCTCGTGCCATTGTTGCCGAGCCCCGGAAACTGCGATACATCCGCGACCCGACTGGTGCCCCGAGCAGTCCCCATTGTGGGCTAGTACAGCCCAGTATAATCCATTCATCCATCACCTTCCTCCTCCCCGTCCGCGCCTCGAGCCACTCGGGCGCCGTGCGGCTTACTTAGGCGGCGGCACCTCGTACACTCCGGTACGCCAGCGGATTGCGGCCTAGGCCTCAGATCGCTACCTACTGGACGTTAACGACGAGAGAAAAAGAGGCGGAGCATGCGTTTCATATGGCCGCAGGTTGTGCGCAGATCGCGGCTGTGTGGGAAATACTTCAAGGCATCGAAAAAATCTGCGACTACGTACATTTCGATAAAGGTTCAGATTTCTGCAATGCGACATCGATCACAGTTTGTTTGCCCTAACTGTGAATACTAGGTTCCCCAAGGAGGCTTTTGTAAATGACGGGAAACGACGATTGCAAAATTATTTGATAATTTTTATTTTAATGTCTATAGTGGTTTTTTGTGTTTATTATCACGTTAATTTAATCAGAAAATGTTCGCGAATGACAGTACGGTGAAGTTATTGGATAATTTGAGCAAGATCTGAAGTTTCAAGCTTTTATCAAGAGTCCCACTACGAGCTCGGGAGTGAACGTGACTGTCGAGCTGCTTCGTCCAGAGTGACGACGTGGAGGAAGATAGAAGACTATGATATATTGAATATTCTGTAACATGACATTGACAAATGACGTATGTCGAGTCCATTAATAAAATAAATAAATAAGTTCCCCAACTCACCGACTGATGCATATCGCACTCATCAATATCCTTGCACATGCCGTCGTCGTCGGGATGGTACCCCGGGTCGCATATGCACCTGTACCCGGGCTCCAGGTTCTCGCAGGTGCCGTGCGCGCATATGCCCGGGATCATGGTGCACTCGTTGATGTCCGCGCCGCCGTTGTCCTTGCTCGAGCCCTCGGGGCAGAGCACGTTGTACTCCCGGGAGCCGTGCTCCGGGCACGCCTTGCAGGAGACGCCCCAGCCTAGGTGAAGACCTGGGAGGCACAAAGACAAAGCATTAAGTACATAACTTTTTGACCACTATGAGAGACAATTACGTAGTGCCATTGCAAGATATCCAAGACATATGCTGATAAAGAACCTAAATTACCTTTGCTGGCGCTGCAGCAGCACTGGGACCTGGTGATGGGGGAGGACCCCGGTCCTGAGCATCGTCCGTCTTCGTATTTCTCGTAGCACAAATCTTGTACTTCGTCTGGAAGGAGATTTTAATATTATTCAATCAACACTATTAGGTTATTATCTGAAGCACTTTCTCACCAAACCCCCGAGCCTTACGTAGGCAGGTTCTACCACTCGCACTAAGCGTGAACCGCCAGGGTTGCTAAATTGGGGTTTAATCTCGCAATTTTGGGAGGATTTTTTTGTAAAACGTATCATTTTGGACAAAAAAAAATCTGGGGAAATTTGAAAAATCCAATCTGGCAGAACTGCATCCAGGCCCTCGTCGACGTCGGCCGGTAGCCCGCCACGAGACTCACCCAGACACGTGCGCCCGCTGGCACTGAGCGTGAACCCGTCCGCGCACTCGCAGCGGAACGAGCCGGCCGTGTTGTGGCAGCGGCCGTTGCGGCACACGGCGGCCTCCAGGCACTCGTCCACGTCGCCGCACGCGCCGCGGTCCGGCGTCGGACGGTACCCAGCCTCGCACACGCACTGGAACGAGCCCTCGCCGTTCACGCACTTGCCGCCCTGCAAATACACATACCACAATTAGTAACTGTGACTACCGCGTGCAACCCTTATGCTGTTATTCATAAACCTAGTTAAACCTGACTTCCCTTAAATCATATTGCTATTCCTTTCACACTTAGTTAAAAAAGATTAAATCAAATCAAATATTATTTATTGCATAAAAAAACAAATACATATAAAAGTGTGAATTAAAAACAAACAAAAAATTCCATGCAATAGGCAGCAGGCTCAGCATAGTGCTGCTAGAGCGGTGTCCCTTCATTTGATAAAAAACAAATTACAAACAATTCATTTCACAAACAACGTTTGGCAAAATTATGATTCATAAGTTCATCTTTGTACAAAGTAATGGTTCTATAAATAATTCATTTGACAAAACAATTACGAGACAAAGTTTCTTTCTTCAAAACATCACTTAACAAACTATTCACTTATTATATACGTTAATAGATAAAACAACGCAAGGCATAAAAACCTTTGACAAAATGCATTGTTTGGTAATTGTAATTTGTTTTTTTATCAAATGAAGGGACACCCCGACCAACTCTCTAACCAGATCCGACACGGATGTTTAGGTTCAGAAGGCTCTGGCTTGGAGCGAAGCTGCGCTTCGCTCCAAGCCAGAGACTTCGATGTTAGGTTTTTTTTTTGGATTCAGAAAGCAAGTTCATTTATTAACAATTATACATAAATTTGTAATTTGTTTTTTATCAAATGAAGGGACACCCCGACCAACTCTCTAACCAGATCCGACACGGATGTTTAGGTTCAGAAGGCTCTGGCTTGGAGCGAAGCGCAGCTTCGCTCCAAGCCAGAGACTTCGATGTTAGGTTTTTTTTTTTTTGTATTCAAAAAGCAAGTTCATTTATAAACAATTATACATATAAAATACCCACTTATTTACCCAATATTTTGTCTAATGGCGACCTTGCAAAAGGAATACTTTGGTCATTTAATCAATTGCAAAATGATGGTTTAGCATTCACAACATTTGCTATGTTAAATATTTATAAAATGGATTTTTGTCAAATGATCACTTTTAAAACGATCACTTTAGTAAATGATAAGTTTGTCAAATGATTACTTTTTCAAAAATAATTTGTAAAATGATCATTTGTCATACGTTTTTTGTCAAACATTAGTGAACCTGCTAGAGCGCAGTGCCCCACGCAGCGCTGATTTTCAGTCTGTCCTTATCCTATTATAAATATGAAACTAAACAGATAGTCTTCCGTGGTAATTAAGATAGGAAGGGACAGGGTGGCTAAACGGTGGCGTAACTTGAAATCACGTTTATGAATACGCGCCTCGGTCTTTAAAGACTATAACGTCGAAAGGCCACGACTCAAACTAAGCAGGAAAGATGTGCGCTTAGTGACTGGCATCATGACAGGTGCTCTTTAAACAAAGATCTCTTTACAATTGGGATTACAGATAGTTTTTGCATGGAGGAGGAGGAAACAGCCGCACAGTGCTTCTGGAGTGCAGTGGTGTGGCTACAATCATCCTAAAGTCACCGAGGACGCTCCCGGAGGCCTGCAGGGTCACCAAGAACCAATTGGCCTTCCTGGCTGAGCTCGGCTGATTAGAGTAGTGCCAGCCGCCTCGCGCACAATGGGCCGCCCGGCCAAAGCGCGAACGAGTCCAGTATTCAAGATTCAAGGCCACGACTCAAGAACTGTTATAAATAATAAGTAACTATCAAAAGGCTGTGGATTGTATTGAGTGGCGCGTCGTTGGAGACCCTCATCCAACAGGGGAATGGCACGGGCTAATGATGATCAGTTACGACCTGCGAGAAGAGATCTCGCGGATTCAGTCCGATGCGTTGGTCTGACGATCCGCAACCAAACCGTCGGCTCGCACTGTCGCTCGTCCCCTCCCGTCACTGGCAAGCCCTCGTCTCTCACCTGGCACACCCCCCTGTCCTGGCACTCGTCCACGTCGGCGCAGTACCCCCCCGCGGTGCTGGTGAAGCCGGGCTCGCACTGGCACTCGTACCCGCCGGGCGTGTTGCGGCAGCGGCCGCGGCGACACACGCGAGGGTTGGCGCGGCACTCGTCCACGTCGCGGCACGCCTGGCCGGTCTCAGTCTTCTCGTAGCCGGGATTGCACACGCACTCGTAACTAAGGATGAGTGGCACGGTCAGAACATAGCATCAGATCGATCAGTCAGGTTTAAAGATCTTTATCTCAAATAGCAGTGTTTAAAAACAAAAAGTTTGTATTAGTATGTTAATTTAATTTTCTTTCTTTGTCAACATCCCTATTGATGTTGTTCGTATTTGATTCCAGACTACGTAAGGTTAGTACATCCTTCATGGGGCACTGTATTCGCTTTTATAACAAGTTGCCAGAAAGTGCCACGACGTTGACAGAGAGGAAGTTGAAACAATATCATTAAAGGAACACTTGTTAAGAAGGCGTATTACAGGTTAGATGACTATTTAAACGATGAACATGCATGGTGTGTGTCGCTGGTTCCGCATGAGGGATAGAGTTTAGATTACTAATAATAGTAATAGTTATGTAATACCTAGTTATTAAGTAATAAAAGATGTGGTGCTGAGAGTTTTTGCTACTTTTTCTCCTCAGCGTTGGCACCTTTTCCTTGCAAAGTGGTGTAAATGTAAATTCAAAAATATGTTAACGTGCAAAAATGTACACAACGTGCTTACTTGCAAATCTAGCAATAAAGAAACTTGACTTTGACTTTGAAGAACAATTGCGTATTTACCAATGAGTTTTCCTTTTCAGTTTTTTTGCAACCTACGTACGGTGGAACACAAATAAAGGTGTACAGGAGAGTTTTTAAGTTTGCGATTTTCTCAAAAACTACATGACATATTGCAAAAATTCTTTCACTGTTTATTAGATAAAAGTTAAAACTATGTAACTGTAAAAGAATTATTAATTTCGGTCCAGTAGTTTCTGAGAAAATCTCAACCTTATTGAGGCCCTCTGTATACTTATCTCTGTCTTCGACTGCATTTAACATTTAACGAATGCTCTCAATACTTGCATGCCTTAGAAAAAGTTCTAAGGCATGTGAAATCCTAATGGTATATCATGACCCGAGCTTCCTCGAAGGTCGTGCCCGAGAAGTATACATAACACTAGACTGATGGTGTGGGTGAGCACGTACCCGTCGCCCGCGTGCCTGCACTCGCCGTTGGTGCACGCGTCCCCGCGCGTCACCTCACACTCGTTCTTGTCGCTGCAGCGCAACCCGTTCTCCACGGGGTCGAAGCCGGGAGGACACCTGCACGAAACAAACGAACTAGTTATTTATCTAAGTATATTTAAAAGAAGTATTGTTTTATATAGACTTTGCGTACATTACCTAAGTGTAGTATCTATGTATCTGTTTGGTGTAAATAAATGAATTTGAATTTGAAAAAAACATCAAATTCACCGGTAATTTACACTAATCACTTACATTAACTTTTATCTTTTTTAAAGGTTTTCATACACAAATCACTTCGGCACCGGATCAACACTACGCCAACTCAAGTCGTCTCAGTATTCTTCGTATGAAATTCTATACTGCAACTCAGACTAATGACCACTGTATCGCCTCGTCTCGGACTAACAGGCCCACGCTTACGGGTCGCGGAACGCTTGCTATATATGCTATAATAGTCATCTCACGTAGTGAAAACTAAGACGTGATATCAACCGTGCGCTCTCCTTCATGATGGCACTTCACTTGGCTATTCGTATTCGCTATTGGATGTTTGTCGTATTTGTCAAAACTTGACGTACAGTCGACAGCAGATCAATGGTAACACTTGCAGTACGATTTCAAGTATTACGACGCAATTAATAAGAACGGTCCAAAGTTCAAAGTGTTACCATTGATCTGCTGTCGACTGTACATACAAATAAGACGAATATTTTGTCAAACATACCAACCACACATCGCAATTATGACAAATACGAAAATATGAATAGCCAGTGAAGTGGGAGCATCACGTTCAACTCAAAAATTAAAATAATTCTGCTTATTGATTACAAGCCCAAACCGTGAAGTTGGTATCCCGTTCCGATTACGTGCTTGCGTTGGATTGACGGCGAAATGAAACGAGGCGGTGCTGGGTTGATATATGTGCGATAACCATAATCAAACTAATCGTTACCTGCACTCGAACCCGCCGGGCTTGTTGACGCAGTGTCCGCCCTTGCAGTACTGCAGCGCGCACTCGTCGATGTCCAAACACGTGGGATTCCCCTCGGGCTGAGCCTCCTCCGCGCCCTCCCAACACTCGCACGTGTAACTGGAAACGAAGAGATTCAACGTTAATATTCAATTCAATTCAAATATACTTTATTTGCACACAAATGAAAATACATCAGTAACATATAAAACCAAAGTGTACAGACAGGCGGCCTTATCGCTTTAAGAGATTTCTTCCAGGCAACCTTCGGGTGATGGAGATATTGTATCAATAACAGCGTAGCGGGTTATTGTATCTGAAATAGTTTTTAATTCATAATTCATTTATTCCTTGCTTTATGTGGTAACATGGTTGTTAGATAGTACAGGAAGTGCTCACATACACCCTGTAAGGGCACCGCAACATTAGACACTTAAACATTAAAAATTCAATTTTGTCAGTCAGTCAGTCAATAATACAAATAAATATTCAAGTAATTATTATAATTATTTAGTTCCAAACACTCCTATAGGTGACGCTGACCAAATCCTTTAAAGAATCCTATCGAACTCAATGACGACTCTGTCTATCTATATCATCCTTGAACGCTAATTAATTAACCAATGGACAAAACACGCGGCTTTGCTTGCCTTTACCCAGCTATATACCATGGTATTAGTATAGCACTATATTAGAGCTCGGTGGCTCAGTGGTTGGGTCAATGGACTTGCAATATGGAGGTCCCAGGTTCGATTCCCAGCTAGGGCAGCCATGTACCAATGAGTTATCCTCGGTTCATTCGACGGAAAAACTTACGTACATTTACCGAGTGCTCTCAAAACGGTGAAGGAAAACATCGTGATGAAACACCTGCACGCCGTAGAAGAAAAAAAATCTAAAGCATGTGAAATCCGCCAACCCGCGTGGTGGATCATGGCCCGAGCTCCCTCGATCTAAGGGAAGGTCTGCGCCCGAGCAGTGGGGCAATATAAATAGACTGATGATGGTATAGCACTGTCAGTGAGACTCGGCGGCTCTGACAACTACGGGGCAGCACTAAGTATGACACGCAATTTACTCGGAAATAGAAAGTAGGAACAACGTCATTCAACCCGATTCTTGGCCCTCTGCATCCAGTCTCTGACAGCCACCTTACGAAGGTCATCTTTCCATTTGGCAACGTCCCACGCTGCGTTTACCCGTTCATGGTCTCCATTTTCTCTCCTCTAAACGACAATGTCAGATTCTGCCCCACCATCAACCGCATGATGTACAAGATAACGAATAAATATAAAAATATCTCCGTTTTTATTAAAATTATTGGTTTAAAATTAAGTTTTGTACATCAAGCGAGTCGAAAAAGCAGCTTAATTCATTGTTTTTGTTATTCTTCTATAGGAGTAGTTGCGAGTGTAGTAGAAAATTATACTGATTATGATTATGCAATATGAAACCTGTAAGTCCCCAAGAAAATGATAGGTACAGCTTAAATGGTCACGTAGTTTTGTAGGTGGGGCAAAGCTCTATTGAAATGTGGCAATGACTTTTTACAATGTTCGGTAAATTCGCGTTCAAGGTGCGTTTCGAATTAGATTCAAGAGTCCCACGACAGAGCTCGGGAGTGAACGTGACTGCTGAGCAAAGCTACATTGAAATGTGGCAATGTCATTTTAAACCGAAATGATTCTCACCCGACTTCCTTATCCACGCAGTCGCCGAGCCCGCATATCCCGCTACGCAGCATGCACTCGTTGATCTGAGCAATGGGTGACGGAGCCTTTCCATTGCCGTTTCCGTTCCCGTTGCCGTCGCCGCCGCCGGTGATGCCGCCGCCGTCGTCAGTGCCGAAGTAGTTGCCGCCGCCGGGAGACGTGTCGTTGCGCTTCCAGCCCGGAGGGATCACTCCTCCGCATAGGTGGGACCATTCCGCTGGTAAATGGAATTGAGATTTAGATAGTCATGATGATTTATTTTATTTATGATGGGCAGGTTATGTTGTTGTGATCTGCCAATAGCCTAAATGGTGAAAGTATGAAGATGTTCACCAGGTTACATGATTACCCAGTATCTATTGACATGGTCCGCTCCTGATATACGCCGGCTATTTCCTACTGGAATGGTGTACCCATGAGGTATATTGCATGCCGGCTACCTTTCTATTGTCATGGTCTACCCTACAATACCTGACATGCCGACTACATGTCTACTGGCATAGTCAACCCAGTATCTTACATGCCGACTACTTTCTACTAGGCACAGGCAGGCACTGACAGCTTCGAAAAGCTTTAACTTGAGGACTTGGACGCAAAGCGCCGTATGCAGGAACCCCGCCCCAAGCCTTTCTAAACTACACCACGAACAGTTCCGGGCCGGTCTTCCGTAATCAGTGCGACCCAGTCTTCAAGACTCAGTTTGTTCACCAACAACCGTCGAGCACACGCCAGGAGCTAGTGGGAGTCGCCGTCGTAGGACACAGCCAGGAGGACATCGTCATCATCATCACTTGGGGAGTAAACTTAGAAAACATAGAACTTAGAAAAATAAATCTAGGATTTTTCCGAGATATTTTTTTGGGTTTCCTCATGGTCCATAATACCCCCACTAGTAGTAACAACGAGATATCCGAACTGCTGAGATTGCATCAGATTCCACCTTCCGATATCATTGATGGGTACGTCAAACCGGGGCGATATGACCCCGCCCTGTGAGATTGACAACAATCTTGCCGGCTCTGTGGTCGTCTACTATCTCGAAGTCTCCACAAAACACACACAACAGTGTGAACAGTCTCCTCCCAACTCCTGAGTACTCACTGGATCCCCTGGGCGGGCACGGTGCGCACATGTCTCCCCAGGCGCGGCCCATGTTGTAGCCGCAGCAGCAGTCGCGGTTGGACAGCGGCACGTGTAGCCGGTCGGAGCACTCGCCCGTCTCGCTCAGGTACGTGTAGCAGTTGCCCACGCGACCGTCTGCGGGAGAGAGATGGACAATGTAAACTGACGGAAAAATTCAGATGTCGGTGTATCCTAAAAGATCTTGGTTGGGGCAATGGACTTGCGATACGGAGGTCCCAGGTTCGATTCCCAGCACCAATGCATTATCCTCGGTTTTTTCGACGGAAAAACTTACATACATTTGCTGAGTGCTCTCAAAACGGTGATGGAAAACATCGTGATGAAACCTGCATGCCGTAAAAAAAACCTATAAGGCATGTGAAATCCGCCAATATGCACTGGGCCCGCGTGGTGGATCATAGCTCTCGATGTAAGGGAAGGTATGTGCCCGAGCAGTGGGGCAATATAAATATACTGATGATGATGTTATCATTGGTAGAAATTGTTATTTTTTTTTTCTATATTTTATTTAGGGACCTTTATACACATGTATATGTCGGTCCCATCATAACCTAACCTAATTAACACACATACTTATTATCTAGCCTATCGCCCACCAGTTCATATAGCATTTTGGCCGCTCCCGAAGACGGTTCGGCCAAAATGCTATGAAGCTCCCCCATATTACATGTAATGATTCCCAGTTGGGACCATAACACGAGTCCAAAAGGCGAGTTACTTGTTATCGATGCTCACTTACCGATACAAAACTTCTTGTCCGGACTGGGAATGAAGTGTGGGTTGCACAGGCAGTAGTAGTCGCCCTCTGTATTCACGCACTTGCCGTTCTATAACATACAAACGTCTTTAGAGATACGAATTTCCACAATATTCAAAAAAAGTGCAAGTAAATGACAATGCCAGATTCTGCCCCACCGTCAACCGTATGATGAACAAGGTAACGAATAAATGTAAAAATATCTCTGTTTTTTATTAAAATTATTGGTCTATAATAAACTTTTGTACATCAAACGAGTCGGAAAAAACAGCTTAATTAAGAATTCAGAAAATAGTAAGAAATCGAAGCGAATTATTCATTGTTCTATTGGTCGCACATGCACTTATTTCAGCGCTAAAAAGGCCAATTAATATCAATAAAGCCCGATTGTTATAATGTCTACAGTGGCTATTTTGTGCTCAATATCAAATGTTCGCGAATGACAGTATGGTGAATTTATTGGATAATTTGAGCAAGATCTGAAGTGTCAAGCTTTTATCAAGAGTTCCCGCTACAAGCTCGGGAGTGAACGAGACTGTCGAGCTGCTTCGTCCAGAGTGATGACGCTACGGCGACTCCTCTGACTGAAGACATGAAGACGCGGCTACCCAGGATGAAGACGCTACTGCGACTCCTCTGGAGGAAGATAGAAGACTATTGTATATTGAATTTTCTGTAACATGACATTGGCAAATGACGAACTCATAATAAAATAAACAAATAGCTGACTCACAGGGCATATGTCCGCGTCCTCGCACTCGTCGATGTCCTCGCAGTTGTTGGTGGTCCTGTGTCGGCGCTGTCCCGGCGGGCACTCGCACGAGAACGAGCCCACCGAGTTCACGCAGCGCCCGCCCTCGCACAGGCCCGGCACCGCAGCGCACTCGTCGATGTCCTGACGACAGATAATTGTGTAAACAACGTGTTGTGTCAATACTTAATGGAACCTAACCATATTAAATGGAACCTATACATCACGCTGTGGTATCCAAGAGATGGCACCAGAAGATGGGAAGACGAAATTCGTCTGACCCTGGGACCATACTGGACAAGGGTGGCAGCAGATAAAGTCCAATGGAAGCAGTTGGAGGAGGCCTGTGCCAATAGGCACACCGAACTGAGAGATATTCGGGGCACAGCTAGTTTCTAATAAATGCAATGCAAATGCTCCTCTGTCCTGAGCTCCCGAGAGTCCAACTAACCTGGCACTCCTTGGTGGCGAGGTTCCTGAGGTGTCCCTGCGGGCAGTCGAGGTCCCCGCAGCGCTCGCACGGGTGCCCCCACGCCACGCCCACGGTGGCGCAGCACAGCTGCTTGGTGCACACCACGCCCTCCAGCGCGCCCGTGCACAGCGCGCCGCGGGTGTCCGTATAACACGGGCCTGCAATTACAAACAGAATTCATATATTGCTAAGGAAACTTTAAAATTAAAATTATAGCGAGCCATTACTCCAAACAAACATTACTCCACATTGAAATTTATGTCTTTATGTGGGCAAGACACTTTTCGCGAGAACAATTGACAAGGTCTAAAAATTATTAAAAGGATTCTTGAATACTTCGGTCACATTGCCAGGAAGAGTGGCGACAACCTGCAGGGTTACTCTCACCTCTTATAGCGATCCAGTTTAGGTTCCTAAACTGACAATTTGCTACAATGACGTCAAACGTCATTGTAGCAAATAGCGATTCGGTTAAGTTTAGGAACCTAAACTGGATCGCTATAGGTAAGAGGTGAAAGAAAAAAACACTTGTCACTGGTTACTCGCAAAACTTTTCATCGCACGCGATGAAATTACCACGAATGGAGTTGAGGATACTTATACGAGCCTTAACTGGACACTGCAGGCTGAATAAACATCTGAACAGAATGGGCCTGTCTGACACCACTGCCTGTAGATTCTGCTGCGAAGCCGAGGAAACCCCCATGCATGTCCTCTGTGAGTGTGAAGCGCTCATTCACAGCAGAAGCCGAGCCTTGGGACACATGGTGCCACCCGAGGATATCAAGACTCTCTCACCCAAGTGCATTATACGGTTCCTGGGGGACGTTGGCCTTGGGAGCGAGATATAAGAACTCGGTGCGCGGCCACAATAGACCTTTGAGGTCGCAGTGACCCTTGGGCGTGTACCAACACCGTGATACCAAATAATAATAATAAAGAGGTGAAAGTAACCCTGCTGGAAAGATTAATGGGTCACCACTTGCCATGACTGGCAAGGTAGATGGAAGGAGACCTCGCGGACGAAGCCCGATACGTTGGTCCGATCAGATCCGTACCAATCTCGATACAGATTCGAAAAAATAACTTCTGTTCAGTTGTCTGTCGATGTCTGCGGCTCGTGCCTGTCACGCTCAATGTCTGTTGATGTAACGGTCGATGTAAAGGTTACCTTAAAATACGATCATTTGTTTTCATTGTATGTATTGTGTTCCTTACCTGTCCTTCTGTCAATCTCGCACCGCGTGCCCGACAGCCCGTGGAAGCACACGCAGCGGTCGGGCGCGATGCAGCGTCCGCCATGCAGGCACGGCTCGCGGCAGATAGCTGCAACATACAGACAGATAAAGGTTATTGACATATTACATGATTGTATACTTAGGGGATCTCAGTCAGCATTGACGAGTATGTATAAAGCGATGAAGATTTTCGGTGGGCGTAGCGTGGCCTGTGGTGGCTCAGTTGGTAAGAGCGTGTCACGGAATGACAAGGTCGCAGGTTCAAGTCCTGCCCGCGGCAAGAATTTTTTCATCATGTTCTAATTTATTCACCGAGCATGGACAATGCGTAATTCAAATTCTGAACATAATGTACTTATAAAAGGTATACAATTTTTTAATAACACGCATGCACGGTGGGTGAGGGTGTGCGTGAGAGGGTGTGTGAGGGTGTGTTACAAAATAAGACTAATCCACAGTAAAGCTTGTTATCTATGGCTTAAGGTATACTTACGTTCCGTGCAGAACTCTCCGCTCCAGCCGGGTGCGCAGGCGCAGGTCCCGTTGGTGCAGGTGCCCCCGTTCATACAGATGCGGCGACACCCGCCGCGCGTGCGCACTGCAAACACCATTCACGGTCACAATCCGGCTCGAAGGACCAGCAAAAGATTTGAATTGGCGACGATAAAAAATACTTATCGAGTTTTTTTTTTGGCTTTGCTTGCATTAGCCACTCACAAGTTAAAGGTTTGGGAAACCATAGAATTAATATTAAATAGAACGGAATTTTGAAAAAAGGAGAGGATTGCGGTTTAATAAATATTTAAAATATAAATGCACAAAAAGTTTTAAAAAATAAATAAATATCATAGTTTTATATTATTTAATTCTATATATGCAGCTAATATTTTATATATATTATTATTATCATAAATATCATATAATAAAGAAATAATGGATGTAGGGAATGGAGTATGGATTTTTACCTTATCGAGTTTATATTCTGCATTATGCCTTTAGCTTGATTTGTTTTGACTTGGAAAGAAGAAGAAAAGGAACCTTCGTACACTAGATACTGTTGTCCGCCTTAAGTCTGTCCGTTTATATATCAAGACCTTTTTCTCAGAAACGCGTGGACGTATCAAGATAAAATTAATACCAAATACTCAGGTCTACCATCTCATGCAACCGTGAAAAAATTAAACTTCTATGTGAACCCAATCAAAAGATATAGCCGCTTATGTCGCCTTTTCCGGCATATTTGTAGAGCCTTCCATGAGCCAACTAGCCGCCAATCTTAAAAAAATAATATCTTCCAATATAATCAATTTTATCAAAAAAGCTATTTACGAAATGTTTATTACGATAAATACTATTTTTTAAATGCTTATTTATAACGTGATTCAATGTCGGTAAGTTGTAGTTTTTGGCACATTTGTGAACTACAACTTAGCTTGTCGCAATTATGCCATGTATTGTATATTAAAAAATAGTATTCATCCTAATAAACATTTCGTAAATAGCTTTTTTAATAAAATTGATTATATTGGAAGATATTATTTTTTTAAGATTGGTAGCGCTAGTTGGCTCATTAAAATATATGTCCGTTTCTAGCCGCATTGCCACAAATAGAATGCTTTGTTTCAGTTTCAGTTTATTTATTCACGTACAATTTTTACATTGTGTTTGAATGCATTATAAAATATGAATTAAAATTAAGCATACCTACCTACAATATCAATGTCAATTTTCAAAATAATAATAATAATTGAATATTTGTTACATCGGGAGGCTCCCGTAGGCAGGTTGTCCTGGCTAGTGTGTGCACTGACCTGGGTAGGGGTACATGCCCGCTCCCCCCGGGCCGCAGGAGGGCGCCTCCACGCCGCCCGGGCACCGACACATGTTGGGCGCCACGCACGCGCCGGGCGAGCCGCAGTCGGGGCGGCACATCGCTGCAACGTCACATGGTAGTAGTTACTAGGTTAGATGTAAGCACAGCCCCCTTACCTTGAAGTCTTATAGCAGTATTACTTCCATAATACTTTGTTACTTCGTATAATGACGACCTTAAAGTAAGCTCATTAAGGTCGTCATTGTACGAAGTAACAAAGTATTATGAAAGTAATACTGCTATAAGACTTCAAGGTAAGGGGGCTGACCACTTACCCAATAGACATGAAATAGGTACTGCAAGCGACAAATTCTGTCAACGATAGAGACGAAGCGGGGGACAGGGGTGCCATATTAATAATAATAAAACTCTGGGGGGCTTTTTGAAAATGGCGGGAAACGACGGTTGCGAAATTATTTAATAATTTTCAGATTAATGTCTACAGTGGGTGTTTTGTGTTTAAAATCACGTTAAATTAATCAGAAAATGTTCGCGAATGACAGTATGGTGAAGTTATTGGAGAATTCAAGCAGGATCTGAAGTTTGGCGCCATGGTCAAGATTCCCACTACGAGCTCGGGAGTGAACGTGACTGTCGAGCTGCTTCGTCCACAGTGATTGACGCTACGGCGTCTCCTGTGGATGAAGACAAGAAGACGCGGCTTCCCAGAGTGAAGACGCTACGGCGACTCCCCTGGAGGAAGATAGAAGACTATTGAATATATTGAATTTTCTGTAACATGACATTGGCAAATGACGAACTGTCGAGTCCATTAATAAAATAAATAAATAAAAACTCTGAGAACTGTCAAACTCACACTTGATAACGTATTTGCTGATTGTTGACGTTTACTTGAGTTCCGCCACTTCATCGAACACACGCCACATGTCGAAAGACATCACGTGATACGCCCTCAAGATTGGTTTATTAATAAATATCATGCTTGTGATGGTGATCTTCTTGAGAGTTTATCAGCTGAATTCGCTCTTGAGTGCGGGTTTGAGCTCAGACTATTAAAATAATCTTGGGACTCGCCCGCAAGGGATTAGTGACTCCATAACATGTATAAGCATTATTATTATTATTACCTTCTTGTAAATTACAAATTGTACGTGCAGGTGCATATTTCATGTCTATAAAAATATTTAACAAATTACCAACATGGTTACAGGACCTAAAAGGCGAATCAGTGTTCAATAAAATTGAAATTATTACTAATTGATAGGTGTTTTTACAATCTGCAAGAGTTTTTCGAACATGATTTTGCAAATTAATTTATGTTGACAATTTTAATTTCAATTTCAATTTTTTATTTAATGGATAAGAATTACTTCCTAATTATTATATTTACTTGAATATTTATTTGTATTATTGACTGACTGACTGACAAAATTGAATTTTGAATTTTTAATGTTTAAGTGTCTAACGTTGCGGTGCCCTTACAGGGTTTATGTGAGCACTTACTGTACTACCGAAGAACCATGTTACCACATAAAGCAAGGAATAAATGAATTATGAATGAAAGATTTAAATCGTCAGATGGGCCAGTGTCAGGCTTAGGGCAACTCTACACCGGCCGCTAGAAGTCGAATGAATTTCAAACATCAATCTTTCCTTAGTGGTCCGTCACCCGATGTTTGACAACTCTGGTGGTCGGTTAGGAACGCCCCAAAGATGACGCGGGTTAAGTGCTTTAACCCTGTGGCATTTTTGTGTCTCAGTCCGGGTTATTTATTTATTTTATTAATGGACTCGACAGTTCGTCATTTGTCAATGTCATGTTACAGAATGTCATGTGACAGCCAATGTCAGTTCTATATATTATAATAGTCTTCTATCTTCCTCCAGAGGAGTCGCAGTAGCGTCTTCACCCTGGGTAGCGGCGTCTTCATGTCTTCATCCAGAGGAGACGCCGTGGCGTCATCACTCTAGACGAAGCAGCTCGACAGTCACGTTCACTCCCGAGCTTGTAGCGGGAACTCTTGATAAAAGCTTGAAAACTCAAATCTTGCTCAAATTATTCAATAAATTCACCGTACTGTCATTAGCGAACATTTTCTGATTAACTTAACGTGATATTGATCACAAAACAAGCACTGCAGACATTACAACAAAAATTATCCAACAATTTTGCAACCGCCCGTTCCCGCCATTTTCAAGAGAACCCAGTCCGGGTTATCATGTCGTTGCAAGTGACTCTAGGGTTATAAAGGCGTAGTACTCACGCACGACGCAGAGCAGCGAGTTTGGCCGCGACGTCCAGCCGGGACAGCAATGCGTGCTGTTGCGGCTGCGGCACACGTGAGGCCTGCGAGACACAACATACAATAAATAACACAGCCGCTATTTAGCCACGGCTTGCGTCCTGAGAACAGTTGAAACGCATGCCCCCATGGGCGTACCCAGGTTCTAGACCGGGGGGGGGGGGGGGGGGGTCAGATTTTTTATAAGCTAGGTGCTTATAGAAAGAACGAACGCGCCGCGTAATTTTTAGTTATAAAAATATTGTATTTATTTATTTTATTTGGTACACAAAACAGATTACAATCATTGTATAATTGAAGTATCAGAGTCTTAAATGTATGGTCTAGACAGTAATCCAAAAATATGTGTACACATTGAGATTTGTATATCGTGGAACATAAGAGTGAATGCAGGCAATGTTACCGTCGACAACACATCAGTGGTAACACGTTGAACTTGAGTAGAGTTCTTAATATATGTAATTATTGCAAACAAATGGCAAAAAATTCGTTTTCTTAATTTTTATCGATAAAAGTACTAGATAAGATGCTTAGTAGGGACGTTAACATTGTCCGGGGGGGGGGGGGGGGGGGGGGAGCTGCCCTCCCCTGCCTCTACCTGGGTACGCCCATGCATGGGCATTTTCTGGGCATTTTAACGTCCTGTAGGTAACGACGGCAGATAATGGAGGGGGGCGTCTCAACTGATCGCAGGACGCAAGCAGCTGTGTGTATCAAGCTTAACCCGGCGCCAGACATCTGCGCCAATGCTAGCAAATAAGCTCAAATTCGATGTTCATTGACCGTTTTTTATGACGTCGTAGTGATAGATTCTGTACAAAGCTGTCAATGGTAGGTAAAAATTTGCAAAGATGTCTGGCGCCGGCTACAATGAGAGGTTTTCAAAGTGACCGTTAAAAAAAGCTTCGTTAAGTTGATAATAGATGGCATTACACCGAAGTCAAGTGTCATCTTAAAATAGTTATAGGGTTTTGAAAATCAGAAATCAGATAATAATAAGATATCACGTCACATCTTATAATATATAGAAAGGGATGAATCACGACTTTGGACATTTGCCTGGTTTTAAGGCTTTGTACGCGCGTATGATAAATACCGATACACGATTGGACAAACTTCGCTAGACATAAAAAAATCGCAAACATACTCTTTCCATGTCTTTTAAAATGAAAATTATGTCTAAACTGAAATAGTTGTTCATACAAAATAAAAATACGAGAAATTGTTTTAAAAAATCTTTTTTTTTCTGCCAAAATTCATAATCATAACGAATTTTTCAGCATCATCACTGAAATTGGAAATAAACTAATGATAATGTTTTAAATTAATTTACTACGGTGGGGTCAATAGTCCTTTGCTCAAAAATAATTCTAGAATAAAAAGTCCGGTATTCTTCGCTCAAAGAGTTCTTTGAACGATAAATTGGATACACAAATTAATACTAATATTTGACGTTACGCTAATTTTATCGCGACATAGAGATTAGAACTCACTCTCAAGTCACCGCCTAATGAATGAAGGATGACGACATCGGCTCCCAGAATCTTAAAATAGAGTACATCATTGTATTCAATATTTAATTACTTGTTATGATAATTAATAACTTAGTAACCGTTACGTAATCTTTCATAGCAAATTGTATTTTGTATTTAAAGCTTGGGTTCTGTAGCTATACTGCAGAATGTTAGAGAAGTAGGTTAAATCAATGTTGCGTAGTTTTGGACAAAATAAACGAGTATTCCCTATCCTCTCCAAATACAAGTTATATACAGGGTAATCGAAAATTCGATACATTCCTTGAAAGGGGTGATACTAGAGGTGGTTTGCAACAAATTAGGCCCTATTAACGAGGGGTCGAAAATGAGTGGTTTTCGTTTCTTTAAACATAACATTGATGATTCGTGATTAACCTTTTATTGACCTTTTATTTTTGAGTTAAGGGGAATTTTAGGCATGCATTTTTTAAAGGTAATCTCTACTTTATTAGCTCTCAGAAAAGTATTATGACAATGCTCAGAGTGGAGCAGTTTTTTAAATTAAAACTACCGTAACTCAGAAACCACTCATTTTCGACCCCTCGTTAATAGGGCCTAATTTGTTGCAAACCACCTCTAGTATCACCCTTTTCAAGGAATGTAAATTTCCAATCACCCTGTATATAATTTGGGTGTTCTTCTTCTAAATAATATTAAATACATGGTGTTCGAATTGTTGTCATACCGCAAAAAAATACTTGCAAAGTTTACTTACAGAAAAAGCAAGATTTTGGGTTTTGTAAGACCTATTACTCAACTATTTATCAACGAAACCCTTTGCCGATAGTCATACTTAAACAGTCTTAGTGAGTTCGCACTTACGACTGTCGAAATTGTATGGAAAATTACAGTTGCAAGACCGAACTCAAAGTCCACTCATATTAAAAACTCTGTATCTATCGAGCTAAGGTCGCGTTCTTGTCTGGGTGTTGGCATATACTTAATTCATCATCATCATCAGCTCGTACCAGTCCACTGCTGTACGCAGGCCTCTCCCAAAGCACGCCACTCAACCCAATTCTCGGCCTTTTACAGTCTCTGCCAGCCATCTTGCGAAGGTCATCCCTCCATCGGGTCTACTTAATTGCCCGTTTATATCAGGGTCGGTAAAAACTTTCGTTAACAAGACGCCGCTTCCTACGGACCCCTAGAACACTGGACCTGCATTACAAGATTGATGGCTGCTGCAACCTTGCTCCTATTAATTGAGATGTCACAGACCAGACCAAAGTAACGCGAATTGAGCGATTTGTTCCGCCTTTTGATGCTGAGTGATGTTTGAAGAGCCAGAGACGGGTCAGAGAGTATATTGTCTCAGTAGCAATTAATAAGTAGATTTGTTACATATGGCAACACCATATGTCCGGGGCCATATAAAAAACGATATACTTTTCAGATACTCTATGTTTGCCACGCCTTATAATAAAGATTACTTCTTTAATTAAATTATGTAGTATCATTTATAACAAGAATATCTTGAAGATTGAAACATTATTATAGTTTTACGATTTTATTGATTAGCTTTGTTATCAAATCTTAAAGAATATTTTCTCGACTTATATAAAATTGGTCCAATCGTGAACAATTCGGTTCCTTATATAAGACCTCTTTACATCCGCTAAATAATTTATAGGACCACTTTACATCCGCTAAATAATTTATAGAAGTATGGCTGGATGCACAAACAGATAAACATGGTAAAGAACCAGACCCACTGAATGTAATATTTATATCACTCTAATAATTTTGGTTGCAATCTTTAACAATTCGGTTTCGTATAATAGGACCACTTTACATCCGCTAAATAATTTAGCGGATGCAAAGTGGTTCTATAAATTATTTAGCGGATGTAAAGTGGTCCTATATACGAAACCGAATTGTTCAAGATTGGAACCAAAATTATTAGAGTGATATAAATATTACATTCAGTTGGTCTGGTTCTTTACCATGTTTATCTTTGTGCATCCAGTCATAGTTTAATTAGTATTGTATTACATATTCCTAATTATTACTACACGTATTAAACAACCAAGTGTCCCCTGGAGCTCATAAGGTTGAACAAATGAAGATGAAGTACGTTATACACTGATTTCATTATACCTCTCTTGATTTCCAGACGGGAAGATAATTGTATCTAGGTAACCACTTTTTCCGAACCTGTACGTACGTGTATCTGTATTTGTGATCGTTTCTAGTATGTATCTGGACCCCATACCAATCCTGTCTAAAGTAGATATTGTTATTTATCAAAAAATGTCCTAGTATGAGAGTACAGTCCGAATATTGTATGTAGGCGGGCGGGAGTGGGCGGTTTTCACGCTAATAATTTGGTAGCACGATTCGTCGGCCGCGGCGGAACTAACGCGAGGTGCCGGGTTCACTGGGGCAGTGGGCACGGCCGGCCGCAAGGTCACACATGAAGCAAGGACAGGAATGGACAAGAATTTAAGGTAGAAAAAAAAACACAACGAAAAAGCAATAGAAACAGAAGACAGAGGAAAAGAGTCAGAAAACTGCATTCACGTTCATGGACAGTAGAAATTACGAAATGACAGTGAAAATTCTCATACAATTCGGAACTACTGTCATAACCGTGGGAGATTCTAAGTATGTGCGTGTCAAGACCGACAAAAATGTACCTACAACCTTTATTTTTGACAGTACACATACCTATTTTCTACACAGAATGACAGTGGGACCGCTCCACAAAGAAAACCGTCTACGACGCCGCGGGAGATGCCGTTGTGTCTTTTTAAATGCATCAAAATACTACGTCATACGCCGTACTGTCATTTTCCGAATACTCAAAGTACGGCCTATGCCGCCACTGTCCATGAACGTGTAACACAATATTGCATTACAGTATCGTTATCAAGCATGCGAGAACATTTGGCATAAACCCCCTCCATCTGAGGGGCCACAAGACCGTCGGCCCGTTAGCCGACGAGATCCTGCCGGTGCAAAGATGGAGACCTCAAGACCCAAACCACCCATAACCCAAGAAGGGATGTAATTAATACTGTATTATGGTGCAATAAAGTGTATTTATCTTATCTTAAGGGAAGGGCAGGAAGGTTTAGGCGCATTATAGCTAATTCTCATTATGGCAACCGACTCGCTAATGGACTACTTCTCATTATGGCCACTTCTCATTTTGGCTACTTCTCATTAGGGCTATTTCTCATTAGAGCTACTTCTCATAATACCGTCGTCGTAAGGTAGAAGAAAAGAGCTTGAAAACTGCACAACCATATTATTGCATTACAGTACTGTTATTAATTGTGCGAGAACATTTGAGATGAAATGAGAATATCCACCACAGAACAAAACTGGCTGACATTGCTCATATAATCAGCAAACTGAAGTGGCAGTGAGCTGGCCACATCTGTCGTAGAACCGATAACCATTAGGCAAGAAAACATCGTCAGGACATACATGCCGAAGAAAAAGGCATGTGTAATCCGCCAATACATACTGTACCCGCGTGTTGGATCATGGACTGAGCTTCCTCGATGTAAGGGAAGATTAGTAAGGACATAAATAAAGACTGATAATGACAAGTAGGGAGGTATCCAAGAGAAGGTCAAAGAAAGATAAGTAGACCACAGAAAAGATGGGACGATGACATTAGAGGACGGATTCCATGCCATCATACGCAAAAGAGTCGCGTCCCTGATGCGCCGGGTTCGCGGCAACCCTAACAGCACCCTGAAGGGCATTGCGGATACCATGGACAGTCCGATTCTGAGCCACTGGGTACACTTACATGTCCCGGGATCTCGGAGTCGGACCTAAGTCGCATGTTATAGCACATAATACACCTCATGTAAACACTAACATAGTTTTAAGTAGGTAAATACTTACTAACACTTATATGGTCTTTGTGACTGCAATAAATGTTCAATGGGGTAGAGTGGCCAGATATAGGCAAAAATGGAGAAAGTTGGAGGAGGCCTTTGCGAACTGGCAAACAGACTTGCAAAAGCTCAGCGAACGACAAATCATTTGCAACTAAAAATAAGTAAGATCCGAGTAAAAGGCTTTATTAATAATGGGATGTCAAAAACGAATGCAGTGTAGCCTGTGAAAGGATATGAGTCATTGGCTGTGAGGTGCTGGAATGCCAGCAATGCCAGGAGATGTCAATCTCGGAGCGGCGCCGGACACGTGTGATGAATACGGCGATACCGTGACGGAGACACCACAGGGGATTGGATTGAGACACAGGATTTATATCCTTAGCGACTATCAATAGCCAATAACTTTTCACGTATAAGTTCGGTATCTAGGACTCATATTCTGGAACGACAGATACCAACATCTCCAATTAATTATGATGGCCAAAACAGTGGGCAGAAGGGGATGCCGAAACAAATCTTGGCTCCGTAATATTCGTGAATGTCCTGGCATCGCGAGCGCTGAACAGCTGTTCCGGCTCGCTCAAGAGAGTGACAAGTACGCGGAGCTGACAGCCAACCTCCACTAGCGGAGAGGCACTTTAAGAACAATAACTTTTCACGGAGAAAATATCTCCATGGTATAATTATTTGAGTGTGGGTCACTGAACTGGATGCAAAAGGTCGAGATTCGGGTGCTTTGGCAGAGGCCTGTGTCCAGCAGTTGACTGATACGGGATGATGATTTATAAGGTGTGACAACGCAGCTGATTGTTGAGTGTGCATGGTAACACACTTACCTATGCCAACTCACCTCAAGATATCAAAAAAATGAATATATATATGTGTATGTTCAAAACTAAGTGGGTAGGCTGGCGACGCTTTTGGTAAGGTCAAAATGCAAACTATTTGTGTGGGCCTTGAACTATTTAGTTGGATCGCTGCACGAAGTTGACGGACGGAATGTAGTTGGCTGTAGGTACCTACAGTCGAAGATAGAGATAAGTATACAGGGGCCTCAATAAGGTTGAGATTTTCTCAAAAACTACTGGACCGAATTTAATAATTATTTTCCAGTTTTAACATTTATCTATCAAACAGTGAAAGAATTATTGACATAGGTCAAGTAGTTTTTGAGAAAATCTCAACCTTAAAAACTCTCCTGTACACCTTTCTCTGTGTTCCACCGTACTATTACCTTGACTCTATGATTTGAACTCACCCCACAAACTGCGTGGCCGCCCTGTCATCTATGGTGCGCTGTCCGCGCGGCCAGTGTCTGGTGCGCGGCGCGTGCGCGTGCGCCGGGCCCGAGCCCGCGCCGGCGCGCTCGCCCGCCGCCAGCGCGCACGCGCACGCGCACAGCAGCGCCACGGCTAGCATGCTGCCGCACGAGACATCACCCTGAGAACAACACATGTTACTGTGGATTAATGATCACAGAAATTGGGGCATTTCTTATTGTTTCTTTATTTCATTGGAATACTAATGCTGTTATTCACAATCCTAATTAAACCTCACTTCCTTTAAATCGTGTCGCTATCCCTTTCATACTTCGTTAAAAAAGGTTATATTATTAAGATAGAAAGTATTCTCAAGTAGTTTTTGAGAAAATCTCAACCTTAAAAACTCTCCTGTACATCTTTCTCTGTGTTCCACCATACATAATGCTCTGTATTCGCTATTGGATGTTTGTCGTATTTGTCAAATACTGGACACACAAATAAGACCAATATTTTGTCAAGCATACCAACCACACATGGCAATTATGACAATAACGTATAGCCAAGTGAAGTGCCACCATAAGAATTTGTCCTCTTCCATGTGACAAGCAAACACATGAGATAAACAGAATCTATGCAATCAGAGAAACAATGTAGATACAACAATATGCAGATGATGCGCGCGCGCACGCGGCGGGCGAGTGGGGGGTGCGCGCGCGGCGGAGGACGGGGGAGGCAGTAATCTGTGCCGAAATGATAACGCGCGCCGGCCGACGACCCGCGCCCCGCACTAGGAATATGAACAGTGCACCCGGCTACGCATACAACACTTTGATGGTTAGTAAGAATCCTATCTAGGTAACTATTACATCAATGATCAGATCACATTCGCAGTTTTTCCAATTCGTAGTTCTACACAATCCAATAGCCAAACTGCATACACAGAATACTATATTTACCTAGTCCAAATTAGTCCATTATTACGAACAGTTAAAGTTTTCAGAATTAAAGATTCCAACGTTAACTTTGAAATAACATTTTTTTATTTACTTACTTCAATAAATATCTGAAGTCTATACGATAGACGTTTTCTTTCCATTACATCCTATCATTGTTCTGTAGACCTATTGAATACGGGTTTCTGTCAATTTTATCATTTGCAGTGGCTGAAAAAGCGTACTGCATACGGTATTTCATGTGTTTAGGCTCTTAGAAATGCGTACCTAACTCGTCTCCCCTCGGGGGACGTACATAATACGGACAGCCTCCAAGTGATAGAGTCTCACAAGCGTCAGTCTCCTGTGTACGTTGAGTGCGAGCAAGTTATGTCACCCAGGGCACCGACTGTCGCAGTGGCCGGTAGCGATCAGGCTAAGTGAGTCACAGGGCGCCGCCCACGCGCTCCAGTCCGCTCAATGATCTAACTGGGCTACCAGCGAGTGATACGCACGGATTCATATTATAACATTACTATTTTTATATAAGTATTCCATTAATTTATAGGTACGGTTTGAATCTTTATTCGTATAACAGGCTTACTACTCGCTAAATGAGTTTCTCGATGATTGACATTGCATTCATCCTGTAAAAATGTTACAGATATTGTTAGGTTTCGAACCTAAATTTATTTATTTATAATTGTATTGTGATGATATCATAGGTATATTACTGATTTATATATTTTTAATTTAATAATTTAATTGACTAATGAGTTGTGACATTAATGATAATATTGTACAATGTAATTTTCTATTTGACGATGTATATCTAGTACTACAATAAATGAATATGAATAATATGAATATAACAACAACAAAAAAATTAAAATAACTATTACAATATTAACCAAAAAAAATATATAAGTAAACAAAACTATTTACAATAGGTCGGTTGAACTATCTGAATGGCTTGCATTACAGATTGTTCAACCGATCCCCGTTGTCCGGCAACGACCTTCATTGATAAACTCGAAACTCCAATCCTTTACACAAATAAACACATAATAATTCCTAGTAAATTGAATAGTCCCAATCAAACTTTCCCTAAACACTCGAGTCGAATATAACGGTCATCGGCCACAATAAAAGGATACCTCTGCTATAAAGTAAACAAAGTCTTATCGCTTTGTACTAAAATATTGGTAAGCATTCAAAACTGTCTTTAAATCTTGGCATTAGTCTATGGATTATGACGTGAATCCAGGCCTAAATACGTCCAGAAGTGGACTGATGGGGCTTTGGAAAATGGCGGAAAACGACGGTTGCAAACTTATTTGATAATTTTTATTTTAATGTCTATAGTGGTCATCACGTTAAATTAATCAGAAAATGTTCGCGAATGACAGTATGGTGAATTTATTAGATAATTTGTGCAAGATCTGAAGTTTCAAGCTTTAATCGAGGGTCCCGCTACAAGCTCGGGAGTGAGCGTGACTGTCGAACTGCTTCGTCCAGAGTGATGACGCTACGACGACTCCTCTGGAGGAAGATAGGAGACTATGATATTTTAATTGAATATTCTGTAACATGACATTGGCAAATGACGAACTGTGGAGTCCATTAATAAAATAAGTGGATTGATACGGGCTGATGATGACAATGATAAAATGTAACTCATATTAGATGCATTTAAACTAGAAGCAGTTGACCACATAAATGTAATAGAAGTGAGTTGTGATGAATTGACGAGGGCCAACAATAAAATTGATGCGGTGTCAACACACGATGAGAAATGATGATGCGTACGCGCAACTATTGTCACATAGGCAGTTTTTCCACCGCCGGCGAGTAAGCTAGTAACTATCGGCTATTTTCCAGCTATAGAAACATACAATAGATAATAATATAGATATCTATATACATATAATAAGACTGTAAAAAAGTTGTGTCTGTACATTGGATATTTTTTGAAAAGAATAATTGTAATGTGTTTTAGGATCGATACTGATGCCAAAACACCAATTTATAGAATTTTTGTCGGTTTGTCTGTGAATATGTTCAAGTATCACGCCATAACTACTGAAGGGATTTTGATGGGAGTTTCACTAGGAGATAGCTGAAATATCCGGACAGCTCATAGGCTATAAGCCATGGCGGTATGTGATGTGGAAACAAGGATCCAGAGAGGAAGATCTGCCTCCTGATCTCCTCCATCCTCCTCCTCTACGCAAACGAAGTTGCGGGGTACAGCTATCTAGTATAATAATATAATAGATAAAATAATACGATAGATAAATTCCGTGTAAACAAAAGAGACGCAGCGATACTCGCTCAGCGACATATATTTTATAGCTAATCGCTGAGCGATCAAAACCATACAATATAATACCTATAACATTTTCTATTATGTTTTTATTTTATTAAGACATAATATGTAAACAGTAATTGTTTATCCCTTCCAATTTCATATATTTACTTATTACATAAGCACCTGTTGGGAAGATTAGTCCCCACGACACAGGGAATCCTAGTGGGGGGACTAGAGTCTTAGTTACACTCCTTAAAACATAAGTAAGCATTGTATCTAGATTTAAGTTAAAATTGTAAAATAATTTGGTTCTAAAAAATAAATTATTATTATTATTAAGTACTAGCTGTACCCCGTAACTTCGTTTGCGTATAAAAAGTTCTATTCTCAGATCACATACCGCCATGGCTTCTAGCCTATGAGCTGTCCGGATATTTCAGCTATCTCCTAGTGAAACTCCAGTCAAAATCCCTTCAGTAGTTATGGCGTGATACTTGCACAAAGTCACAGACAAACAGACAAAAATTCTAAAAATTAGTGTTTTGTCATCAGTATCGATCCTAAACACATTACAATTATTCTTTTCAAAAAATATCCAATGTACAGACACAACTTTTTTTCAGTCTTATTATATGTATAGATATATATATATATATATATACATTAATTATTATTAATGATATTTTCAAATTCGAACAGGGATCGGGATGCACTTAAATGTTATAAATCTACAAACATTCCAATTCCAAGAAAGTTAACCTACATAATGAATACGATATCAACTGTCTTATCCTACTCGTACAGCCCACATCACATCAAGTTTAACATAATGGACCGTTCTTATTATCTGCGTCGTAAGAGTTGAAATCGTACTGCAAGTACCATTGATCTGCTGTCGTTCGTACAGTATCCTCAGGCATCCTTATTAATTAACATCGTTAATTGCGCGGGCGCAGCGCGTCGGCAATACATCACTCCGCTCTATGATTAGCTATGGTATCTCTAATAGATTAATTGTTTGAGAGCTCGCTCTTACTGGGAGATAGAGATAGGAATATTTGATACCTCGGATGGGTTTATTGATGTTTGATAAAATAAAAAACCGGGTAAGTGCGCGTTGGACTCGCGCACCGAGGCTTCCGTGCAACGCAACTTAACGCCGCAATTACATCATCATCATCAGTCTATTTATATTGCCCCACTGCTCGGGCACAGACCTTCCCTTACATCGAGGGAGCTCGGGCCATAATCCACCACGCGGGCCCAGTGCGGGTTGGCGGATTTCACATGCGTTAGATTTTTTCTTCTACGGCATGCAGGTTTCATCACGATGTTTTCCTTCACCGTTTTTGAGAGCACTCGGTAAATGTACGTAAGTTTTTCCGTCGAAAAAACCGAGGATAAGTCATTGGTACATGGCTGCCCTAGCTGGGAATCGAACCTGGGACCTCCATATTGCAAGTCCATTGACCCAACCACTGAGCCACCGAGCCGCAATTACGCTCTAACGAAAATAACTAGATTTAGAGACCAATTTAACTTTGACATTATCAAAATATTATGTTACGCTTGTAATAACAAAAAAATATTTTTGGAGGGATATAATTTCAAATGACTATGCCAGATTCTGCCCCACCATCAACCGCAAGTTGTACAAGATAACGAATAAATGTAAAAATATCTCCGTTTTTTTTAAATTATTGGTTTAAAATAAAGTTTTGTACTTACATCAAGTCGAAAAAAACATCTTAATCAAGAATTCAGAAAATAGTAAGTAATCGAAGCGATTTATTCATTGTTTTTGATATTCTTCTATTAAGCTTTTTTTTTCGGTATCATATTTACTCGCATAATTTTTTTGCCCTAATTTTGTTTGTCATAATGTATGTCGCATAATGTTTCCTTTCATAACGATAGTTTTGCATAATAGTATCTTTGGTATAATGAATCTTAAGCATAATGGTCTGTAGTACTAAATTCATTTAGACTATTTTTGAGAGGCATAAAATTTTTAGGCATATTTTTTTATACCCTAATGTTAATTTACCATAACCACATATGGCATAATTTATATGATAATAAAACTCATTTGCAACTTGAACCTATAAAAAAGGAATTATGTTCAATAATATAAGTGGGATAAATAAACAATGTCGCACCAAATACGAAGTTGTGACAGTAGGTTAAGGTGCGGCGGGGTGGCTCTTGGGCCACCCATAAGCCGCGAACATGTTGCTGCACTATAAATATGCCAATAAACATTATGCTATGATAACGTTATGCTTTTATCAATTTATGCCTTAGAATAATTATGCCAAATAATTTTATGCATATATAAATTATGCGTATACGGTTATGCCTCAAGTTATTATGCGAAAATTCATTATTCTAATAAATGTTATGCCAAATAAAATTATTACAAAAGTTGTTATGCGAGCCAATATAGAACCCTTTTTTTCCTTTTGAGGCACGGAACCCTAAAAATTAAGACGATGGATTAAAGTAACTTCGACAGCACTCAAGTGTAACACGCACTCTATGTGACCGTAATACGGTCTAGGCTGCAACGGTTTGTAAGTTGCACTGCCGACTCTACCTACGTGTAATTGGTTTAAGGCCTATTTGAAACAGGAAATCGAGTCAAATGTAGATTATCACAGTTTGATTGAACTGAACCACATTTTAGTTCTACGACTTGTCATTTCTTTGTAAATTTAATAATTTGTATCTATTTTATATGCTACTGTAAAAGGTCGAACTACGGTAAATCGTAAGATTTACCACTAAAACCTAAGAATTACCAGTAAAACCTATATTTATATATATTTGTGTATTTATTTCAATATTATTGTCTTGTAGAATGTATATGAATAGCGACACCCGCTTACAAATGCTTTTATCAACTACTCAAAGGTTGACTGGAAGAAATCCCCTGAGCGGGATAAGTCCGCCTTTGTACTAATTTAGTCTCTGTCTGTAATTTGTCCAGTGTTATTTCTGTAAAAATTTGTACAATAAAGTGTATACAAACAAACAAACAAACAAACAAACAAACAAACAAACAAACAAACAAACAAACAAACAAACAAACAAACAAATAAACAAACAAACAAACAAACAAAACCTAAGATTAACCAGTAAAACCTAAGATTTACCAGTAAACCCTAAGATTAACCAGTAAAACCTAAGATTAACCCGTAAAACCTAAGATTTACCAGTAAAACCTTAGAATTACCAGTAAAACATAAGATTTACCAACTCCTATTGCTAAAAGTCCTAACAGCTGTATGATTATAGTCCATTTCGAACTTTTACCATCATTAATTTGGTAAATCTTAGGATTTACCTCAAGCACACGGTAAATGTTGAAAAGGCTGAAGTGCTGGACAAAGTAGCCCAAACCCTCTGATCATCAGAAGCCTCGATGAAGAACGCTGAAATATCTATATTATCTATACTTAGGCCCGTATTAATAGTCTGAGCTCAAACCCACCCAAGAGAGAATTCAGCTGATACACTCTCAAGACGTGATCACCATCTCAAGTATGTCATTTAATAATAAACCAATCTTGAGGGCGTATCACGTGATGTCTTTCTCAAGTCGCGGTTCGCCTGCAATCAGCAAATACGTTCTCAAGTGTGAGTTTCACAGTTCTTTTGAGAACTGAGTTTTGTTTATTAATACGGCGTTACTCACGTGATACCAGATTCCTAAACGCACACCTAAATTTGTTTATTAATAGGAACGCCATCTTGAGGTCGTTCTCAAGATTGACTTTTGAGCTAAGAGTGATTTATTAATACGAGCCTTAAATTGTAGCTAAGATCCCATTTTAGAACTGTACATAGAGTCCGGTCTGGATAATCTCTCATAACTAGTTATCGTCTTTCGAGGCGAACCAGCTCATCTGATCACCGGTCGATCAATCACTCCGTGTAGTGACGTGACGCGACGCTGCGCCGGCGCCGTGCCGTCTGCATTCATGCAACGCAGTTCAATGACTTTACGGAGATACAAACATGACTCTAGCTAGAGTTTTGTAGAGTCTTCGACGACGGGAAGGCGGAAGACTTCGGGGGACAAGTGTGGGTCTGACACCCTCTCTACCTGGGTATGAGCTCACCGAAAAACATTAAGAGCCTTCATAGAGCCAACTAGCGCCGCCAATCTTAAAAAAATAATATCTTCCAATATAACCAATTTTATTAAAAAAAAAGCTATTTACAAAGTGTTTATTACGATATATTTTTCAATATATATATAATATGGCATAATTACGACAAGCTAAGTTGTAGTTCACAAATGTGCCAAAAACGGCCGTTTTTCGCAATTATGCGAACTACAACTTACCGACATTGTATCACGTTATAAATAAGCATTTAAAAAATAGTATTTATCGTATTAAACATTTCGTAAATAGCTTTTTTAATAAAATTGGTTATATTGGAAGGTATTATTTTTTTAAGATTGGCGGCGCTAGTTGGCTCAAGTACTGCGGGGTTCCTTTCACCACTTATAGCGATCCAGTTTAGGTTCCTAAACTTAAACAAGTTAAATTCATCCTGATACACATTAGTGAAAAACTATCGCTAAAATATATCAAGTAAATTATTAATTAAAAACCTAATCAATCATATCTCACCTCAACACAAACAAACTCACCTAAGCCCACAGAACTCTAACAAAAACCAACACTTGGCAACAAGGTGCCGACCTCATTAGGGCGCAGAATGAAACTACTTATTTAAGGTGTATCGTCTAAGCATCAATCAAGATGATTGATAGAGGCGCGGCGGGCAAGACGAGTCACAACGTAAATGACTGAATACTACTATACTCGTAGTAGCATAGAATAACTAATCTAGTAGCTACTAGAGTAGAGCAACAGCTGGAGGACAGGTATCGCGACGGCGTAATTTCCGCGCCAAACATTCGGTATCGACGTAAAATCGGTGAGAGTTAAGCAAGGTCTCCTGCGACGTGTTTCCGTGTTCCAAAACACGGTAACATCCATTTTAGGGGTGTGGCGTAACAATTTTCCTTTGTAAAATCGGTTACCGAAACATGTTACGGGCGGTAACACGTCGCAGGAGACCCGCAGTTAGGCTTGGTTTAGTTAGGCCTTCGATTAGATGCATAGCTGTTATCGCAAGTAGATAGGTAGGTAGTGTGTATCTTTGCACGTCAACATTTTTAGTAAGTAGGTATTCACATTTACTTACACCACTTTGCAATTTGCCAATGCTGAGAAGAAAAAGTGACAAAAAACTTTCAGCCGCACATCTTTTAAAATAATAATTACATTTTTTAATATCTAGGTAGTTACCTAGGTACAGTCATGAGTAATAACATAGAAACATCCTTAAAATTCAAATTCATGTAACAACTTTAAATCGCAAAAATAAGAATGCAAACTGTGGCCAATAATTATGTAAACGCTAAATTGTATCAAATAAAGTACACACCCCTTGTACAACATTTGCTTGGTGGGGTGTGTACTTTATTTAGCGTTTACATAATTATTGGCCACAGTTTAGCATACTTATTTTTGCGATTTAAAGTTGTTACATGAATTTGAATTTTAAGGATGTTTCTATGTTATTACTCATGACTGTACATTTTTTATGGCGTGATACTTGCACAAAGTCACAGACAATCAGACAAAAAATTCTAAAAATTAGTGTTTTGGCATCAGTATCGATCCTAAAACACATTACAAATATTCTTTTCAAAAAATATCCAATGTACAGACACAACTTTTTTACAGTCTTATTATATGTATCTATAGCTTCAATAGGTAATAAATATTACAAGTTTAAATTTTGGAAAAATCCACTCTAGCCGAATTTACGCCGAGTCGTGTCAATCGCTCGTCTACTAGCTGTGCCTCCTACCGCTGCTGGTGGAGGCCTGTCTCTGGACAGCCGGTGCGACGACCCCGATTACACTATTATTAGGTTAGGAAATTGTGACACTAATCTTTAACGAGAGATGGATAATTCGTATAAGGAAATGTGCTCAAAGTAATATAAACAAACAATTTTATTAATGTTTATCTAAGGGTAAGGGTTCCGTGTCTCAAAAGGAAAAAACAAGGAATAAGTACTTATAGGATCACTTTGTTGTCCGTCTGCCTGTCTGTCAAGAGTTCAAGACCTATATCTCAGAAACGCGTAGACGGGTCAAGTTGAAATTAATACCTAATACTCAGAAAAAATCAAACTTCTACGTCAACGCTATCAAAAGATTTGGCCGTTTATGTCGGATTTTCTCGCATATTTATATGAAAATACAAAAAAAAAACTTATAGGGTATTTCCCGTTGACCTAGCATTATGAAATTTGACAAGAAGCTAGGTCATATAAGCACAAGTAAAGGAAACAATCCGAAAACTCGTAGCGGCACCCTTGACTATAGTGGCAAACTTCAAATCTTGTATGAATCCTCCAATATGTTCACCATACTGTCATTCATGCCATTTACAATATATGACGTAACCAATGTTCCCTGTGTACCTAAGGTTAAAATAAATGAGTATTCGGGAACATATTCTGATTAATTTAACGTGATAACAACCACTGTAGACATTAATCTGAAAATTATCAATTTCGCAACCGTCGTTTCCCGACATTTTCATAAAGCCGAAGTCGAATAAACACATTTATATTTGTGGAGTATGTCAGTAAAAGTGACAACAGGGACGGAGACTTGTCTCAGTATAAAATATAGTTTAGCCTCTCTCCATAGAGTGCGGCGTATTTTTATTACTTCATGATAAATACTTTAATGGACGCATACCCATTTAGTAAATGATGAAATAGCCCCGCCACATACAGTTATCAGTGATCTAATATTTGTTACTAGTTCGGGTCAAACGGGACAAGGTCGCACAGCGATTGACTACTCTAGTTATAGTCGTAGGAACAAAATTATATAGCATTCATTTGATAGGTTTCGATAGATCAAGTAGGTAATTTCTTGCATACGATTTGCATTGTCAAACCGCCTGGGCTGTGGACCATGCTTCGTATGCGCGTATTTTCAGTTTTTCTACGAAGGCTACGGCACTAACTACTAAACTTAAACGTCTGAAAAAAATATATAGCAATCTTGGGGTATCTATTTAGAGACTGATGAATACCGATACACGATTGGACAAACTTTGCTCGACAGAAAAAAACCGCAAACGAGTATTTTTTTGAAATTGCGATGCTAGGCTAACCATAACTAAGGCCCGTATTAATAAATCACTCTCAGCTCAAAAGTTAATCTTGAGAACGACCTCAAGATCCTATTAATAAACGTAACTTAGGTGTGAGTTTAGGAATCGAGTATCACGTGAGTAACGTCGTATTAATTCGTAAATAATTATTAAGACATGGAAGGGGGTATCCCTTCCATGTCTTTTAAAATGAAAATTATATCTAAACCGGAATAGTTATTCATACAAAATATATATCAAAATGTAGGGTACTATAAATACGAGAGCTTGTTTAAAAAAAATCTGATGTTTGTTGGCGTTTTTTATTTCCCTGCCAAAATTCATAAAAATACGAATATCGAGGCACTGCGCCGTGCTCTTCGCTCCACCGCTGCGGGGCATCTTCTGTATCACTCTTGCTTTTGACAATCATATAGCGTCTTAAATTTTTACGGAATTTCCGTATGGTGGCCTGTGCCAACCTTTTTATTCCAAATTCAAATAAACGTATGTATGTTATGTATTTACGGAATCGGAATCGATATTTCGAAACGGAATTCCGTACGTATGTGGCGGCCCTAGAACTATAATTAGTTTACCAAACAAATATTTACAATACTTAACATAGAGTATGCCTAGATTTAAGCCATTGAGCTTGTCACATTTTTGACAAATGACTCTACCAACGGAAAGTGGCATCTGCTTATAAGATTTAAACCGCGAATCTTATTAACAGGTCAAAGACCTTGATAGTGTAACAAACTCTACTATCTCTGACTTAAGTTTAGTAGGACAATAATCTCTACCTCATCATATTTAACTTTAACATTAAAGTTGAACGGTTATAAGGAGATTGCCTATTTTTGTATGGAGAGCAGTGATGACCAAGACGTGATGACTATCTCAAGAATGTCATTTATTGATAAACCAATCTTGAGGGCGTACAACGTGATGTCTTTCTCAAGTATCAGTTCGCCTGCAATCAGCAAATACATTCTCAAGTGTGAGTTTGACAGTTCTCTTGAGAACTGAGTTTTAGTTATTAATACGGCGTTACTCGCGTGATACAAGATTCCTAAACACGCACCTGAGTTATGTTTATTAATAGGAACGCCATCTTGAGGTCGTTCTCAAGATTGACTTTTGAGCTATGAGTGAGTGAGTTGTAGGTACAAAATTATAAGGTGTTAGTAATGTGAACGTCTCACCACAACCTGTCTTAAAGGCGTACAATATAAAATATAAAATAATGTTATATAATATCGACTTGAAAAAATTATTCACATGCAACTTCATGTCAATTTTTTTTTTGTTAACCTATATATTGTCCCACTGCTGGGCAAAGGTCTCCCCCCTCCTCTTCCATCCATCCCTGTCCTGAGCCTCTTCCAGCCACCCATCCCTGTATCTAACGACATCGTCTCTCCACCTACGCCGCGGTCTGCCCGACGCCGGCGACCGTCCGATGGCACCCATTCTGTGACAGTCCGGGCCCATCGGTCCGGCTGCATGCGGCAAATTATTATAATTATAGAGATATTGCTGAACACTGGTTATTTTATTTTCATCATCATCATCATCAGCCCGTATAAGTCCACTGCTGGACGTAGGCCTCTCCCAAAGCGCGCCAATCAACCCTACTCTCGGCCCTCTGCATCCAGTCCCTGCCAGCCATTTTGCGAAGGTCATCCCTCCATCTGGTCGGGGGGCGTCCCACACTACGTTTACCCGTTCGTGGCCTCCATTCGAGAACTCGTCTACCCCATCGGTTATCGGTTCTACGACAGATGTGACCAGCCCACTGCCACTTCAGTTTACTGATTCTATGAGCAATGTCAACCACTTTTGTCTTCTGGCGGATATACTCATTTCTTATTCTATCTAACAGAGAAATATTTTGTTTTATTGAAATACAATTTTATCCTGATAATATTCTTCATATTAGTCTAGCATCGCAATTTCAAATAATACTCGTTCCCAAACAAAGGATCCTCAAACCAGAAGTGCGTATTGGCTAACGTATCGCATATCGGCCGCAAATGGCCGCACGTGGCGCATACTGGCCGCTTTGATTGCCGCTAGGAAGCGCACGCGCAGCCCGTGGCTTCCCTTTCAGCATCAAAGGGCTACTTAGTGCGCGGAGAGCGCGCCTAGATCGAATGGAGTGCTTTCCTGCTTGCAACTAGCAATCGCCTTTTAGACGCGACTTTGTACGAATTATGATTTGATTTTTTTATTGCATATCTGCATGGAACGTATCTAGTATAAGGTTAGGTATCTAAGTACCTATTTAGAATTCCGTTTCGTATAGGAATTACTATAGAATATAGAACAAAAATTATTTATTGAAAAATCATGGTCGTGATTACAGAGATAAGTATAAGGGGGATTCAATAAGGTTGAGATTTTCTGAAAAACTACTGGACCGAATTTAATAATTCTTTTACAATTACATAGTTTTAACTTTTATCTATCAAACAGTTAAACAATTTTTGCAATAGATTAAGTAGTTTTTGAGAAAATCTCAACCTTAAAAACTCTCCTGTACACCTTTCTCTGTGTTCCACCGTTATCACAGTTCATTAAATGAGCATGCAATGTTATTTACTCATGTCTTAATAATATTTATTACTCATTTATTCGGCCCTTGGTACAGCTAACAGTAGATCAAGTGAACTTTGGACCGCTCTTATTTTCTGCGTCGTAAGATTTAAAATCGTACTGCTAGTGTAACTGTTGTAATACTGGCATGTATTTTACAGATATTTTGTAGTTCTATTTACAATTTCTATCTGACGGTCAGCATTAGGTACATTGTTTTAATCTCCATTCTTGTCACTTCAATAAATTATCTTCATCAGTATACACTATTTTTCTCTTTTATTTACGTATATCTCTATAAATTCCCAACAGTTACCATTGATCTGCTGTTGTCCGTACACTATGGAAAACACGTGACGTTACCAACGTCACGTGTTTTACAGGAACTAAACGACTTTTTCATCAATTTTAGAATTCGAACAATAATGAGCCATTACTACTGTATAGTATTAAGCTTAATTCATAACATAGGATTATAATTTAATGTTTACCGGAAGTAAAACGGAACGCACATCAAAAAGAACAATTACGAATTGTCTATTATAGTAACGTCACTTCCTCTCTGCCATTTGCCTTTTTTTCAAAACCATGCTATACGTGCTGTGCAATTAAAATTACTTATTAAATATATGAAGGTCGCTTGGGGTAGTAAAAGGGCATAATAACGTCTCCTGGTGCTCAAGATAGTGGATGAAGGTCAAAACAGGAGCGCTCCGAGAAGAAAGACCTATTTCACGAGGTATGCCCTTGGGACATTCAAAGGTTAGTGACTTTCATATATCGTGTCGTGTTTCCTATTAAATACAGTCCATCTAGCCTACCTAATCTATTGAAATATCATACATAAAATTGGTCCGTCGAGGCCGAATATTGTTTTTTCGGTACATTTTGAGTATAAAATTTGTTTGAAACGTGGCAGCTAATTGTTCGGATGATGTGTGTTCCGGTAATTTAGCTAGTTTCAATTGTTATTTTACGTGTGCTGTGAACGCAAAATAGAAATAATCAGTGTGTGTTTAGTAGTTATTCCTATTTTGCTGCAGAAATTGTATAAATGCATAGGTATAGCTAGGCATGGCAAAGTGCGCTTGCCGGCCGGCAAATAGATAAGGCGACGCGTGTGGCCGCCATTGTTTTTTCTACCTGTCAAATGCGCTTGGGCCGCCGGCCGGCGCAATTTGTTTTTTCGTGATTTATAATTGTTTACGTACAGATTTCACTTTATTTTGGTAGTTTAAAGTAAATTAAGTGTACTAAACTGTAAAAGTAAGTGCGATTACGTTTCACAAGAGTGTTGTGTGTGTACAGTGATCGTATTTCGTGCGAATTTATCGAATCGATAATAAGACGAATCATTGAATTTGTTGTGCGTTCGAATTTGGTCGAGTTATCCCTTGTGTTTACCTACTTTGTGCGATAATTTCTCTGTTTGTGTCAAAGTTAGAAGGTACGGAATTTAAAGGTTATAAAAATGAATTTAGAACAGTTGGTTTTTCATCGAAGATTTTTAACTAAACAGTTAGATCGTCTTTTAGAATACGAACAGAGTGAATTTTTCGATGAATTCGAGGCTGGTATTGACGATCTCGAGTTAATACGGTCTCAGTTCGATGAAACTCAAGCGGAAATAGAAAAATTATTAATTTCTAAAAATCAGTTTGTGGAATCTGAACAGGAAAAGTACAGGGATAGGTTTGTGGAACTATTGATTCAAGTTCGTGCCAATTATAAGAAATATCAAAAACGAAATTCATTAGATTTGTCAATGTTACAAAATCAGAATAAGAAATCTGAAACAAAAACCGAAAATAATACTGATAAGTGCAGTGCTAGTGCTATACACAGTAATGTCATGTTACCTAAGCTGTCCATGCAAGTATTTTCAGGTGAGTACACTGATTGGCAAAGTTTTCATGATTTTTTCAATTCTACTATTATTGAAAATAAGTCGTTGTCAAGAATTGAAATGTTTCAATATTTACGTTCATGTTTGAAAGGTGAAGCGCTTCAGCTTATAAAGTTCTTGCCTATTACTTCTGAAAACTTTACGAATGCTTGGCAGATGCTAAAGGATAGGTATACTGACAAGCGACGAGCAGCGACGAAACATGTCGACGAGTTATTAAATTTAGTATCGTTGCGTAGTGATACCGATGTTGAAGGGATGAGACGCATGATGAACACTTTAGTGGAAAATTTAGGTGCGTTACAGGCCTTAGATTTTCCTACTAAAGAATGGAGTTTTTTGTTGTTAAACATAATATTGAAAAAACTTGATAGTGAATCCAGACGTCGTTTTGAGTTGTCGTTATGTGATGATCGTCAGTTCCCTACTTATGCACAGTTTATGGATTTTCTAGACAAACAGATGCGTGCTAGTGAAGTATGTCGCCAGTCTATGAGGAAAACTCCTATTGTTCAGAAAGGAAAGGGTACTCATACATTTACTACTCAATCTGATGGTGTCATTACTAAGCAGTCTTGTCATTGTTGTGGTACTCCTTCTCATGTGTTACATAAGTGTCCTAAATTTTTGCAATTAAATTCTTTCACTAGGATGAATGTGGTGAAAAGGAATGGGTTATGTTTTAATTGTTTTAGTGATCAACATAGCTCGTCGAACTGTAAGTCGAAGTCGTTATGTGATAAATGCGATCGGTTGCATAATAAATTGTTACATTTCTCGCGAAATAGTGTGAGCGGGTCGGGGTCGTCTCAATGTGTGGATACGGGAGACTCCAATGTGGCTCGTGTGAACATGGCGGTCAGTAATGTGTGCGCGGATGGTGACGTCGACGCCGCAGGTGGTGGCGCCGACGGCGGCGATGAGCAGGAGGTGGTGTCTCTGAAGAGTTCAATGTGTGTAGGCTCGAGCACGGTTCTGCTCTCGACTGCTGTCGTTCAAGTGCAACGAAGTGATGGTTGTTACGAGAACGCCCGCGTATTACTGGACCCTGGTTCGATGTCGTCATTCATGACGTCATCGTTTGCAAATCGTCTTGATCTGCCGCGGCGGCGCGTGAGCGTGCCAGTGTGTGGCCTCGGTATGTCTGATGTAGGTAAAGCTAAGAGTGTTGTTACGTGCGTGATCTTACCTACTGACGTTTCTAGTGAAACTTATAGCGTTCCTTGTTTAATTCTAAACAAGATAACGAACTTTTTGCCAGGTGAAATCTTACCTCATGATAAATGGGATCATTTAGGTAAACTCAAGTTTGCTGACCCCATGTTTTATATTCCTTCCGGCGTAGATATGCTTCTAGGAGCTGAAATGTTTCCTCACATTCTACGAGACGGACGTGTTATTGGGCCTGAGGGCTTCGTGTCTGCCATCAATAGTGTGTTCGGATGGTTAGTCATGGGCGGTGTCTCACATAAGGGCATAACACCACTTGAAAAAGTTGCTTTTACAGCTATGACTCCGGTCAATGAAGAGTCTCTTGACGTTATTTTGAAAAGGTTTTGGGAAGTCGAAGCCGATCCGTCTTCGTTACCTGCGCCTCTTAGTGCCGAGGAAAAGCGCTGTGAAGACATTTTTATTAATGGGCATTTTCGTAACGCGGCAGGTAAGTATGTAGTTAGACTCCCATTTAAAACTGATAATCCGCTCTTAGGCGAGTCACGTGACCTTGCGTTATCTAGATTGTATTCGCTGGAGCGAAGGTTCGTGCGCAACGAAAAGCTTAGGAGAGGATATTGTGATTTCCTTAGGGAATACCTGGAAGCGGGACACATGGAGCTCGTGAGAAATCCTGCGGAGCATAAGGTAAAGCCTTATTATATACCCCATCATTGTGTGATCAAAGAGTCCAGCTCCACAACGAAGCTTCGTGTTGTTTATAATGGATCGATGAATACTACAAATGGTGTTTCGATCAATGAAGTACTTCTTCCTGGTCGTAAGCTTCAGCAAGACATAGAGAAGATCTTGCTCTGTTTCAGATTACATGAAGTTGTGTTTATTACCGACATTAAGCAAATGTTTCGAGGTATTTTGGTCAATGAAGAGGATGTGGATTATCAAAGGATCTTATGGCGTGAATCCCCATCGGAAACTGTGCAGGAGTATCGTCTTCTCACAGTGACTTATGGTCTTACGTCTGCCCCGTACCTTGCCATACGGACACTGCAGCAGCTGGCTTCAGATGAAGGAAGTAAGTGGCCCCATGGAGCTAAGGCTCTAGTAGATGACACGTTTGTCGATGACATTGTGAGTGGTGCGTCCAGTCTAGAGTCTGCTAAACGATTGAAGAAGGAGTTGATCGAGCTGTGTGCTGCTGGAGGTTTCGAATTACGCAAGTGGGCAAGTAATGATCCCTCTCTTCTAGAAGACATACCTGACTGCGACAAGGAGACCAATGTTTCGTTTTCGTCAGCTGATGATGAAGGTGTTATTAAGGTCCTTGGTGTTCAGTGGAACCCGAGCAGCGATAATTTTCAGTATAACATCGAACCTGGTTCACCTGAGTGTACGAAGAGAGCTGTCCTGTCGCAGATTGCGAAGTGTTTTGATCCTATGGGTTGGTTGTGTCCAGTTACCCTGTTTGCTAAGTGTTTGATGCAAAGATTGTGGGTTAGGGGTGTATCGTGGGATGATCCGCTTCCAGAGGATCTTCAACTGATTTGGCTACGTTATATCAAAGAGTTACCGTTTCTTTCCAGCATAAGGTTAGAAAGAAATATTTTAAACGAAGCTGTGGAAGTCGAGCTTCATGGGTTTTCAGATAGCTCCGAGCAGGGCTACGCTGCTGTGGTCTATCTTTGTGTTTTAACACCCGACGGTGAGTGGAAAACTCATTTGCTGATGGCTAAGTCACGCGTTTCTCCATTGAAACGCATAAGCTTGCCAAGACTCGAGTTGTGTGGCGCAGTGATCCTCTCACGTTTGATAAAATATATTTTATCCGTGTTCGATGGAAAGCTGACGCTAAATAGGGTCTTTGCGTGGTCTGATTCTACCATCGCCCTGTCGTGGATTAAGGGTCTTTCCTACGAATATAAAACATTCGTAGCCAACCGTGCGAGTGAATGTCAAACTAGCGTTTCCCCTGAGAATTGGCATCACGTGCCCTCTGCTGATAATCCGGCAGATTGTGCCTCTCGAGGTCTGTTGCCGTCTCAGTTGGTCGACCACACGCTGTGGTGGAAAGGACCACAGTGGTTGTCAGCGCCGCGTGACCAGTGGCCAGCGTCCGTGGCCCCTCAAGTGTGTGAGGCCGACGCGGTCATTGTGAACAGCGAGAAACGGGCAAAGAAGTCATTCGCATGTGTTATGGAGTTTAATGATTTGATACATAAATACTCAGATCTTACCAAGCTTTTAAAAATCACTGCATGGTGCCTGCGGTTCAAAAATAATTGTTCCAATCTAGAGAAGAATTTCTCTAAATTCATCACAGTAGGTGAGATGCGAGATGCTTTGTTGTGTCTCATCAAAGCTGTACAACAATCTGAATTCGCAGAGGAATTTGATAGTATACGGAAAATTAAACCTTGTTCAACTGCGATACAACGTTTAAAGCCGTTTGTAGACGATTGTGGTCTACTGCGAGTGGGCGGGCGCTTGCCCAACTCTACACTCAACTTTGATGTTAAACATCAAATAATTTTACCTAAAGGGAGTCATCTCACTACTCTTTTGATTGATTATTATCATAAAGTCAATCTGCACGTCGGTGCTCAAACTTTACAGTATTTGTTGCAGCAAAAATATTGGATTTTGTCTGCGCGCAGCATTATACGAAGCCGAGTATTTCGATGCGTGACTTGTTTCAGGAACAAACCGAGGAACGTGGAGCCTTTGATGGGCGATTTACCAGTTTTTCGTGTAGAGCAATGTCGTGCGTTCTTACGTGTTGGAATTGACTATTGTGGCCCGTTTATGATAAAGCTCGGTACCCGACGCAACGCACAACTGTATAAGGCGTATGTTTGCTTGTTCGTGTGCGTAGTGACGCGCGCTGTTCACCTCGAGTTAGTATCCGATTTGACAGCTGAAGCCTTTATCGCTGCATTGAAACGTTTCTGTAGTAGACGAGGCTTATGTACTGACATTTACTGTGACTGCGGTGGGAATTTTGTAAAATCAAATAAAATTATTGCAGAATTTCGTGAGATGTGCGAATCTAAGGAATTTAAGGAAAAAGTTCATCACGAAAGTTTAAAGCTCTCTATTAAATTTCATTTTAATCCACCGTATGCTTCACATATGTCTGGATTCTGGGAAATCCAAGTTCGAAGTTTTAAACATCATTTAAAACGAGTCGTGGGTCAACAGACTTTAACTTACGAAGAGTTTTACACGATAATATGTCAAATTGAGGCCGTATTAAATTCTCGTCCAATTTGCCCTATTAGTAATGATCCGACTGATCCTCAAGCGCTCACGCCTGGACATTTTTTAATCGGACAGCCGATAGTGGCTATCCCTGAACCGGACATGACAGATATAAAAGCGTACCGACTTACAAGATGGCAATTGCTCGGTACTATTGTACAAAACTATTGGAAACGCTGGAGTAAGGAATACTTGCACACCTTGCAACAGCGTGCGAAGTGGATAATCGCAAGGGATAACATCAAAACCGGAACGGTAGTTGTTCTTAGAGATGATAATTTACCACCTTTACAGTGGCGTCTCGGGGTTATCTCTGACACCCATCCCGGCAGCGACGGAGTAGTGCGTGTGGTCACTGTACGCACCGCACATGGTGTTTATAAACGATCCGTGGTGAAGGTATGTCCCTTGCCGGACACATCTTCCTTTTAACTTGTAATCTTTTTTACTTTTTTGCCTGTTTGTTAGAGTAGTGACTCTAAGGCGGGCGGTATGTATAGTATTAAGCTTAATTCATAACATAGGATTATAATTTAATGTTTACCGGAAGTAAAACGGAACGCACATCAAAAAGAACAATTACGAATTGTCTATTATAGTAACGTCACTTCCTCTCTGCCATTTGCCTTTTTTTCAAAACCATGCTATACGTGCTGTGCAATTAAAATTACTTATTAAATATATGAAGGTCGCTTGGGGTAGTAAAAGGGCATAATAACGTCTCCTGGTGCTCAAGATAGTGGATGAAGGTCAAAACAGGAGCGCTCCGAGAAGAAAGACCTATTTCACGAGGTATGCCCTTGGGACATTCAAAGGTTAGTGACTTTCATATATCGTGTCGTGTTTCCTATTAAATACAGTCCATCTAGCCTACCTAATCTATTGAAATATCATACAACTACAAATTAATTATTAATTTATTTTTCAAATACATAATCCTAGTACTTATCAATATTAAATTGAGAAATAATAAAGATTTCGCCGTTCGAATCCGTGTCACGGTGGCTCTGTTAGAAAAGATATAACTCATTCATATATTCATACTAATGATGTAATGCTAGAGTAAGCTATGGGCAATAAAACGATATCACGCACGCGGTATAAATGGAAATAAATCTTGTTAATATAAACTCATTAAAATCGCAGCAACAATGAATGGACGTAACTTGTGACTAGTGACAGATGAGTAATAAAATAATAAAATTATTTATAGAACTTTGATTTGTTAGAGCTAAAGGGAGCATGTAGTTCCTCTTGACAAAGAGAGAGATAGAGCTATACAAAGTCATCTGTTTCTGACCATATACATGAGCCAACTAGCGCCGCCAATATAAAAAAAAATATGACTTCCCATTTTATTAAAAAAAAGCTGCTTAGGGTTCTCTTGAAAATGGCGGGAAACGCCGGTTGCGAAATTATTTGATAATTTACCTTTTAATGTCTACAGGGACTATTTTGTGTTTAATATCACGTTAAATTAATCAGAAAATGACAGTACGGTGAAGTTATTGGATTATTTATGCAAGATCTGAAGTTTCAAGCTTTTATCAAGAGTTCCCGCTACAAGCTCGGGAGTGAACGTGACTGTCGAGCTGCTTCGTCCAGAGTGATGACGCTACGGCGTCTCCTCTGGATGAAGACATGAAGACGCGGCTACCCAGGGTGAAGACGCTACTGCGACTCCTCTGGAGGAAGATAGAAGACTATTGAATATATTGAATTTTCTGTAACATGACATTGGCAAATGACGAACTGTCGAGACCATTAATAAAATAAATAAATAAAAGCTGCTTAGAAAATCTTTACCGGTATTACTGGCCTTTCCTAAAGCACCCACACAATCCGATACTCGGCCTTTTGCATCCAGTATCAGCCAGCCACCCTCATCCCTCCATCCGATCGGAGAACGTAGGTATCTAAGAGCGACCTCAACGTTAAGCTTGCACTTAGTACTGCCTACGAATCTCGGCCTAATTCAAAACTGACGTTCTTTAAGTAAATCATCATCAGTCTATTTATATTGAACCACTGCTCGGGCACAGACCTTCCCTTACATCGAGAGAGCTCCATGATCCACCACGCGGGCCCAGTACAGATTGGCGGATTGCACATGCCTTAGATTTTTTTTCTACGGCATGCAGGTTTCATCACGATGTTTTCCTTCACCGTTTTGAGAACAGTCTGTAAATGTACGTAAGATTTTCCGCCGAAAAAAGGATAACTCCAATGAGTTATCCTTTTTTCAGCCATGTATATTGATACATGGCAGCCATGTATATTGATACATGGCTGGAATTCGAACCTGGGACCTCCATATCGCAAGTCCATTGACCCAACCACTGAGCCACCGAGGTAAATAACAGTCATAAAAATTCATAATGCAAAAAATCAATAATTAAAGAATGACTAATATAGCAAATTGTCGATTGACCTCAAACTGAGCTAACAAACGAACGGAGCACTGTAATTCAGTGCTCTACTTAGGTACAGATTACACAAGTGCTAAGTTTTGAACGCTAAATCTAGGACGATGGACTTAATTCACATTGGGTATCATCCGGGTGCATTAAGGGCCAACTACCGCCGCCAATCTTGAAAAAATAATATCTTCCAATTAAATCAATTTTATTAAAAAAAGCTATTTACAAAATGTTTATTAGGATGAATACTTTTTTTCAATATACAATACATGGCATAATTGCGACAAGCTAAGTTGTAGTTCACAAATGTGCCAAAAACGGCCGTTTTTCGCAATTATGCGAACTACAACTTTTGAAATTGAATCACATTATAAATAAGCATTTAAAAAATAGTATTTATCGTAATAAACATTTACCTATAATTTAATTCTCAGTTTGACAATAATATAATTTTAATATTGACATTTGATATTGATACGAACATTGACATATTATTATTAATGGATATTTTATTTAATTGTTTTAATTTAATTTTCAACCAGACTGACGATCAAATTATGGATGACTTTTAGATAATAGTAAATAAGTACATATGTAAATGACATTATAATTTGTGATAAATAAATCTAATCTAATCATTTTGTAAATAGCTTTTTTAATAAAATTGATTATATTGGAAGATATTATTTTTTTAAGATTGGCGGCGCTAGTTGGCTCATGGAAGGCTCTTAAGCATTTGCGCTAGGTACTAAGTAGACTTGATTCACGCACCGAGGTGGTTTCCGGGTGCATTCCCTACTTATTTTAAAAGATGTGCTGCTGAGAGTTTTTTTGTCATTTTTTAGGGTGGCGCGGAACCCTAAAAAGTGGCATAAATGAAACCTTATAGGATCACTTTGTTGTCCGTCTGTCAAGTCCTATATCTCAGAAACGCGTGGACGGATCAAGTTGAAATTAATACCAAATACTCGGGCCTGCAACCTCATGCAGCCGTGAAAAAATCAAACTTCTACGTCAACGTAATCAAAAGATATGGCCGTTTATGTCGCATTTTCTTTCTTTGTATGAAAATGCAAAGAACCAAAACCTATAGGGTACTTCCCGTTGACCTAGAATCATGCAATTTACGTGTAAAAATCATTGCTCTCCTATAAACAACTAGATACACAGTCTGCCTTCTAAAAATGTCCGAGCGCAAAGATGGTCCAAACGGATGAATGGACCCTCATTTGCTTTATTGGACATTATTTGGTATTAAGTAGGTAACCTAAAGTTATTGTAGCTGTAAATCTTCCTTAAAATAAATAAATAAACTCGCACCTGTTTCCCATAGGGGTACCAGAGACAATGGACTTCGATTTGCTGCAATCCTCATACAATTCTCACTCCCTCAACATTTATCAATATATTCATGCACGCTCAGTTTGTTGTTTTACGAGATTTTATACTTGATAAAATACAATGATATAGTCATTTCAAACCTTTCAAAAGGTTTACGAAACATTCGGGCCTCAAAAGACATTGCCACATTTCAATGGAGCTTTACCCCATCTACAAAACTACTTGACCATTTACGCTGTACCTATCATTTTGTTGGGGACTTATTACAGGTTTCATATTGCATAATCATATTCAATATCATTTTCTACTACTCTCGCAACTCATATAGAAGAATAACAAAAACAATGAATAATTCGCTTCGATTTCTTACTATTTTCTGAATTCTTAATAAGCTGTTTTTTTCGAATCGCAACTTGTACAAAACTTTATTTTAAACCAATAATTTTAATAAAAATCGGAGATATTTTTACATTTATTCGTTATCTTGTACAACTTGCGGTTGATGGTGAGGCTGGATCTGGCATTGTCATTTTATGGACGTATGACAACTTGCAGACTTAAAGCCTAGTAATTCTAACGAGTGACAGTAAATGGTGAACAATGGCATATTATCCTAGTATAGGTGTCTGGCCAATGCCGACGGGAACATTACTCTCGTTCTAGACGTGTATGTAGATTTAGGCACCATTTGTCATGTGCTAGTACTGTCGTAAATTGCACATTTGGTTCAGATTATTGCTCTGTGAATAATCTCAAAATGGTTTTTTTTTCGTATGGTTTAGTGACCAAAATGTCACAGTTATTCAGGCCGCCCGTAGCCTTTGACGTGGCCTAGCGACCGCTGCCGAGCGACAACAACCAGGACCAACTGCTTAACGTGCGCCCCGAGGCACGAAGGGGCTCAGATGAAAGTGTCACTAGCGGTCACCCATCCAGGTTTTCAACGTGTACTCGCAACTGAACTATGAGCCCCTCTCATAGTCAATCTCAAAATGGTGAAAATATCGTAATAAAAAAAAATATTTATTATGTACAAACTTACACCTAACTAAAGGGCCTAGCTAAAAACCTAGAGCTAGCGCCTAGCACCCTATTAATTACTTGTTAAGGATGTTTATTGTTTAAAAGTTCTTGTATATTGTTATATGTATTATTATGTTTATTACCTCTTATTATTATTGTGTAATTATTAGTTACACATAGTTTATACGTTTTGTGCCTGACATGAGCCAACTAGCGCCGCCAATCTTAAAAAAATAATATCTTCCAATTTAATTAAAAAAAGCTATGTACAAAATGTTTATTAGGATAAATACTATTTTTCAATATACAATATATGGCATAATTGAGACAAGCTAAGTAGTAGTTCACAAATATGCCAAAAACGGCAGTTTTTAGCAATTATGCGAACTACAACTTACCGAAATTGAATCACGTTATAAATAAGCATTTACAAAATAGTATTTTTCCTAATAAAGATTGTGTACATAGTTTTTTTAATAAAATTGATTATAATGCAAGATATTTTTTTTTTAAGATTGGCGGCGCTAGTTGGTATGTGCTTGCCTATTTTTATCTATAACAATGTGTTTATATATTGGTGTATCTATTTATTAGTGATGAATAAACTTGTTTTACTTTTTACCTACTATATCTCAAGAATACAATATTGTAAAACTTTAAAAGCGAAAATAAGTAAGTAATAGACATAACACAAGTACAAGATAACGAGACCCACGGCGAAAGATTTCTTCAAAATAAGTAATGACTAAGCATTTTAGAACACATAAGTAAGAGCTTATACAGCTTCTAAAGGGCTTACAAAAGGGCTGAAGAAAGTTCTTAAATCTCCGAAAGATTTAAGTGAAAGATGTGCAGTCCAAATAGGATCAAGAAGATGTTTACTGAGTAATTGGGACGAATCAATTTAGAAATTGATCAAGCAGAGATAATTCTCAACGTTCTTGAAATAGGCATAGATTGAGGAGTTATTGTAAAAGTAACCAAAGCGGAGCGAGAAGAAAATTAAAATAAATAGGTATGTGGATAAACTGCGTTTTATTTATAACAGTAATATTTTAGAAAATCTTTACTTCACTTTTGAAAATATGGCTTCTACCGTGGCTGGCAAAGTAATTTTGCCAGTGTACTTAGATGATGGCCAACGAATTGAGAAAATGCATTCAATATAGTTAGAAAGAATCAACAAATAAATCCAATTTCAGAAAAAAAGTCACGTGTTACAGTTTTTTATTTTTATTTAGGCGGCCAAGTAGATGCGGGCAAATGAGACCGCATCGTCACAAATTTACAACAGAATTAGACTACAGCTTTCACAATTGGCGGTCTTGTCGCTTAAGGCGCTATATGGTTGTCAAAAGCAAGATTGAGACAGTGCCTCGATATTCGTATTTTTATGAATTTTGGATGAAATTTAGCAGGGAAATAAAAATACGCGAACAAAAATCAGATTTTTTTTAAACAAGCTCTCGTCTTTATAATTCCCATCATTTTGATATATATTTTGTATGAATAACTATTTCAGTTCAGACATAATTTTCATTTTAAAAGACATGGAAAGGGTATGTTTGCGATTTTTTTTCTATCGAGCGAAGTTTGTCCAATCGTGTATCGGTATTCATCAGTCTCTAAATAGATACCCCAAGATTGCTATATATTTTGAGACGTTGAATTTAGTTAGTGCCGTAGCCTTGATAGAAACACTGTAAATCCGCGCATACGAAGCCTTAAAGCGAGATCTTCCAGACAACCTTAGGGTTAATTCAGCTGATGAATATGTCAAATGGACCAAATGTACATAGGATTCCCACACAACTGAATGTAGCTGCGGACGTGACACGTTTCGCTGCGATTGCGCAAACGTTAGCCTTCGGACGGTTCCTACTATGATAACACCACCACCAACCCTGGCCCTATTACTGAGGATGTAGGCATCAGGCTATTAATAATATACATAATAGACTAACTTACAATCGACATTCTGCATAAACAATCCAACAAACATAATGAAATGATTAGGTCAAATGATGAAGAGCTTTTTAGCGAAGTACAGGAAATTGAAAAGCATAATATTAGGTATATCACTACTTATAAGTAAGACAACCTAACCAACACCAAATTAAAGAGTACTCATACTCATTCGAAGACAGGGCTAGTAGGAGTCAGTCTACTCGTGACCATGATGGCTGCAATGCTGTCGAAATATCGAGACATCAATAATAAATGTTTAACACGGTGATTCCCGTTTTATCTAATTAATAAGTATACAGGAACAGGGGGCCTCAATAAGGTTGAAATTTTCTCAAAAACTACTGGACCGAATTGAATAATTCTTTTACAGTTACATAGTTTAAACTTTTATCTAGCTAACAGTGAGATAGTTTTTGAGAACCTTTAAAATCTCTAGTACACCTTCCTCTGTGTTCCACCGTACAAAGGGAACACTTGGTGTGCATATATTGTAATATCATACATATTTAAGAATAAATATTACATGGCTCGATAGACAAAGGCAGAAGGGGAAGAAGCAGACCCACTGTATTGTGTCAATAGTCACTAAAAAGTAATCAATTAAAAAATAGTAACTATAGTAATAAATTAAGTATTAGCGGGTGTAAAGAGGCCTTGTCAATAACTATAAGATGAAACTATGAGTGAAGAACCACGACACAGGGTATCCTAGTGTGGGGACTAGTGAATATGTATCTAGAATGTAAGTATCCAATGTACAATAAATAAATTTCATTTCACAATTAATAAATTTCATTTAATTTCATTTGAAAAACTTAAACCAAACTTTGTAAACTTTGATAAATCACCAAATTGACTATGTAAATGGAGGAAATAATGATGATGAAAGGTGTGATATAGAGACTGATCTTAAATTGAGAGAAATAAATAAGTACGTTGAATAACTTGAAATAGATTTTGGAAAATAGAATTAGAAACAGACTTAAAGCTAGACTACAGACTAGATTACTTACACACCAAACATTAGAACACCACAAGACATCACATTTAACGTGACATTACCCGTGACACCACCCAATGGCACCACCGGTGGTGTCATGGGGATTAAGAACCTTAAAATTAATCAAAACTTGGACATTTTCTAAAACACAAGGAAGTCGAATAAAAATGTTATATTAAAACATTACGCAATAGGATATCGCTAGGTCTACGAGACAATAGGCCAGGATCCGTGGTGACTTAGGCCGATATTCATAGACAGATTTGAGCTAGAGGTCGCTCTTACGACTGTCAAAATTGTAGGAAACCTGACAGTTGTAATTGTAATGTAAGATCTAACTCAAAAATGTCTATAAATGGCCTTAAAGTCCTGAAGAGAGTTTTGAGTTTGGTCTTACAATTGTCAGTTTTCATACAATTCATAGACAGTCGTAAGTTGTTAAAACTGTCTAGGAACTATCCTTAGCAACTTTCGTTAAAGCTATTAGAATTGAAAGAGAAAAATTTTGACACTTCGTAAGGAAAAAGCATGTCAATCCCAGATTTTTTTCTTTTTATTCAACTAGCGTTAACGACAGTCAATTCTAATCCTTCTGGTACGTAAAAAGAACACAAATTACCATGCCACTGGTTCGCTGAGTGGAGGGCCAAGCCCGTCCGTGGCAGGTGGAGGATCACAAGGCACTGCGCGGCGAAAGGGAGGAGTGCTCTACACGGCGGCACTCTCCCGACTGTCAGCTAAAATCGCGAGCTTTATCAATGGACAAACATTGAAAACGGCGCGCGCGCACGTTGGCCCAGGGTTGCCAGATTGGAGGTTCTTCTCGCATATTTGGGGGGAAATAAATAATTAAGGCTATTTGGGGGAATTTTTGGGAAGAAATTGATATGATGGGACCGACATATACATGTGTATAAAAGTATATATAAACGGATATCACTCACTTATATTGTTGAAGTCGGCAATTAGACCGACAGTTTCGACCGATTTCGACGGTTTTTCTCAATGTGTATATAAAGGTTCTTAATATAATAAAAAAAGCTATTCGGGAAACTTTGTGGTGAAATAGGCTATTGGGGAAATTTTGTACAAGTGGTATAGTTGGGGAAATGTCTGGGGTAAAAATTATCAAGTTGGGGTTTGTAACCGCATAATAAGTGTGAGCTGGCTGTCTGAAAGTTTTAGCTGGCTGCTAAAATTCAGCTCAGGAAACGCCCACCGTAATAAGATGCCGAACGCCAATTTTTTTGTTGTTAAATTATAGGTAAATTAATGTAATTATGTGACTTCTTGAGAGATAGTTTCGTTTATCGTCGTTTTTATAAAAAAAAACTTTAAAAGCATTATAGCATAAGCAATAGTTTACTTATTTCATTAAACAAGTAGTGTTTTTTAAGTATTATTTTGGGGAAAAATTCTACGTAACCGGAGTTTCGTAACCAGTTGCGAACGAGGAAAAATTTATCCTCGTACGTAACCGGTTTTAATGTCAATGTCTAATAATAGCTTTTTTCTAGGATTATGTTATCAAATCCGGGGAAATTTGAAACGTGCAATCTGGCCACCCTGCGTTTGCCCGTCCACTTAGATCGATGGTGTTTCCGTTATGTTGTTATTCTTTACCTAAACGTTTGCTTATTGCGCTCGTTTAGGACTGTTTACGTTTGCTGCCGGCCCATGGGGTATCGTTAATGCCTGTTGCGTACGAATCTATACTTAGACGTAATGAGAATTCGTTATTTTCGTATCTGGAAACGTTCTTTAAATATTTCTTTTACGATTTTGTTTGTGATTACATTTGTATCTGGTTTAAGTTTTTTAGTTTTATCATCATCAGTCTATTTATATTGCCCCACTGCTCGGGCACAGACCTTCCCTTACATCGAGGGAGCTCGGCCTTAATCCACCACGCGGGCCCAGTGCGGGTTGGCGGATTTCACATGCCTTAGATTTTTTTTCTACGACATGCAGGTTTCATCACGATGGTTTCCTTCACCGTTTTTTAGTTTGAGCTATGATAAGAATTTTTATTGTACGGTGGAATACAGAGAAAGGTGTACAGGAGAGTTTTTAAGGCTGAGATTATCTCGGAAACTACTTGACTTATTACAAAAATTCTTTCACTGTTAGATAGATAAAAGTTAAAACTATGTAGTGTAAAAGAATTATTAAATTCGGTCCAGTAGTTTTTGGGAAAATCTCAACCTTAATGAGGCCCCCCTGTATACTTATCTCTGTCAAATTGTTGCGAGTTATATTATTGTACAAACGTTACATTTTGTAAAAAGCTTTTTTAATAAAATTGATTATATTGGAAGATATGATTTTTTTAAGATTGGCGGCGCTAGTTGGCTCATGGAAGGCTCTTAATCTATCGATCTATTTGAATTCTTTTCTTAACGTTACCGCATATAGATCACTTTAAAATATCAGTCGCAAACCGTTTATCCGCGGATATCACTAAACTCCGGAATGTTAATGCTGAACACACCGCGCTCCACTCACGCGCAGCGGACAATTAACTGGCGTACAGTACACCACACAAACACGTAGATCAAATATTTCTAAACCCTCAGCAACCAATTCTACTTCGTTCTTTGTTGTACATGTTATAGATCTTAGATGCTTAAGTGATTCCTATAAGGTATAGTCCACCCTATTGATTATCTTATGCAGTCAATCGGTGAATGACTGCGGATATAAACAATGGGACAGTGATAAGTATTCTTTTCGTTAATTTCGTACACAAAATAGATAATTTGGTGGTCAACTGAAACACAGCAATAAAAATCAGTTGAAAAATAAAATAATTGCAGGCATATGAAATTTAGGAATATTCAGTCCACATCCCCATTCTATCTTTAATCAACTTTCCCCATTCCATCTTTAATCATCTTCCCCCATTCCATCATTGATCAACTTCCCCATTCCATCTTTCATCAACATCTTCAGTCCATATTATTCAATTTCCCCATTCCATCTTTCATCAACATCTCCAGTCCATATTATTCAATTTCCCCATTCCATCTTTTATTAACATCTCCAGTCCATATTATTCAAGTTCCCCATTCCATCTTTAATCAACTTCCCTAATTCCATCTTTTATCAACATCTCCAGTCCATATTATTCAAGTACCCCATTCCATCTTTAATCAACATCCCCAATTCCATCTTTTATCAACATCTCCAGTCCATATTATTCAAGTCCCCCATTTCATCTTTAATCAACTTCCCTAATTCCATCTTTAATCAACATCTCCAGTCCATATTATTCAAGACCCCCATTCCATCTTTAATCAACTTCCCCCATTCCATCTTTAAACAACTTCCCCCATTCCATCTTTAATCAACTTCCCCCATTCCATCTTTAATCAACTTCCCCCATTCCATCTTTAATCAACTTCCCCCATTCTATCTTTAATCAACTTCCCCCGTTCCATATTTAACCAACTTCCCCATTCCATCTTCAGTTTTGGTGATTTGAATAGTTGAGTCACTTATAAGTCAAACTGTACGCATGGTCGACTGTACCGGCACAATTTACGACGGATAAGTTACATCCAATATTAACGACACTCCACGTCAATTTATAACTCACAACTATCTATAAACGTACTGTGAATCTAATAGATAAACTTGTCTGTCATACATCTTGAGTGAAATATTGGTAACGGCTAGCTTATTGAAAATTGTATTAGTAAGGAAGACGTAAAAGCTGTTTTTAGTATGAGGACAATCTAGTATTGTTCTTTCAAATTTTCTTCCTAATAGGACTACAAAGCAATAGGCAAGTTGATATAAATATATTATATATATAAGGTAAACTGGAAGAAAATGCCGCAAGACATTAAGTTCGCCCGATACATAAAATGTAACAAAGATTAAATAAATAAATATAAATGGAGGACTGTGGAAGGATGAAATGTGAGTACCTATCTACAGACTATGTACCCACATATATTTATTAGACATATACAATCAAAAAAAGTATAGTTCAGTCTACTGAATTCTACCTCACATATACTAGATACGAATTTCGACTGAGTCTAGCCTCAACAAAATGCGAGCGAAAAAATAACTTCGACCACATGGGGGTACAATCCTGTTTAATTGTAGAAATAGAGGATGGTCAAGCCATCATCATTCGATTGCTGGACGTAGGCCTGTCCCAAAGCACGTCTGACTCAACACGATTCTCGGCCTTTTGCAGTCTCTGCCAGCCACCTAGCGAAGATCATCCCTCTATTTGGTCGGGGGCGTCCCTCGTCCGTGGCCTACATTTGAGAACCGTCTATACATCAGTTATACGACAGATGTGACCAGCCCACTGACACTTCAGTTTGCTGATTCCACAGACCACTTACCCCATAGACCTGTAACAGGAGGGCGTCCGTTTCTGCCCGCACATGAGCGCAACATTGCTTCGCGACACGTGTAACTTTGAGATATCGAAACAGGTTTAATATGGCGCCCCTGCCACCCACTTCGTCTAATAGCGCCTATCGCTTGACATAATTTTTCGCTTGCAAATTTGTACCGATTTCATGTCTATGGAGTAAGTGGTCTGTGGCTGATTCTATATGCAATGTCAACCACTATTGTCTCCTGGCAGATTTACTCGTTTCTTATTCTAACAGAGAAATGCCAAGCGTAGCTCTTTCTACAGCTCGCTGAGCGACTGTGAACTTGTGGGTCAATCTCATGGTCAGTAGGCTCCGTAGGTCATTACTGGCAGGACACACTGGTTAAAGACCTTTCTTTTCTAGCATTGTGGTAGGTATTGAAGAGGAGAAGATATGACGTAGCTTCCCAAATGCTGCCCAGCAAGCTGAATTCTCCTGTCACTCTCTTTCTCGAAATCAGCCAGTGCAGAGACTACTAAATACCCAGGCTTACCACCAGTAACATATGATGTCATCATTGATGCTACGTAATGGATTCGGCCGCGAATTGTTGGATGTTCGCTTATTGTACGATTCTAATCTTCAGGACGAACATAAGTACAGAATCCGTTCATCAGGCATCGGATACTTCCAATCAACGATAAAATCCACATACCACACCTAAACCGAAGCCCAAATCAAGTGTCTTATTTTGTAAACAAAATGTGGGATCGCATCCATTAATGTTTATTTATTTTATTATATTAATGGACTCGACAGTTCGTCATTTGCCAATGTCATGTTACAGAAAATTCAATATATTCAATAGTCTTCTATCTTCCTCCAGGGGAGTCGCAGTAGCGTCTTCACCCTGGGTAGCCGCGTCTTCATGTCTTCATCCAGAGGAGACGCCGCGCCGTTGCGTCATCACTCTGGACGAAGCAGCTCGACAGTCACGTTCACTCCCGAGCTTGTAGCGGGAACTCTTGATAAAAGCTTGAAACTTCAGATCTTGCATAAATAATCCAATAACTTCACCGTACTGTCATTCGCGAACATTTTCTAATTAATTTAACGTGATATTAAACCCAAAATAGTCCCTGTAGACGTTCAAAGGAAAATTATCAAATAATTTCACAACCATCGTTTCCTGCCATTTTCAAGAGAACCCTCCATTAATGTTGTGGATTAGGAACGCGCCCTTACTGCCACCTCGTGTGTTATATACTCTGTGGTCAGAGACCGTGTGCTTTGTTTGATATAAAATAAAGGAATTAATTAATTTCATAGTTTTATTAGAATATATCACACAAAAACTACCCTATTTTTTTACTTGGGGCTGCTTTTCGCATCTCACCGCGCTAATGAGGAGGGGCGTACGGTGAGTATGTGGGACTCCCGCCATGATATGGTCCTATACCCACTAAAACCACAAGGTGTTCAACGCAACGCGTTTGGAACGAGGTTGTGGGATCGCAGCGCCAAATAGCATAACCTCGCCCGCGGCCCTTCTACTCCACCTTAAGTTAAGTGTCATATTTTGTAAACAAAAACTACCCTACCCTACCATACTAACATTTAGAAAGAAAAAGAAAACAGATTTATTTAACACCACAAATTACAGATACACATTAACAGAAGAAAAACAAGTAAAGTACAAGTAGATATAGGTGGTACAAATATAGGCTTGGCTCAGTGGTGTCAAATGGGCATCAGCTCAGCATAGTGCTGCGGCCTGACCTAACAGGCCACAGCGACGGTTTTCAGCCGACGCCATTTAAAGCTGTCATGTGATTATTGCAGTTATTTTCACATTATTAGATCGGATTACTCTATTTTCAAAATGGTGAACAGGTTCGATCAATCAGTTCCTTCAGTGTTACATCACAACAGATAATTGGACGATCATATTTGTTTACAAAATGAGACACTTGATTTGGGCTGCGGTATACATACAAAGATTTAAATCGTCTATTTTTATGTCATCACTGCTCGGGCACAGATCTTCCCTTACATAGAGGGAGCTCGGGCCATGATCCACCACGCGGGGCTAGTGCCGATTGGCGGATTACACATGTCTTAGATTTTTTTCTACAGCATGCAGGTTTCATCACGATGTTTTCCTTCACCGTTTGGAGAGCACTCGGTAAATGTACGTAAGTTTTTCTGTCGAAAAAACCGTAGCTAACTCATTGGTACATGGCTGCCCTGACTGGGAATCGAACCTGGGACCTCCGTACCGCAAGTCCAGTGACCGAACTACTGTTTGCGTTGCACCTTTTCCTTGCAAAATGGTGTAAATGTACATTTAAAACAAAATCCATGACCTTCAGTTCATCCAAACTTCATCAGATTCCTGATCAATGAGTAATTGCTAGAATGCGTCAGATGCGGCCATTGTAATTGCAACAATGTGTTTTTGGCACTAATTTAATACAAAGAATATTCAACAGATGGTCAGTTTAATTTTCAAAATTGAAAAAATATTTCTTTCCCAATGTTACACTTATATTACTACAATTATTATAATAACTAGCTGTACCCCGCAACTTCGTTTGCGTAGATGAGGAGGATGGAGAGGATGGAGGATATCAGGAGGCTGATCTTTCTCTCTGGATCCTTGTTTCCACATCACATACCGCCATGGCTTATAGCCTATGAGCTGTCCGGATATTTCAGCTATCTCCTAGTGAAACTCCCATCAAAATCCCTTCAGTAGTTATGGCGTGATACTTGCACAAAGTCACAGACAGACAAAAATTCTATAAATTAGTGTTTTGGCATCAGTATCGATCCTAAAACACATTACAATTATTCTTTTCAAAAAATATCCAATGTACTGACGGGTCGTTCCCATCGGTCCACGAATCTATTGTTCTCCTTTTCCCACCAGGTCCACGGCCAATTAAAATTGTAACACAACTTTTTACAGTCTTATTATATGTATAGATGAGTACATGGCTGACCTGGCCAGGGATCGAACTTTTTTTTACCCAGGTAAATCATGCAAGATCATGTGTCACCACGCCCGGGGGAGCGTGTTGGTTATGTCGGGCTCACCGCCCTGAAGGGGCAGCATACCGACTAAACGTCCTGGGGTGTTTCACCTCGTGCCATTCTTGCCGAGCCCCGGGAAACTGTGATACATCCGCGCCCCGACTGGCGCCCGAGCACTCCCCATTGCGAGCTGTAATAACCCATCCATCAGGGTTACAAATGCCTGAGATTTTTTACTCCTTTTTACATAAAATATGGTTGTTAAAAAAATTATAAATTAGAACTTTGCAACTTGCTTGCAGAACAAAATTGAATTTATTGTACCTACTTATAGTTTTACTTGCGCTCTCTTCTAAAATTACTGCGCGAACTGAATTTAATGAAACGTAGTATTATACATCATTTTTAGCAGTTACTCTACGTTTTACTCACAAAAATCACGCTTACTTGTATTTTTTAGATGGTTTCGGGGCAAATTTTGTTGAAGCCAAAAATCCGTAAATGTCCGCGGACTTTTCCGTAGGTCTGGCAACACCGCCGGGAATCGAGCATACCACTACGGCACCGAGCTCTCAAAAACTTTACTACTTACAGTAAATAAGTAAGTTCATGTTGTTAGCATGGGCGGGTATACGGTGGATTGTAAATCGTAATTGAGTCGTCTCGCCTGACCCACCGCCGCCTACGACGCATATAAATCGATCGCAATCAGGCCGATTGTCTTCAGAAACTGAGTTAGTGACACAGAACTATAGCAATAGAATGGATATCCCGAGCTAATACTAAGGCTGACAGTTTTGAGCACTTAAGGCGCTATATGGTTGTCAAAAGCAAGAGTGAGACAGAAGATGCATAATCATAATCAGTATCATTTTCTACTACTCTCGAAGAATAATAAAAACAATCGCTTCGATTTATATTTTTATTTAGATTTCATATTGACCGGCGTCGGGGCAGACCTCGGCGTAGGTGGAGAGACGATATCGTTAGATCCCTTCGGCCGTCTACGAAACCGGAGTTTCGAAACTGGCTTCGATCGAGGCTTTTGTAGTACTTGTACGTAAATACAGGGATGTGTGGCTGGAAGAGGCTCAGGACAGATATGGATGGAAAAGGAGGGGGGAGACGTTTGCCCAGCAGTGGGACAATTTATAGGTTTACAAAACAAAAAAAACGCTTCGATTTCTTATTATTTTCTGAATTCTTAATTGAGCTGTTTTTTTCGAATCGCAACTTGTACAAAACTTTATTTTAAACCAATAATTTTAATAAAAAACGGAGATATTTTTACATTTATTCGTTATCTTGTACAACTTGCGGTTGATGGTGGGGCAGAATCTGGCATTGTCATTTAGACTATAATATAAAAAATATTTACAGATACAGATCATATTTTATTGGTAAAATAAAATAAAACATTGGCTGGATAGATTTTACATCATCATGTAAAATCTACCCAGCCACCTTCACCATTCCATGTAGTTCAAGCTCCGTGATTGTTATACTTTAACTCTACAAGTTCACACGGTGTGACGTGGGTGTGCAATTTGTTTGGACACATTATGGCCACGTATGTGGACAAAATCACGCTCCGTGCAGCTATCAATCACTGTGTTTAGGCGATAGGGGGTGGCGACCGACAATTAATTAAATTAATGTATTTTCCAAGTCTTAGCATAATCTAAAACAGCAAAGTAATCAGGGGGCCTCAATGAGGTTGTAAACTCAATAAGTATTTGACCTCCAAAGTAGTAAAAATTCTTTCATAATCGGTGCTACTGGCGTCGGGGCAGACCCCAGCGAGAGGGAGAGATGATTACTAGATACAGTGTTTGATGATTGAGACTCCGAACAGAGATCAGTGTTAGGGGATGGGGGAGATCTTTCATCTTCCAGCAGGATGATTCATTCAAAGGTTATCGTAGCACCATTGTTCGCAAGACTTGTAGTCTGATGTAGTTATTTACCTACATTGGTCGGATCTGTTTCAAACACATAGTCTTCAGCAGTGCTTGAACACTGTCCCACATCGTTCGTCTGACGGCCACCTGTGCAGGTGTCGACAGGCATTGTCGCCGCTCACCTACTTACAATGGTCACAATTACTTTAACACTCAAATAGAGTGTATTCACCTCAATAGAGTCGTAAATAATATGACAGAACCAAACTCTTTGCTACAGCTGTTTTATGTGATTGTTTTCTTTAGACTTTTAGCCGACTGTGTAATAATAATTACATAGACATGACTGTGTAATGTGGAGGGGTAATGTGTTTGGACTGCATGGTTTTCTTTTGTTTTTTTTATTCAATTTATTGCCACATTACTTTTTCACATAACAGTAACTTAAAAACTAGAGTACAGGCCCGACCTAGCGGCGACAATAGGAGCGTTTTTTGTGGTCTTCCGTTGCCTGTAGGTACTCCCGTCTGCAACATACCATGGTAAATGGAAATGCTATAATTAATAGCACTGTCAGTGAGACTCACAGACCACTTACCCCATAGACCTGTACCAGGAGGGCGCCCGTGAGCGCAACATTGCTTCGCGACACGTATAACCTAGAGATATTATCGACATGGACGCATCTCTTTAATACGACACCTCGTTTCGTATATATGCGCTCATCGTTGACAGAATTTTTCGCTTGCAAATTTGTACCGATTTCTGTCTATTGGGTAAGTGGTCTATGGTCTGTGGTGAGACTCGACGGCTGTGACAACTACGGAGCAGCACTACGTCATAACACGTGAAACTCTCGTAAATGTCTGAAAGTAGGAACAATTAACAGTAGGAGCTATGGAAAGAGCTATGCTTGGCATTTCTCTGGTAGATATAATAAGAAACGAGTATAACCAGCATAAGACAAAAGTGGCATTGCTCATAGAATCAGCAAACTGAAGTGGCAGTGTGCTGGTCACATCTGTCGTAGAACCGATAACCGATGGAGGAGACGAGTTCTAGAATGGAGGCCACGAACGGGTAAACGTAGTGTGGGACGCCCCCCAACCAGATGGAGGGACGACCTTCGCAAGATAGCTGGCAGGGACTGAAGGCCGAGAATCTGGTTGAGTGGCGTGCTTTAAGAGGGGCATTTTTTGTCCCAGGTAAAACATGCTGCCATGTACCACCACGTCCGGGGGAGCGTGTTGATTATGTCGGGCTCGCCGCCCTAAAGGGGCGGAATACCGACTAAACCTCCTGGGGTGTTCCACCTCGTACCATTGTTGCCGAGCCACGGGAACTGCGATACATCCGCGACTTTGTGAGAGTCCTGCGTCCAGCAGATATTTGAGTTTTGATTGGGTAGGCATCCGTCATTGCAGTGCGCGCACCGCACGACGCCCGAGTGGCTCGAGGCTCAGATGGGGAGGAGGAAGGTGATGGATGAATGGATTACGCATTGTGGGCTATTACAGCCCACAATGGGGAGTGCTCGGGGCGCCAGTCGGGTCGCGGATGTATCGCAGTTTCCGTGGCTCGGCAAGAATGGCACGAGGTGGAACACCCCAGGATGTTTAGTCAGTATTCCGCCCCTTCAGGGCGGTGAGTCCGACATACGCTCCCCCGGGCGTGGTGGTACATGGCAGCATGTTTTACCTGGGTAAAAAAGGCATCCGTCATTACCTCCCCAATATTGCTTGCCTTGGTTTTCAAATGGAAAACCATGGCAAGCGATATACCGATATGCAGTCCCTGGTTTACATACCTTTTTTAATCATTTCGCGTTCATTGGTTAATTCATCAAAGGTATGTATGGTTCCGTATAAAAATAATTACGAGCAACTTCCGCGGCTCTGCGTACAGATTACGCATGTAGCGAAAAATTTCGCTCATCACCTAACTAAGCAAAGCGAAGAGTGCGGGATTAAGTCAAGAATGCAAGATAAGATTGGGAGCTGTTACTAGGTATGTATTTGTATAGGTATGGAGATCGGTTCCAGTACTCTGATAGCTATAGTAAACGAGCCAGAAGGCCCCGAACGGAAAATGTGGGACCCCAATTCGACCGATGGAGGGATGACTTGCGCAAGGCTGGCAGAACCTAGCTGCAAAAAGAAGAATTAGGCGCGTATACATAATGTGATTTAAAGTTACGCCACCGTCTAGTCCCTTTCTATCTTAACCTTTTTTAACGACGTGTGAAAGGGATTATTATTTGATATCACGGTGTTGGTACAGTCGAAGACAGAGCTAAGTATCCAGGGGGCCTCAATAAGGTTGAGATTTTCTCACACACTACTGGGCCGAATTTAATAATTCTTTTACAGTTACTAAGTTTTAACTTTTATCAATCAAAGAGTGTAGCAATTTTAGCAATAGGTCAAGTTGTTTTTGAGAAAATCTCAACCTTAAAAACTCTCCTGTACACCTTTCTCTGTGTTCTACCGTACACGTCCAAGGGTCACTGCGACCTCAAAAGGTCTATTGTGGCCAAGTGTGAAAGGTATAGCAACACGATTTAAAGGACGTGAGGTTTAACTAGGTTTAAAAACTAAAATTAATTATTAATTAATTATTTTTAACTAGGTTTAGGTTTTTTTTTCAAACATACCAAATATGCTGACATAGGAAGAATGTACACGTTTGTGCCCTTTGCGGTTGAGACAGCGGGTCCTTGGGGCGCGGAGGCCAGGGAGTTTGTGCGTGGCATTGGGCGGCGAATGCGGGACCTCGGTCTCGGGCCTCGCTCTGAATCGTTCCTGATGCAAAGGCTGTCCATAGCCATACAGCGCGGTAACGCCGCTGGTATTATGGGCACCTTTGCATCGGGAACGATCAGAGGGGGCTTATTCGATTAAGTTTTTAGTATTGTATAGTTGTATACTTTTCACTTAAATAAAATTTGTTATTACTAGGTTTATAAATAACAGCATTAGTATTGTTTTCACTTTTTACAATTCCCCCCCCCCCCCCCCCCCCCCCTCGCCGCCATTTTGTTTTTCCAATCGGTTTCAACTCTATCTATGGCTATAAGGGTGATAGTATCAAAAAATTGCATTTAAACCATTTCGCTATCTTAAACTTGATGTAATCAACTTGCCTTCCCAAGTTGGCAACTCCCTCCTCCATATAGGTGCAATGAAGTAGACACTTAGGAAGCTCTGAAGGTGGATTTAGACTCACAAAAAATCTAGCTATATATTATGACTTTTTTTATTTTATGTAAGTAGATACCTACTTATTATGGGTATTGTATTTTGGGTTTTCGTAAACTAAACGCCTTCCGTGCGTGCCCCTATGTGACCTCGCGCCCCTGGTTTGCCTTTAGGATAATCTGCTACTGCGATGCTGTTATATGCCTTAGAATTTTCTTCAGCATGCAGTTGCAGATTTCCTTCACCGTTTTGAGAGCATCACGTCACGCTTTCAAGAGTAAAAACATGTTACATTACCTAATGAGTACCCGAAGACTTTGTATGTTCGCGCCGCTGTTTGCCCGCTATCTAATCTGGTGTTTGCAGCCTCTTTGCGGCGACCCAATTATGCGCCTGCGCAGCCACCCCGCCCCCGCGCCCCGCCACAGCCTGAGGACCAAATTCGAAATTACAATTTTCATTACCTACTTAGATTAGCAGATTAGCCAGTTAGCTACCGGCGTGATCTTATCATTATTATTATCACAGATTCTCTTCGGAGTTCTTGGAACCGCTTTGATCTGGTTTCGAATGGCAAAGCCTTACAAAGTGGTGTTAATGTAAATTCTAAAGAAAATTGAAATAAACATAAGTTTGTGATTCTAAACCACTTCGCAATTCGCAACAGGCAGATGCCCCGCCTCCATTTAAGAATAAGAAATAAGTATGAAAACTCATTGGTCCATGACATGGCTGTCCTGGGGGGTGACCGCGGCTTCCGTCTTTTATGTCGAATTTTTCCGTGGAATGCAAAAATGCAATGGAACCAAACCTTTAGGGTACTTCCCGTTGACCTAGAATAATGAAATTTGACAAGAAGGTCTTAATGATAAATGGAGAAAAAATTTCATCACGACCGGGATTCGAAACCGGGACCTCGCCATTCCGTGGCACGCTCTATTCCAACTGAGCCACCGCGATTCGTATCCAGATCGTGAATTTTGTCTCCATATTCTCGTATGAGGGACGGAATTTTCTCCATTTATCATTTAGATTTTCGTTTCGCATAGCGCATAGGTACCTATGCAAGAAAATATCAAAACATAAGGTCTTATATCACAAGTAAAGGAATAAAACCGAAAACTGATAAAAAAAATCTTATTACAAACTTATATTTGCAATTGATCAAATAATTGCGAGTATGTCGATGTATTATTTAGGGATCGGCAAAGATGTTGGTACTAAAATCAAGTTATCTTTTCGTTCAAGTAAAATTACGGGGATTGCACGGAACCCTCGGTGTGCGAGTCCGACAACCGACTCGCTCTTGGCCGGCTTTTTTATAATAACAATTAAAACTAACTAAATAACTCAATCGTTCCGAACTGGCGACGATGCCGTCATTTCATGGATTACGCAAACCCAATAGAACTAGCCAATTACCGCACCCAATTGTGGCTATCTCCACAACCTATTGACTTATCAGAAGCCTTCACTATGTTCTAGTTCTATAACTCTTAATTATGCGCCTACTAGAATTACATTTGTTTCAATTTACTTAACAATTTCATAGTCTTGGGTTGATAGTTCATTGGTCCTAGCGAAAAACAGATTCGGATTTGGGATGAAAGAAAATTCAAATTATTTATTATGCTTGCCACATGGTATATAAGATGTTACATGTTAAATGTTCATGCATGTGGAACCCCGTGGGGGCACCGCAACAATAGAGAGGTGCTACATTTAAATACTTAAATATATATTTTTTTTAAAGTCATCTTTCAGATCTCTATTGACAGATCTGAAAGATGACTTTTCTTTCAATTTATTTCATTGACTCCTCTGCTAACCCTCATCATCAGTCTATTTTTATGTCACTGGTCACAGATCTTTTCTTCCCTTCCCTAGCTCTGACCACGATCTATCTCTGGGTCCCAGTACGGATTGCTATGGTAATATTCATTTCTTCGGCATGCACGTTTCTGGGTTTTGAGAGATTGGGTAAAGGTACGCAAGTTATCCTTTCGCAAACTTAGGGAATCTAATTGGTGGCTAACCTGACTGGGGATCGAACCTCGGCGCTCCGTGACGTATAAGGCCGCATTTCCACTTGCAAAAAACTTTTGCGAGTAATGACTTGCAAGTGTAAACTCCTCACTTGCTACGGTTTACACTTGTAATATGCTGTCGGGCAGACTGTAAGGCTCAAGATGGCCTTCCTATTAATAAACGTAATTTAGATGCGCGATTAGGAATCGGGTATCACGTGAGTAACGCCGTATTAATAAACAAATCTCAGTTCTCAAGAGAACTGTCAAACTCACACTTGATAACGTATTTGCTGATTGCAGGCGAACCGCGACTTGAGAAAGACATCACGTGATACGCCCTCAAGATTGGTTTATTAATCAATTGACATACTTGAGATGGTGATCACGTCTTGAGAGTGTATCAGCTGAATTCGCTCTTGAGGGTGGGTTTGAGCTCAGGCTATTAATACGGGCGGACATTCAGAATTTATTTTACGCTTTATGAAATTCTCGGCGAACAAATTAATATTAAAATTCGGTGGTTGGACTTGTTGCCTGTGGTGGCTCAGTTGGTAACAGTGTGTCACGGAATGACAGGGTCGCAGGTTTAAGTCCAGCCCACGGCTAGAAAAATTTCATCACTTTAATCTGTAGGACATTACTGGCAGAAGCTTCTTGCAGCTCGATGTGTCCACTGCACTATAAGTGGGTGATGTCACCCACCCGTGCTACTGTATGCACTCGCGATTATTGTGCAAATATTGTCTCATAGTTTGCACGATTTGTTTAATTTATGTAATAGTGTTCGCTAGTTCTCGGCTTGTAGCCTTCTTCCGAATCTTTAAATAAATAAGAGTATCATGAACTGGAAACTGACTCTCACTAGAGCCAGATACATGGCTTTAGTGAGAGTAAGATACATCCATTTTTGAAATATGTCTAGAAAGATATAAAGAAATGAGGCCTAGAATATTATTGCATTCTGTGGGTCTCATTTCCACGCAAGGTCAGGCTAGGCTTGAAGGTATTCTAAATAAAATGACCATGCCAGATTCTGCCCCACCATCAACCGCTAGTTGTACAAGATAACGAATAAATATAAAAATATCTCCGTTTTTTATTAAAATTATCGGTTTAAAATAAAGTTTTGTACAAATTGCGATTCGAAAAAAACAGCTTAATTAAGAATTCAGAAAATAGTAAGAAATCAAAGCGGTTTATTCATTGTTTTTGTTAATCTTCTATAGGAGTTGCGAGAGTAGTAGAAAATGATATTGATTATGATTATGCAACATGAAACCTGTAATAAGTCCCCAACAAAATAATAGGTACAGCTTAAATGGTTTTGTAGGTGGGTCAAAGCTCCATTGAAATGTGGCAATGTCTTTTAATCATAAATTAATACTCGCATTAATGTTATGAAATAAATATGTACTTCAAATAAAACTCCTAAATAATGAAACCCCAATTTTCGCACAAATATCTTTGGAATGGTTACAGGAATGCAAAGAATTCTGAGTGTTATCAAGCAAAGCCTTGATGCACATTATACACAGATAACATGATTATTTAATAACACAAGATTCATTCCGTTGGAATTCGGCCTAAATTTGCATATTTTTAATGATGGATTATAAACAACGCATGTTGACTTATTCGTAAATACCTGTCACATGTTATATCGCCCTGTGAATCACACCCTCGTTTCGACCCTGTATCAATTCAATTGAGTAAAAAAATATTTTTTCATCGATTTTGCTGTACTTACTGAGTTCGCTTGCCAACGACTATAAACCTAAACCGCAACCTAAATCAAGTGTCTTATTTTGTAAACAAATATGATCGTCTAATTACCTGTTGTGATGTAACACTGAAGGAACTTATTGATCGAACCTGTTCATCACTGTTGAAAATAAAGTAATCCAATCTAATAATGTGAAAATAACTATGCAATAATCACAATAAGACACTGTTTCCAAAATAAGACATTTTATTTGGGCAGTCCAGTTGCAAGTACACGTTGAAAACGATCGTACAAGTTAAGCACCGTTGGGCGAGGTCAGGACCTGGATGGGTGACAGCTAGTGACACTTTCATCTGAGCCCCTTCGCGCCTCGGGGCGCACGTTAAGCAGTGGTCCCTGTTGCTGTCGCTCGGCAGCAGTCGTCAGGCCACGGCAGAAACCCTATGGCGGCCTGAATAACTCTGACAAATAGGTTTGGTCACTAAACCACACGAAAAAAAACATATTTACGTTATCTCCAGCGAGCAAATGACAATGCCAGATTCTGCCCCACCATCAACCACTAGATGTACAAGATAACGAATAAATGTAAAAATATCTCTGTTTTTTATTAAAATTATTGGTTTAAAATAAAGTTTTGTACATCTAGCGAGTCGATAAAAACAGCTTAATTAAGAATTCAGAAAATAGTAAGAAATCGAAGCAAATTATTCATTGTTTTTGTTATTCTTCTATAGGAGTTGCGAGAGTAGTAGAAAATGATACTGATTATGATTATGCAATATGAAACCTGTATAACCCAACAAAATGATAGGTACAGCTTAAATGGTCACGTAGTTTTGTAGGTGGGGTTCCATTGAAATGTGGCAATGTCATTTATTACAGCAAGTCGTCAGATACGCTATTAAGTTTGACATTCTTAGAACTACATGCCTTCGAACTGGGACAGTCTGACGACAAATAAGTTGCGAAACTCTTGATCTTAATTAACTGTCAATTTCCCTTTACGCCAATGTTTGTTTCGCGCAAAATCTAAGTTAACCCAACAAGTTAAAGCAAACGGAATTATCTCTAGATCGCTATCAGGCGCCGAGATTGTTCTCTTATGGCCAAACGTCTATAAAGTAGGTGGCAACATCCTGTGAGGCAGGGGTGTCAGCTGTTCACTTGCCCGGGGAAATTATCACCACTTCTTCTTCTTCTTGACGCGGGCTATTTTCCGCACTTGGCCGCATGAGTTGCAGCCATTGTGCGTGAAAAGGTGCAAAACCGCACTAGTTGAGCCAGCCCAGCTCCCTCCAGAACGCCAGCAGCCTACGAATGCCACATGCGGCCTGGGGGAGGGACCCTGGGTTGTTCAGGATCTGGGCTCGTTGTTCTGCCAGTCCTCCGCACTGCAACAGCACGTGGGCCGGTGTTTCCTCAGCCTCTAAGCATCCCCTGCAAATTGGACTGTCTGTTATACCCATATTGAACAGGTGTTTATTTAGTGGACAGTGGCCTGTGATTGTACCTATCACAATGCGCAAGTCGTTTCTACCTAAGCGCATTAGACTCTTACTGAGACGGGGATTTGGAAGCGGTATCGCCGCCTTTGTCTGTTCGCAGTCAGTTCAATTATCACCACTTTCCCGAGTATTCCCATCCTCCCACGCGGGGGATAAACGCTTTCGTGGTGCAGAAAGGGACCCTCTCCCCAAAGTTTTTATTTATTTATAAACTCACGCCTGATTCCCGTAGGGGTAGGCAGAGATGATGGACTTCCATCTGCTGCGATCCTGGCACACAACCCTTGCCTCCTTCACATTCATCACTCTCTTCATGCATTCTCGCCGGTTTGTAGTAGACCGTACTTGACCCTTTCAAGACATCGTCAATTTGGTCGACGTACGTTCTCCTCGGTCTACCTCTGCCGACCCTTCCAATTAAATACTTACACCTTACAAATCTTAATCAACTCTTAAAATCAAAACTAAAATAGTATGCGTAAAAAAAACGCTTTGAGATTTCATCCTATTGCACAATGTGCCTTGTACTATTACTTATTCTGTGACAATAATTAAACAGTGGGGTCCGCTTATATTATTATTTTTATTATTATTTATTTCTTTATGGACTCGACTGTTCGTCATTTGCCAATGTCATGTTACAGAAAATTCAATAGTATTCTATCTTCCTCCTGGGGAGTCGCAGTAGCGTCTTCACCCTGGGTGGGTCCTCTGGATAAAGACATGAAGACGCGGGTGCGTCTTCATGTCTTTATCCAGAGGAGACGCCGTAGCGTCATCACTCTGGACGAAGCAGCTCGACAGTCACGTTCACTCCCGAGCTTGTAGCGGGAACTCTTGATAAAAGCTTGAAACTTCAGATCTTGCATAAATAATCCAATAACTTCACCGTACCTACTGTCATTCGTGAACTTTTTCTGATTAATTTAATGTGATATTAAACACAAAATAGTCCCTGTAGACATTAAAAGGAAAATTATCAAATAATTACGCAACCGTCGTTTCCCGCCATTTTCAAGAGAACCCCCCTTATATTATTTTATTCAAGTAACAAAATAACTTGGGGGAGGATGGGATTTTATTAGAGGAGAGGATATACTGAGTATATTTTTCCCATTTTTTATTGAAGTGTACAAATTACAAAACACCGTTTAAGGGTTGAGTTTAAACTAAGTTTATGGTCTGTTCCGACCCGACCGAGCACGGAAGGGATTTATCCCTTTATTACAAGGACATTTATACATAAATGTCCATTTATGACATACATTCGTGAGTCCATGTAAAAAATGATGGCAGCCCTATTGGCGAAGGTTTATCGGCGCTGTAAGCATGGTGTTATTTTTACAGCCAGTGACCCGGTCACGTCACGTTTCCAGGCAACCGTTGATTTCATCAGTGATACCGATATGGCTCAACACAACCTACCGTACCGCCTGGCAGCTTATCTCGCAAACGCAAGTGTACCGACTGTACAAAGATATCGACTTATGATCAACGTTAGGGCCTGCATGCGAGGACTTTCAGTTTTTTTATATTCTACGCCTACAATTGCACGATTGTTTTATGTACCCCAACATGTAGGTAAATGATCGAAAGTAAAACAAGCAGGAATTAATTTAAAAAACCAAAAAAAAATCGACTGCCAAAAAATTAAGTCGCCTTAATGCCAGATTCCGCCCCACCATCAACCGCAAGTTGTACAAGATAACGAATGAATGTAAAAGTATCCCCGTTTTTTATTAAAATTACTGGTTTAAATTAAAGTTATGTACAAGTTGCGAGTCGAAAGAAACAGCTTAATTAAGAATTCAGAAAATAGTAATAAATCGAAGCGATTTATTCATTGTTTTTGTTATTCTTCTATAGGAGTTGCGAGAGTAGTAGAAAATGATACTGATTATGCAATATGAAACCTGTAAATAAGTCCCTAACAAAATGATAGGTACAGCTTAAATTGTCACGTAGTTTTGTAGGTGGGGCAAAGCTCCATTGAAATGTGGCAATGTCTTTTGTACCCATTTCATGTCTATGGGGTAAGTGGTCTGTGTGGGTACCTTTGCACCGGCTATGACAAGGGGCGGGTTATTTGACTGACGAATGTGTAACGGATATTTTAGGTTTAAGTCTGACATTGTATTTGTATTTTATATGACAATAAATGTACGTACTTTTTGAGAAAATATCAACCTTGGTAATTCTCTGTTTTAACGGTACATGCATACGTGTATACATGCCTGCGTAAGTGACTGCGACCTATTGCACTTTGTTCCTCGTAAATGGTCATCGTGGCATTTGCACACCTATTTGCCGTAATGAAGATGGAACGATTCCTTAACGAGTGCACTGCGCGACAATTCGGTGCATTTCCAGTGGTTTAAACGGTGTTAGACCGTGTCTTCTGGCGCCAGGTCATACATGCCAAGACTGCACCTGCTGTTGAGGGTCACGGTCCCCAGCACTGAGGCAACGATTAGGGAGGAGGAGGAAACGGTGTTATCTTCTTCAGAATCATATCTTTTATTTCAAGTACCTAAATATGTCGATTACTTTCCTTTTTACCCGACTGCGTAAGATGGAGGGTTATGTTTTTCTAGTGTATGTGTTTATGTCTAATTCTTTGTCCCGCCCTATAGCCTAAACGGCTTGATGGATAACATATGAGGTGTCGTTAGATTCGTCTTGATTGAAGGAGTGACAGATTATCGGCGACGTGGTCTAACGACTGCTGCCGAATGATAATAACCGGGACCAACTGCTTAACGTCCTTCGTGGAGGGGCTCAGATGAAAATGACACTTGTGGTCACAATCCAGGTCGTGACCTCGCTCAAAGTTGCTTAACTTGTACGATCGTTTTCAACGTGTACTCACAACTGGACTACGACCCCTAAGATGCGTAATGAAGATTGTCAGTAATCACAATCAAAGTATCGGCGGATACCGCCCCCGCGGAAGCTCCCGGAGCCAACCATAATACGTATTTACCTGAGTTATCTTAATCCAGTAATCATGTCCTTCCTCAATCACACCTACGTGATATCAGTATTGGCGTGATAGGTGTCCATTCGGCCTTCACTCCATCATTGCTTCATCCACTTATTAATTATCAAGTCGCGGGCTTCCTGTATTGAGGCCCTCATATCCTGATTTCTGACGAATGATGTATATGGGGACAGAAATCACGACCTGGGTACAATATCGCAGTGGCTCTGTTGGAATAGAGCGTGCCACGTAATGGCGAGATCCCTAGTTCGAATCATTTAGATTTTAGTTTCGCATAGCGCATATGCAAGAAAAAGACATTGCCACATTTCAATGGAGCTTTGCCCCACCTACACAACTACGTGACCATTTAAGCTGTACCTATCATTTTGTTGGGGACTTATTACAGGTTTCATATAGCATTAATCAGTATCATTTTCTACTACTCTCGCAACTCCTATAGAAGAATAACAAAACAATGAATAAATCGCTTCGATTTCTTACTATTTTCTGAATTCTTAATTAAGCTGTTTTTTTCGAATCGCAACTTGTACAAAACTTTATTTTAAACCACTAATTTTAAACGGAGATATTTTTACATTTATTCGTTTTCTTGTACATCTTGCGGTTGATGGTGGGGCAGAATCTGGCATGGTCATTTGCAAGCGAAAAATTATGTCAAGCGATAGGCGCAATTAGACGAAGCGGGGGGCAGGTGGGCCATATTAAACCCGTTTCAGTATCTCAAAGTTACGCGTGCCGCGAAGCAATTTTGCGCTCATGTGCGGGCAAAAACGGGCGCCCTCTTTAAGGCGACGGCCAATGTCTGCAACAAATTGTCTCCCTCCCCCCCGGAACCCGTCGTCTCCACAACATCTCAAAAACATTCTCATAAAGTGATTTCTAGAATTCATTTAATTTTGAGATTAATCTATATTTAAACTTTTGGATATCACCTTACTTCAACCTTCTTCAATGGTTTCTCCTTTATTAATTTGAACCTACTTAATTCAGTATTCAGATACGTCATAAAGATTGACGAGGTTTCTTTAAAAAATATATTTCATTACGTATTTACGAATAGTAGTGCCGTAAATGTTTATTTCATTTTATAATTGTTTCTGGACTACTTAGGGATTAATCTAAAAATAAAAGGCAAAATATATTCGAGACATTTTTTATTGTTATCACATTTAGTTCACATCACACACAACATCCATTACAACAGATATGAATACAAACTCATTACATAGATGAGTTCCTTTGGGTAACTTATGTTGCTTCAATAAATTATTATTATATGGAACCATTGATCTCCTATAAATAACACAAAGGTCTTAGTAAAACAATTTAAAAAACGTCCAAATAAGGGTACCGATAGATTCCGATTCAGACATTCTTGCTGGCCTGTATTCGCTTAAAGAATTAGCTTAGCTATTCAGAAAGGAAATGCCGCCAGCATTTTGGGCACGTTGCCGGACAACGGGGATCGGTTGAACTATCTGTAATGCAAGCCATTCCGATAGTTCAACCGACCTATTTTGTACATATAGCTTTATTTTAGTTTAATATATTTTATTAAGTACCTTTATTTTTAGTTTAATATTGTAACAGTTAGTTTGTATTTTTAGTTACTTGAATAAACATCCACTTTCACCTCATTAAGACATATTTAATGATTCCATCGGTTTTAGGGAAGCAATATTGTGACATTTAAAGGTGGGTACTGACCAACGTTACGAGGTGTAATGTAACATATTACACAGCGAGCATTCGTGCAGTCAGTACGTCGTGTTACGGGGAAACCAGCGAGCAACGAGCCGCTCGGTGCTCGCTTTGAGTGCTCCACCCGGCTGTCGGTTTTTTGGCGAATCCTTTGACTGTTACGCGGTTCAGTCACTACGCTGTTGCAAATCGTTTGATGTCCAGTAACGTTTTTTCTTCTTCTTAATTTGGATGAAACAATAATTAAGTAGAATCCAAGATACCAACACGTCCTCGCTGTCGGCCATCTAGGGAGTGAACTGGCGGCGAAAGCGGAGCACAGAATTTTGACGAGCATGTTACGCCGATTTTAGAACACAGCGTAACATGCTCGATGCGTAACACGCTCGATGCGAAAGTTATATTACACCTCGTAACGTTGGTCAGTTCCCACCTTTAGACTCCAATATGAAATGTAATGTTGCAGTGCCCTTTCAGGGTTTACGTGAGCAACGAACTTTGACACATATGTTACCACATAAGGCAATTAATAAATTAATTGTGAATTATGAATAATTAGGTACGATTCTTAGTACATTGCGATCATTGCGTACTGATCGATTCATGTGGAACATCGATATATTTTAATTTTTCAATCGATTAGTCGTAATAAAGATGTTCGCTCGACCGCGATTTTCATCATTTGCTAACAGTTCTCAACTGTTAGCCATACACTTAGTTTAATCTCACTACCTTTCAACCGTGTTTTGTCTTTCACGCTTCGCTATAAATAGTTAGAAAGGGACAGAAGGTTTAAACCACAAAATAAGAAAGCAACAGAATGTAGGCTCACTGGGATCTTATTTTATTTATTTATTTTATTAATGGACTCGACAGTTCGTCATTTGCCAATGTCATGTTACAGAAAATTCATTGTATACTAGTCTTCTATCTTCCTCCAGGGGAGTCACCGTAGCGTCATCACCCTGGGTAGCCGCGTCTTCTTGTCTTCATCCACAGGAGACGCCGCAGCGTCAATCACTGTGGACGAAGCAGCTCGACAGTCACGTTCACTCCCGAGCTCGTAGCGGGAATCTTGACCATGGCGCCAAACTTCAGATCCTGCTTGAATTCTTCAATAACTTCACCATACTGTCATTCGCGAACATTTTCTGATTAATTTAACGTGATATTAAACACAAAACACCCACTGTAGACATTAAACTGAAAATTATTAAATAATTTCGCAACCGTCGTTTCCCGCCATTTTCAAAAAGCCCACTGGGATCTTGATTTAAATTACTTACGTACGGCTGTAGCGCTAGGGTTGCCGCTTTTGAGAGTATAAAATATATACGAATCGTTACATACTCGTAAGCGTCACTCGCGACCATAAACATTAAAGTAAAAATGACGCATGGATTATCGATCAATCGTTTCTAATGCAAAATAGGAGTTCTCTTGAAAATGGCGGGCAGCGAGACGGTTGCAAAATTATTTGAGTTTTATTTTAATGTCTACAGTGGTTATTTTGTGTTTAATATCAATTTAAATTAGTCAGATAATGTTCGCGAATTTATATATATATTTATGGTGAATTTATTGGATAATTGTAGCAAGGTTTGAAGTTTCAAGCTGCTTCGTCCAGAGTGATGACGCTACGGCGTCTCCTCTGGATGAAAATAGAAGACTATTAAATATTGAATTTTCTGTAACATGACATTGGCAATTGACGAACTGTCGAGTCCATTAATAAAATAAATAATACTCTAGCGACTCGATTCATGCCCAAAACATGCTGAGATTGCTTGTACGAACGACAGCATATACGATTTTAACTCTTACGTCGCAGATAATAAGAACGGTCCAAAGTGTTACACTTGATGTGTGTATTTCTCGCACGTTTCTATAATGGAGCCTACCTTCTGTACGTAGTACGGCCTAAGACAGAGAAAGGTGTACAGAATTATTAAGGTTGACATTTGCTCAAAAAGTACTCGAGTGATTTTTGGAAATTCTTTACAACATAGGCTTGTAGACATAAAGATTGCTAAACGGTGGCTTATTTTTAAAGTAGCTAAACCGCCGATTTTGTGTTGCGAAAACATCCTTAAATCGTGGGTTAAACCACCGCCTAACTTAAAGTCACGTTTATAGCGAGCCTTATGCTGTTATTCATAGACCTAGTTAAACCTCACTTCTTTTAAATCGTGTTGCTATCCCTTTCACACTTCGTTAAAAGGGTTAAGATAGAAAAGGACAGGGGATCTAAACAGTGGCGTAACTTTAAATCAAGATTATGAATAACAGCCTTAGTATGTGGGTAAAATAATTATTACAATCAGTCTAATCATTTGTTTTTAAGAAAATCTCAACCTTATTAAGACCCGTATTAATATACAGATTTCAAGAACGGTCTCAAATACGAACTCAGCTGAGTAACACTCAAACGTGATCAGAATCTCAAGCAAGTCAAGTACGTCGTTTGTAACAAGAATTTTTCATGCTTATGATGTCGATGGTTTTGCTATGAAATAAATGAGACAACTAATCATTAGTCATTACAAGTTCATACAATATTTAGTTCAAAAGTCATAACAGCGACATCTATCCGTAGCTCGTAGTTAGTTGTAGCCAACTGACAGGTACTGTGTAATCAGAGCCACCTAGCGAAACTTAGCAGAACTATCTATAAAATCATTTGTAATGTCTATGGAAATACAATTTTCTTTTGAATGAACAATGTAAGCAAACACGGACTCAAATCGCGGTCCGAATGCAATCAGCGAATACGATCTCAAGTGTGAACTTGCGAGATGTGAGTGCTCTTGAGTGCTGAGTTTTGTTTATTAATACGACGTATGTATACTTTTCTCTATTTTCGCCTGTACATTCATTATTTTGTGTTTAAAGCTACTTGATAGTATCCCCATCATTCCCTACATACGAATAGACTTTGAAGTCACCTATCTTCCTATCTCCCTTGTAGAGGTATAATCGGATGCATACGTCGCAGAAGAACGCCGGGTCAAAAGGGACTCTATTGCATCCCGTTACGATCCACCTTGCGTTGAATTCCGCGCACGTGGTGCAGTATATCGTGTGGTGTTGGGAGGTGGCGGAGTGGCAGGGGTAGGAGGACTCGCGGAGAGGGTCCGTGGCCCCCAAGAGACGGATCTCGGAGAACGTGAAGAGATGCTCGCAGCCGCCTTGGTGGACGTAGACCTGCAAAGAGTTTTTGATATCATATAGTAGTTGATAAGTTTTAAAATTAAAACTATAGTGAGCCATTACTACAAATTATTATACATAAACGGATATCACTCTGTTCAGGCGCATCTAGGTGCATACCACCTCGTTTCTCATGCACCTTCACGGCGGACGTCGAGGCCATTAACTTTTATAAACTCACTGACATTACTGTCATTAGAAAGACTTTTGCTCGGCTATTCGGCGGTTTCGGTCGGCTAAATAATATTCGGTAACTAATTAATCGGTTCGGCGGCCTATCGAATAACAACTGCTTGTGTGTTGTGAACTATGTGGTGTAAGCACATTAGAAGACAATTGCCGCTTCTCCTCTCCACTGCGTAGAAAGCCAGAGCTGCCGCCGCCTGCACCGCACCCTGCATGCATGAGGGTGAGTGGGTAGGCACTCTAGGTGCGCAAACACACTCACTTATATTGTTAAAGTCGGCAATTAGACCGACAGTTTCGACCGATTTCGACGGTCTTTTCAAGGTGAAACTGTCGGTCTAATTGCCGACTTTAACAATATAAGTGAGTGATATCCGTTTATATATAATAATTTGTAGTTCATAAGTATTGAAAATTAAAATATTTTTGTTATTCTACAAATGACATTGCCACATTTCAATGGAGCTTTGCCCCACCTTCAAAATTACGTGTCATTGAAGCTGTACCTATCGTTTTGTTGGGGACTTATTACAGGTTTCATATTGCATAATCATAATCAGTAGGAGTTGCGAGAGTAGTAGAAAATGATAACAAAGACAATGAATAATTCACTTCGATTTCTTTACTATTTTCTGAATTCTTAATTAAGCTGCTTTTTCGACTCGTTTCATGTACAAAACTTTATTTTAAACCAATAATTTTAATAAAAAACGGAGATATATTTATTCCTTATCTAGTACAACTTGCGGTTGATGGTGGGACAGAATCTGGCATTGTCATTTTGTGAAAGTATTTTGAATTGAAAGATGAAAAGTTGGAAAAAAATCTTTCATTACATGAAAGATTGAAATAAATAAGATAAATATACTTTATTGCACAAAAAAGAATACATAGTTTTCACACTTAGCTAACATAATTCTATACAACAGACGGTCTTATCGCTGAGAGCGATCTCTTCCAGACAACCTTCAGGTAGAGAATTTATTCTTTACTTTAGATACTTTAGATTGAAGTAAATCATCTTTACCTCCGGGTGTCCCAGCTTGAGTACGAGGTCTTCTAGCGTGGCGTCGTGCAGGTTGCGTCGCGGGAAGCGGCCCAGCCCGCGGCGCTCGGCCCACGCGCGCACCACGGCGCTCGTGTCGTGGCTGCCGGGGCGCTCGTCCACGTAGAACACGTTATTCACGAACATGAAGCCGGAGGGGAACAACTCCTAAACACAGGGTTAAAGTCAAAGTCAAGTCAAATTTCTTTATTGCAAGTAAGCACGTTACGAGGTCTGCACCGGCGTCGGGGCAGACCTCGGCGTAGGTGGAGAGACGATATCGTTAGATACAGGGATGGGTAGCTGGAAGAGGCTCAGGACAGGGATGGATGGAAGAGGAGGGGGGAGACCTTTGCCCAGCAGCGGGACAACATATAGGTTAACAAAAAAAAAAAGTAAGCACGTTGAGTACATTTTTGCACGTCAATATATTTTTTGAATTTACATTTACACCACTTTGCAAGGAAAAGGTGCCAACGCTGAGGAGAAAAAGTGGCAAAAAACTCTCAGCAACACATCTTTTAAAACAATGATAACTTAATAACTATACAGTACGTAACTATTACTATTGTTAGTAAGTTTATCCCTCATGCGGAACCGGCGACACACACCATGCATGTTCATCGTTTAAATAGTCATCTATCCTGTAATACGCCTTCTTAACAAGTGTTCCTTTAATGAAATTTAATAAAAGAAAAATAGTTATCATTATGACTCCAACTGCAAAACCTAAAGGCTTTGAGCTCCCAAGTAGAGACTGGTGTCGTTTGAACTGTTTTAGAACTGGGCACGGCAGGTGTAGCTACCTTAAGCACAAGTGGGGCTGGAGCGACCCACCTGCGACTGTGGCCTGGAGAACCAGACCATGCGGCACATAGTCTAGACGTGCCGCTGCATACCAGGGACACCCGAGGGACCTGTGGGAGCTCACGCCTGACGCTGCCCAATGGCTGCAGCAACTGGATGTCGACGTCTGACAACTGTCCGGATGGACAGTGATCTATTTATTTTTATATTTGTTTTCCTACTGCATCCTTACGCCATACGCTTAAATAAATTATGACTAAGGATAATTTTAGCGCTAGACATAGACAAATATTGATATTTTCTTGCATATGCGCTATGCGAAACGAAAATCTAAATGATAAATAGAGAAAAAATTTCAGCACGTTAGTCATATTTATTAATAATTGTACATAGTAGTAGATGCCACTGGTGACCCAAGAGCTGGCAGCTACCTCGCGCAACGGATCAGCATCGCGATCCAGCGAGGTAACGCTGCCAGTGTCTTGGGTACTCTTCATGTAACTAATTTTTTTATAAATAGTTTAGATTAGGTTTTTTGAAATATTGAATGGTTCTTTTTTATTTTATATTGTACCTTTTTGAAATAAACTTACATTGTACATTACAAATTATTGCATTTTGAAATAATAAAACAAATTAAAATAAGTAGTCATAAATTAACATGCTTCGTATTAATACAAAATAATGTAGATAAATTAAATTAGATATAAATGTACACAACATCGCGAGTGTAATTAAATTAAACTAGAATTTGTATTCTAGGTGGATTGAGTGAACCTAAACGTGACTTAAAATTAGACAGTAGGTTTATTTGAAACTAGCTGTACCCCGCAACTTCGTTTGCGTAGAGGAGGAGGATGGAGGAGATCAGGAGGCAGATCTTCATCTCTGGATCCTTGTTTCCACATCACATACCGCCATGGCTTATAGCCTATGAGCTGTCCGGATATTTCAGCTATCTCCTAGTGAAACTCCCATCAAAATCCCTTCAGTAGTTATGGCGTGATACTTGCACAAAGTCACAGACAAAAATTCTAAAAATTATTATTTTGGAATCGGTTCACTAATGTTTGACAAAAAACGTATGACAAATGATCATTTTACAAATTATTTTTGAAAAAGTAATCATTTGACAAACTTATCATTTACTAAAGTGATCGTTTTAAAAGTGATCATTTGACAAAAATCCATTTTATAAATATTTAACATAGCAAATGTTGTGAATGCTAAACCGTCATTTTGCAATTGATTAAATGACCAAAGTATTCCTTTTGCAAGGTCGCCATTAGACAAAATATTGGGTAAATAAGTGGGTATTTTATATGTATAATTGTTAATAAATGAACTTGCTTTTTGAATACAAAAAAAAAACCTAACATCGAAGTCTCTGGCTTGGAGCGAAGCTGCGCTTCGCTCCAAGCCAGAGCCTTCTGAACCTAAACATCCGTGTAGGATCTGGTTAGAGAGTTGGTCGGGGCGTCCCTTCATTTGATAAAAAACAAATTACAAATTTATGTATAATTGTTAATAAATAAACTTGCTTTTTGAATACAAAAAAAAAAACCTAACATCGAAGTCTCTGGCTTGGAGCGAAGCTGCGCTTCGCTCCAAGCCAGAGCCTTCTGAACCTAAACATCCGTGTCGGATCTGGTTAGAGAGTTGTCGGGGTGTCCCTTCATTTGATAAAAAACAAATTACAATTACCAAACAATGCATTTTGTCAAAGGTTTTTATGCCTTGCGTTGTTTTATCTATTAACGTATATAATAAGTGAATAGTTTGTTAAGTGATGTTTTGAAGAAAGAAACTTTGTCTCGTAATTGTTTTGTCAAATGAATTATTTATAGAACCATTACTTTGTACAAAGATGAACTTATGAATCATGATTTTGCCAAACGTTGTTTGTGAAATGAATGGTTTGTAATATGTTTTTATCAAATGAAGGGACACCTTTGGAATCAGTATTGATCCTAAAACACATTACAATTATTCTTTCCAAAAAATATCCAATGTACAGACACAACTTTTTTACAGTCTTATTATATATACATATAAGGGAGTGATAATATGCTCAAGGATTACTTCAAATATCAGAGACTGACTTGTTTAATATGTCATTTATAAATAAAAAAAACCTGACTGATTATAATTGCCTATTGTATATGACCTTATATGGAAGTTTATGTTTGGAGAGCCTATATGACCTTATATGGAAGTTTATGTTTGGAGAGCCTTGTTGTTCGCGTCCGTGGGATTCCTTAATCCACACGTGCTCTCTGGGTGGTGCTAAAAGAACAACAAACTGGTTGCCGAACGCCCCTGAAACTTAACCGGGCCTCTCGGCATACACGGCGACAATAACATTAATGCCTTCTCAATCTCAACTATATCAAGCCCTTATAAGGGCCAAAGCGACGATCAAGTGGTCTTGTCAAGATCCATAAGGCTGACGAGGACGTGATTGAGTGGCTGGACAGCCTCCCACTCACGGTCTGATCTCCTGTCACGTCGCCGTGACCATACGAAAAATAAAATAAAAATTATATGGAAGTTTCGGTTTCGGCCGAAACTAAGACCGTGGCCGAAATACTTTTTCGGCCCTAAAACCTAGTTTCAGTTGTACACTAGAAGTAACTGAACAACTTTGCGAGCCACGTGACGTCCGTTACCTTAGCGCGCGCTTGCGGCCTCGCGTCCAGGCGCTCGGACACGTCCACGCGCAGGTCCAGGTCGTTGGCGCACGTGAAGCGCTCGCGCAGGTCGCTCAGCCGGTGCCGGCTCAGCAGCAACACGTCGCGGTTGAACACGGAGTGACGACGGGTCTGCGATACATGTTGGTACTCATACTCATTTATTTTAACCTTAGGTACACAGGGAACACTTGGTTACGTCATACATTGTGTAGTATTGTGATCGTACATTTTTAATAATGTATGATTACATGGCTCGATCATCGTGGTGGATTATGGCCCGAGCTCCCTCGATGTAAGGGAAGGTCTGTGCCCGAGCAGTGGGGCAATATAAATAGACTGATGATGATGATGATGATGACATGGCTCGATGGACAAAGAGGCAGAAGGGCAAAAGCAGACCCACTGTATTGTGTCAGTGGTCACTAAAAGTAATTAAACTACTTACATTCATTAATAATTAATTAAGAATAGTGACAATCGTAATAAATAAATTAAGTAGCGGCTGTAAAGAGGCCTTGTCAATAACAAACTATAATAAAATGATCTTTATTTAGTATACATGTGTATATATTATTAGTATTAATGTATTATATATAGTATGATTATATATATATACTTGGGTATTTATAGTAGGCAATAAGTTTTACATGGTTAAAAAATGAAGCTCATATGTGGAGATTTGTAATTGGCTTATAGCTACTCATAGTTGTTATCTATATTAGTATGAAATAGCTGTAAATCTTCCTAAGAATAAATAAATAAAATAAATAAATAAATATCATGTTCATACTATGTCACTGTTGTTGACATTTTGTATTTTTTATTGTTATTGACATTTTTAATATTTGTTAATTAATTTACAGTAATTTAATAATATGACTAAGACAATTTATGAAATGTATAGTGCATTAGTTTAAGACTGTAATGCTAGACATTTAAATGAAAATAATAAATAAATACAAAACACACGTTTTGTTATCATCTTTATTTAACGCATTAACCAAATGACCGCGAAATCATCGAAAAATGAATGAGAACTATCTCAATCAATCATTTTTTTAGGGTCCCGTGCCTTAAAAGGAACCCTTATAAGATCACTTTGTTGTCCGTCTGTCTGTCAAGACCTATATCTCAGAAACGCGTGGACGGATCAAGTTGAGATTATAGTACGTACGCGTTAAGAAAATTGTGAAAAAAAGAGCACGTCTATCCACGGTTGACAAATTAGATGACTTAGACAAATGTGCCATAAGAAGGAAAGTTGAATTTTTATTATTATTGAAATTTCCTTCTTATGGCACATTTGTCTAAGTCATCTAATTTGTCAACCGTGGATAGACGTGCTCTTTTTTTCACTATTTTCTTAACGCGTACGTACTATAATACCAAATACTTAGGTCTGCAACCTCATGCAGACGTGAAAAAATCAAACTTCTACGTCAACGCAATCATGTTTTGATTGATTTAGATTTTATGGCCGTTTATGTCGCATTTTCTCGCACATTTGTATGAAAATGCACGAAAACCAATGAAAATTAAAATAATGTTTATTTTCTCACCACAAACAATATAATAGATCTTACAATTTTGCGTATTTTTTTGGTTTGAATTTTGACATTTAATAATTTCATAATGTAATGATTAAATTTACATTTATTTTGTATTTAGATTTTATGTGTTTAAATATTTGCACGCTACAGTATTGTGGTAGAAAGTAGCGAGCGACACATTATATTAAGACCATTGTAATACCTGCTTTCAGCAAATAAATTGTTTGATTGATTGATGCAATAAAAAAAGTCGAGTCAAATACCCTATTGCCGATCGCCTCCGTCGATCGAGTCCATGCGACTGTCCGTACAAGATATACTTAGGGGGAAGCTGCTCTTACATACATAAAGTATACCACTCACATTTGGTTTCTCCTTGAGGTTGTATAGGAACGGCCGGTAGATGCGCACGCGGAACAACAGGTCCTTCCCCGGCTGCAGCAGCGGCCCGGGGTTCGGGCTCGGCTCCTGATAGACAGGGTAATATTATGATTAATATTATTAGTATTGTGATACGTCCTTATTATCTGTCCCATTAAATAGAAGTCGTACTGCGAGTGTTGCCATTGATGTGCTGTCGAGTATGCTACCAGTGTAGAAGTAAGAGAGCTACGCCAACAAATTGCATTGCAGTGCAGCGACCGATGTAACGTTGCAATTTTGTTAAAATTATTAAATAAATTAAAAAAAAAACATAACAAGCAGAAATTATTTCAAAAACCAAAAACAAAAAAACAATTGCAAAAAAAATCCCTTTTTGATTAATTTTTTATGTATGACACTCCCTTAATCAAGACGAATCTAACGATACCTCATACACCAAAATCCATCATGCCGTTTAAACTACAGGATGGCAGGAAGCAATGGACATACATACACGTATGTTTGCGTTTTTATTTTAATAGTTGTATTGATGGCCATCTATAGGAGATATCAGCGGAATTAAAAAAAAATGACAATGCCAGATTCTGCCCCACCATCCGCAAGTTGTACAAGATAACGAATAAATGTAGAAGTATCTCCGTTTTTTATTAAAATTATTCGTTTAAATTAAAGTTATGTACAAGTTGCGAGTCGAAAAAAACAGCTTAATTAAGAATTCAGAAAATAGTAAAAAATCGAAGCAAATTATTCATTGTTTTTGTCATTCTTCTATAGGAGTTGCGAGAGTAGTAGAAAATGATACTGATTATGATTATGCAATATGAAACCTGTAATAAGTCCCCAACAAAATGAAAGGTACAGCTTAAATGGTCACGTAGTTTTGTAGGTGGGGCAAAGCTCCATTGAAAATTGGCAATGTCTTTAAAAAAAATAAAAAAACCTTAAGCCGCTTTGATTAAATTTTTATAGCCTCTTTCACTTCTACAATTGAGACAAATCTAACGACACCTCATATGTTAAAAGTTAAAATCCATGAAGGCGTTTAAGCTGTTGGGCGTGCCAAAGAATTTAGACATACATACACTCGAAAAACATAACCCTCCTTCTTGCGTAGTCTGGTAAAAAAGATCTTATACAGCCGTTTTTTAATTGCTGTATATTGTTAAGCGATTATTGGGCTTAAAAGCAATTTATTCCGTTACCTCCATGGAAAGTGGTGTCAACCTGGTTCCCCTATACTTCAGCCGTATCAGGTATTGGTTGCGAGGATCCCTCAGCGCCCTCATTTTGCGTTTCTTCACAATGCACAGCTCATTGCCAGTGCCCTGGCTCGCAGCGGCCTTCTCGATGCTCTCAGTGTCCTGTGGTAGCCCTGGCACTGGCACGGCATGGGTCATCGTCAGCTCTCGGCCTGTTCGAAGTTGGTCCGGACTGAAAATGGCCATTGGACAGTAGTTTTATAAAGGATTATTTTTACTATGTGATGGTATCGAAAAACGGATCTAAGATTTCTCTTCAGCATATCTATGTGAATTGATTGATGGTATTAACCTCTGAAATGAGCTTTCAGACAGACAATGACAGAGAGTACATGTTACTTCATGTAGGTACAGTCGAAGACAGCGATAAGTATACAGGGGGCCTCAATAAAGTTGAGATTTTCTCAATGACTATTGGACCGAATTTAATAATTATTTTACAGTTACATAGTTTTAACTTTTATCTATCAAACAGTGAAAGAATTTTTGCAATATGTCAAGTAGTTTTTGAGAAAAACTCAACCCTAAAAACTCTCCTGTACACCTTCCTCTGTGTTCCACCGTACATTGTCTCAGATATGAGACAACGTTCAAAGGTTAAAAAAGGTACAAATAACCTAATAAAATTATGTCTCATTAAAATTGATCTATGTACATATTATATACTGTGATTTTTTTATGGCAACCAAAACGAAAGACTTTACCTGCAATATTGAGCCACCTTGTCGAACTCCTCATCATTCAGGGCACAGCCAACAAACTCTCTGATCTTATTGTTCTGATACTCTTTGAGTTCGGCCTTGCTATTTGGGACTCCGAAGATCGGCAAGCTAGTGAATGCTTCCGAAAGTCTTTTAGGTACTATCGGAGGAGTAACAATGTTTCCCTGTGGATTATACCATTTAGGACCCACGTCTTCAGTGTAAATGTCTACTTTACGTTGCGTAAACACTTCTCGGTCAACAGGTTCGGGTCCAACGACTTCGGAGCTTTCTTGTGCAATATTACTATTCTGCTGTTTATCACATACAGTTTTAGACGCATTGGATTCTTTTGGGGGTTTTAGCTTAGTAGATATTGGAATGGGTATTTTACTCCATTCCTCTACATTTTCTAATCTCCTAATACTAAAGTCAATTGATGCAGTATTTGAATTACAATCTTTATCTATTAGTGTGATATTAGATCCATGAGTACTGGAATGTGGTTCAGCTGGTTTAATATTAGACGTTTGCTTCTCTGCACCGTTTTTATTAAGATTTGGATCAGAAAAAAATATCCCAATGTCAGCTAATACTTCAGAAGTAGAAATAATTTCCCCATGTCCAGATTCTACTACTTCAATATGAGAATTGACTACACTGGCTTCTGTATCTGTATGAGATACGTTAGTTGAAGTAACAACAACATTTGGCTGCTTTTCTACGGAACTAAGTATTTTGGAAGCTGTCTCAGTTGGAATGTCACATGTAGTTGTATTCAGAATCTCATCTGTTTGAGATGTAGCTGGCATTTCATTTTGATGTTCTGTGATATTTATTGGTGTAACAACGTCAACATCAGAAGTGGATCCCTCATCTGGTATTTCTGTATTGTTTTGGCACAATTCCTGTTTAATTTGAGGCTCACTGTCTGTATCCATGCTCTCAATGGTGACAACAACATCCAACCGACGCAAACCATCTGCATCATCGACCGACACCCTGCCACTGGAGCCTCTGTGGATACTCATCTCTTTGCTTTGGTTGGATTGACAATCAGAGAAAATTGTCCCGTTTCTTGCGTGAGATGCAATGCTGTCCTCTGATTGGCTGGCGTGAAAATTGTGGCGATATCGCAGTGTTGTCTGTATCGTGAACTTAGCGTAGCGTTAGTTACAGTCTCTTATCAAAGCAAATCACTGGTATACCTGGTATCCGGATTACCGCCGGTACTTGTTATTGACACCATTAGGTTGTATTTATGCCACTGGTTGATTCTTGAAGCAATATTCTGGGTACAATGGCAACAGCGAAGTTTTCGTGTTTCCCTTCCCAGCCGAATATATTGCCACTTATAGCTTCGTCGAAGTTTAGTTCGTGAGACTGTATGTCGGTGGACAAGCAACACGAAAAGCTTTGGTATTTATTTGTATTCTATCATTCTATGCAATTATAATAAATATTAGCGAAAATAAAATAAATACCAAAAATCCGTAACAAAAACAAATTACACAAAGCTCAGTGCTGCCAACTATGATTTTGAAAATCCCCAAGTATTTATCGATCTGTCAAGTCAAGCAATCCAAGAATCCAAAAACTTCAAAATAGACGTTGTACGTTATGATCATTTTTTGGCCAAAGTAGTAATAAGTTTTTATAAGTTGTCCTTACCTGGCTGGGGCCAAGTAAGGAAATTCGTTTCTAAATCCGTTATAGATTTTTTCCGTTTTCACCTTACCACAATGAGCTACCCTAATGGTATGGTAAATCCGTAGCGATGGCAACTCTGAATAAACTTTTTTTGAATGGAACGGCAAAGCTAACTATGACCGTATACTGACATGAGTGTGGAAACGAAAAATATGGGAAAAATGATTCGTCACAAATCACGTCATTATTTCTCTAAGTAAATTACAGTCGATGCGAATGCGGACCTCAAAAATACTATAGGGGATATACTAGTGATTGATTAGTAATATTAGGTACTATCTAGCTAGACTACTATTCAAAATCAGAGTCAAATCCTACGATTTCACGCGACAAGCCAGCCAACCAGTCAGTGGACGGTTTTACAAGAACTTCACGCCAAAATTGTTGCAATTTCAGCATTTTTTGATTTTGAATTCACCCTGACATGACTGCGTTATGTCCCAGCGCATTGCTGCAACTTGTCCACCAAGTACACGTGTTCGTTAGCTATAATATAAACATTACTTAAATATATGCAATACAAAATCAGTATCAACTAACATTTAAACCACAGATAAAGCAGTTATTATTATTAGCCTATAAATAAACGAATGAAATAAACTTGTACATAAGAGAGTAATTGATTTATTAATTAACTTAACATTATGTACATTTGCCCATACTTAATAATAATAAATTAGACACTTTTATTCATTATTATTACACAAATGGGCTCACAATTTTCTTAGTTCAGAAGTTACTTGGATTATTGGTCCTTCATAATTATAAATTCTTAAGTATCCATCCTTGTATGTGGTGTTATGTTATCCGAGTAGTAATTTAAATATTATTGTCAGTATATTCAGCAGAATAAGTGGAACTGAAACAGAAATTATTTATATGTAAGTTTAAATAGCAGTGTGACAAGTTGACGACGTACTGATAAAGAACAGTAGAAGATTCTAGGGAATACTCAGATCGACTTACGATGGGCAAATGTCTTCGGGCCCCTCTGTCCACCAAAGATACAGCATGAATTTATGAATATACAAATGTTTTAATAGATATTTGATGACATGGCATGATATTATTCAATTGGGAATCAAAAAAATCATTCAAATCTAAGTTTACTTACTTCTAGTAACAGTTCTTATTGACCTAACGAGGTTTAAAATTTGGAACTTAATTGAGGACTGGTCTCCGAAGCCTTGGTTCTGACTGTTAGCTCCCCATCCCACTGTAAATGAAAAAAAAAACAATGATAAATAAAAATTTTGTATAGTTTGCTATGTTGAGTTGAGGTTATAATGTTACTAACTTTTTTGCATAAAACGTTCTTCATGAAGTATACACACAGCGTTAAGACAAAGCAGTGAAGCCTCAAATAAATTCCACAATGTAAGCATTTTTCGCTACTTTAGAGATATTTTCCAAAGATCCAACCAAACTCCAAATAATTTACAACAAATCGCTGTTGTGACAATTTTATTTTATTTGAAAATTTAAATCAAAAAGGCAAAGGGGGTTATGCAACAAACCTCCAATCCATCCATCGATATGATTATTTTTAAATTTCCTTGAACGCATCCGAAGATGTCTATGGTCCGAAATTTCGACCCCCGTCCTATAGTGTGACCATATGTCGCAGGATCTTGCCTTTTTGGCAGGTTTTGTCCTTCATTTTCACGTCTCGCAGGTTCCGTTGACGTTTTTAGAAAGTTTGCAGTATCTGGCAAGATATATGCTGGAGGATTGGCCAGTATAAGTTTATAGAGAATAATATGGTGACACCACCTTGTGGGGTAACCGCGACTTTCTTCAATCGTTTTCGTTATCGTTTTCATTTTGACACTTGAATGATATACATTGCTGCGTTTCGTTGTCGTTTATTAAGTCTTGCACAAACATAGCAGCAATGTATAGTGTCCATGTGTCTAATTGAAAGCGATTACGATAACGATGGAAGTCGCGATCACCCCACCCACTGGGGCTCTACTATCAGGATTTTTAAATCCACGCCAATTCCGGGCAGCTCGGATGCCGGCCTGCAACCGAACGGCTAATATCCCGTACTACAACCTCCTAAAAGGTGACTGGCATTCGCACGGATACTCCAATCGGTGCACGGTTATGCTTATCTGTAGCCGGCCTAGGGCGGCCAAAGAAAGGCGTTCGAAAACCTACTAATAAAAATAATTCTGGTTACCGGTTTTTCAAAACATGTTTTATTAATTAAAGTTTTGGGATAGCAGTGTTCTAAAAAGTTAAATTAATTTTCTTTCAGTAAGTGGTCCGTGTTTTTAGTATTTCCGTTTATCGCAAGAGTACAATTTAGCTGAAAATCTGAACTTTTGTTCAAAGAAATAAATGTTGATTTATGGTTTTTGACCGCATTGCGTTCATCTAAACATCATCATCATGTTTATGTTTGTTTTGGGTTCTTGAAAAATTCGGCGAAAAGTTATGTAGTGAAAAGTTTATACTATAAAAATCTCCGGCACGAGAGGCTAGTCCGACCGGGCCAGCCCAGTCGAGGAGGCGCCTATGGCCTATGGCAGCTGCGGATTAGATGCGAGGGAACGGCTAGTCGCAACTGCTCAAGCACGAGCTGAAGCCGAGTTGTCCAACAGCCGCTCGATAAGTAGAGGCGTAGATATTCTTGGCCAAATACTTTCTTCGGTGCTAAGAAGAATGGAAGGAAGGCAAGGCACAATTTAGCCCTTACACCACGACGAGACGCGACATAAAGCCAGCAGCCGGGAAGCCAGTTTTGATAGACGCGACAGTTAGGGCCGACGTGCAACGCCACGGCGCGGTGTCCGCCAGCGCCGTGTACCGCGCCTATGGACGGCGCCGTCCGCCGGCACGACACTGTCCCCCAGTGACCGGCGCCGTCCGACATCATGCACCGGTAGACTAGACGCCGTGACACGCCGCCGCCGCCGTGCCATGCGATGGCACGGCGCCGCACCGCGCCGTGGCGTTGTACGTCGACCCTTAGCCTACTAAGGGCGGAACCTGTGGCCTCATGTCAGTCCAAGTATGAAATAAATTAAATACAAGTGCATACTTTAATGAAGTTAAATACTATTTATTAAAGAATATTGTGAAGGTCAATTATAAAATATGAAATTAACAAAAAATAATTCTACAGTTAAACACTCTTTCAGGACCTCTGCTGTAGCTGTGGCCATGCTTCTCAGTGTGATAAGCTTCTGGAGAATCCGGTTCCGCATTCAAAATGGGTGTATCATCGTTTTTCAGAGAGAATATCCAGAATCACCTTAAAAAAACAAGTTTACGGTCATAATACCTACTAGGTACCCAAGTTGGTATAAAACAAAATACCGTACATATGGTATTAATAATTGCAATCAATAAAATGATATGACTCTAAAATGCATTTTGATTTTCTGAAAATAAATAGTATTGTCACTTTGAAAGATAGTTTATATGCTTAGATCATTGGATCTAAGCATATAAATTATCATTGGATCTAAGCATATAAAGATCTAATTTATTTTTAATATTGGCTCCAAATCCTCACACAGGCTATAAACCAAGTCTGGAGATAATCTAAAGACAAAAATAAGAAAATGTATATCAGAATATAATTCAATAAGTATTTATTTGCTTTTTATATGTAGGTACTTAATATAATTCTATGAATTGGTTTAACTTGCTTTGGTGCTTACCTATTTCTTAAATAAAAGGACTATCAGTCTATATTCATTAATAAATTCCCTCTTTCCTTTTAAAATGGGTTGTTTTATCTCTGTTGTATGGCGGCGTTTGTTCCTTTTCATTATTCTATATTCGCTCTCCAAATGGTCAAATATTTCATACTCATCATCACTATTGGGTTTTCAGGGTGTTCCTAATGAAACTCATATCAATCGCATAACGAAAAGCTTTAATTAAACCAAATTAATACAAAACGTGAGACCTCCATATTACAACCACAGATAACATATTTTTCCTAGTTTTACCTTTTTAATAAAGCTTACTATGGACAGTACACAAATTATAAAGCTACCCATACACATCACAATCAACATGAAGACAAATATTGTTATTGTCTCTCAATAATCACACGAACAGTAACAACAAGAATTTTAGCATGTTATCAACTAGTAAGTACTTCAAAAATAATCCACTTAGAGTTCTCAACGAATTCAAGTAAGTAACTTATTCGTACGAACAAGACATAAGTTATTGCTGCAACAATGTACAAGAAACCACACTCGCGAAGCTCGAAAACAATTTTGGTTTACACAAGAATGTTTTCGATAAAACAACTAGTAATAAAGCTCGTTTATCTGCCTATTTTACAAAACAATTACGTTTACGCTGCTCGCAGAGGAACTTTTTAGGCATTGCTTTATTTGACATATGAGACGATCGAAATCCGTATCGCTGCTGTCACACTAGAGGTTATAGTACGACCGGTTCATACTAAAAACATGGTGAATAGTTTAAAGGTGTCAACGGAAAGCTGAGCGGCCGCCGGCCTGCTTATAAGAGGTCATAGTACGAATAAGCCGTGCAGTTCGAATTCTGTCCTGCTATAAGAGGTGATGGTACGAGCCCTGGTATCTTTCTATGTATATTTTCTATAAAATATCTACCTTCCCTTCCTTAGAGCGACACGTTCGTCTGACGCCTACGGGCCGGGCGGCATCGGCACACGAAACAAAGACCGCATGTCACGGCTCTGCTACACACACGTTGCTTGCTGTTGCTGTTTGTGTCTGCCTGTGATCGGCTGCAGAAGGGTATTTTAAGGCGCGTATTCATAAACGTAATTTAACCAAGTGTGGTTAAAAAACGGGATAGCAACACGATTTAAGGGAAGTGAGGTTTAACTAGGTTTATGAGTAACAGCATAAGAGTTTTGCTGGATTTGTCAGTTTTCTTGGCAGGTCTGCTGATTTTAATATTTTTAACATGGTCACACTCACAGCCGCCATATTTGTCAGAGACAAAACACCGGCCTTTTCCGCCCGAAGCTTCTGTTGTTTCAACGCGGAAAATTGGTAAATGATGGCAGCAAATAATTATTTTGGGTTTACTCACGGAGGAACCCAATACGGGTAAGTTATTTTTCGTTGTGTTTATATAAATATCAGTTTCGTATTCGCGAAAATGTCGCCAGAGACGTAGATTGCTGATACGCAGCCTTGAGCTCATGTTCTGTCTTAATCAAAATGGCGTCTGGTGTGTATTGATCGTGGTAATTGGTGAAAATGTGCGATTTGGTGTGATCGAAGTGTTTTTTGGTTGTGTAGGGCTGCGACTGGCGCGGCGGCTTACGGCGGACAGACGGGCTACGCTGTAGCGCCCGCTGCCACTGCGGCTACTTACGGCACCCAGCGCGCCGCCGCTACAGGCTACGACACAGCCTACCAGGCGGCCGCCGCCACACAAGGTTCGTGTGCACATTTTACTGTAAAAAAATCCCCCCAAAACATGATTTATCGCTTTGTTTACAACACATTCAGTTCTTGGGCTATAAACAACACGGTTATTGCAAACACCGTCATTTAATGTATTGAGGTTGGGCGGAAAATCGATAATGCGGCATTGGTCATGCTTGACGCGTAATTCAATATACACGGTTTCTAGAAATGTACAATTCGACAGATTACAACAATGTAGTTATATGTCACTGGCTACCAAATGGCATGCAATATAATGATTGATTTCCTGTCTGCAGAACCAATGAATAGGTTACTTTTATAACTGTATTTGCTCGTGGTCAAGCAAGCAATTTGCGGAGTACCGCAAAATGAAATTTCACAATGCGGTCAGCCGTGGTACTTAGCTAATGTGAGATACATTAATTAATGATCCGTCAGCCATTTTGACTGTATGATTGTTATTGGCTAAGCTATAGCTAGGTAGGCACATTAGGTTCAACATATACATATGTTTAGTTATTGTATGTTGTCTATTACAATGTATTGATATTGACCCACAGCGGTTATTAAATGTTCCTTCTTAGATTGGATTTTGTAATGTTAACTACAAATTCTGACGATGTTTGAACTTACAGTATATTGGAATATTTTATTACCATTGCTGTTTGAAAGAGTATAATGTGTGATGTAGTTACTATAGTAATCAGTTCTGTGTTATCAGTACTAATCAAATCTCCTTGTTGCAAGTATGTTGTGTAAATTTTTGCATGTCAACATTTTTTTAATATACATTTACACCACTTTGCAAGGAAAAGGTGCTGCTGAGGATACAAAGCATTTTGTCCTTAGCCGAATGTGTTCACACGCTAACACGCGCTTAACTATTCATTTGAACATCCTACTAATATTATAAACGCGAAAGTTTGTATGGATGGATGGATGTTTGTTGCTCTTTCACACAAAACTACTGAATGGATTGTAATGAAACTCTACAGTAATAATTATAGCTCATACATCAGAATAACACATAGGCTATAATTTATAATCCTGCGCAGACGAAGTCGTGGGCAGCAACTAGTGCACACGAAGACAGATAAGTATACAGGGGGCCTCAATAAGGTTCAGATTTTCTCTAGAACTAGGTACTTGACGGATTTTAATAATTCGTTTACAGTTACATAGTTTTCAGCTTTATCTATCTAACAGTGAAAGAATTTTTACAATCGGTCAAGTGCTTTATGAAAATCTCAACCTTAAAAACTGTCCTGTACACCTTTCTTTGTCTTCGACTGTACCTTGATAACTATAATTTATATATTTGTATGTGTATCGTGTGGTTCACTAATGTTTGACAAAAAACGTATGACAAATGATCATTTTACAAATTATTTTTGAAAAAGTAATCATTTGACAAACTTATCATTTACTAAAGTGATCGTTTTAAAAGTGATCATTTGACAAAAATCCATTTTATAAATATTTAACATAGCAAATGTTGTGAATGCTAAACCGTCATTTTGCAATTGATTAAATGACCAAAGTATTCCTTTTGCAAGGTCGCCATTAGACAAAATATTGGGTAAATAAGTGGGTATTTTATATGTATAATTGTTAATAAATGAACTTGCTTTTTGAATACAAAAAAAAAACCTAACATCGAAGTCTCTGGCTTGGAGCGAAGCTGCGCTTCGCTCCAAGCCAGAGCCTTCTGAACCTAAACATCCGTGTCGGATCTGGTTAGAGAGTTGGTCGGGGTGTCCCTTCATTTGATAAAAAACAAATTACAAATTTATGTATAATTGTTAATAAATAAACTTGCTTTTTGAATACAAAAAAAAAACCTAACATCGAAGTCTCTGGCTTGGAGCGAAGCGCAGCTTCGCTCCAAGCCAGAGCCTTCTGAACCTAAACATCCGTGTCGGATCTGGTTAGAGAGTTGGTCGGGGTGTCCCTTCATTTGATAAAAAACAAATTACAATTACCAAACAATGCATTTTGTCAAAGGTTTTTATGCCTTGCGTTGTTTTATCTATTAACGTATATAATAAGTGAATAGTTTGTTAAGTGATGTTTTGAAGAAAGAAACTTTGTCTCGTAATTGTTTTGTCAAATGAATTATTTATAGAACCATTACTTTGTACAAAGATGAACTTATGAATCATGATTTTGCCAAACGTTGTTTGTGAAATGAATGGTTTGTAATATGTTTTTTATCAAATGAAGGGACACCGTATCGTGTAATATTACAATTAAATATTTTATTTATTTACCTTATAATTTCTATGTCATGATAAACCCATCCAACCGAGTGCCTGTTACTAACAGTGTATCGTCCGCCAGCAGCGGCGCACGCGCACGCGCACGCGGCCGCCGCCGCCGCGTCCGCGTACGACGCGAGCAAGTCCGCGTACTACCAGCAGGCCGCGGCCGCGTACCCCGCCGCCGCGCCGCCCGCGCCGCAGTACGACACGGCCGCCAAGCCGGCGTACTCCACGCCGGCGACATACGCACAGGTATAACAATCATTGGCTACTATTATTGTTAAGTTATGATTATTTTAAAAGATGTGCTGCTGAGAGTTTCTTGCCACTTTTTCTCCTCAGTGTTGGCACCTTTTCTTTGCAAAGTGGTTTAAATGTAAATTGAAAAATATGTTGACATGCAAAAATGTACACAATGTCCATGGGACCGTGTTGAACATTCACACGGTAATTCCCGTTTTTATCTTTTTATCTAATTAATATGTATGCAAACCATGTAATTTTAAAAAGCGATAGACACATACTTACATACACTTGAAAAACATAACCCACCATCTTGCGCAGTCGGGTATATAGGTAGATGGAAACTCGGGTCGGGATGGAAAATAAGGATGTGCACTGAAATAAATTAAATGGAAAGCAATCAAGCACTGACAACAAATGTTCATAAAATCATAACCTGTTTCCATGGATGCGGAACCAGCCAGTCGCCAACAGTTATATTCACACTTACTGGGCTCAGACCTTCTCTTACCCCTTGAATCTTGATTGATACCTTACCACATTATTTAGAATTAGGACTACTATCCATCCAGTAATCCCTGGATTTGTCCAAGTTTCGAGGGCCTTCTGGGTTTTGAAAAAGTGTCACTTTCAGCCTACCGAAGAATTAGTTTCAAATGTATTTTCAACATGTTGATTTGAGCAATATATGTAATTTGTTTAGTCATCATCATCGCATGAATACTTCTGTTTCTTAAATCACGAACTTCAAAGTATTTCAGTGGTGTGTACAAAAATGTTAAATGGCGGAAAAGTAGCGGAGGTCAGCCATTTTGTTTTTTGTTTCTTTTGATAACTTTTCCTAGGTCACCCCGCCGAGTCGCGTATACCCACAGTACATCAACTCTGCGGGGGGATCCTGGGAGAATCAGTCAGCGGTAATACAGTTTTATAACTATTTCATTTGTCAAAATCTAACCTGAGTCTTTAAGAATCCATTTTATCTCTCATGTCGATGGGTAAGAGTTAACAAAACAATCATTCTTCATTGCAGCATTTTCAAGACCATTCTAGGATATAGACCTCCATGAATGAATGAATCATTTATTTGTCAGATTTCTGGTCACAAATTAGGTGTTTTATAAATATAATAGAATCACAAAAATCTGCCATTTCTGGCGTACAAATATTAAATTGTCACTATATTTTCTTTTAAACATGTCTAATCTTAAATAATTCGTCTTCATCATTTAATTGCCAACTTCAACAATATAAGCTAGTTTCATTTCCTTTCATTCCCAGTTTTTAGGGTTCCGAACCTCAAGAGGAAAAAAGGGACCCTTATAGGATCACTTTGTTGTCCGTCTGTCAAGTCCTATATCTGAGAAACGCATGGACGGATCAAGTTGAAATTAATACCAAATACTCAGGTCTGCAACCTCATGCAGCCGTGAAAAAATCAACCTTTTGCCTCAACACAATCAGAATATATCGCTATTCATGTCGCATTTTTTATCCGATCCTGATATTCAGATACTGCGTTTTGCTCTGAAGTCCAAGGCCGCGACTTCAGCTATTCAAATCTATTCTGACTAAATTGTGGCCTGTCCAAGGTCATTCCACTCAACTGTCGGTGACAGTCACATCATCCAACATATTATTAGCATTCATTCTGAGCAATCATAACTCTATACATTTTTCTTCTGAATGTCTCGCAAAATAGCAAGTTTAGTCCATCAAAATATTTCGAAAATTATCAAAATATCCACTTTGGTTTTATTAATTTTAAGATAGTCAAACGATGATACGGTTGTAAATAATAATAATTGTCAAAAACTTACAATAATTGTTTACACCTGAAAATAATTCGTTAGTGGACCATTTAGGAAAGGTCGTTTTATGAACGGTGTTTCTAGAATGTGGATGTTTTGGGAACTTGATTTACAAAGTAGACGATTTAGGCAATGGTCTTTCTAGGAAGTGGACGTTGTGAACCTAATCGTATATTTCGATGTGAATTTAATACTTACGACCATAAATTATGCCCACCCACTTAAAAAAAGTTGTTAACCATAAATCTATTTGAATCTTGCTTCCCTTGAACGTGTTTTGGGACTTTCATTTTTGTTGACAACCGTATGTAATAGTAAAAAATCTGTGAAGAACTTTTTAGGTACCTAAATCTCAACCATAATGACTTGTATACTTATCTCTGTGGAAGACCATTTGACGTCCATTCATAGATTTGACATGCCGAAAATAATATTGGACAGTGAAATAGAGTGGCGCTCGGTCATCAATCATTTTGTGTGAAAAGGTATGCGTTTTGGCACGGCGCCAACACCGCCAGGCGTTCTGACGTTACTATCTAAGCTAGATAAGTTCTTTCATCCGATTCTACTAGTAGGAGATCAATGTCTGTCTAGGTCTATCGCTTCCTGTAAAGGCGATTCCGATCCACACAGCAGTCGTTAGGCCACGTCAGAGGCCTACGGGTGGCCTGAATAACTCTTACTAAAGGTTTGGTCACTAAACCACCACTTGAAATTAGACTGGCACCACCTTCAGCACCAATGTCGCTCGTCACTTCCTGAGCAACAGAGTTTTTAAGGCCTGGAACTCACTTCCAGACGACGTTGTCTCTGCCATCTCAGTTAACGCATTCAAAAACAAATTGGACAGTTATTAATATTTTAATATCATTAACAAGAATAATACCACTAAGTGATAGACTTTACAAACACTGTGAAGTGGACATATCAGCGATGAGCTGCCTGTCCATAATTAAATAATCATAAACTATACGGGAAAAGATTAAAAGATAAAAGCCGCTGCAAGTGCCGCGCGACCTGTCACCGGTCGGTCACGCGGTCAGGAGAGTCGGTCTTAGACTCTTGTGTAAACTCCATAATAACTTAAATGTCTTTCGATATTTCAACTAAAACCAAAGAGTCTGGTGGTGGGGAATACTCTGTTATTAGAAAATCAGTATTAGTTCTGAATCCTGATACAAATGTCGTCGTCTCTTTGTAACTAAGTTGGATGAATTAAGTTACCATCGTCGACTTGGGTGAAAACCTGTAAATGCGTTGGGATAGTAATCTTTAATGAAATCTATACATATAATAAAATTTGTGTCTGTACATTGGATATTTTTTGAAAAGAATAATTGTAATGTGTTTTAGGATCGATACTGATGCCAAAAAACTAATTTTTAGAATTTTTGTCTGTGACCTTGTGCAAGTATCACGCCATAACTAATGAAGGGATATTGATGGGAGTTTCACTAGGAGAAACTGAAATATCCGTACAGCTCATAGGCTATAAGCCATGTCGGTATGTGATGTGGAAACAAGGATACAGAGAGGAAGATCAGCCTCCTGATCTCCATCATCCTCCTTCTCTACGCAAACGAAGTTGCGGGGTACAGCTAGTAAATAAATAAAACTGTTTTCTAAGCGCGTCTACCATGGCGGCCTAGTCTTGATTTTCACTGAAATTGATAGCAAGTCGATGAATTCGCATTTTCTATACAATATAACCCACAGTAGGCTTATTTGAATAATAATGGAGACAGAATGGGATTTTTTCTTATGGTTTTCCTTGTTCATTGTTGCCAGTCACTTCCTGTTGAAATATGCAAAACTTTTTGTAGCTAAAATTCGTGGTATTGAATTGGTAATCGAAGTATATTAGATGAATCTGAAAAATTGGTTTTGAAATCCTCACAATGTACCTATCTCTGTAGCGGTCACTTAGTCGAATCCTAATTTGAGTTAGTTCTTTCGTTTAACAAGATCAAAGGCCTCTCACAATTCACGGCTATTTGTCTTACCTTATACCTTGCTCAGGTCATTGCTCCATTCGTCACTACGTTTTGTTCGTGGCTTCCATTCGATAACTCCTCCCCTTCCGTCCTATAGAATAGGATCGTGTATTGCCCTCATATTTGTCCACTACTGGACGTAGGCCTCTCCCAAAACGCGCCACTCAACCCTACTCTCGTCCCTCTGCATCCAGTCCCTGCCAGCCATCTTGCGAAGGCCACCCCTCCATCTGGTCGGGGGGCGTCCCATACTACGTTTACCCGTTCGTGGCCTCCATTCGAGAACCCGTCTACTCCATCGGTTATCGGTTCTACGACAGATGTGACCAGCCCACTGCCACTTCAGTTTACTGATTCTATGAGCAATGTCAACCACTTTTGTCTTCTGGCAGATATACTCGTTTCTTATTCTATCTAACGGAGAAATGCCAAGCATAGCTGTTTCCATAGCTCGCTGAGCGACTTTGAACTTGTGGGCCAGTCTCACCGTCAAAGTCCACGTTTCGGCTCCGTAGGTCATCACTGGCAGGACGCACTGGTTGAAGACCTTAGTTTTTAGGCATTGTGGTATTGAAGACGAGAAGATATGACGTAGCTTCCCAAACGCTAAAATAATTTGTCATACAGGTGTTATAAACATATTATAGCGTTATATGAACTCAGTTTATTATCATGGTATGTATACCGTCTTCGTCGTCTCGCTTCGTCCCCCCGTGCAGTCGCCCCCCGAATGTCTGACCGTCCCGTTTGTTGCAGAGCGGCGCGCGCGCCGGCGGCACCGCGGCCAAAGCGGCCTACGGCGGCGTGTACACGGCCACCACCGCAGCCACGTCGTACCCCACGCAGGCGTACACGGCGCCCGCCGCGCAGACGCCCAAACGTGAGTACTGAGCCTTACTTGCTTATTTAACGTGATCATTAATCACTAAATACCGCGGAAACTATTTAATTAGAAATTTCATAAAAAAAAGTAGCTAATGGCGTTTTGCGCGCTTCACAAGGAATCGTCGTTTTCTTTCGTTATCATTGTCATTTTGACACATGGACGATATACATTGTTGCTTTTCGTTGCCGTTTGTTAAAACTTTAATCCTAAAAGAAAAAAAAATATGTTCCATCTTATAGCTGCTCTGCGTCCCGTGGCCGCTGCGAGTAACCGCGGCAACACAGCGTACGACACGGCGCTCTACAACGCGGCCACCATGTACGTGGCGCAGCAGAGCAAGCCCACTGGCGGCGGGTGAGTCACATGGGGACAGATGACCGTCTTGTTTATTTTATTAATGGACTCGACAGTTCGTCATTTGCCAATGTCATGTTACAGAAAATTCATTGTATACTAGTCATCTATCTTCCTCCAGGGGAGTCGCCGTAGCGTCATCACCCTGGGTAGCCGCGTCTTCATGTCTTCATCCACAGGAGACGCCGTAGCGTCAATCACTGTGAACGAAGCAGCTCGACAGTCACGTTCACTCCCGAGCTCGTAGTGGGAATCTTGACCATGGCGCCAAACTTCAGATCCTGCTTGAATTCTCCAATAACTTCACCATACTGTCATTCGCGAACATTTTCTGATTAATTTAACGTGATATTAAACACAAAACACTCACTGTAGACATTAAACTGAAAATTATTAAATAATTTCGCAACCGTCGTTTCCCGCCATTTTCAAAAAGCCAACCGTCTTGCATAGTTGCGGATGACCCCACAGACCACTTACCCCAATAGACTTGAAATCGGTACATATTTGCAAGCGAAACATTCTGTCAAGGCCGGTAACCTACAGACGAGGCGGGGGACAGGGGTGCACTCGGTGCACTCATTTAAAGAGACACGGCCATGTCGATATCGATAATATATTATCGATGGGGATTGTTGAACTGTTACCTACACAGTTTCAATACTTAATGTACTTAAGTATGAATTTGAAAGTTAATAAACGATTTCTACTGAGGCAATGCTATCTTTTTATTATTAATATAATAAAACAAGAACTTCTCATTATTAACGTATCACAAAATTTAATAATTACACATTATTTATAATTTAATTATTGTGAAATAATAATTATGCGTAACGAACATCATGATTGTAGTCCAACCAATAGGCATTGATGAATAAACATGGCAATAAAATAATGTAGGTCGATATTACATTACGTAGGCTTTCTATAAAGGTTTGTATGTATATATTATGGTGTTTTTCTCAAACAAAGCGCGGCCATTTAAACAAGTTACGACTGACGATTCGTGATCATTCCTAACGATTGCTTGCGATTCTTGTGATTTTTAGCGATTCTTACTCACCTAAATACATTAAAATAGAACCTGACTTTTAAAATTTCTGAACGCCTATTTGTTATTTGTATCAGCCATAAAGTTTATGTTTAGAAATAGGTAAATTCAGTTAAGAACAAAAATTAGTCGATGCTATTTTTAATAAAAAAATTAAGCTTTAACTAACTTTGTTAATTTGCTACGTTTACTTATTATGATACTCCTTACTAGTCGCCGACCTATTATTTTTAACACAATAATACTATTATGATATTATTATGATTATATGAATATTATGATTTCTTGAAATCCCGAATTCCGGTTAGAATGCCGCCCCGTTAAATACCTACCTGCCGCATTAGAATAGGTACAGTCAGCAACAGTTCCGCCTGATCACCTTTAGGTTGCAATTCATTTGCAGTTACCGGCGGTCCTACAGCTCCTCCTTTTTTCATCAACCAATAGCAAACCGGGTATGTGATTTACGGCAGTTAACAACAAAAGATTTTTTTGCACACATGTTTTTATCATTGGACTCCTACATTTTTTCAATAAGAGTTTACACAAACAAAACAATTAACTTAGACACATAAAAAAGGGTCACTGTCCCCTGATTGCTCAATAGGTCAGGTAGTCTCACCAGGGGGCCGGACGAGGCCCGCGTGCGGGTGCAAAGAATAACATTTGAAAAGTGAGCAGGCGGAGCTGTTGCTGATGGTACCTTAGCTAGATAGCATTAATAAAAATATAAGATACCTGTACAACTGGTAGGTATAACGTTGGAATTGCAGTACTATGGAGTTTTCTTCGATAGTTCATATTAATAAAACAATATTGTGGTGAAAGACGACAGCCACCAATTTTCACGCATTGTTTTTATTATCCATTCACTTTTAATGTCTGGATCAACAGGAAAGCTATTTATAAAGAAAGTAAATGAAATCAAAACTCATAAATCTACACAAACTTATTTAGGTGACGTAAGAATATCGATGATTGTATACCACATCTCTAGCTTACACGTGCCACGAAACGAAAGAGTGAGATAGGGCTACAATTAGTAGGTGGGTGAAAGAGAGATCTCTCGGAACTACTCGTAAGACACGACAATCGAACCAGTGTAAGTTGAACTCCTAATTGATTTGTCGGATTAAGTAATGAATTGATTTATTAATCAGATACTTACCGATGAAATGTGATACCATCCTTTTTGTAATTGTTCCTCCTACTGTCATTACCACACAACTTTATAGCACAGTTGGGCATGTTAAAATATTTTTTTCTTCCTTTTTTTACAGCAGTTTATGGGTCGAATATCTGGTCACTACTAATTTGATAGGCGACGTAGTTCGGTTTGTATAGAACTTTTGCGCTCATGTGTTGGCAGAAAGCGGGGCCCTCCTATTACAGGTCTATTGGGGTAAGTGGTCTGTGGGATGACCCCTTAGAGCAGGGTTTCCCAACCTTTTTTGAATCGATACTCCCCGGTTTAAAATATATATATTCACGCCCCCTTTAATTGTACTGTATTTACATAGGTACAAGTACAAAATAACTATTTTCAACACATCATTTACAACCATAATCGAATAAATTATAACTATGGTGTTCATTTCTAGAAATGGATTTATAAGGATAATAAACTTAGTAGATTTAAGAAAGACTTATTTTTTTTTTAAATTTCCAAACAAACGACGCTCCTCTCGTGATCTCTTCACGCCCCCCTGGGGAGGCGCGCCCCACCGGTTGGGAAGTCCTGCCTTAGATATTCCTCACACTAGCGTCGGCGCTGGCAAGACGACGACGCTCGAGAGACGCTAGTGTGGGGGGTGGGCGCGGCGCAGATACTGAGTAAATGACGATCTAAGCTAAACCTTAACGTGTTTACATGCGGTTGAATATATCATGCCAATAATAAGCCAGGGCTACGACCGCACGTAATGAGTGTAATATATTGGAATACGTCTATCATATTTTGATGGAGTGTGTCCGTAACGAAGCTTTGAGAAGGCATGTTTGTTAAAATAGGAGGCTGTAACATTGTCCTGTCGCGTCCTTCCACTAAGGACGCCAGGACATTATACAAACTAGTTAAGGTGGGAGTTCAGAATAGATCATAATATTTATTGTTTAAGATAATTAGTTATAGTTACCAATTATGTATGCAGCCTCTATGAGGACGACATTGTCACTCATCTTTGTGTGCCAAGTAATTTAAAAAAATAAAGAATATATATAATAAAAAAGTAGACATGTTAAGTCTTAGTTTAGACCGTCACTAATCTATTGACTATATATATTGTTGCGACGGACCGCATCCCAAACTATAGACGAACGACCTAACGTGACAGAGAATCGCCTAACCTAGTGACGGCCTTCTGGCCTAGTGACGGATGGCCGCCTAGCTGTGACGGGCGACCGCCTAGCGCAGTGACTTCCTTATTTGTTAATGACAGAAAAACCTACAAAGGTGGGAGAAGACACACGAGGCATAGACTGTCATATCAATGGACTGACACATCAGCTGGCTTTGACAATACTAAGTTAAACAAGCAGAAATTATTTAAAATAACGACTTCACCAAAAAATCTCCACTTTTGATTAATTTTTTTATACTCTATGACACTCCCGTAATGAAGATGAATCTAACTATACCTCATACACCAAAATCCATCAAGCCGTTTAGGCTACAGGTTGGCAGGAAGGAATGGACATACATACACCCGAAAAACTTCTGGAGCAGGCGGGTAAAAACTAGCTCGACTTGTCAATTTAAAATATCGAAAATCTGTTTTTCTGTTCTAAATGTAATGTTCTGAAGATCTCCCCAATGCCATGTTATAATAGTATTGTGTTGTGTAGCGGTTGGAAGAACTACAACAAGAGCGGCGTGGGCGCGACGCAGCAGCGCCGCCCCAAGCCGCCGCCCAAGGCCCAGCAGCTGCACTACTGCGACGTGTGCCGCATCTCGTGCGCGGGGCCGCAGGTACGAAAAATACCAAAAAAAATACTAATACATTTATTTACCAAAAAGATTATTACAAATTTACAAAAATATAAATGTAAGTCCTGGTTCTCTTGAAAATGGCGGGAAACGACGGTTGCGAAATTATTTGATAATTTTCATTTTAACGTCTACAGGGACTATTTTGTGTTTAATATCACGTTAAATTAATCAGAAAATGTTCGCGAATGACAGTACGGTGAAGTTATTGAATTATTTATGCAAGATCTGAAGTTTCAAGCTTTTATCAAGAGTTCCCGCTACAAGCTCGGGAGTGAACGTGATTGTCGAGCTGCTTCGTCCAGAGTGATGACGCTACGGCGTCTCCTCTGGATGAAGACATGAAGACGCGGCTACCCAGGGTGAAGACGCTACGGCGACTCCCCTGGAGGAAGATAGAAGACTATTGAATATATTGAATTTTCTGTAACATGACATTGGCAAATGACGAACTGTCGAGTCCATTAATAAAATAAATATAAAATAAATATAAATGTCAGTCCTCATAATGGTTCATCAAAATACTCCTTCAGTGAATACAGTGTTCGATCCAATGAATGCTTCGTTAGTGAAGATTTAAATGCGTTGAATTTCTTTTCAGCTTGTAGGTCCACCGGGAGACTGTTGAACAGTTTGACACCAAGGATTCTGGCATTTTTTTCAGTGGTCTTTAGTCTGTGCTAAGGCATTATGAGTTTATGCGCATTCTGAGTACTTCGTATAGCATGAGTTGACGTGGATCCCACAGTATCGTATAACTCTCTGTTCGTGAACACCCACATGAAGACATTCCGCATGTATAGCGATGCAACTGTCATAATTTCCATGTCCTTGAAAGCATCTTTGCAGGATATCCTTGGTTATATGTTTGCAAGTATTCTTATTATTATCGCGTTTCTGCATTACAAGTACCCTTTCTACGTCTGTAGAGTTTCCCCATAGAATTACGGACGCTTACATGCACCTAAGTTGACACAAAATGGCGACCCGACCCTCATGGTATTACTTTTGTCCTGACACCGAGGTCCAGACGGTAAGGTTGCTGCGCGGGTTCTTTAATAAAAAACTGACCCTGTTTACACATCTATATAATTACAATACTGTTAGTTTCGCTAACACCGCTTTTAAACTTTACTCGTGGGTCCACTGTAGGACCAAGAACAGCGTGCTCTAAAAAGATGCAATGAGGTTCGCCAAATCTATAATATTAAAACCCTCTCGTAATCACGTTCCTAGCTCTCTGTCACTTAAATCACACTATAAAGTTGAAACGTCCCAACAGACCTACAAGGAGCATCTGGAAGGCCAGAAGCACAAGAAGAAGGAAGCGGCAGTGAAACTGGCCGCAGCCGGCGCCAGTGCCGCGAGCGGGCGCGCGTCCGGCGGCTCGTCGCTGCGCTGCGAGCTGTGCGACGTGACGTGCACGGGCGCGGACGCGTACGCGGCGCACGTACGCGGCATCAAGCACCAGAAGGTCGTCAAACTGCACACGATGCTCGGAAAGCCGATACCGTCTACAGAGCCTACCAAGCTCGGCACAGGTGAGTTTATAAAGAGTTTATTTTAAAGTGTAATTTACTGCTTTTTAAATTGTATATATTACTGTAAAAGCTGGAACTTTGGTAAGTCCTGAAATTTATCAGTAATCCTAAGTTTAACCAACTCTTAATGGTTAGTAAAGTCACTCTAAGAAATGGTGAAGGAAAAATAAATATGAATGACATAAATAATTATTAATAAAAAATACATGTAAATATACAATAAATGAAAATAACTTTTTGCGACTCAGTTTGGATATACTAAATGCACTGTTAATAAACTTATTATAGATACAATGATTATATTATATAAAAATTTGCACACCTGCTAGCAACGACTGCGACATTTCTATAAATTTATAACACCTAATTTTACTGCAAGCAAATAAATATTTCATTTCATTTAAATGTCCGAACAGCTCTGTGATCATCGTTCATTTCTAACATTTACCAATATTCGGGCTCTTACAGTGACATACTAACATAATTATATATGTTAAATTAAAGTTGTTATTTTTTCAATACGATAAATCGCATACGCTGCCCATTCGTCTGATTTGTACCGAGTCTAATGCTAATGCTACCAATAGGAAACTACAGAAAATACCTGCGGAAAATGGCGTCGGAATCTGTGCAGCGATTATTATAACTTTCGTATATAGATGCGTTCGTGTAGATAATTGTCGTTTGGTGTGAATTCTATCGGGACCGCCAAGTCTAATCCTAAACGTAACTGTCACTGTTACTCATATGCTACACCGCGTAATAGCTAAAGAAACGTACAATAGATAGTACATTCCGTGTAAACAAAAGAGACGCAGCGATACTCGCTCAGTGATCGACTATTAAGGCCCGTATTAATAGATCACTCTCACTCAAAAGTCAATCTTGAGAACGACCTCAAGATTCCTCTTGATAAACGTAACTTAGGTGCGCGTTTAGGAATCGGGTATCACGCGAGTAACGCCGTATGGACGGAATGTACTATCTATTGTACAGTCGAAGACAGAGATAAGTATACAGGGGGCCTCAATAAAGTTGAAATTTTCTCAAAAAATACTGGATCGAATTTAATAATTATTTTACAGTTACTTAGTTTTAACTTTTATCTATCAAACGGTGAAAGAATTTTTGCAATAAGTCAAGTAGTTTTTGAGAAAATCTCAACCTTAAAAACTCTCATGTACACCTTTCTCTGTGTTCCACCGTACGTTTCTTTAGCTAGAAAATAGCCGATAGTTTCTCGCTTTACTCGCCAGTGGTGCGACAACTGCCTTAAGATGTGTCTGAATATAGTCACTCGCCACGTCCGCTACCTCACCTCTCCCCCGCTAATGCCAATAAGACGCGACTCGTGACTATATTCACTATTCAGATCCGACATCAAGTTTGACGCGTTCTATATGTATCCTGTGTGTTTAGGCCGACATTCATAGACAGCTTAAAACTCGCTCTTGTAACTTTTAAACGTCTATGGAATTTGACGTTTGTTAGAACCGAGCTTGCGCTCAACACTATGAATGTCGGCCTTAACCTAAGAGGTGAGTATAGACTAGAGCATTTACTTGTATCAGAACAACGAGCCGCTCTATGATATGTTCTAGTGTATCACCCTTTCACGAACCAAACGTCATGGAAATGCTTTGGAAACTGAGCTTTTCCCTGTATTGTACCATTCGTAAGAATGTTACATTACATAGAAATGCTCGAGAAAATGCTCTAGTGTATATCCACCTTAGACTAATTATTAAAATATGCTCTCCAAGGGCCAATTGGTTCGTGTGGAGAATATATTTGCGACGTATTCTGCATCTGTGCTGATCACAGAACACTAACAGAGGCTAAAATGACATGTGCGACGTGCGTTGTGTCTTATAACCGCTCATAGTTGAATCCTGTACAATATATGTATGAGTGATTAACATCGGTCACAAGGAACTTTAGCCTCTATTAGTGTTCTGTAGTGTTCACCCCACACATCTGTATCCATCGCGTAGTCGGCCAATAGCTGTGCGAGTCAAATTTTCTCTTCGTCTCAGTATAACAAAATTCACGGCACTCGGTACAGATATGGAGTGTGATTATGGGCCTTTTTTATTCATACCAGTATATTAGCAGTTCCAATGCTCCCATAAGTATTTTGATTGTTGTCGTAGAAAAGGCTCAATGTTGAATGATTGTATTTCAATAGCTATGTGATGCTCTCACAGACTCAAACTAAACAATATAAGTGTTTGAGAAGAGGCTCACAAAGTTTATTTTTGATGTCATTGTTTATTTATCTAATTATCTATCGAATAGAAACATAGAAAAGGCTTACAATACTTAGCCCTTTTCTACACAAAGACTTTATAACGGCCATTGATCTATGTAAAGGCTTTCCAAGGCTCATGTAGTTGTAACATATCGCCTCGTGAGCCTAAATCGTATCAAAATACGTAATCAGTGTCAGAAATAATTAAGCATGTATTACTGCCATTGAGAGGATCAATATGCAATTAAAGGCCAAATGTGCATCCTCGAAATAGCTCGAATATATGATAATATCTTTATTTTATGTAGTTTAGAAGTACATTCTGAATAAAAGCTAAGAAAAAACTCCATGCAAATATATCGAGCCACAAATCTGTAGCATGAATTACCTTTTTGGGATCGAATATTGTAATCAAAGGCTAAAACAAAACTCTCCACAAGCCGAAACATAGTTAATCAAAGAGAAAATTTGACTTCATCAGCGAAAAAGACGGTTGCCGGCGCGCCGAAGATCGCATTCGTGGCGTCCGGTGGTCTGAGCACAGTGAGCACAAGCATAGACACCCCTGCAGACAAGGACAAGGAAGACGAGGCGGCCTCGACGGCCGACGACGAGACAGAGCCGGAGGTGCAGCCCGTGGGGCAGGACTACATCGAGGAGATCCGCGGCGACGACGGCAAGGCGCTCAGCTTCAACTGCAAGCTGTGCGACTGCAAGTTCAACGACCCCAACGCGAAGGAGATGCACATGAAGGGGCGCAGGCATCGGCTGCAGTACAAGAAGAAGGTGCGATGTTTCATTATGTTTATTGCCTTGGTAGGGTACGTGCCTGATCTTGATCGGGTTTGTGCCTTATCTTGATCGGGTGTGTGCCTCATCTTGATGGGGTGACTTTGTCTTCTCTTGATAGGGTGTGTGCCTTATCTTCATAGGGATTCTACTTTATTTTGACAGGGGGTGTGCCTTATCTTGATAGGGTACGTGACTTATCTTGATAGGGTGACTGTCTTACCTTGATACGGTACGTGCCTTATCTTGATGGGGTGTGTGTCCTAACTTGACAGGGTGTGTGCCTAATTTAGATGGAGTGTGTGCCTTATTTTGATAGGGTGGCTCTTGTCTTATCTTGATAGGATATCTGCCTTATCTTGATATGGTGCCTCTACATCATCTTAAAAGTATGCTTCTGTTATCTTGATAGAATATCCACCTTATATTAGCCTAGTCTTGATATTATGATAGAGTTTTTATCTTGATAGGGTCGACCCTCCCTAAATTGTTAGTTTCACAGACTTATAAGTAAGATACAACAGTTGTAGCCACACCCAGTGATTATTTAGTAAAAGGTTTGAGTCGGCCGTGAGCCTGGCGGCCTGCTGGCTGCCAAGAGATCCGGCCGTCACATGATGACAACTGGCAATGAGGGTGCGCTACTGATACTGTTAGGCGGATGTGTGTGGATAGATCACACTGAGGCCGATATTCGGAGACAATTTTTGATTGGGTGCCTCTGTCTTATCTTGATAGGGTGTGTGTGTGGCTTATCTTGGTATGCCTACCTCATCTTGATAGGGCGCTTCTACAGGGTGTCCTTGAATTCATTCGACAAATTGAAACTGGGGGTTGAACTCATGATAAATATTAAATTGGTAAGGGTTTTAGTAAATCGAAACTGCAAAAAAATTAACTAAGTATGTCACAAGTCACACAATGACCTTAGAAATGACCATTACGTCAAATTCCAGTGAAAGAAATCATTGCAAAAAATTAAAAATAGGTATAAAAGAAAAGCACATTAACAATGCACATCAAATTAATATTTTTTTTGATAGTTGAAGTTATTGTAAATATTTTTTCCCCTGTCAAATTTACTTAACGCTGTGCAGAATTAATGTATGTCACAAGCCTAACCATCCATTTAATTTTGTCAATTGAATTCAAGCCCACCCTGTATTATCAGTTTTGTCACTTGTCAGTGTGAAATTAAAAAGTAATTCATAGTTTTTTTACTTGATTTGATTGATTTGAATTCAACTTTATTTACTTCAACATACGACTGTCTGTAATCGGTATAGCAGAGTAACATGCCACTGGGAGTACAAGCTCGGAGTCGCGCGGAGGATCTCAGTTCGCTATGCGGCCGTGGAAGCTCTTCGCCGTCACTCCACTCCGTCGGTCTGCGCTGACCCTTAGTCTGTGGAACTTTCACTCAAATCTTATAGATATTTTGAATATTCTGTAACATGACTTTGGCAAATGACGAAATGTAGAGTTCATTAATAATAATAAAAATGAACCTTGAACCTCATAACCACTAGTCCTCTGCTACCTTATACTACCCGTGTACTGACTTCGTGTTCCATTGCTATGCATTCAGGTGCAACCCGACCTGGAGGTGAAGGTGAAGCCGTCGATGCACCAGCGCAAGATCGCCGAGGCCAAGGCGCAGCGCATGATGGCGCGCGACGAGCTCTGGGCCAGGCGGCGCATGCACGATGTGAGCTGACATTTATTTACGTATACCGCAGCCCAAATCAAGTGTCTTATATTGTATACAAATATGATCGTCTAATTGCCTGTTGTGATGTAACACTGAAGTAACTGATATATCGAACCTGTTCATCATTGTGAAAATAAAGTGATCCGATCTAGTAATGTGAAACTAACTATGCAATAATCACAGAAAATGATAAATGTAGAAAGAATTTCGATTCGAACCCGGGACCTCGCCATTCCGTTGCACGCTCTAGTCCAACAGAGCCACCTTGATATTGTGTCCAGGACGTGAATTTTGTCTCCATATTCTCGTCTTAGGGACGGTAGCGACATCTATCCAGTAATTATGCAATTACTCAAATTCATGTCTAACATTGCAGTTAGAAATCATTGATGACGCGTTCCTTTTTCATATGTTTATCAAAACAACTACAGAAAAGTTTAAAATGTTAGTAGTTTTTGTTTACAAAATAAGACACTGGATTTGGGCTTCGGTTTACATAAATTCACGCCCGTCTCCTTGTGGTGCTTTTTTTGGGTGTGTGGTTTAGTGACCAAACCTATTTGTCAAAGTTATTCAGGCCGCCCGTAGGCCTTTGACGTGGCCTAACGACTGCTGTCAAACTACATCAACAGGGACCAACTGCTTAACGTGCGCCCCGAAGCATCTGTGGGGCTCAGATGATAGTGTCACTAGCGGTCACCCATCCAGGTACTGACCTCGGGACTACAAGCCCCTTTGGGTGGCACTACGTGTACCCGTTGCCATTCGAGAACTCGGCTACACCAACCGGTGTCCACGATATAATCACACATATTGATTGTGTTGTGTTCTGTGTGTCAGGGCATGGACGATGACGAGCGCGCGTACTGGGAGGGCGGCATGGAGCCGTGGTGGCCGCGCGGGCCCGTGCCGCCGCCCATGCACCACCACCACCATGTGAGTACTGACCCGGACACACGAAGACAGTAATTATTTCACAGTTACGTAGTTTACCTACGCGCAATGGAACGCAGCATATTGGGCGTGAGGAGAACGGACCGTGTCCGAAACACAACCCTGCGATCGATAACTGGCGTAGCAGACGTGGCCCGCAAAGCAGCCACATTAAAGTGGAACTGTGCGGGCCCCGTGTGCCGCATGCAGCCGGACCGATGGGCCCGGACTGGCACAGAATGGGTGCCATCGGACGGGCGCCGGCGTCGGGCAGACCTCGGCGTAGGTGGAGAGACGATATCGTTAGATACAGGGATGGGTGGCTGGAAGAGGCTCAGGACAGGGATGGATGGAAGAGGAGGGGGGAGACCTTTGCCCAGCAGTGGGACAATTTATAGGTTATTAAAAAAAAACAGTTTACCTAACAGTGAAAGAATTCTTGCAATAGTTCAAGTAGTTTTTGAGATAATCTCAACCTTAAAGACTGTACACATGTCAGTGTGTTAGACCGTACTATTCCGACCGTAAGCGCTGTACCGCGCCTTGTGTGGCGATTCTTATAGCAGGATTACTTCAATAATACTTTGTTATTTCGTACCATGCGTCCTTAATAAGCTTACTTTTAGGTCAGCATGGTAAGCATGATTGAAGTAATCCTGCTATAAGAATTCATGGTAAGGGGGTGGGGGGCAGATTGTATGGTGATGTCCATACATTTATGCTAATGCTATGAGGTGAGGTATTTTTGTGGGATATACTATCTCAATGACGACTGCCTGACGTCTGCTACCTAAACGACCGTTCAGGTTGAATGCCTTTATTGCACTGCTCTTTTAATGATACATATTTGGCAAGTTATTGTTATATAATTCATGTATGCTTGCTCATACACAGATGATGATTTACAATTACAATATTATTTGAGAAAATGTACACCTATCTCTGTGTTATACCGTACTATAATAGTGTATTACGTGTGCGCAGGGCATGGGCATGCCGTACGGTCCCGTGGGCCGGCGCCCGGAGACCTCTGACGACCGGCACGTGCTGGCCAAGCACGCGGACATCTACCCGGCCGAGCCGCAGCTGCAGCAGATACAGCGAGCCGTGTCTCACACGGAGAAGGCGCTCAAATCACTGTCTGACGCGCTCGCGGAACAAAACAAACCAAAGGTACATGCCCTATTAGTAGTTCACCTATACGCAGATTTCCCGTTCTCGAAAGTTGCGTTGCACGGAAGCCTCGGAGGCCGACTCGCAGTAGGTCGGTTATTTTTTTATTGCATCAATCAACTGACATATAGAACATGATGAAAAAATTCTTGCCGTGGGCAGGACTTGAACCTGCGACCTTGTCATTCCGTGACAAGGTCGCAGGTAAATTAGAACATGATGAAAAAATTATTGCCGTGGGCAGGACTTGAACCTGCGACCTTGTCACGGAATGACAAGGTCGCAGGTTCAAGTCCTGCCCACGGCAAGAATTGAACTTGAACCTGTGACCTTGTCACGGAATGACAAGGTCGCAGGTTCAAGTCCTGCCCACGGCTAGAATTTGTTCATCATGTTCTAATTTATTCACCGAGCATGGATAATGCGTAATTCAAATTCTGACATATTCTTGCTGAAGAGAACTGTGAAAATAGTTTTTAGATATCTCAATTAATACCCAAGACAATAAGTGGTTAAGACAAGTGGTGGGGGGATGCTCTATCTCATACATACCTTACCGTACCTTTTCCTTGCATAGTGGTGTAAATTCACTCAAAAATGTACACAACGTGCTTACTTGCAGTAAAGAAATTTGACTTGACTTCTTTTTAGCAAAACTGTGTTTAGTATCTAGTCTGTATGTCGCTACCAGCAGGTGACGTCTCACGGCCACGGTGCATCGTGTAGTGTGTTTGTCTCTTTCTAACACAACTTTTATAAATGCCAGTAACTATTTCATTTTTCCACAAATTTTTATTTCACAATTGATTATGAATTGGTGTCTATTTTGAAAAACATTTAATTTTCGATACTTGTCAAACACCCTATTCGAGGGTCTGAGTATTCTCGACTCCTCCAGTAACTCCAGTCGAGTTTCAACACGTTTATGACAGCATACAACTAATACGTTACAAAATGGTTTGCGTTCTGTGTGGCTGTTTCTATTCTGTTGTAATTCTAAAGTCTTCAATTCATTTATTCAGTTATTACAATTTCATAACAGATTAAGTTCCAAAGCGAAATTGTATCCATACAATATTAATAAAATATTATAGTCAAAAACTAATCAAACATAATCAAGTAATAAATTACATCAATGTCTTGTGTTATAGAAGATATTTTTTTATATTTTATTTATTTATTTATTGATTATTACAAAATCCACAGCACTTAATGCTACTTAAAAAACACAAATGAGCTAAACCTACTGCCAATTACGGATTTACAATTTTTAAATAAGACATAATAAAGCCTAAAGCAACTACATAATAAAGCCTAAACAACTAAATACCTAAAACTTAACATATGACTATAATAATGTTACTTGTCATATTTGACGATTGTATGTGTGCCCTCAGGGAGCCGCCGTCGTGAAGAAGGCCGAGGACAAGAAGGACGACAAGCCGGAGGGCAAGGAGGACGGCCGGGATAATCAGTTGTGAGTAACACGAGGCTTTAAACATAACACTTGTTGTCACTGTACTGTACTTTTGTGTGTACTGTAGCCCTCATTGTTTGCTGTTGTAATCTGCACGTAGACGCTTTGATTGGAAATACTATAGATGCTAGGTCAACGAGCTGGAAATGCAACGACAAAAATGGAACTAAACATAATAAAATACATATGTTTTGATATTTTCTTGCTCATGCGCTATGCAATGCTATTTTGGAATAGAGCGTGCCACGGAATGGCGAGGTCCCGGGTTCGAATCCCGGTCGTGATGAAATTTTTTCTCCATTTATCATTTATAATAAAATACATTTGTTCAAACATAAACAAGACATATTACATAAGTACAAAATATTATAAAACTACCCAACGTTATGTTTTTGGTTGGGTTGTGCTGCTATTGTTTTACAAACCTGTATCACCTTCAACTTTGACAAGGTCTAAATTTTTTTTCCCCTTTATTATATTTAAAATTAAGAGATCTTTTTTCTTTTATTAAAATAATGTCGTTTTCATTATTTAAAAATTAAGTTAAGATCGTGAAAATTTAAAAGAGCGTAAGTGACGATGACGTCACATTACTGAAATAGTGTCGTTCCAAAATCAGTGAATACCCATGTTTCGGAAGTTTTCGGTATTTGTAAGAGTGTGTTCATTGCCATTTTTCTTGTGGACTCGCCAAATATGATTCTGACTACCTAGAAACAATTAACCGTTAGACTGTAGACCCATCAAGCAAACAGTTTGCAGGTTGACCATATATTTTAGTTAGATGGAGCGGCCATACAATGCGTACTGTACGGTTTTTTATAGTCGGCTGCGAACTGTTTGCTTGATGCCGAAGCCGGTGATCGTCCAAAGAAATTCTGTGATAGTCCGTATCGGTCTGGTTGCATGAGCAAGGCCGAGTTGCTTTCCTGACCTTGCATCTATACTATTTTTAATCTAAGCTTAGCCAACAGTTTTCTTCAGATTTTGTTTTTAGCTGATGCACAAGGTTGTAAGTGTTGTAACACATTTTTTACTTTTTTATTGTTGTGTTTGACACGATTTTGGTTTGGGTGCAATCTCCACGCAGAACAGTTTTGCCGGTTAAAGTTGAAGATATGAGAAGGGTGAATGTGTGCGGTGTTGACAGAGTAGTGAAGCTAAGCAACATTCCGCTGCCCGTGGCCAGAGAAGATGTTAATACTAAAGGTATCGGCAACGCCAGCGGAGGAATGCGTAATTCGTGAGTCACCCGTTACGGAAATTACTATGGTAGCTAGACAATGTAGACATTTGAAAGATAGCTAGATATCTTATGTAATAGAGTTAGTTTCCGGCCGAAACTACACCAGAAATCGAATGTCAGCCGATAATGAACCTTGTTGGGTGATATCCTGTGTCCCGATCACTCTTCCGCCATGTATTTCAGCATATGAGTGACTTAGTACGCTTGGGTTTAGGATTATAAATGAACTCACAACGCGGCGCTACTACTGAATCACATCTTGTTATTTTTAGGGTTCCGAATCTCAAAAGGAAAAAAGGAACCCTTATGGGATCACTTTGTTGACGTCAAGTCCTATATCTTAGAAACGCGTGGACGGATCAAGTTCTAATTAATACCAAATACTCAGGTGTACATCCTCATGCAGCCGTGAAAGAATTAACCTTCTATCTACGCAATCAAAAGATATCGCTGTGTATGTCGAAATTTGCCGCATATTTGTATGAAAACTTATATTTTCGTTAGAGAATAGTTAGGTACAGGGTTGAGTAAGTTGCGTTGCACGGAAGCCACCGACTCGCATTTGTGTTTTTTAATATTATGCGAAGACTACCTAATTATCGATATTCACCTCTTTACTCATTAATCTCATCTCGGCAGGTTCTCATTCATGGGTGAAGGCGAGAGCGCTCCTCCCGCCGGTACCGAGGGTACCACGACCTCAGTGCGCGCTCTCAAGGGCGTGATGCGCGTGGGCCTGCTGGCCAAGGGGCTGCTGCTCAAGGGCGACCTGAGCGTGCGCCTCGTGGTGCTCTGCCACGACCGGCCCACCGTCACGCTGCTCAAGCGCGTCGCGGCGGACTTGCCCGTGCACCTAGCCAGGCTAAAGGTAAGGCTGGAACTCGCACATCATCAGCCAGTGATGATGATGGTCTCCTGGCCGATTTCGGCTACAGCGACGCTTCACGGCTTAATTAGGGGATGGGGCTTCGCTGGTCTGCCCTTTGGTGAGCTCTCATGTGACTATTGTAGCCAATTTTTGCTGTGAAACTCCTTGCACATCGCGGACACGTGAGGACACCATTCTCATAATTATACTGTATGGCCACCGGTGATCTGGCCTTCAGTTGGTCACGCTTAGCATCCAGGTCCAGTCTTCTGGCGTCCTCGAAGGCATACACGCTTTGCTGTACCAAGCGTCTCCACTCCGGACGCTTCTCTGCATATGCCTCCCACTTCGAGGGTTCAATATTGCACCGTTTCATGTGTCTCTTCTGAACATCCTTGTATCTGAGGAACTGGCCACCAGGTTTCCGTTTACCGTCCTGGAGTTCAGAATAGAGGATGCGTTTCGCCACTCTTTCCTCCGGCATCCTGAGAACATGCCCACACCATCGAAGCTGTCGCCTCATTAAATAGGCCTCAATGCCACCAACATCAGCCAGTACCACCACTGCTGGACATAAGGGAGTTCAAGAGAGACCTCCCTGTTACTACTATCAAATGTCATTCAATTTTGACACTTGTAAAAGCTAGCTCACACTTAGTTTGTCTTCAAAATTGTCTCCGAACTTGCGGGTTACTAAGAAGTCCTCGTACAAAATAGACCAGGGTTTCCCAATCTTTTTTGAGTCGAGTCTATCCTGATTATAAAAAAGGATACTCCCGCCCCCATTTTTATTTTCATTGTACGGACAACAGCAGGTCAATAGTAACACTAGCAGTACGATTTTAAATCTTACGACGGAGATAATAAGAACGGTCCAAAGTGTTACACTTGACACGCTGTTAGCTGTATAAGTAGAAATGCACTATTTTCAAAACATTTCTCATTTACAACCATAATCGAATAAATTTAAACTGTGGTGTTTTCTTCTAGAAATATTTTTATAAGGATAATATTTTTTTTTGCAATGAGTACATTTAAGATTAAGAATTCAATTTTCCTCCCAATTTCTAATGAGGGGGGGGGGGGGGGGGGCACTGGTTAGGAAGTCCAGAAATAGACTTTGGCTGTTTTTTTATTATTATTAATGGACTCGACAGTTCGTCATTTGCCAATGTCATGTTACAGAAAATTCAATGTATAATAGTCTTCTATCTTCCTCCAGGGGAGTCGCCGTAGCGTCATCACCCTGGGTAGCCGCGTCTTCTTGTCTTCATCCACAGGAGACGCCGCAGCGTCAATCACTGTGGACGAAGCAGCTCGACAGTCACGTTCACTCCCGAGCTCGTAGCGGGAATCTTGACCATGGCGCCAAACTTCAGATCCTGCTTGAATTCTTCAATAACTTCACCATACTGTCATTCGCGAACATTTTCTGATTAATTTAACGTGATATTAAACACAAAACACCCACTGTAGACATTAAACTGAAAATTATTAAATAATTTCGCAACCGTCGTTTCCCGCCATTTTCAAAAAGCCGACTTTGGCTGTTATTCATAAACGTAACGTAACGTAAAAAATTACGCCACCATGTAGCCAACCTGTCCCTTTGTATCTTAATATTTTTAACGACGTGTGACAGTGATAGCAATACGATTTAACCTTCGGCCGAAGGAAGGAAGTGAGGTTTGGCTATGATTATGAATAACAGCAATAATGTTTTCTGTCTAATTAAAAATCCTTCATGTTAATTTGCCCTTCAGGGCCCCGGCGAGGACGTGAAGTACAAGGTGGACCTGCTGCCCGCCGAGGGCGCCGTGCAGGTCGCGGACGGCACCGTCAGCGTGCTCGTGAGCCTCACGTCCGCAGTCATGCGCGAGCCCGCAGGTCAGTGACGTGCGAGGACACGACGCGATGTCGACTCAGCCAATTTCACGAAGACCGATATTCATACAGCTTTGAGCATGAGCTTAGCGGGAACTAGCCAATAGATATTTGACTCGGATTGTTATTGCTTGAAATCTGAAGTTAGGTTTTCGATATCTCAGGTATAGTCTGACCGCAAGCGCTGTACCGCGCCTTGGGTGGTGACAGACGTACGGGGGGAGGGACGTGAGCGACGACGAAAATCGATAGAATGACAATGTGAAGCGGGCTATTTCACTCCCGCGACTCGCCGCGCAGTTACCTATACCGCAATACATCGCTTGCGGTCACACACTTGATATTCCCTGCAGTCTACGCAAAAAATTGTCTAAATCATCGCTTTTTCGAAACAGATAACTACTTTGTACAGTCGAAGACTGAGATAAGTATACAGGAGGCCTCAATAAGGTTGAGATTTACCCAAAAACTACTGGACTGAATTTAAAAATTATTTTACAGTTACATAGTTCTAACTTTTATCTATCAGATAGTGAAATAATCTTTGCAATTAGTCAAGTAGTTTTTGAGAAAATCTTAACCTTAAAACTCTCCTGTACACCTTCCTCTGTGTTCCATCGTACGTTGATTAAATTGTAATAAGAGGTTAAAACGTTCGCGCGTGAGTACCCGCTAGGCTCGGCTCAAACCTGACTGTGAATCTCGGCCGCAGGACTAATACAGCGCCGATGACGCCGCTAGCTTCACTTACCCGAACCTACCTCACGAGCTCCGTGCTGACGATAGTGAGCGATGCCAGATGAAATTGGTCGTCGAAATCGTCAATTCAACCCCAAAACCTCAGAACAAACTATCTAACTCACATTAGATATTGTATTTTATATGTATTTTACCATAATTTTTATTTGATCTTGATATTAATATTGATATTACTAATTAATATGTACAAAAAAAAAGATAATTTGTTCAAGTTTACCGCCCTGTTGGGCATGTGTTGAGTGCTTATTTTTAGGTGTGGATAGGGTTAGCAGCGAGAAGAAAAGGATTTTTGATCATCTATCACGATATATCACACGCGATGACACCGCGGTGGTATGTCGCTGTCAGAAACGGAGCAAACATATATATTTATATTATATCTATATAATGTCTTTGATTTCCTATCTATCGAATCAATCTTGTATTATTTGGAATAGTCCCCAATTGCACAGGTAATCCTTTATTATTAATGCGAACAATATTACAATGAATCTCTATAGCAATTTAAATAAAGCCTACAATGCATTGAACGCCCAGTTGAGATCGTATCGTGTCGCGTTGCATTCCATTGGACTTCAAACGGCACGATACGTCGCCGCTGCGGTGTTTAGTGCATTGTACGAGCGGCGAACTGTCCCCAAATGCGCGCGTTATATCGGGACGCGATTAGCACGTCGCGTAAACTCGCGCCCCGAGTCAATAACGCGCGCCCGGCTAGGCTAGGGTTGCGTGGCGATGTTTGCCCCGTTCCGATGGCCGGCGTGATGGTCAAACACCCTTTGTGTTGTTGTCGCTAGAGGGCGGCGATGTAAAGCGCGACGACAAGGATGTGCTCCCGCGGCAGAAGTGTTTGGACGCGCTGGCAGCCCTACGGCACGCCAAGTGGTTCCAGGTACATTCGCCCACTATACACGTGTGCGCACTCCAACGCGCGCGGCTCACGCGTGCCGCTGCGACCCGACCGCGGACGGATACGGACCATTTCACTTCAGACAGGGGGGAATAACGAGACCAGTGTGAGATAATACTCAAAATTGGGCTGTTTTTTCGCACATTATGAAACAGCCCTAATTTTACGACCATCAGTTCTAAAATTATATCATGGCGTCGTATTGCATCAACTGTGACAAAATTATATCTTACATTTGACCACCAAGGCAAAAATTCTCAATAGTCTTATTTCACCACTTAAACTAACTAAAATAGTATCCAAAAGTGCTGATAATATTGTACCAAACTGTCTCATTTCACCACCAGCTGTAAAATTATAACCCAAGGTATCATATTTCACCACCAGCTTTACAATTGTAGCCCAAAGTTTCCCGTTTAACCACTTGCTGTAAAAAAATTGGCCAAACTATCCCATTTCACCACCAGCTGTAAAATTATAGCCCTAAGTATCGCATTTCACCACCAGCTGTAAATTATAGTCCAAAGTATTCTATTTCACCACTAGCTAGCCTAAAGTTGCCCGTTTAACCACTTACTATATTTTTTTTCCAAAGTATCCCATTTCATAACTAGCTGTAAAATTATTGGACAAAGTATCCCATTTCACCACTTGCTGTAATATTCTAATCCAAAGTTTCCAATTTCACCACTAGCTGTAAAAAAAATTGTCCAATATTTCCTGTTTCACAAATTGCTGTAAAATTATATCCCAATGTATACTATTTTACCTATTGATAAAATATCCTATCCCATACAAGTGGTAAAATGGTCCATCCGTCCGGGACCTATTCGTACAGGCTGGAATGCTCAGAGGTTACTAGACAGACAGGTCTTTGTTGTCTAATTGTATGTAAACTTACGACAACATTTAATAAGATCTCTCTACTTCTGGTAATTTCGTGCTTCTTAATCCAGGGGTCGAGGTTTACGATTTGTGAGTCAAGCGTCTTATTATACGTTTCAATCTGGCATCAATAAAGTCAGCGACATTGACGCCAGACTGCCAGTCCATTAATTAGGCAACCAATTTGAGAATGAGGTTATTCTCACAAGATTTATGTGGCTGAACTGACGCCGGATTGAAAAGCATACTAAGGCCCATTCAAATCGTGGACTTATGACCGAGATTCATAGACAGTTATCAGCGCAAGCTTAACATGAGCCGCTCTTGCAAACGTAAAAATCTATAAACGTTTGTAAGAACGAGTTTAAGCTAAGCTCGTGCTCAGAAATGTCTAGGAATCTAGACCTCTTTGAGTGGTGACGGTGTAATGTTTCGTCACAGCAGCACGCGTCGACCTAAAACATCAGTAAGTTTGTCCATTAGCATTGAGTTGTAGTTTCCATAAATTTCCTTCGCGATGTTGGAGTGCGCACGTAATTATTAGTCACATGTTTGGTTTTATTTTCCATTGATTGTAGAGCATTTGAATTAATTGATACGTCTGGTTGGACCCCCATGAACATGTGGCTACAAGTGCTTCTCCCAAAGAAAGCTGCGTTTCCGCTCGCACTTCGATAGCCAATGGGAGGTACCAGGAAACGCAGTTTGAGCAACGAATATAGGGCGACGGAAGGCTGTCACTAAATGATAAGTTGTTGTCGGAACGCTCGGTGAAATCTTCATAGCGATATTAGCGTTAAAAACAAAATAATAAAATTACCTACATCGAATGACTTGATGTGGATGTCTGATACCATTAGTTAAAACCTCGACTCTTTAGAGCAGAACATGATGAAAGTTGTTATCCATCTCACACCAAGAAATACGGCTTAACGGAATCAATATATCTTTTGCCGGAATCACATTCACAGAATGAATGTGGTCTCTAAGCGTAAACCTAACTAAGTGTTATATACAAGTCCTACCAATTTAAAACAAGTTAACCCAATATATTGAAGTAATATTAATATTAGTCGGGGTTGTCTCCACCGATCCGGGGATCCGTTTGGATTGGAAACGGATCCCGGCAGTTTGTCTCCACCGATACCGGGATCCGTCACCCATGACTTCTTACGCGTAGAAGAAGTCAAAATAGCAATCAGAAAGTTGGCATTATCCAAATTCCCCAAATTCGGAAATTCCGACTCCATCGTTCTGGTTCCAACGCGCATTGCGACAACAATCTTACACCACTGACGGCTCTGTCAACCTTGAAAGTGTCACCACATTTATTGCTCTGTTTCTTTTCGTATTCACTTTTGAACGCAATGGCCGAGTAAGTAAAGACAGTTTGCTAAGAGTGGAGCAATAAATTGTGTAGCCGCGCGCGCCCCGCCGTCCCCGGGCGTGCGGGTCGCGCGCGGCCCGCGCACCCGCGCTCACCTCGCCCCGTGTGTAGGCTAGGGCGGCCAGTCTGCAGTCGTGTGTCATCATCATCCGCATACTGCGCGACCTGTGCAGGCGCATACCCAACTGGACACCGCTCAACGCTTACGTGAGTTTGAAATACTTTTTTTTTAAGATTTTAACATTAGTAACTTTCTTCTCGGATTCCAATTTGAGCAGAAAATTAGTAATATGAAAACTTTGTAGAGGTAATTAAAAATAAGCGCTGCGAACTAGTTTTCAATGTTATCTAAGGCCGATAAATCATAGAGTTTTATAACTGTCAGTTTTCATACAATTTTCACAGTCGTAACTCGTAAGTGCGAGCTTACTCTAAGTCTTGTTCAAAACTGTTTATCAACTAAAGCGTTGAGATGACGAAACCCGTAAATGTATCTTCAGGTGCATGCGTCAAATTATGCGAGAGTTTGAAGTTTTTCTGATCGATTTATTCACATTATATTGATGCAAATGTGCTTTATGTTGTTATAATTACTTTTACGTAGACTTTTATGCAAGATGTCGCCGTTAGCATGAATAAATTACCTCAAAATGAGAATAAATCGATCAGAAACAAGTTTAAACCCTCCACAAATTGCAGAAAAAATTTATTGATTTCGTCACTCCAGCGCTATCTAGTACGCAGTGGCCAGTTTTTGTTTTCTTCTTACTGCAAATAATTGGATATGATGATACTTGATGACGAGTCGTAGTGAGCGTGCGCGGCGGCCGGCCTCCGCGGGGCCGAGTGCTTCGGCGCCGCGCGACGCCTCCGCCCGCGCACTGCGAGCGGTGACGACATGGCAACACTGATCCAAATTACTATTACATAGTTTGCACTATTTGAAAAGTCGGTTAAGTCGTTTTTGAGAAAATTCACTTCATTTTTACTTCTGATAAAAAAATATGAGAACGAGAGGTAGCCAATTTCAAGCAACCTGATGGTAAGCGGTTATTGTCGCCTAGAGCTTATTACAGAATAGATGGTTGCTGGAGCGGCAAAAATGGGTTGTTGTATTGTATCCCTATTTATTCATGACGGATTATGTTTAAATAAATATGTAGTAGTACCTACCGAGTTAGTTACTTTAAAAATATTTTGCAGAAATAATTTCTGTGTATATTTCTTGAGTTTAGATATCACAGGGAATCATAGTTTGGGCTATGAGTGTGGTGTCTTAATTTATTTATCTAAATCCAGAGTCCCGAGTTAGTAAGTTTTCTCCCTAAATTATTTTTTACTTTCTATCAAAATAGTTTGTAGCAATAGTCCCCGACTCCCGTGTTCATATGTGTGGTGTTTGCAGGCCATGGAGTTGCTCGTGTCCGGCGTGATGCAGTCCGCGGGCGCGGCGCTGTCGCCGGGCGAGGCGCTGCGCCGCGTGATGGAGGCGGTGGCGGGCGGGCTGCTGCTTGAGCACGGGCCCGGCCTGCGCGATCCCTGCGAGAAGGACCTGGTGGTGAGTGTGATATTGGTCCCGGCAGCGAATCAAATTAAAAGATGTGCTGCTGAAAGTTAATTGCTACTTTTTTCCCTCAGCGTTGGCACCTTTTTCTTACAAAGTGGTGTAAATGTAAATTCAATAAAATATTGACGTCGAAAATATACACAACGTTCAGTCGAAGACAGAGATAAGTATACAGGGGGCCTCAATAAGGTTGAGATTTTCTCAAAAACTACTGGACCGAATTTAATAATTCTTTTAGAATTAAAACTTTTATCTATCAAACAGTGAAAGAATTTTTGCAATTAGAAATTCTCAACCTTAAAAACTCTCCTGCAATAAAGAAAGAGATGGTTTGAAGTTGACCCAAAATGGCGGCAGTTCGTAACGGTGGGCTCGACAGCAGATCTATGGTTGAGCGCATATTCACAAATGGTGCCTACAGCGGGTGCGAAAACTTCTGATACCGTACAATAACTCTCAATAATCCTATCTAGCTGCTAAGTTTCCGTATCACGTATTTATTAGCGAATACCTTTTATTGGCTGCGTTTAAAATATGCTTGTAATAAGGTGATTGAAATATTGAAAGTCTTATATCCTCTCCTAATTGTGGTTTGTTTTCTCAGGACGCGCTCGGCAACCTGCTGCCTCAGAAGCGCGAGGACCTCACCGCGTCGGCGCAACAGTTCCTCAGGCAGATCGCATTCAGACAGATACACAAGGTGAGCGATACGATACACATGGTCCGCTTCTATTCGGGGTGCCTCTCCTAACTAGTCAAGGTTGCCAATCAGCCCCCATATTAATATAGAATACTAAAATGTAAGAAGCGCCACTCTCCGCCCCGCACCGACCGTAAATACCGCAACCCCTTTACATTTAAGTAGTATGCTAAAATTAGCGAGTACCTAAGTATTCTGAGATTAGCAAGGTTACCGAGTTTAGGAGCGACCTGAACATCAGTCCTATTCATCTGTACCAAACAGTATTACGTTATTTTTATATGTATGACAATCATGTACCTACCTGTACCGCGGCTCAAATCAAATGTCTTATTTTGTAAAAAAATATGATCTTCTAATTTTGTGATACAAAACTGAAGGAACTGATTGATCGAACCTGTTCATCAGTGTGAAAATAAAGTAATCCGATGTAATAATGTGAAAATAACTATGCAATAATCACAGAACAACTTAAAATGTTAGTAGGGTAGGGTAGTTTTGGTTTACAAAATAAGACATTTGATTTGGGATTCGGTTTACAACATTGTGCAGATGAATAAATGTCTTTTTATTTATTTATTTAGGTGCTTGACATGGAGCCGCTGCCCAAGTTGAAGCACGCGACCGGCGGCTGGAAGTTCCCGCGCAAGCGCAGGCGATCCAACACCGACACTGAGATGGACGCGCAAAACGGTGAGTGCACGCCCGTCGCACCCGCACCCGCCGCCACCGCGCCCGGACCCGCCGCGCCCGGACCCACGCCCGCGCGGCGCGCGCGCAACGCAGCGTACGCCAAACAAGCAGTACTCATCGCCGCCGCCGGGATCAACGCATTGAAACTATGCACATAGTTGTACGTAACGGTATGTAAGTTATATTACGCACTATGCATGCAGATGACATGGTTACCTGAGGAAACGACTGATGAAAAAGTGAATTATTACAACAACAAAAAACGATTTATTTTTGGGCCTTTATTGTTTTATGTCAGGCTCGCTCTAACTAAAGACCACGTGCTTACTTGCACTAGGGAAATATCAATCCTAACCTTACGGCAATCATCATCCTCAGCCCGTGTCAGTACACTGCTGGACATAGGCCGACACTCGACACGCCGACACACAATACACTATTTGAAAGTCAATAATCTTTTTTTTTTCTTAACATATAAATCGTAGATTTATGATATGGGGCACATCAAAGCTCACGATTAATGAGAAACGTGAAACAATAATTATTAAGATCTCTTCAAGATGCGTCTAGCTAGACCACATGGTTGTGCTTGTTCGACCCTTCCTCATAAGTAAATAATTGGACATGATGATACTTGATGACGAGTCGTAGCGAGCGTGCGCGGCGGCCGGCCTCCGCGGGGCCGAGTGCTTGGGCGCCGCGCGACGCCTCCGCCCGCGCACTGCGAGCGGTGACGACATGGCAACTCTGATCCAAATTACTTAGTAAACGGCTACCAGGCCACGGCTTTTATTCAGGTCCATACTTTCCACTTCCCATAAGGACAAAACTCTCAAAGTGTCTACTTTCTATCAAGATCTAGAAAATATCCAGCCAGCCTTTTTATTCTACTCGAATTTTGTTGATGTTGACGTAATCAAGTGTTCCATAGAGTACTTTTTAACCTATAAATTGTCACACTGCTGGCATTCCTTGGTTAGAGTACTTGATGGTGTAATAAATTGGTATTGTTATGAGGTCACTCAAATTTTCCAAATATCCTTTTCCGGAATGTCCACTTCCCATAATTATCGTGCATTCCACTTGCCCATAGGGACGCTTTAAGCTTGACACACACAGCCGCGATCTGCGATCAGTTGAAACACATGCCCCGCCTCATTTTCTGCCGTCGTTACCTACTGGACGTAGATCGCAGGCCTCAGATTAAAATGCCCAGAAAATAAGGCGGGGCATGCGTTTCTACTGATCGCAGGTCGCGACTGTGTGTGGAGGGCATTAGGTGTCGTACCTCCCATGTTTACTACCCAATATTGCCACCGATTTTCGATAACTATCAATGTATTTTTTGTCGAGTTCTAATTTCATTTGTTTTTGTAAAGATCTATAATATTTTAGTTTCAAATGTAGTCTGGTAGCTGTTACCCTTTACAAAAATCCCCATTACATTGTCATATTCTACACATGATGCCCTGAACTGTACCCGCCTCTTACAGGTGAAGGCAAGGTAGTGAAAACCGAGGAGAAAGCGGACGCCTCCGAGACCGCGCCGGCCGTCAAGAAGTAACGTCGCCGCGGCACGGGACTGTACTACTCTCCACGTGCTCTCAACAACGGTAGTCACAACAGGTAGTGGTAACGACCGCGAATTTACATCGTTTTCATGGTGACATGTAGACGATATACATTACCGCCTTCAAAATCATTGCCATTGTATTTGACAAGTCGAAAATTTCATCGAAAGTCTTTCATTCTCATTACAGATAAAATTATGAAAGTTTGGTAAGATACAGAAACGGTACACGATGTACTGTGGCCGTGATGTTTCAGTGTAACTACAGTACAAGATTTTAATAATAAAGTCTCAAATAAGATAACAATTTGTTTATTGAAACCAGCGAAAATATTGCGGTAATGCGTCGCGTCTACTCGTCTTGAAAACTGTAACGAAAACGTTGAAAATCGCGGCCCACTGATTCTAAAACATTGTCCATACGATAAAAACCTGTTCAAAATCCTTGTTATTGTATAAGTATAGTTTTTCACCGAGTGCAAAATTAGTTTCAATGAATTCCATTCTCGTGGAGACGATCTGTCCATAAACTACAAAGATAGTCCCGATACTGTAGTGTTTTAAAATTTAGGTAGAACCTTAGGATCTATAACTATATAATGTAATTTAGTATTAGTATATAGGAGATTGCCGAGACAGGGATGTAGAGATATGCGAAGGCGAGACGGAAGGGATTGAGCGTTGCAGGATATACTTAAGGCTTTTCTTTCATTAGGGTAACAGTATTTTGACTTTAAGTTCCTGAGGTTGACGTCGCCTGCGGCTGCCGCGGTGCAGTGTTTATTTGTTGACCTGTCTTTTATTAGTTCAGTAAGTTGTATATTTTCCATTATGTATTCGCAAGGCTACCGTATGTAGGTGCGACATGTAATATTAGTGAAAGGATCTGTCACCTCCGAGGTACGAAATCTGCTAATATTATAAAATCGAGACGTGTAGGCAAGTGTCTTATTATGTAAACAAAAAAGACTATTCACAATGATGAACAGATTCATTTCAATCCGTTCCTTCAGTGTTACACCAAAACAAGTAATTAGACGATCTTTGTTCACAAAATAAAACACTTGCTGTGGGCTTCTGTATAGCACCTCGCTATCATCGAGTATATGGTGTGATGTTATTAATATTATTATTTGTTAGGTCTCTAGGTTCTCAAATTATATTAAAACCTTTTAGATAGATACTATAAAAAATTAAGCCGGCCGGTCTCATCGGGAACCGTACAAAACATTGTTAGATTCGTACGAAGTTTCATTTTGTATACTTTAAAAATGTACTTTTAATAATTATGTCAATAAACAGAATGACAGTATTTCATTGTTTGATTTCATATACCTTTAACACGTCCAGTGACCCATGGAGCACGACGAACTAGCTTCACAAACCCGTGCCCCACCGACCGAGATTTTCACACCACCGCTATTATAGCGTTTGCTTGATTGGCGTGAAGCATTAGCAATGCCGCCGAGTGGTCGGACGCTAAAATTGTGGTTATAGCAGTATTTCCCATTGTGAATTGACCTTTATAGAAAGAAAATAGATACTGAAATAAGACACCATTTTGGCAGTTTGTATAATTTATTTTAACTATTTAATTTCTTTGTACAACAATGACGATAAAAATTGCTTGTGTTCAATAAAATAAAATGCAACACAAGAAGAAAAGTTGTCAAAAACTGACTAAAACGTTACAAAATAACAAATATAACGGATACATACACCCGGTTACAACATATCATACAAGTAATTACAATGAGTAAAGTTGGACAAATGACTTGCATTCTCAATTTCTAGTAATTTCATTCAAAACTTAAAACCAGTACACACCATAATAAAATTTGCATTTTATTTCGTTGAACCAACATGGGATTTTAAGTACATTATAAATTTTAAATATTTTACCATAAAAGGACTGCACGATCGCGCTCACGGCGCCTTTGTGGGGGTGACCGCAACTTCCATCGTAATCGCTTTCAATTTGACACATGGACGCTATACATTGCAGCTACGTTTTTGCAAGTATTAACAAACGACAACGAACCGCAGCAATGTATATCGTTCAAGTGTCAAAATGAAAACGATAATTGAAGTCGCGGTCAACCCCCCTGACGGGTTGACAAAGATTCTAATAGGAATCCTCTGTGTGACGAGGTGGTCTATGCTTTTAAAACTGCGGTTTACATAAAAAATGATTATCAAATTGCAAAACAATCGAGTTTTACAAATATCGTTTCGACTGAAATGGTTATTGCATTGATATTTTTTTAACAAAAACAAATTATTGATGGATGAATTTGAAGAAGAATTGAATGAAAGAATATTAAAGTTTACACGCGAGTATCGATCGAGACAGTCCGGATTACAGGCATACATTTTCAGGTAAGTACTTATACATAACTGCATTATTTAATTTTTAGTAATGGCGGTCTGGCAGTGATAATAATAGGCAGTCTTATTTCCACAAGAATCGCTCATTGAACAGAGATGTTATTTGCAATTTTAAAAAAATATTTTCATCTTCTGAAACTTCTGACATGATACTCTAATTAATTTGAGCCCAAGCTTAGCGTAAGCTCGCTTTTACAAAATAACGCTGTCTATGCAATTTGACATTTGCAACATCGAGCTCACGCCAAGCGCGCGTTCAGTTTTTGAATCTCAGCCTTGAGCCTGCCACTCGTGCGATTTCTTGTGGAAACTCTTTAAGTAATAGTTCTTATAACTACGCCTTATTGTGATTGGCTGAACGTACGCAAACAATACATTCACGTTCTCACTCACCCGTTACGGAGCACACTCGTGGTGTACTCATATAGCACCGAATAGAACGCCGAAAAGCGAACCAGCTAATTAGGACGAGATTCATAGATAGGTTTGAGCAAGAGCTCGCTTTTATCAAATTTTATGTCAAACATCTATGAAATTTGACATTTATAAGAGCGAGCTTACACTCCAAAAATGTCTATGAAACTCGGCCTCACTGTAAAAATCAATAAAAATAAGTTACATTAGGGACTGAATATTTAGACTAAACTTAAGAAAACGTTACTGCAATGTTGAAATTAGAAACCAAGACAAAAATGTACAGTCAAGATAAAGCGTAACAAATTGGCACTCTATGAAATGAGAATACGACACAGATTGCAATGTTCTTGCTGTACTGTCGACTGTATGACAATTTCGTTGCTGATTCGAATTCTGGAACAGGTAATTCAGTATTTGTAATTTCTAATCTGAACATCGTAAAGAGACAGTTTCTATCTTCAGCCCTGTAACTTCTAAATTGAGTATTACAGTATTGTATTAGAGTTAATGTTGTGGGGAAGTTGGACAAAAATTTAACATAGGTAATTAAATAGTAATTATTCTTATTTAAATACAAAATGAAAAGACCGGTGCGTTAGCTGGCTGCGTGATTGACACGACCTATACTCCTAGCTGGAGTTCTTGCGATGTTTACTTCGCTATCGAGTCTGTATGAGATAAGTATGTATGTTGATAACTATGAAAAGTTGCATGGCGACCTATCGCCTTAGGCAATTGACCCACCGCCGCGCCAGCGAGTAACCATCGGCTATTTTTTCGCTCAAGAGACGTACAACATATAGTACATTCCGTATAAACAAAAGAGACGCAGCGATACGTTTCTTGGGCGAAAATATAGCGCATAGTTATTCCCACACATGCGCGATCTGCACGCGACTTGCGGACAGTTGAAACGCATGCCCCGCCCTATATTCTCCCGTCGTTAACGTCCAGTAGGTAGCGGATTGCGGCCTGGGGGTGGGGCATGCGTTTCAACTGGCCGCAGATCGCGTCTGTGTGTGTCAGGCTTTACTCGCCGGCAGCGGAGGGATTACTGCTTTAAGACGAATGTTATAAGCGTCAACTTTATTAACTTCTCTGTTACTCAGACGCGATAGGAAGGCCGATCATAGTTTTAAGTATGAGCTTAGCATAATCTCGCTCTTACAACTATCAAATGGTAGAATTGAACGTTTGTAAGATCGAGCTCACGTAAAGCTCGTGCTCAAAGCTATGATCTAGGCCTCAATGTGATCGCACTCTCACTAGGGGTACTGTTCATTCATATTTTGTGTATAAAACATGATGAACAGACAGTAGGCAGATCGGATGCCGCTTTCAATAAACAAAATATAAACATGCGATAAAACGGACCCAGATCCATGTCAAATTGAAAAGGCTTTTTTCTGAGTTTTTAATTTTTTTATGTATTTTTTTTTACATTTTTAAAAATAATTTTTAATATTTTTTTTGGATTTTCTTTATATCTTTTTTTGGTGTCGGCTTCTTAAGTTTTTTTTTATATCTTTTTCAAAAATTAAACAGTTTTTGGGACACTTTTTATTACTCTAATAAGTTTTCTTATAGATAGCTCATTTTTATTTTTAAAATTATTATTTATTGTACTTTTATATTCACGCCGAGTATGGTAAAATCGATATAAAACTTATACATAATGCTTATAAAATCGCCAGGCGTTTAACTTTTCAATATAAAAGAGAAATGGTGCGTTCGCGGGCTCCGGGCGGACATCCGAGGAGCTGATAGTTAATTATATTATTATTAATTATTAAAACAATAAACTTAACAACTCTGCTACGTCTAAGTTAACGAAAACTTAACAAAAACGGTTAGAGGCATCGCTGAAAACATATCGAATAGATGCCAGCCATGTGGAGCGCCGTAGCGAGCGGGAACGACTGGCTGTTAACGTGATTCATGTCATACCTTCTATACAAAACGGAATAATTTTTAATACTGAATTCGCTCGCACATTTACTACGAAATAATATATAAATCGAAGTCAGAGATAAGTATACAGGCGGCCTCAATAAGATTGAGATTTTCTCAAAAACTACTGGACCGAATTTAATAATTCTTTTACAGTTACATAGTTTTAACTGTTATCTATCAAACAGTGAAAGAATTATTGCCACAGCTCAAGTAGTTTTTGAGAAAATCTCAACCTTAAAAAATCTCCTGTACACCTTTCTCTGTGTTCAACCGTACCTGTGTTCTTAGCATTTAAAGTTATGTTAATATAGGATAGCGCAAAATACATTTTAAATTCTTGTGAAAATGTAAAACTTAAGTGATTGATTTGATCCTAGATTAACAGAACTTAGGCCCAGCGCACACCAGAAGCGCGGCGAATCATGACGATCTAAACTAAACCTTAATATGTCTGCGTACGGTCGCTCGCCCGCTCTCGAGGCAGATCGAAGAACGCGCCGTCCCAAGTAGCTTATTAATGGCATACTATATAAAACCGTATGTTAAAGACATGTTAAGGTCGTCCTCCACTGAGCATATTCGCCTCTCCTGGTGTGCGCTGGGCCTATGTTGAGTTAATCTAAGACCAAAGCAATCACTTAATTTTTACATTTTCACAAGAATTTAAAATGTATTAACTGTATATGTATATTAATTAAATGTATATGTATATTAACAGAACTTTCAATGCTGAAATTGCGATGTAATATTTTGACTAGGTGGTTAATTTATATGGGTAGGTAGTTCAGTATTAAATACGCAACATTTGTATCGAAATTAGAGTTCGATGAATCTCGCTAAACACAAATATGACGCCAAAACAAATGCCTAAAGGTATTTTTGGTTAAGAGTTTTAAAATAAAGTTCATGCTATATGTAAAAAAAAGCTGTAAATATATAAAATTGCAATAAGTAGATATTTATATTTCATTTGATATTGTTTTTGATAATAACGTTTAAAATCTTGAGTTTTGTGGAGAATTTATAGAAAGTATAGATTTATAGAATTCGATCTATAAACAAGATATGTTGGTTCCCATTTCCCCACTCGATATAGGGATTGAGGTTGTAACGCCAAGCCGATACTACGGCCACATAACAAATTAGCACCGTTTCTAGTTAAATAGGTTAATTACAATATTAAATTTTGGTTTTGAGCTACAGTTGCATTTTGGAGCAAAATATCTATAAATAGCACCTTATAGTCGCTTACAGCGTAGGTTTCCAAACATAACGATTAAAAATATCGAACATTTCACGCTTTTTTTGTATCACAGAGAATTTTCTCGTAATAAGTAAATAGCTACCGTCCTTAGTCTGCCCCACACTACGCAAAACGTATGTTTTTTATATATAATCCTGGCCCTAATAATATTATATAGTGCATAGACAAGCGTACAGAAGAAGTCCCTTGTCATATTAAGGGCTTGGTTACACGGCCGATTGTTAACCGACTGTTTAGTTGGACTAAATGTTATGCACGCTTAGGGACAGCGGGCTAACTCAAAAATCAACTCAATATCATTCGCTGCGAGCCAATCCAACTAAACAATTTAGTTGGCCGTGTAGCCAGGCCCCTAGTCATGTAACATGTCATTGCTTTATACATTTCAGTCAATATGACAAGGCACTAAGTACACATCTACTTTTGCAGCAGTCTGTACGCATCGTACACATTTACGTTTTATATATTTTTTTTTGTCATTTACTCTTTACTCGTAACAAAACTATTTACACAATGCTCAGGACCTTAAAACATTCCAACATTTAACAATATTTTTCTCTCTTCATTATTGCTATGTACATTTAAATAACTTACAAACAATATAAACGTTAAAAACGAGTAATATGCGTCGTGAGGCAGCGATTAGCGATTTTATTCGACTCGAATGCTTGCTCTTCGAGTCGCGATAAGTTCCGTAGATCGTGATCGATCGGTGTGATGGCAACACTCGAGATTTTGACAAAGACCTCGATATCGCAGCCGACCAACCTAAAAATCGGTCAGACAAAAGTCGGCGAAAATAGATGAGACGCTGTTACTTTAATGCAAATATCCCACAAATAATCGGTCAAAAATTAGACCGAAATCGGGTAGACTCATTATTCCGATCTGACAATGATCGGTAGTAAGCCGGAAATAAATGGAATGGCATCATTCCGCGGATATAACACGTGGCAATATAGGCGGCCGATATTTTAGCCGGCACCGTCCTGACATTCATCATAGAAAACAGAATGACGCCAATAGAACGATTGTGTTGCATAAAATCGCATACCGACCGTTTCCGAAATCGGATGACGATCATTGACCGATTAAAAGCGGTCGTCTGCGTTGGGCCTTAGCGAGAACAAGCGCGAGGAAGTGCGACCAACAGTCTTATTCCAAGCCAGTATTTATCTGTAATATATCGTAACAATAACTTGATCTATATTTACCGATAGCAACTCTTAGAGTAAAAATTACACTGGTGACATTTATTACTGTATTTTACCGATTAAAACTGGCCAGAATAAGGCTAGTTGATCAGTCTTGTGCATTTCACTGATACAGCGCTTGAAATAGCGAGTGTGACCTACTTATTGCATGACTAACGTTTTTTTGTTAGACATTGCTGATCTATTACGCTATGATTTAAACTACGATCCGTCATACAATAAATTTGTCAGTTCCTGCAAGTTGACTAATATTTGACAGAAGCTAAGTTAATATTAGGTATTATTCTCGTTAAACTTATTTTTAACGTTTCCAAATACAGTATTTATTGATACGATCATTGAGATTTTGATATATAAATCGAAGCGAATGATAATGTACCCAATTAACGATATCTTTGGAAACCAAAAGGCCTTATAATTACGAATTATGAATAAATATAATTATTTTATACAATACATGGCACTATGGAATGTAAAACATATAATTTTTCATAGTGGCATTCGATTTATAACACTAATAGTCTGCGCAGACGACGGACTTTATTCCGCGGCGGAGAAAAAAGTATGCGGATTTACCGTGTACTCAACGCACACGGCGTCCTCGTTTATCGTCGTGCATACGTACGTCACTCTCGAGCGCACAACGCGGACTAAAGGCCTCCATGTGCGTTGCTTCGCCTAGTCACAAGAGTTCTATTTTTTTCGGGGACTCCCCCGTACTTTGGTCCGGTCCGCTCCCTGCTGATTCGGGGGACTTTTAATACGCGGTACTTTAATCCCTCGTGTGCGTTACTCGATACAGTTGTAAGCGATCTATTTTAGCGGATAAAAAAGTCCGCGGACAAAAATCCCTCGTCTGCGCAAGCTTTTATTCTTATTTTAACGGATTCTCTCGGTATAATAATATAACCTCGTGATTCGATACAAGTCCGGTCTAGAGCGGCCGCCTCGTTATTAATAGGAACTAAAATTAGTGTTACCTTCAAATCAATAGTCTACGGATTGATCTATCAAAGTTATTTATGATGTATTGATAAAAATAGAGCGATGTCGCAATATATCAATCGATATATTCTGGTTGATGCGTCTTACATAAACTCGCGCATCGATAAGCGGAGACGATGGACAGCCATCTACTGCGATTCTGGCACACAGCTCTGGCTTCCTTCACATTCATCAATCTCATTATCAATAAGGTTATATAAGTGAGAAGAATCGTGACCAAACCGGTTTCGAAGTAAATATTTTTATGAACAGAAATTATAATCGATAATGGTTTTCTTCTAGTACAACTAAAGTCACATCTAAATTATTACCGTCCAAATGATAAATGGAAAAAAATAATCACGACCGGGATTCGAACCCGGAACCACGAAATTCCGTGGCACGCTCTATTCCAACAGAGCCACCGTGATATCGTACCCAGGTCGTCTAATTTGTTCTCCATGTTTGTCTTAGGAACGGTAGCGACATCTATCCAGTGCAATAAAGGAATGGCGAGGTCCCTGGTTCGAATCCCGGTCGGTCGTACCGTCCCTTTCTTCATTCAGCTAAAGATGTAAAAACCAACAGTATATTTAGTGATCAAATCGACCAAATTGGAGATCATGTGGGGTTTACAACAAACCGACGTGCGTACATGAAGAGAGTATTAAAAATTATAATAAAGCGAAAATTCTGTGTCGAATCGCAGTAGATGGAAATCCATCGTCCCTGTCTACCGCTACGGGAGACCTGCCTCCGTACCATGAACTCTTAGAGCCCGCCCAGACAAGCGGAATCCACGCGGTTTGCAAACGGCGCGGTTCCATCGTTACATACATGGTCCGCGTGGTGTAGTGTGAACGCTCTAGTAAGATGTCATTAAAATAAGCTCCGCGCGGTCTAACCGCGCTGTTTGTAACCGCGCGGAATCCGCCAAGTCTGAACTAGCTCTTATAGCAGGATTACTTCAATAATACTTGATTATTTCCTACCATAACGTCAGTAATAAGCTTACTTTATGGTCTACTAAAGTATTATTGAAGTATTAATTAGATAAAACGGGAATTACCGTGTTAAACATTTATTATTATTGATGTCTCGATATTTCGACAGCATTGCAGCCATCATGGTCACGAGTAGACTGATGGCTGCAATGCTGTCGAAATATCGAGACATCAATAATAATAAATGTTTAACACGGTAATTCCCGTTTTATCTAATTAATATGTATACAAACCGTGAAAGTTTAAAAAGTGATATTATTGAAGTAATTCTGCTATAAGAGTTCGTGGTTAGGGGGCTATATGTCGATCAACTATCGATTTATAGGCAATACTGACTTTAAACCTATCAAGGGATCTCTGTCGAAATGTCAGTAACAGGTGTTTGACAGGCGTTAACGCCTATAGATAACGATGTCCCTTGAAGTAACTATCGCGGCCGCTACATCGCTAAGTACTCAACACTAAGTCTACAACATGAAGCCAGGAACGCCCTACAGAGTAAACCATATTTACATAACAGATCCGCTCTTGACTTGTCACTCATTTTTTTCTTCAATAGAAGTGACAAGGGCGGAGACCTGTGTCCATACAAAATATACTTTAGGCTCTCTCCATAGAGCGCAGGGTTTTTTCCTTCACGGTCTACAACATATCTGTAGGGAATCAGTCGCATATCACAGCCCGTTATACAAAGTAACATTATAATGTGATTATGGCGTTGTAAAAGACTCGCAGTATTTTAGGATGTTCAAATAACAAGCAGAAATTATTTCAAAAAAACTCTACTGCAAAAAAACTATCTCCTTTTGAAGAAAAAAATTATAGCCTATGACACTCTCGTAATCAAGACGAATCTAACGATACCTCATACACCAAAATCAATCGAGCCGTTTAGGCTACAGGATGGCACGAAGGAATGGACATTATACACCCGAAAAATATTACCCTCCTTCTGGGGCAGTCGGGTAAAAATTAAACTCGCTCCGAATTTCATACTTCATGAACTTTGGTAGTTGTAAGAGTGAATTAAGACTAAATTCACGATCAAAGTTGTCTCGGAAACCAAAGAGCGAGCTTAAATTTGTTTCTGAATATCGGCATTGTTTCGAATCCTTTTTGAGGATCTCAAGTCTAAAGTCTCAGAACCTGGGATTTGAGCCTTAATTTTTGGTAGTTTTATTTTTGTATTTTCTTGTATTATTTGGCTGCCATCCAGATGGTGAAGATTGTAGCATGATGTTGTCCAATCTTCGATGAGAAGAGGAGCGTTAAAGTACGGTACTCACCGGAAGCATTCACGAATGAGCATTTGTTGCGCAAAAATATGCTCATTTGCGATTTTAATTCACAATGTTCGCGAAACAAACATTGGATTCGCAAGCAAAAATTCTAAATTGCCAACTTTTCACTGGGCATTATAAAGAGTAGCTCCCGGTGAGTACCGTCCGTTCGGCAAACGAACACGAATTTGCAAAGCGAATTTCCGACATTCGTATCAACGTACACACGATTACAGTATTATAGTTGAGCCTTCCATGTAACTGCGGACTCGTGACTTCCGGCGCTTAGAGGAAGCGACATCTCGTGACGTAAGATCTAGACTAGTTCATAGGGCTTGTATGGAATACCTAAAAGGCTATAGACAGTGGGAAGGACGAGAACTCTAAATTGGAAGGACTTTGATGCCAAGGCAAGCTCTGTGATTATTAGAATGTAGGTAAGGTCGAAGACAAAGAAAGGTTTATAGTAGAGTTTTTTAAGGTTGAGATTTTCTCAAAAACTACTGGACCGATTTTAATAATTCTTTTACAGTACATAGTTTTAACTTTTATCTATCTAACAGTGAAAGAATTATTACAATAGGCCAAGTAGTTTCTGAGAAAATCTCAACCTTACAAACTCTACTGTACACCTTTCTGTCTTCGACCGTACTCCCCAAATGTTTGTTTCGCGATTTTGCAATACGTGCAAAATGTTTGCGCAACAAATGGTCGTGAAACAAATGCTGCCAATGAGTACCGGTCTTACGAAGAAGTTATTATTGGAAGACTTAGGACCGGAGTCTTTTACAACACCATCAATAACTCTGTCCGGGACCCGACTGCCCGCCCCCCGCACGCCGGGCGGACTATCCTAGTCAATCTCTTACAAGGGGAAAGTTTGAGAGCCAGCCTCTTATAGCGGGACACACGGCGACTTACAGCATAGTTTCATAAGACAGTTTTGAGTGCAAGCTTAACGTGAGATCGCTCTTACAACGTCTATGGAGCACAATTTACACAAGAATAGTATCTCGGAACGATGTGGGCGAGAATATCGAACGACATTCTCGTTCGCGAGTCGTAATACGATTCGTTCGTTTGTTTACGCTAGGCAAGAATATAATTGCCTTCATTCAAGCCTGAACGCGTTCTAGAAACTATTCTTCTGTAACTGACTCTTTAGTAAGAGAGCGATAAGTTTGCATTTAAAACGAGTGTATTCCATGGGACTGAAATTCATTATATCGATGAGCGCTGGCTCGAATATTCGTGGGGTCGAACGTAATTGGTTCGAATATTTCTTTAGTCGTATAACAGTAAATGATTTCCTGCAATAGGTCAAATAGTTTTTGTGATAATCTTAACCTTAAAAACTCTACTGTACCTTACCTACTGCAATTAAAAGTCAATCTTTGTGAGTGCGTAATGCAAGTTCGATCTACAATTGTTCGATGAATGATTGATCGACAGAACGATTAATCGAAGAATTCCAGTTCGAAAGAACTTTTGTGCGACGAACGTTTGTTCGAAAGCATGATCACACGTTTCTTCGAAAGCAGTAAATCATGCTTTCGAACAAACGTTCGTCGCACAAAAGTTCTTTCGAACTGGAATTCTTCGATTAATCGTTCTGTCGATCAAACATTCATCGAACAATTGTAGATCGAACTTGCATTACGCTCTCAATCTCTGTACGGTATTCGATCTTGCGAATATTCGAGCTTGAAAATTTCGTTACATCGCATTGTCGATTCCACGTGTATCGACTAAAGAAATATTCGAACCAATGGCGTTCGACCCCACGAATATTCGAGCCAGAGCTCATCGATAGAATAAATTTCGGTCCCATGGTACACTCATTTAGAACTGTCTACAATCTCTAGTGTGACATCCATATTCTCAGTCGCTTCCTTGAAAATTCCGCGACTTGTCCTTCAATGAGGTAGCATTTAGGAAAACAATAAAACATCATTGTTTTAGACACACAGATACTAGGCCTGATATGAGCCAACTAGCGCCGCCAATCTTGAAAAAATAATATCTTCCAATTTAATAAATTTTATTAAAAAAGCTATTTACAAAATGTTTATTACGATGAATACTATTTTTCAATATACAATACATGCCATAATTGCGACAAGCTAAGTTGTAGTTCACAAATGTACCAAAAACGGCCGTTTTTCGCAATTATGCGAACTACAACTTAGCGAAATAGAATCACGTTATAAATAAGCATCTAAAAAGTAGTATTTATCGTACTAAACATTTGTAAATAGCTTTTTTAATAAAATTGATTATATTGGAAGATATTATTTTTTTAAGATTGGCGGCGCTAGTTGGCTCATGGAACCGATAGTTTTGACTTCACTTTTTAAAATATGATTTGTGCACAGTAATTTGGCCAGTCGAGTACTGGTGATGAGAGATGATGATTGAACTATTTCAATGCTCTATCAAGTCAAACTACAGTCTTCAGCGAAAAACTGAAGTGTATTATAAAAATTTTAAAGTAATGACTCAGTAGTTTTAATTCTACTTATTATTGTTATCCTATAGACAGTACTCGGTATTTCGACGAAGAACAATTAAGTCGAGGACGGCAAATCCTCGAGTCGAGAAATTTTCGAGGAATCGACTGAGATTATGAGTGTTAGCAGGATAAAGGTTTACGAACAGGAAACATCGCTTACTAGACGGCGTTGGGGTGACTGAACCAGTAAATCTCTAAGAGCGCCATCTGTGTTGCGTAGTCGCAACAGATCGTCCTTAGGACATCGCCCGAAACCGCATGTCACGGCTGCTCGTCTTCTATTGCTGTCTGCAGGCAGCTGTGGAATGGTACGGTCGAAGACAGAGAAAGGTGTACAGTAGAGTTTTTAAGGTTGAGATTTTTAAAAAAAATACCTGACTGATTTTTGAAAATTCTTTACAATTACATAATGTGTACTCTCAACTGTCTACTAATAAAAGAATTTTTGCAATCGGCCAAGTAGTTCTTGAGAAAATCTCAACCTTATTGAGCTTATAGATACTTAGCTCTGTCTTCGAGTGTACCTTAAGCGTGCGTTTCCATTGATCATCATCGGCCTCTTGACACGCCACCGACAGACATTAATTTCGAGTATTGTGATTGGTCAATAAGCCCCGGTATCCACCACAGCGGTGAGTAGAGGATAAGTGTTTTGAATAACCAATCAGATTTCGTTATTTCCACATCTCTCCGATTAGGAACGAAATCTGTCCCCCTTTTGTGTAACTCTTTTCAATCTGTGGGTCGCGACCCCCACGCCAAGCCTTGCTCGGGGGGTCGCCCAAGAAAAAAGCAAGGTTCTACACTACAATAACTTATTTATTTGTCTGTCTATGCCCCAAGGGGGTCGCCAGGATTTTTCACCCTGTAAAGGGGTCGCGTATTCAAAAAGATTGAAGAATCACCTTGAAAAAGACCGTCGAAATCGGTCGAAACTGTCGGTCTAATTGCCGACTTTAACAATATAAGTGAGCGATATCCGTTTATATATAATAATTTGTAGTAATGGCTCACTATAGTTTTAATTCTAAGACTGAAAAACAATGGTGTAAGCAGTGACAGCCATTGCTACTCCATTGCTGGTTTTCAATAAACATTATTGTCACAGCGACCGAGCGATGGATGATAGAAATGCGAATGCTTGCTCTCACTGTCAGTTACACAATAGGGGGGACAGATTTCGTTCCCAAGCGGATGTGGAAATAACGAAATCTGATTGGTTATTCAAAATATATCTCCGCTTTGGTGGAAACCTGGCCTTATACACCGCTCCGCGTCAATGTCACCCCAGCGCCATCTATGCAGTTAACATTTTTATTTACCTGCGAATATACAAATGAACAATCTCACCGTGTGCCGTCCCCTCTGTACATATATACAACAGGCGTCGCCCGAGGCGCTATCATCGAGCGTCGCGCGAGGCGTGTGAGGCGTGCGAGGCGCTCGGCCAGGCGTCCGCGAGGCGGCGGCCGGCGGCGAGGCGCGCGTGGCTCCGCCGGAACGTCGCCACGATGCGCTCGAATGTGTCGGGGTCGTACACGGAGCGAGCGGTGTTCGTCAGGTCGAACGGCTCTAAGGAAGAAACAATATTTTATTTATAAGCTGTGGTATTCATCAACGATTAGGCGCGACTAAAGGGTATGGTACAGTCGAAGACGATAAGTATACAAGGGGCCTCAATAAGGTTGAGATTTTCTCAAAAACTACTCGACCGAATTTACTAACTCTTGTACAGTTACACAGTTTTAACTTTTATCTATCAAACAGTGAAAGAATTTTTGCAATAGGTCAAGTAGTTTTTGAGATAATCTCAACCTTAAAAACTCTCCTGTATACCTATCTTTGTGTTCCACCGTACGAATAAGTAAAGCAGTTAAGTTTAGGACGTAAACTTGATGGCAATGAGCGGTCATAGTGACCCCCTCTGTTGTCACCGGCTGACACTGCCTGCTGACTACTATCTTCCGGACTCTGCCTGCTGGCCGGCCCTGTATACTTGCTGCCCGGCCCTGTCTACCTGCTGTTTGCCCCTATTAGCCTGGTGGTTAGTCCTGCCTGCCCGCTGCCCGGTCCTGCCTGCCTGCTGCCCGGCCCTGTCTACCTGCTGTCTGCCCCTACTGGCCTGGTGCCTGACCCTGCCTGCCTGCTGCCCGGCCCTGTCTACCTGCTGTCTGCCCCTACTAGCCTGGTGGTTAGTCCTGCCTGCCCGCTGCCCGGTCCTGCCTGCCTGCTGCCCGGCCCTGTCTACCTGCTGTCTGCCCCTACTGGCCTGGTTCTTAGTCCTGTCTGCCCGCTGCCCGGCCCTGCCTGCCTACTGCCCGGCCCTGTCTACCTGCTGTCTGCCCCTACTGGCCGGGTGCTTGGCCCTGCCTGCCTACTGCCCGGCCCTGTCTACCTGCTGTCTGCCCCTACTGGCCTGGTGCTTAGTCCTGCCTGCCCGCCCCTGCCTGCCTACTGCCCGGCCCTGTCTACCTGCTGTATGCCCCTACTGACTGCCCTGGTACTTGGTCCTGCCTGCCTGCTGTCCGGCCCTGTCTACCTGCTGTCTGCCCCTACTGGCCTGGTGCTTAGTCCTGCCTGCCTACTGCCCGGCCCTGTCTACCTGCTGTCTGCCCCTACTGGCCTGGTGATGGTCCTGCCTGCCCGCTGCCTGGCCCTGCCTGCCGACTGCCCGGCTCTGCCTGCCTGCTGCCCGGCCCTGCCTGCCTACTGCCCGGCCCTGTCTACCTGCTGTCTGCCCCTACTGGCCTACTGCCCTGCCTGCCTGCTGCCCGGCCCTGTCTACCTGCTGTCTGCCCCTACTGGCCTACTGCCCTGCCTGCCTGCTGGCCGGCCATGTCTACCTGCTGTCTGCCCCTACTGGCCTGGTGATGGTCCTGCCTGCCCGCTGCCTGGCCCTACCTGCCTACTGCCCGGCCCTGTCTACCTGCTGTCTGCCCCTAATGGCCTACTGCCCGGCCCTATCTACCCGCTGTCTGCCCCTACTGGCCTACTGCCCTGCCTGCCTGCTGGCCGGCCCTGCCCACTCACCCTCCACACAGAGCAGCTTCCACTGGTGCGGCTCGTGGCGGTGCGCGCGACACTGCGCGACGGGCAGACGCGCGCCAAGACGAACGGACACAGCCTCAGTCTCGTAACTACAAACAAACACCACACGGTATCAATACAATAACATCATGAAGGGCATTTTTAAAAAGAATAATGCTTTAGGATCGATTGGTACTGATGCCAAAACCCCAAGGAAAAGATCCGAAAACAGTAAATTTGAAATTACATTCCTCCAAAAATATTTTTTTATCGTTATTACAAACTTATATTTGCAGATGATCAACTAATTAGGAGTATGTCGATGTATGGACATAATATTTTGATAATGGCAAAGTTAAGTTGGTCTCTAAATAGTTTATCTTTTCGTTAGATCGAAATTACGGGGTTAAGTTGCGTTGCATGAAAACCTCGGTGCGCGAGTCCGACTCGCACAAGACCGGTTTCTTTTTAATTCTGTGTCGGTAGGCACCACGCCAAAACTACTGGAAGGTTTTGGATGACTTTCTACTAGGAGATAGCTCAAATATCTGGGCATTGCGGTATGTGATGTGGAACCACGTAACCAGAGAGGAAGAGCTGCCTTCCAGTACATTGAAAGTACGTCGTGGAGGTCTATAGTAACCAGCGACTTCTACGCATATGGCGGGTACCGCTAATACAGAATATGGCAAGTTTCTCCCTTCCGTTACTTACGGGAAGTGCGCGTAGTATCCGAGCAGCTGCACGAACAGTTCGCCCAGCGACGCGCGGTTCGCGCTCCGGCCGCGCGCGCGCTCGCCCCCCGCGCCCGCGCCCGCGCCGCCGCCCAGCGCAGCCACGCACGCGCGCGGCAACACGGCGGGCACGGTGCCACCTGATGCCATATGTACAATAGTAGTTGCAGTCAATACATAATTAAATTGTATTTATACCATTACAGCTTGGTCAATATCGTACTTAGTCCAGTGCGGTGTGTTATAGTCCAGTGCGGTGTGTTATAGTCCACTGCGGTGTATTATAGTGCAGTGCAGTGTATTATAGTGCAGTGCGGTGTGTTATAGTCCAGTGCGGTGTGTTAGGGTGCAGTGCGGTGTATTATAGTGCAGTGCGGTGTGTTATAGTGCAGTGCGGTGTATTATAGTCCAGTGCGGTGTGTTAGTCCAGTGCGGTGTGTTAGTACAGTGCGGTGTGTTATAGTGCAGTGAGGTGTATTATAGTGTAGTGCGGTGTGATATAGTCCAGTGCGGTGCCTTATATTCCAGTGCGGAGCGTTATATTCCAGTGCGATGTGTTACAGTGCAGTGCGGTGTGTTATAGTCCAGTGCGGTGTGTTATAGTCCAGTGCGGTGTGTTAGGGTACAGTGCGGTGTGTTATAGTCCATTGTGGTGTATTATAGTGCAGTACGGTGTGTTATAGTCCAGTGCGGTGTGTTATACTGCAGTGCGGTGTGTTACAGTGCAGTGCGGTGTGTTATAGTCCAATGCGGTGTGTTATAGTGCAGTCCGGTGTGTTACAGTCCAGTGCGGTGTATTATAGTCCAGTGCGGTGCAATGTAGCGCGATGTATGGTCCATGCGTGGGTACTCACACTGCAGGAAGTGAATGACCATGAGTGTGAGCGAGTAGGAGGACAGGGTGCAATGGCGCGCGTCGTTGATGTCGTGCGCGCGCGCCCACAGCTTGGTCACAGTGACTAGGGGACGCACGCGCCAGTCAACTGCAAACAAATGTAAGAGATTTTAAAAAATTAGTTACTAATAACTGATGTACTGATAAACTATGTTTATACCCGACTGCGCAAGAAGGGGGTTATGTTTTTCGAGTGTACGTATTATTAATTCTTTGGCACGCGCTGCAGCCTAAACGGCTTGATGGATAACATATGAGGTGTCGTTAGATTCGTCTGGATTGTAGGAGTGACAAATTATCGGCAACGGTTACCCGAAATGTGTTTCGGTACTTCGGCCATGTCATAAGAATGGACCCTTCCAACTTGGAGAGACTATACTGCTGGGCAAAGGTGAGGGGTCTAGACCACGTGGCCGGAGACCAGCCCGCTGGACTGATGCGGTTGGCAGAATCCTCGGCGTGCCCTTTGAAGAGGCTGACCGTATCTCCTGGCGCCAGGTCATACATGCCAAGATTGTAGGAGTGACATAGGCTATAAAAAATTAATCCCAGGGGGTTAAACATTGGGCAATCGGTTTTTTTGTTTGTAGAAATATTTTCTGCTCGTTTCTTCGTAACGTGTACTCACGCGAGGCGAAGTGGTACAGCAGCGTGGTGTTGCGCACGCCGACCACGTTGTTGCAGTTGAGGTCCACCTGCAGCCCGTGACGCGGGTCGCGGAACTTCAGGATCGGCACCTTCGCCTGGATCAGCTCGGCGCCTGCGACAACGCAAGTCATCATCAACAGTCTGATTTTAAGTCTCTCACAGTTCCACAGGCCTTCCATTAAATCGAAGGAGGGTCCAGAACGACATGCAAGTTTCTTCATGATGTTTTCCATCATTATTTGAGAGCATTCGGTAAATGTAGTCTCAAATCTCCGTGGTTCCTGACCGGATAACTTGAAACCTCAGTATGTGAGTCTAGAGCCTAATGATATGGTGGCATGTGCAACGCGCAGAGCACAGGCCAGCATGACAAGAACCCGCATGACGCGGACCTGCATGGCTTGAGCCCGCAAGGGTCGAACCCATGCATATAAATAGGTAGCTTACGACAAATAACCGCATAGCTCGAACCAGCACCGCATGGCATATTCCATACGTGACCTGGGTCAAACCCATGCATGTGCGAGAGTATATAGCTGCGGCGGAGGGTGCGCATGGCACAGACCCGCATAGCTCCAACCCGCATGGCTCTATCCATCATCTGGATCAAACCCCTGCATGTACGCGAGCATGTAGCTGCGAACAATGGCAGGGCACATAATCGCATAGCTCGAACCAGCATGGCTACAACCCGCATGGCTCGAAACCACATTGCTCGACCCCGCATGGCGCTACCCTTCACCTGGGTCGAACCCCTGCATGTGCTCGAATATGTAGCTGCAATCTATGATGCATGGTACACATATCACAGACTCGTATATAGCGAACCCGCATGGCTCCCACCCGCACCCCTCACCTGGGTCGAACCCCTGCATGTGCGCGTGTATGTAGCTGAGGTGCAGCAGCGCATGCGCGCGCGGGTCTGCGCCGTCGGGCGCGCGCACGAACAGGCACAGGTCCATGTCGGACGACTCCAGCCCGAAGCCGGACATCGTGGAGCCGACCACGTATAGACCGTGGCGCGGGAACAACGCCTGACAACAAATAGATATACAGCAGTTAATCCATTGCGTTGAGGACACTTAAGATTATATTATGATTTTTTACGACTCTAATGTGCCAGGCTTGGCATATTAGAGTCTTTAAAAGTTACATGATTATGTTTAATATGAATAATCAAGTGTCGGTTTCTTCGCGATGTTTTCCTTCACGGTATTAAGAAGAATTGTAGGTAGGTAAACCGAAGCCTAAATCAAGTGTCTTATTTTGTACACAAATATGATCGTTTAATTACCTGTTGTGATGTAACACAGAAGGAACTGCTTGATCGAACCTATGGGTCTACGAGGCATGCCTTTTAAGTTTTGTCGTTTGAAGAAAGAAAAAAAACTATAACCTTATAGTAACTTTTATTGTTTTTCAAAGTATTCACCACGAAGTTTAATACACTTTTCCATTCGCTCGAACCAGTTATTATAACATTTATTCCACTCCAAAGTGGGGGTGTTCAAAATGGCTGACTTGAAAGCGTCGACCGCTTCTTCACCGCACAGGAACCTTTGACCACGAAGAGTTTTCTTAATTTTAGGAAATGTAAAGAAATCGTTAGGGCTTAGGTCAGGACTGTATGGAGGATGGTCAAGAATTTCTACGTTTTCCTGCTTCAAATACTCAATCGTTTGACGAGCGGTGTGTGAGCTTGCGTTGTCATGGTGCAGGATGATGCGTCGCTTTGGGCTAGATTTCCGAAGTTCGGCGATGACTTGTGGTAAACAAACTGTGGTATACCACTCCGCATTAACCGTTCTACGATCTTCAAGTGCAATCGTCGCAACATGACCGGTTTTCGCCACGAACGTAGCCACCATCTTCTTTGCAGTGCTTCGAGAGCGAACAACTTTAGTCGGCTTTGGCTCGTCTTGGAAAACCCAGACTGTGGATTGTTGTTTGGAATCAGGATCGTAGGCATAGATCCAAGATTCGTCACCACTGATGATGTCGTAGACGTGATTTGACTCTCCTCGGTTGAACCTCTGAAGAGTTTTCTTACATCATCTGACGCGGGCCGCCTTATGATCGTCGGAAAGCAAATGCGGGATCCAACGGCAAACTAGTTTTCTCACACCAAGCGCCTCATGCAATATCTTTTGAATGGTTGTCCCTGAGATGCCTAATAACGCCTCTATCTCTCGATATGTCACATGACGATCTTCGAAGATTAGTTGTCTCACAGCAACGATGTTATCTTCAGTGAAGGCGGATTTTGGACGTCCTTCGCGAGATTTGTCACTAAGTGTGGTATGTCCACGCTGGAATTCCAAATACCAGCGTTCGATGGTCCGCAGACATGGGACTTCATCATGGAATACAGATGTTAACTCTTCGAAACACTGAAGTCGCGTTAGGCCTCTTCGAAAGTTATAGAAAATTATTGCACGGACATTTTCCTTAGTAAGATTCATTTTCGTAGTGACCTGACAGATTCAAACCAGCACTGTGACTAAACAATTGCATTAATCCTAATGCTTTCAATTGTATTGATATTCGAAATTCCAACAAATTTGATTTTTGAACAGTTCTAAATTAAAAATTGGCGGCAAATATGCAAACGACAGAACTTAAAAGGCATGCCTCGTATTACGGTTCTCAAAACGATCAAATCACACCATGTCATAGCGGCCGTGAAACGGACAGTGCTATGGCATTGGTATAGCGGCGTCTCTGTTTGGCGCGACATGACATGGTATGATTTCATCGTTTTGAGAACGGTAATAGGCTGTTCATCATTGTGAAAATAAAGTAATCCGATCTAAATAATGTGAGAATAACTATGCTATAACAACAGAATCGCTTAAAATGTTAGTAGGGTAGGGCCCACGAGGGCGGCCGCGGACGAGGTTGTGGTATTAGGCGCTGCGTTCCCACAACCTCGTTCCAAACGCGATGCGTTGAACACCTTGGGGTTTTAGTGGGTATAGGACCGTATTCCGGCGGGAGTCCCACATACTCACCGCGCGCCCCTCCTCATTGGCGCGGTGAGATGCGAAAAGCAATTCCCCGAGTAAAAAAAAAAGGTAGGGTAGTTTTTGTTTACAACATAAGACACTTGGCTTCGGTATACGTAAGTTTTCACGAAAAACTGAAAAAACCTCATTGGTTAGGTCTGCATTCCTGCTACGCTGAAGTCCGAATATGCTCCTTATAAACTTTGGTATGTACTTTTTAGCCAGAGGGCGGGGCGTCACACGAAAATGGCATATTCCCAAGGGCGTCGCTATAAAAATAAGTCCCAAATAAGTTTGGGAAGCCCTGACCTAGATGTCACCAAGAGAAATGACTCCCACATTCGTGGAGTCGGTGCAGAATCTCTCACTCCCACCTAAGAAGGCCACGAGCAATGGAAACGTTACCTACATGTCGCTTGCTGACCGCGAGATTTGTGAATTCTGTGCCGGATTGAGTGTTGGCAGGTGGCCGTTCGGTGGGTTTGTATGGAGCGGGCTTTGTTTGATAAGCACTGCACTGGTTCTTAGTTTTTCTAGTTTCTATCTTTTATTTAAGTATTTGGTTCTCGTGAAAATGGCGGGAAACGACGGTTGTGAAATTATTTGATAATTTTCCTTTTAATGTCTACAGGATCTATTTTGTGTTTAATATCACGTTAAATTAATCAGAAAATGTTCGCGAATGATAGTACGGTGAAGTTATTGGATTATTTATGCAAGATCTGAAGTTTCAAGCTTTTATCAAGAGTTCCCGCTACAAGCTCGGGAGTGAACGTGACTGTCGAGCTGCTTCGTCCAGAGTGATGACGCAACGGCGTCTCCTCTGGATGAAGGCATGAAGACGCAGCTACCCAGGGTGAAGACGCTACTGCGACTCCCCTGGAGGAAGATAGAAGACTATTGAATATATTAAATTTTCTGTAACAGGACATTGGCAAATGACGAACTGTCGAGTCCATTAATAAAATAAATAAATTGAATTATTTGCGTCTTGTTTAATTATTCAGTATCTATAAGTGAAGACCTATAATTGGCTTCTTGCTTTTATAAAATCAAAATGTAGTAGTTTATAAGCTGTTGGTTTTCCATGTCTTAATAAAATAAAATAAATACAAATGTCTGTTTACCTTGATGGCCGAGTAGAGGTAGCGCCACAGGTTCATCTTCTTGCGGAACGTGTCCTCCGTCTGCTGCGACTTGATGAACTTGTCCCACATCTCCTGCGACAGTGTGTCGTACTCGGAACCTAAGACATTGCACACATAGGTACATAAAGGGCGTCCTTGAATTTGAAATTGAATTATTGGAACGTACTTATAAAATTGGTGGATATTGGTTAATTTTGAATTTGAACAATGGCTTTTAAAAATTATTGACATTGAATAATTGTATGCCTGATAAGGTACTTGAACTGTGAAACTGTGATGAATCATTTATACCAACTGTTTATAACCATGTTCATACAATAAAAAATTCTGATTTTTTGAACTCAGTCGGCAAATTGAAACTGGGGGTAGTACTCATGAAAAATATTAAATTCGGTAAGGTTTTTAGTAAATCAAAACTGCAAAAAAATTTAACTTAGTACGTCACAAGTCACACAATGACCTTAGAAATAACCATTAGGTCAAATTCCAGTGAAAGAAATCGTTCCAAAAAATTAGAAATACTTACCTTAAAATATAAAAAATACAAAGTATAGTAACAATGCACATCAAATTATAATTTTTTAGATAGTTGAATTTTTGGTAAATGCTATTTTATTTTTCCTTAAATTGTTTAATTTACTTAAGAGCCTTCCATGAGCCAACTAGCGCCGCCAATCTTGTAAAAATAATATCTTCCAATATAATCAATTTTATTAAAAAAGCTATTTACAAAATGTTTATTACGATAAATACTATTTTTTAAATGCTTATTTATAACGTGATTCAATTTCGGTAAGTTGTAGTTCGCATAATTGCGAAAAACGGCCGTTTTTGGCACATTTGTGAACTACAACTTAGCTTGTCGCAATTATGCCATATATTGTATATTGAAAAATAGTATTCATCCCAATAAACATTTTGTAAATAGCTTTTTTAATAAAATTCTCATGGAAGGCCCTTAAACACTGTGCAGAATTAATGTATGTCACAAGCGTAACCATACATTTAATTTTGTCGACAGCGAGGGGCGAGGCGGTGCCGGGTACCGTGTGGGTCGCTAAATTATCGTTCAGGAGTCGTATTGCGCGGTGGACCTAAATAAGAGCTCACCTGTGAGCAAGTCGTCCGGCGTATACTTGACCTGGTACGGGTAGCCGGTGTGTCGGTCGTGCAGCGTGCGTCGCGGGCGCGGGTCGCGCCGGGGCCGCCCGCGCCACTCGCAGCGCGCGTACCCCGGGCTGCCCCCACCGCCCCCGCCGGCGGCACTGTCGCCGCTGTCCCGGGACGATGTCTCGCCTGATCAACCATTTATTTTATAGTTTTATTGGGCAGCCAACAGGGTATCAAGTTTACAAAACATGAGAATTATAATTAAAACTATAGTGAGCCATTACTACAAATTATTATATATAAGCGGATATCACTCACTTATATTGTTAAAGTCGTGGTGCGCTCACCTTGAAAAAGACCTTCGAAATCGGTCGAAACTGTCGGTCTAATTGCCGATTTTAACAATATAAGTGAGTGATATCCGTTTATATATAATAATTTGTAGTAATGGTTCACTATAGTTTTTATATATAATAATTAATGAGAATTATACATAAACTAGCTGTACCCCGCAACTTCGTTTGCGTAGAGGAGGAGGATGGAGGAGATCAGGAGGCAGATCGTCCTCTCTTTATCCTTGTTTTCATATCACATACCGCCATGGCTTATATCCTATGAGCTGTCCGGATATTTCGGCTATCTCCTAGTGAAACTCCCATAGTAAGTAATAAATCCAGCTTCAGATTGAAAATACCTTCAAATTCTTTAACCACACATTCACACATAAATGTGTGTGCGTCAAGGAGTCATGTTTTACAGCTATTTTAGGGCACATCATCATCATCATCATCATCATCAGTCTATTTATATTGCCCCACTGCTCGGGCACAGACCTTCCCTTACATCGAGGGAGCTGGGGCCATAATCCACCACGCGGGCACACTGCGTGTTGGCGGATTTCACAAGCCTTAGATTTTTTTTTTTTCTTCTTCTACGACATGCAGGTTTCATCACGATGTTTTCCTTCACCGTTTTTGAGAGCACTCGGTAAATGTACGTAAGTTTTTCCGTCGAAAAAACCGAGGATAACTCATTGGTACATGGCTGCCCTAGCTGGGAATCGAACCTGGGACCACCATATTGCAAGTCCATTGACCCAACCACTGAGCCACCGAGCTCTAGGGCACAGATTGTGAGAAAAGATTTATTTAGTTATCTGGTTGGCTGACAAGGTTACATCATTTAGATATCCACGATGTTATCACTGAATGCTAACCAGCATGTAAATAAATTATCAGTTGTATCTAGGGCAGGCTGGACAGGCATGTTTTAGCAAGTCAACTTACTGTTTTCAACATGAAGGGAAAAAAAGTCACGCTCCATGGAGAGCTTAAAGTATATTTTCATGGGGATAGGTCTCCTCCGCCCTTGTTCACTCTCATACGTCAGAAAGAGACATCTGTTTTTATGTGTTCAACTTCTATTGAAAATTCAAAGAAAGAAAAACAAATGAATGGCAGAGGTGCCAAAAATTGTAATACAAGAGCAGAGTCTGCAATGTAAACATGGCTAACTCCGTCAAGGGTTCCTTGCTTCATGGTGTTCAATGACTACACTTATTTCATAGATATTTTACGCACCTTACTAATGATAATATAAAATATTAATACTTTTGCGACTGTTGACAAACAAATTCGGTGGATGAATTGTTTTGTTGTAATATACCCTTGATATGTGTTGAAGAGCTTGGTGGCTCAGTGTTTGGGTCAATGGACTTGCGATAAGGAGGTCGCATGTTCGATTCCCAGCCAGGGCAGCCATGTACCAATGTGTTATCCTCGGTTTTTTCGACGGAAATCTTACGTACATTTACAGAGTGCTCTCAAAACGGTGAAGGAAAACATCGTGATAAAACCTGCATGCCATAGAAGAAGAAAAAAAATCTCAGGAATGTTGAAATCCGCCAATACACATGGTTGATAATGGCCCCAGCTCCTTCGATGTAAGGAAAGGGCTGTGCCCGAGCAGTGGGGCAATATAAATAGACTGATGATGATGAATATACCCAGATAGGTAGGTAATTATTCACAATGTACTTTGTTGCGAGAGAATAAAGATCATTATTATTTTTGAAATACCTTCAACACATAATGTAAATTGGTTTAGTTAATGTTAGTCATATGAAAGAGGGTAGATAATTATTGGGAAATTTATTAAATGACACCATTTACTTGAATGTAAACTAAATTAAATTGGCAGCCTGTCTAAAGCCAGTTCATGTGGGTTTAAATGTCTGTGTCCCAATTCAGTATCTTTAGCAAACATTAAAATAGGTTATGAAAAATATGTGAATGTGTCATTCTAGTCGACGACCTCACAAGGTACAAACATTGCCCCTTTAGAGACACTCTGACCAAGATCTGTTATTTATGGTGGACTTGGCGTAGAGTGATACCTACCTACATCTTTTTTGTATTTCTAGACAGTATGTTTAACGAATAAAATGAATGTCCTATAGATATCTATGCTCTAAAAATACAGTGACAGAAACATGGGTAAATAATAAGCAAAATGAGGACTATACCTTTTTCTCCAGACTTATTAGAGCCGGAAGCATTGCTGGAGAGGCTCGAGTCGTCTGACTCGTATCCGAAAGCCGAGGCGTCTGAGCGCACGGCGTTTGCTGGCGCTGTGGAGGGCGCGCGGTCCCGGCGCGACCACGAGCGCCTCGGCGAGCCCGTCGCTCCGCTGCGGGCGCCCAGCCCTTGCAGCACGTCGAGAGGGTACTGCCGCGTGGGGCGATCCGCCGGCCCCGCAGCGTACCCCGGGCTGCCAGTGTACCCACCGCCGTGGTACATCATCGGCGCACCCTCACTCATACTTATATCTGCCGAAACGAAATACCGGGTCAGGGAGAAACCTCGCCGGCGACGATCTCGTATCGACATTCCAAGTTCCACTTACCGTCCTGTTTCTAGAAAAGTCCTATGGCCACGGCGGTCTATTGCGTCATAGCTCCAATATTAAATCAATCACAGTACGGTGCGACGTCTAAAATATATTCTATCGGTTCACAGCCACCGAAATATGAGACGATGCGTCGAACGTCTTGTAAAAATTTATGGCGATCGGGACGTCGATGGTGGCCAAATGACGCGTGTCGCTAGGCACTCACCGTACAGAGAACGAGCTATAATTATTTTGACGACGGTAGTTGTAAATCTACCCACGATTTACTGCAAATCTATAAAAAATTGTGAAAAAGATCCGCCATGACTTTTAGAAAGCACCACTGGCGACATCTGACGGCGCAGCAGTAGAAGAAAAGTGTCACATGTGATTTATTTCTTGTTTCTTTTCTGCTTCAAAAATTTATAGTATTCCATTTTGGGCCAGTGTTATTTTTCGTAGATGACGGTAACTTTAAAAAGGGAAAATCCGGGGAATTTCACGCTGAAAAACGTGAAAATCTTGAAGTAAAGTAAAACAAACATTTCTACGACAAATCGATTTTTTCATGTTGGCAACACAATGAAATACATTTTTTACTTTGCTTTACGGCTCTGGGTACATGTATTCAGCGTTGAGTTCAACACGAGTTCAACACATTATTCCTTGCCAATAACCGACCGACATACATTGATATAGGAGATTCAATGCCGACATAACATTAATTTATTTCCAAACAAACTATAATAATCAATTATAATTAAAGTTAAAACTATGTACAATAATAATAATAAAACAAATAAATATATACTAAATATATAATAAATATATACTGCCCGCAGGGCAGCTTTGTGGCGAGCTGTTGGTGCGTAACGACACCACGGACCCGAATGCTCCAGAGAGTGGTCCAGGTCCCCGTCTCCGGCTTGCCGCAATGGCTTGTTCGGAGTGGACTCCCAAGGGGACCTGAAGGACTCTCGCCTCTGGCTTGCCTTAGCCAGCCGGCCAGAGTGGAGTCGTTAGAGCTATAACTTACATCTATATAGCTCGAAGGGGTGGAAGTGTTAAAGGCATAAAGCCGGGAGTAGCCCACTTTCTGGCATTCCAGTAATGGTGAAACTGCAGCACACCTCTCGACACCACTTAGCCGCTCACACCGGTGTTGCTCTCAGTTGTCTTTCTGACGACCATGTTGAGGGCCCATCTAGTGAGTGGCGAGTCACCGCCTGCCAATTTTTTCATAACTTCGAGACAATGTGATCATGGCAGGTGTCCGACGTCTCGCTCTATAGACCAGACTGACTGACCCACCAACACCCCAAACCAATAGTCCCAATTAAGTTGTAATTTCCAATCATTGCAATAGTTTATGCACCTGACGGGGTCTGTCATTGAGTGCAGTCAGATGCGCTCAGAGACGGGTCCCGCTAGGTGCATCACATATCCCTTCAAATTAAAGTTCTCTAAGGGGCCTCTACGCGTTGGACCTATGTCTCCGTGCAAGCCTTCCAAAGGACCGGGTTTTCTGAAACCCGTGATACCTGGAGAGATAAAACAAATAAATATATACTTATAAATAAAAATTGTAGGTTTTTTTAGAAATGGTGGCGTAGTTGGTTGGGAGCCAAGGAGCCAAACACCGAAATCTTTTTTGTTGTTGTAAATTTGTATTTTTTATATGTATATTTCTTTCTTTCTAACATTCTTACAAAAATAGGAGCTTTGATTTCCATTATTATTACCGTAGAGAGAAACAAAGATTAGATTATCTCTCTACGATTATTACCGATATGATTAAAAATAATTATAAAGACGTGTATAAAAAATAAAGACAATGAAAGAAGTCGTGTTTGTGAAGTTTTGTGCTAACATAATAACTCGATTATTGCGTGGATCGTCGAGTTATTTCGTTTAGGAGTTTGGGAGGGTTGTGCGTGCGTAGGTTTAGGTTAGGTTATAGGTTAAGAATTCAGACATTCTAGAGTCTGGCTACCGAAAGAGTGACCTGAGAAAACGCGGCAAATTCAAAAAATCTACATGTGGTATTACTGACTATAGTAGGAGAAAAATGTTTTGATACTTGAGTAATTTTTTTTGTATTTACGACTATCAATTTGTGTAATAGTTGCTTACGAAATTAATTTATAATTTAAGAAACACACCAATTCTTTAAATGTGCATAACCTACATGGTTTCAAATTTCAAAATGTCGTTTGTTTATAAAGGCTGTGTTTGGTGCGTCGGAGCCTCGACTGTTATGGATGTGAGTAAAAAAACGAGTGTGTAGATATTTTTTATTAGTATATACATAATATTCACCTACTTAACATTCAGTTCATTAAATTTCTTTAACAACATGTTTAATAGGCTGACGATGTTTAATCATCGTACTCAAAAAATTAAACCTTTAAGGATTCTCCTGTATCAGTGGAGTCGTCATCACTTGCACTTATTATGAATTCTTCCAATACTTCTTCTGTTATGTGATCTCTTTGTTTGTATTTATTTTGTGGGGGCGTTTTTTTCTGGAGTGCTCCACATCCTTTCATTCGCAGATCCTTCCTTTAAATTTTTTTAATGTCGTGACACCAACCTCTGCAAGACAAAGTATAAAATGCATACTTAATAATGAAATTTGATGGCGTCAAATAACACAACTTTGTGAAATGGAACAAACAAATAAAAAACTCTAAACCGATGCATGCAGGTACATACCAGTTAGTGAAGATGAAGATATTTCTTCTAAGAACATAGTCTTGAAGTACTATTAAAAAAAATCTCCAAATTTCTTAGCGTTCCAACAATGTTTTTAATTTAGCAGAGTCCTTCAATATCTCCAAGATTATCTATAAACATAAGAAAAAGTATAAACATATCGTAAATATATCTAATATTCAGTCAACAAGGATCAAGATTACAAAGTCATACTAACCTAAAAAGTCCGAGATGGCACCTAAACATTGTTTATTTTCATGGAAAACAACTGTTTTCTCTTCTCGTTTTTGTTTAAACTTACTTATTATAGTATGTAGCAGCTTTCGTACGTTACTTTTTATTGTTTTACCCATATTAAAACAATTATTATTGAAAAATAAATCTCCACAACAGACTTTGAGATGTACCTTTGACACTTGACTGACAGCTTCATATTGTTGCCAGATCAAAACTTTTAAAGAAACTCCAGGTCACTCTTTCGTTAGCCAGACTCTATTAACATAATATATGCCCTAGTTGGCTTTGCCTTTCCCTCTAGGACCAATTTTACCCAAAAAAAATGTAATGTAAATAATGGCAACTTGGCAAACCTGTCTGGCAACATTGTCCCATATGTTTGTGTCCTTGGAGGATTTTTATTTCACAATTTATTTTCGTTTGTAAATTCTATAAAATTGTTTCAGTGGCTATGGAACTCCCAAGATACACAGTGAATATAATTTAGATGCCTAAAAATTGATAAAGAAAGTGATGACGTTGGACGAAGACGATGTAACCTTAAAAGTGCAGAAAGTCAATAGAAACAAAGTTTGTCGTCTCATTGTTTGATTGTTATCGCTATCTCCGCTACCGAGGTGCTCTGCTATGTCACACTTCGGTGACTACATGGACGGCGTACCCGTTAAAATATCAGAAAAATACAAGAGGCCTCCACAAATAGATTTACCTTATAGCGTTAGTGAATGTCCTCCTCGGGCGCAAAACGTCGTCGACAATGTCCAGTATTGCTTCACGTTCGAGAAGAATGTCGTTTCTAAGCTTAAGGAGCTCCGGAGTGCGAAGGAGACGAGGAAGAATGAGAGGAGACACCGTTTACAGTTGCTGGAGGAAGCGAAACAGAAGAAGTTGGACGAGATAGCCACCGCTGAGGCGCAGGCGAAGTTAAAGCAGCTCAGCGTATCTGAGGTGACTTATCCCAGTACGGACGAGATAAGTGCCCCCGATGAGAACACTGATCAAACCTGTGATACTACTCCAACGGACAATAGTCCCGAAAACGCTGAAGTTGCTTGTGATACATATCCCTCGTGCAGTAATGCTGAGCCAGACCCAAACATCCTTCAGCCTATTCAAGTCGCTGCGAATTACCCACAAAACAGTCTGCTAGATGATCCGGATCCATTACAGGGGTTAAAAATGAATACTAAGATTAGGAAAATGCCACAATACCGCAATGTTGAGACTTTGACATATAAAGACTTTGAGCATGACACATCTAGCCCGTTCGATAATGTCGAATTGAAGACTATAAATGATATGGAATTGCTCGCTCAGGTCTTGCAGAGTCAGCGGGAGTCTAACACTAGTTGTCCACCTCAGGCATATATTCCGGAGCAAATGTATGGAGTCCCAAACTGTGCATCGCAAGCACAGCTCGAGAGAATGAATTACATGCCTAATACATACATGGAACAACCAACTCAGGGGCCTAGTGTCATGTACTCGCCGCAGCACTACCCCATGTCTAACGGTTACTATGACAACACTTGTGATAATACTATGCCGATTGATAACATGTACATGCCAAATTATCAATATTACGTGCCTGCTAATCCTTATACTGTAGACCCAAGATATTACGGAAATCAAATACCAAATAATGTCAATTTACCCAATGGTTCTACATATATTCCTCAGCCGTACTACTTTCAGTACCCTCAAGTGCCAGTGCAATATCCGCAGAATACTTACGCTATCCAAAATCGGAATTCAGAAGTCAGGGAGCCAAATCCAGATGTCAGGAAGCCAAATTCAGAGGTCAGCGAGCCGTCTTCAACATCACAAAATACTGTAAAATCTAGATCTAGAAGTGTGCCGGATATTGTTAACGAATTAAATGAGGAATTGGCATCGGCAAAGCAAAGAGCTAATGAGAGATCTTACAATGTCAGTCCAGCTCCTAAAGTAGTTCCTCGGTCATCTTCTAGCAGTGATAAGAAGGAAGAGAGGAGAAGTAGAAGGAAATCAGAGCATTTACCAAATCCGTTCGAGAAGTTGTCTCCAAAGGTGCAAGATATGTGTCAAAAGATACGAGGGATGGGGTTTCCATTAGACAGGGTGGCCAGAGTGTGCACCCTTGTAGGTGATAATGATAAAAAGGTAAGAATGGTTTATTTTTCCAATCCAATTCTAATTTGACCCAACTACTGAGCCAACGAGAGCTCGGTGGCTCAGTGGTTGAGGCAATGGACTAGCAATATGGAGGTCCTAAGTTCGATTCCCAGCCAGGGCAGCCATGTACCAGTGAGTTATCCTCGGTTTTTTCGACGGAAAATTTACGTACATTTACCGAGTGCTCTCAAAACGGTGAAGGAAAACATCGTGATGAAACCTGCATGCTGTGGAAGAAGAAAAAAATTCTAAGGCATGTGAAATCCGCCAATCTGCACTGGGCCCGCGTGGTGGATCATGGCCCCAGCTCCCTCGATGTAAGAGAAGGTCTGTGCCATAGACTGATGATGATGAATTCCAATTTGGGTATTTTGGCTCCACCAAGGCTTCAGTGATTCCGCCAATATCCTGGTTGAGAGAGACACCACATTACTACCAATGTCAAATACAGGAAAAACGCATTCTTAAAGTAACCTAAAGTTATTAAAGCTGTAAATCTTCCTTGATGTAAATAAATAAATAAAATATATGGAGTCACAGCAGATAGTTAATAAAAAGTCTCTTTACATTCCAGATAATCGAGGGTCTATTACTTCTGGGTGAGCTGATGGACCTGGGTTTCTCAGAGAGCCGAGTGTACGCAGCGCTGGTCAAACATGAGTTCAATCGGGACAAGACTTTGGACGAGCTGGTATCGTAACACAATAGGAATAGGTGTTAAGAAAGTTAGTAGTCTGTCTTAACAATGCTATAGATGCAAAATCAATGAGCTAGATATGGAATAACAAAAAGCGAGATTGCTATCCAATGTAAGTAGACCTTGAATCTATATTATTTTTATTTAACACATTTACAGTCCAGTGCCCCATATATGGAGCACGACGAGCTTCACAAACCCGTGCCCCACATATTTGGCACGATGAAAAAAGTATGTGCCTACCAAATCCGCACTAAGGTTTTTTTATGAAGGATACGATGTCCTTGGTGGATGCTGCTGTCCATTCACGTCCTATTGTCTTCAGAAGATTGCTCAGAGTGCTCCACTCGTGTTGAAGTGCTCATATAACAAATGACAATGCCAGATTCTGCCCCACCATCAACCGCAAGTTGTACAAAACGAATAAATGTAATAATATCTCCGTTTTTTACTAAAAATTATTGCTTTAAAATAAAGTTTTGTACAAGTGCGATTCGAAAAAAAAAACTTAATTAAGAATTCAGAAAATAGTAAGAAATCGAAGCGATTTATTCATTGTTTTTGTTATTCTTCTATAGGAGTTGCGAGAGTAGTAGAAAATGGTACTGATTATGATTATGCAATATGAAACCTGTAATAAGTCTTCAAATGATAGGTACAGCGTAATGGTCACGTAGTTTTGTAGGTGGGGCAAAGCTCCATTGAAATCTGGCAATGTCATTTGATGTATTTCGACTTGTATAGAGATTGAAATAATAGGGATTTACAAGGAAATCAAATATTTTTTTGTACGGGAACTGTGAATGTGTTAAGTCATAAGTAGGCAGATGTTGTAATTATTATATAATACTCTTGACCTGTGGTTGGAAATTAAACTCACCCTGTAGTGTAGAAGTATTGACCCATCTCAATGCCACCCTGTATAAGTAAAAATACAGGTTTTTATAAGAAAGCTTAATCTACCAATAGTTATCAATTTGAGGTGTGTTCGGTTCAGAATGTATAGATTTTTTTTTATTCTGTAAATAAATCTAAGTGGCTTCGTAGTTTCTATAAAAGTGATATAAAAATTGTAAGATAGTTGATGCATTTGCGCTAACAATTAGAGTTGATAAGAGTATTTCTTACGTGTGACATATGAATAAATAATTGTGAATACCTATAACTCCTATAAGTGTTGTCGCAGACGTAACGTCGCGGTAAGGGATAAACAAGAGCAAATAGGCAAGGCAAGAGTGAATAGGCATTTACTAGGCCCGCGTGCTTCATCATCGGCCTCATCGTCACTTACCTGATGGTAAGATCGGGCCCAGACGCGGGTTTGGTCAATCAATAAAAAAAAACGCCACCTCAACTCGAGTCATTTAGTATTTTTAGGGTACCGTGCGTCAAAAGGAAAAAAAGGAACCCTTATAGGATTACTTTGTTGTCCGTCTGTCTGTTCTATATATTATAATCTAGATTTAGGGACAAACTTACATTTGCGTTTTCGAGTCAAAAAAACAGATTAATTAAGATTCAGAAAATAGTAAGAAATCGAAGCGAATTATTCATTGTCTTTGTTATCATTTTCTACTACTCTCGCAACTCCTGATTATGATTATGCAATATGAAACCTGTAATAAGTCCCCAGCAAAATGATGAGCTTGAACAGTCACGTAGGTGACCAAAGGTGGGGCAAAGCTCCATTGAAATGTGGCAATGTCATTTCATGATTCTGTCAACGGATAGTACTCTATTTTGGTTTTCTTGCAATTTCATTCAAATATGCGACATTAACAGCCATATCTTTTCATTGCGTGGACGTAGAATGTTGATTTTATCATGGCTGCATGAGGTTGCAGACCAGTGGGGTGACCGCGACTTCCAATCGTTATCGCTTTCAATTTGACACATGGACGCTATACATTGCTGCTATGTTTTTGCAAGTTTTAACAAACGACAACGAAACGCAGCAATGTATATCGTTCAAGCGTCAAAATGAAAACGATAACCATAACGATTGAAGTCGCGGTCATCTCTGAGTATTAGGTATTAATTTCAGATAAGATATAGGTCTTGACAGACAGACAGACGGACAACAAAGTGATCCTATAAAGGTTTGTTTTTTCCTCTTGAAGTTCAAAACCCTAAAAATAAACTTTCATACATTTTCATTATCTGATCGTTTTGTATGAGACTGTTTTAATGACTTTATTGGTTATAAAATACTAAACTAGGTAAAGACATTAAACGCTAAAAGGCAAAGCTATGTTGTTAGCGCAAATGAGTATAATAAATAGGAGAATAATTGCGTTTTGGTTTTATTTTTGTTATCTTGATTTTAAATCTCATTATAGTTTTAAAGCTACAATGTAAAAAGCTAGGCTGTTAGGGGGCACCATGCAAATAAATTAGTATTGCAACACAATCTGGAACCTGATTGATATGACACAAAGATAGGAGGGTTAATAAGGTTCAGATTTTCTTGAAAAATACTTGATTGATTATTAAAATATCTTTACAAATTCATAGTGTTCAAAAAATTGATGTACGAACACAGACCACTTAGGGGCCATCCATAAAGTACGTCACACGTAAAGGAGGGGGGAGGGGGTCGACAAAGTGTGACATGGTGTGACAAGGGGTGGGAGGGGTCCTAATATTCGTGACATCACATTTCAAAATATAATATATCTAGAGGTACTAATCGCGTAATTTGAAATATTAATTAAACTAAAAAATATTTTTGTTTAATGCTTTGTTATTGTTTCAAATATTTGATATAATGTTGATTTCATAAAAAAAGTACTTAATTTAAATGGAAATAAAACTAATTTCGGAACTGCTGTTTTAATTTAATAATTTTTCGATGTCAAATTGCAAAACATGTGACGTCACACTAGGGGGGGGGGGGGGGGTCTCAGAAATGTGACCACCTGTGACAAGGACGGGGGGGGGGGGGGGCCAAAAAATCATGAAATTCGTGTGACGTACTTTATGGATGACCCCTTACCCAATAGACATGAAATTCTGTCAAACGATGAGCGCAATAGACGAAGCGGGGGTGCCGTATTAAAGAGATGCGTCCACGCTGTGTTCATGGATTGCGTCGATTTTTTTTCCTTCATGTCAATATCGATCAAGTTCCAAGTTGAGATGACAATTTTTGTGAAGTGGCAGCTCTCCCTCCTTAATTATTTAATTTATCTGATTATGCACTGTGTGAGGTAAAATAATGAGGTTGATATGTTATCGCTACGTTTAAATAAATGTTAAATATAATACAGGCAAAAAACTGTTTAACTGATAGGCTGTGTTGCGACCCCACTTACATTAAAGCCTCGTATTATGCAACATTTGACGCACGAGATGTTGCACAACATGTTGAACAGCAACGAGGAACTTGCCAATGAGGGGTATTCAAGGTTACGTTTAAAAAAGAAAGAAAATACCGCTAGCCCCGGTAGATGGCACTGACTGGTCAGATGTCAACATTAAATGCGTTGTTATTGCTTGTAACTTGGGCTTTTCGTATTTCATACCTAGTATTAATTTGTACTGTATTGTTTAAATTACACAAACAAACCAATAATAATAAAGTATTCAGCTGACATTGAAATTTTTTTCATGCTGCTGTGTTTTTTTTTACACTTCGGTGTAACGCCATCTATTATCAACTTAAAAAGCTTGTTTTTTTTCTTACAACTGTCACTTTGAAACCCATCATTCATATTGTATCGTAGCCTTCCTTCTTCCTCCAGAGTCGTAGAAACGTAGTCATTCGAGCGACTCCTCTGGAGAAAGTAACTCCGATTCCAATTTGATGTTTATGGTTCCATCGTTTTGTCGATGATTCTGCCAATGTCAGGGTTGAGGATGACACGGTATGTACGGGTGCAATTGCTCAGTACGATTGATTACTCCTTGATATGGTTGAGTTTTTATAGTCTGATGTTGTTAGAAGATATAAATTTAGTACCTAAGTATTTTAATTAGTGGGGAGTGTGCTAGAGTTAATAAAAAATTGACATTCACTGGACGAGGAAACTGGAGAAAGTAACTACGATACAATATTGTTAATCTTTATTTTGACATTTGCCAATGTCAAACTGCCGATTCCGTACAAACCGGTACAAACAATACAGTCAGTGCCATCTACCGGGGCTATCGATACTTTCTTTTTTAAATGTAACCTTGAAAACCCCTCATTACTCTATATCATTGGCAAATGACAAACTGTCGAGCCCATTAATAGCACTAAACAAATAAAAGTAGGTACCCGAGTTTGTCTGTCTGTATGCACACTCATTGCTAACTTGTAAAAAGTATACAGGGACGATTTTATGTGTAAAGTTGTTTTTTCTGAAATGAAATATCAGTTTACTTGTGATTAAAGTTCAAACATAAAGTGAGGGTCGATCGCTTTCAATCTTTTTCAATTTGACAAGTGGACGCGATACATTACTGCTATAGTTTCGCAAGTTTTAATAAACCACAAGGAAAACCAGTAATGTACCTATTAACCTATCCATGTGTCAAAAAAAACGATGAAAGTAGCTTCGGTTCTTCGATGCATTTTTCAATGTTTTGTTATGTCATGATGAATATATCTAGGTAAATGATAAATGGAGACAAATGACAATGCCAGATTCTGCCCCACCATCAACTGCAAGTTGTACAAGATAACGAATAAATGTAATAATATCTCCGTTTTTTATTAAATTTATTGGTTTAAAATAAAGTTTTGTACAAGTTGCGATTCAAGAAAAACAGCTTAATTAAGAATTCAGAAAATAGTAAGAAATCGAAGCGATTTATTCATTGTTTTTGTTATTCTTCTATATGAGTTGCGAGAGCAGTAGAAAATGATACTGATTATGATTATGCAATATTAAACCTGTAATAAGTCCCCTACAAAATGATAGGTACAGCTTAAATGGTCACGTAGTTTTGTAGGTGGGGCAAAGCTCCATTGAAATGTGGTAATGTCTTTTTCATCACGACCGTGATTCGAACCAGGGATCTCGCTATTCTGTGGCACGCTCTATTCCAACAGAGCCACCGTGAGATCGTACCCAGGTTTCAAAAAATTTCTCCATTTATCATTTAGATTTTCGTTTAAAAATATATCTATGTATTTATAAATACATAACCTACACTCAATAATGTAAATATTACACTAGCGTGCATTTTTAATGTATTTTTCGTCCACTGAAGGTATACTCAGAGAGGTAGCGATTCTGTTGTGTGTTTTCTAAAAAGCTAACTTTGACAGTTCTAAATGTAGTGCCATCCTTTTTATAACTTTAGGAAACGGAGGCAACGTTTTATACTTAAATAAATAGCTTGAAAAACTATAATTTATTGTAACTCTAATTTTAAGCTATCTTTGACAGTTTTAAGGCCGATATTCACAAACAGTTTCGAGTACTAACTAAACGTGTCCCTCGCAACTGTCAAAATTGTATGAAATCTGACAGTTGTAAGACCGAACTCTAATTCCATTCATACTCTTAATATGACTATCGGCCTAATGCTCCCACTTCACTTGGCTATTCGTATTCGCTATTGGATGTTTGTCGTATTTGTCAAATACTTGACGTGCATACAAATAAGACGAATATTTTGTCAAGCATACCAACCACACATGGCAATTATGACAAATACGCAAATACGAATAGCCAAGTGAAGTGCAACCATAAAAGTAGCACTACTTATTCTTTTTATAACATTGATGTAGCGTTTTTAGATCTGTCAAATTTAGTTTAGTTATCCACGCCAGAATTGCGACCTAATCGGTTCTAAATACAGTCGTCCTTATTTATCCTCGGTATCACTTTTTGCGTATCGAATTCAACTTAGTAAAATAAATATAGTTATTAAGGCGCTGACATGAGCCAACTAGCGCCGCCAATCTTAAAAAAATCATATCTGTGCCAGAAACGGCCGTTTTCGCAATTATGTGAACTACAACTTACCTACATTGCATCACGTTACAAATAAGCATTTAAAAAATAATATTTATAGCAATAAACAATGTGAACGTAGCTTTTTTAATAAAATTGATTATATTGGAAGATATGATTTTTTTAAGATTGGCGGCGCTAGTTGGCTCTAGGAAGGCTCTTAAAATAAATACCTTTAATAAGTTACTTCCCCGCAACTGTATTAGAACTGGTTTTGTGAATAAAGTATAAACCTTTTTTTGTTAGTTGTTGTGAGTCGTTTGTTTACAAAAAATAAATCATTAATTTTGATAAACGTGTTAAAAACGATTTACGAGCCGTGACTTGCGTAATACGTCGGAGAGACGTAATGACGTCATTGTTGAAATGCTTAGATATTGATTTATTTATAATTGAATTCCTGATAGGTTACACCCCTAATGATCTTCGGAAGTTTTTCTAGTTATATATAATAGTAAATAAATCCAAAAATGTTGACGTGAAAAATATACGATCAATTAAATCACGAGCAATTATATGTATACAGGGGAGTTTTTAAGGTTGAGATTTTCTCAAAAACTACTGGACCGAATTTAATAATTCTTTGACAGTTACATAGTTTTAATTTTTATCTATCAAACAGTAAAATAATTTTCGCAATAGATCAAGTAGTTTTTGAGAAAATCTCAACCTTAAAAACTCCCCTGTATACATATAATTGCTCGTGACTGTACATGCAATAAATAGATATGGTACTTATACGTATATTATTTTATTATTAATAAAAATCATTATTAAAGTATCTTATTATTATATTAATTTTATTAATGGACTCGACAGTTCGTCATTTGCCAATGTCATGTTACAGAAAATTCTATATATTCAATAGTCTTCTATCTTCCTCCAGGGGAGTCGCAGTAGCGTCTTCACCCTGGGTAGCCGCGTCTTCATGTCTTCATCCAGAGGAGTCGCCGTAGCGTCGTCACTCTGGACGAAGCAGCTCGACAGTCACGTTCACTCCCGAGCTTGTAGCGGGAACTCTTGATAAAAGCTTGAAACTTCAGATCTTGCATAAATAATCCAATAACTTCACTGTACTGTCATTCGCGAACATTTTCTGATTAATTTAACGTGATATTAAACACAAGATAGTTCCTGTAGACATTAAAAGGAAAATTATCAAATAATTTCGCAACCGTAGTTTCCCGCCATTTTCAAGAGAACCCAAGTATCTTATTGATGTGCTGTGGACCTTAAGTACAGTCGGCACCAATTATATCTGTGCTAAAAGTGAATATAAGTAACTATTATACAAAAAATACAAACTAGTTTGTTTTCTTTAACGACTCGCAACTGTATATTTGCCTTTGAAATAATATTGCTGTTATTTTTGTATGTAGTAATTACTGAAGTAGTTGTAAAGAGAGCATATTCCTAGGTGTACAGTCAACTTATGAACATTATGACCATGTTTTGAACATTTTAATATTGTACTTGTAACGCAAGGCCTGCTTAAATATTGTACACAGTAAGTATATTTTAGAATTAAAACTATAGTGAGCCATTACTACAAATTATTATATACAAACGGATATCACTCACTTATATTGTTAAAGTCGGCAATTAGACCGACAGTTTCGACCGATTCAAGGTTTCTTCGCGCACTGCGGATGAGCGCCCTCTGTGCGCGCTCCGAGATAACTGTCGGTCTAATTGCCGACTTCAACAATATAAGTGAGTGATATCCGTTTGTATATAATAATTTACAGTAAGTATACTTGATAACTTGCACATGGAAGACTATTTTACTGCCATAATTTTAAATGACGGTGGCTCTGTTGTACTAATGACATGGTCCCAATTCACTTGGCTATTCGTATTTGCGTATTTGTTATACTGCCAGGTGTAGTTGGTACAGTGCGCGAGGCGTAAGCTCAGGTTTGCATTTGTGTGAGTGCACACAGACGGGGGAGGGGGGACGCCACCCTGCCGCGCACGCACCGCACTTACGCCTCGCGCACTGTACCTATGTGTGACAAAATATTCGTCTTATTTGCCTATTCGACACACAAACATATCATATTTGTCAAGTGAAGTGCCACCATGATGGTGGAACAAGAATATGGGTAACTGTTGGAAAATAAAAAGTGGATGACCAAAAAATTTTAATTTTCACTGTTTAGGAGAAAAACTGAGCAGGGGCCTTACCATGAAGTCTTATAGCAGGATTACTTTAATATTACTTTGTTATTTCGTACCATGACGACCTTTAATAAGTTCCTGATAAGAGCCCTGTGGTGTCTGATTAACATTTTGACTTAGAAATGCTTTTGCAGCTTAAATATAAATGGTTCAAAATAGATAATAAATTGTAGTGTAATATCGGTCTTTTGGGGCCCCCGTGAGGATGGGGGCTTATGTTATTTTAAAGACGGCACTGGTTACAACCTGCTGAATGTATGACGTGGTCAACGTGTTCATAGGTCGACTGTACCAACGTGCGTTGCAGAGTTTATTTAATTTATTTAACTAGGTGTTAACGAATAATGTTAAACAAATTGTAAGTGGAGGCTTTCGTAGCGCGTGAATTTTATACTACGGCTTCACACAAACGGAAATAATGTATAAATAAAAAGTTATTTTCAATCGTTATGTATTTCAATCAAATATTAATATTGATATCTGTATTGTGTATGTTAACCCTTTACCCGAGGTTGGGGCTTAAGACAAATGTATGGCGATTTCACGGGTTAATCTCGGATTAACTTTTGATGCAAGTGGGCCTACCGCCCTCGTATATTTTCCCTGAGTTATATTGTAAGTATTTATTTCATTATTTTCAGTTTCAGTTTAATAAATACTTAGTCGGAAAATGTCTGTTCTACAACTTTTGAAACTACATATAAATCTAAAAGAAAGAAAAGTTTATAAACCACATTTGTAATAAAAAAAAAAAAATATTTACGAATTGCGTTTATTATAAAATCCCTAGGATCATTTGCACCAAAAGATAACCCGAGCGCCATCGTCTTAAGCACGGAATCTTAAGGGCCTGATATGAGCCAACTAGCGCCGCCAATCTTGAAAAAAATGATATCTTCCAATTATCTCTATATCTTTCAATTTTATTAAAAAAGCTATTTACAAAATGTTTATTACGATAAATACTATTTATAAAATGCTTATTTATAACGTGATTCAATTTCGGTAAGTTGTAGTTCGCATAATTGCGAAAAACGGCCGTTTTTGGCACATTTGTGAACTACAACTTAGCTTGTCGCAATTATGCCATGTATTGTATACTAACTAGCGCGTGAAAATGCTACTTTATACTTTTTTCTAATTTAATTTAAAACCCGGGTTAACCCGGTCCTTAGCGAAAGTGGATCTAAGCTAACCACATAAAATATTATTACTTACATTACCTTTCATAAATGTAATCTACTCGTATATCTATTTTGTACAAAATTAATATTGACATTGTAAAAAATTATCGCGGGGTTAATTGAAAAGAACCATCTGTCATGCAAGTGGTGTTATGGGAGGCATGGGAGCTTCACCCATGCCTTTTATTTTTATTTGTATAAGGCTGAAGGCACACTGGTAGCTATTCTGGTTTAAATCGAAGCCCAAATCAAGTGTCTTATTCTGTAAACAAAAACTACCCTACCCTACTAACATTTAAGGCTGTTCTGTGATTATTGCATAGTTATTTTCACATTATTAGATCGGATTACTTTATTTTCACAATGATGAACAGGTTCGATCAATCGGCTCCTTCAGTGTTACATCGCAGCAGGTAATTAGACGATCATATTTGTTTACAAAATAAGACACTGTTTCGTGTGTACAATAAAGAATAAAGACACTTGATTTGGGCTGCGGTATACGTACCCTACACTTTTTAATTTAAACTAAAGAGGTGTCTCAAAGCATTTGCTATCTCTTTCGTAATTTGAGACAGAATATTGTCTTTATTTTATTTTATACATATTAGAAAGAAACCCTGCTACTGTGGCGAAGATTTAAAGATAAAACTCGTTTATACTTTATTCAAATAAATCATGGTTAATTTGATCATTATTGCTGTTTGTGCCATTATTACATTGTTTAAATCTTGTCATGTAAACATTAACTAAGTAAACACCTTTTGCCATAATTAGTACCTATTAACTAATAGAGTCCCGGTAAAGTTTGGATATCCACATCTGCTGTTCCGTACAACCATTTGATTGAATTAGCGCCACTTATAACGGTAAACGTCCACGTAATGGCCACGTCCTTGCAAATGTCTATGCCTGCTCGACATTTATGCTGCTTATTTTAATTTTTCCACTACTCTGACCTGCAGGAAATATTCAGTAGATTGGCAAATCTACTTACGTCAGCCGAACCTCATTCTCGATCGCTCAGTTCAGTTGCGAAGATATAAATACATTGCAATATAATTGTCATTGCGTCGACTTTCACCCACTTGCGGTAATGCAAACGACCTCCGTTATAATCGGGCAAAGGAACTCCGCTTCCGACACGAACCGCGCAGTTCCCGGAGTTAGAACGGCTCGTAAATACTTCTGATACAGCTGACCCCGCAGACAATGGACATCCACCGCATTGTCTGAATTTGTCTGTCCTATTGTGCCCGCCGCCGCCGCCGCCGGCCGGCCAGACGCGCCACGTGAATGGGACAAGTTCACACCGAGCCCTACATTAGACAACCGACGAGGATGCACATAGCCGACCGGCGCAAGTAGGACAGAGACGCGCAAAGATCTGCGCGAGCGGACAGTCTGAATTACCGCTGCTCGAGTTTTGTTTTGAGGTGAGGCCAGTCGCTCCGCGGGCGGCGCACGAGTCGAAGCGCTCCCACGTGGCACCTACTCGTCGCTGTAACATGACCGGCTCGCATTTCGATACGCGCCGCGCCTCGCCGCGCTCGCCTCGATAACATCGGATCGGACACTCGCGCGAAGTGACATGTGATGTGAGCGCTCCCGTACGCCCATGGGAGCGCGGACCGAACAAAAAAGCCGGCCGCCGATGTCTACCCCTCCCGGCGACAAAAAAGGGACAAAAAGGCTATTCCTGGAATGCGCACATGTGGATGCGGGGTAAACGCGGGTGCATTTTGACGCAGTCTCGCCGCGATGCCCCGGAGGAGCAAGTGGGTGCACCTGGTGGCCGGGGTCGTCGCCGGCCTCACCCTCGGCGTGTTCCTCAAGCTGTGTCTGCGGACCTCCGCGCGCGCTGGCCTGCAGAGCTGCGCGCAGGCCGACCGGCTCGCTGCGCCGGACCCCCTCGCTCTAATAGATCTCCAGGCGAACGAGACTGTCGAGAACTCGAACCGGACTCTAGTGTTCGTCGGTGTGATGACAGCGGAGCAGTACCTCCAGACCAGAGCGAGGGCTGTGTTCGAGACCTGGGGCCAGGACTTGCCGGGACGCATTGCGTTTTTCAGTTCAGAAGTGTCGCGGGCGCCCGGGCTGCCTCTAGTTCCTCTGCGGAGTGTGGACGACAGTTATCCTCCGCAGAAGAAGTCCTTTCTTATGTTGTTGTACATGTATGAGAACTACGGGGATAGGTTCGAGTGGTTCATGCGTGCTGATGATGACGTGTACGTGCGTGGTGATAAATTGGCCGAGTTTTTGCGGTCGGTGGACAGTAGGAAGGCTCATTTTATTGGGCAGGCTGGGCGGGGGACCAGCGCGGAGAGGGATGCTTTGTCCCTGGATTATAATGAGAACTTCTGTATGGGCGGTCCCGGCGTGGTGTTCTCCCGGGAGACACTGCGGCGAGTGGCGCCACACGTCAAGTACTGTCTCAAGCACCTGTACACGACGCACGAGGATGTGGAGCTGGGCCGCTGCGTCGCCAAGTTCGCTGGCGTGTCCTGCACATGGAGTTATGACGTAAGTACTTTGGATGTCTGTATTCACACTTCTGTTGCGTGTTTAGTTAACTTTGAGGCTAGTCATAGAAAGTTTTGAGTATGAGTTGAGTTCGGTCGTAAAACTGTCGATTTTTATACAATTTGGACAGTCGTAAATGCGCGCTTACGCTAAGTTCGTGCTCAAAACTATCTAGGCCTGACAGTTATAATACTAGTGCCATTATTTTTTTTATAACTTATTAAGTTATTACTGTAGCAACAAAACAGCACTTTTACCTAGGTTAGTTTTATAAAATAATTCTGACAGGTTTAAAAATGTTACCTCCCCTTTCTTACACTAGCTAGTTATGACAAGGATTGGCACTACTTTTAGAAATGTCAAAGTTAGCTCAGAATAATATCTACTTAGTAAAAGCCTACGACATAGTTTTAATTAACTACTTACCGCTTGAAATTGACAAAATGCTATCGTCACTACTTGAAGTACCGATAGCGATTTTGATAATCCATGATATGAACAGGTAATTAAAGCTAAAACCAACGAAATTAATATCTATATCTACTTTATCTAAAACCTCGTCTATGATACTGCGATCAAGGGCTGTCAAAGTGCGGTTATCCTTTTAATCCCACTTAAGGCCAGTAGCTATAAAAACTGCTAAACGGTGGTTTAATTTGTCAGTTGCTGAGCCACCGATTCTGTTATTAAACAAAGTACAACTTTCATCATTTCATCTTTTCATAGACAGCGATCACAAAAATTAGCGTGAGTCGGTTTTACAAACGTCAAAATTGTATGAAATCTGACAGTTGTAAGACTGAACTCAATTTCAGTTCGCACTTGAAACTATCTATATCTGACGTCAAGTTTATAGCTAATGGTCCAAGTTTAGGAATTATTTTAGCCTTACATAATTTTTTACGAAGGCCCGTATTAATAAATCACTCTCAACTCAAAAGTCAATCTTGAGAACGACCTCAAGATGGCGTTCCTATTAATTAAGGTGCGCGTTTAGGAGTCCGGTATCACGTGAGTAAAGCCGAAACTCAATTGAGAGAACAGTCAAACTCACTCTTGAGAACGTATTTGCTGATTGCAGGCGAACCGTGACGTTTACAGTTTACTTCAGGTCTTCCACTTGAGAAAGACATCAATAAATGACATACTTGAGAGTGCATCAGCTGAATTTGCTCTTGAGGGCGTATTTCAGCTCAAGACTATTAAAATACGGGCCTTAAAGTTAGGTAGGTTAGGTTATAAAACCAGTGTGGACCTACCGCTCAGAATGGCATACTGAGAACCCTGGCATCAGCCCCGTGGTTCACTAGAAATCAAGAAATACACGAATATCTGAACTTTTCAACAGTCAGGCAGGAAATTAGCAACAAGATAGAGCGATACAAGGAACGGCTCGGAAAACATCCAAACCAATTTGCTGTTGAATTGCTAGACACTTCAAGATGTCCAAAAAGACTAAAACGGAACGAATTTCTTGCTTGTCCCACCAAGCAGTAACACATGAGGGGAGCTGCATTGCTGAATGTAGCGCCTACATACTACCTGACATTCAGCACATCTGATAAAAGTCCATATGGACTCATGGCAGATAAGCAAGGAAAAAAAAAGTTAGGTAAGTATTACCTACTCGTACATACGTATTGAACTCATGTCATGACCTACATATTAGTAAAAACGCCACTCCATATTGCCGATTTGTTTATCGATTCAGCGATAATAAAATACGTGAGGCGCATCAATGTGTCCGATAAAAATATTTTGTTGCAAATAATACTCGTATTAGCCTACACAGAATGAGCCCGTTTATTCGAATTGAAATAATATTTTGTGTGTCATGCTTAAAATTGTCTGAATTTCGCTAAGGTACAATTATGATATGATTAGGTATGAGCTATTAAGGCTGAGTCTGAGTTCGGTCTTGCAACTTAATCTCAGCCTCAGAGTCAATTTTGAGCGCGAGCTAAGGTCGTGATTCTTAGACAATTTTGAGCATGACATACATTATACAGGTGGGAGATGGGTGCAAAACTTTTTTTGGAAAAAAAATGAGAGACAACCATGGGTCTAAATGGACCGTGCTAGCATCGCCTTAAACCTTTGCACCCAAAATCACTATGTTATTACTTACATATTGGTCAAATCTGTCCATGACGCTGCCATCAATAACTAAGCACGTAGACGCATAATGCAAGAGACTCGACAACTTTGGCATTCGCGAAGGCTTCCTATTTATTTATTTATTTATTTTATTAATGGACCCGACAGTTCGTCATTTGCCAATTTCATGTTACAGAAAATTCAATATATTCAATAGTATTCTATCTTCCTCCAGGGGAGTCGCAGTAGCGTCTTCACCCTGGGTAGCCGCGTCTTCATGCCTTCATCCAGAGGAGACGCCGTAGCGTCATCACTCTGGACGAAGCAGCTCGACAGTCACGTTCACTCCCGAGCTTGTAGCGGGAACTCTTGATAAAAGCTACTTCAGATCTTGCATAAATAATTCAATAACTTCACCGTACTGTCATTCGCGAACATTTTCTGATTAATTTAACGTGATATTAAACACAAAATAGTCCCTGTAGACGTTAAAAGGAAAATTATCAAATAATTTCGCAACCGTCGTTTCCCGCCGTTTTCAAGAGAACACAAGGCTTCCTATTTCGCAGTTGAAATTGAAATAACTGAAGAAGCGTTTATTCTAATGCCACTTTGCGATCATGAAGCATGTATAATAGGATAGTCGAAATGTCACACACTCGGTGTAGCATAATAACTGCTAGTTTACGCTATGTGAGTTTAGTTTTGGGCGTAGGTAAGGAATGCGTAGATAGAGTCGTATCGATAAGCCTGAGCACCAACGATTTTTATTAACGCTAAAGTCCTGTCAAAGTCAGATTTTTGCACTAAGGGATGAGGGGTTGCTCTCATATTTACACTGAAGAAGAATCTTGGTGCCTTCCACTACAGAGATGTTCGTTGGCTCCACTCGGACGATGGGAGGATCTGTAAACGTGAATTATAAAGACATTAATGCATATCATCGCTCACTGCATTAGCTTATTATCAAGGGGCTCGTACGCCAGTTGCGAGTACACGTTGAAAATGATCGTACAAGTTAAGCAACGTTGGGCGAGGTCAGGACCTGGATGGGTGACCGCTAGTGACACTTTCATATGTTTCCCTCCGTGCCTCGGGGCGCACGTTAAGCAGTTGGTCCCGGTTGCTGTCGCTCGGCCATGTCAGAGGCATACGAGCGGCCTGAATAACTCTGACAAATAGTCGAAAAGTCGTTTGTTGTCAGTTGAAAAGTCCCTTGGCGAAAAATAGAACAAAAAGGTCATTCGCGCAGAATTGAGCAATAGTTGTAGGTAAAACGTTGCTGCTCGCCTTTCTGTTGCCTTTATAGACAGCCATAAAATATACGAAAAAAAAGTTGAGCAAAAAAAGTTGGCAATCTGAGACCAGGATTCCTACATTCTCAATTGACCAGATTCTCAATTCAGCAGATTCGCAACTAACCAAAAGTACACTTAAAAACAAAAATGCAAAAACTATATGTTCAAGCAACAGCATTGCCCATGGTCCACCTACGTAGTTCACCTGGGGGACATTTTTTGGCTGTGGTACACCCAGGAGAACAATTCTAACATTTTGGCAGTTGCTAGACCGAGTTCAATTTCAATTTCCGCTCAAAATTAAGTTGAAGCTCTTCCCTTTGTACGGTCAAATACAGAGAAAAGTAAACATAATAGTACTTGTACTATTATATATTCTGTGATAATAGTCTTAAAGTTAAGGCGCTATATGGTTGTCAAAAGCAAGAGTGAGACACAAGATGCCCCGCAGGGGTGAAGAGCACGGCGCAGTGTCTCGATATTCGAATTTTGGCAGAGAAATAAAAATACGCCAACAAAAATTAGATATTTTTAAAACAAGCTCTCGTATTTATACCCTAGTACCCTACATTTTGATATATATTTTGTATGACTAACTATTTCGGTTTAGATATAATTTTCATTTTAAAAGACATGGTATGTTTGCGATTTTTTTTTCTATCGAGTGAAGTTTGTCAATCGTGTATCGGTATTCATCAGTCTCTAAATATACACCCCAAGATTGCTTTATATTTTTTTCAGACGTTTAATTTTAGTAGTTAGTGCCGTAGCCTTCGTAGAAAAACTGAAAATACGCGCATACGAAGCCTTAAATGTTTGTCAATAAAAACCGACCCAGTGCGAGTCGGACTCGGACCAATCAGATTTCGTTATTTCCACATCTCGCCGCTTAGGAGAAAGAACGACAGGTTGTTCAAGACATATCTCTCGTTTCCTCTCCGCTTTGGTGGAAACCGGCCCCCTTATCATGAACTCTTATAGCAGGATTACTTCAATAATACTTTGTTATTTTGTAACATGACGACCTTATTAAGCTTACTTTAAGGTCGTCATTGTACGAAATGCCTTAGACCGCATAGGTACCTATCTCCCGCTAAACAATAGCCGGGCGCACCCAAATAGAGTGCGTCAAAGTAACTCGATGTGAACAGTTAGCGTTACTTAACCGTACCACTTTCGTTGTTATCCAATTGCGAGTGAACTAAACTAATTGAGAAACCGTGGAAACAAGACCGCACGGGCAATTAATGCTTTACGGCATAGCCAGAGATTCGTAGACAGTTTTGAGTGCAAGTTTAGCGTAATATCGCTCTTACAACTACTGTCAACCGTCCGTTATATGTTTGTCAAAAGCAAGAGTGATACAAAAGATGCCTCGCAGCGGCAGAGTGAAGAGCACGGCACAGTGATTTCATATTTGTATTTTTAAGAATTTTGGCAGGGAAATAAAAATACGGCAAAAAAAACAGATTAAAAAAAATTAAAAGCCAACTAGGGTATACAGCTTGGTATGATGTTAATAGAATGTCTTAATTCTTATACATATATACGAAGATAACCTTACCTAAACCTACGCACAACCCTCCCAAACCCCTAAACGAAATAACTCGACGGTCCACGTAATAATGGAGTTATGCAAGGGAATCCTTGCTAAGAGCACAAAACTTCACAAACACGACTTCTTTCGAGCACTCCAATTAATAGAAACGTTCGCGGACATCTGATTAACTTTAACGTGATCATTAGTCAATAAATACCGCTGAAACTATTTAATTCGAATTTTCACAAAAAGTAGCTAATGTCGTTACGCGCGCTTTTCAAGGAATCCATAAATAATGTAAAAACAGTGTGTGTGTTTTCTTTCGTCAGTCTGGTAAAACCTTGGCAAAGGCATTGAATAAACGATGAGCCCAAGTTTGTAGTATGTTGTGTACAATACAGCACTAGCATGTAATTAAGCGTTATACAAATATGAGCGAATGTCAAGGCCGCAACCTGTTTGAATGTAGCGTTGATACAACGCGACAGACGGACGGGGTCGCGGGTTCAAATCTCGTGTTTGCATAATTTTAATTTGTAATGACCTAATGACTGTTGCTATTAATATCTAATCAGTAATTTGAAGTAGCAGTGGGTTGGTCACATCTGTCGTAGAACCGTGGGGTGGAGGGTTCTCTGAGCGACAGGCTAGCGATGAATAAACTTATGAATTACCTACATATCACAGACGGGATTTGTATTACCACAATGAAATGATTAAAATTGTAGGCATTATGTTTGTATTATTCTGTAATTGTTGTGTTTTATGTACAATAAAGTGTATTTGAATTTGAAATGATCTCTGGGATGCTATGCCCGGGGTATGTTTCGGCGAGTATTTGTATTGACGACCGAACGTTATGATCTTTTTTAGGGTAATAAGGAACCCTTATAGGATCACTTTGTTGTCCGTCTGTCTCTCTGTCTGTCAAGATCTATATCTGAGAAACGCGTGGACGTATCAAGTTGAAATTAATACCAAATACTCAGGTTTGCAGCCTTGTGCAGCCGTGAAAAAATCTAACTTCAACGTCAACGCGATCAAAAGATACGGCCGTTTATGTCGCATTTTATTAATATTTTATTTTGTATGAAGAAAAAAAACCAAAACCTATAGGGTACTTCCCGTTGACCTAGAATCATAGGAAAACGTACAAAAACTTTTAAAATAGATATTTTGATTCGCAAATTGTACAAAACTTTGTTTTAAACCAATAATTTTAATAAAAAACGGAGATATTTTTACATTTATTCGTTATCTTGTACAACTTGCGGTTAATGGTGGGGCAGGATCTGGCATTGTCATTTGGCAAGAAGCTAGGTCTTATAGCACAATTAAAGGAAAAAATCCGAAAACTGTAGTTACATATAATAAAAAAATCTTTTTACAAACTTATTTATATTTAGTTAAGGGGTTAAGTTGCGTTGTACGGAAACCTCGGTGCGCGAGTCCGACTCCTACTTGGCCGTTTTATTCTATTTTTATTGTCATAAGATTTCAACTCGTGATTTAAGTGTCATTGCATTAGTGCCGCGAGTGTACGGTGGAACACAGATAAAGGTGTACAGGAGAGTTTTTAATGTTGAGATATTCTCAAAAACTACTTGACCTATTGCAAAAATTCTTTTACTGTTAGATAAATAAAAGTTAAAACTATGTAACTGTAAAATAATTATTAAATTCGGTCCATCAGTTTTTGAGAAAATCCCAACCTTATTGAGGCCCCCTGTATACTTATCTTCGACTGTACACAGGTCACTTAGAATGTTAGCTGTGTAGCACTGGACTGGGTGGAGTGGTGGGCGAACCGGACAATCCAACCGGCACCCAATACGACACTTTATGTAGATTCCTCAGACACTCGGGTTTATGGAAAATACCTGCCACAGAATAAAATATAGTCTTATGAAAAACCCACGGACGACAATGCGGAGTGGAAGTTATATCAACACGAGTCTGTAAAATTAGAATGGTTTGTGACAAATTCAAATAACAATGCCAGATTTACTGTATGCACGCTGTCCGCTACGAGACGGCCAGTGTAGTAGGACAGAACTTGTATGATACAAATTCTTATTAGTCAATAGTGACAAAATAATTATATGTATTGCTATGTTCTTTGTTATATGTGTATGCTGTCTTTAATAAAATTCTTTTATTCTTATTATTCTAGATTCAGCCCCACCATCACCCGCAAGTTGTACAAGACAACGAATAAATGTAAAGATATCTCCGTTTTTTATTAATATTATTGGTTTAAAATAAAGTTTTGTACAAGTTGCGATTCGAAAACAACAACTTAATTAAGAATTCAGAAAATTGTAAGAAATCGAAGCGATTTATTCATTGTTTTTGTTATTCTTCTATAGGAATTGCGAGAGTAGTAGAAAATGCTTATGATTATGCAATATGAAACCTGTAATAAGTCCCCAACAAAATGATATATAAGCTTCAATGGTCACGTAGGTGACCAAAGGTGGGGTAAAACTCCATTGAAATGTGGCAATGTCTTTTTCTAATTACGATTTGAGAATGCTTCAAATGACGATCAAACCATTTAGATTCTAGAGAAGTGATCCGATCTAATAATGTGAAAATAACTATGCAATACTCACAGAACAGCTTAAAATGTTAGTAGTTTTTTGTTTACAAAATTATACCTTGATTTTTGCTTCGTTATTAGTTATTATCCTACGGTATCCCACTTTAATGTAGCAGACTAGTTCGGCCTCTACATAGGGAACCGGTTCAGAGTTGCTCCGACTTCGGACACGAGAGCAGTTTTTGCGTATACCTCGGTACCGGCTATTTACAGGCACAGAATATAGCAAGTTTATTGAGGTAGAGTTCTTAAATAAAAACATGTTTTATAGGTAGAGTCGATATAGGTAAGAGCAAGTTTGTTGAGGTAGAGTTCATAAAAGATTGGTTTTAGTGTGGTAGAGTTGATATGAGAGCAATTTTATTGAGGTAGAGTAGACACAATAACAAGTTTGTTGATGTAGAGTTAATACAAGAGCAAGTTTATTGAGGTAGATAGGTTCATAAAATAGTAAGTTTTTAATGGTAGAGATGATATAAGAGCGATTCCGAGGTAGAGTTGATACAAGAGCAAGTTTATTGTGGTAGAGTTTATAAAAGAGAAAGTTTAGTGTGGTAGAGTTAATAAAAAAGTAAGCTTGTTAACGTAGAGTTGATACTAAAGTAACTTTATTGTGGTAGAGTTTGATTCTTCTTCTTCTTGAAGTGCCTCTCCGCTAGCGGAGGTTGGCTGTCAGCTCCGCGTACTTGTCCCTGTCTTGAGCGAGCCGGAACAGCTGTTCAGCGCTCGCGATGCCAGGACAGTCACGAATATTACGGAGCCAAGATTTTTTCCGACGTCCAGGGTCCCGTTGGCCGCTATTTTGCCCATCATAATCAGTTGGAGAAGTTGGTACCTGTCGTTCCGGAATATGTGTCCTAGATACCCAACTTTTCTCTTTTTGATGTCTAGCAATAATTCACGAGACTTGCCCATCCGCTCCAATACTCGAATATTCGTGACTTTGTCGATCCATCGAATTTTGAGCATGCACCGGTAGCACCACATTTCAAATGCCGCTAGTCTTTTGCAGGTTTCCTCTTTAAGAGTCCATGCTTCACATCCATATGTGACCATCGGCCAAATGTAGCACTGAAGGAGTCTTGAGCGGAGTTTCAGGTTAACGCTACGGGAGCAAAGGATCTTTTTCATAGAGTTTGATACAATAGCATTTATTGAGGTAGATCAAGCTTATTACACACACGCTACACGTTTTCTATACAGGTATTATTGTTTGATTAGTATGCAAGCCTCTTCCTTCTAAGGTAGGTCTTGCTTCCTTTCTAAGGCGCGTACTTTAGGCCCCCTGTCCCTTTCTATCTTAACCTTTTTTAACGAAGTGTGAAAGGGATAGCAACACGATTTAAGGGAAGTGGGGTTTAACTAGGTTTATGGTGGCACTTCACTTGGCTATTCGTATTCGCTATTAGTTGTTTGTCGTATTTGTCAAATACTTGACGTACGGACAACAGCAGATCAATGGTAACACTTGCAGTACGATTTAAATCTTACGACGCAGATAATAAGAACGGTCCAAAGTCCAAAGCGTTACACTTGATCTGCTGTTAGCTGTATTTTTTATTATTAATGGACTCGACTGGTCGACTTTTGCCAATGTCATGTTACAGAAAATTCAATATATTCAATAGTCTTCTATCTTCCTCCAGAGGAGTCGCTGTAGCGTCATCACTCTGGACGAAGCAGCTCGACAGTCACGTTCACTCCCGAGCTTGTAGCGGGACTCTTGATAAAAGCTTGAAACTTCAGATCTTGCATAAATAATCCAATAACTTCACCGTCATTCGCGAACATTTTCTGATTAATTTAACGTGATATTAAACACAAAATAGTCCCTGTAGACATTAAAAGGAAAATTATCAAACAATTTCGCAACCGTCGTTTCCCGCCATTTTCAAGAGACCAGTGAAGTGCAACCATTATGAATAACAGCAAATGTCATTGCCACTCAATAACGTCTTCTAAGTAAAGGACAAAGTAACCCTTTGAGAGACTGTCCGCGCATCTTTCGGGATTGTGGCAAAAAGTGGCACAAAGGCAACTTGTGTCGTCGGATCCGGTTCAAGTTTCGGCCCGCTTTGATCACATGTGTGGACAATCATTATTTTTGATGTATTACCGAGAAAGGCAAGGATACTAAGAATGATCAAATTCTGCATTTAGATGAAATAGATTAGCCGCCTTTGGGCAACTTAGTTCCGCCAAGTTATTAACTAAAAGTATGGCATTTTCACGGAATCTTCTGGCATGATGGCCGAGTCTCATTTCCATGAATCTCATTTTTCGTAAAAATAAATCCCTAGATTTATATTTGCGGTTTGCGGTTTAAGATATTTATTTCTCTAAAAAAGGATATAATCCACTTAACTTAGGAAAATACAAAATATATGATAAATTTTAAGTGTTCAACAATAAGCACGGAACATTCCGAATTAAGATTTTTAGTGTGGGTAAAAGTGAAAATGAATACAGAATATAGTGATACAATACAATCCAATCGAACAAAACAGAGGTATGGCTTCCATTACATATCGATTCTAGTTGCTATGAAGTTATATTCTATTGCTAATAACTATATTATTATCTAAACTCTGAAAAATCGCTCAAAAAATGTTGCTTTAGTTTCCTTCTGAATGAAAGGAAGGACTTAGTGTCTTTTAAAGCGTTTGGCAAGTTATTATATAGCTGTACACCCTCATACATTATATTTTTCTTTCCATAAGTCTTTGTTCGGGTTATTTGTATGTGGATGTCGTTGGCTCGCCTCAGCGTACGTTTACAGAATTGTGACTTTTTTATAAAAGATATTTGTGTATGTATTTTTTTTTTAATTATTTTACGTATAAATATGCAAGTAGATATTATATTTATACATTTGCGTCAGAGTCATCAATTGGGTTTCCTTATAAACAGTCCTTGTCGAAGTTAAGTAATCATAATGGAATAGGAGTTTTATTATTTTATTTTGTGCTATTTGTAGACTCTTTATGTTTGTCCTGGCAGCGCAACCCCATATCTCGATTAAATAATCTATATGTGATTTGACTAATGAATTATAGATGATATACCTGACTGATTTGGGGAAGCAACGCACTGTTCCACGGAGGACAGCCATTAGGGCTCCCGCACACGGGCCACCGGCCACAACCACAAAACGCCGCCACTGGCATATTTCCTGTAATTTTCATACATTTTATATGGAGTCGCCGCACACGGTTGGCGCCGGTGGCGGCCACACGCTACAAGCTTCTAGCTTCTCGTGGCGGCGTTTGTGGCTGTCGCGTGTGGCCCGTGTGCGGCGACACTTAGGGATGTTATTTTCGAGCAGACTTTTTCTATGTGGGGCTTCCAAGTCAATCGACCATCCAAAATGAGACCAAGATATTTTTCAGAGTTCACTTTTCTCAATGGTTCTTTATTGACGGTCAGAGGTTGGAAATTGGGTATTATATTTTACTTTTTTATTTTATTTTTATATTTAAAAAATAATGACACTTCTACATCGATCTCCTATAAACAACTAGATACACAAAGGTCTTATCTTATCTTATCCTGATTGGGTGCCAATGTGGCGGCACTTCGACCCATTGGGATCTTTTGTGCTCTCCCCTTTCCTTTATGCTCCTTCCTCCTCCCTAAAGATATAACTCAGTAGGTCCGCTATGCAGCTCATGGGAAGGAGCCTGTAGTCTTCTGGTTCCGGATAGGCCGACCCCAGGAGACTCATTCGCTTTCTAGCCAGTGAGTCAAACACAAAGGTCTTACTAAAACCATTTAAAAAAATGTCCAAATAAGGGTCCATTGTTAACGTCCAATAAAGCAAATGAGGGGTCCATTCATCCGTTTGGACCTTCTATGTGCTCGGGCATTTTTAGAAGGCAGACTGTGTATCTAGTTGTTTATAGGAGATCAATGCACTTCTACCATAGCTTCTTTTTACATTTTGGCGCATTTTCTCGCATATTTGTATAAAAATGCAAGAAAACCAAAATAGGGTACTTCCCGTTGACTTAAAATCATGAAATTTGACAAGAAGCTAGGTATAGCACAAGTATAGAAAATAATCTGAAAACTGTAGATTATAAATTATATTCCTTCAAAAATATGTTTTTTTGTTATTACACACTTATACTTGCAGATGATCAACTAATCAGGAGTATGTCGATGTATGGACATAATATTTTGATAATGGCAAAGATAAGTTGGTTTCTAAATCTAGTTTATCTTTTCGCACAGCTTAACTTGCGGAGTAGTATCACGCCCATTCTGTTGAATGCAGTTGTTGGTTCGTCTAAGCTTAGCTTATCCTCACAGGCACGTCACTATGTAGGGGACGAGATAAGATAATCGGCGCCAAATCTTGCGGGCGACTGATAAGGAAATGTAATATTTTAGGGTTGGCAAAGTCTGTCTAGAAAGACAGATTTCGACAACATCTGACTAGAAGGTCATTGGTTCTCTTGAAAATGGGAAACGACGGTTGCGAAATTATTTGATAATTTTCCTTTTAATGTCTACAGGGGCTATTTTGTGTTTAATATCACGTTAAATTAATCAGAAAATGTTCGCGAATGACAGTATGGTGAAGTTATTGGATTATTTATGCAAGATCTGAAGTTTCAAGCTTTTATCAAGAGTTCCCGCTACAATAGGCCAGTCATTAAAGGAGTTGACCCTAGCAGTAACTCATCTATCTATGAAATTTGGCACAGTGATAGAGTACCATATGTAGATTGGAATTGACATAGAATCCAATAATTTGTAGAAACGGAAGTTAGGTATTTTCAAGGTCAAACTTAAATTACGTGGTATCAATTACAGGAAAATTGCTCTATCCAAAATGCTTTTTTTACAAGTTTTAGTTACCTATAGGCATGTGTTCACAGAATATCCAACCATATTTCCATATGGAAATATATATATTTTAATAAAATGTTTTTTTTTGCCGTAATTTCCAAGGGATAATTACTCACTCCAATTTCTATTTAATTATGTATTTAAAATATTACTTTCGAAAGTAGTTATGAATATCCAATAAAAAATCCAGACCGAAAAGCGTTATCCAGAAATTGACGAAAAATGGGGGTTTCCAAAAATGCTCAGCCCGATTTTTCTTGTCATTATGAACAGACTATCTTATTAAAACTGCTTTTCAAGTTTTCCAATAAAAAATGCAGGCGAAGCACAAAATATCAAATAGAGTTGTATTCAAATATTTCTAATCAACGCGGCGGTGCATGCGCCACTGCGCGCGGATCGCTACTGCGGCCGATTAACAACCTTATTCCTATTACACGTACAGAACAGCGGGAACGCGGACGAGAAATTGGACGGAGCGAAGGAGACATTTGGAGATGGGATTCTGTTGTCTACTCATATACAAATAAGGTTAATTGTAGATTAACTCTTTACTAAAGTCCAGTAAAGATCCATGCGGACAAGCGTTTTCTAGAAATCGACGAAAAATTAGAGTTGAGAAAAATGCTAAGTTCGATTTTTCTTATCATTATGAACATACTTACGATCTTAGTCGAACTGTTCTTCAAAGTCAAAGTCAATTTATAATAAACCTTATTCCTATACAAGTAGAAAATATCTATCGCATCGGTAACGTGGACTGGAAGTTGAACAAATATTTTGGAGATAGGATTCTGTACTCTATCTACAGTTATACGAATAAGGTTTATTTTAGGTTAACTCGTTACCGAGTGGTGAAAGCTCGACCGACCTACGCCAACATGCACATAACCATTCTAATCTAGCCCGTATCATCGGCGCATAAGTACGACAACATTTCAAGGTTAGTACGGACATAGCAAAACAAATGGTAACACTTGCAGTACGATTTCAACTCTTACGACGCAGATAATAAGAACGGTTCAAAGTGTTACACTTGATCTGATTTTGGAATGTTTTAAGTAAGCTCGACCGACACAACAGTACCTACGCCAACATACACAAAACCATTGTAATCTAGCCCGTATCATCGGCGCATAAGCGCAACATGTCAAGTCAAGGTTAGTACGGACAAAAGCAGATCAATAGTAACACTTTCAGTACGATTTCAACTCTAACGACGCAGATAGATATATAGATTGGAGCGGTCCAAAGTGTTACAACTTGATGTGTTTTTATGTGTACTTACTAGGTACCTACTACGTGGAATGTTTAAGTAAGCTCGACCGAGACGATAGTACCTACGCCAACAAACACAAAACGTAATCTAGCCCGTATCATCAACGCATAAGTACAACAACATATGTCAAGGTTAGTACGGACAATGGCAAAACACTTTTTTTTCGCCGTGGGATCTCGTTTGGTGTGCGTGTATCAAATTATTTCTTAAAATTATAATTATCTGTTATATAAAACCCTACTGTATTGTGATATTATTAGAATCAAAATAGATTATCAGTCAATAAGTGATTCAGCGGAACGGTGCGCCGTGCTACATGCGATCGGACCCCCCTCACCCCCTCGAGTAACAAAGACAGCTTGTTATTTTTCAACTCGCTCGCACATCGACTACGGGTATATTTGCGTGCGGCATAGGTCTTATTACTTACGTCATACTGACGACTACAGCTAAGCAAATTTAAATTCTACACTTGTACGATGAGCGTGAGATATTCACCTACTAATAATATGTAATCGCAACTGCAACCACAAAAATCTAGAAGTGAGGGTGATCTGCCTAATATACTAGCCAAATTCCAAACACAATTAATTTTTCAATTCGACGAATTGATAACCTCCTCCTTTTTTTGGAAGTCGGTTAAAAATACAAAATAAAACACGAAACAAAATACAAAACAAAAAATAAATAAAAAAAAACAATAAAAAAAATATATTTAGCTAAGGATCGAACCCGGAACCGCGTGCACGGGAGGCGACCGCTCCAGCCACTAGACCGATTCGTTCGCTGTTTAGCCCGGCGAAATTACCAAGCATATCTCATGCACCAGCGTGAGACATGAACGGACCGCTCCGTCTAGATTTCGACAAAATTGCAAGTAATCTAGTACAGACAGATTCCCAGCTCTCCTAATACACCTACTTCGGTATAAATGAGTTCAGAGTTTATGCTCAAATAAAATTCAAAGATAATTACAACAAAATGTTTGATAAAATACTAACCAAATTCGAAACACGATTAAAATAAAATACAAAATAAAACACGAAACAAAAAAAAAATATATTTAGGCTAAGGATCGAACCCGGAACCGCGTGCACGGGAGGCGACCGCTCCAGCCACTAGACCAATTCGTTCGCTGTTTAGCCCGGCGAAATTACCAAGCATATCTCATGCACCAGCTTGAGACATGAACGGACCGCTCCGTCTAGATTTCGACAAAATTGCAAGTAATCTAGTACAGACAGATTTCCAGCTCTCCTAATACACCTACTTCGGTATAAATGAGTTCAGAGTTTATGCTCAAATAAAATTCAAAGATAATTACAACAAAATGTTTGATAAAATACTAACCAAATTCGAAACACAATTAAAATAAAATACAAAATAAAACACGAAACAAACAAAAAAACATATATATTTAGCTAAGAATCGAACCCGGAACCGCGTGCACGGGAGGCGACCGCTCCAGCCACTCGACCAATACGCCCGCTGTTTGGCGTGGCGAAATTATCAAACACTATCTCATGCACCAGCGTGAGACATGAACGCGACTAGATTTCGACAAAATTGCAAATAATCTAGTATAGATTCACAACAGGGGCGTTTCTTAAAGCTGGAAGTAACATAAAAAAACACTAAGCGCCCAATTAAGTTAAAGACACTCTAAAGGAATCTCTGGGTTAGTTTATCCTAGACCCCGTGTCGCGAAGAAAACACACACTATATACTCAACTTATACAAGGCAATACGCATATTACATTTACTGCGTTCGTATGTTTCGAAACGATGACGATAATAATAATTAAATTGCGATGTTTAGATCAACCTCCCACATACATACATACATACATACATATATACATACATACATACATACGTATAGTACGGACAACAGCAGATCAATGGTAATACTCGCTCGCATTCGCACGATTTCAACTCTTACGACGCAGATAATAAGAACGGTACTTAGTCCAAAGTGTTGATCTTCTGTTAGCTGTACCTATTAACCTACTTGAAGAAACTCGCCCGCCGCGCGACCGGTTTTCGACGCCCCTCGCCCGCCTCGGGCCCCGCGCTGGCCTGCGCTTGATAGGTATTTCGAAATAATGGTGTTCCGCCTGGATATTTTGTTGGATTCTTTTGAAATCAGGTTATTTGTGGGTATCTCATTACAATTGTAAAAAATATCTGATAGAGTAATTTTCCAGAGATAGTTAAAAGACAAATTCTGTATAATGAATTGTTTCATTTGGATTTTTTTGTTGGATTTTCGTACTTATACTAGAAATAATAATTTGAAGGCATATTAAAAACAGAAACCGGGCGGAGCAATTATCCTATGGAAACTACGGCCAAAAAAGACATTTTATTAAAATACCTACACTTTCGAATTAAAAAGTAGTTTTACTTATGAATGTACAGAAGCACACTAATAAAATACAATTTATAGAAAAAGAATTATGACCATAACATTGTTCCAGAAAAAGATACGGTATAATGTTGAATTTCAATTGAAATAAGTAACTTCCGCCTCGAAATATTATTGGATTCTCTGACAATTGTTCTTATAAATATGCTATTAAGTATACAAAAAAGTTTCATCGATAGAGGAGTTATTGTTGGGGTCTCCATACAAACGCTCGCCAGAATGACTGGCCTACAAGCTCGGGAGTGAACGTGGCTGTCGAGCTGCTTCGTCCAGAGTGATGACGCTACGGCGTCTCCTCTCGATGAAGACATAAAGACGCGGCTACCCAGGGTGAAGAAGCTACTGCGACTACCCTGGAAGAAGATAGAAGACTATTATAAATTGATTTTTCTGTAACATGACATTGGCAAATGACGAACTGTCGAGTCCATTAATAAAATAAATTAAATAATTAGAAGGTCAAGGTCTTTCAATTAATAAACCTACTTTAATAACCTACATAGTGACCGCGACTTCAATCGTTATGGTTATCGTTTTCATTTTGACACTTGAACGATATACATTGCTGCGTTTCGTTGTCGTTTGTTAAAACTTGCAAAACCATAGCAGAAATGTATAGCGGTCATCTGTCAAAATGAAAGCGATTACGATAACGATTGGAAGTCGCGGTCACACCACTATGTAACGTGACCGATATACTTACAGTTTTGGCGCGCGATGAATTTGAGGTCGGTCTTACAATGTTAGATTTCATACAATTTTGACAGTTCACGTTCATGGACAGTGGCGGCATATGCCGTACTTTGAGTATTCGGAAAATGACAGTACGGCGTATGACGTAGTATTTTGATGCATTTAAAAAGACACAACGGCATCTCCCGCGGCGTTCGTAGGCGGTTTTCTTTGTGGAGCGGTCCCACTGTCATTCTGTGTAGAAAATAGGTATGTGTACTGTCAAAATAAAGGTTGTAGGTACATTTTTGTCGGTCTTGACACGCACATACTTAGAATCCCCCACGGTTATGACAGTAGTTGAGAATTTTCACTGTCATTTCGTAATTTCCCTACTGTCCATGAACGTGTTAAGACCGAGCTCACACCTAACAGTGTAATCTAAAGTTCTAAACTCGTTCACGGTCTGCCAAGTGGCTGGCGCTGGGCCGCTAATCTGGTCCGTAGTGGGCTCGCTGTCGGTTCACTGCCCTGTCTAATTAGTTCACGATCAAACGCCCGGTCCAGCAATGACTCAGACAACATTGGCACGACACACAGCTTAGCGGTGTTAGCAGTAAGACAACTACAAAGCATTAAACACCTCCCACATGCACACACAGACATACACACACGTAGATAGACAGACATAGACCCAAAATTTTAGTTAACCTTTGTTATCTATTTTATATTCATTTTTTATATATACTATTTGGTACATGTTTAATTGAAATTCATTTTGCGTCAATTATGTAATTGGCATTATATATTTTTATACATGTATTTTTTTCAAATGTAACATGCTGTATAACGACCTGTAAAAAAAAAAAACGAGGAGCTTCTAAATTGCTTCTCCAAAGACCTCAGTTTTACCGACTATGGGGTTATTAATAGCTATAAAGTTTGAGAGGTTACCTACACCATTGCGAATTACGTTTGGTCGAAACACTTTTCATCGAAAGTACTTTTTATCGATGCTACATTTGATCGATGGTACGGTTGATCGAAACCACGGTATCAGTTTCGTGTGTGCTTAGATTTTATAAGCTTCGTTTACATCTACAGACATTGAGCGTGTCCGGCACGTGGTGTGACAGAAAAAAACAACATTATTTTGCAATGTGTATGTCTGTGTCTTCGCAGCCGTATACGGTAGATATATAAATACGTTCTTAGGACTCATTGTATTGTAAGAAGAATATTTTGTCCACGCCACGTGCCGGACACGTTCAATGTCCTTAATCCTAAAGGATTAAAGCTTGATTTACATTGATGATTTAAATTGATGAACTATTTAATTAGTCCATCAATTTACTTAAACAAAAGATGAAGTTGAGCTATTTGTTGAGCGACTTTAAGAGCCTAGAGCCAACTAGCGCCGCCAATCTTAAAAAAATCATATCTTCCAATATAATCAATTTTATTAAAAAAGCTACGTTCACATTGTTTATTGCTATAAATATTATTTTTTAAATGCTTATTTGTAACGTGATTCAATGTAGGTAAGTTGTAGTTCACATAATTGCGAAAAACGGCCGTTTCTGGCACATTTGTGAACTACAACTTACCTACATTGAATCACGTTACAAATAAGCATTTAAAAAATAATATTTATAGCAATAAACAATGTGAACGTAGCTAATAAAATTGATTATATTGGAAGATATGATTTTTTTAAGATTGGCGGCGCTAGTTGGCTCATGTCAGCGCCTTAAGTTCTTTTACCTATGTTCGACATATTCGGAAGTTTTGGAACAACTAATTATACTGTCTCTCCTAACTACTGTGACAGCTTAGTTCCTCAGCTCATTGTAACTTATCTACGATGCTGGATAGATAAGAAATGTAAGTTTATTTAGAACGTTCAAATATGCATAATTCTTTTCTTGTTATTTTTATTTCCGCCCAGCGCAGCAATATAAATAATAAAAATAATTTAATACACGCGCTGCATTAAATTATTTGTCAAATGTCTAAATATATACTAATTATTAAATATTTCAATTGTTATGTTTTATGTTTATTAATGTATGAATGACTACAATTTTGTATTGGACATGTTCTGTAATAAAATTGTAATGAATAAATAAATAAATAAAACTATTCTTTCGAGTTCCCGTAAGACGTTCCACGAAAAATAAGACTTGGACGAATTGGTGCCCCTAGGCATTTTTCACACAGTAAAAGGCCTGAATATACAGGGTGGCCTTGAATTCATTCGACAAAATTAAATGGATGGTTAGGCTTGTGATATACATTAATTCTGCACAGCGTTTTCCATGAGCCAACTAGCGCCGCCAATCTTAAAAAAAATATCTTCCAATATAATCAATTTTATTAAAAAAGCTATTTACAAAATGTTTATTACGATAAATACTATTTTTAAATGCGTATTTATAACGTGATTCAATTTCGGTAAGTTGTAGTTCGCATAATTGCGAAAAACGGCCGTTTTTGGCACATTTGTGAACTACAACTTAGCTTGTCGCAATTATGCCATGTATTGTATATTGAAAAATAGTATTCATCCTAATAAACATTTTGTAAATAGCTTTTTTAATAAAATTTATTAAATTGGAAGATATTATTTTTTCAAGATTGGCGGCGCTAGTTGGCTCATGGAAGGCTCTTAAGTAAATTAAACAATATTCCCCATTTTAAAATAAATTACAATAAATCCAACTAAGTATCAAAAAAAACTTGATGTTAATCGTTACTGTATTGTATGTACTAGGTACTACTAGTTTTCATTTTCTGCAATGACTTCTTTCACTGGAATTTAACCTAATGGTAATTATTAACATTTTTAAGGTAATTGTGTGATTTGTGACGTAGGTACTTAGTTCAATTTTGTTTTGCAGTTTTGATTTCATAAAAAACCTTACCAATTTCATATCTATCATGAGTACAACTCCGAAAGACATTGCCACATTTCAATGGAGCTTTACCCCACCTACAAAACTACGTGACCATTTATGCTGTACCTATCATTTTAACCTGTAATAAGTCCCTTATTACAGGTTTCATATTGCATAATCATAATCAGTATCATTTTCTACTACTCTCGCAACTCCTATAGAAGAATAACAAAAACAACGAATAAATCGCTTCGATTTCTTACTATTTTCTCAATTAGTAATTAAACTGTTGTTTTCGAATCGCAACTTGTACAAAACTTTATTTTAAACCAATGATTTTAATAAAAAACGGTGATATTTTTACATTTATTCGTTATCTTGTACAGCTTGCGGTTGATGGTGGGGCAGAATCTGGCATTGTCATTATTAGTCGAATGTCTTCAAGGACACCCTGTAGAGGCCGATAGTCATAGTTTTGAGATCGAGCTGAGTTCTAGTAGAGTCGAACTATTCTAACATTTCCGGCAACTATGGTTTCACCGCAAAAACGCATCGTTGACGTCACACGACCTTTACAACGAATAATAACGGAGTTAATAATACTACTCGAAGCACACAGCTTAAACAAACGTGATTTTTGTCAAAATAAACAAGTCGGCTTAAGAGCGTTCCATGAGCCAACTAGCGCCGCCAATCTTGAAAAAATAATATCTTCCTACATAATCAATTTTATTAAAAAAGCTATTTACAAAATGTTTATTACGATAAATACTGTTTTATAAATGCTTATTTATAACGTGATTCAATTTCGGTAAGTTGTAGTTCGCATAATTGCGAAAAACGGCAGTTTTTGGCACATTTGTGAACTACAACTTAGCTTGTCGCAATTATGCCACGTATTGTATATTGAAAAATAGTATTCATCCTAATAAACATTTTGTAAATAGCTTTTTTAATAAAATTGATTAAATTGGAAGATATTATTTATTCAAGATTGGCGGCGCTAGTTGGCTCATTGAAGGCCCTTAAGGCCTCGTATGCGCGTATTTTCAGTTTTTCGATGAAGGCTACGGCACTAACTACTAAAATTAGACGTCTGAAAAAAATATATAGTAGGTAATCTTGGGGTGTCTATTTAGGGACTGATGAATACCGATACACGATTGGATAAACTTCGCTCGATAGAAAAAAATCGCAAACATACCCCTTCCATGCCATTTAAAATTAAAATTATGTCTAAACCGAAGTAGTTATTCATACGAAATATATATCAAAATGTAGGGTATTATAATTACGAGAGCTTGTTTTAAAAAAAATCTGATTTTTATTGGCGTATTTTAATTTCCCTGCCAAAATTCATCCAAAATCAATCAAAATACAATATGGAGTCACTGTGCCGTGCTCTTCACTCCGCTGCTGCGGGACATCTTCTGTCTCGCGCTCGAGTTTGACAACTCGCCGCTCCTTAAGGATTTTAAGTACCAACGTACAAAATTGGATTATAACGCACGCACGATTGCACGCCTCATAGTAAATGGTATTTACGTAGTCGTTAACGATCTAATATACCTACTCAGTAGCGGATTATCCTAAAGGCAAACTAGGCACGTGTCTAGGGGCGCGAGGTCATAAAGGGGCGCGCAAAGGCGTATAGTAAACGAAAACCCAAAATAAGTACCTACTTAGTACTTACAACGTTCATGGACAGTGGCGGCATAGGCCGTACTTTGAGTATTCGGAAAATGACAGTACGGCGTATGACGTAGTATTTTGATGCATTTAAAAAGACACAACGGCATCTCCCGCGGCGTTCGTAGGCGGTTTTCTTTGTGGAGCGGTCCCACTGTCATTCTGTGTAGAAAATAGGTATGTGTACTGTCAAAATAAAGGTTGTAGGTACATTTTTGTCGGTCTTGACACGCACATACTTAGAATCCCCCACGGTTATGACAGTAGTTGAGAATTTTCACTGTCATTTCGTAATTTCTACTGTCCATGAACGTCAAAAAAAGTCATAATATAAAGCTAGATTCGGACTGTGGTAAAACCTGCGTTTTCACGCCAGGCATTGCTACGAATTCGCTAATATTATGTCGTTTTCAGTGTTTTTGGTGATTCTAAATCCACCTTTAGAGCTTCCTAAGTGCGCCCAGTTTACTTCATTACACCTACATCGCTAGATTCTATAACAGAAGTTGGTAAGATATAAAAACCGAGGGGCGCCAATGAGGTGCTAGCCTAGGGCGCTGTCAACATTTAATCCGCCTCTGTACCTACTTACTGTAAGAACTCGTGGAATGCAATGGAGTAGAAGCATTGGCGAACATGATGCAGTGCAGCCCAAGTGGAATTGACTTTCGTTAAGGCCAGTAGAGTAAAAATATGTACTCAAAGATGGCCATGCGCGGGATCTACTAGAAAATGGCGTGCATGAAAGTCATGGATGTGTATCATCATCATCAGTCTATTTATATTGCCCCACTGCTCGGGCACAGACCTTCCCTTACATCGAGGGAGCTCGGGCCACGATCCACCACGCGGGCCCAGTGCGGATTGGCGGATTTCACATGCTTTAGATTTTTTTCTTCTTCTAGGGCATGCAGGTTTCATCACGATGTTTTCCTTCACCGTTTTGAGAGCACTCTGTAAATGTACGTAAGTTTTTCCGTCGAAAAAACCGAGGATAACTCATTGGTACATGGCTGCCCTAGCTGGGAATCGAACCTGGGACCTCCATATTGCAAGTCCATTGACCCAACCACTGAGCCACCGAGCTCTCTGTGTATGAAGCGAGATTATTCCAAGATCGCAGCGGGAATTATATCGTGTGCAACTACTGGAAACATACGTGGTTTTAGAACAGAATGTGTTAAGTTGTAAAACAGTATGTTTACAAATATTTGGAATAGTTCCGTTGACCTTCTGGATAATACTCGTTGTTGATTCACTGCGAAACATGTAGCGTTTGACTTGTTAGTAGGTACGGATAACAACAGATCCAGTAGCGGATTATCCTAAAGGCAAACTAGGCACGTGCCTAGGGGCGCGAGGTCACAAAGGGGTGCGCACGGAAGGCGTTTAGTTGACGAAAACCCAAAATAAGTACCTATTTAAAATAAAAAAAGTAATAATATAAAGCTAGATTCGGACTCTGGTATTCCCTGCGTTTTCACACCATGCATTGCCACGAAATCGCTACTATTATGTCGTTTTAAGTATTTTTTTTGTGATTCTAAATCCACCTTTAGAGCTTCCTAAGTGCGCCCCGTCTACTTTATTACACCTACATCGCCAGATTCCATAACAGAACTTGGTAAGACAAAAACCGAGGGGCGCTGGTGAGATGCTAGCCTAGGGCGCTGGCGACATTTAATCCGCCTCTGAACAGATCAATGGTAGCAGTACGATTTCAACTCTTACGACGCAGACAATAAGAACGGTCCAAAGTCCAAAGTGTTACACTTGATCAGCTGTAGACCACTACCAGTTTTGTATGAAGAAATCCAGCGATAAACGCCTTAAGCTATGGCTTAAACATACCGCCTAACTTTAAGCCAAGTCTATCGCTACAAGCCATGGGCTCTTACCCATAAACGTTTAAGACACGATTTAAGAATTTTCGCTGGTTATCGCCATACAAAATCTTAGCAACTGACAAAATAAGTCACCGTTAAGCAATCTTTACCGCTACGAGCTTGTGTTTAAAATCAAACCTGACCGTTATAATACTATTATATTATTATTTATTTATTTATTCAATTACAATTGTATCCTAACAGTTAAATATTTCCATATCGATACAATGTCAATTCATATAATTAATTATTTAATAAATAGTATTACTAATGTCATTCATTAGTATAATAATTATTATGTAATAATTCTATTTCACATTATTATTCACTTGCCTCTCAAGCATCTTCTTACATTCATCTATCATTTTCCCAATCCCAGTCACAAACATATCACAGTGAGGTGCCTCTTCGAGAACGGAGTTGAATATCTCCAGCTTATGATAAAAGACGATGAATGACAAATGGTCTTTATTTACGATTAGTCTTCCTCTCTTCTAATTGTATGCCCATATATGCAATAACTTACGGAATGCAACAAAGATTTTGAAATTTGAACTTATCTGAATATCAGGTTGTCCTTCCACGCACTTGGGCATCGCATACTAAACGATTGTGTGATCAACTGATCACGCTGTAATTGGCCGATCATACGCCACTTTGCAAATATTGATACTGTTGTGATTTGTCTGTCTATCGTTTATGTCATCACATAAACCGAAGTGTCTTATTTTGTAAACAAATATGATCGTCTAATTACCTGTTGTGAAGGAACTGATTGATCGAACCTGTTTGTTTATCATTGTGAAAATAAAGTAATCCGATCTAATAATGTACAAATAACTGCAATATCTGCCAGAAGACAAAAGTAGTTGACATTGCTCATAGAATCAGTAAACTGAAGTGGCAGTGGGCTGGTCACATCTGTCGTAGAACCGATAACCGATGGGGTACACGAGTTCTCGATTGGAGGCCACGAACGGGTAAACGTAGTGTGGGACGACCCCGACCAGATGGAGGGGTGACCTTCGCAAGATGGCTGGCAGGGACTGCATGCAGAGGGCCGAGAGTAGGGTTGAGTGGCGCGCCTTAGGAGAGGCCTATGTCCAGCAGTGTACTGATATGGGCTTATGATGAACTGCAATAATCACATGACAGCTTAAAATATTAGTAGGGTAGTTTTTGTGGTTCACTAATGTTTGACAAAAAACGTATGACAAATGTAAAGTAAAAGTAGTACAACACGTACTTACATTGTGTATTCAATCATGCAATAACATAACGCACCAAGGCAAATGCATAAACAAAACGCATTATGTGATAATCTGTGGTTGACACGGAATGTGAATTTAATTTTGTGATGTGTTTGGGGTTTAAAAGGAAATATACGAAATATATATTCTCTTAATGTGTTTTGGATCTTTCATCTCAGAAGTGCGATAAATTGTCATGCCCAAGTTCGCCTTATTCTGACAATTTTTTTCCTCGAAACTTGTTCTGATTGAATTCCATCATGGGACGTGAATCGTCGTCAGAAAGTGATGATAACCACAGCGAGGAACGTCGGTCACGTTCAATCAAGAGAAAACATCATGGCAAAAGTGTTAGAAGTCGGAAAAGTCGTAAGCGCAAGCGTGTACGTTCGAGCAGTAGTAGTAGCGCTCACACACCAGTTTTAACTCGCCGCATGCGGAAGATAATGTGCACTCGCCCTGTGCGCACACCAAGTGAGGCTGAGGACGTCAGTCGACGTAGTTGTGAACAAAGTCACACCGAGGTCCCGCAAGAAAACGAAGCGGTAACAGATGATACCGAAAAACGCCGAAGTCGTTCTCGTGAACGGCGTCAGTTTTATCCTCTGCGAAGGCGAAGTCATCGAAGTAGAAGTTATACGCGCCGATTGAATTCCAGTGACAGTCAAGGTCGGAAGAGCAGGTCCCGTGAGCGCAGGCAAGCTCGCACACCGCGCAGCCAGTATTTCCAGAGAAATAATTCCAAGGATGAAGAGTATGTATATAGTGCCAACCAGCCCGAGACTAGGAGTAATTATAAAACTGACTCTAATTATAACACATTTAATGTCCTGACCGAGTTAGTGAAGTGTTTGAATAGCCGACCCGAGGGGAATAAATTTCCTATGTTAGGTAATGTGATACCAGATTTTGACCCAATGGTAAAAGGTCAGACGATACATACATGGTTAAGTAAAGTGGACGAATGCGCGAAGTTATATAGATGGGGTGATGACCAAATTATTCATTATGCCATACCAAAATTAACTGGGGTTGCTCGGGTATGGTATCAGTCATTGCCCACTATGTCATTTTCGTGGTCCGAGTGGAAAATAAAATTAACAGAATCTTTTCCAAGTAGTGATGATTATGCAGAACTTCTTACGGAAATGTTATCTAAAAGAGTTAAATATAATGAATCCCTTGAATTTTATTTTTATGAAAAAATAAATCTACTAAATCGCTGTGATATTAAAGGTAGGCGTGCCGTAGACTGTCTATTGTATGGAATAGATGATAGGTCTGTAAGGTTAGGTGCTAAAGCAGCAAAATGTCAGGTACCGGAACAAGTACTAGAATATTTTCAGTCGATAAAACAACAGAATCGGGAATTTGATAAAACAAAAAATACTCACGATAGAAAAAATTTAAACACTCATGTTCCGAATCCTGGCAGCCACAAACCTACCAAACCTACATCTACCAGTGTTATTTGTTTTAATTGCAACGAGTCTGGCCATTACAGTTTTAGATGTCCTAAGAAAATTTTAAAGTGTACAGTCTGTAATCGCATAGGACACTTGGCGGCAGATTGTCGGGGATTTCCAGGTGACGGTAAAATAAAACAAGATAAAAATAATGAAAAAAGTGTAATGCAGATAAATTATAATAAGGGTAACGATGAAAAATACAAAATATATTTAAAGATAAACGAACAATTAATTAAGGGTTATGTGGATTTAGGTAGTCAATGTACACTTCTGCGTTGTAGCGAAGCTACTAAATTGGGTGTAATTTGGACTGTAGGTGAACTCCCGTTGTTAAGGGGAATAGGGAATAACATCGTAGTTCCCTTAGGGACTGCATCCGTATTAATGGAAATTCAGGGAATTGCCGAATATGTTGATGTTTTCATTGTGGAGGATAGTGTCATCAAACACTCTGTGTTAGTTGGTCATAGCTTTACGGAAAAACCTGGTATTATCATAACTAAAACATATGACTCATTAGTTTTTGAGCGCCACATGCAATCAAAATTTAATATAAGTTCAAGGGTGGACATGACAATTCCACCAAAGGAATTAATCGCAGTGCCGGTGAAATGTGAAGTAGATTATTCAGGCATCGTGTACATTAACGGGTCATTACGTGGCAAACCAAATAATGAATACTATCTAATGCCAGGTGAATATACTATTATAAATGGTAACGGGGGATTATTAATACAAAACGTTTCAAATAATTCTTTGCAACTTCAGAAGGGACTATTGGTTACACGTGCAATGGGTATTAATAAATCCCTGGACGTTAATGTTTTGGACTTAGGCTCTGATCTCAAATGCGATCTTAATTATGGAGATAATTTAACCGAAAATGAATTGAAACAATTAAAGGAATTACTGAAAAGGTATGAGCACGGGTTCTCCAGCAGCCTGAAGGACTTAGGGCTCACTAATGTTGTGCAGATGGAGATAGAATTGAACGATCCTAAACCAGTTGTTTATCGACCCTACAGGCTTTCATATCCGGAGCGAGAACAAGTTCGAACAATGGTACAGGAAATGATCGATGCTGATATCGTTTGCGAGTCTAATTCGCCTTATGCTAGTCCAATTCTCCTGGTGAAAAAGAAAACTGGAGAGAAAAGACTTTGTGTAGACTACAGAGCATTAAATAATAAAACACGCAAAGAGCATTATCCTCTACCATTGATCGACGATCAACTTGATATGCTAGCCGGGAATTCACTATTTATCACTCTTGATCTCGCATCTGGGTACTACCAAATACCAATTTCGTTAGGGTCGCAAGATAAAACTTCTTTCGTCACTCCGGATGGTCAGTACCAGTTTAAGCGCATGCCCTTTGGTTTAGCGAATGCACCTTCGGTTTTTCAACGCGCTATGAACAGAATATTATCAAAAGCCAAGCTTAAATACGTACTAGTTTATATGGACGACATACTTATTCCAGCTCATAACTTCAACGAAGGCCTCGCTCGTTTACAAGAGGTTTTGGAACTTTTGTGTGATGCAGGGTTAACACTAAAGCTTCAAAAGTGTTATTTCTTCTACGAAGAAATCGACTTTCTTGGTTTCCAAGTGAATGGCGAAGGAATTCGCCCTGGGTCTAGGAAAACAATGGCCATATCAAATTTCCCTCAACTTCAGAATGTGCACGATGTAAGACGTTTTATTGGACTCGCTAGCTTTTTCAGACGTTTTATAAAAGGGTTTGCCCTAATAGCTCGACCACTTACCGATCTCCTGAAGGCAAAATTCGATTGGAAATGGGCCGAAGAACAAACGATAGCTTTCAATACGTTAAAACAGAAATTAACCGAACGACCCATTTTAGCTTTGTATGACACAAGCCTAGAGACGGAGTTGCACACAGATGCCTCGAAGCATGGCGTAGCAGGTATTCTTATGCAGCGCGCTACGGACGGCTTGCTTAGACCCGTAGCATATTATAGTCGGAAAACAACAGCTCAGGAACAAAACTTGCATTCTTTCGAATTAGAAACACTCGCTGTTGTTGCATCGTTAAGTCGATTTCGGGTGTATCTTCTAGGCATAAAATTCACAATTATAACTGACTGCAATGCTTTGCGCACAACACTCACTAAAAGGGACCTTATCCCTCGCATAGCGCGATGGTGGGTCCAGTTCCAGGAGTACGATTGTCAAATTGAGTACAGAGCCGGATCACGAATGGCACATGTGGATGCACTCAGTCGTGGTCCTGTAACTGAACCTACTAGCGAAGATGATAGACATGTGGTCGATGTATTACAAATAGATGTAAAGGATTGGATTGCGACAGTTCAGAGTGACGACGAAGAAATAAAACGGATCAAATGTATCTTACAGGACAAGCAAACTAAAGCAGTTACTGATGTTTACAGAAATTATCAGCTTAAGGGCAATTATGTTTACCGAATAGTAGAGAATGGTATTAGGTGGGTAGTGCCAAGGGCGGTTCGGTGGCAAATATTACGAATGAACCACGATGACGTCGGTCATTTCGGTTTCGAAAAAACACTGAGCCGTATTAAAGGGTCATTCTGGTTCCCGAAGATGAGACGCTTTACAAAAAAGTATGTACGATCATGTTTAGAATGCGCTCATCATAAGGCACCGGGCGGTCCTAAGGAAGGCATGTTGCATCCAATTCCTAAAATAGAAGTGCCCTTCCACACCTTACACGCCGATCATTTAGGACCGTTCATTCGTTCTAAGAAAGGTAACACGTACATTCTCGTTATTATCGACGCATTTACAAAATTTATAAACATAAAGCCAGTGAGAGACACTAAAAGCGCTTCTGCAATCAGAATATTTAGGGATCACTTTAGTTACTTCGGCACTCCAAGTCGCTTAATAACAGACAGAGGTTCATGCTTCACAAGTGCGAAATTCAAACTATTCACGGAATCGCATGGCATTAAACACGTGTTGAACGCGGTTGCTACACCTAGATCGAACGGACAAGTAGAACGATATAATCGCACGATTATAGATGCTCTGGGCACTACATGTCACGGCCAAAACGATAATATATGGGACGAGCACATAGGTGACATCCAACTGGGGATGAATACTACTGCCAATAAAACCACTGGCAAAAGTCCGTCAGAACTATTATTCGGTTGTAAATTTATTAATACTACAGCGAACATATTGAATGACGTAATCAGCGAAGCAAATGAATATGTATCTGGAGAGGGCTTACAAAACCTGAGATCAGAAGCCAGTGAAAGGATTAAGAAACAGCAAGAAAGTTCCAAAAGAGCTTTTGATAAAAACAGAAAGCCTGCGACCGCGTACAACATTGGTGATCTCGTTAGAATTGAGAGGACGGTAATAGATAAAGAGAATTTAGGCAAATCAAAAAAACTTATACCTAAGTTTCACGGCCCTTATCGTATCATGAAAATATTACCGAATGACAGGTTTTTAGTAGAAGACACCCCTCTCTCTAGGAAAGGTAACAGACGTTATGAGAATATAGTATCCCTAGACAAAATACACCCTTGGCTTAACTTCAAAGGGTTTACCAGTGAGGGCAGCGAAAATGATAATAGTGGGGACAGTAACAATTCGTCTTAATTCTGTCATTATGTGTGCAATGTTGTTGATTAACATTGTTATCATCATTATGATGCAACTGAAATTATGATAGTCATTTCTTTAGCTGCTAAAAACTGGTTAATGCAAATCAAGATTCGATTTTATTTTATTGATCATTGCTGATTTGGTTAAGTACGTTCTGATAGTCAAGCGGTACGTATGGGTTGTGATGTGAGCGGGCTGGTACAGACTATGAACAGCACTAGAGAATTGTGCTCTACTGATAACCGCAGATCATATCCAACAGACCATGCCTGACCATTGATGTACGGATGACAGCCACTAGAAAAGTTACATTACGATTACGGTACGACAGATTTAGGGTAGGACGTAGATTATAAATAGTAGTTAACGTGACAATTGGCTTGTAGTTGTATGATTTGTTACCTATCTGAGGTCAGTGCAGAAAGCGATTTGTACCGATGATTGGTACGGCACAGATGGCCGCAAATACGTGACTTGTTGTGCTTTACGGTTTAGGTCCGCTAAACAAAATAATAACTAACGTGTCAATTGTCGTGTATGATTTGTTACCTATCTGAGGTCAGTGCAGAAAGCGATTTGTACCGATGATTGGTACGGCACAGATGGCCGCAAATATTTGAGGTCAGTGCAGAAAGCGATTTGTACCGATGATTGGTACGGCACAGATGGCCGCAAATATTTGAGGTCAGTGTAGAAAGCAATTTGTACCGATGATTGGTACGGCACAGATGGCCGCAAATATTTGAGGTCAGTGCAGAAAGCGATTTGTACCGATGATTGGTACGGCACAGATGGCCGCAAATATGTGACCGGTCATGCTTTACGATTGATTCACGGCAGTACCACCAATCAAAATAATATTTATTTCAAATAGTAACTCAAGCTAATGACTTCTAATCCTATCAGTTACCTATGTTTACATTGATTGAAGTCACTGATTTTATGTATATTCTAATACGCATAAGTATAATAAGTTGTTTGTATTTTAATTTATATAACACATGTGTTCATTTATCATTATTTGTATTCTATTGCTGGGCGTTATGTTCTATACATTTTTTTTCTCTCGTTTGTTAAAAGAGTTTCAGTGCATATTTTTAGTACTTGTGGCAGGCGGGAAGTGAGAGGACTCACCTGTATATTGTAAAGGACGGCCGAGCTGTAAAGTAAAAGTAGTACAACACGTACTTACATTGTGTATTCAATCATGCAATAACATAACGCACCAAGGCAAATGCATAAACAAAACGCATTATGTGATAATCTGTGGTTGACACGGAATGTGAATTTAATTTTGTGATGTGTTTGGGGTTTAAAAGGAAATATACGAAATATATATTCTCTTAATGTGTTTTGGATCTTTCACAAATGATCATTTTACAAATTATTTTTGAAAAAGTAATCATTTGACAAACTTATCATTTACTAAAGTGATCGTTTTAAAAGTGATCATTTGACAAAAATCCATTTTATAAATATTTAACATAGCAAATGTTGTGAATGCTAAACCGTCATTTTGCAATTGATTAAATGACCAAAGTATTCCTTTTGCAAGGTCGCCATTAGACAAAATATTGTGTAAATAAGTGGGTATTTTATATGTATAATTGTTAATAAATGAACTTGCTTTTTGAATACAAAAAAAAACCTAACATCGAAGTCTCTGGCTTGGAGCGAAGCTGCGCTTCGCTCCAAGCCAGAGCCTTCTGAACCTAAACATCCGTGTCGGATCTGGTTAGAGAGTTGGTCGGGGTGTCCCTTCATTTGATAAAAAAAAATTACAAATTTATGTATAATTGTTAATAAATAAACTTGCTTTTTGAATACAACAACAAAAAAACCTAACATCGAAGTCTCTGGCTTGGAGCGAAGCTGCGCTTCGCTCCAAGCCAGAGCCTTCTGAACCTAAACATCCGTGTCGGTTCTGGTTAGAGAGTTGTCGGGGTGTCCCTTCATTTGATAAAAAACAAATTACAATTACCAAACAATGCATTTTGTCAAAGGTTATACCTTGCGTTGTTTTATCTATTAACGTATATAATAAGTGAATAGTTTGTTAAGTGATGTTTTGAAGAAAGAAACTTTGTCTCGTAATTGTTTTGTCAAATGAATTATTTATAGAACCATTACTTTGTACAAAGATGAACTTATCAATCATAATTTTGCCAAACGTTGTTTGTGAAATGAAATGTTTGTAATTCGTTTTTTATCAAATGAAGGGACACCAGTTTTTGTTTACAAAATAAGACACTTGATTTGGACTTCGGTATACATTATTATACCGGATCACGGGCTTATGTATGTCCGTCATCCGGTATAATAATTTGAAAAGCTGTATGAGCATTATATTTCATCATATTCAGCCACTATTGTGAGAAAAAAAAATCAAACAGTTTAAAAAGTTAGGAGATTCCTTGAAAAGCGCGCCAAACGCCATTGAAGCAATACTTTATTGTGAAAATTTTAATTAAATAGTTACCGTATTTTTTCGTGATTAATGATCACGTTAAGTTAATCAGAAGATGTCCGCGAACGTTTCCATTAATTAGAGTGCTCGAAAGAAGAATAAGAAGTGAAGTTTTGTGCTCTTAAAGGATTCCTTGCATAGGTCGATGATTGCGTGGATCGTTGAGTTATTTCGTTTAGGGATTTGGGAGGGTTGTGTGTAGATTTAGGTTAGGTTATCTTCGTATATATGAATGTATTTATAAGAATTCAGACATACTATTAACATCAGACCAGGCTGGCCCTAGTTGGCCTTGCCTTTCCCTCTGGGAAGAATTTTACAAAAAAAGTAGAGTAGGGTAGTTTTTGTTTACAAAATAAGACACTTGATTTGGGGTTCGGTTTAGATACCATTACTCATTTGTGTTTGAATTCACTACGTCGGTATCGGTATTTACGTAGGAACTCAAAGGTACCTACGTAGCATGCGTTTCCTGTCTGAGTTTAGGTGTAGCCTTGAATCGTAATTCTGCTTGCATTTATTCTATACTCGTTGACCGATGTCCCGAATGCGATTAGTGACGTCTTGTACAGTCATGAGTAATAACATAGAAACATCCTTAAAATTCAAATTCATGTAACAACTTTAAATCGCAAAAATAAGTATGCTAAACTGTGGCCAATAATTATGTAAACGCTAAATTGTATCAAAATAAAGTACACACCCCACCAAGCAAATGTTGTACAAGGGGTGTGTACTTTATTTTGATACAATTTAGCGTTTACATAATTATTGGCCACAGTTTAGCATACTTATTTTTGCGATTTAAAGTTGTTACATGAATTTGAATTTTAAGGATGTTTCTATGTTATTACGTATTCATAAAGCACGGTCCGCTGCGACGTGTTTCAGTGTTACTGCGGGTCTCCTGCGACGTGTTACCGCGCGTAACATGTTTCGGTAACCGATTTTACAAAGGAAAATTGTTACTCCACGCCCCTAAATAGGATGTTTCCGTGTTTCGTAACACGGAAACACGTCGTAGGAGACCTTGCTTTACAAATCACCGTAACATCGGATGTAGGGGCGTGGCGTAACAATTATGTTACAAAAAACTGGAAGCATGTTACCCGCGACTTTTGATCTCCTATAAACAACTAGATACACAAAGGTCTTACTAAAACAATTTAAAAAACGTCTAATAAGGGTCCATTGTAAACGTCAAAATAATGTCCAATAAAGCACCATTCATCCGTTTAGACCTTCTTTGCGCTCGGACATTTTTAGAAGGCAGACTGTGTATCTAGTTGTTTATAGGAGATCAATGACTGGACGTAAGAATTAAAATAGCTTCACTGGTTTACTTGCGTAATTTTCGAATGTGTTTCGGTGCACTTACTGTATCGCTTTGTAACCTTTTAAGGTTTGTAGGGCACTCACTGCGTTTGAGTCTGATAATGCAAGGTGTAAACAAACAGCGGGAAAGCGGCCCTTTCTCTCAGACTAGGCACTTACAAATTAAATTATGAATTTGGGTCGTTTTCGCATAAATGTTCGGCAAATAGGTAAATGCATCGTCGCCGAATATAATTATAACTTGATCAATATTTAGCTAGTTTATGGTAATGAGTTGTTTGTAATAAATTAGTCCCTAATAGTTGTTTGTAATAAGATTTTAAAAATCAGGAAGTACTCTGCCCTCCCTGTGGGCTACTCCTTTGTGCCTTTCGGGGTAGAGACGCTGGGTCCCTGGGGGCCTGCGGCTCGGCGGCTGGTGAAAGAGCTGTCGTCGCGCCTGCGTGAGGCTTCCGGGGACAGACGGGCTGGCGCGTTCCTCGGCCAGCGCATAAGCCTAGCCATCCAGCGGGGGAACGTCGCCAGCATTCTAGGCACACTCCCACAGGATGGGCAGAGTTTTTTTGAAGTTTTTTACTTATAATTTTTTTATTTTGTTATGAATTTGATAGTTGATATAGTTATTTATTAATAAACGTGGATATATTTACATAAAATAAGGCAAATAATAGTCCCTAATTGGCTTTTTGAAAATGGCGGAAAACGACGGTTGCGAAATTATTTAATAATTTTCAGTATAATGTCTACAGTGGGTGTTTTGTGTTTAATATCACGTTAAATTAATCAGAAAATGTTCGCGAATGACAGTATGGTGAAGTTATTGGAGAATTCCAGCAGGATTTGAAGTTTGGCGCCATGGTCAAGATTCCCACTACGAGCTCGGGAGTGAACGTGACCGTCGAGCTGCTTCGTCCGCAGTGACGACGCTACGGCGTCTCCTGTGGAGTAAGATAGAAGACTATTTATACATTGAATTTTTTGTAATATGACATTGGCAAATGACGAACTGTCGAGTCCATTAATAAAATAAATAAATTAGTCCCTAATTACGAAAACTTTTAAAAAGTCAATAGATATGATTCTATCGTAACAGCTAAATCCGGGACGCCGATTTAAATTAGTGCTCCCCACTGCGGAATCGCTACAAATATTTATCTTTTACATGTAAGCAATCATGTTTTCTTGAGCTGGTTTGAGTTAGTACCTATCTATATATATTTTCTTTGGTTAGAAGTTAATTATTGTTATTTTTTGTAAAATTCTTCCCAGAGGGAAAGGCAAAGCCAACTAGGGCATACAGCCTGGTCTGATGTTAATATGTTGTATAATTTAAGTTAAAAGCAAGTTATATCTTGGTGGAATTCCTTGGTAGATGCCGATTGGGCCAACAGTCATATCGACCGGCGTTCGTATACTGGGTTTTACTTCTCTCTGGCCAGCGGGCCTATTTCTTGGGAGAGCAAGAAACAACAGACTGTGGCACTTTCCTCAACGGAAGCGGAATATATGTCGCTTAGCTCAGCTTCAAGGGAAGCAGTATTTCTCCGACGTTTCGTGTCCGAGGTAGGTGGTAAGTTGGATACTGTAGCTTTATCTTGTGATAGTCAAAGCGCGATAAGTATTTCGCGGAATCCAGTCCACCATGCACGGACCAAGCACATTGATACTAGGTATCATTTTATTAGGGAAAAACTTGAGGACAAGTCCCTTAAATTAGACTATGTTGACACAGCTAACATGCCTGCTGATGTGCTTACTAAGCCACTAGGGCCCACAGCACACCATCGATGTCTACACAGTATGGGCATAACTTAGAATAACTTTTAGTATATATATTTTAACTTTTTTTTTGTTAATCTATATTTAAATTTTTATTCACTTATTGTTTGCTTTGCTGTGTGTATTAAGAGAATTTCGATTAAGGGCCGATGTTATTATTAGACCTCTATGGTCATTAGAATAGTAATAACATAATAGCATGTCTGAATGCTTATAAATACATAGGTAGATATATACGAAGATAACCTAACCTACACACAACCCTCCCAAACCCCTAAACGAAATAACTCAATGATCCACGCAAGCATCAAGTTATGCAAAAGGAAACCTTGCTAAGAGCACAAAACTTTACAAACACGTCTTCTTTCGAGCACTCCAATTAATAGAAACGTTCGCGGACATCTACTGATTAACTTAACGTGATCATTAATCACTAAATATCACGGAAACTATTTAATTCGAATTTTCACAAAAAAGTAGCTAATTGCGTTTCGCGCGCTTTTCAAGGAGTCCTAACTGCTTGTAAAAGTGTTTTTTTTTAATTGGCGTTGATTTGGATTTCAGCACTTTTATTTTTTAATTTTATTTTCAACATTTATGTTTTTGGTGGGATTACCTACCTACCTAATAACATTCTACAATTGCATTGTATTTAATAATTGCTTAAGGAGTTATTGTCTATTGAATACGTACTGATGTGATGCCGCCTCTATCCAAGACAATGGATCATAAATTGGTTACGTGTCGTAGGATGGCTTGCCCACCGGTGGGATGGAATGGAATGACGGAAGGCGGCTGTAGGCATTAGGCAAATAGTTTGCGGGCTGACATTTTGCCTTCCACGGGTAAAACAGACAATAATTTATAACACCTCATATGACTGTATTCGAGCAAATAAATATTTCATTTCATTACAAAAGCTCAAAAGCTTCAAAAAATTAAAATCGGTAATATGATGTTAGAATATGGCTAGTAACATTAAAACGATGTATTCAACCGTAGTATTCAACTGTATGCTGAATTTATTTATTTATTTTATTAATGGTCTCGACAGTTCGTCATTTGCCAATGTCATGTTACAGAAAATTCAATATATATAATAGTCTTCTATCTTCCTCCAGTGGAGTCGCCGTAGCGTCATCACCCTGGGTAGCCGCGTCTTCTTGTCTTCATCCACAGGAGACGCCGTAGCGTCAATCACTGTGGACGAAGCAGCTCGACAGTCACGTTCACTCCCGAGCTCGTAGCGGGAATCTTGACCATGGCGCCAAACTTCAGATCCTGCTTGAATTCTTCAATAACTTCACCATACTGTCATTCGCGAACATTTTCTGATTAATTTAACGTGATATTAAACACAAAACACCCACTGTAGACATTAAACTGAAAATTATTAAATAATTTCGCAACCGTCGTTTCCCGCCATTTTCAAAAAGCCCGTGTACTATCTATCTAGATATCCTAAGTTTGGACGACATGAATGAAATCTTATTTTTTCTCGAAAAAAAATTGCGTTTATAAGGAAAATCCAGGCAACAGTAGGCTTGGCTTATAAACAATTCCTTTCAAATTGCCCCTCGAAAAGCAGGTTTTGTGCGTACGTTTCGCTGCTTTACATTTCGCGAAACTGAGGTCGTTGATCTTTTTATCCGTGCAGTCTTTCTTTTAGTAATGTTTTAACTCTTGTTTAATATAACAGTTGTTAGAGTTCTCTTGAAAATGGCGGGAAACGACGGTTGCAAAATTATTTGATAAGTAATTTTTATTTTAGTGTCTACACCTACAGTAGTTATTTTGTGTGTTAAATTAATCAGAAAATGTTCGCGAATGACAGTATGGTGAATTTATTGGATAATTGTAACAAGATCTGAAGTTTCAAGCTTTTATCAAGAGTTCCCGCTACAAGCTCGGGAGTGAACGTGACTGTCGAGCTGCTTCGTCCAGAGTGATGAACAACTAACAACTGTTATTTATTTATTTTATTAATGGACTCGACAGTTCGTCATTTGCCAATGTCATGTTACAGAAAATGTGTAATGGCGTAACTTTAAATCACGTTTATGAATACGCGCCAATAGGTACAGTCGACAGCGCATCAACCTACACAAAACCATTGCAATCTCAGCCGTGTCACCGCTGAGTAGTAATCCATTCGGACTTTCGGTTTGTACGTCTCATAGGTCCCAATTGCCAAATGGTTGATTGGCACGGCCGATGACCTCGGTGCCATTGGCTTGGCGTCACAAGTAGAAATTGCCAATCTTTGTACTGTCCAGTGTACTGACGGCTATCTCGGGCCGACTGTCCAGAAGAAGCGAGGCGATACACAGCAGCGATAATATGCTACATCGACATATATATTTACGCCAGTCCCCCAATTCCGCTAACATATTCGGCTTGAGCTCGGTGGCTCAGTGGTTGGGTCAATGGACTTGCAAAACGTAGGTCCCAGGTTCGATTCCCAGCCTGGGCAGCCATGTACCAATGAGTTATCCTCGGTTTTTTCGATAGAAAAACTTACGTACATTTACCGAGTGCTCTCAAAACGGTGAAGGAAAACATCGTGATGAAACCTGCATGCCGTAGAAGAAGAAAAAAATCTAAGGTATGTGAAATCCGCTAATCCGCAGTGGGCCCGCGTGGTGGATCATGGCCCCAGCTCCCTCGATGTAAGGGAAGGTCTGTGCCCGAGCAGTGGGGCAATATAAAGACTGATGATGATGATGATTCGGCTTCGGCTCGAATAGAGTTGAATCTAGTGCGTCACCACCGGTATATGTTTGATCCATCCATGGCGAACTACGTCACGCCTACGCGGGGCCGTATACTGGTGGCGCGACTTCAATCTAGCCGAATCATCATCATCAGGCCGTATCAGTCTACTGCTGGACGTAGGTCTCTCAAAGCACGCCACTCAACCCATTTCTCGGTCTTTTGCATCCAGTTTCTGCCAGCCACCTTGGTCATCCCTCCATCTGGGGAGCGTCCCACGCTATGTTTACGCGTTCGTGGCCTCCATTCAAGAACTCGTCTACCCCATCGGTTGTCGGTTCTACGATAGATGTGACTTCAGATTACTGATTCTATGAGCAATTGTCAACCACTTTTGATCTCTGGCGGATATCTCAGCGGAATTGCCCTCCGCTGTAGTGCGTCGTCGATTGTGCAGATTGCCACAATAATAATCTTTATTTATTTCGAACAACAGTGGTCCATAAATTGTTAGTATTGCTTATTATCTGTTAGTAAACGAAAATGTCCTCAATACAATAAAAAATGTCAACAATAAAATACAATTCATTCGTCACAGTAATAAAATATAGATAGCTTAGTCTCCATTAAAACCTACGCCACTAGCACTTTCGTCCAATGTGCTGCTATGGGAACGACAATGATCGCCAACCTTCGACGTAGGAAGACAGCACCATTATAATAATCAATTTATTGTAATCATTCGTATGCTACATCGCTTATCTTCGATCGTCGCATCAAGTCTATTGTCTACATAATTTGATTTATCGAAGTATCTACGTACCTATTTGGCTTGTAATACTCTTCTGGAGTATTGTGTCTAAATTGTCTCCTAATCGAAATATAAATTATTTAAATCTTAACTTAAATCATTGGTCTACAAGCCTTATAGTTTTCGGCGCCAGCGGCCGTTTGGTCCCAACAAATTACGATAACAAACTCATTACAGTTTTTTGTCCGTCTGTCCGTCCATCCGATACTTGTTATTAGCTGAATGTTTGGGTTCTGTCTGTTTTGATGCGATGAGGCAAATTCATGTTGAATATTCCGAGAGGATTTTTTAAAGAGAATATTGGCTCGTAGTTCAGTTGCGACCAAGTACATGTTGAATATGATCGGTCAAGTTAAGCAACGTTGAGCGCGGTCTGTGTTGAGGCCGCCCGTAGGTCTCTGCCATGACCTGACGATTGCTGTCGAAAGACACGGATGGGCTCAGGTGTCACGGAGGAGCTCAGATGATGACAGATGTTCGCTATAGTCACATTTTCATCATCAGATGCAATCTCTCAATGAGCCTCAGCTCTCCGGAGTCTTCGCCACTCGTGGCGCACGGTTGGTCATTTCTCTCGCCCAGTTGTCGCTTGACAGCAGTCGTCAGGCCACGTCAGAGGTCTCAACAACCATGACAATACTTGATAGATCATTAAACCTCACAAAAAGAAGAAGAATGCCCAGAGATTGGTGCGGACAACAGCAGATCAATGGTAACATTTGCAGTACGATTTTAACTCCTACTTCGCAGATAATAAGAACGGTCCAAAGTTCAAAGTTTTACACTTGATCTGCTGTTAGCTGTACAATAGATATTTTCAGGTTGAGATTTTCTCAAAAAGTACTCGACTGATTTTTGAAAATTCTTTACAATAACTTATGCTGTTATTCATAAACCAAGTTATCCCTTTAAAAGGTTAAGATAGAAAGGGACAGGGTGGCTAAACGGCACGTTTATGAATAACAGCCATGTATGTACGTACCTACTCTAAACTATCTACTAGTATAAAACCATTTTACAATTGTTTAAGTAGTTCTTAATAAGTAGACAGAATGTAATTACTGCACATAGATTGCGGTCCGGACATATTCCATCAAAATCTTTTGCATTCTTAATGCGCAAAGTTGATTCTCCCAACTGCGAAGATTGTGGGCCCAAGGAAGACTTACAACATATTTTGATGGAATGTGTCCGGTACGCGACTAAAAGAGAGCATGTTATCAATAGTTTAAGGTTTATGCAAATTAGATGTAGGTATATTCCACGGCATTTTAGCTGAGCCAACTTCAGGCCCAGCTAAAATGCTGTTCTCGATATTTTATAAAATTTAAGTTAATTTAGACTAGGTACGATGGGATTGGCATCGTCACTTTATGTGTACAAAAATCCCTAAACAATTATAGATTTTAAAAAAAAAGTAGTTCTTGAGACAATCAACCTTATTGAGTCCATCTGTCGACTTTCTTTGTTTCGACGGTCCATAATGTCTTTAGTTAACGATTGAATTCCCTAATCAGAGGTTAGCGGCTAATGGCTTAGTTATCAGTGCCTTTACTGTGGGACCATCACGACCCGCCATTACCGCTTGCTCCACTGATGGCCTCACGATCTGATTATAGCCATGTGGAAATCTGCGGAACATTCCTTAACAATTGTTTAAGTAACCCATAAGGACCCTATAGGTTGTTTGTTGTGAAGACCAGACGAGTTGCATTACTACACGAATCACTAATAGTAGACATTAACAATGAGCATGCTACTTTTCTTCTTTACCTCAATTCCACTCTCTACAAATAAGTAATCAGCCACCTATTCACTAACTGATACTAACTTAAGCAAGTATATGTCCAAAAGCACTGGCTTGTACATACGCACTGGTGTAAGCGGGAGTCACTGGTAGCCGCAGCACAGGGAAACCTATCGCGGACACTACAATTCCATCTGCACAGTTTTCAGCCTTTCTTTGTGTAATAAATACTTAAGTCCAAATAAGTTGTTACTGCGCTGTACTAAGTTTCTAGTTTTCCAAAATAATTTTTTTGTATTTGTATTTTTTAGTTCTTTTTCTTTTCTCATGTGGTTCAATGACCAAACCTATTGCCAGAGTTATTCAGGTAGTCTGCAACGACTGCTGCTGAATGACAACAACCAGGACCAACTGCTTAACGTGCTTTTCGAGGCAAGGAGGGGCTCAGATGAAAATGTCACTAGCGGTCACCCATCCAGGTACTGACGTCGCCCAATGCATAACTTGTACTATCGTTTTCAACATGTACTAGCAACTGCACTACGAGACAGGTTCTCGAATGGAGGCCACGAACGGGTAACCGTCCAGCCCCCTTACGATGAATTCTCATAGCAGGATTACTTTAATAATACTTTATTATTTCGTACCATGAAGCTTACGGTCGTCATGATACGAAATAACAAAGTATTATTGAAGTAATCCTGCTATAAGAGTTCATGGTAAGGGAGGCAGATGGACGGATGGCCTGCACAAGATGGCTGGCAGAAACAGCCCCCCTAATTGTGGATCTGACAGTGACAGCAAACCCATTCCCATTTCTTGAATCGGTTGCTGTGACAAGAATTATTATGATTATTGAAAGCCAGCAATTGAGTAGGAACACTTGTTAAGAAGGCGTATTACAGAATAGATGACTATTTAAACGATGAACATGCATGGTGTGTGTCGCCGGTTCCGCATGAGGGATAGAGTTTAGATTACTAATAATAGTAATAGTTAATTATGTACCTAAAGCTTACAGAAATATTTCTCTGAGACCTAAAGTGTTGTTAGGAACTGCTGGCTGTTTCTTTTTTTATACTTACGTTGTTGCCTTGGTAACATGGAATGTTATAACAGATTACATTGAACTTTCATCAAGCAAAGGCGTGATTTTCATCGTATATCTCGATTGGTCATTAAATATCCAGCATTATCAACCAAACTCATCATCAACCAACGCTTGGCTTCGCAAGGAGCTAACAAGTGTTGTTATTATTTTAAAAGATGTGCTGCTGAGAGTATGCCACTTTTTATCCTCAGCGTTGGCACCTTTTAATGTAAATTCAAAAAAATATGTTCACGTGCAAAAATGTACACAACGTGCTTACTTGCAATAAAGAGATTTGACTTTGACTTTGTATAGAAATGTGAAGCGTTTCCGTCAGTTCCATAATTAGACCGCTGGATGCAAAAGGCTGAGAGTCGGGTTGTATGGCGTGCTTGGAATCAACTTAGATGCCAGGAGCTGTACTCCACTTTAGCTGTGTCCCTTCCTCAGCCAAGCAGGAACTGAAATAGGCCTAGTTCCCTAAGATTGGCGTTTCCTCGCGTGTCAGCGGCTACGTTCGGCCTGTCTGTCTGTCCGTCCGTCTCCGTCGTCGGGCAAGTGGGTGCTTCCTTTACAGTTCCGTTGATTGCCGCAGAATGGCCGGAGACAATCTAAATATGGTACAAATCATAGCAAGGAATCGGCGACGGAGTTACCCATATTTAGGCAGAGTCCGCTCTTAAGCCAATCCATAAGGCAATAGGCTAGTTGACCCTATTTTTTTGGTCTTAAATAGTTAATAATCGTTCTATTACACTGTGCAAAAATTACAGAATTTTATGAGACCTTTAAAACACCAAAAACTTTAATTTAAAATGCAACTTTCCAACCTCGATCGAAAACGCCGTCTGCCATGATTATCTGTGGCATGACGTCATCGCGGCCCCGATAAACTAGGGATGTTCGATGTTGAGAAAACGCGATATTTATCATCGTAATTCAAATGATTTATTGCAGTCACAAAGACCATATAAGTGTTAGTAAGTACTTAAAACTGTGTTAGCGTTTACATGCGGCGTATTACGCGCTATGACATGCGCATTAGGTCCGACTCTGGACCCCGGGACATGTAAGTGTACCCAGTGGCTCAGAATCGGACTGTCCATGGTATCCGCAATGCCCTTCAGGGTGCTGTTAGGGCTGTAATACCTGGTTAAATCTAGCTGTAAAGGTCCATAAAGAGGATATTGTAACAGTTTAAAAATCTGTGTTTTATAATTTATGGAATGTAATAAAATATCATCATCATCAGTCTATTTATATGTCCCCACTGCTCGGGCACAGACCTTCCCTTACATCGAGGGAGCTGGGGCCATGATCCACCACGCGGGCCCACTGCGTAATAAAATATACCTACTGCGTATTGCCCTGCCCCCGTAAAAATATAATTATTAGACTCTCTCCATGGAGCCTGGCAATTTTTTTCCTTCATGGTATATAAATGGTGCGCCATACTGTTTGCGCTCAATTTCTGCGTACGATTGCATTGGACGGGCCAAGGAAAAGTTTTGTTTTGCAATCAATAAAGTTATTATCCGAGTTTCTGTTTTGGGCCGAGGTTCGTAGACAACCTTGAGCGTGAGCCTAGGTCCACTTGCATAAAGTATAGGTAGTAATTAATTAATATTATAGGTAACATACATATGTTGTTAGCATGTAAGTGGCAGCAAGACTCTCTGGCGGAGCCTGAAAAACAGCACCCGTGCTGAGGCCTCGACACATTCACCTATTATATCTATTTTTAGTATTACGATATATTTTTTGTATAATTATGTTTAATGGTGAATAAAGTTCTTTTTAATTATTTATTTTATCTAAGTATTACCTACACCAATCAACGCGATTCCCGGCACTTTGCATCCTTCCCTGCATCTAGTCATGGGGCGTCCCATACGCTACGTTTGTAAATTGACTGTAATTTTCTGTCATTTGATCGCTATATATATGATTATAATTCGAAGTAATTTGAATTCTATTTGACTATAAATTCACAGTCATTTGATCTCTATTGGACTGAAATTTACAGTCATTTGCACTCTTTTGACTCAGCCATTTGAACCCAATTTGACTGTAAAATATAGTCAAATCAGCGATCAAATGTTAAGTCTTTCACACACAGACGCGATCTGCATGCAGCTTGGGTCCTGCGACCAGTTGAAACGCATGTCATGCCCCATTTTCTCCCGTCGTTAACGTAGCGGGTTGCGGCCTAGGTCTCAGATCGTTGGGGAATTCTCGGGGCGCCAGTCGGGTCGCGTCGTTGTATCGCAGTTCCCGTGGCTCGGCAACAATGGCACGAGGAGGAACACCCCAGGAAGTTTAGTCGGTATTCAGCCCCTTCAGGGCGGCGAGCCCGACATAATCAACACGCTCCCCCGGGCGTACATGGATACATATTTTACCTGGGGGGAAAAAATCGTTACCTACTGGACGTTAAAATGCCCAGAAAATAGGACGGAGCATGTGTTTCAACTGGTCTGGCTTTCAACGCAAGCAGCGTTCAAGTGTAGGACTTCATTATCTATCATTTCAGGTGCACATTCAAATAACTATATATAATATTATATTATAAAACAATAAAAATCGTCGCTAGGGTCACACATGTAATTCGAGGTATGTAAGTACCTACACTCGTAATTATAATCGCAAAGGTAATCCGTTGGACTGAGTTAGGATTATGACGTATTATCTAAGTCTGTACCTACCACAACTCAGACCAGGAAATACCTTAGTAGAGATAACGAAATTAGATGGATTAGATGTGTGTTAGAATTAGTCTAATCATTTCAGGCTAATTTGTTACAACTAATCCTAATTAATTACCTGATTAATCAAGGATGATTAATCAGGTAATTTAATACAGGGTGTCTTCTTCTTCTTCTCGACGTTCCTCTTCTCATCGAAGGTTGGACAACATCATGGCAATTTTCACCCTCTGTCCGGCTGCCCGGAACAAGGAGCCGGTGCTGCAGCCGAACCAATCACGTAAATTCTTCAGCCAAGAGTGTCTTCTCCTGCCAACTCTCCTCTTTCCACAAATTTTGCCCTGGATGATTAATTGCAGCAGGCTATATCGGGGGTTCCGCATAATGTGACCGAAATATTGGAGCTTCCGTCGCTTGACCTCCTTTAAAAGTTCCAACTTTTAAAGGATGTATAACAGATATTATACAGGGTGTAGTCATCATCATCATCATCAGCCCGTATCAGTCCACTGCTGGACGTAGGCCTCTCCCAAAGCGCGCCAATCAACCCTACTCTCGGCCCTCTGCATCCAGTCCCTGCCAGCCATTTTGCGAAGGTCATCCCTCCATCTGGTCGGGTACAGGGTGTAGTATAATAGATTAATAATGGGTTAGGTAAACCAATAGGAGACTGTTCGTATTTTTTGAACAGTAATAAAATTGAAAATTCTTTTATATCGATCAACTGAGCTAGGATATACAGGGTGTAACAGAAAGGGTATATGAAGCCGAAGGGAGGGTGTTCAGTATCGGTAACTGAATAACTTTTGTTTTACGACTTTTCGATTAAAAAAGTGAAAATAAATTAATGTCTCATACAAATCGATCAGCTGACCGGTACGAAATGTATGAGAAATAAAAAAAAATATTCGGGAAAATCGAAAAGTCGTAGAACAAAAGTTGTTCGTTTACCGATATTGAACGCCCTCCCTTCGGCTTCATATACCCTTTCCGTTACGTTTCCTGTATAGGGCATTAATTTTTATTATTCGTAAAGTCATAGTCTACATACAAAAGTTGTTCAGTAATAGATACTGAATATACATATATTCATGCTTATTATACCCTTTTTGCGGAGAGCTCGGTGGCTCAGTGGTTGGGTCAATGGACTTGCAATATGGAGGTCCCAGGTTCGATTCCCAGCTAGGGCAGCCATGGACCAATGAGTTATCCTCGGTTTTTTTTCGACGGAAAAACTTACGTACATCTACCGAGTGCTCTCAAAACGGTGAAGGAAAACATCGTGATGAAACCTGCATGCCGTAGAAGAAAAAAAATCTATAGCATGTGAAATCCGCCAACCCGCACTGGGCCCGCGTGGTGGATCATGGCCCGAGCTCCCTCGATGTAAGGGAAGGTATGTGCCCGAGCAGTGGGGCAATATAAATAGACTGATGATGATGATACCCTTTTCGCTGATACAATAATGTATTGTATCTCTTGGGAAGGTCCCAGAGCAGTAGGCCTTTTATTTGTCCCAGGTAAAACACGTTTCCGTGCCACCACGCCCGTGGAAGCGTTTTGATTATGTCGGGCTCGCCGCCCTGAAGGGGCGGAATACCAACTAAACTTCCTGGGGTGTTCCACCTCGTGCCATTGTTGCCGAGCCACGGGAACTGCGATAAATCCGCGACACGACTGGCGCCCCGAGGACTCTCCTGTGAGCTGTACTAGCCCACAATTCATCATCCAGTCATCCATCACCTTACTCCTCCCCGTCCGGTTCTCGAGCCACTCGGGGCCGTCCGGTTCGCTCACTGCGTCTGTGGGCCCGGGCCCTCATTTAGACGGCACGCTTGGCACCACCTCGTGCCTCCCCATGGCGATTTCTTCCTTGCCAACCTTTATCTCAGCCATCTATACATCTCAGCCTGCCATCCCCTAAATAAAGAAGAAAGAAAGAAAGAAAGAAAGAATAACATTTATTCACAAATAAGACATACACAAGAACAATAAAATACAAAGAATAGGAGAAAGAAACAAAAAATAAAATATAAATAAATAACATAACTTCAAACTTTATACAGATATACATTACATTAATTGTGTATGCCGTAGTAGTGAATAGGTTGCGACTCAGCATGGTGCCTTGCTCGAGAGCTCGGCGCTGGTTTTCTGCCGCACCCATTGCAGACGAGTTCCCGGCATACGTCGCCAAGGACAACATAAGATAATTCAGAATGAATTTCGTGTGATAATAAATTTATATATAAGTACCAATATAATATACAATATAAGTATACAAGCATGTGTGTATGTATTTAAGCACGCCTCATCATGCATGTGTGTATCTGTGGATTTGCCCTTAATCTTCTATAAAATAAATAATATAACTAAAACTTGAGTACAAAATAACCACAAAAAGGAAAAGACGCTACTCCAAACGCAGGGGTCAGTAAGCGTTACATCCCAGCTTGCTTTTCCAACAACCATTTTTTGTAATGAAATTTTACAATGAATTTTGAAAGTGGACGTCTTAGTGGTGGAGGAAGATTATTCCAGCATTTGGATGCCTGGTAACGAAAACTACCCTCAAACGCTCGGGTCTTATGAAAAGGGGTGCTCAATATGAAACAACCCACCCTTCTAGAGTTGTAGGCATTCTGGAGAGTACACCATACCAGTTTGTCATACAAATACTTTGGGCTTTTGTGTTTGATTATGGCGTGCACTAAACCCGCCAGATGCAATCGCCGACGAGACTCCATATTTAGAAGCCCACACTTATTTAGTCGTGGTGTAATGTGACTTCGCGGCGGTATCTTATAGCAGTACCTCATACAGGCATTCTGTACTCTCTGAATGACACGCTTGGTTTTAGCGAGTAGACAGGGTCCGATGACTATGTCACAATAGTTTAACCTGGACCAAATCAGAGATTCGCACAATTTTACTCTAACTTCTTCACCAAGCAAGTGTCGTACTTTGTACATTACTTTTAATCGGTAAAAGCAATTTTTAACCGTGTCCAAGATATGCTGTTCAAAACGGAGCCTGTTGTCCATGAGTATACCCAGGTTTCTGGCCTCCGTCACATATACCACATCCGATCCCAAAATAGAGACTGCGGGTCCAAGACACATGGTAGAATCTATTTGCTTTTTCGAGCCCAATATCATGAATTTGGATTTGCTGGGGTTTAAGACCAAAGCATTTTGATCAGACCATAACGCTATTCTGTCGAGATCGGAATTCATTCTTTCAACTGACGATAACACGTCATTCGGATATTGCGATATATAGATCTGCACATCGTCAGCATATAAGTGAAATCTGCAGTGCTGTATCTGATGGACCATATCCGAGGTGTAGAGGATAAACAATAGCGGACCGAGAATCGACCCCTGGGGGACTCCCCTGCTAACTTCTCTAGCCGCAGACCAGACTGGGACACTATTGTCCCTCTGCACCTTGACCACCTGGGACCTACCATTCAAGTAGCTATTGAACCATAATACGCTAGATGTGTCAAAACCGTAGTAAGCTAATTTGGATACCAGTAGAGACGTACTTATACAGTCAAAAGCTCGTGAGAAATCGAGCAGTGTCAGGATCGTACTCATGCCTCCGTCTTGCGCCGCCAGTACATTATCAACAACATCTAAAAGAGCGGTGGTGGTACCGACACCCTTCCTGAACCCAGACTGAAACGCAGGCAACATATGATTTGTCTCCAAATATTTTGAGACTTGCAAGTATACAATCCTTTCCAAAATCTTTGACAGGAAAGGTAATAAACTAATTGGTCTGAGATCCTTAAATTCCACCGGATTGGAGATTTTTGGTATTGGACTTACAAGGGCGGTTTTCCATAGAAGTGGGAAGCTAGAAGCTATGATAGATCTGTTTATAATCGAAGTTATTATGGACAGAGTATGAGGCAATGTAAGTAGTATCATATCCCCACTAATACCATCTATACCTTGTGCGTTTGATTTTATAGATAGAAAAGCTCTTGACACGTCAGATTCGTCCACTGTTTCAAGTTTGAAGACATTGTTACCAAACCTGCTAAACTCAAAAAAAGTTAATTGTGACATAGAAACTCTATCTGTGCCCGGCACGTCAAGGAAATTAGCGTTAATCTCGTCGGGATCGCTAAGTTTATGTGGTAAAATTGTGTCGCTATGCGATTCTGTTAAAACATTGGTCCTAAGATTCCTCCAGAGAGCCTTCGAGTCATCAACGTGTTTATTTATTGTCTGATCAAAGAATGCGCGTTTCTCATTGTATATACTTTGCTCAACAAGCTTCTTGAGAGATTTGTAATACGACTTGTGTATTTCAGACTTTGAAGCTCGATACCGTTTTAGGGCCTTGTCTCGCAAATCTATCATAAATTTAACATTGTTTGTTATCCATGGCGTTGGGCGACACTTAACGTACATTGTTTTCACTGGGGCATGTTTGTCAAATAGATCGCTAATGAAAGAGTTAAATGTAAAAACCATATCATCAACTGTAGGGAGATCCTTAATACTATCCCAGTCAATACTCGTCACATCTTTGTTAAAATCGTCAATATTTATATCCTTAATGGCCCTATATATTATTAGTTTTGGGGTAGCCTTTTCCTTCCTTAGATTAAGAGTCACATTTATCATAGCATGACCCATTATTCCAGATATATTAGAAGTATCCACACCGTTAACAGAAACATCCGTACAAACAACATCGATGAGTGTAGCACTAGTTTCGGTGAAGTGAGTAGGATCTGTAACAACTTGTTTGAGACCAGTACAGTGCAAGAAATTCGAAAACTGGTGATACTTACTGTCCCCAGCATCAAGCTGATTTATATTGAAATCACCGAGTAACACCAGCTTATCCAAGTATGAAAATGACGCTATGGTTTCAACGAGAGAATCGAAAAAGGTATCAGTAGATTGCCACGGAGGTCGATATGCTGTCCCCACTGCCATTTTTACACCATTACAATTAACTTTAAGCCACCACTGCTCCACTGACGATGGAGGATGCTCCAGGTATCTCACACGTACCCCTTGCCGGATATAGAACGCGACGCCCCCTCCCCTTCCGCCGCGCACGCTGTCCGGCCGCGGTCGCAACCGGAACCTGTAACCTGGCACGGCGGGCGCGAGTGCCTCGCGACCCTTCCTCAGCCACGACTCGTTAATAGCTAAGATATCAGGAGCATGCCGCTCAACAGCAATCGTGAACGCGTCCCCCCCTGTGTTTAGTGACCCTGCGTTATATAAGCCTACTTTAAATAGTTTAGTTTTATAAATCATTATTAATATATAAGTATATTATTATGAAAGCATATATATAGTGTATTAGTATTTAGTTTGGCCATTTTAATATAATAATAAATACTCAAACCAGGGGTGGGATATCTATTATATTGACTGTAAGTGCTTCTGATGTAATGATAGGGAATGAGTGGTGTACGCGCCGCTTTATTTAAATATATGTAATAACTCATTTCACTCACTCACGCATAACTCTTTATACTCTATGGACACTGTTCCTTCACTCATCCATTCATCAATCCTTCCCCGCACCCCGCACCCCGCAATTCGTCCTCGACCCTGTGTACCGAACAGTCGAGAATCGAGATCTGTCAAATATCGACGAAAACCGCAAATCCGCGCGCGCGCTCTAAAACTCTCAAAAACTCTCAAAACGCCATACAATCCAAAGTGCATTCATTTTTGTGAACAAATCAGTGCTGTGATCATAAATTTTCATCTTTAACTCTTGTGCGGACGGTGGAGACCGAACGCAGCCACTCCGAAGGAATTCTCCCAGGTACTCCTAAACTTTCCCACAAGAGTAGTGGTCCTTCGAGCCGGATAATCCAACATCCATCCCGCAATTTACACACTCAAAATTACTCAAACTCAACGCAAAAACTCATATTTCCACGCACGCAATATTTAACCTTACCCGCACTAAAAATATTATTCTCGCTATATTTCCTCAACGCATACTCACCGCCTATAATTCACGCATACATATTCGCTCAGACATCATATATTATCTATATAAGTAGTTATTTTCATCCGCAAATTGATATTTAAGTAAAATTCATATTTTTCTCCCGCATATTTATACCTACCTCCAACGTCACACGTTGGCCGCGCCGCGCGCAACTCACCGCACCTACTGGTTTAACTCTAAACCCGAGGTTTAACGCATTTCTCACGCTTTATTATTAAAAATTCGCCTATTCTATTTAAATTAAATCCGCACCTACCAGTTCTCACTTGATTCTCACGCTTAATTTATAAACTCACCCGCATTTTATTCCCTTTAAAATCGCATATTTTCTCATTAGTATTTAATCTAAACTCCCAAAATGAGTAAGAGTAGAAAGTTAAACACTGAAGAAACTGAGGAGACTGTTAGTCCCAAAGTTCTTATTTTGGAAGCCAAAAAAGATGCGCTTTTCCAAATAGTTCAACAACTTTATGATCTTAGTCAAGACATTCATAAAAATGAATCGTCTAAGTCTCAATTTTTAGCTCGTGTGCAGTCGCTAGAAAAAACTAGAACTGACATCATTGAAACGCTTGACTTATTAATAGCCGCTTACATGGAAAGTGATGTAAATTACAAACCGAATTACTGTGTCCTTAACTCTTTTGATCAATTATATTGTCATATTAAACAGGCTCAGAGTTCTTTAAAACACCAAAACGCTACCACGCATAAAACTCAAAACTCAGATTTATTAAATTTCAAATTACCTCCTCTCAAGTTAGCCTCATTTGATGGTGTTCCAAGTAAATGGCCCATATTCTATGAGAACTTTAAAACTCTCATACATGAGAACGCTCATCTCACCGATGCAGAGAAAGTGCAATATTTGGTAGGAGCACTCTCCGGGAAGGCACTTACAGTGTGCTCTGGAATTCCACCCACTGCTAACAATTATGAAATATTATGGCAATCTCTTATTGATAAATACCAAGATACTCGGTTCCAGGCTTCTGTATACTTGGAACAAATTTTACATTACCGCTCGGGCCAGTCCATAGACACATTCATAGAACAATTCTGTTCTGCTGAAGCTGCCCTCTCACGCTTGAATATTGTCAATCTTTCAGATTTCATGCTCACTCACATAGGTCTTAGTAAATTGGATAAAAATACAATTCAGTTATTTGAGCAAACACATGGTCAAACCAACTTACCCACTTTTCAAGATTTAACTAATTTTCTCAAAGAGCAGAGTAAAATCCAAGCTTTACGCAGCCCTATTCCAGTTACACCTAGTAAACCGCAGTACCCTAATAAAAAGCCTAACATTTCAAACTCAAAACCTACCCAGGTTTTTGTTGCAAATACTAGCTCTAATCAAACAGCTCAAAATCATAACCGCTCACAACAACTCTGTAGTATTTGTAATACTGAGTTTTCGCACCCGCTATTCAAGTGTAAACACTTTATAAACCAAGACGCTCGCACTAGGAATGACCTAGTTTACAAATATAATTTTTGTAAAAATTGTCTAGGCTTTCACAATGTAAAATCATGCAATTCTCAAAACAGTTGTAATGTATGTCATTACAAGCATCACACTCTGCTACACATTGATAATTTTCGTACCCAACCAGGGTTCGAACCTAGCACCCAACGATCGCAAACCGCTCCACACGCACCGAACCATAGGGGTAACGAACCGCACACATTCAGCGCTCCAGCGATAACGCGTCCTCATCCTCAAGCGCCAACCGCGCTGCAAGGTGAATGGCACTACACAGGCTCTCTCGCTCCCGCCGACGCCGCGCGCTCTCACTCTGCGCACCCGATGACGACGACGGGCCGCTCGGAATCGCTCGGCCTCAGTCGCCCCGCGCCCGCGCAGATATCGCATGCGACCAGCTATGATCGAAATTCGCGCGAAAATTCAAACGAATTAGCGTTATCAGTTACGACTTCTTCGCACAGTAACGCCAAAGATACTACTGTATTGTTACCTACCGCATCCGTACACGTTTATAATAAATATTCTCAACCTTCTAACGTTCGTTTATTCATTGATACAGGTTCAATGAGCCATTTCGTTACAAAATCTTGTTGCGATCGACTTAATTTAAAAATTACGCCCGCTCCTTCCACCATTAAGGGGATAGGACAAACAGAAAGCGCTTCGCTAGGTTTTACTACTTTTAAACTACACTCCCGCTTTGACGCCCGCTGCTCATACACTATTACCGCTCGTGTGATAGACACTATCACCGACCGCCTGCCCAACGCTCGCATTGATATTTCGCAATTAGCTCACCTACGTCACTTACCTATGGCTGACGAAGGTTTCCACTCACCTGCGGAAGTTGATTGTCTCATAGGCAATGAACTATTCCCATTTCTTCTCGGAAGTGATAAAATAACTTCTCCTAACTCGTCTGTAGTCGCCGTCCAGACCACGCTAGGCTACCTAGTGATGGGAAAGGCCGACTGTGACACCTCGCACGCTCAATACGCTCCGCTCACGCTCAATGCTAATAAAGCATTTTTCTGTCAAACAGAACCGCCTTCGCTCTCAACGCTTACTCAACGCTTTTGGGAACTAGAAAGTGTCCCTACTCATAATCACATGAGCCCAGATGATGAGGCCTGTGAACGCATTTTTCAATCAACTCACTCTCGCGATGACACAGGAAGATATACTGTGCACTTACCTTTTAAAGAGGATCCATCCGAACTCGGCAATTCTTACGGCATTGCTAAACGCCAACTCCTTAGACTGGAAAAGAAATTAGATTCTACTCCCGGGCTAAGGGAAGATTATAACGCTACTCTTCAGACTTACATTGATCAGGGTTACCTATCAAAGGTCGACAACGCTCCTCAAGACATTGATTGTTATTATATACCGCACAGGGCTGTCTATCGTCCCGATAAACAATCTTCTAAAACACGCATCGTACTCAACGCTGGTTGTAAAACTACTTCTGGTAAATCGCTAAATGATATCCTATACACAGGACCGAATCTGCAAAGTAATATTTTTGATTTATTAATTAACTTACGCATGTTTTCAATCGCAGTTACAGGCGACATTGAAAAGCATTACTTTCAGGTAAAACTTACCGAACCTCACCACGCATTTCAGCGCATTCTTTACAGATTCGATCCTCGCGCTCGCATAGACACGTACGAGTTCAATAGAGTCTCGTTCGGAGTTTCAAGCTCACCCTACCTCGCTATGAGAGTGGTTCGCCAACTCGCCGCTGACACTCGCGCTAAGTGGCCACTAGCTGCTTACGAAGCTGAAAACCATATGTACATGGACGACTACATATGCTCCATTGATGGTTTAGATAACGCTGAAGATACTTACCGCGAAATGGTCGAAATGTTTATGTCAGGAGGTTTTAAATTAGTTAAATGGATTTCTAATAGCTCAGAACTTATGGATAGGATCCCCTCGTCTCATAAAAATCCGCAAGCTATCAATTTTGATTCGGACGCAAACGCTAATACTAAGGTGATAGGAATGCATTGGCAACCTAAAACTGATACTTTTAATTTCACAATTAAATCTGATGATGCACAAGAGTGCACAAAACGCTCCATTCTCTCAATAACCGCACGTCTTTTCGACCCCACAGGTCTAATTGGTCCAGTTACCGCTTTCATGAAGCTACTCGTACAAGAGTGCTGGAAACTAGAGCTCGACTGGGATAGTCCAGTCCCTCATTCTATTTCGCAAAAATATACTCAATTCCACAATGAACTCGCTTTGTTAGAGGAATTTAAAATCCCTCGTCATGTAGGTATTACTTCCGCATCTCATGTCACGCTCATCGGATTCGCTGACGCAAGCGAGCAATGCTATGGCGCCGCTGTGTACATCAGAGTTAGCTCAGACGAGCACTCTGAAGGTGTAGTAAACTTACTTACCTCAAAATCAAGAGTCGCTCCATTGAAGAAAGTCTCTCTCGCCCGCCTCGAACTCTGCGCCGCGCTGCTCCTAGCGAATCTTCTCACCGCTACTCTTGAAGTACTAAATAAAAGATGTACTATAGATAACATCTTCGCTTTCTCAGACTCAACTGTGACTCTCACATGGATACATTCGCCCGCTTATAAATTCCATACATTTATCGCTAACAGAATAACCGAAATAAACTCAAAATTATCCGCTACTCATTGGTATCATGTGAATGGTTGCGAAAATCCCGCAGATATTATCTCACGCCCTGTTACGCCCAAAGAACTCTTAAATCGCGATCTTTGGTTCCACGCGCCCCCGTGGGTCTCTACTCCGCTCGCTGAGTGGCCTGTGAAGCCTTTCCAGGTTAGCTCTACATGCGAAGATCTCGTGGAAGCGAAAATCACCGCATTAAAAATAGAAACTCTACCCACTCAAACTTCTCATCCCATTCAGGATATGGCAGATCGTATCTCTGATTGGTCAAAATTATTACGCTCTATTGTTTACGTACTTCGATTCTCTAAACGCTTATCATCGCACGGCCCTATATCTGTTGCCGATTTAGAGCACGCCGAACTCTACGCTATCCGCCATGTTCAAAATAAACATTTTTCGCAAGACATCGCAGCTCTTAAAAACAATAAAATCTGTAGTAAATCTCTCATTAAATTAAACCCTTTTCTTGACGAAGATAATATACTCAGAGTCGGTGGTAGGATTACTCATTCGCAATTGGATTATGGTCAAAAACATCCCATTTTACTCCCATCTAAAGAACGCATAACTCAATTAATTGTTGATTACTATCATTTATCTAATTTGCATACAGATCCCTCAGATATTTCCGCTCTAACGCCTAATCATTTTTTAAATGTTACTCCACTCAAATACTTACCTGCTGAGGATCTTACAGATGTACCCGATAATCGCTTATCTCGCTTTGAATTATTAGGTAAAATAACGCATTCATTCTGGCGCCGATGGAGCCAAGAATATCTCACTTCTCTACAGCAGAGAGAGAAATGGAACTCTCCCTCCAACCCTGTAACCTTAGGTACAGTGGTTGTTATCAAAGACTTCAACGCTCACCCTTTGTGTTGGCCGCTTGGTGTTGTAGAGAAACTCTATCCAGGAAAGGATAATATTATAAGAACTGTTAAAGTCCGTACATCAACTGGCTGTTATATACGACCAGTGATTCGGATTTGTCCGCTACCCTCGCAGTAGCGCATCAAAGTTTTCAAATTTTTCTTTAGTTTAAGTTATACTTAGTTAAGTTACTCTAGTTTCTTTTATCGCATGCATACGCTACTCATACTCATTCTCTTACTTCTCCTTTATCTAGAGGAAAACCTCTAGGCCGGGGGAGTTGTACGCGCCGCTTTATTTAAATATATGTAATAACTCATTTCACTCACTCACGCATAACTCTTTATACTCTATGGACACTGTTCCTTCACTCATCCATTCATCAATCCTTCCCCGCACCCCGCACCCCGCAATTCGTCCTCGACCCTGTGTACCGAACAGTCGAGAATCGAGATCTGTCAAATATCGACGAAAACCGCAAATCCGCGCGCGCGCTCTAAAACTCTCAAAAACTCTCAAAACGCCATACAATCCAAAGTGCATTCATTTTTGTGAACAAATCAGTGCTGTGATCATAAATTTTCATCTTTAACTCTTGTGCGGACGGTGGAGACCGAACGCAGCCACTCCGAAGGAATTCTCCCAGGTACTCCTAAACTTTCCCACAAGTGGCATGCAGATATAATACATATATAAATATTGTCCCTGAGCGGGCATGAATGACGGCAAGTGCTTTACCAGCGTGAGTGGCAATCGCCTTTCATCTACTACGGCATCACATCCAACAAAATACACTCCTATTTCGAATAAATAATAAAAGCAGCAAGTTACATAGTTAACAATAAAAATAATGTTAGTGAAACGCAGTACACCACAATTTATTTTACTTACATAAAAATAAGACAAACAAGTGTTGTTGCAATTAAAATTCACGAATTTCCTAGAACTATTTATGATCACGTTATTGACTTTTTCTAGATTTGAGGCTAGATATAAACTAAAGAATCGGTTCAAAACAACATAAAAAATAGAATAAACAAAAGTATACATTGACCACTTTTTTACATGATTACTTTGGCGAGCGAAAGTTATTCGACGAATTCTTGTAGGTAGCGATTAAACTATCCATATCCTCATCGGTGCCAATACGATGAACTCTAGTTTTATCTTTTTGCCTTAAAAGTATATGCCCATTCTTTACCCACACATATTTGAACTCATTATCGCGTGCGAAAGCCCTGGCCCTACCGTACAGGTACCGCTTGGCTTTGGTCAGGTGCTCATTTAGGTATACATTGCGCGAGGGGCCCGCGACCTCGATCTGCTGCGTGTTGAGCCCCCGGCGCACGCGCGCGGCCCGCAGAAGGTCGTCGCGCGGCGCGCGCCGCGTCAGGCGCAGCACCACCGGCCGCGGGGGCCGCGCGCCGCCGCCTCCAGCGCCGCTACCGGCCGCGGCGCCCCCGGTTGTCGCGCCGGCCTCGCCCTGGGGCGCGCCCACGCGCGTCACGTGGTCCACGTCTCTCTCGTCGAGAGTCACACCCAACTTCGCCGCAATGACACCGACGACATGCTGCAGATTCTCCTCCTTGTGCTCGGTTACACCCATAATTTGTATATCATTCGACAGCTGTTTCTGGTCTCGCTGAGCTATCTCCTCACGCAGCTCCCGAACCTCTGACCTCAACTCCACCACTTCGGCCCTGCACTGCTCCAGGCTCAGGATCTTGCTCTTCATGTCGGACAACTCGTTTCTGAAGTCCGTGACCTCATCCTGACAGACTCCCAGCGAGCGAGAGAACTCCATCAACCTCTTCTTCACATTATCAAATATGTCATTAAACTGCAAGACCGAGAGCGTTGATATGCCTGTGTCCGCCTCACTGCTACTGTCGGACGGCAGAAACTGACCCGATGTCGCCGCCGCTCCCGGGCCCGCAGCAGCCGGTGAGTCCAGCTGCGGCGCCGGGCTCGCCGGGGCGGGGGCGTCGCGCACACCGCCACCAGTGCGCACCGGTGTGGAGGAGTTGTCCCCATCCCGCCTTCGTTTACTCGTGCACGTAGGGCACATCCACTTCACCTTTCCGCTTCGGAGCTTTTTTGTATCCTCTGGGGCCATACCGATACAATCATAGTGATATTTCAGTGCGCAGTACGAACAGTTAACGACTATTGTGTTGTTTAGTGGAATCTTCTGTTGACAACAGCCGAACATGTTTTTTATTTGTGGGTGGGTAGTACTAAAATACACAACAAACAGCTGGCCGAATGTTTACCACAATTCACTTCGAGTTATTTCACTGTTGCACTTCTATATATGTAATTGTGTTATTAATATTATTTGTTTTTCACTTAAGTACACTAGTTAAAAGCGATTTTACAAGTTATACTTTGCAATTATCAATTTTAAAAATTAAAATTACGCAAGACAATATCGAACACGCCTACGACGATCGCATCCGCAAACTCGACTCACTAAATCGTACATCCAGCCGTAACCTAGTTTGTATTATGTACTTTATATTATTGTAAACTAGCTGTACCCCGCAACTTGTTTGTGTGTGTCAAATAAACGTTATCTTATCTTATCAACTTCGTTTGCGTAGAGGAAGAGGATGGAGGAGATCAGGAGGCAGATCTTCCTCTCTGGATCCTTGTTTCCACATCACATACCGCCATGGCTAATAGCCTATGAGCTGTCCGGATATTTCAGCTATCTTCTAGTGAAACTCCCATCAAAATCCCATCCCATAATGATACTTGTACAAAGTCACAGACAAACAGACAAAAAATCTAAAAATTAGTGTTTTGGCATCAGTATCGATCCTAAAACACATTACAATTATTCTTTTAAAAAAATATTCAATGTACAGACTCAACTTTTTAGTCTTATTATATGTATAGATTATTACATTATTTATGACATAACCAAGTGTTCCCTAGAGCTTCTAAGGTTGAATATATGAAGTATTGAAGTATTTGGCCCTGGGTGAGAGCTCGGTGGCTCAGTGGTTTGGTCAATGGACTTGCAATATGGAGGTCCCAGGTTCGATTCCCAGCCAGGGCAGCCATGTACCAATGAGTTATCCTCGGTTTTTTCGACGGAAAAACTTACGTACATTTACCGAGTGATCTCAAAACGGTGAAGGAAAACATCGTGATGAAACCTGCATGTCGTAGGAGTAGAAAAAAAATCTAAGGCATGTGAAATCTGCCAACCCGCAGTGGGCCCGCGTGGTGGACCCAGCCCCAGCTCCCTCGATGTAAGGGAAGGTCTGTGGCCGAGCAGTGGGGCAATATAAATAGACTGATGATGATGATGAGAACGAGAAGTGGCATTTTGCTGCAATGAAAAACTCGTTTGCCAATTCTACACTTCTAATAAACGGTCAGAGTCTTAGAAATGGGTCGTGTCCGAAATTCATAAACTAAACCAAACGAAGGCTTATTGGATGACACCGTGCACTTGTCATTGGACATTGGGTGAATTGATACAAATGACTTTTTGTCTGAGTACAGGGCTGTCACTTTGCGATATAATTTATACCGGACCACCTTCAATACCACAATGCCTGACAACTAAGGTCTTCAACCAGTGCGTCCTGACAGTGATGATCTACGAAGCCGAAACGTGGACATTGACGGTGAGACTGGTCTACAAGTTCACAGTCACTCAGCGAGCTATGGAAAGAGCTATGCTTGGCATTTCTCTGGTAGATAGAATAAGAAACGAGTATCCGCCAGAAGACAAAAGTGGTTGACATTGCTCATAGAATCAGTAAACTGAAGTGTCAGTGGGCTGGTCACATCTGTCGTAGAACCGATAACCGATGGGGGAGACGAGTTCTCGAATGGAGGCCACGAACGGGTAAACGGTTGCTTAGCGATGGGCCCCTGTCTGTACTAGCTAATTTTGGTTTTATATCATGTAACCGATGTATTCTCTCTTGAGAGCTCGGTGGCTCAGTTGTTGGGTCAATGGATTTGCGATACGGAGGTCCCAGGTTCGATTCCCAGCCAGGGCAGCCATGTACCAATGAGTCATCCTCGGCTTTTCGACGGAAAAACTTACGTACATTTACAGAGTGCTCTCAAAACGGTGAAGGAAAACATCGTGATGGTTTCATCACGTCATTGCACGCCTTAGAAGAAAAAAATTCTAAGGCATGTGAAATCCGTCAATCATCAGTGGGCCCGCGTGGTGGATCATGGCCCGAGCTCCCCCGATGTAAGGGAAGGTCTGTGCCCGAGCAGTGGGGCAATATAAATAGACTGATGATCAACCGATGTATTCTTTTGTGTCCAAATTAAGTAGATAGGTATTTGATTAATTGATGAAATGGGAAACAGTAGGTAAGTAGAAACAGTAGCTACCTATAAATGACAATGCCAGATTCTGCCCCACCATCATGAACAAGATAACGAATAAATGTAAAAAATATCTTCGTTCTTTATTAAAATTATTGGTTTAAAATAAAGTTTTGTACAAGTTGAGAGTCGAAATAACAGCTTAATTAAGAATTCAGAAAATAGTATGAAATCCAAGCGAATTATTCATTATTTTTGTTATAATTTTCTACTAATCTCGCAACTCCTACTGATTGTGATTATGCTGTATGAAACCTGTAATAAGTCCCCAACAAAAAGGTAGATCCCAAGCTAAGTGAAAATGGATTCGTGAAAGTACCGCTTGGTGAGCGAGCTAGATGCACTAGGTCGCCAGTAAACGAGCCTTCTGGCTAACTGACCCACTAATCCGCTTGGAGTCTCGTTGACACTTGCAATTAGCAAGTAAAGAAATAGTAGATACACACGAAGATCCAGATGATCTCAATAAGGTTGACGTTTTCTCAAAAGCTATGGGACCGATTTTAATAATTCGTTTACAGTACATAGTTTGAACTTTTATCTATCAAACAGTGAAAGATTTTTGTAATAGGTCAAGTAGTTTTTGATATAATATCAATCTTAAAAACTCTACTGTACACCTTTCTCTGTCTTCGACCGTACCTACTTTAGCGATTAAACAAAAACCGTACCTATAGATAACTATAGATCTCAAGGTAGGCCATCCAATAAAGCCTGATATATACACAGGCGGTCCGCGGCCAGTTGCACCGCATGCCACGCCCCCTTTTCTCCCGTCGTTAACGTCCAGTAGGTAGCGATCTGAGGCCTAGATCGCATGCCGCGGGCAGGCCGCCTGTGTATGTGACACACAGTATGGTGACTGTTACGGACTGGCCACCTCTCGTGCCATATGTTTTTATAATTAATTTATTCCACTTGTCATCGCCACCGCATAATCATATACCAATAAAATACCCACCTGATATCCTGAAATATAAGTCTTTTATTAACCAGCGAGCCCAGCTCCTCAACAGTGACCACCCCTATTACCGTTCTCAAAACGATGAAATCATACCATTTCATAGCGTGCCAAACAGAGACGCCGCTATACTAACGCAATAGCGCTGTCCCTGTCACGCCCGCTATGACATGGTATGATTTGATCGTTTTGAGAACCGTAATAGCCTACTGTACTATGTGTCAGGCTTAGGTACCTAATACTTAATAATTCTTTATTGCAGGCATCAAAATGATAAAATATAATAATCGTAGATAGATAACACACGTAGGACTTTATTATTATTTGATTTACACCCTGAAGGTGTTGGTACAAGCCCAAGGGTGACTGCGACCTCAAAGGTATATTGTCCATTCCTTCGTGCCATCCTGTAGCCTAAACGGCTTGATGGATTTTGGTGTATGAGGTATCGTTAGATTCGTCTTGATTACGGGAGTGTCATAGGGTATAAAAAATTAATCAAAAGGGGATAGTTTTTTGCAGTCGGTTGTTTGTTTTTTGATATAATTTCTTCTTGTTTAGACAATTAGTCTTGTATTAATACAACACTTTGTGACTAGTCAACTGTCCAAACTCACTCAGGACGGTCGCTGGGAGTATCCATGCTATTTGCACACAATAGCGATGGGCGAGCCGACACAAAAACCAGTCTAGACTCTCTCCTGTCTCTACATAGCGTGGCAGTGGGACAATTTCACTTTCGACCTATGTTGCTTATTATAGAGATGTAATCTATCAATCATGGCTTTTGAAAATGGCGAGAAACGACGGTTACGAAGTTATTTGAAAATTTTCTAATTACCTGTTGTGATGTAACATTTAAAAAACAAAATAGACTCACACGAGGAACACAGTTGCCATTCTTTAAAAACAAAGAACAAAATATTGTTATTCGATCTAATAATGTGAAAATAACTATCAAATTGAGTGGCGTGCTTTGGGAGAGGCCTACGTCCAGCAGTAGACTGATACTATGCAATACCTAATCAGAGAAAAGCTTAAAATATTAGTAGTTTTTGTTTACAAAATAAGACACTTCATTTGGGCTTCGTTTTAGACTAGGGGGCTTGTATATTGACGGAAAAAGTAAATTGATCTTACCTAAGTACCTATAAGATTTTAGAATTAAAACTATAGTGAGCCATTACTACAAATTATTATATATAAACGGATATCACTCACTTATATGGTTAAAGTCGGCAATTAGACCGACAGTTTCGACCGATTTCGACGGTCTTTTTCAAGGTGAGCGCGCCACGCCCGCGTCGCCGTTGACGTTTCTTCGCGCAGCGGATCAGCGCCCTCTTCCATCGGTCGAAACTGTCGGTCTAATTGCCGTCTTTAACAATATAAGTGAGTGATATCCGTTTATATATAATAATTTACTTATAAGATGTGTAGGTAGGTGTGGCTTTCGAAAATGGCGGCGTTAAATTAATCACAAAATGTTCGGGAATGACAATCAATAATTTATTGGATAATTTGTGCAAGAGTTCCGCTACAAGCTCGGGGAGTGAACGTGACTGTCGAGCTGCTTCGTCCAGAGTGATGACGCTACGGCGACTCCTCTGGATGAAGACATTAAGACTATGATATATTGAATTATCTGTAACAGAACATTGGTATGACGAACTGTCGAGTCCATAAATTTTTTTTTTTTCTAAAACAGTTATTCAAACAGCCGTTGAAAAATATGTTTGGTCTGGATTACATGCAGTGCTAGCCGACCCAGTTTAGTGTTTATGTTATAGCGTGGGGAGATTTATGGCTAACAAGTAAAGTAGATTTTGTTCCGATCTATTCGGTTTATGGGGGTCAAGGATGTCATAAACATTTGTGTCTATAACAGAGATGTTTGGGCTTGGATTCTTGGAGCGAATGCATTTGAACACAAAGTTAGTTTAATTAGTGGGCCATACCAATGGGGAGCTTATCAATTAGGATCTTAGTCCACCGAGAACCTAATTGGTAAGCTCCGAGGCAGCTTATTCCACTTCTTTCGATATTTGCAATGAAATCCGAATAAAAAAATTGAAAATATTACTAATTGATGGGTGTTTTTAAAATCTGCAAGAGTTTTACGAACATGATTTTGCAAATTGATTTATATGTCGACAATTTTAATTTTTTATTTAATGGATATGAATTACTTCTCTAATTTATTTATTGTAATTTAAAATGCATTATGGTAATAAAAAATTAAAACTAACCTACCTATTTAAACAAAATTATATATAAAAAACCTGCGCCAAGTCCCCCACAATTGGCAATGTGCCCAAAAGGCTTGCGGCGTTGCCTCGCTGTATAGCGAGGCTGACTCGTTACTTCTTAATTATTATATTTACTTGAATATTTATTTGTATTATTGACTGACAAATTTGAATTTTTAATGTTTAAGTGTCTAATGTTGCGGTGCCCTTACAGGGTTTATGTGAGCACTTCCTGTACTATCTAACAACCATGTTACCACATAAAGCAAGGAATAAATGAATTATGCATTAAATATATAATACCTACTAGTTTTTTTACCAGTAATGGCTGTAAATCAACCAGTGTGTTTATCAATATTTTACCGAAATACAATCTAAATTAGCAGACACATTAACACCGAAAGAAAAGATTAGAAATTAATGTTAAATGTTCGCATCTGCAGCTACAACAGTTACAAACTATAGGGACAGCTAAGTGTTGCAGTTTTTGCTATTTGTTTCCCTAGCTTATTTATTTACCAAACTATATATACACTAATATCTTATTAAACTAATACAAATAACAAACTAATAATAAAAAAATAAAATTAAAGATAGAAAACCTGCCCTAGGTCCCCCACTATAGGCAGCGTGCCCAAAAGGCTGGCAGCGTTGCCCCGCTGTATCGCGAGGCTGATACGTTGTGCGAAGTAGCTGCCAGCCTTTTGGTCACGCGATGCCTCGACCAGGCGCCGCGATATTTCCCTAGCTATGCGGTGTGCTCCCGGCCCCCATGGTCCCAGCGTCTCCACCCCAAACGGCTCAAACATGTAGCCATCGCCGATAGCTGTATATTTGCGCCGTTTGAGGTTTTCGGCTGTGGTGGCCGCAGCGCCGACCTTGCTGGACGTGTTTGGAAGATGCGACGGCGCAAGGGTGTCGACGCAGGTTGCGTCCCACACCAAAGGCCGTCCCATCTTCCAAGGCATGAGGGTCATACCGTCAGGTCTCTTGCCATCGTCGCGCGCCAGACCGTTTGGTTCGAGAACGGCCGGCGCACCGGCGGTAGCAAGAGCCCGACGGATGACGTCGTTAAGGTCGGCATGTCTTGGTATGCGGCCAGCACTTCTGCCACAGGAGAGGCCATGGTGGCCGAGCTGGTCGACAGCACCACCGCAACGGCATGAGTGGACAACGTTGGTAGGGGCACCCAGGCGCAAACAGGTTGCCAAACGGAACGTGGTGCGTTCGAGGAGTGTACCTATATGTCTGGAAGGTAGAGCCTGCAGCCACAGACCTGACTCCCACTCTCCCACAGCCAGCAGACGAGCACGCTCTGCAGAATTGGTTGCCGTATCAATGAGTTTATTCCGGACCAATTTGCAGAGCGGCTCGTCCCACTGTCTCTGCGAAGAGAGAGCGGTTGGCAGGTCTGTGTTAGGGCAAGCCATCAACCAGATTAGAATATAAATATAAATATCAATCTAAATTAGAGTTTCGAATTGGCCCGTTATCGGACAAACGGTGTTACGGGGCGGGTTAATTAATATGCCTGTAATAATATGCCTGTAATAATATGCCTGTAATAATATGCCTGTGTTATCTCTATGGTAGGGAATGGGGGGAGGTGAGCCAAGTGGCATTCTGTTAACATTTGAATTTGAATATGTCGTTTTCATCGTGCACTGCTGTAAGTTCTAATCACCACAGAATTTGATGTGGATATTTATTAATAGTTTTTCCCACATATTTGATTGAATCATCTCCTTCAGATTAAGCAAACATAGCTTAGTAAATATTTACTCCTCACAGTAAAGTCGTGTCCATGTAAAGTGACGTTTTTGTCACGTTACCGCTACTTGTTTGCCCTCGATTAAGTACCTACGTAGGTAAATTCTAAATTATCCGACTGCCCAAAGGATTCGAGGTTTCAGCTCCCTAGGTCATCGCAACAATTTGATTGAATAGCCTGTGTGATGTTTCAGATGCAAACGATCCTTCACCACAACGGCAGCGGCGCGGCGGCGTACACCGGCCGGCTGAAGAAGCGCGAGGTGCATCGCGCCATCACGTTGCATCCGATCAAGGACCATAGACAGATGTACAGGATGCACTCGTACTTTAAGGTGACTATATCAATTTAAATATAACTCATCCTGAGTAACAGATTTGTACTGGTTCATCATTGTCATATTCAGCCCCTATGAGCCCAATATTGGACATAAGCCTGCCCCAAATTTCGCCATTCGCTTTTCCTGTCTGCCATTTGATTGCACTGCTTCCCAGCGAGTCTTTGTATATCGTCAGACTAACGAGCCTTGGAATAGATTAGAAAATAGGTTTATTATACACCAATTACATAATCTTACAAAAAATAAATTAATACCTCAAACGGCGCAAATATGCAGTCCTCGGGGATAATACATATTTGAGCCGTTTGGGGTGGAGACGCTGGGACCATGAGGGCCGGGGGCACACCGCATCGCTAAAGAACTATCGCGGCGCCTGGTCGAGGCATCGCGTGACCAAAAGGCTGACTCATACTTCGCCCAGCGCGTTACAGCGGGGCAACGCGGCCAGCCTTTTGGGCACGCTGCCAATAGTGACCTTGGGCATGTTTTTATCTATAACTTTTTATTCAAGAAATCTTACAAACAAATATAATAAAACTAAACTACTTAAAAATACATTAAAAACTAAGCTAAAAATCTACCTAACTAAAACATTCTATAAAAGGGTGCCAATCACGCTGGCGGCATTCCCGCGCTGGATGGCTAGGCTCAGCCTCTGCTAACTATTATAACTTTTTATATATATTATTTGTACATATAGTTTTAGTATATTTACTGTAGTTTGGTTTTAATGATATACCTAAATACTGCATTCCGAATAAATATAAAACCATTAAGGAATAAAGTTATAATCTAATATAGTTATGATAAGTGGTGTGGCAAAAGGTGCATGTTACAGCTGAGCTGACACCGAGGTGTGCAGCGCTGTGACTCGACATGCACCTCTTCCGTAAATGCCGGTAATGGAACCGGACGTCGAGAAGTCCCAATCTTTTTGCAACCGATTTACCTCTGCTACAAGAACACCTGTAGTGTTTGTTCCATGCAGTGCGTGCGCAGGATCCGCCGAATCGTTTGATGACGCATGCGCTGTAACCGCGCTGTTTACATTACCTAGCTTTGATCTCACGACCCGCGTATTAATAGGTGCGTTTCACGGCTCAAAAGGACTTTGAGTTTACGTTGATTTTAATGATCTTTTGAAGAAGATCATAATATATAACTATCGAATTCAATTTCATGTACATTCGCTAGAAGTTTCTTACAAAATCGTTTCATACAAAATTTATTAAATGTTGTATCTTTATTTATAACAAATTATAACATATTTACATAAACAAAAAAATGTAATATAAAATATTGAAAAATAAAATACTTAAAAAATAAAATTCTAAAAATGTACCTACTTGGACGCGGTATTCCAGCTGTGAGTGGCCTCTACCAGTCACAGGTAAAACACCGCGTCCAAGTCGCTCCCATGCGGCAGGGTGCCCAAGAGAGCGGCCGCGTTACCTCTTTGTATGGCCAAACTTATTCGTTGGCCGAGGTACGCACCCGCTCTCTTGTCACCCGTGACGTCGACCAGACGACTCGACAATTCTTTGTAGAATTGCCGAGCATCCGGTCCCCAAGGGCCCATCGTCTCCACTCCAAACGGCACAAATGTATAATTCTGACTGAGGACAGCATATTTGCGCCGTTTGGAGTTCTCCGCCGAAGCCGCCGCCGCACCCGCGCTAGAGGAGGTCGCCTGCAGGTGGGACGGAGCCAAAGTATCGACACACGTCGCGTCCCACACCAGATTATTTATTTATTTGATTTACTAGTATTACAGATACACTCTTATTCACTAGGTAAATCTACGTCAATCAATTATTATACAATATTTAGGACAACACAGGTCAAATTATTATAACAGAAATTAGGACAATCAGCAAATGTATTATTAAGAACTATACCACAATAACTTGGTGCCGTCTTCCTACGAAGGTTGGCGATCTATGCACTCTCGACAACGATCAGAGAGTTGGTACTCTTGGCAAACCATTGGCGTAAGTTAATAAGTCATGATATTCTTCTTATATCTAGCCTTCTTCTGCTCTGGAGCTTTCCTTGAAGAATCAGTTGTTAAAAATCGTAGGTACAGTCGAAGACAGAGATAAGTATACAGGGGGCTCAATAAAACTACTGGACCGATTTTAATAATTTTCTTACGGTACATAGTTTTAACTTTTATCTATCAAACAGTGAAAGAATTTTTGCAATAGGTCAAGTAGTTTTTGAGAAAATCTCTACCTTAAAAACTCTCCTGGGGGCTGAGCCGCGTCGATTTTTACTAGCCGTCAATGTCAGATTTTTGGCGAAAATTGGTACAAAAATTTCGTTCGCGCAGGCTTTGCCAGCCGGATAGCCCCCAGTACACCTATCTCTGTGTTCCACCGGACTTTTCATTCCTCATTATGTGACCTAGACTATTTGACGTAGAACATATGACACGGGGTAGAGTTCTCGAATGGAGGCCACGAACGGGTAAAAGTAGCGTGCGATGCTCCCTGACATGGTACGAAATAACAAAGTATTATTGAAGTAATACTGCTATAAGAGTTCAATGTAAGGCCAGGGGCAGTTGCAGCTAGCAGTATTGCATCAATAATACTTTGTTATTTTGTACAATGCCGTCATTAATGTAAGCTTATTGTATGGAGATATGCGCAAGATGGCAGAGACTGAGCAAAAGGCTGAGAGTCGGGTTGAGTTAATAGTTATGTTCCTAATTATTAAGTAATTGTGTGTAATTATTTTAAAAGATGTGCTGCTGAGAGTTTTTTTGCCACTTTTTCTCCTCAGCGTTGGCACCTTTTCCTTGCAAAAAATATGTTGACGTGCAAAATGTACACAACGTGCTTACTTGTAATAAAGAGATTTGACTTTGAATGACGTTCTTTGGGAGAGGCATGCCCAGCAGTGGACTGATACGGGCTGATGATATGACCTAGATATCAGAGTTTGAAGACTCGCTGTATCCACGAGTATTCTTCAATACACAAGAGATTTGCGGCCAGTATTTGCAATATCTATACTTGTGAATAATTTATGCAGATATAAATTATTATGATTTAGATATCAAAATAATTTATATCTGCATTGGAATTAATAGTATGTTATTCCGAATAACATTCAATCAGTTCAGACGTAAACAAGATATCGTAAGTGCAATGGACGTGTTAACTCCTGAATGACCGGCGCTGTAATGTTTCCAGTGCTAGTTTAATGGACCATTCATCAATACAAATGTTCAATTATAGTTCTCTCATACAATGTAACCTTGCAAATTCAAACAAACACTCATAAAAGTAAGTTTAACACCAATATTCTCTGAGATACAGCAATGAGCATCATATTTCTGACCAATTCGAATCACAAATTACCACCGCCAGTTTTCGCGCGAAAAAAAAAAACCAAGAAGGGACGAACCACAAGACAGTTGTTGTTGTATGTGTTTTTGGTAAGACACGCCAAAAGACATACAGCCTTATTGCGTTTTCATCAGCATCTTTTCTAATACCAAATTCAGTAGGATTTTCCAAAGTTACGTAAAATTACATTAAATTGATAACACAGCTACATCGGTATTTCTACTGTCCTGTCTGTATCCAATTCAGCGGATGTAATCAACGGATTTTAGTCACATTTAATTATTTCTTTATCCTGCCTTCCCTGTATCAGGGTCGAACCTCCTCATACGTCAGAGAGACAATATGTGCAAGGCGTTTACAACCGTAAACGATCTTGATCTTTCATTTTCTTAGCGATACTGGATCAATTTCATCAACATCAACCCGTGTCAGTCTTTAGTCTTAGTCTTTTCCCAAGGCCACTCAATACGATTATCGGCCTTTTGTAACCAGTCTGGACAGGACCAAAGACTTTAGACTGTATTATTTCATTATTAGTGAAGCGTGCTGCGTGCCTGAGGAGAGTGTCTGGACGTGTGTATAGCTTTTCGTGTATTGTTGTTTAGTGCTAAGTTTATGGAATGTAGTTTATAGTGTTTTGGTGTTATGTACTGTTAGGCTATAAATGAAAATAAATAAATTGAAATTGAAAATTGAAATTATTGATCGAAGACCCTATCGTAGACTTTCCGTTACTGACGTTATTTCCGTGACGGCTTTTTATATCGTCGTAGTTATAGATTATATACAAAGCTTTCAACGGTAGGTAAAACTTTGCAAAGACGCTCAAATGTCTGCTGTGAAACGCCGGCTTTAGCCAAATATTTCCATCCTCAAGTACGACTCTCATGTTTCCAGAACCTTCGTATTCAAGAACTTCGCGAGAGCTCCCTGGATCTCCACCGGGACATCGCCTCGTCTCTCCACGAGCTTGGAGTGCCCCCGGATCAGGTAGCAGACTACGTATTCCCGGGGAATGTCCCGCTGTTCCCCGCCAAGGTTGGAGAGCCGGGGTACTTGGGGGACAACACGCTATTAGGTGAGATACCTAATAAGATACTTATCTTCTGTCTACTTAGACAGTACATAATTACGGCACATATGTACGGTCCGGACATATTCCATATGAATCTTTTGCATTCTTAATGCGCAAAGTTGAATCTCCTAACTGCGAAGATTGTGGGACCAATGAAGACTTGCAACATATTGTGATGGAATGTGTCCGGTACGCGACTAAAAGAGAACATGTTATTCATAGTTTAGGTTTATGTAAATTAGATGTAGGTATATTCCACGGCATTTTAGCTGAGCCGACTAAAAAAATTTAAAAACTAAAATATTTTTTTTTTTGTAAAATTTAAGTAGATAAGTTAGTTTAGAATAGGTACGATGGGATTAGCATTGTCACTATGTGCACAAATATCCCTAAATCAATATAGAAAAAGGTGAGATACCTACTCAGTCAGTATTTGCACACTCTGTACGCTAGGATCCCAATCCTATCCCTATTCTATCCTAATCAAGAGCACATATCAGAATCAGAGATACCCATATCTCTGATTCTGATATGTGCTCTTGATAAATTATCTGAGTCATCTATGTTGAATACTGATTATATGAAGCGAAGATAAAGATAGTGTTCGTGGCAATATCCAGATAATTCGTCTAATCAATTCATCATTTTCAGTCGCTATGAGCCCAATATGGGCCTAAGCCTCCGCCTATTTTGCTATCCGCTTCTGCCGTCTGTCATGCGACTAAGCTGCTTTCCAGCGACTCTCTGTATATCGTCAGACTATCGAGCCTTTGGTCTTCCAGACTTTCTGAGGCCAGCTCGAGGTCATCCTCCGTTAGTCTTGTTAGGCTCCATCTATTCTGTATTCAGTGGCGTATTTATGTCTAGAGCCCTATTTCTTGTAGCCACGGATACCGGGATCGGTGGATACAAACATTAATTGATTTTTGTGTTGGAAACCGATCCCGGTATCGGTGGAGACAAACTGCCCGGATCCGTTTCCAATCCAAACGGATCCTGGGATCGGTGGAGACAACCCCTAAATCTCGCCACCACCGACCGGCCTACTGTTTTTTAAATACCTACATATACAATTAATATAAAAAAGCGGTAAGTATTTAGGAAACATCAGTATTTAGTTATACACGTGGATGAATGCTCACCTGGATGCACATACAATACACAATTATTGTTTTTTTGTCGAGTGTTGTATGTCTCCCATTGTATTGTGTCTTCATCCGGCCCGCCCCTAGAATTCAGCCGCCTTGGCATGGCCTAATTTGTCCATACGTAAATACGCCACGAGAGCTCGGTGGCTCAGTGGTTGGGTCAATGGACTTGCAATATGGAGGTCCGAGGTTCGATTCCCAGCTAGGGCAGCCATGTACCAATGAGTTATCCTCGGTTTTTTTCGACGGAAAAACTTACGTACATTTACCGAGTGCTCTCAAAACGGTGAAGGAAAACATCGTGATGAAACCTGCATGTCGTAGAAGAAGAAGAAGAAAAATCTAAGGCATGTAAAATCCGCCAACCCGCACTGGGCCCGCGTGGTGGATTATGGCCCGAGCTCCCTCGATGTAAGGGAAGGTCTGTGCCCGAGCAGTGGGGACATATGAATAGACTGATGATGAAATACGGCACTGCCTGTACTGACTGACATCTCATCAATATATTAGACGAATTGTATTTCATCATTTCAGGAGCTCCAGTAGACTTCAACCGGTACAAAGTGACTGATTTAGAAGACATCATACCGTTCGACTTCATCAGCAAGTCGGTCTACTCTATATCGCATTCCAACCCTAAGCGGCGGATAGAATCGCCTCTAAGAGAAGCCCTGGATGACGTCATTAGAGAAGTAAGTAACCGAATTGATTGTTGGACAATCATACATATGACGTTTAATCTCTAACAGTCTGACATAAAATGATAAATAAAAAGCTATCCAGCGACTTTCTCTGGTCTTCCAGATTTTCTAAACCAAGCTCCTTACCCCCAAGGATGAGTTGATATTATTCATAATCATCAAACTGAAGTGGCAGTGGGTTGGGTTACTTGCCGTAGAACCCATGGAGTAGAAGAGTACTCGAATGGAGCCCACGAACCGGTAAACATCGTGCGGCACTCCTTATCGATTAGCAGGGCAGTTACGGTTTTCAAAACGATCATATCATTGTCATAGAATGCTTGACAGGGACAGTGCTATTGCGTTGGTATAGCGGCGTCTCTGTTCGGCGCGCCATCACATGATATGGTTTCATGAGAGCGGCATAAGGGGGCTGGTGAATGTGAGATCGGATCAAGGTGCTTGGCTGGATGGAATATTCCGTGAATCGTGTAGAGGGGCCTACGACTGATACGGGCTGATAATGATGATGAATGTCAGGCTATTGATTATGTCTAACATGACTTGCATTCGCTGTCTCCAGGTCATGGAGATCATCAACGCGCCGTCCCGCCAGCGCGGCCGTGTCATCGACTTCAACGAGCTGCTGTACGGCTACACGCGCCTGGACCCCCTGCACGGGGCAGACCACGTGCTGGACCTACTCCTCAAGTACCGGCGGTATCGAGGACGCAAGATGACCGCTGCTGTGAGAAGGCACGCGTATTTGCAGCAATCTTTCACTGGTAAGTTTTGTTGATTCTTTCTTTTCTGTTGTGGTTTAGTGACCAAACCTATTGTCAGAGTTATTCAGGCCGCCTGTGACGTGGCCTGACGACGCTGCCGAATGACAACAAACGGGACCAACCGCTTAACGTACTTTTCAAGCCACGGATATTCGCATCACGTTTGGTGTTGGTTTACTTATTCTCTTCGTCGTCGGCCACTTTGGTCAACAGTTTATTAATGGGCCTTTTAGCAAGTGTCATCATTGAGTTTTCTTTGTTATAATAGGACTAACATACATAGTAATAAGGACAGTATATAGATAAACACGCCTATTTCCCATAGCGATAGACAGAGACGATGGTCTTCCATCCGCTGCGGTTCTGGCAAACAACTCTCGCTTCCTCCATCAATCAATATCTTCATGCATGCTCGTCGGTTTCCAGTAGACCGCAATAAGAACGGTAATAAGAAGTAATCGAAACTGGCAAGATTTGGAACAAATTCAATCTTCAATATGTTTTGATAAAATCGAACCCTTTGTGACTTCGAAGACTGTAATGTAAGGAACAAAAGCGAGGATGCACATAGTTGTGCCAGCAATTAACTTCAGTGGTGGATTTAAACACATAGGTAATGACACGTATCATTTTCTTATTTCAGGCATCGAGATAAGGGAGCTGCCAATGGGCGAATTCGATGATCCAGATAATTCTGATAAAGAAGACACTTACGCCAAAACCTATGCGAATGATTACGACGACTTCGATGAACCCAACAAGCAGGAGAACAGTTTCTTGGACTTCAGCAAACTCAATGTCCGTGAGGCGTTGGAGAGCGGGCTTCAGAAGCTACAGAATTTACCCAAAGCTTTGAAGTGGAACGGTGTTGACGTGGAAGAATACCCATTTTCAGACAGAAGGATATTTTTCATCCTCCCCTTAGCAGGGAGACAAGAGATATTTGGAAGGTTCATGAAGAACTACGAGGATATAGTCCTGAAAAGCGACGAGGCTGTGACATTGATAGTCGTTTTATATTTAGACAGTAAAAACCCTTTGGATTACAAAAACACTGAAGCATTAGTGAATCACTATAAAGAAATGTATGGAAAAGATATTAGAGTTGTAAGAATGGGGTCGACGACGTTTTCTAGAGGATCAGCTCTTACTGAAGGCCTGAAACTGTGTTCTAGTGACGATTTAGCTTTCTTCATCGACGTCGATATGATGTTCAACTACGACAGTCTTAGACGAGTGAGAATGAATACACTTAAATATTCTCAAGTATATTTCCCGATAGTGTTTAGTGAGTACAATCCCGAAGTGGTAAACGGGGAGGACTATAACAAATTCATAGGTGAGAGTCTAGTGACGAACACGAACTTAGGTAAATTTGTTGTCAGCAGTGAGAACAGTGCGAAATCAGACAGAGAACTAGCTAATTTGAAATACAGTAAAGAAATTAACGACGACTACGGTTATTTTAGACAATACGGTTTTGGTATTATTAGCATTTATAAATGTGACTTCGAAAGAGTCGGGGGGTTCGATTTGAGTATTAAAGGTTGGGGTCTTGAGGACGTTACGTTATTCGAATCGCTGATCAAGACGAATCTGACGGTGTACAGGATAGCTGATAACAGTTTGGTGCATATCTTCCATTCGGTGGACTGTGATAAGAATTTGGAGAAGAGTCAGTTTCTGATGTGCCTCGGTACTAAAGCGTCAACGTACGGCAGTGAGAAACATATGTATTATTATATGTTAAATCATCCTGAAGTATTATGGCCGGAGCAGGAGGGTGCTAGCTAATACAGGGTCAATTTAGGACTAGTTTTATATGAAGAGATTGTTGTTATAAATGCCAATTGATGACAAAACATATCAATAATTGTAATTGTAAGAGGAATTTTGAGGATGGCGCTCGGACTAGTTTTTATTAAGTTTGGCAAGAACAGTTGGGGCTAGTGTGGCTCTGGGAATAATGCGTCTAATGTTGACTGTGAAATCATTCGTACGTACTAAATAAGGGAGAATTAATTCAGCTGGGCTGGGCAGCATTTGAGAAGCTGTACATTTTTTGAAAGATTATTTAGGTTTAAGTATTATAGTTGAAATTTTCTGAGGAACTACATGTAAAAAATCTTTCACTACTTATATTATAGCTTAGAGCGAGGATTATGTGATGAGGGGGTTTCAAAGTAACATTTGAAAGAAGACAAAAACTAGCTTTTTTTAGTTGATGGCGTGGCATGAAGTCAGGGTGAGATCATAAAAAATACACAGGGACCATAAACAAATATTGTTAATATCAGCTGAATAATTTAGTTTTTGCTGTTAAATTTTAAATAATTCAATTTAATACTTTTAATAGGTACCACATAAAAACATACATTCAATTCATAAACAAGGTTAGCCCATGTATTGATGCTCTTTAATTTTGATGTCTCACCGAGAAATCAATGCCATCTACCCGAGCTATCGGTACTATTTTTGTTTCTTAATGTCACTTTGAAAACCCTTCATTGTCTAATCGCCGATCTCGGAGGATTAAATTTTACGAGAGTTAACTCGAACTTTTCTCCTAGTTAACTTTGGTGGAAGATAAATTATATATTTTGAACAGGGTTAAGTAGTTAATCCGGTCAATCATAGACAACGATATAGGGAGGGGTTTTGACAGGTTAACTTAGGTGCAAGAGAAATATAGAGATAACCCTGAATCAAGTAGATAACCCAGGGTTATCTCAATATTACGGTCCAGTGGTTTTCGAGAAAGTCTCAACCTCAAAGCTCCTGTAAATAATTCTTTGTGTCAGATTGTATCTAGGTCGACGCCATCCAGAACACACTTGCCCCAACTGAATTCAATTAGGTATTTGTTATTTAAGTTTTTGTACAAAATGTTTGGATGTTATATTGACTCGATACTTCGAACATTCTTTTAAACTTGAACAAATGTACTAGATATTTTATTCCAATTCAGCATTTAATTGTATTTTTTACTATTACTCAAAAAAATGACTTTGTTTTATTGGTATTTAGGTGCTTTTTAGTCTAATTGTCTGTCAGTTATTTGTCGCTGTTCGAAAATAACTTTTTGAATTTGGAAGCATTTATAATGGTGGCACTTCACTTAGCTATTCGTATTTCCGTATTTGTCATAATTGCTATGTGTGGTTGGTATTCTTGACAAAATATTCGTCTTATTTGTATGTACGTCAAGTATTTGACAAATACGACAAACATCCAATAGCGAATACGAATAACCTAGTGAAGTACCAAAAAAATAGATACGCGTTAAAATCATGTAATATAAATAAATAATAATTGTTCCTAGTATTTTAGGGTATCCGTTAAGATTTTTTCTAGCAATTTCCAGAAGATTCTTCTAATATTTTTTATAAATGGTTTTATAAGTAGGTTGAAATACTCTTGTGTAATAGGGTAAGTCCTAATTGAATTGTTTTACAAAATATACATAAATTTGTGGTTACAGTAATTCGAAAATTATATGTTTGTCATTATTATTACAAAATAGACACAAATTCATGATCAACTGTGAAATCAAAATCAAAATTAGTTGAAAAATGAAGTAACTACAGGCATTGATATAAATAAATAAATTAATTAAGGCCCGTATTAATAAATCACTCTCAGCTCAAAAGTATATCTTGAGAACGACCACAAGATGGCGTTCCTATTAATAAACGTAACTTAGGTGCGCGTTTAGGAATCGGGTATCACGTGTGTAACGCCGTATTAATAAACAAAACTCAGTTCTCCAAGAGAACTGTCAAACGCACACTTGAGAACGTATTTGCTGATTGCAGGCGAACCGCGACATGGTGATCACGTCTGGAGAGTGTATCAGCTGAATTCGCTCTTGAGGGCGGGTTTGAGCTCAGACTATTAATACGGGCCTTAGAAAAGTTGTGTTAGAGAGAGACAGAAACAGTACACGATGCATTGTGGTTCTGTTCTGAGTTCTGACGTCATACTGAGGTAGCGCCATACTAACTTCATACTAAAGACAGCTTCGCTAAAAAGAGATGTAGCATCCCCATATCACTTGACTTTACCGCTTAATATCTTCGGTATTAGTTGAGATATCGAAAAACTGATTTGTATCCTCGTACACGAGTCGAGGCAAATAGTCAACCCGTAGCCCAAATCAAGTGTCTTATTTTGTAAACAAACATGATCGTCTAATTACCTGTTGTGATGTAACACTGAAGGAACTGATTAATTGAACCTGTTCATCATGGTGCAAATAAAGTAATCCGATATAATAAAGTGAAAATAACTATGCAATAATCACAGAAAAGCTAAAAAGAAAAATATTCAAATTTGTATCCTCAGTACGCGAGTCGAGACAAATAGTCAACCCGTAGCCTAAATCAAGTGTCTTATTTTGTAAACAAATACGATCGTCTAATGTAACACTGAAGGAACTGATTAATGGAACCTGTTCATTAATGTGAAAATAAAGTTATCCGATCTAATAATGTGAAAATAACTATGCAATAATCACAGAAAAGCTTAAAATGTTAGTAGTTTTTGTTTACAAAATAAGACACTTGATTTGGGCTTCGGTATACTAATTATATTCTTGCATTGGTTGTGAATGAATTTGTTCTCAAAGAGTAGGTCCAGAAAAATAGGCAACAGTCACTTAAAAAGGCGATTTTACTTATTCTCCATCAGAATTCTAGCTTTTTCATATTCGGGTGGAACTACGAACACCTTTAAGTAGTCATCGACGTATTCATAATCTATTTATTTATAATACAGGGTGACATTGAATTCCATCGACAGAATTAAATGGATGGTTAGGCTTGTGACATACAATAATTCTACATAGCTTTAGGCGTTGAAACCTAAAAGAAATAGAAATTAAACGTGTTCACTGATATTTTAAAATCAATAATATTTTCGAAGTTATTTCACACAAACATTTACTGACAACTCATTTTACTCTCTGACATTTGACAATCGAATCTGGAACTTTTCAAAATGGTTTTCTTTTTCATCGGCACCGTGGAGGCTCTACTCCTACATAGCTTTTAAGTAAATTCAACAATTTGGGGAAAAAGAAAAAAATATTTACTTACAATAAGTCCAACTATTTTTTTTAATTTGATGTGCATTGTTACATTTTAAGGTATTTTTAATCTTTGGCAACGGTTTCTTTCACTGGAATCTAATGGTCATTTCTAAAGTCATTGTGTGACTTTGACGTACTTAGTTAAATTTTTTGCAGTTTTGACTTATTAAAAACCTTACCAATTTAATATTTATCACGAGTACGGTTGTACAGTCATGAGTAATAACATAGAAACATCCTTAAAATTCAAATTCATGTAACAACTTTAAATCGCAAAAATAAGTATGCTAAACTGTGGCCAATAATTATGTAAACGCTAAATTGTATCAAAATAAAGTACACACCCCTTGTACAACATTTGCTTGGTGGGGTGTGTACTTTATTTTGATACAATTTAGCGTTTACATAATTATTGGCCACAGTTTAGCATACTTATTTTTGCGATTTAAAGTTGTTACATGAATTTGAATTTTAAGGATGTTTCTATGTTATTACTCATGACTGTACTCGTGTTAAATATTTTCCTAGTTTCAATTTGTCGAATGAATTCAAGGACATTCTGTAGACAGAATTGTGTAGGGGATCGAACCTTTCTTATAGTCCAGTGGCGCCATCTAGCGGATGTTGTTTGCCCCATTTTCTAACACCCACCAGTTGGCGCCACCAGTAGCCCGACCGCGACTTCAATCGTTTTCGTAATCGCTTTCAATTTGACACAATGACATGGACGCTATACATTACTGCAATATTGTTGCAAGTTCTAACAAACGACAATTAAACGCGGCAATGTATATCGACCAAGTGTCAAATTGAAAACGATTGAAGTCGCGGTCGGGCTACTGGTGGCGCCAACTGGCGGGTGTTAGAAATCGGAACAACCAACAACCGCTAGATGACTATGTCAATTGTCAACCTCCATAGTGAAAAGTTTGAATCCCATGTTTTGATATTTTCTTGCATATGCGCTATGCGAAACGAAAATCTAAATGATAAATGGAGATATGCAAGAAAATATCAAAACATATGAAAAAGGAACGCGTCATCAATTAAACACATGATTTCTAACTGCAATGTTAGACATGAATTTGAGTAATTGCACAATTACTGGATAGATGTCGCTACCGTCCCTCAGACGAGAATATGGAGACAAAATTCACGATCTGGATACGAATCACGATCGCTGTGTTGGAATAGAGCGTGCCACGGAATGGCGAGGTGCCGGGTTCGAATCCCGGTCGTGATAAAAAAATTCTCCATTTATCATTTAAGTTTGAATCCCTTTCGAAAATCGTGGTTTTATCTTGATAATAATATTATACATAGTAAGTTTGTTGTAAATAATGTGTAATTGTTGCTCTGTGCTCACCAAGTGCCAATTGTTAGTAGTAAGTAGCCCAATACATGTTTATATCACAGGAAGTATTTTTGATCAGCGTCTCAGGGGTGGTAGTCTAATGAGAGTGGTTTATTAATACGGACCTTAGTTCCTATAACTGTGTTTTGAGGAAATTGAATGGAAATTGAGAAGGTATACTGTCACTTACCTCTGTACTCCTGTTTCTGGTCTTCAGCAGTCCACAGGCGATCGCAACGGCTGACTTAGGTTTTGTGCAGACTATTTGCACGGGTTTTGACGGAATTTGTTTGGCTTATGATTTATTTAATGGCGAGCGGTTCGCACAGTGCGCGCAGTAGTCTAGCGGTTAGAGAGTCGATCTCATAGGCTACGGCAGAGGGCAGCACAATCGGCAAAGTGACAGATACTTTCCTTCGAGTAAAAAATAACGTTACATTTGAAAGCTGGTTTGTGCTAACATTATGACAGGCTAAAGTACGGAACATTGTGTATACAGGGTGTAACGTAAAGGGTATATGAAGTCGAAGGGAGGGTGTTCAGTATCGGTAACTGAACAACTTTTGTTGTACGACTTTTCGATTTTCGCGAATAAATTTTTTGACTTTTCATACATTTCCAACCGGTCAGCTGATCGATTTGTATGAGACATTAATTTATTTTTATTTTTTATTCGAAAAGTCGCAGAACAAAAGTTGTTCAGTTACCGATACTGAACACCCTCCCTTCGGTTTCATATACCCTTTACGTTACACCCTGTATATTATTTTTTAATATAATTACTATTAAAAAATATCTGTTCAATTTGTCTTGAAATTATCACAGCGAGTGACCATTGCCTATAGCGTAGAAAGTGCGCGTCGCATGCCGCCCGATAACGCTGTCTGTCCGGCGACACGGACAGACGACGCGTAGTGTAACAACGAATTTTAACATTTGTGGATTATTACAAGAAAAATTAAGCTACCTATCTATATTTTTGGAATCATTACCGTATATTATCATTATCACCCCTGAGTCGCGCGTCGTTGATCAAAACCACACCCTGTATGTTTTTTTATATTGATATTGAAATAAATTGCGGCAATGTGATTTGAGAGATAGTATGAAATAAAATATATTTTTGTCAACACTGGTATAGTTTTATTATTATTATTACCTATCAGTCTAAGGCCGAGATTCTTAGATAGTTCTGAGCACGAGCTTAGCGTGAGCTCGCTCTTGCAACTGTCAAAGTTAGGAATTTGACTTTTGTAAGCTCGATTGCTGAAAACTCTGAGGCTGTTATTCATAAATGTGATTTAAAGTTACGGCACCATTTAACCACTGTGTTCATTTCTATTTAAACCTTTTTTAACGAAGTGAAAAGTGATAGCAATACGATTTAAATGAAGTAAGGTTTAACTTATTGCAAAAAAAAACTAACTACTACAAAATAAAACTAACTTGATATCAAAAAAAATACTTATGAAATAAAACTATAAACTAAAGAACGAACACGTCGTCGAGGTCCCCGTTCTGTGGCATGGTGCCCAGGACGCTGGCAGCATTTCCTCGCTGTATGGTAATACTTAAACGGTAAGGTAAGGTTGTAAGGTTTAACTAGGTTTATGAATAACAGCATTAATTCGCACATTCATCACTCTTCACGAATTTGACCATTCGCGAATTGGGACATTTGACCAAATGCGACGAATCGTCTTCATGCACTCTCATCTAGCTAATTTTACTTTCTTTCAAGTGGTATACCTATACCACTTGGCGTGTCACTGGGGTTAACGAAATTAATTGGGGTTAATTTACATATTTTGCTAATGAAAAAGCAATAGTCCATTCCATACATTTTTCTTCTTTCTGTTAGGTAACAGAAAGCGTAAGATAAAGATAAGATAAATACACTTTATTGCACCATAAAACTAATTAATTACATTTTTGAGAAGCATGCACAATTTTGGCGATCTTATCGCTAAAAGCGATTTCTTCCAGACAACCAACTGCAGAGGATATTATAAAAATATATCAGAAAGAGGTAGGACTAGGAGTGCATAGTAAGTAAATAGAATAAATAGTAATGTCTTGGGTACTCTTCCTGTAAGTAAAATTTTAAAAAATAGTTAGGTTTTTTAAATATTGAATGGTTCTTTTTTATTTTATATTGTACCTTTTTGAAATAAACTTACTTGATAAATAGTAATATATTATTCGATTTAGCGTTTTTCGCAGTAGTGATACAGAACCTCTTTTATAATAAATAAACTCACTTTCCGCCAATAAGTATACCTATATTATTACCTATCTAATTAGTCAAATTGTCAATACATAAGGTCGTTATTATGGGTTGTAGTTGTAACACCAATAAACGTGTTTCAAATTCCTTGCGACGTAGTAATGGCATAATTTCACACATGATGGATGGCCGAGCTATAGATAAGGGGTTGCGTAGGCGCATAATTACGTACTCGCCGTCAAACGCACGTCAAACGAAGAGAAAAGTATACAGAACACGACCTCATTATAAGTTGCGAATGTCGTTGGGCAGTTTTCAGTTTTTCGGTGAAGGCTACGGCACTAACTACTAAAATTAAAGGTCTGAAAAAAAATATATAGCAATCTTGGGGTGTCTATTTAGAGACTGATGAATACCGATACACGATTGGACAAACTTCGCTCGATAGAAAAAAAAATGGTTGCCTGTAAAGTCGGTATACGGGCGAAAGTTTTACGTGACAACGACGAAGGGAAAGTGGAAGGGACGCGTGCCTCTCACTCGCTCTCATTGTGAGCGCATAACGTGAGCGGAGCGTAACGCAGTTTCTTGAAGTGTCACCCGGCAAACCAATTTATAAGACGTTGTCACGTCAAAAATCGCAAACATACCCCTTCCATGTCTTTTGAAATGAAATTATATCTAAACCGAAATAGTTATTCATACAAAATATATATCAAAATGTAGGGTACTATAAATATGAGAGCTTGTATTAAAAAAATCCGATTTTTGCTGGCGTATTTTTATTTCCCTGCCAAAATTCATAAAAATACGAATATAGAGGCACTGCGCCGCGCTCTTCACTCCGCCGCTGCGAAGCATCTTGTGTCTCACTCTTGCTTTTGACAACCATATTGCGCCTTAAGGCTGGGCGTGTTTGGATTTTCAGTTTTTCTATGAAGGCTACGGCACTATCGAGAGACATATGTTCGATAAATGGAATATCGACTGAACGATTGTGCGAAAAGAGTTTAGTCCTAAATGCATTTATTTCGAACGACTTAGGCCTACTAATTTATCGCGAATCGTATTAACAGAACTTTGAATCCGGAGGATTACAGTTTACTTTTTGATTTAGTACCTAGGTATTTATTATTTATTTATTTTATTAATGGACTCGACAGTTCGTCATTTGCCAAGGTCAAGTTATAGAAAATTCAATATATAATAGTCTTCTATCTTCCTACAGGGGAGTCGCAGTAGCGTCTTCACCCTGGGTAGCCGCGTCTTCTTGTCTTCATCCAGAGGAGACGCCGTAGCGTCATCACTCTGGACGAAGCAGCTCGACAGTCACGTTCACTCCCGAGCTCGTAGCGGGAACTCTTGATAAAAGCTTGAAACTTCAGATCTTGCTCAAATTATCCAACAAATTCACCATACTGTCACTCGCGAACATTTTCTGATTAATGTAACGTGATATTAATCTCAAAATAACCACTGTAGACAATAAAATAAAAATTATCAAATAATTTTGCAACCGTCGTTTCCCGCCATTTTCAAGAGAACCTACCTAGGTATGTAATCTAGTTAGATTATGCACAGAGATTATGTGCGTTCGAGTAAGATGAGGGGTTTTCAAAGTGACATTTTATAGGAAAAAAAACTAGCTTATCAAGTTGATAATAGATGGCGTGGCAGAAAGTTACTAAAAATACCCAGGGACGAATAATTAATTTTTTTGTTTTGAGCAATTTTAAACAATACAATTTAATAATTTTAATGGGTACCACACAAAAATAGACATTCAGTAATAAACAAGGTTAGCCCGTGTATTGATGCTCTTTAATTTTGAGGTGCGAAGTCGTGAAACCAGTGCCATCTACCCGAGCTAGCGGTACTATTTTTGTTTCTGAAATATCACTTAAAATCCTTCAATACGAGTAAGAAATGGAGATATCGCTTTTATTTCATAAAGTAACAACCATGTTGGGCATGGGCGTAACCAGGTTCTGGGCCGAAGGGGGGGGGGGGGGGGGGGGGGTCAGATTTTTTATAAGCTAGGTGCTTATAGAAAGAACAAACGCGCCGCGTAATTTTTACTTGTAAAAGTATTGTATTGCATACTCATTTTTATCGATAAAAGTACTAAATAAGATACTTAGTAAGGACGTCAACATTATCCAGGGCACTGCCCCTACCTGGGTACGCCCATGATGTTGGGCCATAACATTTTGAACGTTGAATAATAATCTAGGCGGCGGCGTAATGACAAAGGTAGGACTGAATCGCCGGGAGCGTCCCATTGTGTGTCGGATCGCATGCAGTCGCATCACACCTAGATGATGTAAGTTTATGTAACGCGTATCGCCGGCCAGAGATGCGAGCGATTAGTCGGCGGATTGCGTTTCATAATGATCGCGGACAACTGGGTCGAGAGAGGCCGCTACTGTAGCGGTTTTATAAACGTTACCAGCGATATCGAAAGGGACTATGAGCGGAAACCTAATGTTATCCAAGTTCGTTGTATCCAACAAAGAAACGGACCAAATGCTACGACAAAAATCGATGACCGCGTATTAAGGCTTCGTATGCGCGAATTTTCAGTTTTTCTACGAAGGCTACGGCACTAACTACTAAAATTAAACGTGTGAAAAAAATATATAGCAATGTGTGTACTAAGATTAGTTACTCTTATATATATGATTTTCCTAAATTCATGGACTTTTTCGTTGTTGCTTAGATCTTTTTCCTAGTTTAGAAGTTTTTTGTGACAAAACTATCCATAACCGTGATTTAAAGTTACGCCACAGTTTAGCCACCCTGTCCTTTCTATCTTAACATTTTTTACCGCAGTGTGAAAGGGATAGCAACATGATTTAAAGGAAGTGAGATTTAACTAGGTTTATGAATAACAGCATAAATCTTTTGCCTAGTCTAAAAGTTTTCCGTGACAAAACTATCCACTAGAAGTGGAGCGACTTCATAAGCGGAGCGATTTGCGTATTCTCGCTTGCTTAATGGCTCTACAATAATGATTCGAATGGAACACTTTGAACCAAAAAAGTGAGCATTAGAATTGTACATGCGTTTATGGTTGAGAATGGAGAAATACCTAACTTTAAGCACTTTAAGTTAACATCTTCGTAAGTGGCGGTTGCTTAAGACCTAGTTCATCATGTCATCTTATAGTGTTCTTTTTAGCGAGTTTACAAGTCTAGAAAAGCTTCTTTAAATATACATAAATATACTTACCTATAGAGCAAAAAATTCTTCTACTGTAAACTGGTAAAATCTAACCAATGGTAAATAGGACAAATAAGCACTGAGGCGACGAAATATTGAAAATTAACTTGTTTTCGTTATTTTACCAAATATAGACATAAAGTACCTAAATTGTTGGATTAGTTGAAAAATAGCAAAGTTGGAGACATTTGAAAATTAGAAATAAACTACGAAGAGAAGCCAGTGAGGTGGTCGCGACTTCCAATCGTTATCGCTTTCAATTTGACACACGGACGCTATACATTGCTGCTATGTTTTTGAAAGGTTTAACAAACGACCACGAAACGCAGCAATGTATATCGTTAAAGTGTCAAAATGAAAACGATAATCATAACGATTAGAGTCGCGGTCACCCCCCAGGTTACTAATTCTATACAAACTTCATAAGTTCGTTTTACCAATAAGGCATGAATTAAGATTTTAACAATCAATATCTCTGGTGATAATATGAAGAAGTAGGTCTTCCTATTATCATATGCTCATTTGAGTAGCTTTAGCCTGGATTATACTAATATCTAAGTAGGTACTTATCACGGTTGATACTGGAATTCTTGGGTCACATCATTTGAACAGAAATAGGAGCTTCATGTTAATTGTACAATTTTCTGTAATAAATCTAATTCTGTAATTATTTTGATAGGATTAGTCGACACTCAGGTAGGTAATGAAAAATATAAAGGCGAAAATAAGTGAAGAGATTGCATTTGAGAAAACGTAATAGTAGACGGTGGCATAGATAATATCTATGGACAGAGGTAAGTTTTTGAATACTTGTTAGCTAATGAAATCTATAGTCGATGGTATTGAAAAGATGATGAATGGAACTATTCATTGGAATTAAGCGCGGGAAACGTTCGATTTGGCGGACGTGTATTTTTTGGTTTTGTGACTAAAAATAATTTTCTCGGTGTAAGGATCGGTTTTTTGCATATTATTGTGTAAGAATAATTGAGTGTGAGGATGGAGCGACCAGAAGATCCTGGCGGAGGGGTAGTTCCGGAAGCGGGTTATTTTGTATCATTGTCAAATGAGAATGAAGGTATTGGTGGTGACTCCACTATGGACACAGATGGCTCAAAAGTTTCTGAAACTAAAAGAAATAGAAAGCGACGTACCATGCGCACAATTTGCAAAAATTGTAATCGCAAGAGAAGGAGACATACAGACTCTTCAATAATTAAGGAAACTGATTGTCATTGTAATATAGAAGAGAAGAAGTCTTCTCCTCACAGCGCTGCAATTGTTGCAGATAATGCGAAGCTTGGTACATCCTCACATAATAGTAATATAACAAACACGAAAGACCAAGGCAAAAGTGACTCTCAATTCACCCCTGTTGGTAGAAGTCTTTATACATCTACTGACGTAGCCCCATTTGTGGTTCATATAATAAAAGAACAAACTTTGCCAAATGACTCTACCACTCTTCATCCAGTTACATTTGGCAGAATTCTTAAGACCAATGATATTAAAAATATTATTAATGGTAGTCTGAAAAGGATTGGAAGAAATAGGTTGTCTTTGTCTTTCTCTGATCTCAATGATGCTAACTCCTTCATCGATAATAGCAGTCTTGCTTAGGGCTTGCAAATATTCGAAAATTTTCAGTATTCGAATATTCGATTTTTTATGGGGAATTATTCGAATAATTCGAATTATTCGAATAATAAATAAGACTTAACTGTTTTAGTAATCATCATTTAATTGACAATTTCACACTTAGCCTAATATCCCCAGTGCAAAAAAATCTTAACTGGTAAATACATCTTTGTCCTTCTGTCCACACTTCCAAAGAAAACGCTAACGTTTTCCTTGGAAGTGTGATCTAAGGAAACTTAAAGCATCTAGGGAATCGTCATTTAAAGAACTCCTTAGATGGTTGCATATATATTTTGTCGAGGAAAAGACTCTTTCACATTCTACACTTGTCGGTGGTATGCACAACAAAAAGTTGTATGCTTGGGTCAAATATATTTGTCTTGGGCCTCCTCTGTCAAATAGCGCCATTTGCATACGGATTGACACTGCTAACTCTTCACTGTCCGATAAATTGGCATTGGCAGTAGATGTAGAAGCTGCTGAGAAGACAGTGTCGTCCATCTCTTTTTGCAATTGTTCCTTGAAGCTCAATTGGGGTTCATTTGTTTCTCGTTGTTGCTGAATATTACTTAAGAATACGTCATCCTCATCCTCCTCATCACTAGAATTCTGTTTTTTACAGAAGTATCTCTCGTTGATCTCAGTTATTACTTTAGTGATAGTGTCATTTCCTGGAGATGGGAAGTAATCTGAAGGTGTCTCTGCATAATATTTTTTGGGATTGTGTAGATATTTTAACGTACAGGCGAGGTCTGGTAGACGTCTCTGAGCAATCCTGTTTTTTAGTGTTTCAAGTAGCCGGTCACTCGTATAACTATTAGTCTCTTTAAGTTTTGCAACCATGAATTGGAGAGCTGTTTCCGCAGTAAGCAGATTTACCTTTTCTTGACAGAGAGCTTCTACAGTTGCCTTGACAATATTGAGTGAAGAAGACAATTCCTGCAGTAGAGCGAGCTCATCCAAAGTAAACGAGATATCGTTCTTTAAATCAATAAGGGTCTTCTTAATAGCGTCTTTCAGTGCCAGAAACCTTGTGACCATATCAGCCAAGCTACTCCACCTGGTTTTACAGTCCAATATCAAACTCATTTTTATCTGCTCTTCTGATAGGTAATTATTGAGAAGCTCATATTTGGTAGGTGATTTCTTAAACAATTTAACAATTTTTCGCACTTTGTCTATAACGTTTTTTAAATTCACATTGTTATAGACATATTGGCCTCTGCTTAAATGTTGCTCAACTACAAATCCACCTTCTTCCTCGCCTTCGCTGTCTGAATCATTATCCTCCTCTCCCATTTCCCTTGTATTTCCTTCACATTCTTCTTTATCTTCTTCAGGCTCGTAGGGTTTCTTTTTGTATATAACGTCTAACACTGCACATTGGATACCATGCGCAAAACATAATTGATGATACGAAGGTAGTTGTCTACCCATAGCACACATCACGCTCGCCCCGTCTGTCACTACGCATGCTATGTCTTCTTTCAGTGAAATATCATAGGACGCTAGTTTATTCTTCAAAATATTGGCACAGCGTCCCGCCGTTCCTCTGCCAGTTATTCTCGCTAACCCGAGGTTTCTAAAGCTCTTGCCTAGAAAATTTGGACTATGAACGTTTACGTTCATATAACGTCGATTGCGAGCTGAAGTCCATTCATCGAGGGACGCGGAAAACTTCTGTCCTTTAGCCCTCAATTTCTCCAATTCTGTCTTCAAATCGCTCTTTAATTGCTCACTCTTTTGTATTACGATTTTCTTTATAGTGTTTGGTGCCTTTGGTAAGTCGTCATAGCCACTTTTTTTAAACAGTTTTCGAATTGAATCTGATGTCGAGAAAACGCTAAATGCAAGACCGTCACAGGCAGTCATTTTTGACACCATAGTCTCCATATCATCTTCAAAGATTTTAAAGTATTCATCAATTAATTTAGGTTTCTTTGCAGAACGGTCATCGTCACTAGCTTTTTTTGCGAAGGTTCTTATAGTCGGACGTTCATCGACTGAAGCGTCAAGAGTTGGATGAAGTTTTAAGTGATTATGTAGACATGTGGTCGTGTTTTGGCATTTAATTACCCTCTTGCACTTCTTGCATTGAGCGTGAACTCCGTCTAAAGTCCTTAAAAAAAAGTTCCATACCGACGTCTTGTCTCTTAAAGCTTTGGGGTGCTCCTTAAATTCAAGTTTTTCTTGCTCCATGTTTAAACACTGCAATATATAAAAATAACAATTTACTACCACCCAAAGTATGTAGTAATAAATATATTTATGTTATTTTAATATGTATATATACAACTATAATGCGAGTATTTTACGTGGGGCACTGGCAGCCTGAAGTACTTAGTATTTCGTAATCAAATAATATCTGTTTACCTCAGAGTACTCGTAGTTACTTACATGGGTTGGGCTTGGGCTTTGACAACTCCTTTACTGAAAATTGGGTATATTTGCATATGCTGCAGGTCCCTGACCTCACTCAAATTAACAAAATTGTAGAATCTCGACGACAAACAGCAAAAACTTAACCACGAACACGTGCAGTGCAAGTGCAATGAATCAGTCAGTTCAGCAACCAACAACCGGCTAACTTAAAATGACAGTTAGCAACTATGGTGCGTCCTCATTACCATTTCTCTTTTATTTTGGCAGGGTTATATCGGCAAACTGAATTCTCCAAACACGGGATTTCCCCGGTTCATAGTCAAAGTCATACATACTAAGGTGATACCATCGGTTCTCACAATCAAGTCGCGTCCTGCGTGATTGCGTGAATAAATACTGTATTTTTTTTGCTTCGCGTTTATTCATATATTTTTACGTAAAAATCATATGAAAAATATTCGTACGGTTCGAGCGCGACACGTGACGGGAACCACCTTCGTAATCGTAGTAATGCTCCGAAAATTCCCGAGCGCTTCCGAAATTAGTTGAATCTTGTTGGGCCGCTCTGCGCCCTCCGGGCCATTGGGTGGGAGCCGCGCACGAAATTTTGATGCACAACATCAGAATTCCGAGTGTGATCGAATATTCGAATATCTTAATTTACTATTCGAACATTTGCACCGGTTTATTATTCGAATATTCGAATGTTCGAATATTCGAATGCAAGCCCTAGTCTTGCTACACACAAACTGAAGGCTTTCATACCTTCTTTTAATGTGACTCGTTTGGGCCTGGTGAGGGGTATTCCTGTCGACTGGTCATCGGAAGAGGTCTTGGAGAACATTTCTGTGCCTGTAGGTTGTGGGAAAATTCTAAAAATTAGACGACTTAAAAGGAAAATCACGGTAAACGGCTCTAGTAGTTTTATTGACACGGAAACAGTGGTTTTAACATTTGATGGGCAAATTCTGCCGAAAAGAGTTTTTATGTGTTACACTGCTTTACCAGTGGACTTATATATCTATCCGACAATACAGTGCTATAACTGCTGTAGGTATGGCCATGTAAAAGTCCAATGCCGATCCAAACCAAGGTGCTACAAGTGTGGTCAGGGACACTCTGGTGACAGTTGTGATGTTGATGAGGAGTCCACCTCTTGTTGCTTATGTAATGGTTCCCATTTTGCTATTAACAAAAAATGCCCAGAATTTGAACGACAAAAGAATATTAAATTGGCAATGGCTCAAAGCTGCGTTACATATTCTGAAGCATCTAAATTCCACCCAGCAGTATCCAAGTCATATGCCGATGTTTTAAGTTCTCCGTCTAGTAGACCATTTAATATCAATTCCGTTAGTCAGTTGGCTAAATCAGGTTCAAACCAGCTCTCATCTTCATATAAAAAAACTGTTTTTCTTAAACCACGTTCCCCTCCAAGGTCCAGTGGTACAGGATTTGATCGCGTTGCTCATGATGCCTTGGTGAAGGATTATAATATTCCAGCACCATCTAATGGTTGTGCACTACCAAAAGATGACAACACTTCTAAACTGTCAGTGACAGATATAATAATAGCACTGATTAAATCTCTATGTAATTCTAATGAACCGTCCAACGTTGCCACTTTAATACATGAATTTTCAAAGATTACTAAACCCAATTATGGATCAGCGGCCCAACAAGGTGATCCAATGGAATTGCCGCAGCATTACCAGTAAGAAAAGTGATCTTATACATATTCTAAATAAATACAATTCATTTATAGTTGCCCTTCAGGAGACATGGCTGAAGCCAGGGTTCCTCTTTAAGATCCCTGGATATGCTTGTCTTCGGGAGGATAGGTCAGATGGGTATGGCGGTGTTGCTCTGCTCATTAAACACCCACTGTCTTTTGTACATATTCCTATCTCTTCTCACAATAATGGTTTTTCCATTATTGCTGCTTCTGTAAATAATATCTGTTTTGTTTCTGTATATATACCTGTTGTAGAAAGTCTTCAATAGTCAGTAAAATAAGCGAAAGGACTGGAAATCACTCACCAAGTGCCGCAGCCTAGAATACCTGGGGCCCCCCGGTGAAGAAATCCAAAGGAGTTGGTTCGAGCAGGATCAGCTCTCTTGTACTGGTGCTTTAGGGTCTTCAGATGATGAAGGAATCGCGTTTGACGTTAGTTTGTTGGTTTTATCAATTTATTTGAATATTTATCGCGGAGCGATATGAGCCGATCGCCATTAGTTTTCTGCAGACGAGTTGCGACTGCTCCTCACTAGAGGCGCTGCTTGTGGCATGCAAGTATGCCGTCCAATACTTATTTTGCAATAATAAACAAAACAATGAAAATTTGAATTTAACAACTTTCTGAATTGGTGCATTAACATGAATACTGAACATGCCGGCGACCTTAAAATACGTAGGATTTTAAAGTAAGAAACTGGCTTCATTTAAGCCTAAACTAAAATTAACTAACCTATCAACCTATGCTAAGTAAGAATAAGACTTATTACTTGTCGATAGGAAGAGGATAAACCTTTACTACCGGCCGCTGAACGTATGTGTTGCCCATGTGAAGGGTTACAACACGAACGATGCCGTCGCGCCCCGGGTGGAGCCGGTGGACGCGGGCCAGTTGCCACTGCATCGGTGGCAACGAGTCGTTATGAACGAGGACGACAGTGCCCTCGGTGAGAGGGATGTCTTTGTTGTGGTACCACTTCACTCGCTGCTGGAGTTGCTGGAGGTACTCTCGACTCCAACGCTTCCAGTAATGCTGTAGCATTTGCTGAAGCATTTGCCATCTGTCTAAACGTCCCGGATTATGATCAGAGAAGTCGTACTCGGGCAGCGAGGTTAATGGTTCCCCAACAAGAAAGTGAGCCGGAGTAAGAGGAAGTGGATCCGAAGGATCGCTGCTCATGACGCCGAGTGGACGCGAATTGAGAACTCCCTCAATTTGACACAACAGCGTGTTGAATTCGTCGTAAGTTAAGATCTGTGAACCTACGACGCGATGTAAATGTTGTTTAAAACTTTTCACGCCTGCCTCCCATATACCGCCGAAATGACTAGCGTAGGCAGGTTGAAAATGCCAGCGTATGTTTGACGATGCACAGGTATGTTGGATCTCCGTCTGGTTTTCATTTAAAAAATTATAAAGCTCCTTTAGGTACTTATTGCAGCCAACGAAATTCCGACCGCAGTCAGAGAAAATTTCAGAGCAGAGACCGCGTCTTGCCGTGAAGCGGCGAAGAGCAGATAGGAAAGCCTGGGTAGTTAAATCTGGAACTAGCTCCAGGTGTATCGCCTTGGTAGACATGCATACGAATACGCAGACATAAGTCTTGAAAATCTTGCAATTACGAAGCCTAGTAGTTCGAGTTTGAAAATATCCCGCGTAATCTACGCCGACGTGTAAGAACGGACGTAGCGGGCGCACGCGCGAGCTCGGCAGCGGAGCCATGGAGGGCTGCGGTGCGGTTGGCCGGGTGCGGAAGCAGCGAACACAGCGGTACGTACGTTTTCGCACTGCGTTGCGCGCCGAGAGGATCCAAAACCGTTGAGATAAAATGAACTGCAAGGTTTGGGGACCTACATGTAAATGTAAAACATGGAAATGATCGATCAGTAGATCAGTCAAAAAATGGCTTTTAGGCAAAATAAGTTGATGTTTTGCTTCGTAATCGAGATTTGATTTTTGAATACGGCCGCCGACCCTGAGCAATCCGGCGCCGTCGATAAACGGTTTCAATTTTTGTAAGTTTTTGGAACACGAATTGTTTGATTTTATTTTTAAAATATCATCCGAAAAGACTTCGTTTTGTGTTAAAAGAATCAATCGGTTCAGAACGAAATTTGTCTCTGGGACAGTGATATACTTTTCGTTATAATTGGTGCTCGCTTTACGACACTTGTGGTAGAAACGAAATACGTAGGACACAACTCGAAGAAGTTTGCCTAGTTTTGAGAATTTGTTTAGAAAATCGATACTTGAATCTTCTTTCTTGTCAATGACCAAAACGTGAGCTTGAGCTCGTCGCTCCTCATCCGTAGCGTAGCTAGGAAGTAGCTGTGGCCACTCAGACTCTGGACTTTTCAGCCAGCAGGGACCTGAGAACCAGAGGTCGGGGTTTAGTTGAGAAGGTAGAACCCCACGAGAAGCAGCATCGGCTGGATTGTCCGCGGAACGGACGTGTCGCCATCGCGATGCAGAGACACGGCTGATGATTTCTGTGACACGGTTGGACACGAAAACTTTCCACTCGTGAGAGGACGAGTGTAGCCATGCGAGAACTACTGACGAGTCGCTCCAGGCAAAGACTTGGTCAATTTGGATAAAGTCCTTGTAAGTCTCAACAATCAGTTGCATTAACTTTGCAAGGAGAAGTGCACCACACAGCTCAAGGCGTGGAAGTGAGATGCGCTTGATGGGTGCAACTTTCGTTTTCGAAATAAGTAGGTAGGTATGAACCTGACCTTGAGTGTCTGTAAGACGAATGTAGACGCAGGCTGCGTAAGCCTTTTCAGAGGCGTCGGAGAAGCCGTGGATCTGAATAGACCGGTAGGCTGGTACCACGTGACGAGGTAAGATTACATTTGAAATCAGTGGAAGTTCAGAAATAAACTTTTTCCACGAATCAATGATATGCTGTGGCGGAACTTCATCCCAGTCAGTATGACATAACCACATAGACTGAATGAGAATCTTAGCAAAAATTGTAATTGGCGAAAGAAAGCCCAAGGGATCGAAGATCTTGGAGATTTCGCTCAGGAGCGCACGCTTAGTGAGTTTTTTGCTAGACTCATCATCTTGATGAACTTCGTAAGTGAAAGTGTCAAGTTTAGGTGTCCATTTTAATCCCAAAACCTTGACTGACGTGTCTCCTTCGAGCGATGAGATGACGAGAGCTTCCTGCTGACTCTTACTCTCTTCTGTGAGGACAGAAGACAGCAAAGTGGAATGATTACTGCTCCATTTGCGGAGCTCGAAGCTGCCGGCTTGGCACAGCTCTATTAGTTCTCGCTGAAGAGCGAGAGCGTCTTCTAGAGTACTGGCTCCGGTAATAGCATCATCTACAAAGACGTCGTGAAGAAGAGCACGCTTAGCGAGAGGCCATTTGTCACCTTCGTCGAAGGCGAGCTGGCGCAGAGCGCGGAGCGCGAGATAGGGAGCGGAACTAACGCCAAAGGTGACGGTACAGAGTCTATAATCGATCAGAGGATCGTTCGGATCTGAACGCCAGAGTATACGGTGGTAATCTCTATCAGAGGATCTGAGAGACACCATCCTGTACATCATTTTTATGTCACACGTGAATACGATCGCGTGTAGACGAAACTTCAGAAGGACCATGACAATATCCTGTTGTAGTTTAGGACCTGTCAACAAATTATCATTGAGTGAGCGCCCATTCGTAGTAGGTTGCGAAGCATTGAAAACGACGCGAGTTTTAGTGGTTGCGCTCTGAGTCCGCACCACGGCGTGGTGGGGGAGGTAGTAGGTGTCGGATGCCCGTGAGGCTGGATCCGTGGGAACTGCAATCGGTTCCATGTGCCCAAGATCTAGGTACTCCTGCAAGCACTTGTGGTAATCTAGTCGTAAACTAGGATTACGAGTTAATCTGTTTTCTAATTTTTGAAAACGAGAAAGCGCGATGTTTCGCGATTCGCCGAGAGGCGGAGCGTCGGGCTTGAACGGCAAGGCCACGACGTAACGACCGGATGAATCCCTCGTATGCGAGTCAACGAAAATCGATTCGCATAGGGCTTCATCAGGTGTGAGAACCTGGGTCTCAGGAACCGATTCCAGTTCCCAGAAACGCTGTAGTTCAGTTTCAGTATGAAACGAGGCGAGACACACGTTTAGTGTCGAGGAGTTTTTGTTCAGGATTTTTCCTGACAAAAGATAACCGAATATGCTATTTATCCCAACCGGCGTACCGCGAGGTCCTATGACGTTGTCGTGCAATAGGATGACGTCACTGTAGTCCGCACCCAGCAGCAACTCGACCGGACGCGCGGAACGGAATTCCGGGTCGGCGAGTGGTAGGTTTCGGAGATGAGATAAATGCTCAGTTGGCGTTTTGTTTTGTACGCTAGGAATGTAACTGGTAATTTTCGGAATTACGTGTGAGTTAACATTCAATTTAGGTAGTAGCTTGTTGTGCGGCGTGACGTCACAACAAACCATACCGTGAGGTCGCACGGTCTCACCGTCACCTACGCCCGATATTGAGACGGACGCGCCAGTGTGATGGCGTGGTAGGCCTAAACGCTGCACGCAGGCCTCGGTTATCAAAGAAGTTTGAGAACCGGGGTCTATGAGCGCCCTAACTGTGTGTGCAGTCAAGGAGGTGCTACCGCAGGGGCGGATGTCGACGAGTGCGGTCGCGAGGAGCACGGAGTACTCGCAGTCGCGCGAGAGGTCGCCGGAGTCGCTGCGAGCGGACGACGCGCAACTCACAGCGGCCGAGGCGGGCGGAACTACGTCATCACTGGATAAGACGTGTGTGACGTCATCACTATCCTGGTGCAGTGACGAATGATGTCGTTGTTGACAATGTTTACAATTGTACTTTGATTTGCATTCGTTAACTGAGTGACCGTAGGTTAAACAATTAAAACAAAGTTTATTACCTGAGACAAAGTTACGTCTTTCCGAGGGAGAAGTCGAGAACTTTAAAAAGTCGTCACACTTGTTCAGTGATGAATGTGTAGATAATTTGCAAAAGATGCATTTAATTTTATCATTATTTAAGCCTGAATTATTTTTATTAGACTTAAAAACGTTCGCACTAGGCGTAGTGGACGCGCATAGTGTGGGAAAAGAAAATGATCGCGTGTTTCTATTATCATTTTGTTGATATTTAAAATTTGGTTTTGCTGTCGCTGCCACGGTTGGCTTGCGGGCCCCGCTCGCTGGCGTGCTGGCGCCGCTCGGTCCGGACGCGTGCGCGGGCGCGCTGCTGCGCCGGCCGGCGGCGGCGGGCGGGGGGACCGCAGTAGCGGTAGTACAACTTGTCATGATTTCGCTGGTTACTAATTCTTTTTCTAAGAATAATAGTAAATCGGTGACTTCCGGTATGTCAGTCGGAGATTCTAAAGATTGTTCGAATCGTTTACGAATATAGGGTGAAAGTTTACGAAGTAAAACATTCAATAGTATGAAACTCCATTCGTCGACTGGAAACTGAAGGACCTTAAGTGCAGCGAGATTTTCTTGACAAGTATTCAAAATATTACGAATTCCACGCTCACATTGACTCGGCTTGTCTGACATAACTTCTATGTCGAGAATGGTATCTATATGTTTAGTGGCGATTATTCTCTGGTTCTGGTAACGATGTTTTAAACATTCCAACGCTGTGTCGTAGTTATCAGCTGTGATTGGAATCGATTTAATTAAGTTTAAAGGTTCACCACGTAATGACAATAGTAAATACCTAAACTTCTCGATGTTAGTGAGCGAGAGATTATTGTGAATCAGCGAATTGAATAATTCCAAATAAGAATTCCATTCCGTGTTGTTACCATGGAACTCGGGCAATGGAAGTGATGGAAGGTTCGATTTAGGACGTGAGTTCCAACAGCTGTGAGCTGGTGCAGACGAGGAATTTAAATTAACCTGTTCGAAAAACTTTTGTTTTGTTAATTCTTCCGATTTTTGTTTGTCGGCCACCGACTTAACCGAGTAGTATAAAGTTTTAAATGTATTTCTATTTGACAATTCTGTCGCAGATTCGAAAATTTTAGATTTTATACTTAATTTCTCGATCTTTCCTTGAATTCGAAGATAATCTTTTTTCAAAGCGGGTAAGTCGGTAACTCGACACTTAAATTGATCGATATTATTTTCCTCTAAGAAATCCAACATTCCCTGCAAATCATTGTAAATGACGTCGCGTTCGAATGTCAGCTGATTTAATTCGTCACTCATTGTAATGTAACTAATGTGAAAAGCTTTAAAAAACAAAATATTAATTGACGTAAAAGTCAGATCACAAAAATGATGTTAGGTGAAAAAGCTGTTGTACTCATACAAAGTGTACGGATCGGGCGGTTCACTCGCAGCGGTCGCGTAACAACCTCACTAGTTCTTTGCTAGCTAGCTCGTTAACCTATTATAACAAAGGAATTAGCTTCTACCTACACTCATTTTATTATTGATGAAATTTTGAGAAAAACGTATTGAAATGGAATAGAAACTAGTAATACGGAGATATTACGTAGTGTAATTATGTTTAGTATTTAGTTTAAACACTAAAATTAATGGGAAAGTATGATTTTAGCACGAAAATGCTAGAACCTGTTTTGCGGGTGGTTTGAACCGCGGAACAAAGCGTAACGAAAATTACGTTTTGCGATAGAAATAGCACCAATTTAGAAAGAATCCGGCTCGAAGGACCAAACTTATGTTGTAGAAAGTCTTCAATAGTCAGTAAAATAAGCGAAAGGACTGGAAATCACTCACCAAGTGCCGCAGCCTAGAATACCTGGGGCCCCCCGGTGAAGAAATCCAAAGGAGTTGGTTCGAGCAGGATCAGCTCTCTTGTACTGGTGCTTTAGGGTCTTCAGATGATGAAGGAATCGCGTTTGACGTTAGTTTGTTGGTTTTATCAATTTATTTGAATATTTATCGCGGAGCGATATGAGCCGATCGCCATTAGTTTTCTGCAGACGAGTTGCGACTGCTCCTCACTAGAGGCGCTGCTTGTGGCATGCAAGTATGCCGTCCAATACTTATTTTGCAATAATAAACAAAACAATGAAAATTTGAATTTAACAACTTTCTGAATTGGTGCATTAACATGAATACTGAACAATACCTGAACCTTCTTCTGTTATTTTTAGGGAAATTAGTTCCATTTTGTCAACATTGCCTAGACCTTTCTTGGTTTTAGGGGATTTTAATGCTCAGCACTCCTCATGGGGTAGTTCTCGATGCAATAGTGCTGGAGATGAGGTTATAGAAATTCTGGATTCTCACAATCTGTGTATCTTGAATACTGGAGATGCTACTAGGCGCACAGCGCCTCATGAGAACACTAGTGCTCCTGATTTGTCCATTTGTACACCGAATTTAGCTGTGTCTTTGAGTTGGGAACCATTGACGTCATCCTTTGGTAGCGATCATTTTCCAATTTTAATATCTCTTCCTTGTAATAGTAATTTAAATCAGTCTCGTAAATATTCTTCTCGTTTAAAATATAATCTGAATGATGCCGATTGGACTTTGTTTAGAGATCGTTTTGATATTAAAGTTTCCAAACTTCCCGACCTAACTGACAGTAACGAAGTCTTATGCGCTAACGCCATAACTTCAGCTTTTATTGAAACTGCGGATGAAATATTCCCAATCAAAAATGAAGTCTCTGGTTTTATTCCGTCTCCGCCATGGTGGGACAGAGATTGTTCAGAGGCAATCAAGAATAGAAAAGAAGCGGAAAAAAACTATTGCGAGAGCATGACAACTGAAAATTTTGATAATTTATTGCTTGTATCTTCTAATACGCGGAAATTATTGAAAAAGAAAAAGCTTGAGGGCTGGCACAATTTTTGTTTATCAATATCTCCGGACATACGGCCTTCACTTGTTTGGCGTAACATTAAAAGATTTAGGTCAGCGTTTAAAGAGTCAATTCCAAATTCACTTCCTTCTTCATTAGCCAATCAGTTTTTAGATAAATTGGCTCCTCCTTTTGTTCCTGAGGAAATTATACAAAAATCTTCTCTTCCAGCCTCAATCGTAAACTGCCAAACCGGACTTAATTCTCAATTCACATTGACTGAATTACAAGGCGTTGTAAAAAATGTTAAGGACTCCGCTCCAGGAAATGATGGAATCCCGTATTCATTCTTTTCATGTTTAAGTGAATCTTCTTTAACTTATTTTCTCAATCTTATTAATTCCATGATGATTACAGGTAATATTCCTACGTCCTGGAAATCCCAAATAGTTTTGCCTATATTGAAACCTGGTAAGCCGTTATCAGAAGCCTCTTCGTATCGTCCCATAGCTCTATCATCCGTTTTATTAAAAATTGCAGAACATTTAGTAAAAAACCGTTTAGAATGGTATGTTGAGTCAAAAGGCGTATTGGCCGATAGCCAGTATGGCTTCAGAAGAGGCAGGAGTGTCATTGATAGCATCGCCATATTTACTACGGATATTAGGATCGCGTTCTCGACTAACAAAGCTGTAGTCTCAGCTTTCTTGGACATTACATCGGCTTATGATAATGTGGTGTTGTCTGTACTTAAAAAGAAGCTTCAGAATATAGAGGTACCGGTAATGCTGTCTAATTTCATAATGAACATTCTTTCAGAACGGTCTATAGAATTATCTTCAGGTGATTCACCTGTCACTCGATTTGTATGGAAAGGTCTTCCGCAAGGGTCTGTTTTAAGTCCCATACTTTATAATATATATACGTTCGACCTAGAATCTTCTCTTAATGGGCACGTCAGAATTCTCCAGTATGCTGATGATCTACTCTTGTACTTATCTCATCAATCTATTCAAGATGCATGTGTATCCATAACTACTGCCTTGTCGTTGCTTAAAGCATGGCTGAGCAATAACGGTCTAGACCTGTCTAGTTCTAAGAGCACCGCTGTACTTTTCTCCAGAAGGCGAATGCCTCCTCCAATTAATGTTTATTATGATGGTATTGCCATTCCTGTTAAGGACCAAGCAAAATTTTTAGGTGTCATTTTGGATTCTAAGCTAACAGGCCTCCCTCATTGCAATTATATTGTGAACAGGTGTGAAATTCTGTTAAATATGCTACGCTGCCTATCTGGTGTTTGGTGGGGGGCCCATCCATTCTCCTTAAAACTTCTATATAATGCTATAATAAGAAGTGTTCTTGATTATGGGACCTTCTTGTTAGAACCGGGGAGTGTTGCTGGTCTTAAGATGTTGGACAAAATTCAATCTAAGGCTCTTAGAATAATATCAGGCGCTATGAGATCTAGCCCTATTAATGCTCTGCAGGTAGAGTGTGGTGATCCACCTCTACAACTTCGACGGCAATATTTGTCTGATAAATTCTTATTCCGTTCTATTCAATTTCAGGGTCATGCTCTTCATGAAAAACTTACTTGTTTATTAGACCAGATAGAAACCTCTAACTATTGGACTCATAAATCTCCACCATGCTTAGTAATTAGTTTCAAAAAGTTTTTATCTTTACAAGCACCAACACACCGATCATCATATTTTCCTTTATTTAATGCTGATTATAACTCTTTAATTCTTTCCCCCAATATTCACCTTAATTTAAACATTGATCGTAATGATCAACATGCCAATGTATATTTTAATTCTGCTGCAAATCAAAATTGGCAAGACTGGCATCATATTTACACAGATGCTTCTAAACACTCTCCATCAGGTTGTGTTGGTGTTGGAGTATTCCATTCTCAATATAGGATAGTTCAAAAGGTTAAGTTTCCTCCGGAAACATCCGTCTTTACTGGTGAATGTTTTGGCCTCTATAAAGCAGTGGAATATGCTCTTCTCGCTAATCTAGACAGGTCTGTAATATGTACAGATTCTATGAGTGCATTGCAAGCATTGATAAAATATCCTCTTAAATCGAAGCCTATATTTCCAGTTATTATAGAAATTCGTGAATTACTTCAACGATGTTCGTTGAGGGGACTTCGTATTTCGTTTGCCTGGATCCCAAGTCACTGTGGCATCAAAGGGAACGAAAAGGCTGATCAACTAGCCAATGAGGCTGTGCTATCTGGCGATTTATTTCCGTATAAAAACTTTTGTCATGACCTGGCAAATCTTCCAAAATCTTTTCTTTATGCGTCCTGGGAAGAAAATTGGGCGTCAAGCGCTCAATCTAAAGGTAAATACTATCACCAAATACAACCTCTGATTCCCACTAAGCCTTGGTTTTTCAAAGAAAAGTTCACAAAGTCTGTCACATCAACTCTTATACGTATGAGGTTGGGGCACAATTGTTCTCCAGCACACCTTGCCAAACTTCGCATTGTCGACAACGCAATTTGTGAGTGTGGCACTGACATTGGCGATGTCAATCATATTTTGTTTGCCTGCCCGCTTTATGATCACTCATCACTATTTGATTCTCTTATTCTCAATAATATTCCTTTACCTACCTGCTTCCGTTCCTTATTTATACTCAATATTCCGGATATTTTCAAGATTCTAGCAACCTATATATCTATAAACCAGATACAACTCTAGCTTTCCTCTGTACACGATCCTTACCCGATTCCTAAATTCCCGATTCCAAATTATTAATTCTATACTTACAACGTTTCCCCAACTTGTGTGTGGCAAATGACACAACGTGTCGAGACCATGTGAAAAAAAAAAAAAAAAAAAAACTATTCATTGCTTACACTATTTATTATATTTCTATGCAATGCAATCTTGCTAAATAGGTATTGACGACTTATTTCAAGGAATGTTGCTAGTTACTTAATAACTTATGTGGCTGATGAAACCTGCCTGGCCAATAATTATTTTTATTTTACCATGTAAATAAATATATTCGACTTGCGATATATTCGATTTCGCAAGTGCACAAAGGTCAGCAAGCTGAACTCTGATCCATTCATTCTCCAATTATCAAAACATCGCGTTACAAACATTTTGAAATAATTTGTTTGTACTAGTGGCCTACGCTTTGGATGTTATAATAACTATTGCGCAATAGTAGTGTGGGAAGATTGCAGCGAAAACACAACGGTACGGTGTCAAAATGTATTTATTTTTTTTGTAAATAAAAACATAATAAATCTTACAATTAATAATTAAGCTAATCTTAACGATAAACTTTATACAAAACAAGTGTCGAGCGCAGCGGCGGGCCACTGCATTCGTGTTGGCGCGCGCGCAGCTCCGGGCTGTCACCGTGACAGATAGACAGCTGTCACGGTGACAGACGGAGGCGGGCGCGCCCGTGACGCCTGGCCGGCCGCTGCGCGCTCGACCCGTGTGCGTGCACAGTCGCAGCGTTGACCGGAAGGTGGCGAGACAACGGTCAAAATGTGACCGGCATCACCTACATTGTACGTGGCTGCCGGCCGATTGGTTCACAACATTCGAGCTCGCCCGGGGATCTTACGAACGCACCCGAATAACATCGACCATCCGAACGTGCCAGTGAGTCGTTCGGGATATGAAAAATTTGGTGGTTTAGCTTAGAAGGGGGCGCCGTAGCTGCTGGAGGGAGCCGAGGGGGCGCCGTAGGAGGAGGAGGGGCCGGATGGGTAGCCACCGCCGCCGCTGTGGGAAGAGCTGGACTGCTCGAACTGCGCGACCTGGATGGCTTGGCGGACTGCTTCGAGGTCGATGCCTACAACGCGGCTGCTGTGGGACGGGACTCCGTAGGAGGATGAGGGAGCTCCGTAGGAGGATGAGGGAGGAGCGCCGTAGGAGGAGGAGGGAGCGCCACCGCCGTGTCCGCCGAAACCGCCGCCGGACGAGCTCTGGGACTCTTCCTTGAGGAGGATCTGGCGGACTTGTTCGAGGAGTTGTTGGTCGACGTGTTGTCCCTCGGAGGTCTGGTGTCCGGAGGGGACGGCCCTGTAGCCGCCGCCGCCGCCGCCGCCGCCGCCGCCGCTGTAGCCGCCGCCGCCGCCGCCGCTGCTGTGGCCGCCGCCGAAGCCGCCGCCGCCGCCGCCGGACGGCCGGTTGTAGTTGTAGCCGGACGGGGGCTCGGCGGCGACGCAGGCCACCAACGCTAGGGCTATGCACTGTTGAAGAAACATATTAAATTAGTCACTTGTCAAGTTTACCAAAACGCAATGGATTTGTCAGAAATCATGGGAGGCAGTCTGAAAGAAGGTGCTGCCAAGAATGTAGTTGACAATACGAGTATTGAAAATAAAATTAGTTTCGCTAATTTTGAAAAGGAGACATTAAATTGGTAGTCAAATTAACGGTTGGATACGGAATTGAAATCAATTGAAAATGACACAGTTACAGACAGTTGGAATATTGAACAACTAATTTCAGATGTAGGTATGTATTCAGCATGATTATGAGTTAGATATAGCAATAAAAATAACCTATTCCCTCAGCCTATTCCGTAATAGGGAATATCAAACAGAAAGAATGGTTAGCGCTCAATATACCAAATTCCACATATGTAAAGCCTCTAATTAGATACTCCTTCAAAGTTGCAAATTTCAAAAGGTCGCGTGAAGGTGTAAAATGAAGGAGTAGGACCATTTAAAAGCTTTTACTTGTACTTGTCACATAATGTTGACTCAATCTTTTAGGTGAAATGTGAGTCAATAGGCGAGAAGCTTATTTAGACAGTCGAAGTGATTAGAATAACTAATATTGGTTGTAGTCAAACATCTTCTGTAATTATTGGAAAATAAAATACGGAAGCTATTCAAGGCACTTTAGATTTTATATGTTCTGCTTTTACGTCATTTATTATTGTAATTTCATTGTACTCTATAGTTAGGAGATAAACTCTTAGCTTTCATTTTGGATCTTGGCGAATATAGTATATTATGTATTTATTAAATTTTATTAATATAAATGCTGGCCCAAAGGATCAGCCTAGCGATCCAGAGGGGAAATGCCGCAGCATTTTGGGCATGTTGCCGGACAACGGGGATCGGTTGAACTATCTGTAATGCTAAGCCATTCAGATAGTTCAACCGACCTATTGTACATATAGTTTTTAGTTTAGTTTATATTTTCTAGGTTAATATTATACTTAATAGTTGTTTTTAATTTTTATTATTTTATGAATAAATACCTTTCATATGAACCTACTTAATACAATAACCTGACAATAACAGAAACTTATAAAATATTAGACTTAAAAAAAACTCTAACAATAATAAAAAACCCTAATGCATACGTTAAAATCACACAGTTATACCAGCTCCATCTTCACATTCAATCCCTCGCACTCTTCGTCTTGTACCCCTTATTTTAGTCCAAACAGACCTAATTATTGAAATTTGAGTCTTAAAATATGATGCTTATATGAAGTAAAATGAAGATCATTTCAATTTTACTATTTATCTTTCAATCTAGGTTTTCCTTTACATCGACGATTACAACTTTTCTATTTCTTCCCAATTCATATTACAATTCATAACCAACAAAGCTCTAAAGTCTAAAGTGAATTTTACTAATCCTTATTCATTATACATCTTAGTCAGTGCTACCTCTTTTCTTCACATTATGCAAATCAAAGGACATTTGAATAACATGCATAGTTATTTCCATTTACAAGCTTCTGAATACCATTCAAATACTGTTCAAAATAAACAGCATACTGCACATCATTGTTTCCACTTTCTATTCTAATATATTGTTTGCAAGCCCATTGGCATCTTGTTATATGTAAACGAGACGTTACGTCATCACTTAACTACGTTTTCTGTGAGCATTTTTCTCTAGAAGTTAATTGAAAGTGAAATTGTTTGTTGTTTTTTATATTCTCGACTTTTTTGGGACAGGCGTGCTGATAATAATGCAGTATTCTTGACATTTTGACCGTACTTTCTTTTTGTATCTACTCTTTTTTCAAGTTTGAGTGGCAGTTAATGAATATAACTTTCTTAATGTCGAAATTAATGCTCGCAGGTCTTATTATCGCTGTTGTTGATCAATTATGTTAAAACAACATGATATTTAATTTAAATTTGTAATTATATCGTCATAAATACATTAAATTTCCATGCAAAATTGGTTGCGAAAGCGTTCGATGGCGCCATGTGGCGCCATGATAATATGTTAATGTAACATCAATAAAACAGTAGACCTAATGGTAAGTTGTCACCATCGCCTATGACTCTACAAGAGTTTGCAGGTACCGTTAGAACAGCTATGAAATTAGCCTGGTTTGACAGGAATTACACTGGCCATTTAAACTAGAATACAACAATACTGTAAAGATTAACGTTAAATTAAGACTGTAACGTCTGTAACAATATCTAGCAAAGAATGTGCAGTATAGTAACTAATTTAATAGTAGGTTATCTACATTAACAATCAAAAGTCAGAGGTCTATATATTTGTAACGAGATGTAGAAAAAAACAAAAGACGGTTATAACCTTTATGATGTTTCGGATTATTTGGGCTTTTGTCATTTTAGGAATGAGACATGATGAATCTTTTGGGAATTTGATATTTTTTAGAGAACTGGACATTTTTAATTGTATTGTAAAAGTTACAATTAATGACAAATATGGGCAGATAGATTTTTTTCATATTTGATTAATTTTCTATTTACATGAATACTCTAAATGACTTGACATTAGCGAAATTATCTCTTTAATAAGAGTAGAAGCCATAAAAAAATAGAATATAACAAATATATAGATATATTTACTAAATAGTCAAACATCCACTAGTACTTGATTGTTGTGCTACATTTTAATGGTCGTTTAGGTACCCCTAGGGATTACGTTATGCTTTGGTTTAAAGACATTACAGAGAATTCAAATGATTCCCCACAATTATATTTGTGAACAATTGTAATGCGAAGTGAAAGCCAGAGGGCAGGGGGTCAGAGGTAGACGGGAAGAGTAACTGTGGTAATGTCGTGTTACGTCACAGATGCCGTGCGATTAGAACCATCAGAGTTGCGGACGCGCAATTCGCTGGGAGTCGTTTACTGGAGATCTATGTATACTGTGACATTTGGATTGCATTACGAATCCTGGTCACGGCACCAAATTGTAAAGCCTTATGCTTTAGATAATTTATTTATTGAGATGGTGAGATAAATATGGTTGATTACAGAGAGGTTTTGTGGGTACAATTTTAAATTTTCGACCACTTTTATATACTCTTTTAGCGTAATTGAGGCAATCTAATTCTCATCAAGATATTCAAAATATTCTGATAGATAAACTCGACAGCACATCAATCGTATCACACTCTATGTGATGGCAATACAGTGTAGATTGCAATGGTTTTATATAGGTCGATGTGCTCCACTGTACAACTTATCACATCAAAAACAGACATAACTACTAAAGTGAGATAATTTTTTTGAGATTGTAACTACGTAATAGTGGTAATATAAAACAGTAAGGTAGTCTATGTCTAGATTTTGATTGCTGTCCCACCTGACGACCTATCGCTAACTACTAGATGACCTATGACTAACCTGAGTCTAGGAAGAACGCTTATGCAATATCTAGGCGTTAATAACATGAGCGTGAGACATTCGATAGTTATTTAATCATTCTTAAAGTACACTTATCAGTTGGTAAGTATACATAGGTAAGTAAATATACTTGCTATTTTTATGTAAAAAATAAATAGACATTCGAGGTTAATGAACGCTAAAAGCTAATGTGTCCAACAAAGTATATGCCTTTATACATATGTCAACAAGAAAATAATGCAAAAGAAAAATGGCTGCGAAAACTATGTAACTGTAAAATAATTATTAAATTCGGTCCATTAGTTTTTGAGAAAATCTCAACCTCTACTATAAAACTTTCTTTGTCTTCGACCTTCGACGAGGGTGTAAGGGGTGGGGACCGACTATATTAGCCACCCAAATGCCAACAATGTGCACCCTGCCGACCAACGGACGGGGCTCTGGCGACCGACAGTTGGCGGTATACCCAGCTCGCACCGTGCCGGCACCAAGTGCAGCAGGTCGGTGACGGGCAGCAGCGTCACCGGAGCGAGGTGGCCGGCTCTGCAATTACCAACCCGCTTGCCCAGCGTGGCGATTACGGGCATCACCTCCCAAAATATGAGTGAGTTTGGGAGAGGCCTAGGACTGATACGGGCTGATGATGATGATGTCTTCGACCTTACCTACATTCTAATAATCACAGATCTTGCCTTGGCATCAAAGTCCTTCCAATTTAGAGTTCTCGTCCTTCCCACTGTCTAGCCTTTTAGGTATTCCATACAAACACTATGAACTAGTCTAGATCTTACGTCACGAGATGTCGCTTCCTCTAAGCGCCGGAAGTCACGAGTCCGCAGTTACATGGAAGGCTCAACTTTGGTCGCAGACAGTCACGAACGCGATATTAACGACTGTGCGTCGTTATGCCTTTAAAAGACATTGCCACATTTCAATGGAGCTTTGCCCCACCTACAAAACTACGTGACCATTTAAGCTGTACCTATCATTTTGTTGGGGACTTATTACAGGTTTCATATTGCATAAAAATCAGTATCATTTTCTACTACTCTCGCAACTCCTATAGAAGAATAGCAAAAACAATGAATAAATCGCTTCGCTTTCATACTGTTTTCTGAATTCTTAATTAAGCTGTTTTTTTCGAATCGCAACTTGTACAAAACTTTATTTTAAACCAATAATTTTAATAAAAAACGGAGATATTTTTACATTTATTAGTTATCTTGTACAACTTGCGGTTGATGGTGGGGCAGAATCTGGCATTGTCATTTACATTTTATTTTATTGTAACCATCATGGTTTGTTTATGTTTCTACCGGTTTGTCTTCTCATATAACCCATTTGGTACATTTTTGAAGGATTCAGTCAGCTTAATGAGTATCTGCAGAAAACGATTGCAAAATATGTTTTGCATGTTTAAGTCTTTCCATTGCTTCTATATCTGAAGCTTTTAAAACGTCTATCCGTGTTCTTTTCTTAATGAATCTTTACAAACCATAAAATACATTGCAATGCTTTATGGGCGTTTAAAAGCTTCTGTATCTATCTACAAAGATTATAATGGTTGGCTACCGGAGTCTTTTCAAATGGTCTAGCAATAAAATTGTATGCAGTTATCGTGTACTGGCAAACTTGCATGTAGTAGGTGTCAATGGGTGCAAATCAACCATTTGTTTAGGATCAACAACCTACATGATGTAATGCAAAAAAAAACGATCAGGTTCACAACGTCCTGTACTTTCTAAAATATCCACTTCTCGAAACGACCACTTCTTAGAAAGACCATTCCTGAAAATACCATTTCTTAAATCGTTTACTTTGTAAATCCAGTTCCCAAAAAGTCCACGTTCTAGAAAGACCATTCCTAAATGGTCCATTAATTCTTGACAAGGAAGACTCGAGATGGAATATATTTTCTTTTATAAAATGACTAAAAGAATTGTTACGTAGAAATTCGGAAAAAGTCCAATATCACACGTGATTAGAGTTTAGAATAAAACTGCTCATGTTTTAAATTCAAAAAATTAAAAAACGTAACGCGTTCAGAAACTAAATTACGATAAAAATCGCAACGTAAATCGTATCGTGTTTAGACTTAACTTTTTCTTACGCCATTAGAAATGCGTTCCGAATATTGATTCTATGGGTCAAACTGTTTGAAGATGGCCGCAATCGTGTCGCCCACACACATATGGTCATGTATGTAATTCTAAATATGGTATATTGGAGGTCACAAAGTTGACCCTAGTAGGTGATAGTTGAATTCGTGACTGTCTTTAGATGGGCAGAAATCGTGGTTCAGAGGGAATGGACCGAGTTATATCATAACGACTTTTTCTGAGACTGCATCAATGTCTTGTAATATTTCGTTCTTTAGCGGTTCTTTACGGGAAATGTTCTTAATATCTAATGAGTTTTAGGCTGAATCTGAACTACTATGAAGTACTTCTTTCACAAATTACTTAAAAGGTTATCTTCTTATTGTGCCATCTTTCGAAGATTCACAATCTTCAGAGCAATCATCACTTTCGACTACGAGTTAAAAGCTTAGAGACAGTCTAATTTATCAATCTATTTGATTTCTAAGTTTATTTTTATGTAATGCCTAGAATCAAGTTTCAATCTGTCAATTCACAAATCGGTTTGACTACTGTTTGACGTGATGAATAGTCTAACAAGTGATATGAACGATAAATACTCGTCACTTCTAATTCAATCATATGTTATGAATCTGTGAGATGATTTATATTGATGATATAATGATAAGAGTCATAATTGCACACGATGAATTACCTTACTACTTTTTTTAGATTTGAATGTTAATCAAAGCTTTGGAAAGTTATTATGTTGTATCGAATATTCTTCCTTAGTTACTTTGGTAAATATATTTTGTTACGTGTATACTAAGCTAGCTAGAAAATGAATACTTGATTAGCTAATTCTGATTTAAACATAGTCACTGTGGGACTTAATTATAATAATATCTTAATATGTGCGAAAATTAAAATGAATTAGTTGCTGATTTAAATTGCAAGTGTGAAATTAGTCTAAATTAAACTGTTATTTTTTATTTTGTCTGGTGAAATGACATAGGTACCTGATAATGACTCAGAAATAGCTATATCTCTTTAAAGCAAGTACATTGTGTAGGTTGCACGTTGTATATTATTGCACGTCAACATTTTGTTGTTTAATTTAGGTAGATAAGGAAAAGGTGCTAAAAAGCTCAAGAGAAAAGGTGGCAATGTGGTTTCGACCGATATTTTATTGGAATTATTTGATAATCAGTATCTAGAAATTTTACAGAAAAAAATCCAAAAAAATGAATTTCTTCATCGGCAATTATACACTGTCACTTTATTTATTTATTTAAGGGGTTCGTAGGCCAGTTATGTACTCGCACATGTTGAAAAAGATCGTACAAGTTAGACAACGTTGGGCTTAGTCAGGACTTGGATGGGTGACCGCTAGTAACACTTTCATCTGAGCCTCGGAAAGGACGTTAAGCAGTTGCTCCCGGTTGTTGTCGCTTAGCAGTCGTTAGGCCACGTCAACGGCCTACTGAATAAAGGTTTGGTCACTAAACCACACGAGAAAAGACTTTCTTTATTCATCCACAGATAAATTGTGATTGTAATAAGTACATTTTGTTTGTTGATCTCCTGTTTCGTTTGCATTAAGTAGCCACGCATCCACCTCTGACCCGTGGTGACCCTTAACATTAAGAGTTGCTTAAGTTAGAGAAGGGATGCGCAATTTACGTAATTCCTTACTTGTAATTGGTACTATGTAATTTATTAGCATAGCTTGTAACTTAACGGTTATTGCTGGAATCCTGCTTTATGAGATATTTTATGTTAAGTGTTCTATTAAGTTCTTCTTCGGTTGTAACAGTTTCGATATAGTAGGATCTATGAGATTGCATCTTTTAATTAAAGAGCTTCACAAGATTCATTATTATAGGTTAGTTTTTGTGTCTTTTATAATATTTTTCCTTTTCTTTTCTTCTTTAATACTTAAGAATTCTTTACAGTGTATGCGAAGAATGTCCTATTCCAGTTTAGACGAATTTCATATTGTAATGAGCATTTCCTCGCGTATTCTGAGTTGTCCTTCTGGTAATTTATCTTCTCTTGTTAGGTATTTGTTAAGTCTTTTGTCTTTGTCAGGATATCACATTCGTATTAAAGTGGGATCTTTAAATATATTATCACGAATAACTAGACTACATTTAACATCTTCTTTACGAAGAAGTCTTTCTGTATCAGGTTCTTAAGTTTTGGACTTGGGATAGAGTTTCATTTTAAGCAGTATGAATGTAATTATCTTTTTGTTTATCAGATATTTAAATGTGACTTCTTTATTGCCAGTAAAATTCATTTTGTTGTCTTCAATATATTTAATTGTGTCTTGACCATAACTGCTTCGATATCGGATGTAATAAATTCGCGAATACGAAGGAAATTGCGTACTAAATCATCCACAGTTATCTGTGACTCTTTTTGTATGTCACAATGAGGTTCGTATATGAAGTTGTTGAAGAGTTAATGAGATATGTCGATGATACTTTTGACAGACAATTATAGTTTAAGTTAATTATGTGTTTTAACTTGTCTTTCTTCTCTCTTTGTTTCGTTATTTCTTTGAAAGGTTAATTAATAGGTAACTTAATCTGAACTTTTGTGTATGACTGGTACTGACTTGTTAATTGTAATATATTATTTGAAGAATAATTGACTTTTTCGTCTATAAATTGCAAACATGTCAGATAAACGCGAAAGTTGGATGTATGGATGTTTGTTGCTCTTTCACGCAAAAACTAATGAATGGATTTTAATGAAACTTTTCAATAATATAGCTTATATATCAGAATAACAAATAGGCTATAATTTGTAAAGATCCTGCGCAGACGAAGTCGCGGGCAAAAGCTAGTTATCCATATAATTGTATGACCATACCAAGTGTTCTTTAAAGTTCCTAAGGTTAAATTAATGTTGCACTGTTTTGAGCTAAATTTTGACGTTTTTCAAAGTAGTGCCGTGCCATCCTTATTCTAACTTTAGTAGCAGTTTAAGACCTGCTACTCTCACCTCTTATAGCGATCCAGTTTAGGTTCCTAAACTGAACCGAATCGCTATTTGCTACAATGACGTCAAACGTCCGTAAGAGGTGAGAGTAACCCTGCTGTCAGCAGTTCAGTTTTAAACGCACATCATAATCACGACTATTAAAAATATTTCTTCCTTTCCCAGTTTTGGTTATAAAACTAAAACTTTTAGGTAATACCGGTTATCTAATAAGATAACGTATCGATGATCTAAGCTATTGTTATGCACTTCAAATGAAAGTTATGAATATTGTAATAGGAAATCTTGTGAGAATAACATCGATGCCGTGACTGTCGTGTGAAACAGCTGAACTTTGGATAATCTCAGAGTTAGCTGAATGGATTAATTACATTTGCATCTCTAATAATAATTGCTTGAGGAAGTTTTAAATAATAGTTACGTGGCAAGCAAGAGATATGACATAATGAATGAATGCAAGAAGATGCACTGACTAAGGCCGACATTCAGTTAAAGTATTGAACGTAAACTCACAATTAGGCCGAGATTGCGGACAATTTTGAGCGCGAGCTAGCTCTTACGACTGTCAATAAACAGAGCATTTATCAGATCGAGCTGAAATTAATTCGCGCTCAAAAATTTCCTTGAATCTCGGTTAAGACAGGGTCACAGACTAGGGTCTGACTTAGTTGGATATACTATGAGCGTAGTTTGATGGAGTAATGGGTTTTGATGATGACTTAATTTTAAATAATGTCTGCGACAATAGTTTAAACAATAATGGGTCCCCCTTGAAAACAATCGACATAGATATGCTTAAATGGTCTCTACCAGTCACAGGTAGAACACCGCGTCCAAGTCGCTCCCATGCGGCAGGGTGCCCATGAGAGCGGCTGCGTTACCTTTGTATGGCCAAATTGTGTAAATTATATAGGTAACTAAACGCCATAGTTTAGTTAGATTAGGCGATAACTCTTGGTTTTTTATTATTATCGAAGTATGAAAGAGACATAACACGGTTTAATCGAAATGAGTTTAAACTATATATGGCTAACAACAGTGATTAGCTGAATACGTCGATGAGAATGTTTATTTATCGAACGTAATAGCGTAGCAAATCCATGTCGATAATATTCAAAATACACCCCCAGAGGTTCGACCGCGATTTTCACCGTTTTCATTGGATGATATACATTACTGCATTTCTTTATCGTTCATTAAAACTAACACAAATATTGCGGTAATGTACAGCGTATCAAAATGAAAACGCTGAAAGTCGCAATCGCCCCCTCAGCCCAGTTGTGGATCTGACAGTGACAGCAAATGTATTTCCATCATCCATTGCTCGTTTTCTGTGACAAGAATTTATATGTTACTAATGAAAGCCAGCAATGGACTATAGAAATGGGAATGCGCTTGGTCACTGTTAGTTCCACAATTAGATCGCAGTTCAGAAATCAACTGAGTGCAACGGCGACATTCCATACGCGAAAGCACTTGTCTCAAACTTTTTAAATCACAATTCTTAAACGATTTTTTGGAAATTGCACTTTTTGATTTCGGAACACATCACTTGGCACTTTTTTTTTAATTTTAAATCACTGTCACAGTCACTGGCGGACTTACCGCTACGAAGGCCTTCATGTTGCTTAGTGGTTGGTCACTTCGGATAGTGGCGAAGTAATGTGATGCTGTGTGCTGTCATCACGATATATAGCTAACCGTTGCGGTGGGGAAGCGAAAGGATGGTGTCTTGTGCAAGGGAGATGCTCCGAGGAAGTTTTGTCTAATTGGAGGGCGTCATGCGATTTTTTTGGTTGTACGGAAAATTGATAGGTAAGGTCAGGTCAGAGATGGGGTTCGGGAGGTTTTGAATTGGCTTTTAACCCCTGACTCTGTATAAATAAATTCTTGGGCAATTTTCTAAAACATGTTTAGTGGTTCTAAAGACAGAGATTGGTGGATAAAGAGGGGGGAGAGCTTTGCCTAGCTGTGGGATGACTTTATTTATTTATTATTTATTTAATAGCCTGCAATGTCACACTTCTGGGCAAAGGCCTCCCCCCACCCTTTCCACTCATCTCTATTCTGCGCAGACTCAGACCACTCTCTCATAAAAACGTGGGATGACTTATAGGTTAAAAAAATGTATAGGGGTCACGTGTTTGAGAATTTGTCTGATTGGAGGGCGATTTTTTGGGTTGATTGATTGATAGGTAAGGTAGCAGGTGACATCCCTTCAGTCAGCTCCACTTAATTTATTTATAATATTTATTTTAAGGGGCTCGTAGTCCAGTTGCGAGTACACGTTGAAAACGATCGTACAAGTTAAGCAACGTTGGGCGAGGTCAGGACCTGGATGGGTGACCGCTAGTGACACTTTCATCTGAGCCCCTTAGTGCCTCGGGGCGCTCGTCTAATTAAAATATCATAATAATAAGCATAATCTAATTAATTATTATATTATAATTAATCTAATTAATATATTATTTTATTACAATTACAAATTGTAGTTATAAATTATTAATAATTGTAAAATGTTTATAATTTGAATGCATGATTTACACATTATTTATTAATAAATGAATCTGAATCACGTTAAGCAGTGGTCCCGATTGATGTCGTCAGAGGTCTACGGGCGGGCTAAAAAACTCTGACAAATAGGTTTGGTCACTAAACCACACGAGAAAAGGGGTCGTTTCCAGCAGGTCCACGATCCTATTGTTCTCAAATAATTGAAGTTCATATATGGATTCCCAAGAGGTCCACAACGTTTTAGAATGATAATAAAAATGTTTCCCAATAGGTCCACGCATTATTTAGTACAGTCAGCAATGAAGAATATATATTTCTTCAAATCAATACTAACCTAGGTTTGAGAGGATTCTTATTATTTTACTTATATTGATTTTTTTTGATTTTTAAAAATTCTTTATTTAATAAAATCATATGATAACATTCGTAAAGCTTAATATAGTACTTAAAAGCTAAACAAAAAGTAATATTCTTAAAATAATGTTTTGTTCAGGCTGATATGCCCTTATTAAACACATGTGGCACAGAAGAAATAATAGTACCAACTTACAAGGTACCTCTGACCTGAATGTCACCGGGATCGTGCCGTGCATGCTCCTGAATCGTTTTTACTGACTGTACTTTGAATAAATGTCGTGGACCTGCTGGGAATTGGTGTATGGAGATTTAAAACCAATTTTAATTGGCCGTGGACCTGGTGGGAAAAGGAGAACAATAGATTCATGGACCTTTGGGAACGTCCCGAGAAAAGAATAGAAGTCAAAATCTATACATCCATATTTCGCCACCCGCATAATAAAGCTGTTATTCTGCAAAGAACACCATGATCCCACACAGCATAAAGTAAATAGTGGCATAAGCATAATCCATTCGCTCAAATTGCGCCTCTTAGTTCATTAGCCGAGCTTCTCTAAGGTCACATTAGAAAAATGCTTCAAGAGCTTACATTATTTCTGACATTTCAAAATTTGTCTGACTTTATCGTTACAAGGCATAGGGGATCAGCGATTTCTTATATGTGTAAAAATCTGCGGAGACGTCATGAAGTATTAAGTTTATTTATTGTATCACAATGAACATTCTGACATGTGTATGCAATTAAATAAATTGAAATTGAAAAATTGTATCACTTTTTAAACTTTCACGGTTTGTATACATATTAATTAGATAAAACGGGAATTACCGTGTTAAACATTTATTATTGATGTCTCAATAATAAACATCAATAATAAATGTTTAACACGGTAATTCCCGTTTTATCTAATTAATATGAAAAATTGTAATAAGTAATCTAATCGAAATACGATATAGGTACGTACGACACACCGTCTATCAATTGATACAACATAATGCTGTCGTAAAATACGTACCTACCTATAACTCGACCTATACTGTCAGCCACCATATACGATGTAATAACTTATGCCATGCAATAAATTAATTTTGGATGAATTTTGGCAGAGAAATAAAAATACGCCAATAAAAGTCAGATTTTTTTTAAAACAAGCGCTCGTATTTATAAAACCCTACATTTTGTTACAAACGAGTATTTTGTATGAATAACTATTGCGGTTTAGACATAATTTTCATTTTAAAAGAATGGAATGGGTATGTTTGCGATTTTTTTCTATTGAACGAAGTTTGTCCAATCGTGTGTCGATATTCATCAGTCCCCAAATTGACACCCCAAGATTGCTATATATATTTTTTCAGACATTTGATTTCAGTAGTTAGTGCCGTAGCCTTCGTAGTACAACTGTAAATCCGCGCATACGATGCCTTAATATAGGCCTTTGGCAAAAATAATGATGACTGTGTTGCGGTTGAGAGAATAAAGATGACAAGTGTTCAGAGTTGTGAATGTAATTCTGAAGTAAATTTAAAACTAAGTTAATGCTATTTAATTATATTATTATACAACTGGTTAAGAGTAGAAGAAAGGTATCTATATTATTTGGAATAATCTCACGTCTGACCGCTAGCTGAATATACAGAAATGTTACAACTATTCCAAGGTCCAGACGTGATGCTGTATATTTCCTATCCTAGATCATTTATTTGCCACATGGTGAAGACATACATAAGTTTAAATAATAAATATTAACTTAAATTATACAGTCAGACTGTAGCAAAAAGGCTGAGAGTGGCTCAGTACTAAATGTAGCATGTAATGCATCCATATAGTTCTGATTTTCAACCACCGCCTGGTTAAACCAGTGAGTAGTAAGTATAACAGGTAGAACGGAACACATACATTTTTTATCTTTTAATTCTTATCTTAGCCATTATACTAAATCTATTCTTAGTACCTATGTAATTGAAGCTTTCTTAAATATTATTGTAATTCAACGTTATTTGTTATTGTTAGCCGGTAATAGGTATAACTGAAATACAAAAAAATCATTTTGCTACCGCTTGTCACTTGTACCACACGGGCACAAGGTGAAGTGAAGCCCCCGCTACCCGCTAGGCTAGACACTATTATTTTGCACTTTTGCTTGTGAAATTTGTCGACTGCGGTTCAATGGGTTCCGATGTTTATCTTCTTTATTTTTACTTCTGGGAGTTGTTAATCTGTGGGGCTATTACGGTTCTCAAAACGATCAAATCATACCATGTCATAGCGGCCGTGAAAGGGACAGTGCTATTGCGTTGGTGTAGCGACGTCTCTGTTTGGCGCGCCATGACATGGTATAATTTCATCGTTTTGAGAACGGTAATAGGGGCTCTGTTTCAGAGGCTTATGAAAATGGCGGGAATGGACGGTTGCGAAATTATTTTATAATTTTCATTTTAATGCCTACGGTGGTTATTTTGTGTTTAATATCACGTTAAATTAATCAGAAAATGTTCGCAAATGACAATATGGTGAAGTTATAGGTGATTCATGCAAGATCTGAAGTTTCGAGCTATTAACAATAGTCCCCGCTACAAGCTCGGGAGTGAACGTGACTGTCGAGCTGCTTCGTCCAGAGTGACGACGCTACGGCGACTGCTCTGGATGAAGACATGAAGACGCGGCTACCCAGGGTGACGACGCTACGGCGACTCCTATGGGGAAAGAGAAGACTATATTTTGAATATCCTGTAACATTACATGACGCTGGCAAATGACGAACCGTCGAGTCCATTAATAAAATAAATAAATAATCTGTTTCAAAATTGGGCAGTTCGACTCCACTCTGGCTTGGTCATGAGAGCTTAAAGGATGAGAGTGGAAAGGCTATAGATTTGGGCGAGGTCTATAACTAGATTAGGGGCGACATTATCATTTATGCCACTCCGTGTGCCGAAAGCACGTGTTAAGGTGAACGCATACTTATGCGAGCCGAACGCGCGGACGAGCTGAATTTTAGAACTCTTTACATTAAATCCTATAATGAAACCTCGCATATCTGGCCGCGTTCGGTATGTGTGCGAGAAGTCCTTGACTTCGGTTCGTATAAGTGTACATTCAACTTTAATAAGTAGATATGTTGGTCCCGGTTGCCGTCGTTCGAAAGCAGTCGTCATGTCAGATGCTTACCTACGGGAAGCCTCAACTACTTTGACAATAGGATTGGTCACTTAACCACATGATAATAAGACAACGAAGAATATATATAATATTATCCTGACGAAAAATACAGTCAAAACAGGCAGAAATTATTTCAAAAAACCAAAAAACCCGACTACATTTTTTATACCCATCGGTTATTTTTTTATAGCCTATGTCACGAATCTAACGATACATCATACTTATATAGGTAATGCTGACACTTCACTTGGCTATTCGTATTTGCGTATTTGTCATAATTGCCATGTGTGGTTGATATTCTTGACAAAATATTCGTCTTATTTGTATGTACGTCAAGTATTTGACAAATACGACAAACATCCAATAGCGAATACGAATAGGCAAGTGAAGTGCCGCCATGAAATAGGTACCTACATACACTCGAAAAACATAACCCTCCGTCTTGCGTAGTTGGGTAACAAGCCTCCATCGCCTTTTAGCAATGGGATAGTCGCACCATAGGTCGCACCATTGCAAAAGTAAACAACGTTATCTGCATTCCAATTTAACCGAACAGTTATATTTTAACCTTCCCGTCACATGCATACGAATCGGCCCAAAACGGCCCGTTAGCCAAGCCGGCCTTGCGACCGGGCAGTTTTAGAAATAGCCTATTCTAAACACGCGCTGCTACTGTGCAGAATTTTTTGGCTAATAATGAGTTTGCGAATAAAGTGTTTACCGTCATTTTCTCAAAATAACAATCTTCTAATTTTTTAAACCTCAATAAGGTTGAGATTTTCTCAAAAACTACTGTACCGAATTTTATAATTATTTTACAGTTACATAGTTTTAACTTTTGTCTATCTAGAAATGACAATGCCAGATTCTGCCCCACCATCAACCGCAAGTTGTACAAGATAACGAATAAATGTAAAAGTATCTCTGTTTTTTATTAAAATTATTGGTTTAAATTAAAGTTATGTACAAGTTGCGAGTCGAAACAACAGCTTAATTAAGAATTCAGAAAATAGTATGAAATCGTAGTGAATTATTCATTGTTTTTGGTTTTTCTACTACTCTCGCAACTCCTACTGATTGTGATTATGCAATATGAAACCTGCAATAAGTCCCCAACAAAATGATAGGTACAGCTTCAATGGTCTCGTAATTTTATAGGTAGGGAAAAGCTCCATTGAAATGTGGCAATGCCATTTACAATCGGTCAAGTAGTTTTTGAGAAAATCTCAACCTTAAAAGCTCTCCTGTACACCTTTCTTTGACTGTACCTATGCTTGAGCGCTCTATTAGAAAAGCACATATATATTTTTATATTATTTGCTAGTTAGCGCTTACTTTAAACATGTAGCAATGGGGCATAGAAACAATGCTGCGCCGGCGCACTCCTCAAAGCGATAAGTGAGTAGTTGCCAAATATTGACATTGGATCTATAGAAATTGTTGCTTTTGTCTTTCGCATTTTGTGAGTAAGTATTTTTTATCATATAGTTTAAGAACCTTCCATGAGCCAACTAGCGCCGCCAATCTTAAAACAATAATATCTTATAATATAATCAATTTTAGAACATGATGATAAAATTCTTGCCGTGGGCAGGACAATATTTTTTTCATCATGTTCTAATTTATTCACCGTGCATGGATAATGCGTAATTCAAATTCTGAATAATCAATTTTATTAAAAAAGCTATTTACAAAATGTTTATTACGATAAATACTATTTTTTAAATGCTTATTTATAACGTGATTCAATTTCGGTAAGTTGTAGTTCGCATAATTGCGAAAAACGGCCGTTTTGGGCACATTTGTGAACTACAACTTAGCTTGTCGCAATTATGCCATGTATTGTATATTGAAAAATAGTATTCATCCTAATAAACATTTTGTAAATAGCTTTTTTAATAAAATTGGAAGATAATATTTTTTTTAGATTGGCGGCGCTAGTTGGCTCATGGAAGGCCCTTAAGTATAGGTTTCTATTTTTAGATAATATTTTTAGTTATTGAAGACCTTGGTAGATTTAATTCTGAAATAACTTGTGGAAACGAATATTAAGCGTCAGAACATCTAGATTTTACTTTTAGATTCTGGTGATTAATTTCGATTTATTCTAATAATAATTCAAATGTTTTATTGATATCGTGTCTTGGGACTTCATCATCAGTCTATTTATATTGCCCCACTGCTCGGGCACAGACCTTCCCTTACGTCGAGAGAGCTGGGGCCATGATCCACCACGCTGACCCAGTGCGGATTGGCGGATTTCACATGCCTTAGATTATTTTTCTTCTTCTACGTCATGCAGATTTCATCACAATGTTTTTCCTTCAAAGTTTTGAGAGCACGTAAATGTACGTAAGTTTTTCCGTCGAAAAAACCGTACATGGCTGCCCTGGCTGAGAATCGAACCTGGGACCTCCGTACCGCAAGTCCATTGACTCAACCACTGAACCACCGAGCTCTTGGGTCTTAACGTTTCGGAAATTCATCATTTAGGAATCCAACTGTCTGGTCCGGAAGGATTTTTGCAAGTAGGTAAGGGTGTATTCGGAATACTTGTTATTGCTTGTAACTTCGGCTTTTCGTATTTCATTCTTAGTATTAATTTGTACTGTATTGTTTAAATTACACAAACCAATATTAATAAATTATTCAGCTGAAATTTTTTTTTTTCATGGTGCATTGTTTTTTTTACGATGATTTCGCACTTCGGTGCAACGCCATCTATTATCAACTTAAAAAAGCTTGTTTTTTTTCTTACAATTGTCACTTTGAAAACCTCATAGCCGCTATTAGAAGGTCGAGAGTACACCTTACGCTATAGTAACACGACCTAGATTCCAATGGTTGTATTTCGATGTATGTTGTGTACGCTTTATCGCGTAGGTGTAAATCATAGCACATCGCATCATCTATTAGATCTTCATCTATAAATCGGGGGACCTTACATCGTTGCACAATCCTTATCACCAAGTCAACGTCTGCTCCTTCGGTGAAGTGTCACCGAGCGAGTGTAAACAAACAAGCCAGGGACGAAACAAAGCTTGCTTTTATCGCCCCCGAGCCAAAATACGGCCCTTGATCGAGTTCGAAAGTCGACATGATGGGAAGTCTGTGCGAATTGCGAATGTAAAGAGTTAAAATTCAACGAAAAGGCTTTCTTTTCGATTTTAGTTTCTTATTTTATGTTGTAAAATTAATATTAAAAGTAAAAAATCAAGTCATTTCTATGTGGAATTTATTATGGAAGTCTTTTAAACAGAGTGTAAACTCTTCTAAAAAATTTAATTTTGATTAAAAAAGGAAACACCATAGAGGTATTACAACATTTTAATTATTTCGAAAGAGTAATATATTATTATAATATTAATAAGAGTAATATAATATTCGAAGTAGTTAAGCTTACTTGCAGGACTGGTTAACTTCTATTCATTGCTCCGTGCCGACGATAAATGTATGACCCATATTAGTAGCCTACTTGTGATTGTGATTATGTTCATGAGGAAACCATCATTGGAAAAGGATTAGTTTTTACTGTTTGGTATCACTATTTGCCTCTTTTTGGAATATAATGTCCTACTTAATAATTACAATTTTGCAGTAATGTTTGAATCCTCAAGAATTTCGTACCTATCTTTGAACTGGGCTGAGCTCGTGTGTTATAATTTTTGCGCCCCTCAATAATATGCGCCCCCGCGCCTGGAAGACATCTGCCTAGCTCCGGCTCTGGGTCAAGTGGACAGCACAAGGCTGGAGTGATTAGAGTTGCGTTCTCAGATCCGTTCACTTTTCAACAACCCTATGTAAACATTTAACACCTTTTTTAGGAACGCCCAAGAGTGTACAAATAAAACCGTGATGTAGGCATACACCTACTACGTATAATATAACCATAGTAGATATAAGGACCTCTGGCCGTTAGTGATAATCGTGACTTATGGTTAGGTGGTGATTTAAGATTTAAGGGGCTGCCAGCTCAAGCGCGAGACAGATGTCCCGCAGCGGCGGAGTGAAAAGCACGGCACATTGACTCCATACTTGTATTTTTATTAATTTTGGATGAATTTTCTCAGGAAAATATAAATACGCCAACAAAAATCAAATTTTATTAAAACAAGCTCTCGTATTTATAATACCCTACATTTTTATATATATTTTCTATGAATATATTTCGGTTTAGACATAATTTTCATTTTTAAAGACATGGAAAGGGTATGTTTGCGATTTTTTTTCAATCGAGCGAAATTGTCCAATCGTGTATCGGTATTCATCAGTCTCGAAATAGATACCCTAAGATTGCTATATATTTTTTTCAGACGTTTATTTTTAGTAATTAGTGCCTTAGCCTTCATGGAAAAACTGAAAATTCACGTAGGTACCTAACCTTAACTAAAATCGCTCCTGCAAACCTTGATCGTAACAAACCGGTGGAGGATTCCATTGGAAAAAACCCGTCGAAGTTATTAATAAACAAACTTAATGGGCCAAGAGAAATAATAATTATAACACAACATTCCGAAGATATTGGTAACTGGAAGGTAAATGATAATCAGCTGTTTAATTCATTAGGTCATAAGGTCGAGGTAAGTCGTTCAATGTCATCTCGTTGCATAATTATTTTACGAATTGAAGGTGGCTTTCTCGGTTGGGCGCCATTTTTGTCCTGCAAAGAGTTATTTATGTCAGACCAATTTGTAATCCAAAATAATCTTAATGATCCTGTCTTCTTTTGAGTAGTTACAAGTTTACAATTACATATAATTAATCAAACTGTCTATCTGTAACAATATTTTAATTAGAACATGATGAAAAAATTCTTGCCGTGAGCAGGACTTGAACCTGTTTTCATCATGTTCTAATTTATTTCACCGAGTATGGATAATGCGTAATTCAAATTCTGAATATTTTAATCGTTCGTTTGGCACGGAATCCTATATTAGTTCCAGTATTATCAAGATTCAAGAGGAATCTTAAAATCCCTTAGGTTGGACTACTGGACATAGGAGGCCACAAATCGAGTCGGAAAACATTACCTTCTTCCTTTCTGTAGTCAAGTAATTAACTTAGTCAGGATATCAATACAGAATAAATAATAAATATAGTTTCGAAATTTTTACGTTTATTACAGTGAGGAATTATAGTCCTTAGCACACGATTGTTACTATTTTTAAACGATAAATATGTAAAATGGATGTAAATGGTTCCATTTGTATTAATTTGAATAAAATTACACACGTACCATAACTATCTCAGAGTTAAACTCAAGAGTGCCGCTAAGGTCATGTCCACATTGGATAATTTATTAGAAGAAAATAGTTATTTTACATCATATTAAGTAAGGTAAGTGTACATATACCCGTCAATGTACCAATGCCCGTTACTGCCCTTAAATTTAAAAAAAATTAAATAAATTGTTTATATCTTGGCACCATTTCATTCCCTGTGGGTCTTATACTACGGCCGTGGCTACAAAATCAAAAGTGAAAAGTTCAAAAAGTGACGGTTATTGGGACAGTTCCCTTACCTATACCTAATATTAAACAGGTAAAACGATAAGCTTATAAAATCGTATGGTTATGCAAGCAACATAGTTATACGTCGAAAATCAGTAAATTTGTTGTTGCACGTCGTTCTATAACGTCGAAATAAAATATAGATTTTAGCGTCAAAAGTATGTTGAATTTTATGTTGAATGTTGAATTTCCATAGAATGAACATAAAATGACGTCATGGCGCCATAGCGTATATCAATCTCGGACTCGCGCTACAGTACCTATGTAATTTTTTTGCCATCTTGAATAAATACTTAGTAAGGTATCTATAAGTATTTACTTACAATCATTTTTATATTTTCGTAAATGATATATCGAGAATTGCAATGTTCGAATTGTATAAAAACCGTCACACAAACGTCCCCTTAGACATCACTATGTAATTTATTATGTAAATTTTGATATTATCGTTATGTAATATCTGATTTAATTACAGTCTAATATTTTTGCTTGGGGCAAATATTTCAGTAATTCACCTTTGTGGTTGGTGGGTTATGTAATGAATGCAAGGAAACTATCTATATTTAGACAAAGATGGGATTGAATTATATAGTAGGTACTTACTCTACGCTTGGGTAACTTATAATATGGGCAAATACCACAGTCATTCGAGTAAATCCGATTTGTTCCACAAAATGACACAATTTTTTTAAAAACTTGTCCTATAGACAAGTGATACTTTATTTTCTCTATTGGTTCTATAGAAGTACTTACTATCCACTAATTACACTAATTTGCCTTATCAATTCTTTCTGCGATTTTGTAAATTAGCGTACAGCGGGGTTACTCTCACCTCAAAGTCAAAGTCAAATTTCTTTATTGCAAGTAAGCACGTAGTGTACATTTTTGCACGTCAAAATATTTTTGAATTTACATTTACACCACTTTGCAAGGAAAAGGTGCCAACGCTGAGGAGAAAAAGTGGCAAAAAACTCTCAGCAGCACATCTTTTAAAATAATATAATAATAATACACAATTACTTAATAACTAGGTATTACACAACTATTACTATTGTTAGTAATCTAGACTTTCTCCTATAGCGATCCAGTTTAGGTTCCTAAACTGACAATTTGCTACAATGACGTCAAACGTCATTGTAGCAAATAGCGATTCGGTTGAGTTTAGGAACCTAAACTGGATCGCTATAAGAGGTGAGCCTCTATAGCAGGCCTTATCGGATTTTTTCCCCCGAAATATCGCTTCAATCTTCAAGACCGAATTTTTAACAAAATCATAATTTAATATAATCTAATATAATAACTTAATGTATGATAAGTATCATCATCATCAGTCTATTTATATTGCCCCACTGTTCGGGCACAGACCTTCCCTTACATTGAGGGAGATGATAGGTATACACGTACAAAAAGTTCCAATCACGACTATTAATGAAATGAATAAAACAAACAAAAAAATAATTAAAAACAAACCACGAGCCATGTCAACAGCTATTTGCAGATAATTAAAACTAGCGAGATTAGGCGTCTTGCGAAAAAATGGATTTTAGTATAAACGACACGGATACGATGCGACATTACGATTTGTAGTAACCGCTAATTAAATAAATAAAATTATTGCGGTGACTAGTCTGGCCAGCGGGAAGTTTTATTCTCGTTGGTCAGATCTCAGATCGTCATCATCATCATCAGCCCGTATCAGTCCACTGCCGGACGTAGGCCTCTCCCAAAGCGCGCCACTCAACCCTACTCTCGGCCCTCTGCATCCAGTCCCTGCCAGCCATCTTGCGAAGGTCCCTCCATCTGGTCGGGGGGCGTCCCACACTACGTTTACCTGTACGATCTCAGATCGATGGTCAGATAATCTGGCCAACGGGAAGTTTTTTTTACCGTTGGAAAATATCCAAAATCACTCAAATTCATACAAAATGCACAAAACACAAAAACATCCCTGGGGCCTTAGCATGAACTCTTATAGCAGGATAACTTCAATAATACTTTGTTATTTCGTACCATGAATAAGCTTACTTTAAGGTCCTCATGGTACGAAATAACAAAGTATTATTGAAGTAATCCTGCTATAAGACTTCATCAAAAACATTATCCTCAAGTCAGCCATGTAACAATGTGTAATCCTGTCGGTTTCTTCGAATGAAAATTTATATGTATAAGTATATACCTGCATAAATAAAAACCTGAATGTCTCAAAATAAAAAAAAATCCAGAGCATATGAATTTATTAATCCCACTGGCCATGGCCACAACTCCCTCGATGTAACTGAAAGGTTCAACCCTACAGGGGTAGGTATTTACATAAATATTGAAATTTTCAAAGGAATTTAGACTTAGGGGGCAGCTCGACCACACAAATCTTGGCCGATGGTCGAGCAGACACCTTTTGAAAAAAGGTAGGTTAAGTCGACCACGAATCTCTCGGCCGACGGTCGAGTGGACAACTAGTGGTCGAGTCGATCAAAAGCCCGAGGGGTTGACGATCGGGTTCCTACCTACGCCTAATTAAAACTGTCAAGAACTGTCAAAACTGACATCAAAAATTGACATCAACTGTCAAAAATGACAATTTACATAGCAGCAGTTCTGCCTCAATAACACTCAACGAATTGAATGAATTCGGTGCTGTAATGTTGGTACACCTGCGCAACGTAACTTGCATATAAGGTAATCTAATATGCGTTAGGCTATTTGGTGGCTAGAATAAGCGTTGAAGCAATAAATACTCAGTCGTCAACCGTCGGGACTAAGTTAAATTAAAAAAAGACTCCTCTAAGTTAAATTAAAAAAAAATCGTATGGTGTAAATATAATTTTTAATGCTAATCGAGCATTCGCGTCGTGATCCCTATTTGAAGCTGCAACTCTATAACTGGCTGACGATGGACTGACGGTTGGTGCAAGTGTTAAACTTTTTTTATGCAACCACTAAGGCCCCTCGCGCACTAGGCAGCCTGGCTGCGCAGCCAGTAAAACATATGACGTTGTATGGGTGCTCGCTCACTAGGCAGCCGGCAGCCATCATAGTTCGACTGGCTGCCGTAGCCTGGCTGCCGCAGCCAGGCTGCCTAGTGCGTGCGGTGTCTTATACCGCATCCCCAATCAAGTGTCTTATTTTGTAAACAAAAATGTTCATCTAATTACCTGTTGTGATGTAACACTGAAGGAACTGATTTATCGAACCTGTTCATCTTTGTGAAAATAAAGTGATCCGATATAATAATGTGAAAATCACTATGCAATAATCACAGAAGAGCTTAAAATGTTAGGATTGTAAGGTAGTTATGTTTACAAAATAAGACACTTGATTTGGGCTTCGGTTTACATACATACACTTGTGGAACATTACTCTCCTCTTTCGACGGTCGGGTAACTATAGCACGCGTTCGCACGCTTGTCAGTTTCGTCCCGACATGAGGTAACGATTTTGCTTCAAATTGTTCGAGCAACAGTTTGTCGATCAAAAGTTTTAGAATCAAGCGAGAGAGAGAGATTCTGAAAGGATCCTTACGAATACATTTTTCGTTCTTTACATTTTTTAAGAATAGGCTTTTGAAAATGGCGGGATACGTACGACGGTTGCGAAATTAGGTATTTGTTAATTTTCAGTTTGATGTGAAATGAAATGAAATGAGTTTATTTGCTCGAAACACGGTATAAAAGATGGCAGTTGTAAACATTGTACGTACCTACATGTTTCTCCAAATGTTTGGCATGCAACACGAAAGTGAAAACAGTGGGAGGCTACTTTTCCCCAATATTACATTAATACAACTTTCATAAGATTATACACAAAATATTACGGTCATACTCTATGTCTACATAACATTAAGTACTTACTTATTTAATTATTTTTACTTAAGATTAAATTTATTGGCATAAACAACCACAATTACATTTCCGATGGAAGGCGTTAGTAATCCGTCATACAGTTTTTAAACTAGTACGGATGCTATCGTTTCCACATTCTTGAAACAAATGTATAATAATTGTTAAAAATGTATAAGTAGGTACCTATTCTCAAGAAGCACTGATCAATATTTTTGTGTCAATAAACATCTTTTTATCTTTATCTTATCTAACAGTGGTTGTTTTGTGTTTAATATCACTTTAAATGGACTCGCGCTGCAACAGCACGTTGCAGTGCGAGTCCATTGAGCTCCTCAGCTCCAATAAAAACCATCGCATAACACTATGGACCAAACAGTCAAACTGCATTGATAGTTCTCGGCACCACTCCCGCTAACTCTTATAACTTACAGAGACTTTACACTATGTCCGAACAACCGGCGAATTCGGAGATTGTGATATATGATGCGACCTCACATTTTACATTACGTACCCTTTCATTTTTTCAACGTAACCTGCGGAGTAAGAGGCTCCATGCATTTAGGACAGTGCCTCTTAAACTGGGGTAGAACTGACAACAGTGAAAACAGAGAACTATAGTATGACCGTCTAAATCAGTCTTCGCCTGCGCGGTACAGGGATGCGGGGGAAGGCGACAACGGGGGGGGGGGGGGGGGGGGGGTGTAACAGAAATGAGCCTGCCGCCCGCACCTCTCCTGCACCCCCGTTGTCGCCTTCCCCCGCATCCCTGTACCGCGCAGGCGAAGACTGATTTAGACGGTCATACTATAGCAGAAATTATTTCAAAAAAACAAAAAAAAACGACTGCAACAAAGCTATCCCCTTTTGATTAATTTTTTATACGCTATGACAGTCCCGTAATAAAGACGAATCTAACGATACCTCATAAATCAAAATCCATCAAGCCATTTAAGCTACAGGATGGCAGGAAGGAATGGACATACTACAAACATACACCCGAAAAACATTACCCTCCTTCTGGGGCAGTCAGGTAAATAAAATAGACGGACGAGGTGTCTCATTATGGTTAAGATTATCTAAAGAACTATTTATATACTATAATTCATCACGATAAATATCCAAAATTGCAGACAATCTTATACATTATTATGTCAAAAACATTGATCTCCTATAAACAACTAGATACACAAAGGTCTTACTAAAACAATTTAAAAAAAACGTCCAAATAAGGGTCCATTGTTAACGTCCAAATAATATCCAATAAAGCAAATGATGGACCTTCTTTGCGCTCGGACATTTTTAGAAGGCAGACTGTGTATCTAGTTGTTTATAGGAGATCAATAGTCAAAAAGCAAAACGTTTAAAATAAAATAAAAAGTCTTCAAGAGAATAAAGTTTGGGAAACACGATCTTAGAGGCATTTGCATTTGATTTTGAAAGTGTTATTAACTTATTACCAAGGCGAAACTGAATAAATTTTGTGTATTTTAATGACGGATCATATTCTTGTGGAATATTTTGTTTTATGCTCATTAAATTAATGTGTGGAGATATAAACTTATTAGAAAATAAATTATATACAAAAAATCCATCAAAATGTTTTATAGCAAGTTGTTGTGCATTTCAAGATCAGCCCCTTTTTTCGTGTGGTTTAGTGACCAAACCTATTTGCCAGAGTTATTCAGGCCGCCCGTAGACCTCTTGCGTGGCCTAACGGTTGCTGCCGAGCGACAGCAACCGGGACCACGTGCTTTCCGAGAGGGGCTCAGATGAAAGTGTCAATAGCGGTCACCCATCCTGGTACAGACCTCGACCAGCTTTGCTTAACTTGTACGATCGTTTTCAACGTGTACCCGCAACTGAACTATGAGCCCTTTGAAATAAATATTATATAAATAAATTAAGTGGATCTGACTGAAGGGAAGTCACCTGTGCCTGAAACCTACCAATCAATCAACTCCAATTAGACAAATTTTCAAATACGTGATGTTCCCTCTTCAAGTCTTCAGCCCCCTTACCATGAACTCTTATAGCAGGATTACTTCAATAATACTTTATTATTTCGTACCATGACGTCCTTAATAAGCTTTTAAGGTCGTCATGGTATGAAATAACAAAGTATTATTGAAGTAATCCTGCCATAAGAGTTCATGGTAAGGGGGCTGGAACACAGACCACTTACCCAATAGACATGAAATCGGTACAGCAAGCGAAAATTTCTGCCAACGATGAGCGCATAGAGACGAAGCGGGGGACAGGGGTGTCGTATTAAAGAGATGCGTCCATGTCGATAATATCTCTAGGTTACACGTAGCGCGAAGCAATTTTGCGCTCATGTGCGGGTAGACACGGCGCATTAAAGTAATATTACTTTAAGATGAAATCAAAACGTACCGGCAATAATATTGTTTAAAAAAAGATAAATGTAAGGGCCCAGGGCTATGTGTTCAAGCACGGTTTGACCGGTAGATGGCGTTATACTTTATTCTACAACGCGGTGTTAACTTTTTCAGGCATTTCTATAAGTAGCTGAGAGAAAATATACTATTCGATATTTAACCATAAGAACGTCTTTGATTTCGTCATAGAGACACCTTTTTGGGTTGTACAAGGTCCTTCGAGCCGGATCATATGATCGGTTCCACTCGGCCTAGAGGATCATGGACGACGTAACCAGTCAACGTTAGGACGGGACGAAGCCCTAGGGCTGCGAAGCGAAGATCACAGTGATAGTAAAAGAGCTGGTGGGTGTCTACGGCCTGGAGCTGATGCTGTAAGAGAGAAGGACCCTCTGGACCCGGATATCTTGAACACTATGGGGCATGGGGGAAGTGGGCTGGAGGATGGAAATATAGTCTGAGGGTTGTATAATGGCATTACGCCATCTAGGGAATTTTCACGGAACTATTCCAAAAAGTTTCGTTATTTTTATACCAACTTCTACATTTTATTTTGTTACTGCGGTTTTGTGGCACTTGAAAGTTATATTTTAACCAGTAAGTAGTAGAAAATGCGATGACATAAGGGTCACGTAATTCTCAAACTTTTAAGCGTAATATTGCGCTAATTAACTCTAAAAACTTTTGTTTGTTTGTCGAGCTTGCGGCGCGTGACGGCATTGACTAATGGATTTTCAATTTAGGGTTCCTTGTAGAGAATATTGACACCGTGCAAGAGTTAGGGTCTATTCACGCTAGCGCAGAGTCGAAGCTCGTCGAAGCTGAAGCGTCGATTTAAAAGTTACCACTTGTATGTAATTTATTTATTTTTGCCATTGATCTCCTATAAACAACTAGATACACAGTCTGCCTTTTAAAAATGTCCGAGCGCAAAGAAGGTCCAAACGGATGAATGGACCCTCATTTGCTTTATTGGGCATTATTTGGACGTTAACAATGGACCCTAATTTGGACGTTTTTTAAATTGTTTTAGTAAGACCTTTGTTGCACATAATATTTGTAAAATTAAAAAAAAGACCTGCGTATTGGAATACGAGCGACCAGCGCAAAATATATGCATTAGGTACGTTGTGTTTAAATTGACGCTTCGAAGCGCTTCGACTCTGCGCTAGCATGAATGACCGTTACCTACTCTACTCTACATAATGTACCAGGGGGTGACCGCGACTTCAATCGTTAAGGTTATCGTTTCCATTTTGACACTTGAACGATATACATTGCTGCGTTTCGTTGTCGTTTGTTAAAACTTGCAAAAACATACCAGCAATGTATAGCGTCCATGTGTCTAAATGAAAACGATAACGATTGGAAGTCGCGGTCACCCCACTGATAAATATGAGCCGCGGAGATATCACTAACCGACAAAAAGTTGCCTAAATAAAGTACTGTAATTACAAACTTATATTTGCAGTTGACGTCTGGTATGTCGATGTGTGACGTTATCACTTATCAGTTTCGAAAACGCAAAGATAAGTTTGTCCCTTCTATTTATCTTTTCGTTAGAGCAAATGTTATGGTGAAGTTGCACGGAACCCTCGGTGCGTGAGCCCGGCAGCCGACTCCCACTTAGCCGTTTTTTCCAGTACTTCTCACCTCACAAACCCTTTAAGGAAGGAACGAACGACTCTGGATTTTTCCCTAACGCAATAACCCTATTGCATAATACCTAATTGATAAGTTGGTATAACATTTTATATTTAATATTTATTTTATTTATTTTATTTTATTTTCATAGGAAAACCAACAGCACAACTATAACAGAATACATAAGATACAATAGTAACACAAAGCCAATTACAGGTTTTCACAAATAGTAACAACATAATAATAAATACAGCAAATTTCGACAACTATGGCAACACATTCATATGTTGATGATTCATATGTTGTTATATTACATTCACATTAATATGTTGATGACATTGATCTCCTATAAAAAAACTAGATACACAACTTACTAAAACAATTTAAAAAACGTCCAAATAAGGGTCAAATCAATGTTTTTGACATTATAATGTATAAGATTGTCTGCAATTTTGGATATTTATCGTGATGAATTTTTTCAAGCTTCAAGATGTTTTATGAATAGAATAAAAACACGAAACAAGCAGACAGACGGACAACAAAGTGATCTTATAGGGTTTATTTCCTCTTGAGGTTCGGAACCCTAAAACATTAATCTCCTATAAACAACTAGATACACAAAGGTCTTACTAAAACAATTTAAAAACGTCCAAATAAGGGTCCATTGTTAACGTCCAAATAATGTCCAATAAAGCAAATGAGGGTCCATTCATCCGTTTGGAACTTCTGTGCGCTCGGACATTTTTAGAAGGCAGACTGTGTATCTAGTTGTTTATAGCAGATCAACGGTTGATGACGACTTTTCTGAAATGCTCACTTCACCTTGTAGACTCCAAGAGAGTACCATGGCAATACACTCATGGTCATCATAATATTATGCTTCAATAATAGTCATTGTAACTACGGACAACAGCAGATCAATGGTAACACTTGCAGTACGATTTCAACTCTTACGACGCAGATAATAAGTGTCTAAAGTGTTACACTTGATGTGCTTTGATGTGTACCTGTCATTTAACCACTCAGAAGTTGATAAGAGGCTATTAAGATGAGGACAAAAGACTACGAGAGGATTCAATATAAAAAGATTTAACTCAACTTTAACTTATTTATTTATTTTTATAATGGACTCGACAGTTCGTCATTTGCCAATGTCATGCAGAAAATTCTATATATAATAGTCTTCTATCTTCCTCCAGAGGAGTCGCAGTAGCGTCGTCACCCTGGGTAGCCGCGTATTCCTGTTTTCATCCAGGGGAGTCGCCGTAGCGTCATCACTCTGGACGAAGCAGCTCGACAGTCACGTTCACTCCCGAGCTCATAGCGGGACTCTTGATAAAAGCTTGAAACCTCAGATCCTGCTCAAATTATCCAATAAATTCACCATACTGTCATTCGCGAACATTTTCTGATTAACTTAACGTGATATTAAACACAAAATAACCACTATATACCGCAGCCCATATCAAGTGTCTTATTTTGTAAACAAATATTACCCTAACCTACTAATATTTTAGCTGTTCTGTGATTATTGCATAGTTATTGTCACATTGTTAGATCGGATTACTATATTTTCATAATGATGAACAGGTTCAATCAATCAGTTCCTTCAGTGTTCCATCACCAGGTAATTAGACGATCATATTTGTTTACAAAATAAGACACTTGATTTGGGCTTCGGTTTACATACATACACTTGTGGAACATTACTCTCCTCTTTCGACGGTCGGGTAACTATAGCACGCGTTCGCACGCTTGTCAGTTTCGTCCCAACATGAGGTAACGATTTTGCTATTGTTTAACCATAAAGATTTATTACCGAGATTGTTTTATATCTCATAACAATAAATTAGAGATGTAAGTGGCTTATGTAATATAATGTAATACTGAATCTTCCTATATCTCATGTTTATCGTAGCACTCATCTGGTGCTCACCGATGGATAGACGCCCACGCTAAAATCGAGCTCAAATGTGCCTAACCGCTCTCAACTCTGAGATCGAGCTTTAGATGGCGTTCCTATTAATAAACGAAACTTAAGTCCGCGATTAGGAATCGGGTATCACGTGAGTAACGTCGTATTAATAAACAAAACTCAGTACTAAAGAGAACTCTCAAGCTCACACTTAAGATGTGCGTGTTAATTAACGACGTAGGTACCTACTTGCGATGCTGATTACATCCTGAGTGTTACTCAGCTGAGTTCGCTGAGTGAGTTCATACAATTGTGACAGTCGTAACTGCCACTTTTTCTCCTCAGGGTTTTGACAATTCCAATTTTGACAGTCGTAAGTGTCGCAGCGTTGGCACCTTTTCCTTGCAAAGTGGTGTAAATGTAAATTCAAAAAATATGTTGACGTGCAAAAATGTACACAACGTGCTTACTTGCAGTAAAGAAATTTGACTTTGACTTTAAGTGCGAGCTGCCGCTGAGTCTGTGCTCAAAACTGTCTTAAGACTATCGGTCTTAGCCAATCCAGTGGCGAATAGAAGCCACAGCAATTGATCCACGCGATGATATTTGTATAGAGAGGTCGATATAGTGGTGACGTAGTGACGCCATCGTGTGCAGCACGCCGTAACCTTTGGCTTTTACTTTCCAATGACCTGTGTAAGTCGATAGTGACGGGCGTTGCGTGATATCGACTATCGATAAATCGGAAGGATTGAAACCGGTGCTGATGGATGAAAGGATTATACATTGTGGGCTAGTACAGCCCACTCGGGCGCCAGTCGGGTCGCGGTTGTAGCACAGTTTCCCGTGGCTCGGCAAGAATGGCACGAGGTGGAACACCCCAGGACGTTTAGTCGGTATGCTGCCCCTTCAGGGCGGTGAGCCCGACATAAACAACACGCTCCCCCGGGCGTGGTGCCACATGATTTGCATGTTTTACCTGGGTAAAAAAAAGGCGCCACGGGTGTCATGATTGGTAAACTGTGTTGAAATGAAATGAAATGTCATTTATTTGTAAATATAGGTTAATAGTTATATTCTTTAGTTATAACAAATCAATAACATATTTACAGGGGTTAATGCAGATATTATACAGTTGTGGTAGTATCACCATATTCGGCTCAAGCGTACAAATTTTTGTAGCAGCAAAATTATTTTAATTTTTAATGTAAGTAAGTACTTACTTATATTGACAGTAGTCATTATGTTATTTCTAAGTTTGCAAAATATTAATCATTTTTTAGATCATTTTGGTTTGTTGTATTAAAAAATATACAAACTATTACATTAAACTAAAAATAAAGGTAGATACTAAAATATATCTAAACTAAAATAAATATATATGTACAAAATAGGTCGGTTGAACTATCTGTAATGCAAACCATTCAAATAGTTTGGACACGAGGGACTGGATTCACGCACGTCCGACTTGTTAAGGGGCTGACATGAGCCAACTAGCGCCGCCAATCTTAAAAAATATATGTCTTTCAATATAATCAATTTTATTAAAATCTTAGAAAATCTTCATTAGGATAAATTAGGGCATTAATTGGGTTGTTAATCTTAAAATTGATATTGTATAAAAAGTTTAAAATGATATTAATACATTCAGGGGGGTGACCGCGACTCTTATAGTTTTCGTAATCGCTTTCAATCTGACACATGGACGCTGTACATTGCTGCCAATATTTTTGCAAGTTTTAATGGACGACAACGAAACGCAGCAATGTATATCGTCCAAGTGTCAAAATGAAAACGATAACGATTGAAGTCGCGGTCGGGCTACAGAACGGAAATTATTTGCTAATTAAAAAAAATATCTGAATACGTCGATGAAGTATATTTTGGAGAATACATCGATTTTTATGTAGCTGATAACTTTAATCGAGTATATTTTATAATAAATTATAACCGACGAGCATGCATGAAGAGATTGATAAATGTGGAGGAGGCAAGAGTTGTATCGCAGTCAGAATCGCAGCAGATGGAAGTCCATCGTCTCTGCCTACACCTACGGGAATCAGGCGTGAGTTTATAAATAAATAAATTATAAATAGGAGGCCTTCCATCCGTGGCATATCGGAAAGGCGTTGCTGATTGCACTTGTCTATGAACCAGTGATGTTGGGTTCGAATTTCAAAGCGTTATTTTAAAATCTGTTTATCGATATCTTACTTTATCATTCATGTGACATCACTAGTTGCCATAGTGAGATGATTATTATTATGTCATTCTTTGGATGTCCACGCGTCGTGACTAGTGTCTAAAAATAAATGACTTCGTCTGTCTGTCTGTCTTAAAAGGCCCATAGGCCCTATCACAGACCACTTACCCAATAGACATGAAATCGGTACAAATGACAATGCCAGATTCTGCCCCACCATCAACCAACCATGATGAACAAGATAACGAATAAATGTAAAACGATCTCCGTTTTTTATTAAATTTATTGGTTAAAAATAAAGTTTTGTACATCACGCGAGTAGAAAAAAACCAGCTTAATTAAGAATTCAGAAAATATTAAGAAAGCGAATTATTAATTGTTTTTGTTATTCTTCTATAGGAGTTGCGAGAGTAGTAGAAAATGATACTGATTTTGTATATGCAATATGAAACCTGTAATAAGTTCCCAACAAAATGATAGGTACAGCTTAAATGGTCTCGTAGTTTTGTAGGTGGTTCAAAGCTCCATTGAAATGTGGCAATGTCATTTGCACGCGAAAAATTCTGTCAACGATGAGCGCATAGAGACGAAGCGGGGGAAGGAGTGCCGTATTAAAGAGATGCGTACATGTCGATAATATCTCTAGGTTACACGTGTCGCGAAACAATTTTGGGTTAATGTTCGGGCAGACACGGGCGCCCTCCAGGTCTAGTATAGGTACACACGAACAGAGATAAGTATGCAGGGGGCCTCAATAAGGTTGAGATTTTCTCAAAAAATCTTAGACCGAATTTTATAATTTTTTTAAAGTTACATAGTTTTAACTTTTATGATAAAAATAAAAGTTAAAGATACCTAGATACCTATTTTTTATTTACCTACTATATTATAATTATTATTGTTTACCTGACCAATAAATAATCTATATAAGATACCTAGATAAAAGTTTTATCTATCTTACAGTGAAACAATTCTTGCAATAGGTCAAGTAGTTTTGGAGATAATCTCAACCTTATAAACTCTCCTGTTCACTTTTTTCTGTGTTATACCGTACCTCGCATTAAATTATTCAAACATTAAGTACTGCATATTTTATAAGAATTTATCAATCGTCGATTGCGCTAAGTCAGTGATCGTTAAATAAAAATTATTAGATAAGTATATTTTAATATTTAAGAATTTTATTATCGCAACAATATTTTACGTAAATTATTAAGAACGAAAGAGAAAGGAAATATAGTTAGTAGAGTATCGCGAATCCGTCCATCGCATGCTAAATGTTTTTACATTAGATACTCATAGTAGGTACCTACTGACAACAGCAGATCAAGTAACACTTGTAGTGCGGTTTCAACTCTTATGATGCAGTTAATAAGAACGGCCCAAAGTCCAAAGTATTACACTTGATCTGCTTTGAAGTGTACAGTCGAAGACAGAGATAAGTATACAGGCCTCAATAATTTTGAGATTTTCTCAAAAACTACTGGACCGAACTTAATAAATCTTTTACAGTTACATAGTTTTAACTTGTATCTATCAAACAGTGAAAGAATTTTTGCAATAGGTCAAGTAGTTTATGAGAAAATCTCAACCTTAAAAACTCTCCTGTACACCTTTCTCTGTGGTCCACCGTACTTACCTATTATAGTAAAGCCGTATGGTGGCAGTAACTGAACAACTTTTGTTGTACTTTTCGATTTTCCCGAAAACAATTTTGACTTTTCATACTTTTTGTAACGCTCAGCTGATCAATTAGAATGATACATTTTTTGTTAACCTATAAATTGTCCCACTGCTGGGCAAAGGTCTCCTCCCTCCTCTTCCATCCATCCCTGTCCTGAGCGTCTTCCAGCCACCCATCCCTGTATCTAACGATATAGTCTCTCCACCTACGCCGAGGTCTGCCCCGACGCCGGCGACCGTCCAATGGCACCCATTCTGTGACAGTCCGGGCTCATCAGTCCGGCTGCACGCGCCACGTCTGCTACGCCAGTAATCGATCGCAGGGTTGTGTTTCTGACACGGTCCGTTCTCCTCACGCCCAATAGCAATGGAACGAGTCATTAATTTACTTTTAATTCGAAAAGTCTTAGAAAAAAGTTGTTCAGCTAGTACTGAACACCTCGTAAGTAATCTGAATCTAAATTAAACTCAAGCAAAAGTCATTTTAGCCCCAGATTTAGGCTCGTAGTCCAGTTGTGAGTACACGTTGAAAACGATCGTACAAGTTAAGCAACGTTGGACGAAGTCAGTCAGTACCTGGATGCGTGACCGCTAGTGACACTTTCATCTGAGCCCCTCCGTACTTCGGAAAGCACGTTAAGCAGTTGGTCCCGGTTGCTATCGCTCGGCAGCAGTCGTTAGGCCATGCAAGAGGTCTACGGGCGGCCTGATAACTCTGACAAATAGGTTTGGTCACTAAACCACACGAAAAAAGCCCCAGTTCCCGCTGGAAGGGCGAGGTCGGGAAGGACCTGCACCGACTGCAGGCACACACGGGGCGCGTTCTGGTTTCGAAGGCCAGGTCCCACTTCGGGTCGCTGAGCCAGCAGAGGAAGTAAAAGTCATTTATCATGTTGACAGGTACCTTTTTTTTTAACCCAGGTAAAACATGCATGCAAATCATGTGTCACCACGCCCGGGGGAGCGTGTTGGTTATGTCGGGCTCACCGCCCTGAAGGGGCAGTATACCGACTAAACGTCCTGGGGTGTTCCACCTCGTGCCATTCTCGCCGAGCCACGGGAAACTGTGATACAACCGCGACCCGACTGGCAGGGTATGAAAATTGCTCGCATCGATAACGATGTTGTTTCATACCAGCCGTACCGGAGACAAACATATTGCGATAAAGTAGGTAGGTATAATATTTAAGCCATGTCATTCATTGTCATGTTAACCACAATATTTGTTTTAAAAACGGATTTCTCTATACTTAGGTAGACGGGTAGAAAATATTGGATGTTAAGTAGGTATCGGTTGCAGAAGAAAATACTTTCCCACTGACCGCAGAATCCTTTTGCGTCCGCGGCACAAGTGACAGAAGACAAGCGGTGGAATATTTAGTCATTCATAGACAATATTGACTTCGAGACGAGTTTGAGTTCGGTCTTACAACTGTCAGTTTTCATACAATAGGGCATTTGACTAATTTTTTTAGTGCAAATGTCAATTTACATATTTCTGCTGAAAAGAACTGTGACATCAGCTGTGTCCGACCGAACTTTTGGTTTCGGTTTAGGCCTAGTTTCGGCCAAATAACGGGTTTCGGTTTCGGCTGCCATCCGGCCGAAACTACGGCCGAAACCGAAACTGAGTTCGAGAGCCTATAATAAACATAAGTATAATGTTATAATATTAAAAGCGTAAATAATTTATTTGAAATAAGGGTGTGATAATATGTAGTGCTTAAGGATTACTTCAAATATCAGAAACTGAATTGTTTAATATGTGATTTATAAATAAAATGTGACTGATAATAATTGCCTATTTATGTTTTTTGATTGTAGGAGTGACATAGGCTATAAAGATTTAATCAAAGTAATGATGCAGTTGGTTTTTAATACTTTTACAATTCATATTAACACAGTTGCGATAATATTGTGCAAGCTAATCGCTTGTCACTTGGACCGAAACTCGTAAACATTTGCGTAAGTAACACGGAAGTAAGACGAGCCTCGTCTCGAGTGTGACTGACATAATGAACGTGCGTTATGCGTCCGACAAAAGCTGCGCGTGCGCATAGGTGCATGTGATCGATACAAATTGTAGGAAAGGTAATAGAACTCCCAAACATTATTTATCGACGTTACGCGAACTAAAGATGCGATTTTTTTAAACTAGCACGGATGCTATTGTTTCCACATTCTTGAAACAAATGAGTAAGTATATAATATTGATAAAATGTATACCTGCTTTCAAGAAGCATTGTTCAATAAAAATCTTTTTATTATTTATTAACTATATTTTGAAAAATCCCAGAGGAGATTAGCGGGGAGGGTGACGAGCCAAATCTCATTTTCGGATTAATCAAATTAGCCAAAATCGCCTCACGTATAATGTACAGTCGACAGCAGATCAATGGTAACACTTTTTACTTTTGACAGTTCTTATTATTTGCGTCGTAGGACTTGAAATCCTAATGCAAGTGTTACCATTGTTATGCTGTCGACTATACCTCATCCTAAAATATAAAATTTTATAATAACTCTTTCCGTTAAATTCACCCTCCTATACTGATCGGTAATGTAATGGCGATGGGATTGTTAACTTTAATATAAATGAAGCCCGTCTTCAAATTACATACAGTACCTAATGTAAAATAAACGAAATTATTTCCACATGGATAACACTCACTTTTTGGGTTAAAGGCGGATAAAAATAACTTGAAGATAACTTTTGATTACCTATCTATCGATTAGGCTACAACGTGCGTTGCGGTACCTAATATTAATTAATAATAGTTTTTTTGCCAGGTGGCCCCTTTACAACAGCAATAATACAACAACAAACGAGTCTGTAGATCACCTTGACCCTTAAAATCGAAGGATATGCACACAATTTTAATAACATTTAAATTTTTCAACAACCACGAAACATTTTTTTACTAACAAACACTTCAAAACACATTCGTATCCCAATCTTCTTGAGCAGTTATCCCCGTCAGTCTTTTAGACTTATCCCATAGTCTTCTAGTCAGCAATGTATCATTGGCAAACCAAGTGCTGTAAAACTCGGAACAATCCCGAAAGTGCTTCCCACTGTCATTCTCTACCTTCGGATCCACTGAGAGAAACACAGCCATCAATGCCACTCGAGGCAACGGTCTTCCAAACTTCTGCAGTGCCTCATTCAGAAGCGTCTTCCAAAATCCCGGGTCGTAGTTCCTAAAAAACTCCGACTTCCCCAAACCAGGATCCATACTGTAGACTTTCACACCGCTACCCTTGATCCGTTTCTCCATTTCCACAGTAAAAAGTACATCAGCTAACTTCGCATTGCAATAATAACCGAAATTTGAGTACCTTCCAACATCATTCATATGCTCCAGATCTAAATATCCAAGGATTAAAGCAAGAGATGATACGTTAACAACTCTGCTGGGTGCCGACATCTTCATGAATGGAAATAGTAGATAAGTTAGCAGGAAAGATCCGAAATAATTCACTTGCATCATCAGTTGAAGGTTGTCTTGAGTTAATCTATCATCCAGGCCTATAGCACCGATATTGTTCACCAAAATATCCAACCGGGGTTCGTGAGTCACTGTTTCATGAACCAAATTCCTTATTGACGACAGAGATTCAAAATCCATAGTTCTTGCAACCACTTTATCATGACCAGCTGTTTCTATGATTGTTTTTCTAGCAGCGTCAAGTTTGGCTGGATTTCGGCTAGCTATGATGACTTTAGCTCCGCGTTTGGCTAAGTTTTTGGCTATTTCTAGTCCAGTGCCTGAGGTCGCTCCCGTAACCATTGCCACTTTCCCGTCCAACCTGACGCTGGATTCACAGTTGGTGAAATCATCACGGATCATGGTTGGAATTAGCACTTGTCGCGTCTATGCCAGTGTTGTCATAATAACAGACTGAGTTGCATTGCTTGGAAGCCGAGGCGAGGTTAGTGAGGCTTGGTAAGGCCACGAACGAGGTCTCATTAAATATGAAGTGAATGAACATGAAATGTAAAAAGTTAGTAAAAAATAGGGTGGCCAAAAGATATTTTACGAATCCTTTTTTTTAAATATACAGGGTGGCCTTGAATTCATTCGACAAAATAAAGTGGAGGCTTGTGACTTACATTAATTCTGCACAGCGTTTAAGTAAATTAAACAATTTGGTGAAAAATAAAAAATAAATAGTAACAAAAAATTCAACTATTTGCATGTGCATTGTTACTATAATGCTTTGTATATTTTATATTTTAAGGTAGGTATTTCTAATTTTTCGGAACGACTTATTTCACTGGAATTTGAACTAGTGATCATTTCTAAGGTGACTTGTGAGTGCGCTTAGTTCAAATTTTTTTTGCAGTTTTGTTTTACTAAAAAACCTTACCAATTGAATATTTATCATGAGTACACACCCCCAGTTTCCATTTGTCGAATGAAGTCAAGGACACCATGTATAACATATATCTCTATCATAGTCTATTGCTCCACTGACTGTTAGCGAGATTAAAATAACCTTCTTCATCATCAGTCTATTTATATTGCCCCACTGCTCGGGCACAGACCTTCCCTTACACCGAGGGAGCTGGGGCCATGATCCACCACGCGGACCCACTGCGGATTGGCGGATTTCACATGCCTTAGATATTTTTCTTCTTCTACGGCATGCAGGTTTCATCACGATGTTTTTCCTTCACCGTTTGGAGAGTACTCGGTAAATGTACGTAAGTTTTTCCGTCGAAAAAACCGAGGATAACTCATTGGTACATGGCTGCCCTGGCTGGGAATCGAACCTGGGACCTCCGTATCGCAAGGCCATTGACCCAACCACTGCGCCACCGAGCTCCTCAAAATAACCTTCTTATACCCTTATATACCTTTCTTTCCTTCAGTTCAGGCAATTCGATAAAATCTCGTGAATTTCTTGATGCCATTGAAATATGAACTCTATTACCATTATATTTCTGTACATTGAAGCAGTCAACTAATATATTCACGAATCCAAAGATTACTGCTACGGATTTATGCAAATACTGTGTACCATTGACATTAAAAAGTGCGTGAACATTCTTATTTGCTCTAAATGCATACGTCCTACGCTACAAATGTAGGTAGGTAGGTAGGTACAGCTAACAACAGATCAAGTGTAACACTTTGGACCGTCCTTATTATCTATTTTACAATCAAAAATACAATGTATTACTTGGCTGTATGGGTAAGCTTCCCTTTGCCTACTCCGTCAAAGTCACAGTCTCAGAGAAATAATGACGGGAGTACGCAAGCGCTGGCGTTCCCCTCTGCCGAGGTACATGCACGAATCGTTCATCGCCGTTTATAAAAACTAGTTGCTGCGACCGGCCGTCATTTTGCTTCCGTACGTATCGCTGAACACAGCTCCCGAAAATGGTTAATTGTGCAGTGGTTTCATGTAAAAGGCGATCAGAAACATCAAATTTTAGAAAAGACGGTGTTTTTGATCATTCATTAGCAATTTAATTATGAATTTATGCTACTAAAACATCATAAAACTCATTTTGTTTTTCAAGTCTAAACGCCGAAAATCTCTTGGTACGAGGATACAAAATCTCTTGGTACGAGGTTGCTTAAGAGTAGTGATGGGCAACACGCAAACCACAAATGAACGAATGAAGTGAATGAAATGAATGAAGTTTAACTTGAAGTAAAAAATATACATTTTCCCTATACTTATTACTGTTTCATTGCAATGAAACGTTCATTACCATTAGTACCTAAACGGCAGTTCTTTTTGGGGCAACTACTGATGTGGATTGTTGCGGATGGATCAGGCAAATGAAAACTCGGATGAATCGAAATACTATAATAATTAAAATTACAATGAAAATGAAAACCTGTCTCTATTTCTACACACTGACAACTACCTAACTTTATAAAATAAACAAGTGGGTTTTTTTCTATGCCCGCGGAACCAACCAGTCGACAACACGTATGGTATAGGCAGTGCTTCCAGATGCATCTACTGTAATTTTGACTGTTTTACTGTATACTGTAATGATAAAAATACAGTACATGGGTCTACTGTAATTTTTATTTAGGTCATTGTAACTTATTTTGCCTAATTTATGCCCAAAAAGACTTGATTTCTGCAAAAATGTACGAAAACACGAACAAATTATTAATTATTTCCTCGTCTCACTCTTTCTCTCTCCAATTGGGTCGTAGTTCATGTGATTTTTTTTTAAATTCCATTTTTTTTCTTCAAATTTATCAAGGGATAAAGTTTTCAATACATAATGTTTTCTTTCTTTATATACCTTATCCAACGTCTAAAGTACTGTAATTTCATTGTAATATTATTTGGAAATGTACTGTATTTTTTTTTAGTCAATCGAAAGGTCACACCGTGACCGTTCAAGGATTATGGATTTATATATTTATGTGGGCTGGATTAGCATATGGATACTTTGTGTTCCGGAAAAAAGTATAGTTCCCTAGGAAAAATGTATTTTGAATAGAACATCTATAACTGAAATTCACGTAGGCAAAGCCGCGAGAAAAGCTAGTACAAACTACTTAAAAGACCAAAAATAATAATCTATAATCAAACTTGGTATATCAATTTCATTCGTTCCTTCACCATTCAATTCAATCGTTCTTTGTACATAGCACATCACTAATTTTTCGTTTGTGGTTGTCGTAAACATTAGTGTAATTACGACGAAATGTTTATTTGTGTGCGTGTTTTATCTTTGTGTGACGATATTATTTTCGTGTGCGTTTATATGGACGTGGCAAATTTTGTTGCGAGTGTGCAGCAATGTGCAGATGTGTGCTGTACGTGTTTACCTCACCTCCCCCAAAAAGTGGCAGAAAAATATGTACGGCTAAAGATAGGTAAGGCAACTCCCGTCCTTATTTCTCTGAGGTCACAGTATTTCTGGAATGCCCAATTTTACAGAAAATATTTTTTTTCTCGGAATTTATCTACGAAAATTTTCTGAAAAAAATTCTACGTATTCAGAGAGACAAAATCTTGAAACGGTATTTTTCTTTTAGGATGTTAATAATTTTTAGACCTTGTCACTTAGCCACACAGAAGAATTCTTGTAAAGTTTTCATTTCTAGGGAATTTCCTCCTTGCTTTGTCAGACAAGTGTAAGAAGGCTACGTTTAGTGACGTCACACCCGTAGTACGTTTTACGCTTAGTGACGCGAGTTCCTGGGATAGAACTTCACGAGGACCGACGCCGGGATACGCTTCAACATCTCCTTGGGGAAGATACGCAGCAACTGCCAATCGATGTCCATCGATTCGAAGACAGATCGGTTTTCGTAGCTAACCTTTGGGCAGTTAGTTTTAGTCACATGTCGACGACGACCAGGTCTTTTCACCCCTAACCTCGGAGGAGAAGTGCGGGCCTTGAGGTATACCCTCTCTACCCGGGCATGAGCTCGCCGGATAATGATACGGTGAGATTGAACCCGCTTGGGATGCGGGATTTGGAAGTTGGGGAGTTAGGCGGGTCGGTACCTACCTACCTACGTCCGTTTGGTGCACAGATCAAACCCGCCGCGCAGCAACTCCCTCTGGAGGCGGTGGCCTTCCGGAGGGCGCGCGTGCAGGGGGGCGAGGTTGCGTAGATGAGCGTGCCCGCTGTTGTCGACGCGGTCGAATAGTGACCTCAGCAGCAGCTTAGTCACATGTCAGATTGCATGTAAGAAGGTTACGTTTAGTCGGAACAATGAAAGAAGAATTGGTCACTAAACCACACGAGTTTAATCGTTCTTGTAAAGTCTTCATTCTTAGGGAATTTCCTCCCACTTCCTTGATTGTTATCGGATTGAGTAATCGACCAAGTGTTAGACAGTAGCTAGCAGGGCTTCTCAAACTGTACGTCGCGACGCCCTGGGGCGCCGCGGCATTATCCCAGGGGGGCGTCGCGAGACAATCTACATAGCCCAAATGAAGTGTCTTATTGTGTAAACAAATATGATCGTCTAATTACCTGTTGTGATGTAACACTGAAGCAACTGAAATAACTGTGCATAATCACAGAACAGCTTCAAATGATAGTAAGGTAGAATAGTTTTTGTTTACAAAATAAGACACTTGATTTGGGCTGAGGTATAGATTGGCTGTATCAATGGCAATTTCCAAACTTGAACCTGTTTTGAGAAGCTGTGCTCAGAAAATCAAACATCCTTCTCATTAATAGTCAGCCAGCAAAGTAAAATAAATGACAATGCCAGATTCTGCCCCACCATCAACCGCATGATGTACAAGATAACGAATAAATGTAAAAATATCTCCGTTTTTTATTAAAATTATCGGCTTAAAATAAAGTTTTGTACATCAAGCGAGTCGAAAAAAACAGCTGACTGAATTAAGAATTCAGAAAATAGTATGAAATCGAAGCGAATTATTCATTATTTTTGTTATCATTTTCTACTACTCTCGCAACTCCTACTGATTGTGATTATGCAATATAAAACCTGTAATAAGTCCCCAACAAAATGATATATGAGCTTCAATGCCAATAGATTGTCCAACACAAGTTTAGAATATTGTTCTCAGAGAAAACTCTGAGATATTGTTGATTGACGTGATCAAGTGTGCCTAGTGTTCCTAAGAGCTGAATAAATGAGTTATGAGTTAATGGTCACGTAGGTGACTAAAGATGGGGCAAAGCTCCATTGAAATGTGGCAATGTCATTTATCTTTTCATCCTCGTTCTTGTTTTTTTTGCTTATTTTCTGATAAGGTTATTTGGAGCTTTTCTGATAACTTGTTACTAGGCTAGAACTACAACTTTTGTAGGTTTTTTTTGGGCAGAGTACATAGTAAAGAAAGTTTGGGAAGCCTTTAGCTAGGCATTAGTCAAGTCCCGTAAACAATGCCGCGTGGTCACAATGGCTGCGAAACAGGCCGTGAGAGGATTGTAGGATATAGCGGTTGCACTTGTTTGCCGTTGCACTGGTTTATTGTGTAATTGCTTGCTGTTAATCTGTATCAGGGTAGTACGCAGATTAGGGTTCTCGGCAGCTATTTTTATTTTATTTTATTAATGTACTCGACAGTTCGTCGCAGCTGAATTAAGAAAACGAATATTTTGCCATTTGTTTGCAATACAATATTTTTACAACTAAAAATTACGCGGCGCGTTCGTTCTTTCTATAAGCACCTAGCTTATAAAAAATCTGATTTGCCCCCCTCTGGCCCAGAACCTGGGTACGCCCATGCCTTTGTGTATCTAGTTGTTTATAGGAGATCAATGCGCTAAACATAAGTTACCTATCTAGTTCTGCCTCATATCGGTGTGCAAAGGTCACCTATTAAAAGCTTTTGTGCTCAATAAAAACATTTAATTCTATTGATATTGGGAATTTCCGATTAATGATGACGATATTTTTGACTATGAACACTTATTTGTTAAACTAGCTATACCCCGCAGATGCAGATGTTCCTCTCTGGATCCTTGTTTCCACATCACATACCGCCATGGCTCATAGCCTATGAGCTGTCCGGATATTTTCAGCTATCTCCTAGTGAAACTCCCATCAAAATCCCTTCAGTAGTTATGGCGTGATACTTGCACAAAGTCACAGATAAACAGACAAAAATTCTAAAAATTAGTGTTTTGGCATCAGTATCGATCCTAAAACACATTACAATTATTCTTTTCAAAAAATATCCAATGTACAGACACAACTTTTTTTACAGTCTTATTATATGTATAGATTACTATACTCTACACTCGACAGCACAACACATATAATCACTGGTAATGGTACTTACAACAACTTTAAAAAAATAATCAAGCAACATTAATGTATCGTATTTTCATAACAACCAAATGTAGTAATATTTTTTTTGTTAGCCGTGTTTATCCCACTGCTGGGCAAAAACCAAATGTAGTAAGAATACACTTCTAATTTTAACACCATGATAGTTCATGGCTAATTAAACTATGTAAAACATGGTTTAGTTAGCCATAGGTCCCCAAAAACATGGTTTAATTAGCCATAGGCGCCAAAAAAGAAAGTAAAGCAGTTGACATAGTTATTTTGTTGTTCTTTTCCCTTTATCTTAACAATAATCAATCACTAATAATTGATACCTTACCTAACTCTAAAATGATTTTTAAATGGCAGTTGATAATAATTTAAGGGCCTGATATGAGCCAACTAGCGACGCCAATATAATCAATTTAAAAAAGGTACTTACCAAATCTTTATTAGGATACTATTTATTGACGTGACAACGTCTTATAAATTGGTTTGCCGGGTGACACTTCAAGAAACTGCGTTACGCTCCGCTCACGTTATGCGCTCACAATGAGAGCGAGTGAGAGGCACGCGTCCCTTCCACTTTCCCTTCGTCGTTGTCACGTAAAACTTTCGCCCGTATACCGACTTTACAGGCAACCATTTTTTATCAATATACAATACATATCATAATTGCGACTAGCTATATTGTAACAAATGTGCAATTATGCGAACAACAACTTAGCGAACTTGAATCACGTTGATAATAAGCATTTAAAAAATAGTATTTATTCTAATAAAGATTTGCTAAGTACAGTTGAAGACAGAGATAAGTATACAGGGGGCATCAATAAGGTTGAGATTTTCTCAAAAACTACTGGACCGAATTTAATAATTATTTTACAGTTACATAGTTTTAACTTTTATCTATCAAATAATGAAATAATTTTTGCAATAAGTATGTCAAGTAGTTTTTGAGAAAATCTCAACCTTAAAAACTCTCCTGTACACCTTTCTCTGTGCGGTGGAGGTGGTGGTACCTACCTTTTTTAATAAAATTGATTATATTGGAAATATATTTTTTTTAAGATTGGCGGCGCTAGTTGGCTCATGTCAGCCAATTAACATTATTTACCTACACCACATAACCTTCCGTAGCACTTTTTACAATTTCAATAATCCAATGCCTTTAAACACTATTTGCTTCCCAATCTTCATCTTCAGAGATCTTCACCAGCTCCTTAGAGACATCCCAAAGCCTCCTCGTCATCTTCACATCGTTCACCAACCAATGGTTCAACCAGACCCCGCAAAAAGCCAATGGGCGTTTTTGGAGCCTTTTGAAATTTTCGCGGCCAGAAACCAAATATGGTTATTTAGGTACATATTGGCAAAGTAAATAAAACATATTATGGCAGCTCATCTGTAACCTCAGTCCGGGCCGAGATATTCGACTTTAACTTTTTACTTCCGTTGAACTCAAATATCTCGGCCCCGGTGGAGGGTAGAGACGTCGAATCAACATTTTTACATTCACTATGAGGTCGTCTACAAGAAAATGTTGTTCCGAGATTTTTACCTTCAGTCAGAGCAGAGATATTTAACTTTAAGTAAATGACAAATGTGAGAGAGGGGGAGGATATGCTCATTTTAGATGGTGCACCGGCCATCTACTATAACTTTTGTTATAATTCATCCCGACTGGGCCACCAGAACTCCGGTTATTTTTAGATGGCCGGTGCATCATCTAAAATGAGTATATCCTCCCCCTCTCTCACATTTGTCATTTACTTAAAGTTAAATATCTCTGCCCTGACTGAAGGTAAAAATCCCGGAAGGTAAGAATCCTCTCACATCCGGTGTATCCTCTACACCACACCCCCTCTCAAGTTTTATGACTTTACTTAAACTTAAATATTTATACCCTGACTGAAAGTAAGAATCCCGGACTTCACGGTGAACGTAAAAATGTTGCGTCTATGTTTCCCCACTCATCCGGGGCCGAGATATAAATTCCCATGGTTTTAAAGACCCTACTGTCGTTGAAAGGCCACGACTCGGCTGTTATAAATAAATACTTTCTCTCTCATGTTACTTTAGTTTGTCATTTTATTTAAACTCTAATATCGCGGAGACTGAAAATATTTTAAATAAAGGTTCCTTTTTTTCCCTATTGAGGTAAGGAACCCCTACCCCCAAAACAGTAAAACTTTTTCCGGTTCCCCTAAAACATCCAATAAAGGATCCAGGCGATCTCAGTCGTTTATCAGCATCGCCTAGCTATGATACATAATTATTATGCTACTATCACGAACCCCTAACATTTAAAGAAAAATATACAGAAGCGTTAAACATGTTGGATATAAATACACGCTGACTCATATAACTATATCCAGAGTCCGACATACACAAAAATAAACTCTTAACTCCCAAGCACACCCCTAAATATACTAAAATATACCTAGACACTGAAACACGTTTGAATACGCCACCTTAATACAAAAACAACCAGATAAACATAATTACAGTCTCGCCCACAAATCACACCCTGATATATACATACCCTACGATACAAAAACCCTGTTTAACGCAGAAAGAAGCAAACACTCAAAACACAACTAGAATCAAAAACGCACCCATCTACACACTAACATACCTTTACGAACAACACAAAACACAGGCATCTGCATTTGTAACACACAAAATACAGTCATCATTGTGTATAAGCACACAGCCAAACAAAAATACTCTTTAACGTACAAAATACAATATGCAAATACACACAAATACGCCCCACAAAACACCTAGAATCAACAACGCACTCCTCAAATACAAACATACCTTTACGCAAAAAAATACATAGACAAACAAAAACTGTGATTTTTTCGTGTCCTAACATAAAAAAAATGCTCCGAAATACACACAACACACTCTATGGTACTTACATTCAGTTTCAAAATACACTACCATACTCAGACGCGCAAAACTAATTGGTACGATATCTAGGGGAATTTTTATGTGTAAGAGAGTTTTTATGTACCAGTATTTTTGTGTTATTTATGGTGTGTTTTGCTCATCCGAGTGTAATTTGTGATTTACGGTATCTTTTTAAATATTATATCGCGACTGGGATTCGAACCAGAGACCTTGCCATTCTTTTTCAACTAATGTTGAGCTAATGCTCTGTTGAAAACCGTGACTCGAACCAGATCGACGATATTAGGAATAGTATCTTTTTGTATTTGGATCTCGTTTGGTGTGAGTTTGGGAGTGTTTTAATATGTAGGAGTGTTTATGTGTGCAAAAATATCCTCTAACACATACAAACACAGAAGTGTAACATACGCCGCAATAATAGATGTACGGTCGATAGCACATCAAGCGTATCACACTGGCACCATACGCAGGAGTTATACGATATATTTTGCAATTGTTTCTTTTAACAAGCCACTGGGCTTGTTACGGCGTATGTTATTCTTCGGTGTATTTTTTTCAAAAGGTCTTAACTTTTGTGTACAGTCGACGGCGCATCAACCTACAAAAAAACAAACTTTGCAAACTACGTCGTGTAACCCCTGCGTAGCGTGCCAATGTGATACGCTTTATGTGCTGTCGACCGTACATCGATCACCTAGCCAGAGGATGCTGAGGAACCATTTAGTGTAGTTCAGTTCGTCAAGTTTACACGGGGAGAATCCAACTACACCGGACACAAGTTACACCAAGGAGGATAATTATTATGGGAAATGAAATAAATATATTTTTTACGGGGGGAGGAGGAAAAAATATATTAACATCAAAGGGGTAGTGTATTATAGATGTCAGATGCGACGCCTTATGAAATAAAATACATTTCAATTTATTTTTAGGTGAGGGGGAGGATATTGATCAATGTACATGTTGAACTGGATTTCCGCTTTGGTTGACCGCAAAAAAAAAGTATAGGGGGAGTGGCGACATGGCGGATGCGACATCTTAAGGAATAATAGGAAACACAATTTCTTTTTGGTTGGGGGGGGGGGGGGGGGGCAGGTATATTGCACATGGTGCACCGGATTTCCGCTTTTGCCGACCGGAAACCAATAAATTGTCGCAAAGGGGGACTATATTGTAGATGGCAGTTGCGACATTCTCCTCTCTTTTGGTAAAAGTTAAACTCTATTATCTCGGCCCGGACTGCGGTTAGAACCCCGGGAACAACTTTTTTTCTCTTTTTGTATGGTCTCCTACACAGTAGATATGAAACTGATTCTGGCCGCGCGAAAAAAAAAAGGCACCACCCTCCATACGAATGTGCCCATTGGCTTTTGAAGTACATACCGCTCACTCTTTCCAACTCAGGTGCCGCTGCTAAGTACCCTATTTGCCGTCCCACTTCCTCTTTCCTCTGACCGATTACATTCACGAACAATTTAGATAATCCTTGAAGCACCAATGGTATATTATTCAAGATATCTGTATCACGAACTAGGAAGGGATCGAAACTGTTAGCTGTTACTCCAGTTCCTTCTAATCTTCTAGATAATTCTGCTGTGAATAACGTATCAGCTAATTTAGAATTAGCTAATGAAGTTACTAGGTTGTATCTACCGATGTCGTTCAAATGGTCGAAGTTGATCTGTCCGATATACATAGTCGCTGCGGAGCTATTTATTATGCGACTAGGCGCCGATGACTTCAACAGAGGCAGCAACAAATACGTAAGTAAGAACGCTCCGAAATAATTCACTTGCATCATTAGATTTAATCCGTCTTCAGTTAATCTGTCTGGTAAACCTATTGCTCCAGCATTGTTAACTAAGATATCAATTCTGTTCTCGTAATTAACAGTTTCGCTGGCGAACGTTCTCACTGATTTCAATGATCCCAAATCTAAGATTCTGTAAGCGATGTCGTTGTTACCTGTTGCTGTTTTAATTTCATCTGTAGCTGTCCTTAATTTGGTTTCATTTCGACTGGCAATTATCACTCTGGCTCCACGATTTGCTAAGTTTTTAGCTGCTTCAAAGCCTACACCAGAACTACCACCAGTAACTATAGCAACCTTCCCATCTAGTCTTGCATCTGTTCCACACATTTTGAAAGGGAATAAATTATTTAAAGATTTTACTTAAGACAACACAATAGCCCGAACTCGATCAATTGACTGGAGCCGTGAGGAAACCCGTAATTGTATTGTACGAAACAACCGGGTTTTTGTTATTGACGTCAACAAAAAGGACCAACAGAGTAACTAAGTGAACTCATTCAGTTCTCGCTCCAAACTCATAATAATGCCAAGTTTTTAACAAACGATGACAAGTAAATGACAAGTAATTAAAAATTGTTATTCGTTTGTTCTGACGAGTTTAAAACAAAGAAGTGATGGTAAGGATGTCAGAGGACATATGATATGACTACAATTACTTGGGAAAGTGTTTACAAATTTTAATTGGATAATTTATTAATTCCTACGCGTGAAGGCAAGACATAACATGCAGAGAAAAATATTTATTTACTTATATTAAAAAAAAAATACTGCATCATTGCTTTTATTAAATTTTTTTAGCTTTACGTCAATCCTAAAATCAAGACGAATCTAACGACACCTAATATATTAATATCCGGGAAGAATTAAGCCCGCATTAATAGTCTGAGCTCAAACACCTCAAGAGCGAATTCAGCTGATACTCTCAAGACGTGATCACCATCTCAAGTATGTCATTTATTAATAAAAGTATCACGTGATGTCTTTCTCAAGTCGCGGTTCGCCTGCAATCAACAAATACGTTCTCAAGTGTGAGGTTGACAGTTCTCTTGAGAACTGAGTTTTATTTATTAATACGGCGTTACTCACGTGATACCCGATTCCTAAACGCGCACCTAAGTTACGTTTATTAATAGGAACGCCATCTTGAGGTCGGTCTCAAGATTGACTTTTGAGCTGAGAGAGATTTATTAATACGGGCCTTAGGCCGATAGACAGCTTTATACTGTGCAGAATCCTAAAATGCATCGATTCAATATTTAAAGCGAGTTCAAAGAGTGAACCTATAGTAATTCTGACCTATAATGAAGACATTTATGTCATGTCATGGACTCCAAGGTTAATGTTAACAACACTTTAAAAATACTTGACTCAGAAACCGATAAATCACTGGACAATAACTGGGTCCATATTTCGTCTTTATTTTATGGAATATTATGTGAGCCAACTATTAAAAAAAGCTATGTACAAAATGTTTATCACGATAAATACAATTTTTTAAATACTTATTGATAACGTGATTCAATTTCGGTAAGTTGTAGTTCGCATAATTGCGAAAAATGGCCGTTTTTGGCACATTTGTGAACTACAACTTAGCTTGTTGCAATTATGCCATATATTGTATATTGCAAAATAGTATTTATCCTAACAAAGATTGTGTACATAGCTATGTACACAATCTTTGTTAGGATAAATACTAAATAAATAAAAAATAAAAAAGCTTTTTTTAATAAAATTGATTAAATTGGAAGATATTATTTTTTTAAGGTTGGCGGCGGCGCTAGTTGGCTCATGTACTACATGATATACACCAAAACCATGAAGCATAGAAAGTCCTATGGAGTAAACCATATTTACATCGCACACAGCGTTCTTGCAGCATGACTAATGGTATCTATAAGTACGGTGGAACACAGAGAGAGGTATACATTCCCCCTTCCCCGCGACTTCAATCGTTATGGTTATCGTTTTCATTTTGACGCTTGAACGATATACATTGCTGCGTTTCGTTGTCGTTTGTTAAAACTTGCAAAAAACAGCAGCAATGTATAGCGTTCATGTGTCAAATTGAAAGCGATAACGATTGGAAGTAGCGGTCACCCCACTGGACAGTTTTTAAGGTTGGGATTATCTCATAAACTACTTGACTTATTGCAAAAATTCTTTCACTGTTAGATAAAAGGTAAAACTATGTAACTGTACTAGAATTATTAAATTCGGTCCAGTAGTTTTTGGGGAAATCCCAACCTTATTGAGGCCCCCTGTATACTTATCTCTGTCTTCGACTGTACCACATCGATCCTAATAAATAAGTGATGGTGGCACTTCACTTGGCTATTCGTATTTGCTATTGGATGTTTGTCGTATTTGTCAAATACTTGACGTACATACAAGACGAATATTTTGTCAAGAATACCAACCACACATGGCAATTATGACAATTACGCAAATACGAATAACCAAGTGAAGTGTCACCATGAAATAAAAGACTTGAATTTGATAAAATAAATTCACTTTTCATGCATCTTTTACCGATCAGATGATCGTTTTCAACGCCCAGCATTCCGAATGAGGCTCGCCGCTCTCTCCGCCATAGCCACCAGCACCGAGTTAGGATACAGGGATACCGGAGACGGCAGCACACTGGCGTCCACTATCCTCACACCAGACACTGACTTGACCCTGGAAAAAGAAAAGAAAAGGGTAAGAAAATTCCCAAGGTTCGACTAGGGTCGATTAATCGAACCTAATTGAAAAAAAGTTTACAAAGTCCAATGGATCGAACCACTTTCGTTAAAGCTACTAGAATATTAATATATACAGGGTGTAACGTAAATGGTATATGAAGCCGAAGGGAGGGTGTTCAGTATCGGTAACTGAACAACTTTTGTTCTACGACTTTTCGAAAAAAATATTTAAAAAAATTAATGACTCATACAAATTGATCAGCTGACCGGTACGAAATGTATGAAAAGTCAAAAAATAAATTTGCGAAAATCGAAAAGTCGTAGAACAAAAGTTGTTCGTGTACCGATACTGAACACCCTCCCTTCGGCTTCATACACCCTTTACGTTACACCCTGTATATAATATACATATATAATTCTTTCAGTAATGGGATTGTCATTTGATAACGAATCAAGTGACAAAAAACCGACTGCCAATAATGTAACCCCTTTTGATTAATTTTTATATCCTATGTTACTCCTACAATCAAGACGAATCTAACGACACCTCATATGTTAAAATCCATCAAGCCGTTTAGGCTGTAACGCTTGCCAAAGAATTACACATACATAAGTACTTACCTACATACTTTGTGTGCCAATCATATTTTTACCCGACTGCGCAAGAAGTAGGGTTATGTTTTTATACACGGTATGGTATGTATGTCAGTTTGTATGTCCAATTCATTGGCACGCCCTACAGTCTAAACGGCTTGATGTCGGGTTTTTTCAATTAATTTATTACTTCATGTGGTATTTCAGGAGAGTGACTACCGGGCTGCGAGGCCATAGGCCGAGCTCCGCGTAGGGCGAAGCCCGAAGCGTCCCCTTGTCAAGCAAAAAAAACTCCCCACTTTCGAAGTAACTTTTGCGAAGCCGAAGGCCGAACCGAGCTGCGAGGCCATAGGCCGAGCTCCGCGGAGGGCGAAGCCCGGAGCATCCCCACGCTACCAAAGGCTGAAAGATGCCCTTGCCTTTCGAATTACGAACAAAGTTATGGAAATTTTGTACAGCTAACAACGTTTGGCTTTTGAAAACTTTCTTTAAGTTTCTGGCATACGGGCGTTGCTTGCTTTAAAAATCACAAAAATAATCTACTTTAAATGAGCAAACTCTTTTCGAAATAAATGTTTTTCACAGAGTTTTGAACTTGCAACTTTCAGCGGAGTGAAAACATAGCAGCAATGTATAGCGTCCATGTGTCAAAATGAAAGCCATAACGATTGGAAGTCGCGGTCACACCACTGATTGTTATATCAAATGATACACCAACCTGAGTTCCTCGTCGACGACTGTCCCGCCAGCGCAGGTCCCGCCAGCGTGGTGTCCCGTCACGGACACGGCCCGAAGGAGACACTCCAGGTACTTGTCAGGGGGACTCCGCGGTCTAGAGTCTTTAGCTCTTGGTTTGGATTCCTTAGAGGGTTGGGCAATGCCTGGAGGCTTTGGTCTGTTGAGAGATTGATAATAATAGTTCAGACAACTTCGTATGCGTGAAAGAATCTGGTTACTATAAACCTCCACGGAGGGTTCAATTCAATGTACTGGCACCAGCTCTTCATCTCTGGATACGTGGTTCCACATCACATACCGCAATGGCTTATAGTCTATGTGCTGCCCAGATATTTGAGCAATCTCCTAGTGAAAGTCTCATCAAAATCATTCCAGTAGTTTAGGCTGGCGTTAATTGAAATATCAAAAAAATTGCTTATTATGACTTACCCCACGAGTAAGTATTCAAATTATTTCGGAAGTGTACTTGTGAGTATGATTTGTGTTTATAATAATATAAAGTCCATACTTCCTCTTTCGTCTCAGCTCTCCTGTCTGCTCTTCCCTGGAGTAGATCCACAATGAGAGGCAGTGCTCTGGTCGCGGCCAGTGGATCCTCGCCCCTATGCCTTGGAACGGCTTCGTGGCGACCAGTCGTTCAGCTCGACGAATTGCTGGCAAATGGAAAACATTCATAAGCTCACGCCTGTTTCCCACAGGGGTACGCAGAAACGATAGAATCCATCTGCTGCGAGATGGATGTGGAAATAAAAAAAGGCAAATTGGGTTTCAATTTCAAGGTTTTTGGTTCTGATCTTTGTTGTCAGCCATGGATTCAAATTGACGATGTTTGAAAAAATGTTTAATAACGTATTACAGCGTACATGACGAGATGAACGTGAAAAATATAAAAAATTGGATGCCAGGTTCTGATGATGAAATATGATGTCTATCGCATCTGCCTACCGCTACAGGAAACAGGGGAGAGTTATCCTGAAAACCAGGGTGAGACTGGCGGAGTTCCAAACCTCTATGAAACACTGTTATGTAAATGTGTATAATTGATTAGAAATATGAACCTTCTGGGGTTAGCCAATCCGGAACCAGAATACTACATACTCCTTCCTATGAGCTGCATTGCAAACCCAATGAGTTAAATTTTTAGGAAGGTGTATAATGGAAATGGGACAAAAGACCCTAAGACAGGTGCTGTCACATTGGCACCCTAAAAAGATAGGACAATATACGAGAAACCAACCTTTAACCATACACCTGACATCCCAATACTGCTCCAGGTAATTGGGGTCCACCACAGGCGGTGTGGAGGTGCTGCTATCCCTCAATGTGACAGTCCCCCTACTCCTGGGCTGCACACACGTGGCCAACATCATGAAGCCCTCCTTGCTCGTCTGGTTGTGGAAGGGGAATGTGTCGCGGAATATCTGTTGAATGTCAGACTCGGATTCAAGGCCTAGTAATATCCGTTGAAGAATTCTGCTACGGAGCCCCTGACTGTCGTAAAAGGTGAAGTGATCGTCAGGATTGCGGGCGGCCAATGTGGGAGCATTGACCATCCAGGGTAGTAGCCTGAAGAAGGTGGCAGCGCGTAATGGCATATTGGTTATGGGAGGTGAGGCAATCATGTTCCGGGATGATGTAAGTGATAAGGTTGTTGCGTATTCCGGAATCCTTCGTGAAGCACGAGGATGGATATCGAGGGGATTTTAGTGGGTGCAAATCTGACACATAAAGAAGCTGGATATCTTCAGAAGATCCTTCGATGATCGATTCTAAGGTCTTCGGGGCAGGGCAGGAATTCCGCATATTTGTGGGACAAACAGTACAGAACTTGTTCATACCTTTGGTTTGTAATTGGACAAGTCTCGAAGTAATCTCTCGCTGGCCGTTCCCATTGAGAATAGCATGACTGCTGATGTGTTCTGGTACTCAACTCCGGCTACCGGTGGGAAGGACAGCAACCCTGGTTATGATGACATTAAAATAACTAAGATACACCTTATGATGTATCGCTCGATCGTATCTAGTAGACCCTTCCACGATGAACTTCGTCATGCCTAAGTCGGGTCAACTTATACTGGGGTGGTACAACGATTAGACTCTGGTCGATTGTTGAGCTCCTTCGACCAGGGTTGCAGTCGCTTCTGGCGACTCCTCTGAAGGAACAAACGAAGACTACGATATACTATTGTTACTCTTTAACACGACTTTAAAATGATACAAATTGTCGAGACAATTAATAACTAAAACTTACCACCACCATTCCAGAAGTACTCCCACGCAGTGGTAAAGGTGAACACTTTGGCCAACGTGACTGTGAGTGGCGCCGTGACGCTCACATAGAGAGGCATGTTCATGTGGTCGTGCAGGTTCCGGCCAACGTGCGCGTTGTCTAGCACCAGCTTTATTCTTAACCTGGAGTTAAGAATATTGCATCAGTGTTCATCACCAGTCCGATGCTGGACGTATTCCTCTCCCAAAGCACGTCGCTCAACCCGATTCTCGACCTTTTTCATCCAGTCTCCGCCAGTCTCCTTGCGAAGGTCATCCCTCCATCTGGTCGGGTCCAGTTCTAGCAGTTCCACGCTACGTTTACCCATTCAAGGCCTCCATTCAAGAACTCATTTACCCCATTGGTTGTCGGTTCTACACCAATGTTAAAAAGTAGTAAACATCAAGTTTTACTAGAAAACTATTGACGCGGTAAACCACCGTGCAAGGTGGCTGGCAGAGACTGGACGCAAAAGGCCGAGAACCGGTTCGAGAGGCATATATCCAACAGTGGACTGATACGTGATGATGCATGATTAAATTCGTCTTGGTCAGGGTATCGAAAGTTGTATATTATTTGCAGAAAGAACAACTTTCCTGCCGTGCATCTGAATACTTAGGTAAGTTCCTACAATTCCGTGTTCGGATTTAAATATACTTAGTAAGTGAATTGTTAGTTAAAAAAATTATTTACTTATGTATCAGCTCCCGCGGCCCAATCCCTGACAGCATGAGCAGTTGAGGAGTCTTAATTGCGCCTGCAGCCAGTATTATTTCCCGGTTCACGAATATATTGTCCAGCTCACGGTGGTTTTGCAGGATATAGAGGGACGAGGCTGTGTTGTTCTCGAAACGAATCTGGGAGATTAGAAAATGATAAATAATAATACAGCTTGATGGCGGTATAGTTATTAGCATCAGGACCGCGCGGCCTATCCTGGAATGATGTACCGCTGATGCTTGAATTTGTGACGGAGGACTCATAATTTGTGACGCAATTGTTTAAAAGTTACAAGCATGACACATACAGCCACGACCTCGTTCTGTGATCAGTTCAAACGCATACCCCGCCTCATTTTCTGCCGTCTGATTATTAAGAACATTAAAGTTAATAATAACTTAATTATTTACTTACCGATATAGCCTGAGTTTTAAGCAGAACGTGTAAATTATTCCTCCTCAACGCAGGTTTTAAATACGCGTCCAAAGTACCAAATCGAGAGCCATCTTTGACGTAGGCTGTTGTCCTTCTGAATATCGTGTGCTTGGTTTTCAGCTGACTTGAGGCTTCCATGAATGTCCTGGATAGTTCGTTCTGTTCTTCCATTAGTTTTAATTTCATTGGCGCCTGAAATATTTGATATAGCAAAGTGTAATCCGTATGTATTGAGTTGGATGGATCGAAGCGAGGTGGGGTGGGGGGCTATTACTGTTTTACCCGACTGCGCAAGAAGGAGGGTTATGTTCTTTCAAGTGTATGTATGTAAGTATGTCTAATTCTTTGGCACGCCCTGCAGCCTAAACGGCTTGATGGATTCTAACATATGAGGTGTCGTTAGATTCGTCTTGATTGTAGAAGTAAAATGCTTAAAAAAATTAAAGTATTGATTTATCTTGAATACCACTATTGCTGAGGTTTCGTGAGTTGTAGATATCATTCCAACTTCCACTTAAGCAACAATCTTGCAATGCAATTAAGCAAGTTAACGACATTACCTTATCGCCAATTTACGCCTTAGCACATTTGGCGGCTATTCGCATACGCAATTAACATTACAAAGTGAAGTTGATTCTGGGTGGTGTCTAGTAAGTACGTATACCTATTCAAGAAGACACACATATTGCTAGGTACCCGTAGCAGGTAGGCAGAGGCGAAGTTTGTCCAATCATGTATCGGTAATTATCAGTCTCTAAATAGACACCCCAAGATTGCTATATATTTTTTTCAGACGTTTAATTTTAGTAGTTAATGCCGTAGCCTTCGTAGAAAAACTGTAAATACGCGCATACGAAGGCTTTACTACATACATATTCAAGTCCCAGCGTAACATTATATTCAAACATTATTATTATTATTATTTATTTATTAATGGACTCGACATTTCGTCATTTGCCAATGTCATGTTACAGAAAATTCAATATATAATAGTCTTCTATCTTCCTCCAGGGGAGTCGCAGTAGCGTCTTCACTCTGGACGAAGCAGCTCGACAGTCACGTTCACTCCCGAGTTTGTAGCGGGAACTCTTGATAAAAGCTTGAAACCCCAGACCTTGCTCAAATTATCCCACAAATTCACCATACTGTCACTCGCTAACATTTTCTGATTATTTTAACGTGATATTAATCTCAAAATAACCACTGTAGACAATAAAACAAAAAATTTCAAATAATTTTGCAACCGTCGTTTCCCAAGAGAACCTATTCAAACATTATCCCTCATACCTTAGACCCTGGACAATATCCATCCACAGAACAATGTCCAGAGTCGAACTCGCTCCTCGCGGTCCCGAAGGCTTTAATGAAGTAAGGCTTTAAGCGGTCCATTGTCCAGTTCTTGAAGCCGCGTCGGGACCACCTGTCGTAGTCCTCTGGAAGGCCAAACCCGTGGAGAAGGAAGTTTATCTGCCCTGAGCCCCCGGCGCCTTTACCACGAGGTAAGATCTGGGTCTAGAAGGGGTAAAAGGTATGTTATTGTAAGGCCCGTAATAATAAATCACTCTCAGCTCATAAGTCAACCTTGAGAACGACCTCAAGATCGCGTTCCTATTAATAAACGTAACTGGTGCGCGTTTAGGAATCGGGTATCACGTGAGTAACGCCGTATTAATACCCCCCCCCCCCCCCCCCCCCCCCCCCCCCCGCCGCAAAGTCCTTAGTCAGGTACTGGAAAGGCGATGAGGCGAGAGCGAGCAGGGAGAGGAGAGTACTACTGAATGCTCTCAGACCGGTGAAGAAAAACATCGCAATTAAATCTGCATGCCATTGAAAAATGTCGAAGGCATGTGTAATCCGCCAATACGTACTGGGCCCGCGTGGTGGATGATGTCCCGAGCTCCCTCGATGTAAGGGAAGGTCTGTGGCCGAGCAGTGGGGCAACAAAAATATACCTACTGATAGATTCGTCTAGGTAAGTATAGTACTTATTTACTTGATCCCAAAGTCCGAAAGACGAGAATCGCTGTGGCGTAGTCCTGACAGACCAGTCGTCAGGGCCCTGCTGCGCTGCCGTCGGAGTCAGCGGGATCCTGGTGAAGTAGCTCATGTGGCCACCTGCTTCCACCAGCAGTACTCGAACCCTGGGGTCCTCGGTGAGGCGAGCTGCTAGTACACACCCTGATGTGCCGGCGCCGACTATCACAAAATCAAAGTCAAATTTCTTTATTGCAAGTAAGCACGTTGTGTACATTTTTGCACGTCAAAATATTTTTGAATTTACATTTACACCACTTTGCAAGGAAAAGGTACCAATGCTGAGGAGATAAAGTGGCAAAAAACTCTCACAAATTGAAAGGAACGGGAAATAACTGAACGGGAACTCATGATTGCCATGGAAAGGAAAAAAAAAAGTTTTTTTTAATGATAGACCAAACCCGCGTTTGGCCACGATCTCACCTGATGGTAAGTGACGATGAGGCTGATGATGAAGCACGCGGGTCCAGTAAATGCCTATTCCCTCTTGCTTTAAAGATCCCAAGGTTATATGTGTTCGGAAACACCGTTCCATTCCCTAGCCGTTCGTATGATGAAGGATGAAGAAAAACGCTATGCGGATGGAATGGAACCCAAGTCGACGCCTGGTGGCACGGAGGCTGATAATGATGGGAAAGATTAAGAGGAGACAGAAGGAGACAGGTGTTGTTAAGGTTAAGATTATATCAAGACTCGACAGACTTTTTGAAATCTTAGTTCTACACATCACTACTTAATAAATAATCTTTACAATCGTTTTTGATAAAATCTCAACCTTGCTAATGATGTACCTATAGATACTTTTTTATAAGTTATATAAGTGATACATTGAATTCACTGTAGAAATCAGTTACCTATTCATTTTAAAAACAAATATTTTGGGTATATGAAGCCGAAGGGAGGGTGTTCAGTATCGGCAACTGGAAAATTTTTGTTCTACGACTTTTTGATTTTCGCGAATTTATTTTTAGACTTTTCATACATTTCCTACCGGTCAGCTGATCGATTTGTATGAGTGCATTAATTTATTTTTATTTTTTATTCGAAAAGTCGTATAATAAAAGTTGTTTATTTACAGACACTCAACACCCGAAGGGTCGGCATCACATACCCTTTACGTTACAGCCTGTATCAAAATCTCCAAAAAAATCCTTAAAATCGCTACCAATCACCATTGCTACTACACATTTATAAGGCGCTAACAAAATCTAAAATAAGTACAGCAAAAAACTCTTACCAATAATATAGTCGTATCTCTTCTCAGCCTTCATAATAATGCTGGTGTAACCGTTATCATATTTCTGATACACCAAATAGGAAACACAAGCAACTATCACTCCAAACATATATGAATACACAGACGACATATTTAAAGGAAAAAAGGAAAATCTATTTAAATATTCCCCATAGGATATGAACAGACTGAGTTCAGTTAATCCGTACCGTAAAAGTACGGTAATAGTAGTAGCGTCTGAATTAAGTATGTACGGTAATTGAATTAGACAGACGTTGACAACCTTTTAGTTTTAAAAAGCAAGTAGCAAAGTTTGAATAGGAATACTTTCCTATCCTACTACTATACAGAAATCTAAGCTTAGCTTGCTCTCAATATTTGGTCTATAACTCAACCGCGAATACTTATAAAATACTCATAATATTGGGATTTGGACAGTTTTAAGAGCGAGCTCATGCTCAAAATGGTCCTATTATTTTCGGCCTTTCCTTGTAAAGTTAGATGGAATGGTTGGTACTTACTTTTTACCAGACTGCGCAAGCAGGAGGGTTATGTTTTTCGCGGCTTGATGGATTTTAACATATGAGGTGTCGTTAGATTCGTCTTGATTGTAGAAGTGACATAGGCTATAACAATTTAATCAAAGCGGCTTTTGGCAGTCAGTTTAAAAAAATTATGTTTGTTGACAAAAACATACTAGACATTAAAGTCATGTGACAGGATGACTAATCTTAATCTCTTTTTAGCAATGTTATATTTTACTCATGATACTAAATTATAAATACTCGACACAGATCTCTTAAAAAATAACTACAATTTAATCTGATAAAAAGGTTTGCAAACCCTGCTAGTCATAAGAGGATTAAGGTTTGTTACAGTAGGGAAATCAATACTTTCTTTTGGCATGCAATATTACGAAATAGAGGACGAAATTACACAATACTAAAGATTTGATTTTTCTTATTTATCAAGTATTGTTTTTGCACAAGCTCTATAATTGGGACACGATACGAGGTTCAATCTCTGTTAGCCCTTCTGGTGAATGTCACGAGTTTTTCTCAATTCTTATTGAAATGAATGTTCTCAAAGGTGAAAGAAAACATAGTAAGGAAACCTGTATTATAAATCTAAGGTAACTGTAATCCACCAATCTGAACAGGCTCCGCATGGTGGATCATGGCACCAGCTCCCTTGTATGGAAAGGTCTATGCAGCAGTACTTAGGGATATTTATAAATCAGAGTTGGTTTTATAACAAAGTATGTAATGTTATAATGGAAATATTGTATTTATTTACCTTTAAATAACTTTTAAACAAAATTATAGGCTTGTCAATAAAACCTAGTATTCACAATGTAAGTTGATATTACTTTGTAACAATAGTTTTCACATAAAAACAACAAATTACACTTCAAAATCCTGAATAGTTCATGAACTCAAAAGAGAAAGTGTTTCACTTTTTAAACTGCAAGTATTTGTATTTGTCGAAATATCGAGACATCAATAACAAATGTTTAACACGGTAATTCCCGTTTCATATAATTAAAGTGTTACTTGATGTGATTCTAAGTAGACAATGCATTTATCATTTCAAACAGATCGGCGACAGTGTTTCATATTTTTATTTTTGACAAGTGGATCAATATTACTGCAATAATTTTGCAAGTTGTAATAAATGATAAAGAAACGCAATAAGGTACAGTCGACAGCAGATCAATGGTAACACTTGCAGTACGATTTCAAGTCTTACGACGCAACTGTTAAAAGTAAAAAGTGTTACCATTGAGCTGCTGTCGACTGCACAAAACGAAAGTTGCTGTTGACCATCAGGCCATTTATAAGACTATTTAGAAAAAAATCCTGTTAGAATCTACGGCTAAACGACGAAGGAATAAATTCTTCAAGTGCTTAGAAATACTTGTGAAACTTTTCAATGCTAAATTAAATCCACAGAGTTTCTTAACAAAATTATAATTCTATATTTCCACCGTCCTCAATCATTTCTCCGGTAGCAGGCACCATGACCGGTGCCTCAATGATTTGTTTGCGGCCTTTAGCATCTACCACCTCTATGGTCTCCGGTTCAACTTCCATCTCTGTCTCTTCTTGTGCCAGCCGTTGCTTGAGACCGGCTGCTGGTGATCTGAAAGGGAAGTCGAATTCTATGTCAATGGTCATTATTTCTTATTGTAAAATGAAATGAAAAATATTTATTACACATATTATTACACATACAAGGTGACCTTATTTATACACTTAGAGCTAACTTAAAATAATATGCGTAAAAGGACTGTGATCAGCTGAAATGCTGTGCCCAGCCACTGGGGTGACTGGGCACAGCGCTGATTTTCATCACGTCCCGTACTGTGTTCGTTCCTTCATGTTCCTCTGCTCAGCAAAGTTTGGACACCATGTCAATCTTGGTGACGCAGTAATTGGGTCTTACGATACGGAGGTCCCAGCTTTGATTCCCGGCCAGGTCAGCCATGTATCACTGAGTGTTCCTCGAAGGATAAACTTAAGTAGATACAGTCAAAGACAGAGATAAGTATACAGGGGGCCTCAAAAAGGTTGAGATTTTCTCAAAAACCACTGGACCGAATTTAATAATTTTTTAACAGTTTTACATAGTTTTAACTTTTATCTTTTTAACAGTGAAAGAATTTTTGCAATAGGTCAAGTAGTTTTTGAGAAAATCGCAACATTAAAAACTCTCCTGTACACCTTTCTCTGTATTCCACCATACATTTAACAAATGCTCTCAAAACTAAGAATGAAAACATCATGAAGAAACCTGCATGTCGTAGAAAAAATTCTAAGGTATCTGCAATTGTGAGGGATCATGGCCTGAGCTCCCTCGATGTAAGAGAAGGTCTGTGCCCAAGCGGTGGGGACATAAAAATATACTGATGATGATGTCAATGTTCCCCCTCTGGCCAGCTGCCCAGAACATGTATCCAGTTGGGCAGCAGCCTAACCAATCATATAGGTTCTTTAACCAAGAGTCTCCAGGCAACACTCCTCTTCGCACATCTTGTCTTGGATTATTAACTAATAATAATAATAATAATAAAGCCTTTTATTCCGAAATTAAGAAAATAATTGTGAACTGAGTTGTAACAATGTTTCATAGAATATCTCTTAATTCGGTGTGCCTTTTGGCATAGGCCTCCTCCAACGATTTCCATTGTGGTCTATCACGGCAGACTCTCCTCCAGCATGGACCAGCTGTTAATTTGAGTTCATCCTCCCATCTTGCGAGTTGCCTTCCTCGGCTTCTTTTCCCTTCCCTAGGATTATTAACTACCGTAGGTTATATCTATGGCTTTTCCACAATGCGTTAAAAATATTGAAGTTTCTATTGCTTGTGTAGTGAGTATATTATAAAATTTATCTCATTTAATTTCATTACTCATAGGTGGCTGAGTGATGATAGCAAAACGACCTTATTGTCAATGCCATACAATAGCCTTGACAATTTGTTTTATCGTAAAATATAAAAACATCTGTGCCCAGGTACTATCTTTGCACCATTTTAATGAACCTCCAGCCTATTTCTCCTATTGTAAAGCACAGAACAACTGAACAAAAGTTACCTGATAAGTGAGATGTCTCTTTGAACTTCCCTGACATCTCTCTGCCACTCAACCTCCCGTCCCTTCCTCAGTCGTTGCATGATGTAGTTGTTGGCCCTCCTCTGGCGAATCTCCTCGACCTTCTTCATGGCTTCAATGGTCTTCGTCCACAATTCCCTGTTGTAAGTCACGGGGGCATGACGACGCTTTTCGAACTCAAATGACGGGTCAATAGCCAATTCTTTGCCCGCAGTCTTACGGTACGCTTTAGTCCATTTGGTTTTGCGTGGATTCTTTTTCTTTTTGAACGCCGCATGGCATTTTGAACGGCAAAATCTGAAAATCTACGATGAGAGTTGGTTAGTTGCGTTCAATGACGAAATAATCTAAGACATGAATGGAAAAAACATGTAATTTATGTTACCTTGCAATCGTTCCTCACGAACTGGATCCCATGTCCAGGATATATCCTGGAAGAGCAGAAATAACAAGTTTCTATACGCATTTTTTACACGTGCATGTTTTGCTCAGTGACAGTAAAATCTGAAAAGAAAAACAAAATGATTATTTTTCTTAATTTCTGGCCTTGGCTTGTAGGTCATTTCAGTGTTGCCAACTTAAAATATTTCAACAAATAATTTAAAACAGCGCCACCTAGCATCGAGTAGCAGAATCAGAAATGTATGCCGCAAGCAAAGTTAGTACCTAGTTTCTCTATTTGCACATAGATGGCGTCAATATACACATTTATTCAATCCAACTTGGTGTCGAAAATCTTGCAGTAAACTCAAATAAGTGGTGGTTGGTTTAATTTAAGTTTTCAGTTGACTGCCCGATTTATAGGTGTCCAAAAATACCGCGGTGTTTACTCCACGGGATGGATGTTAAATGTCTACTAATTTACTTGCCTACCGTACAAGCCAAGCCTAAGTTTATGATGATAGTTGCTTACAACGAGTACCATAGACCACACCTAATCATCGCTTAATAATGCTTAATAATTGCTTAATCATCGTAATTACTTAATAATGCTCAGAATAAAGGTCACAATTTTAATGCTTTGGCTTTATTATTATTTCTATTAACTTTAGGTATATAAAACAAAACAAAAAACATAGGTAAGTAAGTAGGTATACTTATCATGATTGGGTTGGTCAGCGAAGCTACTTATTTGGAGTTTGGTCCTACGATAGACTAATAGTAAGTTGACTTACTAGCGAGTATGTAAATATGTTAGCTGCAGTGTTCGTGATTGGTGAAAAATCTGTGGCCATAACGTAGGTCTACCTATTTATATTACGGCATGGTGAATTTATATTTTGGTAAGCACTAATGCTGTAATCTTAAACAGTGTTTTGTCACTTCGTTAAAAAACGGTAAGTTAGAAAGGGACCGACGGCTTAAACCTCGGAATAATGTTAAGTCACCTTTATGGCTCACAAATCTTTGTTGATAAGTATCTAACCTACATAACTAAACTTAAGCCTTGAAAAGTTAAATTCTGCAACAGTGGAGAGGCTGAATGAATGCACTCAAAATGGGGACATTCTTTGAACTTTTAGGATTCCGTGAAACAAATTATTTTTATTTATTTTATTAATGGACTCGACTGTTCGTCATTTGCCAATGTCATGTTACAGAAAATTCAATATATTCAATAGTCTTCTATCTTCCTCCAGGGGAGTCGCAGTGGCGTCTTCACCCTGGGTAGCCGCGTCTTCATGTCTTCATCCAGAGGAGACGCCGTAGCGTCATCACTCTGGACGAAGCAGCTCGACAGTCACGTTCACTCCCGAGCTTGTAGCGGGAACTTGCATAAATAATCCAATAACTTCACCGTACTGTCATTCGCGAACATTTTCTGATTAATTTAACGTGATATTAAACACAAAATAGTCCCTGTAGACATTAAAAGGAAAATTATCAAATAATTTCGCAACCGTCGTTTCCCGCCATTTTCAAGAGAACCGAAACAAATTATTGTTTTTAGGTCGAGTAATAAGTGGGACTTTTGCCCTTGTAGCACGAGTCAGTGTAGCAGCGTTTGGTTCCAGCGAGGGAATCGGTCAAGTGTGTCTGGCCGAATTGACTACAGTGTTCCGATTGGGTCCAATTTCTTGTGCAATCTTAACTAAATCGTTGGTCGTTGGATTGTAAAAGTATTCTAGTCTAGGAAGGAACTGACACATCGATCCCCTAGTTCACAATCATACTAATTACGGAAACGACGATAGATAGTGCACAAATGATAAAGTTACAATTTTATTGACAATTTGGTTGAAATTATTTTGATTTTGAACTAGGGTATCGTCGATAGGGGCGGCAAATGACAATGCCAGTTTCTGCCTTACCATCAACCGCAAGTTGTACAAGATAACGAATAAATGTAAAAATATCTCCATTTTTTATTAAAATTATTGGTTTTAAATAAAGTTTTGTAGAAGTTGCGATTCGAAAAAAACAGCTTAATTAAGAATTCAGAAAATCGAAGAGATTTGTTCATTGTTTGTTCATTGTTTTTGTTATTCTTCTATAGGAGTTGTGAGAGTAGTAGAAAATGATACTGATTATGATTATGCAATATGAAACCTGTAATAAGTCCCCAACAAAATGATAGATACAGCTTAAATGGTCACGTAAATTTGTAGGTGGGGCAAAGCTCCATTGAATTGTGGCAATGTCTTTTGATAAAGATTTATTTATTGCCACCTTTACATATACAATATACTTAAATGTAAATCTAAACATTTTAATTTGAAATTTGAATAGCCTACTGGCGGCAAATGTGTAAATCCACCACCAACCCACTCCCAGCTTGCTGAGAAATGTAACTAAACTTATTTTGTTGTCTGGGATATCCCAGAGAACAAAATTAGTACTTGTAGGTGAACACATTTCTTATTCATCCACCAGAGATACGCCTAGCATCTCCGTACTGATGTCCAGTCAGTGTCCCTTAGGTCTACGTACAACAGGATGACTACGGACGACGCCGTGTACCGCGCCGGTGGACGGCGCCGTCCGCCGGCACGAATGTTGTCCGCCTGTGACCGGCGCCGGCCGACATCGTGCACCGGTAGACGCCGTGGCACGCCGCGCCATACGACGGCCCTTAAAGTCTTTTCCACACAGGCGCGATCGGATTGCAGCCTAGGCCTCAGATCGCTACCTTTTTTTTAACCCAGGCAAAACATGCAAATCATGTGTCACCACGCCCGGGGGAGCGTGTTGGTTATGTCGGGCTCACCGCCCTGAAGGGGCATCATACCGACTAAACGTCCTGGGGTGGTCCACCTCGTGCCATTCTCGCTGAGCCACGGGAAACTGTGATACAACCGCGACCCGACTGGCGCTCAGATCGCTACCTACTGGACGTTAACAATGGGAGAAAATGGGGCAGAGCATGCTTTTCAACTGGCCGCAGGTCGCAAGACGCGTGCAGATATGTCAGTTTGACAGCTCCGTGGAGTTGTGTCGATCGCTTACGCGTGCTACGAGGGTTGATATGCATCTAGCTTTGCAGACTGTCATTTCCTACGGAACCATTTCCACGCACAAAAAAACACATTTCGTCAATATTTCCCATAATCATGCAAGTCATGGCTCAGCCGTGTCACCTCGTATGTCACCATTGACAGGGGGACGTGATTTCTTTAACATTGTGCGCGGGAGTGAAAAAAATCGCACGATGCACTCATTTGCATCTTGTGCGTTGGGAATTTTGAATGAGCCCATAACTGACGGTGAGAATTGGTAAATGCATTCCTCTGATCTGGTTTGTAAGTATTTAAAGCATTTTGTGATTTATTTATTCTCATACTCATTTTATTCGGCCTTTGGTACGGGTAGAACCTATATGATTGGTTAGGCTGCTGCTCAACTGGATCCATGTTCTGGCCAGAGCGGGAAGATTGACATCATCATCAGTATATTTTTATGTCCTCACCGCTTGGGCACAGACCTTCTCTTACATCGAGGGAGCTCAGGCCATGATCCCTCACAATTGCTGATACCTTAGAATTTTTTCTACGACATGCAGGTTTCTTCAAGATGTTTTCATTCGTAGTTTTGAGAGCATTTGTTAAATGTAAAGTGGAATACAGAGAAAGTTTTTACAGGAGAGTTTTTAAGGTTGAGATTTTCTCAAAAACCACTTGACCTATTGCAAAAATTCTTTCACTGTTTGGTATAACAGTTAAAACTATGTAACTGTAAAAAAATGATTAAATTCGGTCCAGTAGTTTTTGAGAAAATCTCAACCTTATTGAGGTCCCCTGTATACTTCTCTCTGTCTTCGACTGTACACTAGATATGGAACACTTGATTACGTCATGTTTTTTTACAGAAGTTGAGCGTTGTTGTCGAAGGAAAAGAAAATGTGAAGGACGACAACGCTAGAAAGACGCCGTTGATTAGGCGCGACGCTGCGCGGGCGTTGGCAAGACGTCGACACTCGAAAGACGCTACATATAGAGATCTATGAGAGAGTTATCTACCAGCAGACCAGTGTCCGAGAGAGAGATATGAATTGCAAGATCGTTTTCATCGTGTACTCGCAACTTGACTACGAGCCACGTGTTTGGGATTGGAATGGTTTCAATGTAGGTATGCGTGGAGGGTGGGAGGTGGGGGTCTTAGATTCTTAATTACATTCCAAATACAATAGCTAGCCGAACACAATTATGCAGATGAATACACAAATGCTTGGTGGTCTCGAACACCGCTTGTGTGATAATGACACGTCCGTGATTGGATTTGTCATTGCCTTATTATCAGCTGTCTTATTCTGAGCCAAGCGTAATCGGTAAAATCAAACTAGTTTTCACGCCAATATCGTGAATTTTTAAACGTGTGAAAATTGTGACAAAAACAGCCTCTAGCCTTTGTTAAATTTTGCACCAGTATTTTGCGACCTCTATAGCCCAGGAAGTAGTCCTTAGGCCATCTTGAGTGCACGATCTTGTACAACGAGGACACTGCGATAGATGAGTGGTAGTTTGGGGTTGGCCACAACTGCACCTAACGTCAGCATCCGAATCTAGAAATTTCAATTTTGTCTCTGGATCGTTTAACCCGGGCCATTTTAGGTGGCAACTCACCCTCCAAAAATCTCACCTATGGGTGAGATGCCACCTTTCAAAAACGTTAGTGGTCGTTTCACCCAACACTTGGGTGAGTTGACTACTTCCAAAAAGTGAGGTGGTCTTTGGAGTAGGATGAGCCCTGCTCCAAAGGTTATGTTTATGGAGATATCAAATTGATTTATTGTCCACACCTATACCAATTTTGCCTTGCTCGGCGAACTTTAAAATGATGAAAAAATTATAGCCGTGCTTGTCGTTTCGACTGACCCCAGAATAAAACCGAAGGCCAAAACCTCCATTATCGGCCACTTCAGATAGCAATGGCCACTCGACATCATTAGCGAGGAATTATCTGTTTAGATGGACGCGTGCTGAATGATGATGCGTGAATTAGACCGATGCTTTTTTAGGTGCTGTTACTTTATTTATTTAGTCTTATTGATGTACTCGACAGTTTTGTCATTTGTCAATATCAAGTTAAAGAGTAAGTTTATGATACCCAAGAATTACAGAATTTTTTGAGACCTTTAAAACACCAGAAACTTTAATTTAAAATGCAACTTTCCAACCTCGACCAAAAACACCGTCCGCCATGATTATCTGTGGCATGACGTCATCGCGGCCCCGATAAACTAGGGATGTTCGATGTTGAGAAAACACGATGTTAAAACTGTTTTTGTTCTTAACATAGATTATCATCGTAATACCTGGTTAAATCTAGCTATAAGGGTCTTCAAATGTATTCATATCCATTTAATTGGTAAATATGTAATTTACATGTTTATAACGTTAATTATAAGTATGTACATTTTTCTTTTTATTCTACTAGCGTTAACGAAAGTCAAAGCCACTTGGTTAGGCACACTTATTAGCCTAAAATGGTTTTGCAAGGAATTTTGCAATGCAGATATTAGTCCAGTTACCAGGCTCCCACAGCGTTGTAGGAAGTGGTCAGCATGTGTTTAGTGATTCAACTGTGACCGCGCGTGGATTACAAGGCGCACGCGCTTTCTATGCGTACCTGGTACCTACTAAACCCCTGTTTCCATAGTTTGGTAGGGCTTGCAAACCTGCGTATGTGTTATTGAGAACCTCTTACTTTTAAACTTAGTTAACGGGGTTCTCTTGAAAATGGCGGGAAACGACGGTTGCGAAATTATTTGATAATTTTCATTTGAAAGTTTATTTCGTGTTTAATATCACGTTAAATTAATCAGAAAATGTTCGCGAATGACAATTATGGTGAATTTATTGGATTATTTGTACAAGATTTGAAGTTTCGGGCTAAAGTCAAGAGTCTCCGAGCTCGGGAGTGAACATGACTGTCGAGCTGCTTCGTCCAGAGTGATGACGCTACGGCGTCTCCTCTGGATGAAGAGAGAAGACTATGATATTTTGAATATTCTGTAACATTGGCAAATGATGACCTGTCGAGTCCATTAATGAACTCAATAAATAATCCCTAGGTATAACAATGAGCTAGTTAGTGCACATCCGCAATGTTGCACTCCCACTAGAAATGCACTAGAATACGTGCGCTTGCGCATACAGCACGCACCCTGCGCCGCTCATTCACAATAATTTATGATTGTCTATGCCCCATTAGCAGCAGGCTACTTAGAGCCTAGGTATCCTATCTGGTAACTTTCTAAAGGAGACCTGGAAACGAGCGAATTATTAACCGACTTTAAAAATTAAGAGGTGTTTTCAAAGACTGAGAGATTCCCGCGGAATCTTACTTAGCGGTTTTATAATCGCAATTCACAACTATTTTAAAATTAGGTAAATCAGGTTAATTATACCAAAATTGCCAAAAAAATTGAACTAATTACGTCACAAGTCACACAATGACCTTAGAAATGACCATTAGGTCAAATTCCAGTGAAAGAAATCGTTGCAAAAATTAAAAAAAATCCAAAGCACAATAACGATGCATATTATTTAAGTATTTTATTTTATAGCCTGCAATGTCCCACTGCTGGGCACTCCCAACTCCTATAGAATAATTACAAAAACAATGAATAAATCGCTCCGATTACTTACTATTTTATGAATTCATAATTAAGCTGTTTTTTTCGAATCGCAACTTGTACTAAACTTTATTATAAACCAATAATTTCAATAAAAAACGGAAATATTTTTACATTTATTCGTTATCTTGTACAACTTGCGGTTGATGGTGGGGCAGAATCTGGCATGGTCATTTATGTCTATTATTTGGTAATGATAGGTAACCAAAGCTTAATTTGTCCCAACCTGCCAACGAGATGCTCAATTTACAAAGATTTATATCCACTATGGCGTCGTTTAACCAATTTTAAAACAGTTTCGGTTAAGTACTTCTAAAGTAATCGATTACGAGATAGGTATCGATTTCGGCTATAAATCGAAAGCTTTCGTGTCAAAGTCAAAGAAAATGGTCCCATTCAAGATTTAATTTCAATGTTATTCAAAGTAATGGGAATTTTAGCTGATAAGTAAGTACTTATTTTCTATAATTAGTGTAAGTATATTTTTATTTATTATGTATCTAATTACATTATTGTTTAAGTAGCATGTAAATTGTTACTTCGGTGTATTCAGGTAGGAGCGCTCGGTGGCTCAGTGGTTGGGTCAATGGACTTGCAATATGGAGGTCCCAGGTTCGATTCCCAGCCAGGACAGCCATGTACCAATGAGTTATCCTCGGTTTTTTCGACGGAAAAACTTACGTACATTTACCGAGTGCTCTCAAAACGGTGAAGGAAAACATCGTGATAAAACCTGCATGTCGTAGAGTAACAAAAAAATCTAAGGCATGTGCAATCCGCCAACCCGCACTGGGCCCGCGTGGTGGATCATGGCCCCAGATCCCTCGATGTAAGGGAAGGTCTGTGCCCGAGCAGTAGGGCAATATATATAGACTGATGATGATGATAAGTAGGTACCAGTTAGGTATATATTTAATTATTGCTCAACAAGCTACCTATTCATCCGCTGATTTCTATAAACAAAGGTTGTCTGGAAGAGATCGCTTTAAGCGATAAGACCGCCAATTGTGATACTAACTGTATTAGCATATTTCTTTGTGTAATTCCTTTTACTTTGCAATAAAGAATATTTATCTTATCTTATCTTATTTTCAATTATATCGAATAGGCACTCACATGGTTGGAGGAGGCTCAGGAGTCAGGACAGGGATCGGTGGAAAAGGAGGGGGGAGTGAAACAATTATTGCAATAGGTCAAGTAGTTTTTGAGAAAATATTATCCTTAAAAACTCTACTCTACACCTTTCTCTGTCTACGTCCGTACGTCATATTATATTATTATTCATATTCATTTATTAGTAATAATCATACATTGTCAAGTTAATACATTTCATAAAATAATTCTGTCAATAATTACATTAATAATTAATTATACAACTGTGGTTTCGGCCGAAAAACAAACTCAAAATCAGAAAATATTAAATTACTTAACTATCAACAAATACCTAATTCACAAAATTCGAATCATAATAATCCGACTTACTCAAAATAAGCGCTCCAAGCTACGATTTTGTTTGTAATTTTTGCAAATAAATCTTTTGGCGGCGTTCATTCATTGGTTTTCGCATACATTTTGCGTGGTTCTTACTGCGTGACACATAGAGTCTATGTTGCATGTTTGTGGTGTTCAGATTGAAGTTGTTACTTTGTAATTGGTTTCTGACGCGTGTATTGCGCCGGAGGGTGACGCTGGCTTTTGACTTCTTTTGTCTTCAGCTTCGCGTCTGTAAGCCCACATTTCGAACCGTGTGAGTGTAGACGAGAGTGAAGACGAGAAAAAACATAACCCTTTCTTGCGCTATCGGGTAATAAGGATACGAGATGAATTTGAGGATGTGCTTTATTTATGATGTTTGGCGAAACAGCAAAAATTCCAGCATTCCTTTTTTGAAGAACGTTCCAACCATTGTAAGATGACAATTTTAAGCGAGTCCACGACTCTGTTAATTGTTTCTCCATTGTTTGAATTTCCAATAGAAGTTCAACGAATTAAAATATTTATTTATTTTATTAATGGACTCGACAGTTCGTCATTTGCCAATGTCATGTTACAGAAAATTCAATATAAATAATAGTCTTCTATCTTCCTCCAGAGGAGTCGCAGTAGCGTCTTCACCATGAGGAGACGCCGTAGCGTCATCACTCTAGGCGAAGCAGCTCGACAGTCACGTTCACTCCCGAGCTTGTAGCGGGAACTCTTGATAAAAGCTTGGAACTTCAGATCTTGCTCAAATTATTCAATAAATTCACCATACTGTCATTCGCGAACATTTTTTGATTAACTTAACGTGATATTAAACACAAAATAGTCCCTGCAGACATTAAAAGGAAAATGATCAAATAATTTCGCAACCGTCGTTTCCCGCCATTTTCAAGAGAACCCAAATAAAAATCTATACATATGAGAAGACTGTAAAAAAAGTTGTGTCTGTACATTGCATATTTTTTGAAAAGAATAATTGTAATGTGTTTTAGGATCGATACTGATGACAAAACACTAATTTTTAGAATTTTTGTCTGTTTGTCTGTGACTTTGTGAAGGGAACTACTGAAGGGATTTTGATGGGAGATTCACTAGGAGATAGCTGAAATATCCGGACAGCTCATAGGCTTTTAGCCATGGTGGTATGTGATGTGGAAACAAGGATCCAGAGAGGAAGATCTGCCTCCTGATCTCCTCCATCCTCTTCCTCTACGCAAACGAAGTTGCGGGGTACAGCTAGTATATAATATGATCTTTCTGACACATGAGAGTGTAAATGACAATAAGGGCGGAAATATACTTTACTCTATCCAAGAAACGCGGCGTTTTTTCCTGTTTTTAACCAAACCCTAAAAAGCGCGGTTCGATTTCAATGAAATTCCTCCAAGGGTTCTCTTGAAAATGGCGGGGAACGACGGTTGCGAAATTATTTGATAATTTTCCTTTTAACGTCTACAGGGACTATTTTGTTTTTATTATCACGTTAAATTAATCAGAAAATGTTCGCGAATGACAGTACGGTGAAATTAGTGGATTATTTATGCAAGATCTGAAGTTTCAAGCTTTTATCAAGAGTTCCCGCTACAAGCTCGGGAGTGAACGTGACTGTCGAGCTGCTTCGTCCAGAGTGATGACGCTACGGCGTCTCCTCTGGATGAAGACATGAAGACGCGGCTACCCAGGGTGAAGACGCTACGGCAACTCCCCTGGAGGAAGATAGAAGACTATTGAATATATTGAATTTTCTGTAACATGACATTGGCAAATGACGAACTGTCGAGTCCATTAATAAAATAAATAAATAAAAGGTACTTTATTATTTTAAGTTTTGATATTATTAAGTAGGTATGTGATTAGTTAATGACAGAGTTGAATATTAGAGCAATCAATTTTCAATTATATCGCCTGACAATAAAGTATAAATAGACGTTCAACAAATAAAAATAGATACTTATGATATTTCTGACACGAGAGTGTAAATGACAATAAGGGCGGAAATATACTTTACTCTCTCCAAGAAACGCGGCGTTTTTTCCTGTTTTTAAGCAAACCCTAAAAAGCGCGGTTCGATTTCAATGAAATTCCTCCAAGACTAAAATTAAACAGCGATCCGGATTTGTGAATGCGGATTATCGTGTCAAAAGTGACACGCGAGCCATTGCCGGCCCGAAATTAAGCGGCCGGTGGTCGCAAAAAGAGAAAAAGTATCAAAGAAAACCGCGCGGCCAGGCGTCAACAGTGTTGCCAGATCAGAATCTATAAAAATCATAACAGTCACCATTTTACCATGAGTTGACAAGTTTTTTTATTAATGGACTCGACAGTTCGTCATTTGCCAATGTCATGTTACATAAGCGGTGAGAGCTCGGTGGCTCAAGAGAGCTCGGTGGCTCAGTGGTTAGGTCAATGGACTTGCAAAACGGAGGTCCCAGATTCGATTACCAGCCAGGGCAGCCATGTACCAATGAGTTATCTACATTTACCGAGTGCTCTCAAAACGGTGAAGGAAAACATCGTGATGAAACCTACATGCTGTAGAAGAAGAAAAAAAATCTAAGGCATGTGAAATCCGCCAACCCGCACTGTGCCCGCGTGGTGGATAATGGCCCCAGATCCCTCGATGTAAGGGAAGGTCTGTGCCCGAGCAGTGGGGCAATATAAATAGACTGATGATGATGATGTTACATAAAATTCAATATATAATAGTCTTCTATCTTCCTCCAGAAGAGTCGCAGTAGTTGACAAGTTTGTTCGCTAGCCTAGCCACTATGTAATTAATGAGGGGGTTTCAAGGTTACATTTAAAAAAGAAAGAAAGTACCGATAGCCCCGGTAGATGGCACTGACTGGTCTGATAAATGCGTTGTTATTGCTTGTAACTTGCGCTTTTCGTATTTCATACCTAGTATTAATTTGTACTGTAATGTAAATTACACAAACAAACCAATAATAATAAATTATTCAGTTAACATTTAAATTTTCTTTAATGGTAATGTGTTTTTTTACGATGATATCGCACTTCGGTACAACGCCATCTATTATCAACTTAAAAAGCTTGTTATTTTCCTTACAACTGTCACTTTGAAAACCCGCTGCGTACGAGCGCAACGTACCGGATTGGTGGAACTTTAGTTTTGCCAGTGATACAGATGCAATACAATCAACTTAAAATGAGTCGTATATCAATTCAAATTCAAATTGGAAACGATCGTACAAGTTAAGCAACGTTGTCAGGACCTGGATGGGGGTGACCGCTAGTGATGTCGAATTGGTTCGTGCGTCGGGGTTTTGGGCTGCCAGCTGTCAACCTCGAGCGCGAGACAGAAGATGTCCCGCAGCGGCGGAGTGAAGAGCACAGCTCAGTGACTCCATATTTGTATTTTTTTGAATATTGTATGAATTTTGGCAGGGAAATAAAAATACGCCAATAAAAATCAGATCTTTTTACCTTTTATCTGAGCCCCTTCGTGTCTCGGAAAGCACGTTAAGCAGTTGGTCCCGGTTTTAATTTTAGTAGTTAGTGCCGTAGCCTTCATAGCAAAACTGAAAATCCACAGACACCCAACCTTAAAGATAGAAGGTTCTTTGCAAAGGAAATTCAACCATTTGACCATCAGTTTCCGTAGATCTACGGACTTTTCCTTAAGTATGGCAACTCTGCGTGAAGCTCTCGCTAAATTTTCGTCCAGTTTCAAAATAAATGAAAAATAAAAAAAGATAGAATGATAGCTGTCTCGCGACGGTAGCTCAGTGTGGGGTTCGAACGCAACGCGTACGCTCGCTGCGCAGGCGCATCTTAATTTCCGCCAATCACTATCGAGTTCCATTTCCAAAAAAAAAATCGGCTAAAATACGAACTTTGACTTTCCATTTTCATCTTTTTTAAAAGTTGTGAGTGAATTTTGATCTTTGGTGACAGTGAGTGAATGCGACTAGATTAATTTCGATTGAGTTTGTGTTTGTAAGTAGGTAAATGGTGTATCGTGAAAAGTTTCAGCAACACACAAGACATGCGTGCCTTACTAGGTAAGTTTATTTTATAGTAAAAGTTCTAGATTATACATAGTTTTTAGATTGCAAGGGGGTTCGAAACTAGCCCTCTATTGTTGGGGCATAAATCTTTACCTCGAGGGAGCTCGGGCCATTAGATCTGGGAGGTTAGCCATTAACGATATTTATTAGAGCTCAAGCCAAAATCAACGTCCTTTTTGCTCTATTATCCTTAGGACTTAAGCGTTAATAAAATTTCATTGATGCCTACCCCCCCAGGTTTAATGGCTAGAGCTCCTCGATAAGGAATGATTAATTGTCCCCCAACATTTATGCTGTTATTCATAAACCTAGTTAAACGTCACTTCCTTTAAATCGTGTTGCTATCCTTTTCACACTTCGTTTAAATAGGTTAAGATAGAAAGGGACAGGGTGGCTAAACGGTGGCGTAACTTTAAATCACTTTTATGTACAACAACAACAGCCTTTGGGAGTAACTAAGTTTCGAACTAGGCTGATGCTATCTAAGGCCCGTATTAATAAATAACTCTCAGCTCAAAAGTCAATCTTGAGAACGACCTCATGATGGCGTTCATATTAATAAACGCAACTTAGGTGCGCGTTTAGGAATCGGGTATCACGTGAATAACGCCGTATTAATAAACAAAACTTAGTTATCATGAGAACTGTCAAACTCACACTTGAGAACGTATTTGTTGATTGCAGGCGAACCGCGACTTGAGAGAGATATCACGTGATACGCCCTCAAGATTGCTTTATTAATAAATGACATACTTGAGATGGTGATCACGTCTTGAGAATGTATCAACTGAATTCGCTGTTGAGGGCGGGTTTGAGCTCAGACTATTAATACGGGCATAAGTCCCTAAGACGAAAAAGTTGAAATATTTTATCACCTTATTGTACAAAATATAATACAAATGGAATTTTGTTTATTTCAAAAAGGTACAATATAAAATAAAAAGAACCATTCAATATTTAAAAAACCTAATCTAAACTATTTTTAAAAAATTTAGGTGCAGGAAGAGTAGCTAAGATACTCGCAGCGTTACCTCGCTGGATCGCGATGCTGATCCGTTGCGCGAGGTAGCTGCCAGCTCTTGGGTCACCAGTGGCATCTACTACTCGTTTGCTAACCTCTTTATATAAAGACCAAGCTCCGGGACCCCACGGGCCGAGGGTCTCGACACCAAAAGCAACAAAGTTGTAAAGGGTGTCGAGACCCCTGTATTAATACAAATAAGTTTCAAGAATAGAATTTGTGCAAAAGCTGATTTTGATGTTCATTTATTTTTTAAATGATTATTTACAACTATTAAATGGGTTCTCTTGAAAATGGCGGGAAACGACGGTTGCAAAATTATTTGATAATTTTTGTTTTATTGTCTACAGTGGTGATTTTGAGATTAATATCACGTTAAATTAATCAGAAAATGTTCGCGAGTGACAGTATGGTGAATTTGTTGGATAATTTGAGCAAGATCTGGGGTGTCAAGCTTTTATCAAGAGTTCCCGCTACAAGCTCGGGAGTGAACGTGACTGTCGAGCTGCTTCGTCCAGAGTGATGACGCTACGGGCGTCTCCTCTGGGTGAAGACATGAAGACGCGGCTACAGGGTGAAGACGCTACTGCGACTCCCCTGGAGGAAGATAGAAGACTATTATATATTGAATTTTCTGTAACATGACATTGGCAAATGACGAACTGTCGAGTCCATTAATAAAATAAATAAATAACTATTAAATGAATGCATAAATACATTAATCATGTCAATATTTAAGGTATTTCGTATCTCCTGATCTCGTGATAAAATGGATGAAGTTCAAACGATCTTGTTATCTCAAGTTTCAGATTACAATCTAACAGAATAATTCATTCCAATCTAAACATCTGGACGTGGAATGTATACTAATTATGAGATGGTGTGAAAATGAGGAAATCTGTATAGGTGATGTGTTGAAAGTTGTTTCGAAATGGTGTGATAGAGAGATTTTTTTTATAGATTTATTGATGGATTCGACAACTTTGTCATTTGCCGAGTTTTTCTGTCGTGGCCACCACATCTAATCCTAAACCTAAACACAACTGTCACTTTCATTCCTTATATGCTGCATCGAGTAAGTTCTCATTGATTTTCTCAAAAAGTACTTGAGTGATTTTTGGAAATTCTTTTCAATTTAACAACTAGATACACAAAGGTCTTACTAAAACAATTTAAAAAACGTCCAAATAAGGGTCCATTGTTAACGTCTAAATAATGTCCAATAAAGCAAATGGGGGTCCATTCATCCGTTTGGACCTTCTTTGCGCTCGGACATTTTTAGAAGGCAGATTGTGTATCTAGTTGTTTATAGGAGATGAATGCAATTTACATATTGTTTATTCTAAAGTATCTGCTAGTAAACGAATTTTTGCAATCGGTCAAGTGGTTCTAGAGAAAATCACAACCTTATTGATGTGTATACTTATCTCTGTGTTCGTGTGTACAGTGTATGACATAGATAAGTATACAGGGGGGCTCAATAAGGTTGAGATTTTCTCAAAAGCTACTGGACCGAATTTAATAATTATTTTACAGTTACATAGTTTTAACTTTTACCTATCAAACAGTGAAAGAATTTTTGCAATAGGTCGAGTAGATTTTCAGAAAATCTAAACATTAAAAACTCTCCTGTAGGTACACCTTTCTCTGTGTTCCACCGTACCTATATTAGGTCTGTATTTGGCTTGTAATAATAATATTATCACTTAACAAAAACTAAAAAGTATAGAGCCTTCAATACGGAATATTTTCTAAAACAGAAAGAGATGCAAGTTAGTAATTAAGGGCGTTCACTTAGCAAATAATGGCTCACTTAGGATTTTCCTTAAAGTAAGTACAGACACGAACATAAACCAATCGTTGCATTAGTTGCCAATGTCAAGTAAAAGATTAATAAAATAATAAGAAGAAGAAAGAAAGAAAGAAAGAAAGAAAGAAAAAAAAGATTTTTTTAATCAGATGAAGAATGTGAATGAAGAATGTGAAATAGTATGTGATCATTAATCATTAAACATCACGGCAACTAATAAATTTTCACATAAAACGTCAATTTGCGCGCTTTTCAAGCACTCAATCGATATCCACCTCATACAATTTGGGTGAGATTCAGGGCCGATACATTATGAGTGTAAGCTTAGCCTGAGTGTCTCTGAAATTGTATCTTAGGCATATCAGGCGAGCAGCGTCAGCTCGCTCTTACTACTATCAAACTTGTATGAAATCTGATAGATGTAAGACCGAACTCAAACTTAGCCCGTAGACTTCAGTAGAAGACTCGTAGAAGTCTCTTAAGTTAGTAGTTTGCACGTATCATGTAATAGTGAGGGATACCTCTATACGTAGTGTGGAACGCCCCCCGACCAGATGGAGGGATGACGTTTGCAAGATGCCTGGCAGAGACTGGATGCAGAGAGCCGAAAGTAGGGTTGAGTGGCGTGTTTTGGGAGATACCTACGTCCAGCAGTGGACTGATACGGACTTACTTACAGGTCCAACTAGTGCAGGGTTCAAATACTCTACCTAGAGCTGTAACAATTTTTTAAATCAAGTATATATAAGTATGTGTAGGTACTTATTAGGATCTTGGAGTCGCCCAAACATTGGGCCCGTGGTCGTCGGATACAAAAATATTTTCTAAGAATATATCCACACGACTGGTCCTCGCTACAGGGGATCTCAGGGCTGGCGCTTACTTCGCTCAACGGCTGAGTTTAGCCGTTCAGCGAGGTAATGCCGCCAGCATCCTGGGAACCCTGTCGCATGGGGGCGACGTAGGCGATATGTTTATAATGTAAATATTTTGTAAATAGGTACTTTTTTATTATTATTACTTATATAAATTTATACTTATTGAAAAATTGTATTTATCCTAATAAAGATATATCTATATTTAATACAATGTGTTGATTAAGTCATTGAGGATTTTTTTGTCTATTTATATCATTGTTTGTAATACTTTTTGTGATTGACTGTAACCTATCCAGTGTTAGTACATTGCGAAGTGCATGTAGCATCCAGTAGTGAGACAGCGCAGTGAAATTGTAAATATGCAGTTTTTAAACTTGTTTTAGGTTCTTGTACGTCCGTGTAGTAACATTGATTTCTGGTATTTTAGGTAGCTATACCTACAATGTTTTGTGCTGGCTTCGTTTGTCAATGCATCCAGACCATATACTTACTGTCACAGAATGGATGGCATTGGACAATCGCAAACGTCTTTAGGCGTTGAAACCTAAAATAAATAGAATTAAAACGTGTTCACTGTTGTTTAAAATCAATAATTATTTTCAAAGTTATTATTATTATTTATTTTATTAATGGACTCGACAGTTCGTCATTTACCAATGTCATGTTACAGAAAATTCCATATATTCAATAGTCTTCTATCTTCCTCCAGAGGAGCCGCCGTAGCGTCATCACTCTGGACGAAGCAGCTCGACAGTCACGTTCACTCCCGAGCTTGTAGCGGGAACTCTTGATAAAAGCTTGAAACTTCAGATCTTGCATAAATAATCCAATAACTTCACCGTACTGTCATTCGCGAACATTCTCTGATTGATTTAACGTGATAATAATCTCAAAATAACCACTGTAGACCATAAAACAAAATTATCAAATAATTTCGCAACCGTCGTTTCCCGCCATTTTCAAGAGAACCATTTTCAAAGTTATTTCACACAATACATTTACTGACAACTCATTTTTACTCTCTGACATTGACAATATAATCTCAAACTTTTCAAAATGGTTTTCTTTTTCATCGGCACCGTGGAGGCTCTACTCCTACACGTCAGAGCAGACTCTGACGAAGGTGGAGATACGATGTCACCAAATAAGAATTATGTAGTTCATCATCATCAACCCGTTTTTCATTGCTGGACACATTAAATTTCCCAAAGCACGTCAGTCCAGCTGATTTTCGGCCTTTTGCGTCCAGTCTCTACCACCTATGCGCAGGCCATCCCTCCATCAGTATGTAGTTAATAAAATATATTTGTTGTTATTTTTAATTGCCATTTTCCCGCTCAGCGTTGTCACCATTTCCTTAAAGAATGATGTAAGTAAATGTAAATTTAAAAAAAAATGTTATTTGGTTTTCTCGTGTGGTTTAGTGACCAAACCTATTTGTCAAAGTTATTCAGGCCGCCCTCTAGGCCTTTGACGTGGCCTAACGACTGCTGTCAAGCAACAACAACTGCTTAACGTGCGTTCCGAGGCACGGAGGGGCTCAGATGAAAGTGTCACTAGCGGTCACCCACCAAATTATTGTCTTGCAATAAAGAGATAATAATATGATTCTGATCCACGGACGAATGGATCCTTCAGGTCCAAAATGACTTGTTTCCCAAAAAGACGGGTATCAAAATGACTACATCCTAAAACGGCTTTAAGAAATGATCGTTTTCACAAAATGACCTCATTTCCAAAATTTAAGATGTCAGGACAGGAATCGGTGTTGAAAGAAGGAGGAAGATATTTACCCAGAAATGGGAAAATTTATAGATTATTAAAATTTCCCCTCTCCAGCAACGTTAACTGCATTTATTTAAATAATTTAGGTAACTTATGCAAGTAAATACTTAAATGCCGGTATAACTTGAACTTCATCGCATCGGAACCCGTTCAAAGATGGCGGACGGGCGTTTACGTGTTAATTATCATTTTATCGATACCGAGATACTCTGGACGGTACCTACCACCAATGGAGTTTTAACTGTTTATGTGGTTTATCTTATGAAAGGTAAACAGATAGGCCACCTGACGATAAGTGGCCTATGACTACGACAGAGTTAGGTTACCGTTCGTGAGAACTTGATCTACTTTTATTCTTCATTTTTTTAAATGAACCAGTAATGACTATGCCAGATTCTGCCCCACCATCAACCGCAAGTTGTACAAGATAACGAATAAATGTAAAAATATCTCCGTTTTTTATTAAAATTATTGGTTTAAAATAAAGTTTTGTACAAGTTGCGATTCGAAAAAAACAGCTTAATTAAGAATTCAGAAAATAGTAAGAAATCGAAGCGAATTATTCATTGTTTTTGTAATTCTTCTATAGGAGTTCCGAGAGTAGTAGAAAATGATACTGATTATGATTATGCAATATGAAACCTATAGGTAATAAGTCCCCAACAAAATGATAGATACAGCTTAAATGGTCACGTAGTTTTGTAGGTTGGGCAAAGCTCCATTGAAATGTGGCAATGTCATTACGAGCCTTATAAAGGCTGCAAAACATTAAAAAATGGGCCATGGGTTGAAATGTTTTTTTTTTAAATGAACATATTTGCTGTCATCGGCCAGAATTATACATTTGTGCCGTTTGGAGTGGAGACGATGGGCCCTTGGGGACCGGACGCTCGGCAATTCTACAAAGAATTGTCGAGTTGTCTGGTCGACGTCACGGGTGACAAGAGAGCGGGTGCGTACCTCGGCCAACGAATAAGTTTGGCCATACAAAGGGGTAACGCGGCCGCTCTCTTGGGCATCCTGCCGCATGGGAGCGACTTGGACGCGGTGTTCTACCGGTGACTGGTAGAGGCTAGTCACAGCTAGAATACCGCGTCCAAGTAGGTACTTTTTTATGTACCTATATAATTATTTTTTATTTTTATATTATTAACCCTTTTTTTAAATTTCTTTAATGTAAATATACAATAGTAAGTAAGTAAGTAAGTAAAACAATTTTATTTATCATTAATTAATAAATAGTAGGTACAAAGAAGTAAATACATTGTTATAAATATATAAGTCATACTATACAATAGTTTGTTTTTGTGAATAAATAAATAGTATTTTTGATCTATAAGTTGACTAAATTATTAATATTGTGAATTGCACACACAGCGCATTGATTTTGACCGTAATGCTATGTGAGATTTGTTAGAAAATAAATAAAAACAGCGGAAAGAAAACGGCAGCGCCAACAGTTGTAATGTATTAAACTCTATGAAAGATGTCAGAAAGCACGTCGCGCGGTTGCCGCTCCCATGCTTTGCCGCTGACATCTGTCATCGTCTGTCATCTTTCATAGAGTTTCATACATTACAACCATTGGCTCGGTTCTCTTGAAAATGGCGGGATACGACGGTTGCGAAATTATTTGATAATTTTCCTTTTAATGTCTACAGGGACTATTTTGTGTTTAATATCACGTTAAATTAATCAGAAAATGTTCGCGAATGACAGTACGGTGAAGTTATTGGATTATTTATGCAAGATCTGAAGTTTCAAGCTTTTATCAAGAGTCCCGCTACAAGCTCGGGAGTGAACGTGACTGTCGAGCTGCTTCGTCCAGAGTGACGACGCTACGGCGTCTCCTCTGGATGAAGACATGAAGACGCGGCTACCCAGGGTGAAGACGCCACTGCGACTCCCTTGGAGGAAGATAGAAGACTATTGAATATATTGAATTTTCTGTAACATGACATTGGCAAATGACGAACTGTCGAGTCCATTAATAAAATAAATAAATTAAATAAAAATGTGTTTAAGAAACCTTTATTGCGGTTTAAAGGTTATATTATTAAACACTTTCTGCATTTGCCCCAAATAAAAATTCCCATCAAAGATGTCATTGATCTCTCAAGTCTCACCAATTTAACCAAACTTACTTAGATTCTAAACCAAAACAATTTACGCCTTATTCGTTTCACATAAGACTTGTAATAAATGCACTATAACTTTGTAGATGTAACCCTCCCACATCGCATAGATCCCTAGGGATTAAACTATATACTTTTTATGGCTCAAAACAGCTTCCTTATGCGTACCTAGATCAAAATAACTACAGCTATGAATTTGGAATATATGGCAGGGATTGTCCATAATTTCTATACTTTATGGGACAGTCTGTGGGGGTCGGATGGGATGAACCCTATGCGGGCAATTTTTAGTGTTTTACCTATTTAGCAAAATAATGTAACGTAAGATATTTTTTTTTATTTTTTTTTTATTTTAGTAGTACATATAATTATTCCGAATAAATGTAATATATCTAGCGTAATACAGTGAACATGGATGGATAGATCATTCTCTGTAGATCCCTTTCCTGGATCCATAATGAACCCAGATTTTTTTCTCAAATATCTGGGGGGTAAGAATGGGGCTAGCGAGAATTTAAATTACCCGACTCCCGAAAGGTAATCTAAAATTAAATACTTTTTCACTATTAGAAAATAAAATAGTCATTAATTGATGTGAAAAAATGCCTCCTTAAACAAATGAAAAATTAGAAAATGAGAAAATAGTAATATGAGGAAATAGAGAAAATACTACTACCTGTTGAAATTATTAGTTAAAAAATTAATCAAACAGTATAATACGCGCTTGTTGTGTAAAACAGAACGTGCCATCCAAAGGGTGCAGAATGCCTGCGCGCGGTTCTGTTATAAGATACCAAAAAGGGCTCACATCACTCCGTACCTAAACGAACGCGGAGTGCTGAATATGAAGGCGCGGCGCGAGCTGCACGCAGCGTGTCTCGTGCAGAATGTCATATATGGTAAGGATCCCTGCTATCTCTTTGACAAATTTGTATGGGTTAGAGATACTCACACCCGGAATACACGTAGTCGGTATAAGGATTTATTGGCAATCCCTAGGCATCAAACTGCAGGCTTCAGGGGCGGTTTCAAATATACAGCTGCAAAAATATGGAATACTCTGCCCCCACCGTTAAGAAAGAAGATGTGTCGTCAAACTTTTAAGAAAAAACTTAAACTTATTCTAACTGAAAGACAAAAAAGTAATATATATCACAAGAGCAAACCATATAAAAGTCAGCTTAGTATTTGAAGCGGCTCATGACACCTGTAGAACATCCACCTACGCGGCACACACTTTCTCATACTCACACACATACATACACCCTCTCTTACACCACACACACTCTTCATTCATTCATTTTTCATTCATCACACACAGACACACGCTCAGGGCTTTTTTTTTGTTATTATTGTAGTTGTTTTGGTTAAAACTTGTGTTATTTGTAGTTCATTGCTAATTTAATCTAAATGCCGTTATAATGTATGAGATATATATATATTTATCAATCTATTTATTATTTTGGACTATTGTTATCTTAACTTACCTACTATATTTACCTACTTGTATACTATATTTATATACTTATATTATAATTATTATTTAAGTACCCTCGATGACATGTATGTATATTCATAGGTAAGACGGTGGGGGCTGAAAACCAGTGCTGGTGATTGACTTCATCAGTGAAGTCATCGCCAGCAGATACTGAGTCCCTCGCCCATTGCCACTCGTACTGGTTAATCACCGGCCGCTAGTCGGAACAAGACGCTCCAGCTCTGCTTGGTCGGGCATGTGTGTTATTTAAGTTACTGTTACTTATGTAAAATTTTATGTGGCAATAAATGGATTTATTATTATTATTATTATTATTATAGTATATGCGGCTCTCAGCGAGAGCTACATATTTGTGCCGTTTGGTGTAGAGACCATGGGGCCATGGGGACCAGAGGCGCGACGACTGTTCAAGGAACTGTCGTCGCGCCTCATTGACTCGTCGGGTGACCAAAGGGCTGGCGCTTACCTCGGCCAGCGTATATCGCTGGCTATACAACGAGGTAACGTCGCCAGCCTTTTGGGCATGGTAGCGAATTGGCGTCCATTTTTTATTTATAAGTATTTTTATTAAATCCTGTACCGTATATCGATCTTAACAATAAAAATAATCAAACGGTGAAAAAAAAAAACAGTATAGGCAATTGGAAATCAGGAATTAGAAAGAGACTGATGCAATAGAACATACCTACTATGTAACGTTATAGCTCTACCTGCAAGCTACTTACTTCAAAACGAAGAGGAAATCCTATGGTATGGACAGTGATGTTTATAAATATCAAAAAGTTAGTCGATTAAAAGCAAATGTTGCCGGAGATCTTGATCTTGCCATAAAATTATGGGCGACGGGTGTCATGATCATAAACACCATTGAACAAGCAACACTATAAAAATATTATAGGACAGACTTGCTATGAAGATCAAGGTCTTTAGAGGCAGGCTGACAAAGTAGAAGAAGTACTTCGAAGACAGGAATAAGTACACAGGGGGCCTCAATAAGGTTGTGATTTTCTCAAAAACTACTGGACCGAATTTAAGAATTAATTTACAGTTACATAGTTTTAACTTTTATCTATCAGACAGTGAAATAATTTTTGCACTAGGTCAAGTAGTTTTTGAGAGGTTCTCTTGAAAATAGCGGGGAACGACGGTTGCGAAATTATTTGATAATTTTCCTTTTAATGTCTACATGGACTATTTTGTGTTTAATATCACGTTAAATTAATCAGAAAATGTTCGCGAATGACAAGTACGGTGAAGTTATTGGATTATTTATGCCAGATCTGAAGTTTCAAGCTTTTATCAAGAGTTCCCGCTACAAGCTCGGGAGTGAACGTGACTGTCGAGCTGCTTCGTCCAGAGCGATGACGCTACGGCGTCTCCTCTGGATGAAGACATGAAGACGCGGCTACCCAGGGTGAAGACGCTACTGGAGGAAGATAGAAGACTATTGAATATGTGACGTTACCTCGTTGTATAGCCAGCGATATACGCTGGCCGAGGTAAGCGCCAGCCCTTTGGTCACCCGACGAGTCAATTAGGCGCGACGACAGTTCCTTGAATAGTCGCCGCGCCTCTGGTCCCCATGGCCCCATGGTCTCTACACTAAACGGTGCAAATTTTAAAGTTAATTTCAATATCAAATTCACGAAATATCTCAAATACTTCTAGTATCCCACCGTCATAGCACGTTGTCAAGTGCCATCTGCTGATTGGCACTATTCCATCTCGTCCCGTCTCGCCGTAGCCAAGTGGCACCGCGATTTATACTGACAACTCCGCAGACGGTCTTCATGGCTATATATCGCGATGAACACCATAACACAAGACCCAAAAACCTGCGGCCTAAACATAGATTAGACCTTCCAAAATGTAACCTAAAAAAATACAAATCGAGTCCATATATTATGGCAATTAGAATATATGACCATATTCCAAAACAAATAAAAATGGAAGACAAATTAAATGTATTTTTAGCAAAATTAAAACAATACTTGATACAAAAAAGTTTTTATGATATGACAGAGTTCTTTGAAAATCCTTAAAATGTATTAAAAATTATTTACACAATACTTAATTGATTTGCAAAGATTTTCCATTATTTACAATATATTATTATTATTATTTAACTATCTACATTTATCCTGTACAAATCTTAAATTTTAACCATTTACAATTTAATTAATTTACAATTTTATTAAGTACAATTAATTTATACAAATTTTAAATTTAATGAAGTTATTTACAGTTTTAATATTATACTTTACAATTATATTTTGTGATAGAAATAGGTACTAGGATTTGCATGCTAACTTTAGAATAGTTTTTGTTTAGTATATAAGTTTAAATTATGTTGCATTGCCCTGACAGGGTTCATGTTGAGTACTGGATTTTTATGTAACACCTAGAATTAACCACATGATCGCAATAAAACATTTTGACTTTGACTTTGAATGAGTCAATGCGGCGTCTATTGAAACTGTCGGTATAATTGCCGGCTTCAACAATATAAGTGAGTGATATCCGTTTATATACAGGACCTTGAATATATTCGACAAATTGAAACTGAGGGTTGTACTTATGATAAACATTAAATTGTTTTTTTTAGTAAATGAAAACTGCAAAAAAATTTCACTAAGCCCGTCACAAATCACACAATGACCTTAAAAATGACCAAATTCAAGAAATCGTTGGAAGAAATTAAAAATACCTTAAAATTAAAAATAACTCGAAAGCACAGTAACGATGCACATCAAATGCTATAATATATATAAAATATTGTGAAATTCTAATTTGTGTCCAGTTGGTGACAACGAAGCGATAAATTCAAGTTTAAGGGCCTTCATAGAGCCAACTAGCGCCGCCAATCTTAAAAAAATAATATCTTCCAATATAATCAATTTTATTAAAAAAGCTATGTACATAATGTTTATTACGATAAATACTATTTTTTAAATGCTTATTTATAACTTGATTCAATGTCGGTAAGTTGTAGTTCGCATAATTGCGAAAACCGTTTTTGGCACATTTGTGAACTACAACTAAGCTTGTCGCAATTATGCCATTGAAAAATAGTATTTATCGTAATAAACATTTTGTAAATAGCTTTTTTAATAAAATTTACTATATTGGAAGATATGATTTTTTATAAAATTGGCGGCGCTAGTTGGTTCTATGAGTGCATTCTATACAGTAGACCAAATACATTATTCTGTGAAAATGACAATGCCAGATTCTGCCCCACCATCAACCGCAAGTTGTACAAGATAACGAATAAATGTAATTTTGTACAAGTTGCGATTCGAAAAAAAACAGCTTAATTAAAAATTCAGAAAATAGTAAGAAATCGAAGCGATTTATTCATTGTTTTTGTTATTCTTCTATAGGAGTTGCGAGAGTAGTAGAAAATGATACTGATTATGCAATATGAAACCTGTAATAAGTCCCCAACAAAATGATAGGTACAGTTTAAATGGTCACGTAGTTTTGTAGGTGGGGCAAAGCTCCATTGAAATGTGGCAATGTCTTTTCTGTAAGCAACCTGCGTCAAGTGCTTTACAATGTTTTTGGTCTGTCTCGAGACAGTTTTCTCTCTAGATTATACGATATTATTGTATGAGCGACTAGTTTATTGAATATCGTACTTGGACGATAATCTCGTTGCATACTAATCACACGCAATGCCAATAATTATGCACATTTGTATGATAGTTTAATTTAAAACACGTTGACGTAATGAAGTCGCTGATACGCTGTTGATTATTAAAAGTAAGTGTTTCGGATTGCGTTTTATGATGTACTAGAACTTATTCTGTCTCCTGTTTGGGTTACCCGTTAGCATTTATTTTAATATTATGTCTTCATAAGGGTTCCGTGCCTCAAAGGGAAAAAAGGAACCCTTATAGGATCACTTTGTTGTCCGTCCGTCCATCTGTCTGTCTATCAAGACCTATATCTCTGTATTAATTTCAACTTGATCCGTTCTCGCGTTTCTGCGCTATAGGACGGACGGACGGACGGAAAACAAAGTGATCCTAGAAGGGTTCCTTTTTTCCCTTTGAGGCACGGAACCCTAATGAAGACGTAATACTAAAATAAAGGCTAACGGGTGACGCAAACACGAGGCAAAATAAGTTCTACATCATAAAACGCAAGGTATTTTCCTTTTGAAGCACGGAGCCCTGAAAATATTAAAAATCTCGTCGTGAAATAAAGGCGTTTTTAAACAAAGCTTTTTTCCGAAGTTCGTAAACGTCTCTCGATCTACCATGCAATTCCCTTTATAAAGACTTAAACTCTCGCCTCCGTTTCGTATCGAACGTTCGTAGTGATAAATGGTAATTAAAGCCTGTATACATTCAAGATCAAGTGGAACCAGTCGTGGACAAGTGAAAATAAACCTAGTAGACGCAGCAAATTACGTCCAATTCGTTATTAATAGGGTGGAAACGTGCGCCTGGCGACACGCGAGCTTTGTGCGTACGCGCATCTTAGGGCGTACACCGAAAGAAAAGATTAGCTGTGCTTGTATTCGCAATTGCAGCTACAACCGTTACACACAGCCAAGTGTTTTGCTAACTATTTGTTTTCTTGGCTAGTTTGATTGGTTATTGTTTACAATTAATTATTTTTGGAACGCAATAATACATATTATTATTAAAGGTTTCAGGAAATGTAAAAGCACATCAACTTTTCAGTTAATTATTAAAGTAATTAAATGTCTAGATGACAAAATTTCAGTAACGGTCTTGTTTAAGGATATGAGCAAGGCTTTTGATTTTGTGTATCACCAGCGTCTGCTTGTATGGAATATGCGATACACGGACCCGCTTACGAGTGGCTAAAATCATACTTATACCATCGACAGATATGTGTGGAGGTCTCAAGTTATTGCCTATTAAGAGTGTCAAAAAGTTTAGATTATCTTATATGTAATTAATAATTATGGAGTCTCTTAGGGCAGTATCTTGGGACCTATGTTGTTTCTCGCTTATTACGATTGTGTTTTGTTCGCCACCATAATTATAAAAGGTAATGATTTGGATGCATATGAGCGGGAAATGAATGATACAGTTAAGAAAACAATAAACTGGCTGAGTTCTAATAGCCTAAAACTATAAAAAAAGATGACTGGATTTATGGCACAGTACTTAGTAGGTATTCTTTACATTATAAAGTTACATTACATAATATTTTCTAAAGAGACATGAAACCATCAACCGTTTGCCATGTTTCGCTAATTTTATTAGTTTTTTCCTGCTTTATTTTTGCATTCATCAACACTGCCATTAGCCGGCCGATAAAACCAACAATATCGATAAGATTGACGCATTTTTAACAAGACAAGCCTTCTTGCAATATGCATGCGGCGACTCTGGAAGGATGTCCGTAATCACGCGTCTCAAGCATAGCCACCATAACTCCGCTAGGGTTGCGTGTATCCATAATTTGATTGACGAATAAATAATGCAAAAAATTTACAGCAGTGGGATGACTTAAAATGGTGTCCGGGGTCACCCTATTGTATTTTTAATAATTTCATTCTTGTGTTTGTTTTGTACTCACTAACATTAGCTTGTAAGTCATTTTATTTTATTATATTTTACTAACATCTGTGGACCCTGTCCGGAATAAACAATTATTATTTTATTTATTTATTTTTTAACAGTACCTATACTGGGATTTCCTGTGATATTAGGCTCAGAGATATGCACGTAAACGATCAGAAGTTTATACCAAGTTTCGGATAGAAATGTTTTATCTTAGATACAGTTGCAAGCACCAGAAAATTTCATACTAAGCAACTCTTATAAAGTACGTATTTAAATATTAAGTTATATCATAATAATTATGTAAATGGACCACACTCACTTGTTTGATTGAAACCAAGCCAAATGTTTAGACCGACAGTTTCATCCGATTCCGACGGTTGACGAGGCAATTCGCCCTAAAATCGATCGAAACCACAAATTACTAAGAGGATATTCTAGTCGAAACTGTCGGTCTAACAGAGGTTCTAAAACTTGTTTCGTCTACCACTTTGAAAATCAATTATTTTTTAGCGCCTTCATTTTTTTACTTTACCACAATTTAAAAACTACAATGACATTTATTACTTTAATTTTAATTTGTGATGTAATAGGTCTGGAGTTTAAACTTACATTCTAAAATAATTCTGGAGCCCTTACCGCCCCCTCTAGACCTCCAAGGCCCACAAGTGGGTGTTATTGCCCACTTTGAGAAAGATAGGACTCTAAACAAACAAGCGAGTTTATTATTGCATAATTGTAGTAATTGAATACTTCTCTTCTCACTATAGTTTTATTTAATTCTAAAATACGCTATTCTAATATTATAATATGTATTATTACAGTTAACTGCGCTAACTATACATATACGAGTATAATTCCACTTTCTAGATTGATTTATATGAGCACTTAAAACATTATATAAAAGAGCTGCCGTTATTAAATATCTCGCGTTGACAATGATATAATTTCTAAACAAAGTAGCTTCTAGTTATTTGATGTACACTCGACACCACATCACTGTAGTTCGATTCCAACTCATAAAGTTCAGACAATACGGTTCAAAATATTACATAAGATACTCCTCGGCTCTGCTTGTCATATTAATACAATGTTGCAACTATGTTTATGATGGACTAAAGCTAAAATGTAAATTAATCTTTGCTGATCTAAAAACAAAGGTTGATTTCATTATTATTATTCAGCAGCAAATTGAGCTCAACCATGTTAATTATATTTTAATTAACTCTGAATTGTTACTGGTGGTTAAATTATAACAAAACTAATGAACTAAGCCAAAGTCACAACATTTAATTAAACTTTTCACGGAATAAATCGACAGCCCTAGTTAATATTAAACGCGTCGTGGGACATTATCGCGGGAATAATTGCGGGCCGCACCCGCACCCCTGGCCCGCGCAGCCCTGGCCCGCGGCCCGCAACGATTGGAGACTGCGGCCCGACAGTTTGTTTTACCATACGTGCAGTTATGCCTGCTTATTACCGCACGATGTTAAGGCGAATTAAAATGACAGGTAGAAAGAGCTCATTCAATTCAAGAGGGTCTTATACATCAAGGGCCTTCCATGAGCCAACTAGCGTCGCCAATCTTGAAAAAATAATATCTTCCAATTAATTTGATTAAAAAAGCTATTTACGAAATATTTATTACGATAAATACTATTTTTTTAATGCTTATTTATAACGTGATTCAATGTCGGTAAGTTGTAGTTCGCATAATTGCGAAAAACGGCCGTTTTTGGCACATTTGTGAACTACAACTTAGCTTGTCGCAATTATGCCATGTATTGTATATATTGATAAATAGTATTAATCCTAATAAACATTTTGTAAATAGCTTTTTTAATAAAATTTATCAAATTGGAAGATATTATTTTTTTAAGATTGGCGGCGCTAGTTGGCTCATGGAAGGCTTTTATTTTTCATATTTTGTGAACGATTTTGTGGGGGAGAATGGGAAAATTTCATATTCTCCCCCGAATCATTTTATTATAAAATTCACCGCACTCTATGGGGAGAGTTTCAAATATACAGAAAACATTAATGTATGAATGTAAATATTGTAGAAACGAAAAAAACTATGACCGATATAAACCGTCTGTCGAGCTGTAAAAAAAATCCAGAGTAAAATTATTATTTCATTTAGACTATTGTCAAAACACATAATACAAAACGTCTAATCAACACATGTCCGCAATATCGTGTCTGTTAGTATCTTACTTTACAAATCGTCCAAAAACCACAGACCTATCTCTTCTCTATTTTTTGTTAGTAGCGAAGATTCTACGTAAATTGGAGATGGTTTTTCAGCAATAAAACGTCTGGCAATGAGCCCAATGAACTAACAAACCGCAAAGACACGAAAGATTAAAAATTCGAGTACGAATGTACTGACTAACCTCAAAGTTCTGAGATTTTACAAAACCTACGCAAGCGTGGAGCTTCGTGGAAACTGTGCGTAGGTAACACAATAATGTTACCTTATTTTAGTTGTACTCTGCTAACAACTGTTGTATTATCTTACGTACTAGACTGAAAATATTTGAGGTTTCCACTCGTCCCCTGAACTGTTATTTTGTTTTAATAATTTATATTTCATCGCGCTCTACTATTTTAGAGATTTCTTTTCGACCCCTGTGGTTGTGCTGCAGTCGCGTACTAAAGGCAAAAATAAATAAATAAAGTAAATAGGTATAATCATATTTATTTCACATCACAGATAATTAGTATCAAAAATAAGTTTTATTGACAATCAGTCTTTTAGAAAAAACGTTTCGTCGGGGTCTGGTAAAATTAGAAATGCTATTTGTTGCCGAACATGAATAGTCATTTTAATTTATCAACGATACAATATAATTTTCATAATACATATTTTTTAATTAATTTCGTTAAAGTTTTGTTCACAAATGTACTGTGTCAGCGCTATTTATGTAAAAATATGTCTGGTTGTCTATCAGGGAACCAAAAAGTACCTGAGCAGGGGACGAGTAGGTACCTTAAAAATAAATTAATATTGTCTCGTCTCCTGCCGGGGGACCAATGGGCACCTATATAGGGGCCGAATCTACAACTTTTAATCCGAGGGACGAATATTAAGGGACCAATGGGTTCTGACCCCCTAGACTACCTCTCCACTGCATAGAAAGCCAGAGCTGCCGCCGCCTGCACCCCGCACGCATGTGGGTGAGTGGGTACCCTCATGCGTGCGTGCAGGTGGCGGCAGCTCTGGCTTTCTATGCAGTGGAGAGGAGAAGCGGCAATTGTCTTCAAATGTTCCACTGAACCACCGTTAACAACACACAGTATTATTGCACGTTTTAACCACAGAACCGAGTAATTAGTTTCCGAATATTTCTAGATTTTTTTTTCGGCTAGGTGTCCTTGAATTCATTAGACAAATTGAAACTGGGGGTTGTACTCATGATAAATATGAAATTGGTATTTTTTTAGTAAATCGAAGCTGTAAAAAAATGAACTAAGTACGTCACAAGTCATACAATAACCTTAGAAATTACCATTAGGTCAAATTCCAGTGAAATAAATCGCGCTGATTTTAAACCAACAAAACCAGACTTAGTCCTTGCGCAGAATGTAACCAACATCGATGATGTTCGAGCTATAACTGCACTGTCTTCAAATCATCTTCCTATTTTTGTAACAGTTGGAGGTACTTTCAGTCGGAAACCATTATCTAAATATTACCGTTTTCATGATGCTAACTGGAATGGTTACCGCTCCTCGCTAGATGATAATATCATTCTCTCTTCTAAAGCCTTTAAAACAGAGAGAGATATCGATACTGCAACTGATCATCTACTACACAGCATTATTGAGGCACGTTCCTACTGGCATTTTGCGAGCTAATATGTTAACATTACCTCATCGTGTAAAGAAGTTAATAAGATACAAAAATTATCTCCGCCGTAGGGAACATCGTACGCTAAATAAAGATGATAAAATTCATATTCGTTCTTTAGTAAATTCTCTTCAATACACCATACAATCTGAAATTAAAGCGCATCAAGACAAGATATGGAATAATAAACTGGCAAAGGTTGACAATCCCAGATCTGACCTATGGCGTTTAGTAAAATCACTCAAACCCAAGTCCACAACCATACCTCCCTTTAAATTTAAGAATGGCAAAACCACTTCCAACACTAAAGATCAATGTGATGCATTGGCATGTGCGTTTCGCGACAATATGAGTCTCACAAACGGCTGGTTTAGCGAGGATCTCGAGGACGATGTTCAACGTTCTATAACCAAGCTGAAAAATTACAAAATTCTCGATCTTCCTCAGCCCACGCGGCCCATTGAGATACGGAAATCTCTGCGCATACTAAAACCACGTAAATCACCAGGCGAAGATGGCGTACATAACTTGCTACTCAAGAATCTGTCCCAAAAAGCTGTCGTGTACATAACTAAAATATTCAACGGGTGCTTATTCTTAGGTTACTTTCCGCACATTTGGAAAACGGCCAAGGTTATTGCATTGAAAAAACCAGGTAAAGATGAAACTACACCCAGCAGTTACTGTCCCATAAGTCTCCTTCCAGCTCTTGGCAAATTATTCGAATCAGTTATCTACAATCGACTACAGTCAGCATCTAAACATATATTGATCAATGAGCAATTTGGATTTCGATCTTCGCATTCCACAACTCATCAGCTCGCTAGGGTATCTGAGCACATCTCCCATCATCTTAACCTTAACCAGTCGACGGGAATGTTTCTCCTAGATATCGAGAAAGCTTTTGACACCGTTTGGCATGAGGGTCTGTTGCATAAGCTTATGTCGTTAAATATTCCCTTGTACCTAGTGAAACTCATACATTCTTATCTCAGTAATCGACAGTTTCTAGTGCACATAGATAATGTCAAATCCTCGCGCCAAGCGGTGCCAGCTGGTGTTCCTCAAGGATCTATCCTCGGACCCTATTTATTTCTGCTGTATATTAACGACATACCCATACAGACACGTACAAGCCTCGCATGCTTCGCAGATGACACGGCGTCTTACACGTCGTCTGATGACGTTGATTTGATTATTGGTCGACTGCAATTATCGCTTGATTTGCTCCACTCATACTTCACAAGTTGGAAACTAAAACTAAACGAGGCAAAGACTGAGGCAATATTGTTTACTCGTCATCGCAAAGTTCCCAAGAGAGTCCTCAAGATAGCAGGTCATGGTATCCCATGGAGCAATTCTACTCGCTACCTGGGTGTTACAATGGATAACAAATTGAACTGGGCAAAACACGTGTCAAACTTGCGTACTAAAGGTGCACAGGCTCTTGGTTCACTGAGCCCTATCTTAAATCGAAGAAGCAATCTTAGTCCGGAAACAAAACTAAGGATATACACAACTCTCGTCCGACCGTGTATTACTTATGCCTGCCCTGTGTGGAGTAGCACATGTCTAACCAACTATAAACTACTTCAAGTAATCCAAAATAAGGCTGTGAAAATAGCATATAACACACCTTTTAAAACCAATTTACGCAAACTTCAAATTATAATTAATCTTCCCCTTATTAAGCAATTTATTCACAAACAAATGTGTAATTTCTATTCCAAAAGTAAACTAAATTGTAATAAGTTGATTTCAAATATTGGCCAAACACGTATCACTGATTTACCATATATCGACAGGTACGGTACCTACCGTTTACCGCATCACTATCTATTGTACTCGCCTAGCAACGAGGATGCACAATGAGCACCGGCCGTGCAGCGGTCCCGACCCGCCGTATCGTTACCCCTCTCTCGTCCCAATGTGACGAGACTGCGGGGGACAAGGCGTCTCGCGGTTCACTGGTGCTAATAGCAATTAATTTTATTTTTGTAATTGAAGGTAATTTTATGCTCGTGTTGGTTGTCAACTTACGAAATCGTATATTGTACCCAATGATGATACAAGTTTTCTTTAATTATTAATGTATAATAATTGTTTTTATTATACATTAAAGCTCTATAAATAAGAACATGATACAAGTAAAATTAGAACAATAATTTCGCAAACAAAAATTACGACAAGAACTGAACTAATAGTTTTTATAACAATATAATGTTAAAGAGTCTCCAAATACCAATTGTTAGAAAACTTGTAAAGGTGCTATCAGCCTAATAAAGTGTAGTTTTTATTATTATTATGTCTATCATTATAACTTTGTTAATTAAGTGTTATTTTGTTATTATAACTAAAATCATGCATAATAAAGAATTTTTAAATCAAAAAAATCAATCAGTGAAATAAATCGTTGCAAAAAATTTAAAATACTTTAAAATGTAAAAAAAAAACTCCAAAGCACATCAAATTAAAAAAAAATAGTTTTTAATTTTTCCCCAAATTGTTTAATTTACTTAAACGATGTGCAGAATTAATATATGTCCCAAGCATTTACCTAGTCTAGGCACAGCAGATTCTGGGACTGTATCATGTTATATTTCATCTTTAACATTTACACAAATCTTCAGTATAAATCATTCTTCATCGTTCGTTGGTCTACGATACCGTTTGCTACTTTAGTCAAAACATACCTACTTACCAGTCACTCTATCTTTATCGTTTAACTTTTGCTTCTTTTATACATTTATATTTAAGTCTTTTTATTGAATAAAACCTCTCTTCTATCTGCAATTGCCCATGAAGCGAGCACCTTTCATAATTTCATATACTACCTAATATAATATACAACTTTACTGTGTACAATCGACAGCAGATCAATGGTAACTTGCAGTACGATTTCAAGTCTTACGTCGCAAATAATGAGAACTGTCAAAAGTAAAAAGTGTTACCATTGATCTGCTGTCGACTGTATAACCAAAGAATGATTTAATACCATTTTAATCGTTCTTAAGTAATCGTCCAGTGTGTGATATGAGTAATATTTTTAGCCTAGCCTAAGTTTTATAAATGTTTCCTTGTCTAGTAATACCTACGTGACGAAATTATCACCACGAACGTAGGTACGGTGGAACACAGAGAAAGGTGTACAGGAGAGTTTTTAAAGTTGAGATTATCTCAAAAATTACTTGAAATATTTCAAAAATTATTTCACTGTTTGATAGACAAAAGTGAAAACTATGTAACTGTAAAATAATTATTAAATTCGGTCCAGTAGTTTTTGAGATAATCTCAACCTTATTGAGGCCCCCTGTATACTTATCTCTGTCTTCTTTGTGAAACTATAATATTAGGTCGACTGCAATTATGCGATTTTTATCTAAGTAAAAAGTACAGGGTGTACTACTACTACTAAAAATAACTAGAATAAGGGGTACAAGACGAAGAGTGCGAGGAATAGAATGTGAAGATGGAGCTGGTATGTCGACGGGGGGCCTCCTGTATACTTATCTCTGTCGTCGACTGTACTCTCCCATGAATTATTAACTAACTTTGCAAAGTCGCCAATTTTTACAATAACTACACCAAAACATGTAACCACCGTGTCAGTAGTTGGGAACGATCAAGTCGTCGATATAAAAAGCGAGCAAGAAACGATTTCAGTGCGGAATTCTATTGTGGTTGTATAAATAGCGACAGTCGTACCTACATGTTGGTTACTGAAATAACGGCGTGCTATTTGAAGATGTCTATCACATGATAGCTAAAGTTAGTCTTAAGACAACAGAACAGAACGTAAATCAGTCATTATTAACAGCCGATCGCGTCCCACTGAGGGGCGTAGGTTTTCCTTGACAACTAGATTTTCTAGCATTTTCTTTCGATCATTTTATTGCACGTGAATACATTGGTATATTTTTGCATTACGTCAATTTTTTGAAATCACATTTATACAACTTTTTTGCTGACAGTTGGGTGAGTGTAGTGAGAGCGTGTGCTAGGTATTGTGATAAGAACTATAAATTGCATTTGTCTATTGTATAATTAATATTCTAAGCCCTTATGTACTTGCGTTATTTGATATATAATGTAAGTAAGTATGACTGTCCTACGACTTGGGGCAACCCATTATGTTGGACAAAATTTGTAATAAATAATAAAATAAGTTTTCCTTCGCAACTTGAAATCTTCGTGTCATGAAAGGTACTGAAGGATGATTAAGAAGGATGTGTCGTCATTCTCTTTTTCAATATCAATATTTTTAGAGGTTTACCTACATCGAATAAATATTGCTCAAGAATGTGAATTATTAATCCAAATATTGTAATGAAGCATTTCAAAAATTATTGTAATAAAACTAATAAAAACGTAGAATTTGTATTCCCATTCGGTTCCAAAGAACCGCGTCGACTCTTAGATTGTCGATAACATTTCTGCATGAGTAGCGACATTTCTTGAATATTCATGTTGTGTGGCGATGTCTTTGTAGTTTTTTATAATTTATTGGCCATGTCTTCCTTGTAGTTTTGTTTCTTGGTTTAGTTTTATCGCTTGTCTGTGTCTACAAAATTAGTCAAGATCTTATTAGATGTCTTTATTGTTTTTTTATATCATCATCATCATCAGTCTATTTATATTGCCCCACTGCTCGGACACAGACCTTCCCTTACATCGAGGGAGCTGGGGCCATGATCCATCACGGGCCCACTGCGGATTGACGGATTTCACATGCCTTAGATTTTTTTCCTTCTACGGCATGCAGGTTTCATCACGATGTTTTTCCTTCACGGTTTTGAGAGCAATCGATAAATGTAGTCGAAAAAAACGGGGATAACTCATTGGTACATGGCTGCCCTGGCTCGGAATCGAACCTGGGACCTCCGTATCGCAAGTCCATTGACCTAACCACTGAGCCACCGAGCTCTCTGTTTTTTTCTGTAACAAAGGTTTCGATTTCAGGTCTTTGGTGAGTTCCAACGTTAACTTTATCAATCAAACAGACTTTACATGTGTTGTATTATTATATCTATCTCTTTCCTCATTCTTTACTGTGGTCCAGTAAGTTTCAAAGTCTTCATCAACTTGGTCAGTCTTCAACTTTTCATCGAGTTATTTTGGACTGTGCAGTGTGCACCCATGATATATTTGTAATTATAAATATCATTGTCCAATGTTGTTTTAAATATTGCACATATTGCACTACTCAGATTTTGATAGGTTCATTTCAGATTTTGATAGTAATTTCACTTTAGCATTTTACATTTAAACATAAACCTTTTGAGTTAGTGTAGTGTAGTGAAAACAATTCGTAGTGATAGTGCGCGAATGTAAGACACGTGAACAAAGCGATCGCCCTTAATAAACTCTTAATGTTGTTGGACTCTTAGATAAGTGTCAATTTATAGAAATTTAGGTCAAAATCAAATAACTTATTAGTCTTATTGTATTTAGGCTAGATCGTAATGTGAATATATGGCACTTTATTAAAAAAAAAACATCTTAAACATTTAGAATTTTAGGCAATATGCATTATCCAATATTTTAAAACTTCATTAGAAACTGTCGGTCTAATTGCCGACTTCAAAAATATAAGTGAGTGATATCCGTTTATATATAATAATTCATTTTTTTATATATTCAGTAATTATTTTATAATACTAAAAACTTAATCGAATAAGCCCCCTCTGATCGTTCCCGATGCAAAGGTGGCCATAATACCAGCAGCGTTACCGCGCTGTGTGGGTATGGACAGCCTTTGCATCAGGAACGATTCAGAGCGAGGCCCGAGACCGAGGTCCCGCATTCGCCGCCCAATGCCACGCACAAACTCCCTGGCCTCCGCTCCCCAAGGACCCGCTGTCTCAACCATAATTCATTAGAACATGATGAAAAAATTCTTGCCGTGATTTTTTCATAATATTCTAATTTGTTCACCGAGCATAGATAATGCGTAATACAAATTCTGAGATTTTAAAACTTTATTTTCTATTTTCATTGTGGACGTGAGCTGATGAATATTTACTTTGCTTTCATAGGTACTTTAATAGTTATTAAATTCTTCTCGGCATTCTCGATCATTCCTGGTATTAATAACTATAGTATTTGAACGGACGGCGCGATCTAAATATGCGCATAATTATCAAATTAGTTCAGTTTCGCTACAATAATTCAAAGTAAATATTTCGTAGTATCGATTATATGCTCGCTAATTGGTCGTTAGATCGAATTTATAGTTTACACATTTGTATAAGGTACGGTCGAAGACAGAGAAAGGCGTACAGTAGAGTTTTTAAGAGCCTTCCATGAGCCAACTAGCGCCGCCAATCTTAAAAAAATAATGGCTTCCAATATAATCAATGTTGTTAAAAAAGCTATTTACGAAATGTTTATTACGATAAAAACTATTTTTGAAATGCTTATTTATAACGTGATTCAATGTCGGTAAATTGTAGTTCGCATAATTGCGAAAAACGGCCGTTATTGGCACATTTGTGAACTACAACTTAGCTTGTCGCAATTATGTCAGGTATTGTATATTGAAAAATAGTATTCATCCTAACAAACATTTTGTGAATAGCTTTTTTAATGAAATTGATTAAATTGGAATACATTATTATTTCAAGATTGGCGGCGCTAGTTGGCTCATGGAAGGCCCTTAAGGATGCGATTTTCTCTAACACTACTTGACCTGTTGCAAAAATTCTTTCACTGTTTGATAGATAAAAGTAAAAACTATGTAACTGTAAAAGAATTATTAAATACGGTCCAGTAGTTTTTGAGAAAATCACAACCTTATTGAGGCCCCCTGTATACTCATCTCTGTCTTCTTTGTGAAACTATAATATTAGGTCGACTGATTACAATTATGCGATGTTGTTTTGATCAACGACGAGCGTCTCAGTGGTGTCTAAATAATCTTAGTTCCTAAAATTGTGTTTTTATTATTTTGAATATACTTCTCTTCTTCTTCTTCTTCAGCATACAGCAGCCCACTCCTAGGCATATGCCTCTCCATGAATCCTCCATGTGGCCCGATCCCAAGGTTGTCTGGTCCACACCGAGCCAGAAACCCTCTTGATGTCGTCGGACCATCTGGCCGGTGGTCTGCCCACGCTTCTTCTACCCGTCCGGGGTCTCCACATTAGAACGCACTTACTCCAGCGACCATCGTTTCGGCGACAGAGGTCGCGCCCAGTCCCTTCAGTTTTGACACTCGTTTGCCGATGTCGGTGACACGGGTACGTAGTCGGATGGTCTCATGTCTCACTCTGTCGCTTAGGGATATACCGAGCATCGTGCGTTCCATGCTTCTTTGTGCTACCTTCAATCTGTGCACCATTCCGGATTATTTTGAATATACTTAATTACAGCTAAAAAATCTTTGTTCAAGTTATCTTGAAATTATCGCAGCGCATGGGCGCTGTCTATGTGCGGTACAAAATACGCCCGATGCATTTTGTATGTAACAACGAATTTTAATATTTGTGGATTTTTACAAGAAAAATGACAATGCCAGATTCTGCCCCACCGTCAACCACAAGATGTACAAGATAACGAATAAATGTAAAAATATCTACGTTTTTTATTAAAATTATTGGTTTAAAACAAAGTCTTGTACTTACATCTAGCGAGTCGAAAAAAACCGCCTAATTAAGAATTCAGAAAATATTAAGAAATCGAAGCGAATTATTCATTGTTTTTGTTATTCTTATTGTATAGAAGTTGCGAGAGTAGTAGAAAATGATACTGATTATGATAAACCTGTAATAAGTCCCCAACAAAATGATAGGTACAGTTTAAGTGGCCACGTAGTTTTGTAGGTGGGGCAAAGCTCCATTGAAATGTGGCAATGTCATTTAGGTATACGTTGATTTGAGTAAGTACCTATCGGAGATCTTTCCATTTGAATTTTGTGTGGCCCAGATCAGTGCAGTCCATATCCACCCACGACGGAGCGTTTGCAATCTAATAAATTCGAATATCAAAATGTTTGAAGTTAATATCGAAATCTTTTGGATCGATAATCCCAAGTTATTGTCGCAGATTAAGTTATAAAGTCACATTAGTCTATATTTGTTGCTGACCGGATCCTTTTATTATGGCAAATTTCAAAATGACTGTTGCGTATTTGGATTAGTTTAAATTACCGCTATAAATAAGTCGCTGGTAACACATTGTTTTTGCATAATCTTCGCGGACTAAAGTTGCATATTATAAAACATACCTACATGTAAGTAGTAAAAAATTACAGCCAGAGGATGATGATGAATGATAATGTCAAAAATATGTCATAATGTAGTTCAACAGTTACCCTAAATATCTTAAGTTTAAGTAAATGATAAATAGAGAATTTTTTTTTTCATCACGGCCGGGATTCGAACCAGGGACCTCACCATTCTGTGGCACGCTCTATTCCAACAGAACCACCGAGATATTCTACCCAGGTCGTGAATTTTGTCTCCATATTCTCGTCTTATGGACGAAATTTTTCGCTATTTATCATTTAGATTTTCGTTTCGCATAGCGCATGTGCAAGAAAATATCAAAGAACCTAAGCTTAAGTACTTAAGTAAGCCTTTGTAACCCTTTTTATAGTTCCAACTAAATAAATTGAATCATTATCGCTGGATAAAACATGGCACGATACTCAATGTGGGCTTTTCACATCCAGACGTAGAGCTTCTAACTGAAGGTGTAGACGAGTTCACGAATGGAGGCCACGAATATAGACTGTGACGACCTCCGATCAGATGAAGAATATAATGATATTGGCTGTATAGGAAGATAATTCGATTTAGTCTGGAGCCCGTCTGGAAACAATGTACGTCCAGCAGTCGATGAATGATGAAGTAGGTACCGTACCTATAACTAGAAGAGGAACTATTAAATCAGAAACTAAATCAGCTTACACAATATTTTCTCAAATCACTATCACCCGCTTCTAAAGTAGCCAACGGGCAACTAAAAGTCGGAGCAATAAAATATATAGTTTATGAATTTCGGTAGGCGTTATTAGTTCTTCGGTGAAAGTTCGTTTAGATACCGAATTCACGAGATATATACCACGTTAATGTGCCTGTCGGGTTTGAAGATAAAACTCTGATAGAATAATATTTTGTGGGTGAATGAGGCCTGTCCAGAGGTGAATGCACTTGGCACGTGAATGTCTGTATCCCTGTGTTTAATTAGGTGATAGATTCGTTTAAACTGTTCTAATTGTCGATTTGGTTATCGTTGATTCTATCTTTGATGTTTTCTTTCACGAATCTTTTGTATTTTGAGTTTGGGTGTAATTTTTTTTTTCTGTGTATGTTATTGTGATTGTGTGTGTGATGAGCTCGGTGGCTCAGTGGTGGGGGTCAATGGACTTGCAATATGGAGGTCCCAGGTTCGATTCCCAGCTAGGGCAGCCATGTACCAATGAGTTATCCTCGGTTTTTTCGACGGAAAAACTTACGTACATTTACCGAGTGCTCTCAAAACGGTGAAGGAAAACATCATGATGAAACCTGCATGTCGTAGAAGAAAAAAATCTAAGGCATGTGAAGTCCGCCAACCCGCACTGGGCCCGCGTGGTGGATTGTGGCCCGAGCTCCCTCGATGTAAGGGAAGGTCTGTGCCCAAGCAGTGGGGCAATATAAATAGACTGATGATGATGTGTGTGATGATGATTTATGCATATTTATTGGTCTAATAAAATTACGTTATAGGTACGAACAACAGCAGATCAATGGTAACACTTGCCGTACGATTTCAACTTTTACGACGCAGATAATAAAGGTCCAATGTCCAAAGTGTTACACTGGATGTGTTCTGGCCTGTGTCTACAGGGTGTAACGTAAAGGGTATATGAAGCAGAAGGGAGGGTGTTCCGTGTAGGTAACTGAACAACTTTTGTTCTACCACTTTTCGAATAAAAATAAATTAATGTCTCATACAAACCGATCAGCTGACCGGTACGAAATGTATGAAAAGTCAAAAAATAAATACGTGAAAATCGAAAAGTTGCAGAACAAAAGTTGTTCAGCTACCGATACTGAACACACTCCCTTCGGTTTCCTACCCTTTACGCTACACCCTGTATATAAAAATAAATTATATTAAAAAAACACGATCATTGTTGCCGCTATAGGGAAGCTATAAGCCCATCAATGATCGAGTTTTGGGTCAGAACCCATCTGTGAATGAACACATCTGCGGAAAAAATTACGTAAGTAGTATTTTACACGACTAGTTTAAATAGCTTATTAAACTTAGATACACAAAGTTTATAATTTTCGGAGCTAGTTTGTAATAATTATTATATATTATAGATTTTTAAAAGTGAATTATAAAAAATATCATAAGACATTTTTCTCATTTCTTGTTCTTGTATTATACCTATTTACTTTATTTATTTATTTTTGCCTTTAGTACGCAACCACAGGGGCCGAAAAAAAATCTCTAAAATAGTAGAGCGCGAGGAAATATTAATTATTAAAAAAGAATAACAGTTCAGGGGACGAGTGTAAACCTCAAATATTTTAGGGGACGAGTGGGCACAGGGTGCGAATTTCAGGAGACCAGTGGGTTCTGACCCGACTTTTCTCGTGATCACGTGTATCGAAGTAGGTACTCGAAGTGATGCATTTGGAAGAAATAAAACAGTCTAATTAAATCGAAAATTTCAATGGGAACAAATTAAACAATCTCTGCAATGGCTAAGGTATGAGTAGGTACAATGAATTTACGTAGGTAAGCCCAGTGCAAAGGGCCTAACATGCGACATAAATGTATTGTAAACCTATTTGTAAGTGAATTTAATGTTTAAGACGAAGTTCAATCGAATACAGCACCTGTTTGTAATAATAATGATGGAATGTGTCCGGTACGCGACTAAAAGAGAGTATGTTATCAATAGTTTAGGTTTATGCAAATTAGATGTAGGTATATTCCACGGCATTTTAGCTGAGCCAACTTCAGGCCCAGCTAAAATGCTGTTCTCGATCTTTTATAAAATTTACGTTAATTTAGAATAGGTACGATGGGATTGGCATCGTCACTTTATGTGTACAAAAATCCCTAAACAATTTGAGAATAAAAAAAAAATACTAATGGATAAAGGAATGGACAGATACCATATCGTATACTACGTTTAGGATTGAATATCGATAGCCGAAGAGCTGTTTACATCAATAAATACACAGACCACTTACCCCATAGACATGAAATCGGTACAAACTTGCAAGCGAAAAATTATGTCAAGCGATAGGCGCTATTAGACGAAGCAGGGGCGGTATATTAAACCAGTTTCTATATCTCAAAGTTACGCGTGTCGCGAAGCTATTTTGCGCTCATGTGCGGGCAGAAACGGTCGCCCTCCTGTTACAGGTCTATGGGGTAAGTGGTCTGTGGATAGATAGCATAGAAGAGCTGTTATACATCTGACTCAGGACAGAGGAAGTATGTCTGAACTGACGACCAATCTACAACTGAAGAGGCACTAACAGAAGGCTCTTTTTATGCGAAAGTAACTGTTTAATTATCTACAGCTTTTGGTCTTAATACACTAAAATAACAGATTATCTGTGGTTGTCATTGGTCTCCTATAAACAACTAGATACACAGTCTGCCTTCTAAAAATGTCTGAGCGCAAAGAAGGTCCAAACGGATGAATGGACTTTCATTTGCTTTATTGGACATTATTTGGACGTTAACAATGGACTTATTTGGACGTTTTTTAAATTGTTTTAGTAAGACCTTTGTGTATCTAGTTGTTTATAGGAAGATCAATGGTGGTTGTTAAATATTCGCAAATTCTTACAGCCGTTACGAATTATAGGGTCAGCTAGGAGCAGCTTGCTGTTTGTTGTTTGTTTTCCTAGCTAGTTATAAACAATAACCAATCAAACTAGCTTGGAAAACAAATAGTTATCAAAAACAGCAAAACAATTAGCTATGCCTATAGTTTGTAACGGTTTTAGTTGCAGTTGCTAACTCTTTCTTTAGTGTAAGTATAATAAAGCCATTTATTTCCGAACGTATCGTAGATTTGTTTACAAAATATCTCTCAGTTCGGTGTGCCTATTGGCATAGGCCTCCTCCAACTGCTTCCATTGGACTCTGTCTGCTGCCACCCTTGTCCAGTATGGTCCCAGGGTCAGACGTATTTCGTCTTCCCATCTTCTGGTTGGCCGTCCCTGTCTTCTGTTGCTATCTCTTGGATACCACAGCGTGACTTGCTTGCTCCATTTCTTTATATTGCAGCGTAGCATGTGTCCTGTCCAACCCCATTTCTGGTGGTCAATACGAGTATGTCAGCAACTTTAGTTTTGTTTCTTATTTATGTATTTGTAGTGTAAGTACTTCGAGTGTAAATGACAATGCCAGATTCTTCCCCACCATCAACCGCAAGTTGTACAAGATAACGAATAAATGTAAAAATATCTCCGTTTTTTATTAAAATTATTGGTTGAAAATAAAGTTTTGTACAATTTGCGAATCGAAACAAACAGCTTAATTAAGAATTCAGAAAATAGTAAGAAATCGAAGCGATTTATTCATTGTTTTTGTTATTCTTCTATAGGAGTTGCGAGAGTAGTAGAAAATGATACTGATTATGATTATGCAATATGAAACCTGTAATAAGTCCCCAACAAAATTATAGGTACAGCATAAATGGTCACGTAGTTTTGTAGGTGGCAATGTCTTTCGAAGTGGGAGGTCCAGTTCAAAAATTCTGTCTTCGTGTCTCATTAAATAAATAAATCTTTGCTTAAAACTGTGTATGAAACATAAATTATCTGAAGCCCTGACGTCTGAGTTACTTAAAGATGCTTTTCAGGCGCCAGTGTGTTCCTTATCGTCAGACATAGCTTATCATATACTTCGAATATAAGTAAGACAAAATCTGTATGGTTGGGTGTTGCGTAAGTGTTGACCAGGTGGGTGGCATTTTTAAAGCTACTAAAAAGATTCATATCGTGCATTTGAAGATAGGGTACATTATTGTGTACCGAAGCCCAAATCAAGTGTCTTATTTTGTAAACAAAAACTACCCTAGGTACTCTACCAGCATTTTAAGCTGTTCTGTAATTATTGCATAGTTATTTTCACATTATTAGATCGGATCACTTTATTTTCAGAATAATGAACAGTTTCGAGTAATCAGTTCCTTCAGTGTTACATCACAACAGGTAATTAGATGATCATCTTTGTTTACGAAATAAGACACTTGATTTGGGCTGCGGTATACGTTGTAAGGCAATGAGGATTTCAGCTGCCCTATTTTTTGTCGCCGAGGTGTAGACCGTCGCCCCCTTACTTGGGTATTTAGATCCAAGGGTCCAAAATTTACGGACTTTTTGAATATTTAACGACTCTTTTTTATTTAAAAGATTTTTTGTTTGCTAGCCGTTGATTTCACTGAAAAACTATAATGTTTAAATTCTGATTAGTTCAAAGAAAGGGGATTCCCCGGTTCTGTCATAGATATAAAAAATAAAAAGTTTAGATGAGGCAATATTACATGAAATTATTTTCGATTACGATTTTGTTTGGCTTAAAGTTATTATTTCGGAAATATTTAACTCCGCAACAAAAAGCCGCCGGTTTTAAGGCTTCGTATGCTCATATTTTCAGTTTTTCTACGAAGGCTACGGCATTAACTACTAAAATTAAAAGTCTGAAAAAAATATATAGCAATCTTGGGGTGTCTATTTAGATACTGATGAATACCGATACACGATTGGACAAACTGCGCTCGATAGAAAAAAATCGCAAACATATATCCATATATTCCATATCTTTTAAAATGAAAATTATATCTAAACCTAAATAGTTATTCATACAAAATATATATGAAAATATAGGATACTATAAATACGAGAGCTTGTTTAAAAAAAAAATTATTTTTGTTGGCGTATTTTTATTTCCCTGACAAAATTCATAAAAATACGAATATCGAGGCACTGCGCCGCGTGCTCTTCACTCCGCTGCTGCAAGCAGCGACAAGTGTCTCGCTCTTGCTCTTGACAACCATATAGCGCCTTAACTTAATCTTCAATTCTAGTCAAGACTTGTGAGAGGTGAATAATTTTAAGGAGGTCTTCCATAGTCTCCTTATAATGCTACTCCTTAACCCATAAATTTAGTATAAAGCAGCATACGATGACATTATGAAATACAACGGTCGAAGTGAACAAGTATTGGATTGTTTGTTTCGCAATGGAATCGATACAGTTTCCGCGAGTTGCGCGAAATCGATTCAAATCGATTGTCTCGATTATGCAGCTGATTCTTTATTAGCAACGGATCGTGTTCTGCGTAGTCGTAAGTCATGTTAATGCGACGTGTATGACTTCGTAAAATATTGTGTAATGTTACCTACTGTTTACTTTGTGATATCGATTACTATAAGCGAGAGTTCGCTGATAAATGTGGAGGATTTATCTGTCTGTAGAGAGATCAACGGTTGAGAGATTTCAAGGCTTACCTACCCAATCATACCTTTGGGCAAGGGCGTCGCCAGGGGGGGGGGGGGCAGTAGGGGCAGCTGCCCCCCCCCCCCCCCCCCCCCCCCCCTAGAGATTAGAAAAAATATCCAGCCCAATGCAAAGTCCTTTACTGGAAAGGCGATGAGGCGAGAGCGAGCGGGGAGAGGAGAGTGCTACTGTCTCTCCTATTCCGTCCACGCGGCCGCGTCGTCGCCTGTTCTCACACACAGCTGTAATTTATATCGACTTGCCCCCCCCTGGGCCATCGGCTGGCGACGCCCTTGCCTTTGGGTTCAATTAAATAAAAAGATGTCAGTGAAGACTTTGAAGGTGTGATACACTCTCAAGATTGGTTTATTAGTAAATGACGTACTTGATATGGTGATCACGTCTTGAGAGTGTCAAAAAAGTCAAAGTCAAATTTCTTTATTGCAAGTAAGCACGTTGTGTACATTTTTGCACGTCAACATATTTTTAAATTTACATATACACCACTTTGCAAGGAAAAGGTGCCAAAGCTGAGGAGAAAAAGTGGCAAAAACTCTCAGCAGCACATCTTTTAAAATAATATAATAATACACAATTACTTATACTTACTTTATCCCTCATGCGGAACCGGCGACACACACCATGCATGTTCATCGTTTAAATAGTCATCTATCCTGTATTACGCCTTCTTAACAAGTGTTCCTTTAATGATTTTTTTAAATTTTACTCTCTGTCAACGTCGTGACACTTTCTGGCAACTTGTTATAAAAGCGAATATAGTGCCCCATGAAGGATGTACTGTGTGTATCAGCTGAATTCGCTCTTGAGGGTTTGAGCTCAGACTATTAATACGGGCCTATGACTATCGACCTAGGCTAGGTCTTGCATAGTTATTTCCGCCAGAGTTTATTCCCTCAAAGTAAAGTTCTTACCTCACCCGTCCAAATGAATTTGTCGGACTATCGAGTTACGAAGTTATTCGTATTGCAGACTAATTTGCATGTATTCACACTAAAGATACAATCTTTATAAGACTAAGACGTATAGTTGGCAGGGGAGGTGTAGTAATTACTAGCTTAACCTAAGGTACAGAATAATTACCTAATGAAATTAACATAAATCTATGTAAGCAATATTCATATAGGACCTGAGGCCAGGTTAAGTTGACCTATTGGTAACATATCACAAATCTCTCTGCAGTTTAGAACTCTTTGTGTCTTGTCACTTCACTTGGCTATTCGTATTTGCTATTGGATCTTTGTCGTATTTGTCAAATACTTGACGTACATACAAATAAGACGAATATTTTGTCAAGCATACCAACCACACATGGCAATTATGACAAATCGATCGTACAAGTTAAGCAACGTTGGGCTAGGTCAGGACGACCACGACGGGTCGTGGGACGCGGTGGTCGCCTTCTGTGAACAAGTAATTTCGCAGAAGGAGGCGGCGGAGAGGGCAAGAGAGGTTGATCCATTGTCCGAACGAATCCGCCGCAGGAGAGTCGGGCGGAGGAGGCTGGCGTATGCCCGTAACCTCCCCCCATAATGAGGGCTTCCGGGCGAGTGGACACGGGGTAGTCCAACGCTCGGTAACAGGTCCTCGAGTTGGTTGGCGTGCATGTGTTCCAGCACACCGCTAACAGTCGGATGGGGTCAAAGACCCCCGAGAAGGGTCCCCCCGGACACACGCCGGCGTAGTCGCGGAAGTAATTCGCAAGTCTCCCCGTGACTCCGTCATAGGGCGGCGAGACGGAACACCGAGGGGTTTTTAGTCGGTAAGAGTCCGACATAACCATCCTCGCCTCCCCGTGGCAAGGAGGTATCATAATATCTGGATGATTTTCCCCCCGAAAAAAAAAGAAAAAAGGTCAGGACGACCGCTAGTGACACTTTCATCTGAGCCCCTCCGTGCCTCGGAAAGCACGTTAAGCAGTTGGTCCCGGTTGTTGTCGCTTGACAGCAGTCGTTAGGTCACGTCAGAGGCGGCCTGAATAACTTTGGCAAATAGGTTTGGTCACTAAACCACACGAGGAAAAAGAAATTATGACAAATACGAATAGCCAAGTGAAGTGCCACCATCTGAATAATAAGTTCGTCAGTATACCGAATATCCCAGAGTTGGACCAATCTGCTCAACTGACTCATTCATATCTGACTATTCATGCAATAGCAGAGTCGAAGCGGATGGAAGCGTCAATTTAAAAGTTAACAATTATCTCCACAACGTATGCACTATTTGCGCTGGTTGCCAACAGCTTCCTGAGGCGAGCGGCGGGACTGCCCCATGCAGAGGCACTGAATGGATGTGCCTTCACGTAGCCCGAGTGTGGGTGCCAGATCCCCTAGAGTATCTAATATACCTACCTACTGCTGTTAATAGGGTTCCGTACCTCAAAAGGAAAAAAGGAACCCTTATAGGATCACTTTGTGGTTCCTCTGTCTGTCCGTCCGTCCTTCGTACGTCCGTCCGTCTGGGGGGTGACCGCGACTTCAATCGTTATGGTCGTTTTCATTCTGACTCTTGAACGATATACATTGCTGCGTTTCGTGGTCGTTTGTTAAAACTTACAAAAACATAGCAGCAATGTATAGCGTCCATGTGATTGAATTGAAAGCGATAACGATAACGATTGGAAGTCGCGGTCACCCAACTGGTCTGTAAAGACCTATATCTCAGAAACGCGTGGACTGATCATGTTGAAATTAATACCAAATACGCAGCCAGCATACTGCAACGTCATGCAACCGTTTAAATTCAAACCTCTGCAAGTATTCTTCTGTAGCATGAATCCACCCATAGTGATTTTGATTGGTTATCTATCACGTCACTCGCAGACTCCGTCATTGGTTGCTTAGAATTCAAATTCTACTGTCATTGATGTCATGACGTGTTCTAAATGCTCATGCTCTAGTTTAATCACAAGGTGTCCCAAACGGAGGTCGTTAAGCGTGGTTTTGTTATTTATTGTAAATATAAACTTTAATTTAAACACCATTAATCTTTAATCAAAGGAAATATTTATAAAAACTGTTGCAATAGTAAACACAGCTACCGGCGACATAAAATATGTTCTTGGCACGCTATTAAATTATAAGCTGGGCTAATGAGTCTGGGCTGGTGAGACCGGTCGGCGAGGGGAAGGCGGTCTCGGGGAGAGGGGTCTGGTCACCTGAGCGATGGAACCAATGGCATATTGTCATTGAACACATTGTTGACGCCATTGCGGATTGCGTTAACTCATTGGTTGACAAGATTGACTGGTGAATCTGCAAGGTGACTGGTTGGCATTAAAATTTTAAGAAAAATATTTATGAGAATGACATTTGTTAACGAAAACGAATTTAATTTATATTCTACCAGAGTGTTAACGAATACTTGACTAGCTATAGCAAAGTTTTGAAGGATGTGACATTGGACCTTACCTCTCGCGGTTCGTAAAAACTTTGGCTTAGGTGGCAACTGATCCGAAGAAAATGAAAAGCGGATGACTTTACCAGTTTTAAATCAGTTTTCGGAAAGCGAAGAAGTGACATAACCTTTCGGTAAGCGAGGAAAGGTCATTTTCATTGCAAAGTTCAAAAATATAGGCAATGTTGGCTTTTGAAAATTGCAGGAAACGACGGTAGTGTTATTTGATAATTTTCATTTTAATGTCTACAGTGGTTATTTTGTGTTTAATATCACGTTAAATTAATCAAAAAATGTTCGCGAATGACAATATGGTGAAATTATTGGATGATTAAAGTAAGATCTGAAGTTTCGTGCTGAAGTCACTACGAGCTCGGGAGAGAACTTGACTGTCGAGCTGCTTTGTCCAGAGTGACGACGCTACGGCGACTCCTCTGGATGAAGACAAGAAGACGCGGATACCCAGGGTGAAGGAAGATAGAAGACTATTATATATTGAAATTTCTGTAACATGACATTGGCAAATGACGAACTGTCGAGTCCATTGATAAAATAAATGAATAGGCAATGTATTTACTTGCAATAAGGATGTAGATGATTCTGATTCTAATTCTGGAAGGTATTTACGTTTTTGCTTTTAACTTAATAATACTGATGCTGTTGGAAATGAAACGAAGAATATATTTGCATTCACTTGACTGACATCGGTTTATCTTGAGCAAGAGAAAGTTTAAGGTCTACTAACAGTATTATTGGGATTTGTCACGGAAGCCACAGGGCAGGAGTTTACGAAAGATATGGACCTAGTCACTTTACCAGATGCAATGAAATTTTATTGAAATGTGTAAAGAGAAAGCGTGGTATCGGAAAACACTAACATTCGGAGCATAGAAAATAACAATATTGATGGAAAATTAAAAAGTGAGTTGAGATTGTCAAAGTCGAAGTCAAATTTCTTTATTGCAAGTAAGCATGTTGAGTACATTTTTACACGTCAATATATTTTTTGAATTTACATTTACACCACTTTGCAAGGAAAAGGTGCCAACGCTGAGGAGAAAAAGTGGCAAAAAACTCTCAGCAACACGTCTTTTAAAACAATGATAATACAATTATTACTTAATAACTATACAGTGCGTAACTTGAGACTCAGAAAGCACCTTACATTGGAAAGTATGCCCAAATCTATACATATAATAAGACTGTAAAAAAGTTGTGTCTGTACATTGGATATTTTTTGAAAAGAATAATTTGTAATGTGTTTTAGGATCGATACTGATGCCAAAACACTAATTTTTAGAATTTTTGTCTGTTTGTCTGTGACTTTGTGCAAGTATCACGCCATAACTACTGAAGGGATTTTGATGGGAGTTTCACTAGGAGATAGCTGAAATATCCGGACAGCTCATAGGCTATAAGCCATGGCGGTATGTGATGTGGAAACAAGGATCCAGAGAGGAAGATCTGCCTCCTGATCATCTCCGTCCTCCTCCTCTACGCAAACGAAGTTGCGGGGTACAGCTAGACCTTATAAAATAGATTCCCTCGACATAATAAATCAAAACGTAAGCATGCATTAAAATATACATATAAGAATCCATCAGCGCTCGTGGTCCAGTGGATGTACATGTTGAAAACGATCGTACAGCTAACAGCAGATCAAATGTAACACTTTGGACTTTGGACCGTTCTTATTATCTGCGTAGTGAGATTTAAAATCGTACTGCAAGTGTTACCATTGATCTGCTATTGTCCGTACAAGTTAAGCAACGTTGGGCGATTTCTGTACCTGAATGGGTGACCGCTAGTGACATTTTCATTTGAGCCTCTCCGTGCCTCGGAAAGCACGTTAAGCAGTTGCTCCCGGATGTTGTCATTCGGCGTCATGTTAGAGGCATACAGGATACATGCAGCCTGAATCATCATCATCATCAGCCCGTATCAGTCCACTGCTGGACGTAGGCCTCTCCCAAAGCGCACCACTCAACCCTACTCTCGGCCCTCTGCATCCAGTCCCTGCCAGCCATCTTGCGAAGGTCATCCCTCCATCGGGGGGCGTCCTAACTCTAACAAATAGGTTTGGTTACTGTTGGGGAAATTGAGTAGAAATTAAGAAAGTAGTCTGCCACTTACCTCCGTACTCCCGTTTTTGGTCTTCCTCAGGGTACCTTGGTATTCAGCAGTCCACAGGCGATCGCAACGGCTGACTTAGGCTTTATGTAGATACTTTGCGTGGATTTGGACCGAATTTGATTAGGTTTCGATTTTTAAGGAATATATTTAATGGCGAGCGGTTCGCACAGTGCGCGCAGTAGTCTAGCGACGGTTAGAGAGTTATTCTCATAGGCTGCGGCAGAGGGCAGCACAATCAGCAAAGTGACAGATACTTTCTTTAGAAATAAAATTAACGTTACATTTAAAGACTGGTTTGTGCTAACATTGTGAATTCGTGACAAGCTAAAGTACGGAACAGTTACTAAACCACACGAAAAGAGAGAGAGGCAGTCTATCGATTATGGTTATATGTAGACAATCAGAATGTTGATTCAACAAACAGTAGGAATAAGTAATCGATTCATCGACTCGCCGGCTGCAGTCTCCGATTACTTGATAATTTACAATGCGATGTTAGACGTCGGTGTTGATGCTAATGGAGATGTTTTCGTTTCTTTTCATTATAACAAACCCAATGAATATATGAATTTTAAAGGTGGGTAAAATTTATTGAGCAGGTTAGAGTTGTGTGTCAGAATCGCAGCAGATAGATATTCATCGTCTCTGTCTACCGCTACAGGAAACAGACTGGAGTTTATATATGTACCTTCTCGTATATATAGGGCTATTATAATAACCAATGGGCGTTTTTGTATGGAGGTTGGTGCCTTTTTTTCGCGCGGCCTGAAACAGTTTCAGAGACCATTCAAAAATGGTAAAAAGTTGTACCCGAGGATCCAAATTCAATTCGGGCCGAGACATTCGAATTTAACTGAAGCAAAAATTAAAAACTCGAATATCTCGGCCCGTGCTGAGGTTACAGATGAGCTGCCATAATATGTTTCAGTTACTTTGCCAATATGCACCTAAATAACCATATTTGGTTTCTGGCCGCGAAAATGACAATGCGAGATTCTGCCCCACCATCAACCGCAAGTTGTACAAGATAACGAATAAATGTAAAAAAAATCTCAGTTTTTTATTAAAATTATTGGTTTAAAATAAAGTTTTGTAAAAGTTGCGATTCCAATAAAAACAGCTTAATTAAGAATTCAGAAAATAGTAAGAAATCGAAGCGATTTATTCATTGTTTTTGTTATTCTTCTATAGGAGTTGCGAGAGTAGTAGAAAATGATACTGATTATGATTATGCAATAATCTAATCACGTGGTATTTTTATATTTTGTAGATTTAAGATATAAATACTTATTTGAATGTTATATGTGGAAACTTATAATTGGCATGTAGGTATTATTACTAAGTTCATATTGTAACATAACGCTGTAAGTTCCCCGAACAAAATAAAATAAAAATAATATGAAACCTGGAATAAGTCCCCAACAAAATGATAGGTTCAGCTTAAATGGTCACGTAGTTTTGTAAGTGAGGCAAAGCTCCATTGAAATGTAGCAATGTCTTTTCAAAAGGCTCCAAAAGCGCCCATTAGTTTTTATAAAGTACGGAGAAATGTACACAATTTTTTCTTATTTGTTTCACCCGGTTACGAGCTAAGCTCAGGTGGATGTGATCGGTTCACTTGCTTGAAACAATGGGTTATTTATTATTAACGGCGAAACAATGAACGCAGCGTACTACGGACTCTATGGAATAACATTTAAGTATCGTATTGTAATGTAACCACTGTTGTAATGATCACGTGACCTATTTGTAGTATACAGCACATCAAGTGTAACACTTTGAACTTTGGACCGTTCTTATTATCTGCATCGTAAGAGTTGAAATTGTATCTACTGCAAGTGTTACCTGAACTTGAACTAAACGATCCAAATCTATAACAAGAGTTGTTACTACTCTACAAGTCTGCATATTGAAAGACCCTTGGTACAGGTATAAAACACCTGAGCTAAATTGACATAACCAATATTTCGTGCCAATTTGTAAACCTTTCCTTTTTCATTTCTTGGACTTTGCTCAAAGTGTTCTTTTATATTTATTTATTTTATTAATGGACTCGACAGTTCGTCATTTGCCAATGTCATGTTACAGAAATTCAAAATATATCATCTTGTCTTCATCCAGAGGAGACGCCCGTAGCGTCATCACTCTGGACGAAGCAGCTCGACAGTCACGTTCACTCCCGAATTCGTAGCGGAACTCTTGGCTATAGCGCCAAACTTCAGATCCTGCATGAATCCTCCAATAACTTCACCATACTGTCATTCGCGAACATTTTCTGATTAATTTAACGTGATATTAAACACAAAACAGCCACTGTAGAACTGAATGAAATGATTAAATTGAAAATTATCAAATAATTTCGCAACCGTCGTTGCCCGCCATTTCCAAAAGCCCCTTCTTTTCTATATTTAATAAGTGAGCGAGATGGGGTGCTCTGTGCGTACGCTCAATGAAGGAATAAGAATCAAGTGAACTATTTAGAGAAAAAATTGCCAAGTCGGACTCGAGCACCGAGGGTTCCGAGCGACTTAACATCGTAACTTTACTCAAACAAAGAGATTTAGGGACAAACTTATCTTTACGGTTCGATAACTCCCTGTCCCCATACTCGTCAACTGCAAATATAAGTTAATTAAAAAATGGTATTTATTAATAAAACAATATAAATAACTATTCTAATATTAACCTAGAAAATATAAACTAAACTAAAAACTATATGTACAATAGGTCGGTTGAACTATCTGAATGGCTTAGCATTACAGATAGTTCAACCGATCCCCGTTGTCCGGCAACGTGCCCAAAATGCTGGCGGCATTTCCCCTCTGGATCGCTTGACTAAGTTTAATAATATTTTTTTGTGAAATATAAATGTACAGTTTTCGGATTTGTTCCAACACTTGTGCTATAAAACATAGATTCTAAATAATTAGATACGTCCATTATACTTCACTGTAAAATTAAATGGATGACTTTATTGATAAACGCAATAAAAGAAATTCAAACAACAGGAATCGTGTATCAGAAACATTATATGAGATTATATTTAACGTACCAAAAACATTCCAGAATGTATTTAAAATCATTTGTACGAAGAGTTAAACCGTGAAATAGGATATCGGACGTTTATGAAGCTAATTTGACATGCTTTGACATTGATTTTATAGTTGTAGGAACTCCTAGATATAATCGGTAGGGTGGGCATGGTTCTCTTGAAAATGGCGGGAAACGACGGTTGCGAAATTATTTGATAATTTTCCTTTTAATGTCTACAGAAACTATTTTGTGTTTAATATCACGTTAAATTAATCGGAAAATGTTCGCGAATGACAGTACGGTGAAGTTATTGGATTATTTATGCAAGATCTGAAGTTTCAAGCTTTTATCAAGAGTTCCCGCTACAAGCTCGGGAGTGAGCGTGACTGTCGAGCTGCTTCGTCCAGAGTGACGACGCTACGGCGGCTCCTCTGGATGAAGACATGAAGACGCGGCTACCCAGGGTGAAGACGCTACTGCGACTCCCCTGGAGGAAGATAGAAGACTATTGAATATATTGAATTTTCTGTAACATGACATTGGCAAATGACGAACTGTCGAGTCCATTAATAAAATAAATAAATACGGTGGACATTTACTATTTATGGTTAGGTTAGTAAAAATGCATGATATTCTGATTTGTTCTTGTTTCGACCAACTGGTTCCCCCAAGATTATTGTTTCACCAACATTGTACGTTTTTCTAGTTTCGCCCAACTTTCAAGATACTGTCAAAAGTATAGTCAGTAAAAGAATTGGTAGACGAATCAAGGTGTGTATAGTATTAGAAGTAGTGAGAGTAGCTGATGGTACCGTACATGTATTGAGATTAATACAAACCCGTAGTTAGTTGGGCGTAGCAAGAATAAAAAATAGGGCGAAACGATAATAATTTTTTTGTAATATTAATAAAAACAAATTTCGAGAATAAAATGTCGGTCGAAACAAGAATTTTCGAAAGTTGGTCCAAACTCTTTGGTCGAAACGAGAAGAAATCAAGATTTGTGAATAATTCTTTTCTGTACACCGTGATCAGTTTCCAATTTATTATAATTTATTTCTTGTAGCCACGGATACCGTGAACTGTGGGTAAAAACATTGATTGGTTTTTGTGTTGGAAACGGATCCCGGTATCGGTGCAGACAAACTGCCGTTATCCGTTTCCAACTCAAAAGGATCCCGGGATCCGTGGAGAAAAACCCGTTCTACATGGACAAACAATCACGCATCATGTCTTGGTCACACCTATCCACTGTTCTTCTTCAAAAGTTCGTCTTGTGTGGTTTATTGACCAAACTTTTTGTCAGAGATGGTTGGCCCTGACATGGCCTGGCAACTGCTGCTGAGCGACAGCAACCGGGCTACCTGTTTAACGTCAGTCAAAAAGCACGGAAGGGATCAGATGAAAATGTCACTAGCGGTCACCATTTCAGGTCTAGACCTCGCCCAGCGTTGTTAACTTGTAGCTAACAGCAGATCAAGGGTAAAACTTGTTACGATGCGGTCTGTTTTGGCCGCATCTGGTAGTTGGCCGCCTACATTTTAAAATTACTTAATAGATATATTTTTTTTAAAAGAAAAGCTGTAACTTTTTGACTGAATTAGATTTGAAATGGTTGATTTTCTTATTTTACAATTTTAAAGATTTTTCAAATCAAATTGATCAAAATTATCTGTTCAAATATACCCATTACTTGTCCATATATTTCTATTATTTTAATAATCCGCTCGCTCCGCAACACACTTTGGACCGTCCTTATTATCTGCAAGATAAGATTTAAAATCGTACTGCAAGTGTTGCCATTGGTCTGCTGTTGTCCGTACGATCGTTGTAAACGTGTACTCTCGACAAAACTACGAGCAATAAGAGTTGAAAACGTACCTCAAGTGTCACCATTGGTGCTGTCGAGTATACGTTATGTCTATCTAAAATCTTCCTTCATAATATTAAATAACGAATAAGTTCACCCGTTTATTGAACATAAAACAGTCGCGTATATCGTCCGCGACACAGACGAGCAGACAAACGACTCAGACGCAGTAACGACCTCGTAAAGTGTCGCGTTACGACTGCAGACCACCGGGACACATGCCAGCTAACGTGTCACCTCTGCGGGAGATTACGTTTTAGTTCCTGCTTCCCTGGAAACCGATGTTATTATCAAGCCTCGTATCCTAGGCAACCAATTGACACGCAACATCGGCAACGTTGCAACCGTGCAACATGCAGGTTGAGCATCAAATATTGTCAAGCGGTTACGTGACGTGCAAAAATGTCAGTAGCGAAATTAAAAACACCGCCGCTATCAACACTAGTTCCTCTGGCGACATGTTGTCAACGACTGATCATGCATGGACAAATTACGAAACAAAAGTTCCACGTTGCCGTTCAACATGATGACCAACATGTTGTGCAACATGTCACACGTCAAATGCTTCCTAGTGGATACGAGGCTTCAATCAATATGGCAAGAACCATATTTAGCTGTTGAACCGTATGGATAAGTTGGAACTCCTAAAGGAAGTAAAGCGACGGAAGCTTCAATATTTTGATCACCTTATACGGAACTCCCGATATAACCTGCTGCAGTTAATAATCCAAGGCAAGGTTCGTGGGATTAGTGTTGGCAGGCGGACACATTCTTAGCTTAAAGATTTTGCGTGATTGGTTCTGCTGCAGCACCGGCTCCTTGTTCCGGGCAGCTGGCCAAAGGGTGAAGAGTTTTTAAACCAAATATTCCTACAGGGAATTCCTACAAAAAAAAGTACGTTGACGGAAATTATTGGAGCATATGTGCGCTCCAATAATTTCCGTCAACGTACTTTTTTTTGAGTTTCGTTAGAGGAATTATATTCTTCTTCTTTCGATACAATTGTTTCTGAAACATAAATAATTCTCTTATTTGGCAAACAGTTTCGGAAGAAGTCCAGAGTCCAAACGGAATCGATGTGAAGAAAACAGCCGAAGAGCCAGACATTTCCAGTGGTCTGACCATTCTATAAAGTCTTCATCAAAAGCGCTGAAAACCAGGGCTGTGGCATGCCGCAGCACTATGCTGAGCTAGCGCCCTATTTATCATTATTTCTGAATGTTTGTTTGTATATTGTTATATTTATTATATCTCGTATTAGTATTCATCATCATCATCATCAGTCTACTTATATCGCCCCACTGCTCGGGCACAGACCTTCCCTTACATCGAGGGAGCTCGGGCCATAATCCACCACGCGGGCCCAGTGTGGGTTGGCGGATTTAACATGCCTTAGAGTTTTTTTTTTCTTCTACGACATGCAGGTTTCATCACGATGTTTTCCTTCACCGTTTTGAGAGCACTCGGTAAATGTACGTAAGTTTTTCCGTCGAAAAAACCGAGGATAACTCATTGGTACATGGCTGCCCTAGCTGGGAATCGAACCTGGGACCTCCATATTGCAAGTCCATTGACCCAACCACTGAGCCACCGAGTATTAGTATTATATCCATTTTATAGTTAAATTTTAGTTCATAGTTGTAATCTACTGTTTATGTATGACTTATATTTATAACAATGGATTTATTTCTTTGTACTATTTATTAATGATAAATAAAATTGTTTAAAAAAAAATCAAATACTTTTTCCTGCAATTCTAATTCACTTTCATCGCCTCTGCAGTCTAATTTATTTAACACATAGTCTGGAGGACTTCTCGATGATAAATAAGTTTGCTTTATGCGTTTTATTGGGCTACAAAGTGTCCCATCAGTTATTATGATTGCTTCGAAAATTGGCAACAAAATCTGGAAAACCTCTGATGTGATGCGGTGATAATGTTTAGTCGTGTTATTTTTGGCGACCATTTTCTTTGATATTACTACACATATATAGATCAGTGTAGGTATGGATTGTATCATGATGGGGACTGAATAAAGAAATTGTCATAGAAAACGCACGTTGTGAACATTTTTGCACGTCGACTTTTTTTGAAATTACATTGGTTTTGTTAGAAAATCATGCCAAAAATTAACTGATATGTTCTTAATTATTTAATTTATACAAAATTACATGAAATGAAAACCAAATGTACATAGTTATCTACCAACAGACCAATGTGAGAGATTTCAAGACCTAGAAAATTATATAGGTACCTAGATTGTTTTGATTGTATAAAGGAAATAGATTTAAAAATTTTGCTTTATGAAGAGAATCTCAGCCATAATAAGGATCTATATATACTCTCCGCTATAGACCAAAATTACGAACAAAAGCAACAGCTGATCCGCAGTGCGCGAAGAAACGTCAACGGCGACGCGGGCGCGGCGCGCTCACCTTGAAAAATACCGTCGAAATCGGTCGAAACTGTCGGTCTAATTGCCGACTTTAACTCCTGTGTGTGTCACAGTGAACAATATTAGTTACGCAGATGACATGGTGTTGCTGTGCCCTTCGATCGGCTCGCTCAGAAAACTGGTAGACATTTGTGAGGGCTACGTGTTGGCGCATGGCCTCAGGTACAATGCTAAGAAGAGCGAGCTGCTGGTGTTTAGGGGGCGCAATAAAGCACCGTCCAATGTGCCACCAGTAATGCTGAGCGGCTCGCCTCTCACAGTAGTCTCGCACTTCAAGTACCTGGGCCACGTGGTCAACGCGGAGCTTACCGATGATCTCGACATCGAGAGAGAGCGCAGGGCATTGACAGTGAGGTGCAATATGTTGGCCCGCAGATTCGCACGATGTACGAAGGAAGTTAAAACGACCCTGTTCAGGTCGTACTGTCAAGCATTCTACACGTGCAATCTGTGGGTCAACTACACCAAAAAGTCGTACAATGCCCTGCGTGTACAGTATAACAATGCGTTCAGGGTGCTGATGGGGCTGTCGCGATGCTGCAGCGCGTCAGGGATGTTTGCGGAAGCCGGCGTAGACGGATTCCATGCCATCATACGCAAAAGAGTCGCGTCCCTGATGCGACGGGTTCGCGGCAGCCCTAACAGCATCCTGAAGGGCATTGCGGATACCATGGACAGTCCGATTCTGAGCCACTGGGTACACTTACATGTCCCGGGGTCTCGGAGTCGGACCTAAGTCGCATGTATGGCGTATAATACACCTCGTGTAAACACTAACATAGTTTTAAGTACTTACTAACACTTATATGGTCTTTGTGACTGCAATAAATCATTTGAATTGAATTGAATTGAAAAATATCGGATTGTCTCCGCCAAAATGGATTACGTGCCAATAGTAGCGTAGGAAGAGACGGGATATTTCGGGATTAGGGGAAACGATACAGTTATTGACCACAAATCATTGAAAATCTAAAATATGGGACGGTATACTTAATTAAAATTATTGGTTTAAAATAATGTTTTGTACAACATGAGAGTCGAGAAAAACAGCTTAATTATGATTTCGAAATAGTAAGATTTCGAAGGGAATTATTCATTGTCTTTGTTATCTTTTTCTACTACTCTCGCAGCTCCTACTGATTATGATTATGCAATATGAAACCTGTAATAAGTCCCCAACAAAATGATACATGAGCTTCAATGGTCACGTAGGTGACCAAAGGTGTCATTTAATTTCCTAGTCTAGTGCTATTTTTTGCAAGTAGTCCTGTGTTCAATTACCAGTAGGGAAGGTAAACCACTTATGCCAGATGCAATTAGGTTTTGAAAGAGTACCCGTGGTCCTCTCCATGGTGGCGGAGGCGGAACACCCCAGGAGTTTTAGTTGGTGTGAGATAATCACCCGTTCACCAGTTCCTACATAATGTATTTCTCCTGGGCCACAAAAAAAAGGTGCAATTACCATTGATCTCCTATAAACAACTAGATAAGGTAAGTGTACATATAGCCGTCAATGTACGTATGCCCGTCAAGTCAACTTAAATTACCTATATCTCACGAAAATGGTAGTTTATTTCGTTTTCTCTGCAATATTATGAAAATAAATACTGTTTTGCTGCTAATTAACTGGCAAAAATACAATAAAACATCAAATAACATAATATAATATCACTTTATAGTTTGTGTTCACGTTTTTGTAAAAAAGTAACGAAGTTCGATTACTAAACTGCTGTTTTTACTGACTACGGTTTTTTTTCAACGCCGGCTCATGTATTTACTTATTTGTAAGTGTTGATGTTTAAAATGAAACTTTATTAATATTACTATCATTCTGTAATTTAATTTGATGCCTATTTGTTTTAATTAATTAAATAATAACATTTTAAATTCGTTGACGGCTATTGGTTCAACCAAACAGCAAAATGTACCAATACCCGTCATCTATATGATATATAGATAACTATAGAGATATTGCTTACTTTCCACACCAGTACTCGTAAAATAATATTTTTTAACTTCCCAAAACACACAAAACATCCCCAAATGCACAAAAACGTCCCAAACATTACAATGTGTTTTCTTATGGTTCAGGACGTTTTTGTGCATTTTATTATTATTATTATTCATTTGATAGGCAGGCAGCACAATGCTGGTGTGTCTATATCACAGTGTTGGTAAGTTCAGTCTATGTTGTCTAATGTTCATATGATTCACTACACATATTGCTTATTTATATAATGTTTGATTTTAACCACATGTCGAGGCGATTTTTAAAAGAGTTCACTGATGGTGCAGATACTACATCATCAGACAGTTTGTTCCATGCGTTGACAACTCTGGTACTTAAGAAGTGATGAGCGATTTTGGTATTGGCGATAGTGCGGTAGATTTTCATATGGTGTCCTCGCAATGAACGTATGTCTTTAGTCTCAAAGAAACGTTGGAGATCTGGGAGGTTATATTTGTACGTGAGAATTTTATATGTCTCAATTAGATCACCTCTGAGTCGACGCTCTGCCAGGGTTTGAATACCTAGGATTTTAAGCCTTTCTTCATAGGATTTTTTGCGCAGGTTATATGGAATCTTTGTTGCCTTTCTTTGCACGCTCTCAAGTAGGTAGTAGGTAGGTAGGACGTCATTTATGAAATATGGGTTCCATATTTGAAATCCATATTCCAGAAGAGGCCTAATGTATGTTTTGTAGATTTTGACAAGAACCTCGGATGTAATATATTGAAAGGATCTCCTTATAACATACATAAATGAATTAGCCTTCTTGACAATGCTATTAATGTGTTTTCCCCATTTTAGATTTTTGGTAACCACAACTCCAAGGTCCCTTTGGGATTCCACAGTGTTTATATCAGTGTCATCAATGGTGTATACCACGCCAGGATTTCTACTACCTAGAATCTAGATGCAACACAGCACATTTCGATTTGTTCAGCTTGACTAGCCACTGCTTCGTCCATTCCTGGAGCTTGTTAAGATCGCTCTGTAGTTGTCCAGACACTATGAGTGGGTTGCCAAAGAATTTCCCATCGTCAGCAAAAAATGCAGATTGTGAGTCTATCAGCGCAATGAGGTCTGTGATGAAAATTCCAAAAAGTGTGGGGGCCAAAACAGATCCTTGGGGAACTCCACTCAGGACTAGGGCATGAATACCGGGATACCGGGATCCCGGACCGATTTTAACGGTATTCCAGTACCGGTATTGACAGCTGTAATACCGGTATCGAACAAAACCAAATTTAAATCATGTTTAGCGTCTGCCAACTGTTTGTCTCGTCTATTTTTTAATCCTCTACGCAATTATTTCAAGAAAAAGTGATTATTACTCTTTCGTTTGGTTTATGGCGCTTAATGAATAAGAATAATCGTTTATTTGACAGCCAAACATGACGCATCTGATTCCTACTGTTTCCTTCACCACCATGTGTTTGTTTCGCCAATGAAGACATTGGATTGCTTCAACTCTTTGACGCTTTTCCACTCCAGTTTGGGCAAGTCCTTGGCATTGGCCCTTAGGGTCATCTTGAATTGTACTCGTTGCGAATCTCACGAATGGTTTAGGTCCCGTTTATAAGGACTGTGTGTGAGCCTTTTCTAGCCAGTACGTCACCCGTTTCATTGCCCTTATGCCAACATGACCCGGTACCCAAACTAAACGAACCCGATTGTGTTGACTAAGCATATCCATTGATCTAACACATTTGAGGACCAGTCCCGAGTCCGTACGATAGGTATGTGACAATTGCCAAAGGCCATTAGAGCTGCCTGACTATACATATTCTTCTTGGCACATGCACTAATAGCATATGTCTCGGCTTGAAAGACCGCTATATATGTTAATGTAAAAGCCCGAACTACGTAAATTCTAAGATTTACCAGTAAATCCTGAGATTTTCCTATTGGTAAAAGTCCGAACAGCGGGTCTAAAAAGGCCGCATGCGCAATTCCTCTTATGATTCGTGATGACAAATCATTTTCCGAAATAACATGAAATACCATTCCACTTTATGTTATTTCGGAAAATGTATTGGCATCCGAATCATAAGAGCAATTGCACAGTACGGCCCTTTTAGACCTATGATTATCGTTCATTTCGAAATTTTACCATCATTAATTTGGTAAATCTTAGGATTTACCTCAAGCACACGGTAAATGTTGAAAATTATTTATCGGCGCATGCATTGTGGTTCATAGCAACCTAACATAACAGTACCAAGACACCTATACATTGAGTTATGAAGGTAACTGAATAAAAAAATCACATCCTGATAGTTATTGAAATAAATGATTAGAAAGTACGCATTCTGAATTTTATGTCCATGTTAGGTGCCTGTGAACCACCGCGCACGAGGCGAGCGATATAACATTTTCTCTGTTGTGGAAATTCTTCAGTTGGTTGCATATTAGTCTCTCCATCACCTTACCCACAATACTTGTCAAGCTGATTGGCCTAAACTTGGCAGGGTCTGTTTTATCACCGGATTTGTACACAGGTGTAACAACAGCATGTTTCCAGTCAAGTGGGACATGTCCGACCTCAAAAGACACCCACCCTCATAAGCTCAGTGAGAACAGGAACAAGTGTTTTGCTGCAGTTTTTTAGAATAATGCTGGGAATGTTGTCAGATCCAGGAGCAGAGCCTGTGTCGAGTCCTTTTAGAACTTTCTCAAGATCCTTGGGTGTAAAGTCTATGTCACAGATCGAGTGCTCCACACGGGCTAATGTAGGTAGTCACTTGTTGGCATATGGTCACATCTAGTTCACGACAATAGGCTTTCTGAAACTACTGCGCGAAGGTTTCCGCTATGTCGGTGGGGTCTGTAACTAGGTCGCCATTATGGTTCCTCATTGCAGGTGGAATGCTCACTTTGGATGACATGCACCTTCGCAGATGGGAATACAATGGTTTTTGTCCCTTATCCAGTAGTTTTGCTTCATACAGTCTCCTGCTCCTTCTGCTTTCTGCCACACAATGATTGTTGGCGCTGGTAGTCCTCGTCATCCTTTGTGCCAATATAAACATCCCAAAGTATTCTCTTCTCAGATACAAGTTTTAATATATTGTCATTGATCCAGGGTTTATTACCTTTCTTCTTCTTCACTTTTTTAAGCGGAGAGTGTCTGTCTGTGTTTGAATCCACTATGGTTTTTAGCTGTCTCCAAAAACGCTCCACGTCAGTAGTAGGTTACAAGATTTCGAGGTCCTTCTCCAGTTCCTCCATGTAGTTGTCAAAGTCCATGTAATGGTAATATCTTTTAAGTTTGGGCTGACTGTGGACTCTTTGTATCAGAAATTGCATGCTGAACTCTAGTACGCAATGATCAATCTTTCCTATAGGTGGTTTTATAACATATTCCAGTGATTAAGTTTTCATCGTTTGTCATGATCAGATCGAGCAAGGATGGAGTGTTGCCTGTGCGGAAACGTGTCGGCTGGGAGACCAATTGATGAAGATTACTGTTGAGAAACATGTTCTTAAACAGTTCCTCGGGTCCCGTGAGGTCCTGTTCGATGTCTTGAGGCCATAGGATTTCGGAGTAGTTGAAGTCACCAGCGATAACTATCACATTTTTCGCTGAAGCAACAGCCAAGTTAGCCAATAATTTAGAGTCACGTCGTTTCCATACCATCGGTCTATCATCGGGTCGATAGACCCCAACAACAAGGAAATGGTGAGAGTTATATTGAATATCCAAAACAAAGCTTCCGTAAGATAATTTACATACTTCTTATGAGTTCCTGCAATAATGGGTATACCGTTGACACGGTCTCTGACATATATGGCAACACCGCCACCAGCACCACGCGTTTTGCCACCCTGCGACTTAGGTCGATGTTTCCGGTCTTAGTATAATCAGGTATGGCAAATGTGCTGTTTCTGTCCCTGCTGTTCAGCCAGGTCTCCGTGACAATTATAATGGGTCAAATAGTTTTTTGTTTGATTATCTTCGGCACACCCCTGACATACTTAATAGTGAGGTCTAACTCGCCACTCTCGGTACGTAGCTGAAGACGTTGCCTCAGCTCCTTTAGCTCGTCCCGCTGCATCGGTGTCTTGTCATCATACACTCTTACCTCCATGGCTCTATTCTTGTTTTTAAGGACCTTCACTGCATCATGCCGAGACTTGAGGATCACTTTCATGTGGCGCGGTTTACTGTTGTCTCGTTTACCAAGTCGCAACACTTTCACCAGTTTGTCAGAAGACGTCTGTTCACTCGTAATCTCCACCAGGATCCTTCTGACAGTGGCCTCATCATTGGGCTCTTGAATAGCTGTGTCACCCGTATCCATTACAGGGAGACCAACAAGGATCACGTTATTTGCTCTGCGATCACGCTCTGCCATCTCCTCCGATATATTTTTAGTGTCTAAGGAAGTGACCGGATTAGCAGTAGAAAATGCATGAGTCACTGGTGCAGAAAGCTGTTTTTTTTATTTCGTCCAATTCCTCACGTACACAATCATACGCTTTGATCGGTTTAGGCACTTGAAATAAGGCCTCGCGGCAAGGCGAACACAGAAAGATGAGGGTGCGTTTGGATTTCAACCCCCATGACACGAGCCTCGCTGCTTGTTAGGTTGCTGCAACTAAGACATACGTTCCGTTTACAACCATCGCACTGTATCAAATTTTCATCGCTATGATCATTCTCGCACTGGAAGCACTTCATTTTGGTAACAAGTTTGCCACAAAAAGTCGTTAATTTTTCGTAAAAAAAAATCAATTGGATTTTACACTATGTAATGTCGGAGTTTTTGCGAGATAACACTTGTCCACTATTACAATGCACAATTTCACTAAATAACGTGTTTTGGGCGTAATTTAGACACATAAACTAATTATTTAATTAATTTAATACAAGACACAAATTCTAACACTGTTCACTTTTTGAGGGTAGAGAAAAAAAACATCTTTGGGTGCATTAGTATTTATAGGCATAATGACCTGAATTATATCTACTGGCTGGAACAGCAACAATGAATATTTTGACTATTTTGGTTTAATAGTGATTTGAGAAATGTCGGAATGTCGAAAACATAAAGCTTGTCCAATCAGGTGTTCCATTTACACTATAACACTTTGATCAATCATATATATACGTCATACATTACCTACACAAAAACTATATACATATATGACGGCTATTGGGACATGGGTATGTCGGATATCTGTACAAGGACATGCCGGATACCGGGCAAAGGGGTATTATTTCATATAAGTCTAAAAATAACTTATTTAATCTTAAAATTAAATAAACATTATTTAATTAAATAAAATATAAATAAATTGTTTATATCTTGGCACCATTTCATTCCCTGTGGGTCTTATACTACGGCCGTGGCTACAAAATCAAAAGTGAAAAGTTCAAAAAGTGACGGTTATTGGGACAGTTCCCTTACACAGTCTGCCTTCTAAAAATGTCCGAGCGCAAAGAAGGTCCAAAAGGATGAATGGACCCTCATTTGCTTTATTAGACATTATTTGGACGTTAACAATGGACCCTTATTTGGACGTTTTTTTAATTATTTTAGTAAGCCCTTTGTGTATCTAGTTGTTTATAGGAGATCAATGGCAATTACCTACTCATAATTTCAATGTATGCCTCTGAAACCATAGGGAATACTAGATTGGGCCACGAAGGTGATTAGTGTATGTCTTATTTGATTAGGAATAGCGTTCAGGTTCCATTGTGTGTTGTGAAATTGTAAAATAAAATAAAACAACTTCATCGATCTCCCGTCATCGTCATTAAATGGTTTATAGCTCTCACATTTCCCCTACCACACCCGTTGCGCCTGCGCAGCTTGCTGTGACACCCGGGATTATGGACAGACAGTAATGCTGCCCGGAACACGTTTTAAATCCCTTCAGTAAGTACTTTGCGGAAAATTAAAGTGTCACATAAAGCTTCCCAAATTTTTTAGGTGACATCGTAAATTGGCTGCGTTCCGAAATTAATCTGCCTTTAGTCACAACATTATTTATTTTGTCTCTGAAATATTTATCAGTTGGTACAGTCGAAGACAAATAAGTATACAGGGGACCTCAATAAGGTTGAGATTTTCTCAAAAAACTACTGGACCGAATTTAATAATTTTCTTACAGTTACATAGTTTTAACTTTTCTATTCCTATTCTATTTCTATTTCTATCTATCAAACAGTGAAAGTATTTTTGCAATAGGTCAAGTAGATTTTGAGAAAATCTCAACCTAAAAAACTTTACTGTCCACCTTTCTTTGTCTTCGACCGTACATTGTTCCTACTTCTACGCAATACGAGTTGAAATCGTAATTGAAGTGTTACCATTGATGTGTTTGTCGGTACTTGCCATCGAGCATCAGAAAGTATTGCATTTACCTAAACAAATTGGGACATTTTGTCACGGGAATAACTATTGCGGTTTGGATATTATTTTAAAAGACATGGAAGGGGTATGTTTGCGATTTTTTTCTATCGAGCGAAATTTGTTCAATCGTGTATCGGTATTCATCAGTCTCTAAATAGACACCCCAATATTTTTTTTCAGACGTTTAATTTTAGTAGTTAGTGCCGTAGCCTTCGTAGTAAAACTGAAAATACGCGCATACGCAGCCGTAACGATACACCAGCTACAGATTTCATCAAACTTTACCTTTAGTAAAGTAGTGAGAGGCTCGTAGTCCAGTTGCGAGTACACGTTGAAAACGATCGTACAAGTTAAGCAACGCTGGGCGAGGTCAGTACCTGGCTGGGTGACCGCTAGTGACACTTTCATCTGAGCCCCTTCGTGCCTCGGAAATCACGTTAAGCAATTGGTTCCGGTTGCTGTCGTCGCTTGGCAGCAGTCGTTAGGCCACGTCAGAGGCCTACAGGCGGCCTGAATAACTCTGACAAATAGGTTTGGTCACTAAAACACCCGAAAAAAACCCACCTTTAGTACATTCATACAAATATTATATTATTTTAAACCCGCCAGACGACTGGCTTCCCTCTGAGACGCATAAATCGTCTGCTCCTCCAGCTATAAAAGACGACTTTAAAGTCTAATTGAAATAAATTGCTCATGAAAAAACATTTGACGTAAAAAAATATATAGAGCACGAGCGGAGTAAAGAAAGTGAATTATGTGTTTTCGAGTAAATTAAGTGCGACGCGATTTGATGCATTGTCTGATAATACCTTATTTATTTATTTTATTAATAAACTCGACAGTTCGCCATTTGCCAATGTCATGTTACAGAAAATTCAATATATTCAATAGTCTTCTATGTTCCTCCAGGGGAGTCGCAGTAGCGTCTTCACCCTGGGTAGCCGCGTCTTCATGTCTTCATCCAGAGGAGACGCCGTAGCGTCGTCACTCTGGACGAAGCAGCTCGACAGTCACGTTCACTCCCGAGCTTGTAGCGGGAACTCTTGATAAAAGCTTGAAACTTCAGATATTGCATAAATAATCCAATAACTTCACCGTACTGTCATTCGCGAACATTTTCTGATTAATTTAACGTGATATTAAACACAAAATAGTCCCTGTAGACATTAAAAGGAAAATTATCAAATAATTTCGCAACCGTCGTTTCCCGCCATTTTCAAAAGAATTATTAGGGATAATACCTAAATAAAGCGTTTGACTCAAAACCGGTAGTGTATACCGGAGCCCAAATCAAGTGTCTTATTTTGTAAACAAATATGATATATTTATTAAATCAAATAAATGTTATGAAGTAAAACTGAAGACAGTTCCTCCTTGATTGAATTTGTTCATCATTGTGAAAATAAAGCAATCCGATGTAATAATGTATAAATAACTATGCAATAACCGCTAAATAATAGCTTAAATGTTTATTTATTTTATTTTATTTATTTATTTATTCATTACAATTTTCTAACAGAACATGTCCAACACAAAATTGTAGTCATTCATACATTAACAAACATAAAACATAACAATTGAAATAATTAATAATTAGTATATATTTAGACATTTGACAAATAATTTAATGCAGCGCGTGTGAACTCTGTTAGTGACGAAGTTGGTGACGAAGGGTAGTTTTTGTTTACAAAATAAGACACTTGGTTTGGGCCTCAGTTTACAATCTTTTACAATCGATTGACTTATTCATGAGAAAATCTCAATCTTATTGAGACCCCTTGTATGTACAGTCGACAGCAGACCAATGGTCACACTTTTGACTTTTGACAGTTCTTATTATTTGCGTCGTAAGACTTGAAATCGTACTGCAAGTGTTACCATTGATCTGCTATCGACTGTACGCACCACTTATTTTTGTTTTCAACTTTACGTGAGCATGCCAGTGCGCGAGGCGTAAGCTCAGGTTTACATTTGTGTGAGTGCTAGCGGTACAAGAGGTGAAGTGCGGTGCGTGCGCGGCAGGGTGTATTTTGTTGCGTTTGTATTGGACGCGTCGCGCCTCAGACCGAATATCACTACACTATCTGTGTGCACTCACACAAATGCGAACCTGAGCTTACGCCTCGCGCACTTGTACGCGCATCCGCCCATTCCATCTCACTCGGCTTACAAAGTCCACGTGCATTATGCAAGTAGATGCTAACGTTGAATATTACAGCTCGCAAATTGATTAACGTAATTAATACAACATGAATACATTTGCAAAAATCCATACTGATCGCAACGACAGCTGATATTATCGGGTCCAGGCTTTCATTCAAATTGAATTTATGCAATTGATTTTTGCGACTTCATTTAAACTTGAAACTATACTGAACAATAAAGAGTTAAGAATTTGAATTACGCATTATCCATGCTCGGTGTATAAATTAGAACATGATGAAAAAATTCTTGCCCACGGGCAGGACTTGAACCTGCGACCTTGTCATTCCGTCGTTCCTTGTCACGGAACTCACGGAATGACAAGGTCGCAGGTTCAAGTCCTGCCCACGGCAAGAATTTTTTCATCATGTTCTAATATAAAGAGTTCTTAGATTACAATTTACAGATGCAAGATATAACTGCGGTAATGGCGGTAATGTAGGAATAATAATAATAATATAAATAATAATAGGTAGATACATTTTAATTTAAATATGATTGTTGGCGACTGGCTGGTTCCGCGGCCATAGAAACCGTTACATTTAGAAGATTTGGTCCTCTGGACCAATGTTGCGGATGGATCAGGGATGATGGAAACTCGGAAGAAAGCGAAATAATTATAATGAACAAAATATATAAATTAAAATGACCTGTCTCTATTTTACACACACTGACAACTGACTGAAACCTTCTAAATGTAAACAAGGGTTTCTATGGCCGCGGAACCAGCCAGTCGCCAACAATGATAGATATAAATTTTTCTTTTAAATAAGTTGACAATTGTATTTTTGGACTAAGAAATATCAACCTAATAATGAAGTAGGTTCTCTTGAAAATGGCGGGAAACGACGGTTGCGAAATTATTTGATAATTTTCCTTTTAATGTCTACAGGGACTATTTTGTGTTTAATATCACGTTAAATTAATCAGAAAATGTTCGCGAATGACAGTACGGTGAAGTTATTGGATTATTTATGCAAGATCTGAAGTTTATCAAGAGTTCCCGCTACAAGCTCGGTAGTGAACGTGACTGTCGAGCTGCTTCGTCCAGAGTTATGACGCTACGGCGTCTCCTCTGGATGAAGACGCAGCTACCCAGGGTGAAGACGCTACTGCGACTCCCCTGGAGGAAGATAGAGGACTATTGAATGTATTGAATTTTCTGTAACATGACATTGGCAAATGACGGACAGTCGAGTCCATTAATAAAATAAATAAATAATAATGAAGTAACAATGCTTTAATAATACTGTAATATTTGCATGTCATTATTATATGACAAGATGTGTCTTTTATTATTCTTTGTTTAATATAAATATAAACTAAATCAAATATCCTCTGATCGTTCCTGATATAAAAATTAATGAATAAAATATAAAGCTGGCTTTAAAAGTTCTTTGGTATTGAGTATATCGGGCCAGCATGAGCTAGATGGACTGATATAATAATAATATAATCTGATGATTACCAAGATTGATAATTTAATACCAATTAATGTAGAGGTGAAAATGATACTGAAATGGAAGGGAACTCGATTCGTAATACGGTAATCCCTGGTTAAGTATACCAGGTCGGCAATGGTAAGTAACCAGACCGGAATTGCGAAAATCGAAAACTTTACGATCGAATTTATTCAATCGTTTGCATAGAAATAGAATCGAAAATAGTTTTCTGTCTTATAGCTTACAATAAGGAAATAAAGAAGCAATATAGGTACTTAACTTACACAGTAAGTTGCAGCTCTCTTTAAAATGTAGCGAGTCTTCGGACTAGATGAAGCGACAGTCTAAGGCCGCATTTCCACCTTTTTTTTGTCCCATTTAAAATACGTTTACATGACCTCCACACCCGGGGAGCTTGTCGATTATGTCGGGCTCGCCGCCCTGAAGGGGCGGAATACCGACTAAACTTCCTGTGGTGTTCCACCTTGTGCCATTGTTGCCGAGCCACGGGAACTGCGACACATCCGCGACCCGACTGGCGGGCGGGCGCCCAGAGCAGGCTTATTCCACTTTGGTCATAGTAGACCTGGAATGCGTCCACGTAGGTCACACCTAATAAAGTTTAAAATATCCCGAATCGACTTAGGTCACACTCATACTTTTATTATTATAGTTTGCCATTCACGTAGATAATGAATGTGCATCGTTTTGAATTTAAAAAGGACCCATTAACCTAGATATTCTATAACACTATAAAATCATTTTATCACAAGCCATGTTTTCGATTTTCAGTACTGGATATCGGCAGATTAGACTGCAGCCTATTTTCGTATTGCTAAAACTTATACATTCTAGACATTATACAGCTGGACCTCAGGAATTGGTTTGGCGATGTTCATATTTGCGATTTAGAATGAAATTTGAAAAAAAAATCACCTCTGTTATTGCAACTATTTTAGTTATTAATGGAGTTATCCAATAACGTAGGTAATAGTGATATTATTTAATTTGTATTGGACACTACATCAAAACAAGGCCAATAAGGGCTTGACATTATATTAAATAACATAAAATGGAAATAATTTTATGCAATACGCGGAAAACTGATACCGGTTGTCGATTTGCTTCGCGATGTAACTGTATAACTATATATACACAGTTTGACAGTAATTGGCACAAGTCCTTTTGGCTTTAGTTATATCGAATTAGTTAAATACATCAATTCAATCGACCTCTCACATTCACCGTAAACAGACACATCCTTATCTATACTATTTATTTTATTAATGGACTCGACAGTTCGTCATTTGCCAATGTCATGTTACAGAAAATTCAATATATAATAGTCTTCTATCTTCCTCCAGGGGAGTCGCAGTAGCGTCTTCACCCTGGGTAGCCGCGTCTTCATGTCTTCATCCAGAGGAGACGCCGTAGCGTAATCACTCTGGACGAAGCAGCTCAACAGTCACGTTCACTCCCGAGCTTGTAGCGGGAGCTCTTGATAAAAGCTTGAAACTTCAGATCTTGCATAAATAATTCAATAACTTCACCGTACTGTCATTCGCGAACATTTTCTGATTAATTTAACGTGATATTAAACACAAAATAGTCCCTGTAGACGTTAAAAGGAAAATTATCTAATAATTTCGCAACCGTCGTTTCCCGCCATTTTCAAGAGAACCATCGTTATCTATCTATACTATAACACATGCAATCACACAATCAGTAACCAATGGCTGATATTGGAAGCTATTACCTTGCGTACGGTATGATGGTCCTTTATCACCAATTTGGAGCCAAGGACTAAGCTGAAAACCAGCACTGACGCATTATAATAATATGTCAGCATCAGCTGAAGCCTAAACCTTTTGCCATAAGTTATATTATGTTTGTGAATTGGCATTATGTTTATTGAGGATGTTCCTGTTTTCTTATATGTATACAACTTAATAGGCAATTAATATTATTATATTCTAAAGTTTATAGAGAAACAATCATCTCGCTGCGGGAAACCAACCACAAAATTTTTACGTTGTATAGATCTGTTGCCTACAAATAGTTATAAAAAATTCGTCGTAAACAGTGCTTTATAATTTTTTTTAATGTCACTTAATTTTAACCAGAAAATAAAAGGGTCACTGCCAACCCTGAAAGTGCAAATTAATTCATTGATGAGAAACCACCAATTCATAAGGAATGGCTGAATTATAATGCATGTTTATTGTTTAAGTTCATGTATTTCAATATAAAACGCATCATTTCAACAAAAAGTTTGAAAATGACAATGCCAGATTCTGCCCCACCATCAACCGCAAGTTGTACAAGATAACGAATAAATGTAAAAGTATCTCCGTTTTTTATTAAAATTATTGGTTTAAATTAAAGTTATGTACAAGTTGTGATTCGAAAAAAACAGCTTAATTAAGAATTCAGAAAATAGTAAGAAATCGAAGCGATTTATTCATTGTTTTTGTTATTCTTCTATAGGAGTTGCGAGAGTAGTAGAAACTGATACTGATTATGATTATGCAATATGAAACCTGTAATAAGTCCCCAACAAAATGATAGGTACAGCTTAAATGGTCACATAGCCTTGTAGATGGGGCAAAGCTCCATAGAAATGTGGCAATGTCTTTTGTGTTGTTTATCTTACTTTAACTTGGTTAAATGCTATATGGATTTCTTCTGTATGACATTATTGGCTAGCACTTCATATTAAGGCGTTCAATGTAACGTTACAGATTCGAGCATTACATCAGTGAGGGAGAAAAACAGCGTCAGTCAGGGAGGTAGTATTGTAATGTAATGCTCAAAGCCGAATCTGCAACGTTACATTACACGCGAATGCTCCCGGTGAGGGAGCACCTTTAGACACAATGATACAATACAATTATAATAACTTTGTAACTTGTCTAAAGTTAAAATACAGAAATAAAACAACTTATTTTTGGACTACTACCATAAATTCTTTTTCACAACGTGCTATAACATCCCGTTATTCGTCCAGATAGACCTTAATACCCATAACGTATCATTACATTAGCGTAATCCTCACGAACGATGAAAAGAATTCGGGTTACTCATTGATCTACTATAAACAACTAGATACACAGTCTGCCTTCTAAAAATGTCCGAGCGCAAAGAAGGTCCAAACGGATGAATGGACCCATTTGCTTTATTGGACATTATTTGGACGTTAACATTATTTGGACGTTTTTTTTAAATTGTTTAGTAAGTAAGACCTTTGTGTATCCAGTTGTTTATAGGAGATCAATGGGGGTTACTAAACTGATTTATATCATAATCGCGAAATGGTTCTCTTGAAAATGGCGGGAAACGACGGTTGCAAAATTATTTGGATAGTTTTTGTTTTATTGTCTACAGTGGTTATTTTGAGATTAATTTCACGTTAAATTAATCAGAAAATGTTCGCGAGTGACAGTATGGTGAATTTGTTGGATAATTTGAGCAAGATCTGGGGTTTCAAGCTTTTATCAAGAGTTCCCGCTACAAGCTCGGGAGTGAACGTGACTGTCGAGCTGCTTCGTCCAGAGTGATGACGCTACGGCGGCTCCTCTGGATGAAGACATGAAGACGCGGCTACCCAGGGTGAAGACGCTACTGCGACTCCCCTGGAGGAAGATAGAAGACTATTGAATATATTGAATTTTCTGTAACATGACATTGGCAAATGACGAACGGTCGAGTCCATTAATAAAATAAATAAAAATAATCGCGAAATATTGAATTTACATCTTTATTTATTAGGGCCATAACGGAATTTCATATATTCGTTTATGTTATATTACTTACTATAATTTGAAGTTCTTATTTGATTTTTTAAGTACTTAATCTGTTTTTTGATTATTCTGTTATTTGTATTTTGTTAGTTATGTTATTATTAGTTTATGTCTTATTGTGTTAGCTCTTAAGACGCTGTGTTACAGTGCCTCATGGGAACTTATACCATATTTACTAGTGAGGACCTGTCATTGGCTCTCCGATACTATCCTATCACATATTCATATATGTAGCTTAGTCTTCCAAAAATTGTAAAATAAATAAAATAAAATGACAATGCCAGATTCTGCCCCACCATCAACCGCATAATGAACAAGATAACGAATAAATGTACAAATATCTCCGTTTTTTATTAAAATTATTGGTTTAAAATAAAGTTTTGTACATCAAACGAGTCGAAAAAACAGCTTAATTAAGAATTCAGAAAATAGTAAGAAATCGAAGCGAATTATTCATTGTCTGTCTTTGTTATCATTTTCTACTACTCTCGCAACTCCTACTGATTATGATTATGCAATATGAAACCTAATAAGTCCCCAACAAAATGATAGGTAGGTATAGCTTCAATGGTCACGTAGTTATGAAGGTGAAGGTTTTGAAGGAAATCTGAAATGTGGCAATGTCATTTATGCCTTTATGAAGAAGAATAGAATAGAAAATATGTTTATTGCCATACACCAATTACATATGCTTACAAAAAATCAATCAAGTAGTAAGTTATAATCTAATATAAGGGAACTGTCCCAATATCCGTCACTTTTTGAACTTTTCACTTTTGATTTTGTAGCCACGGCCGTAGTATAAGACCCACAGGGAATGAAATGGTGCAAAGATATAAACAATTTATTTAAATTTTACGTAATTAAATAATGTTTCTTTAATTTTAAGATTAAATAAGATATTTTTAGACATATATGAAATAATACCCCTTTGCCCGGTATCCGGCATGTCCTTGTACAGATATCCGACATACCCATGTCCCAATAGCCGTCATATATGTATATAGTTTTTGTGTAGGTAATGTATGACGTATATATATGATTGATCAAAGTGTTATAGTGTAAATGGAACTCCTGATTGGACAAGCTTTATGTTTTCGACATTTCGACATTTCTCAAATATATAAACCAAAATAGTCAAAATATTCATTGTTGCTGTTCCAGCCAGTATATATAATTCAGGTCATTATGCCTATAATTACTAATGCACCCAAAGAAGTTTTAAAAATCCCAAAGATGTTTTTTTTCTCTAACCTCAAAAAGTGAACAGTGTTAGAATTTGTGTATTGTATTAAATTAATTAAATAATTAGTTTATGTGTCTAAATTACGCCAAAAACACGTTATTTAGTGAAATTGTGCATTGTAATAGTGGACAAGTGTTATCTCGCAAAAACTCCGACATTACATAGTGTAAAATCCAATTGACTTTTTTTTACGAAAAATTAACGACTTTTTGTGGCAAACTTGTTTCCAAAATGAAGTGCAATAATGATCATAGCGATGAAAATTTGATACAGTGCGATGGTTGTAAACGGAACGTATGTCTTAGTTGCAGCAACCTAACAAGCAGCGAGGCTCGTGTCATGGGGTTGAAATCCAAACGCACCCTCATATTTCTATGTTCGCCTTGCCGCGAGGCCTTATTTCAAGTGCCTAAACTGATCCAAGCATATGATTGTGTACGTGAGGAATTGGACGACGGATTTCTGCACCAGTGACTCATGCAGTTTCTACTGCTACTCCGGCCACGTCCTTAGACACTAACAATATATCGGAGAAGATGGCGGAGGTGAAAATGTTGCGACTTGGTAAACGAGACAACAGTAAACCGCGCCACATGAAAGTGATCCTCAAGTCACGGCATGATGCAGTGAAGGTCCTTAAAAAAAAGAATAGAGCCATTGAGGTAAGAGTGTATGATGACAATACACCGATGCAGCGGGACGAGCTAAAGGAGCTGAGGTAACGTCTCCAGCTACGTACCGAGAGTGGTGAGTTAGATCTCACTATTAAGTATGTCAGGGGTGTGCCGAAGATAATCAAACAAAAAAACTATTTGACCCCAACAACCCCTACACTGACCTTACCTTCCTATACACCAACTTATGCTCGCTGTCATTAAAATTCGACTTATTTCTTTTATATGTAAACACCAACAAGCCATCCATTATAATTATCACGGAGACCTGGCTGAACAGCAGGGACAGAAACAGCACATTTGCCATACCTGATTATACTATATTTAGACAAGACCGGAAACATCGACCTAAGTCGCAGGGTGGCAAAACGGGTGGTGGCGGTGTTGCCATATATGTCAGAGACCGTGTCAACCCATTATTGCAAGAACTCATAAGAAGTATGACTGTATGTGATCTTACGGAAGCCTTGTTTTTGGATATTCAATATGACTCTCACCATTTCCTTGTTGTTGGGGTCTATCGACCCGATGATAGGGAACTAGATATATGGAAACGATGTGACTCTAAATTATTGGCTAAGCTGCTTCAGCGAACAATGTGATAGTTATCGCTGGTGACATCAACTACTCCGACATCCTATGGCCTCAAGACATCGAACAGGACCTCAAGGGACCCGAGGAACTGTTTAAGAACATGTTTCTCAACAGTAATCTTCATCAATTGGTCTCCCAGCCGACACGTTTCCGCACAGGCAACACTCCATCCTTGCTCGATCTGATCATGACAAACGATGAAAACTTAATCACTGGAATATGTTATAAACCACCTATAGGAAAGATTGATCATTGCGTACTAGAGTTCAGCATCCAATTTCTGATACAAAGAGTCCACAGTCAGCCCAAACTTAAAAGATATCACCATTACATTGACTTTGACAACTACATGGAGGAACTGGAGAAGGACCTCGAAATCTTGGAATCTACTACTGATGTGGAGCGTTTTTGGAGACAGCTAAAACTCTCAAACTCAAACTCAAAATTTTTATTTGCGAGAATACAGTCATATTATAAAATGGTCTTATGATAAAGTTGGTCATAGTATTCAACCTGCATGCAGGTGTGCAAACATAATTATCTAACTAGCTCAAATCTATACAAATTCAAATGATAGGCCCTGTCTTGTGATTCATATATTCCGTAACTTTGTAAAAACAGCTTTCCAACAGCCAATTTGTTAGGCTAATCTTAAATTGAGTCATATTAAGTATTTTTATATTGTCTGGTAGATTATTATACAGAAGCACACACATGTTATATGCATTTACTTTATAAATATATTTCTTACAAGGAGGTTGATATAGAAGGTTTCTGTATTGACTTCTAGTTCGTCCTGTGAAAGCATCTGTGTATTTTCTAAAATAAACTGGATGAGACTTGACGAACATACAAGCATCTTTAATGTACAAACATGGCAGCGGCAGTATATTAAATTTTCTGAATAGAGGTTTGCAACTCTCCAAGTACCAAGCTCTGTCTATGGCCCGGATACACCTCTTCTGTATTTTGAAGACCCTATCCAGGTCCACAGAGTTTCCCCACAGCAAAAGGCCGTAACTCAGAATCGAAGAGACGTACCCGTGATATGCTGTCAGGGCAGCCTCTATGGAGATAGTCTGCCTTAGTTTCTTTAGTGCAAAAGCAAAACGGTCTAGTCTTTTGCAGGTTACGTCAACATGGTATTTCCAATTAAGATGATTATCTATATTTAGTCCTAGGAATTTAAACGTGTCAACCTTTTCTACTTTTGTTCCATTATGAACAATATCAATTGGCAAGGGATTAGTGTTGTAAGAGCGGAATTGCATTATTTTAGTTTTATTTATATTAATGTCTAGATTGTTATTGTTCATCCAGTCTATCACGTCCGACAAAGCCGTATTTACTGTTACTTGAAGAGAGTCCTTTGCGTCACCTTTGATGATAATAGTAGTGTCGTCAGCGAAAAGTAAGCATTTATGTGTAATGGCACTAGGAAGATCATTTATATATAGAATAAAACCATATATAAAAACCATAGATAAAAACCATAGTGAATACAAACACAGACAGAGACGCTCCGCTTAAAAAAGTGAAGAAGAAGGAAGGTAATAAACCCTGAATCAATGACAATATATTGAAACTTGTATCTGAGAAGGGAATACTTTGGGATGTTTATATTGGCACAAAGGATGACGATGACTACCAGCGCTATAGAACCGCCAGCAATCATTGTGTGGCAGAAAGCAGAAGGAGCAGAAGACTGTATGAAGCAAAACTACTGGATAACGGACAAAAACCCTTCTATTCCCATCTGCGAAGGTGCATGTCATCCAAAGTGAGCATTCCACCTGCAATGAGGAACCATAATGGCGACCTAGTTACAGACCCCACCGACATAGCGGAAATCTTCGCGCAGGAGTTTCAGAAAGCCTATTGTCGTTAACCAGATGTGACCATATGCTAACAAGTGACTACATTAGCCCGTGTGGAGCACTCGATCTGTGACATAAACTTTACACCCAAGGACGTTGAGTAAGTTTTAAATGGACTCGACACAGGCTCTGCTCCTGGACCTCACAACATTCCCAGCATTATTCTAAAAAACTGCAGCAAAACACTTGTTCCTGTTCTCACTGAGCTTATGAGGGTGTCTTTTGAGGTCGGACATGTCCCACTTGACAGGAAACATGCTGTAGTTACACCTGTGTACAAATCCGGTGATAAAACAGACCCTGCCAAGTTTAGGCCAATCAGCTTGACAAGTATTGTGGGTAAGGTGATGGAGAGACTAATATGCAATAAACTGAAGAATTTCCACAACAGAGAAAATGTTATATCCAGCAGAATGGCTTTGTCGAGAAGGGATCCACAATAACGAACTTACTGTCATGTGTGCACCCGTGGACTATGGACGTGGACCGTGGCAACCCGGTTGACGTTATTTACCTCGATTTTGATTTTGCTTTCAACAAAGTCCCGCATCAGCGCCTGCTTATAAAATTGGAGCATTTCGGCATTCGAGGTCGGCCTTTAGACTGGGTAAAGAGTTACCTGTTGGGAAGAACCTTCCAGGCCAGGATCGGTTACTCCTTGTCCCAGAAGAGGGACGTCCTGAGTGGAGTTCCCTAAGGATCTGTTTTAGCCCCCACAATTTTTGGAATTTTCATCACGGACCTCATTGCGCTGATAGACTCACAATCTGCATTTTTTGCTGACGATGGGAAATTCTTTGGCAACCCACTCTTAGTGTCTGGATAACTACAGAGCGATCTAAACAAGCTCCAGGAATGGACAAAGCAGTGGGTAGTTAAGCTGAACATATCGAAATCTGCTGTGTTGCATCTAGGTAGTAGAAATCCTGGCGTGGTATACACCATTGATGACACTGATATAAACACTGTGGAATCCCAAAAGGACCTTGGAGTTGTGGTTTCAAAAAATCTAAAATGGGGAGAACACATTAATGGCATTGTCAAGAAGGCTAATTCATTTATGTATGTTATAAGGAGATCCTTTCAATATATTACATCCGATGTTCTTGTCAAAATCTACAAAACATACATTAGGCCTCTTCTGGAATATGGATTTCAAATATGGAACCCATATTTTATAAAGGACATCCGATCTACCTACTACCTACTTGAGAGCGTGCAAAGAAAGGCAACAAAGATTCCATATATTAAACTGCCCAAAAAGTCCTATGAAGAAAGGCTTAAAATCCTAGGTATTCAAACCCTGGCAGAACGTCGACTCAGAGGTGATCTAATTGAGACATATAAAATTCTCACGTACAAATATAACCTCCCTCCCAGACGTCCACCGTTTCTTTGAGACTAAAGACATACGTCCATTGCGAGGACACCATATGAAAATCTACCGCACTATCGCCAATACCAAAATCGCTCATCACTTCTTAAGTAACAGAGTTGTCCACGCACGGAACAAACTGTCTGATGATGTAGTATCTGCACCATCAGTGAACTCTTTTAAAAATCGCCTCGACATGTGGTTAAAATCAAACATTATATAAATAAGCAATATGTGTAGTGAATCATATGAACATTAGACAACATAGACTGAACTTACCAACACTGTGATATAGACACACCAGCATTGTGCTGCCTGTCTATCAAATGAATAATAAAATGCACAAAAACGTCCTAAACCATAAGAAAACACATCGTAATGTTTGGGACGTTTTTTGTGCATTTAGGGATGTTTTGTGTTTTGGGAAGTTAAAAAATATTATTTTACGGGTACTGGTGTGAAAAGTAAGCAATATCTCTATAGTTATCTATATATCATATAGATGACGGGTACTGGTACATTTTGCTGTTTGGTTGAACCAATAGCCGTCAACGAATTTAAAATGTTATTATTTAATTAATTAAAACAAATAGGCATCAAATCAAATTACAGAATGATATTAATATTAATAAAGTTTCATTTTAAACATCAACACTTACAAATAAGTAAATACATGAGCCAGCGTTGAAAAAAAACCGTAGTCAGTAAAAACAGCAGTTTAGTAATCGAACTTCGTAACTTTTTGACAAAAACGTGAACACAAACTATAAAGTGATATTATATTATGTTATTTGATGTTTTATTGTATTTTTGCCAGTTAATTAGCAGCAAAACAGTATTTATTTTCATAATATTGCAGAGAAAACGAAATAAACTACCATTTTCGTGAGATATAGGCAATTTAAGTTGACTTGACGGGCATACGTACATTGACGGCTATATGTACACTTACCTTAGTTATGCTAAGTGCTGTGGCAAAAGGTGCATGTTTGAAATGAAATGAAATGATGAAATGAAATGATATTTATTTGCCTGAAACACGGTACTAAAGGATCTTAATGTTATTTTTGTATATTGCACTGTACATGTTTCACCAAGTAATTGGCATGCAAAATTTATAATAATTGAAATAATCTCTAGTCATAATAATTCAGTCATACATAAGCGTCAATACAACATAAAACATTATACAACTTTAATGCTTGCTTTAATCTTTAAATTAATACATTATCTACACTTAACATCTATATTTATAAGTACAGTTATCTTTGTCAATTTAAAATTCATATAATACCAATTATTTTACAAATGTCATACATATTATTAGAATTCTTTACTGTCTAAGTATTCCTTGACAGTGTAGAAACATTTATCCACCAGCCATTTGTGTAACGCTTTTTTAAATTTTGCATTCGTCAAATCTTTAAATTGAACTGGCAACTTGTTTCACCTGAGCTGACACCGAGGTGTGCAGTTTATCGTTCAATTCAAATTATTTCAACTCCAATTATTTAAGATCATGCATTTGTTACACAATTTCAACATTACTTACATAGGTGTTAGAAACTTAGAATTATAATCGAAGTGTACACTCCTGGCATCCCACCTTAAACAAATATCCTTGTCTTCCATATGGCTTCAATGTAGTCAAGAAACTGTTTTAATTGTTATTTGTACGGCTCTAACTAATTGATGTTATCCAAAGCACTGCGACTCGCTTTTGGTAACGTAAACATTATGAAACATACCTATTTGCCCATCTGCAGAACTTATATCCTTTGCAGTGTCGATCGAGACCTTCACTTCTCTATCATTGAGTTCAAAATCGTAAATAATGCGGGTTAGATTATTTGGGAATCTAGTAATTTATTAGGCACATATTGACTCGAAACTCATAATCAATTTGAACTCAGCTTTGTCATGTCTGTGTGTTGTTTTGTTTGTGCATTTGATGATGTTTGTTTGCTCTATAAGGCCTGTGATAGTGGGTGTGCCGTTTCGAAACAGTTGCTCGCTTCTGAAGAGGAATTAGCACGTCTAAATGCATTTCGTACAAATTGAAAAGTTGATGTTGTATTTCTCAAATGACTGAGTTACCTATAAAAATACAGTCCACTCATTTCTACCACCGACCGCAGCTACAATTACCTTGCCTACAGCTCCTGTAATGAATAATCTTGACTATCAAAAATGAGACTTAAATGACATTGCCACATTTCAAGGGAGCTTTGACCCACCTACAAAACTACGTGACCATTTAAGCTTATATTAATAAAAAATTAATCTAAATAAACATTTCCTAGGATGCCCATTAAAGGTCACTCTCCAAGATTTTCTGTACTTTGCGCCTGAATACCGCAGCTTTGCCCCACCTACAAAACTACGAGACAATTGAAGCTATCATTTTGTTGGGGACTTATTACAGGTTTCATATTGCATAATCATAATCAGTATCATTTTCTACTACTCTCGCAACTCCTATAGAAGAATAACAAAAACAATGAATAATTCGCTTCGATTTCTTACTATTTTCTGAATTCTTAATTAGGCTGTTTGTTTCAACTCGCTAGATGTACTAGACTCTGTTTTAAACCAATAATTTTAATAAAAACGGAGCTATTTTTACATTTATTCGTTATCTTGCTCATCGTACTTTGATAGTGGGGCAAAATATAGCAGTCTTTTAAAATTACATCCGTCTTTTAAAATATTTTTTGGTTATTACAAACTTATATTTGCAGATTATCTAAGAACGTGTACTTATGTCGATATATGGACATATATTTTGATAAAGGCAAAGGTAAGTTGGTCTCTAAATGTAGTTTATCTTTTCGTTAGAGCAAAGTTACGGGGTTACGGCGCTATATGGTTGTCAAAAGCAAGAGTGAGACACAATATGTCCCGCAGCGGCGGAGTGAAGAGCACGGCGCAGTGCCTCGATATTCGTATTTTTATGAATTTTGGATGAATTTTGGCAGGGAAATAAAAATACGCCTACAAAAATCTATTTTTTTTAAACAAGCTCTCGTATTTTGATATACATATTTTGTATGAGTAACTATTTCGGTTTAGATATAATTTTCATTTTAAAAGACATGGAATGTCTGCGATTTTTTTCTATCGCGCGAAGTTTATCCAATCGTGTATCGGTATTCATCAGTCTCTAAACAGACACCCCAAGATTGCTATATATTTTTTTTAAACGTTTAATTTTAGTACTTAATGCCGTAGCCTTTGTAGAAAAACTGAAAATACGCGCATACGAAGCCTCGGTTGTTATTTTATATTTATTATATTTTATTTACTATTATAAAGCACTTAAATCATAATGAAGAAAAAAATATACTTCCTGAATGAGTCTTACGAAACAAGAAATTATAAACATACTAAACTCTAAAAACGCATGAAATAAACATGACCTAACTATTATACACTACTACAAGGAGGCATAAAATCCTTTTGATCCGCGGAATTGGACTGACACATTATAATATACCCGAGATAGAAAAGATTGAGTTTACATTCACGTTAACGTAAAAACTGTGCCATGAGAGATCTTGACTTTATGAAACATTCGAAGTGCTTTGAAATTGTGGTGTAATGAAATTAAAATTACTGTCCGTGAAACGGAACGTGTGGCGGCGGGCCATCGCGGGGTCGCCGCGCGGGGGTGAAGTGTCAAAATAAAAACTGTCAAAAAGTGTGAAGGTCAAAAGTGTCACATTCAATTCAAATCAAGGACGACGAGAACTTAACTAAATTCAAGGAGCGTAAAAATTCATGTTTCAAGTGTTTCTTTAAATACACCAGTTACCTATAAAAATACAGTCCACTCATTTCTACCACCGACCGCAGCTACAATTACCTTGCCTACAGCTCCTGTAATGAATAATCTTGACTATCAAAAATGAGACTTAAATGACATTGCCACATTTCAATGGAGCTTTGCCCCATCTACGAAACTACGAGACCATTGCAACTGTACCAATCATTTTGTTAGGGACTTATTACAGGTTTCATATTGCATAATTATAATCAGTAGGAGTTGCGAGAGTAGTAGAAAATGATAACAAAACAATGAATAATTCGCTTCGATTTCTTACTATTTTCTGAATTCTTAATTAAGCTCTTTTTTCGACTCGCTTGACGTACAAAACTTTATTTTAAACCAATAATTTTAATAAAAAAACGGAGATATTTTTACATTTATTCGTTATCTTGTTCATCATGCGGTTCATGGTGGGGCAGAATCTGGCATTGTCATTTTTATCAATCGTAAAGTTTCAAGCAAATGTTGCATTATTGCTCTTATAGCATTATAGCGATATTTTCCAACGTGAATCTAACTTTTACTATTACGATTTTCAACATAACTTTGGTTCAGTCACATCCTTTTATGGTGAACCAGCGCATAAAGTTTGTAGTCTAGGTCGGCTCTGCAATACAGGTAGTATTTACTAGCCCTTGTATTATGTACCTAACTGTTTATTATATGGACTAAAGCCATTTGTAACTCCTTGCAAGATGCTCAAAATCCTAGGACTTTACGATCTTAATAGAATCCACTTGAATCCAATGTCAAACATTTTAGTTTTACTACCAAGTTCAGCTTCCATATACACACGCAAATTCCATATGGTTTTGGTCAGTTACATTCCAATGACAATGCCATATTCTGCCCCACCATCAACCGCAAGTTGTACAAGATAACGAATAAATGTAAAAATATCTCCGATTTTTATTAAAATTATTGGTTTAAAATAAAGTTGTGTACAAATTGCGATTCGAAAAAAACAGCTTAATTAAGAATTCAGAAAATAGTAAGAAATCGAAGCGATTTATTCATTGTTTTTGTATCGGAGTTGTGAGAGTAGTAGAAAAAGATACTGATTATGATTGTGCAATATGAAACCTGTAATTTGTTTTACCATTTAGGTCACATAGTTTTGTAGGTGGGGCAAAGCTCCATTGAAATGTGGCAATGTCTTTTGACTTTAAATCACAAATCAATTTAACGTTATCATTATGTTACTACTAATTTATCAGTCAAGTTGACTATAACCGTTCAAAAGGTAAATATATACCTACAGAAGTTCACGGTCGTATCTATCAAGGCACAGAACAGTAAATAGAAACTACAATACGACACACAAATGGAGGTTTATGACACTATTCAGTCCTGGCCATAAATCTAGAATAGCTGTAAAATTACAAGCACTAAAGCTTGGGTGAATGTAACTTCAGAAAGTGATTCAAGGGAATTATGCTTTCCTGCTTTGGTTAAGTACTAAGTTGGAGATATAACTGCATGCACTGTTGCAGTATTTGAATTAATGAAAAGAAAATCGCTTTCCATCAAAGCAGTGTATTTAGAGATACTTACAAGAACCAAAGGATTATTATTTTTATTTTTTTTATTCTTTCTACACTTTATTATAGTTTAATTAATTTTTTTTAAAATACATGCCATAATTAATAATAATAAAAAGTACCTATTTACAAAATATTTACATTATGAACATGTCGCCTATGTCGCCCCCATGCGGCAGGGTTCCCAGGATGCTGGCGGCATTACCTCGCTGAACGGCTAAACTCAGCCGTTGAGCGAAGTAAGCGCTATAGTGGTGTACACTTTGCAAGGAGTGCCAACACTGAGGAGAAAAAGTGGCAAAAAATTCTCAGCAGCACATCTTTTAAAATAATAATAACTCAATTACTTAATAACTAGGTATTACACAACTATTACTGTTTTTAGTAATCTACAACAAGAGTTCCTTTAATGAAATTTTAAATTTCCTCTCACAATAAGTAATTAGACGATCATATTTGTTTACAAAATAAGACACTTGATTTTGGCTACGGTAAACATATTGGGATCCATTCCTTACCTATCATAATCGACTTTTTAATTGTCTCTATTTCTTTATTTGTTCTATACTACATTTGAATTCTAAACTAAAACGAGATAACTAATCACAGATCTACCAGGAACTAAAGATTCTCCGAAGAAGATCATGTTTCTGGTTATATCAAGGGAAGCTTTCACAACATACTAACTCGTACCAAAACACGAGCCCCAGTAGCCATTGCCCAACGTCAACACAAACAAGCCCAAATAGGAGCACAGATTTACTTGAATCCAAAATAGACACGAAAATACATTGCATGTTGTAAATAAATGTCGGTAAATCGGCTCTGATTGAAATATGGATGGGTGGTGGCGGGGATTGCCGTAGACTAAATCGACAGAGCTACCAATGCAGACAGAGAGTGATTGGCCACAATAGGTGTGTACATCCTCCCGCATTTTATTTAAATAAACAATTCTTTTTATTATTATTATTAAAAATAGAATCAGTCACAGAATGGGTGCCATCGGACGGTCGCCGGCGTCTGGGCAGACCTCGGCGTAGGTGGAGAGACGATGTCGTTAGATACAGGGATGGGTGGCTGGAAGAGGCTCAGGACAGGGATGATGGAAGAGGAGGGGGGGATACCTTTGCCCAGCAGTGGGACAATTTATAGGTTAACAAAAACAAAATTAATAATAGGAATTAATATTTACGCATAAATACAAATTAAATCTAAACTATCTAAACCTACCTAACGTGTAAAAATTATAAATAAAAAACCTGCGCCAAGTCCCCCACAATTGGCAATGTGCCCAAAATTCAAAAAAATAAAACAATTCTTGGTTTAAAAGGTGATTTAAAATTGAGCCATAAACTAATGCCTGTTTCCCGTAGAGACGATGGACTTCCATGCTGCGATCCTAGAATAAAACCCTAACTTCCTCCATATTCATCAATCTTCAAAGCCATAAAATATGGCATTAGCAATTGGATAGTCGACTTCTAAATTAACTCAACTGATCATACTGATGATTACATAATTATGTAAAGTATTTCGATATTCCTATTAATATCAGAGATATTGTTGCTTTACTTGAACTTGATCCCATTTTGGTAATACCAGGTCATTTATTTCCTTCAGTACCTATTACTTAAAATATTGATTCAAAATATGAATTCGGTTTAATCATAAAATAAAGAAATTAGAATAAAGTCAAAAAGTTAAAGTCAAATTATTGCACGTTGAGTAGGCACATTTTGCACGTCAATATATTATTTGAATTTATATTTACACCACTTTGCAAGGAAAAGGTGCCAACGCAGAGGAGAAATAGTGGCAAAAAACTCTCAGCAGCACATCTTTGGAAGAATATGGTTTACAAGAAAAGAAAAGGTTGAAAAATTCCACAAACAAGGATAAGGGGTCTTCTTTTGGATGTAGCTGTTAAACCCCTTGTCAGAATCACCAGAATAGATGGTCTGACATCACATAACTGCACATATGAGCCCTCCCCGGATGTGCCCGATTAAGACACGTAAACAAGTGGGTATCTAAATACCGACGGTAGCGAATAAACTGTTGGTTTGATTCATGGAGATTGGAGAGATCATGCAATGGTCTGCGTGGACGTTTACAAAGCTATTTCAATTGATATAGTCATGAAAATCTGGATTTAGAAATCACTTTTATTGCTCTTTATTAAAATTCAGTCTACCTATATCTGTCTCGGATATGTCCTATATTTTCGTATTCATACTTGTTTATAATCTAACGAAATTTGTGAAGATTTTGAATTGAAGCTAAGGTTAGAGTAAGTTTTAGTTTGTATGTTGATTAATTGTTACTAATTCTGTATATTTCTTGCTGTTTATAATATCTTGGTTTTCATATAAGTAGAGGTTCCCGCCATGAATAATGTTCGTTGTACAAAATAACTGTATCTGTCAATGGGTCAGAACCCATTGGTTCCCTAATATTCGTCCCCCGGATTAAAAGTTGTAGATTCGTCCCCTATATAGGTGCCCATTGGTCCCCCGGCAGGAGACGAGGCAATATTAATTTATTTTTAAGGTACCTACTCGTCCCCTGCTCAGTCTTCGGCACCTGCTCAGGTACTTTTTGGTTCCCTGATAGACAACCAGCCATATTTTTGAATTTTCGTGTTTCTAATTATAAAAGTACTGTCTTCAATAATTTATAATATTCAATGAAATGCAAATTCAATTGAATTTCTCTGCTAGATAGAATAAGAAACGAGTATATCCGCCAGAAGACAAAAGTGGTTGACATTGCTCATAGAATCAGTAAACTGAAGTGGCAGTGGGCTGGTCACATCTGCCGTAGAACCGATAAGCTATTTAGACGAGTTCTCGAATGGAGGCCACGAACGGGTAAACGTAGTGTGGGACGCCCCCGACCTTCTCAAGATGACTGGTAGAGACTGGATGCAGAGGGCCGAGAGCAGGATTGAGTGGCGCGCTTTGGGTCTACGTCCAGCAGTGGACTGATACGGGCTGATGATGATGAGATATTATTATGTAGGTAATGTAATACAACCGCGGTTGTTAGCCTACAGTCCAAACGAGGCTCCAATGCAATACTCACCGAAATTTTAAAAACACCTCACGCACGATATCAATTTGCAAAACGCATTTAATTCATCCCGTTCCGTCCTATGTAAACCAAATGAGACAGAATGACGAATGGAAAAAGGAAAGGCATCGTTTAAATGGCCATTTAATGCGCTATTTGTATGAGTGGTCTTGCTTTGAAATGAGTCTATACTTTCTGACAGGTTACAACCGGAGTCCATGCGCGTATGCGAATACAAAGTTACGTTTGCTTCTCATAAACGCTGATGCCAAGGAAATTAACATGAAGTAGCAGTTTTACATTGGTAAGTTTATTGTGGTGTTGCAACAGAGGTGGCGCCAACTCCAATGACGCCTTGCGTGATGAAGTTGCATTCCTTGCAACTTGAAGACAGGTGTGGATTGAGACTTATATTTGAGGGGCAGGGACCCATAAAATAGCTAACTAGTAGAAGTAACTTCTGCAGTTATATAGTCCTATTTTTGAACAAAATGACTTTAATTGATGCTTCAAGAGAAACGTGAACATAGACTCTTCAAGGTCGGCAGCGAACTAGCAACCCCTCTGGTGTTGCGTCTCTATAGGATTACCGTTTACCATCAGGTAGCTCGTCTGCTTTTCTGTCCTTCTCTCAGGATAAAAATAATGTAAGATTAATATTTTCTTGTTGAACCATGTCTATTGTATTGTGTAAGATTTTATCAGAAAGTGAATCTTGAAAAGGTATAGAAATTGAAAGGGTATGCCAGGATCGCAGATATAAGTATCGTGTCGTTTCTGCATTCTTAAAATGATACTTCCACACTCGAATAAATCCTGATCTACTCAAATGTTATTGGAGATCTGATGATTGTGGAACTGACAGTGACAGGAAACCCATTGCAATTTTAATAATCCATTGCTCCATTGCTATGACAGGAATGCTACTAATGAAACCCAGCACTGGGCTATGAAAATGGGAATAGGTTTGCTGTTACTATCAGTTCCATAATTAGACCCCAGATAATTGAAATCGATGGGGTAGACGAGTTCTCGAATGGAGGCCACGAATGGGTAAACGTAGTGAGGGACGCCCTTGGATCAGATGGAGGGATGACCTTCGCAAGATGGCTGGCAGAGACTGGATGCAGAGGAATAGGGTTGAGTGGCGTGCTTTGGGAGAGGCCTACGTCCAGCAGTGGACTGATGATGATAATATCATCATCATCAGTCTATTTATATGTCCCCACTGCTCGGGCACAGACCTTCCCTTACATCGAGGGAGCTCGGGCCATAATCCACCACGCGGGCCCAGCGCGGGTTGGCGGATTTCACATGCTGTAGATTTTTTTTTCTTCTACGACATGCAGGTTTCATCACGATGTTTTCCTTCACCGTTTTGAGAGCACTCGGTAAATGTACGTAAGTTTTTCCGTCGAAAAAACCGAGGATAACTCATTGGTACATGGCTGCCCCAGCTGGGAATCGAACCTGGGACCTCCATATTGCAAGTCCATTGGCCCAACCACTGAGCCACCGAGCTCTCTTGATAGTAATGATGAATTGAAATCTACCGTAAATTATTCTTCGCAACAACTTAGTGAGTTAAGTTAAGAGCTTCAACAGATATCTGAGGGTCACTCACTTACCTTGATTAGTCTCTGTTAAGGTGTTTATGACAAATGTATCAAGCTTACTCGTTCGACGCGTGTGATGCTATGCAAAGCTTTCCTTATTAGTTTATTAGAATTATTAGCCGTGTACAATATATCCTGGATTACCATTTTTATTGGACACAGAAAGGGAGTGACTGCAAATTGCAATATGAAACATTGCGTTGCTATGGATACGGAGCTTGCGTTAGGCGTTCAGAATCTGAATCATTCATTCGCATAGAACAAGGGTATTACAGATAATATCCATTTAGGTACAGTCCCATCTTATCCCACTAAAACTTGGCATGCTTCAAAGTCAAAGTCAAATTTCTTTATTGCAAGTAAGCGTTGTGTACATTTTTGCACATCAACATATTTTTTGAATATACATTTACACTAGTTTGCAAGGAAAAGGTGCCAACGCTGAGGAGAAAAAGTGGCAAAAAACTCTCAGCAGCACATCTTTTAAAATGCATAATATAACATAAACACTCTCGACGCCCTTTCAAACTTTGTTGCTATTGGTGTCGAGACCCTCGGCCCGTGGGGTCCCGGCGCCTGGTCGCTATATAAAGAGGTTAGCAAACGAGTAGCAGATGCCACTGGTGACCCAAGAGCTGGCAGCTACCTCGCGCAACGGATTAGCATCGCGATCCAGCGAGGTAACGCTGCCAGTGTCTTGGGTACTCTTCCAGTAACTAAATTTTTTAAAAATAGTTTAGATTAGGTTTTTTAAATATTGAATGGTTCTTTTTTATTTTATATTGTACCTTTTTGAAATAAACTAATTGGAAACATAAAAATAATTATATAGGTACTTAATAAACCTTTTGCACGCCTGCTAGCAGGCTGAAATACTGCGACATTTCTATAATTTATAACACAACATGGTCAATTGAGGGTGGTCTTGTCAAGATTCATAAGGCTGACGAGGACGTGATTAAGTGGCTCGATAGCCTCCCACTCACGGTCTGATGTCCTGTCATGTCGCCATACGATAAATAAAATAAATAGCGTTCGCTCTTACAAACGTCAAATTCCATAGGCGTTATGATGAGAGGTTGCAAGACTGGATGCAAAAGGCTGAGAGTCGGGTTGAGTGGCGTGCCTTGGTAGAGGCATGTCTGGCAGTGGACTGATACGGGCTGATGATGATGATGATTGACAGTTTTGTGGGCCCAAGCTAAGTTTGTGTTCAAAACTTGAATGTCAGCCTAGGGCGCTTATAATAAATCGTAGCACGCACGGTACGATTTTACCATCACGGTACAATAAGACAGCAAAATGCACGGCATGACGTTATCGTAGACGGAAATATAAAAGCGTCTTCATATGTAGCTGCGGTCGGTGGTAGAAATTAGTGGACTGTATTTTTATAGGTAACTGGTGTATTTAAAGAAACACTTGAAACATAATTTTTACGCTCCTTCCATTTAGATAAGTTCTCATCGTCCTTGATTTGAATTCAATGTGACACTTTTGACCTTCACACTTTTTGACAGTTTTTATTTTGATACACCCCCGCGCGGCGACCCCGCGATGGCCCGCCGCCACACGTTCCGTTTCACGGACATCATACTATTCCATACCTTACGCCTTCTTATTATAACGTGGCGATAAAATCTAAGCTAAGCTACGATAAATTATAAAAGCGCCCTTAGAATTTATCCACGTTATAGACATATATAAAACGGAAACGATTAGCAGTAGTTAAAGAGGGCGCCACCGGTGGTCCTATTGCCATATCAATTGGCCGCACACTGGCCGGCACGCGTCGCCGTCTAGACGCGCCGCGACGGTTTATTAGACGCGCGTGTGGAGAATGCCTTATATCGCAACTGGGGTACTTTGTATGGACTTTGAATCTTGTGGGGAATTATACTCATCCGAGGCCTTATTAAGAGCCTTCATAGAGCCAACTAGCGCCGCCAATCCTAAAAAAATAATATCTTCCAATATAATCAATTTTTATTAAAAAAGTTATTTACAAAATGTTTGTTACGATAAATATTATTTTTCAATATACAATACATGGCATAATTGCGACAAGCTAAGTTGTGAAAGCTCGGTGGCTCAGTGGTTAGGTCAATGGACTTGCAATACGGAGGTCCCAGGTTCGATTCCCAGCCAGGGCAGCCATGTACCAATGAGTTATCGTCGGTTTTTTCGACGGAAAAACTTACGTACATTTACCGAGTGCTCTCAAAACGGTGAAGGAAAACATCGTGATGAAACCTACATGCTGTAGAAGAAGAAGAAAAAATCTAAGGCATGTGAAATCCGCCAACCCGCAGTGGGCCCGCGTGGTGGATAATGGCCCCAGCTCCCTCGATGTAAGGGAAGGTCTGTGCCCGAGCAGTGGGGCAATATAAATAGACTGATGATGATGATGAAGTTGTAGTTCACAAATATGCCAGAAACGGCCGTTATTCGCAATTATGCGAACTACAACTTACCGAAATTGAATCACGTTATAAATAAGCACTTGGCCTGTTTTTTTCATTCTACCTCCTCACCTCACATCTGCCCGGAACTCCGGATTAGCTAAACCACTGAAGAGGATTAAAGTTAATATTTAGTATACCTACTCATTGAATTTTATAGTTTTTATATAGTTATCGACCATCGACAATATGTCGATTAAAATTTCATCGTGATTGGTTCTCCTGCGATAAGATTGAGTCGTAATGTGTTAAATACTCATCAACCAATAGCGTCCACCGTTATAAGATTTAAGATTCAATAGTAAACTTAATACGTTGAGAAATATATCTTGTTAGCTATCGGAAGTATTTATAAAGAATGCAGTTTGTAATTTTATGTGATTTCGATTGGCGTTTAATTTATTCTAGCGTGGCAAGATTTTTGGGGCTCTACATATATAGAGTTCGTTTTTTGACTTCACATTCTATTCCTAAAGGAGAGCAAGACTCAATCATAGTCAGATAGTTAGAAGGGATAATTATAAAACTATGATTATTTAATCCTTAAGACTCTAAAATATAAGATTTTAACATTGATCTCCTATAAACAACTAGTTACACAGTCTGCCTTCTAAAAATGTCCGAGCGCAAAGAAGGTCCAAACGGATGAATGGACCCTTATTTGCTTTATTGAACATTATTTCCTCTTTACAGCTGCTATTATAGTATATAAACTAGGTGAAACTTGCAATTGTGACAATTGCAAATTTAAATATTATGAACTAGGTTTAAGAGCAGTGTTACTGTGCTGCTCTTTGCGCTCACATCACCCAGCCATGTGATTTGAAATATAAGTAATCAATGTGTACAAACATACAGGGTGTAACGTAAAGGGTATATGAAGCCGAAGGGAGGGTGTTCAGTATCGGTAACAGAACAACTTTTGTTCTACGACTTTTCAAATAAAAAATAAAAATAAATTAATGTCTCATACAATTCGATCAGTTACCCGGTACGATATGTATGAAAAGTCAAAAAATAAATTCACGGAAATCGAAAAGTCGTAGAACAAAAGTTGTTCAGTTACCGATACTGAACACCCTCCCTTCGGCTTCATATACCCTTTACATTACACCCTGTATAATATGTAAGAAACGTGACGTAACCAAGTGTTCCATAGTGTACCTAAGGCCGAATAAATGAGTATGAGTATTAGTATTTGGACGTTAACAATGGACCCTTATTTGGACGTTTTTTAAATTGTTTTAGTAAGACATTTGTGTATGTAGTTGTTTATAGGAGATCAATGGATTTTAAGCTTCAACTTTTGTTTTGGTAAAAATACAAAGTAAACAACATTATATAGACATAGTTATATCGTCTTTTACTTCGTGTAATAAATCCTCTAAAAACCAGGTAAGTAATGATTTAAAGAATTATCTATTCTTTATTGCTGACTGTACTTATTGATCCATGGATCAATGTTTTTATTATCATTCTAAAATGTCGTGGAAATCTTGGGAATCAATGTATGAACTTAAATTTTATGAGAGCAATAGGAGCGTGGACCTGCTGGGAACGCGCCATTTTATCGGCCACGACTGGTTTATACCAGACCTTATGGTCTTGACTGTGAATGTACACATGCCTCAATAAGGTTGAGATTTTCTAAAAAACTACTGGACCGAATTTAAAAATTATTTTACAGTTACGTAGCTTTAACTTTTATCTATCAAACAGTGAAAGAATTTTTGCAATAGGTCAAGTAGTTTTTGAGAAAATCTCAACCTTAAAAACTCTCATGTACACCTTTCTCTGTGTTCCACGGTACCATAATTCCCGTATTTAATTCTTTGCAAATTCAAAAGAACAATACCGATTAATTTGTAAGTATGAAATTGGCTACCATTGTCAGTGTGCAATGATCCGTTAAACGATAAAAAGATAATTAAAACGATTACCTGGAAAATACACAAGCAATGAAAGACTAATAACATAATATGGCCATTGCGAGCCAGAGCTTTTATTGGGATTTTTATGATTCTATAGTATGACCGTCTAAATCAGTCTTCGCCTGCGCGGTACAGGGATGCGGGGGAAGGCGACAACGGTGACCGAGAGAGGTGCGGGGGGGGGGGGGGGGGGATGTGTAACAGAAATGCGCCTGCCGCCCGCACCTCTCTCAGTCCCCGTTGTCGCCTTCCCCCGATCCCTGTACCGCGCAGATTTAGACGGTCATACTATAATAATATCATTTATATAGGGTGGCCTTGAATTAATTCGACAAAATTAAATGGATGATTAGGCTGATTACATACATTAATTCTGTACAGCGTTTAAGGCGCTGACATGAGCCAACTAGCGCCGCCAATCTTTAAAAAATCATATCTTCACAAATGTGCCAGAAACGGCCGTTTTTCGCAATTATGTGAACTACAACTTACCTACATTGCATTACGTTACAAATAAGCATTTAAAAAATTATATTTATGGCAATAAACAATGTGAACGTAGCTTTTTTAATAAAATTGATTATATTGGAAGATATGATTTTTTTAAGATTGGCGGCGCTAGGTTGGTTCATGGAAGGCCCTTAAGTAAACTAAACAATTTTGGGGAAAAATAAAAAAAATATTTAAGTACAATAAATTCAACTATAATTTTTTTTAATTTTATGTTCATTGTCACTGTGCTTTGGAGTTTTAACATTTTAAGGTATTTTTAATGTTTGGCAACGATTTCTTTCACTGGAATTTGACCTAATGGTCATTTCTAAGGTCATTGTGTGACTTGTGACGTACTTAGTTCAGTTTTGCCAATTTTGATCTTCGTAGAAAAACTGAAAATACGCGCATACGAAGTCTTAATATATGCATATCTTTTGTTTACACGGAATATACTACTTTGTACGTTTCTTGGGCGAGAAAATAGCCGTGAGTACTCGCTCATCGCTGACGGTGGGACCACTGCCTAATTAATGAATTGTGAAATTTAATCCGGTCTTTTTTTTCAGGTCACGTGAGCTGAGATGAAGGAAAGGAAATTAGGTATGTAAGTACATATTCTTACCTTACACCTTTATTAATATTATTATGTGCATATTAAATGTTTATTTCAAAAAGGTACAATATAAAATAAAAAAGAACCATTCGATATCTAAAAAAACCTAATCTAAACTATTTAAAAAAAAATTAGTACCAGGAAGAGTACCCAAGACACTGGCAGCGTTACCTCGCTGGATCGCGATGCTGATCCGTTGCGCGAGGTAGCTGCCAGCTCTTGGGTCACCAGTGGCACTGGCACGCCGGGACCCCATGGGCCGAGGGTCTCGACACCAAAAGCAACAAAGTTGTAAAGGGTGTCGAGACCCCTGTATTTTAGAGCTTTACTCTTCTCGGCCGCCTCGGCCGCCGCGCCAGCCTTTTTGGTAGTGCTCCGTATGTGGGACGGAGCCAGCGTGTCTACGCATGTAGCGTCCCACACCAGAGCACGCCCCATCTTCCATGGGGCGTATGTATCTTCCATAAATATTATTATTATATTCAAGTGATTTTAATCAAGTACCTAATATAATAATTTGAAGTACTTAGCTCACTATTTATTAGTAATTTTATTTTCATAGTTATGAAAGACATTGCCACATTTCAATGGACCTTTGCCCCACCTACAAAACTACGTGACCATTTAAGCTGTAACTATCATTTTGTTGGGGACTTATTACAGGTTTCATATTGCATAATCATAATCAGTATCATTTTCTACTACTCTCGTAACTCCTATAGAAGAATAACAAAAACAATGAATAAATCGCTTCGATTTCTTACTATTTTCTGAATTCTTAATTAAGCTGTTTTTTTCGAACCGCAACTTGTACAAAAATTTATTTTAAACCAATAATTTTAATAAAAAAACGGAGATATTTTTACATTTATTCGTTATCTTGTACAACTTGCGGTTGATGGTGGGGCAGAACCTGGCATTGTCATTTTGCTAAACAGTTGCTTAACCACCAATTTTGTATGTGAAAGCTAGCGAAAATCCTTAAGTCATGGCTTAAACCACCACAATTTTTAAGTCACGTTTATGGCTAAGAGCCTTAATTCTAAAGTTCACACGTTCATGGACAGTGGCGGCATATGCCGTACTTTGAGTATTCGGAAAATGACAGTACGGCGTATGACGTAGTATTTTGATGCATTTAAAAAGACACAACGGCATCTCCCGCGGCGTTCGTAGGCGGTTTTCTTTGTGGAGCGGTCCCACTGTCATTCTGTGTAGAAAATAGGTATGTGTACTGTCAAAATAAAGGTTCTAAGGTACATTTTTGTCGGTCTTGACACGCACATACTTAGAATCCCCCACGGTTATGACAGTAGTCGAGAATTTTCACTGTCATTTCGTAATTTCTACTGTCCATGAACGTGTTAAATGTTGTTCAAAAACGAACAAAATACGTTGTAACAATAATTCTAAGTCGTCTGAAAAGCTCTATTCCTTTTTTGTATCACCCAGAGTGGTGTAAAACATCAAAGCTGAGCCACTAATCTCGCGTTAACTCCGCGTTAATAACCTCATTCCGCGCGTTGAGTGGCCATCAACGAGTTTCGCGGCCCAACGACTGATTTATGGCTATGGAGCATTAGGGTAAGGTGACAATGAGTTGGGGACTATACAGTCTTGCGAGAGAATAGTATTTATTATTTTGTGTTACTATTTTGTGTGCTAATGCAAAATAGTGGTAGTAATTCTGGTGTGCATTTTGTTAAAGTTTTTTTGTTACATCGACAGGTCGAAAAATCCTGCCTCTCTTTCCTGCACCAAAGTTATAAAAAAGATGGCACTACTTTTCGATTTGTCAAAGTTAGCTTAAAATTAGAGTACAAGAGAGAATCGCTGGATACCAAACCAATTTCTTTTAAAATTATAATCCGCTAGTAATTCTAGGTAAGTAGGTACTTGAGGAAATGTTGTTTTTCATCATAACTGCTCCCCGAGCAGTAGATTTTTTTTTATTTTTCTCTGAAAATCATAACAATTATGAAACGTTAAATTAATCAGAAAATGTTCGCGAATGACAGACAGTACAGTGAAGTTATTGGATTATTTATGCAAGATCTGAAGTTTCAAGCTTTTATCAAGAGTTCCCGCTACAAGTTGGGGAGTGAACGTGACTGTCGAGCTGCTTCGTCCAGAGTGATGACGCTACGGCGTCTCCTCTGGATGAAGACAAGAAGACGCGGCTACCCAGGGTGAAGACGCTACTGCGACTCCCCTGGAGGAAGATAGAATACTATTGAATATATTGAATTTTCTGTAACATGACATTGGCAAATGAAATAAATAAAATAAATTAAATTCCTGTTGTATTAATAACATCTGGAATCATTGTCACCTTAACGCGCAGAGTTAAAAAGCATGCTAAAGTGATAGTTCATGACATTCCTGGGTTTACGGCAGCTCGGCGGCTTGTCGCGGCGCATTGCTGAGATACAGACTGAATGACTGACAGACTTACACAATTCCCTCGTTGGAACATTGCTACCTCCCTCAAATAAGTGGCTGTAAAGTTGAGGACGCAGTGAGCTTGACCCCGACTATACCGTGAACACGAAGACCGAGAAAAGTATACAGGGTTAATAAGGTTGGGATTTTCTCAAAAACTACTGAAGCGAATTTAATATTTTCTTAGAGTAGCGTAGTTTAAACTTTTATCTATCTAACAGTGAAAGAATTCTTGCAATAGGTCAGGTAGTTTTGGAGATAATCTCAACCTTAAAAACTCTGTGCACTTTTCTCTGTATTAGACCGTACGTATAGTTTCAGTTATAATATGTACAAAGGAATTTTTATATTTGTGACCACGAACTTAGTTAACGTGAGCTGACTCTTACAAGTATCAATTTTCATAGCATTTTGATAGTTCTGCTTCCTAGAGCGAGTTCACGATAAGCTTGCGCTCAAAATTATCTCTGAATCTCGGCCATTGTCTTTGGCAAAATATTTACCTATATTGTATTCGTATAGAGGCATATTTAAATTTTAAAATAAATAAAAATTATAATAAAATAACCCAAAAATAAATTTAAAAAAAAACCGCTTCGCTCTTGATAGACGACCAGTAATATTTTAAGTCTAAAAAAATATTATCTAATTTTATATATTTATTATTTTAGTGCGTATTTGCAATAGACACTAATTGTATCGAAGATATTGTGTTTTACAAAATTATTTTTGTTGATTTAATTAAAAGTTATAGGTTCTACTAATCTACCCACTCATGTATGTGTTATGTTCTGACTTTGTCAACCACTTACGCGGTATTGGCAAAAGCATAGAAATGGGTGTAATGTACCCCAAACCTAATACTGTTTTGGTCTCAGAAATAATGTCACAGGATCGCCATTGTTTGTCTTCGTCTAATTCCGTCGTTTGATCGTATTTGATCGGCGTTGATGAGACTCAAAATGGACCCAGTCTCGTTTTGGTCTCATTAGTTACATTTAAAAGATTTCATTAAGATTCTTTTCGGTATTTTATAAGGAATACAGGAAGTTGTTTTAACCTCATTTTGGGGCCGATTCTGATGGGCTTTCTGCTGCTAAGTACTAGATTTACGAAAGACTGCGTACAGCCGTACACGGAAAGAAAAGTTCGCAGCTATAACTTACAAACTATAGGAACAGCCAAGTGTTTTGCCAAGTGGTGTAAATGTAAATTCAAAAAAATATTGACGTGCAAAAATGTACTCTTACTTGCAATAAAGAAATTTGACTTTGACTTTTTGCTGGTTTTGCTAGGTAAGTAACTATTTTTGTATTAATTATATAGAAACGGGAATTACCGTGTCAAACATTTATTTATTTGATGTCTCTATATTTCGACAGCATTGCAGCCATCATGGTCACGAGTAAACTGAAGTCGGTGAGTTTTGAAAGCCAGAAGGGTGAGACAAAACGATCTACCCTCTTTCGTGTTCGCTGACTGCGTTGAGAGAAGTTGTTGATATTTGCAGGTTTGATAAAATACTTTTTGGTGTATAAATGATGATTAGCTAATCACTGCTTAAATAACGTTTATAAGTAAAAAAAGTTTAATCACTGAATAAGAGTTTAAATAATGATTAGTTAGTATGTTGTTCAGTGGTTGATTAGTGTTTTGTTTTATAAGTAAGAGGGTTCGTAAATAGCTTTTTTAATAAAATTGATTAAATTGGAAGATATTATTTTTTCAAGATTGGCGGCGCTAGTTGGGTCATGGAAGGCCCTTTTATCAAGGTACCTACCTACCTATATGTGATGGTTTGATAATGATAAAAATCACATCTGTCGTAGTACTGACATCTGATGGGGTAGGGTTTCTGCAGTGGAGATAACGAAATGGTAAATGTAAATATAGGACGCCTCCCATCAATTGGAGGAATGATCTGCGCATGGTGTCTGGCAGAGTTAGAACTGGATGCAGAGGGGAAAAACAGTCCAGCACTGATACAGTGCGAGAGGCGTAAGCTTAGGTTTGAATCTGTGTGAGTGCACACAGATAGTGCAGAGTGATATTCGGCCTGAGGCGCGACGCGTCCAATACAAACGCAACAAAATACACCCTGCCGCGCACGCACCGCACTTCACCTCTTGTACCGCTATCACTCACACAAATGTAAACCTGAGCTTACGCCTCGCGCACTGTACGATGATGTATGTACGATGATAAAAAAAAGAATTTTTGATGTTATAAATACCTGTTCTATTTTAATAAAATAACTTTAAAAGCTTAATTTAAAAGAACAAGTCTCGGATCCTGTTTAGGGAAATTAAGATAAAATTTATGTGTCCTCTGGTCCTTCCATTCAAGTTGTCAACATCTGGCGCCGGCGTGATTTTATGATCTGGGGTGCGGTCTCACTGTTAGCGATAAATATAACATATTTTAAAACAGTATGAACCCACAACTTGACGATTGTATCGGCATTTTCGTTCTTTTTTTCATTCTCACAGTCAAATCTAAAAGTATTTGGATGCCTTGCGTTATCAAAGTTTGTGAAGTAGACTGTACCTAATGTTATTTTTTAATCTAGGTTTTTTTAGGCTTTTGTCACTTAGTGACTATGCCAGCCTCATTGGAACCCAACTAATAGGCCCACCAGACCCCCCTACGACCAGGAAGGGGCTCCCTGGACGCAAAGGAGTATCTGACGAACCTATATATCTGCACCGCCTGTGTAGAGATTGGGTTGGATAAGATTACATTAATGCCTCCGTTTCTTAATTCCAACCCGGCCATGTACATGTCTCTGTTGGCTTTACCTAATGATAAAATGAGGAGTATGGGCGGTTTACGACTGAAACATATTAAAAAAACAGCGGAAAGGCAATGTCAGCGGTTATAATGTATGAAATCCTTACGAAAGACAGACTGCAGAGTGTGATTGCCGCTCCTTCAGATCAGGGATTAACTGATCTGAGGCCGCTACCTGCTTTACCACTGACGCTCCGTTGCTGCGTTTAGTCTGCCATCTTTGATTAAGCTTCAACTTCATACATTACATCCACTGCCGCTACCGTTCCGCTGCATTGCCTTTTTTTTTGATTGCTGAAACTATTGTCGATGGAGTAAGTGCGTTGTAATGTGGAGACCCCGGACGGGTAGAAGAAGCGTGGCCAGACCACCGTCCAGATGGTCCGACGACATCAAGATAGTTGCTGGCTCGGTGTGGACCAGACAACCTTGGGATTGGGACAGAGATGCATATGCCCAGAGGTGGGCTGCGATATGCTGAGGAAGAAGATAAGAAGAAGATACAGTGACCCTGGACTATGTTGGAATTTTGCTTAATTAACTCCTTAAGCTAAAAATCGCTATAACTGCGACCAAACCATAATCTAAGCAAATAATACACGATTATGCGACGTTAATGAAACCGTATCTGAACTAAATCTAAACAGGTTCAATGATCTGACGCAACGCGAGATATGATCGGGTCATCTCGCCGGTATTAAAAGCGATCTTTATGGCAACTTGTGACGAATGACGTCATGAATTTATCGTACGTTTACCAGTAAGGTAATGTAAGTAAGGTAAATGGCTTAGGCTATGTTACTATGTGAATTAATGGACAAAATGGCGCTTCATTCACAGGTTGGTACAGAATTACATTTGTAGATAGATACGAAAATTACACTAGGTGCAGTCGAAGACAGAGATAAGTATACAGGGGGCCTCAATAAGTTGAGATTTTCTCAAAAACTACTGGACCGAATTTAATAATTATTTTACAATTATATAGTTTTAACTTTTATCTATCAAACAATGAAATAATTTTTGCAATAGGTCAAGTAGTTTTTGAGAAAATCTGAACCTTAAAAACTCTCCTGTACATCTTTCTCTGTGTTCCACCGTACATACGTAATATTAGCTGTAGTTGCGAACTAATATTTCAGTGTAACAATTTAAATGAAACTAAATAAATCATTCATATGGATAATCTTCCTAGATCTTCGAATTTGAATTACGCATTATCCATGCTCGGTGAATAAATTAGAACATGATGAAAAAATTCTTGCCGTGGGTAGCACTTGAACCTGCGACCTTGTCATTCCGTGACACGCTCTTACCAACTGAGCCACCACAGGCCACACCCACCGAAAATCTTCATCGCTTTATACATACTTAAAGGGTATGTTACGCAATTCCATCTATCGGACAATAGTAGTAGTATTCCGACAACCATGTCTAACATTCGGTTAGAAACATGATTTACGATGATGCGCTCCTATTTTTACTCATAATTTGAATTACGCATTATCCATGCTGGGTGAATAAATTAGAACATGATGATTCCTAGATCTTCTTATTAAACATAAAACATAAAGAAAACTAGTATTATTCTCAATATGGTAAGTTATTGGCATGTCCTTGTTTTCGTCTACGAACTCGTCGCTTGATATTTTTGACCTATTCACCTTTATGTCTTAGCTTGATGACAATTTTATCGCTAAGCGTTTACTTATATTGCAAATTTTATGCGATATCGCTATCTGAATTGGCGCTTAATTAATTTCTAAGTATTATTATTATTGGACTACTAAATTAAATTCTTGAATGCTCAGGATTATTCATTGGTGGTAACGAAAATTTATGAGTACGATTTTACAGTTAAATTTGGACTTTGGACCGTTCTTATTCTCTGGTTTAGCAAGAAGCTAGGTCTTACTGCACAAGTAAAGGAACACATCCGATAACTGTAAATTTGAAATTACATCCCCCCAAGAATATTTTTTTGTTAGGACAAAAATGTCGGTATGCACATAATATTTTGATAATTACAAAGTTAAGTTGGTCTCGAAATCTAGTTTATCTTTTCATTACAGCACAGTTGCGTTGCACGGAAGCTTCGCGCACTTTGGCTGGTTTTTATTTAATGTGTTTCAGCATGGTTTCATCCTATATATGTAGAAAATAGCAACGTAGAGGCTTGTGATAATGTTGATGTACAAAATACATTGCATTGTGTAAAAACAGAACGGTTAAATAAATAAATATAGCCAGTTGAATTGCATGCAATTTTTAACGGTATTAATGCCAAAAGATTGGCCCAGAAGGCAGCTGTAAGGCTAAGTTTAAATAAAATCATGATTATGAAATCAATAATTGGCTTGCTCATCTTCTTTCGTAAAGGTCAGTAATTAGTACACGCCAAAAAGGACCACGACTGATTTAAATGTCAACGCAGGATTAGTATGCACTGCACCTACTACGTGTTGTGGTATCGTAATTGTAGCAACTGTTGTTTAGAGCCTTCATAGAGCCAACTAGCGTCGCTAATGTTCCAATATAATAAATTTTATTAAAAAAGCTATTTACGAAATGTTTATTACGATAAATAAGTAAGTACTATTTATTAAATGTTTATTTATAACGCGATTCAATGTCGGTAAGTTGTAGTTCGCATAATTGCGAAAAACTGCCGTTTTTGGCACATTTGTGAACTACAACTTAGCTTGTCGCTATTATGCCATGTATTGTATATTGAAAAATAAGCTTTTTTAATAAAATTGAATAAATTGGAAGGTATTATTTTTTCAAGATTGGCGGCGCTAGTTGGCCCATGGAAGGCCCTTAAATAGTTTCCGTAGTATTTAGTGACCACTAGCTTCATGATATGACGTGACGTGAAAGGGGCTCGTAGGCCAGATGCGAGTACACGTTGAAAACGATTGTACAAGTTAAGCAACGTTAAGCCTGGATGGGTGACCGCTAGTGACGCTTTCATGTAGTACTTACCCGCTTGTGCAAGCCAAAGCTTTGATCCGCAAGCTTCATCGTTACTTTTTCCATCAAATGTTATTTAGGTTATTTAGGTCTTCATTTAAGAACAGCAACTTCATATTCGAATAGCATCAGAATGAATCGCCAAATCTCAGTCGCTCTCCTTTTTTCGGATGGCAAATGAAAAGGACAGTGTAATATTCACAACACTTGTTACTAGGCTTACAGAAGTACGGTAGTAGAATCAAATAGCCGTGTTGTTTGACATGTTGGCAGTACGTTTAGAGTACCAAGATAAAGCGATTGAATAAATCACGCGCATCCGATGCGTCGGACGGATTTCGAGATGCGCATGATTCGGTGCATTTGTCACTAATACACGTTGAAAACTACAAAGTAAGCAACGTAGGGCGAGGATTGTATCTGGATGGGTGACCGTTAGCGACATTTTCATCTGAGATCCTCGGTGGTCTGGTGATGCACGTCAAGCAGTTGGTCCCGGTTGTTGTCGCTTGTCTTTGCCCGTAGTGGACAACAGTCGTTAGGCCACTACGGGCGGCCTATGAATAACTTTGACAAATAGGTTTGCTCACTAAACCACACGAGAAAAGAATATCTACTAAAATTACTTCGACTAAGCGATCATTCGAAATCCAGACCGTCGATTAAAAGTTCAGTAGATATTCGGTAATACGATTAGGTTTTTTTTCGAAATAGGGTTATTTCGTATTACCGAATGTCTACTGGAATTTTAATCGATGGTCTGGATTTGGAATGATTGCTTAGTCGAAGTAATTTTAGTCAATCTTCTTTTCTCGTGTGGTTTAGTGACCAAACAAATATTCGTTTTTTCGCAGTAGCAATACGGGCTCAAAAGACTGCAATTCGACAAACGATCACCCATCCAGGTCCTGGCCTCGCCCAACGTTGCTTAACTTGTACCATCGTTTTCAACGTGTACTTGCAACTGGCCTACGAGCCTTTTGTTTCTACGAGGGTTGGTAAACAAAGGAGAAATACCATCTAACGCCTACCCTTGATAGAGCTGTCCTGTTATTGAGAAAATATTCAATATTCATTACATACTTTACATCGCTTTGAACAATGTCCTTTTAATTATTATATAAACGGATATCACTCACTTATATTGTTGAAGTCGGCAATTAGACCGACAGTTACGACCGACACATGGTGCGCGAAGAAACGTCACCGGCGACGCGGGCGTGGCGCGCTCACCTTGAAAAAGACCGTCGAAATCGGTCGAAACTGTCGGTCTAATTGCCGATTTCAACAATATAAGTGAGTGATATCCGTTTATTTATAATAATTTGTAGTAATGGCTCACTATAGTTTTAATTCTAAAAATGCCATTTTAGTCAATATTTCTGTACCAACCCATGAGATACTTATAGCAATAATTCAGTTAACTGTCGCGGTAATTAAGGGCCTTCCATGAGCCAACTGGCGCCGCCAATAATAATAATAAAAATATCTTCCAATATAGGTAATAAATTTTATTAAAAAAGCTATTTACAAAATGTTTATTGCGATAAATAGGTACTATTTTTTAAATGCTTATTTATAACGCGATTCAATTTCGGTAAGTAGTAGTTCGCATAATTGCGAAAAACGGCCTTTTTTGGCACATTTGTGAACTACAACTTAGCTTGTCGCAATTATGCCATGTATTGTATATTGAAAAATAGTATTCATCCTAATAAACATTTTGTAAATAGCTTTTTTAATAAAATGGATTAAATTGGAAGATATTATTATTTCAAGATTGGCGGCGCTAGTTGGCTCATGGAAGGCCATAATATTGTTGTAAGTTGGCTCATGGAAGGCTATAGCTATAAGCTAGTTCCGAGCCTAGAATTAATAGAGGAAGGCAATTTAATGAGCAAGTTGCAATACTTGGTGAAGTAATTAGAGATCTGATGGCAACTCGTAATGTAGTTGAACTGCAAGTCGATAAATATTAAATTAGTAATGTTGGTATTAGTAATACAATGTGACATGATGTTGATTTTGAAACAGTATTAAAAGATTCAGTTGCCACTGCCGTGATATGCAGGATATAACGGAAAGCAGTAGGTAAGTTAAAGGGACGACCTTTTGAATTAAAAATAAAAATAAACTAATGTCCCATACATTGATCTCCTATAAACAACTAGATGCAAAACACAGTCTGCCTTCTAAAAATGTCCGAGCGCAAAGAAGGTCCAAACGGATGAATGGACCCTCATTTGCTTTAATGGACATTATTTGGACGTTAACAATGGACCCTTATTTGGACGTTTTTTAAATTGTTTTAGTAAGCCTTTGTGTATCTAGTTGTTTATAGGAGATCAATGGTCCCTTAACCAAGACTACTGGCTCTATAATAGACCACCCCCTCACCATGAACTCTTATAGCAGGATTACTTCAATAATACTTTATTATTTCGTACCATGACGACTTTAATAAGCTTACTTTAAGGTCGTCATGGTACGAAGTAACAAAGTATTATTGAAGGAGGAAGGATTATAAAGAGTAATGCAGAAAAGACGGATTGCGCAATTGGGTTAATCACAATTTTATATCTGGATCTAAGATCATAAAAGAACACTTATTATATTATTTAATGTAAGTAATAAATAACCAATAAAAATGTTCCACAAAAGAATCGAAGTCAAAACAAGACCGCAGTTATGATCTTCAACAAACATCGATCTTTGTTTTTACTCGTTCATAAATTCACCAAAATTATCGATACCAATTGAGATATCAAAACCAGAGTTTCAACCGTTTGATTCACTTGCTTTTGTAACTTTAACTCTAACAACATCTGTATCATTAGCTTCATTATGCACTACTTTATAACCTGCTACGGGATTTTTGATTCCTTTATCAATCGCCGAAACTTCGATTTCATTTTCATTGAAATTGAACTCTGTTCCGTTCATATAAGCTCCTTCTGCCCTAAATATGTTAAAATAAGGTGTTGCAGTTTCCAAAAGGCGGTCTCACACGTCGTGGTTTTTAAGGACTTAAGTCATAAATTGGGGTTCCCTAATAATCAGTTTGTATTCCCTCAGGGTAGCATCGTGTGAATGAACTTTAAAAGATGCTGTTTTTGTGTTTTCGTCGTTCGTTTCTGCGAATTTCTTATTCACTTTCTTTTGAAGTGCTCGGCTAAACGGCGAGTTATTACTGATGATTTATTCGTCCTGAGTCCTGACATAACTCATGTAATTATGTTAGTGTATGAAAGGTGTAAGAATGCAGGAAGTTTCAACGACATTTATATACTTATTTTATTTATTTATATACTCACGCCTGATTCCTGTAGGGGTAAGCAGAGACGATGGACTTCCATCTGATGCGATCCTGGCACACAACCCTTGCCTCCTCCACATTCATCAATCTCTTCATGCATGCTCGTCGGTTTGTAGTAGACCGTACTTGACCCTTTCTCAAGACCTCGCCAATTTGGTCGACGTACGTTCTCCTCGGTCTACCTCTGCCGACTCTTCCGTCAACATTCGCTCCAAGTGCCAAACCAACGTAACATACCCTTTTCAATTCTATTTACTACATTTTCTTTCAGACCACTCCGTTCTCTAAGCAATACATTCCTAATCCTGTCACTCAGTTTCACTCCACACATACTACGCAATGAGCGCATCTCTACAGCATTGACTCTACTCTCATCCTTCTTCTATATATATTTACACGGATTAAACTCACTTGTTTGGTTGAAACCGGTGTTTGGTTGGACTGACAGTTTCGACCGATTTCGACGGTGTTTTCCAGGGAGAGCTCGTCACGCCCGCATCGTTCCAATTCGTGGCTTCCATTCGAAAATCCTAGATGGGTTACCCCATCGGTTATCGGTTCTACGACAGATGTGATAAGCCCACTGCCACATTAGTTTGCTGATCCTGTGAGCAATGTGTATTTTTATTCTCTGGTGGATAAACTCATTTCTGGTACTACATACCCACTAGAGAAACACCTAGCATATCTCTACCCTTATTGTATCATGATCATCTTCAGCGTGTATCATTCCAAGTCCTCTCTCAAGGCAGGCACGACTCTCAATACGATTATCGGCTTTTTGCATCGACATCATCATCAGTCTATTTATATGTCCCCACTGCTCGGGCCGTGCCGTTGGGCCATGAACCACCACGCGGATTGACTGATTTCACATGCCCTAATTTTTTTTGTTCTTCTACGGCATGCAGGTTTCATCACAATGTTTGTCCTTCACCGTTTTGAGAGTAGGTACTCGGTAAATGTACGCAAGTTTTTGCGTCGAAAAACTGAGGATATCTCATTAGTACAGGCTGCCCTCGATCGATCTATTGTATAAATAAAATAACTACCTTACCTACCACATTTTGTCTCTAAAACAGGTGTTTAAAATTAAAATTCATTTTTAATGAAAATCATGTCAGTTCATTGACCATCCGTATCAGAAATCTAATTTGTCCGAACACGTGGTTTGGCGGTTTATCTGAGTCGTAAAATTGTCGTAAAATCCGACACTAGCAAAGACACGCGTGGTACGATTACGGTTTAAATGGCCGATGATTTAGGGGAGAGTGGGGTAATTGCGAATACCTAAGCGCGATGGTAAATAATTGTCAAAATATAAAAGTTATAATTATCATTTATTTCTTAAATACTACATTAGTTAGACTACTACAAAATATTAAATCAACTTTGGCGATATGTGAACCCAAACTTAAATTATAATTAAAATTGCAAACCCTTGCTGTTCGCAATTTCCCGACAGACGCGGGGTAAATCCGAACACCCCATGGGGCAAATACGAACTAGGTATTGGTTAACATTTCTTCTTGCAAAAGTCACACACAAAGCCTCTGGATGTGCTAGCGCCGTAGCTACACTTATCGTGTGCCCACAAGCTACAATTGTAGCACATAATCGAATCTTCAATTATAGGGCTCTGTACTTTTCGTATAGAGCCCTATAAAACGTCGAGTGGGGGAAGAGGGTCTACCCATGCCGGGTAAAGAGGATCATATGCACCTCTTACCCCGTGTCAGGGATGACAAACCATTTTCTAACATGCAATTTAAAATTAGTTTATGTTGGTAAACTAATATAGGTAAATTTACGAACAAAAAGGCTTAAAGTCAAATACATTGCCGGGCCACGAATTTTATCCAAAGATGTCGAAGAAACATTGATAGATTCAATAAGTTAAGAATGTATGTTAAAAAGTTTTGTATTTTTTATATATAATTTAAGTTATATTTAATTTATAGTTTGTTACTAGAACCCAAACAGCTATAATAAAATATTAAAATTTTCTTATATAAGTATATTATTTATATTGTAATTGTTTAAATACAGATAACCTAAAACCACATTTCATAATTTCCGTAGACGATGTTTGTAACCCAAACCATAAAAACGTTGCACCAGGTTCAAATTAGATTGTATTAGCTTATGCTGCCATAGTCGCCTTTGTAAGAATGTTCTAGTCGCATTATTTATGTACATTATGATGACTGTTTCTCTTACCCCAACTTCGGGGTAAGCGGGACAGTCGCCCCAAAGCAAATGGTTTTGTTAATAAAATGTTACTAGATTTACCTATAAGATACAAATAAAGATCACTTAAAGCTACATTTACGTAGAGTGTATTACAATAATCTAAACAACAATAAGCAATACCTTGGTATATTTACAGCTCTTTACAATGAAATTAAAATGAAATATGTTCCTCTTACCCCACCTGACCTTAATAAAGGAATACATAGATACTTAGTTATTTAAAAGGGAATACAACAAATTGTTGGGGTAAATGCGAACGTTCGGAATTAACCCAATCAAAACGTTCGTTATTGCCCCACACACTAAAAAAACACAATTTAAATTTACTTTTTAGGTTATAAAATAAAATCCGAAAATATGAACACGTCAAATCGTTCTTTGCTTTATAATAAACTTACCTTAATTTAGTCAATAATGTAGTATTTACGTAATGTAAGGCACAATCATATGAAGTCATGAAAAAATTACATGATAAACAATGAAAACATAAAAGTATACCTACCTATAGCGGCGCGCGCGAGTTCTTCCCTTTGACGTTTGTCCGGCACTGTTTGTGAGCCGAGTTGTGATTTGAATGAGTGCGAGCTCAGCTGGACCTTTCTATCATACCTAAAGGACTGTGGTCGGATTTACCCCGCGTTCGCAATTACCCATCTCTCCCCTACGATTCGCGTTTTAGGATTTGTCGTAGATAACGCTTGAAATTATAGTCTTTATCATTTACGCTGGGTAAGACCTAAATCGCAGTGAGACTTGACAAATCGTTGGAACTAACCCTGCCTGTATAAATCATTCAATTTTAAATGATAAATGGAGAAAATATTTCATCACGACCATTGGTGTGATTGACCAGTGGCTCTATTCCAACAGAGCCACCGTGATATCGAACCCAGGTCGCGAATTTTGTCTCCATATTCGTCTTCGGGATGGTAGCGACATCTATCCAGTAATTGTGAAATTACTCAAATTCATATCTAACATTGCAGTTAGAAATCAGGTTTTTAAATTGATGACGAGTTCCTTTTTCATATGTTTTGATATTTTCTTGCATTCGCTATGCGAAACGAAAATCTAAATGATAAAAGAAGAAAAATTTTCATCACGACCGGGATTAGAACCAGGGACCTCGCCTTCGCCTCGCGTTGCAATGGTGGACATTCAGAAAGAACTAAAACACGATACTATTAAATTGCCGGATGGTAACATAAGCATACGCCCCCGAACCAATAAAATTCGGAATGATAACTTTTTTGATAAATAAGTGTCCGACACGATATAAAGAGGATTTTATGAGGTGACCGATGTAAATTCGTAGACAGATTGGTCTGTAAAACGCGTGCTTTATTGTTCTGCTTAGAGATGGGTGTTGACAGATACGCTATTCATTCAAAGATTTTAGAAAACCACTTCTGGTTGGCTTATTTGGAGAATGAAGTAGAGGTTGACATTTATGATACCTGTTGTATCTACTGTTGGAAATACATGATTTTTAATGATGTCTAATTTCACGACACTGTCAAGCCTTGTTTAAAGATTTCTTTTTCAAAAGCGTATTATAGTTTCTGTAATAGTTTTTTGTGCTAAGCATTCTTATCAAGCTCAGGACATAATTTTATTGAAATACTTTTTGACATATTTAAAGTAATTTGAAATGAAATAAAATGAAAAATATTTATAACACATATTACACATACAAGGTGACCTTATTTATACATTTAGAGCTAACTTAAAATAGTATGCGTAATAGGCCTGTGATCAGCTAAAATGCTGTGCCCAGCCGCTGAGGTGACTGGGCACAGCGCTGATTTAGATTGTTTTTATTCGGTATTAATTTAATAATGCTTTTCAATGTAACAACATAACATAATAACCTAACATTAATTTATATTTCATTTTAACAAGTTTATATTTATTTAAATAACTAAAAATAAAAACTAACTTACTAAACTTACAATATTAAACATTTCATTTTGACTAAGTTATTTATTATATTACCTGACGATCATTTTTACAAATACCTATGACTATATTTGACATAACCTGTAAAAATGAAATAAAGAAATCTAAATCTATTCATTTTACATCATATTTCCGAGCTCCATAGCTACGATCATATCACTTGAAAACCACCCCTCATTTACGTTTCTCTAAATTCGTTTCTTTCTATAAATTCTACATGATCTCATTTTTTCTTAGTCTCTACATTCAGCCTGGGTTACATCTCTACATACACTGAGCCATGACATTGATGCAATATCGTAAATCATGACATAACAGCTCACGTCGTTCGAATAGCTTGTCTTCCATGAACAATGAAACAAGCTTTTGTTCTCCAAGTTTATAACTTTATTTGATGTAGATGCTTATATGTGATGACTGTCCATAGATACTTATACCGAAGCCCAAATCTAGTGTCTTATTTTGTAAACAAAAACTACCCTACCCTACTAACATTTTAAGCTGTTCTCTGATTATTTTTTTACTTTATTTGGTACCCAAAACAGATTACAATCATTGTATAATTGAAATATCAGAGTCTTAAATGTATGGTCTAGACAGTAATCCAAAAATATGTGTACACATTGAGATTTGTATATCGTGGAACATAAGAATGAATGCAGGCAGAGCACCGCCGACAACACATTGTATTGCATAGTTATTTTCACATTATTAGATCGGACCACTTTATTTTCACAATGATGAACAGGTTCGACGAATCAGTTCTTTCAGTGTTACATCACACAGGTAATAAGACGATCATATTTGTTTACAAAATAAGACACTTGATTTAGGCTGCGGTATAGTTTAATACGTAAAACTTCGATAGATGTAGAAATTTTGACTAAAACTGGAAACCATATATTGCAGGTAAACTCGTTTAGTACAACCCACCGTAAAAGGAAAACCATAATGATAAAAAATCAAAGTAGGCAAACAAATAATTGATTTCAACCAATAAAACGGAAGAATATACATAAAATGTCATATTTGGAAGTAGACTTTATGGGGTTATAATGAGCAATTTAGATGATACGAGTAGTTTATGTGATTCTAATTTAAATTTCAAAAAATATATTGAATCTGATGAAATTTTTCTATTAGGTATTGCCAAAAGTAGAGTTGTTAGATCAATTTCATTAGTCGGTCACGCACAAGTAGAGCACGATATATTTTATGTAAATATAGTATTAAGAAGGAGTATAGAGAGGCTCGTTGGCCAGTTCCTAGTACCGTGGAACACAGAGAAAAGTGTACAGGAGAGTTTTTAAGGTTGATATTTTCTCAAAAACTACTTGAGCTATTGCAAAAATTCTTTCACTGTTTGATAGATAAAAGTTAAAACTATGTAACTGTAAAAGAATTATTAAATTCGGTCCAGTAGTTTTATTTATTTAACACTTTATTGTACACAACATGACAAATGAAAACATAAACATAAAATTTGTACAAAGGGCGCACTTATCTCTAAAGAGATTTCTTCCAGCTGTTTTTGAGAAAATATCAAACCTTTATGGGACCCCCGTATATTTATCTCTGTCTTCGACTATACAAGTTAAGCACCTTGAGCTAGGTCTAAACCTGGATGGGTGATCGTTAGTGCGCATCTGGCTTTTTCAGAAAATTTCATTCAAAATGTACTAACGAATGTACTAACAAACGACAGCAACCGGGTTCAGATGAAAATGTCAACAGTGGTCACCCATCCAGATACAGATTCGCCCAATAATGCTTAACGTACATTTTAGACGCGTACTCGCAACTGAATTAAAAAAAGGTCTTTAACGGTGTTTTCTAGAATCCGTCTGAAAATTAGGTCAAAAGGTGTAAAGTTCACTGCTACCGATATTAATAGTTCAAACGTATGGTTACTGTCCATTTCAAACCGGTTACAGAACAAGACCGACTAATTCCTTGAGCTCTAACTAACACTTAGGTCGTAAACGCCGACGCGTAGTCAATGACCTAGGCATTGTCTGGTAGTTAGTGCCTAAAGCCTTTTGTGTACACAATGCTTGTAGCGATGTTAAACGTATAAGGGATTGTATGAAAGTGAAAATGAAATATTTCTTTTATTCGCACTCTATTTATTAGTTATTACAGTATCTTTACAGATCCATTTCTATAATACGGTAACAACATTAGTCTAAGCAATGACTAAGTAAGCTAACTTAGTAATTGCTTACGCTTCTTTATATCTATTTATATATCTCCGTTGATTCGCTAGGTACCTACTACAAATATATTATTATTTATTAATTAAGTAAGAATTGAATAAATAATACATGATTAAAAACTAACATTAAATAACTAAAAACTAAAACTACCTATAAATAAAATATGTCCTCTAGGAGGGCATCGGGAGTCACGGTGCCCAGAAGGCTGGCAGCATTATATTATATTATTATATTATATAATATAATATTGTGTCTTTTTTTAATGTGTTTATTTTTGTTTATTTGATGTAGTAATTAAGTATATTATTTAATGTGTAGGTAATTTTATATTTATAGCTCATATTGTACATGTACGTATGTCTATACTGCAATATACAATTCTCGATCCCGAACAGGCCAGGCTGGAAGAAATCTCTTTATTAGAGATAATCTCGACTGATGTAGGTACATCTGCTTTCTTGTAATATTGTGTCTGTGTTATTTTTTCGTGTACAATAAAGTATAAGTATATATATATATATGTAACTTTATATATTAACACCACATACATATTTATAAATATAAACATAAACATACCTAGCTCACTCACACGCCTATTTACAATAAATTCAACTAAGTATATATATATAAAAATATTAATTTGGTGTGCATCATTAATGTGTTTTGGAGTTTTTTATATTTTAAGGTAAGTATTTTAATTTTTTTGTAACGATTTCATAATTCATAGTTCATAATTCATTTATTCTTTGCTTTATGTGGTAACATGGTTGTTAGATAGTACAGAAAGTGCTCACATAAACCCTGTAAGGGCACCGCAACATTAGACACTTAAACACTAAAAATTCAATTTTGTCAGTCAGTCAGTCAATGATACTAATAAATATTCAATAATACAAATAAATATAATAATTACGAAGTAATTCTTATCCATTAAATAAAAAATTAAAATTATCAACATATAGGTAAATTAATTTGCAAAATCATTAAAATTTCTTTCATTGGAATTCCGGAATTTGATCTAATTGTCATTTCTAAGGTCATTGTGTGACTAGTTCAATTTTTTTGCAGTTTTGATTTACTGAAAAACCTTACCAATTTAATATTTATCATGAGTACAACCTCCAGTTTCAATTTGTCGAATAAATTCAAAGACTGCACTACAGTGATTACAGACTCGTCAAGATTAGACCTCTACTAAATGCTTCCATAACTATTCCTGCTAACAGCTGTCCCATAAGCTGCAAGGCTTTTTCACTATCAGTTACTTTAGAGTCACTTTAGGTGAGTCGATGTGCAAGTAGTCTCATAAATTCTAGATAGTATGCTATTTTGATCGAAACTTTGTTGTATCCAGTCCATTTATACAGTTTATTACAGGTGTAAGGTCAAAGAAAATGAACGTTTACTTAATTTTAAGACATTTTTAAAGAAATGGAACGCTTTCAATTCGTCTTATCTTATCGTGATTGGGTGCCAATGTGGCGGCACTTCGACCCATTGGGATCTTTTGTGCTCTCCCCTTTCCTTTATGCTCCTTCCTCCTCCCTAAAGATATAACTCAATAGGTCCGCTATGCAGCTCATGGGAAGGAGCCTGTAGTCTTCTGGTTCCGAATAGACCGACCCCAGAAGACTCATTCGCTTTCTAGCCAGTGAGTCACATTCACACAGTAGGTGTTTCATGGACTCCGTTTTGTCACCACAGGTTCAATTCATTCAGTCAGTTAAGTGGTTAATTGTTAAGTCCACGGTTTAAGCCTTTGTTCCTATTCTAACTTAACGTTTGTCGACGAAGCGTGAAAGGGAAAAACAAAACACGGGTCATTTAGGACACGAGGTTTTAAATTCGAGCTATTAGCATAGAACTTTACCAAAAAAAATGGCTGTGATATGGAAATCAAAAGTTACTATAAATCTATTTTGCAATGTCCTCTTTCATTTCTATATTTGAGAGACATTCCTTTGCATACACATTACAACGTGAACTGTAGGTTACCTATTTAAGTATAATTAATCTTACGACGATTGGTAGTAAAATCAATGACAGTTTAACAAGTTAATTCAATAATTATCTCTGTGATGCCGTGGACCACACACAGGCATTTAACAGCCGTCCTCCCGCGCACTATGATCTATTAGCTTGAACAGTGGCAGCTCGAAGATTCGGTCTCGGCTCTTGGCTCCAAACTATTTATCATTTTGGTGCTCAGGTATCAGGCAGCAAGTTTAATCATATAGTTTATACAACTGGAAAAACTGGAAAAAATAGTTAAGTAACTATTAAAGCTTTTAGGTAAGTAAATAATTTCTAAAAAATGTTTATATCTAAACCGGAGCCTAAATAAAAAGTGTCTTATTCTGTAAACAAAAACTACCCTACCTTACTAACATTTTAAGTTGTTCTGTGATTGCATAGTTATTTTCACACACTGAGTGACAGGATTAGGAATGTAGTGATTAGAGAACGGTGTGGTCTGAAAGACAATGTAGTAAATAGAATTGAAAAGGGTATGTTACGTTGGTTTGGCCACTTAGAGCGGATGAGTGAAGGAAGGGTAACGAAGGAAATACACAGATCGAATGTTGACGGGAGAGTCGGCAGAGGCAGACCGAGAAGAACGTGCGGCGACCAAATTGGCGAGGTCTTGAGAAAGGGTCAAGTACGGTCTACTACAAACCGGCGAGCATGCATGAGGAGATTGATGAATGTGGAGGAGGCAAGGGTTGTGTGCCAGGATCGCAGCAGATGGAAGTCCATCGTCTCTGTCTACCCCTACGGGAATCAGGCGTGAGTTTATAAAGAAATAAATAATAGATCCTATCACTTTATTTTCACAATGATGAACAGGTTCAATCAACCAGTTCCTTCAGTGTTACATCACAACAGGTAATTAGACGATAATATTTGTTTACAAAAATAAGACACTTGATTTGGGCTGCGGTATATCTATCTACAAACTTACGCCTCATTCCCGTAGACCCCTAGAGGCAGAGACGAAATGGTAATGTACTTAAAAGTATCTATAATTACACCATTGACAGAACTACAAATAGTTGCATTTAAAAATACATTTCGTAATGAAGTATTATTATTGACCAAGTGCGTAAATGGCACCTAACATAAAGTAAATTAGAGTAGGTAATTGAGTGTGTCGATGTACCTACAATTATTTCACTAAAACTCTTAGGTCCAGGTTCAATCTTGCGGTTTCGATTATAGTACTTAGGTTCTCTATTAATCATCTCGGCATTGTATTGTATGAGATAAACGCGTGGGCCCAGTGTAGAGCCTTTAGGCACTCCGGTTAGCTGCGGTGCCCCTTTATGACTCACTTGGATATTGAAATAGTTGAAGGCTAGTCTGGAAGGAGTAAATAGATTTAGAGTAATTAATAATAATTGCAGTAACAAATAAATCTAATTTGAAGGATATCATTTGTGATAATCATTGTCAAATGCATCACTGAGGTAGACTGAGCTATGATTTGAAATAAGTATTTTCGTGCAAATCATTTTAATAAAATAATTAGGAAAAGATACTTATTATGGGTATATTAAATGAGTTACGGGAGGCTGCCAAACTAAATTGAAACGTAGTGTGGGCGTCCCGCGACCAGATGGAGGGATGACCTTCGCAAGATGGCTGGCAGGGACTTGATACAGAGGGCCGAGAGTAGGGTTGAGTGGTGCGCTTTGGGAGAAGCCTACGTCCAGCAGTGGACTGATACGGGCTGATGATGATGAATTTTACTGATATATTTTAATTTATTAGAAGCCCAAATAATTAATTGAACCGTACTCATCGCGGTGCACCGCCTGCAGCCTTAGCAGATAAAATAAACAGTATAAAGTTTCAATTACTGCAAGCTATAAACGTGCATAATTTTAAACGCTCGACAACAAAACCTGCACGGAGTTAATGTTACTGTCGAGCAGATCGTGTAATTACCATTAACTAAGAAACATGTGTCGTCATCCAACTATTAGAAGATAATTATTAACTTGAAGATAATTTACTGAAATACCAAAGTATAAAGGACGACAAATTAGGCATAAGATATAAGATACTTGATTCACTCAAAGTATACACTATTTTTATGTGTAATTAAAAATAATGAGTAGTTTAATGAAAATTTAATTATAAATCATGGTATAGGCATAGTAAGAACACGCGTTAAAATCTACATAACAGGACTTTAGATACTTAAAGACATCATAAACATCAAAAAGTGAATACCTATTTAAAGTCAGGGCCGTGAAACAGATAATACCCGTTGTAAGGCCTAACGGTTTGTTCACATGCTAAACTCAGGCTAAACTTAGGAGCTGGCTAGTGAGTAAACAAATGACCATTAAGTGTTTTATAGACAGTTCTAGCCTTTAATGTTCAGTAGACAAGGGGGCGTGGGTCGTGTTTACTATCGTTATGTTGTACTATGTCACAGTTTTTGAAGTGTCCGCTAAATTTATAGTTTTACTATGCTCTTTAGTTGATACACAGGATAATAAATTTTACTTTTTATCACATACTACCGCGAGACAGTCTAGACAAGCTCCTTGTTTTCAGCTATTTAGGAAATTCATTAGCAACAGGCAGTTTCGCGTTGTTTTGGAGAAATTAACTGTTGCGAAAATGACATTGCCAGATTCTGCCCCACCATCAACCGCAAGATGTACAAGATAACGAATAAATGTAAAAGTATCTCCGTTTTTTATTAAAATTATTGGTTTAAATTAAAGTTATGTACAAGTTGCGATTCGAAAAAAAAAAGCTTAATTAAGAATGCAGAAAATAGTAAGAAATCGAAGCGATTTATTCATTGTTTTTGTTATTCTTCTATAGGAGTAGCGAAAATAGTAGAAAATGATACTGATATTATTTTTTCAAGATTGGCGTGATGTCGATATTATTTTTTCAAGATTGTCGGCGCTAGTTGGCTCATGGAAGGCTTAGGTATTAAGCTCATAGCTCTAAATACAATTTGAAACCATTTCATACCTTGAATGAATCATCAAACTCATCAGTATGCAACACGAAATCCATATTTCGTGCCTCAATAACTCATTTGAATCCGCATCAAAACTAGACATAGATAAACTATTCCATTAGCAAACTAGATGCAGGAGAGAGTAGAATTATTACCGCCCACGTGCCCTATCACAATGAGACGATGTCTGTCTGTCTGTTTGATTGCAGGGCTAGGTTGATATGTGTTGATGAAAGTTAGGTGCCCTAACGGTTTATTAGATCTTGGGGACTGACCTACATTCGTTTGCTATGAGATAGTTAAATTATTTATCACTAGGTTAGATGTTTAAACATTATAATCAAATTAAGTACTGAAAAGGTACTAAGCTAACAGCAGATCAAGAATAACACTTTGGAGACTTTGGTTAAAGGTCTATGGGGTAATAATAATAATATAATAATAATAACAGCCTTTATTCAGACATACTTTTCTTAAGCTAAATACTTATTTTAAATTGCCTCGACATCCCTGTCTGTTTGCCTTTTGGCAAAGGCCTCCTCCAACTGCCTCCATTCCTCTCTGTTTGATGCTTTCCTGGTCCATGTTCCGCCTGCTACAGCTTTTATCTCGTCGACCCACCTTCTGAATGGCCTACCTCTGTTTCTTTTTCTATCCCTTGTAAACCAATACGTAATTACTTTCGACCATTTTTCTTGTCCTCTAATTGTATGTCCTGCCCATTTCCATTTAAATAAATAAAAATAAATAAAGAGACATTTATTCATCTGCACAATGTTGTAGGTAGGTACATGGTTTAAGCTTTCTTGTGCTGACAGTAACGTCTCTTGTTCTTGTATGTTCTCTAATAATTGTTGTTCTTATTCTGTCTGACAATCTTTTCCCCAACATGCTCCTTCCCATGGCGTTTTGACACGTCTCTAGCTTTCTTTTGTGGATTTTTTTAGTCGCCCATGTCTATGGGGTAAGTGGGATGCAACTAATTCCCAACGATTTTACAATAATGTCATCTAATTTGTCTTTTGTGATTATTTGGGATATTGGGGACTATCCATCTGTTTCTTACTGCAATGTTATTTCAACACCATCCACACCAAACCAATCCCCTTTTCTATGGTAAATGCTTTATTATATTGTGGTATCATCCTCAGGTATGTCTGAAGACGTTCAAAGCGTAATTAATAAACATTAATTGCATCGTTCCCGCTCTTTTATGGCATTTGGAATATCTTTGTAAAGTATCCCATGTGTGTCATCTTTTATTTTATGAGCAGTATCTTTAATTAGATAACTTTGGAGTGGCAAATTGTAGTCAAATGACTTTGTTCAAATGTGAAGGCTTTGGTTTATTGGTTTTACGGCGATTGGCTGCAGTTTCGTTTAATTAAATAAATGAATTAGAGAAAAGAGCTCGGTGGCTCAGTGGTTGGGTCAATGGACTTGCAATATGGAGGTCCCAGGTTCGATTCCCAGCCAGGGCAGCCATGTACCAATGAGTTATCCTCGGTTTTTTCGACGGAAAACTTACGTACATTTACAGAGTGCTCTCAAAAACGGTGAAGGAAAACATCGTGATGAAACCTGCATGTCGTAGAAGAAGAAAAAAATCTAAGGCATGTGAAATCCGCCAACCCGCACTGGGCCCGCGTGGAGGATATGGCCCCAGCTCCCTCGATGTAAGGGAAGGTCTGTGCCCGAGCAGTGGGGCAATATAAATAGACTGATGATGATGATGAAATAAATGAATGTTAGGTACTAAACATAATTCCAAAATATGTTATGCATTTGACGTCATAGTTTTGTCGTTGGTAATAGTCCGTGGTAATCATTAACTTGTAATACATGTAAGTAATATTGACATGTATCGGATACTCAGAATAATAGATAATAAAATATTGTGGGTACTAAAACTGATTACTTCTACGCGTTTATTATCTACACTAAGATTAAAGATTGACTACCAATTATATACCTATGTTTTTTGAGTGTATGTACACATATCAACATTGTCTAGAGATAATTTTGTTTAACATTCATTTATTCAAAAAGTATTGCAAAAAAATACTCTTTAAATTTTAAATGACAATGAAAGATTTTGCCCCACTGTCAAGGTATGATGAACAATATAACGAATAAATGTAAAAATATCTCCGTTTTTTTATTAAAATTATTGGTTTAAAATAAAGTTCTGTACCTACATCAAACGAGTCGAAAAAACAGCTTAATTAAGAATTTAGAAAATAGTAAGAAATTGAAGCGAATTATTCATTGCATTTGTTATAATTTTCTACTACTCTCGCAACTCCTACTGATTATGATTATGCAATATGAAACCTGTTATAAGTCCCCAACAAAATTCAGCGCTTCAATGGTCACGTAGTTCTGTAGGTGGGGCAAAGCTCCATTGAAATCTGGCAATGTCATTTAAAACATGGTCAAATGTCTTATAATTAAACATCTATTAATATCTTTTAATAATGACCAGTAATTTTTAAGTTATGTAACTTACTAGTAATTATCCTAGACAATGTTCATGTGTGTGTATGCGAGTAGAGTATGTAGGTACGGTGGAACACAGAGAAAGGTGTACAGGAGAGTTTTTAAGGTTGAGATTTTCTCAAAAACTACTTGACCTATTGCAAAAATTATTTCACTGTTTGATAGATAAAAGTTAAAACTATGTAACTGTAAAAGAATTATTACATAACCTAAACGGCTTCATAGGTTCATACCTATGTTAAAATCCATCAAGCCGTTTAGGCTGCAGAATAATTACGAAGAAGAATTAGACATAGGAACAGTCGAAGACAGAGAGTATACTTATATACAGGGGGCCTTCATAAGGTTGAGATTTTCTCAAAAACTACTGGACCGATTGTAATAATTCTTTTACAGTTACATAGTTTGAACTTTTATCTATCAAACAGTGAAAGAATTTTTGCAATAGATGTCGCAGGTGTCGTTATAATTTATACTCCATCTTTATTGCATTATCTTGTAGTTAGTTCACAACAATTTAGTCCCTATTTAGCACGCCTCTGTAATCGTTGGACAACGGTGTACCTACTTTCGCTTATTGTTTTATTCCGTCTACAGTTTATTTCGAGATTACCAGAGCAAATTAGATGTTGCTTGACAATAGTAGTTTCCTCCTTCTCTTCATAGGCTTTAGAGCGAGAGATAAGATGTTAATATGGAATCTAAATTGAGACTTAAGTACTTGGTTTAAGTGTTTGTTTCTTGTCCTTAAAGATGATTTACTGTCTCTTTTATTAGTGTCGTTACATTAAGTGGTGATTTTATGGTGACTTTGAAGATATCAATTAATGTTTTTGTTTCTTTTTGGTGGTTTATAGTGGCGCCGGCGGTGTTGGTAATGTTAATACTAAAGCTGACATTCTCTAGTCATATCCAAGTCAATTCTAATAAAGTCTGGCTTTGCAAAGAATAAATTACATTGTTTGCTGGACATAAGCTTTGCTCCTGACTCCTGAGACATGCTGTAGGTTGAAAGATTTTCAATGCATAAGTATGTACATGACCTTCAGTCTTGTCCTTCAGGGGTTGAAGGAAAAGCCTTAGGAGGACAGATTTTTAGAGGCGTCAGCTGTCAAACTCAAGCGCGAGACAGAAGATGTCCCGCAGCGGCGGAGTGAAGAGCACGGCACAGTGACTCCATATTTGTATTTTTTAAATTTTTGGATGAATTTCGGCAAGGTAATAAAATACGCCAACAAATATCAGATTTTTTTACAACAAGCTATCGTGTTTATGATATCCTACGTTTTGGTATATATGAGTATTTTGTATGAATAACTATTTCGGTTTAGACATAATTTTCATTTTAACCGACATGGGACATATTTGCGATTTTTTTTCTATCGAGCGAAGTTTGTCCAATCGTAAATAGGTATTCATCAGTCTCTTAATATATACCCCAAGATTGCTATATATTATTTTCAGACGTTTAATTTTAGTAGTTAGGCATTTTTTCTATGAAGGCTAGTCATAGAAAAAAAATGAAAAACTGCCCAACACCCGGCTTCTTCTATATTTTACTTTGAGTACATATATTATTTAGTCGTTTTTGTATCCGCAGGGTACGCGTAGGTACTACTAATTAGGAAACACGGTACATGATATAATGATTATCTATTATATTGCCAGATACTATAGTGTGAGCATTTCAAAGAAATTATAACAGTGACACTTTGATCAATTGCATTATCATTACGTTCAAATAATACGAAAGATTTATTGTAGGTATTCCCACTACTTAGACCACTGATTAAAGAGCACGATTCTGCGAAACTCTCAAGCCAAATCCTTGTATCGTTATACTACTGTTGAAAGCTGCAATAGGAGTGGTATGATGACACGATGTTTGCAAATTGAAAGTACTGTGAATCTTGTCCGAGCGTCGTCGTTCTTTTGCTCGAATAAAATAGGTATAGTTTCCAAAGAGAAGCGACATTCTGTACCGGTTTGGCATAAAGTGCATCCTATTAGAATCGTTCAAAGTATTATAGATTGTTTAAGAATCCCGGACTGTCACAGAATGGGTGCCATTGGACGGTCGCCGGCGTCGGGGCAGACCTCGGCGTAGGTGGAGAGACGATTTCGTTAAATACAGGGATAGGTGTCTGGAAGAGGCTCAGGACAGGGATGGATGGAAGAGGAGGGGGAGACCTTTGCCCAGCAGTGGGACAATTTATAGGTTTACAAAAAAAAATACCGTCATCATCACAATCTCGTATCAGTCCACTGCTGGACGTAGGCCTCTCCCAAAGTACGCCACTAAACTCTACTCTCGGCCCTCTGCATCCAGTCCCTGCCAGCCATCTTGCGAAGGTCATCCCTCCATCTAGTCCGGGGGCGTCCCACACTAAGTTTACCCTTCGTAGCCTCCATTCGAGAACTCGTTTACCCCTTCGGTTTTAAGTTTTAAGACAGGTGTGACCACTGCCACTTCAGTTTACCATCAGTGTTGCCATTAAATCATAAGCTCACCTCGAAAGAGGGTGAATTATAATCGCAATTTCTAATGCATCCCTGCAGGCGATCAGTGATACACGGTCTTAGTACAGTGTGACCTCTCAATTGATAAACGCAAGTCTGAAGCTTATACAGAATCTAACGGAAAGAGTCTAGTAAACCGAAAGGATATAGTTATCTATCTATCATCATCATCAGTCTATTTATATTGCCCCACTGCTCGGGCACAGACCTTCTCTTACATCGAGGGAGCTTGGGCCATGATCAACCACGCGGACCCATTGCAGATTGGCGGATTTCACACGCCTTAGATTTTTCTTCTTCTACGGCATGCAGGTTTCATCACGATGATTTACTTCATCGTTTTGAGAGTTTCGAGAAACCTGTAATAAGTCCCCAACAAAATGATCCAGCTTCAATGGTCACGTAATTTTGAAGATAGGGTAAAGCTCCATTGAAATGTGGCAATGTCATTCGATTAAACAACTCTCACTTTTCCGCAATTATCAACAAACACCACAGTTGTTACAATTACGAGACAAATACTAGATTCCAGGGTTGGCAGCTTTACCCTTAATGGGTTGTCATTTATCGGGACATTATAGCACGTCGATATAGCCTCAGGCGTGAACGTTTCCACGCCTGGGGCAGCCCTAACGGTACATAAAGCTACTTATCTCAAACCAATAACTCTAGTAGAAATGCTATTATAATTCAGTCGTAACCTTTGATCTATAGTTTAGTTTTAGCACTTGCTTCTGTCGCGGCAATTCTAAAGCGTCGCACGGAATTGTCGCTAAGCTAGGCGTCCCGTTCGCTCTTACGCGTATGAGTGACAGTGACAGTTGCGTTTAGAAATACACTTATATTGTTGAAGCCGGCAATTATACCAACTTTTTAAATTTTTTTTAATTTCATAATTTTATCAATATGCATGAATTTATTAATAAGTAATTAAAATAATAATATGGTTCTATTATTATATTATTAATGTACATATTTTGGGAATAAAGGCTTACATTATACTATTATTATTATAATAGTTACTTTTTATTCATTCATATAACAATAATAAAAATTAGAAATAACTATAATAATATTAACCTAAAAATATATATATATAAACTAAACTAAAAACTATATGTACAATAGGTCGGTTGAACTATCTGAATGACTTAGCATTACAGATAGTTCAACCGATCCCCGTTGTCAGACCAGCATTTTGGTCACGTGTGGACTCCACGAGCCGCCCCGACCTGCCCCTGCCCTGCCCGACCGCCCCGAGGTCTTAGTTAATAGTTACTTTTAAATATTTATTGTTATTTAAATAAAGTATAGCTAGATCTAGAATCTAAACGTGCTGTCTGAAAACATGCCTGAAAATAGCCCAAATTATGAGGCAAATCTGTAAGATTTATATCTCTATAGACATTTATTTCACTTCTAGAATATACAGTTTTATGGTCTGAAATCACTACAATTTATGTTCTATTTTAGAGTTTATTAGAGTTTTGGAGTTATTATTGATGGTTCTAAAGAGATTTAGAAGGATTTTGGATTGGTGCCACGGACGAATAAAATTGTAATAAGAGACGTTGCCACAATTCAATGGAGCTTTGCCCCACCTACAAAACTACGTGACCATTTTAAGCTGTACCTATCATTTTGTTGGGGACTTATTACAGGTTTCATATTGCATAATCATAATCAGTATCATTTTCTACTACTCTCGCAACTCCTATAGAAGAATAACAAAAACAATGAATAAATCGTTTCGATTTCTTACTATTTTCTGAATTCATAATTAAGCTGTTTTTTTCGAATCGCAACTTGTACAAAACTTTATTTTAAACCAATAATTTTAATAAAAAACAGAGATACTTTTACATTTATTCGTTATCTTGTACAACTTGCGGTTGATGGTGGGGCAGAATCTGGCATTGTCAGTTATGGTTTAGTAGGGTTTAGTTATTGTTTAGTTTCTAGCAAACTGGAAAACCCTGGATGCCTTTATGCAGTCCTTTTTCCTATGTTAGTAAAGCATGTTAGGTATCATAGGTATAATTATAAAAAATAATGTTAAAAATATTGATTGTTTATTTGGTATGCTACGTTTAAATGATGTACTGATAAAGAGAGTCAACCATTTCTGCCCCCCCCCCCCCATTACCGTTCTCAAAACGATGAGATATGATCTTAGACGATATACCACGTATTGGCGCGCCAAACAGAGACGCCGCTACTTCAACGCCATAGCACTGTCCCTTTCACGGCCGCTATGACATGGTATGACTCGATCGTTTTGAAAACCGTAGTAGGTAGCCCCACTGATCCTTAACGGTCTGTTGATCTCGAATCGATAACGATAATGTTTCGTGTTAAGGTTGTAGTCATTCTAAAGTGTTCAGACTTTTCGACTTGGGACTCTCGTTCGGCAGCGTCGGCAGATCGCGTGCGCCTAAAGTGATCTAATTTACGTCTCCGGCTACTAATGATCCCAATTATGGCCATTTCAAAAATAGGCTTTCACTTTTTGGGTGTCAATGCACGGAACGGATTGTTCGCGATTCGGGACGAGGTTAACTGTAGCCATGAAGCAAAGAACGGCCTGTTGAGTAAGCTATTTACATCGCGAACTGTGCTCTTGCATGTCAATTTTTTAAATTCTGCCATTCTTTTGTTTTTATACTGATGCCATAACACTAATTTTTAGAATTTTTGTCTGTTTATCTGTGACTTTGTGCAAGTATCACGCCATAACTACTGAAGGGATTTTGATGGGAGTTTTGATTAGGAGATAGCTGAAATATCTGAGCAACACATAGGTTATAATATATAAGCTGCGGTACCAATGTGATGTGAAACCGCGTAACCAGAGAGAAAGAGCTCCCTCCCAGTATATTTAAAGTACGGTCTTATTACTAGTAACCGTATAGTAGTACAGCTAGTAGAAAAAAAATCTATGACGATGTATAATCTAGTATTCTATAACGATGTGCACAGCAATGCCATTAATAACATAATAGCTGCTATTATAATGTAATATTTTAATGTGATTGAATTTTATATTATTATTACAGCGCATTGGTGTTAACTGTAATGCTGTGTAATATTTTTTCAAATAAATAAATGATAAATGATAACACTGTTTAATCGGATTGCAGACATAGTAAAAGGGCTGTGGTGATCCAGACGAACTCTATTATCTTCCTTGTTACCAGATATTTACCGTGTTAGCCAGACTACATTACAGCTGTGTTAAACCATTAAGTCGCATACACAAATCACTTCATAAATAAAACCTACCAATCGCCTCGACATCCAGTAGTCACGTAGGTACGATCAGGGTTGCCACACTCACCAAGAATATTTAAATATTTTACAGACACTTCTTAATTATTATACTTGTCAAAATTACCCAGTTTTATAAAGACTTTTAATCCAAAACCGGTTCGCTATTAGGTAGGTATTTTTCACTTATAGTCTCATACATCCTTGGGTTATAATAGCAGGACTTTTCAAACTATTTTAAATGTATTTAAAAATGGAATTATTTTTTATTAAAAGATGTGCAGGTGAAAGTTTTTAGTTTGTTTGAGCATTCTGTTGCTGCATCAAATTTTGAAAACATAATATTATTTTTCGTAATAACTGCAGGAAAATTTGAAAGAGTGACAGCCCTATTAACTGCATAGCTATTTTTATGCCTATTTGAAGCAGAAATCCTTTTGATATAGCGTTAGGGTCGGTATGTACCTACCGAGCGCTTTGATCGCGGCCGGCGGGCGACGATAAATCCATGTTCAGTGACAAATCGCCGCTCGGTCCAATGGAATGTTGTCTTTATAATTTGGGCATTTTTCGGTAGGAATTTATGACGTATTGTTTCTGTGAACGCTACTGGAGTACGAATTATTTATTAGGTATACAGGGTGCTCGGCACATAGACCGACAATTTTTTTTAATGGATTGGTGGGAACATTTGCTAGGTTTTAACTCATGTGATCATTTGTCTTAGTTTCTTAGTTTTCTAGTGCTATCTTTTATATAACTATTTGCGTCTTATTTAATTAATTAGTATCTATAAGTGAAGACCTATAATTGGCTTCTTGCTTTTATTTAAATGAAAATGTAGTAGTTTATAAGCTGTTGGTTTTCCATGTTATAATAAAATAAATAAAATAAATGAAACATAATATTATAACTTATTTGCATGCCGACCCTGGTAAGTTGCAGTGACACCAAAATGTATCAAATGTCATCTCGATGTATTTATAACCTGTAACTGGCAATAAAATTGATTTGATTTGATTAAAAAATAAAATAAAATTTGTCCTAAGTGTCACGGGTACTGAGATACGATTTTTTAAAGTTTTTTATTTTTGAATAATTTCAATTTTTTTCCTTATTAAGCCTAGCTTAGTGTCCCTAATTTTGACCCCATAATGAGTTACTTGAACGACATGTGGCATGCCGTTGGAAGACTTAAACTAGACAACTTTTCATTTTTTTGTCGGATTTGTTTGTGAGGAACACCCTGTGTATAATGCATGAAGCAAGGAATAGCCTGTGGAGTAAGCTATATTCGTCGCATGCCCCGCTATAACATGGCCATTTTTTGCGTGTACGCCACTCTCTGAAAGTGACAAGGGCGGATGCCGGTCCCCATACAAAATGAAATGAAAATGAAATGAAATGAAAAATATTTATTACACATATTATACATACAATGTGACCTTATTTATACACTTAGAGCTAACTTAAAATAATATGAGTAAAAGGCCTGTGATCAGCTGAACTGCTGTGCCCAGCCACTGGGGTGACTGGGCACAGCGCTGATTTTCATCACATCCCGTACTGTGTTCGTTCGCGGTGTGGAGCGAAAGCTGGGGTAAAATAAATAATAATACTAACAAAAAGAGGAATGCGTCTGGGAAAATATACTTTAGGCTCACTCCAATAGAACGCGGTGATTTTTTCCTTCATGGTATCAATAGCTACCTACTTATTTTGTCAGCACTTAATGCTATTGTGGTTTGCTCCCGAAGAAAATAATCAGAATCCTTTTATTGTTAGTTACCTACATTGTGTATATATTTTTTCACGTGAACATTTTTTTATAATTTAATTTATACCACTTTGCATGAAAAAGGTGGCAGTGCTAAAAAAACAAATGACAAAAACTTTCATCTTGAAAGATTTTGCTATTTTCTCCTATTACTTAAAAAATAGTAATATTTCAGATGAGTAAGTAAGTATTTGTGTGTATTTCGCCCAAAGGATCAGCCTAGCGATCCAGAGGGGAAATGCCGCCAGCATTTTGGGCACGTTGCCGGACAACGGGGATCGGTTGAACTATATGTAATGCTAAGCCATTCAGATAGTTCAACCGACCTATTGTACATATAGTTTTTAGTTTAGTTTATATTTTATAGGTTAATATTATAATAGTTAATGTGAATTTTTATTGTTGTTTACAAAATATATGACTACATAGTAGGTAAGTAAATGAAATGGTAAAAAATACTTAGCTAATTTCTTCTTAGCTTGAAGCTAATATTAGCTTATGTTTATTGTTAAGCAGCAATGTTTTGTCTGAAACTAAAGTACACAATATAAATTCATAGCGGTTAAAATATTAGTTAGGAAAATTACAGGTCAGTGACTTACAGACGTATGTATTTTAAGGTTAAATAAGTTAAGGCAGAGATTAACAACATTTCCATCCGGTAAGTATTATAAACTGAATCAATAGTATCATAGATACGGTCTAACATTAGAGAAAGGTTTACAAGAGGTTATTATGGTTGAGATTATCTCAAAAAGTACTTGACTGATTTTTGAAAATTCTTTACAATTACCTGTCACTGTCATTCATGCTACCAATTTAAGGGCCTTCCAAGAGCCAGCTAGCGCCGCCAATCTTAAAAATATCAATAATATCTTACAAATTGTTAATTTTTATTAAAAAAGTGTACATAATCTTTATTAGCATAAACACTATTTTTTAATATACAATACATGGCATAATTGCGACAAGCAAAGTTGTAGTTCTCAAATACTTATGCCAAAAACGGCCGTTACCTATTCGCAATTATGCGAACTACAACTTACCGTCATTGAATTACGTTATAAATAAGGATTTAAAAAATAGCATTTATCGTAATAAACATTATGTAGCTACATTAACTTTTTTAATAAAATTGATTAAATTTGGAAGATATTATTTTTCAAAGATTGGCGGCGCTAGTTGGCTCACGGAATGTCCTTAATACAATATTTATCATGAGTACAATCCTCAGTTTCAATTTGTCGAATGAATTCAAGGACACCATATATAGATTATTTTACTAGTATAGGTATATACAGTTTAAAGAGAGAATTATTACAATCGGTCAATAGAAAATCAACCTTATTGAGCCCACCTATATATTTTTCTCTGATTTCGACGTACACGCATAAAGACAGAAAAGTAAATAGCCTCAATTTTATATTAAGTATTATTCTCGTTAAACTTATTTTTAACTTTCTAAAGTTTCCAAATACAGTATTTATTGATACGATCACTGAGATTTTGATATATAAATCGAAGCGAAATCGAAGGTTGGCATTTCCTCAAAAACTACTGGACCGAAGTAAATAATTATTTTACAGTTACATAGTTTAACCATTTATCTATCTAACGGTGAAAGAATTTTTAGAATCGGACAAGTAGTTTTTGAAAAAATCCTAACCTTTAAAGTGTAATAACAAGAACTCACCTGTAATTACACCTTTCTTTGTTTTCGAGCGTACGCGTCTTATTATCTGCGTCGTAAGATTTAAAATCGTACTGCAAGTGTTACCATAGATCTACTGTTGTCCGTACATCAAAACCTTTAACCTAACAATGAAAAGGATCGATAAAATGTACTAGGTAAACCCAATTGTTTGCAACTGCTGAGGCGTGTGTCGGCGCCAAGTTGTTATCGATTTAGAAATAGTTGTTGCGGAATAAATACAAACAGTGCACGTACTTTGTACAGGGTGGCCCTTTCCACTGCTGTTTCACAAATAGGTACATTCCCTTTTAGACATAACGAGATACCTTTTTTTTAAAGACATTACCACATTTCAATGGAGCTTTGCCCCACCTACAAAACTACGTGACCATTTAAGCTGTACCTATCATTTTGTTGGGGACTTATTACAGGTTTCATATTGCATAATCATACTCAGTATCATTTTCTACTACTCTCGCAACTCCTATAGAAGAATAACAAAAACAATGAATAATTCGCTTCGATTTCTTACTATTGTCTGAATTCTTAATTAGGCTATTTTTTTCGACAAGACTTTGTTTTAAACCAATAATTTTAATAAAAAAACGAAAAATGCCTAATTTTGGCCGAAACTGAAACTAAAGGCCGAAAGTACATTTTTGGCCGAAACTGGCCGAAGGGCTTCAATAATGTCCAGATTTTTTTTAAACTAATGGTTCAAAAGACATTGTCACATTTCAATGGAGCTTTGCCCCACCTACAAAACTACGTGACCATTTAAGCTGTACCTATCATTTTGTTGGGGACTTATTACAGGTTTCATATTGCATAATCATACTCAGTATCATTTTCTACTACTCTCGCAACTCCTATAGAAGAATAACAAAAACAATGAATAAATCGCTTCGATTTCTTACTATTTTCTGAATTCTTAATTAAGCTGATTTTTTCGAATCGCAACTTGTACAAAACTTTATTTTAAACCAATAATTTTAATAAAAATCGGAGATATTTTGACATTTATTCGTTATCTTGTACAACTTGCGGTTGATGGTGGGGCAGAATCTGGCATTGTCATTTAATATTGCTCTTACAGCTTAGTTTTTTATCTATCTAACAGTAAAATAATTCTTTCAATAGGTCAAGTAGTTTTTGAAATAATCTCAACCCCGTGTACACCTTTCTCTGTGATAAACTGTACGATATATTTGTATTTGTAACATTGATCTCCTATAAACAACTAGATACACAGTCTGCCTTGTAAAAATGTCCGAGCGCAAAGAAGGTCCAAACGGATGAATGGACCCTCATTTCCTTCATTGGGAATTATTTGGACGTTAACAATGGACCCTTATTTGGACGTTTTTTAAATTGTTTTAGAACGACCTTTGTTTATCTAGTTGTTTATAGGAGATCAATGATTTGTAAATACAAAATCGTCCTGTACACTGATTGCACAAATAAATACAGCATAAACACTGGATATTGTTTGTTTAGCTGATCCTACGAGCTGTTTGTTTGGCTCGAGTGGGCTCTAGTGTTTGGAAAACGAACTTGGCGGGGCTCGGAGTCGCCAATGCCTATTATTTACTTACTTATAGTATTTATATTACTTCAATCTAGTATATTTTATTAAATAAACAGATACTTTATCCTTATTGTATATTCTTCTTCTTATTTATTTATTTCCAGATCTTTTCGCTTTTATAACAAGTTACCAGAAAGTGTCACGACGTTGACAGAGAGGAAATCACAATGCCAGATTCTGCCCCACCATCAACCGCAAGATGTACAAGATAACGAATAAATGTAAAAATATCTCCGTTTTTTATTAAAATTATTGGTTTAAAACATAGTTTTGTACATAAAGCGAGTCGAAAAAACAGCCTAATCTTAATTCAGAAAATAGTAAGAAATCGAAGCGATTTATTCATTGTTTTTGTTATTCTTCTATAGGAGTTGCGAGAGTAGTAGAAAATGATACTGATTATGATTATGCAATATGAAACCTGTAATAAGTCCCCAACAAAATGATAGGTACAGCTTAAATGGTCACGTGGTTTTGTAGGTGGGGCAAAGCTCCATTGAAATGGTAATGTCTTTTCGAAGTCTATGGCTGTTTGTATGTTTGTGTGTGCATGTGTGTGTGCGTTTTTGTCATTCTTCCTTCTTGTGCAGTCGGATATAAAGATGATTAAAATATCGGAGAGAGATGGTCAGCGGTGTTATTCTCTAAAGTCAACAGCGTCGCGAATGAGATTTATAGTTTACCTCCGTGATACAGATTTATTTACCTAGAGATTGTCTTCGAATAGCCGAAGAATGTCGGAAACAGAATGTTCCCTAGCACAACCATGATAATTAGCACAACAATATGAAGGCCCAGTTTCCATCCATCTGCTAACTTAACGGTACAACTTGAGTTTTTAAAACATAGGCGGTAGCGGGTGACAGATTAGGGTAGCCAGTGCTGCCCCGTACCGTGAACTCTTATAGCAGGATTACTTCAATAATACTTTATTATTTCGTACCATGACGTCTTTAATAAGCTTACTTAATGGCTTATGTCACATTTGGATTAGGTGACGCCCCCAACCTTTAAAAAATCAGATGTGATATAATAGGTTTTATTAGAAAAACTATGCACTTAACAAATCTCTATCACGATACACCTACTTTTTTAATATACGCCATCTTTTTTTTCCTTTTCTCATGTGGTTTAGTGACCAAACCTATTTGTCAAAGTTATTCAGGCCGCCCGTAGGCCTTTGACGTGGCCTGACTGCTGTCAAGCGACAACAATCGAGACCAACTGCTTAACGTGCGCCCCGAGGCACGGAGGCACCTCCGTGCGTTTCAGATGAAAGTGTCACTAAAAGTCACCCATCCAGGTCCTGACCTCGCCCAACGTTGCTTTACTTATACGATATTTTTCAACGTGTACTCGCAACTGGCCTTACGATCCCCTTATATAAGCCATCAATGAGTAGACACTGACATGCCACCAGTTCTGCATAAATAAAGAATGATCGTGGTATAAATTAAAATGATGAAAAATTTCAGCACATACCCTTAGTATGTTTAATACGATGAAGAGTTGCGGTGATCGGGCGTGAGCCTGTGGTGGCTCAGTTGGTAAGAGCGTGTCACGGAATGACAAGGTCGCAGGTTCAAGTCCTGCCCACGGATAGAAAATTTTCATCACTTTAATTTGTTCCAAAAAAATCTTGTATAAACTAGAATCTGGTTAATAAACGAAATTGGCATCGTACAGCTAACAGCAGATCAAGCGTAACACTTTGGACTTTGAACCGCTCTTATTATCTGTGTCGTAAGATTTAAAATCGTACTGCATGTGTTACCATTGATCTACTATTGTCCATACATTATAATTGCATTCTGATCACGATACACGGTCGGCTAAAATGTATTATTTTAAAAGAAAATCTCTTCAATATTCCACTCGTATTTGAATTGCTAATAAATTCTACACTGTAGGTAAACGCAAGTGTTTCAACTTCTAGAAACTTTTTTTATGTATTTTTTACTACTTCGTATCAGAAGTGAAACCATAAGATACGTGATTCGATTTTACTTTTTAAATAAAAATATATACTTACTTAACTAATTTTTTTTGGTAGTCTTATCTCAATTTATTATTTTATTAGGTCTATTTTAAGCAATTTTTGAATGTAAAATAAAATAACTGAAATGTATCTTTGTATAGTCATAATATTGAAATTAACAAGAAATTAAATCGTTTCTGTTCACGTAATAATGCTCAAGCAAGACCCATGTGCGTACCCAAATTCAGTTCATTTTTTTGCAATACAAATTTTTTACAACTAAAAATTACGCGGCGCGTTCATTCTTTCTATAAGCACCTAGCTTATAAAAAATCTGATTCTGAGGGGAAATGCCGCCAGCATTTTGGGCACGTTGCCGGACAACGGGGATCGGTTGAACTATCTGTAACGCAAGCTATTCAGATAGTTCAACTGACCTATTGTACTTACATATAGTTTTTAGTTTAGTTTATATTTTTTTTAGGTTAATATTATAATAGTTATTTTTAATTTTTATTATTGTTATAATGAGTAAAATTAGTACATAGGTAAGTTATTTATCGACTCTGTATCAACAGATCAATTTATAAATTGATGAGCATTTTGTTTATTTTGTAAAATTAAATCACAACATATTTTTTCTTCAAATCTTATCAAAGACCGTTACTATGTTAACAAAACTGATTATTGATATATGATGGGTTTCGGCCACAATAGACCTTTGAGGTCGCAGTGACCCTTGGGCAAGTACCAACACCGTGATATCAAATAATAATGATGGGTTTTCTCTTTTCTCACCTCTTTCACCCGTCCCATTATACTGAAAAATTAAAAATGTCTTCTGAGGTGAACGTCCACACAAAGCAATGTCTACACCCCTGTCCGTCCGTCTGTCACAGTCACAGGTGTCACAACGTTTACCCACACGGTCTCTCTACGTAAATAACAGCATTATTTGCAATGAGTTCATACGAACTTCATCCATTTACTTATAAGAAAAGGAACATAACAATGCACAAAAAAATAAAAAGTAGTTTAATTTCTTTTTCCCCAAATTGTTTAATTTGCTTATACGCTGCGCAGTATTAATGTATGTCACAAGCCTAACCATCCATTTAATTCTGTCGAATGAATTCAAGGCCACCACCACCACCATTCAAATTATACAATTTGAATGATATCTGGTAATTTATTTATTTATAAACTCACGCCTTATTCCCGTAGGGGTAGGCCACGATGGACTCCTCCTCCATCGGATAGATCATCGTACTTTGATATGGGGCAGAATCTGGCATTGTCATATAAATTAAATAAATAAATAACCGTGTTTTGTCACTTTCACACTTCGTTAAAAACATTAAGTTAGAAAGGGACAAAAGGCTTAAACTGTGTAATAACTTTAACTCAAGTTTATAGCTACCGCGCTGATCAAGATTGGCTTAACGGTTCATAAGTGACAAGAATGGTTCTAAAAATGTAGAGTCAAAAATAAATCAAATTTAAACCAACCATACATTAAATTAAGATCTAAGATAGGATCTATTTGTCTTCATTAGAACTTATTAACATATTAACGATGATAACTGGTAAATAAATAATGTTGAATTATAATAATTAAGAAACAAATCTGAAGAAATTGTATAGGTACTCGTATTTATTCAACTTCTCAACTTTAGTTTTGCTGTAGTGGAGTTGCCGTACTCATAAATTAAAAGTGGGTTCTCTTGAAAATTTCGGGAAACGACGGTTGCAAAATTGTTTGATAATTTTTGTTTATAATGTCTACAGTGGCTATTTTATGATTAATATCACGTTAAGTTAATCAGAAAATGTTCGCGAATGACAGTGTGGTGAATTTATTGGATAATTTGAGCAAGATCTGACTGAAGTTTCAAGCTTTTATCAAGAGTTCCCGCTACAAGCTCGGGAGTGAACGTGACTGTCGAGCTGCTTCGTCCACAGTGATTGACGCTACGGCGTCTCCTGTGGATGAAGACATGAAGACGCGGCTACCCAGGGTGATGACGCTACGGCGACTCCCCTGGAGGAAGATAGAAAACTATTATACATTGAATTTTCTGTAACATGACATTGGCAAATGACGAACTGTCGAGTCCATTAATAAAATAAATAAATAATGACGATGACGTTCGCCACCCATCACGCTCGTGGCCCAAGTTATAGCGAAAAGAGGCGGCAGTTAAAGCGCTATATGGTTGTCAAAAGCATGAGTGAGACACAGGATGCCCCGCAGCGGCGGAGTGAAGAGCACGGCGCAGTGACTCGATATTTGTATTTTTATGAATTATGGATCAAGGCAGGGAAATAAAAATACGCCAACAAAAATCAGATTTTTTTAAACAAGCTCTCGCTTTTATAGTACCCTACAGTTTGATATATATTTTGTATGAATAACTATTTCGGTTTAGATATAATTTTCATTTTAAAAGACATGGAACGGGTATGTTTGCGATTTTTTTCTATCGAGTGAAGTTTGTCCAATCGTGTATCGGTATTCATCAGTCTCTAAATATACACCCCAAGATTAATATATATTTTTTTCAGACGTTTAATTTTAGTAGTTTGTGCCGTAGCATCCATAGTAAAACTGAAAATACGCGCATACGAAGCCTTAAAACCATTTTGCTCCACCTGTCCCACGTCGCCATCCCTGGGTGTAGTGGAAAAAAATCCGCTCTTCCCACCCAGGTGAGGTAAGAGGAATATTTCAATTCCACTCTTCCTACCCCGCTAGCGAATTAATATAATTAAACAATTTATAAAATTAAACTAGTTTTATAATAAACAATTGTCATTTTTTATTGCTTGCTTTTCTAACAACTTTCAACTGCAGTAGTAACAAGAAATACGACGTGCTCCTCTGTTGGAGCCCTCACCTTATCATCACCATATCAAAGTGGTGTAAATGAAAATGAATAAAAGAAATATTGACGTGCAAAAATGTACACAACGTGCTTACTTGCAACAGATTTGACTTTGAGGAAACGAAGACTGTTTGGACGAAGTGGAACGTGTCAGCCAGGATCGTACCAGATAAAACTCCGTTGTCGCTGCTTACCCCTATGTATGTTGAATTATCCATCGGCCGAAAGTACTACATATCAAATTTGAAAAATGGTAAACTCAGCACAAGTTGAAATTTTTCTTGCCTAGGTCAAAGTCAAATTTCTTTATTGCAAGTAAGCACGTTGTGTACATTTTTGCACGTCAACATATTTTTGAATTTACATTTACACCACTTGGCAAGGAAAAGGTGCCAACGCTGAGGAGAAAAAGTGGCAAAAAACTCTAAGCTCAGAGCAGCCTGTCAACCGCAATGCAGTTTTTGAGAAAGGGCCCTTATACATACATTACTATAATTACTATTTTACTTATAATTATTTGAATTATTAGATAATATAATAATGTTTTTTTATGAATTTCACAGTTTCACACTTAGTAATGTTTTTTTATATACAAAAATAAAATGAATAAATAAGTAGGTATAACAGGGTAAGACTGTGTTTTACAAGGAGTATTCCTTATTTTTCAAAAGCCGAGGTAAATGAAATGAGGTGCGGATAACAATGAGAGCAATTACGATGCGCCGGCGCAGGTACTCGAAGGGACGCGGCTAAACAATGGACACTCGAAAACACTCGAAAATCACATGTTGAGGTAAAAATATCGAGTGAGGTTCGCTGTTTTAAAATATTAATGATTTGTTATTTTTTACTTGAGAAGTCCAACCGTTATTTAAAACAGTGAATGTGTAATTTGAATTGTTGAATTATTTTTTGTAGCTCTGAAACTTAACTCGGTTGAATTTGAGGGCGATTCTTCACACAAACCCTCATCTTTATAATATTAGTAATATTTACAAAATAATTTTAAAATGCCACTCGATTCGATAACGTTTGTCTTTAAAACAATATACACATCATCTGTAACATTATTACTCTACGCGAAAAGCTTTTCAGCGAGTGCCAACTCCGGCAAGTTCAATAGCAGGCATAGCGGCGCACGCGCAGCCAGTTCGCGTCCCACGAGCCCGCGGCAAACACGCGCTCTATCGATAGATCATCGACACTTTATCGAATTATATATCGATCTTATAATAAAAAGAATTTGTCGTGCTTATAATAAAAAGTTTTAGATAAATTTGACGTTTCTAAAAACAGTGCCTTTTCGTAAATTTTGGGTAGGGAAAAGCATTTTTAAAACTCTCATGATTTAGTTTTTTTTTTAAAGCACGCTGAATTACAAATATTAATTAAAATTGTGATTTAAAATCTTAAAGTGACGCTTCGGTAATTTTTTAGTGCCAAAAATAGGGTCGGGATTTTTATTAAATTAAACTAAGTCCTTAGTAAGTTTAACTAAGTGAGTGATTTTGAAAAGAAGAATTTGTGATTTTGAAAGAGTGAAGTGAAAACTGGAGATTTTGATAAAATACAGTGATTGTGGAGGTTAGTGCCAAAGTGTGGTGTTTAACGTTTTGGTTGGAGTTTCGCAGGTCAGTAATTTATTACTATGTTTTAATGAACGATATTTTAATTCTATTCGTATTATTCTTTAGGTCAAGTAACAAATACTTTAAAAAATTAGAAATTTTTTATTTTGTAGTTATGCATGTTGCAGGCCAAAAGGCTCTATTCGGATAATAATGCGTTATGGACACGACAGACGCGTGGGAAACAAAAATCAGATTTAGGATTCAGATTCATATCGTTTATTGCAAATAATATATTGTTTGCACGCCAACATTTTTTAGGTTTTAATTTACACCACTTTGCAAGGATAACGCCGCTGTGGAGAAAATGTAGCAAAATATATTAGAATTAACATTATTAAAAATTCTTATTTTACCAAAATTCTGACGGAATTTTAATTCTCAAACATTTGTGACAAGCCTTTTTCTAGGCCAGCTGTGATTATCATATAAATTTTCTTACAATCAGTGACTACCAGTTGTAATCGATAAATAGAGAGGGCGAGCATTTATTTTATGCCATTCTGTCAATCCCGCCAAATAAAAGAACGATTTTTTATCTCATATATTCACTTTTTAAATGTTATATCTACCTATCATTAATTTGTATTCATTTTGACTAAGCTATTTACTCTATTGTTACCTGACGATTATTTTTACAAATATGACTATATTTGACATGATGTACTACCTATATTATTGTATAGCATTTTATTATGTAAAAATGAAATAAAGAAATCTAATCTAATCTATCCCGATGACTCTATTTGTGTAGCAGACTGTAAACCTACAAACCTGACCTATCTCAACATAGACCGGAGTGTTTCTATAATGATCTAAACTGATAGATCTGTCTGTGTGTCCAAATAAGCCGTGGCTAGACAATTTCAAGAGCAAAATACTTATAAATCACTGAGGTGCGCCGGCGCCGCACACGGCCCGCGCTGAAATGTTGATGGCTACGGGGGCGCGGGGCGAGCACAAGTGATAAGCGATAGGCTAGCAAGGGACATCACTAGGCCAAACAAGGGGACAGCGCTAGAAAAAAAACCCGAGGCGTTTAAACAAAAACAGTCAAGCTTTTTCTGTTCAATAGATGCCGTCAACAAAAAACTAACAAAACTATGAACAATGTTTTGACTTTTTATGCTGCCAGTGATATTTATTACTCCCAATAAATGAGTGCTAATATATTTTTAAGACAATAAATAGTCGAAACACAAACAATTTCAGTTAGAATTTGCTTTATGCATTATGCCATGCTCGGTGAAAAATTTAAATGATGAAAAACAGAATATAAGTATGCCATGAAGAATTTCGGTAGGTCGGGTGTGGGCTTGTGGTGGCTCAGTTGGTGCGTGTCACAGAATGACAAGGTCGGAGGTTCAAGTCCTGCCCAAGGCTAGAAATTTTTCATTTAAATTTTAGTCAGATTTTAGTATCGGATACTGTCAATTCCCATTATAAATACGTATTGTACATTTTATAACTTATAGTGTACTACTCCAGCCACACTATTTTCACTTTGATTCACACTCTAGTCTTAAAGAAACAATATAACTCATTAAATAAAAACAAAATTTGGGCGACATTACCATTGTAATTTTCGTAGACTAGCCCAATAAAGCATCTGGAAACTATTCCTACATGAAAATTTAAAAAGGGTAAACTCGTCCGCGGAGATATTTTGTGGGTGAGTTGCCCCCTATTCCCGACATTACGTGTTCATGCTAGGGATACTCATATCTAAGACTATTATCTTGCAAAACTAACTTAATATGGTGTTTGTATAGAAGTAAGACGTGCCATCACTTCTTACTACATATCTGATTTTGAAATGACTGTAATTATGTTACTTTTCAACTGATTTCTGAACGTAATTCAGTTCCTCGCCATTCCGTGGCACGCTCTATTCCAACAGAGCCATCGTGATTCGTATCCAGATCGTAAATTTTGTCTCCATATTCTCTCCAATTATCATTTAGATTTTCGTTTCGCATAGCGCATATTCAAGAAAATATCAAAACGTAATTCAGTTTCCATAGTTAACCATATTTTTTGTATATTTTGTAAAATTAACCAAAACAATATTTTTTAATCTAATGTCAAAACTACCCTAATGAGTAAACGCTCTCCGCCCATAAGTTGGACCACACTCCTATTTGAGGTACGAAAGTAACTTATAGTGCCTTGTAATGACAACATTATGAACATCTTGACAAATTATAACCTCTCACTGGGCTCTTAACGTCGGACTAATAGTTTAACGGGTGGCATTAATTTTGGCACTAACGTTGATTTGTGGTCGGACGACGCGTCAAACTGATCGTACGGCCGACAGCACATTAATTGTCACTTGAAATACGATTTCCACTCTTATGGCGCAGATATTAAGTACAGTGTAAGAAGTGAAATTTTGTGTCTTACTATTCTCGATTTCCGCTTTCTGATATTTATCTAGGGTAGTATGTTTAGTACGGACAACAGATCAATGGTGACACTTGCAGTGCAATTTTAACCCTTCGACGCAGATAATAAGAACTGTCCAAAGGCCAAAATGTTAAATTTGATCTACTGTTAGCTGTACCTACCTTTATGACTATGAAGAAAATATGCATTTCAGGCACAAATAGATTTTAGGGCTTAATTCAGAGTAACCAAAGTGAAAATAACACCAGTACCTGTTTAACATCCAGTCCATCTGGACTTACAGAGCCCCCTCTTAGATAAAAGTCAGATGTGGATTGTTAACGTCGATCAAAATATGAATGTAGATTTTCTTATAGAAACTAGAGCTGTTGACTGACAACCAGACCAGTTAAAACACTTGCATAATCTGGCCTTAAAACAACGTTATAAATTCAGAAGTGAATCCAAACGAACCGCTAGAGAAATTCGCCGCATGTGGTCAACACGTCTGTCGATAGTTAATTCTTCGGGGGCTTGTAACGTAACAATTACAATAGGGACCTACAGCCCCTATCACTGGCAAATTACAAAAGTTGCCAACACGATTCAGACTCGCAAACGGAGTTAGAATAAGAGAGATATAACCGCTAACCGATGAAGTCTGAAGATGAAGTAGACGAATTATAAAGTGTAGACGACGAATGGCTTAGGTGGCAACTCACCCTCCAAAAATCTCACCTAAGTCAAAGTCAAAGTCAGATTTCTTTATTGCACGTTGTGTACATTTTTGTACGTCAAAATATTTTTGAATTTACATTTAGGTACACCACTTTGCAAGGAAAAGGTGCCAACGCTGAGGAGAAAAAGTGGCAAAAAACTCTCAGCAGCACATCTTTTAAAATAATATAATAATATGGTGAGACCGTGAGATGCCACCTTTTAAAATTGTTAGTGGTCGATTTACCTAGTACCTGGGTGAGTTGACTACTTCTAAAATGTGAGGTGGTCAACTCACCCCTCGCCCCGCTCCAAAGGTTACGTTTATGGAGATATCGAATTGATTTATTGTCAACATCTATAACAGTTTTAACTGTCAAAAATGACACGAATAAGTGAACATAGTCATAGAATACTAAATCTTGGGTATCCGCCATCATTTTGGGATGACGGATTGATTTTTTATTTGTTTAATTTTCTATTTACATGAATAACTTGACATTGGCGAAATTATCTCTTGAATACACAGACCACTTACCCAATAGACATTAAATCGGTACTAATTTGCGAGCGAAAAATTCTGTCAACGATGAGCGCATAGAGACGAAGCGGGGGACAGGGGTGCCGTATTAAAGAGATGCGTCCATGTCGATAATATCTCTAGGTTACACGTGTCGCGAATCAATGTTGCGCTCATGTGCAGACACGGTCGCTCTCCTGGTACAGGTCTATGGGGTAAGTGGTATATAAGAGAAGAATCCATTCATATAAAAATAGAATAGAATACTAATTAAACGTAGTGTAGGTATTCGGACAGATATGGAATTTTAGAAATATAGGGAGGATTAGCGTAAAATGATCACTAAAACCTTGAACAAATAAATCACTAAAACTTATAAACATAGTTTCAAGATCTGTATCGATACAGCAACCTCTCTGGTGTTGCAGGTATCTCTAGGCGACGATGACCGCTTACCACCTGGTGGTGGTCTGCTTGTCTGAAAAAACCCTATGAAACACTTATTTTGATTTGACAGAGTTAATACAAAATTGCAAGTCATAATATGACTGCATGATAGTATCATCTAACAGTTATATAATGTGACTTGCAATTTTGTTTATACATTGTCAAGTGATTGTAGATTCTAACTATTAAACAACAGGTGTCACAATTACTATACGAAAAAGTAATTCCACTGTGGAAAACGCACAGCTGGATCTACAAGACGATGCTGTTAATGGTCAAATGATGACAAAATTAAAAAAGATAATGTCGATTCACACCGAACTCGGGATATGATAATTTGGGTAATAACGGTTGGATAGATAATTAATTTTGTGTTTCAAATGAGACAACATCAGCTGATTAAGTTGGTATCTCAAAACTGTGAACGAAATGGAATGGACATTGAAGAGTCACTGAGTGATGCAATAGTAAATATACAGAGATAGGTACACATATACAAAACACAGTTTTTTTCGCTTTTCAACAACTAATTTACTTAGTTGTTTTCCCAAACATATTCGACATCTGATTAGAATTTTTAAATGATCACCACATCTTTAAGGAAAGTTTGGTGTATATTAGATCGTTTTGGCGTCCATTTAGATGACATCAATTTATATTTCAGTATTAGGAACAAACAGAGCATGAAATGTAACGCAACTCAGAAAACTACTCAAGAACATGCAATATATGTATAGTCATTGTAATGATTAGGTTATTATGTAGTACTTTACAAACCTAGACATAACCACGATAATAGCTGAAGACCTAAACTGGACCGCTATAAAAGGTGAGAGTAACCCCGCTGTTTAGGAACCAAACTGGATCGCTATAAGAGGTGAGAGTAACAGTGCTGGTTCATTAAAGACAGATAAAGTTAAATGTACTTCCGAAGACTTTATTACCAATTTCTACTACATCCGGTTTAGATTCGTGTGTTACCATTGTTTTCCTACTGTAAACATTTTTTTCTGCCATGCTAATTCCCTAAAACATCTCACTCAACACTCTCACTTTAAAAACCGTAGACCTTCAACCTCTGGCCGGAACAATAAATTTAACTTTTTTTCGTTTTCACTCCTATTCATTGTTTACATAGCAACAGAACAGGCGTGCCCCAAGGGTCGGTGTGGGGTCCCATACTATTAATATAATATTTGCATGGCTTTTGACGTGTCCCTTTTGTACGATAGTATCGACAACTCTTCGGATGTGATCTTTTTTTGGTAGACGGCATTTCTGGAACGAACCATTAAATTATGAAGTAGATTTTCTTAGTCCGTAGAATATTGCCAACAAATACGAATCGAACAGCAAATTAACTGTTTAATTACATTTAGAAAACCCTAAGGTTGATGATACTGTCATTGTTGGCTCCTGGCAAAGCCAGGGGTTGAGCTTGGATTTTAAATTGATAATAGAGATATGTTAAAAGTTTTTGCCACTTTTTCTCCTCAGCGTTGGCACCTTTTCCTTGCAAAGTGGTGTCAATGTAAATTCAAATAAATATGTTGACGTGCAAAAATGTAACACGACGTGCTTACTTGGAATAATGAGATTTGACTTTGACTTAGGGGCCTGGGCAAGAAAAATTACAACTTGTGCTGAGTTTACCATTTTTCAAATTTGATGTAGTACTTTCGGCCGATGGATAAAGAGACAACGGAATTTTATCTGGTACATTTTTAGAAGGCAGACTGTGTATCTAGTTGTTTATAGGAGATCATTGATGAAGAACCATTTCGGTTCAGACATAATTTTCTTTTTAAAAGACATGAAAAGGGTATGTTTGCGATTTTTTTCTATTCAGTGAAATTCGTTTAATCGTGTATCGGTATTCATCTGTCTCTAAATAGACACTCCAAGATTGCTATATATTTTTTTCAGGCGTTCAATTTTAGTAGTTAGTGCCGTAGCCTTCATAGAAAAACTGAAAATCAACGCACATGCAGCTTTAAAGACATAATACAGACATACCGATTTCCCATAAGACATTGTGTAACACATGGCAGTCATAACAGTACCTACTGCGACTAATAGTCCGAGTGTTCTAAGAAAAAAAATCTCTAAACTCATTGAGATAATGAAAACAGTAATTTGTCGTCAAGTTAGTCATTCTGGCTCAGAGTGATGAGTGTCGGTTATTTTGAACGGTAATGGATATTACAAACATGTGAAGAGACTGGCTGTGGGGCGATGGGATTTGGTTTAAAAGTAACATTAGTTTTATGTATATAGGGTGGCCTTGGATTCATTCGACAAAATTAAATGGATGGCTAGGCTTGTGACATACATTAATCTGCACAGCGTTTAAGTAAATTAAACAATTTGTGGGAAAACAAAGTAAAATATTTAAAAAAATCAACTAAGTATTAATATATATAAACGGATATCATTCACTTATATTGTTAAAGTCGACAATTAGACCGACAGTTTCGACCGATTTCGAGATACTTTTACATTTATTCGTTATCTTGTACATCATGCGGTTGACGGTGGGGCAGCATTGTCATTTAATATTTAATTGTATGATAACTTCAAGTAAGACCTACGTATAGATTAGTTTGAATGTTTCTGGAACCTAAAAGAGTCGTGTGAAAATACATCAATATCCGTCAAAATACTTCCTGAGTCAAGCCGACAAACAATTTCAGAGCAAAATTTAAACCCATACAATTCATATCGCAAATGAAACAGTCGACAGCACATCAAAACGTAACACACAAGCACTTAACACGACAGTAATAAGACATATATTGCAATGGATTTGTAAAGGTTGATTCTGTTTAACAACAATGTAAGAAGGTAACAAACACTTTTTCTCAGAAGGCGGTGTTTTGGCCATACGTATTGTTTCCTTAGAAATGGAAGGGACCAACAATGGCAGTGCGTGCGCGCAGCTTTTATATGAAAACCGCAAATGGGAGGAATGCATCACGCGATTTTATGCCAATGTTATTGGTTAACGTGACTGCATACAAAGATTTGTTGCATAATAGATGCGTATTCTGAAAATAGTATTCATCCTAATAAACATTTTGTAAATAGCTATTTTTAATAAAATTGATTAAATTGGAAGATATTATTTATTCAAGATCGGCGGCGCTAGTTGGCTCATATCAGGCAATTAATAAGACTAAATAAATAAATGCTAATACTAATTGTAATACAGATCGTGCCAGCGAAGTAGTAAATCAAATGAGTTTTCAATTAGCCCGCCCAAGGCGAGATGAGCTGTAGGAATGCACTAACATCATTCTCGTATAGTATGGATATTAGAGCATGTTTATGAATCTACATTTGAATTCTGCGCTGACGCAGGCAGAGAGCTACATTACTTTGATTTAATTCGATCGAATACAAGATTATAGCTTTTATTATCTCTACAGCAGCGGAAACGTATTTTGATCTGATAATTGAAAGCATTTTTGAATTTTATTTACATTTTGCACGATCCAATTCATAGAAGTTGTGTTGTGTGGTTAGTCGTTTATTTCTTTTTAATTTCTGCCATTTGCCAATGTCAAGTTAAAAAGGTTCAAGGTCGCTCAGCGAGCTATGGAAAGAGCTATGCTTGGAATTTCTCTGTTAGATAGAATAAGAAACGAGTATATCCGCCAGAAGACAAAAGTGGTTGACATTGCTCATAGAATCGGCAAACTGAAGTGTCAGTGGGCTGGTCACATCTGTCGTAGAACCGATAACCGATGGGGTAGACGAGTTCTCGAATGGAGGCCACGAACGGGTAAACGTAGTGTGGGACGCCCCCCGACCAGATGGAGGGATGACCTTCGCAAAATGGCTGGCAGGGACTGGATGCAGAGGGCCGAGAGTAGGGTTGATTGGCGCGCTTTGGGAGAGGCCTACGTCCAGCAGTGGACTGATACGGGCTGATGATTATGATGATGATGAAGTTAAAAAGTGAACATGATATCTTCATTTATTCCTCCAGAAGAGTAGCCCGAAGCTTCAACTCTGGAGGGAGGAGCTCGGTAGTCACGTTCACTCCTAAACTAAGAATTATTTGAAAACTCCAGCATTTTTATGCTGGTAGAAATCTATGTTGATATACCTACTTACTTGCCCTTTGTGCCAATCTGTTTATCTTGTATTTTTATTTAAGTATTTGTGTGTTGTATAATAAAGTGTTAAAACAAAACAAACATACAAAAACATATTTTTAATACATTTTCTGGGATACACTAATATTAATTTAGAATTGTTTTTTTTTTGTAAAATTCTTCCCAGAGGGAAAGGCAAAACCAACTAGTGCACACAGCCTGGTCTGATGTTATTAATAGAATGTCTGAATTCTTATAAATACATACTGTTTATATACGAAGATAACCTAACCTAAGTCTACACACAACCCTCTCAAACCCCTAAACGAAATAACTCAACGATCCACGCAATCATCGAGTTATGCAAGGAAACCTTAACAAACACGACTTCTTTCCAGCACTCCAATTAATAGAAACATTCGCGGACATCTCCTGATTAACTTAACGTGATCATTAATCACTAAATACTACGAAAACTATTTAATTAGAATGTTTACATAAAAGTAGCTAATGTCGTTTCGTGCGCTTTTCAAGGAATCTTATTTTATTTATTTTATTAATGGACTCGACTGTTCGTCATTTGCCAATGTCATGTTACAGAAAATTCAACATATTCAATAGTCTTCTATCTATCTTCCTCCAGGGGAGTCGCAGTAGCGTCTTCACCCTGGGTCTCCGCGTCTTCATGTCTTCATCCAGAGGAGACGCCGTAGCGTCATCACTCTGGACGAAGCAGCTCGACAGTCACGTTCACTCCCGAGCTTGTAGCGGGAACTCTTGATAAAAGCTTGAAACTTCAGATCTTGCATAAATAATCCAATAACTTCACCGTACTGTCATTCGCGAACATTTTCTGATTAATTTAACGTGATATTAAACACAAAACACCCACTGTAGACATTAAACTGAAAATTATTAAACAATTTCACAACTGTCGTTTCCCGCCATTTTCAAAAAGCCTCAAGGAATCTTAATTTATAATTAGCAACTGTCATGTTCCTGTCATTTTCAACAGTTCACGTTTCGTTTACATATTTTTTTTCTGTTTGAAGTGACGTCAGAGTAAGAAAGTTTGTCACTTCGAAATATTGCCCTAATTTCCTAAAAGGGACCGACGTTTAACCTCGTTCTGTGACCACCTTTGTGCGTTATCTTCCACCTATTATGGTTTTGGGACCGCCAAGTGACGTAATCACTAATCAGTTATACTTATGCATTTATGTATCTATATGAATATCGTTGTCTGCCGCGGTAACCTTTCTTTTGTATGTTATTGTTTTAAATGTTTTAACTTAAGTGTTGCTAGCTGCGTTCTATCAAACTTTTAGTCTAATGTTTGTAATTACTTTTGAAAGTTCAAAGTCAGAAGACTTTTTAAATAAATCTAAAGCTTCTATAGTTTCTATCACATTTATCATGTTCAAAATGTGGTTCTACTGTGATGGTAGGCGTATATCATTTTACATTGTTCGTCATATCAGAATCTTTAATTTATTCGTTATCTTGTACAACTTGCGGTTGATGGTGGGGCAGAATCTGGCATTGTCATTTGCACTAATTTGCAACGAAAAGTTGCCAAAGCTGAGGAGAAAAAGTGCAAAAAAAAACTCTCAGCAGAATATTTTTTTAAAGAATAAGAATCATGTCTTAATACCTAATCAGGTACTATTACATTCTTCTTATGTAAGCATAACAATAAAATAACGCATTAAAATAGATAGTGTATTTTGTCCTTCGAGTAAATTCTTTTAAATTGGAATCGTTTATTATATCTTTAATGAAATTTTAAATTTAACTTCTGTCGACGTAGCGTCGTGACACTTTCAGGCACCTTATTATAAATGCGAATACAATGCCCCATTGCGCATTATCTGTAGATGAGACAAGACAACGTGGTAGGTTTACAAGGATCCTTTCAAAATCTGACTGGCGCCATCATTCAAAACTCAAACAAGAAATATTGTCTTTTAGAATTCCAGTAACCTATCTCGCATTCAAGTCGAGTGCTCTCCAATCGTCAAGGACCAAAAAGAGTGGAAAAAAACAAAAGTTGCAAATTGGACAAACCTACGCCCAACGCCTATGGATATTTAATAGCTGATACAATACTTCACAGTAATCTGACACCTTTTTTGTAATATTTCTGTGAAATAGGTCGTCCTTTTACACTTTTAAATGGCCATGCCAGATTCTGCCCCACCATCAACCGCAAGTTGCACAAGATAACGAATAAATGTAAAAATATCTCCGTTTTTTATTAAAATTATTGGTTTAAAATAAAGTTTTGTACAAGTTGCGATTCGAAAAAAACAGCTTAATTAAGAATTCAGAAAATAGTAAGAAATCGAAGCGATTTATTCATTGTTTTTATTATTCTTCTATAGGAGTTGCGAGAGTAGTAGAAAATGATACTGATTATGATTATGCAATATGAAACCTGTAATAAGTCCCCAAAAAAATGATAGGTACAGCTTAAATGGTCACGTAGTTTTGTAGGTGGGGCAAAGCTCCATTGAAATGTAGCAATGTCTTTTCGTTTTATATGTGTAAAATGATGAAATGGCCATTGACGAAGCAAAACTGTTCAGGACAGATATTCATGACTCATTAGTATTCGGGATGTTTGTATAAGAATCATGATTGATGGCGGTAAAAGTTGATTTAGAAAATCAATTGTAGTGATAACAAAGTGTAGCATGTTAATTTCAATTGTCGCTAAGTGTCTTGCTCACTCTTACGTGATGTGACATGAGAGTGAAGGTTACAATGACCGCTGAATTTAGGTTTAGGATTATATTTGGTGGTCGCGACAGTATCACTCCTATTGTCAATTACTTTATTTTGCAGCGTTTTTATTCTTCAAGATTATCTCACACAAGTCTGTGTGAATTACGAAATACAGGTTAGTATACACACCCCATAGACATGTAACAGGAAGGCGCCCGTGTCTGCCCGCACATGAGCGCCAAATTGATTCGCACGACACGTGTTATTATCGACATGGACGCATCTCTTTCTGTCCCCCGCTTCGTCTCTATGCGCTCATCGTTGACAGAATTTTTCGATTGCAAATTTGTGCCGATTACATGTCTATTGGGTAAGTGGTCTGTGTTAGTATATTATAGCATCACTGGTCGCATCATTGGCCTTAGTGATCCTTAATTCAACCGCAATTTCACACCTGTGTGGGAAAGCCTTGAAACAACCGTCAGAGTAATTGAAATTGTACCTGCTTCTTTGTTTATTATTCACCTTTCGTCCTTTTGTTCCTTCCTACAATACCATCCTACTTTTGCATTTTCGGCAATTTATATCTTTTGACATCCATATCATATCCGTTGACATATTTTCCAAAAACAGTTGACAGCTTCATTGCATGTCTGTCTTTCCATATCAGTGTCTGTCTATCAAACTTCGAGACTTACTTTGTAATTATTTTGAGCTTCCTTCTGCATCACTCCACTCGACACATTCGCTACTTAGCCGCTACTTTGTTAATTGTTTATTCTTTATCGCTACGACATTTTAAGTGTTTTCCTCTTTGTAGATCTTGTATGCCTCTCATACAAACATTGACAATATTCGCCTCTTCACGAGTGACGTGCCCTCGATTCTTCGCACTTACATGACTTATTCTGACCAATTTAACTTTGCTGTCATCGTTGACAGCATTTTAAATCACATCAAAGACTTAATTCCTCAGGGTTTTTTCGGGAGCAGCAAATGTAAAGTGGTTTTTAAATTAAATGGTGTTTTATCTTTTGCTGTGACAGCAATTGAGTGATCGCTTGGTGTGCTTCACGCTTTGAAATGACTAAGTACGCCGCTCGTTTTAAATCAGACGATCCGTTTAAAAAGTAATTAATTTAAGTCGGTGCAAGCATTCAGACTGCTTGTTTTAATTATTAAACTAGAGACTTGGCTACGTTATATCAAAGAGTTACCGTTTCTTTCCAGCATAAGGTTAGAAAGAAATATTTTAAACGAAGCTGTGGAAGTCGAGCTTCATGGGTTTTCAGATAGCTCCGAGCAGGGCTACGCTGCTGTGGTCTATCTTTGTGTTTTAACACCCGACGGTGAGTGGAAAACTCATTTGCTGATGGCTAAGTCACGCGTTTCTCCATTGAAACGCATAAGCTTGCCAAGACTCGAGTTGTGTGGCGCAGTGATCCTCTCACGTTTGATAAAATATATTTTATCCGTGTTCGATGGAAAGCTGACGCTAAATAGGGTCTTTGCGTGGTCTGATTCTACCATCGCCCTGTCGTGGATTAAGGGTCTTTCCTACGAATATAAAACATTCGTAGCCAACCGTGCGAGTGAATGTCAAACTAGCGTTTCCCCTGAGAATTGGCATCACGTGCCCTCTGCTGATAATCCGGCAGATTGTGCCTCTCGAGGTCTGTTGCCGTCTCAGTTGGTCGACCACACGCTGTGGTGGAAAGGACCACAGTGGTTGTCAGCGCCGCGTGACCAGTGGCCAGCGTCTGTGGCCCCTCAAGTGTGTGAGGCCGACGCGGTCATTGTGAACAGCGAGAAACGGGCAAAGAAGTCATTCGCATGTGTTATGGAGTTTAATGATTTGATACATAAATACTCAGATCTTACCAAGCTTTTAAAAATCACTGCATGGTGCCTGCGGTTCAAAAATAATTGTTCCAATCTAGAGAAGAATTTCTCTAAATTCATCACAGTAGGTGAGATGCGAGATGCTTTGTTGTGTCTCATCAAAGCTGTACAACAATCTGAATTCGCAGAGGAATTTGATAGTATACGGAAAATTAAACCTTGTTCAACTCGCAGAAACAGATGCCTGAGATTAAAATATACTCCAGGATAGATGCTAAAATTGCACTAGAAGCTTTTGATAGTAACGTCGTTCTCTCGAAGCTGTGGCGATTATTTACGAGATTGCACATCCGATTTTTAGTGAAAACTTTGTTGTGCTATTTCCAACTCTTTGACCTTGCATCTATAGTAATTTTAAGTTAAGGCGAGGTGTTGGGACGTTTTTAAGTTTTTCGATGAAGGCTACGGCACTAACTACTGAAATTAAAGGCCTGAAAAAAATATATATCAATCTTGGGGTATCTATTTAGGGACTGTTGGCTCCCGAAACACGATTGGACAAACTTCGCTCGATAGAAAAAAATCACAAACATACCCCTTTCCTGTCTTTTCACTGAGTAGTGTGTCTAAACTAAAACAGTTATTCATACAAAATATATATCAAAATGTAGGTTATTATAAATAGAGGAGCTTGATAAATTAAAAATCTGTTGTTTCTAACGTTTTTTTTATACCAGGCAAAATTTAAGAAAAAACACAATTTGTATAAATACAAATGCACGGCGCTACGAGCTTCAGTGCTCCGCTGGGCGCTGCCGAGGTCGGACCTGTATCGATTTTTGCCAAATGTTCCACTTTGGTCTTTACCTTGGAAATCTTGGAATGCTCCCACGATCGTCATAACGTAATAAAATTTAAAATAATACGAGTCGAATTTGGTCACACCTATACTTTAAGATTATTAGTTTACTAATCACGGAATGATTGTGCATCGTTTTGAATATAAAAAGGACTCATAACCTAAAACAGATATTCCTTAACACAATAGATTTTTCGCGAACCATGTTTTTGAAGTCATCATATTACACGCGACACGAACACCAGTGTCGAGTGTCGTATATTGGGAGCGAGCAGTGGCCTGATAATTGCAGATGAAGACAAGTCGGCTAACATTACAGTGGGGCTATAACATTACGGTTCTCAAAACGATCAAATCAAATCATGTCATAGCGGCCGTGAAAGGGACAGTGCTATTGCATTGGTATAGCGGCGTCTCTGGTTGGCGCGCCATGACATGGTATAATTTCATCGTTTTGAGAACGGTAATAGGGGGGCTGATCAGTAACTTCCAAATTGACCAAAGTGGAACAGGCCAAAACAAATGACTATTGACGGTGATTTGTCCCACAGAACAAACAAACAAACAGCAATCGAACTTAAAATAGTTTGTACGTAGTTGCTACTTGTAAAACTATGTACAGTGAACATCACATAAAGTTTGCCACATTTTACTCTAAGCACAGTGATAATACGGGCCAAATTTCAATAGCTACGTAGTTATAGACTGATGCAATATACATTGTGCCTACTTTTAAAAGTACAGTCAACAGCACATAATGTGTGTCATGTTTTACCCTACGCAGTGATAACACGGGCCAGATTTCACCATCACTGACGTCACACCTGACACCAATAATAATACTTACCTAACATCACGTTACAAAATTCGTCATTTATTTAGTTTTATTGATACACTTGACAGTTTGTCACTTAAAGTCAAAAACAGATTTGTTGTAATGTAACCTCTATGGTTATTAAAATTTTAATAAATTTTGTATTTTATAAGAATTTATGCTCAATTTTTTATTAAATCGCGTGAAAGTACTTTCAAAATATATTCCCCTAGCAAATAATTTGATTATTCCTATTTTTCACTTTTATTACAACAATATTACCTAATTGACATTCCTATTATTCCAGGTCTTTTTTTCCGTCAGATTAGTATTAACATAGTATTTTATTCTACTACGTCATACTACATCACTACGCTACGTTACGTCAATATAAATAACTTAAAAAATAATTAAAATATATAACCTGTAGATGCGAATTTGACTGCACTGAACCCACTCCGGACGGTCGGTTTAACGTATGTCTGCTTATGACCTTCCGTATAAATAAATACGTTTAAAAGTACAAATTGCTTTACTTTATTGTCAACTAGCTTCTGCCCACCACTTCGTCTGCGCAGGATTATAAATTATAGCCTATGTGTTATTTTGATGTATAATATGAGCTATATTATTGTAAAGTTTCATTCAGCAACATCCATCCATCCATCCAAACTTGCGCATTTATAATATTAGTGGGAGTGGTATGGGATTGTCACGAGCACAGCCCGTGTTAGGGCCAGTGTAGAAGTTGAAGCCTGGTTGGCGGCGAGAGGTGAACAGGAGGGGTGATGATGATACGGTTCCGAGTTGACATAATGTGCGACAACATTTAGTATAGACAAAAGTTCAAGATTTGAAAGAAATATTTTCCGACAATCGCGAAAATTGAAATAAGTAACTCCGAAGCTATCAGACTTGGGATATCCCTATTTGGCATTAAATGGGTCGATAATGTTGGCACCGACAAGTGGACTTCGGTATATCGTCTATCCGTGGGACATTCTGTATAGGTATTATTATGGGTAGCGAGCTGTGACGTCACAGTGAGGACACTGGTTACGCTTACTCTGTGTACCTGCGCGAGTAATGACCCCGATCAATGCGCGTCATCCCTCTCTCGCCCCTCCCTCGCCCCGCACCTCACCCCCTCACTAGGCTCAAATGACCCCATGGCCTCGCCTTAAGCTAGATGCATTTAACTTACAAGAAGTATTTGCTTTTATGCTCATACTCGATAGTAAATATCAAAGTGTATAATCCTATAGACGAAAACTCCAAAAGAGTTACAGGGGTCGTTGCCGAAATGAGGACTATGATGCCTGCATATCGTATGCCCGTAATTATTCTGACTGTCATTACCTTTCACATCAAAATACATCTTCTGATGATATTTTAAACAGAAATGTAAAAATGCACCTATTTTTTCAGACAAAGCTATTAACTTATTTATTTATTTATTTTATTAATGGACTCGACAGTTCGTCATTTGCCAATGTCATGTTACAGAAAATTCAATATATTATAGTCTTCTATCTTCCTCCAGGGGAGTCGCAGTAGCGTCTTCACCCTGGGTAGCCGCGTCTTCATGTCTTCATCCAGAGGAGACGCCGTAGCGTCATCACTCTGGACGAAGCAGCTCGACAGTCACGTTCACTCCCGAGCTTGTAGCGGGAACTCTTGATAAAAGCTTGAAACCCCAGATCCTGCTCAAATTATCCAACATATTCACCATACTGTCACTCGCGAACATTTTCTGATTAATTTAACGTGATATTAATCTCAAAATAACCACTGTAGACAATAAAACTAAAATTATCAAATAATTTTGCAACCGTCATTTCCCGCCATTTTCAAGAGAACCCACGAGAACCAGCTATTAACTTTTCAATTATTTTTATGTTCTAATTTTAAATGCCTTCATTAAGAGCCTTCATAGAGCCAACTAGCGCCGCCAATCTTACAATTTTATTAAAAAAGCTATTTACAAAATGTTTATTCCGATAAATACTATTTTTCAATATACAATACAGGGCATAATTGCGACAAGCTAAGTTGTAGTTCACAAATGTGCCAAAAACGGCCCTTTTTCGCAATTATGCGAACTACAACTTACCGACATTGAATCACGTTATAAATAAGCATTAAAAAATAGTATTTATCGTAATAAACATTTCGTAAATAGCTTTTTTAATAAAATTGATTATATTGGAAGATATTATTTTTTTAGGATTGGCAGCGCTAGTTGGCTCTACGAAGGTCCTTATCTAGTAACTTTAATAACTCTTTTGACTACAATAATATTAAGTATAGTGTTATTTCTTTATTTTTCTTGTCTTTACCAAATAAACTGTAAGTGACTGTTTTCTCACGATGGGCGCACGTTTAAATTATTCCTGCCAAACAGTAAGCACTTTTGCTTACTCTATACAAGTTGAACACCTACTCAAGGACAGTGGACGTCTTTTCTTTGGCACAAACATTAGCTGCAGTAGCAAAAGAATCATTGCGAAATGATGGGAACCTTTCTTACTTATACTTTATCTTACTTAAACTTTATTGCACACAAAAATTATTACTTACAAGATAATTAGCGATTTCTGCGACTGCGCGTTGCGAATTGGTAGTCCTCGACACGGGCTCGCCTAGTGTGGTCTATCCACATTTATACAGCCTACTACGCTCTATTGTATTTTGAATGCATGTACTTATACTAGAGTTAATTTCATTTCATTTTTAGTATATCTGTCATTGTTGCATGTATTTAAATATAAATAAAATATAACGATAAGAGGTAACGCTGCCAGTGTCTTGGGTATTCTTCCTGCACCTAAATTTTTTCAAAATAGTTTAGATTAGGTTTTTTAAATATTGAATGGTTCTTTTTATTTTATATTGTACCTTTTTGAAATAAACTATTGTAATAAAATATTAATAAAAAAATATGTTTACATGATAATGTATGTACTTTGGTCGAGCTTATCTCTAATAAAGAGATTTCTTCTAGCCTGGCTTGTCCGGGATCGAGAAAATATAATTTATAATACAATAGACATACTTATGTGCACAATATATAACTAATGATAACAAAGTGGGATAAATAAAATATGTATAATTACTTAAATTTACTTAATTACAAACTTAATTTACTTACTTAATTATAAATAAAACCCTAATTCATTAAACATGAACTACATAAATAAAATAATTACAGTTAACAGTGGACCCTTATTTGGACGTTTTTTAAATTGTTTTAGTAAGACCTTTGTGTGTCTAGTTGTTTATAGAAGATCAATGACAAAAGGGGATAGTTTTATGCAGTCGGTTTTTTTGTTTGTTTTTTGTAATTATTAATACTATTCTTTTCCTTCTTACTAGATCTTCTTTCAGACCACACCGTCCGACCACGAATTATATAAGTAATCTATTTTATCACCTTCCTTATATTAAGGGCCTTCCATGAGCCAACTAGCGCCGCCAATATTAAAAAAATAATATCTTACAAATTATTAATTTTTATTAAAAAAGCTATGTACACAATCTTTATTAGGATTAACACTATTTTTTAATATACAATACATGGCATAATTGCGACAAGCAAAATTGTAGTTCTGAAATATGCCAAAATCGGCCGTTTTTCGCAATTATGCGAACTACAACTTACCAACATTGAATCACGTTATAAATAAGCATTTAAAAAATAGTATTTTTCGTAATAAACATTATGTACATAATTTTTTTTAATAAAATTGATTAAATTGGAAGATATTATTTTTCAAAGATTGGCGGCGCTAGTTGGCTCATGGAAGGCCCTTAAGATCTTCCGATCTTGAACCCAACGGCCAAATAGAGTCCCATTAGAACCAGCATATCTAGATCCCTTTCATGTACATTACTTAATATAATATTAGGATCAGTTAATATTGGAAGATGGTGTTCGGAGGAATTTGCGTGGGCGTCATCCATGTCTTGTTTTCTTTGAGTTTTCGCCTCATTAAGTGTTTGTACACACGCATTGGATACGCCGCAGTGGACATGATAAATGGTTGTTCAATATAAAGCTCGGACGTCTCTTATGGGAAAATTATTGCTATGTTTATGTGTTTACACATGCTTTCTATGGGTACTGTCGGCTAAAGAATATGGTATGCTGCAATTTAAAATTATTAAATATAATAAAGAAAGAAATATATACTGGGTGACCTTGAATTCATTCAACTTGATTTAACCAGGTATTACTGATACTATGTTAATCTATGTTAAGAGCATTGATCTCCTATAAACAAATATAGGTACACAGTCTGCCTTCTAAAAATGTCCGAGCGCAAAGAAGGTCCAAACGGATGAATGAACCCTCATTTGCTTACTGGACATTATTTGGACGTTAACAATGGACCCTTATTTGGACGTTTTTTGAATTGTTTTAGTAAGACCTTTGTGTATCTAGTTGTTTATAGGAGATCAATAGTTAAGAGCTATGTTTTCTCAACATCGAACATCCCTAGTTTATCGGGGCCGCGATGACGTCATGCCACAGATAATCATGGCTGACGGTGCATTTTAAATTAAAGTTTTTGGTGTTTTAAAGGCCTCAAAAAATTCTTTAATTATCAACTATTTATGAACAAAAAAGTTTTTGGGTCTATTATTTCCATTACGACTATCAAGATTGTATGGAAACTGACAGTTGTAAGACCGAATTTAAACTCTAAACTGTCAGTGAATCTCGGGCTAAGTCACCCTAGTGATTATTGTCTTTGTCTTACAGTGTTAATCGGTATCTGTCGCCGCGATTTTGCCACAAAACTGGTCATTCATTTTCTTTGTCCACAGTACCTTGTCCGTTGTTATTCTTTCTCGTGTCGAGTTGCGCTGTAAACGTAGCTTTCTTTTGTATTGTTCTGCTAAACAGTTTTATTGTAAAATGATAGCAATCGGTGATGTTAAGAGTTTCCCAGAAGTCTCACTTTTACTGCTACTGGCGCCACCGGTTTGGGTAGTTTGCACTTTGGAGCCAAACTTTGACTGGTAGCTATAAACGTGACTTAAAAAATTAACTTTGGTTTAAGCCAATGATTTAAGGATTTTCGCTTGATTTTGCCATACAAAATCGTTATTTAGGCTATCATTCGTTCATAAGTTCACATCCTTTTTTCCCGCAGAGGTAGGCAGAGACGATGGACTTCCATCTGCTGCGATACTGGCATACCATAGCATACATATCCTGGCATACAATAGCACACATATCCTGGCATACAATAGCACACACATCCTGGCATACAATAGCACACATATCCTGGCATACTATAGCACACATATCCTGGCATACAATAGCACACATATCCTGGCATACAATAGCACACATATCCTAGCATACAATACCACACATATCCTGGCACACTATAGCACACATATCCTAGCATACTATAGCACACATATCCTGGCATGCAATAGCACACATATCCTGGCGTACCATAGCACACATATCCTGGCATACTATAGCACACATATCCTAGCATACAATAGCACACATATCCTGGCATACAATAGCACACATATCCTGCCATACAATAACACACATACCTCATCCAATTTATCTAACACCACGCCTCCTCGTACATTCAATGCAGCAAACTATCCACCGCCCGCTTTTCGCCACTACGTGGACCATGGCGTAATGGGATTGTCAAATTAAGCCGCCGTTTAGCAGTTTTTATCGCTACGACCCGTACAGTGTAGGTATATAAACGGAACCAAAAATACTAAGTATCGTTAAGAATTGTGCTTATTTCATAATTAATTCCAAATTATTAGATCGGATCACTTTATTTTCGCAATAATAAACAGATCCATTTATCCTGTACTTATATTACAGTAAGACTGTACAAAATAGCACAATTTCACACATAATTTAACGTCGAAGGTACAAGATAATGCTGCGAAATTCCAGCCGATATTTCGTCAGCGTGTCTCGATTACAGCATCGATAACTTTAACGATATCGATGTTTCGCAACTAAATGTACTTGTTGATATCGGTCCGATCGACCGACCTTTTGTCTATCGAAAGGCTTCCTAGATGACAGAAACTACGGCTGCGGGAAAGGACCATGAAGGAAAAAAAAGCCGCGCTTTATGGAGAGCGCCTAAAATATATTTTGTATAGAATTTGCGATGTAAATATGGTTTTTATTTCAAAAAGGTACAATATAAAATAAAAAAGAACCATTCAATATTTAAAATAACCTAATCTAAACTATTTAAACAAAATTTAGTAGCAGGAAGAGTACCCAAGACACTGGCAGCGTTACCTCGCTGGATCGCGATGCTAATCCGTTGCGCGAGGTAGCTGCCAGCTCTTGGGTCACCAGTGGCATCTACTACTCGTTTGCTTAGCTCTTTATAAAGTGACCAAGCGCCGGGACCCCACGGGCCGAGGGTCTCGACACCAAAAGCAACAAAGTTGTAAAGGGTGTCGAGACCCCTGTATTTTAGAGCTATACTCTTCTCGGCCGCCTCAGCCGCCGCGCCAGCCTTTCTGGTAGTGCTCCGTATGTGAGACGGAGCCAGCGTGTCTACGCATGTAGCGTCCCACACCAGAGCACGCCCCATCTTCCATGGGATGAACGACATTCCGTTTGGTCTCTTGCCATCGTCACGTACGACACCGTTCGGCTCGAGAAGAGCCGGCACGTTGGCGGTGGCAAGAGAGCGGCGCAATATGGTTTAGTTACTCCTTACTGAAAATAACTTTAAATTAAATTAGCTCCACTGAAACCAGCGCTACAGCTGTAATGTTTAATTATTGTAGCACATGCTGAGTTGAAGACCAGTCCTTCATTACCGTTCTCAAAACGAAGAAATCATACCATGTCATGGAGCGCCAAACAGAGACGCCGCTATACCAATGCAATAACACTGTCCCTGTCAGTCGTTATGACATGGTATGATTTGATCGTTTTGAGAACCGTAATAGCCCCACTGTTTGACATCACACCACTGCACTATACCTATCTCTTTTCATTGTACGTATTCTCCTATATTATGTCTCTTGTGTGATGTGCTCTGTGTGTGTTAAATAAATGTTTCTATTCTATATTACTTATAATTAAGTATGATTATGTGAGTTTATTTAGACAATATAAAATAGAGTAAGTTAGATGAAGCAGGAAACTGACGATTTATGTGTTAGCCGTATTTACGTCGCGCAGATCCCGCTCTTGCATGACAAATGACATTGCCACATTTCAATGGAGCTTTGCCCCACCTACAAAACTACGTGACCATTTAAGCTGTACCTATCATTTTGTTGGGGACTTATTACAGGTTTCATATTGCATAATCATAATCAGTATCATTTTCTACTACTCTCGCAACTCCTATATAAGAATAACAAAAACAATGAATAATTCGCTTCGATTTCTTACTACTATTTTCTGAATTCTTAATTAAACTATTTTTTTCCACTCGCTTGATGTGCAAAACTTTATTTTAAACCAATAATTTTATTAAAAAACGGACATATTTTTACATTTACTCGTTATCTTGTACATCATGCGGTTGATGGTGGGGCAGAATCTGGCATTGTCATTTTAGCATCTCTGTTACTCACATGTTTTTCTATTGTTTGAATTTTTATAAAGTCCAACATATGAAAACAGTGTCTCTTTCTCACGTGAGAGTGAAAGGACAACAAACCAAGAGCGGAGACCTGTCCCCATACAAAATAGGCTCTCTCTATGAAGCGTGGCGATATTTTTTCATTCATGCAGATTATTTTGAAGGTTTTAATGAATTTCCCGGATTATATAAGAACATTTCAAGGCTTAACAACAATGGGAGCTGAAACCTAACGTAAATCGACAAAGCCAAGGTTAGACTAAACATACCTATATTATGTTTTATGATTATGAGCTAATTACGAGGTGCAGACGTAAAGTTGACAGCACAAAGGTAACAATGAAGTACCATTTTAACTCCTAATGCTTTGACAATAAGATCGGCACTATGCTTAAAGTTAAACTTGATGCGATTCCGAGTGTAGGAGACCAATCGCGGCTTCCGAGAAACATTCGGTCTCAGGTTCGCATTCCGGGTCATTGTTGCACAGAGTAGGTATTTGTTTGTAATTGACTTAGTCCAGTATACAGGGTGGCCTTGAATTCATTGGACAAAATTAAATGGCTGGTTAGGCTTGTGACATACATTAATTCTGCACAGCGTTTAAGTATATTAAACAGTCTGGGAAAAAAATCAACTATCAATAAAATTATTTATTTATTTTATTTGGTACACAAAACAGATTACAATCATTGTATAATTGAAATATCAGAGTCTTAAATGTATGGTCTAGACAGTAATCCAAAAATATGTGTAGGTACACATATTTTTGGATTACTGATGAACATAAGAGTGAATGCAGGCAAAGCACCGCCGACAACACATCAGTGGTAACACGCTGAACTTGAATAGAGTTCTTAATGTATGTACATAAAATTAATAAATAAATTGTATCAAAATAAAGTACACACCCTTTGTACAACATTTGCTTGGTGGGGTGTGTACTTTATTTTGATACAATTTAGCGTTTACATAATTATTGGCCACAGTTTAGCATACTTATTTTTGCGATTTAAAGTTGTTACATGAATTTGAATTTTAAGGATGTTTCTATGTACTCATGACTGTACTTATATTAATTTGAAGTGCATCGTTACTGTGCTTTGGAGTTTTTTTTACATTTTAAGGTATTAATAGTTTTTGGCAACGATTTCTTTCACTGGAATTGGACCTAATGGTCATTTCTAAGGTCATTGTGTGACTTGTGACGTACTTAGGTCAATGTTTTTATGCAGTTTTGATTTAGTAGAGAACTTTACCAATTTAATATTTTTCATGAGTACAACCAGTTCAAATTGGCGAATGAATTCAAGGACGACTTGTATAAAAACAGAAAAGCATATAGGGGTCCTCAATAAGGTTGAGATTTGATTTGAAAGATTGTCAATAGAAATACTTGTACTAGGACGAATAAAAAAAAGTTATTCCAGTTTCATAATAAAAAAGTTATTTCAGATAGAACATCATATTAAACAATGGCAATACTCGTCGCTCTATTTTTTTGTATGGTCATTCATAAACAGAGTATTCTAAGAATGCCCCGGGGCGGTCGTCGGATCACATGTGAGTCTATTAGCGGACACGTGGTAAGTAGCCCTTGTTTTTGTGTGAACTGGGGTACAGCTACACAAAAAACGTAAGATCTCGACACCGACAAAACACGGTTTAAGGGAAGAAAGGTTAAACTAGGTTTATGTCTAATTCTGTACGATATGCCGCGGGCTGTCACTAGGGTATCGTCGGCGTAACAGTTGACGTCGACCCCTCGCAGATTGGCACCTCGCAGTACCCAGTCGTACCCGATGTTCCACAGGAGCGGCCCTAGGACCGAACCCTGCGGAACACCGCACGACATTGCTCGTCGACCTCCCTTCTTGCCTGTCGGGTATTCAACCGCCCTCTCAACTGTTAAAACTATGGTGGACAGCGGCGGGTCGTGGGACGCGGTGGTCGCCTTCTGTGAACAAGTAATTTCGCAGAAGGAGGCGGCGGAGAGGGCAAGAGAGGTTGACCCATTGTCCGAACGAATCCGCCGCAGGAGAGTCGGGCGGAGGAGGCTGGCGTATGCCCGAAACCTCCCTCCATAATGAGGGCTTCCGGGCGAGTGGACACGGGGTAGTCCAACGCTCGGTAACAGGTCCTCGAGTTGGTCGGCGTGCATGTGTTCCAGCACACCGCTAACAGTCGGATGGGGTCAAAGACCCCCGAGAAGGGTCCCACCGAATACACGCCGGCAGAGTCGCGGAAGTAATTCGCAAGTCTCCCCGTGACTCCGCCATAGGGCGGCGAGACGGAACACCGAGGGGTTTTAGTCGGTAAGAGTCCGACATAACTATCCTCGCCTCCCCGTGGCAAGGAGGTATCATAAAAATGATGATTTTCCCCTCGAAAAATAAAGGTTTATGTCTAACAGCCAATAGGTATATGAACTGTGATTATTTCCCACGTTGTCCGCAGACAGAGTGTGTATTGACTGGTCATACACGCACACTTTACACTGCATGTTAGAGCACAGTGTCACGCCACCGTTGACACTAGTGGCCTTAGGGAGCTGGCACACAGACTGACACGACCGACGACGAAGTAATGGCAGTAGAACTTCACGATTAATGTATCTGGTTTAAAAAGTTAACAACTAACGTGTTCTTCGAGAGTTTATGCCGACATAGTTTTGTAAGCAGAACGCGAGCACTAGCGTTTCACCTTAATACTAATATTTACTTCAATGTTTTTATTCAACCTTAAGAGCTCTAGGGAACACTGGTTATGACATATGTCATACATGTAGTATTAATAAGTATTAACTATAGGTACACCTACAATAGAATATTAAGCACAATGGCTGTATACACAAACGGAGAAACAGGGCAAAGATCACATGCTTTTAATTATTAATGTCAGGCTATACCCAACTCATAATCTATATAAATATATTCAACTCATAATCTCACCTTATGGTAGGTGTTGACGAAGCCGACGATGAAGCACGCGGACCCGTAAATAATACCTATTCACTCTCGCCTTGAAGATCCCAAGGTTGCATGTTTCAGAAAACACCAACTCTTAATAATAACAGTCTCGACGGTGTCGGTCGAAATTGTCGGTCGATTTATAAGTGTATTAGCTCCTTTAGTCCAGCATCTTGTGTTAGGCCCTGTTTGTCACGTCAACACTTTAGGAGTGACAATGATGAATGCGGTATTGTAGTTTCAAATTTGAACAAACATGGTTATTTCAGATAATTCAACTTAATGCTGATTTACAATAACTTAGAATGTTTGTTCGGCGATAAGTTATGTGGACTGTGGTTAGTGAGTCATTTTAGTGGACACACTGGACTAGTTTGTGCTTGAAGTAGTAAGTACAGTTATTTATTTATTTCTTTTCTTAACGGACTCGACAGTTTAGAAATACTTTAATCAACTACTCAAAGGTTGACTGGAAGAAAGCCCCTGAGCGGGATTTCTTCCACTTTCCTTTTTTTTGTACTAATTTAGTTTCTGTCTGTATTTTGTCCAGTGTTACTTTTGTAAAAAAAATACAATAGAATAAAGCGTATACAAACAAACAAGACAGTTGGTCATTTGCCATGTTACAGAATATTCAAAATATCATATCGTCTTCTCTTCATCCACGGGAGTCGCCGTAGCGTCGTCACCCTGGGTATCCGCGTCTTCTTGTCTTCATCCAGAGGAGTCGCCGTAGCGTCGTCACCCTGGGTATCCGCGTCTTCTTGTCTTCATCCAGAGGAGTCGCCGTAGCGTCGTCACCCTGGGTATCCGCGACTTCATGTCTTCATCCAGAGGAGACGCCGTAGCGTCGTCACTCTGGACGAAGCAGCTCGACAGTCACGTTCACTCCGAGCTCGTAGTGGGACTCTTGACTACAGCGCCAAACTTCAGATCCTTCATGAATCCTCCAATAATTTCACCATACTGTCATTCGCGAACATTTTCTGGTTAACTTAACGTGATATTAAACACAAAACACCCATTGTAGGCATTAAACTGAAAATTATCAAATAATTTCGCAACTGTCGTTTGCCGTCATTTTCAAAAGCCTTCAGTAGTTCAGTTGACTTCAGAGAGAACTATAGGGGGGGGGGGGGGGGGGGGGGCTCATGATATTTTCTCAAAAACTACTGATATTTTTCTTTTTCCTTGATTTAAAATATGCTCCAGTCATATCACATTCAGAAAAAAACTTTAAAGACATGCTAATAGGCATGGCATGTAACACCGTTGAAGAATTATTCAACTGTCGAAATTGTACTTGATGTTACCTATACAATTGACTTGTAAATGTGTTATTTTATCAATAAACGATTATAATAATAATAATGTATTAATTGAGCAAAAACAAAAGTAATTATAACCTAAAATCAATGATTATCTATACTATTAACATTATTTAGTGTAGTTACAATCTGTTTGATGTGATCAGGCCTTGTAGCAGGTGTCGCGGCTGTAGGTACCTACACTAGGGAAACCTTTGATTGTATTGTATTGAAGGGAATCTTTCAGACATACAAAACAATCTAAAGTTCTTTAACCCTCAAGTTACCGCTAACTTATGTAATGTTAATTTTCATTGCGAACATCTGTCCGTCTGTCCGTCACTTTGTTCCTCCGGATATGCATAATAAACTCCGGATATGCATATAAATGGCCCGGGACGCGTGTGGGAGGAAAACAAATAGTCTCTATGAGAACAAAACCCTCTTTTGTTCTATTTATTTCTGCCGGTATTAGGACCATTGTAGATAACCGTTTTTGAATACATTAACTTCTGGGGCTTTCGAAAATGTCGGGAAATAATAAATAAAATAAAAAAGCCTTTAATTTCTCAGTAATTGATACAGTTGAGATACAATTTGATATTAAATAATTCATTTCATGCATAAATAATAATAATAATAATTTTAAAATTTAAGCTAAATAATTTTTAATAGTTAATGGTACTCAAATAAATTTATTATTATTATATGTTCATTTTTTCATCTTAATTTTGTAAATTTGTATTCGATGAGAACCCCTCTTGCAGAAATGTCCGGAACGGTTGCAAAATTATTTGATAATTTTCATATTATTGTGTAAAGTTGTTTTTTTAAATTTAAATTCATATAAAATACAATTACATGTCAAATGACCATGCCAGATTCTGCCCCACCATCAATCGCAAGTTGTACAAGATAACGAATAAAGATAAAAATAAAGTTTTAAACCAATCATGTATCGGTATTCATCAGTCCCTAAATAGATACCCCAAGATTGCTATATATTTTTTTCAGACGTTTAATTTTAGTAGTTAGTGCCGTAGCCTTCGTAAATCTCAGACAAGGGCGTCGCCAAGACAAGATTACATTTGGCTACAGAATTATACCTTAGTACTTATTTCTCAATAGCAAGTTACCTACTAGTCAGGGCTTCCCAAACCGTGCGTCGCGATGCCCTGGGGGGCGCCCCGCGGCATTATCCCCGAAACGTTCGCCAGGCGATCTACATAGATTGTATGTCAGTCAAATATATCAATATATAATATCAATGGCAATTTCCAACCTTGAGCCCCGTTTGAGAAGCTATGCTCAGAAAAGCAAACATCTGTCTCATTAATAGCCAGCCAGTAAAGTAAGACATTTCTTTTCATTCTCGTTCTTATGCTTTCTTCCTCATTTTCTAATGAAAATTATAGAGGTTATTTGGAGTTTTTCTGATAACTTGTTACTTTAAAATGTATTTATTCAGATAACAATAATAAAAATTCTAAGTAACTATTATAATATTAACCTAAAAATATATATATAAACTAAACTAAAAAACTATATGTACAATAGGTCGGTTGAACTATCTGAATGACTTAGCATTACAGATAGTTCAACCGATCCCCGTTGTCCGGCAACGTGCCCAAAATGCTGGCGGCATTTCCCCTCTGGATGGCTAGGCTGATCCTTTGGGCGAAATACAGGCCAATATACTTGTTACTAGATTTTAACTACAACTTTGGTAGGTACTTTTAGCCAGAGGGCGGGGGCGTCCGCAAAAAAGCGGCAAATTCCCAAGGGCGTCACAGTAAAAAGAAGTTTGGGAAACCCTGTACTAGGTCTTAAGTCAGGCGTCTGACAGAATGCCTAGTTACAATTTTATCCGGCAAATTAAACTCAGGCGCGAATAGCTTAGCGTAATTTAAGCACCATAATTTAAAGTTCAGATAATTTAAACAGGTTTCCATTAAAGTTAACAAAACATGGGTTTAACTTTTGACCTACTTAACCGAAGAATGATAAAATTATCAAGTCGAGGTACTTATTTTACTCAACATCCTTTGAATAGCCATGTAAACCGAAGCCATGATCAATGTCTTATTTTATAAACAAAATCTACCCTACCCTACTAAAATTTTAAGCTTTTCTGTGATTATTGCATAGTTATTTTCACATTATTAGATCGAATCACTCTATTTTCACAATGATGAACAGGGTCGATCAATCAACAGGTAATTAGACGATCATATTTACAAAATAAGACACTTGATTTGGGCTGCGGTATACTTACCAATAAGTTTAAATCTTACTTTTAGAAGGAAAATTTACATTTATCGTATTATATTTATTATAATGCTGTCAAAATGGTTAATGAAAACAACGTGAGGAAACCTGCATATCTGAGAATAATAATAAACATTCTCAGGCATGTGTAATGCACCAATCCTCACTGGGTCCCGCGGATCATCACCTCCCTCGATGTAATCTGTGCCACAATTAGTAAAGAAGGCTGATAATTTTAGAATTAAAAATATAGTAAGCCATTACTACAAATTATTATATAGGTATGAACGGATATCACTCACTTATATTGCAATGGCAATTCGACCGATAGTCTGAGCGCGCCACGTCCGCGTTGCCGGCGACGTTTCTTCGCGCACTACAGATAAGCGCCCTCTGTGTGCGTTCCGAAATGACTTTTCCCAAGACGAAGCGACGGTGCGTTCGATTGACTGTAGCTGAAGACCGTCGAGATCGGTCGTACCTGTCGGTCTAATTGCCGACTTCAACAATATAAGTGAGTGATATCCATTTATATATAATAATTTTAAGGCTGGTAATGATACAATATATCGTACCTAATATATCGTAAATTCGGAATTTCCCCTGGAGAAACATCTACCTACCCATTATTTATTTATTTTATTAATGGACTCGACTGTTCGTCATTTGCCAATGTCATGTTACAGAAAATTCAATATATTCAATAGTCTTCTATCTTCCTCCAGGGGAGTCGCAGTAGCGTCTTCACCCTGGGTAGCCGCGTCTTCATGTCTTCATCCACAGGAGACGCCGTAGCGTCATCACTCTGGACGAAGCAGCTCGACAGTCACGTTCACTCCCGAGCTTGTAGCGGGAACTCTTGATAAAAGCTTGAAACTTCAGATCTTGCATAAATAATCCAATAACTTCACCGTACTGTCATTCGCGAACATTTTCTGATTAATTTAACGTGATATTAAACACAAAATAGTCCCTGTAGACAAAGGAAAATTATCAAATAATTTCGCAACCGTCGTTTCCCGCCATTTTCAAGAGAACCTACCTACCCATTAATTTGAATAACCTATGGGGGCAATTCTAAAATCTCAAAAAGTTATCTATTCCGTACATTTTAGTCAAGGAATATATATTTTTTAGTTTTAAGCGCTTTAATGAAACCGTTAAGTTTAACAATAAATTAAAAAGGACGAGTTTCAATTTTACTACTTAATCACGCGGCGCTTAAGTTGAAACTTGAGTTTATGGCGCAGTAAAGCTGCTTCATTGCCACACTTAACTGAGGTTAATAGGTAGCTATTAAACCACTGTTGTTCTATGATTGATTGATGACATTTAATTATTTGTAGAGCGACATAGAGTCATATCATAGACAACAAGAATGGTCCAAAGAACTGACAAGAACTGTCAAGAGCACGGGCGAGTTTACACTTCGATTTTCGAAGAGGAAATCTCGCTCACATTTTCGAGCCAGTTTTCCACTACATTTTCTGAAAGTGTAAAACTCGTCCGCGTACCAGGTACGAGTCGCCCCCTAACCTAAAGTTTGACACTTTAATTAAATACACTAATATTATTCCAAAATTTAATTAAAAATGGACCGAATAGACCCCAAACAACGCGAAAAGGCCACGTGGCTGTCCCCGCAAACGATAGCGAGACGAACTTGACTTGACCACTGAGTCTACGCAGAATAGAGATGAGTGAAAGGGGGGGGGGGGGGGGGGAGGGGGGAAGCTTTGACCGGCAGTGGGACATTACAGGCTATTAAATAATAATAATCATCATCATCAGTCTATTTATATTGCCCCACTGCTCGGGCACAGACCTTCCCTTACATCGAGGGAGCTGGGGCCATAATCCACCACGCGGGCCCACTGCGGGTTGGCGGATTTCACATGCCTTAGATTTTTTTTCTTCTACGACATGCAGGTTTCATCACGATGTTTTCCTTCACCGTTTTTGAGAACACTCGGTAAATGTACGTAAGTTTTTCCATCGAAAAAACCGAGGATAACTCATTGGTACATGGCTGCCCTAGCTGGGAATCGAACCTGGGACCTCCATATTGCAAGTCCATTGACCCAACCACTGAGCCACCGAGCTCTCCAAATTAAATAATAATAAATTAATTAAAAAATTAAAAAGAACAGACACAAAAAGCTTGAAAAAGGGCATAATAATTAGACACCACCTACTGTTGCTTTATTTGAATATTTCTTGGTGGAACATGTAACTTAATGTCTAATAACCATCCGGAATGTCCGGAGCCCATTTAAATAGCAAAATAAAAATGACTCTACTAATAATTCGCCTTACTCTACCATCTTTCTCTTTATGTCATTGGTCATTTTGTAGTAAAATTTTCATACTATCAGAAACACTTCCTAATGCCCGGAACTTATGTACACTAAAAAAATGACTCTACCAATAAGTTTCCTTACTCTCCCATAATTATTTCTGTCATTGACCTACATTCTGCAGTAAAATTCCCACATAAAACCTTCAAAATGTCCGAAACCTATTTAAATACAATATTAGAAATGACTCTACCAATAACTTCCCTTACTCTACCGTCTCTCTCCTTCTGTCATTGACCTACATTCTGTAGTAAAATTCCCATATCTATCAGAAACACTTCCTAATTTGTTCGAGTTTTTACAACCTATAATAATAATTACTCACAAGCGCCGCCCCAACTATAAAACGCGGCGATAAAAACATAATCACTGACACGTTTGTTTAATCACATCTTTTTTATCCTTTCGGGCGATTTGGGATCGTAAACCGATGGTTATAAATAGGTTGATAGATCAGTACCGCCGGGAAACCATAGACTGCAGCTAATGGCTTTTGAAAATGGCGGGAAACGACGGTTGCGAATTTTTTTTAAAATTTTCAGTTCAATGTCTACAGTGGTTGAAAGTGTCACGACGTTGACAGAGAGGAAATTTAAAAATTTCATTAAAGGAACACTTGTTAAAAAGGCGTATTACAGGATAGATGACTATTTAAACGATGAACATGCATGATGTGTGTCGCCGGTTCCGCATGAGGGATAAACTTACTAACAATAATAATAGTTACGTACTGTATAGTTATTAAGTTATCATTGTATTATCATTGTTTTAAAAGATGTGTTGCTGAGAGTTTTTTGCCACTTTTTCTCCTCAGCTTTGGCACCTTTTCCTTGCAAAGTGGTGTAAATGTAAATTCAAAAAATATATTGACGTGCAAAAATGTACTCAACGTGCTTACTTGCAATAAAGAAATTTGACTTTGACTTTTAACTTTGGTTTTTTAGTGTTTAATGTCGCGTTGAGTTAATCAGAAAATGTTCGCGAATGTATGGTGAATTTATTGAAGAATTTGAGCAAGATCTGAGTTCCCGCTACAAGCTCGGGAGTGAACGTGACTGTCGAGCTGCTTCGTCCAGAGTGATGACGCTACGGCGTCTCCTCTGGATGAAGAAACGATATGATATTTTGAATATTCTGTAACATGACATTGGCAAATGACGAACTATCGAGTCCATTAATAAAATAAATAATAATAAGTTCAAGAAAACTTACCGTTAGGTGTCATTGTTCAGAACTATTAAGAAAGAGGAACGATTCTGATTACATCCAATCATAAATTCAAGCCTTTTCTTATCGATAGGCACGGACGATCTGCTGCGATCCTGGCAAACCTCTTTAGGCTCCTTCACATGCATCAATCTCTTCACGCATGCTCTTCGGTTTGAAGACCACATATGCTTCTGATTACAAAAGCACCTATATCAACAGGACCTAAAGAGTTCATCCTTGTCACGTAAAACGTCATCTCTGTCACACCCCAACAACCTATTAGCACTATCTCTCTCACCCTTCAAAGTGTCTATGAGAACTTACGTAATTATTTCCCCAGAGTCAAGTGTGAAACGCGATAATTATCCAGAAAAAAAACCATTCCAAATCTCTAAAGTCTGTAGTATTGACTGCTTCTTTCCCCGCGGAGTCCTCCAAAACCTCTGTCCAAGGGAGGATGGGAAGTTCGTTTGGTTTGTGTTATAGTATATTTTATTGGTTATTATTGGGGACTTAATTTGATTATGACTGACTCGATACTTTAGCTTACAACTGTAACTTATTGGGTTGGGACAGACATTGGGATTTATTGGCCACTTTCACTCGCTGCGTCTTGTTTACATTGTTGAGTTGTCTTAGGATTTCTAATGTTCAACTAACATACAAAGTTGCAAAAGCGGTTGATGTAGATAGTCTTTTGTTTATTTAATTGTAGCAAATATCCACGTCGATCAAACCAGCAAAAACAGGATGTAACGGAATGGGTATTTCAACTTTTGTTTTACGACTTTTCGATTTTTTTTTTGACCTTTCATACATTTCGTACCGATCAGCTGATCTATTTATTTTTATGGGATATTAATTTATTTTTTATTCGAAAAGTCGTAGAACAAAAGCTGTTCCGTTGCCGATACTGAACACTCTCTCTTCGTATGCCATTTACTTCATATACCCTTTACGTTACACCCTGTATAATTAATTTGATCGTCAGTTTAATACTAATAATAACTATACAGTATAATAAATAAGTTGCATTGCAAATTATTATATATAAACGGATTACTCACTTATATTGTTAAAGTCGGCAATTAGACCGACAGTTTCGACCGATTTCGACGGTCTTTTTCAAGGTGAGCGCGCCACGCAAGCAATATAAGTGAGTGATATCCGTTTATATATAATAATTTGTAGTAATGGCTCACTATAGTTTTAATTCTAAAAAGTTGCATTGCATAAATTATGATTTGAACATAAGTCAAATTCCTTAAAGGAATAACACGAAGTACAGACACAACTCCTTCCTATTGCGAGCGAGTGAACTCTTTAATGAACTATGTGACGATGAGTGCGTAGACCTTTTCCGCACGAGCGCCGCATCCATGCGTCGCTTGCTGACCGTGAGATTTGTGGGTTCTGTGCCGGATTGAGAGGCGACGAGTGGCCGTGCGGTGTTTTTGTGTGGCTTTGTTTGATAAGCACTGCACTGGATATTAGTTTCTTAGTTTTCTAGTGCTATCTTTTATATCACTATTTGCGTCTTATTTAATTTAATTAGTATCTATAAGTGAATACTTACATATAATTGGCTTCTTGCTTTTATTTAAATGAAAATGTAGTAGTTTATAAGCTGTTGGTTTTCCATGTCTTAATAAAATAAAATAATAAATAACATTAAATATTTCTTAAATATGCCTTAATATAATAAAAGTATAAAATTTAAATTATTTCCGCAATCCTGGCATTACATAACTCAACGTTAGTTCATTTTAATAAAATTGAAAGTGTGGGAACCCTTCAAACTTGATATAAGTACTATAATGAAAGCCTAACCTGGTTTTAAACTAATCCTAGTCTGGTTATCCTACCAGCTTAAGTCTACGTCATAAGAACTAGATCTAGTGAACGGCGCCAAGTTTAATAACTTCGCCTGTTTTGCTTTCAATTGCATATGAAGTTATTTCTTCTACTTTGCCTTATACATCCTTAATAGAGTATAAGTAAATCGTTAGCCATATACTTATGGTTAAACCTCAATTAAACCGTGTTTATGTCTCTTTCATTCTTCGTTAAAAACATCAAGTTACAAATGGAGCGAAGGCTTAGGCAGTACGCAGACCAGAGTTACAACTGTTTTAAGACAGACTTGTCAGACTTGTCGCTGAGCAGTTCTCGTAGGTATTAGACAGCTTTGTCTATGAGACGTCTCGTTTGAAGTGTGCGCGCTTCATCATGTTTGTAAAGCAATAGTCTGTCCAAAACAGTTGTGACTCTGGTCTGCGCACTGCCTTAAACGGTGGACTAACTTTAAACCACGCTAAAGAGCCGCCACATACGTACGGAATTCTGTTCAGGAATTCGTTTCGGGATATCGAACGCAGTGAATCCATACAAAAGACATTGCCACATTTCAATGGAGCTTTGCCCCACCTACAAAACTACGTGACCATTTAAGCTGTACCTATCATTTTGTTGGGGACTTATCACAAGTTTCATATTGCATAATCATAATCAGCATCATTTTCTACTACTCTCGCAACTCCTATAGAAGAATAACAAAAACAATGAATAATTCGCTTTGAATTCTTACTATTTTCTGAATTCTTAATTAAGCTGTTTTTTTCGAATCGCAACTTGTACATAAGTTTAATTTAAACCAATAATTTTAATAAAAAACGGAGATATTCTTTTTACATTTATTCGTTACCTATCTTATACAACTTGCGGTTGATGGTGGGGCAGAATCTGGCGTTGTCATTTGTGGATACCACATACAACAGTAGTTTTACGTCCGGAGTTTTCTCTGATTCGAAATTCCTTATGTTGGCCTGTGCCAGCCTTTTTTATTCCGAATTGAAATAAATGTATGTGTGTGATGTATTTACGGAATTCCGAATCGATATTTCAAAATGGAATTTCTGAACGGAATTCCGTACGTATGTGGCGGCCCTAAATAAGGTTAGTTTGCGACAATTAATTAAACAATAGACGATATCCAACCGCTTTTGCAACTTTAAATGTTAAGTGGCGGCGAGCTGTCAAACTCGAGCGCGAGACAGAAGATATCCCGCAGCGGCGGAGTGATTCCATATTTGTATTTTTTTTTATTTGGGATGAATTTAGGCAGGGAAATTAAAATACGCCAACAAAAATCAGATTTTTTTTAAAACAAGCTCTCGTATTTATAGTACCCTACATTTTGATATATATTTTGTATGAATAACTATTTCGGTTTAGATATAATTTTCATTTAAAAGACATGTAAGGGGTATGTTTGCGATTTTTTTCTATCGAGCGAAGTTTGTCCAATCGTGTATCGGTATTCATCAGTCCCTAAATACCTAGACACCCCAAGATTGCTGCATATTTTTTTCAGACGTTTAATTTTAGTAGAGTGCTTGAAAATACGCGCATACGAAGCCTTAAACGGTGGGTTACCGGTAAATCACGTTTATGTCTACCAGCCTTAGTTATGGACATATTTTTTGCTTTCAATATTAATAATTTGACTTTAATCTCTGTTTAATATAAGCTGTCCTTATATGATTGCTAATTATAATTGCAATCATAAGCAATAAGCGACTATACAAGGAGTCCATACGTGACAGGAAAATTGAAAGGTATCGTTTAGTACGCAACGAGTGGATTTACAAATGGACTTGTAGAAACTAGAGTTGGTGTATTTAGAGTTTCAGTTTTGGCTTTGGCATAGTTCGATTCGAAGCTTATAACTTTAGGTAAGTAAGTGCTAACAGCAGGTCAAGTTCACTTTGGACTTTGGACCATTCTTATTATCTGCGTCGTAAGATTTAAAATCGTACTGCAAGTTTTACCATTGATCTAACCTATATCAAAAAACTCATACAACATAATTTCCTGACACAAGAAATATTTTATATGTTTCGTTACCTACGTTAGTAATTATTTTGTACAATAATATTATTAATATAGGTTATTTTATTTATTAGGATATAAATAAGTATGTATCAAAGTTTTAATTAAATTAATTAATAATTAATTTTAAAATTTAATTGTTAATATTAAAATGAATATAACCAACAAGATGCACTAAGGAAAAATATATAGCTGGGGAGGTCAGCTCAAACTTTAATTTTGTGTGAAAAAAGCCTACCTAAGGTTTTCAAGGTTACTATATCTTTTTCCTTAGTGCATCTTGTTGGTTATATTCATTTTAATCGTTAACAATATAAATTTTAAATTAATTTTAAATTAATTTAATTAAAACTTTGATACATACTTATTTATATCCTAATAAATAAAATAACCTATATTAATAATATTATTGTACAAAATAATTACTAACATAGGTAACGAAACATATAAAATATTTCTTGTCTCGGGAAATTATGTTGTATGAGTTTTTTGATATAGCATTTAAAAAAGAAAGAAAGTACCGCTAGCCCCCGTAGATGGCACTGACTGGTCTGATGTCAACATTAAATGCGTTGTTATTGCTTGTAACTTAGGGTTTTCGTATTTCATACCTAGTATTAATTTGTACTGTAATGTTTAAATTACACAAACAAACCAATAATAATAAATTATTCAGCTGACATCATTGATCTCCTATAAACAATTAGATACACAAAGGTCTTACTAAAACAATTTCAAAATCGTCCAAATCCATTGCAAACGTCCAAATAATGTCCAATAAAGCAAATGAGGGTCCATTCATCCATTTGGACCTTCTTTGCGCTCGAACATTTTTAGAAGGCAGACTGTGTATCTAGTTGTTTATAGGAGATCAATGGCTGACATTGAATTTTTTTTCATGGTGCTGTGTTTTTTTACGATGATATCGCATTTCGGTGCAACGCCATCTATTTATCAACTTAAAAATCTTGTTTTTTTTCTTACAACTGTCACTTTGAAAGACCTCTCATTATCCGAACATTTGCCGAATCCGTCTTCATTCAGACTCTAGGTATATCAGGTAAGCCTAGCCCGTTACTTTAGTCCTTCGCATTCTCATCTCATAAAGTAGCTGAGTTGGGTCCAGTCCAGCTTATTAATCTAATTAATTTGTGGCTGACATCCTCCAATGTATTTACATTGAATCTAATGCTCATTTCCATTTCAAATGTAAGTATGTCAACCAAACGTTGGGAGGATGACATAAAATAAGGTAGCCGGTCCTGTATGGACCCGAACAGCAAAGGACAGGACAAAATGGAAGGCTTTAGAGGAGGCCTTTGGACAAGCTGTCATGATGTAGACTCGTTTGCCGATAACTGAAAAATATTCCAAATTTAGACTTAAGTAACTAGATATAGATAGGTACGGCTGTGTTGTAAAAAAAACTTAAACAGCAACAAAGGCTTATTCTATTTATTTTTAATCGTGTAATTTTGTTTTGTTTTGTAGTACATTAAATCCTAAGCTGATAGATAAAAGATAAGATAAGATAAATACACTTTATTGCACCATAATACAGTATTAATTACATAATTGAGAAGCATGTACAATTTTGGCGGTACAGCCTATATAAAATATAAACTTTGAATTCGTAACTAATTACGAATAAATACTGTTTATACGTATGTAAACTGAAGTGGCAGTGGGCTGGTCACATCTGTCGTAGAACCGATAACCGATGGGGTAGACGAGTTCTCGAATGGAGGCCACGAACGGGTAAACGTAGTGTGGGACGCCCCCCGACCAGATGGAGGGATGACCTTCGCAAAATGGCTGGCAGGGACTGGATGCAGAGGGCCGAGAGTAGGGTTGATTGGCGCGCTTTGGGAGAGGCCTACGTCCAGCAGTGGACTGATACGGGCTGATGATGATGATGATGATGATGATGATACGTATTTATTTTCCTTTTATAGCAATTATGTTTCATACATTATGATAGCTATTTGTAATTGAAGTCATAAGACTGATTTTTATAAACCTTTTATAGAATTTTAAAGACACGGAACATCTTTAAAATATCTCAAACCCTTTTTGCACTACTTAGTTTTTTTTTCGGTCTAAAGACAACAAAAATAATAAAGCTGTAAAACCACCAGCCACCCATGAAGAATCCCAAGCCTGCAGCCATAAAAATGAGCCACAACAATGGATTATTTACCATTATATATCGGCAACGCGACAGCCAGCCTAATTACAAACTTAAACACAAGTATACGTAGGTGTAAAAGCTACGCCATCTTGTTTGAAGACCTCCGAACTAGCTAGATGCAACAATAGCGGGCCCAATATTGACCCTTGCGTAAGCCCCGCGTTCCCACGGTGTCCTGACGAATATTTCTCATGTTATGAAGTGAAATAAAAGTTCGGTTGTTGAATGTAACACTATAAGGCTGTAGGGACGAAGTGGGGTAACTCTAAGCATCCTTTTTATGCCAATATATTCGACTAATTTTTTGTAATGCTTAACTCATGTAATATGTGATCATGCTGAGAATTTTTAGATACAGATCATTTATTGGTCAAATATAAATTTTACATGTATTGTCATGTACATTAATTTTTTTTTTTACTTTATTTTATACAACAAAATATTATATTAAAGAAACAGTAAATATACAAATAAAAACTATAAATAAAAAATTTGCCCTAAATCACCGACCGCGGGGAGTGTCCCCAGAAGGCTGGCTGCATTGCCTCGCTGGATTGCATTAGGTACATTAAAAATAAAGTACTACGTAATAATAATAAAATTTTCTAACATGTTAGGGTTAAGTCCACAAGAAAAAAAGAAGATAATATTAATTCGTGATTACATTAAAATTTCATAAACAATATAAGTACTTACTTAGTCAAATAACAATAACAAAAGAAACGGTACAAATTGAGCTGAAGTCGAGATCTTTAAGGAATTCCTCAAAGGAATAGTAGGATTTCTCAACAAGCCATTTACGGAGCCTATTTTTATTTATTTATATCACATACCTTAGATTTTTATTCTTCTACGGCATGCAGGTTTCATCACGATGCTTTCCTTCACCGTTTTGGGAGCACTCGGTAAATGTACGTAAGTTTTTCTGAAAAACCGAGGATAACTCATTGCTTGCCCTGGCTCGGAATCCGGACCTCCGTATCGCAAGTCCCATTGACTAAATCACCGAGCAACCGACATCTAGCTTCTATATTATTGCGGTAGACCACAATATTATAATCCCGATATGGGAGCCGAACCTGCGACACTGACGTAAAACTTCCAACGTTAATTCATTAGCCTTCATATCTTCAATGTCTGACTTACCACGTTTCACTGGCCGGCCGTCACTATAAGGCGCCTGCCATGTAACTCGTAACACAAACAAATTGAAGCCCAAATATTGAGTCTGATTATTCGGGTACTTCCCCGGGCCTAGCACAAAGGCGGCTTTTAGCCCACAAAGACGTGGTAATTGAATTGGATCTTTGTGTAATCGTTGTATACTTTTGATCCTAGTTTGTGTGTGGTGGAATAGAGAGGGTGTACAGAAAAACTGTCTTGATTTAGAAGGAAAGGAATTGTGTTTGAAAAAGGGATTAAATAGATATGAAGAATAAGTCGAATTAAGAGCTCTGTGGCTCAGTGGTTGGGTAAATGGACTTGCAAAATGGAGGTACCTATGTTTTGCCTGAAGCAATGTAAAATAAAAACCTAGAACGACGCAATGACAGGCCCACATGAATAAACGCATGACAAACTAAGCTAGATTAACTAGACCAAGAATCTGGGCCCAAATCCGCGTCTTCACGCCAGCCATTCAGCGTTGCATTTCAGAGTCTTATCATATTCTGAATACACCCTTACTTGCAAAAATCCTTCCGGCCCAGACGGCAGATAGGTTCCGAATTCCTAAAATGTTGAATTTCCGAAATTCCAAAGAGCTCAGCGGCTCAGTGGTTGGGTCAATGGACTTGCAATATGGAGACCCCATGTTCGATTCCCAGCCTGGGCAGCCATGTACCAACAAGTTATCCTCGGTTTTTTCGACGGAAAAACTTACGTACATTTACCGAGCGCTCTCAAAATTGTGAAGGAAAACATCGTGATACAACCTGCATGCCGTAGAAGAAGAAAAAAATCTAAGGCATGTGAAATCTGTCAATCCGCACTGGGCCCTCGTAGTGGCCCGAGCTCCCTCGATGTAAGGGAAGGTCTGTGCCCATGGGCGTACCCAGGTTCTGGGCCAATCAGATTTTTTATAAGCTAGGTGCTTATAGAAAGAAAGAACGCGCCGCGTAATTTTTAGTTGTAAAAATATTGTATTGCAAACAAATGGCAAAAAATTCTAGAAAAGTACTAGATAAGATACTTAGCAGGGACGTCAACATTGTCCGGGGGGGGGGGGGGGGGGGGGGCAGCTGCCCCAGCGCCCATGTCTGTGCCCGAGATTGAAATGCTTGCTCGGGGATATGGTTCCAACGCGTAGATGCCCCATAGGATATAATGTGAAGATAACAATTATTATGGTTATCTATTACTAAAATAGTATTACTAGCGCATAGTAATTATTTCCTTATCTATAAGATTAAATCCATCATTCGTGAGTATTTTATAAATGCATTACTATAAACTAGTAGACGTAATTATTACAAATCATAATGTTTAATATTTGCATTAAGTACCTACGTTTGCACTTTACATTTTGTTAGGTATATTTCACACTGTCACTATTTTAATGAAACTACGGCAGAAATATGTATAGGTAATATTCTAAGCCTAGGTACAATTTCTAAAAGAAAATGCTAACAAATCTAACGTTTAAAATTGTCTTTGACAATTCTCTTTTTGGTATAAAAAATACAAAAGTCATGTATTCAAGACGAATTTAACGACATCGAATACATCAGAATCCTTTAATAAATGACATTTAAAACATAAATTACATTTAACGTCATCATCATCATCAGCCCGTATCAGTCCACTGCTGGACGTAGGCCTCTCCCAAAGCGCGCCACTCAACCCTACGGCCCTCTGCATCCAGTCCCTGCCAGCCATCTTGCGAAGGCCACCCCTCCATCTGGTCGGGGGGCGTCCCATACTACGTTTACCCGTTCGTGGCCTCCATTCGAGAACTCGTCTTCCCCATCGGTTATCGGTTCTACGACAGACGTGACCAGCCTACTGACACTTCAGTTTGCTGATTCTAAATTATAAGACATTTAACGTCAGTAGATCATCAATTCTAATTATTGAAGTACGATTTCATCTCTTCAAGTCTTGCAATGCAAATAAAGTGTCTCTTTATGTGATATTTACATTCACCTCGTTGGTATTTTCATCGCCTTCTCTCTCTCTGTGCTCGGTCCCTCATGTCTGAGGATCGTGTTCAGCATCAGGTTTGCATCTGGAGCGGATGATGTCTCTACCGGTTCCTCTCCAGCGCGTCTCTTACGATCGTGTAGAATTTGGAGGACGAAGATTCTTTCACTTGATCGGTCGTGTTGGTGAACGACCCCGCGATCTTTTGCCTTCGGTGTTCCCAACCACGATCAGTTTCTCCAAATTTTCGTCCCCTCTGCGCACTGTGTGGCCGAAATATGAAAGAAATCATCGCCTTCACAAATATATAAATAAAGTAATATTGAACCCTGTACCTTACCAATAAAATTCAATTCGCAATTGTGGAATGAACCTAAGCCTTATGGAATAATATTTAGTAAAACGAAGCTTTAAGACGATTCTTCGGAAAGTGAATTCTATTTTGTTGTAGAATATAATCCAAAATCCAATGATAATAATGATGATACACCTGTAATTCGTATTGCAATAGATTAAGCACTTAATGATAGTAATGATAAAGTTTAATTTGCCATTAGAAATAATGTGTAAATACATATATTACTTGAATACACAGTACTTAATGCTTCTAGAGCTCCCGCTGTGTTGTTTGTTACACTTGTCAGTGCTGTAATTTGAATTTATCAGTGTAATGTCATAGTATAGGAAATAATGCAGCGTAACAAGTTTGCACAAAAGAAATATGTGTATGAAGAGATTGTTGAACGTAGAGGAATCGCGAGTTATATGCCAGGATTGCAGCAGATGGCATTACATCGTCTCTGCCTTAACCCTACAGGAAACAGCCATGAGTTTATGATGATGTACTAAAAATATAAACGATCTTCTACAACAAAACTTTTCAAAAATTCAATTCAGTCATACCAAATTGTTATTTTATGAATTAAAGGAAATATGGAACTCCCATGGGAATCTCAAAAGCCGCTGAAAACATGGGGACCTAGTATATGTAGGTATATAGTATAGTATGGTTTAATATACTAGATCTAATATGTTCTGTTGTTGTTATACTTACTTATTAGTAATAATAGTTGGGGGTATTTGTTTTATGTACGAGTATTGATTTGATGTTTATGTACCTACCTACATATTGTCATTTTGAACGATATTATGTAGTGTATGTGTAGTATGTAGTTATAAACAAATCTGTTTCTTTCTTATAGTTTCTAAAAAGACTTTGCCACATTTCAATGGAGCTTTGCCCCACCTACTACAGCTATACCTATCATTTTGTTGGGGACTTATTACAGGTTTCATATTGCATAATCTTAATCAGTATCATTTTCTACTACTCTCGCAACTTCTATAGAAGAATAACAAAAACAATGAATAAATCGCTTCGATTTCTAAATATTTTCTGAATTCTTAATTAAGCTTTTTTTTTCGAATCGCAACTTGTACAAAACTTTATTTTAAACCAATAATTTTAATAAAAAACGAAGATATTTTTACATTTATTCGTTATCTTGTACAACTTGCGGTTGATGGTGGGGCAGAATCTGGCATTGTCATTTGGTCGACATCTTATTTGTGAGGCAAAGTTTGATACAGCTGTTTTCTCTATACTACGGTTCCGGGGTTGCTACAATCTTACATGGTTTGTATGAAATCGTAATAAACATACACCGTTATAATAATTCTAAATATGGAAAACGTAACCTTTATCTTGATCAAGGATCAGTCATTCATATGTGTCGCATATCTCAGCAGAGACCTAGAAACTACTGGATTTTTTTATTAGACGATTATTGATGATTATAGAGTTTAACATCCATCATCATAAACTCACGCCTGTTTCTCGCAGCGGTAGACAGAGATTTAGGTTATTTAGGTTATTTATTTATTTGATGATGGACTTCCATCTGCTGTGATCCTGACACTCACGGACCACTTACTCCATAGACCTGCAACAGGAGAGCGCCGGTGTCTGCCCGCACATGAGCGCAAAATTGCTTCGGGAAACGTGTAAGTAACCTAGAAATATTATCGGCATGGACGCATCTCTTTCATGAGCACACGGAGTGCACCCATGTCCCCCGCTTCGTCTTTATGCGTTCATCGTTGACAGAATGTTTCGCTTGCAAAGTACCGATTTCATGTCTATTGGATAAGTGGTCTGTGCTGACACTCAACTCTCATTTCATTCACATTCTTCAACATTTGACCCTTTTTAGAACTTGTCGACATAAACCTCCTCGGTCTACCGTCTACCTCTGCCAACTCTTCCACCAACGAGTTTAAATCCTTTAAAACCTAATAATATTATAAGTTTACTGACATACTTCTACTAATAAAGGTTTATTTCCCCTGTTTCAGATACGTCACCGACGCTCCTTGACTTTTTAGGGAGTGCACAATTACTAAGGTATTTACTCTTTCACACTGTCATTACCTTCCTCTTATAAAATTATAGAATTACAAGTTTTCTGTAGTTCTTTTCTTTTCTCCTGGGGTTTAGTGACCAAACCTATTCGTCAGAGTTATTCAGGCCGCCCTGACGTGGCTGCCGAGCGACAGCAACCGGGACCAACTGCTTAGCGTGCTTTCCGAGGCACGGAGAGGCTCAGATGAAACTGTCACTAGCGGACACCCATCCAGGTACTGACGTCGCTCAGCGTTGATTAACTTGTACGATCGTTTTCAACGTGTACTTGCAGCTGGACTACGAGCTCTTCAGCTCCATTTCCTGTAGTGATGATTACCCGTACTCATGGGACCACTATGCCACAAAATAAAAATAAAGTGTTCTAAAAGACGATGATTAGGTTTATCACCCATCACACCATGGCCTACTTATGTAGTTTATTTTTTATTTTATTTTATTTGGTACACAAAACAGATTACAATCATTGTATAATTGAAGTATCAGAGTCTTAAATGTATGGTCTAGACAGTAATCCAAAAATATGTGTACACATTGAGATTTGTATATCGTGGAACATAAGAGTGAATGCAGGCAATGTTACCGTCGACAACACATCAGTGGTAACACGTTGAACTTGAGTAGAGTTCTTAATATATGTAATTATGGAGGCATCAGATAGTCAACGTGACACCACCGATACGACACCGACCGCACAGTACCCACATTTTTAGAAAAGCAATCAGTAAAGTAGCTAACAAACAAAAAAGAGCAAATTAGATATTACTTAAATAAAATGAAATGCCCATCCCATGTAGTGTCGAAAAGCAGTCGTCGGTAAGCCGTTTTTCTGCAATGAATGCGGTTTATGGAATTCCGTCGTCTTTGCCTACTATCTCTATATGGGAGACAAGTGAGTTAATGTCAGTTGCATCTTAAAATATTTTTGGAATCTCTTAAACTTTCAATAAGACTAGCCTTGACTGGCCCCTTTTTCCTTAATGACCTTTCAATTCTTTCATTGTCCATTCTAAATTGCAATTTTATTGAAGACGGATAACGATTTATGGTTATTGATGTGTCAGATTGAATCATTTTACGTTAGCAAGCAATAACAAAACAATTGTATGTGATATTCTTTAAATGTCGCATCATGCTGAATTTCTTTGCAGATTGTGCTTGGAATTTCTTCTTTAATTAAGAGTTATGATGGAGTTTCAATTGCTGTTAATGATATACCACCATCGCTTCATCCATGATCTATCTCTTCATTCAGGGCCATCGGTTTATAGTACACATTAGGCCCCTTTTTTAAAACATCGCCAATTCTAACGTGGTTGGCAGAAACTGGATGCAAAGGCCCGAGAATAGGGTTGAGTGGCATGCTTTGGGAGAGGCCTACGCCCAGCAGTGGACTGATACGGGCTGATGATGATGATTTCGAAAGACAAGGTAGACGGAAACAGACCAATAAGTATTCTTCTGTCTACCTCGTCGTCCGAAATCATCATCATCAGCCCGTATAAGTCCACTGCTTGACTATAATACGACGGACCTGAATGAAGAGATTGATCATGGACGAAGCGAAGGTGGTGTGTCAGTCAGGGTCACAGCAGATGAAACTCCATCATGACTTTTAATTAAAGAAGACATTCCAAGCACCTCTGCCGACCCTTCGATTAACATTCCTTCTTCATGGGAGATGCTGTAGTCCCCGTCACCTCAAGCGGCGGTTTGAACTATGCACCGGACGTACCGATCTGCCTAAGTACCAAATACATCATCCCAAGCGTGCTGAATCCCATTCTCAATGCCCGGGTAGAGAGGGTTACCTCAAGGCGCGCACTTTTTTTTATTTTTATTTATTTAGTACATTTAACATTAGGTAAGATACATTTTGTGGGTATACAGATGCAAGTGGTAACTTAGCTCATGGCTCAGGTCTGTACTTACCGCCGAAACAGTGAATATCTGACTCCTAACTAGGTAAAAACCTGTACGTAGGAAACCGAGAGTTCATGTTGAGTGGTAGTGTTCTTTTCTCCTTAGGTTAAGGATGAATATATCTCGTCGTCATTTTGTTAACTTCAAAGCTATCAATTGGTATTCTATAAACTTTTATGTTACGTCACCATGCACGACTAAAAGGAGTCGTCACGGCTCTTTGCAGTGACAAACGAGGCGACATCGGTCGCGTTAATTTGTCACTTGTCGTAGCTCTTGTCGTTTTGTTTCAGGCTCGAGTTCATTATGAACGACAGCCGCTCCATTCGTTACATCTCAGTTTAGGGCTCTAATGACTGTTTCTTGTCTTTCTTTTTCTGTGATGTCAACAGCAGTTTTTGTATGTAATATAAGATAGCTGTTTAATGCCTTACGATGTATGTCTTTAATATTTATTTATTTATTTTATTAATGGACTCGACTGTTCGTCATTTGCCAATGTCATGTTACAGAAAATTCAATATATTTAATAGTCTTCTATCTTCCTCCAGGGGAGTCGCAGTAGCGTCTTCACCCTGAGTAGCCGCGTCTTCATGTCTTCATCCACAGGAGACGCCGTAGCGTCAATCACTGTGGACGAAGCAGCTCGACAGTCACGTTCACTCCCGAGCTCGTAGTGGGAATCTTGACCATGGCGCCAAACTTCAGATCCTGCTTCAATTCTCCAATAACTTCACCATACTGTCATTCGCGAACATTTTCTGATTAATTTAACGTGATATTAAACACAAAACACCCACTGTAGACATTGAACTGAATATTATTAAATAATTTCGCAACCGTCGTTTCCCGCCATTTTCAAAAAGCCTCTTAATGCCCTACAATGTATGTCTTTAATATTTTGTGAGAAGTTACTCATGTAGGTACGGTCGACAAAGAAAGTTGTACAGTAGTGTTTTTAAGGTCGAGATTATCTCAAAAACTACTAGACCTATTGCAAGAATTATTTCACTGTTAGATAGATAAAAGTTGAAACTATGTAACTGTAAATACATATCAAAGTCGGTTTTTGAGAAAATCTCAACTTTATTGAGGTCACCTGTATACTTTTCTCTGTCTTCGTGTGTACCTATGACTTTTATCGAGTCAGTTGTCATACAATTTTGACAGTCATAAGTGCGTGCTTGGTGGCGCAGTGGGTGGATCACTGGACTTATGATAGAGGTCCCAGGTTCGATCCCTGGCCATGGCAGCCATGTAGCAATGAGTTTTTCTCGATTTATTCGACGAAACTTACATACATTTACCGAATGCTCTCAAAACGGTGAAGGAATATCCTCCTAGCATACGGGAAAGTCAGTCCATGTGTTCCTTCAAAAAATCCGTTAAAGAACATTACCTGTCTCTTGTAAATATGTCATAGTATTAGTGGTATGTATATTTTTACTTATGCAATTTATATTAAGTATTTTATTATAAATATATTATATAATATGTAGGTATATATTTATATGTTTAAGTATTTATGTGTATAATTAATATTATTCGTATTTAGTTTAATATTGTATTATCAATTTATTTATTAACTATATTCGGATAGTTACACACTATGTCTACCTTTTATTTAAGTTATCACTTCATGGGGTTTGCTGGAAGAAATCTCTCATAGAGATAAGTTACGCCCTTTGTGCATGTCTTTTCTGTTTATTTTGTTACATTAATGTATCAGTGTGTACAATAAAGAGTTATTATTATTAAGGAAAACATCGTGATGAAACCTGCATGCCTTAGAAAAAAAATAGCAGTGGGGACATAAAAATATCTTGATGATGATGAAGTGCGAACTCACGCTGAGTTCGTGCTAATAACGGCCTTATTGTCTTACTTATTTATTAGTTAAAATACATGGGCTCGTGGGCCAGTATAGGGTCTCGTAGGCCAGTTGCGAATACACGTTGATAACGATCGTACAATTTATAATTATTAAGTAACGTTGGGCGAGGTCAGAACCTGGATGGGTGATCGCTAGTGACACTTTCATCTGAGCCCCTTCGTGCCTAGGGGCGCACGTTAAGGCGAGGGCATTGGGTCATTTGAGCCTAGTGAGGGGGTGAGGTGCGGGGCGAGGGAGGGGCGAGAGAGGGATGACGCGCATTGATCGGGGTCATTACTCGCGCAGGTACACAGAGTAAGTGTAACCAGTGTCCTCACTGTGACGTCACACTCGCTACCCATAATAATACCTATACAGAATGTCCCACGGATAGACGACAGCCAACAGTCCCTAAATAGATACCCCAAGATTGATATATATATTTTTTAAGGCCTTTAATTTCAGTAGTTAGTGCCGTAGCCTTCATCGAAAAACTTAAAAACGTCCCAACACCTCGCCTTAAGCAGTTGGTCCCGGTTGTTGTCGCTTGACAGCAGTCGTTAGGCCACGTCGCGCGTCGGCCGGCCTGAATAACTTTATGACATGGTTTGGTCACTAAACCACACGAGAAAAGGAAAAAAACGAAAAACCAGTTAAAGTTGTGCTGTACGGTTCAAAGAGGAATTCATGAATCGTTTCAAACGCTTTGATCAAAGTGAATTAGAGGCTTGCGATGTCATCGCTAAAGTTAAGTGCGCCAGATTGGAAGTGAGTGACAAATGTATATTATCGTCAATTTGCACCAATCACAGGCGCGCGACACCGACAGTGACCTTAGCATTGGAGAAATGGTGTGGAACCATGGAGGAAGGAAATGGCATGGAGTGAGCCACTGTAACTGACACAAAATCATAAGTAAGTATCCATAAAAATGGTTGGAGACTTCACGCAAAAGACTTATTATTTATATTTAATATTTACCGATCGCAAGTAGCAATTTACCGATCACGATTGGCCCAAATGCTGCAATCTGTAAATGATTTGTCAGTTACACATGTCATATTATTATGAACTTAATGAATGGCTGATTTGAAAGATAACATCATACGTAAAAGGCACCGACATAGCGCTAGGCCAAAACTAAATGCTAATGGTGCTATGTGCTGTGTAATAGAACGTGATTGGACTGTGTATAAATAGTGCAGTAAAGTAGTCTATGTAATTAGAGTCGTATTTAAATTACCTATCTAAAATGAAAAGAATGAGAACACGAATTTTCACAACAATTATTAAACAATCAATAGATTTAGATGTTTTTATATATACGAAGGCGTTAGGTATATTACAGGTTTCATATTGCATAATCATAATCAGTATTATTTTCTACTACTCTCGCAACTCCTATAGAAGAATAACAAAAACAATGAATAAATCGCTTCGATTTCTTACTATTTTCTGAATTTTTAATTAAGCTGTTTTTTTGACTCGCAACTTGTAAAACTTTATTTTAAACCAATAATTTTAATAGAAAACTGAGATATTTATACATTTATTCGTTATCTTGTTCATCATGCGGTTGATGGTGGGCAGAATCTGGCATTGTCATCTAAACTATAACGAAAACGTCAGTTAGTTGATGTATGAATGGCTGAGAGAAAGGTTGGCAAGAAAGAAATCCGCGCCATGGGGTGGTACGAGGCGGTGCCAAGCGTACCGGAGTGTACGAGGTGCCGCCGCCTAAGTAAGGGCCCGGGCCCACGGACGCAGTGCGCGACCCGCACGGCGCCCGAGCGGCTCGAGGCTCGGACGGGAGGAGGAAGGTGAGGGATGAATGGATTATACATTGTGGGCTAGTACGCCCCATACGCATTTATGGGGCCTGCTCGGGCGCCAGTCGGGTCGCGGATATATCACAGTTTCCCGTGGCTCGGCAAGAATGGCACGAGGTGGAACACCCCAGGACGTTTAGTCGGTATGCTGCCCCTTCAGGGCGGTGAGCCCAACGTAACCAACACGCTCCCCCGGGCGTGGTGGTACATGATTTTGCATGTTTTACCAGGGTAAAATAAATGCAGTCAGTTAATTTAATTATATAATATATTGCATATTAATTACATAATAATTAATATGCAGGTACGAGCGAGTACCGAGTGCATCTCACGGGTCCCGGCCTTTAAAGATCTAGATGTCGAAGGCCAAGAGAAATTGAAACGTTACAAATAATTAATAGGCTTTACAATTCAGAGCCTGACAATTGAAGCCTTGTACAGTTATCGGTGGCAAAGCTTTATAAAATACTTGTACATCGCCACTGAGATGTGGGTGCGAACATGACAATACATTACGTTACCGTGTATCGACAGCTATGCGCGGGCGCCGGCCGACCGACCACCGGCCACGCGAGTACAGTCGATAACAAAAAAAACCGGCCAAGTGCCAGTCGGACTCGTGCACCGAGGCTTCCGTGCAACGCAACTTAACCCCGTAACTTTGCTGTAACGAAAAGATAAACTAGATTTAGAGACCAACTTAACTTTGCCATTATCAAAATATTATGTCCATACATCGACAGTTTGTAATAACAAAAATTGGGGAAAGATGTACTTTCAAATTTACAGTTTTCGGATTTTTTCCTTTACTTGTGCTGTAAGACCTAGCTTCTTGCCTTTATTATTCTAGGTCAACGGGAAGTACTCTATAGGTTTTGAGTTTATTGAGTTTTCATACAAATATGCGATAAAATGCGACATAGACGGCCATATCTTTTGATTGCGTTAACGTAGAAGGTTGATTTTTTCACGGCTGCATGAGATTGCAGACTTAAGTATTTATTATTAATTTCAACTTGATCCGTCCACGCATTTCTGAGATATAGGTATTGACAGACTTCTCCTTTTTACCTCTTGAGGTTCGTACTCATACTCATTTATTCGGCCTTAGGTACGGAACTCTAATAAAGATATAAAAAGAATATTACCGATTCGCCAAAGTAGTTCTTGGGAAAATATCAACCGTAACTATCCTGTACCCTTTTCACTGTGTCCGACTGTACGAGGATCACTCGCGCCAGACGAGACGTGACTCACTTGGCCATTCGGCGGCGGATTAAAAATACAACCAGACGAGATGACAGCTCTATATTTTATTGGATTTATGATACGACTCGTGGTCCAGTTGCCAGTACGGGCAGATCAATGGTAACACTTGTAGCACGATTTCAACTCTACGACGCAGATAATAAGAACGGTCCAATATGTTAGGTACACTTGATGTGCTTTGATGTGAAGTTATTAGAAACTACAGTGAGCCATTACAACAAGTTAGATATCACTTATATTAATATAAGGTAAGGTAAGTGTACATATAGCCGTCAATGTACGTATGCCCGTCAAGTCAACTTAAATTACCTATATCTCACGAAAATGGTAGTTTATTTCGTTTTCTCTGCAATATTATGAAAATAAATACTGTTTTGCTGCTAATTAACTGGCAAAAATACAATAAAACATCAAATAACATAATATAATATCACTTTATAGTTTGTGTTCACGTTTTTGTAAAAAAGTTACGAAGTTCGATTACTAAACTGCTGTTTTTACTGACTACGGTTTTTTTTCAACGCTGGCTCATGTATTTACTTATTTGTAAGTGTTGATGTTTAAAATGAAACTTTATTAATATTAATATCATTCTGTAATTTGATTTGATGCCTATTTGTTATAATTAATTAAATAATAACCTTTTAAATTCGTTGACGGCTATTGGTTCAACCAAACAGCAAAATGTACCAGTACCCGTCATCTATATGATATATAGATAACTATAGAGATATTGCTTACTTTTCACACCAGTACCCGTAAAATAATATTGTTTAACTTCCCAAAACATAAAACATCCCTAAATGCACAAAAAACGTCCCAAACATTACGATGTGTTTTCTTATGGTTTAGGACGTTTTTGTGCATTTTATTATTCATTTGATAGACAGGCAGCACAATGCTGGTGTATCTATATCACAGTGTTGGTAAGTTCAGTCTATGTTGTCTAATGTTCATATGATTCACTACACATATTGCTTATTTATATAATGTTTGATTTTAACCACATGTCGAGGCGATTTTTAAAACAGTTCACTGATGGTGCAGATACTACATCATCAGACAGTTTGTTCCGTGCGTGAACAACTCTGTTACTTAAGAAGTGATCAGCAATTTTGGTATTGGCGATAGTGCGGTAGATTTTCATATGGTGTCCTCGCAATGGACGTATGTCTTTAGTCTCAAAGAAACGGTGGACATCTGGGAGGTTATATTTGTACGTGATAATTTTATATGTCTCAATTAGATCACCTCTGAGTCGATGTTCTGCCAGGGTTTGAATACCTAGGATTTTAAGCCTTTCTTCATAGGATTTTTTGCGCAGGTTATATGGAATCTTTGTTGCCTTTCTTTGCACGCTCTCAAGTAGGCAGTATGTAGGTAGGATGTCCTTTATGAAAATATGGGTTCCATATTTGAAATCCATATTCCAGATGAAGCTTAATGTATGTTTTGTAGATTTTGACAAGAACCTCGGATGTGCCCGGCACGGCTGGGACATTATGCTGAGGCAGCATGCCTATTCCGGCGTTGCACACCACCACTAGTTTTAAGTATACATGTATAATTATAGTTTTTGTGTTTGTATGGTGTGTTGTCGGAATAAATGTCTTTTCTTTCTTTCTTTCTTTCTTTCTTTCTAATATATTGAAAGGATCTCCTTATAACATACATAAATGAATTAGCCTTCTTGACAATGCCATTAATGTGTTCTCCCCATTTTAGATTTTTTGAAACCACAATTCCAAGGTCCTTTTGGGATTCCACAGTGTTTATATCAGTGTCATCAATGGTGTATACCACGCCAGGATTTCTACTATCTAGATGCAACACAGCACATTTCGATATGTTCAGCTTGACTAGCCACTGCTTCGTCCATTCCTGGAGCTTGTTTAGATCGCTCTGTAGTTGTCCAGACACTAAGAGTGGGTTGCCAAAGAATTTCCCATCGTCAGCAAAAAATGCAGATTGTGAGTCTATCAGCGCAATGAGGTCCGTGATGAAAATTCCAAAAATAGTGGGGGCTAAAACAGATCCTTGGGGAACTCCACTCAGGACATCCCTCTTCTGGGACAAGGAGGAACCGATCGTGACCTGGAACGTTCTTCCCAACAGGTAACTCTTTACCCAGTCTAAAAGCCGACCTCGAATGCCAAAATGCTCCAATTTTATAAGCAGGCGCTGATGCGGGACTTTGTCGAATGCGCGCTCAAAATCGAGGTAAATAACGTCAACCGGGTTGCCACGGTCCACGTCCATGCGTCCACTGGTGCACACATGACAGTAAGTTCGTTATTGTGGATCTCTTCTCGACAAAGCCATTCTGCTGGACATAACATTTTCTCTGTTGTGGAAATTCTTCAGTTGGTTGCATATTAGTCTCTCCATCACCTTACCCACAATACTTGTCAAACTGATTGGTCTAAACTTTGCAGGGTCTGTTTTATCAACGGATTTTTACACAGGGGTACCTACAGCATGTTTTCAGTCAAGTGGGACATGTCCGACCTCAAAAGACACCCTCATAAGCTCAGCGAGAACAGGAACAAGTGTTTTGCTGCAGTTTTTTTAGAATAATGCTGGGAATGTTGTCAGATCCAGGAGCAGAGCCTGTATCGAGTCAAGTTGTGTTGGGTGTAAAGTCTATGCCGCAGATCGAGTGCTCCACACGGGCTAATGTAGTCACTTGTTGGCATATGGTCACATCTAGTTCACGACAATAGGCTTTCTGAAACTACTGCGCGAAGGTTTCCGCTATGTCGGTGGGGTCTGTAACTTGGTCGCCATTCTGGTTCCTCATTGCAGGTGGAATGCTCACTTTGGATGACATGCACCTTCGCAGATGGGAATAGAAGGGTTTTTGTCCGTTACCCAGTAGTTATGCTTCTTACAGTCTCCTGCTCCTTCTGCTTTCTACTAATTATTGTTGGCGGTTCTATAGCGCTGGTAGTCCTCGTCATCCTTTGTGCCAATATAAATATCCCAAAGTATTCTCTTCTCAGATACAAGTTTCAATATATTATATTGAAGTAAGTAAGAGAATACTTTGGGATATTTATATTGGCACAAAGGATGACGAGGACTACCAGCGCTATAGAATCGCCAACAATAATGATCCAGGGTTTATTACCTTTCTTCTTCTTCACTTTTTTAAGCGGAGCGTGTCTGTCTGTGTTTGTATCCACTGTGGTTTTTAGCTGTCTCCAAAAACGCTCCACGTCAGTAGTAGGTTCCAAGATTTCGAGGTCCTTCTCCAGTTCCTCCATGTAGTTGTCAATGTAATGGTAATATCTTTTAAGTTTGGGCTGACTGTGGACTCTTTGTATCAGAAATTGGATGCTGAACTCTAGTACGCAATGATCAATCTTTCCTATAAGTGGTTTTATAACATATTCCAGTGATTAAGTTTTCATCGTTTGTCATTATCAGATCGAGCAAGGATGGAGTGTTGCCTGTGCGGAAACGTGTCCGCTGGGAGACCAATTGATGAAGATTACTGTTGAGAAGCATGTTCTTTAACAGTTCCTCGGGTCCCGTGAGGTCCTGTTCGATGTCTTGAGGCCATAGGATGGCGGAGTAGTTGAAGTCAACAGCGATAACTATCACATTGTTCGTTAAAGCAGCAGCCAAGTTAGCCAATAATTTAGAGTCACGTCGCTTCCATATATCGGGTCGATAGACCCCAACAACAAGGAAATGGTGAGAGTCATATTGAATATCCAAAAACAAGGCTTCCGTAAGATCACTTACATACTTCTTATGAGTTCTTGCAATAATGGGTATACCGTTGATACGGCCTCTGACATATATGGCAACACCGCCACCACGCGTTTTGCCACCCTGCAACTTAGGTCGATGTTTCCGGTCTTGTTTAAATAAAGTATAATCAGGTATGGCAAATGTGCTGTTTCTGTCCCTGCTGTTCAGCCAGGTCTCCGTGACAATTATAATGGATGGCTTGTTGGTGTTTACATATAAAAGAAATAGGTCGAATTTTAATGACAGCGAGTATAAGTTGGTGTATAAGAAGGTAAGGTCAGTGTAGGGGTTGTTGGGGTCAAATAGTTTTTTTGTTTGATATCTTCGGCACACCCCTGACGTACTTAATAGTGAGGTCTAACTCACCACTCTCGGTACGTAGCTGGAGACGTTGCCTCAGCTCCTTTAGCTCGTCCCGCTGCATCGGTGTCTTGTCATCATACACTCTTACCTCCATGGCTCTATTCTTGTTTTTAAGGTCCTTCACTGCATCATGCCGAGACTTGAGGATCACTTTCATGGGGCGCGGTTTACTGTTGTCTCGTTTACCAAGTCGCAACACTTTCACCAGTTTGTCAGAAGATATCTGTTCACTCGTAATCTCCACCAGGATCCTTCTGACAATGGCCTCATCAATGGGCCCTTGAATAGGTGTGTCACCCGTATCCATTACAGGGAGACCAACAAGGATCACGTTATTTGCTCTGCGATCACGCTCCGCCATCTCCTCCGATATATTGTTAGTGTCTAAGGAAGTGGCCGGAGTAGCAGTAGAAACTGCACGAGTCACTGGTGCAGAAAACCGTTTTTTTTATTTCGTCCAATTCCTCAACTACACAATCATATGCTTGGATCAGTTTAGGCACTTGAAATAAGGTCTCGCGACAAGGCGAACACAGAAAGATGAGGGTGCGTTTGGATTTCAACCCCATGACACGAGCCTCGCTGCTTGTTAGGTTGCTGCAACTAAGACATACGTGTTACGTACGATGCGGTCTCTTTCGGCCGCATCTTGTGGTTAGCCGCCTAAATTTTTAAATGGTAAGAAGGTTTTAAAAAAAAAGCTGTGACTTATATGACGGATGGAGATAAAAAAAGATTGGAATTTACTACTTTGACTATTAATAATGATTTTAAAATTAATCTGAACTAAAATAAAATATACCCATTACTATATATCTATTTTTTAATAAACCGCTCGCTCCGCAACATACGTTCCGTTTACAACCATCGCACTGTATCAAATTTTCATCCCTATGATCATTCTCGCACTGGAATCACTTCATTTTGGAAACAAGTTTGCCACAAAAAGTCGTTAATTTTTCGTAAAAAAAAGTCAATTGAATTTTACACTATGTAATGTCGTAGTTTTTGCGAGATAACACTTGTCCATTATTACAATGCACAATTTCACTAAATAACGTGTTTTTGGCGTAATTTAGACACATAAACTAATTATTTAATTAATTTAATACAAGACACAAATTCTAACACTGTTCACTTTTTGAGGGTAGAGAAAAAAAAACATCTTTGGGATTTTGAACATCTTTGGGTGCATTAGTAATTATAGGCATAATGACCTGAACTATATATACTGGCTGAAACAGCAACATTGAATATTTTGGGTTATATGTTTGAGAAATGTCGAAATGTCGAAAACATAAAGCTTGTCCAATCAGGTGTTCCATTTTCACTATAACACTTTGATCAATCATATATATACGTCATACATTACCTACACAAAAACTATATACATATATGACGGCTATTGGGACATGGGTATGTCGGATATCTGTACAAGGACATGCCGGATACCGGGCAAAGGGGTATTATTTCATATAAGCCTAAAAATAACTTATTTAATCTTAAAATTAAATAAACATTATTTAATTAAATAAAATATAAATAAATTGTTTATATCTTAGCACTATTTCATTCCCTGTGGGTCTTATACTACGGCCGTGGCTACAAAATCAAAAGTGAAAAGTTCAAAAAGTGACGGATATTGGGACAGTTCCCTTATCTCACTTTACCTATTACAAAGTATAGGAGCGTCATTAAGGTTGAGATTCGCTTGAAAAGTACTTGACTGAGGTTTAAAATTGTGTAGGTAGAATTAATCAAAAATAACGATTAATAAAAAAAATTACAATCGGTCGAATAGATAAAATCTCCTATACTTTTCTCGGCTACGTAAATTAGATATAAATTCGGACAGATGTAATCCAATATAGCAAATAACCAACATACATTATTTCGTACACCCGAGAAAAAATTACCATTCTCCTTATAGTAGTCGGTTACAAAACGAATAAATTCAATTCACTTTCAACGACGCCGGTGTTCCGTTTACGCACACGCGAATCGCGTTTTACGACCGAATCGATCGACAGAATTGTTCGCGCCAATTAACTCGTAAAAAACTGTACAAAGAAGCTCCCTGCCCGCCATGAGGAAGCGTCTGTAGATAACAAGATTGTTTGAAGTTGATCTGGGTTATATTTATTAAAATCATTTATTGCAGTCACAAAGACTGTAAATGTTATTATTATTACGAACTTAAACCTAAATTAGTGGTTACAATTCATATGTATTACGTGCAATTTTATTAAAAAAAGGTAAGTATACCGGAGCCCAAATCAAGTGTCTTATTTTGTAAACAAAAACTACCCCACATTACTAACATTTTAAGCTGTTCTGTGATTACTGCATAGTTATTTTCACATTATTAGATCGGATTACTTTATTTTCACAGCGATGAACAGGTTCAATCAATAAGTCCCTTCAGTGTTACATCACTAGGTAATTAGACGATCATATTTGTTTACAAAATAAGACACTTGATTTGGGCTGCGGCTTATAAATACAATTTTTAAATGCTTATTATCTACGTGATTCAACTTCGCTAAGTTGTAGTTCACATAATTGCGATAAACGGCAGTTTTTGGCATGCTTATTTGAGAACTACAACTTAGCTTGTCGCAATTATGGTATGTATTGTATATTCAAAAATAGTATTTGTCCTAATAAAGATTTTCTAAGTAGCATTTTTAATCAAATTGGAAGATATATTTTTCTTTAGATTGGCGGCGCTAGTTGGCTTATGTCAGGCCCTGAACCGGACCAACTGAAACTGGCAGCTTGGTTCTTTTTGAATCTTGAACCTTGAAAACTGGGCTCGTTCGCACTTTGGCCGCAAGGCCCATTCCCACAAAGCTGGCGCTACTCTAGCCAGCCGAGCTCAGACAGGAAGGCCAACAGGTTCTTAATAACCCTGCAGGCCTCCGGGAGCGTCCTCGGTGACCCACTCTACTGCAACCACTGCAGTCTAGAAGAACATGTGCAGCTGTTTCCTCCTCCTCCATGCAGCCCCTGCACAGAGGACTGTAATCCCAATTGTAAAGAGATGTTTGTTTAAAGAGCAGCAGCTTGGTTCTAGTAATAGTCCAGTCCAGTAATAGTCCAGCCAGAGATGGGGTTGATTGAACCACCGCCAATTGCACCGTCTTACACTTTAGCTATATCAAAATAATCCTGTACGGTTACTCTCATCTCTTATAGTGATCCAGTTTAGTTTAGTTCAGTTTAGGAACCTAAACTGGATCGCTATAAGATGTAAGATAAATATTCTTTATTGCAAAAAATAAAAAGTATTACACAAAAGAAATAGGCTAATACAGTTAGTATTACAATTGGCGGTCTTATCGCTCAAAGCGATCTCTTCCAGACAACCTTTGGGTAGAGAATTCGGCGTATGAATAGGTAGCTTGTTGAGCAATATTAAATACCTATCATTAGCTGGTACTTAAGATAAGTACCTACCTACATAAAAAATAAAAATAAAACTTATTTACCTACTAATAATAATTATACTTATGAGTAAGTATAAATAATTGTTTTTACCAATAAATAAACTGATACATTACATACTAATAAATACTTAACATAAAAAGAAATAGACTACTTACAATACCAATACTGATCATGCAGGATAATGTTATTAATGATATAATATAGATACAATAGCTGTTATACATACGTAAGATAGGTACAAATTAATAATTAAATATTATTATTAGAGGTGAGAGTAACCCTGTAGAATTCAATTGAAAAATCATTGTACGTTTCTATAACGATCTAGCAAACTCTACAGTTTAATACTCTGATCAATATGCAATTTATTTAAGTCTCAATTAAACTCGGATACATATTCAGTACAGTCGGACATATAAATCATTTGAGAATTAAAACGGGCTCGCTAAATACTCGCAATCCTGCGCGATATCCATCGGGGAGTGGCCGGAGCGGACGCGATCCTGCTGTGATGTGTAGACTAGGTACAGTCGAGTGCGAAACAGCCCTAACAAATAATGATAAATAAAAAAGTTAATAGCCAAATAATTAAACAATATTTGGGCGACATTTCCACTTTTATTAACGCCCGTAAACTTCTCGACCAGTCTCATTAAAGCATCTGGGTCAGTTATATAAAAATGTAAAAAGGGTAAACTCGTCCGCGGACTAGATATTTAGTGGACGAGTTGCCCCCTAAGCCACGGCAAACTGGAGGGCATTAAAGTGCTTTGAAATGCCGAGAACGTGAAATGAAATGAAGTTTATTTGCTAGAAACACGGTACATGAAATGATGATGTGGTAAAATTAGGTACTATACATGTTTCGCCTATAGTTTGGCATGCAAAAATTTAATTATTTGGGTCAGTCAACACAATTAAAATAAAATTAATAATTATTTATACATTATTATTTGAGAACTTTATTGTGTACAAGTAGTTGTTTTGTGATTAATGTCACGTTTAAATTAAACAGATAATTTTCGCGAATATCAGTATGTTGGAGTTTTCGAATTATTATTATGCAAGATCTGCAGTTTCAAGCTAGATTCAATTGTCCCACTACCATAACTCAGCAGGAGTGAACGTGACGACTCCTTCGTCGAATTATATGAGGTTTTAACTTATTTTTGATCGAATTATTTATACTCTGAGATAATTGACCGGTGCAAACCATCGATTGGTGAATACTGAATAACACATGACTTAGATTTTTTCAGACATTTAATGTTTCTTCTTATTAGGTAATTACATCTTTCGTAGGTTTAAGAGCATTTCGGTTAATATTAACGAAACGTAATTATGTATTATTATTAACTTCCATAAAAACGAGGAAGAGTTTTTTATTGGTACAGCTAACAGCAGGTCAAGTGTAACAGTGGACTTTTGACCGTTCTTATTATCTGCGTCATAAGAGTTGAATTCGTACTGCAAGTGTTACCATTGATCTGCTGCTGTCCGTACGTCCTACCAGAGAGTCGAACCGAATACACAATAATATACTTTTCATTGCTTCCGCCTCTTTATAATCAACTTGACTAATTAACGCCGGTCATCAATTAACACTTGTGTGCGCGACGGTAGAGTCGAGACCGCGATTCAGATCTCTCATTCGTCTCAATGGCTCAATTAAGGCTTTTATTGGCCAATTTGCTTTACCAGGCGGGATAAAGACAAAAAATGTAATTTTATAGTAGAGGTGCAGTTTTGAAAATCTGATAAACTAAGGATAAACTTTAATGTAGCGGGATAAGGTGACTAACATGGAGGCACAGACCACTTACCCAATATACATGAAATCGGTACAAATGACAATGCCAGATTCTGCCCCACCATCAACCGCAAGTTGTACAAGATAACGAATAAATGTAAGAAATCGAAGCGATTTATTCATTGTTTTTGTTATTCTTCTATAGGAGTTGCGAGATTAGTAGAAAATGATACTGATTATGAGTATGCAATATGAAACCTGTAATAAGTCCCCAACAAAATGATAGGTACGGTACAGCTTAAATGGTCACGTAGTTTTGTAGGGGCAAAGCTCCATTGAAATGTGGCAATGTCTTTTGCAAGCGAAATATTCTGTCAAGCGATAGGCGCAATTAGACGAAGCGGGGGGCAGGGGCACCATATTAAACCTGTTTCGGTATCTCTAGGTTACGCGTGTCGCGAAGCAATTTTGCGCTCATGTGCAGGCAGAAACGGGCGCCCTCCTGTTCAAAGTCAAAGTCAAATTTCTTTATTGCAAGTAAGCACGTTGTGTACCTTTTTGCACGTCAACATATTTTTGAATTTACATTTACACCACTTTGCGAGGAAAAGGTGCCAACGCTGAGGAGAAAAAGTGGCAAGAAACTCTCAGCAGCACATCTTTTAAAATAATATAATAATACACAATTACTTAATAACTAGGTATTACACAACTATTACTATTGTTAATAATCTAGACTCTATCACTCATGCGGAACCGGCGACACACACCATGCATGTTCATCGTTTAAATAGTCATCTATCCTGTAATACGCCTTCTTAACAAGAGTTCCTTTAATGAAATTGTTTTAATTTCCTCTCTGTCAACGTCGTGACACTTTCTGGCAACTTGTTATAAAAGCGAATACAGTGCCCCATGAAGGATGTACTAACCTTACGTAGTCTGCATACCTGTCATACTATAGCAAACATATCCTGTCATACAATAGCACATATACCCTAACATCCTATAGGCTAAACATTTAAATAACGCTTAACGTACATAAATCACAAAAACAGATCGAAAAACATTTATTTTATTTCATATGTACCAGGTAATGTTACGTGTAAACCATAAAAACGGGCATAATCCCTGTTGCCCGCTAATGCTAGACTGTTAGCGAAGTGGTCGGCGCTAAATACCCATTATTACTGTCTGCTGTTTTTGCTTCATTTCTGCGGCGTGTGTGGTGTTTGCCAGTCACATGTATAACTTAATTCATGGGATGTTATCCGACATTATCCGTTATTTATTAACTCATTTTTTTTGTAAGATTCTTCCCAATGGGAAAGGCAAAGCCAACTAGGGCATACAGCCTGGTCTGATGTTAGTAGAATGTCTGAATTCTTATAAATACATACATATATACGAAGATAACCTAACCTAAACCTACGCACAACCCTCCCAAACCCCTAAACGAAATAACTCAATGATCCACGCAACCATCAAGCTATGCAAAGGAAACCTTGCTAAGAGCACGAAACTTCACAAACACGACTTCTTTCGAGCACTCCAACTAATAGAAACGTTCGCGGACATCTCCTGATTAACTTAACGTGATCATTAATCACTAAATACCACGGAAACTATTTAATTCGAATTTTCACAAAAAAGTAGCTAATGTCGTTTCGCGCGCTTTACAAGGAATCTCTTCATATCTTAATCTATCGTCTTATTATTATTATCTATTTTATTAATGGACTCGTCAGTTCGTCATTTGCCAATGTCATGTTACAGAATATTCTAAATATCATATCGTCTTCTCTATCATCGTCATCTAATAATGTGAAAATAACTATGCAATAACCACAGAATAGTTTAAAATATTGGTAGGGTAGGGTTGGTAGCTTTTGTTTTCAAAATAAGACACTTGATTTGGGCTTCAGTTTAGGTAGAAATATATCGATATAGGTGCATATATATCGGTAATATATTATATCTATTAAAATATTTTATATCCCTAAAAAGCTATTTCACATTTTAACGTTTAATAATTTCGAAAATATTGCGGCCAGGATGACTTTTAATATATTAAACGACCATTAAACATTCACAAATATTAAAAGTTAAAGTATAATGACAAACCGCAAGGCATGGTGGTAGCAGTTACATGTTTTACTGTCCCGTTCTTTCATTAGTAATAAAGGAGTTACGACTATCCTTTTACGTCCAAACTATCGTGGTATTCCATTTTTCAATATTACCTATGTACCTATACCGCAGCCCAGCGGAAAAACTTACGTACATTTACCGAGTGCTCTCAAAACGGTGAAGGAAAACATCGTGATGAAACCTGCATGCCGTAGAAGAAGTAAAAAAATCTAAGACATGTGAAATCCGCCAATCCGTACTGGGCCCGCGTGGTGGATCATCGCCCCAGCTCCCTCGATGTAAGGGAAGGTCTATGCCCGAGCAGTCGGGCAATATAAATAGACTGATGATGACGATGATACCGCAGCCCAAATCAAGTGTCTTATTTTGTAAATAAATATGATCGTCTATTGTGAAGCAACACTGTAGGAACTGATTGATCGAACCTGTTCATCATTATGAATATAAAGTAATTCGATCTAATTGTGTGAAAATAACTATGAAATAATCACAGTACAGCTTAAAATGTTAGTAGGGTAGGGTAGTTTTTGTTTACAAAATAAGACACTTGATTTGGGCTGCGGTATACAGTTCCCGGCAGCTAATTTGACTCAAAATCGCAGCAGTTCGTGAGGGTAGACTCGACAGCAGATTAATGATAACCTTATATTACGATTTCAACTCTTACGATGCAGATTAAAAAAAAACGGCCAGGTGCGAGTCGGCTGTCGGAACGGGAAGTACCCATAGTTTTTTATTATTATTATTATTTAATTATGGACAGGCAACTCATCGCTGATATGTCCACTTCACAGTGTTTGTAAAGTCTATCACTTAGTGGTATTGTTCTTGTTAATAGGTTTTAAAATAACTGTCCAATTTGTTTTTGAATGCGTTAACTGAGACGGCAGAGACAACGTCGTCTGAAAGTGAGTTCCAGGCCTGAACAACTCTGTTCTGTTTTCTTGCATTTTCATACAAATATGCGAGAAAATGCGACATAAACAGCGATATCTTTTGTTTGCGTTGACGTAGACGGTTGATTTTCTCACAGCTATATGAGGTTGCAGACCTGAGTATTTGGTATTAATTTCAACTTGATCCGTCCACGCGTTTCTGAGATATAGGTCTTGACAGACGGACGGACGGAAGGACGGACGGACGGAAGGTATAATTGAAATGATTAAAAATCTTGTTTGCATAAATATTATAATGATTATAATTTGTAGCCAGCCGCTATCGCATTTAAAAATAATTTTCAATGCCCAAAAATGGAAGCTATCATCAAGTAAGTTTGAGCACAAAAGTGTCAAAGAGTTCAGACTTCAGATACTATAAATACAAAATTCCTCTTCATTATTTCTTTGTTTAGTTTTTTTTTCAAGTACTTGTTGGTATTTAATTGTATTATATTTATTTTTTATCATTTACTGTAGGTATTCACTATATTTCGTACCTACATACATACAGTTTTTGTTTAGATATATTTTATGTACCTATAATTTTTAAGGTATACAATTTTTTTAGTTATTTTAATAATGATATATATTTATTTATCAAAGCAATTTACATATTATTAAAAACCAGGACCTAAAAAGAATTCAAAACTACCTACCTAATTTATTTGAATAAATTATTTAGAACATTTCATAAAATGACTTTCGTGCTGAATTATCCAAAACGGTTTACCCAATAAGGGAGGCATACAATTTCGTACGCTTTCTCGTCGCTTGCGCATGCGCAGCCGTTGACAGAAGCGTGAAGTGTCGGTGATATAAGCGCTTCTCACACTTCAGCACTGACCTAAGGCTGACTTACGACCTGTTTCATGATGGGTAAACACCTTATTTATTGAAAATGCTTGTTTATGCTGTCATCAATTTTGGGACCGTTACTTTGGGTATTATAACTCTTATGCTTCGATTCCTCGTATTATTTCATGCATTTTCAATCTTTTGAAATGAAAAATGAAATGAGAAGATGTTTATTTTCCAGAAGAATTCAATATGCTTAAGTACAAAGTTATTGTAAGTCTTCTAATCAAAATAGTATATAAACTAAACTAAAACAGCACTCAAACTAAATTTGATACGTACCTTAGAGCCATGCACCACGCTATCAGGTTATAGGGCGGTGGTAGGAGGCCCACTTCTTGTGGAGAAGGCTCGGGATCCATTCTCATACTGCAGCTACAATGCCATTGTCAGCGCGCATCACCCGCTCGAGCTGTCCGGCCGTGCGTTGCCTGAGCATTTATTGAGGAAATCATTCGTTCTTTTCAGCACTATGCAGGATTAAAACAATATTGTTTTAGTGGGTCATGGTACGAATTAAAGTAATATTACTTTAAGATGGAAACAAAACGTTCCTGCAATAATATTGTTTAAGAAAAAGATGAATGTAAGGCCCCAGTCCATGAAATGGACTCTTGACATTTATCATTTGCCAAAGATTCTAGATTATTACGATTCTAATAAAATCCACTTTGTGCCACTGTTCAGTTCTTACATCACACATGCCATATACAGGATGGCCTTGAATTCATTCGACAAAATTAAAATGGTTAGGCTTGTGTGTGACATGTACATTAATTCCGCACAGCGTTAAAGGCTTCGTACGCGCGTATTTTCAGTTTTACTACGAAGGCTACGGCACTAACTACTAAAATTAAACGTCTGAAAAGATATAGTAATCTTGGGGTGTCTATTTAGAGACTGATGAATACCCCCTGACACCAAGAAGATAGTCCGGGAAATCTCGACCAGGCTGACCCACGCCTCCGGCGACCTGAGGGCTGGCGCTTACCTCTCGCAAAGGCTTAGCCTGGCCATACAGAGAGGTAATGCAGCCAGCGTCCTCGGCACGATGCCCTGTGGAGGGGAGCTGGACGACGTGTACCTATTATAGGATTTATTATTTGTATCTGATTTTAATTCAAGACTTCGTATGCGCGTATTTTCAGTTTTTCTACGAAGGCTAAGGCACTAACTACTAAACTTAAACGTCTGAAAAAAGATATAGTAATCTTGGGGTGTCTACTTAGAGACTGATGAATACCGATACACGATTGGACAAACTTCGCTCGATAGAAAAAAAATCGCAAACGGGGCATGTCTTTTAAAATGAAAATTATATCTAAACCGAAATAGTTATACATACAAATATATACCAATACGAGAGCTTGTTTTAAAAAATCTGATTTTTGTTGGCGTATTTTTATTTCCTTGCCAATATTCATTGAAAATTGATAAAAATACGTATATTGAGGCACTGCGCCGTGCTCTTCACTCCGAAATATTTAGCTACAATAAATTCAACTACTTATCAAAAAAATTATTAATTTGATGTGCATCGTTACTGTGCTTTGGAATTCATTTTAAGGTATTTTTAAATTATTGCAACGATTTATTTCACTGGAATTTGACATAATTGTCATTTCTAAGGTCATTGTGTGACTTTTGTGGCCATTCTATTTTATTTTCACTTATTGACTTCTCCCCATACTAAAGTTATTTATAACAATAAATTAAATAGAAAATGTTCTTATTAAAACTGTTAATTTAAGGCCGCCTGTCTGTACACTAGCTATATTTGGTTTTATATGTAACTTATGTATTTTCATTTGTGTGCAAATAAAGTATATTTGATTGATTGATTCAATTTATTTATTAATTTAAAATTACTGACTGACGAATGCAATAATTATAAACACCCTTTCTTGGCCTTCTTGTATCCCTTTATAAACAGCATTTCAATATCACTTTAAAAGTAGTTGCACATAACAAAATCCATCGACAGCTTGACAAAGTGTCCCAAGCCATTGGTTAAGTGTCGATCTATGCAAATTGTCTCACTTCACCTCTTGTAGCTTTAAGTTTTACTTAAACGTCCCTTAGGTTAGAATTAAGTTACCGGTTAGAGACATGGATTAATCGTAACTATTAACTCTGACTTTAGAGTAATTAGTGGTTGTATTCAGTTGCTGTAGTAACTTGTATGCGCTTGCGTTTGATTTGCGTTGTTATTTCATTCAAAGTCAAAGTCAAATTTCTTTATTGCAAGTAAGCACGTTGTGTACATTTTTGCACGTCAACATATTTTTGAATTTACGTTTACACCACTTTGCAAGGAAAAGGTGCCAACGCTGAGGAGAAAAAGTGGCAAAAAACTCTCAGCAGCACATCTTTTAAAATAATATAATAATAATATACAATTACTTAATAACTAGGTATTACACAATTATTACTATTGTTAGTAATCTACATTTGCATGTTAGATCATTTTATTTATTTCATCTTTCCATTTACTACTCAGATCTAGGCGTGTTTCTGAGTTATCTTATCAGGTTTATGTTATTATTGTTATGTCAGCTTGTTCTCTACCTACCTGTCTTTATTCATCCAAAAGACATTGCCACATTTCAATGGAGCTTTGCCCCATCTACAAAACTACGTGACCACTGTACCTATCATTTTGTTGGGGACTTATTACAGGTTTCATATCTCAACTTTATTGAGCCCCCCTGTATACTTATCTCTGTCGTCTACTGTACCACAACTAAATAATTAATATTAAACATCATTATTCAAACATTTACCTACTTATCAGTTAACCGTTCCCACCGGACGTAGGCCAGTAGCAATTCTACAAGTTTAGTTATCAGTGATAACAATAATTTATTCTGTCACTTTGGTATGCCTTCGGCCTCAGAAGGCCGACCGGCGGTGCGTCTATGCATTAAAAGCTCGTTGAGGTTAGGCTCGTAACAACTGTTGTCACGCACCTTAATTTATTTATTTTATTAATGGACTCGACAGTTCGTCATTTGTCAATGTCATGTTACAGAAATTCAATATATAATAGTCTTCTATCTTCCTCCAGGGGAGTCGCAGTAGGGTCTTCACCCTGGGTAGCCGCATCTTCTTGTCTTCATCCAGAGGAGTCGCCGTAGCGTCATCACTCTGGACGAAGCAGCGCGACAGTCACGTTCACTCCCGAGCTTGTAGCGGGAACTCTTGATAAAATTTTGCGTCCTTTGATCAATTCGTCCAATACGGAACCAGATCCAGATAACTACTCGTATTTTTTTTTAGTTTCACGCTCATTGCAAATCCTGTACCTATCCGTAACAAGAGTTGTTACAATAGTCCTGTCCTAAGCATAAGCTCGACCAGTGTCCAACTCGCAGTATTTGCTATTGTTTTGATTTACAACAATACTGATGTCTGCGATTGCGTGAATTGCTATGTAAATAGATTACATTACAATGTATTTGCGATGTATTTGAAGTAGGTACAGTCGAAGACAGAGATAAGTATACAGGGGGTCTCAATAAGGTTGAGATTTTCTCAAAAACTATTGGACCGAATTTAGTTTAATTTTACAGTTACATAGTTTTCACCTTTTATCTATCAAACAGTGAAATAATTTTTGCAATAGGACAAGAAGTTTTTGAGAAAATCTCAAGCTTAAAAACTCTCCTATACACCTTTCTCTGTGTTCCACCCTACACAGATAAAAAATATCAAGACACAAGAGATCAGCACACTCATTAACCCAAACTAGTAAGTATTGTGTTGTGCCCCAACTTGTGGGTCTAGGCAGATACATATCTACTCAGAAACGTATCATCGTAAAAATCGTAAAATATTTTTTTTTTACAATCAGTCAATTATGTTTTGATATTTTCTTGCATATGCGCCTATGCGAAACGAAAATCTAAATGAAAATTTTCATCACGACCGGGATTCGAACCCGGGACCTCGCCATTCCGTGGCACGCTCTATTCCAACAGAGCCATCGTGATTCGTATCCAGATCGTGAATTTTGTCTCCATATTCTCGTCTGAGGGACGGTAGCGACATCTATCCAGTAATTGTGCAATTACTCAAATTCATGTCTAACATTGCAGTTAGAAATCATGTTTTTAATTGATGACGCGTTCCTTTTTCATATGTTTTGATATTTTCTTGCATATGCGCTATGCGAAACGAAAATCTAAATGATAAATGGAGAAAAATTTTCATCACGACCGGGATTCGAACCCGGGACCTCGCCTCCATTTATCAATCAGTCAATTAGTTTTTTTGACTGTACTGTACATACACCTTCCGGACTAGGAATCTAACCTAGTAATCCTAGGTAGTCATATAATCATAATAATTTATATTTATTGAACACCTAAGTATATTTTTGTGACAATTATGTTTCTTCATTCATGAGGTAGGTTCTGAAAGACCATAGTTACGGGAATTCCTTCGGACCTAAACGTGCGAAGTCACAGGCACTAATTAAGTCATTTTCCACGCTCAGATAGGCCCAGTCAAATCACAATAGCCGCCTCGTCGAGTCTCGTATGCTTTATGCATTTTATGCAACGACCGTCTTATCGAGGAGGTATTTAATCAAGCATAAACTAACAAAATTGAGACCACTGATACTGTGGAGTATGGAAATACGAGTATAAAATGCATCAGAAACTATAATAGCCTAAATGTCTATGATGTAACACTGCTGCACAAGCTTCACTGCAATCTACCTCTGATATTTTAGCGCATCTCATCGAGGTATCTAGTAACCAGAGTGCTACTTTGTCCAGTAGTTTTTTTAAGAATTTGTAAGTTTACTGAATAAAAGATCTACCTGTCTAGATAATGACTAGGTATTGCTTCATGTCTGGATCATTGAAACAAATGATGATGATATTACCAATATCACATAATTAGTTGGAGTGGATGAAGATTCCAAAAGTGAAAACCTTGATTACAATAAATAAAATTTTGTTAATTCAGGACATATATGACGTTGGAATTTCTACAGTAGAGAATTTCAACCATATCATGCTGAATCTCCGATATACCTGCTACAGCTGATGATTCAGTGCAGAATAGAGTGTTAGTAGAAGATGACACTTTGAAACGAAAAATGAGATCGATGGAAGCACCGATTATTCCGGGCAAGTCATCCAGAAAATGAAGGTTGTCATCCATACTTCGTCCAACCAAGAAAGGGTCGTAGTAGTCGTCGAACAAAACTAATAATAAAAACATTTATGTACACAACAAAGCACACCACAAAATACCATAGGAATGCACTATGATCTCATGCGGCTAATGTTCCAGTGTTATTATTTCGACGTAAACCCAATCATCTTTCACTTAAGGAAGTCTTTATGATAATGGTGCAGTGCTTCTCAGTATCTTATCAGTAGGTTCCGGATCTTGTAAACATGGCACAGATTCTTTGCAGAACTCCGGCTCATTCATTGAACCGAGAACCGTCCTCAGAATTATCTGTTTCTTCGTAAAAGATAATGTCTTATTCATAAGTTAGAATAGGTTTTCAACCAACTCCTTGAATGAAATATTCTGCTATCAATGAGTAAATGTTTTGAGAATCAAATTGAATGGTGTTGAGACTTTTTCTACGTTTGTTTCAATAACTGTATTGCACTCTAAGTCTTGATTTCTGAGTGATCTTCGATTTCGAACTCCTTTCGATTCTGTTTCAACATTTTGGCAATCAAAATGCGCAAGATGGCTGGCATGGACTGGATGCAAAAGGTCGAGAATCGGGTTGAGTGACACGCTTTGGGAGAGACCTATGTCCAGCAGTGGACTGATACGGACTGATATGATGAATGACCATCAAAAGTATGTCATTTTCAATACTTTTCACCTACTTTATTCAAGAAAAGGCTTTGGTTTGTCATATTTATCGGTCACTAAACCACACGAATGAAGAGCTCGGTGGCTCAGTGGTTCGGTCAATGGACTTGCAATATGGAGGTCCCAGGTTCGATTCCCAGCTAGGGCAGCCATGTACCAATGAGTTATCCTCGGTTTTTTCGACGGAAAAACTTACGTACATTTACCGAGTGCTCTCAAAACGGTGAAGGAAAACATCGTGATGAAACCTGCATGTCGTAGAAGAAGAAAAAAACAAAAACTCTAAGGCATGTGAAATCCGCCAACCCCCGCACTGGGCCCGCGTGGTGGATTATGGCCCGAGCTCCCTCGATGTAAGGGAAGGTCTGTGCCCGAGCAGTGGGGCGATATAAATAGACTGATGATGATGATGATGAAACCACACGAGAAGACAGAGAGAGAGAGATTCTTTTGGTTTCCTAAGTCCCCAGTCACCTAAGTCCCGACATTATTGATCGGCATGCACAAACGTCGGCGCCGGCGCATGACGAATGGCGCCCGCGCACCTCATAGATATTAATGCAATGATATCGACTCTGGGGCCGCTATCGATCTATAATCAGTTGGCTGGTGTTTGGTTATGGATATTTCCGAGTCAGGTGTTACTTTATTATAATATTCAGAACGCAATGCAACATAGTTGATATGATTAATGTTACAAGATCTTTGTTTCAATTTCGAATCGATCTTTATATTATTTATTTAATTTATTATTCCTTTCGCTGTTGAGACTGCGGGGGCATGGGGTTCTGATTCTGTAAATTTCGTCGCGAATTTGGGTCGCCGCTTAAGGGACAGTGGTAATGACCCCCGCTCCGGGTCTTATCTCGTCCAAAGTATTTCCCTCGCAATCCAGCGCGGTAACGCTGCTGGTGTGATGGGAACATTTCGACGAGACACGACCCGAGACGGCGACTTTTATATTTGATTTGATACAAAAATTTTGTCTTTTTCTATAATCTGTTTTCATTATTATTTCTCACGGAATGTAGTGAATATATTTAAATAAAATTTAATTTATTAATGGACTCGACAGTTCGTCATTTGCCAATGTCATGTTACAGCAAATTCAATATATTCAATAGTCTTCTATTTTCATCCAGAGGAGTCGCAGTAGCGTCATCACTCTGGACAAAGCAGCTCGACAGTCACGTTCACTCCCGAGCTTGTAGCGGGAACTCTTGATAAAAGCTTGAAACTTCCGATCTTGCATAAATAATCCAATAACTTCACCGTACTGTCATTCGCGAACATTTTGTAATTAATTTAACGTGATATTAAACACAAAATAGCCCCTGTAGACATTAAAATGAAAATTATCAAATAATTTCGCAACCGTCGTTTCCCGCCATTTTCAAGAGAACGATCTTTATATTATTTCGTCGGCTAATGCGGGATTTACATACAGGGTGATTGGAAATTCGATACATTCCTTGAAAGGGGTGATACTAGAGGTGGTTTGCAACAAATTAGGCCCTATTAACTAGGGGTCGAAAATGAGTGGTTTGATTTTTGTGTTGGAAACCGATCCCGGTATCGGTGGAGACAAACTGCCGGGATCCGTTTCCAATCCAAACGGATCCCAGGATCGGTGGAGACAACCCCGTTTCTGAGTTACGGTAGTTTTAATTTTATATAGGATTTTTCTGACTTGTTCACAAAAAAAATGATGTTAAAAAAGAGCATTGTAATAATAATTTTCTGAAAGCTGATAAAGTAGAGATTACCTTAAAAAATGCATGCCTAAATGACATTGCCAGATTCTGTCCCACCATCAACCGCAAGTTGTACAAGATAACGAATAAATGTGCAAATATGTCCGTTTTTTATTAAAATTATTGGTTTAAAATAAAGTTTTGTACAAGTTGCGACTCGAAAAAAACAGCCTAATTAAGAATTCAGAAGATAGTAAGAAATCGAAGCGATTTATTCATTGTTTTTGTTATTCTTCTATAGGAGTTGCGAGAGTAGTAGAAAATGATACTGATTATGATTATGCAATATGAAACCTGTAATAAGTCTACAACAAAATGATAGGTACAGCTTAAATGGTCACGTAGTTTTGTAGGTGGGGCAAAGCTCCATTGAAATGTGGCAATGTCTTTTCCCATTACCTCAAAAATAACGACCCCTGTCGATAAAAGTCATGAATTCGTAGGATTGCGCAAGACATTACGACATAGAATAACAATTTAGATCAGAAATTTTTTAAAGCTTGTTTTCTAGTCATTAGCTGTAATAGAATAAGGAAATTGTAAAACACACTATTTAGGTTTATACAGCCATTCAACTAATAAGGTGCCAGCCTTTATCAATGTTATTAAACTTTTATAGTCCACCAGCCAATCTCTTCATAGTGAATACAATATTGCACCCAGTCTTGCATTAGTAATGATGATTAGTCCAAATTGTGCAAAAGTAGCATTTGTTCCTATAAGTCTAATAAGCTATTAAACTCCATACATTGTAGACAAACTAGATACTAAAACATCTAACTTGCAACTTCAGTCTTGCATGAATCATCCAATAATTTCATCATACTGTCATCAGCAAACATTTCCTGATTAATTTAACGTGATATTAAACACAAAATAACCACTTTTACTGTGGTAATATGAAAATTATCGAACAATTTCGCAACCGTCGTTCCCAGCCATTTTGAAAAGCCTCAATTACAAAGTTACACAATGGGAATCTTCTAGAATGAATACTCTATAGAAGACTGCTCGTAAGGGTCTCGTAGGCCAGTTGCGAGTACACGTTGAAAACGATCGTACAAGTTAAGCAAGGTTGGACGAGGGACCGCTAGTGACACTTTCATCTGAGCCCCTCCGTGCCTCGGGGCGCACGTTAAGCAGTTGGTCCCGGTTGTTGTCGCTTGACAACAGTCGTTAGGCCACGTCAGAGGCCTACGGGCGGCCTGAGGAACTTTGACAAATAGGTTTGGTCACTAAACCACACGAGAAAAGAAAAGAAAGAAGACTGCAATACCGTACAATGTGTTTGCAACATAAAATCTCTTTTGTATCTATCTTTTTGGTTCCAATGTTTACTTTTTTATTCTACTGTCATTCTTCTTTTGTTTTCTTTTATTATTACATCATTTGACTAATTTACAGTATTTTATTCATTAATTACTTACATGAATTACCGCTGAACGCCCACATTAACCAGCCCTACTAGCTCATAACACCCAGCAGCGTATCAAACACAATGAACATAGTCAATAGCTTTCCGCGAAGAGATAAAGGTGATAATAAAACAAATAAAATTGCAGGTGTATCTATGTGACAATGACCATCTAATATTTGTCTACCCCCTGTCTCATAAAAATAACTTCAAATAAAAAAAAACATAGCGGTCGTCAACAGCAGTAAATAACATATTATTATCGCTAATAATGCTGTAATCTAAGCTAATCGGTACATGATGCACTTAAAATTCCTTAGATTAACTATTATCTAATTAAAATCAGCAATTACCTGTATTATCGGTTCATTCAAGAGCTATACAAACAAACATAGACAAGGTTGATTTGCCTTTTCGGATGAAACGAAGAACTTTGCTGGAATACGCGTAGGTAAAGTTGATCGTAATTTTTTTAGTCAGATGGTCTTCAAAAGGAAATGCCCTGTTTTGTTGATTAAATGACTTCTATGTAGAATCCTCATGGGAATAATAAAGATTACAAATGTCAAGATTTTATTTACTTATTTCACGACATTCATTATTAATATTTTACTTTAATTAAAGTATCCCGTCTTACAACTGCAGTAGTTAGTATCATTCTTCTTCTTCTTCTTCTTGCAGTGCCTGTGCACTACTGAAGGCTGGCCGTCAGCTCCGCATATCTCCCTCTGGCCTGAGCTAGTCGGAAAAGCTCTTCGACGCTGGCTATCGCTGTCCACTCCCTTATATTGCGGAGCCACGATTTCTTCCTTCTGCCAACCTGCCTCTTCCCCTCAATCTTGCCCATCATTATGAGTTTGAGGACTTGGTTCCGCTCGTGTTAGTAACATTGATAAAAGAAATACGAAGAAAAGTGACGAGGGTGAAAACGTTGTTACTATAATTACAATAACTTGCTGACAGTTTCGAATAGATACTGAAATATGAGAACTCTCCAGATAACCAAAAGACGGTCGATAGATGACGTTTATTTCTCTATTTATGTTCAGCCCCTTTACCATGACCTCTTACAGCAGGATTACTTCAATAATACTTTGTTATTTCGTACCAAGACGTCCTTATTAAGCTTAGTTTAAGTTCATCATGGTATTAGGAACAATACCAAACTACAGGACATAACGCAAAAAATTAGAAGGCTAAAATGGAAATGGTCGGGCCACATGATAAGAGGAAGGGTTAAATAGAGCAAAATGGTTACAGAGTGTACCCAGGAGAAGGTCAAAGAAAGAGAGGCAGACCACAGAAAAGATGGGAGGATAATATTCGACAGGTTGCCGGGACAACATGGGGGAGAGTGGTCAGAGATAGGCAAGAATGGAGAAGGCTGGAGGAGACCTTTGCCAACTGGCAAACGGACTTGCTAAAGCTCAGCAAACGACAAATCCTATGCCACTTAAAAAAGCAAGATCCCAATAAGAGACTTTATTATTATTATTACGGTCGTCATGGTACGAAATAACAAAGTATTATTGAAATAATCCTGCTGTAAGAGGTCATGGTAAAGGGGCTGAACATAAATAGAGAAATAAACGTCATCTATCGACCGTCTTTTGGTTATCTGGAGAGTTCTCATATTTCAGTATCTATTCGAAACTGTCAGCAAGTTATTGTAATTATAGTGACAACGTTTTCACCCTCGTCACTTTTCTTCGTAATTTCTTTTATCAATGTTACTAACACGAGCGGAACCAAGTCCTCAAACTCAAAATGATGGGCAAGATTGAGGGGAAAAGGCGGGCTGGCAGAAGGTAGAAATAATAGCTCCGCAATATAGAATAGAATAGAATGGAATGGAATGGAATGGAATGGAATGGAATGGAATGGAATGGAATGGAATGGAATAGAATAGAATGGAATAGAATAGAATGGAATAGAATAGAATAGAATAGAATAGAATAGAATAGAATAGAATAGAATAGAATAGAATAGAATAGAATAGAATAGAATAGAATAGAATAGAATAGAATAGAATAGAATAGAATAGAATAGAATAGAATAGAATAGAATAGAATAGAATAGAATAGAATAGAATAGAATAGAATAGAATAGAATAGAATAGAATAGAATAGAATAGAATAGAATAGAATAGAATAGAATAGAATAGAATAGAATAGAATAGAATAGAATAGAATAGAATAGAATAGAATAGAATAGAATAGAATAGAATAGAATAGAATAGAATAGAATAATCGTTTATTTGACAGACAAACAGCACACCTAATATAAGGGAGTGGACAGCGATAGCCAGCGTCGAAGTGCTTTTCCGACTGGCTCAAGACAGACGGAGATATGCGGAGCTAACGGCCAGCCTTCAGTAGTGGAGAGGCACTGCAAGAAGAAGAAGAAGAATGTTACTAACTACTGCAGTTGTAAGACGGGATACTTTAATTAAGTGAAGTGACTCAACTTGCCAAAATGACCACCACACACAAACACTTAATCCATAACAATCATATTTTATACTCAACACTTTGATTACGTTGGGGATTCACCTTTGAGCTACCGCCAGCTACTGAAAGTACAATCCTACTTAAACCTTACACTGATAAGAAATACTGCAAAATAATTATCATCGTATTTCTGTGGACGGCATGATCTGATCACCTTTGGACTAAGATCTGTAATCTACGTATATCTATCTACGATTATAAAAATATTGAATATATATTTGTGCATAGCAGGTTATCCTTTGGAAAAGCTAATAGTAACAATCAGACTCATACCTTGTACCGACAACAGCAGATCAATGGTAACACTTGCAGTACGATTTTACTTGCACAACTTGCGGTTGATGGTGGGGCAGAATCTGGCATTGTCATTTTCATAGACACGTTCATGGACAGTGGCGGCATATGCCGTACTTTGAGTGTTCGGAAAATGACAGTACGGCGTATGACGTATATTTTGATGCATTTAGAAAGACACAACGGCATCTCCCGCGGCGTTCGTAGGCGGTTTTCTTTGTGGAGCGGTCCCACTGTCATTCCGTGTAGAAAATAGGTATGTGTACTGTCAAAATAAAGGTTGTAGGTACATTTTTGTCGGTCTTGACACGCACACACCCAGAATCCCCCACGGCTATGACAGTAGTTGAGAATTTTCACTGTCATTTCGTAATTTCTACTGTCCATGAACGTAATTTATATAGTAATCAGCGAGCATAGCTCCTACTAGTGTAAGTACTAATAGCTATAGTTTAAGTTATATCTAGAAACTAACCGTTCTATTCTATCGTCACAGCCATAGCTAACTCATAGCTTGCCCCAAACGTCCTTGCAATCGCAACAGATCGCTATCAGCTGTGATGTGGTAGGTTATCGATACAAGTACCAACTACTTAGTATTAGTTATCGCGTCGCCATCTAACGCGTGTGGCGCCTGCGCACTACAACCGTCGCTCTGATTAATGCCTCCAACGAACCGGTTAATGACTTTATTCAATTAGATCATGAAGGAAAAATGAATTCGCCGCACTCTATTGAGAGAGCCTAAGACGCCGGCGGACGACGCCGTGTACCGCGCCGGTGGACGGCGCCGTCCGCCGGCACGAATGCTGTCCGCCTGTGCCCGGCGCCGGCCGACATCGTGCCCCGGTAGACGGCGCCGGCAGACTACGCCCATGACCCTGCGATGTAAAGATGGCTTACTCTATATTTTGTTTATTGCTTCATGAATTAGACATAGTTGTAGTTGAAGCGTGCGAGGTGTTGAGACGAATTCCTCAGATAAACAATAAATAGAGCGGAATATCTTGTGTTACGCAAAGTGAAAGGTAACATTGTGATATTCAAACTGCATTCGACGACATTTTGTAATCCCTTTACAATGTTGACAAAACATGATGGTCAAGTTGTTGCCATAATATACTTAAGGCGCTGACATGAGCCAACTAGCGCCGCTAATCTTTAAAAAATCATATCTTCCAATATAATCAATTTTATTAAAAAAGCTACGTTCACATTGTTATTGCTATAAATATTATTTTTTAAATGCTTATTTGTAACGTGATTCAATGTAGGTAGGTTGTAGTTCACAAATGTGCCAGAAACGGCAGTTTTTCGCAATTATGTGAACTACAACTTACCTACATTGCATCACGTTACAAATAAGCATTTAAAAAATAATATTTATAGCAATAAACAATGTGAACGTAGCTTTTTAATAAAATTGATTATATTGGAAGATATGATTTTTTTAAGATTGGCGGCGCTAGTTGGCTCTTGGTAGGCTCTTAATAAATAACTGTCAGCTCAAAAGTCAATCTTGAGAGCGACCTCTAGATGGCGTTCCTATTAATAAACGTAACTTTAGTATGCATAACTAATCAGGAATCGGTTATCACGTGAGTAACGCAGTATTAATAAACAAAACTCAGTTCTCAAGAGAACTGTCAAAGTCACACTTGAGAACGTATTTGCTGATTGCAGGCGAACAGCGACTTGAGAAAGACATGTGATACGCCCTCAAGATTGGTTTATTATTAAATGACATACTTGAGATGGTGATCACGTTTTGAGAGTGTATCAGCTGAATTCGCTCCTGGATGATCCATTACTGTTTAACTTGATATTGGAAAATGACTTAAAAATATGAAGAAATAATTAGTTCGACAATGATTATTAAAACATAGGAAATGAAGGAAAAGCATTTCGTCAGGGCCTATCGTTATTTACTTCATATTAGAAGACAAGATTCCTCTATCTTCCTTCCCGTACAAGTGTGATATTAGATAAGGCCTTAATCACCTGTCGAGTGACCCAGCCGACCGATTAACCAGACATGATCATTAGAACCAGCTAGAAATCTATCCGGTATCGTGCGTCGTCGCGGCGCCAGAGCCTTCACTATCCTCAAATAGATCCTTAGTTACTCCATCAAATCATCAGCTGCAATGGGCTCAGTGACCAGTTTTCGTTAGCAAATGTCAATCTCTCTATTCTACTAATGTTAACAAAAGTAGAAGGACGTCGAAAATGTTTTGCTAAGGTTTTTATGTCTACTATCTATACATATTTATTTTATTTTATTAATGGACTCGACAATTCGTCATTTGCCAATGTCATGTTACAGAAAAATCAATATACTTATCTATAATAGTCTTCTATCTTCCTCCAGGGTAGTCGCAGTAGCGTCTTCACACTGGGTAGCCGCGTCTTCTTGTCTTCATTCAGAGGAGACGCCGTAGCGTCATCACTCTGGACGAAGCAGCTCGACAGTCACGTTCACTCCCGAGCTTGTAGCGGGAACTCTTGATAAAAGCTTGAAACCAGATTGTTGCGAACTCATTGGTGTTTTTTATTTTTTATTGATTGAAATGTGTCATTGTTGTTTTGACTTTTGGTGAGATATTGAAAATAAACTGAATGCCGACAAAAATTGAGATTTATCATTAACATCGTGGTCCTTTCGAGAAGTTTATGGAGCAGCGACATGTCTAGATAAATTACGAACGTAAATAACGCATGGCCATCGAATTACGACGCAGTGCTAGAATTGCTAAGAAAATGGCTGGGAGCAGCGAATGTACCCATGATATGAGTCTCTCACTGACGAAAAAAGCAGCTTCGACAAATAACAGCGCAGCGATGATCCGTGTAGTCAAAGACCAGAATGATGAAATTTATGATGAAAATACACGAAAGACTCAAATGGATCAGCACAGCATACACTCAACTGTGAGCAAGAATTCGATACCTAGTGTTGTCAAAACTATTAAGACAAAACCTACCGACACTACTATTATAGACTTAAAAGATAAGTCATCCAAAACGTCTAAAGCAAGCTCTGCCACCCATCGACGATTATTGGAGGCACGAGCGGAAAGAGAGGCAGCAGAACTTGAAAAACTTGATTTGGAATTGGAAGCGGAAAAAGCTAAGCTGAATATAGAGAAAGCACAGATTAAAGCAAACAAAGCACTCGTATACGCAAAATTGAAAGAAGAACTCGCACTCATGGATGACAACTCTTCCCAGATGTCCCAGGGAAATAATAACGATGACGAGAGATATTCCCATTCTCACTCCACCAACGTAGAAACGTGGATAGATAACAACGTTTACAAAGGAAATACAAACGACATTCCCAAAAATGACGAATATATGCGTAACGACTTGGCTATATTGACACATGCCATAACAAATGCCATCAAAATTTCTTCCGGTTCTTCTTCTGTTTCAGAAAAATTATTAAGAAGAATAACAGCCAAAGATCTACCCATGTTTTCCGGTGATGCCCTCGACTGGCTACGATTCAAGAACACTTACGAGACTACAACGGCGCTTGGACAGTACACCGATCAGGAAAACGTGGCGCGACTGCAAACTTGCTTGACCGGCCAAGCTTGGGATGCTGTTTCGGGCAAATTGATCACTGCTACCTCTGCTGATAAAATAATGAAAACTCTAGAAATGAGATTTGGCAGACCAGATTTAGTCCTTCGCAGGGTGATAAACGAAATGAAGAGAGTTCCGAAACTAACTGGCAGCCGATCAGAACTTATAAATCTAGCCACTAAGGTGTCAAATTGCGTGGCTGCAATTGAAGCCACTAAACACTTTGGTCATCTACACAACCCTGATTTGATTACAGAAGTTATTGATAAGATGACAGAAGCACTAGTGTACCGCTGGCTTGACTACAGCAGGAAATTAGGCGCTCATCAACCTCGTCTACTAGCCTTAGCCGATTATCTCATGAACGAAGCTGATGGTATTTGTCAAGCAGGTGCGACAGAACTGCCGACAAAAAGTAACAATATACCAAAGCGTCACGTCCTAGCAGTAAACGAGGAGGAGGAGGAAGACCACCATGCATCGCCTGGTATGGACGGGTACTTAGTAAACTCAATGACAACGCCTAAGTGTGCCTTCTGCAACAAAGAAGATCACTCTATTGTAAATTGCTCAACTTTTAAGGATACGGATGTTGATAAACGATGGGAGTGGATATGTGCCAAACGATTTTGCTTCAGATGTCTTAAATCTCCGCATCGACGCGACAGATGCAAAACAAAGAAGAAATGCAATATATGCAGATATGACCATCACACTCTGCTGCATAAAGCTGCTGAAATTACGAGAGAACCAAATAGCAGTACCGATACAGACTATAGTGAAACTACGGCCAATGTGTGGAATAAGGAAAAACGAGTTTTCTTAAAGGTTTTACCGGTTGAAATTGAAGGTCCTGCAGGAAAGACAACAACATATGCGTTGTTAGATGAAGGTTCTACTGTGACTCTTGTAGAACACGAAATTGCTGACAAAGTCGGAATCAAAGGGCCAGAACTTGGCTTGAACCTAAAAGGAGCAGTAGGAGAAGGAAACTATTTTCCTAGTCAGTTAATAACGCTTACGTTACGAACGACTGAAGGCGTTTTCCAATTGCAGCGAGTTCGTACTGTAGACAATCTGACACTCCCGAATCATACTGTAACAAAAACTCACTTAGACCAATATGAACACTTAAAAGGAATTCCGCTGGAAGCTTTTGAAGGCAGACCTACAATGTTGATTGGTCAAGATCATTGGCATTTGATCATCAGTAGGGATGGCGGTATGTGATGTGGAAACAAGGATCCAGAGAGGAAGATCTGCCTCCTGATCTCCTCCATCCTCCTCCTCTACGCAAACGAAGTTGCGGGGTACAGCTAGTATAAAATAAGTACCTATTTAACAACTTGAACGTGATTCATTCCCAAGTTGCTCACGTTAACTTATTAAAACAAGCCATTCATATTCAACTAATTTAATATCCAATTATGGAAAACCAATCAACCAGGTAACTTCCTAACAAATCGTAACTGCAATCGAACGACATGTTGTAAGTCTTATATGGGTGTCGTAACGTAAGCGAAGTAGGTACCATCAGCAACAGCTCCGTCTGCTCACTTTTTAAATGTCGCGCGTGGTCCTCGTCCGGCCTCCTGGTGAGACTACCTGACCTATTGAGCAATCAGGGGACAGTGACCCTTTTTTATGTATCTAAGATAATGGTTTTGTTTGTGTAAACTATTATTGAAAAAATGTAGGAGTCCAATGATAAAAACGTGTGCAAAAAATCTCTGGTTGATGAAAAAAGGAGGAGCCGCAGGGCCGTCGGTAACTGCAAATGAATTGCATGTAACCTAAAGGTGATCAGGCGGAACTGTTGCTGACTGTACCTATCTTGTAGAACCTTGCTACCACAGTAAATACTTAGGTAAAGTAGATTGGGAGCCATAAAAATGACTATGCCAGATTCTGCCCCACCATCGATGAACATGCATGGTGTGTGTCGCCGGTTCCGCATGGGGGATAAACTTACTAACAATAGTAATAGTTACGTACTGTATAGTTATTAAGTAATCATTGTATTATCATTGTTTTAAAAGATGTGTTGCTGAGAGTTTTTTTGCCACTTTTTCTCCTCAGCGTTGGCACCTTTTCCTTGCAAAGTGGTGTAAATGTAAATTTAAAAAATATATTGACGTGCAAAAATGTACTCAACGTGCTTACTTGCAATAAAGAAATTTGACTTGAACCGCAAGTTGTACAAGATAACGAATAAATGTAAAAATATCTCCGTTTTTAATAAAATTATTGGTTTAAAATAATGTTTTGTACAAGTTGCGAGTCAAAAAAACAGCTAAAATTAAGAATTCAGAAAATAGTAAGAAATCGAAGCGATTTATTCATTGTTTTTGTTATTACTTTGTACTACTCTCGCATGGGATTACCCCATAAAAAATAATCAAGTACTATACTTAAATCCCGGCATTTACCCCGATCCCGGCCCAGCTCTAAGGGCTGAACCCGCCCCAGTTCACACAAAAACAAGGGCTACTTACCCTTACATCGAAGGAGCTGGGGCCATAATCCACCACGCGGGCCCACTGCGGATTGGCAGATTTCACATGCCTTAGATTTTTCTTCTTCTACGGCATGCAGGTTTCATCACGATGTGTTTCCTTCACCGTTTTATTTCTTTGCTAAGAATCATGAGTATTCATGACCTAATTGATTTAGTTAAAACTATCCATTAGGCCTATCAGTATTTCGTCTAAGTCCATTAAATATACGCCAAGATTTATTGATTAGCGCGAAATAGCTAAAACTAACCTACAATTTGCTAATCGTCAAAGAAATCGAGCGAGAGTGTTTAAAGTTCTGCGAGTGTGTGTGTGCAAGGGAATCGACGTGTATGTGATGTATGAGTGTGTGAATGAGATGTAAAATGTGATATTATAAAATAAAAGCTATAAGTACATATATATGTGAAATAACTGTGATATAAGATAATAATTAAAAATTAAATGACCATAATGTATTATATTAAACTTAAATAATTAAATGTATGTGACGATTTAGGCATAATGTCTGTAATGTTTCATGCATTATGAATGAATAAATGAATTTGAATTTGAATTCTGCCTTAGATTTTACTACAACCAATTAATTATTATTGATTAGGTACGTAATTAATTCGGCTAAGGTGGCAACTCTACCGCACAAATCTCGACCGACGGCGGTCGAGCAGCCACCTTTTCAAAAAAGTTAGGTGTCAAGTAGTCCTGATTTTATAGTGTTAAAGAATATCTGGTATAGGTTATGGGTCCTTTTTAAATTCAAAACGCTGCACATTCATTCCGTGAATGGTAAACTATAATCTAAAAGTATGGGTGTGACCAAAGTCGACTCGTGATATTTTAAACTTTATTAGGTGTGACCTACGTGGAAGCATTCAAAGTCTACTATGACCAAAGTGGAATAAGCCAATAATTCGCTCATAACAACTTATTTTAGTCTATATTATTCTGACTTGATGTTTCTCTTTGATGTTTCGATTTTCTCTGGCTAAGATATATACTTAATAATAATATTCAGTGGCTTACTTACATACAATTTAACTAGTGGCCTAATTATGTAAGGAAGGGAACAAAATTGAGGCTATATACAATTTCATTTTATAAAGGTGTATGAAATTAAATATAAGCTTTTGTTGCGATATAATTTATTTGACAATCAAAAAGTAAAAAAATAACAATTAACATGATGGATTTCAGTACCATAGAGGTTTAATCTTGTACAAAGGGTAAACAAACATGGACTCTATCTCCGGGCTTATTCCACCTTGGTCATAATAGACTTAGGTCACACCTTGGAATGCTTCCACGTATCATTTCTTCTGTGTAATAAATAATAAATGTTTTAGGGTTCCGAACCTCAAGAGGTAAAAAGGATCGCTTTGTTGTCTGTCTGTCTGTTTGTCTGTCCGTCTGTCGAGACCTATATCTCAAAAACGCATGGAGGGATCAAGTTGAAATTAATACCAAATATTCAAGTCTGCAACCTCATGCAGCCGTGAATAAATCAACTGTGTCTGCGTCAACGCAATTAAAAGATATCGCTGTTTATGTCGCATATTTGTATGAAAATGCAAGAAACCAAAACTTATAGGGTACTTCCCGTTGACCTAGAATCATGAAATTTGGCAAGAAGGTCTTTATAGCACAAGTAAAGGGAAAAAATCCGAATCCTGTTTGATAGATCTACCGCTACTTAAAATTTTGCACGCATTCAGAGATGCATCCAAAAACAATGATCTAAGATAATGATGTAATGATATAAGTGAGTGATATCCGTTTATGTATAATAATTTGTAGTAATGGCTCACTATAGTTTTAATTCTAAAACAATGATCCTTTACTACGAGAATTTATCCTCTAGTTTCAGTAGTTCGGTTGTACGGTGGAACACAGAGAAAGGTGTACAGGAGAGTTTTTAAGGTTGAGATTTTTCAAAAACTACTTGACCTATTGCAAAAATTATTTCACTGTTTGATAGATAAAAGTGAAAACTATGTAACTGTAAAATAATTATTAAATTCGGTCTAGTAGTTTTTGAGAAAATCTCAACCTTATTGAGGCCCCTGTACACTTATCTCTGTCTTCGACTGTAAACATGTACCGAACACACAGACCACTTACCCAATAAACATGAAATCGGTACTAAGCAAGGGAAAAATTCTGTAAACGATGAGCGCATAGAGACGAAGCGGGGGACAGGGGTGCCGTATTAAAGAGATGCGTCCATGTCGATAATATCTCTAGGTTATACGTGTCGCGAAGCAATTTTGCGCTCATGTGCGGGCAGACACGGGGGCCCTGCTGTTACAGGTCTATGGGGTTACTACTGAGACCATTATTACGGCCTACCAAATCATTTAAAACTCCAAAACAGCCGAACTCCAGTCTAGACAACGCCCACGAACGATTTCCAATAAAAAAATGCTCTCACAATTAATAAAATCAATTCAGTGATCCGAACTATACCGTTGCAAAGGTCAATTTTATTAATTCCCTAAAAGCCTGATAGATAACAGAGATGAGGCGAATAAAATCAACACATTATTGTAATCAATTCACTTTTTAGGGTTCTTTAAGCAGTACCAAACGGTAAAAAAGACTTCGTATGCATTGATCTCCTATAAACAACTGGATACACAATCTGCCTTCTTAAAATGTCCGAGCGCAATGAAGGTCCAAACCGATGAATGGACCCTTATTTGGACGTATTTTAAATTGTTTTAGTAAGACCTTTGTGTATCGAGTTGTTTATAGGAGATCAATGTTCGTATGGTATTTTTTCGAGACCGTTCCATCTCGACTTCGAAGATCCCGACTTCGGAGCGGGGAGAGTAGATAGCTTAATTTCTATACTTAATATATTTTACAGGAATAAAAATAAAAAAAAGTTTCAATGTTTTTTTTTAAATTAATATGATAGGTAAGTAAGTAGTATTCTATCAATCAATCATTAATTTTATTTTCTCTTCACAAAATTTATATAGGTACATGTATAGTACAGAAACAGTAGTTACAGAAATCGGTGCTATACATTTGTGGGAGACTAGTGCCTAAACTAAGTTGTATTACTTGTATTAAAATTTGTATGTACTTACCTATATTATGTTTTTCCAATGAAAATCTTAGTCACGGTAGAAGGTATTGTACATACGAGTACTTAGGTGTGGAAAAATAACATGAACATGTTCAACCGATGACAGAGATAAGTATACAGGGGGCCTCATTAAGGTTGAGATTTTCCCAAAAACTACTAGACCTAATTTAATAAATCTTTTACAGTTACATAGTTTTAACTTTTATCTATCTAACAGTGAAACAATTTTTGCAATAGGTCAAGTAGTTTTTGAAATAATCTCAACCTTAAAAACTCTCCTGTAAACTCTCTGTGTTAAATATTCAAGAGTTTAGAGAAAAAAAAACATTTATCTAAACATTTTTTTAAAAAGCGAACTAAGTGGATAGCTCGACAAAATGTACGGAGCCCTTCGCTATACTTGCGCTTGACCAATTTTTTATTTAACACCAAAGATTCCATATTAATATACATCAACTATTAGCCGTCCAAGTTTACTCGGCGACCAAATCTTTATGACATTGCCCATTAAATAATTCATTAGCTCTACAGCCAATCATAAATCTTTCGCCACTAGATCCGCGTCATGTGTTCAAAGCGACCAATCGGATTCGTTTAGTGTGCATTGCAAATGTGTCCAAGATTTTGAATTAATATACAAGGATTAAGTATGAAAAGACTGGCGCCATTGGCTGTATAACTTAAGGGCCTTCCATTAGCCAACTAGCGCCGCCAATCTTTAAAAAATAATATCTTACATATTATTAATTTTTATTATAAAAGCTATGTATTGTAGTCTCGACAGAGGCTACATATTTGTGCCGTTTGGGATAGAAACGCTGGGTCCGTGGGGGCCGGGTGCGATGGAGATCTATAAAGATCTATCGGGGCGGCTCGTGGAGTCTACACGTGACCAAAATGCTGGCCTGTATTTCGCCCAAAGAATTAGCTTGGCTATTCAGAGGGGAAATGCCGCCAGCATTTTGGGCACGTTGCCGGACAACGGGGATCGGTTGAACTATCCATTCGGATAGTTCAACCGACCTATTTTGTACATATAGTTTTATTTTATTTTAGTTATATTTAGTTAGTTTTATTGTAAGTTTAGTAAGTTATTAAAAAACAAATCACTTACAAAAGCTATGTAGGTACACAATTTTTGTTAACATAAACATAATTTATTCAGAAAAACATAACCTTATTCTAAGTTCCTGTGACTCCACACTAGGATTCCCTGTGTTGTGGAGTCATGGTCTTTCACTAATACAATGTAAGTTGGCTATTATAGCACGTGCTTAAAGTTACTTTACATAATAATCTATGAATGTTAGGATAAACACTATTTTTTAATATACAATACATGGCATAATTGCGAGAAGCAAAGTTGTAGATCTCAAATGTGCCAAAATCGGCCGTTTTTCGCAATTATGCGAACTACAACTTACTTTTTTTAGGATTGGCGGCGCTAGTTGGCTCATGGTCCTTAATATAAGTACTTAAACGCCGTGCAGAATTAATATCAACGTCACAAGCCTAGCCATCCATTTAATTTTGCCAAATGAATTCAAGGTCACCCTGTCTGTTCAATAATGAAAATACTAATAACTTACATCTATATAGCTCGAAGGGGTGGAAGTGTTAAACGCATAAAGCCGGGAGTGCGTTTCTGGCATTCCAGTAATGGTGAAACTGCAGCACACCTCTCGACACCCCTTAGCCGCTCACACCTGTGTTGCTCTCAGTTGTCTTTCTGACGACCATGTTGAGGGCCCATCTAGTGAGGGGCGAGTCACCACCTGCCAATTTTTTCATAACTTCGAGACAATGTGATCATGGCAGGTATCCGACGTCTCGCTCTATAGACCAGACTGACTGACCCACCAACACCCCAAACCAATAGACCCAATTAAGTTTTAATTTCCAATCACTGCAATAGTTTATGCACCTGACGGGGTCTGTCATTGAATGCATTCAGATGTGCTCAGAGACGGGTCGCGCTAGGTGCATCACATATCCCTTCAAATTAAAGTTATCTAAGGGGCCTCTACGCGTTGGACCTATGTCCCCGTGCAAGCCTTTCAAAGGACCGGGTTTTCTGAAACCCGTGAAGCCTAGAAAAATAGTAATAGAAATCAACAATACAACATTATAAGAAGCTGGAATCGTAACTTGTGATAGTTACGAGTTACAAAGTTAGTAGTAGACAGGCGAGTAAACACCGAGCCAGTTCTGCAAGGGCACGAATCTGGCCCAGTAACTGGCATCAGATTTATTGGAACTAATATTGTTGGTCTGGGATCCCTTTTTTTCGCATAATTTTTTTGTCCTATTTTAATTTAGCATAATGAGTTAGGCATAATGTTTTTTGTCATAATCATATTTTGTCATAATTGTTTTTGGGCATACAATCTAACTAAGCATAATTCTAGTTTGGGCTAATCGTTTTTGCCCTAATTTTGATTTCCATATTGTTTTATGGCATATTGTTTATTCGTCTAATAGATATTATACATAAATAATGTTTGTTTATGTATTTCTTCTTTTTTGTTGGTATTGGTGTTGTATGTATGGTGTATTAGGTAATAGTAGGTTACGGTGCGGCGGGGGTGGCCCTTGGGCCACCCGTAAGCCGCCAACATGATTATTTTATATACAATCAAAAAGTAGGTATTAGGTAGGTATATCAGATATAAGTTAGGTACCATAGTGTAATAGTAGGTTACGGTGCGGCGGGGGTGGCCCTTGGGCCACCCGTAAGCCGCCAACATGTTTATTTTATATACCTACAATCAAAAAGTAGGTATTATAGTGTAATAGTTGGTTACGGTGCGGCGTGGGTGGCCCTTGGTTTAATTTTTGTTTTTAAAACTTCAGGAGTATATTTTTCGGCGAGTAATTAATATGATTATTACAATTATGTTTCAATATCATTATGACAAAGTTTATTTAGGCTTTATAATATTATTCTTAACAATCTTTATGCTGTTTGTAGTTATGCTTAATAATATTATGCCTATAAAGTTATGCCTAATGACTATTATGCGTAGTTATTACTAGGACAATTTAAGGTATGCCATGTTATATTATGACATAAAAATTTATGCACAGAAATAGGGAACCTGTTGGTCTTGTTATTTCGATACTCATTTAAAAGTACTTAAATCACATAAAACCGGCCAAGTGCAAGTGTTCTAACGAAAATATAAACTCGATTTAAGGACCAACTTATTTTTGCCGATCCCACAATACATCGATATACTCACAATTATTTGATCAACTGCAAATATAAGTTTGTAATAAGAAAAAAATATATATAACAATTTCCTCTTGAGGATACAAAAAAGTGTATTTCGGTGTGTAAAGATTTTTTGAGATATTTTTTAAATATTTTAATTTCGAACTATTTTAGGCAACTAATTTCAATATTTTTAACTTCTAAGGGCCGACGTACAACGGCACGGCGCGGCGCCGTGCCGTGGCATGGCTTGGCGTGTCACGGCGTCTGCCGGCACCGTCTACCGGTGCACGATGTCGTCCGCCGTTGTACGTTGTAGTTGTTGTACGCTGGCCCTTAGCAGTACCTAGTATTTTTATTCATTTTACAAAATAATAATGAACGTCGAAGTCACTTCGATATTCTAACATTTTAACCTTATTGAGACCTGTATATTTTTCATCCTACCTATGTTGATTTAATCTTCGGGTACAATTATTGAGTTTAAAATGAGCTCATTGGAAAAACCGTTTTAAATTTTCGATATGAGAAGCAGTAACTTCAATATTAATTAGCCAATAAAAGTGGCATCATACTGACAGTGACGCACAGTGAATGTTTAACAATGCGGTAAGTGTCATCATCATCATCATCAGTCTATTTATATTGCCCCACTGCTCGGGCACAGACCTTCCCTTACATCGAGGGAGCTCGGGCCATAATCCAACACGCGGGCCCACTGCGGGTTGGCCGATTTCACATGCCTTAGATTTTTCTTTCTTTCTTCTACGACATGCAGGTTTCATCACGATGTTTTCCTTCACCGTTTTTGAGAGCACTCGGTAAATGTACGTAAGTTTTTCCATCGAAAAAACCGAGGATAACTAATTGGTACATGGCTGCCCTAGCTGGGAATCGAACCTGGGATCTTCATATTGCAAGTCCATTGACCCAACCACTGAGCCACCGAGCTCTCGCGGCAAGTGTGAAGGGAACTAAATCGGAGGAATTCACCGCAGTCTAGTCCAATAAAGTATAATCAATTAGTGATTAAGTAAACTGCTATGTGTTTGTGACAAGTAGTCTTGTGGAATCATGACGTAATTGGAACTTTTGAGAATGGCCAATGTCAATATGTTGAAGTTTTCAAATAATGAGGGGTTTTAAGGGAAAAAACAAGCTTTTTAAGTTGATAATAGATGGCGTTGCACCGAAGTGCGATATCATCGTAAAAAACAGCACAATGAAAAAAGTTTCAATGTCAGCTGAATAATTTATTATTATTGATTTGTGTAATTTAAACAATACAGTACAAATTAATAACTAAGTATGAAATACGAAAAGCCCAAGTTACAAGCAATAACAACGCATTTAATGTTGACACCAGACCAGTCAGTGCCATACTATCGGGGCTAGCGGTACTTTCTTTCTTTTTTAAATGTAACATTTAAAACCCATCATTAATACATAAATGATAAATGAAAAAAAATCATCACGCCCGGGATTCGAACCAGGGACCTCGCCATTCCGTGGCCCGCTCTATTCCAACAGAGTCACCGTGATATCTTTCATTTTTTCAAAAAAAAAATCTCCATTTATTTTTTATATTTTCGTATCGCATATGCAATAAAATATCAAAACATAATTAATACCTATGCAAGATCTGCAGTTTCGCGAGCTAGATTCAAGAGACTACCAAAATTAAGTATAATTAATTTATAAGTACTTCAATTACAGTATTTAAATGTATTTTATAAGTATGACATTATATATATATATAAAATACAAGTATAAATACTTACCTATATCTAGCCAACACTACATATCGTCTATAGGCCAGTCATTAAAGGAGTTGACCCTAGCAGTAACTCATCTATCTATGAAATTTGGCACAGTGATAGAGTACCATATGTAGATTGGAATTGACATAGAATCCAATAATTTGTAGAAACGGAAGTTAGGTATTTTCAAGGTCAAACTTAAATTACGTGGTATCAATTACAGGAAAATTGCTCTATCCAAAATTCTTTTTTTTACAAGTTCTAGTTACCTATAGGCATGTGTTGACAGAATATCCAACCATATTTCCATACTAGGTGTTGCATGGTGCGCGGGCCGCGCGCGGCCCGCGAGACTGCTTTGTTTTCGTGTTGTATGCGCCGCAACTAAAGAAACATTGTCCGGATTGTTGGCTGTGCAAATAATTCGTGCAAGCCCATCCACTAATTATATCAAGCACCGCCCGAAAGTTGCATATTCAAAACTCTATGAAAGACATTTATTTCGAAAAGAGTTCATGTAAAATTGGATATGGTTGTGTTTTATAAAGCAAGCAACGCTCGAAATGACCGTATGCCAGAAATTTATTCAAGGTTTTCATAAACCAAACGTTGCTAGCTGTACACAATTTCCATAACTTTGTTCATAACCGAAAATCATGGGAATCTTTCAGCCTTTGGTAGCGTGGGGACGCTTCGGGCTTCGCCCTACGCGGAGCTCGGCCTGTGGCCTCGCAGTCCGGCTCGGCCTTCGGCCTCGCAAAAGTTACTTGGAAAGGAGAGAGTGGTTTCTGGTCGGTAAGGAGACGCTTCGGGCTTCGCCCTACGCGGAGCTCGGCCTACGGCCTCGCGGTCCGGCTCGGCCTTCGGCCTCGCAAAAGTTACTTGGAAGGTAGGTAGTTTTTTTCTGCTTGGCAAGGGGACGCTTCGGGCTTCGCCCTACGCGGAGCTCGGCCTATGGCCTCGCAGGCCGACTCGGCCTCCGGCCTCGCAAAAATTACTTGGAAGGTGGGGAGTTGTTTCTGCTTGGCAAGGGGACGCTTCGGGCTTCGCCGTACGCGGAGCTCGGCCTATGGCCTCGCAGGCCGGCTCGGCCTTCGGCCTCGCAAAAGTTACTTGGAAGGTGGGGAGTTGTTTCTGCTTGGCAAGGGGACGCTTCGGGCTTCGCCCTACGCGGAGCTCGGCCTACGGCCTCGCGGTGTTCTATCGCTTCGGGCTTCGCCCTACGCGGAGCTCGGCCTTCGGCCTCGCGGGAGGGTGCTCGGCCTTCGGCCTCGCTATAGTTACTGATAGATATTTACCGCACGCCAGTAATCCTTTCGTTTCGTATAGGAAAATATATGGAGAAAATATTATGGATTACTGCTCGTCCGCCATTTACTTTTTCCCAAAAATGACAATTTTCTGGTATACTACATCATATATTCTACGAAGTGGAATTGGTTGGATATTCCTCATGCGCTCGTGCTAGGCCAGCTAATTCGTCAAAGTTTGGTCTGAAATGTCCAAATTTTCAATCGGCTATATGTCCGCCGCCATTTTGTTTTTCTTTTGTTTTTCAATTTCATCACAAAGTAGGTGGACCATGTGACACGCGTTCCAAATTTGAACGAAATCGGTTGGAAAATGGCGGAGATGGCATCACGTGACCCGCCGCCATCTTGTTTTTTTCACTTCCCTATAGTTTTCCTCTGGTCCAATCACTAAACTATACAACTCCCCCCTACATCACTTTCACCTCCGGGAACTCCTTCAGACTAAACGGGCGCGTCAATCAGTGAGTCAGTGAGTCAGTCAGTGGTAGTCGAGCTATATATATTTGTAATGGAAATATATATATTTTAATAAAATGTGTTTTTTTGCCGTAATTTCCAAGGGATAATTACTCACTCCAATTTCTATTTAATTATGTATTTAAAATATTACTTTCGAAAGTAGTTATGAATATCCAATAAAAAATCCAGACCGAAAAGCGTTATCCAGAAATTGACGAAAAATGGGGGTTTCCAAAAATGCTCAGCCCGATTTTTCTTGTCATTATGAACAGACTATCTTATTAAAACTGCTTTTCAAGTTTTCCAATAAAAAATGCAGGCGAAGCACAAAATATCAAATAGAGTTGTATTCAAATATTTCTAATCAACGCGGCGGTGCATGCGCCACTGCGCGCGGATCGCTACTGCGGCCGATTAACAACCTTATTCCTATTACACGTACAGAACAGCGGGAACGCGGACGAGAAATTGGACGGAGCGGAGGAGATATTTGGAGATGGGATTCTGTTGTCTACTCATATACAAATGAGGTTAATTGTAGATTAACTCTTTACTAAAGTCCAGTAAAGATCCATGCGGACAAGCGTTTTCTAGAAATCGATGAAAAATTAGAGTTGAGAAAAATGCTAAGTTCGATTTTTCTTATCATACATATATGAACATACTTACGATCTTAGTCGAACTGTTCTTCAAAGTCAAAGTCAATTTATAATAAACCTTATTCCTATACAAGTAGAAAATATCTATCGCATCGGTAACGTGGACTGGAAGTTGAACAAATATTTTGGAGATAGGATTCTGTACTCTACCTACAGTTATACGAATAAGGTTTATTTTAGGTTAACTCGTTACCGAGTGGTGAAAGCTCGACCGACCTACGCCAACATGCACATAACCATTCTAATCTAGCCCGTATCATCGGCGCATAAGTACGACAACATTTCAAGGTTAGTACGGACATAGCAAAACAAATGGTAACACTTGCAGTACGATTTCAACTCTTACGACGCAGATAATAAGAACGGTTCTAAGTGTTACACTTGATCTGATTTTGGAATGTTTTAAGTAAGCTCGACCGACACAACAGTACCTACGCCAACATACACAAAACCATTGTAATCTAGCCCGTATCATCGGCGCATAAGCGCAACATGTCAAGTCAAGGTTAGTACGGACAAAAGCAGATCAATAGTAACACTTTCAGTACGATTTCAACTCTAACGACGCAGATAGATATATAGATTGGAGCGGTCCAAAGTGCTACAACTTGATGTGTTTTTATGTGTACTTACTAGGTACCTACTACGTGGAATGTTTAAGTAAGCTCGACCGAGACGATAGTACCTACGCCAACAAACACAAACCGTAATCTAGCCCGTATCATCAACGCATAAGTACGACAACATATGTCAAGGTTAGTACGGACAATGGCAAAACACTTTTTTTTCGCCGTGGGATCTCGTTTGGTGTGCGTGTATCAAATTATTTCTTAAAATTATAATTATCTGTTATATAAAACCCTACTGTATTGTGATATTATTAGAATCAAAATAGATTATCAGTCAATAAGTGATTCAGCGGAACGGTGCGCCGTGCTACATGCGATCGGACCCCCCTCACCCCCTCGAGTAACAAAGACAGCTTGTTATTTTTCAACTCGCTCGCACATCGACTACGGGTATATTTGCGTGCGGCATAGGTCTTATTACTTACGTCATACTGATGACTACAGCTAAGCAAATTTAAATTCTACACTTGTACGATGAGCGTGAGATATTCACCTACTAATATGTAATCGCAACTGCAACCACAAAAATCTACAAGTGAGGGTGATCTGCCTAACATACTAACCAAATTCCAAACACAATTAATTTTTCAATTCGACGAATTGATAACCTCCTCCTTTTTTTGGAAGTCGGTTAAAAATACAAAATAAAACACGAAACAAAATACAAAACAAAAAATAAAAATAAAAAAACAATAAAAAAAATATATTTAGCTAAGGATCGAACCCGGTACCGCGTGCACGGGAGGCGACCGCTCCAGCCACTAGACCAATTCGTTCGCTGTTTAGCCCGGCGAAATTACCAAGCATATCTCATGCACCAGCGTGAGACATGAACGGACCGCTCCGTCTAGATTTCGACAAAATTGCAAGTAATCTAGTACAGACAGATTCCCAGCTCTCCTAATACACATACTTCGGTATAAATGAGTTCAGAGTTTATGCTCAAATAAAATTCAAAGATAATTACAACAAAATGTTTGATAAAATACTAACCAAATTCGAAACACGATTAAAATAAAATACAAAATAAAACACGAAACAAAAAAAATATATATATTTAGCTAAGAATCGAACCCGGAACCGCGTGCACGGGAGGCGACCGCTCCAGCCACTCGACCAATACGCCCGCTGTTTGGCGTGGCGAAATTATCAAACACTATCTCATGCACCAGCGTGAGACATGAACGCGACTATATTTCGACAAAATTGCAAATAATCTAGTACAGATTCTCAACAGGGGCGTTTCTTACAGCTGGTAGTAACATAAAAAAACACTAAGCGCCCAATTAAGTTAAAGACACTCTAAAGGAATCTCTGGGTTAGTTTATCCTAGACCCCGTGTCGCGAAGAAAACACACACTATATACTCAACTTATACAAGGCAATACGCATATTACATTTACTGCGTTCGTATGTTTCGAAACGATGACGATAATAATAATTAAATTGCGATGTTTAGATCAACCTCCTACATACATACATACATACATACGTATAGTACGGACAACAGCAGATCAATGGTAATACTCGCTCGCATTCGCACGATTTCAACTCTTACGACGCAGATAATAAGAACGGTACTTAGTCCAAAGTGTTGATCTTCTGTTAGCTGTACCTATTAACCTACTTGAAGAAACTCGCCCGCCGCGCGACCGGTTTTCGACGCCCCTCGCCCGCCTCGGGCCCCGCGCTGGCCTGCGCTTGATAGGTATTTCGAAATAATGGTGTTCCGCCTGGATATTTTGTTGGATTCTTTTGAAATCAGGTTATTTGTGGGTATCTCATTACAATTGTAAAAAATATCTGATAGAGTAATTTTCCAGAGATAGTTAAAAGACAAATTCTGTATAATGAATTGTTTCATTTGGATTTTTTTGTTGGATTTTCGTACTTATACTAGAAATAATAATTTGAAGGCATATTAAAAACAGAAACCCGGCGGAGCAATTATCCTATGGAAACTACGGCCAAAAAAGACATTTTATTAAAATACCTACACTTTCGAATTAAAAAGTAGTTTTACTTATGAACTAGGTGTTGCATGGTGCGCGGGCCGCGCGCGGCCCGCGAGACTGCTTTGTTTTCGTGTTGTAGGCGCCGCAACTAAATAAACATTATCCGAATTGTTCGCTATGCAAATAATTCGTGCAAATCCATCCACTAATTATGTCAAGCATCGCCCGAAAGTTGCAAGTTCAAAACTCTGTGAAAAACATTTATTCGAAAAGAGTTTGCTCATTTAAAGTAGGTTATTTTTTTGATTTTTAAAGCAAACAACTCTCGAAATGCCCGTATGCCAGAAACTTAAAGAAAGTTTTCAAAAGCCAAACGTTGCTAGCTGTACACAATTTCCATAACTTTGCTCATAATTCGAAAGGCAGGTGCATCTTTCAGCCTTTGGTAGCGTGGGGACGCTCCGGGCTTCGCCCTACGCGGAGCTCGGCCTATGGCCTCGCAGCCGGCTCGGCCTTCGGCCTCGCAAAAGTTACTTGGAAGGTGGGGAGTTTTTTCTGCTTGGCAAGGGGACGCTTCGGGCTTCGCCCTACGCGGAGCTCGGCCTATGGCCTCGCAGCACGGCTCGGCCTTCGGCCTCGCAAAAGGTACTTGGAAGGTGGGCAGTTTTTGCTGCTTGGCGAGGGGACGCTTCGGGCTTCGCCCTACGCGGAGCTCGGCCTATGGCCTCGCAGCCGGCTCGGCCTTCGGCCTCGCAAAAGTTACTTGGAATGTGGGGAGTTTTTTCTGCTTGGCAAGGGGACGCTTCGGGCTTCGCCCTACGCGGAGCTCGGCCTATGGCCTCGCAAAAGTTACTTGGAGGGTGGGGAGTTGTTTATGCTTGGCAAGGGGACGCTTCGGGCTTCGCCCTACGCGGAGCTCGGCCTACGGCCTCGCGGTGTTATATCGCTTCGGGCTTCGCCCTACGCGGAGCTCGGCCTTCGGCCTCGCCGGAGGGTGCTCGGCCTTCGTAATGTATAATAAGTGCTATAGTTACTGATAGATATTTACCGCACGTCAGTAATCCTTTCGTTTCATATAGGAAAATATATGGAGAAAATATTATGGTTGACTGCTCGTCCGCCATTTTGTTTTTCAAAAAATTGACAATTTTCTGGTATACTGCATCATATGTGCTACGAAATGGAATTGGTTGGATATTCCTCATGCGCTCGTGCTAGGCCAGCTAATTCGTCAAAGTTTGGTCTGAAATGTCCAAATTTTCATTCGGCTATATTTCCGCCGCCATTTTGTTTTTCTTTTGTTTTTCAATTTCATCACAAATTAGGTGGACCATGTGACGCGTGTTCCAAATTTGAACGAAATCGGTTGGAAAATGGCGGAGATGGCATCACGTGACCCGCCGCCATTTTGTTTTTTTCACTTCCCTATAGTTTTCCTCTGGTCCAATCACTAAACTATACAACTCCCCCCTACATCACTTTCACCTTCGGGAACTCCTTCAGACTAAACGGGCGTGTCAATCAGTGAGTCAGTGAGTGGTAGTCGAGCTATATATATTAGTAATGTACAGAAGCACACTAATAAAATACAATTTATAGAAAAAGAATTATGACCATAACATTGTTCCAGAAAAAGATACGGTATAATGTTGAATTTCAATTAAAATAAGTAACTTCCGCCTCGAAATATTATTGGATTCTCTGACAATTGTTCTTATAAATATGCTATTAAGTATACAAAAAAGTTTCATCGATAGAGGAGTTATTGTTGGGGTCTCCATACAAACGCTCGCCAGAATGACTGGCCTACTAGGCCCGTTCCGCGCGGCAGGGTGCCCAGCGCACTGGCCGCATTGCCCCGCTGTATAGCGAGGCTCAGGCGCTGGGCAAAATACTCCCCATGTAATATGGTACCTATATAATTATATAATTTATAAGTACAAATAATTTTGTCATGTATTTACAATTTGACATGACCTTAATCTTGCCGAGGCTCGTGAGCGTGCTAAGGGGGGCAAATACAGGTGTCTCGGCGCCCAATACGACTTTGTCCCCTTTGGCGTCGAGACACTTGGTCCGTGGGGTCCGAGAGCACACGCGCTCCACAAGGAGCTCAGCAAGCGCCTGAGGGAGGCGACGGGTGACCCTCGTGCTGGCGGCGCGCGAGCGCAGAGGCTGAGCCTGGCCATCCAGCGCGGGAATGCCGCCAGCGTGATGGGCACCCTCCCAAGAGGGCCAAGTTTTTTAGAATGTTTTTAGTTAGGTAGATTTTTAGTTTGGTTTTTAATGTATTTTTAAGTAGTTTAGTTTATTATATTTGTTTGTATTATACTTATGTTTTAAATCGATTATTAAGTTAATTTTATCGTTCATTTATATCTTAATATTGTATCTAAATGCAACATTTAATAATATTGTTGACTAATAACTAGAATTTACATTCAATTACTGTAAAACAATTTATTATACTAATAAAGTAGATTATCCTTTGATAGAACCATTTCATGCGATCACGAGTTTATTTAAATTAGATCTAAGTAAGTATTATAAAATAATCTGAATCATAAAGCAAATATTTTAACACAACAGATATACCTTGGCGCCAAAGATTATCTGAATGATAAGGAAAATCGCAATTCACATTCGTATAATGTGTTATATGATGTCATTGGAGGTGTGAACAGTGCAATTGATGAAATAGGCGCCAATGATGTCACAGGTAGATAATATGAGGAAATTGCAGAACTATTTAAAGAATGTGGATTTTAATCGATGATGTCAGTTCCTACGAAAACGGATTAGGTACTTCCGAATTTTTTGCGATTTATTATTTCCAGGGAAATACTTTTAGTATACCTCTTTGCTGACGTGGTAAAGGTAAACGAAATGCAAGGTATGAAAATTAAATCGTGTTATTCAATTTTAGTAGGTTTTTACATTACAAACATATTAGTTAAGTAAGTTCGCTCGTAAACGTAAGAAAACGCTCGTAAAGGCCGAGTTCAGTGGCGAATCTTGGCCTTGCCCTACGCGGAGCTCGGCCTGCTTCGCCTCGGGTTTCGCCCTACGCGGAGTTCGGCCTTCGGCTTATTGTCAAGGTGACACCTACTCCTGTGCCATTCATGTGCGCCTCTCTTCCATTTCTTATTATAAAAATATGTGTATATAATGTCATTTAATTGCTTTCTCTTGTGTGTCTGTGTATTTTTCCCCTCTTCCAATGTATTTCCTATTTTGGTAAGTGGCACCAGTGGCGTACTTTCGGACCGTCTACTATCACGCGGGTTTAAGATACATACTTAATGGGGATATGATGCCGTGCTATAAATAGTCACGCTTCGACTGTTAAGAACAGAAGAAGAAAAGTATGAATAAGTGGTTCAGTACGGTTCACACTCCCTGCTGTGAGCTGTGAACCGTAGCAGGAGGCTGCCTTCTCTGTACCTAGTGTGTATCTATGACTGATGATGTTGTTGTGTTTGTTCCAGGCGTGCGATGCGACAGCAACGGCTGTAGTGTGGTGTCGGGCGGCCGGATGCGGCCCGCGCGCGCCCGTCCGCCCGCCGCCTCCGTCACCTAGGCGCACGCGCACGCGCACGGCCCGCGCCGCCGCCCGCCGCCGCCCGGCGCGCGCGCACTATGCGCATGGCGAGCGCGCTATCCACTCTGCTCGCGGTGAGTTACCTTTATTGAATCGTGAAAACTGGGATCTGAAAACTTCGCGTTTCGACTCTCACATAGGGCATCCTAGTGTAAGAGTCCAGGGTTCCTTTGAAATTTTGAACGAATGTCAGAAATACGGAGCCAGGAGGCTGCAGTTCGAGGTTGATGACCAAGTCACAACAAGTCAGTCAAAATGAACACACCATACATAAACACACACCTTTCTTTTGATTTTGTTAATAGGTAGGTAACCATTTTTTAAATGTTTGTTTCTGCGCCCTATTTTCTTTTAATTATGACTGTAAGGGGGAGGCCTGGTGACTCAAAACACAGGATAAGTACTAGCTTGAGCACCAGTCTTCCACCAAACTGTGTCTAATAAAATGTAAAATGTACCGAATGTGGAAGGAAATAAATAACTTTTGAATTTAATTTGAATTCAGGGACCCCGAAAGATATACACTATCGGGGGTAAAATTTTATATTTTTCAATGGGCTGGGGGGCTAGCCGGCTGGCCTTTTTTGTCCTGTCAAAGCCTGCACGAACGAAATTTTTGGACTAATTATCGCCAAAAATCTAGTTAAAATCGACGCAGAGCACCCTTTTTTTCAGACGTTTAATTTTAGTAGTTAATGTCGAAGCCTTCATAGAAAAACTGAAAATAAAATACGCGCATACGAAGCCTTAACATGCATTAGCCCAGACTGCTGTCTACGGAAACGCTCGTCGAAAATTATTTTATCAATTTACGGTTATTATAACACCCAACTAAATACTTCGGACAACAAGATTTACGTCTACCTCGAACACATCCAATTCAAGATGATACAAACTTGCTCTCATATCGAAATTGGATCCATATATCAAAATTTATTTTAAATTATTCCCTTGTAAATGGCATCGTCAGCTTCCGGTTATAATAAACCAGATATTAATGAGATATCTCGTTTTGTGTGTGACCACTGACTGGCCAGTACTATGTTGCAATACACTTGGTATGAATGAATCTTTCCAGTTTTCACATTTAATTACACGTGATTAGAAAATCTCGGTTTTCCAGTTTCGTTGTGGTTAAGAGCCTTCATAGAGCCAACTAGGCGCTAGTTGGCTCTATGAGGGCTCTTAATCTCGATTTCCTAAGCCAATCTTAAAAAAATAATATCTTCCAATATAATAAATTTTATTAAAAAAAGCTATTTACAAAATGTTTATTAGGATGAATACTATTTTTCAATATACAATACATGGCATAATTGCGACAAGCTAAGTTGTAGTTCACAAGTGTGCCTAAAACGGCCTCATAATAATGCGAACTACAACTTACCGACATTGAATCACGTTATAAATAAGCATTTAAATAATAGTATTTATCGTAATAAACATTTCGTAAATAGCTTTTTAATAAAATTTATTATATTGGAAGATATTATTTTTTAAGATTGGCGGCGCTTGTTGGCTCATGGAAGGCCCTTAAGTATCGGAAATCATTCATGTTTCCCGGAAAGACGTCATCGACAGACTTCTTTAAATAAGGAACGACTTAAAAAATATAATTAGGTTTAGACGAAAAGTTTTGGACAGCGTCGATAGTTTCACAATTTAGATCTGAAGTTAGATAGAATGTAAGGCCCATAATAAATAATAAATCACTCTCAGCTCAAAAGTCAATCTTGAGAACGACCTCAAGATGGCGTTCCTATTAATAAAAATAAAATAAACGTTTAGGAATCTGGTATCACGCAAGACATAATCCTCTTGAACGACCTCAAGACGGCGTTCCTATTAATAAACGTAAATTAGGTGCGCGTTTAGGAGTCAGGTATCACGTGAGTAACGCCGTATTAATAAACAAAACTCAAACCTCAAGAGAACTGTGAAATTCACACTTGAAACGTATTTAATGCTGATTGCAGGCGAACCGCGACTTGAAAAAGAATTCACGTGATACGCCCTCAAGATTGGTTTATTAATAAATGAGATAGTTGAGATGGTGATCACGTATTGAGAGTGTATCAGCTGAATTCGCTCTTGAGGCGGGTTTGAGCTCAGACTACTAAGAGAAATAGAGAAACTTTCGACGCTGTAACTCGCCCGAACTCTACAATCGAATCGTCTTGAAAACGATCAATAGGTATCACAGATTAGATAAGTAAATCCCATTAATAAAACGTTATCAGACGATGATGATGATGAGTGAAACAGCGAAACCTCAACAGAGCATTCCGATAAAATGGTCCATCAAATTAAACGTCTGCTTTAGTCCAAGACCGACTGCCCCCAGCGGCAGTATGCTTCGAACCGTTGCCTACACGAGTCGTCTTTAAATAAATAAAAAACCTGACATTCGATCTGTCAAAGCTGCCGCGCGGGAATTTTACTACCGAATTCTGTGGTTTCGAAATTTAAATTGTGTAATAACTGACATTGGCCGAATGGAAAAAGCCACGTAAAAAACAAATGAAACAGTTAATTTCTTTTTAATTTAGTGATGGGACAATTTTCCAAACAGTTGCACAACAGTTAAATAGTGTGAACAATGTTCGAAAAAAGTTACTTATTAGTTCGAATTTAATATTTTTTTTTCAAATGAACGGAAGTGTTGACCTCAAGTTTTATGTATGATTTATTCAAGTCCTTGGACAAATTTATTTTTGCTGTTGGCAATTAACATGGTGAGTTGATTGGTTTTTAATTAAATCTTCAAATAATTTACGACATTTTAGTGTTTACTTAAAGTTTGGAGATTTTAATTCAATTCATTAGGTGATTAATATTCTTACACATTAAAAGATACGTATCACTAATTAACAAAGTTTTAATAAAACCTGATGATTGTTTGAAATTTTTTAATTAAGTTGTCTAACGAAAATTAAATTTTTTGGTGTAGGTTACTTACCTAACATTACAAGTCATACTTACTTATTTGTAATTTTTTTACATGTGTAAAAATATATATTCATAGTCACATTTAATTTACAATCATAAATTCCATCGTAATTACCGAATATAGTTATAACAATTAATTGCAATAGGTTAGTAAGTACTGTACTATAGTATCTAATAGTAAACAGTAAGATAACCAGATAGGCTACTAAACTGCAGAGAATATTACACCCATGGTCACCAATCCAGGTACAGATCTCGCCCAACGTTGCTTAACTTGCTAACGTTTTAAAAGCGGACCTACTCGCGACTCGCTGCTATTAAAATATTAAATAGATTTTTTTGTCACGGCCGGGAATCGAACTACGGACCTTAGCACTTTCCCACAGCTTCTTAACGTCTAAATTAGCAATAAAAGTTGCCTGCAATAAGTATTTGATTGGCTGGTCATTGTTACGGCGGACTTGCCGCCGATAAAGTTAAACCGGAGCGGTCATTAAAATCGATCATTAATCGATTATTGCGTCATGCGACCGCGTCAGGTACAGTCTAAAATAGCGAAAAATACAGTAGGTACTGTACAGCTTCAATAAGGTTGAGATTTTCTCAAGACCTAGGTACTTGACAGATTGTTAAATTATTTTACTAGTACCTAGATAGATTATTCAAATTCAAACTATTTGTTGCAGTCACAAAGACCATGTAAGTGTTAGTAAGTACTTAAAACTATGTAAGTGTTTACATGAGGTGTATTACGAAATACGACATGCGACTTAGGTCTGACTCCGAGACCCCGGGACATGTAAGTGTACCCAGTTTAGAGTAGGTGGACTATTCAAATTAAAAAACTATATATTTTAGAGTTGAGTGTCAATAATGTGTGTCAAAAATAGTATACAATTTTTTTTTATTTACAATAAAAGCTTAAAACTACGTTAGTCTATAAAATAAACTTCAGTTGCAAAGCAATCTAAAGGCATATTATGGGTTTTAGCCAGCGGTTTATTTAGTTACCGCATTTTAGTATCAGTACAGTCGAAGACAGGTAAGTATACAGGGGGCCTCAATAAGGTTCAGATTTTCTCATAAACTACTGGACCGAATTTAATAATTCTTTTACAGTTACATAATTTTAACTTTTATCTATCAAACAGTGAAATAAATTTTGCAATAGGTCAAGTAGTTTTTGAGAAAATCTCAACCTATGTATCAATCAAATATATGTAGATAGATACAAGATTATATCATATATTATTATATAGTAGTTTAGTTTTATTATATTTGTGTAAGATTTATTGAATAAAATTTCTCTTATTTTAGATTATATCATATAGCTTGAGTACTTAAAGTTATAAAGTAATGAAAATCATAAAAACCTATATGTTTCTTTGTTCAAATTTCTAATAATATATACCTAATATTATAATCGTTATCATTTATCGTGAAAAGGAATTCGGAAGTCTGCAATATTATCGTTTACTTAACATAGCGGGTAGGTAGTTATTACTTCATAGCCATTCACAGACAACATAACCCATTAGTCCAAATTACCGGCATTATTGGCACATTACACAGGGAAACTATTTACTTACTCGTGAAAGAATTTTTACGTTCGCTCTAGAATCTTCTTTGAGAAAATCTTAAACTTCTCCTGCGGAATTATCTCTGAGGATCGTAGCACTCCATTGATTTAATATAAATACCGGGCTGATTTATAAGTTCTTCTTCTTCTTCTTGGGGGTTGCCTCTTCAACTAGTGAAGGTTGGCAATCAGCTCTTCATATTTGTGCCTATCTCTCGCGAGACGGAACAGGTTTGCGGCGCTCGCGATTCCAGTCCATTCCCGGATGTTAAACAGCCACGACTTCTTCCTGCGACCGATTCTTCTCTTTCCAGCGACTTTTCCCATCATAATAAGTTGGAGCAACTCATAGCGATCGTGCTTCAGAGTATGTCCTAAGTACACCACTTTACGTTTCGTGATGGTCTGCAAAAGTTCGCATTTTTTGTTCATCCGTCGCAGGACTTCGACGTATTATAAGTTAGAGGTAGGTACATATGGTTATATTCCCAACGTCGCTCATTTTTATATCTGCTTGATTCATCAACATCATTTATACATGATTAAAATGGTCATTGTACGAGTACATCACTTGTTTTCTGTTTCACACATAATTAAAAACGTTAAAGTTAGAAAAGGACCGATTCTCTTGAAAATGGCGGGAAACGACGGTTGCAAAATTATTTGATAATTTTTGTTTTATTGTCTACAGTGGTTATTTTGAGATTAATATCACGTTAAATTAATCAGAAAATGTTCGCGAGTGACAGTATAGTGAATTTGTTGGATAATTTGAGCAAGATCTGGGGTTTCAAGCTTTTATCAAGAGTTCCCGCTACAAGCTCGGGAGTGAGCGTGACTGTCAAGCTGCTTCGTCCAGAGTGATGACGCTACGGCGTCTCCTCTGGATGAAGACAAGAAGACGCGGCTACCCAGGGTGAAGACGCTACTGCGATTCCCCTGGAGGAAGATAGAAGAATTTTATATATATTGAATTTTCTGTAACATGACATTGGCAAATGACGAACTGTCGAGTCCATTAATAAAATAAATAAATAAATAGAAAAGGACCAAAAACTTAAACCGTAGACTTGCCTATTTTAAATCACGTTTACCGCTAACCGCGCATATAAATAAGGTAATTTTCCACTGAAATATATCTTCAAACTTTTTATTGATTCTCAACTAATATTGTCATTCTTACGTGACAGTCTAGTGATAAAGTTCTATTATGAAACGCTATAAACTGTCTCGATACGACGAATTTGCGATAAATGACAAAAATATCTTTAATTGGAATGCGATTTTATTGCTCAGCGATAATGATAAGAAGCTAAACAATTACGGCAAGGACAAACACACTTAAAGGTGAAATCAAACATCAATCAATTGTTAAAAACAAGAGCCTTCCAAGAGCCAACTAGCGCCGCCAATCTTAAAAAAATAATATCTTGCAATATAATCAATTTTATTAAAAAAAGCTATGTACATAATGTTTATTACGATAAATACTATTTTTGAAATACTTATTTATAACGTGATTCAATGTCGGTAAGTTGTAGTTCACATAATTGCGAAAAACGGCAGTTTTTGGCGTATTTGTGAACTACAACTTATCTTGTCGCAATTATGCCATGTATTGTATATTAAAAAATAGTATTCATCCTAATAAACATTTTGTAAATAGCTTTTTTAATAAAATTGATTAAATTGGAAGATATTATTTTTTTAAGATTGGCGGCGCTAGTTGGTACATCAATCAGTTGTTAAAAATCATGGCCAAGTTTAACCTAACTTTGTTGCATTGAGCACAAAATTAGGTTAAACTTGGCCCCATTGGCGAACATGCAAAAGTCCTTCGAACGTAACTGTGAAAAAATTCGGTTAGATAATATTTTCAATCTCAATATTCGACATTTGATTGAATCCATAAAAAACACTGAAGAGTCAGTGAGCTGGTCACATCTGTCTTAGAACCGATAACCATTGATCTCCTTTAAACAACTAGATACACAAAGGTCTTACTAAAACAATTTAAAAACGTCCAATTAAGGGTCCATTTTTAACGTCCAAATAATGTCCAATAAAGCAAATGAGGGTCCATTCATCCGTTTGTACATTCTTTGTGCTCGGACATTTTTAGAAGGCAGACTGTGTATCTAGTTGTTTATAGGAGATCAATGCCGATAACCGATGAGGTAGACGAGTTCTCTAATGGAGATCACAAACGGGTAAACGTAGTGTGGGATGCCTCCCAACTGATGGCTGGCAGGGACTGGATGCAGAGGGCCGAGAGTAGGGTTGAGTAGCGCGCTTTGGGAGAGGCCTACGTCCAACAGTGGACTGATACGGGCTGATGATGATGATGTTAAAATAGTTCATTCTGTTCATATTTACTTATCGTTATATAAATTAGACATACGCGTATATCTTTTATTTTACTATTATTTCCGATAAAATCGCGTGATATTTTATTTTACCCAATAAACATAATAAATTCTGATAGATTTTTTGTCATCGAAATATTTGCACATGACTGGGTATTTCCGATAATTCTTGTATACATTTAGGTATGATTAAATACCTATCTTTATTTACAATAGTTAGTAAAACTTATCTAGGGGCGTGATACATGAATTTACACGAGCAGACAAATAAAGTTTTATTTTATTTTATCTAAATTTACTACAAAGAAAATCAAGTAATAAAATTCATAAAACTACTTACTGCATAATAACGAAACGATATAAAATTTGGTTTATTATAAAAGTAATAACACCTACATAAGAATGTAGGCTTTTTCTCCTCAGCGTTGGCACCTTTTCTGTGCAAACTGGTGTAAATGTAAATTCAAAAATATGTTGACGTGCAAAAATGTACACAACGTGCTTACTGTAAAGAAATTTGACTTTATTTATTTTATTGGTACAGTGCGCAAGGCGTAAGCTCAGGTTTACATTTGTGTGAGTGCTAGCGGTACAAGAGGTGAAGTGCGGTGCGTGTAGGGTGTATTTTGTTGCGTTTGTATTGGACGCGTCGCGCCTCAGGCCGAATATCACTCTACACTATCTGTGTGCCCTCACACAAATGCAAATCTGAGCTTACGCCTCGCGCACTGTACAAGAGTAATCAACAGCGATACAAAATTAAAATATAATGATACATGCTAAATAGTATGCCCAATAACAGATTACCACGTTATATTTAAGAAGATGTGGCGAGATTTAGGTGTTATAAACTCAAAATCTATCTGTCTGAAAATTAGCCTACCAACTACGGAGTATTACAAGGTAGGTATGTACAGTCGAAGACAGAGATAAGTATACAGGGGGCCTCAATAAGGTTGAGATTTTCTCAAAAACTACTGGACCGAATTTAATAATTCTTTTACAGTTACATACTTTTAACTTTTATCTATCAAACAGTGAAAGAATTTTTGCATTATTATTTTACCAAGTATATTCTAATATATTGTATCAGTAATTGATCTGTATAGAATTAAAATAGATTTTTTTTCGTTAAAATTAAAAATTATAGAACAAAACTACACCGCATCCCAAATCAAGTGTCTTATTTTGTCAACAAACAAATATGATCGTCCAATTACCTGTTGTGATGTAACACTGAAGGAACTGAATGATCGAACCTCTTCACCATTGTGAAAATAAAGTAATCCGATCTAATAATGTGAAAATAACTGTGCAATAGTCCTAGAAAAGCTTAAAATGTTAGTAGGGTAGGGTAGTTTTTGTTTACAAAATAAGACACTTGATTTGTGCTTCGGTTGGGTGGTAACCCATCATATAAGGGGTGGACACACGGTGTCCAATACTCCGTGTTAACGTTCCGGCGGTGTTTAGAGAAGCCCTTATCGGCAGACTTGTTTGCATACGAGAGGACAAACAGGAAATGGGTCTCCAATACTTCGGGATAAAAGGTTTACTCCTATCTCTACAAATCTCATTATTATATTCTATGCAATAAGTAGGCATTGATTAAAAATTTGGAAATGTAAAAAATTATAATAAACGATCAAAAAATGTAAACCGAAGCCCAAATCAAGTGTCTTATTTTGTAAACAAAAACTACCCTACTAACATTTTAAGCTTTTCTGAGATTATAAAAGTTCTTTATTGAGCCGAAATACTTATGATATAATAACCTAATACAATAGTTAGTATACTAACAGTAATTTATACAAGTCATAAGAGTAGGGAGGTTGGGCTATAAAACTAGATGTCGCTGCCGCTCCTACACTAGGAGTCCTGTGTTGCAGGTAACAGTATCCTTCCGGTCACTAATCTTATAGTGTTGCCTTAGCTGGTGATTTGTAATTAATGGCATTACTGTGTGTACAAATTTGCATAGTTATTTTCACATTATCAGATCGGATTACTTTATTTTTACAACGATGAACAGGTTCAATCAATCAGTTCCTTCAGTGTTACATCACAACAGGTAATTAGACGATCATATTTGTTTACAAAATAAGACACTTGATTTGGGCTGCGGTATAATAAAACATTGAGTTGAATTATTTTTGACAATTGTCCATAACATAATTTATGCCTCACAAATACATACCAACTTATTATATTACACAAATGACAATGCCAGATTCTGCCCCACCATCAACCGCAAGTTGTACAAGATAACGAATAAATGTAAAAATATCTCAGTTTTTAATAAAATTATTGGTTTAAAATAATGTTTTGTACACAAGTTGCGATTCGAAAAAAACAGCTTAATTAATAATTCAGAAAATAGTAAGAAATTGAAGCGATTTATTCATTGTTTTTGTTATTCTTCTATAGGAGTTGCGAGAGTAGTAGAAAATGATACTGACTATGCTTATGCAATATGAAACCTGTAATAAGTCCCCAACAAAATGATAGGTACAGCTTAAATGGTCACGTAGTTTTGTAAGTGGGGCAAAACTCCACACAAAGTTTTGAAATGTGGCAATGTCTTTTAAATTATTTTCGAAAAAAACAAAAGTTTTATAAATAGGAATATGCTGAATGGAGGTGTTCGAACAAATGTTTTACATAGGCCATTGGTGTTCGTGGGAATTACTCCCAAATATTGGGGCCACACGGAACCCTTTGACGGCCATAGGTCCGCAAACATTGTAAAGTAAATAGGGTTCATTCATGGAGTTAGCTCGGATGGTTATGTTAGGTTAGGAAGACAGGTGAAATTTAGGATGTAAAAATAACATATTTCATTTGGCTCAAAACTTTGGTCGATTTATATTTTCCTATGAAATGTACTACAATATATTATATGTATTACTTACATATTATTGATGGATGACGAGACAATTAGTAAATAATAATAAACTTTTAAAATGCTGAAAATTTTATAGCATTGGGAAGAGCTAAAAATTTTAAAGTTGGTTTGCCGAGCATGGATAATGCGTAAAATAAATTCTGAATGATAAAAAACTATTTGTTGCGTTTTTAAACCAGTCTTTGAACACTTTATTGCAGAACACAGAACTTGCAAAAGAATCAAATTGGCACAAAAGGTGAGCTTTCAAAATATATTTCTATTCTAAAAGTTAGTTAGGCGTAGTAAGAATAAAAAATAGGGCGAAACGATAATAAAATGTTTGAAATAATAATAAAAACACATTCTGGGCGAACCGAGAATAAAATGTCGGGCGAAACAAGAATTTTCGAGAGTTGGTCGAAACGAGAACAAATCGGATAATGCGTAAAACAAATCCAGAATGATAATTTAAAAAAAAAATGTTTTAACTATTTATTGCGTTTTTTAAACCAGTCTTTGAACACTTTATTGCAGAACACAGACCATTACATAAATAACTTGCAAAAGAATCAAATTGGCATATGTATTTCTACCAGCAAATTCCTCCATTGTTTTCACTAGTTCGTGAGTCAAATCATAATAAATTGCAACTAAATTTGGAAATGTTGTACAACTAATGTAATCTGGTATACAGTAGATATTAATGTGACATTCCACATAACGTAACATAAAGTGTGTTTGCGAAACTGTCCGCGTCGGCAAGTTAGGCCATGCCCTGAAATTATGTATTCCCTCCACTCGCATTTTAGTTTGGTGACTGGTCTACCAGTTCTATTCCTAAGCCCAGTCTTATTTTGTATACAAATATAATCGTCTGTATGTATGATCTGTTGTGATGTAACACTGAAGGACACTGATTGATTGAACATGTTCATCATTTACAGCCGCATATTTCCTGACATTTGAACTTGTTTATTTAATGACGTGGCCACTTTACAGCCGACTATTATTTTTATGTTATTTAAATTAAATTCATTTATTTTTACAGAAACTTACTTTGACATTCAGTGCAATTAATTTTATTATTGTGAATCCATTAAAAACTTGCTCTAAATTGTAAAACATTGACAAGGCCTCTTTACAGCCGCAATTAGTTCATATCCCATGGGTCGGTTCTTTGCCCTGTTTCTCTGTTCGTACATCCAGCCGTAACCTAGTTTGTATTCTGTACCTTATATTACTGTAAATTATTATATTATGTATGACATAACCAAGTGTTCCCTAGAGCTCCTAAGGTTGAATAAATGAAGTATTGAAGTATTGTGAAAATAAAGTGATCCGATCAGTATGTAGCTTTAAGAAGCCGAATATTCGGCGTCATTGGCATTCATTGATCTCCTATAAACAACTAGATACACAAAGGTCTTACTAAAACAATTTAAAAAAAAACGTCCAAATAAGGGTCCATTGTTAACGTCCACATAATGTTCAATAAAGCAAATGATCACCATTCATCCGTTTGGACCTTCTTTGCGCTCGGACATTTTTAGAAGGCAGACTGTGTATCTAGTTGTTTATAGGAGATCAATGTCACAGCATCACTTTCCTGGTACCTACTTGGTTTTAAAATACAATTTTTAATCAGTTAACATTTGAAATAACCGTTGTTGATTATGTCAATGATGTATTTAGAACTAACTAAAAATAGTAAATCTTTAGCAACAAATGGCAAAAACCTGTTTTATAAACTACTAGGTATTAGTTATTAGTTATTTTTCGACGCAACAAAGGTGAAAAAATCTATAAATACGTATGTGTTAAAACATTAATACTACGGATTATGTACAAATAGGCTCAAACAAAAGCTCGATGACGAATTGTTTCGATTATTTTAGCACTTACGCATTTTCACCGTTATTGGCAATAGTATGTTTTAAGGTGATAAATAATTATTGCTAATATGCTTCGGTAATGTTAATTTATACTTTGTGGGGGCCTCAATAAGGTTGAGATTTTCACAAGAACTAAATATTAAATATGGAGAAACATTTTCGTCATGACCAGAATTCTACCTGGACCTAGCCTGGACCTTATTCATACAGAGCTTTTCTCATTAGCATTTTAGTACTTATCATAAATAAATAACACACAACAAAGCCATGCAGACGCTCCATGTCTCAAAAATTTTAAGCTATGAAGATGCTCAATCTCTCAAAAAATTAAAACCCATTTAAATAGCTATACAGCGCGGTAACGCCGCAAGCGTTATGGGTACCTTTGCACCGGGTATGACAAGGGGCGGGTTATTTGACTGACGAAGGTTTACCAGATATTTTATGAATGAATGAATGAAAAATCTTTATTTCAGACACAAGTCCATAATATGTTAGTAACAATTTGCTTACAACTATGTTAGTGATTTTAATTATAATAACATTTTTTGGGTGAAGTTACCTGACGTAGCATTCACCTTCACCCAAAAACACAGGATGGGGCAGTCCCACCTGTCGACAATTAACTTCAGGAGGCTGTTGGGGCTGCCTCTCACTCTGAACATCAGGGATGCTACTCGCTTGCGCAATACAGTACAAATTAATACATTTAAATAGTGTGACGAGGGGCTTTTGAAAATAGCGGGAAACGACGGTTGCGAAATTATTTGATATATTTCCTTTTAACGTCTACAGGGACTATTTTGTGTTTAATATCACTTTAAATTAATCAGAAATTGTTCGCGAATGGTGAAATTATTGGAGGATTCATGCAGGATCTGAAGGTTTGAGCTATAGTCAAGAGTGGGACTCTTGACTATAGCGCCCTACTTGGTCCCCACTACGAGGCAAGAAGACGCGGATACCCAGGGTGACGACGCTTCGGCGACTCCCCTGGATGAAGAGAAGACGATATGATATTCTGTAACATGACATTGGCAAATGACGAACTGCCGAGTCCATTAATAATAAAAATAGTGTGACTTAAACGCTATGGCCTATGGTAAACATCTCTGATAATGAATTATCACTTCTACCTATTTATAGTTCAGATATTGTACTGTTCCTAATATAATGACTAAAAATCCTACTTAAAGTGTCACAATTTATGCGATATCGAAATATTAAAAAACTTAATCAAAAATCCTATTGCAATCATTTCATCATAGTTGCTCAATAAAATTAAACCCGTGCAAACGAATGCTTTTACCTTCATCAAATCTACATCCTAACTTTACTGCTAACACTTTGACAAACTTAATATTGCCATCCAAAACATATCCTGGAAGTTTTTTAAAGTACACATTTCTATGCACAATAAGTATTTCGAACCGCAAAATAGAGTTTGCCAAAGAATATGCGTACAGAATCGACGTAGTGCATTGAGTTGTCAAGAATACATTTACCTGTCAAGCCTTAAGTTATAGCATAGCTTATATCTTGTACCTGACAACCTAATATAACCCTTGTAAATGTAGTGATAAGATGTACAATGACAGAAATGTATATTTCCTATTCAGTTGCAATATAGAAATAACATAACGGCGAGTTTTTGCGACAAGTTATGATGGAGCCAATCTAGCTTATCAATATGTGATATTTCTAGTTTAAAATGAAATGTGAAATATTTGAAAAGTTGTTTATTGATTTTAATACTTACCTACTTAAGTTTTTAAAACGGTTTTAGGAATTGCATTTTTCTTTGTTTGTTACGCTAATATTACCTTTTTTATTCTCTATATAATAAATCTTACAGCAAGAGTCATATCTATTGAGTACATGCATGGAAAGGGATGGGGTTTTCGCTATTGGATACGATTACCCTAACCCCCTTCCAAACTAATACAATTACTAAAAGACATTGCCACATTTCAATGGAGCTTTGCCCCACCTACAACACTACGTGACCATTTAAGCTGTACCTTTTATTTTTTTGGGGACTTATTACAGGTTTCATATAGCATAATCATAATCAGTATCATTTTCTACTACTCTCGCAACTCCTATAGAAGAATAACAAAAACAATGAATAAATCGCTTCGATTTCTTACTATTTTCTGAATTCTTAATTAAGCTATTTTTTTCGAATCGCACTTGTACAAAACTTTATTTAAACCAATAATTTTAATAAAAAACGGAGAAATTTTTATATTTATTCATTATCTTATACAACTTGCGGTTGATGGTGGGGCAGAATCTGGCATTGTCATTTGTATTAAGTAATTAAATAAAAATAACTAACGTAGGTAACATAACGTAACCACAATATAGATAATGTAATATAGCTTATGTAATGTTACCTATTAGGTATGTGCCTTAGAGAATGTAAATTTCTTTAAAAGATTGATTTATCAGTAATACATAAAAATGTGATGTTAATGTAAGATGCATATCATTTTTTGCTATTCCAGCCGGAATTTTGTTTTGGGGAGATTTCTAAAATCAAATAAAAACAAAATCGCAACCCCCAACCTCCATTGTATGGAGTGGGAGTTCTGTTTGGATAGTTTTTAATGATGATCTTTGATATCATTATCATTGTATTGACAACAGATCAATGGTAACACTTGCAGTACGATTTCAAGTCTTACGACGCAGATAATAAGAACGGTCCAAAGTGTTACACTTCATCTGCTGTTAGCTGTATAACATAGCCTCTTCAACTCTTATGACACTTGTATTTCTAATTAATTCTTATTTAAATGATAAATGGAGAAATTTTCGGCGAGGTCCCGGGTTCGAATCCCGGTCGTGATGTAAAATTTTCTCCATTTATCATTTAGATTTTCGTTTCGATTGCGCATATGCAAGAAAATATCAAAACATAATTCTTATTTTTCTATATATCCTGTATATCAAGTCTGTAGGTACTACTTATTAATTTTCAACTCCACTTGTAATTGCAGTGACTTCACCATCTGCGCCTTATCCCACAGAGTACCGCTTAATCCGACAAGATTGCAATGTCACATAAATCAATTTCAATTTCACTACATTGTCGACTATTTAAATTGACAAACAAACTAATAAAACGGACATGATTTTACTTGACGATGATCTACGATTATTTGAATTCATACATGTTGAATACAGGGTTGGAATTGAATTGTTTCATCATCATCATCAGCCCGTATCAGTCCACTGCTGGACGTAGGCCTCTCCCAAAGCGCGCCACTCAACCCTAGTCTCGGCCCGCTGCATCCAGTCCCTGCCAGCCATCTTGCGGAGGTCATCCCTCCATCAGGTCGGGGGGCGTCCCACACTACGTTCACCGTCGTGGCCTCCCATTCGAGAACTCGTCTACCCCATCGGTTATCGGTGCTACGACAGATGTGACCAGTCCACTGACACTTCAGTTTACTGATTCTATGCACGTTTGTCTTCTGGCGGATATACTCGTTTCTTATTCTATCTAACAGAGAAATATAATTGCTATGCTTTATATGGGTCATATTATGGTGTAGGTACGTATATGGTTAAATCCAATTCCAATTTAACGATCTGATGTTTCTCACATACGCAATAATTTCACCTCCTTAACATTAAGCCTTAATTCCACTGCAAACTTAATAACCCTTCATGCCAGGAGACAGGATAAGGCCGGAGCCCCGTGAAGAATTGTACGTCAAACATTGCGTCAGTCTGATTACACGCAGCGCTGCGCAGGCGCAGGCGGCGGTCAAGAGGACGTGAGACTACACGCAAGATATAATCCTGTTTAAGACTCTGAGATCTGTTAATATTTTATCGCAATATACATTGAAATGCTAATTATTGAGATCGATTTTGGTAAGAAAAGACTCGAAAACAGAAAAGTATACAGGGGGCGTCATCATCATCATCAGCCCGTATCAGTCCACTGCTGGACGTAGGCCTCTCCCAAAGCGCGCCACTCAACCCTACTCTCGGCCCTCTGCATCCAGTCCCTGCCAGCCATCTTGCGAAGGTCATCCCTCCATCTGGTCGGGGGGTCAATAAGTGGTATCTCTAATCTGTTTTTCTTGAATTGAATAGTTATTTATCTTAAAAAACATTTTGTAAATAGCTTTTTTAATAAAATTGATTATATTTTAAGATATTATTTTTTTAAGATTGGCGGCGCTAGTTGGCTCATGGAAGGCTCTTAATAGATGTAGTCTATATAATAATAAATAAAACGTTTATTGCCGAACAACTTAGGTCCATTTTGTGTTAGTAACAGGTGCCTTATCCTATGTTAGTACTTAATCACTAGACTAGTTTTGGTATTTTTTATAAGTTGCCTCAGCAGCGGGCAATCCCACCTGCCGGCGATGTAGGTGTCGTTTAATCGGGCAGGGCCTTTACCATGAACTCTTATAGCGGGATTACTTCAATAATACTTTGATATTTCGTACCATGACGTCCGCTTACTTTAAGGTCGTCATGGTACAAAATAACAAAGTATTATTGAAGTAATCCTGCTATAAGACTTCATGGTAAGGCTCCAGGACTGACAAAGGATACTCGTTTATTTTACTCTGTATTTTGTTATTGCAATGATTCACTTGTTAAATATATATTGTATGTGTTCTATAGGTACGGTGGAACACAGAGAAAGGTGTACAGGAGAGTTTTTAAGGTTGAGATTTTCTCAAAAACTACTTGACCTATTGCAAAAATTATTTCACTGTTAGCTAGATAAAAGTTAAAACTATGTACTGTAAAAGAATTATTAAAATCGGTCCAGTGGTTATTGAGAAAATCTCAACCTTATTGAGGCCCGGTGTATACTTATATCTGTCTTCTTGTATACGTACATACTTATAAGTAATGTAGGTGCAATGTCCTTAGATTAACCTTGTTCTAGTTACCTTAATCCTTATAGAATACTTCAAATTCGATTCAAATTTAAATTCGTTTGCTTTCATTACATTCAGATGTCAAATTCTTGATTACATTGTAATCAATCGTGTTCCGCCCACGTCATCGGCAATCACCTAATGATCAATAAGTATTCAATTACAATCGATGCTGTTATATTAAATAAGATACATAATTGATTAAGCGTGGGCTATCAATGTATCGATATGTATCGATTTCATCTCGATTGAAATGTTAGCTTTCTTTCAATTATCTTTTTTAAATTGTTGTGAAGTTTGTATTTTATTAGTGCAATGAACATGAACATCCTGAAGATAAATCTGTACCTATACCGCAGCCCAAATCAAGTGTCTTATTTTGTAAACAAAAACTACCCTACCCTAACATTTTAAGCTGTGATTATTGCACAGTTATTTTCACATTATTAGATCGGATTACTTTATTTTCACAATGATGAATATGTCCGAGCAATCAGTTCCTTCAGTGTTACATCATAGCAGGTAATTAGACGATCATATTTGTTTACAAAATAAGACACTTGATTTGGGTTGTGGTATAATTAGTTTTGCGATGTTTTAATTAAAACTAGACAATTGACAGTTAAAGTCATGCTTCAACTTTTTTTGGAAAACGAACTTTGTATGTAGTTTATATGGTTTTAATATTCGTAGTAATTTTTACGTTACATCCTAGTAAATTTCTAAATCCCTATAAGCTGTAACTATTTTATTTCCTATTCCTATAATTTAATCAATATAAATTCTATTTTTATAGTTAGGTACACCATAATATGACCCATATAAATCATAGCAAGTATATTTCTCTGTTAGATAGAATAAGAAACGAGTATATCTGCCAGAAGACAAAAGTGTAAACTGAAGTGGCAGTGGGCTGGTCACAGAGGGCGTAGAACCCATAACCGATGGGGTAGACGAGTTCTCGAATGGAGGCCACGAACGGGTAAACGTAGTGTGGGACGCCCCGCGACCAGATGGAGGGATGACCTTCGCAAGATGGCTAGAAGAGACTGGATGCAGAGGGCCGAGAGTAGGGTTGAGGGGCGTATTTTGGGAGAGGCCTACGTCCAGCAGTGAACTGATACGGGCTGATGATTATGATGAAAGTATAGCACAACAATGAACTCCAAATATCGAATCGAGTCATTTCTCTTTATTATATTCGTCCAAGGTTTTTACCATTAATTTACAAATATGTTTTAAGTAGAAGCATTTTCAGCTTTCAACCAGATTAAAATACTTCAGCCAGCGGCCTAGCACTAATATAAAATACAATGTAGACACATAAATTATTTAAAAATACCCTCGAGTAATCGCCTGGAACTCTTGCCGCCATGGCTTTTAACGTATCTCAAGTGCCGAATGGATTCAAATAAAGGGGCGAGATTCGCACTCCATTAGAACGAGAGATTCCGATACTGAAATAAACTGTTGAGTTGTTGAAATGTACTTGAGAGTTGAGAGTAAAAGCAGTGTCAAGTTCACGACATGATTTTGAGAAATGGTTCTCAAAGTTTATAGTTATCTCTCGGTTGAAACTCCACTTATCAGGTACGGTGGAGCACAGAGAAAGGTGTACAGGAGAGTTTTTAATGTTGAGATTTACTCAAAAGCTACTTGACCTATTGTAGAAATTTTTTCACTGTTTGATAGATAAAAGCTAAAACTATGTAACTGTAAAAGAATTATTAAATTCGGTCCAGTAGTTTTTGAAAAAATCTCAACCTTGTTGAGGCCCCCTGCATACTTATCTCTGTCTTCGACTGTACATTGAACATGTCAATAAAAATATATAATCATCTCCCGGACTAAATAAAAAATGTAACAAATGAAAAAAACATTCATACGACTGCTAAAACATCACCTATATGCTAAATGCTATTACACAGTAGAGGAATTTCTAAATGAGAAAAAAATAATAATTAACAATCGCTACCTACTACTTCTTAGTAATTGCAAATTACATTATATTTGAACAAAAAACGTCGTCTCTCTCTTATATTTAAATTTGCAATTGTGACAATTGCAAATTTAAATATTATGAACTAGGTTTAAGAACAGTGTTAGTGTGCTGCTCTTTGCGCTCCCATCACCCAGCCATGTGATTTGATATATAATTAATCAATGTGTACAAATATATACCTAGTTATGTAAGAAACGTGACGTAACCAAGTGTTCCATAGTGTACCTAAGGCCGAATAAATGAGTATGAGTATCACTGTGCCTAAACAAGGTCCATAAAGAACATTGTAACATTTTTAATGTTAATTATATGAACATCTGTCTGTATTATAACTTATGGAATGCAATAAATATATTGAGTACCTATTGATTAAATCAGTTATATCTCTCAAACTATTTTAATTTTCGATTTTTCATCGCGAATTAATGAATGATGTACGCAAGTAGCTGATATTGGAACATGCAACGTAATCAAATTTTAATAGTACAGTCGACAGAAGATCAATGGTAACACTTGCAGTACGATTTCAAGTCTTACGACGCAAATAATAAGAACTGTCAAAAGTAAAAAGTGTTACCATTGATCTGCTGTCGACTATTACAGTTTCGATATTGGTTCGATTGTATGACTACAAAAGTCCAATCTCTACATAAATCTCTAAATACTCTCTACATTTTTCTTCAGCCAAAGTTTGTTTCGTGCTTGGGACATTCAGAATTCCGCTTTACCTATTGTTATCTAAAGTATTCTCTCCTATGGCTTTCCATAACTAAAGATCAATTACACAAAAGATAATAAATAATAAAGATAATAAGTGACAAATTAATTAATTAAGATTAATTCATTTGTCACTGTAATATCCATGAATGTGCTTCTCCTATTGCTATAGTAGAGTCGACAGCAGATCATTTGTTTTACTTTTGACAGTTCTTATTATTTACGTCGTAAGACTTGAAATCGTACTGCAAGTGTTACCATTGATCTGCTGTCGACTGTACCTATAGTAATTCTTGAGCCTTTTCGGGTTTGGACAATCCTGTTTATCTGTCTAAAATAATTGCTATTGTTGTCTAATCTATGACTTTGCATAACCACAAAGCCAACTACCGATCAATCGACAATCAATTGTCACGAATAGCATATCGATTAGCTTGACAATCGATTTAGAATTTTAGACCTGTCCTCGCAATGTGGCAAATTGCAGATTAGGCCTAGATTTACGCTTTATTTGACCTAACCGACTTCATCTGTTCTTTTATCGTTGGGCAAAGCTGGGGCCAATTGACTTTGCTTCTTAACGCTGCTGAAAATAAGAATTTTTGAATGGTCAGTTTGGTTTGTCAGTGGCAAATATAAGTTGGTTGTCTTAATATTTATGACATGGTTTCCCATGATAGTGATTTGTATTGTATTGTGTAGTAAAGCTATTAATTACATTGTTTGACAAGTTCATTACTAGATCATTACGTGTTATTATTATGTTGATAGTGGACATTGTAAATTGCTGGTCATTAATTTATTTGAATAGGTTTAGTTTTAATATTCAGATACGTATGTATGTGGGTATATTCCGTCGTAATATACCTTCTTGTATTGAATTTTTGCTATAAATTTTATTTATTTATTTTATTTATTTATTTTAAGGAAGATTTACAGCTACAATAACTTTAGGTTACTTAATAATGTCTAGAAGCTAATTACAAATCTCCACCTAAAGATAGCGAGATGTGTCTCAAGATTTAAAAAAAATAAAAGAGACTTAAATGAATGAAATGAATCATTTATTTTAATTTTTTATCTGGTCTTAGCATATGTTTCATTTGAATTATCTTCATCTCTGTAATGTCATATTTGTATAGTTATTTAGAAGACTTCCTTTAATTCAGTCATTCAGCTTACATTAGTTCATATTTAAATATATGGTTTGCTTCTCAAATAACAGATATTAATGTTCTTTGTATTTAAATTCAGTTGTCCTACAAACTTACTAAATCTTTATTTACAACTCTTAACTGATAAAATAGCACTTATCCACAAACAACCATAAAGGTTTCGTCACATGGTGTAAAATTAACAAATTACGCATCCAAAACAAATAAAAGTTTAGTGTCAATAAAAAAATTGACAATTACCACCTCCTCGCATTCATATTATAATTTTATGTCCCCCATTATGCCGCCGAAGATAACCTCAGAGTTGAATCGGTAGTTAATTTTAACCGTTGATTTATCTTCTAAAGAGCAATAGATCTCGATACTACTCTGGAGACTTCGAAACTTTTACTGTTTCCCAAATATTTGCTGTCGTATTTTCTACCTTATTGTCCGTTGTTTTAGTTTCATGTGACTGTTCAATGATTATGTTTGTTTTGGTTGCAGTTGGATTTTAATAATGTTTAAACACGATTAACCTTTTTTTTCGTTTTTCATTTATCGTAATATTAGTTAAGTTCACCAAAGTTATTTAATGTTTCATACAGCGATTTAGGTGGGTGCCTAATTTATCGATTTAAAGTTATACAGTTTATCTATAATACTTATTAAATATAAGAAATCTTACACAAATATAATAAAACTAAACTACTTAAAAATACATTAAAAACTAAACTAAAAATCTACCTAACTAAAAACATTCTAAAAAACTTGGCCCTCTTGGGAGGGGTGCCCATCACGCTGGCGGCATTCCCGCGCTGGATGGCTAAGCTCAGCCTCTGCGCGAGAAAGCCGCCAGCACCAGGGTCACCCGTCGCCTCCCTCAGGCGCTTGCTGAGCTATTAAATATTATATATTATTCAATATCTGATCACGTATTGAGAGCGTATCAGCTGAATTCGCCTTGAGATTCGGGTTTGAGCTCAGACTGTTACGATGCGGTCTCTTTTGGCCGCCAGAATTTAAAATTAATAGAGTATATTTTCACTTTGACTTTTTCACCGGATTTCGTTTTGAATTGATTTGTTATTTCTCAGACTATTTTTTAAAGATTTATTAAAATTTATCTGTTATAAACTCAGAGAAATAAGGACGGGAGGAGCCAAGCGCTGGCGTTCCCCTCTGCCGAGGTACATGGTCAAATTGGCCATGGTCATCTATAAAAATTAGTTGCCGCGACCGGCCGTCATTTTGCTTCCGTACGTATCGCTGAACACAACTCCCAAAAATGGTTGACTGTGCAGTGGGTTTCATGTAAAAGACGATTAGAAACATCAAACTTTAGAAAAGACGGTGTTTTTGATAATTCGCTCGCAATTTAATTATTATTTTATGCTACTAAAACATCATAATTATAGGGTTATAAATAAACCCAGTATCCACATATTTTCATGTTTATTTTAATTTATTGCTCGCTCCGCAACAAGACTTTTAATACGGGCCTAGGAGAGGCATATCTCCAGCAGTGGACTGTTAAGCCAATGATACACTAGGGGACAAATGTCCTACGACATGTCAAGCGAAGCCGGCCGATTTCGCCTGACATATCTGGCGACATCGCGCGACTTATATCCGTAGCGACGTCAGGTTGCCAGACATGTCGCGCGAAGTCCGGCAACGTCGCTACTTTACCCGACGTCCCTGGCGACACGTGTCGCAGGACATTTGTCCCCTAATGTATCCTTGGCTTTACGGGCAAAATTGCCAAAATCTTCTCAGAATCATTTTCTCTCATATACTTACTCCATTATAATATTGTAACGCGTTCACGTCACATTTCACGTAGTCGCATCGAATGCGTTCCATCCATTCATCCGCCGGCACCCGAACTATTCACACGAACTATAATCCCACATTCACATGCAACGACACCCAATCTACATGTTTATGACATCTAGTGTCGGAATTCTATTCGCTGCTCGCATGAAGCAAGGAAAGGCCGATGGAGTGAACCATATTGACATCGCATCGCTCTTGCTTGACAATTTGGGTCAGAACCCATTGGTCCCCTAATATTCGTCCCCCGGATTAAAAGTTGTAGATTCGGCCCCTATATAGGTTGCCCATTGGTCCCCCGGCAGGAGACGAGGCAATATTAATTTATTTTTAAGGTACCTACTCGTCCCCTGCTCAGTGTTCGGCACCTGCTCAGGTACTTTTTGGTTCCCTGATACGAGTAGACAACCATATTTTTACATAAATAGCGCTGACACAGTACATTTGTGAACAAAACTTTAACGAAATTAATTCTATAAAAGCACTAATAGTTGATTATTTAATGTCGATAAAGATGTTGATATTTGGTTGATTGTTTGTAAATCTGACTGTAAATCTATAGATAGTGCACGATCTTTAACTTGTTAATGATCTCTATATTTTTAGACTTTGTTTTTCCATTGTTTGAATTTTCAATAGAAGTAGAACATATAAATAAATAAAGAGACATTTATGATCTGAACATTGATTGTAACTGCACTTGCAGTACGATTTGATAATAAGAAAAAACGTGTTACATTTGATGTGCTTTGAGTCACATTATAACTTAAAATAATTACATTACAAATAAATATAAAAATAGGTACATTTGAAATAGGAAAGGACTTAGCGACTCGCTGCTTTTCAAGCCTTTCCTCATCATCATCAGCCCGTATCAGTCCACTGCTGAACGTAGGCCTCTCCCAAAGCGCGCCACTCAACCCTACTCTCGGCCCTCTGCATCCAGTCCCTGCCAGCCATCCTGCGAAGGTTATCCCTCCATCTGGTCAGGGGGCGTCCCACACTACGTGTACCCGTTCGTGGCCTCCATTCGAGAACTCGTCTACCCCATCGGTTATCGGTTCTACGACAGATGTTACCAGCCCACTGACACTTCAGCCTTTCCTACTCTCGTACAATCTTAGTAATATCGGAGAGCTAAATATTACTTATAAATTACTATAATAAAAACAGATGTCTCTTTCTAGCGTATGAGAGTGAAAGCGATAACAAAGGCCAACACTATACAAAATATTTCGGCTCCCTCCATAGAGCGCTGCGAAATTTTTTTTCGTTCTTGGCTGGTCGATAGCCATATCAATAAATTAACAAAATCCCGCTTTCCGCTAATTACAACTCGACAAAGTTATCTGTGCATTTAAATCCAATGTCTGTTTCAACATTCGGTGTCACATGTAGTAATTTTTCATTCGCATTAATAACTTTGTGTGTGTTTAGTATCGAATAGGTTAAAATCGAATATTGTAACGATTTCTGAGAATTCATTCATCATCATAGAATAACTTGTTCTATTATAAAACTTATCTGTAACTGGGTCGATTTGATTAGGCATTAGTGTTTTATTGATTTTATTGACATCTAGCTCGTAGGCCAGTTGCGAGTACTTTTTGAAAACTATCGAACGATTGAACTCACAGAAAGGTGTATACAAGAGAGTTTTTAAGGTTGAGATTATCTCAAAAACTACTTGACCTATTGCAAAAATTATTTCACTGTTTGATAGACAAAAGTTAAAACTATGTAACTGTAAAAGAATTATTAAATTCGGTCCAGTAGTTTTTGAGAAAATCTCAACCTTATTGAGGCCTCCTGTATTCTCTGTCTTCGACTGTACATGTTAAGCAATGTAGGGCGAGGTTCATACCTGGATTGACCGCTAGTGACACTTTCATCTGAGCCCCTCCGTGCCTCGGGGCGCACGTTAAGCAGTTGGTCCCGGGTGTTGTCGCTTGACAGCAGTCGTTAGGCCACGTCAGAGGCCTCTAAGGGCGGTCTGAACAATTAACAAAATAGTAAAAAAACATAGTAAAAGTAGACGAAAAGAATGGCCTTGAATTCATTCGATGAAATGAATGATTAGGCTCGTGACATACCTACATTAATTCTGCACATTAAATAAATTAAACAATTCGGGGAAAAAAATTCAACTACTTATCAAAAAAAATATTAATTTGATGTGCATCGTTACTATGCTTTGGATATTTTAAGGTATATTTAATTTTTTGTAACGATTTCTTTCTCTGGAATTTGACCAAATGGTCATTTCTAAGGTCATCGTGTGACTTTTGACGTAATTAGTTCAATTTACTAAAAACCTTTTAATATTTATTATTTATCATGAGTCCAGTTTCAATTTGTCGGATGAATTCAAGAACACCCTATATAGGATAAATTCTATGTCAGAAAACCAGCTTTTTTGTTTTTGTAATAATTATGTAATTTAGCAAAGCTAATCGTTTCGCATTTCGTTATCATAATACGTGTTTTAATTATTTATCTGTTTCTTAAATTTATTTGTTATATCTGTCATTTTAGTTTATCAAATCCGCTTATTAATCTTAGAGAAATTCGCTTTACTTGTTAGGTAATTAAAGCTAATGATAATGAATCACTTTAATTAATCATCATGTAGGTGATTCCCGCAAGAATTACTCAAAATATAATTAAACTTACCTACATCAATAGGTAAGTGTCAGTGAGCTGGTCACATCACATCTGCCGTAGAACCGATAACCGATGGGGTAGATAGACGAGTTCTCGAATGGAGGCCACGAACGGGTAAACGTAGTTTTTTTTTTAATTTATTTATTAATTTTTAACAAAATTGCAATGTTACATCTGTCGCCGCACTGCAATGCAGTTTGTTGGCGTAGCTCTCTTACTTCTACACTGGTAGCACACTCGACAGCACATCAATGGCAACACTCGCATTACGACTTCTATCTAATGGGACAGATAATAAGGACGGTCCAAAGTACAAAGTGTTACACTTGATTTGCCTTCGATTGTGTGGAACGCCTCCCGACCAGATGGAGGGATGACCTTCGCAAGATGGCTGGCAGGGACTGGATGCAGAGGGCCGAGAGTAGCTTTGGGAGAGGCCTACGTCCAGCAGTGGACTGATACGGGCTGATGATGATGATATCAATAAGTACTTATTAAAAGTTCATGTGCACTTGTTAGTATAATCTACAACTTTAGGCTGTTATTCATTAACGTGATTTAAAGTTACGCCACCGTTTAACCACTGCCATGATTTAAAGGAAGGAGGTTTAACTAGGTTTATGAAAAACAGCAAAAAGGTTTTGTATAAATTAGAGTACTTAGTAAGCACAGATCAGATTTTTGAAATGAACGATAATAATAATTTGGATATTGTGGGACCAGGAAGACTTGCAACATATTTTGATGGAATGTGTCCGGTACGCGACTAAAAGAGAGTATGTTATCAATAGTTTAGGTTTATGCAAATTAGATGTAGGTATATTCCACGGCATTTTAGCTGAGCCAACTTCAGGCCCAGCTAAAATGCTGTTCTCGATCTTTTATAAAATTTAAGTTAATTTAGAATAGGTACGATGGGATTGGCATCGTCACTTTATGTGTACAAATATCCCTAAACAATTTGAGTATATATAAAAAAAATTTGGATATGACTTTATGTTTACAATTCTATAAACAGTTTCACCATTTGGTATAAAAGAATGGGATTAACAACTTCGTCTTTACAAAATTTAAAAAAAAATACTACGTAATACTAGGTCTTAAGTCAGGCGTCTGACAGAATGCCTAGTTACAATTTTATCCGGCTAATTAAACTCAGGCGCGAATAGCTTAGCGTAATTTAAGCACCATAATTTAAAGTTCAGATAATTTAAACAGGTTTCCATTAAAGTTAACAAAACATGGGTTTAACTTTTGACCTACTTAACTGAAGAATGATAAAATTATCAAGTCGAGGTACTTATTTTATTCAACATCCTTTGAATAGCCATGTAAAAATACTCATGGTGGGTTAAAATCGCCGTATTTGTCCGTCGGTTAATTTATTCAATTACGATAGGTAGGATCTCAATGTTATTATTATTCTTACACAATAAATAAAAATTCAAGTTCTTATTAATAATACTTGCGTACTTATATTGGTATTTTATTATTGAGGCAAAGGGCAGTTTACACACAGTCTACTTTCATAATATTATTACGAGTGTTTAAATCCAGTTTTACGATAGAATAATAAGGTTTAAATGCATATGTAACAACGTTCTGGGGGATTAGGCTAGTAATGGGTGTGTGCTCTATATAAAGATCGTAAAATATTAGTAATAATTTTTAAAAGCGGTATTGGTAAGATAGGTATGTAATTTTCCAACAGTTTATGATTCAAAAGAGTTTAATCTTCGAATAATAGTTTATGTTGGATGAGGTTGTAGGTAGGTATAGTAGAGACAACAGCAGGTCAATAGTAACACTTGCAGTACGACTTCAACTCTTATGACGCAGATAATAAGAACGGTCTAAAATTGATCTCCTATAAACAACTAGATACCTACACAAAGGTCTTACTAAAACAATTTTAAAAACGTCCAAATAATGTCCAATAAAGCAAATGATTCATTCATCCGTTTGGACCACCTTTGCGCTCGGACATTTTTAGAAGGCAGACTGTGAATCTAGTTGTTTATAGGAGATCAATGGTTACACTTGATGTATTTTGATGTGTTTTATAAAAATAAAAATAAAATATAAAAATTTATGCAACATAATATAGCCGATTAAAACGAACAGACATAATTTCAAACCCTCGCATTATTCGACACTAGGTCTTATTTTGTTTGTTGATTTTCGGGTTTCGCTACGCCATCTAGTCCACCGTCGTTTTTACTTTTTAATTACTTCTTCGTCCACCTTGAGGCTAAGTAGTTATACTTATCATCGAGCCTTCCATGAGCCAACTAGCGCCGCCAATCTTAAAAAAATAATATCTTCCAATATAATAAATTTTATTAAAAAAGCTATTTACAAAATATTTATTACAATAAATACTATTTTTTAAATGCTTATTTATAACGTGATTCAATTTCGGTAAGCTGTAGTTCGCATAACTGCGAAAAACGGTCGTTTTTGGCACATTTGTGAACTACAACTTAGCTTGTCGCAATTATGCCATGTATTGTATATTGAAAAATAATATTCATCCTAATAAACATTTTGTAAATAGCTTTTTTAATAAAATTGATTAAATTGGAAGATATTATTTTTTCAAGATTGGCGGCGCTAGTTGGCTCATGGAAGGCTCTCGATCACGCACGCACGACTCATCCGTAAAGCAGCCTACCAAGCACCTGACCTATAAACCAAACATATTGCTAAGAAAATTAACCAGTTTTAAGTAACTATGTTTCAAATTCAATATAAGTAATCAGTAAGTAAAGCCAATAAGTAATAAGAAGTAACATAAGAGTTAGACCAATAATATTAATTCACAAGTCGCCGATAAGGTTGCACCAGGCACTTTATGTCTTAAGATAATGGTATTTGCCCTATAAAATATTAATAAATATAAAGGTATAGTAACCGTAAAAGCTATAACGAAAAACTGGCTACGCCGATAAGGACAGAAGATATATGAATCTTTCTCTCTCACGCTTACGATATCCATATTATGTTGTTCTTGTCACTCGAGAGCGAGACAGAAACCACACTCCGTCTATAGGCTTCTCTGTCTACGGACGTGACTAAAATTATACTAAAATGACAGCCAGAATAGCGATTTGGCTTTTCAAACTAAATTAAATTGATTGAATAGAAAAAAATCGTATAGTAACGTCAAATGCATTCAACTAATTTTAGTAGGTTTTACAGAATAAGAAAATGGTTTAGACTGTTCCAATTTTGAATTTTATTTTAGTTGCAAATTGGCAATTCAGAATTAGCACCACCAAGTCTTTTTCTCTCAAGTTCTCGGTAAAGCGGGCCCTAGCGTTTCCAATATTTATTTATTTATTCAATACATAACTGACTGGTTTACAGATATCACCAAAGCACCGAATCATTGGATACAATATAATAATAATTCTTACAATAATAGAAACGTAGGAAATATCGAAATATAAGGTATTCGACGAAATACAGTAGTTAAGGGCCTTCCATGAGCCAACTAGCGCCGCCAATCTTAAAAAATAATATTTTCCAAATTAATAATTTTTATTAAAAAAGCTATATACCTACACAATCGTTATTAGGATAAATACTATTTTTCAATATACAATACATCGCATAATTGCGACAAGCTAAGTAATAGTTCTCAAATGTGCCAAAAACGGCCGTTTTTCGCATTTATGTGAACTACTACTTAGCGAAATTGAATCATGGTATAAAAAATAGTATTTATCGTAATAAACAATGTGTACGGTGTAACACAGAGAAAGGTGTAAGTACAGGAGAGTTTTTAAGGTTGAGATTTTCTCAAAAACTACTTGACCTATTACAAAAACTCTTTCACTGTTTGATAGAGAAAAGTTAAAACTATGTAACTGTAAAAGAATTACCTAGTAAATTCGGTCCAGTAGTTTTTGAGAAAATCTCAACCTTATTGAGGCCCCCTGTATACTTATCTCTGTCTTCGACTGTAGGGGAGCGAGGGGCTTGTTGTAACATTTTTTAAAAACAATCATATATCTTGAGATATACTGGCTAAATTACCACTAACTAAACTTTGATCGGTACTCTAACCATTCTTTAATTAATTCTAATTGAAAAAATATCAAATCTATGTCTAATTTCTTCAGAATTAATTTTTTTTTTAAAAGAGGGAAGTGTTACATCTTACCCCGTGCTTGGGGCTTGTTGTAACATCTATTGGGGCATGTAGTAACAACAATAAAAAACGAGAATGTGACATTTTCAATCATTTATTATCTTCACATTTAGCTTTGTTTTCAACATGTCGTTAGGTATTTAACAAAAATATTGAGGTACTTCTATAAAATGAATCATCTATCAAATAATCAACTGAAACATACTTTTTCTATGAGTATTCAACACATGTTTTCTAAAACTTCAGCTGCAGCTAACTCGTATACCTCCTGGCTTTGTGTTCCCCGCTCTGTCTTTCTCTTATACAGACTCAATAAAAAAAAATAAGGTATAGGTATTGCATTTTCAATCACATACATACAGCAATATGGGGGCAAGTTGTAACATGTTACAACATACCCCAAGATTTTGTTACAACTAGCCCCAAGGCATAATTTTTAATATTTATAACGATAACTATTAAATCAACTTAGTAATCTCGAAAACTGTTACACCACATCGTACATAGATAAATTTAACATCAAATATAACACAGATAGTTCCAATTAGTCGATTATAATAAAGCCAATCGAAAGTTTACGAAAGCAAAATAATACATTAGCTGTCGACAACGGAGGGCTTGCACACACCCACTCAATACGCCACCTGGAGGAACTCTGGCTGTGATGACGTGACGTGGCGCGTTATAACGATAAGATTGAGTCAAAGAAATACGTTAATAAAGTTTAAATTCCTAGTGAAAAAGCCCTGTTACTACTTACCCCTGTTACATCTAGCCCCTTGCTCCCCTACATAGCTTTTTTATTAAAATTGATTATATAGTAAGATATTATTTTTTTAAGATTGGCGGCGCTAGTTGGCTCATGGAATAAGTCGGTTCTTGTATCGAATTTTGATGCCATAAAGAAGTCATCATAACTTCGGTCTCCCATTCATTCATTCATTTTGGAGCTATTCACATAGGTCTACATCGTGGGTACGGGGTCCATACAAAATTACCCATTGATCTTTAAGTTGTTCAGTCACCCTCCCTTCGGCTTCATATACCGTGCGCGAGGCGTAAGCTCAGGTTTACATTTGTGTGAGTGATAGCGGTACAAGAGGAAGTGCGGTGCGTGCGCGGCAGGGTGTATTTTGTTGCGTTTGTATTGGACGGGTCGCGCCTCAGGCCGAATATCACTCTACACTATCGTGTGCTCTCACACAAATGCAAACCTGAGCTTACGCCTCGCGCACTGTACCCTTTACGTGTTTAATTTCATGTCTTATTTTAATTTATCACGGTTATACCATTTCCTTGAGCCGAAAATCTTCAGAGCATTCACTCGAGATCGCTTACTCTCATTTTCGTGTTTGGAAAACGTTCCACATATCAAATTCTTAGTAATAAAGCCGAGATTGATGGATATGGGTCAATTCAACTCAAACGCGTATGTCTGAGCGCGGCCATAACAATTTTGACGTGAATTATACAGTAGTTGCCATTCAACTTTATTGTTCTGTGATTTGACTCCAGCTGTTTGAAATATTACCATTTAAATTGAACAATATACATTTCTTTGTATATTTTCATGGAAAATTATGCATATTCACGTAGCATTATTATGTGTCGAAATGTTTTCTCTGAAGTCGACTTACCTATATAAATACTTTTTTTTAACCTATAAATTGTCCCACTACTGGGCAAAGGTCTCCCCCCTCCTCTTCCATCCATCCCTGTCCTGAGCCTCTTCCAGCCACCCATCCCTGTATCTAACGATATCGTCTCTCCACCTACGCCGAGGTCTGCCCCGACGCCGGCAACCGTCCGATGGCACCCGTTCTGTGACAGTCCGGGCCCATAAATATATATATTATGAATACTTAGGAAACAAAAAGCCCCGACTGCCAAGTATTTAAACCGGTTTGATTAAATTTTTACAGCCTATGTCACTTCTACAATCAAGACGAATCGACACCTCATATGTTAAAATCCATCAAGCCGTTTAGGCTGTAGGACGTGCCAAAGAATTAGACATACCTACTTAACATACACTCGAAAAACACAACCCTCCTTCTTGCGCAGTCGGGTACAAATAAAATTACCTTTAAAAATTTAAGTATTTATCTACATAGTTGTATGTATTATATATAGTGATATATATTTATATACTTGCATTATATGTATATTTATATTATATATACATATATTTATTATTATTATTATATCTTTGATATATACCCATATGTATCAAGTAGCTTATATTATTGTGTACCTAATCATGTTTTGCTTGTGATTATAAGTACACCTATCTTCCTCGGTTCCTATATGATTCAGTTTTTGTTTGGGTCAGCTGGAAGAAATCTCTTAATAGAGATAAGTGCGCCCTTTGTGCAAATTCTATTTTCAGCCATATTTGTAAATTTGTGTGTACAATAAAGTGTTAAATTTAAATTTAAAACATGATCAAAATACGAGTACGTATAAGATAAATAGGTACAGGCACTAGAATTTAGACCAAAATATAAAATAATCATATACTATCGTTGCTAGGTTTTACTTATACTTACCGATATAATTCCGATTGTTTACGCGTAGTGACGTAAAATCTATTATTTATCATTACGCACCACAAATAGATTTAAAAACAACAAGCAAATAAATCGGGGTAATAATGTAATCTCATATTTAATCGGACAAAATCAACAAACAGTTATCAACTAATTGCATTCTAACAAGTGTAATGACAACGATAAGGGAAATATGTCGAAAATACGTTTTATCTTCCTAGATTTCCGATATCATGAGGATGTGGTAAGAAAAGTCAGTTATTGCAGTACTGACATAGTTCCCTTGACGTAGTTCAGTCGACAGCAAATCAATGGTAACACTTTTTACTTTTGACAGTTCTAATCGTACTGCAAGTGTTACCATTGATCTGCTGTCGACGGAGTATGTGAATATATGCGTCTCATCTTACATCTTACAAAGTCTTCGAAGTTCCGTGATTACTATATTGTCTAGATTTAGAGCTTGACCCTTGGATTTGTACCAACACCCGGAAATCAAATGTTAATAATAATGTATGGTGTTGTCTTCAGGTGCTGTGTGGGGCAGTGGCGGGCGCAGGCGATCTGATGGCGAATGTGAGCCGAGTGCACCGCTCGCCGGCATTTCACCATCCACACCGCGTGATGTGAGTATTGTGGGGTCTACAGGCGCGGGTCCGGGCAGGGTCGGGGCATCAACAGCGATATCATGACTAACCCTCATCCAATCAACTTCATATAACCTAACAGGAATGTTGCATTACATACGGTACATTTATTCGACCACTGCCATATAATTAGATGGCAGAATTGTAGCGGCCTCCTCGTGGTCAAACTGATTATAGAAGGAAATGTATCATTGTGTCTTATTTTAACCTACGCATAATACTACAGATTGTCTCAACTTCCCCATATCAATAGGACATAGATATTTTATGGTGACATAATAATATAGGGTTTTAGCAAGTCATCTTATCAGCTATGTTCACCAACTTGCAATTGATCTATTCTGCATCTATCGTAAAGTTCCTGCGCATCAATCTTTTTGACGTATCTGAATGTAGTCACAAGTCGCATCGCAAGGGTATTCAGCTGAGGAGAGATAAGGATTCGGAAGAACAAATTGACTATAATCAGATACGCCATTACAGATTGGCCAAACTAATTTGGGATACTAGAAAAGAGCTGTCCCCAAAAGTTGATAAAGATTAGAGGTTAGATCCGCGCCTGCAGTTTCTTCATTTGTCTCCAACAGTCTCCTCACCGTCTGATCAGAGCTTATCCACATTCCAGGACAGAGGAGGAGCTTGACGCAGCAGCGGCGTGGAAACGCTCTCACTGGCGCGAGATGCAAACAATTATGCGGCACGAGGGTAACCAACACAACGGCGTCGTCGAATGCTGTCCTTCGGTCCTCGAAATGGTCGTCAAGAAAGGTGGTCGCACAGCCAGCGGCCTCTACGTGGAACTATACGAGACAGATGACAACAAGCAACAGTTCTACGAGTTGTCGTGTGCCCCTGGCGTCGCCGACAAGCCTTGTCGCTTTGTCGACCCTCGGTTATACAACGATTCGAGGTGCGTTCAGAAATATTCGTATTCCTACGCGTTAGTGCGGTGTTCGGACTCAGCAATGCCGGACCGGGTGAGAAACGATGGGAACTTCCCTGTCCCTGGCTCCGGGGGTTGTTCCATGGACTATGTGCAAGTGCGAGCGGGGTGTGAGTGCCAAATAAACACTACTAAACATAAGAACTCTCATAGAAGACATAAACAAAAGAAGAGGAATAAACCGACAGAGAAGTACGGAGAGACTTGATTGTGGATGTGATCCAGTGGACTTTGAACAAATTGACGTGGAATCTTCACGGTTTAGTATTAAATTGTATTTTAAGTGAATATACGAAGCTGCTGCTAGGTTATGTAGGTATGTGGCTAACGTTGGGAGAACAATAAATGCCGTTTAATGGGCATCTTATTTAATTGACTTTAGCATCTGATAACGAATAACATTTCGTCAACGCAATTTTTTGGTAAATGCAGTCATTTCCACTATTATTTTCAGTTTTGTTCACATCAGATCCTTTGAAAAGGCCTTTCAGGTGCTAAGGTCTACAGTATTTAGAATGTTACCGATGCTAAGGACGAGAATCAGACTCAATTTTGAGCATGAGTTAAGGGTGATCTCGCTCTTACAACTGTCAAAATACAATGAAATTTGAAAACACTGAGCTTTACTACTACTAATAGTTTCAAGTTCAAGCTTAGATTAATAATACTATAGATGCAATGTCACTGGAAATGACTCAACCAAAATTGCACTAAAAATTCGGATAGTGCAATCTCGCTGTCAGCCGCCAAGGCCTTTTTAAGTTCTGTAAAGGTCTGCTCGAACCTAATTTTTGTACTATTTTTCGCCAATAATCTGACTTTAACACTTGCAGTACGAATTCAACTCTTATGACGCAGATAATAAGAAACGGTCCAAAGTGCACTTGATCTATTGTTAGCTGTACCTACAGTATATCAATACTCCTTTCGTGACTTCGCGAGAACGGCGATGTAAAGAGATTACAATTCGATGTTTTAGCGCATATTATGGCGTTCGTTTCCTTTTTAAAGCCAACATTTGACCTAAAAGTATTGTCATCATTTTTAGAACTTTAATGATTGAAAGGAAGGCAACATTTTATACCTATATATTATATAAACAACTAGATACACAGTCTGCCTTCTAAAAATGTCCGAGCGCAAAGAAGGTCCAAACGGATGAATCGACCCTTATTTGCCTTAATGGATTTTATTTGAACGTTAACAATGGACCCTTATTTGGACGTTTATTAAATTGTTTTAGTAAGTCCTTTGTGTATCTAGTTGTTTATAGGAGATCAATGTAGAGCACGCTAAAATTACAACCATTGCAAAACTATAGTATTCTTAATCAAAGGTTTCATTTCAATTGCCTATTTATTATGAGAATGTCGTCTATTTAATTACGCTTCATGTTGTTAGTATTGTGTAGATATCGATCTTAAAATTTCAATATTACAAGTGCCTTATAGTGCCTTATTAATATAATTAAAATCGCTATAACTTCCTAAATGTGAATTGTAATTCCAATTAAGTATTACAGTTTTTAAGTTTAAGGCAAATGCACACTGTCTCAGCCAGCATTTCTAAAGATATACCTAAGCTGAGTAACTAAGCACCAGTGGATGTGTACTCTACCTAATAAATGTTATAAGTAGCTTAAAATCTTGTAAAAGCACCTCAAGAGTTCCAGAACCGCGGAATAGTAATTAGGATTCTTTGTCAAAGTACGTCTGAAGAAGATCCAATTAAAAAATTAATGAATTAATTATTGATTATTACTAATAGATGATTTAGGTTTTATAAAATTTTGTCCGAATTATAAAAATAAAATTATAAAATCCCGCAAGATATTTTAAAATGAAATGGAGTAAGTGCTTCGTCATTATCAGCGTCGGGCGATACATGAGTTAGCGGTCGAGCACGATAGCCTCTGCTTCGGCTAAAAGAGTACTGAGAACTTCATCTGTTGGCGATATCTCTCTCATTGTCACTCTCAGTGTGGTTTTCACGCTTCCAATTTAATCAATTTTATTAAAATAGCTATGTGCCAATCTTACATGTATAATCGATACATAATAGGAAGCCCCTAATACTTTCTACCACCTATATGGCATGCAAATATAAAGTATATAATAAGGGCCTTCATAGAGTCAACTAGCGCCGCCAATCTTAAAAAAATAATATCTTCCAATATAATAAATTTTATTAAAAAAGCTATTTACGAAATGTTTATTACGATAAATACTATTTTTGAAAAACGGCCGTTTTTGGCCCATTTGAGAACTACAACTTAGCTTGTCGCAATTATGCCATGTATTGTATATTGAAAAATAGTATTCATCCTAATAAACATTTTGTAAATAGCTTTTTTAATAAAATTGATTCAATTGGAAGATATTATTTTTTCAAGATTGGCGGCGCTAGTTGGCTCATGGAAGGCCCTCTAATTGAAATTTCATATCACAGCTGTAAAGCAGTTTCTACAAATAAATATATTTGAATTTTAAACTAAGTACCTATTTTCTTTGACGCTGCATTTTTTTTAAATAAATGGGTAAATGCTGGTTGAAACAGAAACTGTGCGTAACACGTATTTTGTAATAGTTACCGAAGTGATCGAGATAGCTTGTATGTTCGAATGACTTCACTGCGTCCTTCATTCAGGTTCACAAATACCGTCCGACTTCAGTAAGTAAAGAACTCTACAAAATTTGATTAATCCATATTTATACGTAAGAACTGGTGAGACTGGCCCACAAGTTCAAAGTCGCTCAGCGAGCTATGGAAAGAGCTATGCTTGGCATTTCTCTGTTAGAATAAGAAACGAGTATATCCGCCAGAAGACAAACGTGGTTGACATTGCTCATAGAATCAGTAAACTGAAGTGTCAGTGGGCTGGTCACATCTGTCGTAGAACCGATAACCGATGGGGTAGACGAGTTCTCTAATAGAGGCCACGAACGGGTAAACGTAGTGTGGGACGCCCCCCGACCAGGAGGGATGACCTTCGCTAGATGGCTGGCAGGGACTGGATGCAGAGGGCCGAGAGTAGGGTTGGGTTAATAAAAGGCGCCGTCTCGGGTCGTCTCGTCGAAAGGTTCCCATCACACTGGCCGCGTTACTGCGCTGGTATTAGGGATATACTTTGGACGAGATACGACCCAGAGCGGGGGCACTACTACTGTCCCTTAAACGGCGACTCAAATCCGGAACAAACTTCAGAGTATCGAACAGTTTTGATTGAATTAGAAGTTATATGGTTGTCAAATGCAAGAGTGAGATAGAAGATGCCCCGCAGCGGCGGAGTGAAGAGCACAACGCAACGCAGTGCCTCAATATTCGTGTTTTTACGAATTTTGGTAGGGAAATAAAAATACGCCAACAAACATCCGATTTTTTTTAAACGAGCTCTCGTATTTATCGTACCCTACATTTTGATATATATTTTGTATGAGTAACTATTTCGGTTTAGATATAATTTTCATTTTAAAAGACATGGAAGGGGTATGTTTGCGATTTTTTTCTACCGAGCGAAGTTTGTCCAATCGTGTTTAGGTATTCATCAGTCCCTAAATATCACCCCAAGATTAATTTAACTAGTTAATGCCGTAGCCTTCATAGAAAAACTGTAAATCCGCGCATACGAAGCCTTAATAAATATCTACAGTTGGCCAAAATATCCTCCCCATCTTGAACGACAATACGACCTAATAACATGGGATTTTTTTTAATATTCTTTACTTACTGATATTTCTACTGGTATATAATTTTAAGGCTAGGTTCAATTACAATAATACAGACTGTGATTTTCTATTACATCATTAAGGGTCGCCCACACGTAGTGAGGTCTAGCTGAAGTCGTTCCACTGATTTAATGCTCTCTTCCCCTTTATATTTAAGAATATTTATTCAAAGTTAACATTTTAGAATTTTTTGTTATTATTTTGTAACAGTACTTACTTTAGGCATAAGTGCGTCGAGTCAAAGATCTGTATTATTTTCTATTTTGTAATACTTTTACTGTATTTAAAATTTAGTTATATTAAGGATTAATTTCTTTCTATTTATGCTGTTTAAATACGAGGTACTCTGAATGTTCAGTATGAATAGGTAATTATAGTTACGTAATAAATCGCTTTCATAAGAAAAATATTTTAAATGTAAATAAAGCAATAGTATTTGTGGACTGAGATTATTTTGCGCATTTATATAGAAAACATTGATCTCCTATAAACAACTAGATACACAGTCTGCCTTCTAAAAATGTCCGAGCGCAAAGAAGATCCAAACGGATGAATGGTCATTTGCTTTATTGGACATTATTTGGACGTTAACAATGGACCCTTACTTGGACGTTTTTTAAATTGTTTTAGTAAGACCTTTGTGTATCTAGTTGTTTATAGGAGATCAGTGGTATTTTTTTTTAAATTACAATGATGAGTTTCAAAGTGACATTTCAAAGAAAAAAAACTAGAATAGCTATTCAAGTTGATGTTGATGGCGCGGCAGGTAGTCGCTAAAATTACACAGGGACCATGAAAGAAACATTGTTAATATCAGTCGAATAATTTCTTTTTTGGTTTGAGTAATTTTAATCCGTACAATTTAATAATTTTAATACCACACAAAAATAGACATTTAATTTATAAACAAGGTTAGCCCGTGCATTGATGCTCTTTAATTTTGAGGTGCGAAGTCGAGAAATCAGTGCCATCTACCCGAGTTATCGGTACTATTCTTGTTTCTTAAATGTCACTTTGTAAACCCCTCATTAGATACTTCAGGCAACATCGTCACATTATACTGATAGCGCCATCTGTTATCGAGTAGATATATTAAATTGCTTAATTGAACCTATTTTAAAACGTCAGTGCCTTATAAACTCATTCAGTCAGCCACAACCACAGTGCCATGTTTTAAACTATAATTTAAGCAGATTTACGAATTTACTGTAATAAAACCATTACCTATTGAAAAGTGTTCGCTTATTCAATGTGCCTTAATAATCCGTACCTACACGATGTCACAAAGCATTGATATAACCCATCTGTGGGGTGACCGCGACTTCCAATCGTAATCGTTATCGCTTTCAATTTGACACATAGACGCTAATAGCACCACGCTATACATTACTGCTATGTTTTGCAAGTTTTAACAAACTACAACGAAACGCAGCACTGTATATCGTTCAAGTGTCAAAATGAAAACGATAACCATAACGATTGAAGTCGCGGTCACCCCCTTACCGAATATAAATTCAGTAATCCGAATGATTTATAAATTAACTTACCTATACTTAAATATTGGTGGTAAGTCTGATGTGCGTTTTTTAAAACTAATATAACTTTGACAGGTCTACAAATGTGCCTCTCTTTCATACGCCAAAGTTACAAAAAGGATGGCGCTACTTATAGAACTATCAAAGTTGGCTTAAGGCGCTATATGATTGTCAAAAGCAAGAGTGAGACAGAAGATGCCCCCGGCGGCGGGGTGCAGAGCACGGCGCAGTGCCTCAGTATTCGTATTATTATGAATTTGGGAGGGGACTAAAAATACGTTAACAAAAATCAGATTTGTTTAAACAAGCTCTCGTATTTATAATACCCTACATTTTGATATATATTTTATATGAATAACTCTTTCGGTTTAGATATAATTTTCATTTTAAAAGACATGGAAAGGGTATGTTTGCGATTTTTTTCTATCAAGCGAAATTTGTCCAATCATGTATCGGTATTCAACAGTCTCTAAATAGACACCCCAAGATTGCTACACTTATATTTTTTTCAGACGTTTAATTTTAGTAATTAGTGCCGTAGCCTTCGCAGAAAAACTGAAAATTCGCGCATACGAAGCCTTAATTTATAAATCATTGGGGAAAATTAAACAGAGTAAGATTACAATCTGGATATCCTGCACTAATTACCTACCAGGGCTAGTTGGCCAGTATATTAATTTATATCAAAAGTTTAATAATTCAGTACAAGATTGGCCTAATCAACCGTCACTATGAAATAAACTGAACATTACCTGTGTTTCATTTTGAAAAAACCCAACATTTCATTAGAAGTATTTTATTAATAAACCTACCTACCTAAAATAACTAGATAGGTATCTAGAATTCTGAACAATACCTAATATTTCTATTATTCAGTGGCCACACCACAATATTTGTTGAAATCAGAAACGCAATCTTAAATTAAATAAAAACCTTAAACAGAAAAGTTGTTTTATTGTCAATCTTGTCACACAATTTATAAATGAGAAAATAACAATTATTCTAAACTAATTATATACTTAAATCTTAATTATGTCAAATTCGTTGGAAAATATCTACGTATCAAATCGCTGATACACTCACTTAGTCTAATAACAAGGTACTTAGGTACATACTCAATTTTATCTAAGCCCCATCATGATCTGAAAGAATGAACATAACATAAAGATAGTATTTGAATAGGATTACTATCATACAGGTACGGACGAAGACAAAGAAAGGTGTACAGGAGACTTTTTAAGGTTGAGATTTTCTCAACTACTTGACCAATTGTAAAAATTCTTACACTGTTAGATAGGTAAAAGTTAAAACTATGTAACTATAAAAGAATTAAGTATTAAAATCGGTCAAGTAGTTCTTGAGAAAATATAAACTATATTGGGACTCCCTGTATACTTATCTCTGTCTTCGACTGTGCCCTATATTATAGGTACACAACCAATAGCAATATCACAAAATACTTAGTCATATAACTAAGTTAAGAAAGGTAATAGTCAACAGCACATCAACTGTGTATCACTCGGGTTTGTGTAGGTTGATTGATATATACTTGAGTTAAAATTAATGCTCAAATTTGACATGGATTCAAACTTTTAAATGAGATATCACCAAAAGTTTTGAACTGACAACGCCATCTATGGTCGAATAGCAAAACTTCCAACTTAATTTTGTTACTGCGCAGTTGTAAGCACAAGTCGATAGATGTCGTAATGTAACTGAGTTTTAGATTACAGCCTACTTGTACAGCCTACCTACAGGAATGCGCCTGATATGAAAATAAAAAAATCTGTTACGTGTGTAATCTACCAATCCGCAATCCATTGACCTATGGAAATCCCCGGTGTCAGACATGTGCGCAAAACTTTTCATATATGTTCGGCTCGTATTCGATGGTCATTGACGGTTTTTTATGAATTCGTAGTTACAGATTCTGTACAAAGCTTTCAACGGTATAAAACTTTGCAAAGATACTCACATGTCTGGCGCCGACTTTAGAGGGGCGTGGATTTATGTGTTGTGGCTAGAAATGACGTTATTTTGTGTTTAATATCACGTTAAATTATGTGGTGAATTTATTGGATGATTTGTGCAAGATCTGAACGTTTGAGCTAGAGTCAAGAGTGGGACTCTAGCAGCTCTAGACTTCAAGAGCTTGGGGTTGAACGTGACTGTCGAGCTGCTTCGTCCAGAGTGACAACGCTACGGCGACTCCTCTGGAGGAAGAGAGAAGACTATGATAATCTCGATATTCTGTAACAGTACATTGGCAAATGACAAACTGTGGAGTCCATTAATAAATAAACAAAACTAAGTAGTATGTTACTAACCAAGATATCTGGTAGTGAGGTACATGACCGCGAACCCGACGCAGACTGCCGTGAGCTGCGCCAGCCCCGCGCCGCGCCTACGCTCGTGCCAGCGCGCGCGCTCGCGGGGAAGAACCTCACTTACAGTCACGTACAGCAGTGTACCGGCAGCCAACGCCTGTAATGAGAGTGTGGAGATTTATGGCAAAGATTCATTGATAATTTTGACAAACATGCACCAAAGGGGGTCGTGGCTTAGGTACAGAACTCGTCCAACGTCACGAATACAGAGATAATTAAGTATACAGGGGTATAAGGTTAAGATTTTCTCAAAAACTACTGGACCGAATTTAATAATTATTTTACAGTTACATAGTTTTAACTTTTATCTACCAAACAGTGAAATAATTTTTGCAATAGGTCAAGTAGTTTTTGAGAAAATGTCAACCTTAAAAACTGTCCTGTACACCTTTATCTGTGTTCCACCGTACCATATGTAGGTACCCTTTAGAAAAACATGGTACAATTCTGGTACAACCTTACCCTGTACCTCGTCTTGTGGTGACAGAGGTCCTTAGGCGTTAGCGAACGAGTGAGAGACAGAACCACGACGAAATGACAGAGTGAAGTAGACTGTTCCGCCTCCGCGTCAAGCAGCTACCTAAAACCTTGTCCAGATGAGGCCTTAACGCGCGAGTCGAGTCGCGTCAATCATATTTCAGCCGTTATGCCAATGACAATAAGCGTAAATACCGCTTCATCTGGACAAAGAGGCGCTGCAGCGCTTGCAGTCAGACTATACCTGCATAATAGGCACAGCAACGGAATCCTTAAGCGCTGTGACCGTGTCTAGAACAGGCCCACGCTAACCACGCACACGCGGCCCAGCCCATGCTGCTGGCGTACAGCTCGGCACCCAGACTGAGCCCCACCACGTACTTGTGGGAGGCGACAGGCATGTGACAAACTTATAGCATTAATCAGCGACCTCAGCGTATCATTTTAGAAATATTGTCTTTAGAAAATAAATAACCAAACGAGCACTGCACCTCGTCTTGGGTTGTGGCAGACGTCCGAAGGCGTTAGCGAAAGAGTGCAAAATAGAGCCGCATCGAAATGACAGAGCAAACGCTGTATAGCGCCTTGGTTGGCAACAGATTTCCGGGGCGATGGCCAGACAGAGCCACGTCGAATTGACAGGGTAGAGGATTGTTCCGCTTCCGCGCTGAAGCGTGGTGAACCACACAGCTAACTAATAAAAAGTACCTACAGCACTTGCATCAGTCAGACTATACCTGCATAATAGGCACAGCAACGGAATCCTTAAGCGCTGTGACCGTGTCTAGCCCTGCGCCCGCGCCGATGCCCGCCACCGAGCCCGCGCTGAACAGGCCCACGCTGACGATGTGCGCGCACACGCGGCCCGGGCTGCTGGCGCACAGCTCGGCGCCCAGACAGAAGCCCACCACGTACTTGTGGGAGGCGACAGCGGCTAGTAGCAGAAGCACCTGGAGATTAGAATGGGGAACAATTATACGGCTAGATAGACGAGTGTAGTGAATTATTTAGTTTCGTAATGGACTCGACTGATCATAATTTTGCTAATTGTAGCAATTATTAGTCGCCTCCATTGATCTCCGCAAAGAAAGCGCAAAGAAGGTCCAAACGGATGAATGGACCCTCATTTGCTTTATTGGACAAAACTAAAAAACTTGTTAAAACTTGCAAAAACATAGCAGTAATGTATAGCGTTCGTGTGTCAAATTGAAAGCGATTGCGATAACGATGGAAGTCGCGGTCACCCCCCTGGTCCTTAATGATTTTTTCTATCTTTCTTCTCTCTTAAAGAATTAGGTCACTTAAAGGAACAAGAAAAATCAGGTTTCGATTACTAACCCGGTTTATAACATCCACATACGTGCGTTATTTATTTTATTAAAGCGTTGGCCAGCAAGTAGGTAGCCTATTTATTGCATTTATCGTCACGTTATGTCCTTCGTAGTTACTTTTACGTACAATGTGCATTGATAAGGATACCTACTGATTGCTTTGATTCCTGATAATAATTTATTTTAATCTATCATTTATTTGTTATGTGATTTTATTTTATTATATTACAGTTTAGGTACGGACAATAGCAGATCTATGGTAACACGTAGGTACAATACGCTTTTAAATCTTACGACGCAGATAATAAGAACGGTTCAAATTGTTACACTTGATCTGCTGTTAGCGTATATGTGTTCGGCTGAGATTCGACTGGAGGAACAGAAAGTACCTTCTAGGTTTTGGTTTTCTTGCATTTTCATACAAATATGCCAGAAAATGCGACATAAACAGCGATATCTTTTAATTGCGTTGACGTAGAAGTTTGATTTTTTTGACGGCTGCATGAGTTTGCAGACCCGAATATTTGGTCCTATAAGGGTTCCTATAAGGGTTCCTTTTGAGGCACGGTACCTACCCTAAAAAAGGCCACACGGCTAGCCCCCCAGTGCCTACAGTACATTGAATCAGAATCCTTAGGTATAAGTACTTTTATATCCGGGTAATAAAGACCCGGATACTTTTAAATATATAATTTTAAACAAAGAAACATTATCCATCATTCAAAATACATAATAATATCTTGATGACCTACATTCTGCTGATTAAATACACAAGTGACGTTCTTGAGATTACCGTTGTAACACGATAACAGACTATAACGAACGTTTAACGCCGTTATAAGCCGTTATCTATGAGCACCAAATAAAATATTTAAATGAGTAAATAAAGTAACATCTTGCTATCTATAGGTGGAGATTTGTAATTAGCTTCTAGACATTATTAAGTAACCTAAAGTTATTGTAGCTGTAAATCTTCCTTAAAATAAATAAATTTATCTGCTGTTGTCCGTTCCGTACATATTACACGAGACTGAGATTTTGTTATTGACCGATTGAAAAAATAATCACCAATACATAGGTAATAAAAATCGGTCAATTACTTTTTGAGAAAATCTCAACTAAGATTCCTGTACTTATTCTTTTAGACACATCCACAACAAGGATACACTCACCTGAGAAGCGGTTTCTTGCAACCCTATAGCCAGTCCTTCCAGGAAGCTATGTACAAACAGCGCACACAGTAACCCAACGATTCCAGAAGAACTCTTATTGCAGGGCTCCGTATGACTCACATGACACATCATAGGGTTGTCAGCATCACCACAACACTTATCCTGCATCTCACCATCCCTTGTATTAGACCTGATCAATCCAGCCCTCTCTAAACTCCCGTAGTTCCTTTGAGCAACCCTAGCGTGATGATGACCTTCTCCACCTCCGTAAAAGAAGTGAACTATCTCGTCAACCAAGTAAACCAAGAAAAATCCAACGCATAGCATGAGTTCTGAATATTCTGGCAACTGTTCTCTTGCTTCTGGCAGCATATGGATTAGGGATGTCGATAGAAGCACGCCGGCTCCGAAGCAGAGGAGCGAGGATATCAATAAGGGGTGCCGTTGTCTTGTTCCGTCGGAGAAGCAAGCTGGTATCATTCCAGTTATGAAGCTTCCAAGCCCTAGGGCCAGCATTGATATTGCTTTTGCTGTGGTGGCGTCCATTTTGTTTTGAGGGTATTTCGTTCGTCAAATTGTCTTTACTTATAAGTAAGTAGGTTTTGTAAATTATAAACCACTGGTTTATTAGGATGATTGGTCAATTGTCGTACACTTAAAAACATAAACCACACAATTAATTTCTGTAGATTTATGAAACTAATTCACTGTTGAACTTAGTCTTAGGTTACCTATCTTAACAAACAATAACTCTTATTTAAGTAAGCCATGACCCTCACAATTTAACTTCTCAATATAATTAATGTAGGTTCATGAAATAATTTTATTATACTGTGTTCTTAGAAATTATCAATATTCTTAAGTAAAAGGTACTTTAACAAAATGGTCGTTTCCGAAATTTGGGTAGAATGTAGGTAAGACCATTACCTATCTATATTTTACTGCTAGATATATCAAAATATAGGTACAGACGAAGACAGAGATAAGTAGCCTCAATAAGGTTGAGATTTTCTGAAAAACTACTGGACCGAATTTAATAATTATTTTACAGTTACATAGTTTTCACGTTTTTCACTAGATGAAGTGAGTGTTCGTTCCTGGTCCCGCCGGACTACAACTCGGGTCCAACAGAATACCAGCGTTGCCGGCATCCTGTCGACAACATCATGCTGAGTTGAGGCCCTGACCGCAACGGCAGCACAACCGCTTTTTTTGGTGTGTTATTTTGTTAGCCACTATAATGTACTACAATGTCTTGCTGTTGCGAAATAAACGGATTACTTACTTACTTTTTTACTTAGGTACTTTTATCTATCAAACAGTGAAAGAATTTTTGCAATAGGTCAAGTAGTTTTTGAGAAAATCTCAACATTAAAAACTCACCTGTACACCTTTCTCTGTGTTCCACCGTACACCTAAGATAATTGAGAAAAATTCTATGATAAAGATAAATACTTACATTTTTATTGTATAAGTTAAATTGTGAAATAAGTAGAATGAATTCACTTTACGATTTATAAATAAGTAACCCAAGTTACTAAAATCCAACAGTTAAATTCTCAATTCCTCCGAACCTTCAACACTCCAACGAAACTTTATCTAAAATAACCACATGAGAATAGAACATCACTATTCACTTTATCAATACAAATATTTACCAAACTATTTACTCAATACTTTATCAATACCACTATCAGTCACACGTTACATGTTTTATACTATATATTTGTTTCCTATCATATTTAAATTAAATTCTACGAAAACGTACGCACTTGGTGAGATACTGAAATAAAATGAATCATACCATCTGAATATACCCCCAGAAATGTATTTTAATGTAACTTATCTACGATCGACTAGATACCGTAAGTCAAGGACCGATTACTCATATTCTAATAACACCTGGAAAGATAACAGCGGTACAATTTGTTAGTTGGTGTAATAACCATCCTAGAAAGAGCTATTGAGTTTAAGTTTTTTAAAATAAATCTGTAATAATGGAGAGGTCAATTTAAAGAAGTTAATTGTTTATGTTGACCGTTCTCGTACAGTCGACAGCACACTCGGGCACTCTACGCCATGCTATTACGGCCTAATTTGCAATGGTTTTGTAGGTTGATTTACTGCAAATCACTAAAAATACCACGGCAACTATTTAATTAGAATTTTCACAAAAAAGTAGCTAATGGCGTTTGGCGCGATTTTCAAGAAATCCCCGTATTGAAAATACTCCAAAAAAATGTTGTGACATTTGACAGAAAATAAGTCACAAAAATCACCAAGTATCTTTGTTATTATATTTTGAATGAAAAATCATCATAGAAATGAACGAATTACTTCAAAAACACGGCTGCTCCAATGTCTTCACTATACCAGAGGGTTTGCGGGAACTTATGGCGGACATTTCTCGCGAGGTAAGTAAAGTAATCAGAAGAACAGCCTGTCGTTCTTAAATAGAGGCCGTAGGACACTCAGATGGTTGGGTGACCTGTGCAAGGTGGCTGGCAGGGACTGTGCAGCCCAAATCAAGTGTCTTATTTTGTCTAATTACCTGTTGTGATGTAACATTGAAGGAACTGATTAATCGAACCTAGATATCGTTCTTACAAAGGCTGTACAAATAAGCATTTTATCCATATTATTGTAAACTTGCATTTTCATTTCGAAGATTTAGATTAGGTTACCCATAACAACAAATAACTTCTAGTCACAGATTATAGATCAAAATTAGACTTTTTTACTTTATTATTTATTTATAATAATTAAAATAATCAATTGGGTAAGTAAATAAAATATTATAAAAGGTACACGTCGTCGTGCAGCTCCCCTCCACAGGGCATCGTGCCGAGGACGCTGGCTGCATTACCTCTCTGTATGGCCAGGCTAAGCCTTTGCGAGAGGTAAGCGCCAGACCTCAGGTCGCCGGAGGCGTGGATCAGCCTGGTCGAGATTTCATGCACTATTTTTTTGGTGTCAGAGGGCCACGGGCCCATCGTTTCCACGGCAAGCGCCGCAAACTCATGGTGGTCAGGTGACAAACATGAGTATTTGCGGCGCTTGAGGGTCTGGGCATCTTCGGCGGCTGCGCCGGCCCGAACGGATGTGCCCTGGACATGGGACGGAGCCAGCGTGTCAACGCACGTGGCATCCCACACTAGCGTCTGTCCCATGCTCCAGAGCACCAGAGTGGCGCCGTCCGGCCTTTTGCCGTCATCCCTAGACAGGCCCTGTGGTTCCAGAATCGCTGGTATTTATTTATTGCTTATTACTTTCACAGCCTTATTTTCGTCTTCTACATCTATATTTACTACTCATCTCACATGATACTCCAATTATGTCACCAGTTTGTCAAACCTATGGGTAAACTTTTTCGGCAGGTTCTCCGAGAGCAACCGACAAAAATATTCGACTTCATAGCAAACTATTTATCCGCTCTGCTCATCACTCGTGAGCACGGACTCTTGGCTGTGAAGATCCTGGACGACTTGTGTGACTGCAGACCCTCAGTGTCTGAACACCTGATGCATCTGGGACTAGACAAACATGACGCTAAGACCCTGTCACAGGTCATTAAGGAGGAAATTGAAGAGGTGGAGCCTGCTACTGGGAGAGGTTTTGAATATTCATCATATTGTCCTGAATGTAGGAAGTAATCTTGAAGAGTAGTAGTACAATGACCAGAATGTACATAGAGGGAATGTTTATGGAAGCGGCAGAGGTAGATTGAGGAGGACGTCAGCGACCAAATTGGTGATGTTTTAAACTAGGTCAACAGGAAGTACACTATAGGTTTTGATTCTCTTGCGTTTTCATACCAATATGCGAGGAAATGCGACATAAACTGTCATGTATTTTGATGCGTAGCCGTAGAAGCATGAGATTGCAGACCTGAGAATTATTGTTTTCAACTTGATACCTACGTCCACGCGTTTCTGAGAAAAACGTATAGACAGACAGACAGACAGACAGACGGATGGACAGACAGACAACAAAGTGATCCTATAAGAATTACTTTTTTCCTCTTGAGTTACGGAACCCCAAAAATACATTGAGGCACAGACCACTTACCCCATAGACATGAAATCGGTTCAAATTTGCAAGCGAAAAATTCTGTCAAGCGATAGGCGCAATTAGACGAAGCGGGGGGCAGAAATGGGCGCCCCCCTGTTACAGATCTATGGGGTAAGTGGTCTGTGGTTATGGCAAACAAATCAAACTTAAGGTATTTCAGAGATAGTAAAAGAAATGGAAATAGTGAAAAAGATACTGAACATAATGCCTGCTCTGGACGAGGAGGCTACGGCGAAGGTCTGCCAGATCGCTAGGAACGCATACCGTGATTATTCGTATAGAAAGAAGATTCTGGAGAAGGTAGGTGGCTTCTTATGATGTCATCTTCCTGAGGTTATTAGATGGCACTCTCTATAATGTCTGCCCTCACGGAATAGATTATCATCATCAGTCTATTTATATTGCCCCACTGCTCGGGCACAGACCTTCCCTTACATTGAGGGAGCTGGGCCATGATCCACCACGCGGGCCCAGTGCGGATTGGCGGATTTCACATGCCTTAGATTTTTTTTCTTCTACGGCATGCAGGTTTCATCACGATGTTTTTCCTTCACAGTTTTGAGAGCACTCGGTAAATGTACATAAGTTTTTCCGTCGAAAAAACCGAGGATAACTCATTGGTACATGGCTGCCCTGGCTGGGAATCGAACCTAGGACCTCCGTATCGCAAGTCCATTGACCCAACCACTGAGCCACCGACCTCCTTTACGGAATATGTACCTACAATTTGCCGTATCGATCGGCGTAAGTTCATAAGCCATGTTAGATATTATAACTTTTAAACTATTGCGTCACAAATTATGAGACTCCGTCACTAATTCCAGCATAAGCGGTACATCCGTCCAGGATAGGCCTCGAGAATCTGGGAGTTCGTCTGCGCCATTCTGACGCTAATTAATCTTCTTCGCAGCCTTTTTCTGCCCTGAATTGGAGTCTGATAGTTCTTATCATTTAACGTTCAGTATAGAACAGATTCAGAACGACCTATGCTTTCTTCTATTTCGTATGTGTGTATTGACGGGGTTTTCCTAATCGTTATATCAACAATGACCAGTGGAGAAACGTAAATATCACAAATAAATGTATTGTTTTTTTTTTAAATTATCTACATTCATCAGTATTTCACAGAGACTGAAAACGGACCCTGAAGAGCCTTGGGAGATTGCTGCCTGTCACACTCTGGAAATTTATAAAAGCACAAAACCTTCGTTCTCGGAATTGACCAGAGCCGCTCAGAAAATTCAGGTACCTACTTTAAAGACTTGGACATCTATAATTAGATCTAGAATCCAAGCCTGAAGGTTATTAACACGTTCACAGTCCCAGTACCAAAACTGTTTTGATTTCCTTGTAAATCCCGTCTATTATTTCAATCTCTATTCAAGTCGAAATACATCTTTATTATGTGAGCACTTCAACACTGAGTGGAGCACTCTTCTGAAGACAATAGGACGTGAATGGACAGCAGCATCCAACAAGGACATCGTATTTACTTACTTACCATCAAAAAAAATACCCTTAGTGCGGATCTGGTAGGCACATACTTTTTTCATCGTGCCACATATGTGAGACACGGGTTTGTGAAGCTAGTTCGTCATGCTCCATACATGTGTCACTGGACTTTAAGTAAGGAAATAACTGTTCCATAGCTATGGTGATGATGTCCTCCGAGACGTGTCCGTCGATGGCGACCCCTGTCATCTCCTGGAGTGTGCCCGGATGTGACTTGCGAAGCCTAACTTGGTCTTGAAGACTCTGTTACACGTTGCGCAGTAGAGTTCCCCGCTTGCGTTATATGTGTAGTTATAGATTGGTTTCGCGCGAGTCTTCCGTATGTGACGCTTAGCGTCCAGATCTTGTTGCCTGTGCCGTGGACGCTGCCGAGGCCAGCTGAAAACCAGCGCTGTGGCCCCGCTACAGCACATGCTGAGCTGGTCTTTTTTGACGTTACATGCCGCACCATATACTGTCTCTAAGTGTTCATTGTATTAGTGTTTTTGTGTTTCGTTTATTTATTCACTGTATGCTGTATGTTACTATTTTATTGTGGCGTCAAATAAATGCATTTTCTTTCTTCTTTCTTTCTTGTAAGCGGGCGCTTTCAAATTGTTCAGTGCCTTTTTTAATGCCATATCTATAAAGAGGTGTCGGCCATATACCAGTGATATTTTCTCGGGTCTACCTACTTGAGAACCTGTGAAAGAAACTTGCACACACGCAATGATGATGAGTGTGTGTGAAATTGGAATGCGCAGTCCTAGTGCGTGAATTTCAAACATCAAAGTCGTCTGTCATCCGATGTATGGAATTCTCGCACTACGGCTGTACACGGACCCATCTGACGATTTAAATCTGTGAATGCATCCATAACAGGCTGCATACCGAGGCTATCACGTCCGAAGACACATGTTACGCCACCTAAAGCCTGATGCCAAGAAACAGAAGCCGAAGGTTGAGCTACCAGGACCACCCATCGACATCGCTGGATCGAGGGAGATTGAGCTGGGGCCGGTTTTGGTAAGGACATTAGAACGACAGATAAGAAACGATATTTAATTTTATTAGCCTGTGTTGTCCCTCTGTGCCTCTGAAACACGTTAAGCAGGTGGTCCCGGTTGTTGTCGGTCGGCAGCAGTCATTAGGCCACGTCAGAGATCTACGACGGCCTGAATATTTATTTTATTTATTTATAAACTCACACCTGATTCCCATAGGGGTAGGCAGAGACGATGGACTTCCATCTGCTGCGATCCTGGCACACAACCCTTGCCTCCTCCACATTCATCAATCTCTTCATGCATGCACGTCGGTTTGTAGTAGACAGCTTGAATAACTCTGACAAATATGTTTGACTTGTCACTAAACCACACGAGAAAAAAACTCCCGAGTTCAGTAGTGGGACTCTTTTGAATCAGGTCAAAACTGCAGATCTTGCACTGCACATAATTCTTCGATAATTTCAACATGTCGACCTTCGCGAACATTTCTGATCAATTTAAAGTAAACACACGTAATAACCACTTTAGACAATAATAATTTTGCAACCGTCGTTTCCTGCCATTTTCAAAATACCCCATTTGTACCCTAGTGTCGGAAGAAGGTAATATTCTTGAAGGCAATGTCCTACGTCTGAGGACTGATACGGGCTTAGGACGTCAATGATCAACATATGTAGATCTTCTAGTCACCAAAAGTCGGGATTTTATTTTTCCAGAGCATAACGCCCAGAGAAGACAACGTCGAGGCCATGTTCACTCACCACACCGGCGACCAGCTCGGCCTTAAGTACGACCCAGCGAAGACCATTACGCATGTCCAGAACTTCCAAATGACGACCGATACGAACACATTCCCCTTAACTCCTCGCGACACCAGGACGCCGAGCCGAAAGTCGTCCATCAAGATGCAAACCCAGTTCCCAAAGAGTTCGTATACTGTACAATTTCAGTTCTTTACAATGTGTCATGAAATGCTCTGCACACACGGAATACTCTTATAGGCATGAAATTCTTCTTTCTTTCTTCTTTAATTCTTTAATATACACAAAGTTGATTACAATACAATACATGGAATAAGATATACATACGGTGTGCTTAACTCTAGATTAGAGTTCTCTACCAGCAAACCAGTGTGAGAGAGAGATGAGATCTGGAGCAGGCAGAACATGTGCACACAAAATAATGTTTCTTCGTGTGGTTTAGTGACCAAACCTATTTGTCAGAGTTATTCAGGCCGCCCATAGGCCTCTGACGTGGCCTAACGACTGCTGCCGAGCGACAGCAACCGAGACCAACTGCTTAACATGCTTTCCGAGGCACGAAGGGGCTCAGATGAAAGTGTCACTAGCTAGCGGTAACCCATCCAGGTACTGGCTTCGCCCAGCGTTGCTTAACTTGTACGATCGTTTTCAACGTGTACTCGCGACTAGACTACGAGCCCCTCCTAGGCTCCTACGAGGACTACAAGGCATGAAAAAGGACAGTATCATAGCCTAGCTGTGATTTCGAGTTCGAACGACAGAGACACACAGGTGACTTGTCGTGTTCCGGCGTGATGTCTGGAAAAGCCATCGGGAGAACGGGTCTGGCAATTCGTCCAACTGCCGTTCTCCTGGCCCGCGTGCACCCTCTTCGGCCTTATCCTCGCTTACCATGTGTGTTTGAGGCCAAACGCATTTAGTTTAATTGTTCTGCGACGGCCGATCGCTAGTGCTATCCCTTGCTAAGCCTTAAGGCATAGAATACTAAATATTAAATATACTGCTCAAGGTCTGTTCAACCCTACACTTTGTCCTAGTTGCTCGTGAGAGCATGATGGTATCCTCAATGGTTAGCATGCAAACTACAAGCCCGATGCCGTTTCAAGAACACCGCTATTCGACTGCTCCAACGAAAATGCCAGGTCTGACAGAAGATGAAATGTACGTTGCATCTGAAGTGCCCAAGATTTCTTTCGCCCAGGTACGTTATTCTTAGAAGCTTGATCCATACATAAACTGCCTGTTTCACGTAGTAGGCAGAGACGAAGGACTTCCATTTTCTGCGATCCTGGTACACAACTCTCGCTTAATACACATTCATCAATATCTTCAAGCACTCTCGTCAGTTTGTGGCGACGTCTTTGGGTTTAAAACATCTCCAATTTTGTCGACATACCTATATCCCTCTCACTCTGACATTTTGTTGCTCTCTCGCACTCGCTCGCGGTCCTCCTCCCATTCGTCTGTCACCACCCAAGGCGCGGTACAGCGGTTGGTCGGTCTATATAAAAATACCTAGCCGATGAGTTAAACCAATGTTTCAGACAGCAGATGTTATCAGTGATGACACGGACGCAGTGGACATGATTCAAGAGCTATTGGCAGTGGAGCAAGAAGACGATGATGGAGCACCAGAAGTGCCTGAGGATATTAGAGGTACTAATATCGAAATTCAATAAAACAATATTTATTTCATATACTCTTCACATTAGGTTCCCAAATATATCACTTTTATTACTTACATAAAAGTAGAAGATGACTGTAAAACATGAAATTGAAATTAAAATATTTCTCCCTTATTTCCCACACGTGAAAAACGCTAGTCGGCCATGTTCGCGAGATTAGTGACATCACTCTGGATTTTTAGGGATGGCCGATTGTTTTGATTTATCGATCTAATGTGTGTTAGCTAGTGGGTAGTTATAGCTAGATGTAACTAGGTATTCGACATTGATCTCCTATAAACAACTAGATACACAGCCTGCCTTCTAAAAATGTCCGAGAGCAAAGAAGGTCCAAACGGATGAATGGACATCATTTGCTTTATTTGACATTATTTGGACGTTAACAATGGACCCTTATTTGGACGTTTTTTAAATTGTTTTAGTAAGACCTTTGTGTATCTAGTTGTTTATAGGAGATCAATGGTATTCGATGATAATAATGTTAAGAGCAAATAATCGATGTTTTAACTAGAACATCCCTAGTTTATCGGGGCCGCGATGACGACATGCCACAGAATGGTGTTATTGGTCGAATTTGAAATGTTGCATTTTAAATTAAAGTTTTTGGTGTTTTAAAGGTCTCTAAAATTCTGTAATATTTTGTACGGTGCAATAGAACGATTATCAACTATTTAAGACCAAATTGTTTTTGGGTCATCTAGCCTATTGAGTACCTACTTCCCAAAGTGTCTAGAACTCTAGACACATCGTGAAGTGCGCGCTAACGATGCTGCTTATGACTAACTTTAAAAAAAATCGCTCATCCTGTGATGTCTCGCTATTGTAAATTATGTAGTACTTGTGCTACCTACTATTTTACCCCATGGTTGTACAGTGCGCGAGGCGTAAGCTCAGGTTTGCATTTGTGTGAGTGCACACAGATAGTGCAGAGTGATATTCGGCCTGAGGCGCGGCGCGTCCAATACAAACGCAACAAAATACAGCCTGCCGCGCACGCACCTCACTTCACCTATCACTCACACAAATGTAAACCTGAGCTTACGCCTCGCGCACTGTAACTAAATTTAGTTTCTCTTTTTAAATATTACTTATATTGTAAGCCTATGCATAGGTGTGCTGTTTGGCTGTCAAATAAACGATTATTCTGTTCTATTCTATTCTAAATTAACACATCATTATGAAGACTTGAAGAGACTAGAGTGGTGTCTTTTTCCCCTTGCGAGCTTATCAGACACTATTGAGATTTTGTACGATAAAAGTATATGATTTTTATACCCAGGTCAATATTCGGAAGATGATGCTGACAGCGTAGTGGAAGACATGGTCAAGGCTGCTGATGAAGAGTGATAGAGGTAGGAAGATTAAAAAATTCTTAATTTTTTTTTCATTTACTATCGATCGTATCGTAATAAACATTTCGTAAATAGCTTTTTTAAGGCGCTACCATGAGCCAACTAGCGCCGCCAATCTTTAAAAAATCATAACTTCCAATATAATCAATTTTATTAAAAAAACTACGTTCACATTGTTTATTGCTATAAATATTATTTTTAAATGCTTATTTGTAACGTGATTCAATGTAGGTAAGTTGTAGTTCACAAATGTGCCAGAAACGGCCGTTTTTCGCAGTTATGTGAACTACAACTTACCTACATTGCATCACGTTACAAATTAGCATTTAAAAAATAATATTTATAGCAATAAACAATGTGAACGTAGCTTTTTTAATAAAATTAATTATATTGGAAGATATGATTTTTTTAAGATTGGCGGCGCTAGTTGGCTCTATGAAGGCCCTTAAATGCTATTCGCTGATTGGTTGGCTTGAAAATTTTATGACGCTGTGTTGTTTAACTGTGAGTTTAGATTAAATGGATCCTTTAAAATAAAATAAACTTATTCTTATATTACAATTTATTATGTTTTATTTACTTTACACCATCATTAAATCTATTCGTAGGGTCATAGACTATAACTATTTATGTGGGCGAATTTAAATATTCGTAATATACATATTTTTGGTCATTATAATATTTATATTGTATAAATATAATACGTCGCTATAATTATATTAAATCTTAAAAGTCTAAGTGTGTGACAAAACAGTGCTTTATAAAAATTCACTATTTTCAATATAATAAATGCTTACGTAGTTTTAATGTTATGTAAAAAATCTAAATTTTTTTTTTCAACTGCATTGGAAACGTAATTAACAAATAAATTAACAAAACTATGTAACAATTTTTAACAAAATATTTTTTTAATAACTATCAACTTTACAATATTGTGATATAATTACACTTTACTTCTACGAGAGAAATTAGAATAACGTAAAATGTTTGAAATTTTCAATAAAATAAAATTACTTACGTATCTACCTATGTGGTAGAGAAGAGTATTCGATGGTTAAAAACTAATAAAATCTAGTTTTTTTAATATAATATTCTAGTGTTAGTAGTTTAGATTACAGCTTATAGTAAAGGTTAGTAGAAATCACAGCAGATCTCAATAGCACAGTCGTTTATAAATCCATTATCACTCCATACTTCTTTTTTAAAAGGAGAATGTTCATTTTGTGTGAAACCTATTCAGGGTGTATTTTGTGACCTAGTGTGTGAGATTGAGTCTTCATAAACAGTTTTGAACGTAACCTCGCTACAACAAACATCATATTCTGTTTGACAGCTATAAGAGCGAAGTTTGAATGTCAATAGAGATAAACTTGCATTTCCCGGATTCAGACTACGTAAGGTTAGTACATCCTTCATGGGGCACTGTATTCGCTTTTATAACAAGTTGCCAGAAAGTGTCACGACGTTGACAGAGAGGAAATTTAAAAATTTCATTAAAGGAACACTTGTTAAGAAGGCGTATTACAGGATAGATGACTATTTAAACGATGAACATGCATGGTGTGTGTCGCCGGTTCCGCATGAGGGATAAACTTACTAACAATAGTAATAGTTACGTATTGTATAGTTATTAAGTAATCATTGTTTTAAAAGATGTGTTGCTGAGAGTTTTTTGCCACTTTTTCTCCTCAGCGTTGGCACCTTTTCCTTGCAAAGTGGTGTAAATGTAAATTCCAAAAAATATATTGACGTGCAAAAATGTACTCAACGTGCTTACTTGCAATAAAGAAATTTGACTTTGACTTTGATAAAATGAAAAAAAAAAAATGTTTTCCTACCTAAATAATAAATAATCCATAATGTCAATTCATGTCAAAAAACTTATTCAAACTATATAAACAGTTTTGAACGTAAGCTCGCTATAACAAACATGAAAACATCATATTCTGTTTGACAGCTATAAGTCATTGAATGTCAATGGTCTTTGAATCTCGCCCTTATTATAGATGTGTATAAGTTTAAAGTGATATCTAATGGATTTATGAACTCAACAGTAATGCTATGGTATTTATATTGTACAGCTATACGTATAGGATAATTACGTAATATTGCATTACATTTGATATGCAAGTAGGTATATTTTATCAGGAAGATGTTCGTTTAGGAATTAATTTCAAGATGTAAAGTTCCAATAATATATTGATGAAATTGAAACAAAAGTTTTCCTTCCATGTGACAACTAGCGCCGCCGATCTTAAAAAAATAATATCTTCCAATATAATCAATTTTATATAAAAAGCTATTTACGAAATGTTTATTACGATAAATACTATTTTTTAAATGCTTATAACGTGATTCAATTTCACTAAGTTGTAGTTCGCATAATTGCGAAAAACGGCCGTTTCTGGCAAATTTGAGAACTACAACTTAGCTTGTCGCAATTATGCGATGTATTGTATATTGAAAAATGGTATTTTTTTTTAATAAAATTTATTATATTGGAAGATATTATTTTTTTTAAATTTGCGGCGCTAGTTGGTTCATGTAAGTCTTTAAACAGACTAGTAGAATGTTTATTAAACAATACTTACATAAAAATTGTTCGAATTCAAATAAAAAATAATAGCTATAACTTATATACAAACTACTGTCTACAGATAAAATAATAATCCATATGAACAAGTAAATACTATTTAGTTAGGAAATAAACATTAATAGGTACACTTATGTATTTGTAGAAAATTGAAATTAAAAAAATAAAATTTTCATTTTATATTTTTGAGCGATCAAATATCAAATCAAGAGATCTCAACATAACTTACACTTTGGTATAATCCGAATATTTTTCTCTTTACAATATTCTAAGCATAGAAATATGTTACTGTAAAGGCCCGAACTACGGTAAATCCTAAAATTTACTAGTATACCCTAAGATTTACCAACTCATATAGGTAGTAGTCCGAACAGCTCTATGATTATCCTTCATTTCGAACTATTAATGGGCGTACCCAGAGGGGCAGGGGGTGGCAGCTGCCCCCCCCCCCCCCCCCCCCCCTTGGATAATGTTGACGCCCCTACTAAGTATCTTATTACTTTTATCGATAAAAATTAAGAAAACTAATTTTTTGCCATTTGTTTGCAATACAATATTTTTACAACTAAAAATTCCGGCGCGTTCTTTCTATAAGCACCTAGCTTATCCAGAACCTGGGTACACCCATGATTACCATCATTAATTTGGTAAATCTTAGGATTTACATCAAGCACACGATAACCGCTTCTTCCGCGACTTCAATCGTTATCGTTTTCATTTTGACACTTGAACGATATCCATTGCTGCGTTCCGTTGTCGTTTGTTAAAACTTGCAAAACCATAGCAGCAATGTATAGCGGCCATGTGTCAAATTGAAAGCGATTACGAATCAGAAGTCGCGATCACCCCACTGAAGTCAGTACCTGTAGAAACTTCTAGCGACTACTGTCATGGAACAGTTTCTTAGAGAGAGTTCGAGGCTGTCCTCAAATGGTGTCGACGCCTCCGCCCATCAACTTGTTACCATATTCACTTAGCACCTGTAAACAATAATATTCTGTCATCAAAATATTCGTAATGCTAGAACTACACGTCGACAGAGGCGTCTATTTGGGCCTGATATGAGCCAACTAGCGCCGCCAATCTTGAAAAAATAAATCTTCCAATTTAATAAATTTTATTAAAAAAGCTATTTACAATATGTTTATTAGGATGAATACTATTTTGCAATATACAATACATGGCATAATTGCGACAAGCTAAGTTGTAGTTCACAAATGTGCCAAAAACGGCCGTTTTTCTTTGAATCACGTTATAAATAAGCATTTAAAAAATAGTACTTATCGTAATAAACATTTTGTAAATAGCTTTTTTAATAAAATTTATTAAATTGGAAGATATTATTTTTTCATGATTTGCGGCGCTAGTTGGCTCGTATCAGGCAGCGCAGGCCACACCGCCAGCGGGCGGGAGAGCGAGCTAGGCGGGCGGGCGAAGCAAGAGAAGGAAACGTCGGTAGTCCGTAGGTGTGAACCGAAGTATGTAATGAGGTGAAACGATGTTCGCCCGCCTAGATCGTTCGATCATTTTAACAGAATAGGGCTGCAGCTATTCGTCGTAGTATTACCTTATACAAGAATATGTAGTGGTGCCTGTTGGACAGCGAGTGCGGTCTCTGCGCGCGCAGCTCTCGCACGACGCGCGGCACGTCCGCGGCGGCGGCGGACAGTGCGCGCGCGCAGATGTCCGCCGCGATCACCGCCGCTGAGCGACCGGCGCCGGACGCGCACATCACTATGCACGGACGGACTGCTGGGGATGGACAATGTTTGAATTAGGTTCTCTTTAAAATGCCGGAGACGGTTGCGAAATTATTTGATTAATTTCATTTTAATGTCTATAGTGGTTATTTTGTGTTTAACATTACGTTAAATTAATCAGAAAATGTTCGCGAATGACAGTATGGTGAATTTATTGGATAATTCATGCAAGATCTGAAGTTTCAAGCAATTATCAAGAGTCCCACTACGAGCTCGGGAGTGAACGTAACTGTCCAGAGTGACGACGACGCTACGGCGATGAAGACAAGAAGACGCGGATTTCCAGGGTGATGACGCCACGGCGACTCCTCTGGAGAAAGAGAAGACAATGATATCTAGAATATTACATGACATTGACAAATGACGAACTGTCGAGTCCATTAATAAAATATAAATAATCAGTGGCGGATTTACACATTTGCCGCCAGTTGGCTATTCAAATTTGCCGTCCCTATCGACGTCTACCTGGTTCACAATCAAATTAATTACTGTTTCCGTAATTAGTATGATGTGAACTAGGGGATCGATGTGTCAGTTCCTTCCTAGAACCGGAGGGCCTCCGGTTATGGGGGGCCTCCAAACGCATCCATGTTCCCCTGATCAAATCCTAAACCAGGCTTTAAAAATATGCTTAGTACCTACCTATATAATTAAATTATTTATGTATAATATTATAACATATGAAATTTTCATCAAGATCATACATGATACAGTCAGAGGCCCGGACCTCTGACGGACTTAGTCCGCCGCTGTATCATTGGACCTAACGGCTAATAAATCCTATCATCTGCGTCTTCATCAAAAGACCCTGCCAAAGATCAATCCCTACCTTCAACCTCCGACGCAGCCTTCATCCTGCCCAGAGTGCCGTTGTTGTTCCTGCCCTCCCTCCTCATCTGCTCCTCCGCGCGTGACGGCGAGTACACGTTCACCCCGTTGCCCGAGCTGCTGTCGTCACTGCGCAGCTTGGACACGTTGTGGAACGACGAACGGGTCTGGTCACCATAAATTACTTCTACTCCTGGAAATAAGACGTCACACAAGATTTCACACTCATGGCCTATTCAATAAGTTGAATCCAGTCCTGTCATGGTCACTAAATATGTTGAGGAGTTGAATCCAATGATAGATTAACCTTGAACTCGGATAGTTCTTGTCATTTCTGACAGTTCTTGTCATTTCTGACAGTTCTTGTCATTTTTGACAGTTAAAATTGGTATAGATGTATAGGCAATAAATCAATTTGATATCTCCATAAACGTAACCTTTGGAGCAGGGTGAGTTGACCACCTCACTTTTTAGAAATAGTCGACTCACCCAAGTGTTGGGTGAAATGACCACTAACATTTTTGAAAGGTGGCATCTCACCCGTAGGTGAGATTTTTGGAGGGTGAGTTGCCATCTAAGCCGGAAATTAGGTAGGTGTTATTTCGTCGATGCCAAGCAGAGACCACTTGCCCAATAGTCATGAAATCGGTACTTTGCAAGCGAAACATTCTATAACGATGAATTTTTTTTTTGTAAAATTCTTCCCAGAAGGAAAGGCAAAGCCAACTAGGGCATACAGCATGGTCTGATGTTAGTAGAATGTCTGAATTCTTATAAATACATACATATATACGAATATAACCTAACCTAAACCTACGCACAACCCTCCCAAGCCCCTAAACGAAATAACTCAATGATCCACGCAAGCATCAAGTTATGCAAAAGGAAACCTGGCTAAGAGCACAAAACTTCAATGAGCGCATATAAACGAAGCGGGGGACAGGGGTGCACTCCGTGCGCTCATTAAAGAGATGCGTCCATGTCGATAATATCTCTAGGTTACACGTGTCGCGAAGCAATTTTGCGCTCATGTGCGGGCAAACACGGGCGCCCTCCTGCTACAGGTCTATGGGGTAAGTGGTCTGTGTGACTACTTGACGACGTATCAACCTGTGAGTGAGTAGTCACAACCATTAGATTTTTAGTAGCAAAACGTAATTATTATCAGACTGTCACAGTAGGTACTCAGTACAGTACAATAGCATACCTTCTTCGTCATATTCTTTGGCAGTCTGCGAGATCTTCATATAGCTCCTCATCTCTGATAGGAAGTCGATCACTGAGTCGTAATCATCCGGCACGCCCTTCGCCGGCCAGAAGTACCAGAGATGCGTGACTTCCCTCCAGGTCCTGGTGGTGAGGTTGATGAGCTGGACACTGGAGACGGCGTATTTATCCCTCTGCTCGCGCTTCATCAGCACTATCTGGTAGTCGCCGAAGGTTCGCTTGTTGTCTGATACTTCTGATGGTGGGAGGTATTCGTAGCATTTTTCCTGGAATCAGATGTGGTTGGGTCAGCGCAGCGGTAGGGCGATATTTGAAAGTGGTCATTCTAAGTTGCATGACCAGAATGAAAGAAGCGTTTTTTGATAACTTTAATATTGTATCAATGGTGTATGTCATTGATCAGGTCAATGATGTGTGTTATTGAGTAGACCAATGATGTATGTTATCGAGTAGGTCAATGATGTGTGTTATTGAGTAGGTCAATGATGTATATGTCTATTCTGTTCTATTTTTATTTGAATGGCTTCTACTCTTATTCAAGAGATAATTTCGCCAATGTCAAGTTATTTAGAGTATTCATGTAAATAGAAAATCAAACATAAAAAATCAATCCGCCATTCCAAAATGATGGCGGAATTCCGATGTATATGCCATTGAGTAGATCAATGATGTATGTTATCGAGTAGGTCAATGATGTGTGTCATTGAGTAGGTCAATGATGTGTTATCGAGTAGGTCAATGTAATATTGTTACTTCAAAAAGTTGGGAATATTTTTGGTAAAGTGACATAATAATGTGACCTACCACTCCATTCTCCATATACTCTGTGAGCATGACGATGACCCTGGAGTTCTGTTCCCAGGCCATGCGCCAGAAGTCCACCACGGTGTTGTGCAGCGGCGCCTGGCATGCGATGTAGTAGTTGCGGATATTGCCCGGGCCCTGGTAAAAACAGTTTTGTTGTAGTTTGCAAAAACAAAAAAATATTTTTGGAGGGATGTAATTTCAAATTGACAGTTCTTCAGTTCAGACTTCTTACCAAATTTCATGATTCTAGGTCAACGGGAAGTACGCTATAGGTTTTGAGTTTTATGCGTTTTCATACAAATTTGCGCCAAAATTAGACATAAACTGCCATATATTTTGATTGTGTTAACGTAGAAGGTTGATTTTTTCACGGCTGCATGAGGTTGCAGACTTGAGTATTTAGTAATTTAGATAGATAGATAAAACATTTATTCATTTCTACAACACACAATACATATACACAGAAGAAATACACAATTGGTATATAAATATAGATAACTAGAATAAAGAAGGTTACAATATAAATAGAAAGAATACAATTATACAATAATGAAAGTTCTACAAAACAAACAATATTTTAGGTATTGTCTGTGTGTCGCAGTAATGAATAGGCGCTGTCTCAGCATGTTGCTGCGTTTCAGCATTTCAACTTGATACGTCCACGCGTTTCTGAGATATAGGTCTTGACAGACAGACGGACAACAAAGTGATCCTATAAGGGTTCCTTTGTTTCCTTTTAAGGCACGGAACCCTAAAATTATCAAATAATATCGGAACCGCCCCGTTTCACGCTATTTTCAAAAGCCTTAGTAGAAAGAAAAATGTATGGCAATATAGAAATGTCATCTACATTTGCTATTCTACTAGCGTTAAAGAAAGTCAAGACAACTTAGCTAGGCCCTCAGGTGTTCAGAAACTTACCGTAATAAAATTAGCATTAATATACTCCGAAGTAGGATCGTTCCCGATCCTCATCAGCGGCACCCTGGTCTCCGGCAGCGGCAGGACATTGGAGTAGCGGTTCTTGTCTTCGCATCCTGGCGGGACCTCATCAGGTCGCACGGTCACGGAGGGGATCTCCGCGAACTCCGCCGACATCGAGTCTATGTCCAGGGCGAAGTTGGCGAGAGCTGCATATTGCATTGGATGGGAGGTTACCTGGAAGGCAATTTCATTATCAAACTCTGACTTTAATATGTCTATGGAGGCAGTACATATTTATTTATTTAAGCGTATGGCGTAAGGATGCAGTAGGAAAACAAAAAATAAAAATAAAAAGATCACTGTCCATCCGGACAGTTGTCAGACGTCGACATCCAGTTGCTGCAGCCATTGGGTAGCGTCAGGCGTGAGCTCCCACAGGTCCCTCGGGTGTCACTGGTATGCACGCAGCGGGCACGTCTCGACTATGTGCCGCATGGTCTGGTCCTCCAGGCCTCAGTCGCAGGTGGGTGAATCGCTCCAGCCCCACTTGTGCTTAAGGTAGCTACACCTGCCGTGCCCAGTTCTAAAACGGTTCAAACGACACCAGTCTCTTCTTGGGAGCTCAAAGCCTTTAGGTTTTGCAGTTGGGTCCACCGACTCGGTCGGCAGTACATATGGAGGCAGTGCATATGGAGGCAGTACATATGGAGGCAGTACATATGGAGGCAGTATATATTATGGAGGCGGAAGGGATAAACAACCGTCCTGACGTTTGGTTATAGGTAAACATGGTTCGGGGTTGCCGTAAGTCCTCTTACTTACTAACTCGGAATCGATCTATCTGACACTGGGCATGCTACCAATTTTCAATCACAAATTTCGCTTGCTATATCTGATGCTGACACCAGACAAGTCCTCTGTCTCCAACCATCTTCAACACTCACCTCATCATCATAAGCCGGGTTGCCGTAGCTCCTCTTGCTGGCCCGGAGCCGATGGTTGCCCTTCCGATGGCCTACGCTGACGCTGTCCAGGCTGTAGGCGTCCAGGGAGACAGGAGTGCAGCGCTGAGCGTACACACCGCGACGACCGCGACGACGGACCACCAACTATAGACGGAATTAGAGTTTAGTTTTTATTGGTAAACATTTTAGATTTTATTTCGGAATCTACTGGAACCACGAACGGGTAAATGTGGGACGCCTCCCGACCAGATGGATGGATGACCTTCGCAAGATGGTAGACAGAGACTGGTTGCAGAAGGCCGAGAGTAGGGTTGAGTGGTGTGCTTTAGGAGAGGCCGACGTCCAGCAGTGGACTGATACGGGCTGACGATGATGGTAGAACCTCTGAGATTGGCTTTTTTAATAATTTTGGCAAAGCAAAGCAAAGAAACCCATAGCTAAAATAAAAACTGTACTTTATTGGTTTGCTTGGATAAATCTCATTTGTGTGGATGAAGCGAATGTTTGGTTTTAGACCGACAGATTATTATAAGTACTATATTTGAACGACTCGCCAATTTATTTATTCTAATACATGGCCTGATATGAGCCAACTAGCGCCGCCAATCTTGAAAAAATAATATCTTCCAATTTAATCAATTTTATTAAAAAAGCTATTTACAAAATGTTTATTAGGATGAATACTATTTTTCAATATACAATACATGGCATAATTGCGACAAGCTAAGTTGTAGTTCACAAATGTGCCAAAAACGGCCGTTTTTCGCAATTATGCGAACTACAACTTACCGAAATTGAATCACGTTATAAATAAGCATTTAAAAAATAGTATTTATCGTAATAAAGACTTTGTACATAGCTTTTATAATAAAATTGATGAACTTGGAAGATATTTTTTTTTTTCTAAGATTGGCCCTAGCTGGCTCATGTCAGGCCCTTAATAATAATAAAATGAATACAAAAAGAACAGAGTACTTATAGCTAGCTTTACCTACATATCACTCTTAGGTACAGTCGACCACACAAACAATTGCATTTCAAACTTATTACCGCCGCGTCTCTAACCGTGTGTTACACACAATGTCCTGTCAACTGTACATATAATCATTTCGCGAAGTAGGCACAGAGGATGTGCCTAATGACATCTTAGAACAAACCTCGCATCCGGCCCTATCGCTGACTGGAGGAATGTGCCAAATAAACCGAATAATAAGCAACAATGTTGCGATGGCGGAGAGTGGCTGCCCGTACAAGTTGTTTTAGTTTATTTTAACAATTAATAATTAAGTATATACTACTCGGAGAGCTCGGTGGCTCAGTGGTTGGGTCAATGGACTTGCAATATGGAGGTCCCAGGTTCGATTCCCAGCTAGTGCAGCCATGTACCAATGAGTTATCCTCGGTTTTTTCGACGGAAAAACTTACGTACATATACCGAGTGCTCTCAAAACGGTGAAGGAAAACATCGTGATGAAATCTGCATGTCGTAGAAGAAGAAGAAAAAAAAACTCTAAGGCAAGTGAAATCCGCCAACCCGCAGTGGGCCCGCGTGGAGGATTATGGCCCGAGCTCCCTCGATGTAAGGGAAGGTCTGTGCCCGAGCAGTGGGGCGATATAAATAGACTGATGATGATGATGATATACTACTCAGGGGCCAGGGGTCACCAATTAGTTTCGCTCGGGGTCCGTTTTAAGCAATGAAATGACCATCGCGGTCCCCACATTTTATAGAAAAAAATATTTATTAAACAAATGTAATTACCGAAATAACAAAGGTATTTTTTTAGATATCAATGAGAAAAATAACGTTATTTGTTGCGGACTATCGGTCTGAAGTTTGGAGTAAAATTGGTGCAAGCTATTGACATTAAATCCTGGAGATGTTCATCAGTAAGTCGAGATCGAAATGTTAGCTCGTTACTTCGCCCGGCCGTTTTCGAATTGATGGCAACAAAGATAATGCGAGCGATACATTTTTATTAAGTTATGTACTCTGTAGTGCAAGTTGCTGTGTTCTCGCGGTCCGCACAAAATGGGTCGGCGCGGTCCGGACGCGGACTGCGGTCCGCCATTTGGCGACCCCTGAGTATACCTTACCTAGGCAGACTCTGGACGAAGTCCTACCTACCACCATTACCTATCACCAAAAAATACCACTAACTAAGTACCGATCTATCTAAGTGTACAAATAATTGTCGACAGAACTTGTCAAATATTTTCAATAGGCATAGGTACTTGAACCAAATAACAGCTTTCGTGAGAAAAACCTACGAGCAAGAGCTTTGCTCAATTCGACCACTTGAGACAATAATTTACGAGGTGCCCTATTGCGTGCGAGCGATTCTCCATTGCTTCGAGTATCGGAATTCGACACGCATTCATCATCGGGTTTTTTGCCCCAGGCGGTAACGTGACAGATAATGGTACACTTCTAGAAATAATTAAGTTAGGAAAAAATTGCCAATTTTGTATAAACTCGACTATTCTCGTCTCTTTGTCCGTGCCAATGTAGTAAGCATTAGCACAGACCTAGGTCTTTTTGGGTTGCTACTGAATGTCATAGCTCTATGAAACGCTTGAATGGCTCATAATATATAAATGGTGTTAAACTTAGACTATAATATATGTATGAAACTTAAATATTAAAAAAATCTAATTATTTATTAATAAATTCAGGGCCTGATTCCCGTAGGAGAAGGCAGATACGATGCTAACATTTGCTACCATCCTGGCAACTCTCGCTTCCTATATATTCATCAATCCCTTCATGGACTCTCGTCGGTTTGTAGTAGACAGACCTGGGCCTTTTTTTAAATCGTCAATTTGGTCGACGCTTCTCTTATTTATTTATTTTGATAATGGACTCGACAGTGCGTCATTTGCCAAAGTCATGTTACAGAATATTCTAAAATCATATCGTCTCTTCATCCAGGGGAGTCGCCGTAGCGTCGTCACCATGGGTATCCGCGTCTTCTTGTCTTCATCCAGAGGTGTCGTCGTAGCGTCATCACTCTGGACGAAGCAGCTCGACAGTAACGTTCACTCCCGAGATCGTAGTAGGACTCTTGACTACACCGCCAAGCTTCAGATCGTGCATGAATCCTCTAATAACTTCACCATACTGTCATTCGCGAACATTTTCTGATTAATTTAACGTGATTATACACAAAACACCCACTGTAGACATTAAACTGAAAATTATCAAATAACTTCGCAATTCCGCAAACGGTTGCCACTGTCGCCATTTTCAAAAGCCCGATTTCTTTTCTTACTGGCACTAGCACTCTAAAAACTTTGTGTTCAGTTTGTAAACAAATCACAAGCGTGACAAAGAGATGCCGATATGATCGATTAGGTAGGCACACACATACCTATAAATTACTCCGTTGGAGTAACATAATGAAAGGATTGTACTACGTACATTACATACATTGTAAGCTCTGTATTTAGAAGTCAACATGCGTATCGTGAAGCCGGTGTCGCTGTGAATTGTACGGTGGAACACAGAGAAAGGTGTACAGTAGTTTTTAAGGTTGAGATTTTCTCAAAAACTACTCGCCCTATTGCAAAAATTCTTTCACTGTTTCATAGATAAAAGTTAATACTATGTAACTGTAAAGAATTATTAAATTCGGTCCAGTAGTTTTCTAGAAAATCTCAACCTTATTGAGGCCCTCTGTATACTTATCTGGTCAAAATCCACAAAAAGAAGACTTTAAGAACCTTCCTAAAGCCAACTAGCGCCGCCAATCTTAAAAAAATCATATCTTCCAATATAATCATTTTTATTAAAAAAGCTACGTTCACATTGTTTATTGCTATAAATATTATTTTTTAAATGCTTATTTGTAACGTGATGCAATGTAGGTAAGTTGTAGTTCACATAATTGCGAAAAACGGCCGTTTCTGGCACATTTGTGAACTACAACTTACCTAACTTGGGACCCCTTTTTTTCGCATAATTTTTTTGTCCTATTTTAATTTAGCATAATGAGTTAGGCATAATGTTTTTTGTCATAATCATATTTTGTCATAATTGTTTTTGGGCATACAATCTAACTAAGCATAATTCTAGTTTGGGCTAATCGTTTTTGCCCTAATTTTGATTTCCATATTGTTTTATGGCATATTGTTTATTCGTCTAATAGATATTATACATAAATAATGTTTGTTTGTGTATTTCTTCTTTTTTGTTGGTATTGGTGTTGTATGTATGGTGTATTAGGTAATAGTAGGTTACGGTGCGGCGGGGGTGGCCCTTGGGCCACCCGTAAGCCGCCAACATGATTATTTTATATACAATCAAAAAGTAGGTATTAGGTAGGTATATCAGATATAAGTTAGGTACCATAGTGTAATAGTAGGTTACGGTGCGGCGGGGGTGGCCCTTGGGCCACCCGTAAGCCGCCAACATGTTTATTTTATATACCTACAATCAAAAAGTAGGTATTATAGTGTAATAGTTGGTTACGGTGCGGCGGGGGTGGCCCTTGGTTTAATTTTTGTTTTTAAAACTTCAGGAGTATATTTTTTGGCGAGTAATTAATATGATTATTACAATTATGTTTCAATATCATTATGACAAAGTTTATTTAGGCTTTATAATATTATTCTTAACAATCTTTATGCTGTTTGTAGTTATGCTTAATAATATTATGCCTATAAAGTTATGCCTAATGACTATTATGCGTAGTTATTACTAGGACAATTTAAGGTATGCCATGTTATATTATGACATAAAAATTTATGCACAGAAATAGGGAACCACCTAACTTACCTGAATCACGTTACAAATAAGCATTTAAAAAATAATATTTATAGCAATAAACAATGTGAACGTAGCTTTTTTAATAAAATTGATTATATTGGAAGATATGATTTTTTTAAGATTGGCGGCGCTAGTTGGCTCATGTCAGCGCCTCAATAGTATTCTTTATTTTTTTTCCTAGCATTAATTAGTTTCGAAATGTAATCAAAATCATACTCGTATATCTTTATTGAGACTGTGGACGCAAAAATGTCGACGTCCGACACGTATTGAGCAATGGAGAGCCGCGCCAAAGGTCCGTCGTCATCATTAGAGCTTTGTTTACAAGTGGAATTATAAAAACATCCTCTGCGCCGATACGCGCGACACCTCGGTTCGATCATGGTTTGCGCAGGTCACTTGTATGGGGGTAAGAAAGTACTGTACGGACTAAAGTGATGACGTTAATATTATTTATGGTTTATTATATATAAACGGATATCACTCACTTATACTTTCTACGTGTTGCACTGTAAGCCGCCTCTTCCAAAAGAATAAATTCTCTACCTGAAGGTTGTCTGGAAGAGATCGCTCTCAGCGATAAGACCGCCTGTTGTATAGAATTATGTTAGCTAAGTGTGAAAACTATGTATTCTTTTTTGTGCAATAAAGTATATTTATCTTATCTTATCTTATATTGTTGAAGTCGGCAATTAGACCGACAGTTTCGACCGATGCGTGTGCTCACCTTGATTTTTCAAGTCGAAATCGGTCGAAACTGTCGGTCTAATTGCCGACTTCAACAATATAAGTGAGTGATATCCGTTTATATATAATAATTTGTAGTAATGGCTCACTATAGTTTTATTTATGGTTTATTTATACCAAAGCTGCTCTACCCCCTAATTTACTGTAAATGGCCTGCGTAAAGTTTCAAATGACAATTTAAAAAAAATACAAGACATTTAACCCTTAATCCAATAGGTGGAAAGAGAATACAGAACAGAAGTACCTACTATGAGTCCATGCGACACACTTAAACGAATTTATTATAAGACATGAAAATAGGTTCAAAGTCAGCGAGCTATGGAAAGAGCTATGCTTGGCATTTCTCTGTTAGATAGAATAAGAAACGAGTATATCCGCCAGAAGACAAAAGTGATTGACATTGCTCATAGAATCAGTGAAGTGTCAGTGGACTGGTCACATCGGTCGTAGACCCGATAACCGATGGGGTAGACGAGTTCTCGAATGGAGGCTACCAACGGGTAAACGTAGCGTGGGACGCCCCCCTACCAGATGGAGGGATGACCTTTGCAAGATGGCTGGCAGGGACTGGATGCAGAGCAAAAATGAACACAAGAGATCGAATTTGAATTCAATATCAAAACGATGACAGCTTCTTTTTATATAAAAAACATTGATATTCCTAAATTTACGCGGCCAAATACAAGATGTGGTCGAAAGAGACAGCATCGTAACACCCTCTTTGGGGCTCTTTGTCGAATTCATTTTCAATATTGAAATAAATAAATCTCAGTCCCGTACTTTAGTCGACCCCAACCCTCCTTGCCCTGCGCGCGACCCGCCGCCCTGCGCCCGCGCAGCACTGCCTTCCTTCCACTCCATCCATAGAGCTAGCCCATTACGCGTAATACAGTGAACTAATACAGTCGTGGCTACAAAAGCTAGAAGTTTCAAGTTAATTTTTAAAAATATTTGAGAATCTTTGCAATTAAATGCATCGAAGTACTTACTAGTTTAATAATTTTGAGATTTATTTGTTTTCGGATTAGTCAAAATAAATTAATTCAATTTTTATATTAATTTGATCAATAGGTACCTATAGCTATTTTATTTTTTAATTATATGTCGGTTTTTAAGTTAAATTTTTTCTAAAAAATACCTACCTTTTGAAACGAACATTTGAAAATTCATCCATTAATTTTTTGCCATTTTGCGTTAATTTATTTTCAATATTGTTTTTTTTTTATTTTGTTTACCACGACTGTAAATACGAAAACTTTTAAAGTGTTATTGAACAGTTGAAAGCTGAAAATCAGGTGAGATTTTTTTAAACTAAATGTAACTATGTAAGTCTATTTATCATGTTTTGTGCATTATTATTATTATAGATAAATAACTAAATAGCGCTTGGACTAAGAAAATCATAGATTGTTTTGAACGCAAGCTTAGCTTGAGCTGGCTCTTACAAAATTGTCCATGAATCTCTTTTCGATTGAGCTCAAACACAGAAAAGCAAAAACATCGAGCTCGAATCGAAAAGCTTCGGCTGCGAATACGTTGATGAGATATTTGAAGCTAATCTACAGGGTGTCCTTGAATTCATTCGACAAATTGATACTGGGGGTTGTACTCTTATATTATTAATAAGGTTTTTGGTCAGAGTGTCGCTAAGGGGGAACAATTTTTTTTTTTCAATTTTGCTGAAAAACGAGTTAGCGTTAGGGTGTCCATAGGGGGGCGTAAATTTTTTTTTTCCAAAAGAGACTTAAGAAAAAATTTCATCAAAAAAAACACTTAGAAAATTTTCGATCGCTTCCGATGTCATGATGACCCCCCTTTTTATCATCGCAAATCAAAACTGCCGAAAAAATTTAACTGAGTACGTCACATCACCTTAGAAATAACCATTAGGTAAAATTCCAGTGAAATAAATCGTTGCAAAAAAATTAATGTAAAAACTCCAAAGCATAGTAACGATGTACAGACGAAGATAAGTATAGATGGGGTCTCAAAATGGTTGATATTTTCTCAAGAACTACTTGACCGATTTTAATAACTATTTTACAGTTACATAGTTTTATCTTTTATCTATCTAACAGTTAAATAATTTTTGCAATAGGTCACAAGTAGTTTTTGAGAAAATCTCAACCTTAAAAACCTCCTGTACCTACACTTTTCTTTGTCTTCGACCGGACATCAAATATATTTTTTTTTGATAGTTGAATTTATTGTAAATTTTTATTTTTTTATTTTTTCTAAAATTGTTTAACTTACTTAAACGCTGTGCAGACTTAATGTATGTCACAAGCCTAACCATCCACTTAATTCGTCACCTGTAGTGGCGTATGTTAAGCAGTTGGTCCCCGATTGCTGTCGCTCGGCAGCAGTCTTTTGGGTTTGATGCCTATTTATACTTATTATTTAACAAGTAAAAAAATACCATGTCGCTATAGGGGCACAATTTTTTTTTAAATTTCGCTTTAAAACGAGTTAGCGTTAGGGTGGCAATAGGGGGGAGTAATTTTTTTTTTCCAAAAAAGATATAGAAATCTCATGAGTACAATCCCCAGTTTCAATTTGTCGAATGGATTCACGGACATCCTGTATATTCCTTTAAACAAACTGCCAAACTAATTAACGGTTAACATAACACTCTGGCCGACTTAAAACAATGAGTTCTGGTTACCTGGCGGTTATCTCCATATCGTGTGTCTACATTAGGAGCCTCAAGTTGCAAACGTAGGAATTTTTATCGTCTGATATGAGAATAGCGACCGTTGATAGTTGGAGGTTTTTAAGCTCCATTCAGACCGAACGGAAAAAGTTCGCGCGCTTTTTATTGTTACTGTTTTTTAATATATATTGCTCTAAAAATTATATATTTCGATTATCTTAGGGAAATTCAAAATATACAGATAAATTTTATAAGTGTTCCACAAATATGCACGGAACATGTGGTAAATAAAGAAGTACTTATGTCTGTCATATAAAATAAAGTAAATGCGTTAGAACTAAACATAATTTACAGTATAAAATAAATAAACATGTAGCTTTTGTGAAAATCTGAACCTTTCTCCGCTTTCTTATACAAAAATTTATGCAAAATATAAAAAAAACTTAATTTTTTTAATACTTAGTAAATCCGCATTTAAGGTTTTTTTTAGTTTAGGATTGATGAAACACTTTAAAATATTTTTAAATGCTTATGAAAGCATAAAATAATGCGCGGAGAATTTTATTTTTGCGATAGATTTACTTGTACTAAGCAAAATCAGTCTTCAATAAATCGTCAATATATTCATATTCTACTATACTGCGTCGGATTTTGTACACCAAGGCAATGGAATATATTCGGCGACATCAGAAACGTGCGCGAGTGCGCGAGCATTTTTCCGTTTGGTCTGACCTGAGCCTAAAGCGATGTAAATATAAATAACGAAATGATTGCTGGCACTACTTAGAATTGGGCGAGACTAAACAATTGACGGGCGATAAGTATTTTATTTATTTAATAGGCGCTACCTACCGCTGCCTACGCGCAGAGAGTTTAGACAAAATGTACTCCATGGCTTGTAAATAAATGCTATTTACTACTTACGCAAAAAACTTTCAAAGGTACTCTAAGCCTGATAAAGTGTTGGAAATCAGATGTTTATTATTATTTACCTCCGTCAAATAAAGAATTTTGAAATTGAAAAAATAAATGCGGTTTAAAGTTACGCGGATTTAATAACCTACCAAAATGATTGCTAGCGACTGCGTTGAGTGCGATTTTAGCAATTCGAAAACCAGTGCGATTAAATTTAAATTAATAAATAAACCAGTTTATTATAAATAAACCATGCGATTTTTTGGGATTTGCGGTTAGTTAGTTGTGAAACTATCATTCACAAGCGTCGTAGCGGTCCTACGGTATTTACGTAATTCAAATTTATTTTTTATTTTCTTCCACATAAGGTACATTTTTCATCGCTAACGTAACGAGCAAACTTGCAACTTATGGTATCTTTATAATATAATAATTATTATTATAACAATTTTTCAGGGCGGCCCGTCATCGTCTCCTGTGTCTCGCTCAATCGTTTTGGAAAGTAAGTACAATCTGACTAATGAAAAGATTCGACACTACAGCTAAGCTCTAATATACATTTTTGAATACTTTGAATGATTATCAATCGGTCCAATCTTTGACTAATAGTAGTTTCGTAATAAACATTTTGTAAATACCTTTTTTAATAAAATTGATTATATTGGAAGATATTATTTTTTTAAGTTTGGCGGCGCTAGTTGGCTCTATGAAGGCTCTTAAATAACAGAGGGCTAATTCAATGTGAACTCTAAAAACTAAACTAAAGCAGGACTTTATGCAATTCCAGGGTGCACCAGAAGACGTCACAGTAACTCGACAACGTTCTCCAAAGTAGTGAGCGTAATTTATCGTGAGATTACCTATAGATATTATGCACATTACTTTGGATATGTTGTACGAACACACAACAATACGGAGAACAAGAGAAGATATTGAGAAGAATGAACATGAAGAAGAACGGGGAATTGAAGCCGAAGAGATAAGACTTGAAGATGACAAACAGAATGGAGAAGAATTGAAATTTTTTATTATGATATTTAGTCTATTTGTGAATTATTTGATGACACACATTGCGGAGCTATCCGTTTGGTTTAGTACATCTACTTTCAGGAATATCTAGTGACTAGACTCTAGTTCTAGTAGATTATTTAGGGTTATTTGCTCAGTTAAATTACCAGTAACTATTAAACGGCTTGGGTATAGGGTAACTAATTTTGATACCTCTAATTAGTAATTTTCGTGTTATTAAAATTATCATTTGTATTTACTTTATCTGTAGATTTGATGGAAAGTATTATTGCTCAAATGCCAAATTACGCATTCTACAACGTGAAATTTTAGTGGTTGCTTTCCCGCGGCAGATTTGACATCAGTAGTATTATTGAATAATAAGAGTTAAAATTTAAAAATAAAAGTTTACTTTTTAATCATTTTTTTCAACTCGAAAACATAATGACAACTTTGTTGCTTTTGATGTCGAGACCCTCGGCCCGTGGGGTCCCGGCGCTTGGTCGCTTTATAAAGAGCTTAGCAAACGACTAGTAGATGCTACTGGTGACCCAAGAGCTGGCAGCTACCTCGCGCAACGGATTAGCATCGCGATCCAGCGAGGTAACGCTGCCAGTGTCTTGGGTACTCTTCCTGTAACTATTTTTTTTTAAATAGTTTAGATTAGGTTTTTTAAATATTGAATGGTTCTTTTTTATTTTATATTGTACCTTTTTGAAATAAACTAATTTATGACGTTAGTATCTAACTCACTAGACGTAGGACCTAACTCACTAGACGTAGGACCTATCACACCGCACACACTTTGCAGTGTGCCTCATCCCCCGACCGCTATAGAGTTCAGTTTCTCACATTTGTTACTGTCATTTCTTAATTTAACATAAATATACTTATGTATTGATAAATCGATAGTACTACCGAGACTAAATCATCTCTCTGCTGGAAAACAACCACTAAAATTTCACGTTGTACAGGGTGTAACGTAAAGGGTATATGAAGTCGAAGGGAGGGTGTTCAATATCGGTAACTGAACAACTTTGGTTCTACGACTTATCGATTAAAAAATAAATTAATGTCTCATACAAATCGATCAGCCGACCGGTGCGAATTGTATGAAAAGTCAAACAATAAATCCACGAAAATCGAAAAGTCGTAGAACAAAAGTTGTTCAGTTACCGATACTGAACACTCTCCCGTCGGCTTCACATACCCTTTACGTTACACCCTTTTTTTTTTACTTGGGGAAATGCTTATCGCATCTCACCGCGCCAATGAGGAGGGGCGCGCGGTGAGTATGTGGGACTCTCGCCACAATACGGTCATATACCCACTAAAACCCCAAGGTGTTCAACGCATCGCGTTTGGAACGAGGTTGTGGGAACGCAGCGCCAAATACCACAACCTCGTCCGCGGCCGCCCTCGTGGGCCCTTCTCGGGGGTCGTATAATTGTAATTATCTAAAGCTATTGTTAGTCATTTAAAATCACTCACCAATAATCCGACTAGCAGAATCAGAGCAATCACTCCAATAGTGCTGACTGCTATTGCAATCGCTGCTCCGGACCCAGCCTCTTCTGTCAACACTATCGAAGACGCCTCCGTAGTCATGTCTCCGCTAAACGTTGTCATATCTTCAGGATCATTGCCTGTTTTAGTTGCTACTGTTGCACCATCGCTAGTAGTCTCATCTTTGACTGTTGTTTCGAATATCTTAGCATTCTGCTGTGTTGTTGACTTAACCTCTTCTGTTATTATTTCAGTGGCCTCAATCTTAACTTCTGTTGTTGATTCAGTCTTGTCTGTAATAGGAATTGTTGTAGGAGTGTTTCTTGTGGTTTGTTGCGTTATAACTTCATTTCTGTCGCTGTTTTCTTCACTGCTACTTTCAACTGGCATTTCAGTCATTTCAGAACTCGAATATGATGATGATACTTCAGTACTGGTTGACGATGGTTTTTCTCTTTCTGTATTTATCTCTGTTACTACTTCTACTATCATAGTAGTGGTATCTTCAGGAACTATAGTTGTTTCTATCGGTATTGCATTAGTTGTAGTCATAGGTTTCACTGAAACTTTGTCTGTGGTAGATTTTTCAGTCATTTCAGTAGTTTCAACGATAGTCATTGTTGCATTTTCAATTACTTGAGATGATACTTCGATTTGAGGTGTGGTTTCAGGTATTATAGTTGTCATTTCCTCTACTATGTCTGTCGTTGTTATATATTTCGGTCTGTAAGTAGTTATAGGCTCATCCTTTATAGTTGTTGTTCTTGTTCTAGTCGGATAAACAGGGTGCCAAGAATTTATTGTAGTAGTCTCAATCTCTTCTTCAGTTTCAGCTTCAGTAGGTACATAGGAGAATCTGATAGTAGTTATTTCATAATCCGTAGTAGTAGGTGAGCTTTCAGTGACAATTTCTGTTTTTCCCGCGGTGTCGTCTTGCGGCGTAGTTAGTCCGGCAGGTAGTTTCGTAATCGATTCAAAACCGGTTGACTTTGTAGCATCAACCGGAGGAATAGTCTCTTGCGCCGCGTCTGTTGTCGTTTCTTCCATCTCTGCCGTCGCTGGTACCCATGATTGCTTAGTTCCTTTTGTCGTATCATCAGTAGACATATCTGGTTCCTCTGCTTTCATTGCCTCGGTAGTTGTGGAGGGCTGGGCGCTACTTTGAATGGATATGTTGCTTTCAGCTGGTAATCTTTCAGATTTAGATTCAGTGGGCGTGATTTCGGTTTGGGGTCTAGGAGTGGATGGCGGAGTGTACACCGGTCGCCAAGGTAGTCTGTTCTGTTCTATTTCATTATATTTCTTTGGAATTATATCATTATTTATGACGTTAGCTGTTGTTGTAGTTGTAGAGCTTGTGGTAGTGTCTCTTTTGTCTGGAAAAGTTAAAATTCAATATGTTTAACAACTTTCTAAGCAGTTCTGATAGCTAATGTAAATAAGTAGGCCTATGATATTTAATTACATGGTTTAAATTAATAAGTATATCAATGGGAATTGCCTACAATTCGATTGTTGAATGACGAATTCGGTCTAGGAAAACATTGTGTCGAAATCTGCCTATCTGAGAAGAAAAAAAGTATATCCCAAGCTCTCTCGATGTAAAGGCTGGCATGTAACCTAACTGTGGGAAGATAGGCAGGCTGTTGATATAAAGGAAAATGTAAATGTAAATTCACAAAGAAATGTTGACGTGCAAAAATATACAAACTGTAGTCACTTGAAAGATATATGACTCTGATTCTGAAAGAACTCTCCCGCCACAAAAGGATTATTTTTTCAGGGATGTCGATGAATAGGATTGTTACTATGATATGTGCTCACCTGTAACTTCTCCGACCTTCTGTAGCTCGTTTTCATCTACACTCTTCTGCGTGGATCCCGTAGCGTTCGCTACCGAGCTCGACATCGATGGCGGACTAATGAGGCTCGCCAGCGCCCATGCAGTCAACGTCGGCGGTATCTCCATATCACTGATCCCACCCTCCTCCTCCTCCTCCGTAGAGGCTGTTGACGACGAATACCTCGTCGAACCTCTCTTCCACAAAGTCGGTATACTGTTGTCAGATATCGATTGAGAATGAACTATCTTCTTGATACCACTCACATCGCTTTGCAGTACCGGATCGATCTCTGATGAGACTGTCGTTAAAGTTGATTTTGAAGGTATTTTTGGTCTTGTAGTTGAAGATAATCTGTCTTTAACGCTAAAGTGCTCTGAGTATATGGTTGCTGGTGTAGTAGATTTAGAATAGGAAGTTCTTGTGATGTTTCTTCTCGGTGCCATCCAAATAGGTTTATTCTTTGGAGTAGTGTAATGGAATTTACGAGTTGGAACTCTGTAGTTTTGATTTATTGCCGGTTGTTCTGTTCTAGATGTTACACTGTTAGTATTAGGTGAGTCCTTAACTCCAGCAAGGTTGAGACGCTTGGAATAATTTCGGTTTCTACTAAAACTGCTCGAAAATACCCTGGTTGTTCTTTCAGTAGATGATACTGAATTTTGAGCAGAAAATGGTATAGGTCCAATGGAACTGAAGAATGAGGGGTCAACACTTGAATATGGCAAGTAACTGGAAGACACAGTCGATAATGTTTCAGATTTTGAATCAGGGTTTGAGGGTTGTGTTGATACTGGCAGCAATGTTGGCTGAGTTGCTTTTAAAGGAGCCAATTCTTGTTCAGCAGAAGTGCTGGCTGTAGGTTCCGAAGACAATGACGTGTCGTTGTCACAGTCATCGTCGTTAGAGTTAATATTATACGTTTCAGTGGACAATACTGACATTTCATAATAAATACTTGTACCATGTACATCAGATAACTCCTTATTTGCAGTACCTGCTTTCTCATTATCTAGGAGACGAATTTCTTTGGTATTCTTAATAATAACTGTTGATTTGTTATTTGGTGTGCCATTACTCAATGTTTCTACACCAGTATTTTCTTTTAGTATTTTATAGACGTTAGTGCCGTTCTGTGGCGGTGCTTTAGCTTTCACAGAAGCTAAGTTCTTCATAATGCTTTTAGAAATCTCTTGGAACTTTTTGTCAAAGAAATCGTTCTTAGGAGTTGTCAGTTCGCTGCCGAAATCAAAGAAACTTTCAGATTTGTATGGTTCATCGTCGTTATTATCTTTGGCGTCATAAGATATTTCAGGGAAATAACTGGAAAATGTACCATAAGGCTTACTACTATAGGCAGATTTTACTTTATTGTCCGAGTCGTTAATATCATCGTTGTAATTGGGTATTGTAAAAAAGTCATTAAATTTACTGGAAGTGTATTTCTCGAACGTTTCTTTGTCTTCTTCCTCCTCCTCGTCTTCGTATTCTTCCTCCTCGCTCTTGTTTTCTGTTTTGACTGACACAGGAACAATGGTAGTAGAACTACTGACTATTACAGGCATTTTAGTTTTCTTATACGTTCTCATACTGTCAATTATTTGTGCTGGCTTCTTGACTTCAGGTGTAGGTGTTACTATAATTACTTGCGACGGTTCCGTAGAAAAAGTCGCTTGTGTTGAAGACTTGACTCTTCTCAGAGGGCTTTCTGTGCTAGATTTAGATTGCGAATGGAACCTAACTCTTCCTCTGCCTGGGTTTCTGGCATTTTTCTCTGTATTTTCTTCAGAATCTTTTGGGTGTAGTTCGTTTAAAGCCACGTCAGGTGTTTTGGGTTTCCTGGCAGGCCATGTGGAGTTGGCTCTGCTGTATCGGGACGGTCGGTCATCTCTGACGGTGGTCGCGGTCGTTTCGTGCGGAAGGGCGTTGCCCCCCACTGGAGTGCTGCTTAACAGTAGTAAGTTTACTACTAACGCTGCACCTGGAATTGAAATATAATTGGCTTTAGCATATAACTAATATTATTATTAAAAAAATTATATTTGTATTAGTGTTTTTGTGTTTCGTTTATTTATTCACTGTATGCTGTATGTTACTATTTTATTGTGGCGTCAAATAAATGCATTTTCTTTCTTTCTTTCTTAATTTATTTATTTATTCACTATACAGAAATATATAACAGCATGGTATTTTGGTTATTCTAATAAGTATATCTATTGAATATATGCATGGAGAGGGTTGGGGTTTCCGCTATTGGATACGTTTACGCCATCCCCCTTCCAAATTAATACGAGTTTTTTATTATTATGTATCTCTTTAGGTTTCACGGGTTTAAGAAAACCCGGTCCTTTGAAAGGCTTGCACGGAGACATAGGTCCAACGCGTAGAGGCCCCTTAGATAACTTTAATTTGAAGGGATATGTGATGCACCTAGCGGGACCCGTCTCTGAGCGCATCTGACTGCACTCAATGACAGACCCCGTCAGGTGCATAAACTATTGCAGTGATTGGAAATTACAACTTAATTGTGGCTATTGGTTTGTGGTGTTGGTGGGTCAGTCAGTCTGGTCTATAGAGCGAGACGTCGAACACCTGCCATGATCACATTGTCTCGAAGTTATGAAAAAATTGGCAGGTTATGAAAATATTAATAATTGCATATAGATTATAGATGTTTATATAGGGTCAGGACTTTTTTGTTTTGTAAGTACGCACCTATGCATATTCTCACTGGAGACTCCATGGTCATTTCATGTTGGCGGCCGACTCGGGTGCAGTGACGCGCTCATCGGATCGCTCTCATGTCTCGGCCTGCAATATAACAATAACAGGGTTGGAGACAAAAGCCAATTAAGGTAGCTGTATTAAAAAAAATCATTTCTTCAATCAGTACCAAAATAATCGTTATTCCATCATACAAAGATTTTTTCTCAGATCAGGATTTTTCCCATTAGTTCATAAACATTGTGGTTACTAGCAGAACTACTCGGATTTTTTTCTATTGCGGAAATTATTAGTGTCTTTTTTTAGTTTACTTTAGTTTTAGTTTATTTAGGTAGGTATTTATTTTTTAGGTATTATTGGTATTTTTAAATTTTAGTTCGCATAATTGCGAAAAACGGCCGTTTTTGGCACATATGTGAACTACAACTTATGGTATTGTATACCTAGATGAAGAATAGTATTTATCCTAATAAAGATTGTGTTACATAGATTTTTATATAAAATGATTAAATTGAAAGGTATTATTTTTTTTAAGATTGGCGGCGCTAGTTGGCTCATGGAAGGCCCTTAAGTAGATTACTTACCTATCTAGTTGTGTATTTGTATGGTAATTTTATAATATAAATTTCGTTTAAATGATAATAAAAATATGCTATCAGTTTCAATCACCTGCATAATTAGGTATAATTAAAACTACACAAACCCCACATAGCAGTCACGAAGTAATTACTATGAGCGATCATACGCGGCTTGCTGCGCAGGCGCATCGTGACCCTCTGTTATTGCAGTGTATGGGAAACCACGGGTTATGTAATGTGTGGAACAATATGACTGATGAAGAGTACATACTTAATCTTACAGCTGGGTTTTATAATATTCTCATCACTAAAGATGTCTTTAGCGATGAGAATATTATTAAAAACCCAGCTCGCACTTCGTATGCATAAAAATCGCTGGTTACTAGAAAAAACCAACCAAGTATTTATTTATTTTACTAATGGACTCGACAGTTCGTCATTTGCCAATGTCATGTTACAGAAAATTATACAATACATTCAATAGTCTTCTATCTTCCTCCAGGGGAATCGCAGTAGCGTCTTTACCCTGGGTAGCCGCGTCTTCATGTCTTCATCCAGAGGAGTCGCCGTAGCGTCATCACTCTGGATGAAGCAGCTCGACAGTCACGTTCACTCCCGAGCTTGTAGCGGGAACTCTTGATAAAAGCTTGAAACTTCAGATCTTGCACAAATAATCCAATAACTTCACCGTACCGTCATTCGCGAACATTTTCTGATTAATTTAACGTGATATTAAACACAAAATAGCTCCTGTAGACATTAAAAGGAAAATTATCAAATAATTTCGCAACCGTCGCTTCCCGCCATTTTCAAGAGAACCCACCCACCAAGTACTTTCAATGTACCTGGGAGACAGCTATTCCTCTCTAGTTACATGGTTCCACATCACATACTGCAATGGCTTATAGCCTGCTGCACAGATATTTGAGTGAAAGTACCATCATTTCGGCATCAGTATCGATCTTAAAACACATTACAAATTATTCTATAAGATTTTCGATAAAGAACCACCCTTCGATGTACTTTCTTAATACTTTAGAGGCCTGGAGACCTGAAACACAGGTATTATTTACCTAGTTCAGGCGCCAGCCTCCCCACAAGCTTATAATTATTAAAACTGATAAAATGTATCTATACCCATACTATTATGTTACCTGTTTGTGGTGAGGAAATAATAAATGATTATTATTTTTATTACTTTAATATGCTCAGGGGCCTTACATTCATCTTTTTTAAAACAATATTGTTGCAGGAACGTTTTGTTTCCATCTTAAAGTAATATTACTTCTTAAACCCATATTTTATCCACACAATGTTAACGCGAAATGGATGTGTGAATAAGTATCCTGACCCAGTTCCACCGAGTTCCACGTAATGATGCTAATCAGGTCGGTCATTAGGCATTACGGGTGCCGAGTGGAGGCCCGAGTTCAATCATCATCAGCCCAATAAGTTCAGTAGGTCAGAATGGACGAAAGGAGGAAAGTGTTTCCTGACTCATTTATTTAGCTGTATTAACGGACTTACAAAGCTTGGTAATCCTTGTAAATTAAATTGACATGAAAAATGGTGAATCTAATTTTATATAATAAGTAGTTACTGACCATATTTGACATTCTAATTTGACATTTTATCAGCCAATTTGACATTTATTGTAATATTATTTTGTCATTTTTTAGTAATAATGTGCACAAGTGTTGTCTTCAACTATTATATTATATTGAATTTCTAAATGAGAAAAAATAATAAACAATTATTGCCTACTTCTTAGTTACTACAAATTGCATTATATTTGAGCAAAAAATGTCGTCTCTTGCTGTGCCTAAACAAGGTCCATAAAGAACATTGTAACATTGTAATGTTAAGTATGTGAACATTAGATCACACAGTTAATTTAATTTAATTTATCACTCTTTGTTAATGTACTACTATCTTATATTACTCTATCTTATATTTATTTATCTATATATCTTATATCTATCTTAATGCATAACTATATTATGTTTGTAATCTCTGCATGCGCGCTGTTATGAATGTTGTGTCCTCCTACAAAAGACACATACATCAGCACCAGCCATCTGTACACTGTATGTTATTAAATGTATAATGTATGTGTTGTTGGAGAACCTAAATAAATAAATAAAATAACATCTGTATTATTACTTATGGAATGCAATAAATATATTGAATTGAATTGGTTGAAGTGGCGATCACTAACATATAACTAATCATTCCCGTAACATCGCGTTCCCGTTTTACCGCAACTCTCTCTACGTCGACTCTCGCTACGTGGAGTCTCTCTATAGCAACTTCTCGCTACATACCACACGAGAAAGGAAAAAAGTACATTTAAGACAATGATACACTAGGGGACAAATGTCCTACGACATGTATCGGCGACATGTCAAGCGAAGCCGGCCGATTTCGCCTGACATATCTGGCGACATCGCGCGACTTATGCCCGTAGCGACGTCAGGCGTCGCGCGAAGTCCGGCAACGTCGCGCTACTTCACCCGACGTCCCTGGCGACACGTGTCGCAGGACATTTGTCCCCTAATGTATCCTTGGCTTAACTCTCTCGATACTGGATCACCACGTAGCAGGTGGTCTGCCCCTTGGCTTAGTTGGTATCATTAGTGCCTTGGTTAAGGCGTAATTTTCATTTCTACGCATCACGTGTCTATACCACCTAAGCCTGTTCTCTGAGAGCTTTTCTGCAATTGATGAGCCTCTGACATATTCGTTGTGGACTTTTTTTTTTATTCGTCATAATAAAATCCACAGCACTTAAATAAATTACATTTCAGTTTAAGTCATAACATACTGCCAATGACGGATTTACAATTTACAGCCGACTATTATTTTTATGTTATTTAAATTAAATTCATTTATTTTTACAGAAACTTACTTTGACATTCAGTGCAATTAAATTTATTATTGTGAATCCATTAAAAACTTGCTCTAAATTGTAAAACATTGACAAGGCCTCTTTACAGCCGCAATTAGTTCATATCCCATGGGTCGGTTCTTTGTCCTGTTTCTCTGTTCGTACATCCAGCCGTAACCTAGTTTGTATTCTGTACCTTATATTATTGTAAATTATTATATTATGTATGACATAACCAAGTGTTCCCTAGAGCTCCTAAGGTTGAATAAATGAAGTATTGAAGTACAATATTAAAAATGAACACAAAAATTAGGGAAGTGTGTGTTGGTTTTGTGTGTGGACTTTATCCAGACTTGTAACCCCACCGGCCCATCTAAGCACCTTCAATTCAGCTGTGTGCAACTGCTGCTCGTGCACCATTTTGGTAGCCCAGCACTCCGCACCGTACATCATAGCTGGTCTGATGTCAGTTTTATAGACCTTGCCTTTCGTTGGAACACAGAGAAAGATGTACAGGAGAGTTTTTAAGGTTGAGATTTTCTCAAAAACTACTTGACTTATTGCAAAAATTCTTTCACTGTTTGATAGATAAAAGTTAAAACTATGCAACTGTAAAATAATTATCAGTTTAAAAAAAAATCTCAACCTTATTGAGGCCCCCTGTATACTTATCTCTGTCTTTGACTGTACATGGAATGTCGATTAGCGAAGGACAATTAGAACATATGTTATTTTATCGTCCATTAATTGTGATACAATCAATCCACGATTTTTATCTATAAATCTGATAACAATACAAGTGAATTAAATTGTAAAGTGCATTCGAATCGGTAAATACGGAGAAAGGATTTTTTTATGAATAATTTTTATAGTTCCATTTTAATGTAGTATAATAGCTGCTTTGCGGGCCACGTCTGCTACGCCTGTAATCGATCGCAGGGTTTGGTTTCGGACACGGTCAGGACAGGGATGGATGGAAGAGGAGGGAGAGACCTTTGCCCAGCAGTGGGACAAATTATAGGTTTACAGAAAAAATATATAGAAGTAGGTATTTTATTATAATTAAAAAATGTTTCCTGAAAACGGATAGTTTAGAAAAGACATTGCCACATTTCAATGGAGCTTTGCCCCACCTACAAAACTACGTGACCATTTAAGCTGTACCTATCATTTTGTTGGGGACAAGTTTCATATTGCATAATCATAATCATTTTCTACTACTCTCGCAACTCCTATAGAAGAATAACAAAAACAATGAATAATTCGCTTCGATTTCTTACTATTTTCTGAATTCGTAATTAAGCTGTTTTCTTCGAATCGCAACTTGTACATAACTTTAATTTACATCAATAATTTTAATAAAAGACTCCGTACTCCGTACTTTTACTATTTTATTCGTTGTGTTGTACAAACTTGCGGTTGATGGTGGGGCAGAATCTGGCATTGTCATTTAAATACCCAAATAAAAATAAGGTAAAGAACCTACAGCATCGATGGATGGAATTCTAGATCGAGTCACGTTTCGTATAACACCGTTGGATATTAGATTGGATACCAGCACGCAATGAAACCTAGAATTAGGCTAGTTTGAACCTGTTCTCAGCAGTAAGCACTAGATTATTGCCTTTCTAAATGTTTGCCTAGATTTAATTGAAATCCGTGTTTAGTCGACGCGTAGGAGGATAAGTGGGCTTGGGTAAATTATTTTAAGATATCGATGGTTTCTGATCATTATCCCACGACACAGGGTATCCTAGTGTGGGGACTAGTGAATTTGTATCTAGAATGTACAATTATTAAACCTATCCAATGTACAATTAATAAATTTAATTTCATAAAATTTCATTTAATTTCATTATCTTAGAGATTTCAGATGAGATCGCGATATCCGATGCCAAATTCTGACAATGTTAATTGAATGTTCAATAAAGGTATTTTTAAGATATCGAATCGATGGCTCCTATCTGATTATTACCATCTAGATTTTTAGATGAGATTATTTGATTATCCTAGAGATATATCGCGATATCCAATGCCAAACCAACATTACTTAACTTAGAACATGATGAAAAAATTCTTGCCGTGGGCAGGACTTGAACCTGCGACCTTGTCATTCCGTGACACGCTCTTACCAACTGAGCCACCACAGGCCACGCCGAGCCCACCGAAAATCTTCATCGCTTTATACATACTTAAAGGGTATGTTACGCAATTCCATCTATCGGACAATAGTAGTAGTATTCCGACAACCATGTCTAACATTCGTACATTACTTAACTTGTACTAACATTTTCAAAGGCTTTTTGAAAATGGCGGGAAACGACGGTTGCGAAATTATTTAATAATTTTCAGTATAATGTCTACAGTGGGTGTTTTGTGTTTAATATCACGTTAAATTAATCAGAAAATGTTCGCGAATGACAGTATGGTGAAGTTATTGGAGATTTCAAGCAGGATCTGAAGTTTGGCGCCATGGTCAAGATTCCCACTACGAGCTCGGGAGTGAACGTGACTGTCGAGCTGCTTCGTCCGCAGTGATTGACGCTACGGCGTCTCCTGTGGATGAAGACATGAAGACGCTGCTACCCAGGGTGATGACGCTACGGCGACTCCCCTGGAGGAAGATAGAAGACTATTTATACATTGATATTTTTGTAACATGACATTGGCAAATGACGAACTGTCGAGTCCATTAATAAAATAAATAAATAAAAAACATTTTCAAAGCATATCTACTCGCAACTGGCCTACGATCCCCTCAATACTTACTACGCGACATTGGTTCCATAACAAACGTTGAATCATTCAAAACACGCGTAAAAGCGACCTTATTGCGACGTAATTGATCCCGCTCATTGCTCCGCCGACCTTCAGCTAGGATTGCGTAGATGAGTAACTAATGCCTACGCGATGTTCTAGTTTTTTGTAGTAAAAGACACCCGAAAAAGTCGCGGAGGCGTCACAATAGATAGTAAACACATTTATAAAGTGGATGGTGTTATGCATAAAGGTATCAACCCTCAAAAAATCGAGTTTGGAGTTAGGTATGCAACCTTTTTAATCTGGGTGCCATCTACCGGATTCTTCATAGCTCATATCCAAGAAAAAAATAGTTTTTAAGTTATTAACGAAAATAACCTTTTGCTAAATTCGAAAGCACCTTAACGCTTTTTTCATAAAGGTTTCAAGGCACATAATACCTTTGTGCGTATTTATAAATAGGCACGCAAATTTCGCAAAAAGGAACCAAGTGAGATAGTCATATCAAATAGAGCGAATGCTTTTGGCATTGAATGTTATTTCAATACTTCATTTATTCAACCTTAAGAGCTCTAGGGAACACTTGGTTATGTCATAAATAATGTAATAATTTACAACAATATAAGGTACATAATACAAACTAGGTTACGGCTGGATGTACGAACAGAGAAACAGGGCAAAGAACCGACCCACGGGATATAACAAAATGATCTAATTGCGGCTGTAAAGAGGCTTTGTCAATGTTTTACAATTTTATTGCTAAGAGAATAGTAGAAAAAGAAAATGTTATTATTGCACACTGACGTACAATAAATCCAAGAATACAATACTTATACTTACACAATACTGTTGTACTACCATCATTGATCTCCTATAAACAACTAGATACACAAAGGTCTTACTAAAACAATTTAAAAAACGTCAATAAGGGTCCATTGTTAACGTCCAAATAATGTCCAATAAAGCAAATGAGGGTCCACTCATCCGTTTGGACCTTCTTTGCACTCGGACATTTTTAGAAGGCAGACTGTGTAGATAGTTGTTTATAGGAGATCAATGACAACCATATACATAATTACATAACTGCATATATCATGTGATACCTCTTCGCCACGGGGAGGACGGTTATGTCGAACTCTTACCGCCTAAAACCCCTCGGTGACCTGTCTCGCCTTATGGCAGATTCGCACGATGTACGAAGGAAGTTAAAACGACCCTGTTCAGGTCGTACTGTCAAGCATTCTACACGTGCAATCTGTGGGTCAACTACACCAAAAAGTCATACAATGCCCTGCGTGTACAGTATAACAATGCGTTCAGGGTGCTGATGGGGCTGTCGCGATGCTGCAGCGCGTCAGGGATGTTTGCGGAAGCCGGCGTAGACGGATTCCATGCCATCATACGCAAAAGAGTCGCGTCCCTGATGCGACGGGTTCGCGGCAGCCCTAACAGCATCCTGAAGGGCATTGCGGATACCATGGACAGTCCGATTCTGAGCCACTGGGTGCACTTACATGTCCCGGGGTCTCGGAGTCGGACCTAAGTCGCAAGTATGGCGTATAATACACCTCGTGTAAACACTAACATAGTTTTAAGTACTTACTAACACTTATATGGTCTTTGTGACTGCAATAAATCATTTGAATTTGAATATGGTGGAGTCACGGGGACTTGCGAATTACTGTGGTGGTGATCGCTCCTAGCGCATTAGCTTAGTTGCAGTGGTTGAAGTGACAATTATTAGTACTGCAGGGTTACTCTCATCTCTTATAGCGATCCAGTTTAGGTTCCGAATCGCTATTTGCTACAAGGACCTTTGACGTCATTGTAGCAAATTGTCAGTTTAGGAACCTAAACTGGATCGCTATAAGAGGTGAGAGCAACCCCACTGTACTGTGTGTGTACTGTAGTAATGAGAACACATTGGTTATTTTCTTTTGTAATTATTATTTTGAAAAGAAATCATTAGTTACACACCATCATTAGTTTGTATACACCTGTGTTTGTTGATTTGCATTTGAAACCAATGTTATGAACTAAATGTTAAATATCTAGTGTGCCGACAACGTAACCTTGCAATCGCTCCATTGCCCCCACGGGACAGGCTTGGCCTAGTGGGGGGTGCACTGTAAAAATTATCTGCAAATACTCTTAATGTACGAAGACTAAGTGATTCTTATACCAATCCATATATGTCATTCTGTTTCTTATACATTATTACTAAAATTATTATTTATTTATTTTATTAATGGACTCGACAGTTCGTCATTTGCCAATGTCATGTTACAGAAAATTCAATATATTCAATAGTATTCCATCTTCCTCCAGGGGAGTCGCAGTAGCGTCTTCACCCTGGGTAGCCGCGTCTTCATGTCTTCATCCAGAGGAGACGCCGTAGCGTCATCACTCTGGACGAAGCAGCTCGACAGCCACGTTCACTCCCGAGCTTGTAGCGGGAACTCTTGATAAAAGCTTGAAACTTCAGATCTTGCACAAATAATTCAATAACTTCACCGTACTGTCATTCGCGAACATTTTCTGATTAATCCAACGTGATATTAAACACAAAATAGTCCCTGTAGACATTAAAAGGAAAATTATCAAATAATTTCGCAACCGTCGTTTCCCGCCATTTTCAAGAGAACCAAAATTATTATTATTATAGTTATTAAATCCAGTACATGTTGTATGAGTGTCCGTGACAGTTTCATTTTAGCTTTTAGATTTAGCGGCCATGACAGAATCGCATCTACTACACTTTACCTAACCACTTTTTATGCGTGCAACAAGTTCATAAATAAAGATAGGTACATAAATATTTCTAAGAAACAACGACAAGAAACTATGTACAATTGCATTTTTTATTCAACCTCAAATGTTAAATGGCTCGGCGCTTCGTGCAATGTTTGACATTTCAAACAACTAATCATAAACTTATTTGACTACCAAATCGGTCTATTGCGTTTCCACGGCCGTTTCGAATCGGTGTGTTGATTTGTAAAATCACACAAAAGAGGCAATGTACGCCGATGTCGGCAATAGTGTTGTAATGTTGCACGTGAATGGTACAGATACGATGCAGAGACTAGAGATCGTGACAGAATGCGATTGCGCTCCCAGTGCTCTAGTGTTGAAAATTTATCGATAAATAAAGTGAATAGAGACGTCGATAAGTACCTAATTAGGAGTTCTAGCATAGCAAAAGAAAAATGGTAGCAAAGTTTACAATTTTTATTATTGTATATCTTAGTCACGAATGCTATTTACTTGTAGTAGACCGATCTATCGCGTCTCTGCTCGCAAATTTCAGAGTCCATAAAAAAGAAAAAAAAGAAGTGTCAAGTTCCGCCGCCCCACCCAAACGGCCATTGCTAATCTTTGCGTCGATGCCGCGTGAGTGTTTTTCCTACAATTTATGGAAAATTATGCTGAAAACGAAAAATTTCGTACTCGATCAGTTATTAGAACTGGTTAGAATGGCTTGATATCGCCTGGGGAAGATGAGAGGAAGATATCGAACAAATGCCGTGAGGTTAAGTGAAGTTTACGAATAACCTGAGTGACGAAGAGTTGTTTCTTCTAGTGATGCTTGTACAGTGTACACCCATGCGATGGGTTGTAATTTGGAGTGATAGTTGTGACGTCTAACGTCCAAACTCGGGTGAGGAATATATATGATATTTCCACCACGACCATACGTGCAAACAATTTGATGCGTATCTATCACTCCCAGCGAGAGGCTGTATTGAGAGCCTGGGCTCCTTTCACGATATACATGCGAACAATCGATATGTATTGCCTCAGGCAGGTCACGTCTGGCGTTTAGTGTGTTAACATAACCTAACCTAAAATGAATCATAGAAAGGCAAAGTACAGTAGATCGTATGACTATGTACCTTCTTACAATACATACTGGACGACATGTCACAGTCCATTCTTGAACAACGCCAATAACAGACAGACCCTGTAGACAGTTGCAGCGGTGCCCATGGGGAAAAATACCTCGGCCACTAGATAAAGAAATGAAACAAGATGTCCTGATCCAGAGAAATGTTATACTTGCCATACATTGTTCCTATTTCCAACTCAAATACTAAGGCTGTGATGTCAGAAATAAAATATGTACATTTTAATTTTGACTAATTATTTAATAAATATCCTGCAATGTGAGGGAAGGTCTGTGCCCGAGCACGGAGACATATACCTAAATAGACTGATGATGATTTAATAAAGCAGAAACATATGGTCTGTGTTGTCTTTTGCAGTGGATACTGCTCTTAATCTCTTCCTAATAGGAACGATTATGTCCTGAACACTATTGTATCAGTGATGCTGGCTGACTGTTATACCGATAACACTTACAAAATGTGTCTAGTCTAGACGCTTATACCACCGATGCAGTTGATAAATATCATTGCAATATAACTTGTCTGATAAATTGAATGAATGCAAGCAATTGTGCGAACATTTCTAAAGAAACAGCATATTGGCTATACCAACATCAAAACTTTTCAATTTCCGTGACCTGCTTATACCTAGCCAACAAATTCAACAAGAATCTGTTAAAATCTTCTGTGGAACCTAGGCACACCAGAACAGCCTAGCACGACGACCAGCAACCCTGTATTACCACCAGTATTGGATGGAACACACAGCAGCAAGGACGGCACCAGACCAGTCCTACCCGCATTAGCCCAAAGGTAGGCTCACGGGTATATGTGCCTGTTATATACATGATTTATACAATATATTATTATTATTAATGACAAGACGGCCTTGTCATGACTTGGGGATTATAAAATACCCCTTAAACAGCAGGTATCACAGATGAATCTGCCATGCATACATACTTAAATATCAATAATACATAATTAAATGTCAATAAATCAAAAACATGTGAAATTATTCATTTGATTTTTTCTTGCATATCCGCTAGGTATGCAAGTCGTTTCATACAATCGTATGCGAGGTGTGAAATTCACCTGCATATAGGATAACTTTCAACTGATGGGGCAATTACTCCCCGGCCGTACAAGTTGCATAGGCCAACTCCGGGCCAAATTTTTTCCTTCGTTTCGTTAATACCAAATCTAATAGAGAAAGGGTAAACCTATTCTTCTAAGATACTTCACTTTAAATGCCTTAATTAATTCATATAAATAAATAGGTATCTCAAATAATTTGATACATACTTGTAAAGCTAATAGACATTGTATTATAGCGTGCATACACTTAAATATGACACCGGAAATTCCTTCAGTTTCAAATACAGTGTCTTGAGGGGGCCCAAAATTATGTAATGAGTGATATGTTACCTAGGATCACTAGGTCTTATCTCTACAGTTTATTTGGAATCTTAAATGACTTTCCCTTATTGTAATTTTATGAAATGCTTATATCATTTCATATCGCTGTACCGTGCTGTGTGTTGTGTATGTTATATCAAAATACCTAATAATTAATCAACATACATTTTGACATTATGTATGCAATTTTAAACAAACTAAAACTCAAATATTTGGATGCTTATGTGCAGAATATTTGAATAAAGCTACCCTGACAGCTTAAGCATTATGAAAATTGGCTTTATTATGTATTAATGCAAACAATTGATGTTTCATGGCTTCAAAAACTGTTCCGCCCTTAAGCATAACCCTGTATCAGAGGTGATTCCACACTAGCTTTCCACAAGGAAAATGGCTAAAATTACTGGCATAATGTTATAATGGGTTTATAACCAAAATAAATGCAAAATATGAGATTTTGGCCCGCTGACTGGGACCATTAACCGTTGCATGCATTGCAAAATTATTATGGTTGGTTGGCTATATACAAAGATATTTGAATGGGCCAAGCACAATAGACTCTTATAAAATAAAGATAATTATCAGATAATTAGGTATATAAATACCACATAAGTTACAAGATGATTTCGACTAGTAACTCACTTGAATAGATAGGTCAGTGATCATCAGAAGAAGTTCTGTGCCTATTAAATATTTTAAAAATTAAACGACCTAGGGTTGCTACGGTGACGCCCGCGTATTTACGCGATTTCCAAGACATTCTATTTACATCAGACCAGGCTGTAGGCCCTAGTTGGCCTTGCCTTTCCCTCTGGGAAGAATTTAAAAACAACAATTAAGTATTTTAAATCCTTTCAAACTTTCTTGCTATAAAAACGTATGCTGGACACATGTCTAGATGAAAATAATGTTCACAATACCTTTACCATAGCATGCCAGAGCCTTATATGGGAGGTACACAATTAGGGACCTACCCACATTTAATCACATTATTAAACTACTGTGGCAACTATATAGTGACATATATATTACATACATTATTATTTGATATTGAGATATTGGTAGAAGCCAAAGGGTCACAGCGGCCACAAAGGTGTAGTGTGACATACATATATAATGTCATCAGAAGAAAATATTTAATCAGACCCCGAATCCAACCGAAAACAGGCACGCCGAACCGGATTCGTAGACTTGCCAGTCAAAACAATGCGAAATGGGATTTTATTATGTACATTTCCACTACTTATTATCGTTATTTTCAATTTAGGTAACAATCAAAATATGATTTCAGAACAAACTCTGTTTCCAGGGATTTCTAATCAAATCAATTTATTGCCTCATGCATGTGGTACATACAAGGCGTTAAGTGCTAATGCCCAGACTAATTATTAATTTATCAATTATTGATTATTTGTTAATTATTAATTTATGAAAAGTGATTTTATTGACCCAGTGGTTACCCATAACCTTGGATTAACCATAACCAGGGGTGCGCTGATGGGAATTAATCGGCCAAGTACTTCACATAGTTCAGGATTTAGTTTGAGCAAAGCAGTACAATATATGTACAAAACAGTACAATACATGCCTCTGACAAGCGGCTTGTGATGTTGCATTTATGAGGATACATTCATGTGATACCTCTATTTCACAGATCACTATTAAATATGCTGTATGTTTGCTCAGCCCATTATGCTTAGCTCATTAAATTGTGCCAAATCAGCACTACCCAAATTACCACGCCCTCAAATTAATAACGATAGCGACTTGATCAAGTAATTCTTTAGGATTGATTCTTCAGTATGTCGCCTTTACCTAACAACATATTGCCTGGGATACAGAATCCAGTCACAGGCTTGAAACATTAATTTTTTGGTTGTTTGTTTCTTCTTTCTAAGGAGACCTTTGGAGATTCTTGCAAAAAATCAGTAGTTTTTATTTATACTATACTCCTTATAGTTTTTGCACTCCAGGTGCAGACCTTAATAAAGGTGTGAATTATTGAAACCCTGCCTAACCAATGGTTAAGAAATAGTTCCACTCCTATAACAATATAATTAACCTCATTTAAATTTAATTTATTTAATTTTTCATTTTAATCCAGAATATTGCTAATATTATATATTGCTTACATACCTATTAGGTATAGTCATTGCGTACCTATCTCAACTAAACGCGTTTAATTCGCAAGTAAATTGATACTGTACTAACAATAAGTCACAAGAGACCTTGATAGGCATAGGGTTCATAATCTGTTAGCAGATCAAATATACCTTGGTGGTGTGAACTGATCTATATTTACTGCTCAAAGCATTAGACATGCTGATACATCAGCTGCGAAATGGCTTGACATCAATATATTCAATTAGATCATAACTTATTAAAATTAATGATTGTGTAGATTCATCACACACACATTCACTAAATTTTATGATGGAGACGTATTGCACTCCAATAATTCAAATTGCCAGAGCTTGTCAATCCCACCTTAGCTTATACACAATGCTACTGCACTAGGTCCTACCTGATCAGCACAATATCATATTAAATGGTTCAGTGACTTCATGCCGTCAAATGTTGTACACTACAAAATTGGAACTTACGGGGTTCCTACCTATCAATTAATAACGATAACGTAGATTGATTGATGTGCAAATGGACATACATTCATGTAATAATAATTCATAACTTTTGTGTCGTCAACGACCATATTGCATTATGTTGGAAGAAGTAAATATAGCAAATACTTAATTAAAACAACATAGTTGCCCTAGAATATTTATCCTGTTTCATGATAGATGACACTTTCAACATCTACAAGTAAATAGCATTCGTGACTAAGATATACAATTGAAAATTAAACGAACTTACCTGTTGTGAAGTTCAATTATAATTGTATATCTTAGTCACGATATGAATAGTCCCACCCACCCCTAACACTCCCTAGTAACTTGTCATGAAACAGTTATACTTATACTTTGAACTACAATGGCCGTTTGGGTGGGGCGGCGGAACTTGACACTTCTTTTTTTTCTTTTTTATGGACTCTGAAATTTGCGAGCAGAGACGCGATAGATCGGTCTACTACAAGTAAATAGCATTCGTGACTAAGATATACAATTATAATTGAACTTCACAACAGGTAAGTTCGTTTAATTTTCAATTATTGAAGATAACGTATTGTACTACTAACGCATTTGCGAAAAAAAGGTAACCTTAGATTTAGCGACTTTACCCGACATTTTGTATTTGTTTTCACTGGTTAAGTCTTAACTCTGGGGTTACCTTTTATTGCAAGTCACCCTAAGTATAATTATTTTGTTAAATAGGCAAAGGGAAGTGATAATATATAGCCAAAGTCAAAATGTTTTATTGCAATCATGTGGTTAAGTTTTCCGTGCTCTTCACTCTGCCGCTGCGGGGCATCTTGTGTCTCACTCTTGCTTTTGACAACCATGTAGCGCCTAAATTCTAGGTGTTACATAAAAGGCCAGTTATATAGTTATATAGTTATTATAAACTTTGTCTTTTTCATGTTTATTACTTATCAGAATCCTTATTCCCCTTTTATTTAAGATGGCTCGGAAACCACGAATGCCTGTTCCACTTTTTGGCAACTTTAACAAATATGTTTGGCCCTAACCGAGACAGGCAGATTCTTCAGTTAGTTACTTAACACGTTCACAGTCCGCGTACAAAAAATGATTTGATTTCCTTGTAAATCCCGCCTATTATTTCAATCTCTATACAAGTCGAAAATTTTTTAATGACATTGCCACATTTCAATGGAGCTTTGCCCCACCTACAAAACTACGAGACCATTGAAGCTGTACGTACCTATCATATTGTTGGGGACTTATTACAGGTTTTATATAGCATAATCACAATCAGTAGGAGTTGCGAGAGTAGTAGAAAATGATAACAAAAACAATGAATAATTCGCTTCGATTTTGTACTATTTTCTGAATTCTTAATTAAGCTGTTTTTTCGACTCGCAACTTGTATAAAACTTTATTTTAAACCAAAAATTTTAATAAAAAACGGAGATATTTTTACATTTATTCGTTATCTTGTTCATCATGCGGTTGATGGTGGGACAGAATCTGGCATTGTCATTTGTTCCAGCACTTCAACACTGGGTAGAACACTCTGAGCACTCTTCTGAAAACAATAGGAAGTGAATGGACAGCAGCATCCGCCAGTGACATCGTATTTACTTACCTTCAGAAAAAAAATACCCTTGGTGCGGATCTGGGAGGCATACTTATTCATCGTGCCACATCCATCATGGGGCACGGGTTTGTGATGCTAGGTCTTCGTGATCCATATATGAGTCACTGGACTGTGAACGTGTTAATTCACTTATCCATCAAAAACTTAAATATTATTTATCGACAAATCGTCAGTGCACATCACTAGCATCAATGAAATTACATGGTCACATAAAGCAAGCGTTGCACCGCGACTCGAATCCTAACGAGCGACTTACCAAACACAGGTACACATCAAAGCACATCAAGTGTAACACTTTGGATGGTTCTTATTATCTGCGTCGTAAGAGTTGAAATCGTACTGCAAGTGTTGTCATTGATCTGTTGTGGTCCCTACAACGTATACTAGCAACTAGGGTCGCCACAAGAATCCCACCAACCACGAACTTCGTAGCTACCGTTTTTATGTACCTACTCGCTAGTGAGCCTTACTAAGTTGTAAATATTGCAGCTGACGCTGTAATTTTACATATTAGGTACCTAATAGAAGTCGTTTTTTTATCCTTAAGTATTTTTTATAGTATTTCATCAATTTATCATCAATAGGTACGATTTGAATTATTCTTGCATCATATCAGTCTATGTTTATGTCTCCACTGCTCAAGCACAGACCTTCCCTTTTGAGAGAGCTCGGGCCATGATCCACCACGCGGGCCCAGTGCGGATTGGCGGATTTCACATGCCTTAGATTTTTTCTTCTTCTATGGCATGCAGGTTTCATCACGATGTTTTCCTTCACCGTTTTGAGAGCACTCGGTAAATGTACCTACGTAAGTTTCTCCGTCGAAAAAACCGAGGATAACTCATTGGTACATGGCTGCCCTGGCTGGGAATCGAACCTGGGACCTCCGTATCGCAAGTCTGTTGACCTAACCACTGAGCCACCGAGCCTTGATTTTAGAATACGGGCCTAAATTTATCATCGATACTTGTCTTATATTGAATACGTCTCATAAAAGAGTCTATACAAGTTAATGCGTTGTGTGTGTCGGCAGTAAGTAGCATGCCCTTTTATACCGCGGCACGTCGTCGTCGTGACGCAACCGAGCAACTCAAGGCTTTAGAAATCATGGGACAATCTGCATCTCCGGCTTTACTTATAGTTCAGTTACACTGTTGTGTTTTGAACACAACATGGTAGTAGGTAAGTGAGTAAAGTACATAAGTACCTAAATACACACAACGCACAAATGGCTCGTTTTAAAATTTTCTCAAAATGGACTCGACAGTACGTCATTTACCAATGTCATGTTACAGAAAATTCAAAATATCATAGTCTATCTTCCTCCAGAGGAGTCGCAGAATGAATTTGAAGCAGCTCGACAGTCACGTTCACTCCCGAGCTCATAGTGGAGCTCTTGATAAAAGCTTGAAACTTCAGATCTTGGCGTCGCCAAGGGGGGGCAGGTAGGGGCAGCCCCCCCCCCCCCCCCCGAGATCAGAAAAAGTATCTAGCCCAAGGCAAAGTCCTTAGTCAGGTACTGGAAAGGCGATGAGGCGAGAGCGAGCGGGGAGAGGAGAGTACTACTGTCTCTCCCACTATTCCGTCCACGCTGCCGTGTCGTCGCCTGTTCCCACACACATCTGTAATTTATATCGGTTTGTCCCCCCCTGGGCCATCGGCTGGCGACGCCCTTGGCAAGGTCAGTACTTGGATGGGTGACCGCTAGTGACATTTTCATATGAGCCCCTCCGTGCACCGTTGGTCCCAGTTGCTGTCGCTCGGCAGCAGTCGTCAGGCCAGGCTTGCGGGCGGCCTGACCAACTCTGACAATAGGTTTGGTCACTACCACACGAGAAGATAACTAATAGCCGCTTAACCATGACCTAGCCATAAACCGAGCGACAAAATCTTAACCAATTTCACTCACAGCTCGAGAGCAATTTTACAGTCATGCACACGTGGCTTAACGGTTACATGTGACAGTTATTCATCATCATACTTAAATACACGTCAAATAAATGGATATCAAAAAAAATACTTTAAGTATAATATCATTGTGCTCAGCGGCTCACCTCTCGTACGAGTCAAAAAATTCAAGTACCTGGGTCACGGAGGATCTCACAGATGATATAGATATGGAGAGGGAGCGGAGGGCCCTGGCCGTGCGGTGCAATATGCTGGCCCGCAGGTTTGCACGGTGTACTAAAGACGTAAAAGTGACACTATTCAAGGCATACTGTCAGTCGATGTACACCTGCAGCCTGTGGACCAGATACACGCAGAAGTCGTACGGGGCCCTCCGAGTCCAATACAACAATGCCTTCAGGGTGCTGCTGGGGCTGCCCAGATACTGCAGCACGTCAGGGATGTTCGCGGAGGCGCGAACTGATTGTTTTTACGCCATAATGCGCAAGCGAGTAGCATCCCTGATGTTCAGAGTGAGAGGCAGCCCCAACAGCCTCCTGAAGTTAATTGTCGACAGGTGGGACTACCCCATCCTGCGTTTTTGGGTGAAGGTACATGCTACGTCAGATAACTTCACCCAAAAAATGTTATTATAATTAAAATCACTAACATAGTTGTAAGCAAATTGTTACTAACATATTATGGGCTTGTGTCTGAAATAAAGATTTTTCATTCATTCATTCGTTCATTCATTCATTCATAATCAGTGTATTTTATGTCCCCCACTGCTAGGCCACAGTCCCTTACATAGAGGGAGCTCGGCTCATGATCCACTACGCGGGCGCAGTGCCTATTAGCGGATTACACTTCCATAGGATTTATTCTGCAGCTTCACCTACTTACGATGCTTTGAAAGAATTCGGTGTAGGTACGTAAGTTTTCCTTCGAAAAAACCGAGGAAAACACATTGCTACGTGACTGCTCTTGGCCGGGGATCGACCCTGGGACCTTCAGGTAAGTCCAGTGACCCAACCACTGTGTCACCGATCTCAAAAAATAACAATTATTTGATAATAGTGTTCCCCCTTGACGTGCTTGAAGAACGACAGACAGTAAACCACACGTGAAGAAGAATACCAATATAAAAGTTATCGGGCGCTAGTTCAAAACTTACGTTCTCCGCTGATAACTAGCAATACCTAAAACTAACAAAAACTGTTTCGAAACAATCAACAGATCAAACTAAGGATCAAAAACCAAGACCTTGTCACTGCAACCCCGTTTTTTACGGTCAACCGCCGAAAATTAAAAATAAAAGCCTCCCGCTGCGACTCTATCCATAGTATTAATGACAAAACCAAATCGCATTTTTACGGATGGTCACACCGGAATTGGACAACTTTTTTTGCCGTTTTCACGCCTCTTAATTCGCCACAAGACAGCCTCTTTTATTTTATTTCGAATGCCAAAATAAATTTGTTACATTTGCCTAACAATTTTAGTTAATTTATGCGTAAAAAATTGATGTTTTTTATTTTGTTTCAGATTTTCTAATCGGCACCTAATCAAGTGTTTCGAAAGCCGAGCAGCGGAAAGTCTAGGTCTCGATCTAATCTCTGATTGAGCCTTCATAATTAATTTGCGTTAAGTTAGGAAATGTAGAAACCACTATTTTGGTAGCAAAAACGGAATGCAATACTTAGGCCTTATCACACTGGCGATTTACGAGCGAGTTCAAAGCGAGGCGATTGCGCGGCGTTCACGCCGCGGGCGCGCAGCGAGCTCGCGGCGTGCGATCCGCGTTTTGCATAGTCAATATATAGTCAATATATAGTCAATAATAGTCAGGCCCTTACGACGGCATTATTCGGGGCGAGCTGGGTTGTTCCAGGCGGAACTACACATGTTAAACTTGTATCATTCCTCTTTTTGCGTCGGAGGAAAAATAGAGATACAGCCACAGACCCCTTACCCCATAGACCTGTAAGAGGAGGGCGCCCGTGTCTGCCCGTACATGAGCGCAAAATTGTTTCGCGACACGTGTCACCTAGAGATATCGACATGGATTTAATATGGCACCCCGCTTCGTCTATTGCGCTCATCGTTTGACAGAATTTTTCGCTTGCAAAAGACATTGCCACATTTCAATGGAGCTTTGCCCCACCTACAAAACTACGTGACCATTTAAGCTGTACCTATCATTTTGTTGGGGACTTACTACAGGTTTCATATTGCATAATCATAATCAGTATCATTTTCTACTACTCTCGCAACTCCTATAGAAGAATAACAAAAACAAAAAATAATTCGCTTCGATTTCTTACTATTTTCTGAATTCTTAATTAAGCTGTTTTTTTCGACTTGCAACTTGTACAAAACTTTATTTTGAACCATTAATTTTATATTTATTCGTTATCTTGTACATCATGCGGTTGATGATGGGGCAAAATCTGGCAATGTCATTTGTACCGATTTCATGTCTACGGGGTAAGTAAGTGGTCTGTGGATACAGCCCTATTAGAAGTTGTAAGGTCGGTCTACACGCTCTGATGAACAAAAATTTCTTACAATATCATTTTCACTTTCATCTATCACAAAAATATACAAATTATCAAGTGAAAGTTACATTACTTCTGCAACTCATCTTAAAAGCACTATAAATAAAAGAAAAAGTGTATAAAATTGTTATAGGACGCAGTTCTTATCGAATTTATGTGTGTTTTTTAATTAAATTAAGGGCAATTGTGAAGTTAAGAATGTAATTAGATACGGTTATTAATTTAAGGTGCAAATGTACAACAATATACTTCTATTATTATTATTAAATAAAGTGGACATTTTATTCACATTACGATCTAGCCTAAATACATTAAGACTAATAAGTAATTTGATTTTGACCTAAATTTCTATAAATTGACACTTATATCTAAGAGTTAGTCCCAACGACATTACTTAGAGTCTATTAAATTGCGATCACTTTGTTCACGTGTCTTATTTATTCATTTTATTAATGGACTCGACAGTTCGTCATTTGTCAATGTCATGTTACAGAAAATTCAATGTATAATAGTCTTCTATCTTCCTCCAGGGGAGTCGCCGTAGCGTCTTCACCCTGGGTAGCCGCGTCTTCTTGTCTTCATCCAGAGGAGTCGCCGTAGCGTCATCACTCTGGACGAAGCAGCTCGACAGTCACGTTCACTCCCGAGCTTGTAGCGGGAACACTTGATAAAAAAAATTGACACTTATATCTAAGAGTTAGTCCACCGACATTACTTAGAGTCTATTAAATTGCGATCACTTTGTTCACGTGTCTTACATTCGCGCACTATCACTACGAATTGTTTTCACTACACTAACTCAAAAGGTTTGTTTCTTTTCAGTCTTCTCACTATATACTTAAACGACATTTTTTAAATGGATTGTTTCGTACATAGGCAATATCAACATGGGATAATCGCCGACCAACTTAATTACGAGCAAGAACCTACACCAATAATAAATAAATAAATAAAGAAGAAGTAACAAAACAAACCAATTTAATAAATCAATCTGGCGAAAAAAATATCTAAATTAATAAATAAAAATTATAAACTCTTTAATTTCAGCTGTATTTCAAAGATCATTCGCCAAAAGGAGGCAAGCTTTAAAAATATTTTATAAATGCGACGACAATGGATTGCCAATGACCAAAATACCTAACCCCTAAAGAAAAATGCCGCCAATTTTCGTTTGTTGTATTTCCCAAATAGGCAAAAGATCTAAAAGTACACAGCCTATATTCCAAGGAGATTTTATGTGCGAACTTTATACATTGGGGATTTTTAATGACTAACTCTAACTACAATGTAAAAGGTACAAATTGATAACAAAATGTAAGGGGGCGTACGTCTCTCAGGTTTCACTATGACTGGTGTGAATTGGCTGAATACATGCACTTACAATGGGCAACACAAGTTGTAACATAAACGCGTAGAGATTTCAATGGTTTTCGGTCGCTTCTTGTGCTGCCGACTGTACTAGTTAAATACGTCATACGTTTCGGTGAATAAATAAAAAATAGATGACGAATTTCGGTGAAATCTACAAGAAATGCTTTAATAGTTTTGTTGTGACTCTTGTTTTATAATATGGTAAAGTATCGCAACATATGTTGAAACTTGAACCACATCGGTAATGAAACAACAATAAATACTACAAAATAAATCCTTTGTCACAAACAATACGTTTTGTGGATGAGTAATAGAAGGAAACCATTTTTTTTAAAGATATTTAATCGAGAGTATAGTTTGTATAAGTATACAACTTTAACAAATAACTACTTATACTTTTGGCTGTTGTACTTATTATGCTAGCGCTGAAAATGATCTAAATTCACAATCACAGCCAAAAACCGCGTATTCACGCCATCGCTTCACATCAATATTATCGCGATTTCATCGTTTCTTGAGATTCTGAATCTACCTTTAGCGTCCACGACGAATATCTTACCAGCCATAACTTAAATTTAAAAAATTAAGAAGGCGTATTACAGAATAGATTACTATTTAAACACGCATGGTGTGTGTAGCCGGTTCCGCAAGAAGTTTAGATTACTAATAATAGTAATAGTTATGTACCTATATAGTTATTAAGTAATTGTATTCACATTATTTTAAAAGAATAGAATAGAATAATCGTTTATTTGACAGACAAACAGCACACCTATGCATAGGTACACAAAAGATGCGCTGCTGAGAGTTTTTTGCCACTTTTTCTCCTCAGCGTTGGCACCTTTTCCTTGCAAAGTGGTGTAAATGTAAATTCAAAAATATGTTGACGTGCAAAAATGTACACAACGTGCTTACTGGCAATACAGAAATTTGACTTTGACTTTGAAAAAACATGCCTACCCTATTCAATTCGCTTTATTTTTCATAACACTGATACCAGTTGACGATTTCGAGTGACGTTCAAAGCAAAACGTAATAATTGCATTGTACTGAACTGAAGAAAGCTGAACTCTATAAGAGCATCCACTTTCCCTCAGCTTTTGTGCGGAACCGCTTTTGTGCTATAATGTAAACATTTCTTGGTTAATGCGTTTTGTGGTCCAATTCTAATGATATAAAAATTGTTTAGCTTACTCTATCTATTCTAACTAGAGGGCCTAGAGAAATGGCATTGAATTTCGTTAACGCCAGTAGAGTAGAAAAAAATATGGGAATTATCATTTGCTTTTTCGTTAGCAAATGTCAATCCTATACATTTTTCTTTCTTCTTTCTTTCAGAAAAAAAAACATACTTGACGTACGGTCTGGTCTACACAAAAAATTGAGATTTTCTCAAAAATACTTTACTGTTTTTTTATACAGTTAGTAAATTAGTATTATTATTATGTATCTCTCTAGGTTTCACGGGTTTAAGAAAACCCGGTCCTTTGAAAGGCTTGCACGGAGACATAGGTCGAACGCGTAGAGGCCCCTTAGAGAACTTTAATTTGAAGAGATATGTGATGCACCTAGCGGGACCCGTCTCTGAGCGCATCTGACTGCACTCAATGACAGACCCCGTCAGGTGCATAAACTATTGCAGTGATTGGAAATTACAACTTAATTGGGGCTATTGGTTTGGGGTGTTGGTGGGTCAGTCAGTCTGGTCTATAGAGCGTGACGTCGGACACCTGCCATGATCACATTGTCTCGAAGTTATGAATTTTTTATTATTATTATTCTCTTTATTTCTTTTCTTTTTTATCTAATATATTTATACATTTTAATAATAAAAAACAAATAGTAAAATATATAAATATAAAAAATAGCCACCCACCGGCAGCGGGATGCATGCGCTATACATTATTATTATTCTTTTCAAAAAATATCCAATGTACAGACATAACTTTTTTACAGTCTTATTATATATATAGATTGAAAATTCACAAAAAATATGTTCACCATACAACATTTTTCGTCTACGACTGATCAATTTATTACATAACAAACGTTAGTGGGTCATCCGTTCTGACCGAATCATCATTCGAATTGAACGAGAGCATTTCTAAGCCGCGTAATAGATTGACGAAATCTGTTTACTTGTGTAGTGATGGGACGTGCGTGACGAACCGAAGACCAATCGTAGGAAAACGAAATACTTGTAAATAAAATATTTTGTATTGGTATAACATTATTAAATCTACCTGACATAGGCATTTTTTTAATAGTTAGGTAATCTAACAAAGTTAATATAAATTTAATTTCAATCAAAGTTAGTTAGTTATTTTAATACTGGACTCGACTGTTCGTCATTTGCCAATATCATGTTACAGAGAATTCAATATATTCAATAGTCTTCTATCTTCCTCCAGGGGAGTCGCAGTAGCGTCTTCATGTCTTCATCCAGAGGAGACGCCGTAGCGTCATCACTCTGGACGAAGCAGCTCGACAGTCACGTTCACTCCCGAGCTTGTAGCGGGAACTCTTGATAAAAGATTGAAACTTCAGATCTTGCATAAATAATCCAATAACTTCACCGTACTGTGTCATTCGCGAACATTTTCTGATTAATTTAACGTGATATTAAACACAAAATAGTCCCTGTAGACATTAAAAGGAAAATTATCAAATAATTTCGCAACCGTCGTTTCCAGCCATTTTCAAGAGAACCCCGTTTCCAAAGTTTATATAGGCTACTGCTGTAACTCACGATCATTTAGCTTAGGATTTAATGTACACTAAGTGTTAAATGTATTTGATTTATATTACGAAATAAAGATATTTTCAAAACAAACAAAAAACAATAGGTTAATTACTTATTTAAATAACTAAAAATATAAACTAACTTACCAAACTATAAACGGATATATAAACGGATTAGCATCGCGATCCAGCGAGGTAACGCTGCCAGTGTCTTGGGTACTCTTCCTGCATTTTTTTTTGTAAATAGTTTAGATTAGGTTTTTTAAATATTGAATGGTTCTTTTTATTTTATATTGTGCCTTTTTGAAATAAACAAAATAATTACTTACTAAACTTACAATATTAAACTAAAAATAAAAGTACTTACTAAAATATAACTAAACTAAAATAAAACTATTTGTACAAAATAGGGCGGTTGAACTATCTGAATGGCTTGCATTACAGATAGTTCAACCGATCCCCGTTGTCCGGCAACGTGCCCAAAATGCTGGCGGCATTACCCCTCTGAATAGCCAAGCTAATTACTTAAATGATAATATGAATCTGAAATCTGGTTTCAAGACCAATTGAGTTCGCTCCTTCAATGCCCAATACTCTTACGCACCGTGTAATTCGATAGTCGGAGCGGTCGATTTGAATGGCCCCGTTACAATTGCTAGGACAGAGTTCACTCGCGCTCGATTTATTGTTGTGATGTAATCAATGTCGAATAATGGAAATTGTTTGTCTATCCGGAAGCATTTCCTCTCATATTGCTTATAATTTGAACTATCAACTACCCATAATACAAATTGTGAAGAAAGCAGTGACAAAATCGGGCGCATGACGTCAGACCCGTGGCGAAATGGATATCGCAGCAGGCTGCGTATAAGACAGGTGTGGGGTTCGATTCCCCCGGAAACGGACTTACAATATTTTCTATGCTTGTTTTATCATTAATAATAAGATAACAATCTTATACAACTATGTAATGAATATTTTTGAGAATTTATAAATTAACGTTGTAGCATACAACCCGGTACCGCCTCGCCTCGACCCTCGCTGTCAACCAGTTGTCAAAATAATGCGAGGCGATCTCGATACGGAGGCGATTAGTGTGCGTTGCAGTATGGGGTTTCATACAAAGAATACTGAATGCCTCGAGTTGAGGCTGGCTTATCCCTTTCCGAGGCGTTACGTCTACGACAATACGAGTTCTCTTTCGCAGTTAGCAATAAACGCGCCTTAAAAATTATTTAAGAGCCTTCCATGAGCCAACTAGTGCCGCCAATCTTAAAAAAATCATATCTTCCAATATAATCAATTTTATTAAAAAAGCTACGTTCACATTGTTTATTGCTATAAATATTATTTTTTAAATGCTTATTTGTAACGTGATGCAATGTAGGTAAGTTGTAGTTCACATAATTGCGAAAAACGGCCGTTTCTGGCACATTTGTGAACTACAACTTACCTACATTGAATCACGTTACAAATAAGCATTTAAAAAATAATATTTATAGCAATAAACAATGTGAACGTAGCTTTTTTAATAAAATTGATTATATTGGAAGATATGATTTTTTAAAGATTGGCGGCGCTAGTTGGCTCATGTCAGCGCCTTAAGCCACGGTCCCATTCTAACTTGACGTTTTTTAAAGAAGTGTGCGAAAACTTTGGTTAAACAACATTTATGGTTAATAGCGATAATGTTTAGAGCAACTTAACGACGTCATTAAACGCAACCCAGTTGCTTGTACATTACCGTTAACAACTGGAGCACGGACGAGGGAATGAGGACTTTATGGCCTCGGTCATTCGGGTCGTGACAATGTCAGCTCATTAATTGTACCATATTAGTGTCGGAAGAAAGTAATTTTGGCATCACCTATATCTAGATACCCTATTGAAACACCCTGTATGTGAGAAACTCATATTACAGTTGCGAGTACACGTTGAAAACGATCATACAAGTTCAGCAACGTTGGGCTACCTAGGTCAGTACCTGGATGGGTGACCGCTAGTGACATTTTAATCTGAGCCCCTTCGTGCCTCGAGGCGCACGTTAAGCAGTTGTTCCCGGTTGTTGTCGCTCGGTAGAGTCGTTAGGCCACGTCAGAGACCTACGGGCGCCCTGAATAACTCTGACAAGTTATATTCGGATGAGCTTCGGGACTCTCATCTCATTGGCATGACGTCACATTGCCGACCAGCTAAGTGGCAAGGACTTTCGTTAACACCTAAAAACATAACCCTCATTTCGTCAGCCGGGTAAAGAGATGCTACAATGTATACCTAGGTGCCCCCGAGTCGTGATGCCTCGCGTCGCGCTCCAGCGGCCAGCTTTACGCTTTCTCCCGCCCATTCCTCTGCACACGCCATGCGCGCGCGCAGCGGGAGAGAACTCGCGCGGAGAGTGCCACAGACAAACAAACAAACCTACTTAGTTACGCTATCATACAATAGTTACCGTTTATAATAACAGAAGAACGAATGTCGTAGTGGCGGTGGCGTGATTGGGTCACTTGACTTACGATACGGAGGTCCCAGGTTAGGCTTTCGACCTACGGGTCGAAGTACCGCCACACTGACCTGGCCGCCATCAGGATAAGATAGGCTGTGAACCCACAGACCACTTACCCCATAGACCTGTTACGGAGGGCGCCCGTGTCTGCCCGCACATGAGCGCAACATTGCTTCGTGACATGTATAACCTAGAGAGATATTATCGACATGGACACATCTCTTTAATACGGCACCCTTGTGGGGGACAAGGGCTTCGTCACTATGCGCTCATCGTTGACAGTAATTTTCGCTTGCAAATGACCATGCCAGATTCTGCCCCACCATCAACCGCAAGATGTAGAAGATAACGAATAAATGTAATACGAATAATGTAAGCCTTTGTGTATCTAATTGTTTATAGGAGATCAATGGTACTAAATGACGTGGTTATCACATTTCGTGGTTATTCATTTAAATACTGAGGTAAAATCGACTTAGTCATACATTATTTTATGACGATCTTTTGTCCCTCATATCTCGGAAATGTGATACTTTAGGACATGGGTCTCCGGGACATTTTATGTTCACACAAGTGTCCTCTATCGATATAGGTTTTTCAACATCTGGCAGATGGCGCCACCTGACTATGTCAACTTCCATAGTGAAAAGTTCGGATCCCTTTGCTACAAATCTGGACGAAGGATTGAGATCCTTCGTCCAGGTCTGTGTGGACCTGAGGGTCCACACTCCTGCCCCCTTACCATGAAGTCTTACAGCGGGATTACTTCAATAATACTTTGTTATTTCGTACCATGATGAGCTTCCATGAGCCAACTAGCGCCGCCCATCTTGAAAAAATAATATCTTCCAATTTAATCAATTTTATTAAAAAAGCTATTTACAAAATGTTTATTAGGATGAATACTATTTTTCAATATACAATATACTCATCGTCACTTACCATCAGGTGAGATCGGGGCCAAACGCGGGTTTAGTCAATCAATAAAAATAAAAAAATACATGGCATAATTGCGACAAGCTAAGTTGTAGTTCACAAATGTGCCAAAAACGGCCGTTTTTCGCAATTATGCGAACTACAACTTACCGAAATTGAATCACATTATAAATAAGCATTTAAAAAATAGTCTTTATCGTAATAAACATTTTGTAAATAGCTTTTTTAATAAAATTGATTATATGGGAAGATATTATTTTTTAAAGATTGGCGGCGCTAGTTGGCTCATGGAAGGCCCTTAAAGTAAGCTTATTAAGGATGTCATGGTACGAAATAACAAAGTATTATTGAATTAATCCTGCTAAAAGAGTTTAAGGTAAGAGGGCTGAGCTATGTAGTAAGTGAAACTCTTGAATCTATCTCGAAACAATAATATAATTATTACCTCTCCTTTGAATTACTCCTTCAAACACATTATTCTGAAACAAAGAAACATTTTTATTATTATTGAACTTTTTACACTAGTATGTATAAAGGCGAACTTAATGCCTTGCGGCGGGCTTGGGGCGGGGGAGCAGGAGACAGAGGCATGCACGAGGCCACCTCTGCTATCACCCACTCCTTCCGCTTTCCAAGACCGCATCCCCACACCATGCGCCCCCGACATCCGGATGACCGGGGGAGCACTGGTATCCAGACGGCTGGCCCCATCCCCAGAGAAGACGCCGACTCCGGCATCCGTCATGATGAGGCGGGTAATTTTTAGAATCTATCTATTTTTTTCTACACAAACACATTTTAGAGAGGTTCATACATTACAATCACTACCGCTGCTTTTCCGCTGTTTTATAATGAGGGGTTCTCAAAGTGACAGTTATGAAACAAAAATAGTACCGATAGCTCGGGTAGATGGCACTGATTCCTCGATAAGACGTCAAAATTAAAAAGCTTAGGGCCTCCCATGAGCCAACTAGCGCCGCCAATATTTGAAAAATAATATCTTCCAATTTAATCAATTTTATTAAAAAAGCTATGTACATAATGTTTATTACGATAAATACTATTTTTTAAATGCTTATTTATAACGTGATTCAATGTCGGTAAGTTGTAGTTTGCATAATTGAACGGCCGTTTTTGACACATTTGAGAACTCCAACTTTGCTTGTCGCAATTATGCCATGTATTGTATATTAAAAATAGTGTTTATCCTAATAAACATTGTGTACATAGCTTTTTTTTATAAAATTTAAAATTTGTAAGACATTTTTTTTTTAAATTGGTGGCGCTAGTTGGCTCATGGAAGGCCCTTAATGCACGGGCTAACCTTGTTTATGAATTGAATGTGTATTTTTTGTTGCTTTTGCTGGGCGAATAAAATGCATGAAAATACTAATTCTTTTGAAAATAAATTATTTTATTTCCTGGCTGTCGAAGCAAAAAAAATATAATTACATTATTTAACATTGACAAGCCTTTCTTTAGACACAAGTGAGGTAAACGTAGGAAAAATGTCGGCAAAAGGAAAAGCGTAAATAACTAAAGGCCCATTATTCGATCATTGCGTGCTTCGAACTACTGACATGTCAACAATCAGGACATACACCTTATCGTTAATGACTAATTTAACTTGGCCTCTCTGTATAGACAATTACGTACAACAGAAGGGTCTTCTGAAAATGGGCGTATTATAAGCGTATTATTCATTTTGATAAATGCGATTCTAAGTTCTGTCGCCCTAAATATAAGGTACAAATTAATAGTATTTGTCATCGTAGGGGGAGTTGTAATAGACATGGCTGGTCATCAAAGGTGAGTGTACCGTTCCATATATTTTTAATAACTTTCGGTCAAAGGCCCGTTATTATATTGTGTAGTTTAAATGATTGATATAATATACGGTAATGCGTTTTTGTATGCTGATAGTAATCAGTTAAGGTATAAATTATATGATATTATAATAGTTTTATAAATAAGTTATCAAAATAATCAATTATCTTGTCTGTGATAGAGATAAATGGATAATGACATCTATTGACATAAATATTAAATAGATTTAAGTACCGCTTACATCAAGAATAATATATTATAAAAATTAAACAACTTAAATACCTAAACCGCAGCCAAAATCAAGTGTCTTATTTTGTAAACAAATATGATCGCCTAATTACCTGTTGTGATGTAACCCTGAAGGAACTGATTTATTGAACCTGTTCATCATTGTGAAAATAAAGTGAACCGATCTAATAATGTGAAAATAACTATGCAATAATCACAGAACAGCTTAAAATGTTAGAAGAAGAGGGTAGTTTTTGTTTACAAAATAAGACACTTGATTTGGGCTGCGGCATAGGTTCGTAAAGGTATATTATATACTTGTCAGCAGATTGATGGTAACTAACACTTAGATTACGATATCAACTCTCCCAAAGTCCAAAGTATTACACTTTATGTGATTTTGACTGTACAATTTTGTTTACATTTTCGCGGGTATGTACTCGTGTGTAATGAAATGTCATTGCTATATACAGGGTGTAACGTAAACGGTATATGAAGCCGAAGGGAGGGTGTTCAGTATCGGTAACTAAACAACTTTTGTTCTACGACTTTTCGATTTTCGCGAGTTAATTTTTTGCCTTTTCTTACATTTCGTACCGGTCAGCTGATCGATTTGTATGAGACATTAATTTATTTTTATTTTTTATTCGACAAGTAATATTTATAATGAACATAAACATGTAACCACCCCATTACCTACTTACACACATTATAATAGTATAAAATGATCATCGCTACAGTCAATTTATATCACGGCATTAACTACTTGTATCATTACAAAGTACCAGGCGAACATAACTTGAGATGTTGCGTCACACAGCTGAGGCAAAGGAAGTTAGCCAATACCGGTCGTAACTAGGAGGCTGTGCCATGCTGTGTACATTTCTGATGCCTTGGTAGACTTCCAGAGAGCTATTTTTAGAGAGCTGTTCTAATAATTCAAGTAGTTCACCATCACCAGGGAAGCAGAAATGCCCCTTTTTAGAGAACTCTACGTTTACAGGAAATGGTACTTGTATTCTCTAACAACGATATACAAAATTTATAAATTAAGTAAATTTATTCGTGGATTATCAATTATTAAACAGATTTCTCTAAATGAACTAAAACACCGCCAAATTATTTAAGTTTCAATAAATAATTATTTACTATTTTAATACTTTTATTTTAAATTTTCTAATAGGGTATCTAATCCTAGTTTATTTATAAAAGAACTGAACTCTACCTATCCAATCATAATCCACCATGTCGATGCTACATGGGGCTACTAAAGAGTAGAAAAACATACCAAGATCCGAAAAACATTATTCCTCTCGTTGCGGTAGTTGGGTACAAAGAGCATCAACAGATTGTATCATCTGCTGTAATCTCAGAGAAGTCATTATTTCTCTGAGGCTGTAATGCATGAGAGATACGCAGCATGACTCGTATTTAGAATTTAGAATCGTTTAGAAGTTAGAAACCTACAAAATCAGTACAGTATCTGTTAATGCCTTGTGGTGGTCTGCAGTCTGCATATGTTTCATGAACTCCTAGTACATTTGAAAGCACATCTCGTGCAACTCTTTGGTATTTGTACTTTTTGTCATCGGCCTTAGTCGTACCAGTGCGCTGTCGAATGTACCAGGCAACCATAGGCTTAATGAGATGTTGCATCACCACCCAAGCCATACCAAGTCATGGCGAAGCAGCGGGGGAAGTTAGCCAATGCCGGGCGTAATTAGGAGGCCTATGTATGTGTACCTGAAACCTCTTGGACGCAAACTTGGACTTATTATATCTTCGTTTAGGGTTGCATTCGCTTTTGGCGGCGGCTTTTCTGGAGGAAGCTTCCAAATTCGAAAGGGTAGCGATGCAACTATTCGTTGTCTTTAAGTACCAGGCAACCATAGCCATAAGGATATGTTGCATCATCCATGTATGAGGCCCGTATTAATAGTCTAAGCTCAAACCCGCCCTCAAGAGCGAATTTAGCTGATACACTCTCAAGACGTGATCACTATCTTAAACATGTCATTTATTAATAAACCAATCTTGAGGGCGTATCCTGATGTCTTTCTCAAGTCGCGGTTCGCCTGCAATCAGCAAATACGTTCTCAAGTGTGAGTTTGTCAGTTCTCTTGAGAACTGAGTTTTGTTTATTACTCACGTGATACCCGATTCCTAAACGCGCACTTAAGTTACGTTTATTAATAGGAATGTCATTTTGTGGTCGTTCTCAAGATTGACTTTTGAGCTGAGAGTGGTTTATTGATACGAGCCTGAGCCATGAAAATCAGTGGGGGAAGTTAGCTAATATAGGCTAACTGGAGGTAGAAAATGTTGAATGAATATTGAACATTGTCTTAATAACAGTACGGTTCTATAAATGCTGGGCCTGGATCGGTCAATCTCCTTTGGAACCTACAGATATCTTGGGGAGACCTAATCGAAATTGTAAAAGAACAGTTAATAACTTAGTAGTTCAAGAAAGGTCCAATACCACAATATTTGAAAACAATGGATAAACCATTATATCTCAACATTAATGACTATCCTGAAACACTTTCAGATCTGTTTTCGAAGTAAGTACAAATAAATAAAACATCAAGTGACAACATTGATCTCCTATAAACAACTAGATACACAGTCTGCCTTCTAAAAATGTCCGAGCGCAAAGAAGGTCCAAACAGATGAATGGTTCATCATCATCATTTGCTTTATTGGACATTATTTGGACGTTAACAATGGACCATTATTTGGACGTTTTTTAAATTGTTTTAGTAAGACCTTTGTGTATCTAGTTGTTTATAGGAGATCAATGTTTAGTACCTACATATAAATTCCGCCTGTGATTTCTTTCGCGTATGACAGGGTTGCAAACAATATAAAGCAGTAAGGTCCGTATTAATAAATCACTCTCAGCTCAAAAGTCAATCTTGAGAACGACCTCAAGATGGCGTTCCTATTAATAAACGTAACGTAGGTGCGCGTTTAGGAATCGGGTATCACGTGAGTAAATTCACACTTGACCGCGACTTGAGAAAGACATCACGTGATACGCCCTCAAGATTGTTTTATTAATAAATGACATACTTGAGATGGTGATCACGTCTTGAGAGTGTATCAGCTGAATTCGCCCGAGGGGTTGAGCTCAGAGTCTCAGACTATTAATACGGGCCTAATACAGTTGTACAGAAGCCACTCTCTGCCCACTGACAAGCATCGCGAGCCTAATCGTCTAAAAATAGCTACAAAAAGCGCAAAAATGTGGTGATACCCATTATAATCATATTGATTCTGCTGCGCGGGCGCAGGCGTTCGGTCAACTCAGCACTTAGCGCCAGATCGAGCGTGAAGCGGCTACGCACTGCTGCGCACACGTTTCGAAACCTCACTATATTGTTCATTTCAATTTGATTTTTACTTAAAATTCAGCTGTGGGTGTGTGGACTGATTGGATTTGGCCAATTTCCGGATACTTTATTGTAAGCAGATAAGAGTTGATCCTATCCCAAGACGTACGGTGACAGAGAAAGGTGTACATGAGAGTTTTTAAGGTTGAGGTTTTAAAAATCTTTCACTGTTTGATAGATAAAAGTTAAAACTATGTAGTTTTTGAGAAAATCTCAACCTTATTGAGGCCACCTGTATACTTATCTATGTCTTCGACTGTACCTAATTTGGCCATACCATTAGCCTGGTCATACAATTTACAAAGAGGAAATGCTTCCAGTGTTCTGGACACATTGTGAAAATAAAGTGATGCGAATGTAAAAATAACTATGCAGTAATCACAGAACAGCATAAATTGTTAGTTAGGGTAGTTTAGGCATAGGTACTTAGTTGTTTAATTTTTATAACGAAGATTTACAGCTACAATAACTTTAAGTTACTTAATAAAGTCTAGAAGCTAATTACAAATCTCCACCTATAGATAGCAAGACAATTTTTTATTCAAGAAATCTTACAAACAAATATAATAAAACTAAACTACTTAAAAATACATTAAAAACTAATTTTTATAATATATTATTCTTGATGTAAGTGGTACTTTAATCTATTTAATATTTATGTCAATAGATGTAATTCTCCATTTATCGTGAGGCTGGTTACTCAATCCCGATCACGCAGCGCTTCTCTGCGCGTGCGCCGCTGGCGTGCAGCGAGAGAAATCATACAGCTATGCATATTTATACATATATGGCTTTCTCCCTCTTGTACTGTTAGCGGAGCTACGCACTTTAGTACAGTCGAAAATGGAGAAAAGTATACATAATCACCGAAAAGCGGGATAGTTAATTTTCATTTAGAAATCGATAAGTCTGGCAACGCTCCCCTCAATATTAAAAATTAAAATATATAACACACCAAACTCTTAGTTTACTTTAGTTTTAGTTGATTTACTTATTATTTAGGTATTATTGGTTTAAATAAATGACAATGCCAGATTCTGTCCCACCATCAACCGCAAGATGTAGGTACAAGATAACGAATAAATGTAAAATATCTCCGTTTTTTTATTAAAATTATTGGTTTAAAACAAAGTCTTGTACTGACATCTAGCGAGTCGAAAAAACAGCCAAATTAAGAATACAGAAAATAGTGTGAAATCGAAGCGAATTATTCATTGTTTTTGTTATCATTTTCTACTACTCTCGCAACTCCTACTGATTATGATTATGCAACATGAAACCTGTAATAGGTAAGTCCCCAACAAAATGATAGGTACAGCTTCAATGGTCTCGTAGCTTTGTGTGTGTGGGAGGGGGGGGGGGGGGGGGGGGGGGGCAAAGCTATATTAAAATATGGCAATGTCACTTCAATAAATTGTTTACGTCATAGGATTCATCATCAGCCCGTATCGGTCCACTGCTGGACCTATATGCGTCTCTAGGCGCCCCACTCTACTTACATCCTAATTTCGGCAACCTACTTACATAATTATGTTTAGTAAAGACTCACCTACATAATATAATTAGCATTAATGAGAGCAATTAAAAGAAAAATAAGTTACACTTTCGCTGTACCAGTTTACATATTGTTCGTACATATTAGATAATTCTCGAGTAAAGTACATAATTCGTCTCTACATGCTCGTATAGACATTCTCGTACTTATAGTTTTCACAAGTTGCAAAATTATTTGATTACTTATTTAAATTTTATTAAGATCTGCAGTTTCGAGCTAGAGTCAAGAGTCCCACTACAAGCTCGGGAGTGAACGTGACTGTCGAGCTGCTTCGTCCAGAGTGACGACGCTACGGCCGCTCCTCTGGATGAAGACATGAAGACGCGGCTACCCAGGGTGACGACGCTACGGCGACTCCCATGGATGAAGAGAAGACGATACTTATATGTATATATTTTTTCTCCACTTTTATTGACCACATTAGACGATACTTATATGATATTTTGAATAATCTGTAACATTGGCAAATGACTGAATGATGACAATGAACTGTCGAGCCCATTAAAAAATACAATCTATAGATAATACAACTAAATAAAAATAAGTATTAGGATATGTTCTGACGAAAGCAACAGTAAACTAATCTTAGTTTGGGCATTACATGAAGCTACTCGTAGTAGCAAAAGTAGACAATAATTTTAGCCATTCCTACTTCACGGTCATTTAGCTGGGAGCCGGAGAACGGCGCTACACAAGGTTGACGCCATGTTTATGTACAATTACACCTCGGTAGCAAGCGGTGTAATGATTCATGTTCGGGTGCTGTACGGAAGATAAATTTGGCCTTTTGTAAGGGAAAGTGAACTGGGCTTGTGTGGATTATTTTGCGGATGGTCACGAATGCCAAGTGTTCAGACGCTGAATGGGAGATCGTCTATAGTATCACCGTCTAAATCAGTCTTCGCCTGCGCGGTACAGGGATGCGGGGGAAGGCGACAACGGGGACCGAGAGAGGTGCGGGCGGCAGGCGCATTTCTGCCCCCCCCCCCCCCCCCCCTCCCACACCTCTCTCGACCCCCGTTGTCGCCTTCCCCCGAATCCCTGTACCGCGCAGTCGAAGACTGATTTAGACGGTCATACTATAGCCCGGGCTTCCCCTCAGATCAGAGAATAATCAGGGCTTCCCAAACTTTTGTTTACTATGACACCCTTGGAATTTGCAATTTTTTGCGCTCTTCCCAAAAAGTACCTACAGATGTAGTTCAAGCCTAGTAACAAGTTATCAGAAAAACTCCAAATAACTCCTATAATTTTCATTAGAAAATGAGAAAAACATAAGAACGAGAATGAAAACAAATATTTTGCTTTGCTGGATTAATGAGACAGATGTGTTTGATTTTCTGAGCATAGCTTCTCAGAACAGTCTCAAGTTTGGAAATTGCCATCGATGCAGACAGCCAATCTATGTGGATCGCCTCGCGACGCACCTGGGATAAGGCCGCGGCGTCTCCCAGGGAGTCGCGACGCACAGTTTCGGAAGCCATGAACTCTAGCATATAGGTTACCAACGTGATACTGTCCCCTGGTGGGCGTTGAAGGCTTTCTTATTATTGTTATTATATTATGTAAGTCATTCGAATACAATGTTAAATTGTTTATGAATAAATGAAATGAAAAAATGAAAAATGAATTCAGGGGGCAATAGAAGGCTGAAATAAAATTGCTTAACGTTGGATGGCAGTGAATCGGAGAGAGATTTAAAGAAAATATTTTAATAAAGACTAATAAGTTCAAGCTGAGAGCGCGGTGGCTCAGTGGTTGGGTCAATGAGTTGCAATACGGAGGTCACAGGCTCGATTCCCAGCCAGGGCTGCCATGTACCAATAAGTTAAGCTCTATTTTTTCGACGGAAAACTTACGTGCATTTACCGAGTGCTCTCAACGGTGAAGGAAAACATTGTGATGAAACCTACATGCCGTAAAAGAAGAAAAATATCAAAGGCATGTGAAATCCGGCAATCCGCAGTGGGCCCGCGTGGTGTATCATGGCCCAAGCTCCCTCGATGTAAGGGAAGGCCGGTGCCCGAGCAGTGAGGCAATATAAATAGACTGATGATGATGATGAACGGTCCAAAGTCCAAAGTATTACCTACACTTGATCTGCTGTTAGCTGTACCACCAAAGGGAAGTGTTTCCAAAGGGAAAACCTTTCGACTTCTTCTTCTTCTTCTCGTGTCGATGGCTACAAATTAGATGCGGCCGGCCCAGAAGGACGCGACCGCAACCGCTCGCACGGAGGCCGCCCATAGATCCGCGTCCGTGCACGTTGTCGGGCACGCGGGGCACGCAGTCATGTGCTGCGTGGTTTGTGTCGGTTGGCCACAGGGGCACTGCGTGCTGTCCTCGGGTATATATCCCCACCTCGCAAGATTTTGTTTGCAGCGGCCTACTCCAGTTCAAAGACGATTCAGCGCCAGCCCAGCGAGTAGCCCGTTGGGAGGCTCTCCGAGACAGGCGGGCACCGTTTCGACGTATTATAACCCTTATATACTTACCCTGTTTACATATAATTACATACATAATAATGCTGCAATGACACGAGATAGCAGTGAAAGAGAAAATCCATGTAACAGAGAAGTAAGTAATACGAGTAATAATGACATTTTCTCGTCAGCTTATTTGCTGTAAGCCGCGTTTTCTTGGTCATTACGTAAATTGTGGCAATCATTGCTTTCTACCGGACAAACAATATCACTGTCCGATCGCTCGCTGTCCACTTTATGTCCTGTATAGCCAGGCTATTTGTTTCAGAAATTACGAAGTTACCCGGAATTGAGTCGTTCTCTGTCCGTTATTTTCGCGAATGAATGGTGAAATTATTGGAGGACTCATGCAGGATCTGAAGTTTGGCGCTATAGTCAAGCAAGAGTCCCACTACGAGCTCGAGAGTGAACGTGACTGTCGAGCTGCTTCGTCCAGAGTGACGACGCTACGGCGACTCCCCTGGATGAAGAGAAGACGATATGATATTATGAATATTCTGTAACATGACATTGGCAAATGACGATGGCAGCTACCTCGCTCAGCGACTAAGCATTGCGATACAGCGAGGAAATGCTGCCAGCGTCCTGGGCAGCATGCCCCAGAACGGGGATCTTGACGACGTTTCGTTCTGTAGTATTTAGTTTTATTTTATTTTATAAGTAATGTGTATATTTTTAGACGTATTTTTATATAATAGTCATAAAGAGCTTAATATGGTACTGAAAGTTATTGAAAATACAATGAATGACGAACTGTCGAGTCCATTAACAAAAATAAATAAATAATAACTGTCTCTAACCTCAAGCTATGTCCCTTGTCGCCCGGTATTGGGTCAACTATTGTGCTGAACCGTGCTCTGACACGGCCATTTGTCCGTCTGTCTGTCACCGCTCTAAATATAGTTTATTGTTGATGTGACCCGCTCTGCGAACGGCGGCGACTGACCTTTGTGTGCCGCGACCATTTAGCAGTGAAACACTTAAGATTGACTTTAATTTCATAAGAATACTTACAAGAAAATTGGGTCCTATAATATTTTTTTCAGATATTCAAACACCAGAAAAAATTTAATTAGGTACGAAGATATATATCGCAGCCCAAATCAAGTGTCTTATTTTGTAAACAAATCTGATCGTCTAATTACCTGTTGTGATGTAACACTGAAGGAACTGATTGATCGAACCTATTCATCATTGTGAAAATAAAGTAATCCGATCTAATAATGTGAAAATAACTATGCAATAATCACAGAAGAGCTTAAAATGTTAGTAATGTAGGGTAGTTTTTGTTTACAAAATAAGACACTTAATTTGGGCTCCGGTATACTTATGCATGAAATAATTATTAAGGCAGTAAAATGGACAGTGGTAGTAACTCTAGTGTCAGTATTTAAATACTACCTACCTCCCAAGTTTAAAAAAAACTGCCTCCCTCTCGTACACAAGTTATATGTATCTACTTTTAGAACTGTCAAAGTTAGCAAACACAGATGAGCGCATAGAGACGAAGCGGGGGACAGAGGTGCCGTATTAAAGAGATGCGTCCATGTTGACAATATCTCACTTACACGTGTCGCGAAGCAATTTTGCGCTCATGTGCGGGCAGACATGGGTCCTGGGGGGCTAGCCGGCTGGACGTTTTTGTCCTGTCAAAGCCTGCGCGAACGAACCTCGGCTAGTAAAAATCGTGTGGTTTGTGATTCTCCCATATCACAATAAGTACCATTGACATAACAAATAAGCTTGTTTAAACGATAGAGCTATTTGATTTTGATATTTTCTTGCATATGCGCTATGCGAAACGAAAATCTAAATGATAAATGGAGATTTTTTTTAAAGTAATTGCACAATTACTGGATAGATGTCGTTACCGTCCCTCAGACGAGAATATGGAGACAAAATTCACGATCTGGATATGAATCACGATGGCTCTGTTGGAATAGAGCGTGCCACGGAATGGCGAGGTCCCGGGTTCGAATCCCGGTCGTGATGAAATTTTTTCTCCATTTATCATTTAGAGCTATTTGAAGCTAAAAACGTGTCATTCGCAATGCCATTGTATGAAGCATATCAAGGTAGCACCTGCCGATCGTTTTGTATGAACTAATGTCTAGCATTCTCTCACACTTATGACAAATATAGGCACATTATAGTGTATTGTAATTGTTAAGTGTTTTTGTTCACGATGAATAGAAAACATACGTTTATTTATTAGTATTGTAGGTTTTGTAACCTTGCTTGTCATGGAACCATTATAAGTAGGCTCTAAGTAGGTTAACTTATTACGGAAGAAATTAAAATCATCATCAATAAATTGAAAATGTGATCTAAAAATGACACATTTTCACCAATGTTATAGCAGGCAAAAATGATGAATACCGGTACACAATTAGACAAACTTCGCTCGATATAAAAAAAATTCAAACATAGGTACGGTGGAACAGAGAGAAAGGTGTACAGGAGAGTTTTAGGGGTTGCGATTTTTCAAAAACTACTTGACCTATTGCAAAAATTCTTTCACTATTAGATAGATAATAGTTAAACCTATGTAACTGTAAAATAATTATTAAATTCGGTCCAGTAGATTTTGAGAAAATCTCAACCTTATTGAGGCCCCCTGTATACTTATCTGTGTCTTCGACTGTACCCTTTCCATACCTTTTAAAATGAAAATTATATATAAACCGAGGTAGTTATTCATACAAAATATATATCAAAAGGTAGGGTATTATATAAATACGAAAGCTTGATTTTTATTGGCGTATTTTTATTCCCATGCCAAAATTCATCCAAAATTAATAAAAATACAAAAAGGTATGGAGTCACTGGTGTCGTGCTCTTATTTACCAAGTTTCTTACAAAAACATTTCATTTCAATATCTACATCAGCTCTATTGAACCTGAGATTGTTCTCAAGTTCAATTCCCGATCATGAAATCTAGAGTAGCGCTTGCTAAGTAGCTGAGAGCACGTGGGTGGGCATAGTACCCACTGGACCGGTCCGCGTGCCGGCCGGCTGACCCACTGAGCCACATGGGTGATTCACTCACAGGAGGATGTTAAAACTTAACTGTTATGCTAATTGTCTTGCTGTTGTTATTAGGAGATGTGATCTTTGAACGGCCAGAATCCTTTGAAAAGGTTTTTAAAATACCTATTATTTTCTTCTCTCGTGTGGTTTAGTGACCAAACCTATTTGTCAAAGTTATTCAGGCCGCCCTCTGACGTGGCCTAACGACTGCTGTCAAGCAACAACAACCGGGACCAACTGCTTAACGTGCGCCCCGAGGCACGGAGGGGCTCAGATGAAAGTGTCACTAGCGGTCCCCCATCCAGGTCCTGACCTCGCCCAACGTTGCTTAACTTGTACGATGGTTTTCAACGTGTATTCGCAACTGGCCTACGAGCCCCTTCAAAATACCTATTCAACCGGTGATTTCTTTACCCAAAGGCTTTCTAGAAGAAATCGCTTTCAGCGAGAAGACGAAATTGTTCATGTCTATGTCCTTCAGCGATCCCCCCCCCCCCCCCCCCCCTAGAGATTAGAAAAAAAAACCAGCCAAATGCAAAGTCCTTAGTCAGGTACTGGAAAGGCGATGAGGCGAGAGCGAGCGGGGAGAGGAGAGCACTACTGTCTCTCCCACTATTCCGTGGTCTCTCCTATTCCGTCCACGCTGCCGCGTCATCGCCTGTTCTCACACACATCTGTAATTTATATCGGCTTGCCCACCTCTGGGCCATTGGCTGGCGACGCCCTTGGGTAGGTACTTAAATTACTTAAATACATTTTTGTATATCGTAACATTGAGCTTTTATTACTTATCTTTCCTTAAACGCCTCTTAACCTTGTGCTATAAGTAGGTATGTATATCAGATCGTCGGATGCAACAAGGAAAAATATTGTTATTTTCTTTTTAATAATGCGTAGTGTTAAGATCGATAAACATCGATTTTTTATCGATGTTTACCAGGTATTTTCCGCTGGATCCGTGTTAGATCTAGGTACTCCTCGATATCTGTGTGGAGTGTGCAGAAAAAACGTTGATAGGCAAAAAATATACAGTATATTTATGTGCAATAAATAACACAAAATATTTTTATTTTAAACTTTTACATCCATATTTTGTTAGTACATAGGTACTGGTGCGTGCAGGCCGGTCCAGTGTCTGAGAAATCGACTGTCCGTCCTGCGCGCGAGCACGGCCAGGATACTGCTGCCGCTGGCGCGCAGCCGGCAGCGCTTGCGCAGCGTCGCATGGAAGCCCACCTGCGCGTCAGCGAACATGCCGGACGGCAGCCGCAGCAGCACCCTGAACGCGTTGTTTTACTGGACGCGCAGGGCGCTCAGCGAGATGAATGTATTATATATCGTGGGCTAGTACAGCCCACAATGGGGAGTGCTCGGGGCGCCAGTCGGGTCGCGAATGTATCACAGTTTCCCGTGGCCCGGCAAGAATGGCACGAGGTGGAACACCCAAGGACGTTTAGTCAGTATGCTGCCTCTTCAGGGCGGTGAGCCTAACCTAACTAACACGCTCCCCCGGGCGTGGTGGCACATGATCTTGTACGTTTTACCTGGGTAAAAGGCACGCAGCGACCTTTGCGTGTAGCCTAGCCCTGCAGGTGTACAACGATGTGCAGTATGCTCTGAAAAGCGTCCGTGAACTGCCTGAACCTGTGTGCTATCATATTCGCTCTGATCGCCAGCGCCCTCTCAATATCCACGTCGTCACGCAGATCATCGGTCACCCAATGACCGAGATATATAATAATAATAATATTTATTTACACAAAATGAATGGTTACAATGTGCTTAATATGTAACATAGTGCAAGTATGACAGAGTCAGCATTATAATTAGCACGATTTAGATAACCCTGACTCCCGAACTAGGGTGACCTGTTTTTCTGGAATCAGTGTATATTTACAAGACATGACTCTTGTTGCAATAAAGAGATCATTCTGGTAGGCGTAAATCTACATTTAAAAACAAGGAAACGTTGGAAATTACTTTACAAGATTCATAAAAAATAACGCTTAATGTTTTTTGTTGACCAAATGTCACCAAAAAAAGCATAACTGTAAATCCATCAGAACAAATTATTAAGAATTCGCAAAAACAGACTCCCCACGACCATTGATAGAATTACCTTCACGGCGAATGGATCTGTTTTTATGTCAGATTGCCCATCGCTGATTTCGTACAAGGAGTCAACGCTCGGATGGAGTTGGCTGGTGGAATCGGTGCATCTTATTCAGGGACGAAATTAGGTTGCCGGGGACCTGAAATTGGGGACCCTTAGAGACCCAAAGTAGTCCCACACCATTTTCTCATATTTTCTGGATTCTTTGCGTTATAGGTACAGTCGAAGACAGAGATAAGTATACAGGGGGCCTCAATAAGGTTGAGATATTCTCAAAAACTACTGGACCGAATTTAATAATTATAATAATAATTATTTTACAATTAGTACATAGTTTTAACTTTTATCTATCAAACAGTGAAATAATTTTTGCAATAGGTCAAGTAGTTTTTGAGTAAATCTCAACCTTAACAACTCTCCTGTACACTTTTCTCTGCGTTCCATTGTACTACCTATTTACTGTTAACGGTTTTCTAGTTTCATATGCCAGAGATTGCCTGAAAGAGATCGATTTGAACAATAAGGCCGCCTTTGCACATTTATATATTTCATATTTGTTATAATAATTTTGTGAAATGTAATCTTTTGTACAATAAAGTATCTATCTAACGATTGTTCGTATTCATAAAGATTTTAATAGAGTCTCAGTCCTAAGTAAAGAGCTATAGAAAAGTGAAGTGACTAATTTACTTTTCACGGCACGGCGGGCGCCGCGCCGTGGCGTTGTACGTCGGCCCTAAGCCCTTAAAATCCGGACGAATCAGTAATTATCCAGTCAAAAGATAACCTCACCCCTGCCCTAACTACGGCCCTGGGCGTCGGGTTTTTGCAGCGGTTGTGACGGTGACCCAATTAGCGATGATTTTGTTCGATGCGCGCGGGTGCGCCGGCGACGACATTGTCGCTACTTTTGTATCAGTCACAAGGCAGTGGGACGAACTTTTTTGACGTAAACTTTTTGTAATGTGTTGATTGTAAATGTTGTCACATCATTATATCAACTGTTGATTAGTAATCGTAATTAGCATAAGTTAGTCGCTTGTGTATTTTTTTGTTGAAGACCAATTAGCGATGAATGCTTAAGTTTAGTTGTTTTTATATAGAAGAGACAATCATTATCATTACTCGTAAGTATAACTTAAATACAATTGTATATTAATTTTATATTTGTTATGTAGTTATTTAAGGTGTGGCACCCATTTCCTAAATATAAAAGTTACAATTATCTATTATAAATATACTTATAGGTTTACGTACGTACGTGCCTATTTATTTTATTATAATAGAGACATTTTACCGTGGGATAGATATCGCCTTATAATTAAATTATAAGGCGATATGATTTAATTATAAATTATTTTTAATAACTGCTGCAGTGGCTGAATTCCTCAAACAAACGGCGCAAATATTGTGGCCTCGACAGAGGCTACCTATTTGTGCCGTTTGGAGCCGGGAGCGACTGATATAATATAAAGACCTGTCGGCGCGGCTCGTGGAGTCCACTCGTGACCAAAATGCTGGCCTGTATTCCGTCCAAAGGATCAGCCTAGCGATCCAGAGGGGAAATGCCGCCAGCATTTTGGGCACGTTGCCAGACAACGGGGATCGGTTGAACTATCTCTAATACTAAGCCATTTAGATAGTTCAACCGACCTATTGTAGGCTCGTCTAAGCCGAAATGCCGCGCCCCACTATCGTATCCTCCCTACAGAGAGCGTTGTCAGATTTATCACGCGACTAGTCGACCGAGGTGTACGCATACAGATCATAGTTTACGGAACAGTAAACGCTTCCACACAGATGAAGTGTCGTTATTAATATTTGCACTCATACATCGAAATCAACTAATTAAGTAGAGGGGCGCGGCATTTCGGCTTAGACGAGCTCTATCTACATATAGTTTTTAGTTACTAGCTGTACCCCGCAATTTCGTTTGCGTAGAAAAAGTTCTATGCTCAGATCACATACCGTCATGGCTTATAGCCTATGAGCTGTCCGGATATTTCAGCTATCTCCTAGTGAAACTCCCGTCAAAATCCCTTCAGTATTTATGGCGTGATACTTGAACATAGTCACAGACAAACCGACTAACAGACAAAAATTCTGAAAATTGGTGTTTTGGCATCAGTAACGATCCTAAAACACATTACAATTCCGTCAGTTCCGTCTCTGGAACTCCTTACCGGCTTCGATTCGAACTGCTACTTGCTACTGCTACTACTCAAGTCTTACTTTCTCAATATTTAATTATTAATTTGTACCTATCTTACGTATGTATAACAGCTATTGTATCTATATTATATCATTAATAACATTATCCTTCATGATCTGTATTGGTATTGTAAGTAGTCTATTGTATTGTATAGTAAGTAGTCTATTTCTTTTTATGTTAAGTATTTATTAGTATGTAATGTATCAGTTTATTTATTGGTAAAAACAATTATTTATACTCATAAGTATAATTATTATTAGTAGGTAAATAAGTTTTATTTTTTATTTTTTTATGTAGGTAGGTATCTTAAGTACCAGCTAATGATAGGTATTTAATATTGCTCAACAAGCTACCTATTCATACGCCGAATTCTCTACCCAAAGGTTGTCTGGAAGAGATCGCTTTGAGCGATAAGACCGCCAATTGTAATACTAACTGTATTAGCCTATTTCTTTTGTGTAATACTTTTTATTTTTTTGCAATAAAGAATATTTATCTTATCTTTATCTTACAAATATTCTTTTCCAAAAATATCCAATGTACAGACACAACTTTTTTACAGTCTTATTATATGTATAGATTAAGTAGTATATTTTTTATTAGGTTAATATTATAATAGTTATTTTAAATTTTTATTGTTGTTATACCTATGAATAAAGATAGTATACACTAAAACTTATAATTTAATGAGATGCGTAGATTTGCGAATTTTCCTATTTTCCCAACGAATGATTTCCGGCCCTGATACCGTATTTCCCAACGAAACCTTGAAGGTAATGAACTATTTCAATATTAAAATGTCACCATAACTTTTTGTTTTCGCATCGCTGCTCAGTGCAATGGCACAACTCTTAATTAAATGTTATGCGTCCGACATTATAGTAAACTAAGTCTTAATTGAGATTTAAATGTTCAAGATGAAATATTCCTGGGTTTCATTCGACGCCTTTTCATAAATAACGACAAGATTGGTTTTAAATTAGAATTATTATCTGTATAGATCATTGATCTACCTATAAACAACTAGATACACAGTCTGCCTTCCAAAAATGTCCGAGCCAAAGAAGGTCCAAACGGATGAATGGACCCTCATTTGCTTTATTGGACATTATTTGGACGTTAACAATGGACCCTAATTTGGACGGTTTTTAAATTGTTTTAGTAAGACCTTTGGTATCTAGTTGTTTATAGGAGATCAATGGTATATATAGATCCATTATCTATCACATCCATGGTGGATCTATCTGTTTTAGGGTTCCGTGGCTCAAAAGGAAAAAAGGAACCCTTATAGGATCACTTTGTTGTCCGTCTGTCTGTCTGTCCGTCTGTCAAGACCTATTAAAATTTATACCAAATACTCAGGTCTGCAACCTCATGCAGCCGTGAAAAAATCGACCTTCTATGTCAACGCTATCAAAAGATATGGCCGTTTATGTCACATTTTCTCGCATATTTGTATGAAAATGCAAGAAAACCAAAACCTATAGGGTACTTCCCGTTGACCTAGAATCATGAAATTTGGAAAGTAGCTAGGCTTACAGCACAAGTAAAGGAAAAAATCCGAAAACTGTAAATTTAAAATTACATCCCCCCCCCCCCCCCCCCAAAAAAAATTTTTTTTTCTTATTGCAAACTTATGCGCAGATGATGATCTAATCAGGAGTATATCGATGTATAGACATAAAATTTTGACAACGGCAAATATAAGTTGGTCTCTAAATCTAGTTTATCTTTTCGTTAGAGCAAAGTTACGGGGTTAAGTTGCGTTGCACGGAAGCCTCGGGGCGCGAGGCAGACTCGCACTTGACCGGGTTTTTTCTCGATGAACCAGATCAGAGGTGAATCGTAAAATGTATTCTGATTTTTATACAGATAAATACATTTGCGAAGATCCATTAAAACGCGAATGACCGTAGGTATAACATTGAATTGCACTATAAAAGATAACGGTTATCAACTGAGTATAATAATAAATGCCGAAATAAAATATCCCAATGATATTTTTGTCCCCTCGACCATCAGCCGAGAGATTTGTGGTCGAGTGGTGTCAACCTACCTTTTTTTTAAAAGGTGGCTGCTCGACCATCGGCAGCCATCTTTTAGTATAGTCAGGCCTGGTTCACTCCGCGCTTTAGGTATAAATCTACAGGTACATCGGGCGGGCGGCCTTGGGCCGCGCCGGCGCGGCTATTCAGTGGGCTGCTGCGCGCCAGATTGATTGCACGTAGCCCGCTATTTTGCGCCCGCGCTGCGACGTATTTAGCCGTCTTTCATTGTATCGGAAGAAAAAAATCGTGACAAGAATTTGGTCTAAATTATTAAAATATTCTTTCATACAATTTAGTACCTACCATAATAATTTATTTTATTTAGGGTGGATTCGACCAAACTTCAATTTATACTGGAGTAACTATCCCAGGGTTATTTTTATTCCCCGATTTTATTCTCCATTAACTTACGAGTAGTTTTACCATGCAACCTAGAGAATAGTTGCAGATAATTGAATGAAATTGAATGAATAATGAACGAATAATTAGATTAGATTTATATAATAAATCGCAAGGCTAGTTCTTGCATCTTAAATATGTAAATATGGGTTTCGGCTCCCGGACTAGATTGTACCTAGCTAAAACCTAAAAGAGTTATGTTTAGTATTGTAGACACCCTATTGTAGATTAAAGTGTAAGAAGATAGCATGCCTATGGTCTTTTGTGATCTAATACCGTAGGTATATTTGAAATATCAGTTTGTTTACAAAAGTAGAATAATAGAGTGGTATAATAATATTATTTATCTTTCACAAGCCGGCAGCCCTAATCGTGTCAGAAGAGTAAAGAGCTACCCGATAGAAAGAGACGCGCGTTGTAGGTGAATATAATTGTAGGCACTTCGCGCTGCGCGAGCTGAATTGTACTTTATTGCGTCGCTGCGAGACTCGCGATTTATTTTAACGGTTTTTAGGAGAGACTCTTCTGTACTTGTACTATTATATATTCTGTGGTATAGTCGAGCTCTCACCTAAGTCGTCGATACAGCGTGCCGTCGATATGATGAACTGTCGATGTAGCGTACCATCGATATTGTGTACTGTCGATGTAGCGTACCATCGATATGGTGTACCATCGATATAGCGTACTGTCGATGTAGCGTACCATCGATATAGCGTACTGTCGATGTAGCGTACCATCGATATAGCGTACTGTCGATGTAGCGTACCGTCGATATAGCGTACTGTCAATACAGTGACCCGTCGATGTAGCGTACCATCGATATAGCATACTGTAGATATAGTGACATGTCGATGTAGCGTTTTCGATATAGCGACCGTCGATGTAGCGACTTTAGATGTCGTGAACTAGACCCCAATTAATTACAGGCTATAATTTTTGTTATTTTATTTATTTATTTATTGAGCCTTAAATCACATGTTTATTACATAGTAGGTGTTTATACTTAACAATAACATTTTAGTATCAATGTGAATTTACCCCACGGGGTGTAGTTGACATAATAATTAAAGAAGTTGACTATTTAGGTTGTAGTAGAAGTAGATACTTATAATATATCTAAGTAGGTATTCCCTGTTTGTATATTTCTGCCTCAAAATATATACTTATATTTTCTGAAAGTATGTATGAAAATCTACCCAAAAATTGACGAAAAATTAGGGTTCGGAAAAATTATCATTCCTTTTTTTTCTTATCATTACAGACTCAACCTAGGTAGCTAGGTTATTGACTATAAGCCTTACCAATATAAAGTTATCGAGCTGTACCGAAAAGGAATACCTATAGAAAGGAGAGATATCAATAATAATATTTTTTTAAACACGACGGTAATAAAATGAATAAAATTAATATCCGACATTTTCTTTTATTTATTGTTGTTTATAATTTTAAGGCAAATGATCTCAGTTCATACAGCCAAGTCTAAGAAGATTTTATGTGTAACCTCGCGATCATTGCTAGTGTTGAAACTCAAATTGCCTCATTGTTAGGTACCAGCCGAGCATAATACCGTGTTATCAACGCAGTCAGTGTAAGGCACGAGCAGGCACGGCCACGGGCCAGCCATCAGCCGCACATCTGTTGCCCGTTATCGGACTGCGATAGAGAACAGACTGACTACAATGTTAACTAAGGTCAGTAATAAACAAAGTTCTAGATCAGCCACTCACTTTAGGCGTAATTGCGCCAACCGGGGGCAACCCGTGTTAGAACCAAGTAGAACACAAGCCGTTACTTAAACATGACTTAAAGTTAGGTGGAGGTTTAGGCCACGGTTTTCGCTGAATTTCACCATACAAAATCTGTGAAATTAAGTCATCGTTTAGCAATTTTTATTGCTAAGTAGTACAGTACAAAATATAAGGTGTTTTTATGATTTAACGTAAGGTTTTTTAGACACTTTTTTCGAATATTTTGAATTTCGAAGGATTTCCAGAATCGTTTTTACTGAGTGTAGGTACTTTAAATAAATGTCGTGGACCTGCTGGGAATTCGTGTATGGAGATTTTAAAACCTATTTTATTTTGTCGTGGACCAGCCCCTATTACCGTTCTCAAAACGATCAAATCATACCATGTCATAGCGAGCGTGACAGGGACAGCGCTATTGCGTTGGTATAGCGGCGTCTCTTTTCGGCGCGTCATGACATGGTATGATTTCATCGTTTTGAGAACGGTAATAGGGGCTGGTCCACGGCAAAATAAAATAAGTTTTTAAATCTCCATACACGAATTCCCAGTTTCGAGTTTCCCAGTTTTGAGAACCGTAATAGCCCCACTGGTGGGAAAAGGAGAACAATAGATTCATGGACCTTTGGGAACGACCCTGATGAAGTTATCCTAAAATGTTTAATAGGTTAAATAGGTTAACCCAACTTCCAAAATGAGCAGAATAATGAAAATTATGTTATCTATGTATGTATGTCGGTCCCTTTGTAGTCTCTACATATAGCCTTGATGAATTTAGATGCATCAGATGTTAATTTAATTGTAATGTTAGCGTCTGGAACTCGTAGCCAACTTTATGCCAAAAATACTCAAATTTTTTAAATAATTTACCTTTTCCTGATTTGGTAATTTGTTTTTTTTGTAGGCACTTCCTTTTATATACACCTTTTTACGCCTATGTTTTGATCACAATTCCAATCAAATAGATATTAATACATCCTGGAAGAGACTAGCTCCCACAACACAGGGAATCCTAGTGTGGGAGCTAGAGCTCACATAGTCTCAAATTGATTTAGCTTAATTAATCAATGTCGGGGCGGCTCGTGGAGTCCACACGAGACCAAAGTGCTGGCCTATATTTCGCCCAAAGAATTAGCTTGACTATTCAGAGGGGAAATGCCGCCAGCATTCTGGGCACGTTGCCGGACAGCGGGGATCGGTTGAACTATCCGTAATGCAAGCCATTCAGATAGTTCAACCGACCTATTTTGTACATATAGTTTTATTTTAGTTTAGTTATATTTTAGTAAGTACTTTTATTTTTAGTTTAATATTGTAAGTTAGTTTATATTTTTAGTGATTTAATTAATAAATATTATTATTAGCTTAATTAATTGTAATGTCTTCAATTTATAATAATGAGATATTTTTGTAATTGTTAATGGTACTTATCTAAATAAAATTTATTATATACAGGGTGTAACGTAAAGGGTATATGAAGCCGAAATGACGGTGTTCAGTATCGATAACTGAACAACTTTTTTTCTACGACTTTTCGAATAAAAAATAAAAATAAATTAATTTCATATACAAATCGATCAGCTGACCGGTACGAAATGTATGAAAAGTCACAAAACAAATTCGCGAAAATCGAAAAGTCGTAGAACAAAAGTTGTTCAGTTACCGATACTGAACACCGTCATTTCGGCTTCATATACCCTTTACGTTACACCCTGTATATATAAGTTTACTTATCCAACATCATTGACAAATACATCTGTTAGGTATGTTATTTACTTACATGGAAATGCAAATCAACATGCCATGGTATCAACAAAGGTATTCCCACCGGAGTATAATAGCATGATCTTCTATGGCGAGTTACGATATAAAGGTCGTAGTAGATTGATACGTAGATTGAATGTAAATCATTGTGCATTCATAGCACAACACGTGGCATCAATTATAAATTATGTAAGAAGACATATTAGTACGGGAGCGCTCTGCAAAAAACTTACGTCATCAGGTTCCAAGATGGGACCCATATGGGGTGGTTCGCTGATGGATAAGCTTCTCAATTATATAGGGTTGCCTGAGCTAAACCTGGAGCGTTTTGTGTAGGAGGCAAAATGAGTGTTGATTTTTTGGCAAAATTTACGTCATCGGGTACCAACATGTGACCTTGCACATTAGTTGAAGCTCATCAAGGACTACTTAAAAAAACTAGGTATATATATATATATATATTTACAACCACTAAATCTGGCCGGATCCAAAAAGCTCCAAGATAGGATGAGGCAACCTAGTTTTTTTAAGTAGTCCTTGATGAGCTTCAACTACTGTGCAAGGTCACATGTTGGTACCCGATGACGTAAATTTTGCCAAAAAATCAACACTCATTTTGCCTCCTACACAAAACGCTCCAGGTTTAGCTCAGGCAACCCTATATAATTGAGAAGCTTATCCATCAGCGAACCACTCCATATGGGTCCCATCTTGGTACCTGATGACGTAAGTTTTTTGCAGAGCGCCCCCGTACTATATAGGTACGTATAGAGTAAATAGGCGTCACGTCACATTTTCCTTATTTAGTAGCGTAAGTAAATGTAAATTCTAAAAAATATATTAGGCATAAATATTTACAGTTAAGTATAGGTACTAATCGCGCGATACCAGGACAAAAGGTGGACCAAACTAGCAACCAATTGGCCAGGCCCCATTGGCACAAGAAGTGTGGGACGACAAAGAAAAAGATGGGCTGATGATATCGTGGAAGTAGCTGGTAAAGACTGGATGATAACAGCACAAGACAAAGAAAGTTGGAAAGACATGGAGGAGGCTTTTACCCTAACAGGGACCATACTACAATGTTAGAGCTGAAGGCTGGATGTGGAGAAGTAAAACTATGAGCTGATGAGGATGTGGTTTATTGGACTAACTTTTACAGACTAAAAATAAAACGTAAAACAAAAGCATTCAAAAAAGTTATATAAAATTCCATATAAAAATGACGTCACCTTACCAGCCAGTTGCCAACATCTGTACCTAATAACATAGACATAAACACAGCTAAGGAAAAAACTAACACACTAACATCATTTGAAATGTAATAAGTATGAGGTAACAAAGCTAAATAAATAAATAAAATAAAATAGGTACTAATCTACGAGTAGTAGATGCCACTGGTGACCCAAGAGCTGGCAGCTACCTCGCGCAACGGATTAGCATCGCGATCCAGCGAGGTAACGCTGCCAGTGTCTTGGGTAGGTACTCTTCCTGCAACAAAATTTTTTTTAAATAGGTGTTTTAAATATTGAATGGTTCTTTTCTATTTTATATTGTACCTTTTTGAAATAAACAAAATTTATACACTTTAATACCCTAGTATAGGTACTTATCTAAATATTGAATTAGTCTGTTGGAATAAAGCGTGCCACGGAATGGCGAGGTCCCTGGTTCGAGGTCCCGGTCGTGACCCATTTTTCTCCATTCAATATTTTAGTTCAGATTTTCGTTTCGCATAGCGGATGCCGGATACCTATCAAGAAAACTCAAACCGTATTACATTGTAATACGTACCTAAACGCGATAGGTGTAATTGCTGAGAAAAAGAAAATACAAAAAATCTAAAATCTTTCAAGTGTTTATCACCGTGCAATTTTGTCGTAAATATCAAGGCGTTCTGTCTTATATCTACTGCTGTTATTCATAAACCTAGTTAAACCCCACTTCCCTTAAATCGTGTTGCTATCCCTTTCACACTTCGTTAAAAAAGGTTAAGATAGAAAGGGACAGGAGGCCTAAACGGTGGCGTAACTTTAAATCACGCCTACATGGGTGCTAACACGAGTTCTCGAATGGAGGTCACGAACGGGTAAACGTACCTAGTGTGGGACGCCCCCCGACCAGATGGAGGGATGACCTTCGCAAGATGGCTGGCAGGGACTGGATGCAGAGGGCCGAAAGTAGGGTTGAGTGGCGCTCTTTGGGAGAGGCCTACGTCCAGCAGTGGACTGATACGGGCTGATGATGATGATGGGTGCTAACATCCTGGAGATATGTGTAAGTATTTTACTTGAAAACAGGTTGTTCCGCGTTTTACTAACCCATGGGTGCTCGCAGAATTTAGTGGTATTTTCTAACTATACCGCAGCCCAAATCAAGTGTCTTATTTTGTAAACAAATACGATCGTCTAATCACCTGTTGTGATGTAACACTGAAGGAACTGATTGATCGAACCTGTTCATCATTGTGAAAATAAAGCAATTCTTAATAATGTGAAAATAACTACGCAATAATCACAGAACAGCTTAAAATGTAGGGTAGTTTTTGTTTACAAAATAAGACACTTGATTTGGGCTTCGGTTTACTTTCGTTGGTGCGATCGCCGCAATCGATATCGCGTAGCATCGGTAGTAAGTACATCTCGAGCAGCGCGGATCCATTGGCTGCGCTTGCGCAACCTGTTACTCAATGAGATGAGTACAAGCCAGTCAGCTCACTGAGTGAGATGTTGGAACTTTGACTTATGAAGAGATCATTTTAATCTGTCTGAGGCAGATGACTTATTTCTTTTTATTTATTAATACAATAATCCATAATTTTGACCACATAATGAGTTACTTGGAACTAGACAAACATTTTAAAAGAAAACGAAGCTCTCAGATGCTGTTAAATCTTTTTTTTATAAATGTAGGATATCCTCATACTTTTACTAATTCTTGGGAGATTCATAAGTCCTTATTTTGGTACAGATTTAGGGTAAAATCGTATCTCAGTACCTGACTATTAGGATAAAAATTCTTAGGAGAAAATACGGATTGGTCATTTTTTCATGCGACTATTAAATAGTCGCATGAAAAAATCCACCATAAAATGACTATGCCAGATTCTGCCCCACCATCAACCGCAAATTGTACAAGATAACGAATAAATGTAAAAAGATCTCCGTTTTTTTAATAAAATTATTGGTTTAAAATAAAGTTTTGTACAAGTTGCGATTCGAAATAAAACAGCTTAATTAGGAATTCAGAAAATAGTAAGAAATCGAAGCGATTTATTCATTGTTTTTGTTATTCTTCTATAGGAGTTGCGAGAGTAGTAGAAAATGATACTGATTATGATTATGCAATATGAAACCTGTAATAAGTCCCCAACAAAATGATAGGTACAGCTTAAATGGTCACGTAGTTTTGTAGGTGGGGCAAAGCTTCATTGAAATGTGGCAATGTCTTTTTATGTATTGAAGGCATATCCTATCCGACGCCGTCCATCCGTTTCAAGGCTGGACAAGCCCCAAACTGTATTTTAATCTAAATAGTGTAAAAGCCAATGTTTCATCCAACAAAAAAGAGTATAATTGATATTTAGGTCAATACTAGCTTAAGGCTATACATCAACATACAATTCGACCATATATTATGGTTTAGTGCCGTGCACACATTGAATAATGGTCCTAAAAGGTATCCTAAAAGTATATTGTAGGTGGGGCAAAGCTCCATTGAAATGTGGCAATGTCTTTTTGTCGATCCATGCGCTGTGTAACCTTCGACGTGTATGCCATTGTCAATGATCAATGCGTTAAGTATTTGTACAATGTATACGTAAGTAATAGTATTTCCTAAAAGTAGTATCTATTGCCGTAATTTTACAGACAAGAATCATAGTAGAATACCAATTGCATTTAAACCTAACACAATGGGGGCCACCCCAGGGGTATACAACCTGTGACTACGCGTCAATAATAATAATTTACGCGATCAATTTTCACATCAAAATTTGTCGTGAAAATTGAATACTAGACAGCAATAGAATTCAGGTTAGGAACTAAGTTTTTTATCTCTAATTTTTATATATATTTGTATTTGTATTGTACACATAGTTTTAGTTTATTTCATTTAGTTTAGTTTTATTGTTTTTCGGTTATAACTCTTTATTAAAAAACAAAAAATTATATGTAAGTAACATACAATTTTTTGTTTTTTAATTAAGAGTTATAACCGAAAAAAAAGTTTATTATTATTAACTTCTTACACAAAAGTATAAAGGCGAACTTAACGCCTTGCGGCGTTCTCTACCAGTTGACCTTAGGTCATGCGGAAAAAATGAGGTTGTAATTAACCGTAGCATATAACTAGATTATAACTTGTCCCATAGACATGGACTCACTTAGGTTTAAAACTGGTTAACCTATTGTTTGATAAGAGTTAACTCGAACTTGAGAATTTTGAGACATAAACGAGGTTAAGTCTCTAACACTCGGGTTGTCTTATAAGTATAACATAAGAGGGCCTTAGTTGTAAAATAAATGTTGCGAATGTAATAGATGACGATAATGTAATATGCTGTCATCTGCAAAAATACGTAATAAAACTTTACCTAAATGGACACGTCGCCGCCGGTTCTAACAATTATGCAAATATTTTGATACGAGATCAGAGATGGATATGAATAAGAACGTGTTTTCTTTGGTATTTAGCAAGTTTAAATAATGATTTCGCGAAACTTGACATTAACAGTTATTTTGTAATGTCATTATCACATTTTAGAATAATTTCTACATGATTGTTGTTTCGTGATCTTTCATTATCTAAACGGTGGTCTAGACTTTATAATAGGTAGGTAAAAAAATAATAATAATAATTTAAAAAAAAACACTAAGAGAATAGTTAGGGAGTTGTCTATTCGACTGGTCCTCGCCTCGGGGGACCTTAGAGCTGGATAGTATTTTGCCCAGCGCCTGAGCCTCGCTATACAGCGGGGCACCCTGCCGCGCGGGACGGGCCTTGACGACGACGTGCCTATAGGTACATAATTATTAATTATATTTGTATAATTAATAATTATGTACCTATAGGCTAAAAATTTGTTAAAAACAAATTTTTAAGTTTTAGATTTTTAGAGTTAGGTTTAGTTATTTGTTTGTATTTTTAACTGTCGAGTCCATTAATAAAAGTCAAAAGTCTAATAGCGAAAAAAAAATATTTATATTTATAAATTCGTAGTATAAATTAAATATATCGACAACATTGGCTCTCTTGCTCTGGAGCAATTAGGCAACACAAAAGTGTCATTTTGAATAATGTTACCACAATAAATAGTTTTATAATTATGCACCAATATACACCAATTCTATAAAATATTGTAGGCCAGGCACAGCAAGGCATATAGGTATTTATAAACTTGTTTACTTATTGAGACTAAAAATAAAACTATGAAATCTCGCGCAGGTTAAACACCCCTGCAATCGACGCGTGTGTGCAATTGCCTGGCTATTTGTTAGGACTTGGCTGGTTGCTTCATCCATTTGCTTTTTTTTACATTTTTTACTTACATTTGCTTTTATTTATTACGTATTGAACAGTTATAGTTACCTAGTCAATTTGAATAAATAAATAGATAATGCAGTATGATAGACATTTGGTAATTTTCACTTGCAGACTGGCAAATTAGAAACTGTATTAGGTAAGGAATATAATTATTCATAAGGTATGTAATGGGTAAGTACTGAGGCCCGTATTAATAAATCACTCTCAGCTCAAAAGTCAATCTTGAGAACAACCTCAAGATGGCGTTCCTATTAATAAACGTAACTTAGGTTTGCGTTGCGTGAGTAACGCCGTATTAATAAACAAAACTCAAACTTGAGAACGTATTTGCTGATTGCAGGCGAACCGCGACTTGAGATTGAGAAAGACATCACGTGACACGCCCTCAAGATTGGTTTATTAATAAATGACATACTTGAGATGGTGAGCACGTCTCGGGAGTGTACCTATCAGCTGAATTCGCTCTTGAGGGTTTGAGCTCAGACTATTAATATGGGCCTGTGTTACAATCAACCCAAACTAGAAACATTTAATTAAATCCATCATTAATTTAGCTATCGAAGCCTTTATTAACTAATTACTGATAGGTAAGTACCTATGTCACACTTTTTAATGCATTCTATGCAGTTTCGCGTTCAATTTGCAGAGTTACCTACCTATCACTTAGTTACTTATTACTTACCTACTAGATGTACCCCGCAACTTCATTTGCGTAGAGGAGGAGGATGGAGAAGATCAGGAGACAGATCTTCCTCTCTGGATCCTTGTTTCCACATCACATACCGCCATGGCTTATAGCCTATGAGCTGTCCGGATATTTCAGCTAACTCCTAGTGAAACTCTCATCAAAATCCCTTCAGTAGTTATGGCGTGATACTTGCACAAAGTCACAGACAAACAGACAAAAATTCTAAAAATTAGTGTTTTGGCATCAGTATCGATCCTAAAACACATTACAATTATTCTTTTCAACAAATATCCAATGTACAGACACAACTTTTTTACAGTCTTATTATATGTATAGATTGTGTTTCAACTTTAAATTATGCTTCAATTCATATTGAATCCAGCCAGAAAACCATCAATTTTCGACAAAGATGTACCTACTTAACAAATAATCCTAACGCTGAGTCGGCATAAAGTGCATTCAAGTTTTACAAAGTAAGTACTAGCTGAATGATTTCCAAAAATCTGTAGAAAAAACCTTAAATGAATTTTATTAAAATTTAAAAAAAATATTAATTTTTTTAAGTATATACCTACTTAAATTACTTTTTATGGCTGTTTACAATACATTTTAGAGAATGTTTGCGGCCAGTAACAAAATAACAAATAGGAAGCAGAAATAAAGTCTCCTTTGAAGTGAATTAAAATTGTTGTTCTTTCCACCACAGATTAAAGATATAAGTTTTCTATTCAAAACTTTCCACTAAAAACGGCAAAAACACCAAATCACAAGGCCGAATATCTACTTAGTATTAAAACCTTAGGAAAAGCAAAAAATAAAGTTACCAAATCGGTAACTAATAATTAACCTTAACTAATTAAGTAATAAACATAGTTTTAGAAATTCAGAAGATAAAATAATTCATGGAGTGGATAATTGCTGGAGTTTCTAAAATAGATAAGTTAAATAGTTATCTAGGTACAGATACTTACATAATTTATCTTTAATATGTCCTAATATCTATTCTGTAACCTGTAAAACAAAAAAAATCCTCAGATGTTTAGAACGTTTCGTTTAAATTAAACTTGGTACAGTCGAAGACAGAGATAAGTATACAGGGAGCCTCAATAAGGTTGAGATTTTCTCAAAAACTACTGGACCGAATTTAATAATTCTCTTACAGTTAACGTTTTAACTTTTATCTATCAAACAGTGAAATAATTTTTGTAATAGGTCAAGTACGGTCTCGCACAGAGAAAAGTGTACAGGAGAGCTTTTAAGGTTGAGATTATCTCAAAAACTATTTGACTTATTGCAAAAATTCTTTCACTGTTTGATAGACAAAAGTGAAAACTATGTAACTGTAAAATAATTATTAAATTCGGTCCAGTAGTTTTTGAGAAAATCTCAACCTTATTGAGGCCCCCTGTATACTTATCTCTGTTTTCGACTGTACCTAGTTTTTGAGAAAATCTCAACCTTTAAAACTCTCCTGTACACCTTTCTCTATCTTCCACCTACCTATCTTCTTTTTATTCTCGCTTTTTCCACAATTTTCACCTTAACAAGATGAGGGATGCTGCGTTGCATCGCATACAAATCTAATAAGTAGGCAACATACGTGCATTTAATTGCATCGTAACGGACCGGAGTCGAATGCCGGAACAGCGCTTACAGAGCATGACCTACGGGATGCCAGCCCACTGGGGTATTACAGCTTTCAATCACTGTAATTGACGGATAAAAACAACGTAGGTATCAACACTTTTGAAGCGTGCGAGACCATTTGAATTCACAATTAAACTATCGCTAAAAAGACGCAAGTTGACGAGAGTTTGTTTAGCCATCAGAAGACGTTTAGCCTCGTGAATTAAAAGTTAGGCGGTGGTTTTTGCCATACAACATCGGTGGTTTCTATCAAAATAAGCCACCGTTTAGCTATTTTTATGGTTACGAGCATTATGTTTGATTCATAGCGAGAAATATCGGTTAAAAGTCTCAATTTTGGTGATAATAAACATACAAAAGGAACGACAGTCAAAGTTTCACATCTAAACGCCAAAAAGCTGTGATTCTGAATTGATATACGAGTTTACTCCCAGTTTATATAGTTTTTGAACAAATAGACTTTTCATAAAAGTCCATTTGTTCAAAAACTACTTGACCGATTGTATACTTACATCATTATTAAATAGTGTGGTCTTCGGCACATAAAAAAAATAAAAAAAATAATTGTTTATTTCGGACAGGGTCCATAGATGTTAGTAAAATACTTACAATAAAATGAGTTACAAACTAATGTTAGTGGGTACAAAACAAACACAAGTAGAATATAAAATATTAATAATAAGACGACCTCGGACACCATTTTAAGTCAGGTGTTTCTCGCCCATCCTGTACCACATAGATATACTAGGTATTTTATTAAGTAAGTATAAATTAATTTTAAAATTCCGACAGTTTTTAGAGTATGTTAAAAATAGGATTCTCGCATTCGTTATCCGTCCGAATAGTTAGCCTAAATCACGTTTATTGATACGAATATGATAAATAAGCCACCGCGTAACATTTAAATCATATTTCTAATACAAGCCCGACAATTTATGTACCAAAAGGCTGGCAGCTACTTCGCACAACGTATTAGCCTCGCGATACAGCGGGGCAACGCTGCCAGCCTTTTGCTCACGCTGCCTATAGTGGGGGACCTGGGGCAGGTTTTTTTATCTTTAATTTTATTTTATTATTATTATAATGTTATTAGTTTTTAATAAATGTTATTATCGATAGTGAATGAATACAATGGGAGAATGTATTATAATACGAATTTGTATGTAATATGATATTGGCAAATGACAAACTATCCAGACCATTATTTATGTCCGTAATAACCGCGTATATAAATGGCGGACCTCATAAAACCGATGATTGAATTACCTAAACCGAATGTAACGATTACGTCTTTTTAGGCAATTGGTACGTTTCACTTTCGGAGGTTTTTATTGAACCTACGACGGCTTTGTTTACACGTTGGCAAATGGACACGAGGAAAAACTTCGCCATTGCCACACATTGTTGAAAAATGCCTTGCAAATATTTTCGTAGTAGTAAGTTACTGCGTTCTGGTAAATAGAGTGTGTCCGGTTAATTTATTCATCTAATATGAGAAGAGGAAAACAGCTTTCGTCACATTTTCTTTCGTCTCAATGCAGTCTGAATATCAACGTGGCGGTGTGAAATTTTGACTTAATTTGTGTTGTAATAATATTGGCTTCAATAATGGTGATGAGCTTGACATTATAATTATCGACATTAATATAAAATTTATAATAATTCATTTGCAACCTTACAGTTAATCACCAAGAGAGCTCGGTGGCTCAGTGGTTGGGTTAATGGACTTGCAATATGGAGGTCCCAGGTTCGATTCCCAGCTAGGGCAGCCATGTACCAATGAGTTATCCTCGGTTTTTTCGACGGAAAAACTTACGTACATTTACAGAGTGCTCTCAAACCGGTGAAGGAAAATATCGTGATGAAACCTGCATGTCGTAGAAGAAAAAGAAAAATCTAAGGCATGTGAAATCCGCCAACCCGCACTGGGCCCGCGTGGTGGATTATGGCCCGAGCTCCCTCGATGTAAGGGAAGGTCTGTGCCCGAGCAGTGGGGCAATATAAATAGACTGATGATGAGTTAATCACCATCGCGGTACAAATAATGATGGCGGATCTATCTCAGATCTATGTGGCATTGCGATAACCGATTCTACAGGGCGACACCTCTCGACTTACTCGTTTTCACCACATTACGATTACGACTATCCATCGACTATGTCCTAAATACCTTTTACGATGCAGTGGCCCAGTTTACTGAGCCCAGCTTCGCTCTGACAGGTCGCGGACTCGATTCTGAGAATCAATCATGCAACTTGAATTTAGTTTTAAACTGCAGCGGAATATTGAAAGTGTAATCGGCGGCGACGTCTATCTGAATCAGAACTCTTAAATTACATTTCGTATTATTTATTGAAAAAGTGGCAAAAAAGTCAAATCTCTTTATTGCAACTAAGCACGCTGTGTACATTTTTGCACGTCAACATTTGTTTGAATTTACATTTACACCACTTTGCAACGAAAAGGTGCTAACTCTCAGCAGTATATCTTTTATTTAAAATAATAACAATTACATCTCTTTCTGATATATATTTTTTTAATATTCTATACAGTTGGTTGTCTGGAAGCAATCGCTTTTAGCGATAAGACCACCAAAACTTTACATGCTTCTCATTCATGTAATTAATCCTGTATTTATGCTGCAATAGAGTATATTTATTTTATCTTAAAAACAACTCCAAAGCACAGTAACGAAGCACACCAAATTAAAAAAAAGATAGTTGAATTTATTGTAAATTTATTTTTTATTTTTCCCCAAATTGTTTAATTTACTTAAACGCTGTGCAGAATTAATGTATGTCACAAGCCTAACCATCCATTTAATTTTGTCTAATGAATTCAGGGCCACCTTCTAGTATTTCAGTGACTATTCTTAATGTTTAAATTGTTAAATTGTATAACGAGTGACAGACTTCCGTCTCATACAAGACTTCGAGCAAACTACTTAGATTAATGGGTAGAAAGGCAATAATCGTAAGTGCTCGAGATATAATTATAAATGAGTCAGTCGTAATGTAATGGTAGAAAACACGATCAATGTAAGATTAATGATTAATAAAAAAATATTAGAAATAGGAATCTTTTAAATAACTTTTTTCTTAGGGGCCATCCATGAGCCAACTAGCCCCGCCAATCTTTGAAAAATAATATCTTTCAATTTAATCAATTTTATTAAAAAAGCTATGTACATAATGTTTATTACGATAAATACTATTTTTTAAATGCTTAAGTAAGTATTTATAACGTGATTCAATGTCGGTAAGTTGCAGTTCGCATAATTGCGAAAAACAGCCGTTTTTGGTACATTTGAGAACTACAACTTTGCTTGTCGCAATTATGCCATGTAGGTATTGTATATTAAAAAATAGTTGGATAGGCGTGTAAATAGCCATACCCAGGGAGGCTTTGAGGGCCACTTTATTGCGTGGTGAAATTAGCTGTGTGCCCTATGAAGAATTGGATGACTCGGAAACCACGACAGTAATCTAAGTTTATGAATACAAGCCGTATGCTAAATTAGTTCCTACTAACCTTGAAACGCAATGCAGGTCACGCTCCACTCCAACAGTTTAGGATCCAAAATCGGCGGCAGCAGGAACCAGCACAAAGTCACCAAGCACAGCACAATCCAGCACAAGCACAGCAGTAAAGTTTTATACACAAGAAAATAGAAAGAAAGCGTTCATTATACTATTAAAATTGCGAAGAAATTATGGGTTTTAGCGTTAATTTATAGGAGCAATCAGACGAAGCTCGCGATAGCGACGAGGCGAAATTTCATTATGGCGTCTTAGTTCGAAATTCAAAAACGAGTTTTGTTTTTTCTAATGCCTCCTTCTTCGATTTATGGAAGCAGTATAGCGCCTTCTTGCGAGAATTGCTGGATCACCATTAATAGGAACCAAAGCACACAGATGGCGTTGTAATAATAAAAATAGAACACTGAAGTGGTTTCAGAGCTTTACCATACTCCGGGGACTGTGAAAGTTTGCAGAACTTTCAACCAAAACATAAAATAGGAATATATAACCCAAAAAATGTATCGAAACAAAACTATAATAGCGTAAAATGAATATAGAGGCAAATCATTTACCAAACTAAATTAAATATAAAGAATCACTAAGCGTTATGATTATTGCGTTGGTAATGGATATAATTTTACGACAGGGCGTTTGAATACGCCGCCGTTGGTTTTCACAAGAGCAACTCTAACTACGTTATCAGAACCTGGGAAAACCTTGGTGATTACACCTAGCGGCCAATAAAGAGGCGAGGTATTATCGTCTCCCATCAAAACCACCGTCCCTACTTGGACGGGATTATCAGAAGTACACCATTTCTGTCTGACTTGGAGCGTGTGCAAATATTCTATGCGCCATTTTTTCCAATATGACTGTACTATGCTATCTAATAGCTTTTTGCGGTTGGTTAAATTAATATGTTCATTGGACAAATCAGACGCGGGTAAGTACTGAAGTGGTGTCGACATTAAAAAATGCGCGGGCGTTAATACTTCGGGGTGCGGATCCGAAGACATTATGCCGAGGGGACGTGAATTGAGTATACATTCAATTTGTACGAGTACGGTGAGTAACTCCTCATAAGTAAGGAGCTGAGTCCCAATTACACGGTACAAATGAGTCTTAACACTTTTTATGTTAGACTCCCACATAGCACCGAAATGTGGGGCACGAGGAGGAATCATTTTCCATTCGATGCGATGAGTAGTAAGTTCGCGATTTAACGTATCTTGAAAATCCGAACTGAGTAAGAAATTATACATGTCATCAAGTTGGGCTTTCGCACCAATGAAATTAGTCCCGTTGTCAGAATATAGACATGAAACGGGTCCACGGCGTGATATAAAGCGTTTGAATGCGGATAAGAAAGAATCCGACGTCAGATCTGACACGAGCTCAATATGAATTGCCTTAGTTACTAGGCATATGAACAGGCAAATATAAGCCTTTTGCGAGCGTTGTCCACGTCGACGCGCAAGCGTGACGCGAAGCGGTCCAGCGTAGTCCACCCCAGTATGCATGAAAGCTTTGGCCTCTTGTAAACGATAAGAAGGAAGGTCAGCCATTTTAGGAGTGGGATGTTTGGGCTTCACACGAAAGCATGCATTGCATTTGTGTACTCTTGCCCTTATAACCGTTCTGGCGTCCAATATCCAGAAACGTTGGCGCAGTATGGACATTAAAAGACCAGCACCAGTGTGACAGTTCACAGCATGGTAATAGTCTATAATTAAGTTGACAACATGGTCGCGTTTAGGAAGGAGAGCCGGATGCTTAGCCTCGAAAGGTAAATCCGATTTAGAAAGCCGTCCTCCAATGCGTAAAATTCCTTCTTCATCTAAGAAAACTGATAAATTCTTAAGTTTTCTCGAAGGCTGTTCATTATTTTTTAAGCGCGTTATTTCATCTGCAAAGTGAACACTCTGCACTGCCTTGATAATAGCCATCTCAGCGGCGAGCGTGTTCTTCACCTTTTCAGATGGCGGTAACTTTTTTGTAAAACGGAGTACAAATACAACCGTGCGCAGTAGCTTGTCCCATGACGAGATACGCTGGGCCAAGTCATACAGTATGGGCTGTTCGCACTGAACAGTTGCGGTCAAAGTACTTGACTTAAATTCAGGTAATTTGTCACATTCAGCGGGAGCGAATTGTTCAATAGGCCATTCGGTAGGCGCACAGTGGAGCCACGACGGGCCATTCCACCAAAGATTATGTGACATTAATTGCGATGGCAAAATACCACGTGATAAACAATCACTGGGGTTCTCGATACCCGCGACGTGATAATAATTTTGCGGTGCCAAATTTTCTTGACACTGAGCAACGCGATTGCTCACAAAAATGGACCATCTATGAGGAGACGATTTTATCCAGGAAAGCGCAATCGTGGAGTCAGAAAATGCGTAAATTCCTGCAATAGGAATGCGAGCGAGGTAAGTATCGCGCACAATTTTGACCAATTTGGACATCAAGAGTGCGGCACATAACTCCAAACGAGCGAGCGTAGTTATTTTTGCGGGAGAAACTTTGGATTTAGAGCACAGAAGTCTCACGATGACATTTCCGTCTGTGTCTGTAGTATGTAAGTATATGACACACCCATAACCATTTAAACTCGCGTCACAAAAGGCGACGAGATTAACCGTGCAATCGGCAGCGACACCAATATGACGCGGTACTTTTAGCGTGGCGAGTAAGGGAAACTCTTGAACAAGTGCGGAATAGCGTTGAATTATATTTGCGGGGGGAGTGTCATCCCAGTCAAGTTTACTGAGCCAAAGTTCCTTGATTAATAATTTAGCGTATAAAATGACGGGGGCCACGAGACCAAGCACGTCGAATAAGCGAGCAACTAACGACAATATAGTCCGTTTTGTACATTTCCCATCAGTTTGGGAAGTTGTCATGAAGAAATTATCATCGGCCGGTTCCCATGAGAGACCTAAAACCTTTGATGTATTATTACCATCTGAGAATTTTACAGTGGCGAGGTGCGAATCTGGAAGGCTATTTAATAGCGCGGGCGAATTACTGTTCCATTTGACCAAGTCAAAGGCTCCAGATTTGAACAAAGCGATCAATTCTTGCGATAAACGCATTGCGGTTTCTTCATTAAGCGTGGAATGAACTAAGTCGTCCATATATAATTGAGAACTTGCAACTTCTGCAGCCTCTGGAAAGCGTTGACTCTCGTCCGAGCACAGCTGACGTACAGTACGCATGGCTATGTACGGACTCGATTTTAAACCGAATGGAACTCGATTAAATTGAAAAGTGCGTATTTGCTCATTTTCATTAAAGCGAAATAAAATTCTCACATACTTGCGAGACAAAATGTGCATACCGATTTGCATGTACATCTGTTTGACGTCTGACGTCATAGCAACAGGGAATAATCGAAAATTTAATAAAAGCGTAAAAAGATCAGCCTGTAGATTCGGCCCAGTGTGCAGGACGTCATTAAGTGACAAGCCTGTATGCGTGTCTGCGCTTGCGTCGAGGACAACTCTCAGTCGAGATGTCGTCTTATCCTTGCGTATTACGGCATGATGCGGTATGTAATAGCCGTCATCGGTGACGTCAGAGGCAGGAATTTCGGATAAATATCCATTTTGTATGTATTCACTTATAACTTGATTATAATCATCACGAAGCGTAGGCGATTGTTTTAATTTTCTTTCCAGAGTGAGAAGGCGGCGGTGAGCAATGGCGCGAGAGTTACCCAAGTCGGCAGGATCTCGGCAAAAGGGTAAGGCAACTGAATATCTGCCATCATCAGTGCGTGATACCGAGGCGGTATATAAATTTTCACATTCCGTTTCATTAGGACTGAGAAAGCGTTTTGGTGGGATTTCTTCTAATTCCCAGAATTTATTCAAGCTCGACTCCAGGTCATTGAGCGCGAGAGCAGTAAAGGGAGCGTTATTATGTGGGTTAGACTTACAAGGATAGTCACCCATGAGTACATAGCCTAACGAAGTCAGGAATGCTGGCGGAGCTCTTGAGCCCGATTCAACCCTGTTCCCCAAATAAAGGTACGGAAACAGCTGGACACCCAGTACAACATCAATACCCCCTGGAATATTCCAAGTGAGGTCTGCGAGTGGTATATTATTTAGAAATGCCATATCACGCTTGTCACATTCGACAAAATGCGCGGGCAGTTGATCCGTAATGCAATCTACCACTAAAGCGTGTATGTAGTATTTGTTATTCGGATAAACGCGTGATTCAATATTGAAATAAACATAACCATGTATTGGTCGCGAAGTTAAACCAACACCTTTTAAATAGGAGTTGTTCAGCGGTGTGATTGGCAAGTTCAACGACTTACAACAAGCCAGCGTAATTAAATTATTTTGAGAGCCATTATCAATAAGGCAGCGTATAATTAATTTACCATTACCATTATTAGGCTTGGCGTAGACTTGTGCTGTCGACAACAAAATAGTCGAGGAAGGTTTGGACTCAGCACTATAAGAAACCGACCCATTAGCGGGCGGCGGAGATGATCTGTGCGCGTCACTGTACTGTGGCGCGGTAGCAGTCGCGTAGGTATAGTTTCCGTGCGGCGGACTCGCGTGCGCAGCGCGCGGATTCGAGGCAGGCGCAGGGACAAGCGGCGCGGGCGGAGCGGGCGCAGTATACGAAGGACAGGGCGCGAAACTGCGCTGTGGCGGCGGCGACGACGACGGCTGCGGCCGCACGCTCTGCCGTGCGATGTGTGTCGAAGCGTTCGACGAAGTATGCGTAGGTATATTATGTATAGCGTGAGCGTTATTATTGTGAGAACTATTTTTCTCAAAATGTAAATAAGTATGATGGCGTTTCTGACAAATACTACAGAAATGGCGAGAATTGCAACGCGAAACGGTGTGTTGAGTACCTAAACAGTTTACACAACAATTATTACTCTTAATAAAATCAAATCTTTCTTGCGGCGTCATCATCTTTTTAAATTGCGGGCACTGATAAAGTAGCGAGTGATCTGTATTATTGCATAATATACATGATACACTGGCGCTGGCGACGGCTGCAACATTATTGCCGTTCGAAACAAAGGTTTTGTAGGTATTTCTACCGGCAGGAGCCGACGGAGCGTTAGTTTGCGTTTTATTAGCATTAGTTGCGATTGAGCGAGGATTTGCATGCGAATTATTTATATTGGAGCGTTCTAATATTTTTATTTGATCTTGCACGAATTCAATAAATGAGTCGTATGTGGGAAATTCAGTGCCACGAACTGACATTTCGAAATTCTGTAGTGTTAGCGTATCAGACTTTCGCAGCGCACAATTTAATAAAATAAAATCTGACAAATCAGGAATGTTAAGTTGCTTTAATGCAGCGATTGAAGCGGAATATTTCTCAATGAACATATTTAGATTGTTAGCGTTATTTGTGCAAGGTTTTAGATCGAAAATGTTATTAAGATAAAACGTACCTAATGCACGCTTATCTTGGTATTTTTTTACCAAAGTATCCCATATTATTTTATAGGTATCACCCGAAGGTACTAAACCAGCGGTGACCTTTAATGCGCTGTGAGTTAATTTACCCACTAAATATTGCACACGTTGCGAGTCAGACAATTGACTGTTATCATGGACATTCGCTTTAAATGACTCGTAAAACTGTGGCCAGTTTTCGGTCTTACCATCGAAGCAGGGCAAGTCGATAGGTGGAAGTTTTATATTATTACAAACATTACTTGCGGGGAGGGTAAGATTATCAAGTTTTCTTTGCGCGTTAGCGTCAGAAGCAATAATTTTATTGCGAACGCGTTTGACTCGACTATATAAATCTTCAAAAGCGTAAAGCGGTTTGTAGTCAGGCTCTGAGTCTGCGTTTATAGACAAAGAAACCTCATTTATATTATCTATAATAGATTCAAATTTATTGCGTAAATCATCAATCGTCTCAGATTCAGCCATAAAGTTTTCATTGGTTCTAGAATCAAACGAAGTTATACCTTTAGAATGACTGTAAATGCGATTCATTCGCTCAAATGCGTGTTGTTTTTTAGATTGCAACATAGCTAAACTTGTCTCGTGTTTAGACATTTTTGCGATAAAATATTACTTATGTGAAAACTAACTGAAATAATAGCGATAAGCGATGTTTGCGAAAGACGGCGGAGATTAGTATGACGTAGTAATGATTTGCATTTTACCAAAAATTACGTAAAATACAGCGAAATATGATTATATTGGATTAAAAAAGGAACATAATCCGGCTTATGAAGGACCATAACTATGGATAGGCGTGTAAATAGCCATACCCAGGGAGGCTTTGAGGGCCACTTTATTGCGTGGTGAAATTAGCTGTGTGCCCTATGAAGAATTGGATGACTCGGAAACCACGACAGTAATCTAAGTTTATGAATACAAGCCGTATGCTAAATTAGTTCCTACTAACCTTGAAACGCAATGCAGGTCACGCTCCACTCCAACAGTTTAGGATCCAAAATCGGCGGCAGCAGGAACCAGCACAAAGTCACCAAGCACAGCACAATCCAGCACAAGCACAGCAGTAAAGTTTTATACACAAGAAAATAGAAAGAAAGCGTTCATTATACTATTAAAATTGCGAAGAAATTATGGGTTTTAGCGTTAATTTATAGGAGCAATCAGACGAAGCTCGCGATAGCGACGAGGCGAAATTTCATTATGGCGTCTTAGTTCGAAATTCAAAAACGAGTTTTGTTTTTTCTAATGCCTCCTTCTTCGATTTATGGAAGCAGTATAGCGCCTTCTTGCGAGAATTGCTGGATCACCATTAATAGGAACCAAAGCACACAGATGGCGTTGTAATAATAAAAATAGAACACTGAAGTGGTTTCAGAGCTTTACCAATAGTGTTTATCCTAATAAAGCTTTTTTAATAAAAATTAATTATTTGTAAGATATTATTTTTTTAAGATTGGCGGCGCTAGTTGGCTGATGAAAGGCTATTAAGAAGCCTTAATTAAATCTATGGCACTTAGGCATAAGGCAAGTATCCATACCTTCCCTTATTTACAGCTGGGAGCCCGAGCTATGTTCCACCATGGGCCCAATGCGGATTGGTGGATTACACTTGCCTTGTAATTATTCTCAGGCATAGTTTCCTTACGAATTTACGATGTTTTCCTATGCCGTTCTGTTTACATGGTGAATTATATGGTGAGCGATATGTCGAAGATAATATTCTATTTTATAGTATCTTAATTGTGTGTTATATATTGTGACTTATTTAACTTCATTTCCCTTAGCCTTCGTTAATTAAGTTAGAAAGGGGACTTGTAAGTCACGTTTATATCTAGCAGCGAAGTTTCGCAACTCTTTTGTCTCAACTTACAAGCTAAAAATTAAACATTTTGCAACCAGAACAAAACGCAAACAAAAGCAATTTACAATCTACAAGTATCTATAGCTCAATTAACCGATCAAGTTAATCAACTTTAATATTATTGTACTCAGTAACTTATAAAAAAGGCGCTTGTGTTTAAAAACAAAATTAAAAAAAAACACTCACCTTCTCGCTGGTCCTTTGTATCCGGATTCCTCAAATCACAAAACACGTGTTCACAAAAAACAAGTTAACTGCACAACGGAAAAGTCCAATAAACCACTTTTACGTAAAATTGAGGAATGTTTTCTTTACGCGGGAGTTTTTCGATAGTTTCAACGCGTGTATTCAGAATGGCGCGCGCGGGCCGACTGGTCGGGCGGCTGGCTGACCACCGGTCGTCAAACAAGCCTCAATTGCTTAGTAGATAAATACTATAGATGCAAGGTCTATAAATTGCTCTCAGTCGTATCTCGGAGCCGTCCAAGCGAAGTCCCTTAGAGTTACAAAAAAGCTGTAAAATCAACACTTTGAAGTAAATAGTTGACAGAACCACATCAGGCACGAATGTAGCTGGTTTAAGACTCCTTCGTGTAGGTAAGTAATTAAGTATTTTTATGGATGTTTTACCTCATTTTAAATTATGAAACAAGCAGAGAAAAAAGATGGCGTAACATTCTCGATTGGAACTATCAAGTACCCATAATACAACTTGTGAAGTAATCAGTGACTTTAATTGGAAGCGACGTCAGCAGGTCCTTAGTGGCGAAATAGATAATACACCAGGCTGCGTATAAGCCGGAGGTGTAAGGTTCGATTTCTAGGCGAACAGTTTTTTATGTTTTAATTTCGTCTTTTAAATTGAGATCATCGAACATCACATACCTAAGTGTTTAACCAATGAATTAGTAGGTAAGAGAAAATATGAAAAAAGTGTAAGTATTAAGCTGGGCCCGATGCGACGTGTTCTTATTTATTTATTTATCTTATTTAGGGGCGTGGCGTAACAATCTTCCTTTGTTAAATTGGTTATCAAAACATGTTACGCTGTTTTGTAACACCGTAACCGGACCTGCGGCTTTAGTATGTATTAAATATTCTACCTTCAAATTAATCATCGATCGATATAACATTGTAAGATCAATATAACATTGTAACCTTTTCCTTGGATTTCTAAGCATGCCGTTGTTGCCTATAATTGGGGTGACACTTAGCATAATTATCACTATAATTGTTTTGGTGTACACCCTGTGGGTAACCTATTTCATAAAATAAAATAAATCATCATAAATAGAGACAAATCACTAGGTCACAGACTTGTATTGCACTATCCCACATTTCTAGTGCAATTTCGTTGTTCAATTTCCAGCGCATTGAGCTAGCATCTATAGTATTTTTAATCTGAGCTCAATTGAGATAATTATTGCATTGAACACGGCCATCGGCGGTGTTAGAAACCGAATAAATAGCTACTCTTATTTGCCAATAAACGAATGGGACGCATCGCTGCGTGCCGCTTGCATTGCACAGGTATTTGTGAGATGATTTCCAATAAAATAGAGACGCTGTGATAGAACTTACAGCGATTTACCAATTGTGATTTTAACAAAAAATAATGATTGCATATATCCACTCACGGGATCATACCGCCTTTACATTTGATATTACTTTTTCGGGATCAATTAATGTCAGAGTTTCTAATGGTCAAAGAACGACTTCATCCCCTTTAGGCCAAATAATTTTAGTACGGTGTTTGTATGGAATTAGGCAATACTCAATACTAAGACGTGACGTCGCGTCTGGTGGCACTTCACTTGGGTATTCGTATTTGCGTATTTGTCATAATTGCCATGTGTGGTTGGTATGCTTGACAAAATATTTTGTATGTGTGGACAACAGCAGATCAATGGTAACACTTGCAGTACGATTTCAACTCTTACGACGCAGATAATAAGAACGGGCCAAAGTCCAAAGTGTTACACTTGATCTGCTGTTAGCTGTACGTCAAGTATTTGATAAATACGACAAACATCCAATAGCGAAGCCAAGTGCCACCGTTACTTACTGTCAGATTTCCAATTTTCAAATGTCCACCAAAAATATAACTTAAAAATTACAAAATCGTAGTTACAACTTCTTTAACAGACCCAATTTTCAAATGTACACAAAAATATAAGACTTCAAAATTACAAAATCCTAGTTTACAAGTTTTTCATAAGACCTAAGTAGCTCAGTTTATTGGGTTATAGCCCGTGGACCGCCTCGGTAGTTCACTTCGGTGGTCTACGGGAAGAATTTTTTGCCCATGTGTATCAAAAACCAAGAGAAATTACTTTTACCCGTAGATCACCCAGGTGAAGCACGGGAAATTTTGTATCTATACCACAGCCCAAATCAAGTGTCTTATTTTGTAAACAAATAATATCGTCTAATTACCTGTTGTTATGAACACTGAAGGAACCGATTGATCGAACCTTTCATCATTGTGAAAATAATTTTTAGAATGTAAAACCTAATGTGATATAATATTATATAATTTATTATTGAATACTAATATCAGTATTAATTAATTCTAATATGCAAATTTATATTTTTTGGATTATTCAAATGTAATTTAATGACGTGTAATGTACAATTATCAATAAATATGTCCATGTCTAAAGTAATCCGATCTAATAATGTGAAAATTAAATTGTTGTTTGTTTGCTCACTCACTCTCATACACACACACACACACACCTTCTCATACACGCCCTCATCCACACACCCATATACACGTGACTCACAAACTCGCGCACACACACAACACACACACCCTCTCTCTCTCTCACACACACACACACTACTTACCATGTAACTGGGTAGCAACCAGCCACCGCGATACAGGCTCGCCTAGTGCAGCGGCTGGTATTGACAAGTGTAACTATTAGATAGATAAAAGTATTAACTATGTACTGTAATATAATTAATTATAACTATGTACTGTAATATAATTATTACTATTAAAAATACTTCGATAAATAACTACTTCGATAAATAAATAAATATATTTGAAAATAACTATGCAATAATCACAGAACAGCTTAAAATGTTAGTAGGGTAGGGAAGTTTTTGTTTACAAAATAAGACACTTGATTTGGGCTACGGTATACAAATAAACATTTGTGGGAAAAATATAAAAAAAAACATACTAATTGAATGCGATTTCATTGTTCTTTATTCACAATTCATTTGGTTTCATCCTAGAATAAACTAGAATGACATTAAAACTAGAATAAATAATTATTTCGAGGTGACGTCAGATCTAACGTTTGCGTTAGTCAGTTAATTGATTAATTTAATTTACTTAAAAACCTTCCATGAGCCAACCAGCGCCGCCAATCTTTGAAAAATAATATCTTCCAATTTAATCAATTTTATTAAAAAAAGCTATGTACATAATGTATATTACGATAAATACAATTTTTTAAATGCTTATTTATAACGTGATTCAATGTCGGCAAGTTGTAGTTCGCATAATTGCGAAAAACGGCTGTTTTTTGCACATTTGTGAATTACAACTTAGCTTGTCGCAAGTATGCCATGAATTGTTTATTGAAAAACAGTATTCATCCTAATAAACATTTTGTAAATAGCTTTTTCAATAAAATTTATTAAATTGGAAGATATTATTTTATCAAGATTGGTGGCGCTAGTTGGCTCATGGAAGGCCCTTAGTTGATTAATTTAATTTACTTAAAGATCACTGTTAGTCACAATTAAATTGTCAAAAAGATAATAAATAGTTAAATAATAAAAGTTATTGTTTTAGATTAAGTAAGGTTAGTTGGGGTATCTTCATATGGCCGTAACTACAGACCACTTACCCCATAGACCTGTAACAGGAGGGCGCCCGTGTCTGCCCGCACATGAGCGCAAAATTCCTTCGCGACACGTGTAACCTAGAGATAGTATCGCCATTGGCGCATCTCTTTAATACGGCACCCCTGTCCCCAGTTTCGTCTGTATGCGCTCATCGTTGACAGAATTTCAGCCAATGAACAGCTGAATATATCAATATACTAGCTGTACCCCGCAACTTCGTTTGCGTAGAGGAGGAGGATGGAGAGGATGGAGGAGATCAGGCGGCAGATTTTCATCTCTGGATCCTTGTTTCCACATCACATACCGCCTTGGCTTATAGCCTATGAGCTGTCCGGATATTTCACCTATCTCCTAGTGAAACTCCCATCAAAATCCCTTCACTAGTTATGGCGTGATACTTGCACAAAGTCACAGACAAACAGACAAAAATTCGAAAAATTAGTGTTTTGGCATCAGTATCGATCCTAAAACACATTACAATTGTTCTTTTCAAATAATATCCAATGTACAGACACAACTTTTTTACAGTCTTATTATATGTATAGTTTTTGGAAAATTAATGAAAATAACATTTGAATTTTATTTGCATCCACGAGGAAGAAGTTTCCTCATCGTCAAACCAGATCGACCAAAAAGTTTAACCACGACGAAGACGCCCCTTTGCATTGAGGTCTCTAGTTCGAACCCGGTCGTAACAAAAATAATTTAGTTTTCAAGAGCTGTCAAAACTGATCATAGACGGTCGCATTTACCCCAACTAACTTTACTTAACACAAAAAATTATACAAAGAGAACAATTACATACTAAAATTTCATCAAAATCACACACATTTGTTTAAAAAAACGCTTTTGTAAAGTTTCATAAAATATCACTAAATTAATCTTCCACAATTTTCTCATTTATTCTACAATAACGAGTATATGTAAGTTTCAGAAATATTAAGGGCCTTCCATGGGCCAACTAGCGCCGCCAATCTTTGAAAATTAATATCTTTCAATTTAATCAATTTTATTAAGAAAGCTATGTACAGTCGACGACATAGATAAGTATACAGGGGACCTCAATAGGGTTGAGATTTTCTCAAAAACTACTGGATCGAATTTATTTATTCTTTTATAATTACATAGTTTTCACTTTTATCTATCAAACAGTGAAATCATTTTTGCAATAGGTCAAGTAGTTTTTGAGAAAATCTCAACCTTATAAACTCTCCTGTACACCTTTCTCTGTGTTCCACCGTACATAATGTTTATTACGATAAATACTATTTTTTAAATGCTTATTTATAACGTGATTCAATGTCGGTTGTAGTTCGCATAATTGCGAAAAACGGCCATTTTTGGCACATTTGAGAACTACAACTTAGCTTGTCGCAATTATGTCACGTATTGTATATTAAAAAATAGTGTTTATCCTAATAAAGATTGTGTACATAGTTTTTTTTAATAAAAATTAATAATTTGTAAGATACTATTTTTTTAAGATTGGCGGCGCTAGTTGGCTCATGGAAGGCCCTTAAGGTCAGTTTAAATTGCTGAAATGAATATCGCGCTTCAAGCCACTAAGAACAGACCTTAACTAGTGAAATCGCACTACAGGCATTGATCTCCTGTAAACAACTAGATACAGAAAGGTCTTACTAAAACAATTTAAATAACGTCCAAATAAGAGTCCAAGTTAACGTCCAAATAATGTCCAATAAAGCAAATGACCATGATGATTTTTTGTCAATTTCCATTGCCTCGGTTGCCTGGAAGAAATCGCTCTGAGCGATAAGGCCGCCTTTGTACAAATTGTTTGCTTGCTGTTTTCTATGTATATGCTTCTTTGTGCAATAAAGTGTTTATCTATCTATCTATCTATGACCATTCATCCGTTTGGACCTTCTTTGCGCTCGGACATTTTTAGAAGGCAGACTGTGTATCTAGTTGTTTATAGGAGATCAATGACTACAGGGTATGCCTTTGGGTAAACGGAGCGGGTAGCATAACACGAGCATAGCGGAAAGCGATTTTCGATTACATTAATTCAATAAAAAAAATACAGAAAATCTCGAAAAAGAAGTACATAAAATTGCAGCAAACTTTTGCAGTGTATGGACAATGTAATTTATTTATATTCTTGAAAAATATTGTGAACAAATAATTTTCGACATTGCTTTTTCATTATAATCTATGCAAAATGGATTGCGATGTTATTGTGATTTATTATTTATTTCAAATTTTGTCCAACATAATGGGTTGCCCCAAGGAGTAGGTCAGTCATACTTACTTACATTATATATCAAATAACGCAAGTACGTAAGTGCTTAGTATATTAATCATACAACAGACCAATGCAATTTATAGTTCTTCTCACAATACCTAGCACACTCTCTCACTACACTCAACCAACTATCAGCAAACAAGTCACACTCATGTGCTGATTCTAGGAGTGCACTGATGTCGGTAAGACATGTGATATAACGTGAGGGTCTCGTAGTGCAGTTGCGAGTACACGTTGAAAACGATCGTACAAGTTAAGCAACGTTGGGCGAAGTCAGTAACCTGGATGGGGGACCACTAGTGACACTTTCATATGAGCCCCTCCGTGCCTCGGAAAACACGTTAAGCAGTTGGTCCCGGTTGCTGTCGCTCGGTAGCAGTCGTTAGGCCACGTCAGAGGCCTACGGGCGGCCTGAATAACTCTGACAAATAGGTTGGGTCACTAAACCACACGAGGAAAGAAATATGTGATATAACATAGTCACGGTTAAATTTTTAAGGTATCAGAAGTAACGAACACATACTGCTTTTCTTCGTTACTACATCTCCTAATTGTAGTATGGTTTAATGAGTATTGTTCCAAATAGCAAGCGCTGCTTGCATTTACGACAGTTTGTGCTTTTTAGTTTATCTGTATTCTGGGATTAAACCCTACAAACATTTCAAAACCCAAAGACATACCCTGAACTAAGTTAAATTCGAATAATTCGAGATTCTCACACCTTGATTCGTCACAATAAAACTATCACATTTCATCAAAAACACTTGTAAAAACTTGTATATCACTCTCAAAATATACATATAAGTAGTAAAATGTACATAAACTTGTATAAGTTGTATTGTAAAACAGGCACTAGGTCAATAAGGCCAATATTTAATTATTAATTGTAAAAACTTATAAAACTATTGATGTAATTTTAGGGCCAGCATGAAACACTGGACTAAACCTTCGCAGAAATGTTTAAAATTGGCTATTTTTGTACTTTCAGGCCGGGAATGTTTACATTGGTACAGTCGAAGACAGAGATAAGTAACCAGGGGCCTCAATAAGGTCGAGATTTTCTCAAAAACTACTGGACCGAATTTAATAATCTTTTATAGTTACATAGTTTTAACTTTTATCTATCTAGCAGGGTTCTCTTGAAAATGGCGGGAATCGACGGTTGCAAAATTATTTGATAATTTTTGTTTTATTGTCTACAGTGGTTATTTTGAGATTAATATCACGTTAAATTAATCAGAAAATGTTCGCGAGTGACAGTATGGTGAATTTGCTGGATAATTTGAGCAAGATCTGCGGTTTCAAGCTTTTATCTAGAGTTCCCGCTACAAGCTCGGGAGTGAACGTGACTGTCGAGCTGCTTCGTCCAGAGTGATGACGCTACGGCGTCTCCTCTGGATGAAGACGCGGTTACCCAGGGTGAAGACGCTACTGTGACTCCTCTGGAGGAAGATAGAAGACTATTATATATTGAATTTTCTGTAACATGACATTGGCAAATGACGAACTGTCGAGTCCATTAATAAAATAAATAATATATCTAGCGGTGAAAGAATTCTTGCAATTGGTCAAGTAGTTTTTGAGAAATTCTCAACCTCAAAAACTCTCCTATACACCTTTCTCTTTGTTCCACCGTACTTTTTCATTTCCACACAATTAAATGGAATGGAAATAACTGAAGTAAGGAATTTATGGGACTTTTTTTATCCTTTGTCAAAAACTAAGAAAATTATTAAAACTATTTTGTATTAAATAAATAAATAGGTAGGTACTCTCATTTTCGAACAATGCAGTTCATAGTCATTGTAATTACACAGAGTAGTGGTCGCTCTAGGAAAAATATGTATAAGAAAAATGTATATAACACGTGTATACTGGTATATAATGCGTTACCCGAGGAAATAAAGATAATACATGACATTAAATTATTTAAATGTAAATTGTACAATTGGTTATTAGATCGCTGTTACTATACCGTTACCGAATATTTGAATTCCTCTCACTGACATTTTTACTACATGACATTTACATTAATTATTTTTATTTCTTCTGACATTTTTATTGCTTATGTAACTGAAAACTTTGCACGCTTGTATACAAGTAGAATACTGTACTGGACAATGCAATTTACCATCCTGAGATTTCATGTATTCTGGCAAATAAATGATTTGATTTGAAAATAAAATATCATTAGAATCCTATATACAATGTCACGCACAATCTGCGACTTTTCGATTAAAAAATAAATTAAATTCTCATACAAATCTATTGATTTGCATAAATAAGACAAATGGAACGTAGAAAAGTTATAGAACGAACCATAGTTACCTTCGGTAGTCCATTTGGAATCAGTCGTGAACCGCTGACGCGACTTACACAGATGTATAGAAGGATTTCTAAGGAAGATTTACGTGCATAATATATAAAGTGTAACGGAAATATGAAGCCGAAGGGAGGGTGTTCAGCATCGGTAACTGAACTTTTGTTCTACGACTTTTCCATTTTCGCGAATTTATTTTTGACTTTTCATACATTGCGTACCGGTCAGTTGATCGATTTGTATGAGACATTAATTTATTTTTATTATTTAATCGAGTAGTCGTAGAATAAAAGTTGTTCAGTTACCGATACTGAACACCGTCCCTTCGGCTTCATATACCCTTTACGTTACACCTGTATAAAAATCTTACGAAGAAATTAGTTACAAACCGTCTAAAATTATACGAGATGAGACGACTACTCCGAAAAGTGTTTATTTATAGGCGATTTAGAATGTGATGTATATCTTAAGAACCGCTGGACGTATTTTGACGCGATTTTCTAAGATAAGTAGAGGATATTCAGATCAATATTCGAGTGTATAAAATTTCCTGCTACTCATCTAAAAAACAAACATAATCCTAAGAGTAAAACGTCAACACGGCAGCGTGATTCCCTCTAACTAGCAGCACTCTATCGGCTGCTGTGGCTATAGCGTGCAGCCACGCTTGGTACAGCGGCGGCGGGACGAAGGCGCGGCGGCGAGGCATCGGCAGCGTGACGCACACGAGACGGGCACTCGACGACTGCTCCGAGATAAGCTCGCGGAGTCTTAAGTGCCGGTGAGTTCGGTCTCTGGCGGCCACTAGATCCGCGTCTGTGATGCCAGCTGTAAGGGAAATAATTAAGGGAACACTTGTTAAGGGTCTATATTAGCTAAGTAGCGCCGACAATCTTGAAAAAATAATATCTTCCAATTTAATAAATTTTATTAAAAAAGCTATTTACAAAATGTTTATTACGATAAATACTATTTTTCAATATACATGGCATAATTGCGACAAGCTAAGTTGTAGTTCACAAATGTGCCAAAATGGGCCGTTTTTCGCAATTATGCGAACTACAACTTACCAAAATTGAATCACGTTATAAATAAGCATTTAAAAAAATAGTATTTATCGTAATAAACATTTTGTAAATAGCTTTTTTAATAAAATTGATTAAATTGGAAGATATTATTTTTTCAAGATTGGCGGCGCTACTTGGCTCATACCAGGCCCTTAAGAAGGCGTATTACAGGATAGATGACTATTTAAACGATGAACATGCATGGTGTGTGTCGCCGGTTCCGCATGAGGGATAAAGTGTAGATTACTAACAATAGTAATAGTTGTGTAATAATAAATGATATGTGGAGAAAAAAAAAATCATCTCGACCGGGATTCAAACCCGGGACCTCGCCATTCCGTGGCACGCTCTATTCCAACAGAGCACGCTCTATTCGTGATTCGTATCCAGGTCGTGAATTTTGTCTCCATATTCTCGTCTGAGGGACGGTAGCGACATCTATCCAGTAATTGTGCAATTACTCAAATTCATGTCTAACATTGCAGTTACAAATCATGTTTTTAATTGATGACGCGTTCCTTTTTCATATGTTTTGATATTTTCTTGCATATGCGCTATGCGAAACGAAAATCTAAATGATTTGTATAACATACCAAGTTATTAAGTAATTGTGTAATATTATTCTAAAAGATAAAAACACAAGATGCTAAAAATAATGGCTCCAAAAGTCTACAACGCAATCCCTGAAATAAAAGATGCTCCCAGTCATACCACATTCATAAAAAAACTTAAAGATATGTTAATGAGCATGGCGTGTTACACCGTTGAAGATCAACTGTCGAAAATGTACTTGATGTAAGCTTACCTATACAATTGACTTGTAAATGTATCATTTTATCAATAAACGATTGTATTGTGCTGCTGAGACTTATCGCCAATTTTTCTCCCTTCACCTTTCGTCCTCAATTTAAAACTAAGTAGTAACTTACTCATATCGCTATTCTCGTCTGTGGTACGGAACGGCGCGATCAGTTTGTCGAAGTACGCGAGCGTATCGTCGCGCGGCCGCCGCGTGATGTCCGGCACCATCTTCAGCGCCGAGTAGTCGATGCGGAACTTGGACAGCAGGGACGCCATGCTGAGACACAGGTTACACTTGTATTGTAATATGTCAGAGTTGAGAGTACACGTTGAAAACGATATTTCAAGGAATGTATCGAATTTCCTATCAACCTGTATATCGCGTCTAAGGAAAAGGTAAATTAAGTTATTAATTAATAAATAAAAATTAATTTAAATATTTAATGGGAGTATTTAATTTTTTTTTCATTTTAAATACTTTAATTTAAAATGAAAAAAAAATATTATTTTAAAAATTAGAACATGATGAAAAAATTCTTGCCGTGGGCAGGACTTGAACCTGCGACCTTGTCATTCCGTGACACGCTCTTACCAACTGAGCAATTTTTCATCATGTTCTAATTTATTCACCGAGCATGGATAATGCGTAATTCAAATTCTGAATTTTAAGATAAGATAAATATTCTTTATTGCAAAGTAAAAGGAATTACACAAAAGAAATATGCTAATACAGTTAGTATCACAATTGGCGGTCTTATCGCCAATTGTTTAAAAATGATAATTTTGGAGATTATTGATAAAGAATATTCTTTTTCCTTGAAGTTTTTAAAGAATGTTCTTATTTTTGACTTACAAGACCAATGTGTTCTTTAAACTATAAAAACATTAATAAGTGTCAAAATGAAAACGATATCGATTGTAGTCGCAGACAGGTTTCTGTTACTCACTTCCTCTCCTCAATCTCCAGCTCCGTGTTCTTGTTGGCGAGCGTGAACACGCGCAGCGGGCACGACGCCCACGCGCGCCGCGTAGACAGGATGTACGGCAGCAGCAGCGTCAGCCCTAAGACGACACCGGACAACGACAAATTAATATAACTTATAAAATATTATATAATTTTTTTTAACTAGAGATCACTTATAACTAATAACTATAGATTACATAATAAAGTACTTGTAGGGACCTCACTACATCACACTACTAAATATTTACATTTATATACATACACAGTTATATTATATTTAATTTCATTTAGTTCCGTATATTTATTTCAACATTACAATAACATTCACCGGGCGATGCCGTGTCGACTTCCGACACGCGTGGCTCCGTGTCGACAGCATTGGGTAACCGCCCGTGCTGGCGACTCGGCACGCAGTCGGAGAGAAAAGAGTATTATATTCTTTGTAGAGACTATCTACGGAGACGATCACTTTTGTTTACGCTAATCTGTATTGTATCGATTTCTTGTCTGAATTTATTCGCAGCTATTTTCTGTTCGATATATCGCATTGTAACTAAGCATATGCCGTGTTCAACCCTTCTTATATTATGAGTGGAATAAACCGAGTGTTCTTGTGTACCCTGGACTTTCATTGACGACCGAATACCAAGATCCTGTCAACAGCAACCTACAGGTACACTCATCATCAGCACTCTTAACCGACACCACCATATTAGTGGTGACCCCCACCATATACTTATATATATAACTTATAAAATATGATATATATATTATAAGACCTCGGCGTAGGTGGAGAGACGATATCGTTAGATACAGGGATGGCTGTCTGGAAGAGGCTCAGGACAGGGATGGATGGAAGAGGAGGGGGGAGACCCTTGCCCAGCAGCGGGACAATTTATAGGTTTACAAAAAAAAAAGTGTCGGAGCCCAATATCTACTTGGGTTTATTGGATTTCATGTCTATTGGGTAAGTGGTCTGTGATTATTGCGTACTGACCTCCGTTGCAGTAGTTTTCATACCTAATTATTATAAAACATGATGCGCTCCGTCGCAAATATTGAATGCCATCCATGTAGGTATTTAGTACAATTTATTAAGTCAATGTTATTTTCTTGTGCTTATATTATGTTTTATGTAAATTAGGTAACCATGTTGAAATATTTCCTGGAACTAAATGCCAACTAACTAAGTTAGCATAAAAATAAGTAACTCTGTTAAGTAATCTACCTACACCAATTCGTATAAGTATGTATAATCATAGCCATAAGTTTAAAAATAGGAAACTTCTCTTAGAAATAAACAATTTGTCATTAGGATATTACATGCTAGGATTATTATAATTTACACTAGATATTGTAATTGTTAATTTTTATGACAAATAAAGACTTTTATAAATCAAATCAAATCACTGACCTCCGTCGTCGTACAGCCACCACACGTCCACGGAGCCCGCGTGTCTGCGCGTGAACTGCTCCACGGACGTGAACGAAGAGGCGCGGCGAGCGGCGGACGCGCCGAACGCGCGACGTACGGCGCTGCCCAGACCCCGGCTATTGACAGAGGGAGATATAGATTTATTTATTTTATTAATGGACTCGACAGTTCGTCATTTGCCAATGTCATGTTACAGAAAATTCAATGTATAATAGTCTTCTATCTTCCTCCATGGGAGTCGCCGTAGCGTCATCACCCTGGGTAGCCGCGTCTTCATGTCTTCATCCACAGGAGACGCCGTAGCGTCAATCACTGTGGACGAAGCAGCTCGACAGTCACGTTCACTCCCGAGCTCGTAGTGGGAATCTTGACCATGGCGCCAAACTTCAGATCCTGCTTGAATTCTTCAATAACTTCACCATACTGTCATTCGCGAACATTTTCTGATTAATTTAACGTGATATTAAACAAAAAACACCCGCTGTAGACATTAAACTGAAAATTATTAAATAATTTCGCAACCGTCGTTTCCCGCCATTTTCAAAAAGCCGGGAGATATTTTATTAACATCCTTACTTATAATTGATGAATAAGAGCCTTCCATGAGCCAACTAGCGCCGCCAATCTTAAAAAAAATAATATCTTCCAATATAATCAATTTTATTAAAAAAGCTATTTACGAAATGTTTATTACGATAAATACTATTTTTTAAATGCTTACTTATAACGTGATTCAATGTCGGTAAGTTGTAGTTCGCATAATTGCGAAAAACGGCCGTTTTTGTCACATTCGTGAACTACAACTTAGCTTGTCGCAATTATGACATGTATTGTATATTGAAAAATAGTATTCATCCTAATAAACATTTTGTAAATTACTTTTTTAATAAAATTGATTAAATATTTTTTCAAGATTGGCGGCGCCAGTTGGCTCATGGAACGCCCTTAAAATTAATACCTTGTTTAATAATTGTTTAAAAAAATGTTTACTTATAAACACTATTTAAAGTTAATCATCTCCTGACCAACCGAATAAGTAGCTGTCAGTTTAAACGTCGTAGCGTTGTTTAAATGTTTAATTAGGAAAATGGAATGAAGCGAATACCGAACAGCTGATTACCTTTGATAGCTAAATTCATGATAAAAAAATTCTGCGCGCTCTATGGAGAGAGCTTAAAGTACGCATGGAGACAGTTATCCGCATTTGACGTCACCTTCACTCTCATACATCAGTTGCCACCAGTACTCACCCCTCCTTGCCTGCTGGCTTCGTCGGCGGCTCCTTGCTGGGCACGGCGCCGGGGTCGGCCGAGACGCCCGCGCGACGCAGCTGAGGCGAACCCATCGATATGTCGGAGAGACTGCTACCTACAGAGACACATACGAAAGAAATAGTATTAAGTTCCCATTTCATTTGTATTTGCGTATTTGTTATACTTGCCATGTGTGGTTGGTATGTGTGGCATATTGTGTACAATATGTTGACAACATATCATATTTGACAAATACGACATACATCCAATAGCGAATACGAATAGCCAAGTGAAGTGGGAGTATTAGATAAAATTGTCGACAAAGTTTCTAGTAATGCAAGTTAGAACTACCACGACACAGGTTTAACCTAGTGCGGAGTTCGCTAGCAAATTAAGGGCCTTCCATGAGTCAACTAGCGCCGCCAATCTTGAAAAAATAATATCTTCCAATTTAATCAATTTTATTAAAAAAGCTATTTACAAAATGTTTATGTGGGGTGCATACGCGCGACCAGTCCAAATTGTCTTGAGCTCCGTGCCGCCACTCGCTACATTTATTAGGATGAATACTATTTTTCAATATACAATACATGGCATAGTTGCGACAAGCTAAGTTGTAGTTCACAAATGTGCCAAAAACGGCCGTTTTTCGCAATTAGGCGAACTACAACTTATTGAAATTGAATCACGTTATAAATAAGCATTTAAAAATAGTATTTATCATAATAAACATTTCGTAAATAGCTTTTTTAATAAAATTGATTATATTGGAAGATGATATTATTTTTTTTAAGTTTGGCGGCGCTAGTTGGCTCATGGAAGGCCCTTAATAAACAATGTAAACTTTGATGAATTTCGAATGATGGGTTTTCAAAGTGACATTTAAAAGAATAAAAAACTAGCTTTTTAAGTTGATAATAGATGGCGTCTCAGGTGACAGATAGTAAAAAATACACAGGGACCATAAAACAAATATTGTTAATATCAGCTGAATCATTTATTAGTTGAGACGTCCCGCTCACTCTTACGCAATGTTGCATATGAGTGACAGTGACAATTTGGTTAGAATATAGTAACAGAATCACACCTACCATCTAAAAAAATACGCAAACTGTATTGCAATAAGGTAGATTATTTGATAGAAAAATTAGTATAAAGTTTTTTATCACATTACAATGAAACAACAAGCAGAGAAAAACTTCGCGCCGGTGGAAATGGAACCTTACATATTATGGCTATATGCAGTCTGGCGCATTATCCATTTCGCCACGGCGGCGTGGTTGACTTTATGCGTCGAATTTATAGTCTAATTGCAAGCGATGTACCGCGCCATGTGGCGACAGTAAGGGAGGACCCGAGTGAGTGCGAGAGAGACAACAAAAAGACAGAGTGAAGCGAGCTACTCCATATGACTATACGCAGCCTTTTTTTCAGGTAAAACACGTTTCTGTGTACCACCACGCACGAGCGTGCTGATTATGTCGGGCCCGCCACCCTGAAGGGGCGGAATACCGACTAAACTTCCTGAAAAACTTCCGGAAATACCGATTCAACTTCGTGTAAATGTAAATTCAAAAAATATATTGACGTGTAAAAATGTACTCAACGTGCTTACTTGCAATAAAGAAATTTGACTTTGGGGTGTTCCACCTCGTGCCATTGTTGCCGAGCCACGGGAACTGCGATACATCCGCGACCCGACTGGCGCCCCGAGCACTCCCCATTGTAGGCTGTACTAGCCCACAATTCATTATCCATTCATCCCTCACCTTCCTCCTCCCCGTCCGGGCCTCGAGTCAGTCGGGCGCCGTGGGCCCGAGTCACTATACGGAGCCTGGCGCATTATCCATTTCGCCACTAGCGGGTCTGTTGTCATGCGTAGAATTTAATCCCTGTTTGTTTCATCATTCGTATTGTGAGTACAATTAGGGTCAGCGCCTTCTGCGCTGCTGGAGTGGAGTGGCGGCGAAGCGACTAATTTGAATTCAACTTTATTTACTTCAACATATGACTGTAATCTGTAAAATGCCACTGGGAGTTCAAGCGGCGTGCTAAGGCGTCGCTAGGCGACCGTGGAAACCCGCCGGTGTGCCTTGCGACCGGCGAATGCTCTTCGCCGCCACTCCATCCATTTCGTCCGTCTGAACTGACCCTTAAAGTTATTAAAACACAAAGCACATCTCACCGACAGAATGCGTGTTGAGACTCTCAGTAGACTTGGACTCCTTATAGTTGTCGCCCATAGAACCTGTTGAACAGCTCATTAGTTACGGATGGTGGTGTACGTACAACATGAGAATTGTGAATGATGTTTATTAAACACATTTGACACAAAACATGATGATATTTGACACAAAATATGATGACATTTTACACAAAATATGATGACATAGGCCCTTTTTTGTTAATTATTTGTCTGTGTTGTGCAATAAAGTGTTAAAAATAAACATTTGATACAAAACATGATGATATTTTGATTTGACATAAAATATGATGACATTTTACTCAAAATATGATGACATATCCCCTTTATAAGTGACAATTTGTATTGTTATTTAAGTATTTGTCTGTATTGTGCAATAAAGTGTTAAAAATAAACATTTGATACAAAACATGATGATATTTGACACAAAACATGATGATATTTGACACAAATCATGATGACCCTTTGTGCATATTCGTTGCTTTTGCATGTTACTTACGTATTTGTCTGTGTTGTGCTAAAAAGTGTTAAAAATAAACATTTAACACAAAACATGCTGATAACTAAAATATTAAATGGAGATAAAGTTTCGTCACAATCGGGATTCGAACCAAATCGTATGATGATAATTTATTTGACACAAAACATGATGACATATGACGCAAAATGATAGGGTAAATATGGTGATTGAACCATTTGCTCTTTAAAAAAAAACCATTTTATTTTCAATACACAACCCATACCAAAGGTTGTCTGGAAGAAGATCGTTTTAAGCGACAAGACCGCCAATTGTGATACTAACTGTATTAGCATATTTATTTTGTGTAATTCCTTTTATTTTGCAATAAAGAATATTTAATCTAAAAAATATTTTTCTAGTAGATTGTTTGGAGTACATAACACTATGTAATTGTAAAGAATTTTAAGAAATCAGTCAAGTACCTTTTGAGAAAATCTCAACCTTAATGAGGCCCCCCGGATAATTATCTCGGGTAATAGACCATACATTCGATAGTTATTTTAAATTCAACAGTCAACAGTCCGTGATCTAAGGTATCTACTATTAAGGATGTTAGATTCGAGAACGGTTAAAAGGGTATTTAGGGTTGGCATAAATTGAATAAAAAAATATCTTTAGAAACATTAAAGATGCTACTAAGCGCTAATATTTTTTTTTAAATTCCTCTTGTTTTCAAGTACAACCCCCCGTTTCAATTTGTGGAATGAATTCAAGGATATATATTCCTGTATTTGGGCAAATTAAGTTTTCTTGAAATGAATAGGCCCTTAATAGTACTGGTTGTACAACCAGTTGGACCACAGTTTCGCAATGGACAGTGGTAGTGACTCACATGAGAATGCTGTGAGGTCCTTGGCGTTGATGTCGTGCAGGTAGGCTCGCAGGTCGTCGTCGAGCGCCTCGCCCGTGAACTGGCCGCCGTCCACACGCAGCAGAGCTATGGCCATGTGCACGTCCAGCGCTTTGCTGCGGATTCATAATTCATTTATTGCATATCACACACATATTTATTTATTTATTTATTTTATTACAACTACAATATCTTCACAGGTATCCCCAATACGATAATGTGTGTATATTAGGTGGTGTCCCTTCATTTGATCAAAAACAAATTACAAATTTTCATTTCACAAACAACGTTTGGCAAAATTATGATTCATAAGTTCATCTTTGTACAAAGTAATGGTTCTATAAATAATTCACTTGACAAAACAATTACGAGACAAAGTTTCTTTCTTCAAAACATCACTTAACAAACTATTCACTTATTATATACGTTAATAGATAAAACAACGCAAGGCATAAAAACCTTTGACAAAATGCATTGTTTGGTAAGTACTTAATTTACCCAAAAATGTAAATGTCCACATAGAAACGACACGGAAATTTAGGTTATGACAGCTAAATGCTAGCAGGCGCTCCAAATAAAATAAAAAATTTGTAATTTGTTTTTTATCAAATGAAGGGACACCCCGACCAACTCTCTAACCAGATTCGACACGGATGTTTAGGTTCAGAAGGCTCTGGCTTGGAGCGAAGCGCAGCTTTGCTCCAAGCCAGAGACTTCGATGTTAGGTTTTTTTTTGTATTCAAAAAGCAAGTTCATTTATTAACAATTATACATAAGGGCTTGTAGGTGGGTACTTCAATATTTATAAAATACCCACTTATTTACCCAATATTTTGTCTAATGGCGACCTTGCAAAAGGAATACTTTGGTCATTTAATCAATTGCAAAATGACGGTTTAGCATTCACAACATTTGCCATGTTAAATATTTATAAAATGGATTTTTGTCAAGTGATCACTTTTAAAACGATCACTTTAGTAAATGATAAGTTTGTCAAATGATTACTTTTTCAAAAATAATTTGTAAAATGATCATTTGTCATACGTTTTTTGTAAAACATTAGTGAACCATATTAGGTACATAACACAGTTACATTTCACAATAAACGTGGCCCCCGTCGGACAGTAATATGGGAAGGCAGCTCGACATTGGACTATTTGAAATCATCGTCTAAGTATTTCTGTAATGAATAGTAACACTTTCTTCATACGGTGTGTTCAGTGATTTTCGTTTTTTTTAAAGGCTAATGACTAGTATGAGATTCCTTTTGTACACTAATGAGTAAAAGCTTAAATAAATTACAAATTGTACGTGCAGACTTAAAGGACGAATCAGTGTACAATAAAAAAATTTAATTACTAATTGATAGCTGTTTTTACAATCTGCAAGAGTTTTTCGAACATGATTTTGCAAATTAATTTATATGTTGACAATTTGAATTTTGAATTTAATGGATAACAATTACTTAATTACTAGATTTATTTATATTGAAATTGAATACCTATAGAATATGACTGACAAAATTGAAATTGGTACGGTGGGTTGGATTAAAACACGATTTTCCCAGATCATCCCGCAGTATTGTATTCTCATGATAAAATTACCCCGAGCCAGTTAATACTTACTGTAGTACCTCCACGTAGTCGATCAGCTCTGACCTCTCACACGTCAGCCAATCCTCCTTGAATCCCATCATCAGAATATTTGGCTTCAGCTTTCCCAGACCGCTGCCCTGAAGAAAACACAATACAAAACAATAAAAATACAAAATATGTTTTAATGTTCGAAAGACATTGCCACATTTCAATGGAGCTTTGCCCCACCAACAAAACTACGTGACCATTTAAGCTGTACCTATCATTTAGTTGGGGACTTATTACAGGTTTCATATTGCATAATCATAATCAGTATCATTTTCTACTACTCTCGCAACTCCTATAGATAGAAGAATAACAAAAACAATGAATAAATCGCTTCGATTTCTTACTATTTTTTGAATTCTTAATTAAGCTGTTTTTTTCGAATCGCAACTTGTACAAAACTTTATTTTAAACCCATAATTTTAATAAAAAACGGAGGATATTTTTACATTTATTCCTTCCTTCCACTTGACACCACCAAAACGACACCACCGGTGGTGTCGTATGGAATCTCTAGTCCATATGACACCACCGACTATTAGTGATGTTACATACAAAGTTGTTGATATGAAAACTCCAATTAACACGTTCACAGTCCCTATACAAAATGTTTTGATTTCCTGTTGTGGTGTCAAGTGGAAGGAACGCATTTATTCGGTATCTTGTACAACTTGCGCTTGATGGTGGGGCAGAATCTGGCATTGTCATTTGCTAGGTATATGTATATAAAAGACAATAGGGCTACTATCTATTCCTGTATCCTTCATTGTTTGTATCTGGCATGGTGGGGCTCTCAGATCAGATAATAAGAGAGAGCAAGAAGTCGGACCGCTGCTCGCGCTTACCAACGGCGTACGGACGCAGCACGTGCCGTAGATTTAATTAACTGTTTCTTAAACGCAGTACATTAGCTAATCTACAGCCAGGTGGCCTTATCGCTTTAAGCGAGTCTCTGATTGAAACTATACCTGTATGAGTGAGTTGGCTCCATCTTTGAACCCGACGTCGTCTACGAATGTGTAGAATGCCTTCATCTTGCGCTTGACGAACCATTGCGTGGCGCGGCTGCTCAACGCCTCGCGGGCGCGGTGACTCACTTGACCCTGACGAGCAATGAACACATTCAATTGAAAACGATCGCTGGAAACAATATTTGAGGAGGTTATTTTCAAAACACACTACTCCACTTTCCACAGAACAATATTTTTTTTTGGTTGTTAACATTAAAATTGACACGTCGTAGTTTATTCCACTCAAAAATGATATTGCCCAAAACTATTTTCTGAAACTCTGCAGAAACATAAAAAAAGTGATAAAACAATTTTTGAAAATAACCTCCTCATTTAGTAAACAAATTATGAAGCTGTGGTGTAACTGTGCTCGTAAACGATGCACTGTGACCGTAAACGATGCACTGTGACCAAAAACGATGCACTGTGACCGTAAACGATGCACTGTGACCAGAAACGATGCACTGTGACCGTAAACGATGCACTATGCCCCTAAAAGATGCACTGTGACCGTAAACAATGCACTGTGACCGTAAACGATGCACTGTGAACGCAAACGATACATTATGCCCGTAAACGATGTACTGCGCGTAAAAGATGCACTGTGCCCGTAAACGATGCACCTGTAAACGATGTACTGTGAACGCAAACGATACATTGTGCCCATAAACGATGTACTGCGCGTAAAAGATGCACTGTGCCCGTTAACGATGCACTGTGCCCGTAGACGATGCACTGTGCCCGTAGACGATGCACTGTGCCCGTAAACGATGCACTGTGCCCGTTAACGATGCACTGTGCCCGTTAACGATGTACTGTGCCCGTAAACGATGCACTGTGCCCGTAAACGATGCACTGTGCCCGTAAACGATGCACTGTGCCCGTAAACGATGCACCCGTAAACGATGCACCTGTAAACGATGCACCTGTAAACGATGTACTGCCCGTAAACGATGTACTGCCCGTAAAAGATGCACTGCGCCCGTAAACGATGCACTGTGCCAGTAAATGATGCACTCACCTGTACAATGTGTCCGCACAGCATGAGCGACAGTCCCTTAGTGAGGAGGTACGCGAAGTCGGTGAGCAGTGGCCGCTCGGCAGGGAACCCGGTCAGCACCAGGATCTGTGGCCTGCCGATTTCAGGAAAGTGAGGTTTAACTAGGCACTAGAATAACAGCATTAATAATTTTGGCGGTACGATACCAGGCCGTTCAACGAGCAAATCGAGCTGGCCCTCGTTTCACCTGGAAGGAGACGTTGTAATCCCGCGAACCCACAGCAGAGAGCAAGTGCCGCACTTAAAGCTAGGTCAGAAAGGAGGGAATCTTACTTGGGATAAGTTGATGACGCCGGCACACCAAGAGTCTCCCGATCCTTGTCAGTTCCTCGCACGCACGGCACTAAACAGGTTGGCACAAGAGTCCAGGACGTCCTACACAGGCTCTAATCACGAAATACTCGACTTTCGTCTACTTTTTAACCACGATTAACAGGAGCAAAGTTTTCCCGTGCCTTACGCGGCGGCCATCATTTGAGTAGTGTTTATTCAGCGCAACTCTGGCGCTGGTGTCGCGTCGGGCGCGACCAAGTTTGAATTTCAAAACAGGAGTGGAAAGTTCATGGATAGGATATTTCTAGAAGGATAAGCGTTTAAGTCGCACCAAATTTAATTAACCGTATGCGCTATGCGTGTTACCTATAGTTTTTGACGTGTTCCGTGACCCTGTTCAGTTGGTGCACGCCGGCAAGCGCCGTCTTGTACGTCTGGGCCTGAGTCGTGGAGCCCCAGTTCACATCTACAAGGAAACCATACACGTTACGTTGATAAATAAGATAAATAAACAACGAAGACTTTAATGAATATGGAGGAAGAGAGAGCTGTGGGAATTCCATCGTCAAAAGTTGTTCAGTTACCGATACTGAACACCCTCCCTTCGGCTTCATATACCCTTTACGTTACACCCTGTAGAAATAGCATTAGGTTGACTGTATTTAAATTAAATCAGTTTAAAAAATTATAACCTGAGTTTATTATTTTGTAATCATCATCATCAGCCCGTATCAGTCCACTGCTGGACGTAGGCCTCTCCCAAAGCGCGCCACTCAACCCTACTCTCGGCCCTCTGCATCCAGTCCCTGACAGCCATCTTGCGAAGGTCATCCCTCCATCTGATCGGAGGGCGTCTCACACTACGTTACTAGTTATGTAAATGTTAATTATCTGAGTATTAGATATATGTAATTAAGTACTTATTAGTAAGTATTAATTATTTTAGTAGTCTAATTCATATATTTCATCATTTCTACGTGTTGCACTGTAAGCCGCCTCTTCCAAAAGAATAAATTCTCTACCTGAAGGTTATCTGGAAGAGATCGCTCTCAGCGATAAGACCGCCTGTTGTATAAAATTATGTTAGCTAAGTGTGAAAATTATGTATCCTTTTTTGTGCAATAAAGTATATTTATCTTATTTTACGTTTACCAGTTCGTGGCCTCCATTCGAGAACTCGTCTACCCCATCGGTAATTATACCCCACAATTATCACCCCGGAGTTGATCAAAGACGCTTCCTGCACAAAAGAAAAAGCTGCAGAGAAAGGTGTACAGGAGAGTTTTTAAGATTGCGATTTTCTCGAAAACTACCTGGACCTATTGCATAAATTCTTTCACTGTTTGATAGATAAAAGTTAAAACTATGTAACTGTAAAAGAATTTTTAAATCCGGTCCAGTAGTTTTTGAGACAATCTCAACCTTATTGAGGCCTGTATACTTATCTCTGTCTTCGACTGTACCTAGTTTTTGAGAAAATCTCAACCTTTAAAACTCTCCTGTACACCTTTCTCTGTCTTCCACCGTACCTACCTATCTTCTTTTTATTCTCGCTTTTTCCACAATTTGCACCTTAACAAGATGAAGTCTTCGACTGAATGAACATGTATGTATACCTGGTTTCCTGTAGGACACTAGCAGGTACAGTGCGAGTAGGCACGCGATGGTGACGAGCGCAGTCACCCACGAGATCACGAACATGATGGCCACGCACAGCATCGCGCCCACCAGGGACAGCCACATGTTGTACCACTACAAGAACATACGTCACATCATCTTTCATCATCAGTCTATTTATATTGCCCCACTGCTCGGGCACAGACCTTCCCTTACATCGAGGGAGCTAGGGCCATGATCTACCACGCGGGCCCAATGCGGATTGGCGGATTTCACATGCCTTAGATTTTTTTTTCTTCTACGGCATGCAGGTTTCATCACCATGTTTTCCTTCACCGTTTTGAGAGCACTCGGTAAAAGTACGTAAGTTAATCTTTCGAATAAACCGAGGATAACTCATTGGTACATGGCTGCCCTGGCTGGGAATCGAACCTAGGACCTCCGTATCGCAAGTCCATTGACCCAACCACTGAGCCACCGAGCTCTTTACAGCATCATTATCACATCATCTTTACAGTTGCTATATAGTATATACTAAGTGAAACTTGCAATTATGACAATTGTAAATTTAAATTCATATATTGTACTAGGTTTAAGAACAGTGTTACTCTTTGCTCTCACATCACCCAGCGATGTGATTTGAAATATAATTAATTAAGAGCCTTCCATGAGCCAACTAGCGCCGCCAATCTTTGAAAAATAACATCTTCCAATTTAATCAATTTTATTAAAAAAGTTATGTACATAATGTTTATTGCGATAAATACAATATTTTTAATGCTTATTTATAGCGTGATTCAATGTCAGTATAGTATATACTAAGTGAAACTTGCAATTATGCACTACACGCTCATCATTTCTCGCACACACCATGACACCCTATTCACATCATATGTAAATATATATATACATTTAAACACACGCGCATACACTCACTCACACACACACACATATATATAATAAATAGTATATAATACATAGACCCCCTTCCCCCTCCCTTCCATTCCCACTTCTAGCTGTTATTAATTAATCATTGTAATAAAATATGAAATCTGTTTTGGCATACATAATTATTAATCTAAAATTGTTAAACTATATTTAAGACTGTTTGATTTCTGATAAATAAATAAATAAATAAAATAATTATGACATTTGTAAATTTAAATTCATATATTGTACAAGGTTTAAGAACAGTGGTACCTGGGTACGGATAATGTTGACGTCCCTACTAAGTATCTTATCTAGTACTTTTATCGAAAAAAATCAAGAAAACGAATTTTTTGCCATTTGTTTGCAATACAATATTTTTACAACTAAAAATTACGCGGCGCGTTCGTTCTTTCTATAAGCACCTAGCTTATAAAAAAATCTGATTTTATTTTAACAAACCAGCGAAAGAGAGAGCAGTGTTGTAAGTGGTAGTCGTCGTGGAGTTTGTACCTTTTTTTTTTAATTTATTGTTTAATGTCATTTTATAAAAATACATTTGAAATCTACTTTCCCATCTCAGGCGAAACCACGTATGGTTTGTATGCCGATGGGGAGTTCTAATTTTTAATATAATATGTAAATATATTACACGGAGTCTACACCTAAACAACTGCTTCTAAACTAGACTTCTGCTTGTTATTTATAGGCTTTAAAAAAAATGTTCCTCAACTCACCCTGAAGGTGGGCCGCCATCCGACCGGCTTGGCGAGACTGGCGTGGAACGTGGAGAAGTTGATGAGCGCGTACGCGGCCAGGAAGAAGTTGGAGATCAGCGGCGCGATCTGGTTCAGACCACCTGGCACACGCAACACACGAGTTAGGGCTTGTGGGTGACTCACCAGCAGGCTATGTCGACTCCAAGCCTAGGGCGGCAAATGACAATGCCAGATTCTGCCCCATCAACCGCATGATGTACAAGGTTACGAATAAATGTAAAAAATCTCCGCTTTTTATTTATTATTATGATTATGCAATATGAAACCTGTAATAAGTCCCCAACAAAATGATAGGTACAGCTTAAATGGTCACGTAGTTTTGTAGGTGGGGTAAAGCTCCATTGAAATGTGGCAATGTCTTTTGTTTATGATTTTTTTTGCCTCTTTATCTCCTCAGCGTTGGCACCTTTTGCAAAGTGTTGTAAATGTAAATTCAAAAAAATGTTGACGTGCAAAAATGTACACAACGAGCTTACTTGCAATAAAGAAATTTGACGAAAATGAATAAAGACCTTTGACTTACTGCTCGGCAAATCGGCTTTTCTATGATTACCATCTGCACTCACCCATGAGTATGAACGCGACGGCGATGATGAACGTGAGCACGTATCCTCGCACGGGCTCGTTGTTCTGTCCGTAGCCCTTCGCGAAGAACTCCAGGTATGGGTACAACTTGTCACGACACAGCGCCTGCGAACGATCAATTGTAAATAATAACAAAAGACGCCAACTACTAACATGGTATAGATTTCAAGAAGCACAGAAATAACATACTATCCTCATCATCATAAGTCTATTTATATAGGTAGGTACAGTCATGAGTAATAACATAGAAACATCCTTAAAATTCAAATTCATGTAACAACTTTAAATCGCAAAAATAAGTATGCTAAACTGTGGCCAATAATTATGTAAACGCTAAATTGTATCAAAATAAAGTACACACCCCACCAAGCAAATGTTGTACAAGCAATTTTAAGGATGTTTCTATGTTATTACTCATGACTGTACTAGGTAGGCATAGGTAATATTTATTAATTAAATCACTAAAAATATAAACTAACTTACAATATTAAACTAAAAATAAAAGCACTTACTAAAATATAACTAAAATAAAATAAAACTATATGTACAAAATAGGTCGGTTGAACTATCTGAATGGCTTGCATTACAGATAGTTCAACCGATCCCCGCTGTCCGGCAGCGTGCCTAAAATGCTGGCGGCATTTCCCCTCTGAATAGCCAAGCTAATTCTTTGGGCGAAATACAGGCCAGCATTTTGGTCACGTGTGGACTCCACGAGCCGCCCCGACAGATCTTTATAGATCTCCATCGCTCCCGGACCCCACGGACCCATTATTTATATTGTCTATTTATATTGCCCCACTGCTCGGGCACAGACCTTCCCTTACATTGAAGGAGCTGGGGCCATGATCCACCACGCGGGCCCACTGCAGATTGGCGGATTTCACATGCCTTATATTTTTTTTCTTCTACGGCATGCAGGTCTCATCACGATGTTTTTCCTTCACCGTTTTGAGAGCACTCGGTAAATGTACGTAAGTTTTTCCGTCGAAAAAAACCGAGGATAACTCATTGATACATGGCTGCCCTGGCTGGGAATCGAACCTAGGACCTCCGTATCGCAATTCCATTGACCCAACCACTGAGCCACCGAGCTCCTATCTATCCTATCCTAGTTCTATTTAATTAAAAATTAGTCTACTTTCAGATGTCTGGCGTTTTGATAACGCGCGCTTTAAACTACTCGAATTTTGTACTTAAATAGCCATAGCCATGTGTCCACATGCTGACGCGCGTTTTTCCATGTAAACCGAGGCCCAAATCAAGTGTCTCATTTTGTAAACAAAAACTATCATTTTAAGCTATTCTGTGGTTATTGCATAGTTATTTATACATCATTAGATCGGATTACTTTATTTTCGCAATGAACAAATTCAATCAATCAGTTCCTTACCATTTATTTTTTGATTGTTTTTCTTTTTATTCTTCTTGCATTTCTAGCTCTACCTCTCGCTATTTAAAATTCTTAATTTCCCTAAATAGTTGGTTGCCTGGAAGAGATCGCTTTTAGCGATAAGGCCGCCAAAATTGTACATTATGTTTGTATTATTCTGTAATCTTTTTCTGTAATTGTTGTGTTTCATGTACAATAAAGTATATTTGAATTCCTTCAGTTTTACATCACAACAGGTAATTAGACGATCATATTTGTTTACAAAATAAGCCACTTGATTTGGGCTCCGACTATAGACTGTAAAAGGTTGAGTCTACACATTAATGAGTTTTAGGATCGATACCGATGCCAAAACACCAATTTATATAATTATTAAACCTAAGTTTGTCGCCAAAACTACTGGAATGATTTTGAGGGGACTTTCACTAGGATATAGTTCAAAATATAAACAAACTAGATACATATAAACGTAGATACATATATTCACTACTATGGTATAGGTAGGTATGTATATACCTATTCAATATATTAATTAATTAATTTAATTACAATAAAAAATACTTTATATAATTGAAATTTCAATTTATGTTTAATTTTAGCTTTGTTGTGTATGTTTTAATTAATTATTATTAATAATTTAAATTTACTTAATGACATGTAAATGAAATATTTACCAAATAAATGAATATGAATATGAAACTGTCGAATCCATTAATAAAACAAATGTTCATACCTGAAACACTTTGGGAGCGGACACAAGAGACGCGAGCGCCGAGGACAGGGTCGCAGCGAAGCACCCGCCGTATATGAGAGGCCCGAACCCCGACACCAGGCGGATTACCTGCAAGTAATAACATAGTTAATTATGTTTTACGAACAACGCACTTCTGTTGTCGCTTTTAGCGATAAGACCGCCAAAATGGCTAATTGACCCCCTAAAAAATTGGTCTTAAATAGTTAATAATCGTACTATTACACCATACCACAAACTACAGAATTTTTTGAGAACTATAAAACACCAAAAACTTTTACAACTTTCTAACCTCGGTCAAAAACACCGTCCGCCATGATTATCTGTGGCATGACGTCATTGCGGCCCATAAACTAGGGAAGTTCGATGAAACGCACGATGTTTTAACACCGATGTTTTTGCTGATAAATTATGATCCTAATACCTGGTGGTTAAATCTAGCTATATAAATATTATAGCTAGACTTAACCCATCATAATTTATCTTAAGAGCAAAAACATCGATGTTTTAACATCGTGTTTTCTCAACATCGAACACATATATATAATATTTTAATTTCAATTTAATTTTTTTTAGTCGTCAGCAAATACCTATCAGAATGCCTTTGTTTATAAAATGTACTCACATCGTTGCTATTCTGCAGTCCGTACCCGCACGTGCGGTTGACGGCGCAGTCCGCCATGGCCCACGTGGCCACGTCGGTGACATTCCCTGACGCGTCGCGCAGCACCGTCCACCCAGCAACTAGCGCGATCAGCAAGTAAGATATCGTCGTCAGCAAGATAGCTAGCAGAGTGCCTTTGGGTATTGATTTCTGGGGGTCCTGCGAGGAATAGAAAATAATTCAGCAACTACACCATAGATTATTTCATAAGTTTATTTATAAAATATTAGGTATGTACTTAGTGTAGATATGTAATTTTTATGTAACAATCTATTATATTGTGTTTTTTTTAATGTGTTTATTTTTGTTTATTTGATGTAGTAATTAAGTATATTAATTTATATGTAGGTAATTTGTTATTCATTTATAGCTTATATTGTACATGTACGTATGTCTATACTGCATTATATAAACATTCTCGATACCGAACAGGCTAGGCTGGAAGAAATCTCTTTAGTAAGCTCGACTGATGTACATCTGCTTTCTTGTAATATTATGTCTGTTTTATTTTTCGTGTGTAAAGTAATAAAGTACAGATTTCTCTTCCTTCAAAAAGGGTCAAAAAATCCAATCCAAGTCTCGCCCCGTACATCAAGATAGGTCTAATGATAGTTTTGTAGATGCTTATCTTGGTGTTTCTCCTTGGTAGTAGAATAAGCTCTTGGTGGCGGAGAGGAAGATTTTAAGGAGAATTCTGGGACCACTGAAGAGAGAGGGCGGAAGTTGGAGGATCCGAAAAAACTGTGAGATCGAGGAGATGGTGGCGAGCCTAACATCATTGGAGAAACCAAAGCAGCCCGACTCCGCTGGCTTAGTCACGTGGAGAGGATGGGAGAGGAACGTGCAGCGAAGCGAGCATATGTCGGAAATTCCACTCAAAACTTTGGTGCTGTCAACTTATTTTTTCAAAAATTAAAAGTTAAAATGACAGGTCGCGGAAAAGGCGGCAAAGGGCTCGGAAAAGGCGGAGCCAAACGTCATCGGAAAGTACTACGCGACAACATTCAAGGCATCACCAAGTCCGCCATCAGGAGATTGGCAAGAAGAGGCGGCGTGAAACGGATCTCCGGACTAATTTACGAGGAGACACGGGGAGTTTTGAAAGTTTTTCTAGAAAATGTCATCCGTGATGCCGTTACATACACAGAACACGCGAAAAGGAAGACAGTTACTGCCATGGATGTTGTCTATGCCTTGAAGAGACAAGGCAGAACGTTGTACGGATTTGGAGGATACTGTACGGATATTGCACGGATTGATAGGATAGGTCGCTGGGGCGACGAGGTAAAGAAGGACCTGCGAGAGCTTTAAGACCTAATGATGTATTGTTATGTCTACAGTGGCTATTTTGTGTTTAATATCACGCTAAGTTAATCAGAAAATGTTCGCGAGTGACAGTATGGTGAATTTATTGGATAATTTGAGCAAGATCTGAAGTTTCAAGCTTTTATCAAGAGTTCCTGCTACAAGCTCGGGAGTGAACGTGACTGTCGAGCTGCTTCGTCCAGAGTGATGACGCTACGGCGTCTCTGGATGAAGACGCGGCTATTCAGGGTGAAGACGCTACTGCGACTCCACTGGAGGAAGATAGAAGATACTCATACTCATTTATTCGGCCTTAGGTACACTTGGTTACGTCACGTTTCTTACATATTATATGTTACAAACATAATTTATGTTATAAACATAAACATTGATTAATTATATTTCAAATCACATGGCTGGGTTATGTGAGCGCAAAGACTATTATATATTGAATTTTCTGTAACATGACATTGGCAAATGACCAGCTGCCGAGTTCATTAATAAAATAAAATATTAAAGTACATTGTGACATGTGGATGCAATTAGATAAATTGAATTGAATGTCAGGCCCTAATTAAGTTTCCTATAGTTCAGTTCACCTTGAGATCGCCTGAGATGTTAGCCCCGGCCAGGATGCCCGTGGCAGCGGGGAAGAATATGGAGAACACGGAGAAGAAGTTGTGCTCCACACCTTCAAACAACCGGTAGTCGGACCACAGGTTATCGTGCAACACCGTCACTGGAAAATAACACAACCATCAATAAATCAGTTTCATCATCAGGCCGTATTAGTTTTTTTTCAAATTCAAATATATTTATTTGTAGAAACGGGTTACAGTGATCTTGGTAATGTTATAGGTTTCTCCGAATCTTGCCCATCTAGAGCTTACAAAAATTTCATTGAGAATCGTAATGTCATAGCCATAAAAGATGTAAGCCATGTAAATTAAAAAAATAAAATAAAAATTGTAAATTATGTCAAATCGATGAATCCGTCAGGAAGGCCACTAAATTATAATAACATTTGTGTATTAACATTTTGCGTAATTTAAGCTTTCAAGCCTGCAAGCAACATATAAAAGTAAGAAAGAGTAAAATTGTTCGCTTAATGTGACAAACAACAAGTTCCGTTACAGTGCGCGAGGCGTAAGCTCAGGTTTGCATTTGTGTGAGTGCACACAGATAGTGTAGAGTGATATTCGGCCTGAGGCGCGACGCGTCCTACGCATACAAATTTATACACAGCGGGCCGCCCCCCTGCCGCGCACGCACCGCACTTCACCTCTTGTACCGCTAGCAGCTTGGCGATCGCTCACACAAATGTAAACCTGACCTTACCTCGCGCACTGTACACTGTTCGTTCATTCATAAGGTCGCTATGCAACTGTAGATCGTATAATTCTGGAAATGGCATACTGTAATGTTGTATCCGAAGAACCCCTGCGCCGTCTCGCTGTATCTCTTCGAACGACCACGAACCCATTAACCTACTCCATCATTATAGTTATACACCCCTAGATCGTTTAATCCTGGATGACTTACTATTGTAGCCAACGAACCCCTGCGCCATCTCACTGCTCGCTTCAAGCCGACCAAGAACCCATTAACCTACTCCATTATCATTATGGACCCCCAGATCGTTCAATTCTGGATGACTTACTATTGTATCCAACGAACCCCTGCGCCATCTCACTGTTCGCTTCAAGTCGACCAAGAACCCATTAACCTACTCCATTCCCATTATCACTATGCACCCCTAGATTGTTCAATGCTGGATGACTTACTATTGTATCCAACGAACCCCTGCGCCATCTCACTGCTCGCTTCAAGCCGACCAAGAACCCATTAATCTACTCCATTATCATTATGCACCCCCAGATCGTTCAATTCTGAATGACTTACTGTTGTATCCGACGAACCCCTGCGCGATTTCCCCTTCCCCCTTGGGCCCGACCACGGAGCCGATGCAGAAGTCCGCTATCGCAGCCAGCAGTATAACCAGCAGCACCACCTGAGCCTTCGCCTCCCACTCCATGCCCACTATCACTATGCCAGTCAGCAGCACTATCGTTATGCAACCGTAGATCGCTTGATCCTGGAAATACCATAACAATAAATAAGTAAATGACTGTACGCGCCGCTTATTTAAATATATGTAATAACTCATTTCACTCACTCACTCACGCATAACTCTTTATACTCTATGGACACTGTTCCTTCACTCATCCATTCATCAATCCTTCCCCGCACCCCGCACCCCGAATTCGTCCTCGACCCTGTGTACCGAACAGTCGAGAATCGAGATCTGTCAAAATATCGACGAAAACCGCAAATCCGCGCGCGCGCTCTAAAACTCTCAAAAACTCTCAAAACGCCATACAATCAAAAGTGCATTCATTTTTGTGAACAAATCAGTGCTGTGATCATAAATTTTCATCTTTAACTCTTGTGCGGACGGTGGAGACCGAACGCAGCCACTCCGAAGGAATTCTCCCAGGTACTCCTAAACTTTCCCACAATGACAATGCCAGATTCTGCCCCACCATCAACCGCAAGTTGTACAAGATAACGAATAAATATAAAAGTATCTCCGTTTTTTATTAAAATTATTGGTTTAAATTAAAGTTATGTACAAGTTGCGAGTCGAAAAAAATAGCTTAATTAAGAATTCAGAAAATAGTAAGAAATCGAAGCGATTATTCATTGTTTTTGTTATTCTTCTATAGGAGTTGCGAGAGTAGTAGAAAATGATAATGATTATGCAATATGAAACCTGTAAAAAGTCCCCAACAAAATATTAGGTACAGCTTAAATGGTCACGTAGTTTTGTAGGTGGGGCAAAGCTCCATTGAAATGTGGCAATGTCTTTTAAAATTAAATTATTGGTATGTAATGTATGTAGATATTTATCATAGGTATTAGTTTTATTTATTTATTTACGTACATCTATTATTTGGACACCAAGATGACTACCAGTTTTTAACACTGCTCTCTATCTTTCGCGGATTTGCTGGTAGAAATCTCTAAATAAATAAATAATAATAAGTAATCATATTTTAACAGAATTGTATTAAAAACATACATCCTAAGTCACGCTGCGAATTAGGGTTTCCCCTTAATTGCATTAACATTATAAGATGAAATCAGCTGGTACAGTTTCCGTCATCGACATATAGGTGTGAGTGACGTTCGATGTAAGCCATCGGTTGACCCGAAACGGTTCGTACATTTGACACAAATATGTTAATGATATAAAAGTATAAAACTCTTTCGAAACGGTTAATCGGTTACTGTCTACGCATATTACGAATAATGTAAAAAAAAAACACTTAAATAAGGTTTAAGTTAGCTGCAATTTGATTATTACTCTCCTTTCCGTGCACACTTATCAACATAAATACATCCATCAAAATAACATCCTGGGCCAAAGATTTAAATCGTCAGATAGGAATTTCATTTATCCGAAATGGAGAAAAATTTGAATGATAAATGGAGAAAAATTTGAATGATGAATGGGGGGGGGGGGGCATTGTCCAGCAGTGGGATATTACAGGCTATTAAATAAGTAAGTAATGTATGTTCCTTACCCAGCTCTTGCTGACCATGTACGCGTGTTCCGGTATGAGCGTGATGAGCGACTCGCCGAAGCCGACCACGTACATGGCGCACGCGACCGCGTTGGCCATAGAGAAGATCAGCCCGATGGAGCCGCCGAACTCGGGGCCCAGCGAACGGGAGATCATGTAGTAAGTCCCACCTGGAAACATTGGCAAATGGTGTTAATTTTCATCATTTAAAAGAAAGAAAGAAAGACAGAAAGAAAGACAGAAAGAAAGACAGAAAGAAAGACAGAAAGACAGAAAGAAAGAAAGAAAGAAAGAAAGAAAGAAAGAAAGAAAGAAAGAAAGAAAGAAAGAAAGAAAGAAAGAAAGAAAGAAAGAAAGAAAGAAAGAAAGAAAGAAAGAAAGAAAGAAAGAAAGAAAGAAAGAAAGAAAGAAAACAGATTTATTCAACACCACAAATTACAGAAGCACATTAACAGAAGAAGAACACATACAAATAGTAAAGTACAAATACAAATAGTGGTACAAATATATGTTTGTTGTTGTGGTGTTAAATGGGCATCAGCTCAGCATAGTGCTGCGGCCTGACATAACAGGCCACAGCGCTGGTTTTCAGCTGACCCCATAGTGACTGCACGGACGATGGCGACAATGATGGTGTACTCGAGTGTGGTGTGCGAATGTGTATGTGTAAGCGTGTGTATGCATGTGTGTGAGGGTGTGCGTGTGCGGATGTTTGTGCATGTTGTATGTGTGTTTGCAACAGAATGATTTATTAAACTCTTTAGAGTGTGCGAGTGTGCTTTGGGCGCGTATTCATACGTGATAAGTTACGCCACCATTTAGGCCCCTGGCCCTTTCTATCTTAACCTTTTTAACGAAGTGTGAAAGGGATAGCAACACGGTTTAAGGGAAGTGAAGTTTAACTAGGTTTATGAATAGCAGCATTAAAGGAGATTGTTCAAAGCGCCATAGAGCGCAGGCTCAAAAAAATGATTTTTTTTTAAGATAGCTCAAATTAGACACTAAATAGGAGAGATGTCGTACTTGTACAAATAAACTAAAAGGTTTAAAGGTAATTTAAATCCGTATGGGATTCTTGTAAACTTGCAGTTCGCCGAGTATGACATAATGCATTAAGAGCCTTCCTTAGTTGTAGTTCACATAATAATAATTGCGAAAAACGGCCGTTTCTGGCATATTTGTGAACTACAACATACCTACATTGAATCACGGCTCATGTCAGCGCCTTAAACAAATCCTGAATATAACAGCTCCGATCATAGTGTCGTAAATTCCCTAAATGAATAAAAAAAACATGATCGTCAAATCTTTGCAAAGTGTTGGAATTATTTTGGAATGGGGGCAGGAAGCGCCAGCTGCTCCTTAGTAAAAATATACAATTTGAAGTATTGCTTCACTATAGTATTAATTCTCAGGCTGTGTCACTCACCCCCTTTGATGACCCCGTTGGTGCTGATGGCGGACATGGAGAGCGCCGTGATGGTCGTCACCACGGACGTGGTCAGGATCAGCAGGATGGACTGCGCTGCCAAACAATACAGAACAATTCACATTTCACTCTCAAAAACATTTATTTGAAGATAATTTTAAAAGACAAACTTCGCGAATCTTCCTTTGCTGGAGGTCCCATTTGGTAGTATCTTCAATGCCGTGGCGCATACTCATACGAGCCTTAACTGGACACTGAAGGCTAAATAAACATCTTAACAGTACCAACCGTCCGACACTACTGCCTGTAGATTCAGAAGCAAAGGACCCACTAGGAGCTCGGGAGTGAACGTGACTGTCGAGCTGCTTCGTCCAAAGTGATGACGCTACAGCGACTCCTTTGGATGAATACAAGAAGACGCGAATAGGACCCACTACAAGCTCGGGAGTGAACGTGACTGTCGAGCTGCTTCGTCCAGAGTGATGACGCTACGGCCGCACCTCTGGATGAAGATAGAAGACGCGGATACCCAGGGTGACGACGATACGGCGACTCCCCTGGATGAAGACGATATGATATTTTGAATATTCTGTAACAAGACACTGGCAAATGACGAACTGTCGAGTCCATTAATAAAATAAATACACTAAAATATCATGGGTATATGTCCAAAACTACATCTAACTGATAATACTAACCCACGCCCGCCTGTCCGACCACCCAGGACAGTCTGAGGAACAGCATGACCCCCCATATGTTGAGCAGGCACCGCATGAGGACCCCCTTGATCCAGCCGAACTTGACGCTCGAGTACGCCACCTCGGGGGCCTCGGCATCCTTCTCTAGAGTCTGGCCTGGCTGGAAGCACACGGTGGGCAACGATGACTAACGAAATAGAGTCTTGTACAGTGTTATTAAAGGTCATATTAGCAGGCTCAGTGCACAGAAGAAGCGCGGCGAAGATATTATCGATGACGATATAAAGTCTTAACATGTCTACATACGGTTGAATGTAGCATGTCAATAATATGCTACGGCGATGTTCAACAATGACAATTCACGACCTGGGTACGATATCCCGGTGGCTCTATTAATATAATAGAGCGTGCCACGGAATGGCGAGGTCCCTGGTTCGAATCCCAGTCGTGATGAATTTTTTCTCCATTTATCATTTAGATTTTCGTTTCGCATAGCGCATATGCAAGAAAATATCAAAAATATATATTAATGTTCTTAATCAATAACATTAATATATTTTCTGATATTTTCTTACATAATATGCGCTATGCAAAAAGAAAATCTAAATGATAATTTTTTAAATGCTTATTTATAACGTGATTCAATGTCGGTAAGTTGTAGTTCGCATAATTGCGAAAAACGGCCGTTTTTGCATAATATATAATATCGAGAAAGGGAAGATATTATTTTTAAACTATCACGGTTTGTATACATATTAATTAGATAAAACGGGAATTACCGTGTTAAACATTTATTATTGATGTCTCGATATTTCGACAGCATTGCAGCCATCATGGTCACGAGTAGACCACGAGTAATTCCCGTTTTATCTAATTAATAGATATTATTTTTTCAAGATTGGCGGCGCTAGTTGGCTCATGGAAGGCCCTTAATACAGTTCCAAGATTTAATAGTGTGAGCACAATGTCACCCTGTAGTAAGCCTCAGAATCGAACCCACAGACGGCGGTAGACAAGTGGACCAGTCAAAACATTCCATTCCTATCTCGTTGCACCAATTAAAAGGTCAATAGATCGCTAATGCTATTTGAAACGTAATGAACGACTGATTTAATTAACGAAGTACGACGGAGTGACGCATAATCCCTTGAACTTCGGGGTTAAGTGATTGACATTCTTAAGTAATGGTTAATACATATGTCTAGCCATAAATCCTGTCTAGAGTCAAATAGGGTCCAATTTCCAAGTAAAATAAAAAACTTCTTGCCGTGGGCAGGACTTGAACCTGCGACCTTGTCATTTCGTGACACGCTCTTATCAACTGAGCCACCACAGGCCACGCCACGCCCACCGAAAATCTTCATCGGTAATTTGTTCACCGAGCATGGATGTAATGATAGGAGCGCGTCATCGTAAATCATGTTTCTAACCGAATGTTAGACATGGTTATCGGAATACTACTACTATTGTCCGATAGATGGAGTTGCGTAACATACCCTTTAAGTATGTATAATACGATGAAGATTTTCGGTGGGCGTGGCGTGGCCTGTGGTGGTTCAGTTGGTAAGAGCGTGTCACGGAATGACAAGGTCGCAGGTTCAAGTCCTGCCCATGGCAAGAATTTTTTCATCATGTTCTAAAATATAACAAGTCCGACTCGCACTTGGCAGGTTTTTTATGTTACTAAAATAAAATGTAAAAGAAAAGACATTGCCACATTTCAATGGAGCTTTGCCCCACCTACAAAACTACGTGACCATTTAAGCTGTACCTATCATTTTGTTGAGGACTTATTACAGGTTTCATATTGCATAATCATAATCAATATCATTTTCTACTACTCTCGCAACTCCTATAGAAGAATAACAAAAACAATGAATAATTCGCTTCGATTTCTTACTATTTTCTGAATTCTTAATTAAGCTGTTTTTTTCGAATCGCAACTTGTACAAAACTTTATTTTAAACCAATAATTTTAATAAAAAACGGAGATATTTTTACATTTATTCGTTATCTTGTACAATTTGCGGTTGATGGTGGGGCAGAATTTGGCATTATCATTTCCTTCTGAAGGCACTAATAGATAGTCACGTGTTCCCGTGTTCTCAAAACAACGTGATCTTTCAAGTGGGGCAATTAATCAAGGATGGCTCGCAATTAGGCGCAATTGCTACCTCTACCTGAGGGATTAGTGCGTCATAACCGGCAAGGCCAAGCCTGTTGGAGACGCCCACTGTGCCACATCTAGCTTTGTGCGATGAGTGGAACTCGGGATGGATGAAATACCCGGTAATGGGGGCGTAATCACTCTACAACGTGAAATGACAATGCCAGATTCTGCCCCAAAATCAACCGCATGATGTACAAGATAACGAATAAATGTAAAAATATCTCCGATTTTTAATAAAATTATTGGTTTAAAATAAAGTTTTGTACAAGTTGCGAGTCGAAAAAACAGCTTAATTAAGAATTCAGAAATTCTTCATTGTTTTTGTTATCATTTTCTATTACTCTCGCAACTCCTACTGATTGTGCTATATAAAACCTGTAATAAGTCCCCAACAAAATGATAGGTAAAGCTTCAATGGTCTCGTAGTTTTGTAGGTGGGGAAAAGCTCCATTGAAATGTGGCAATGTCATTTTTGTGGTCGAAAAAATCCTTCAACGTTAATTTGAAAATACTTCTCCCCAAAAATATTATTTTTTCTTATTACAAACTTATATCTGCAGATGATCAACTAATCAGGAGTATGTCGATGTATGGACATAATATTTTGATAATGGCAAATATACTGGTAAGTTGGTATCTAAATCTAGTCTAACGTTTCGTTTTTCTTTTCTCCTCAGCGTTGGCACCTTTTCCTTGCAAAGTGGTGTAAATGTAAATTCAAAAAATATGTTGACGTGCAAAAATGTACACAACGTGCTTACTTGCAATAAAGAAATTTGACTTTGACTTTTGACTTTCTTCCTGTTAGTTTCTTGACTAAACTGTATACCTACATATCTAGGTAATTTAGCTATTCCTTGGCTAGATAACATGAGTTAAATATCCTTTTGAAGTTGAGTAGGTAACTTTGTAACACTAATTTTAGATGTTATAGGAGAAAAACATGCAGGGTCCATCATTAGACATTAAATAATGCACCGTCATTAACTTTGACTTCAATACTTTATTGCACACAAAATTATTACATGATAATGGAAGTTACGGGGTGCGAGTCGGACTCGCGCAACGAGCAAAGCACTTGGTCGGTTTTTGTATTTTATTTCTAAGTAGTCATACATGGAGACCTAAATGTATGACTAGATGAATTAAGCCCTCGATAACTCCCCCATTGATTATCAGTTCTACGACACTGACCAGCACACTGCCACTTCAGATTAAGAGCGTTCCATGAGCCAACTAGCGCCGCCAATCTTAAAAAAATCATATCTTCCAATATAATCAATCTTATTAAAAAAGCTACGTTCACATTGTTTATTGCTATAAATATTATTTTTTAAATGCTTATTTGTAACGTGATGCAATGTAGGTAAGTTGTAGTTCACATAATTGCGAAAAACGGCCGTTTCTGGCACATTTGTGAAGTACAACTTACCTACATTGCATCACGTTAGAAATAAGCATTTAAAAAATAATATTTATAGCAATAAACAATGTGAACGTAGCTTTTTTAATAAGATTGATTATATTGGAAGATATGATTTTTTTAAAATTGGCGGCGCTAGTTGGCTCATGGAACGCTCTTAACGAAACTAGTGTTCCGTAGTGATCTCACCTTCCTAGACAAAGAAGCGTTGTGCAACTCGTCCAGAGTGGGCCGCGGCGCCGCGTGGAGCGATAACACATTTCGGTAATTGTCCAGCCTCGGAAGGGCTTCCCGGGTGAAATGCCTGCAACATAAACAGAGTCACATATGACATATACACAAGTAAGACAAATAAAGACGTACTTATTTATTTTATTAATGGACTCGACAGTTCGTCATTTGCCAATGTCATGTTACAAAAAATTCAATGTATAAATAGTCTTCTATCTTCCTCCAGGGGAGTCGCCGTAGCGTCGTCACCCTGGGTAGCAGCGTCTTCATGTCTTCATCCACAGGAGACGCCGTAGCGTCAATCACTGCGGACGAAGCAGCTCGACAGTCACGTTCACTCCCGAGCTCGTAGTGGGAATCTTGACCATGGCGCCAAACTTCAGATCCTGCTTGAATTCTCCAATAACTTCACCATACTGTCATTCGCGAACATTTTCTGATTAATTTAACGTGATATTAAACACAAAACACCCACTGTAGACATTATACTGAAAATTATTAAATAATTTCGCAACCGTCGTTTCCCGCCATTTTCAAAAAGCCGACGTACTTATTACACAGACAATATGTACCTAAAATACTTAGGTATGTTGTTATTCATAAACTTAGTTAAACCTAATGAGACAGATATCACGGCGCCTGGTCGAGGCCACGCGTGACCAAAGGGCTGGCGGCTACTTTGCCCAACGGGTCAGCCTCGCTATACAGCGGGGCAACGCCGCCAGCCTTTTGGGCACATTGCCAATTGTGGGGGACTTGGCGCAGGTTTTTTATATATAATTTTGTTTAAATAGTTTAGTTTTAATTTTTTATTACCATAATGCATTTTAAATTACAATAAATACTAACGTTTAGAGTTAAACCTCACTTCCCTTAAATCGTGTTGCTATCCCTTTCACACTTCGTTTAAAATAGATTAAGATAAAAAGGGACAGGGGGGCCTAAAAACGGTGGCGTAATTTTAAAACACGTTTATGAATACGCGCCTTTATGTTTCCATCGTGTAATCTTCCTTAGCGTATATACCTATTTATTTTCCATGTTGTACCTTTTGTGTGTGTATTGTAATGTGTTGCAGAAACGAATATATGTTTTATCTATCTATCAATCTATATTCTATACTATAAGTATACAGACAGAGGGCCTCAATAAGGTTGAGACTTTCTCAAAAACTACTGGTCCGAATTTAATAATTATTTTATAGTTACATAGTTTTAACTTTTATATAGATAAGTTGGATAGCCAACAGTGAAAGAATTCTTGCAATAGGTCACAATAGGTCAAGTAGTTTGTGAGACAATCTCAACCTTAAAAACTGTCCTGTACACTTTTCTCAGTGTTAGACCGTACGAAAGGATAATTATGTATCTGTAATACAATCAACCACAAACTATTAATTGCTACTTAAATGACATGTATGTAATATAATACTGTACTTCCTATGTTTGTGGCGAGTAATAAATACAATATAATTGCATGCCCGCAATATTATTATAGCATGTGGATTTACCAAAGATACTAAATATATTTACTAAGTTACTAAATATATATTTTACAGTCAGTCAGGAGGTGAATTATTCGGACGACGGATATATTTCGCGATTAAAATTGTATCTGACCCTTGGCCTTAGTGTTAAGTCCATATCTGTACATATTCGTTTTGCACATGAATTTAATTACAAAATAATCCATTAAAATCATCAGCTTGGGTAATAAAAAAGTTGGCGCCCAAACTGGGACCAATAGTCCCACGTTGGGCGTCAAAATAAAAATGACCAAGACCTGTCACTTTCATACAAGTTCCTACTGTTGTAAAAGCGAGCTCACGAGCAAAAGTGCCTTTGAAATTCAGGCTCCACTAATCAACATTTAGCTGTATCATTTTCATCAGTCTATTTTATTTATTTAATCTTTGTTATATTTTATGTATCGGGCGAACTTAATGCCACCACTGCTCGGGCACAGACCTTCCCTTACATCCCGGGAGCTCGGGCATTGATGCACCACGTGGCGGATTACACATGCCTTAATTTTTTTATACGTCATGCAGGTTTCATCACGATGTTTTCCTTCGCCGTTTTGAGAGCATTCGGTAAATGTACGCAAGTTTTTCCGTCGAAAAAACCGAGGATAACTCATTGGTCCGGTTCCGGCCGGGGATCGAACCTGGGACCCTGGGACTCCGTATCGCAAGTCCATTGACCCAAACACTGCACCATGCTGTTCAAGCTGTATAAAAGAGAGTAATTTTTATATAATTACCTGAAGCTCTTGGCATACTTTGTGTCGTTGGCAGTGAGTGGATCATCGCTGTCCATTCCATCTTCGGACTCCTCTGTGGCATGGCCTGCGTTATCCTCCATCTGAAAACGAAAAAGAAACATTATAAAACCTGAATTTAAGTCGCATTCACCACTCAGACCATAACACTAACACGGGCCTTGTAAATTAGTATTTTATGTGCCCCAAAGTTGTAATTATCATACACAAAAAAACAAATGACTATGAGAATTGTAAAAAAAAACGATTTCAACGTAAACCATTGGTGGTTGGTGATGTTTTTTTAAAAACATTTATACCCCAAAATATCTCCAGTCAGTCACACAAATACAATAAAATAATTTGGAACAAATCGATACGAGTCTGTATCTGGTTTTTACCCGACTGCCCCAGAAGGAGGGCATTGTTTTTCGGGTCATGTATGTATATAAAAAAGAACCGAGGCCCAAATCAAGTGTCTTATTTTGTAAACAAAAACTACCCTCCCCTACTAACATTTTAAGCTATTTTGTGGAGCAGTCACCAATCCAGGTACTGACCTCGCCCAACGTTGCTTAACTTGTACGATCGTTTTCAACGTGCACTCGCAACTGGCCTACGAGCCCCTTAACCTTTAAGATAGAAGGTTTAAACCTTTGGAATAACTTTTAAGTCATGTTTATGGCTCAAATGTGCTGTAGATCGCGGCAATCATATATCATATATAAATCATCAATATATAAATCAGCGCACAACAGTCGTACTTATTCGAATTGCAGTGATTCACGTCGGCAAACAATTTGATGAACATGTTGAAGTGCTAGTGCAAACAGGGCGCTAATTTAGTTATCTACTTACGTATTTTTTGAGCACTTAGTATTCGAATATGGTCACGACCTGTTAAGAATTTTTAGAGTTCTGAACATCTATATCGTTTTTATTTCATTAAAAAAGCGACTGGTGCAATTAATTAACGATAAATATTTTGTAATCCTTGACAATTTGTAATACTCAGTAGCGGATTATCCTAAAGGCAAACTAGGCACGTGCCTATGGGCGTGAGGTCACAAAGGGGCGCGCACGGAAGGCGTTTAGTAAACGATATAACGTATAAGTAGCTACCTACTTAGTACTTAAGTACTTACATAAAATAAAAAAGTCATAATTATAAAGCTAGATTAGGACTCTGGCAAAACCTGCGTTTTCACGCCAGGCATTGCCACGAATTCGCTAATTACCTATGTCGTTTTCAGTGTTTTTTGTGGTTCTAAATCCACCTTTAGAGCTTCCTAAGTGCCCCGTCTACTTCATCACACCTACATCGCCAGATTCCATCAGAAGTTGGAAAGACATAAATACCGAGGGGCGCCGATGAGGTGCTGCCTACGGCGCTGTCGACATTTAACCCGCCTCTGGTAAGAGCTCGGTGGCTCAGTGGTTGGGTCAATGGACTTGCAATATGGAGGTCCCAGGTTCGATTCCCAGCTAGGGCAGCCATGTACCAATGAGTTATGCTCCGTTTTTTCGACGGAAAAACTTACGTACATTTACCGAGTGCTCTCAAAACGGTGAAGGAAAACATCGTGATGAAACCTGCATGTCGTAGAAAAAAAAATCTAAAGCATGTGAAATCCGCCAACCCGCACTGGGCCCGCGTGGTGGATTATGGCCCCAGCTCCCTCGATGTAAGGGAAGGTCTGTGCCCGAGCAGTGGGGCAATATAAATAGACTGATGATGAATTGTGCAAACAACGAGTACGGACAACATCAGATCCATGACATAACACTTGCAGTACGATTTCAACTCTTACGCAGATAATAAGAACGGTACAAAGTGTTACACTTGATCTGCTGTTAGTTGTACCTACAATCTACATCTTACCGAAATTGAATCACGTTGCCAATGAGCATTTAAAGTAGTATTTATCGTAATAGAGATATGGTATGTAGTTTTTCTGATAAACCCTAACAAGTATACATATTAGAAGATATATTTTTTAAAGATTAGGGGCGTTACTAGTTTAGGATATGGCCGTTAAGTACTACGTAAATAGTGACTCTACTATATCTGTTTATAATCGTGCTTAAAGGGGCGTATTCATTTCAAGAAAACTTAATTTGCCCAATTGCCATGTACCAATGAAAATTATATCTAAACCGAAATAGTTATTCATACAAAATATATATATCAAAATGTAGAGCTTGTTTTAAAAAAAATGTTTTTGTTGGCGTATTTTTATTTCCCTGTCAAAATTCATAAAAATACGAATATCGAGGCACTGCGCCGCTGCGGGGAATCTTGTGTCTCACTCTTGCTGTTGACAACCATATAAGCCTTAAGCTGTGGACAAGGGAATAAGAGGCGAAAGCCGGTAATTACACGAAGGTAAAGTCACTCGACATGAGTATGAAACAGTTATACTTAGTACAAATACCTATAATAGTTTGTAAAGCAATCTCCAAGTATACAATGCTGCTAATGAAACGCAAATAGCTGATCTAAAAACTTTATTTGCACAAGTGTTTCATTCATTATTTAAACATGTAGGAGTAGGTACGGACTACAGCAGATCAATGGTAACACTTACAGCACGAATTTAACTCTTATGACGCAGATAATAAGAATCCAAAGTCCAAAGGTTACACTTGATCTGCTGTTAGCTGTACCTAGTAAATGTAACAAACTTATACAGCCATTTAAGTTTGTCTAATATCTATACATATAGAATAGAATAGAATAATCGTTAATAATCAATATAATAAAACTGTAAAGTTGTGTCTGTACATTGGATATTTTTTGAAAAGAATAATTGTAATGTGTTTTAGGATCGATACTGATGCCAAAACACTAATTTTTAGAATTTTTGTCTGTTTGTCTGTGACTTTGTGCAATTATCACGCCATAACTATTGAAGGGATTTTGATGGGAGTTTCACTAGGAGATAGCTGAAATATCCGGACAGCTCATAGGCTATAAGCCATGGCGGTATGTGATGTGGAAACAAGGATCCAGAGAGGAAGATCTGCCTCCTGATCTCCTCCATCCTCCTCCTCTACGCAAACGAAGTTGCGGGGTACAGCTAGTAATGTAATAAAATGGACTGTATCCTACAGTCGATACTAGATAGAATACAGTCAATTTTATTAGATTTCAGTAAGTTTCATTCAATTTCATTCCATTAATTGAGCCGTGACAGCTTGTAAAACAATCTTTACTTTACTAGTAGGTAGATAGTTTCGAGTACATACTATGTAAGTAGTTGTAGAAATGTAAAAATATCTTACCTCTCAAGAGAAAATCTCACGTACAGTCGAAGACAGAGACAAGTATACAGGGGGAGGGTTGATATTATTTTAATATTTTTTTTACAGTTACATAGATTTAACTTTTATCTATCGAACAGTGAAAGAATTTTTACAATCCGTCGAGTAGTTTTTCAGAAAATCTCAACCTTAAAAACTCTCCTGTACACCTTTCTTTGTCTTCGACCGTACACCATTGTGTTTCATCAAATTTTCAAGCAGTTTCATTAACGCTTGTTAATGAGCCCACACGATTTTTCTCATACCCCCGTGAAAAAATCAAATTGAGTCACGCATTCAACTGAGTCACGATTTTTCGGGAGTCCACTCGTGACGTGAAACCTCAGCGTGAAGCCTTCGTGTGCGACCTTGGGATGTGCTACAAATTACATTCGGTACAATCGGCAGCCTAAGAGCCATGGTACACGCACAATAGTTCACAAACTCAACATTTTAGTTGGTGGCCTTGGACTGTTTCTCCGAAGAAACTAGCGTCATTTGTCAAACGTATCCCCGTAACTTTCTGTTAGCAACTCAGCAGTATTGCCAACTTAATTTTGGTCAAATATTTCGGCAGAGTACAGCGGGGTTACTCTCACCTCTTACAGCGATCCAGTTTAGGCTCCTAAACTGACAATTTGCTACAATGACGTCAAACTATACATTCTGTTCAGTCTAGGAATCTAAACTGGATCGCTATAAGAGGTGAGAGTAACCCTGCAGTACAGATTCATTATTTTAGCAACATTATTTCGTAAGCACAAAAAAATGTTTATCGTAATCTGTCTTCACGTTAGAAAATCCGTAAGCTGTTTGAAGAGTAATTTTATCGTTTCCACCTAATAGAAATTTGCTAGATTTTACTTTAATCCGTAAAAATTGGCAACACCTAACAATCGGCCACCAACTAAAAGTCGGCCGTATGATAGCTCCCTAAAGCGATCTACACACCAAAGCCGCTGACCCGGCGGCACAGCCCGGCGGCTTAGTGCCGGTGGGTTAACCCGGCAGCTTCAGAACGTCCAAGCCGAACGACTTTGCCGGCATGATTGTACAAAATGAGGCCGCGGGTTGAGCCGGCGGCGGGTCAGCGGCTTTGGTGTGTAGATCGCTTTAGAAAGACGAATTAACCACTGGACACGACATGCGTCCGTGCTTGCCATTACCCACTGACACATACCATGGTAATTTAGCCACGGTATAAGTATGACACTAGTAGTGAGACTCGACGGCTCTGACAGTTGTCCGTAGTTGCGGGAAACGCTACTACTTCCGAAAAGTTTTGGTCGAAGCATCAGTCATTCCCATGTATTGGTTGTTTCGATCATTTTGCGACCTTTGGTTGATTCGTCCAAGTCGGCAGCACATCAGTCTTACTCGATGGTAAGACGGCCTAAATTGCAATGAGTTTTGTGTAATTTGCTCGACTAGAAAGGTGCATAGGCGAGGTACACATCTCACATGATTGAATGACACAAAAGTATCGATTTTGATTGCGTATTTTCATTACTTTATGATATATCTGATTTGCATACAAATCTACTCGTATTTATTATCTAAATCGAAGCCCAAATGAAGTGTCGTATTTTATAAACAAAAACTACCCTACCTTACTAACATTTTAAGCTATTCTGTGATTATTGCATAGATATTTTTGACATTATTAGATCGGATCACTTTATTTTCACAATGATGACAGGTTCGATCAATCAGTTCCTTCAGTTCTACATCACAACAGGTAATTAGACGATCATATTTGTTTACAAAATAAGACACTTGATTTGGGCTGCGGTATAATTTCCAACGTTTCCTTGTTTTTAAATGTAGATTTACGTCTACCAAAATGATCTTTTTATTGCACATAAGTATATTTTTTGCCCATCAACGTTTTTTCTGCACACTGTAGATATCAAGGAGTACCTAGATCTAACACGGATCCAGCGGAACACGATAAAATGTTAAATAAGTACCGTTACATTATGTCTTCGGTACGTATTTAATTTTAATAGAATATCATCGATCGTGAGCTCATGTTCACTACGTTTATTTGTTGTTTTGTATTTTGTTACCTTTTGTATGCCGTTTCCTGAAATATCTACAATGTTCGACATTGTCATCCGAGTCACGTATAGCTGCAAGCCATAGCCTCACTTACAGTGACCAAACAATGACTCATTAGTCCTCAATATGACGACTGACACCTACGCTTATAGCGGTCTATCTCTCGCTCTGTCTAAAAATTATGTATGTAGTACATCGTGCCTAATTAGTTGTTAAAAATGTATAATACTTTCAAAAGATGCCATTTTCTGGTCAGAGTCGTCTACTTTTCACAAAAATAATACCTAATTAATTCAATCTGCATATGGTCCTACCATAATAAAATTAGTTTTAGAATACAGCTGTATAGTACTTATTACATATTTTCAAAGTACAGCATACAATAGTTAGCATTCCTGGATTCCTGTTTCATTGGTAAAGGAGCTGTAATTCATCATCAGCCCGTATCAGTCCACTGCTGAACGTAGGCCTCTCCCAAAGCACGCCACTCAACCCTGCTCTCGGCCCTCTACATCCAGTCCCTGCCAGCCATCGGTTGGGGGGCGTCCCACACTACGTTTACCCGTTCGTGGCCTCCATTCGAGAACTCGTCTACCCCATCGGTTATCGGTTCTACGACAGATGTGACTATCTCCAATGTACAGACACAACTTTTTTACAGTCATATAGATATAGATTTCATATAAGTACACATAACACGCTTTAATTTAATTTGTTATGTTATGACCAAGAAAAGGAATGCAGCTGATATTATAAGCGACCCCGCCAACCTTGATCCAAGTTCATACCAAGGTGGACAACTCGAAAGCACATCATAACTTTGGACCGTGTATCATTTATTAACTAATCCTATTTTCAAAATGTACCTATAAACAAGCATAAATGACATTGCCACTTTTCAATGGAGCTTTGCCCCACCTAAAACTACGTGACCATTTAAGCTGTACCCATGGGCGTACCCAGGTAGGGGGGGGGGGTGTCCCCCCCCCCCCCCCCCCCAACGGATAATGTAGACGTCCCTACTAAGTATCTTATTTAGTACTTTTATATCGACAAAAATTAAGAAAACTAATCGTTTGCCATTTGTTTGCAATGCAATATTTTTACAACTAAAAATTACGCGGCGCGTTCGTTCTTTCTATGAGCACCTAGCTTATAAAAAATCTGATGGAGGAGTAATCATTGAAAAATTTAAACGTATCTGAAGACATCGAACAAACTTATTTTATTATTATTACTTACCGTTCTTACTTACGACATAAGATTTAAAATGGCATTTCACGCGTTACCATAAATGTGTCGACTGTACCATACAAAGGTAGTCCAAACACATCGAGTGTATCCCCTATGCTATTGCAATACCGACTAAATTGCAACGATCTTGATGATATGCTGACTCTACATGAAGTGCAAGTTTGTTCAAAACGAGTTATTGCTTTTTATTGCATTATCTCATAAAATAACTGGTTACATACCTGGCTTTTACAGTTATTGCGGTTCGCAAATAGCCACAGTAAATGCAACTTTGAAACCAGGATGAATAACCACAAATTAGATTGACAGGAAACGTATGCAAGAGCCGAGTGCAATGTCACCTACTAGATAAATACACGGATCGACAAGACGCTAATAATATTAGATTCATAAAAAAGTAGGTTATCTGTGTTTTATAAACGTAATGGTGTATAGAGTTTTAATTCCTAAATAAAAATGAATTTAATTGAGTAGGCCAGTTGTGAGTACACGTTGAAAAACGATCGTACAAGTTAAGCAACGTTGAGCGAGATCAGGACCTGGATGGGTGACCGCTAGTGACACTTTCATCTGAGCCCCTTCGTGCCTCGGGGCGCACGTTAAGCAGTTGGTCCCGGTTGTTGTCGCTTGACAGCAGTCGTTAGGCCACGTCAAAGGCCTACGGGCGGCCGGAATAACTTTGATAAATAGGTTTGGTCACTAAACCACACGAGAAAAGAAAAAGAAAGAATGAAGTAGAAAATATTTATTTTATGAGTCATAGATTCTTTGTTAAACTATATTTTGCGCTGTCAAAATTTACCTATACTCACTAATTAAGTTCACCTAAATATTATGTAAAATTCCACTTATTTATCAAAAATTCATTGAAGTCCACACTGACACTAGATAGAACCCGTGTCTCGAAAACTATGTAAATATTTCTCAGAAATAGATATGTTTTTTGGCTGGAAGATGAAGTAAACAACAAAATAATTTGCCAAAAATCTAATTCCGCGAAAGCCTGATCGGGTTACCGTTAAACAAGCAACTTCCGGATGTTCCGGTTGGCTGCGTCACAGGAAGCCTATATCCGGCGGGGTGAGGTTTAGCAAACCAAGTTTTTTTATAAAACTTTTTTGGTTACGTTACCTACCTATAGCGTTCATATATTCGATAAATAAGGTAATTGAATATCATTCATAAAGGCTACCAAAGCCGGCGATGACGTCACAAATATTATTATGGCAACTGTGATGAAACTGATCGATATTTAAAAGTTATTAATTATTCAAGTAGATTCTGCAAAAAAAAAAAAAAATTTATGAAAAAGGTACGGAGCTTGAAATTTTCACGCGCATTTTTCCTAAATATTAGAGTCACGATCAATTTTAAAAGGAATTTATTGGTTTTGTATTGTGGTTTTTATCAGAGTACCTAATACAAACGATTTTCAATATTCTGATTTAAATGCTCTCAAGAAGCTGCTCTTCAAATTATTCAAATTTTTACTTACAATCTTTCTCAGCGAAGACAATGACGAAGTCATCGAAATATCCAAACCGGTCGCACAAGTTCCGCATATAAATCAGGCAAGTCAAACCGCAGTCATCTCCAGTAATACTCCTACATCCTTCGAGATGTTCTGGTTATTTTCGATCCAGTTTTGTTACCATGTGACCCTAAATGACCGTACCAACACGTTTGTACGAATCACAGACCTTTTGTCTTTAAATGAAGGTGTAAATTCCTCTGGGTATATTTTTGGCGCGGCTATATTTAGAAACACTCACGCATCTTATCAAACGATTGCTCTCGACTAACTCTGGAGTTATTTTTGCATTGGTTAAAAGGATGTGTCAGTTTAAAATCTGGTTCAGTGAGTTTAGAAGAAATCTTGTCAGGTTGTCGCAGACGTAACGCCTGGGAAAGGGCACCGCTTATGTGCCTCAACTCGAGTCGTTCAGTATTCTTTATATGAAACCCCATATTGCAACGCACACTAATCGCCTCCGTAACGAGATCGCCTCGCATTATTTTGACAACTGGTTGACAGCGGGGTTGAGGCAAGGCGATGTCGGGTGTGTCCGTGTGGGGCACAGACCACTTCCCCATAGACCTGTAACAGGAGGACGCCCGTGTCTGCCCGCACATGAGCGCAAAATTGCTTTGCGCCACGTGTAACCTAGAGATATTATCGACATGGACGCATATCTTTAATACGGAACCTCTGTCCCCCGCATCGTCTCTATGCGCTCATCGTTGACAGAATTTTTCGCTTGCTTTGTACCGATTTCATGTCTATTGGGTAAGTGGTCTGTGATGTGGGACAACGCGGCTGCGACCAATAGGCAAAAAGTTTGCGGGCCGACTGTTTGCCTGTCATATATTTTAGATGGAGAGTTTATATTATGCGTACTGTACCTACGCAGTTTGCAGCGGCTTGATGAGCTACGTAATGATCTAAATGAGAAAGAGCAAATCGTTCCATGGCAAATCTGTAGATTGACAATCGCTTCACTTCCCTTAAGCAAACAGACAACCACGGCCAGCCAAACAGACGACGAGTTTCCAAAAAAGATACTATTAGTAGGACAAATGAAAATAAAATAAAACGACGATGAAACAGCCGCTCTTGCGGGCAAGGCAAATAGGATTACAGTTGCGGTTTATTTATTGCAAAATAACATCGCTTAAAGTAAAGTTCCTCTTGGCAACATCACATTCAAACCATCCACGGCCGCAGTTGCCGTAAACACCGCAAGTTCTAGGAAGTTATAAAATAAACAGCGACGTTGGAGTGACACTAACAATGCACTGCAACGGTGGTCCTTGCATATCAAAGGAATGCCAACATATCGCATACTACGAGTAGTTTCCGCTTTGCACGTTGTAATTGGTCAAGATTCCCATAGGAACTCGATGTCTTCCCATCGTATAAGGTTGCCGTTGGTTATTACCACAGAATAAGTAATAGTACAAGGTAGTGAGACTTGGGGGGTGACCGCGACTTCAATCGTTATGGTTATCGTTTTCATTTTGACACTTGAACGATATACATTGCTGCGTTTCGTTGTTTTTGTTAAAACTTGCAAAAACATAGCAGCAATGTATAGCGTCCATGTGTCAAATTGAAAGCGATAACGATTGGAAGTCGCGGTCACCACACTGGACGCTAACCCTTAGAGGATAATAAAGTTCTGGTTGCCGAAAGAAAAATATTTAGCGAATACTGGGCACAACAAGAAGGGCAGATGGCAGTGTGAGAGTGAGGCAGAACAGGGAAATTGAAGACCTAGTGTCCGAGCCCAACATCTTCAGCGAGATCAAGTCTGCTCGACTCCGCTGGCCACGTCGAAAGAATGGGAGAAGATCGAGCTGTCAAACTAGCGTATCTGGGACGCCCGACCGGCCGTCGGCCGATCGGGCGTCTTCGGTACCGCTGGAAGGACGAGGTCGAGAAGGACCTGCACCGACTGCAGGCGCACAATGGCGTCTTCTCGTTGCAGAGGCCAAGATCCACTTCGGGTCACTGAGCCAGCGGAGTAAGTAAGTACAAGGTAGTATTACTCATGGATTTTGCGCAAATGTGCAAGGTGTCGATCTATGTTTAAAGCCATTAGAATTTGATTGAGTGAGTATTGTATGGTGTAGAGTATGGTAATCAATCGTACTCAAAGAATTGATGGATTTACGTGTCGACTAAAGATCTATGAAACACAACAGGAATTACCTAGAGTTAGACAGCAAAACTTTTCATCACATGCGATGAAATTACCACGTATGGAGTTGAGGATACTTATACGAGCCTTAACTGGACACTGCAGGCTAAATAAACATCTTAACAGAATGGGCCTGTCCGACACCACTGCCCGTAGATTCTGCTGAGAAGCCGAGAAAACTCCCATGCATATCCTTTATGAGTGCGGAGCACTCATTCACAACAGAAGCCGAGCCTTAGATGGACACATAATGCCACCCGAGGATATTAAAATGCTCTCGCCCAAGCGCATCATACGATTATTGAAGGACGTTGGCCTTGGGAGCGAGATATAAGAACTCGGTGTGCGGCCACAATAGTCCTTTGAGGTCGCAGTAGCCCTTGGGCTTGTACAGTCGAAGACAGAGATAAGTATACAGGGGGTCTCAACAAGGTTGAGATTTTCTCAAAAACTACTGGACCGAATTTAATACTTCTTTTACAGTTACATAGTTTTCACTTTTATCTATCAACCAGTAGAAGAATTTTTGCAATTGGTCAAGTAGTTTTTGAGACAATCTCAACCTTAAAAACTCTCATGTACACCTTTCTCTGTGCTCCACCATACCAACACCCTGATATCAAATAATAATAAATAAAAATATGAGAGCTTCACGCTCGCAGAAAATATGCATGGGGTTTTCCTCTGCTTCACAGAAGAATCTACAGGCAGTAGGTCAGAGAAGGTCAGTGAAGAAGTCTAAACGACTTTCGACTTTCTTGGCTAACTATAGCTCTAACTTTTCATTTGCTGCATTCACCTCATTATTTCGCTCACGACTGTGACCAATCCCCGGTATGCGTTTCATGTAATCGCCACGGAACGTAATCGGTAATCAAGAATGCAACGTACATTTGCTGTGAAGTGCAGTTGAGTAATATCAACACAAGAGTTGGGCCGAGGACGTATGCTACGCATTTTATATATTTTCATGCAGCGCTATGCGAAATATTATTGCCACACATTGAAAAAGACATTGCCACATTTCAATGGAGCTTTGCCCCACCTACAAAACTACGTGACCGTTTAAGCTGTACCTATCATTTTGTTGGGGACTTATTACAGGTTTCATATTGCAAAATCATAATCAGTATCATTTTCTACTACTCTCGCAACTCCTATAGAAGAATAACAAAAACAATGAATAAATCGCTTCGATTTCTTACTATTTTCTGAATTCTTCATTAAGCTGTTTTTTTTCGAATCGCATCTTGTACAAAACTTTATTTTAAACCAATAATTTTAATAAAAAAACGGAGATATTTTTACATTTATTCGTTATCTTGTACAACTTGCGGTTGATGGTGGGGCAGAATCTGGCATTGTCATTTGCGTTCAAAGTCTCAGAGTCTTGGGTTGCGATCTTGCGATTCACAGCCTGATATTGAGCAAGTTGTGTGCGGGTGAAGTCGCTCTTACGACTGTCATAATAGTATGAAATCTGACAGTTGTAAGACCGACCCCAAAGTCAGCTGGCCCCCACTGTCTATGAATACCGGTCTAAGTGACGCATCATAGAACAATGGTTATAATATTATCGTTGGGTAAGTCCATCGCTATTCCAATCGGGAAACCTAAAGCAGGGTCTGCTGCGCCGTGTTGCTAAACACGTTAACATTTTTTGGGAACCGATTTAACTAAGAAAATTCTTAAGCCACGACACTAGATCGCATGCTTCCGTGTTTAGAAACATGGAAACACGGCGCAGCGGACCCTGCTTTATGCTGACATATTCCTAAGCCGGAACAGATTCAGAATTGTCCCGAAGCCAGTTCAGACCGGTTCAAACCGGAGTCACAAAAGCCGTTGGCACCTCGTGACGTCACGGGAGTGGCTCGTAAGACGCGGCACGAGCGAGGCTATAGGAAGCCTACGCCGGCCGTGCACTTATCCAATTCGCCGCTATTATGATTTATTGAAGGCAAGTAGGCGCCTCTGACCTAGACCGCTCGATACTGTAGCGAGGATATGTTGGGAAAGCGGGACTTATTTGGGGTCATCTTGGTACGGTCCTCGAAGTTTTCAACAACACCCGGTGCTAGACATGTGCGCAAAACTTTGCAAATATGCACTAAATCCTTGTTTTAGAATTAAAACTATAGTGAGCCATTACTACAAATTATTAACGGATATCACTCACTTATTGCCAGACTGTGCGCGAAGAAACGTCAACGGCGACGCGGGCGTGGCGCGCTCACCTTGAAAAAGACCGTCGAAATCGGTCGAAACTGTCGGTCTAATTGCCGACTTCAACAATATAAGTGAGTGATATCCGATATATTAATAAATCCTTGTTCTTTGATTTTTATCATTGATATCTTTTATCATTGCTTACTTACTCCGCTGGCTCGAGATACCTAAAATAAATCTTGGCCTCCGACACTAAACGCCACTGTCTATAGCCAGCCGTCTACTTAGGACAAACTCTGCAGGAATAACTTCAAGAAAGAGAGCGATATGAGAATCCAGCTGGGGAGGGCAGCATTTGGGAAAATACTGCTGAAAACAAAGGTCTTCAACCAGTGCGTCTCGCTAACAGCACCCAAACTTGGACACTGTACAAATTCCAAGTCGCTCAGCGAGCTATGCTTGGCGTTTCTCTGGTAGATAGAATGTGAATGTGGTATCGGACAGAAAAAAAAATAGATGACATTGTTCATAGGATCAGCAAACTGAAGTGGGAGTCAATATTGTAACATTTCCATTGCTCTCGGCCTTACTTCATGTAGCTCTTTAAATTCCCGGGAGATGTACTCGATACTTGTTTGTAGCACCTTTCCAGAATGCATTTTCTGCACTCCCTAGAGTTGCTATTCAAATTCAAACGATTTATTGCAGTCACAAAGACCATATCAGTGTTAGTAAATACTTAAAACTATGTTAGTGTTTCCATGAGGTGTATTACGCGCTATGACATGCGACTTAGGTCCGACTCGGAGACCCCGGGACATGATTATATGATATACGGGCTATGATTAACACTGCTTCTACAATATTTCCTCTTTTGGACTTGTACAAGTACGTATCTCAGTGACACCTTCTCCTGTGCCATCTGGGTCTAGTTCACGACATCAAAAATCGCTACATCGACGGTCGCTATATCGAAAACGTTACATCGACGGGTCACTGCATCGACAGTATACTATATCGATGGTACGCTGCATTGACAGTGCACCATATCGACGGGTCACTGCATTGACGGGTCACTGCATCGACAGTACACCATATCGATGATACGCTGCATCGACAGTACACCACATCGACGGGTCACTGCACTCACTGCATCGACAGTACACAATATCAATGGTACGCTACATCGACAATCCATCATATCCATGTGCGTATTCTCGAAGCTCGCAGTGGGCGCGGGCTGGTCACACCGTCACGATGGGTAGACGAGATCTCGAATGGCGGCCACAAACGGGTAAAACGATAACGACAACGTTCAAAGTAGCATTCGACCCTCTGAACTGCTAAAGGTCAGGTGGAAAATTTATTCATTTCACGAGTAGCTTACAATTTAAGTTCACAAGTCAGCTGAATCGATGAATACTTTCGTGTACTGAATGCGAAATGAGATGCGACTTTTCCGTTGTAAAAGTTGCATAGCATGACAATGACTTGCAACAGGCTGCCATGACACTAATAGAGTAAATCTCACTAACTTTTTGGCAAAAGGTTGGAATAAAAACCTTCAATTATTCGTTATTGCACCAACGATACTACATTGGATCAAAATGCTTTCTATCGATGGGCGCTGAGCCGCTGACTGACTACTGAGAGACGAAGTAGTACAGAAAGGATTTTTAGGCCTTTTTTGTTCTACTAAATTAGGACATGACTTTTTAAATCTTTTTGTTCTACTAGAAGCACCTATAGTAGTACAGTGGAGTTACCTCTTGAATAATTGTTTAGCCACGTATGTTACTATTCATTAGAGAATTCGTATGCTCGAGTATTCGTGGGGTTAAATGCCATAGGCTCAATATCTTGAAAATTGTGTTAATTTTACTGAGTTAAACCTCGCTTCCCTTCTACCGTGTTAGTCACTCTCACACTTCGTTAAAAACGAAGTTAGAAAGGGACATATGTACACAATTTTTATTATGGTAAATACTATTTTTCATAATACATGGTATAAATTCGACAAGCTAAATTGTAGTTCACAAATATGCCAAAAACGGCCGACTATAACTTACCGAAATTGAATCACGTTATAAATAAGCATTTTAAAAATAGTATTTATCGTAATAAGTATTTAAGATTAGCGGCGCTAGTTAGCTTATGTGAGGCCCTTAAATCACATTTATAGCCGTGAATATGTTTATGTGCAACGATCTGAATCTGAACAAATTAACATAGAGCGAATTAATCCAGCGACGTATTGTTTTAGAACAAACGTTCAGCACAATAGGCTACACCAGTGGTTCCCAATTAGTGGTACGCGTACCCCTAGGGTAAGTTGCATCAAGGGGTACGGGCGGCTATCAGTAAAATCAACAATTTCCAACCATCATCGTAAAAGTACGGATGTAGGTAACGAGTATGACCGAACGAGCGCATCTCTCGTCTTTCGGCTGCCCCCACTACCCGTTCCCGCTTAGCGCCATTCAGTTCGGCTTTTGTCGTGAGTCGTGAACAAAACACTGTAATTTGACTGACTTATTTTTTTTCATTTATCATTGCTACAATAAGGGGTACGCAGTTTTGAGGTCTTTTTTTAAGTGGTACCCAGTAAAAACTAATTGGGAACCACTGGTCTACACAATACTCAGCCTATACTAACACTATGATATCAGTTGAATCTGTGTATATGAGCAATTGTTTAATACAGGTGTTTGTCGAGCCATTTTACTCTGCTTATCTGAAGTGAGGTCACCGGTGGCTGCAGCATGTGAAACATACTGTGGCTTGTAGCTATAAAACCTTTTGTTTTTGATCGCCCAGGAGAAATTATTGATGGATACCACCCCGCCAGGGAGGGGTTATGCTGGAGTCTCGCCCTGAAAAGGCTGCTGAAAGTTTTTTGCCACTTTTTCTCCTCAGCAGCGGATTTACCAGTAGACTAAGTAGGCTGGAGCCTAGGGCGGCCAATTTTAGGGGCGGCAAATGACAATGCCAGATTCTGCCCCACCATCAACCGCAAGTTGTACAAGATAACGAATAAATGTAAAAATATCTCCGTTTTTTTATTAAAATTATCGGTTTAAAATAAAGTTTTGTACAAGTTGCGATTCGAAAAAAACAGCTTAATTAAGAATTAAGAAAATAGTAAGAAATCGAAGCGATTTATTCATTGTTTCTGTTATTCTTCTATAGGAGTTGCGAGAGTAGTAGAAAATGATACTGATTATGATTATGCAATATGAAACCTGTAATAAGTCCCCAACAAATAATAATAATAATTCTTTATTGCAGGCATAAAAAACCCAAAAAAATACAAAATAAATAAAATAATATAATAAAGCAAAATTATAGGTACAGCTTAAATGGTCACGTAGTTTTGTAGGTGGGGCAAAGCTCCATTGAAATGTGGCAATGTCTTTTGGGGCCAATTTTTTTGTACGTCTATTAGAGAAATTACGTTATGACTACGGAAACTACAGGCGAAGCGACGGGAATACTTTTGAACTTAGAAAAACTGGAAACTGCAGTAATGGTTATTGTGTTGAATATTTATTGGGAGATAATAAACAAAGTAAATGAAATTTTTTATTAATTTGATCGTGAATTAGGGTATCGAATGTAGACGTCGATAGGGGCGGCAAATTGGAATAGTCTACTGGCAAATGTGTAAATTCGCCACTGATCCTCAGCGTTGGTACAGTCGAAGACAGAGATAAGTATACAGGGGGCCTCAATAAGGTTGAGATTTTCTCAAAAACTACTGGACCGAATTTAGTAATTATTTTACAGTTCCATAGTTTTAACTTTTATCTATCTAACAGTGAAATAATTTGTGCAATAGGTCATGTAGATTTTGAGATAATTCCAATCTTAAAAACTCTCCTGTACACCTTTCTCTGTGTTCCACTGTACAGTCGACGACATAGATAAGTATACAGGGGACCTCAATAAGGTTGAGATTTTCTCAAAAACTACTGGATCGAATTTAATTATTCTTTTACAGTTACATAGTTTTAACTTTTATCTATCAAACAGTGAAAGAATTTTTGCAATAGGTCAAGTAGTTTTTGAGAAAATCTCAACCTTATAAACTCTCCTGTACACCTTTCTCTGTGTTCCACCGTACCTTGCAGTGGAGTAAATTAAAAAAAAATGTTGACACGCAACAAATGTACACAATGTGCTTACTTGCAATAAAGATGACTTTGAAGGACGCCTACCAAGTACGGACAATAGCAGATCAATTGTCATGATCAACACATGCAGCACGATTTCAACTCTTACGATAATAAGAACGGACCAAAGTCCAAAGTTACACTTGATCTGCTTTGATGTGTACCTAGATACCGACTAACACTCCTGGGGTGTTTCTCCGCCACCATGGACGGGTGCTTTCGAAGACTACCGTGACTCTGTAAAGCCAGAAAACCGTTCAAACTTACTTCCACCGTCACACTTCGCTAAGAAATGTTTGGAAAGGAACCGGTGGCTTAATAATTAAACCGTAGAATAACTTTTAAGTCACGTCTATGGCTGTTAGGAATAAACGTGATTTAAATAATTAAAGAGTGCGCTCGTTAAAAACGTCAAATCATGGGATTTGACGTTTTTAACGAGCGCACTCTTTAATTATACGCAATCTATGGAGATTTGACAGTTGTAAGAGCGAGCTCATGCTAAGCTTATGCTCAACATTGTCTTTGACTATCATCATATGAATCTTGGCCTTTAAACTACTGACAAAAGTTTCAAAGAAAGTTTCGTAGATTTAACATAATATGATAATTATCAATGCATTCTGATTACGATAACGATAGTTATCATTTATCAAGATTAAAGATAAGGGCAATTTTCTAATCATTGTTACGTGCTCAATCAAATCTCGTATGGACTCACGCCATTTAATCCCTACAATTCATCATTTAATTTATACAATATTGGTTCTAAAAGCTCTTCGCTATATCTACTACTGTTTGTTGTTCGACGTGTCTGGAAGATATCGCTCCTGAGCGATAAGGTTGCTTTTGTACAATATTAAAGTACAAGTCCGTGCCTGACTGCAGACAGCAACCAACGTGTCGCCGCGACACCCACGAACCGGGCGGCAGACGACACTGTAGCCCGACCGCAAATCAGAATCTCCGACGCTCGAATGAAACTCATGAGCGACATGACGTCACGCCGTGTCACCGCCGGCATAAAGCCGCTGTCCCACCGCTGCGCATGCTGTGCACGAGCACGCGACACATTTTAGCTGCGTTGATGCATTTGATTGACTACGTGGGTCTACGTGTCCACTGCAGTAGACCCTATACACGAATATTAACCCACGACTATGTACAGTAGCGTGGCCCACCACTTTGTGGATTAAGCCGTGTACCGCATGCACAGCGTGCATGGCGTTAAGCTATCATCATCATCATCATCAGTCTATTTATATTGCCCCACTGCTCGGGCACAGACCTTCCCTTACATCGAGGGAGCTCGGGCCATAATCCACCACGCGGGCCCAGTGCGGGTTGGCGGATTTCACATGCCTTAGATTTTTTTTCTTCTTCTACTGCATGCAGGTTTCATCACGATGTTTTCCTTCACCGTTTTGAGAGCACTCGGTAGATGTACGTAAGTTTTTCCGTCGAAAAAACCGAGGATAACTCATTGGTACATGGCTGCCCTAGCTGGGAATCGAACCTGGGACCTCCATATTGCAAGTCCATTGACCCAACAACTGAGCCACCGAGCTCTATCATCGCTTACATAGCTAAGCGCCTATTTGAGCAAGCCACGCATGTATCAATGACGTCAATTGATGGTTAGCGTGTCCGTGGGTTGGAGTGGATACATTCACATACATCTTCTTGCAAAGCGAAGCTTAACACACGTGCGTAGCCTCTTCGTGCGCAGCGGTGGGTCAGCGGCTTACTCGGCAACACGTCGTCGGCTGCTGCTGCCAGCAGTCGGCTACGGACTTGTACCTTTGCCTTGATTTCAACAGTCTCGGCACTAACCACTAGATGTCATTGTCGCCGCATAAATACATATAAATCATACAATACAATGAGTAATTGCCTTTAAACTCGCATCAATATGTGAGAAAAACTTACACATTCAAAGTTATCAGTCATTTGTATACAATAGATTCAGGGGTCACCAATTAGTTTCGCTCGGGGTCCGTTTTAAGAAATGAAATGACCATAGCGGTCCGCACATTTTATAGAAAAAAATATTTATTAAACTAATGTAATTACCGAAATAACAAAGGTATTTTTTTTACATACTTATCAATGAGAATAATTAATTTTTTTGTTGCGGACTATCAGTCTGAAGTTTGGAGTAAAATTGGTGCAAGCTATTGAATAAGTTTGGGGTAACGCAGACGCTCTCTTGGGCACCCTGCCGCATGGGAGCGACTTGGACGCGGTGTTCTACCTGTGACTGGTAGAGGCCACTCACAGCTGGAATACCGCTTCCAAGTAGGTACTTTTTTAGAATTTAATTTTTTAAGTATTTTATTTTATAATTTTTTTGTTTGTTTATGTAAATATGTTATTAGTTTGTTGTAAATAAACCTAATAGTTAAAAAGCTATTGACATTAAATCCTGGAGATGTTCATCAGTAAGTCGAGATCGATCGCGATTCGCAATCCGCGAACTCTTTCTCGCTTGTTAGATCGTCCGTTACTTCGCCCGGCCGTTTTCGAATTGATGTCAACAAAGATAATGCGGGGGAATACATTTTTATTAAGTTATGTACTCTGTAGTGCAAGTTGCTGTGTTCTCGCGGTCCGCACAAAATGGGTCGGCGCGGTCCAGATGCGGACCGCGGTACGCCATTTGGCGACCCCTGCAATAGATCATCAGCAAAGACGTATTGGACAATTGGAAACCATTGAACATTTGGAAAATTCTACAAAGTTGAAGGTAACTATTTAATAATACTTTGTTACATAGACGCACAGACTACTTACCCCATAGACCTGTACCAGGAGGGCGCCCGTCTGCCCGCACATGAGCGCAACATTGCCTAGCGACACGTGTAACCTAGAGATATTATCGACATGGACGCATCTCTTAGTTATTATTATATTAGTATATAATAGATATAATCTACATATTTAAATATCGTAAATTGTGTTACCTATCTAACGTAGATATTACTATTTGTTATATTTACTTACTATGACATTCTACCTCTTTCTGATATATTTTTATAATATTCTCTGCAGTTGGTTGTCTGGAAGAAATCGCTTTTAGCGATAAGACCGCCAAAATTGTATGTGCTTCTCAATAATGTAATTAATACTGTATTATGGTGCAATAAAGTGTAATTTATCTTATCTCATCTTAAAAGTACCGATTTCATGTCTATAGGGTAAGTGGTCTGTGCATAGACGTTTGTGTGTTCCAAAAAAGTTCCTTAAGAGCCTTCCATGAGCCAAGTAGCGCCGCCAATCTTGAAAAAATAATATCTTCCAATTTAATCAATTTTATTAAAAAAGCTATTTACAAAATGTTTATTAGGATGAATACTATTTTTCAATATACAATAGATGGCATAATTACGACAAGCTAAGTTGTAGTTCACAAATGTGCCAAAAACGGCCGTTTTTCGCAATTATGCGAACTACAACTTACCGAAATTGAATCACGTTATAAATAAGCATTTAAAAATTTATCGTAATAAACATTTTGTAAAATTAAATAGCTTTATTAATAAAATTGATATTATAAATGGATGGAAGAGGAGGGGGGAGACCTTTGCCCAGCAGTGGGACAATATATAGGTTAACAAAAAAAATTGATTATATTGGAAGATATTATTTTTTTAAGATTGGCGGCGCTAGTTGGCTCATGGAAGGCTCTTAAACCTCACGTGATTATTAATTGACATCATCCTATAAAATTATTCTAGAAAAACTTCCGACCCGTAACTTGTACGGTGGAGGTGGAACACAGAGAAATGTGTACATGAGAGTTTTTAAGGTTGAGTTTTTCTCAAAAACTACTTGATCTATTGCAAAAATTCCTTCACTGTTTGATAAATAAAAGTGAAATTTATGTAACTGTAGAAAAATTATTAAATTCAGACCAGTAGTTTTTGAGAAAATCTCAACCTTATTGAGGCCCCCTGTATACTTATCTCTGTCTTCGACAGTACAATGTAATAATACAGTTAAGTTACGTAGCTATTACAGATATGGGTATAAGATAAGACCATGTTACTTAGTTATTATTAAGTTATTAGTTAATAATGTAGAGGTAGGCACGGAAAATAATGTAGGTATTAACTACTTATCTGTAACCTATGTTCGAAGGCAATAAAATTACTAATAACAAAATACAAACAATATGTATGACCTCTATGGGTCAATGACTACTTACTAGGCCAGTCATTAAAGGAGTTGACCCTAGCAGTAACTCATCTATCTATGAAATTTGGCACAGTGATAGAGTACCATATGTAGATTGAAATTGACATAGTATCCAATAATTTGTAGAAACGGAAGTTAGGTATTTTCAAGGTCAAACTTAAATTACGTGGTATCAATTACAGGAAAATTGCTCTATCCAAAATTCTTTTTTTACAAGTTCTAGTTACCTATAGGCATGTGTTGACAGAATATCCAACCATATTTCCATATGGAAATATATATATTTTAATAAAATGTGTTTTTTTGCCGTAATTTCCAAGGGATAATTACTCACTCCAATTTCTATTTAATTATGTATTTAAAATATTACTTTCGAAAGTAGTTATGAATTTCCAATAAAAAATCCAGACCAAAAAGCGTTATCCAGAAATTGACGAAAAATGGGGGTTTCCAAAAATGCTCAGCCCGATTTTTCTTGTCATTATGAACAGACTATCTTATTAAAACTGCTTTTCAAGTTTTCCAATAAAAAATGCAGGCGAAGCACAAAATATCAAATAGAGTTGTATTCAAATATTTCTAATCAACGCGGCGGTGCATGCGCCACTGCGCGCGGATCGCTACTACGGCCGATTAACAACCTTATTCCTATTACACGTACAGAACAGCGGGAACGCGGACGAGAAATTGGACGGAGCGGAGGAGATATTTGGAGATGGGATTCTGTTGTCTACTCATATACAAATAAGGTTAATTGTAGATTAACTCTTTACTAAAGTCCAGTAAAGATCCATGCGGACAAGCGTTTTCTAGAAATCGACGAAAAATTAAAGTTGAGAAAAATGATAAGTACGATTTTTCTTATCATTATGAACATACTTACGATCTTAGTCGAACTGTTCTTCAAAGTCAAAGAATTTATAATAAACCTTATTCCTATACAAGTAGAAAATATCTATCGCATCGGTAACGTGGGCTGGAAGTTGAACAAATATTTTGGAGATAGGATTCTGTACTCTACCTACAGTTATACGAATAAGGTTTATTTTAGGTTAACTCGTTACCGAGTGGTGAAAGCTCGACCGACCTACGCCAACATGCACAAAACCATTCTAATCTAGCCCGTATCATCGGCGCATAAGTACGACAACATTTCAAGGTTAGTACGGACATAGCAAAACAAATGGTAACACTTGCAGTACGATTTCAACTCTTACGACGCAGATAATAAGAACGGTTCAAAGTGTTACACTTGATCTGATTTTGGAATGTTTTAAGTAAGCTCGACCGACACAACAGTACCTACGCCAACATACACAAAACCATTGTAATCTAGCCCGTATCATCGGCGCATAAGCGCAACATGTCAAGTCAAGGTTAGTACGGACAAAAGCAGATCAATAGTAACACTTTCAGTACGATTTCAACTCTAACGACGCAGCTAGATATATAGATTGGAGCGGCCCAAAGTGTTACAACTTGATGTGTTTTTATGTGTACTTACTAGGTACCTACTACGTGGAATGTTTAAGTAAGCTCGACCGAGACGATAGTACCTACGCCAACAAACACAAAACGTAATCTAGCCCGTATCATCAACGCATAAGTACGACAACATATGTCAAGGTTAGTACGGACAATGGCAAAACACTTTTTTTTCGCCGTGGGATCTCGTTTGGTGTGCGTGTATCAAATTATTTCTTAAAATTATAATTACCTGTTATATAAAACCCTACTGTATTGTGATATTATTAGAATCAAAATAGATTATCAGTCAATAAGTGATTCAGCGGAACGGTGCGCCGTGCTACATGCGATCGGACCCCCCTCACCCCCTCGAGTAACAAAGACAGCTTGTTATTTTTCAACTCGCTCGCACATCGACTACGGGTATATTTGCGTGCGGCATAGGTCTTATTACTTACGTCATACTGACGACTACAGCTAAGCAAATTTAAATTCTACACTTGTACGATGAGCGTGAGATATTCACCTACTAATAATATGTAATCGCAACTGCAACCACAAAAATCTACAAGTGAGGGTGATCTGCCTAATATACTAACCAAATTCCAAACACAATTATTTTTTCAATTCGACGAATTGATAACCTCCTCCTTTTTTTGGAAGTCGGTTAAAAATACAAAATAAAACACGAAACAAAATACAAAACAAAAAATAAATAAAAAAAACAAAAAAATATATATTTAGCTAAGGATCGAACCCGGAACCGCGTGCACGGGAGGCGACCGCTCCAGCCACTAGACCGATTCGTTCGCTGTTTAGCCCGGCGAAATTACCAAGCATATCTATGCACCAGCGTGAGACATGAACGGACCGCTCCGTCTAGATTTCGACAAAATTGCAAGTAATCTAGTACAGACAGATTCCCAGCTCTCCTAATACACCTACTTCGGTATAAATGAGTTCAGAGTTTATGCTCAAATAAAATTCAAAGATTACAACAAAATGTTTGATAAAATACTAACCAAATTCGAAACACAATTAAAATAAAATACAAAATAAAACACGAAACAAAACAAAAAAACATATATATTTAGCTAAGAATCGAACCCGGAACCGCGTGCACGGGAGGCGACCGCTCCAGCCACTCGACCAATACGCCCGCTGTTTGGCGTGGCGAAATTATCAAACACTATCTCATGCACCAGCGTGAGACATGAACGCGACTAGATTTCGACAAAATTGCAAATAATCTAGTACAGATTCACAACAGGGGCGTTTCTTAAAGCTGGAAGTAACATAAAAAAACACTAAGCGCCCAATTAAGTTAAAGACACTCTAAAGGAATCTCTGGGTTAGTTTATCCTAGACCCCGTGTCGCGAAGAAAACACACACTATATACTCAACTTATACAAGGCAATACGCATATTACATTTACTGCGTTCGTATGTTTCGAAACGATGACGATAATAATAATTAAATTGCGATGTTTAGATCAACCTCCTACATACATACATACATACGTATAGTACGGACAACAGCAGATCAATGGTAATACTCGCTCGCATTCGCACGATTTCAACTCTTACGACGCAGATAATAAGAACGGTACTTAGTCCAAAGTGTTGATCTTCTGTTAGCTGTACCTATTAACCTACTTGAAGAAACTCGCCCGCCGCTCGACCGGTTTTCGACGCCCCTCGCCCGCCTCGGGCCCCGCGCTGGCCTGCGCTTGATAGGTATTTCGAAATAATGGTGTTCCGCCTGGATATTTTGTTGGATTCTTTTGAAATCAGGTTATTTGTGGGTATCTCATTACAATTGTAAAAAATATCTGATAGAGTAATTTTCCAGAGATAGTTAAAAGACAAATTCTGTATAATGAATTGTTTCATTTGGATTTTTTTGTTGGATTTTCGTACTTATACTAGAAATAATAATTTGAAGGCATATTAAAAACAGAAACCCGGCGGAGCAATTATCCTATGGAAACTACGGCCAAAAAAGACATTTTATTAAAATACCTACACTTTCGAATTAAAAAGTAGTTTTACTTATGAATGTACAGAAGCACACTAATAAAATACAATTTATAGAAAAAGAATTATGACCATAACATTGTTCCAGAAAAAGATACGGTATAATGTTGAATTTCAATTAAAATAAGTAATTTCCGCCTCGAAATATTATTGGATTCTCTGACAATTGTTCTTATAAATATGCTATTAAGTATACAAAAAAGTTTCATCGATAGAGGAGTTATTGTTGGGGTCTCCATACAAACGCTCGCCAGAATGACTGGCCTATACCTGCGGGGCTAGCACGCTCAAGCGTTAATTTTAGGTTTAAACGAAGTAAGTAGGTACGGTCGAAGACAAATAAAGGTGTACAGGAAAGTTTATAAGGTTGAGATTATCTCAAAAACTACTTGACCGATTGTAAAAATTCTTTCACTGTAAATAGATAAAAGTTAAAACTATGTAACTGTAAAATAATTATAAACATCGGTCCAGTAGTTCTTGAGAAAATATTAACCTTATTGAGACACTGTCCACTTCACTGTCTTCGACTGTACCTACATAAACCTTTTAAAACCAAAGAAAAAATATTCTTTTTTGGAAATTCAGTATACTTTAGATAGAGCCGTTTTTTTCGCCGCGAAGCTGTCAAACCAAATGTCAAGCGCCTTGTGCCGATCGGTACGGCTGGCGCGTGCTAGGGGAGCTAATCCTAGCACTCTCCTACTCGGATACTAGGAGATCATTTGAAAGATTCTTAGTTTATAAAACTTATAGTGAATATTATGATTCATACATATTTACGATAATAGCTGATAGTGATAGGTATACAAATACATCATCACTACCATCTGGATTTAAAATCTAGTATATAGATATTTTCGGCATATGTACACTCGAGAACAGAGTAAAGTATTTCGCAGTCGTCATCGAGCGAACCTTGGCAACTCACGGTTAGTTAAGATGGGATCCCACGGCCTGATTTCTTACAGGCCATGGGAACCGTCGCATCCGATGAGGCCTGCGGTGGCCTGTTGCCCGTCCTGTAAGCTCAAAGGCGCGGGGCGCGGCGCGACGATGCCGTTGCGGCCTGTGTGTGACGCGATTTGGCCTGTGATTAAGCAGGCCGCCGTGGGACTCCAGCGTGCTACCACGCGCAACGTTAGCGATCGGCGCAACGCGCCGCGGATCTGTCAAACTAATGTCAAACGTCTTGTAATGGGCGCTCTACACTCGAGCCGCGAAACCGGAACCGCGAATCCATCCACACTCGCATTTCGCGGCTTTCGGGAGTTTTTGCGCCGTATAGAGCCCGCATAATAATCAGTTTGACAACTCCGCGGCTTTACGCCGATCGCTAACGCTCGATGGCGCGTGCTATAAGGGCTGGGCCACTCCGTGAATCGATGCACATGTTAAGGCGCTATATATGCTTGTCAAAAGCAAGAGTGAGACAGATTTATTTAAACCGGATCTCGTCTTTATAATACCCTAAATTTTGATATATATTTTGTAAGAATAACTATTTCAGTTTAGACATATTTTTTTATTTTAAAAGACATGCGGTATGTTTGAGATTTTTTTCTCTCGAGCGAAGTTTGTCCAATCGGTAAAAAGTGTGTTCTAAACAGATACCATAAGAATGGTATATAATTTTTTCAGACGTTTAATTTTGCAATAGACTGGATTGAAAATCGATCACGCGGCCTTAACTTGCACGTTAAGCTGATCACGTTGCCGTTGTTCGGCAGCAATCGTGAACAAATCTGACAATAGGTTTAGTCACTAAACCACATTAAAAGAAGTCAATAAGTTTTTGAGAACTTTTCTCTGTGTTCAACTGTACTTGTAGCACTCAACAATAAACTTATGAAGTGTTGTGTTATGCTCTTGATTTATTTGTTACATTTACGTCATGCTCGGCGAAACTAAATATATTCGGTCTTAGCTTAGACAAGGATTTTATACAAGGTTTTGTATGAAGTTTGAGCCAAATAGAAAATATACTTTTCCTAGCAAACCATTACCTATGTTGGCATTTAAGGCTGGAAGAAAATAGGCTAGGTTTTTGATGCATTTATGTGGCTGTTTTTAGGTGGTTTTTTTTATTTGGATTTAGGAATATAATTTTAGAATTAAAAGACCGTCGAAATCGGTCGAAACTGTCGGTCTACACCACAGACCACGTACCCCATAGACCTGTAACAGGAGGGCGCCCGTTTCTGCCTGCACATGAGCGCAAAATTGCTTCGCGACACGCGTAACCTTGAGATATCGACACGGGTTTAATATGGCGCCCCTGCCCCCCGCTTCGTCTAATAGCGCCTATCGCTTGACAGAATATTTCGCTTGCAAGTTTGTACCGATTTCATGTCTATGGGGTAAGTGGTCTGTGGTCTACACAATAGAAGTGACTGATATCCGTTTATATATAATAATTATTAGGAATATAATAATTTCCTAACTTATTAATGCCCCTAATTATTTTTGACTGTTACTTGTTTAATCATTATGATAATTTTAATTGACTGCAATTTATTATTGGGAAGTCCTGATAAAATTGTAATGGTTATCTTATATTATAGTTTATAATAAATAGTACACACTGATGAAATTAGGTATATTCTCTCGATCCCGGAAAAGCCAGGCTGGAAGAAATATCTTTATTAGAGATAAGCTCGACCAATGTACATCCATTATCATGTAATAATTTTGTGTGCAATAAAGTATTAAAATCAAAGTTAATGACGGTGCATTATTTAATGTCTAATGATGGCCCCTGTATGTTTTTCTCCTATAACATCTAAAATTAGTGTTACAAAGTCACCTACTCAACTTTACAAGGATATTTAACTCATGTTGTCTAGCCAAGGAATAGGTAAATTACCTAGATATGTAGGTATACAGTTTAGTCAAGAAACTAACAGGAAGAAAGTCAAAAGTCAAAGTCAAATTTCTTTATTGCAAGTAAGCATGTTGAGTACGTATTTGCACATCAATATATTTTTTGAATTTACATTTACACCACTTTGGAAGGAAAAGGTGCCAACACCGAGACAAATATATGTTTTCCACATGAAATTCATAATTCATACTCCACTATTGAATAGTGGTGTGGGAAATATGATGGAATAATCACTATCATTTGATGAATCATAAGCAGGAGGGAAATAGTAAAAAAGTTAGTATGATATGTATGTGACTCACTGGCTAGGAAGCGAATGAGTCTACTGGCGTCGGCCTATCCGGAACCAGAAGACTACAGGCTCCTTCCCATGAGGTGCATAGCGGAACTATTGAGTTATATCTTTAGGGAGGAAGGAGTATAAAGGAAAGGGAGAGCATAAAAGATCCCAATGGGTTGAAGTGCCGCCACACTGGCACCCAATCAGGATAAGATAAGGGACTTCTATGCATTGGACCCATGTCCCCGTGCAAGCCTTTCAAAGGACCAGTTTTTTTTTAAACCCGTTAAACCTTGAAAGATATTAAGATACATAATAATAAAGTGATGCAATTTTAATTATAACTTTAGCAGCATTTCAGATCCATGTATTTAATCTCAGTTTAAAAACACGCAAGCAAGATTTACTAGTTACATTTACTACTTAAAAAAAAATAAAGAATTATAATTTCATACCTGGAACCTAGTAGCAGACGGCTGGTCTCTGAACCGTGACGGCTTCTCCATGTCTCGGAAACTGCTTTTCGTCATCTGACTCTTCGAAGGCTGCACGATGGCGCCGCCGTTGGTCACCAGCTCCGACAGCAGCCTGTCCCTCTCACCCGCATCCCTTGTCTTGATATGCAGTCCTCCTTCCGCATCCTCGCTCCTCACGGGAATATCGCACGTATACTGAATATTTCCGTTAGTAGCCGCCATAGATTTAGCCGAACTTATCTTCCTAAAACGACCGATTATTACATCTTCTTCGTCATTCGGAACGTTTAATTTATCAGCAGTCTTACTACTATGAGCCTCGGTCTTCACCGGACTAAGTTCTATATCTTTCTCAGAAGAACCCATGCTTATTTGATTTAAACTTTGTAAGTAGCAGATAACTGGTACAGTTAACAGTGTATTAACTTTACAGTTATAATAATACGCTCATGATTTTTTGTTGCGTTTATCGCACAGGAAATGGTTAGAATATCAATGGATTTTCGACATGGTCCGGTTTTTTTGAAAACACCAGCGAGTGACTATAATAACGAGAGTTTGTGATGAAAAGTAATATTTGAGTTTATATTTATCAGTCACAGCAGGATTTTTAGCGAAATACAAAAGTTTTATGTGAAGATAACGCGAAAACTATTCAAAGCACGCGGTAAAACAACGGAAAGAACACAAAACACATCCATCGACGTCGACAAATCGTTTGACAACTGTCAATGAACGACGAACAGAAATGTGGTTGGACAAAAACAAAAAGGAACGAATGACGAATGAAATGATGAATAAAATATAAATATCTTGATTAATCGTGAGGTGTAAAGAGACCTTTTACATTTTCACCTCTGGTAACATTCTTACTTTGACAATAGACATTTTTTTTATTTTTCCCCTCCCTCTCCCTCCTCCCTACGTCTCCCGCTCCCCCGTAGTTGCCGCACGCAGATATTTTTCAATATTCTGCTTTTTCTCGTCGGAACGGTTTTTCACACATATTACTGGCATTATTAATTACTGGTGGCCTTACTAGACATTGTTTATAATTAGAGAAATAATACAACTGTGCCTTATTTAGCAGACTCGGTTCAGTGAATGTGAAGGTCGACTGACAATGGATTCCCCGTTCAAATATGCTAAATTAGTTTTGGACGAGCCTCGCGCTATTTATTATGCCGGTCAGCTTCTGTCTGGGAATATCGAGTGTGAACTTACGCAGCCGCTGAATCTCACAGGTATTTTTCTTACAGTAGTCTATTTATGTCCTAATTTAACCCTGGTTTCTCTTCCCTATGTATGCGTATATTGAGGAAGTTTGGTCTATAATTCACCACGCCCAAAGCAAAACATAGGCCATAGCGTGCCCAGATATTTTTTATATAGGTAATTAACAAGCATTTATAATTATTATTATTTAATTATGGCCAGGCAACTCATCGCTGATATGTCCACTTCACAGTGTTTGTAAAGTCTATCACTTAGTGGTATTATTCTTGTTAATGGTTTTAAAATAACTATCCAATATGTTTTTGAATGCATTAACTGAGATGGCAGAGATAACGTTGTCTGGAAGTGAGTTCCAGGCCTGAACAACTCAGTTGCTCAGGAAGTGATGAGCAACATTGGTGCTGAAGGTAGTGCAGTCTAATTTCATATAGTATCCTCGCAACATATAAAATAGAATTTTCGTTATTTTTAATTTTTTACGCAGTTAGATATTTGTAGTGACTTTGCTTAAGCTGTTTTACTTCAATATCTGCAACCCATCATTTATAGTAGCTCAAGTTTTAATCCTACAAGTTACATTCCAGGAATAACAGTATCATTCCTCGGGGAAGCGACCACGGAATGGACGGAAACCGACACCGAGGAATACAACGGAGTGCAGCGACAGAAAGTGACCACTTACAAAGGCCGGGAGGAGTACTTCAACTATACACAATGTGTGTATGGAGGAGGATGTTAGTATACTCTGTTTTTCGTTTTCCTTGGAATGAGTCAGAGCCTGGCAGTTTGGTGGTGGTGTAACCGCATGAGTGATGATTGTGATTTGTTATTTTAAAAATCAGTTTACTTATCTTGGGAATAAATTGAGATTCGGAAGTCACTGAAACAATAGATCACACAGTTAATTAATTTATAACTTTTTGTTAATTATTTCTATCTTATATTTATTTATAAGATAAAGATAAATATTCTTTATTACACAAAAGAAATATGCTAATTCAGTTAGTATCACAATTGGCGGTCTTATCGCTCAAAGCGATCTTTTACAGACAAACTTTGGGTAGATAATTCAGCGAATGAATAGGTAGCTTGTTGAGCAATAATTAAATACCTATCATTACCTAACTGGTACTTAAATACATAGAAGTAACAATTGACATACCACTTATACAATAATGTAGTTAGAATGTAATTATTTATCTATGTATCTTATATCTCTTTTAATGTATAATTACTTTATGTTTGTAATCTCTGCATGCATGCTGTCATAAATGTTGTGTCCTCCTATAAAAGACATACATCAGCACCAGCCATCTGTATGTTATTAAATGTATAATGTAAGTGTTGTTGTTTATATACATAAATACAGTACTTATTTCAATAAACATTCCCGAAATTTCAGAGTCCTAATGAGAAGTAGCCCTAATGAGAAGTAGCCCTAATGAGAAGTAGCCCTAATGAGAAGTAGCCCTAATGAGAAGTAACCCTAATGCGAAGTAACCCTAATGAGAAGTAGCCAAAATGAGAAGTGCCCATAATGAGAATTAGTAGTCCATTAGCGAGTCGGTTGCCATAATGAGAATTAGCCATAATGCGCCTAAACCACGTAAATAAATAAATAAAACTTGAGTACCTATCATATCAGATACATATTCTGTTTCCCTAAATAAATGATAAGACAATAAAGTTAATAGGGCCTAATTTGTTGCAAACCACCTCTAGTATCACCCCTTTCAAGGCATGTATCGAATTTTGATGAAGGGGGACTGGAAGCCTCGTGGATGATAAATGAAAAAAGGTTGTTCAAAGTATTAATAGCGTCGCTTGCTTTATTGGAAGGCCCACAGATAAAAGAAAACACAGCTTTAAAAAAAAGAACAATATTTGTTGCGTTCCGTTTCACAACTGACAATGCCAGATTCTGCCCCACCATTAACCGCAAGTTATACAAGATAACGAATAAATGTAAAAATATCTCCGTTTTTTATTAAAATTATTGGTTTAAAATAAAGTTTTGTACAAGTTGCGATTCGAAAAAAAACAGCTTAATTAAGAATTCAGAAAATAGTAAGAAATCGAAGCGATTCATTCATTGTTTTTGTTATTCTTCTATAGGAATTGCGAGAGTAGTAGGAAATGATACTGATTATGATTATGCAATATGAAACCTGTAATAAGTCCTCAACAAAATGATAGGTACATCTTAAATGGTCATGTAGTTTTGTAGGTGGCGCAAAGCTCCATTGAAATGTAGCAATGTCTTTTCCAATCATCCTGTATAATAAACGCGATAAAATAATGCAATGAGAATCGAATGAGTAATTGATCTGTCAACCACAGAATCGATATTTTGATTATACAGTGGATTCTGCTCGTCGCTGTGTTGGGTGACACACGTGGTCGGAATTTTTTTCGCGGAAAATCCTAGTTTTCCTGCAGTGTTCTGAGTTATTTGTGTTATTTGTGCTTATATACGGTGGTGGTAGTGTATAAGGTGTGTAGAAGAGTCGGCGACCAGCTCCATTAGCAATGATGGAGCTGGACGACGGCGACCCCCCGGATGGGGGCGGCGGCGGCGACGCCGCGACGCAACAACTGGCGGCTTCGGCCGCAGCAAATCTGTCCCTTCCTTTGTCGCAGGAGCATGACACAATTAGACTAGGACAAAAACGTCCGGCCGAACACCAAACTGTATCTTCCTCTAAAAAATCGGCATCGCCCGCATCATCGGTACAGGACACATACACAGCCCCAGGGTTTGAAAAAGACGATAAATTGACGTATTTAGATACAGACAAGGCACCATACCTTGTCCACATCTCGCGGAGGGAATCCCCTTCATCAACTGAACCACTAAGAACTCTTAAATTGGCTCAACTTTTGAATAAAAACAAGATTCCGAACATCGTTGTGGGCGGTATAAAGTCTGCAGGTAGGGGCAGAATAGCTGTGGAATTTAAGACGGCGAAAGATGCCAATTTCTTCATGGACCATCCGGTTCTTGACCAAAACATGCTCAGTTCAAGCATCCCAAAATATCACATCACACGCATGGGTGTCGTTAGGCAGATTCCTACAGATTGGTCCATGGAAGAACTGGTATCTTCCATCGAATCACCTATAGAAAATGTGACAGCCATTAAAGCAAGGCGATTAAACAGAAAAATAGTTAAAGATGGAAAAAGTGAGTGGTTCCCGTCAACAACAGTAGTACTTACATTCCAGGGTCAGATTTTGCCATCATATGTCTACTGCTTTAATACTTCTATCCCGGTCACTACTTACCAATTACCAACCATCCAGTGTCACAAGTGCTGTAGATTCGGTCACATCTCGTCCCAATGCAGATCAAAGCCACGTTGCTTCCGCTGTGCCCAGAATCACACAGGAGATGTCTGTAAAGTTAGTGATGAAAACTCGACTTGCTTGCTGTGTTCCGGCAGCCACCCTGCGACTAGTGTCAAATGTCCAGAGCTGGCGAGACAAAAATCAATTAAATTGGTCATGTCTGAAGAAAACATTAGTTACACTGAAGCCTCCCGTCGCTTCCGAACAGTTAGAAGGTCATTTGCCGATGCCACGGCCATGCCAAGCACTCAATCTACTCAGCTCCCCCCGTCATCATCAACCCTCAACATGCCCCCAACATCACATTCTTACCGGAAGACGGTTACTATTAATCGTCGCCCCAGACCCGTCTCTGGAATTTCGTTTGATCAACATGCACATAATGAAATTACTCAAACCCCAACCAATTCTCTACCTAATGGGTGTGCCCTGCCAGGTAGAGATCCTGTGGTCATAGGAGATATATCCCCTAATGAAAACCTAATAGTGCTGCTATGCAACACTCTCATTAATATTCTTGGAAAATTCCAAGAATCACTACCGAACAATGTCGTAGCTTCACTACAACAACTACTCTCTTCTCTACCCATTGTTAATGAACCACTGCTTCATGCAATGGAATTGTAGAAATATCCGTCACAAGAAACACGAAATCGCTTACCTAATCAATAGATTCAACCCAGTTGTCTTTGCCGTCTCGGAGACATGGCTAAAACCTAGTTCCCGCTTTAGGGTTCCGGGATACTCATGTCTCCGAGATGACAGAGACGATGGCTATGCAGGCTGCGCTGTTCTCGTGAAGAGAACAGCGACTTTTTCCCTAATTCCCCTCCCGCTGCACAGTACTGAGCTCCACGTTGTAGCTGTCAAAGTCTTAGATGTTGTCTTCGTGTCTACATATATCCCACACCCAAATCAAGAGATCATTCTAGAATTGAATCGTATTCTTTCACCCATCACGGGCCCCTTCATTATTTTAGGGGATTTTAATTCTCACCACACCTTATGGGGATCTCATCGGTGTGATTCGGTTTCCTCATTCATTCTAGATTTACTAGATAACTTGGACCTATGTGTTTTAAATGATGGATCTCCTACACGAAGAGTTTCCCCTGCTCAAAACATTAGTGCTATTGATCTCTCTTTAGCCTCTCCGTCCTTAGTGCCAGACATATATTGGAGAATATTGCCTAATTCCTATGGTAGCGACCACTTGCCAATCCTATGCAAAATACACAGATCGACATCATTAATCAACAACAGCCCTCCTCCTCTAATGAAGTACAGATTGGCTCAAGCAGATTGGGAGAAATTCTCCTCCCTGGCGGACAATAAAATTCAACACCTACCCGCTGTCAACGATACCAACTTCATTGAACTTTACACACTGTTTGTAGATTCCTTATTGTGGGCAGCTGATCAGTCTATCCCACTAAAAAACACAGCAAGGAACAAAATCCCTTCTCCCCCATGGTGGGATGCTGATTGCACGGCCATTATCCGGCAACGTAAGGAAGCGGAAAAAACTTTCTTGATGGATCTTTCCAATATGAGCAATTACCTTAACTTCCAGAAAATATCAGCTCGCGCTAAGCGGTTACTTTCAAAAAAGAAATATCAAGGATGGCAAAACTTTTGCTCATCTCTCTCCCCACGAACTCCAGTATCTCTAGTGTGGAAAAAAATTAAATCTTTCCGGAGAGCTTGCTCAGACGACTATAATATCTCGTCTAATGACACTGATCGTTGGCTTCCAAGCTTTACTAATAAACTCTCGCCCCCATATGTCCCACCTGAGGACTGCTTCCCCTGCCTTCAGCCCCCTCCCCAGACCACTGACAGAATGAACGGCCCTTTCTCCATCGCGGAACTGTCCTGTGCTTTAGATAACTTAAAAGACTCTGCCCCTGGAATAGACGGGATTCCCTATTCCTTCATTACCAAATCCTCTACTGCAACCAAATCATTCCTTTTAAATTTAATCAACCAAATTCTCGCAAGTGGCATAATTCCAGAATCCTGGAAATCTCAGATCATAATTCCAATACTAAAACCTGGTAAGGACCCTAATGACTCAAACTCATATAGACCCATTGCTCTAACTGCAATTCCAGCTAAAATAATGGAACATTTAATTAAGAACCGACTCGAATGGATCCTAGAAAATAGAGGCACTTTTTCTCACTCACAATTTGGTTTCAGGAGAGGCATGGGTACCATGGACAGCTTAAGCATATTTACATCAGACGTACGGTTGGCATTCTCTCAGGGAGAACAGCTTATAGCTGTTTTCCTTGACATTTCGTCAGCATATGATAACGTTCAGCTTCCCCTACTCAGGCAGAAAATGCTCAATCTGAGTATTCCGGCGAGACTGGTTAATGTTATATGTAATCTTTTCATGGCCCGTTCTATTTCAGTCAGAGCCCAGGGCTCATTGCTTCCACCTAGCCTAATATGGAAAGGCTTGCCTCAGGGATCGGTTCTAAGCCCCCTTTTATACAATCTTTATACATACGATTTGGACAGATCAGTTAATTGCTTCTGTAACATCCTTCAATATGCTGATGATATTGCACTTTATGCCCACTCTAAATCCTTATCAGATTGTTCCAATCGACTAAACTCCGCTCTTTATTATTTAAGTGTATGGCTCCAGGATCATGGCTTGTCTCTTTCTGTACCCAAATGTACTGCAGTGGTATTCTCTCGTAGACGGTCTATTCCCTCAATTGATATCTCTGTTAATGACCAGCCCATCTTGATCCAGGATAGGTCTAAGTTCCTTGGAGTAATCTTAGATTCAAAACTATCGGGAGTCCACCATCTAAATCACATTATTAACAAGTGCGAAAAAAGTACGAACGTCATGCGCGCCCTATCCGGAGTCCGTTGGGGGGCCCATCCTTATAGCCAGAAACTGCTTTATAACGCTATCATTAGGAGTCATTTTGATTATGGATGTTATATACTAGAACCTTGCAATAAAACAGCTCTATGTAAGCTAGACAGAATTCAGGCTAAATGCCTGCGCATTATTACAGGCGCTATGAAATCTTCTCCCATTAAAGCCCTCCAGGTGGAGTGCTTGGAAGCCCCACTATGTCTAAGGAGACAATTTCTCTCTGACAGGTTTTTCTATAACATTGCTCAATATTCATCTCACCCCCTTATAAATAAACTCCACAACCTATCACAGCTAGCCACCACTTCCAGCTATTGGACCCATAAAGATCTACCCCGCCTACTTCTTAGCTTTAACGAGTTCACAAACCTGTCAGTCAATATATTTCAATATAGTAAAAATCCCCTTTTCGAAATTGACTTTGAGTGTCTCATTCATCAGCCGAAAGTGATCCTTAATCTTGGCATTGAGAAAAATTCGCCTGCTGCAGATAAAATCTTTAATTCTCTTATAAATAAGCATTGGCGTGATTGGCTTCACATCTTCACTGATGCTTCCAAACTCTCAGATGAGGGAAATGTTGGAGCCGCTGTTTGGATCCCTAAATATAACATCATATTGAACCAAAAATGCCCCCCTCAGGCCTCTGTCTTTACTGGAGAAGCGATAGCCCTTCTGGAAGCCCTTCTATATGTTAAATCCCATCAACTAAACAAATCCATAATTTTTTCAGACTCATTGAGCTGCCTACAAGACATAGTCAAACTCCCATTCCACTCGAGAGATAATTTCCCCATCACTCTCCAAATTAAGAAATGCCTTTATAGCTGTGAGTATTTGGGAATTGAAGTCATTTTAGCCTGGATCCCAGGTCACAGCGGAATCAAAGGAAACGAGTCTGTAGACTCGTGCGCGAAAGAAGCTGTCCAAATAGGCTGCGAAACATACTTTAAATGCTTCACCCGTGACCTACGAGCTCTGGCCAAACCTCAGTTGGAAAAGAAATGGAATGATCAGTGGCAAATCTCCAGACAAATTACCGGAAAACACTATGGCGACATTCAACCCATCATCCCTACAAGACCTTGGTTTTTTAAGCACCGAGATTTCGACAAACTGACCACATCTGTCATTATCAGACTTCGACTTGGTCACTGCTGCTCCCCTGTATTCCTGGCTAAATTAAGAATTCGGGATCATTCCCTCTGCGAATGTGGACTAGAGGACGGAACCCTAGATCATCTGCTGTTAAATTGTCCTAGACTAATTGTGCCTATACATGACATGCTCCCTGCTGATTTTTCTCGTCCTATTAATGTTAAACATCTCCTCACATTGGTATTTTCTCCACATGTTAATATACTCGCTAAATTCATAAAAACCAATAATATTAAACTGTAAATCTTTAAGTGTTCGTCCATACTACTGCTTCTGTGATGTCTATCTACGTTATATGATATGCATTGTTTTGTTGTGTGTTTAAAAAAAAAAAAAAAAAGGGTCCCTCTACTGTGTTTGGGTATATTTATTAATATTTTGTGTTGTCCCCCAGCAATGTTCTGATCAGTACACTCAGAGAGTCCATCGCCTAATAGCTACCGGTCAAATTCTTACTAATACTCAGTGTCTCTCTCAACCAGGACATTGGCGGAATCACCGAAGCCTCGGTGGAGCCAAAATACCCAAATTGGAATTGGAATTGGATTATACAGTGTTGAATCGTTGGGTAATTAAACTGGTTCGACTTGGCGGATTCTACCCTATTATTACTCTGATAAAAAAAATTATAACCTATCCTATGTCACTGTCACTCCTACAATCAAGACGAATCTAACAAGACCTCATCCATCAAGCCGTTTAGGCTGTAGGGTGTGTCAAAGAATAGACATGCATACATACACTCGAAATACCCTTCTTCTTGCAGTCGAGTAATCGAAAAACATAACTAGCTACCACTGTTTTTTTTATTGCATCTCCAGACGTAACGCAGCTCCCAGCAGGCAGTCACACCATCGCGTTCCAGTACCCGCTCCCCCATACCGTCCCGTCGTCGTTCACGGGCGAGTGCGGACAGATCGCGTACTCGGTGGTCGCGTGCGTGGATTACCCGGACCCTAGGATGGAGAGGGACGTCCTCACTAAACAGTTTGAGGTCGTCGCGCCGTTGGAATTGAATAACGAGGAAGGGAAGGTATTAACGGCCAGAAAGTCGAATCCTAAACCTATACGCAACTGTCACTATCGTTCATATTCTATATTGCGTAAGAGCCGGACGCCTAGCTTAGCGGCGACTGATATTAGCTGACTTCGATACATAAGTTCACTAATGTTGTTAGACATATACCTTTTTTTTTCGGGGGGCAATATTATGATAACTCCTCGCCACCCCGTGGTTATGTCGGACTCTTACCGACTAAAAACCCCTCGGTGTTCCGTCTCGCCGCCCTATGGCGGAGTCACGGGGAGACTTGCGAATTACTTCCGCGACTCCGCCGGCGTGTGTCCGAGGGGACCCTTCTCGGGGGTCTTTGACCCCATCCGACTGTGCTGGAACACATGCACGCCGACCAACTCGAGGACCTGTTACCGAGTTGGACTGCCCCGTGTCGCCCGGAAGCCCTCATTATGGGGGGAGGTTACGGGCATACGCCAGCCTCCTCCGCCCGACTCTCCTGCGGCGGATTCGTTCGGACAATGTGTCAATCCAGGTCCTGACCTCGCCCAACGTTGCTTAACTTGTACGATCGTTTTCAACGTGTACTCGCAACTGGCCTACGAGCCCCTATTATTTTTTAATCTAGGTTTTTTCGAGGCTTTTGTCACTTGGTGACCATGCCAGCCTCATTGGAACTCAACAAATAGGCCTATCAGACCCCCCCACGACCAGGAAGGGGCTCCTTGGACGCAAAGGAGTATCTGACGAACCTATATATCTGCACCGCCTGTGTAGAGATTGGGTTGGATAAGATTACATTAATGCCTCCGTTTCTTAATTCCAACCCGGCCATGTACATGTCTCTGTTGGCTTTATTCCGGTCACACTCCAGCACAAAATGTAAAAGGTCCTCTGCTGTGTTACAAGTCCCTATTATTATTTTTTATCATTATTATCCAGCAAGATCTTTTTTTAATGCATTTCTATCCCATCCCATCCAGCAACCATCAGAGTTGGAACTCGAAGAGTTCTACAGCTGTTGCTGCAGTTTCAGCTCGGCCAACATCCGTGTCACGTTGCCGGTAACGGGATACTGCCCCGGACAAACGATTCCTATTACAATCCGTGCCAACAACGACACTAACAGCGAAGTCAAGACCATCGTCTTCCAGCTTGTCAAGGTCAGTGATGTTAGGTCAGGGCAATTGACAGGGTCTAATTTTTTTACCCCCCTTTATTAAATCTGTTTATGAAAATATAGGTAAAATTACACCCATATTTTTGATATTATTAAAATAACGTCGTTTTCATTATTTAAAAATTAAGTTAATATCGTGAAAATTAAAAAGGGCGCAAGTGAAGATCACATTACTGAAATAGTTCATCATCATCATCAGTCTATTTATATTGCCCCACTGCTCGGGCACAGACCTTCCCTTACATCGAGGGAGCTCGGGCCATAATCCACCACGCGGGCCCAGTGCGGGTTGGCGGATTTCACATGCCTTAGATTTTTTTTCTACGACATGCAGGTTTCATCACGATGTTTTCCTTCACCGTTTTTTTTGAGAGCACTCGGTAAATGTACGTAAGTTTTTCCGTCGAAAAAACCGAGGATAACTCATTGGTACATGGCTGCCCTAGCTGGGAATCGAACCTGGGACCTCCATATTGCAAGTCCATTGACCCAACCACTGAGCCACCGAGCTCTCTGAAATAGTTGTCGTTCCAAAATCGGTGTTCATTGCCATTTTTCTTGTGGACTCGCCAAATATGATTCTGACTACCTAGAAAGCACTGAAAAAGTGTTACAATCAAAAATACAATGTATCACTTGGCTGTATGGGTTAGAGTCCCTTTGCTTACTACGTCAGAGCCACAGTACTTCCGGAATGCCTAATTTTACAGAAAACTCGCGGAATTTTACTACGAAAAAATTCTACGTATTCAGAGAGACAAAATCTTGAAATGGTATTTTTCTTTTAGGATGTTAATAAATTTTAGACCTTCTCAATTTGGAGTTTTGAGTAAATTAAATAATTTGAAAATAGACCAATAGTTATTGAGAAAATCTACCCCTTACTGAGTCTTCCATATACCTTTCTCTGTTAGAGCGTACAAACCATGTGATATAATAAACCTAGAACAACATACTATCTCTCGTTTAATTCTACCGGATATTTTTACCGCCTTGAACGTTACAGAAAATTGGATTCCGAACCCTGCAGCCGCCTTCAGAGTACACTCCGCCCGACACTGTCCTGGCCACTGTTAAGACCGGCCCCATTCTGAGTGACACGCGGCGACAGCTCACGTGTGACCTCGTAGTGCCAGACATGATCGCTCCCAACTTGGACAACTGTGATATCATTGATATGGGCTTCGCGTTGAAGGTGAGATCTTTACTCTTTAGCCTTAGCACTTATTATTACGTCAAAAATTATGTAGTTACCTATTTAATTATTAAACATTAAGTTTTAAGAAATAATTTCAAAAAAAAAAAAAACTGACATATCGTTACATCAAAATCTACTTTGTTTAGGCTACAGGATGGCAGGAAGGAATGGACATACAATACATATAGACACCCTAAAAACATTATCCTCCTACTGGGGCAGTTGGGTAAAAACCCGACTGCATCATTACTATGATTTTATTTATAACAAATCAATAACATATTTACATAAACAAAACAAAAAAGATATAAAAAATTTAAAAATAAAATACTTAAAAAATTAAATTCTAAAAATGTTCCTACTTGGACGCGGTATTCCAGCTGTGACTGGCCTCTACCAGTTACTATGATTAAATTTTAAGCCTATGTCACTTCTACAATCAAGACGAATCTAACAACACCTCATATGTTAAAATCTATCAAGTGTGACTGCCGAAGAATTACGTGTTGCTATCCCTTTCACACTTTGTTGACTAAGGTTAAGATAGAAAGGGACAGGGGGCCTAAACGGTGACGTAACTTTAAATCACGTTTACGTTTAGAAACGCGCGTTTTGTTATCACCTACTTTAATAACCTCTGATCTAGTCTAGATAAAGGAACTTGATTATCATTTCCAGGTAACGGTAAAGATGTCCGGTTGTAAGGAAGACATTGAAGACGAATCCGAAATAATTCTAGGACTAGTGCCTATCCCGGGGACTCCTGGCTCAGACAACTACAGACATCCAATGGCAGCTAGTCTTCCAAATGCGCCAGTTCCCGTCCCACCTGTAAATGTGCCCTCAAATAATGGATATCCTAATTCACCTCCTCAATATCCTAATGCTCCAGGATATCCTAATGTTTCTCCATATCCTAGTCCGTCACCGTATCCATCAGAAATGATGCCTCTTAAAGCTATTCCTGACCAAACTGTAGGTTTTGCAATGCCTGTTCCCCAACCTACTAATACGCCGTATCCAGCTGGAAATTCTTATCCTGCTGGCAATTCACCTTATCCTACCGGCAATTCGCCTTATCCTACCGGCAATTCGCCTTATCCTACCGGCAATTCGCCTTATCCTCCCGGTAATTCGCCTTATCCTACCGGTAATTCCACTTATCCTGCCGGAACTTCACCTTATCCTACCGGCAATTCGACTTATCCTACTACTATGCCAAACTCAAGTCCGTTGCAAAATTACCCAGCGTCTGCACCGTCCGCGCCGCCACCAAGTTGATTTTGATTAATACCTTCAATTTGACTTCGAAACTTGTAACGTTTTATATTTTATGGTTATAAGAGCTTGTTGGCGCAAACTTCTGCCTTGAAATAATGTATACAAGGGCTATTATGCTTAAATGTTCTTTTCAGACATTAATAAAATGTCGTACAGATCACACTTTAAACTAACGGTAAGTGAAAGACCTTTTGGCTTTGTTGTAGTTTTTGAAATAACCTTAACCATACAGGAATTCTTGACGCCTTATATTTTAGCTGATAGTGCCGTGCCACATTTGCCATAAGCGCGCGATTTCCGTGCCAACTAGGCACGGGGTTGAGCATCTTGTAGTTGCATACAAGGTCACGGCATAAGCGGTTCGCATGCCTTACGTTACGTTGGCACGAAACTCGCGCGCAATTAATTAATATTAAACGAGAACACAACTATGTATTTTATGATGAAACTTGGTAGACTTGGTAGTCTCTCTTTTACGGAGTGCTTACAAATATTTATCTAATATACCTAAGTACCTACAGATATTATTAAATTGTATTGTATGTTAAAATTACTAAAAGCCAATGGGCACATTCGTATGGAGGGTGGTGCCTTTTTTTTTTCGCGCGGCCAGAATCAGTTTCATATCTACTGTGTAGGAGACCATACAAAAAGAGAAAAAAAGTTGTTCCCGGGGTTCTAACCGCAGTCCGGGCCGAGATAATAGAGTTTAACTTTTGCCAAAAGAGAGGAGAATGTCGCAACTGCCATCTACAATATACTCCCCCTTTGCGACAATTTATTGGTTTCCGGTCTTCAAAAGCGGAAATCCGGTGTACCATGTGCAATATACACCCCCCCCCCCTCCCCCCCCCCCCCATACCAAAAAGAAATTGTGTTTCCTATTATGCCTTAAGATGTCGCATCCGCCATGTTCAATACACTCCCCCTAGACTTGTTTTGCGGTCAACCAAAGCGGAAATCCGGTTCAACATGTACATTGAACAATATCCTCCCCCTCACCTAAAAATAAATTGAAATGTATTTTATTTCATAAGGCGTCGCATCTGCCATCTATAATACACTTCCCCTTTGATGTTAATTTATTTTTTCCTCCTCCCCCCGTAAAAAAAACATATTTATTTCATTTCCCATAATAATTATCCTCCTTGGTGTAACTTGTGTCCGGTGTAGTTGGATTCTCCCCGTGTAAACTTGACGAACTGAACTACACTAAATGGTTCCTCAGCATCCTCTGGCTAGGTGATCGATGTACGGTCGACAGCACATAAAGCGTATCACATTGGCACGCTACGCAGGGGTTATACGTAGTTTGCAAAGTTTGGTTTTTTGTAGGTTGATGTGCCGTCGACTGTACACAAAAGTTAAGACCTTTTGAAAAAAATACACAGATGTATAACATACGCCGTAACAAGCCCAGTGGCTTGTTAAAATAAACCATTGCAAAATATATCGTATAACTCCTGCGTATGGTGCCAGTGTGATACGCTTGATGTGCTATCGACCGTACATCGATTGTTGCGGCGTATGTTACACTTATGTGTGTTTGTATGTGTTAGAGGATATTTTTGCACACATAAACACCCCTACATATTAAAACACTCCCAAACTCACGCCAAACGAGATCCAAATACAAAAAGATACTATTCCTAATATCGTCGATCTGGTTCGAGTCACGATTTTCAACTGAGCACTAGCTCAACATTAGTTGAAAAAGTATGGCAAGGTCTCTGGTTCGAATCCCAGTCGCGATGTAATATTTAAAAAGATACCGTAAATCACAAATTGCACTCGGATGAGCAAAACACAGGGTGTGTTTTGCTCATCCGAGTGTAATTTGTGTAATACTAAATACTAAATAACACAAAAATACTGGTACATAAAAACTCTCTTTCACACAAAAATTCCCCTAGATATCGTACTAATTAGTTTTGCGCGTCTGAGTATGGTAGTGTATTTTGAATCTGAATGTAAGTACCATAGAGTGTGTTGTGAGTATTTGGGAGCACTTTTTTATGTTAGGACACGAAAAAATTACAGTTTTCGTTTGTCTATGTATTTTTTTTGCGTAAAGTATGTTTGTATTTGAGGAGTGCGTTGTTGATTCTAGGTGTTTTGTGAGGCGTATTTGTGTGTATTTGCATATTGTATTTTGTACGCTGAAGAGTATTTTTGTTTGGCTGTGTGCTTATGCATAAAGATGACTGTATTTTGTGTATTACAAATGCAGTTGCCTGTGTTTTGTGTTGTTCGTAAAGGTATGTTTGTGTGTAGATGGGTGCGTTTTTGTTTCTAGTTGTGTTTTGTGTGTTTGCTTCTTTCTGCGTGAAACAGGGTTTTTGTATCGTAATGTATGTATATATCAGGGTTTAATTTGTGTGCGAGACTGTAATTATGTTTATCTGGTTGTTTTTGTAATAAGGTGGCGTATTCAAACGTGTTTCAGTGTCTAGGTATATTTTATTATGTGTAGGGGTGTGCTTGGGAGTTAAGAGTTTATTTTTGTGTATGTCGGACTCTGGATATAGTTATATGAGTCAGCGTGTGTTTATATCCAACGTGTTTAACGCTTCTGTATACTTTTCTTTAAATGTTAGGGGTTCGTGATAGTAGCATAATTAATTATGTATCCTAGCTAGGCGATGCTGATAAACGACTGAGATAGTCTGGATCCTTTATTGCATGTTTTAGGGGAGCCGGAAAAAGTTTTACTGTTTTGGGGGTGGGGGTTCCTTACCTCAATAGGGAAAAAAGGAACCTTTATTTAAAATATTTTCAGTCTCCGCGATATTAGAGTTTAAATAAAATGACAACTAAAGTAACATGAGAGAGAAAGTATTTATTTATAACAGCCGAGTCGTGGCCTTTCGACGACAGTAGGGTTTTTAAAACCATGGGAATTTGCGAGATATTCGATTTTAATTTTTCCTTTACTTAAACTCAAATATCTCGGCCCCGGATGAGTGGGGAAACATAGACGCAACATTTTTACGTTCATCGTGAAGTCCGGGATTCTTACTTTCAGTCAGAGTATAAATATTTAAGTTTAAGTAAAGTCATAAAACTTGAGAGGGGGTGTGGTGTAGAGGATACACCGAATGTGAGAGGATTCTTACCTTCCGGGATTTTTACCTTCAGTCAGGGCAGAGATATTTAACTTTAAGTAAATGACAAACGTGAGAGGGGGGGGGGGGGGGGAGGATGTGCTCATTTTAGATGATGCAAAGGCCATCTAAAAAGAACCGGAGTTCTAGTCGGGATGAATTATAACAAAAATTATAGTAGATGGCCGGTGCACCACAAAATGAGCATATCCTCCCCCTCTCTCACATTTGTCATTTACTTAAAGTTAAATATCTCTGCTCTGACTGAAGGTAAAAATCCCGGAACAACATTTTCTTGTAGACGACTTCATAGTGAATGTAAAAATGTTGATTCGACGTCTCTACCCTCCACCGGGGCCGAGATATTTGAGTTCAACGGAAGTAAAAAGTTAAAGTCGAATATCTCGGCCCGGACTGAGGTTACAGATGAGCTGTCATAATATGTTTTATTTACTTTGCCAATATGTACTTAATGAACCATATTTGGTTTCTGGCTGCGAAAATTTCAAAAGGCTCCAAAAACGCCCATTGGCTTTTTAAATTACAATTGTTATGCTGTTGCCTTTATTAGATTTTAAACGAGTTTTCACAAATCTTACGGCCGTTTGTGCATTTAATTAATCAATAAGGATGTAACTCATTTTTAATATTTTATTACGCGATTTCATTCGCTTTTATTCCTAACAAAGAACCGTCCACACTGGTTCCAACTCCCCTGAAAATGTTGTTAAATGTTTACAAGAATCGCGTATTTTTATTATTATATAGGTAAGAATAAGAATAATACTGTATTTACTGTTGATATTGAAGTTATATACTGTAATCTATACATATAATAAGACTGTAAAAAAGTTGTGTCTGTACATTGGATATTTTTTGAAAAGAATAATTGTAATGTGTTTTAGGATCGATACTGATGCCAAAACACTAATTTTTAGAATATTTGTCTGTGACTTTGTGCAAGTATCACGCCGTAACCGATGAAGGGATTTTGATAGGAGTTTCACTAGGAGATAGCTGAAATATCCGGACAGCTCATAGGCTATAAGCCAAGGCGGTATGTGATGTCGAAACAAGGATCCAGAGAGGAAGATCTGCCTTCTGATCCGCGGGGTACAGCTAGTTAATTAATATTTTTACGCAAGTATACGTGCAGGCATTTATGTACAATTCAATAATGCTTCCTAGTCTATAAAATATATTACAATTTATTAATAATAGCTAGTATAAGGTGCTATATTTTTGTATGTGCCATTTATGGTAAAGTTTATTGTAGCCTATCTTATGGCATTTTCAGTTAGGTATATTATAATATAAATTATGTGAAGATTATGATACGTTAAGTGATTTAATGTCGATAATTGAAACACTAAAGAAATAACAATATGGGTCGCCGGCGTCGGTGAAAGTGGAGAGACGATCTCATTAGATAAAGAAATGGATAGTTGGAGGCTCAGTGGAGTGACCGCGACTTCCATGTTTATCGTAATCGCTTTCAATTTGACACATGGCCGCTATACATTGCTGCTATGGTTTTGCAAGTTTTAACAAACGACAACGAAACGCAGCAATGTATATCGTTCAAGTGTCAAAATGAAAACGATTGAAGTCGCGGTCTGGATAGGGCAGGAATGGATGGAAGAGGGGGGAGACCTTTGCCCAGCATTGGGACGGTTTATAGGTTTAACAAGCAGAAATTATTTTTAAAAAACCCGACTGCCAAAAAAACTTCCCTTTTGATAATTTTTTTTATACCCTATGACACTCCCGTAATCAAAACGAATCTAACGATACCTCATACATAGAATCCATCAAGCCGTTTAGGCTACATGATGGCAGGAAGGAATGGACATACATACACTCGAAAAACATTACCCTCCTTCTGGGCAGTCGAGTAAAAACAACAACATACTAATATTAAAATGGACGTAGAAGAATATTAGTCGTAAACGGGATTCGAACCCAGAACATGGTCTCACGGAAAATAGATTATACACATTGATCTCCTATAAAGAACTAGATACACAAAGGTCTTACTAAAACAATTTAAAAAACGTCCAAATAAGGGTCCATTGTTAACGTCCAAATAAAGCAAATGAGGGTCCATTCATCCGTTTGGACCTTCTTTGCGCTCGGACATTTTTAGAAGGCAGACTGTGTATCTAGTTGTTTATAGGAGATCAATGATTATACAATAATTATTCTATCGATGTCAAATCGCTTGTGTACTGTAAGGGTCTATTTAACAATATAACAATAGTGAATAGTTTACGCTTTATGTGATACGGAAACTACTTCTCCATTTACTGGGATATAAAAGCATTTTAAACTAACCTCGGCCTTTAAAATGCTCGTTACTACTGAATAAGCATAATAAAATGTGATTTATTTAGTTGGTAATAAAGTTGCGTTTTTAATTGAAGATTTTATTCGAATATTTTTTTGAATTGTGTATTACTTTTTTAAAGTGTAGTATTCTATTGAATTTTAATACAAATTATGAAACTTTTAAATGATTTTCTTTTATTTATGCCTACATATCATTAAAATTACGGAAATTCAAACATACCTAGTTTGAATTGAAATAAAACTTAATTGCGTTCAATACAATTCTTTTATTAGATCATTTCATAAAATATAAAATCCAAAAGTATAATAAAATCAATTCGAAATTCAATATCATCATAAGGTTATATAACACTTTTACAAAACTGAAAGCAAATTCTGTATCGTACACATCACGGTAACAACTGTAGTACAGCTAATAGCAGATCAAGTATAACACTTTGGACCGTTCTTATTATCTGAGTCATAAGAATATCACTTTTTAAACTTACACGGTCTGTATACATATTAGATAAAAACGGCAAATACAACAACTTTTCTCAACGCAGTCAGCAAACACGAAAGAGGGTAGATGGTTTCGTCACCCTTTTTTTTGTAAAATTCTTCCCAGAGGGAAAGGCAACCCAGAAACCTTGCTAAGAGCACACAACTTCACAAACACGACTTCTTTCGAGCACTCCAACTAATAGAAACGTTCGCGGACATCTCCTGATTAACTTAACGTGATCATTAATCACTAAATATCACGGAAACTATTTAATTACAATTTTCACAAAAAAGTAGCTAATGTCGTTTCGCGCGCTTAACAAGGAATCCTTTGTCACCCTTCTGACGTTCAACACTCACCGGCTTCAGTCTACTCGTGACCATGGCTGCACTGCAATGCTGTCGAAATATCGAGACGTCAATAAATGTTAAACACACGGTAATTCCTGTTTTTATCTAATTAATATGCGTCATAAGAGTTGAATTCGTGCCAAGTGTTACCATTGATCTGCTGTTGTCCGTACAATAAAAGTCCAGTGTTATACTTGATGTTATGTCGACCGTGCCTACTTAATTATAATAATTGTAACAGTAACAAATATACAAAATAAGCAATAGTCGCTTCCAGCTACTATAACTTGCTATAAATATGTAACATGCCTTTATAAAATAAACTATTTTATACCTCATCTATAACGTAAAGCACAATAAAAACGTATGTAAAATCTATACTCAAATCTGCTCGCTTCGCTTCCATATACAATGCTTATGCCACCAGTTTAGTTTTTGCCTAAATATCAATTAGGCAGTGTCCGCGCGAGTTTCGTGCCAAGTCTAGAAGAGCGCTAGCACAGTGTTTATGTTCAGCATGCCTCTAGTACAGACAAATGAGAACCCATAACACTCTTCCCCACATCGGGTTTCGATGGCACGAAAATCGCGGGCCTATAAATCCATTATAAAGTAATGCTAGCACAGTGTTTATGTTCAGTATGCTTCTAGTACAGACGAATGGGAACCCACGAGCGCTCCCCCGCACCTCGAATTCGGATGGCACGAAAATCGCGCGCCTATAAATCCGTTAAAACCCACATCACATAAGCAACAGTTAATGGACCGTCGAAAGGTATCTGACATCTGTGTTACAGTTGAATAATTAGTTAATGATTTCTTAATTACCCTGACTTACGTCATCGCACGGACAACAGCGGAACAATGGTAACACTTGCAGTACGAATTCAACTCTTATGGCGCAGATAATAAGAACGGTCCAAAGTGTTACACTTGCTCTGCTGTCAGCTGTACGACGTACAATGTAACAATATGGCACACTCATAGTCCATGATAAACAATTAGAGCGAAGATAAACAGATCACGGACACAAAAGGCGCGAATACTATGCTAATAAAAATCCTTAAAAGTATTTTTTTATCAACTTTAGTAGTAATTAATCACTTGTATATTAAAAGGCACCGTATAAACAACACAATCAAACCAGAACAATCCGATAGCTAAATTCTTTCAATATCATTCTTATAAAACAGTAAGTAACTGAAATAATGAATTCGACCGATGTTTAAACTAATCTAACAATAGGGGAATATTTGGAACATCGCCAGTTTTGCTATTACATTTTATTTCATTCTTTGCAACTTTTTTGTTGGCCAGATAACATTTTTTTTAAACTTTTAAGTTTTTATGTTTAAAATTGACGTAGGTATGTTACGTTTATTATGCACTAGTATTTCTGTTTCCTATGGATCTCGACCCATATTTTTCATTTTTATTTCACTAATATACCTACGTTTATACCTACTAAAAGGCATTTCTCTTGGCTCCAGCCCTATAAAGTAACAACAATGAATGATATAAACAAATGCAATCTATGTATATCAAATAATATAATTACGCATACGTAGTTTCGGTCGTATTTTGTTTGATGAATCTTCGCCGGTCGCCGGCGTCGGGGCAGACCTCGGCGTAGGTGGAGAGACGATATCGTTAGATACAGGGATGGGTGGCTGGAAGAGGCTCAGGACAGGGATGGATGGAAGAGGTGGGGGGAGACCTTTGCCCAGCAGTGGGACAATTTATAGGTTAACAAAAATAATATATATACCTACGTTTATACCTACTAAAAAGCATTTTTCTTGGCTCCAGCCCTATAAAGTAACAACAATTAATGAACTAAACAAATGCAATCTATGTATATCAAATAAGTATACAACAAAATCAAATTGGCAACAGGGATAATGAAATTAATTACGTATACGTAGTTTCGGTCGTATAAATGTGTTTGATGAATCTTTATGAATCTAAGGTTTCTAGATAACCGAGGAGATTCACCATTAGATCACAAAGTCCGTACTAAATGTATTCATTCAATATAAACTGCTCTGCAAAAAGCCTTACCATATCTACTAAAACTTTCGACCCACTTACACACTAATATAGGCTCAATACTAATAATCATATTTTAAAACTAGAAGCGTTCTCCTGTAGTCAATACGTATTATCAAAATATATTTAAGGCGAGACGAATACGAACTACGCACGGTCGTATTTTAATAGCATCATTACACTTATCATGGCTGTTATATAACACTCGTCGAATAATGGAAACTTTCAAGACAGTTTTTGTGCTAACATGGGAGAAATATTCTTATTAGTTAACTTACTTAAATATTAGAATAGTGTATTCTCGACTCTAATAAAAATGCAATAAAATCAATATCACGTTAAACTAAGTGTTAACGTCTCATTTCTACTTGTTACGGACGGCGGCAGTAACGCCGTTATAATATAATGCACCTTTGAGATTAATTATACTTACAGTTATATTACATTATTTTAGCGCCATCATATTAAAATATAAACTGTTATAAAGGCACAATTGAGGTAGAGATTCAGTATTCTTTTCAAAATCGTATAAAATATTCGGAAGTGTAGTTTCTAAACGATTGTATAAAAAATAATTGATTATTGTCTTAAATTTTACATTACAACTATTGCAAGGCTACTCTGGTTTTTTGTAATCTTTGTAGAATTCCGGATTGTAGGCCGGTGGATCTGAGAACAAAAGAACAATTATTTAACTCGGATAGAAAAATAGGTAGTTTAAAAAAAAACTAAAAAAAACGTATTTTTTTTCCTACCCTTTTTTTTTTTTTTTTTTTTTTTTTTTTACTTGGGGAAATGCTTTTCGCATCTCACCGCGCCAATGAGGAGGGGCGCGCGGTGAGTATGTGGGACTCCCGCCAGAATACGGTCCTATACCCACTAAAACCCCAAGGTGTTCAACGCATCGCGTTTGGAACGAGGTTGTGGGAACGCAGCGCCAAATACCACAACCTCGTCCGCGGCCGCCCTCGTGGGCCCTTCTCGGGGGTCTACCCCTATACCTCCGCTTAAGGCGCCTCGGAACACAGGACGAGACGCCTTACAGCTCGGGACCTCTAAGCGGGCGCCGGACCCCCCGACCCGACGCCCGCAAGTCCCCGTTAGGGCGGCAGGCGGCGGACATACGCCCGTCGCCTGCGGCCCGCTCGCCGTCGGCGGATCGGGAGCGAGAGGGGGTCATTCTCGCGCTCCCGCTCCGACGACTCTTTCGCCGTCATGATGGTGGCGCAGAAACCCGCCACCATCTTCCACCCTTCCTCGCTGCCCATTGCTCGCACGATGGCGGGCAGCGAGAGGTCGCCTCCAGTGGCGGCCGCAATGGCTCGCCGCGGCTCGGCCCATGCGGGGCACACGGCGCGGGTGTGATGCGCCGTGTCCACGTCGGCACCGCAGTGGTGACACCGGGGGTCCGGCTCTCGGCCCAGCACCTCGCACAGGTACTTTCCGAAGCAACCGTGCCCCGTCAGGACCTGCGCGAGGTGGTAGGTCATCGACCCGAACTTCCGTTCGACCCATGGGCGAAGCACAGGTCGAACGGCCTCCAAAAGTTCCCGGCTCACCACCGGGTTGTCCATTCGCTCTGCCCAGTCGCGGAAGAGGTCATCGCGCGCCAAGTCACGCCAGCGTTTAACCTCCTCCGGGAGTGGGGGAGAACCCTCCTCACGCGCTTCCGCGCAGCGCCGGTAGACCGTCTGCAGGACCCCGGCTTCTAGGTCCCACGGCGGGCTACCGGCCAACACGCATGCCGCCTCTCCGGAGACGGTGCGGTACGCTCGGGCTGCCCTGAGCGCTATGGCCCGCTGCGGGCGTCGCAGCAGTACCGTTGTTCGGGCACTCAGGGAGTCCGCCCATATTGGCGCTCCGTAGAGTGCCATGGAGCGAACCACACCGTCATACAAACGGCGACAAGCTCCGCTCGGGCCCCCGATGTTGGGGAGCAGCGCCCCGAGCATTCCGGCGAAGGCCACCAGCTTTGGTGACAGTCGCCGGAAATGCTCGTCGAACCTCCACCGCCCGTCTAGGACGACGCCCAGGTACCGCATCGCCTTGCCGACGGCAATGGAGGTCCCCCCAACAACAATTTGCGCCCCAGTTGGAGGCGCGTTCCGAGGTCCATGGAATGTTAGGGCCTCGGATTTGTGCAGCGCAACCTCTAACCCTAGCGCCGTGATACGCCGCACCACGTGCGCGACTCCCGCCGTGGCGAGAATGGCCGCCTCCCTGTGAGTGCTGCCGCGAGCGGTCACGAGGGTGTCGTCTGCGTAACAAGTTACGTCGACCCCCCGGAGATTATCGCCGCGCAGCACCCAGTCGTAACCGATGTTCCACAGGAGCGGACCTAGGACCGACCCCTGCGGAACACCGCACGCCATCGCCTTTCTCGCCCAGCCGCCACTGGTCGGGTACTCTATCGCCCGGTTGGCGAAATAGTCCGCCACCACGTCTCGCAAGTATTGTGGGACGCGGTGGAAGACTAGTGCCTCCTTGATTGTGGGCCAGGGAAGGGTGTTGAAGGCATTCTTGATATCTAGAGATACCGCCATCAACACCCCCCGCCGGGCCACCTGCTCCTTCGCGGTCGCCATCACCGCCGAGATGGCGTCGACGGTCGACCGCCCCCTGCGAAAACCGTATTGGCGCTCACAGAGGTTCGGCCCCACCTCCTCGAGGTGCTTGATGAGACGGGCAGCGACAATACGCTCGAACAGCTTGCTCGTCTCGCCAAGCAGCACAATCGGCCGGTAGGCTGAAGCTTGTTCGGCCGGACGACCCGCCTTGCGCAGGAGGACGAGACCCCCGGTCTTGTACTTTGCCGGAAACCGTCCTCCCCGCAAACAGGCCGTGAAGTGGCGCAAGAACTGGGCCTCCAACTCCACGGAGGCCAGCGCCAAGACACGGCCCGGAACCCCGTCCAGTCCGGGTGCGGTCTTTTTAGCACGAAGCTTCAGCACCGCTACCCCAAGCTCCGCCTCCGACACGGGCGGCACCTCTTCATCCTCGGTGAGCAGGAGCACCTCCGGCTGACCTCCTCTCGGCCTTTTGGCTAAGATCAAAGTGTAATTTTTTTTCCTACCCAGGATTCTAAATAACTTTTGTTTGAGCTGGAATTTTATATCTCAAACCGTTTACCATGTGGTGTTTAACGTGTGGGGTCCACGTCAGGTTTTGAACACCACTTTCCAAGTCCAACATTATGACATTGTATTGACATCAGACTAAATATAAGATTGTAAAGTTTCAGCCTAAAATAACATTTAGAAGTGGATGAAAATTGAGTTACTAAAGTGTACATCGAATATTATCAATAAGTAGAGAATAGTTCATTAAAAGTCTTGTGGTATCTTAATAGCTGTACAATGGGTCTGTCTGCATACTCACTGTCTTCCAGACCTGGGGTCGCTGGTTCGGGCGCGCTGGCGTTCGCGTATTGGTTGTTGACGGGCTGATAACAATGAATAAAAATGAAATTTTTTTAGGATAGAAAATGTTAAAGATTTTTTTTTTAAAATCAATTTTTACAGTTGTATTTGCTGGAAGAAAATCTTTACAAATAAACGTCTTCGTGTAATTATCTTAATACTTCTGTGAATGTTACTCAAATTCATACACACACAACTCATAAGCACAGTATACTTAGAGAATGACACATAATAATTTGACGACATTTTTTGTGGACATTAGTGTAGATTAAAATAGGTCAATTAATATAGGTATTACTGTGAATATGATATTACAGATGTATTAAAATGCTTTTGTGGAGTAAACCTTCTGTACCTTGTACTTATTCTGTGGTTGCGTCGAGAATTGTAATGTTACTAAAGAAACCTTAAGAACAAACCCATCAATGGACTTTTTAAATGGGAATGGGTTTGCTGTCACCGTCAGATCCACAATATCGAGGTCGATTTGAACCGTTAATGCGAGTTTAATTATTAATATAATAACTAAGTATACTTACACTAACAGGATAAGGAACACCAGTTCCTGGCAGCAATGGCGCCTTCACACCATTCCTCTCATCGCTTCCAGGCATATTGAATCCCAACGCTGGAGCGGCATTTGGTGCTGGGTATGGTGAAGCGTTAGGGTAAGGCGGATTTACGCCAGGGTAAGGTGGATTTGGGCCTGGATAAGGTGAAACGCCGGGGTAAGGTTGATTTCCTCCAGGGTAAGGTGGATTTGGGCCTGGGTAAGGCACATTTCCCCCAGGGTAAGGTGGATTTGGGCCTGGATACGGCGAAACGGCCGGGTAAGCTGGATCTACGCCGGGGTAAGGCTGATTAACGGTGTAAGGGGAAGTTACGCCAGGGTACTGCTGTAAGTTTGGTTGGTTGGCATTGGCAATCAGTTCGGGCGGTGGACCGCTGTCTTCGAACTCTCTTAAGGGCACGTGGCCAAGCACAAGACGACGTGACGTGCTATCGGATTCGTGACAACCGTCAGGACATACTTTTACCTGAAATAGGAGTGTTTGAAAAGGTCACTGCTTGAATCACTCGTCGCCAATAAATCTAATATATTTGAACCGAGGAATCCCCTGTCTTTGGGTGAATCTGTTTACTAAATATTTCAACTAACAACTGCCCTTGTAGTAGGAGTCAGCGTTAGCGATCGACGTAACGCTGCGGAGCTGTCAAAGTGACATTATTACAAGGCGTTTGACATTAGTTTGACAGCTCCGCGGCGTTGCGTCGATCGCTAACGCGACTCGTGCTAGCGCTGTTCACGGTCAACACTGGTATTCCAAAGAATAAGTATTTATTTGAATTTAAAAAGACAATCTTATTCAAAATTTCTGTAAATTGGATTTAAATAAATACCCAAAAAAGGGGTGCGGCCACACTTGCGGCTAATGCTACTTCCGATATTCATAGACAATTTTGAGTGCGAGCTGAGTATGAGCTGGGTCTTACAGCTGTCAGATTTCATACAATTTCGACAGTCGTAAGATGCGAAGCTCGTGCTCAAAACTGTCTATGGCTATCGGGCATAAGAGTCAGTTACACAAGACTAGTTTCTCGATCGCGTTCAGGCGTGATTTTGACAATTCTTGACAGCTTTGACAGTTAAATGTGGATAATAAATAAAAAAATTATATATCCATAAAATGTAACGTTCGGAGCGGGCTGAGTTAACCACCTTACATTTTAGAAGTACTGGGTGAATCGACCACTAACAATTTTAAAAGGTGGCTTCTCACCGTTAGATTTTTTGCGGACGAGTTGCCATCTAAGCCGAATATAAGGCATGGATATTCTAGCCTAGTGTAAACAATGGACGGCCGAACGAATCGTATGGAGCGTACTCGCAACACAATAATAGTTTTTCAAAGACATTCTCGCCCACATCTTTCGACAAATTATTATTAAGTAAATGGCGCTGTAGTGTACTCACATGGAACTCATAGTCGACATCAATATATTGGCACGAGTCTATATTGCGCACGTCCATCTGCGGTATCTCCATCTCCACGGTCCAGTTGCGCGTCGTGTTGCCGGGCACGGGGCCCTTCTTGATGAGCGCTATCGTGTTCTTCTCCGTACGACGGTCGGGCTCGTGCGTCGCGCGGAAAGTAGTCTCCTGGGACAGAAATTTAAAATTTGCATATTTCACAAAATTTCATTTTTTCATACAATTTCACAACATAATTTGTACTCCAAAAGGTTTACAATTTGGTGTGATTCTCACACCTTCGCTTCGTGCCTCGAAGCAGTTGGTCCCGGTTGTTGTCGCTTGACAGCAGTCGTTAGGCCACGTCAAATGCCTACAGGCGGTCTGAATAACTTTGGCAAATAGGTTTGGTCACTAAACCACACGAGAAAAGAAAAGATGGTGTGAGGTGTGTGTGAGAGAGTGTGTGTGTTCTAGTCATGTATACTATAGTATATTTTCGGTGTCTTCATATTTTAAACCTTTAGCCACTTATTCTCTATTAGAGAAGCCTGGCCACTTTTCAGTCGACTTGGCGTGTGACCCGTCGACGTCTTACCTCCCTAAGATCCAACTTGATAGAGTGGACAGTGACGTTGCTCTTGTTCTCGCATGTCACTTCGATGGGTATGACTTGCCCGGGGCAGTAGCCTGACGCCGGGAGTCCAACCTTCACTTCGCACGCGCCAGAGCTCACACACCAGCAGCAATACGATTCGCGCATGTCGAAATTCATTGGCTCCTGATAATACAAACAAAACAGATACGCACTAGTTACGAGTTAGAGTTTAGTTTGCTTTGATTTGATAGTTTATGATGAGTGATAGATGTCGACTATTTCATTATGAAAAGTCGCCACATTTCACCTAAGACTAAGGGCTGAAAACCAGCGGTCGCTGAGCCTCTGACCCATTCACCTATATACTACATACTATCTTATTAAATAATATCTGGTTTGTACTTTATTTGGTGTGTTATCTTGTTAGCCACTATAATGTTATGTACATATGTCTTGCATATTACTTAGTTTTACTTACTTATTTCTACTTTGTGACTTTTTGATGAATAAATGTCTTTTTTTATTTATTATAAGTGAATTTATTCCAAGGTGAACAAAGGAGACCAATAATATCGAATGAATTCACTTGGGCGATACCACCTAGGTGAAAAGATTCCAAGGTGATATGAGGGAGGACACTAAAAAATTCTACTTTATTCATCCAGGAGAACAAAGTGGAAAAAACCAAAAGACCCATAATTTTTTTAAGGAACGGAAAAAATCTGGCAAGCCGATTTTACTTCGTTCTTTCTATACTAACATATTCTGTTTGTCGATTGAACTTTTTATACTTACACGAGCAAAAGCATGCATCAGATTTGGGCACGAGCTTTCATTATATTGCTTACTTTTTTCAATGCATACTTTTATCGATGGCACGTAACTCGCGCGGTACCTACACACAAATTCCTAAAGCGCACAGTCATTTATCTGTGATATACTTGTATTAATATTCTACTCAAGCTAGTATAATTGAGCGAAATTATCTTCAAATTATACCAAATGGTTCTATATAAATTCCCGTTGAAAAAAGTTTGGGTAGAGAGTACGCGCGCGAAATCCGTGCCCATCAGTGAAATCTTGTGCCACCGCAGTTCAACACTCGTCTTTGCCTAAAGTAAGTACGAAATGGCACGAAACTCGCGCGTATATACTTTTACTTCACTAAACCATATTTATACCTATAGATAGACCGCTTTTGGAATCACTGATTTAAATCATCAGATGGGCCCGTGCCATCGGCAGCGCGCAAACATTGAACGGACGACTGTTTAAAGGACTGATATCACTTTTTAAACTTTCACGGTTTGTATACATATTAATTAGATAAAACGGGAATTACCGTGTTAAACATTTATTATTGATGTCTCGATATTTCGACAGCGCGGATAAATATATAATAAAGGACTGATGTTTGAAATTCACACACTACGACTGCGCGCGACCAATGTAAGGCACGAGCCTATCTGATGATATAAATCTTTGCACTAAACTATTTTCAATTTCATGCTATTTTAAGATAGCAACAGAAACATTGGAGATTGAGTAATTTCTACCAATGTGTTAAACAGATGGAGCGTGACCTATATCTTGTACTAAAATAAGCACAAGACTAGATACATTGTTGAAAGCATCAGCTGCTTTGTTGCCTAAAATATTCATGTCAATAAATCTACGAAACCTAATAACGTAATAATTTGCTGTGACTAAATGACCGGTGACGTTTCTTCGCACACTGAATAAACGTCACCGGCGACGCGAGCGTGACGCGCTCACCTTGAAAAAGACCGTCGAAATCGGTCGAAACTGTCGGTCTAATTGCCGACATCAACAACATAAGTGAGTGATATCCGTTTATATATAACAATTTGTAGTAATGGCTCACTACAGTTATTCTATGTTTGACCATGAATGGTAAATCGTCGATATGGGGTTCGAAACCTAGCGCCACCGAGCTCTCGCTGTAAGAAACGTTTATTCCCAGTCGCCACCGGATGGCGACTGGCGAGTTAGGTATTGCCCCCGCTTAAAATCGCTTACTGCGGCGTGGATCGCCAACCTCATCGCTTACGGCCGTGATGAAGGGGTTGGCGGTTACTTTTCCAATGTGGTTTTATTAGTAGTTAAGGATATTATAGGACATACAAACAATATTTTCTTCTTCCCAACCGATCCATAGCGATTTGAAGTGGGGGCAACTGGGAATTTTGTTCCCGATTGCCACCTCAGGGCAATCCATGTGGGGGCTGGGAATATAAGAACCGAAAGAAAATAAGCAAGTCAACTCACTCGACAATAAGGGTCAGCATTCAAATCTCTTCTAGCAACCAAGTTGATGTTGAGGGTCTTCTCCTGGTCGAACTTCATGGAGCGGTCAACTACGAATTTGAACTGGTAGCGAATGTGTCCATTGGAGTCCTCGTAGGAGGACGGGCAGTGAGGGGGGATGTGACATTGGAACGGGAACTCGTGGTTACCAGGGTTGAGATGCTGTTCACCTGATAAGAAACACATTGAGGGGGTGAACATCAAAAGGTACAGCTAACAGCAGACCAAGTGTAACACTTTGGACTTTGTACCGTTCTTATTATCTGCGACGTAAGAGTTAAAATCGTACTGCAAGTGTTACAATTGATCTGCTGTTGTCCGTACCGTGTAAGTAATAAATGCCATTATACCGCAACCCAAATCAAGTGTCTTATTTTGTAAACAAATATGATCGTCTAATTACAGTGAAGGAACTGATTGATTGAACCTGTTCATCGTCGTGAAAATAAAGTGATCCGATCTAATAATGTGAAAATAACTATGCAATAATCACGTTAGTAGGGTAGTTTTTGTATACAAAATAAGACACTTGATTTGGGCTTCGGTATATTAGTAATTGAGTAAAATACTACGTCATACATACATTTAGGCATTCAGCAGCAAACATTCTGCTTTTTAGGCTTTTAATATACAAAAAACAAATCATGATATTTGACGGAAGCAGGCAATTGGACGAGACTATATAGATCGGTCACCACAATTATTTTATTTTTATTTCATCTAAAAGATACTTGAACTAATACACTACATTTCATTTCATTAGATGGTTAGTAGATTATTAAGTCATGCATGATAAGGTCAAGAAGAGTAGATAAAGAAAGATAGAGTGAGGAGAATGGCAGACGGAGAAAGTGCATGTTACCAGAAAATGAGCGAGACAACTACGCTATCATTTTACGTCTTGCAGTGCCTCTCCCTCCACTAATGCATGCTGGCCGTCAGCTCCGCATATCTCCCTCTGTCTTAACTCCGCATATCTAGCTCGTGTCTCAGCACGTGTCCGAGATATCCCACTTTTCTCCTCTTGATGGTGGTCACGAGTTCCCGGGATTTACCGGCGCGTCGCATGACTTCGACATTCGTGACTCTCTGGACCCAGTTTATCCTAAGCATCCAACGGTAACACGGTATTTTAAGTCTTACAGGTGGGTGATACTTAAATGCCTCATTAGTCATTACCTTAATTAAAGGAAAATGTACTGGTTATACTCTAAAAGTATCTACTAATCATATCATGCTCAATTAGGTACTTCCTTGTGCGATTCCTTCCACGGCGGAAATGATAAGGCGTCGTGCAGAGTGGGTGCTACCACCTGTACAGCTATTCCTGTTCTAGTAAAAGACGGAATGCTATACTAGAACAGGAATAGCCGAGGTGGAAGCACAATGTAGTACCACAGCAATGTTTCAGTGTGAAGACTAAGGGAATATTTCTGTGACAGCTTGCTTTCTAGAGGTTCCACTATAATTATTCTTCCTGGTGTGATGCAGTGGTGTGGCGGTGGCAGGACGTCGTGCAGAGTGGGTGCTACCACCTGAGCAGCTATTCCTGTTCTAGTAAAAGACGGAATGCTATACTAGGACAGGAATAGCCGAGGTGGAAGCACAATGTAGTACCACAGCAATGTTTCGGTGTGAAGACTAAGGAAGTATATTTCTGTGACAGCTTGCTTTCTAGAGGTTCCACTATAATTATTCTTCCTGGTGTGATGCAGTGGTGTGGCGGTGGCAGGACGTCGTGCAGAGTAGGTGCTACCACCTGAGCAGCTATTCCTGTTCTAGTAAAAGACGGAATGCTATACTAGGACAGGAATAGCCGAGGTGGAAGCACAATGTAGTACCACAGCAATGTTTCGGTGTGAAGACTAAGGAAGTATATTTCTGTGACAGCTTGCTTTCTAGAGGTTCCACTATAATTATTCTTCCTGGTGTGATGCAGTGGTGTGGCGGTGGCAGGACGTCGTGCAGAGTGGGGGCTACCACCTGAGCAGCTATTCCTGTTCTAGTAAAAGACGGAATGCTATACTAGGACAGGAATAGCCGAGGTGGAAGCACAATGTAGTACCACAGCAATGTTTCGGTGTGAAGACTAAGGAAGTATATTTCTGTGACAGCTTGCTTTCTAGAGGTTCCACTATAATTATTCTTCCTGGTGTGATGCAGTGGTGTGGCGGTGGCAGGACATCGTGCAGAGTGGGTGCTACCACCTGAGCAGCTATTCCTGTTCTAGTAAAAGACGGAATGCTATACTAGGACAGGAATAGCTGAGGTGGAAGCACAATGTAGAACCACAGCAATGTTTCGGTGTGAAGACTAAGGAAGTATATTTCTGTGACAGCTTGCTTTCTAGAGGTTCCACTATAATTATTCTTCCTGGTGTGATGCAGTGGTGTGGCGGTGGCAGGACGTCGTGCAGAGTGGGTGCTACCACCTGAGCAGCTATTCCTGTTCTAGTAAAAGACGGAATGCTATACTAGGACAGGAATAGCCGAGGTGGAAGCACAATGTAGTACCACAGCAATGTTTCGGTGTGAAGACTAAGGAAGTATATTTCTGTGACAGCTTGCTTTCTAGAGGTTCCACTATAATTATTCTTCCTGGTGTGATGCAGTGGTGTGGCGGTGGCAGGACGTCGTGCAGAGTGGGTGCTACCACCTGAGCAGCTATTCCTGTTCTAGTAAAAGACGGAATGCTATACTAGGACAGGAATAGCTGAGGTGGAAGCACAATGTAGAACCACAGCAATGTTTCGGTGTGAAGACTAAGGAAGTATATTTCTGTGACAGCTTGCTTTCTAGAGGTTCCACTATAATTATTCTTCCTGGTGTGATGCAGTGGTGTGGCGGTGGCAGGACGTCGTGCAGAGTGGGTGCTACCACCTGAGCAGCTATTCCTGTTCTAGTAAAAGACGGAATGCTATACTAGGACAGGAATAGCTGAGGTGGAAGCACAATGTAGAACCACAGCAATGTTTCGGTGTGAAGACTAAGGAAGTATATTTCTGTGACAGCTTGCTTTCTAGAGGTTCCACTATAATTATTCTTCCTGGTGTGATGCAGTGGTGTGGCGGTGGCAGGACGTCGTGCAGAGTGGGTGCTACCACCTGAGCAGCTATTCCTGTTCTAGTAAAAGACGGAATGCTATACTAGGACAGGAATAGCTGAGGTGGAAGCACAATGTAGAACCACAGCAATGTTTCGGTGTGAAGACTAAGGAAGTATATTTCTGTGACAGCTTGCTTTCTAGAGGTTCCACTATAATTATCCTTCCTGGTGTGATGCAGTGGTGTGACGGTGGCAGGACGTCGTGCAGAGTGGGTGCTACCACCTGTTTGCCTATTCCTGTCCTAGTAGAAGACGGAATGCTATACTAGGACAGCAACAAGCAAGGTGGAAGCACATTGTAGTAGCATTGCTGTGTTCCGGTGTGACGCTAAGGGAGTATATTTCTGTGAAAGCTTGCTGTTTAGAGGCTCCATATTAAATTATACTGATGCAAAGTGGCGGTGGCAGGAAGTCGTGCAGATAGGGATGCAACATCGCTCTTATAACATCGATGTTTCCAAGACAAACACCGATGTTAAACAAACATCAGTTATAATGGCGATACATCGATGTTTTTTCGATGTTTTAACATCTCCTTATATATAATCTAACCACGGTTAAATTAGAGACATTTAGTCAACATAGGGGAACCCTTTTACACAATCAACTCAAATGTAAATATGCGGCTACAACTATGCCATGCCTAAATAACAAAAATATACCAATCTGAAGAGTTTCGATTCGACCCCAATACCTAACTTCTAAATAACTAGATCACAGTACAATAAGATAGACCTCGAAAGTAAAATACATTTTCTCAATTGAAAAGATTCATTGATAAGTACGTTACAATTTTATTAACACTAAGGATTCAGTGGGGTGGGTGACCGCGACCTCCACCGTTATCGTAATCGCTTTCGCTATGTTTTTGCAAGTTTAAACAAACGAAACGCAGAAACGCAGCAATGTATATCGTTCAACTGTCAAAATTATTCAAACGAGAACGAAAACGATTGAAGTCGCGGTACAAATATATGTGGCTATATGAATGATAAGGCGTCGTGCAGAGTGGGTGCTACCACCTGCTCAGTTATTCCTGTTCTAGTAAAATACGGAATGCTATACTAGGACAGGAATAGGCAAGGTGGAAGCACAATGTAGTACCACAGCAATGTTTCGATGTGAAGACTAAGGGAGTATATTTCTGTGACAGCTTGCTTTCTAGAGGTTCCACTATAATTTATCCTTCCTGGTGTGATGCAGTGGTATGGCGGTGGCAGGACGTCGTGCAGAGTGGGTGCTACCACCTGAGCAGCTATTCCTGTTCTAGTAAAAGACGGAATGCTATACTAGGACAGGAATAGCTGAGGTGGAAGCACAATGTAGAACCACAGCAAAGTTTCGGTGTGAAGACTAAGGAAGTATATATCTGTGACAGCTTGCTTTCTAGAGGTTCCACTATAATTATTCTTCCTGGTGTGATGCAGTGGTGTGGCGGTGGCAGGACGTCGTGCAGAGTGGGTGCTACCACCTGAGCAGCTATTCCTGTTCTAGTAAAAGACGGAATGCTATACTAGGACAGGAATAGCTGAGGTGGAAGCACAATGTAGAACCACAGCAAAGTTTCGGTGTGAAGACTAAGGAAGTATATTTCTGTGACAGCTTGCTTTCTAGAGTTTCCACTATAATTATCCTTCCTGGTGTGATGCAGTGGTGTGGCGGTGGCAGGACGTCGTGCAGAGTGGGTGCTACCACCTGAGCAGCTATTCCTGTTCTAGTAAAAGACGGAATGCTATACTAGGACAGGAATAGCTGAGGTGGAAGCACAATGTAGAACCACAGCAAAGTTTCGGTGTGAAGACTAAGAAAGTATATTTCTGTGACAGCTTGCTTTCTAGAGGTTCCACTATAATTATTCTTCCTGGTGTGATGCAGTGGTGTGGCGGTGGCAGGACGTCGTGCAGAGTGGGTGCTACCACCTGAGCAGCTATTCCTGTTCTAGTAAAAGACGGAATGCTATACTAGGACAGGAATAGCTGAGGTGGAAGCACAATGTAGAACCACAGCAAAGTTTCGGTGTGAAGACTAAGAAAGTATATTTCTGTGACAGCTTGCTTTCTAGAGGTTCCACTATAATTATTCTTCCTGGTGTGATGCAGTGGTGTGGCGGTGGCAGGACGTCGTGCAGAGTGGGTGCTACCACCTGAGCAGCTATTCCTGTTCTAGTAAAAGACGGAATGCTATACTAGGACAGGAATAGCCGAGGTGGAAGCACAATGTAGTACCACAGCAATGTTTCGGTGTGAAGACTAAGGGAGTATATTTCTGTGACAGCTTGCTTTCTAGAGGTTCCACTATAATTTATCCTTCCTGGTGTGATGCAGTGGTGTGGCGGTGGCAGGACGTCGTGCAGAGTGGGCGCTACCACCTGTTTGCCTATTCCTGTCCTAGTAGAAGACGGAATGCTATACTAGGACAGGAACAAGCAAGGTGGAAGCACAGTGTAGTAGCATTGCTGAGTTCCGATGTGAAGGCTAATGGAGTTATGGAGTTAGTGTAATGACGAGGCCGGGCCTCTTTATAAAAATATTATATTTAAAGTTGAAGTGGCTCACATGGAAAAAGAGCATGCGCCATAATCTCAAAGGTATCCTGGATGTGATGAGAAAAAATATTATTACCTACAATAATACATTAAAATTAATTTATGATCATGTATGATCATAAATTTACTTTTAATTGCTTAATATATAATTATTGACACTTGCATGTATGGTATAATAATGGCTGTTAGATGTAAGTTAGTTCGTTAGTGAATATATTTAACAATTTCAAATAGCATGCCAAATACATTTAAGAACTCACCATGTTCTGATCCGATCAAATAGATCTTCTGTTCGAAGTATGTTTCGTTTGAATTGTGTTGTTTGGTGTAGTGCTCCGTCCGTCCGTTCACTGTGCGACTGTGACTGCTGGTCCAGTGGACATTGCAGAAGCCTTTGACTTTCAAGTAGATGCCTTTAATGGAAAATAAAAGAATTACCCAATTTCATTCTAGACAGTATTGATTATTTCACTAATGTAATAAAAATAATGAGCCTTATGGAATATTTTAGAATTAAAACTATAGTGAGCCATTACTACAAATTATTATATATAAACGGATATCACTCACTTATATTGTTGAAGTCGGCAGTTAGACCGACAGTTTCGACCGATTTCGACGGTCTTTTGCAAGGTGAGCGCGCCACGCCCGCCAACGTAAACTGTCCGTCTAACTGCCGACTTCAACAATATAAGTGAGTGATATCCGTTTATATATAATACCTTGTGGAATAATTTGTGAGTTATAACAATCAGTGAGAAGCTGAACTGATGAACATGTACACACGGAACCAAGATAAATATCCAGGGGGCCTCAATAAGGTCGAAATTTTCACAAGAACAACTTGACCGATTGTAATTTTTATTATTATTACTTGATAGTTTAGAGTACACACTAAGTAATTGTAAGGAATTTTCAAAAATAAGCCCAGTACTTTTTGAGAAAATCTAAACATTAAAAACTTTCCTGTACATCTTTCTCTCTGTTAGACTGTCCTAATTTTTAATGTTTTAAATATAAACAAGTAAATTGATATAAGCCTTCTTAGTAGGCTTATATCAATTTAGGATACCACTGTGGCTTTGATAACAAAAATAACTGCAACAAACAAACAATACTGTTTTTTTCTTTAACACGCCTCTTAATACTAAACTTACTAATAATAGGTACTTCTTAGTGTGCAATGTGGTGGTGGCAGGACGTCGTGCAGAGTGCGCACTACCACCTGTTTGCCTATTCCTGTCCTAGTAAAAGACGGAATGCTATACTAGGACAGGAATAGGCAAGGTGGAAGCACATTGCGGTAGCATTGCTGTGTTCTGGTGTGAAGGCTAAGGAAGTCGAGTTCTGTGACAGCTTGCTTACAACAAAGGACTCCTCTAGACACTTCAATATGTCCTGGTTTGCAGTATGTGGCGTCGTGTAGAGCAGGCGCTACCACCTGTTTGCCTATGCCTGTCCTAGTAGAATACGGAATGCTATACTAGGACAGGAATAGGCAAGGTGGAAGCTCATTGTGGTAGCATTGCTGTGTTCCGATGTGAAGGCTAAAGGAGTCGAGTTCTGTGGAAGCTTGCTAAGAATAAAGGTCTCCTCTAGATGCTCCATTGTGTCCCGGTTTGCAGTACGTTGCATCGTGCCGAGTGCGCACTACCACCTGTTTGCCTATTCCTGTCCTAGTAAAAGACGGAATGCTATACTAGGACAGGAATAGGCAAGGTGGAAGCACATTGCGTTAGCATTGCTGTGTTCTGGTGTGAAGGCTAAGGAAGTCGAGTTCTGTGACAGCTTGCTTACAACAAAGGACTCCTCTAGACATTTCAATATGTTCTGGTTTGCAGTATGTGGCGTCGTGTAGAGCAGGCGCTACCACCTGTTTGCCTATTCCTGTCCTAGTAGAAGACGGAATGCTATACTAGGACAGGAATAGGCAAGGTGGAAGCTCATTGTGGTAGCATTGCTGTGCTCCGATGTGAAGGCTAAAGGAGTCGAGTTCTGTGGAAGCTTACTAAGAATAAAGGTCTCCCCTAGATGCTCCATTGTGTCCTGGTTTGCAGTACGTTGCATCGTGCAGAGTGGGCACTACCACCTGTTTGCCTATTCCTGTCCTAGTAAAAGACGGAATGCTATACTAGGACAGGAACAGGCAAGGTGGAAGCACATTGTAGTAGCATTGCTGTGTTCCGGTGTGATTGCTAAGGGAGTCGAGTTCTGTGACATGTTGCTTTCTACAAAAGGCCTCTTCTAAAGGCCATTTTGTCCTGATCTGTCTTTTGCTACATGGGTGTATTCCAAGCCGGTAACATTTTAATTTAATGTCTTGAATGATTTATTTTTATACTGATATAATAATAATCCTTCCTGGTGCGGTGCACGGTGGCGGTGGCAGGACGTCGTGCAGAGTGGGCGCTACCACCTGTTTGCCTATTCCTGTCCTAGTAAAAGACGGAATGCTATACTAGGGCAGGAATAGGCAAGGTGGAAGCACATTGTAATAGCAGTTCCAATGTGAAGGCTAAAGGATTCTTAGTGTAATTTCAAGCACACGAGGCATTATAAATCTATACATATTTTATTTTGATATCATATTTTATTATTTATTTATTTTTAAGAAAGATTTACAGCTACAATAACTTTAGGTTACTTAATAATGTCTAGAAGCTAATTACAAATCTCCACCTATAGATAGCAAGATATGTCTCAAGAATTAAAAAATAAAAGTGACTTAAATAGGTACTTATGTAAAAAAAAAATTATTAAGTATCATTATTATTTAATTATGTACAGGCAGGTCACGCAGACAGTTTTGAGTTTGCATTAGCTCGCTCTTACAATTTTTAAGTTCAATGGAGTTTTAACATTTATTGTAAGAGGTCTGATGGGCCTATTTGTTGAGTCCCAATGACGCTGGCATGGTCACCAAGTGACAAAAGCCTCAAAAAAAACCTAGATAAAAAAGAGCTCATACTGACTATGAATGTCGGTAAGGATTAACATGTAAATAAAGTAACATAACATTAACACAATAATAATTGTGGCCCACAATTATTAATTTATTATTATTTTCGCTTTGCGCTTTATTATACTGTATAATAAAGCGCAAAGCGAAATTGTATACAGTACAATATTAAATTAGTCTTAGTCAAAATATACATATATACCTACATATATATATCTACAGACTGTAGATTACTGAATATAAGAATAATTTAAATGAATTGAATTACCTCGAAAAGTCTTGACTTTGTCCTGATGGAAGGCCAGTTGTCCCCGTACTACATCGCCGGCGAAATAAGTGAGGTCTTGCCGATCAAAAATCACTCTACCATCGTCAAAACCCATTCTTTTCTATAACTTCTGCGCTGAAGAGTTTAGGTCTGCTTTCGGCAAGATCTTGTGAAGAGGCAGGTAGTTAAAATATTCCTATGAGGGTGCTGTCTCGTCGGTTCGATCGTCTTCTTTGGTGGAGGGTCCGCTCGCTAGACGCTTCCCAGACAACAATGGATAAATCGCGCCTGCGTACCGGCTGCGCGTCGTTTCCTATCGATCGTGCAGCCTCTCTGCTACAGGCAGGCAGGTGAGGTAGGGCCTCCTTCAGGCAAATTCGGGGGAGAGGAATGGCCAGACAGATCAGCCAGACAAGGGAGGAGGAGGTAAGTACCAGGGGAGTGACAGAGCCTTCAGCCAATGAGATGGCTAGTGGGGCCGGCATCAAAGATCCTTTTAGAAAAAAAACTGTCATATATTTGACAAACACGAGACCGTATTTAATTATGAATGCATGTTAATTTTTAATTCAGAATCTCAGCCCAAACCCACTTTTTTCACCGCAATTTCGACGCCAGCCAGTTAATCAATGGTATTTCAACGTGTTTACAACAATATTGCAGCAATTTCTAAGATTCATGATTCATAATGAAACGCCCTAAATTGACAACATTGTGTGCTAGCAACACAGCAAACTGCAAAGCCATATTAAAAAAAAATTAAATATGGCGACGGCGGCGTTTGTTTTCCAACTGAATACTGTTTGTTTTTATTTTCAAAGATGCTTAACGCGGTGTGCGACGGGACTGCTAGTCCATTTTTTCTACGAGGAAACTTTACAAACGGCCACATAGTCAAAATGTCAGTGAAGGGTGGTTAAAAGTTCTAACAAAGTCTAACCCTACTTTGTTGTACCTCCCACAACAGAACTGGACAAAAGGTAAGAAATACTATTTAGATTGGTTCGTTCGCAACCCGTATGCAGAAATATATTTGAATTTTATGATGTATATCTTCTAGTTATAAAAATAGGGTCGGACGCTGACAAAAATACTATCTTATCTACATAACCTCTCCTTTTTATGATACCATCGGAAGGGGCACTTTGGGGATGAATTGTTGTTAGGTACTTTTTTATTTTAATTTTTTTTTCCAAAAAAGACTTAAGAAAATTTTTCATCAAAAAAATACTTAGAAAAATTTCGACCAGTTCCGATGTCATGATGACCCCCCCTTTTTATCATCGCAATGGACCAAGGACCTGAAGGGCAACAACTTTTGTCTGAAACTTTTTTTTGTGCGGGTCCGTTTTGTGACCCCCCGAGCCACCACCTGGAAGTTGCAGGTGACCCCCACCAATTTTATTGGTGCAACGGAAGGAGGGCACAAAGGGTGACAACTTTTGCCTGAAACACTTTTCTCTGCGACCGTTATTTTCTAAGTCTCTGAAAGCGGTGGTTGTGACGCTAAGGGTGCGTGGGACTTTTTTTTTCTCTGAAAATAACGGTCGCAGAGAAAAGTGTTTCAGGCAAAAGTTGTCACCCTTTGTGCCCTCCTTCCGTTGCACCAATAAAATTGGTGGGGGTCACCTGCAACTTCCAGGTGGTGGCTCGGGGGGTCACAAAACGGACCCGCACAAAAAAAAGTTTCAGACAAAAGTTGTTGCCCTTCAGGTCCTTGGTCCATTGCGATGATAAAAAGGGGGGGTCATCATGACATCGGAACCAGTCGAAATTTTTCCAAGTCTCTGAAAGCGGTGGTTGTAACGCTAAGGGTGCGTGGGACTTAGAAAATTTTCGAAATATGTTTTTTCATTTTTATTTTTTTGTCTGAAAATAACGGTCGCAGAGAAAAGTGTTTCAGGCAAAAGTTGTCACCCTTTGTGCCCTCCTTCCGTTGCACCAATAAAATTGGTGGGGGTCCTCTGTCAAATTAGGAGGTGAAACTTCTTTAATCCCAGTAGCCCAATGGAACACCAGTTTACACATAAAACTTATTTTCCAACTATTGAGTAACATATTTTTTACCAGACGTAAAGAAGTAGAGTTCTGTAAGAGAAGTATAATGTATTTTGAGTGCATTCTATGTATGTATGTTGGTAATATAGGCACCTACATAATATTATGAAATATCTGATCATTAGGCTGACTTTCATTTCAATATTTAAATTATAATAAAGCTGGCCTGTTTTATATATTATACAAATTATTATTCATATTTTAATTTTTTGTTTTAGCCGTGATGCCTGAACAAGATGTCAGCAACTCAGCATAGCAATCCCGATCATCGCGTAAAAAGAGAATAGTGATAGAATTGGTATGTATACATACAGTACATCACATAGTATGTACATAATTATTAGTTCCAATATATTTTCTAACGAAATCTGCAGCAACTGCAATCTTGTCAAGTGCACATGTGTACTTTCATTTGAAATGATGTACCTACACTTTGTGTACAGTTGGAAGAATTTTTTTTTCATATTCTTAATGTACGGTTGAATGCACGTAAAGTACTTATGTAGGTACATATTTATATTATGATCACGGCACATTTTACCGCTTGCGCCGGAGACTGTGGCCGTGAGAGCGAGCTTTTGGGGAGAGGCTGTGGCCTATATTAATAGGCCACAGCCTAAGTTGCATGCGTTAATACCCATATTTGGGTTAATACCCATAAATTAACCTCACTTGCAATAAAAGATGACCCTAGAGTCAAAAGAGTTAACCCGAGCAAAATATATGGAGCTTTTACGGGTTAAGTCGGCAACTCTAGGGTTATCTTTTATTGCAAGTCACCTTAAGTAGGATTTGTTTAATAAATGTTTCAGGAAACCGTTCAACGTTAACGTCACCAGATGGTTCAGGGAATCTCTCAACGGCGCCAGATGAATCATTCAATGCCACCAGTTTGTATCGCAATTGTTCTCCATTGAAGGGGCTGAAGACACAGCATTGGCTCAGTACTCTTGTGAAGATTTTTTTTTAATTTCATTCAGTAGGTATATTGTCAAGTAATAAAAGTTTGTATAATTGTAATTTTTTTTATTTATTTAATGGATTCCTAAGAAAACATTTAATATTATGGTTTTAAATATGCAGAGGCATCGATATATATTTTTATCGTGGGACACCCCTAGTGAAAAACATCGAACTCGGTTTATCGACATGTCCTCGTCTCTAATTCTTGACGTCATCGGCGCCACTGTCTTAGGGCCATGTGGACGATGCCGGAACTAACCAATCCAGTAGTGATCCAGTAACGCCATCTCCAGGCAAGGCCAGAGTCCCATCTATTCGTAGAATATCCTCTTAGTAATTTGTGGTAAGTACCTATCAAAAACAAAAAAATGACATGTCAAGGTCGGCAGAGCAGTGTTGCCAGAAGCGAATTGAAAAACGAGGAAGAAGTTCTATCGGATATAAAGCGCAAAATTTCGGTTTAGGCCGCTATAAACTTAGCCCTCGGAGCGGGATCCAAAGCCAAAGCGGGGTGAAAGCGGTGTATCTGGAAACACTGGGAAAGGGTAACGGACCTAGGGTTCTTTCTCCAAGGGCCCTACGGACGGGGCGAGGACCACAAGTTTTCTATTCAAAAGTCCTACTCTTGCGGTCCTACCTAAACATTTTTGGTTTGGTTGCTTCATACGTGGAGGTGCGAGGCGAGTGCCGCGCACATAAATGCGGGTCGCTTGCTATTTGTCAAATTAATTTACTTCCAATATCTTTTTGCAAATAAAGTCGTTGCATATGCAGCGACCTTTTAATTTTTTTTGCTGGCAATAACAAAACTTTTGCTTTGGTTGGTTCAGTTCATTCATATCATAATATGATTCATTCGTTCATTTCATTCACGTAACATTTCGTGAATTTGTTTGTATTTATGTATTTTTGCAAGAAACGTGAAAATAATTACTATTTTCCAACATGGGAAAGCTCGACGTTGTTATATTGCGGTATCTAACTTCCGAAGACTTTCGTGTTCTGACTGCAGTAAGTATTTTTCACCATAATATATCCTAACCTCAAAATTGTACACGTATTTTAAAGAATTTCGCTTCGATTTTAGGTGGAAATGGGTATGAAGAACCACGAGCTGGTACCTGGTTCTCTGGTGGCTTCTATTGCAAACCTGCGTCACGGTGGAGTGCACAAATTGATGAAGGAATTGTGTAAACATAGGCTCTTGACTTACGAGCGGGGTAAACAATGTAAGTTTTAAGATTTTTACCATTTGTTTGAGCCTGAGCCGAGCGACCAAACGATTGCGAAGCGATGGCAATACGTAAACCGCGCGATCGACTGCGGTGGTTTCACCAAACTACACAAAAATCTTATTGGTTCTGCTCAAGTCATATTTGTTTGCATCCAACGATAGTTTAATTTGTATAAGGTATATCCTTCCTTATAAACCTATTCCTTCGTAATTAATACTACATGTATGACATAACCAAGTGGATATTTTTCAAATGAAATATTGATGTGTTTACATGTGAAAAATAGATTTTTTGTTATATTGATTTTCGAGATGTTTATATAGTAGTTGATTTCCTGTTTTAGTCTATTTCACTTTAAAAAATATTCACTAAAGTTGGACAAAGTATGGAACAATCGAAGAACCTACATAGATTAGAATTTCAATTTACTTTCATTGAGATCGTTCCTGGTGAAGAGGCTGTCCGTTCATAGCGATTCAACATGGCAATGCCTCTAGTGTTATGAGCACCTTTGCACTGGGAACAATAAAAGGGGACCTGTTTCACTTGTAATTTACTTAAATACTGATCTTTCAGATGACGGCTACCGTCTGACCAACTCGGGCTACGACTACCTGGCACTCAAGGCCCTCACCAACAGGAAGGTGATAGCGTCCTTCGGCAACCAGATCGGTGTGGGCAAGGAGTCCAACATATACACAGTGGCTGATGAAGACCGTAACCCTTTGTGCTTGAAGTTGCACAGGTATGTATTTAATAGGGGTTGGTAATTTATACATGAAGAGATGTATGAATGAATGCTATTAAGCAAGGAACATATTGACATCGCAGACACTGCTCTTCCATAACAAAAGACATTGCCACATTTCAATGGAGCTTTGCCCCACCTACAAATTTATGTGACCATTTAAGTTGTACCTATCATTTTGTTGGGGACTTATTACAGGTTTCATATTGCATAATCATAATCAGTATCATTTTCTACTACTCTCGCAACTCCTATAGAAGAATAACAAAAACAATGAATAAATCGCTTCTATTTCTTACTATTTCCTGAATTCTTAATTAAGCTGTTTTTTTCGAATCGCAACTTGTACAAAACTTTATTTTAAACCAATGATTTAAATGAGAGAAATGAATGAAAAAACGGAGATATTTTTACATTTATTCGTTATCTTGTACAACTTGCGGTTGATGGTGGGGCAGAATCTGGCATTGTCATTTTAGCGTCTCCACTCATTTGTTTTTCCATTGTTTGAATTTTTTATAAAAGTCGTGTGAGAGTGAAAGTGACAGCGTGGGTGGACACCTGTCCCCAATACTTAATATACTTAGGCAGTTTAAGCTCTCTCCATATTTTTTTTCATGATGGATGTGGACTTGTGGACGGAATAAAGACTTACCAAGATCGTACCCGATCGACAAATCGAAGGAATTATATCGTCACTGCTTGATAATAAAAGTTGTGTAGTACTGTGACAACTATCGGAAAATCTAAATCCGAATAGTCTGGACAGATGGGTCATCATCATCATCATCAGCCCGTATCAGTCCACTGCTGGACGTAGGCCTCTCCCAAAGCGAGCCAATCAACCCTACTCTCGGCCCTCTGCATCCAGTCCCTGCCAGCCATTTTGCGAAGGTCATCCCTCCATCTGGTCGGGGGGCGTCCCACACTACGTTTACCCGTTCGTGGCCTCCATTCGAGAACTCGTCTACCCCATCGGTTATCGGTTCTACGACAGATGTGACCAGCCCACTGCCACTTCAGTTTACTGATTCTATGAACAATGTCAACCACTTTTGTCTTCTGGCGGATATACTCGTTTCTTATTCTATCTAACAGAGAAATTCCAAGCATAGCTCTTTCCATAGCTCGCTGAGCGACCTTGAACCTGTGGGCCAGTCTCACCGTCAATGTCCACGTTTCGGCTCCGTAGGTCATCACTGGCAGGACGCACTGGTTGAAGACCGATGACATATTGAGGACAGATGGGTGGAGGCAGGGAATGGGCGATGTTCTTTGAATAGTGATGGGCGCGTACGACGATAAAAATAATAATGACGTGCTAACACAATTGTCGATAAAAAAAAATTATGACATAAATTTATTAAAAAATTATGTCTTTATTGTATTTAATATCAGCAGTATAGTTACCTCCGTGAATGTGGCAACGATGCAAATATACACCATCACTACATAGTATAAAACAAAGTCGCTTTCCGCTGTCTGTCCCTATGTATGCATAGATCTTTAAAACTACGCAACGAATTTTAATGCGGTTTTTTAAAAATAGATAAGAGTGATTCAAGAGGAAGGTTTATATGTATAATACATGCATAAAGTAGAGAAACAGTGATAAGTTTAGAGGTTTCTAATGTGATGTCGTAATTAAACCCATTTTTTTGCGCTTACATTGCAAACGCTGGCTAAACCCTACGAGATAGATAAAAATAATGTACTATAGTACATGTACTTTGACCAGTGTGTACTCCCGACAATGACGTATGCGTGCGAAACGTGGACTCTAACCTCCGGAATGGTGCACAGATTGAAGGTAGCACAAAGAAGCATGGAACGCACGATGCTCGGTATATCCCTACGCGACAGAGTGAGAAATGAGACCATCCGCCTACGGACCCGTGTCACCGACATCGGCAAACGAGTGGCAAAACTGAAATGGGCCTGGGCGGGGCACCTCTGTCGCCGAAACGATGGTCGATGGAGTAAGTGCGTTCTAATGTGGAGACCCCGGACGGGTAGAAGAAGCGTGGGCAGACCGCCGGCCAGATGGGCCGACGACATAAAGAAGGTTGCTGGCTCGGGTGTGGACCAGACAACCTTGGGATCGGGCCACATGGAAGATTCATGGAGAGGCATATGCCCAGGAGTGGGCTGCTGTATGCTGAAGAAGAGAGAGAGAATGTACTATAGTATTGTACACCTTAAAATGGTATGCAATAAAGCTGTGAACGTTGTATATACGTAAAGACATTCTGTTGTATATTTAGTATCAGCATTTCACCCGTGCGAAGCCGGGACGGGTCGCTAGTGTATAATAATTTGAAATAAAAATAAATAAATAAAAATAGCCTTTATTCCACTAACAATTCGACCTTATACATTAAAGATATAAAATAGTTATGACATCGGCGCCGAGTTGTCAGGCTGTCCTTCGACATAGGCCTCCTCCATCTTCTTCCAGGCTTCCCTATCGCGGGCCACTGCTCTCCAACCTTTATTTTGGTAGGTCTGCCTCTTCGTCGTTTCCCATCGCGGGTCTACCATTCAGTCATGTCTTTTGTCCATTTGTTTCTTTTGGACCTCATCATGTGTCCAGTCCATCGCCATTTGAGCGTTCTTGCTTTGCGGATCACATCTGTCACTCCTGTCGTGTCTCTGATTTTTGTAAGCCTCCATCTATCTCTCAAACTAAGAAAATTAGAAATAAATATACTTATTATTATTGTTCCCAGGCTCGGCCGTACGTGCTTCCGCAACGTCAAAGACAAGCGAGACTACCACGCGCATCGCAACCGCGCCTCCTGGCTCTACCTGTCGCGTATCTCGGCCACCAAGGAGTTCGCCTACATGAAGGCTTTGTACGAGCGAGGCTTCCCCGTGCCAAAACCGATTGACTTCAACCGGCATTGTGTTGTTATGGAACTAGTGCATGGAGGGCCTCTGTGAGTATTTTAGTATTAACTAGCTGTAGCCCGCAACTTCGTTTGCGTAGAGGAGGAGGATGGAGGAGATCAGGAGGCAGATCTTCCTCTCTGTTTCACATCACATACCGCCATGGCTTATAGCCTATAAGATGTCCGGATATTTCAGCTATCTCCTAGTGAAACTCCCATCAAAATCCCTTCATTAGTTATGCCATGATACTTGCACAAAGTCACAGACAAAAATTCTAAAAATTAGTGTTTTGGCATCAGTATCGATCCTGAAACACATTATAATTATTCTTTTCAAAAAATATCCAATGTACAGACACAACTTTTTTACAGTCTTATTATATGTATAGATTATCGTATTCACATCCTCGACTTGCATTTCATACAAGATTCTTAAAAGGAAAGAACCGATTGACTTCAACCAACTTTGTGAGTAATTTTAGTATTTTTCTACATACTCTTGAATCTAACCTTAAGGGCGCGAATTCATTAACGCGATTTAATGTTACGCCACCGTTTAGGCGTAAACCGTCCCTTTCTATCTTATCCTTTTTCTAACAAAGTGTGATAGAGATAGCAACACGATTTATCGGAAGTGAGGTTTATGAATAACAGCAATTGTCATTTCTAGAGGAAAAAAGGAACCCTTATTGTCTGTCTGTCAAGACCTATAACTCAGGAACGCGTGGATGGATCAATTCGAAAAAAATACGTAATACTTAGGTCTGCATCCTCATATAGCCGTGAAAAAATCAAACGTCTACGTCAACGCAATCAAACGATATGGCCGCTTATGTCGCCTTTTCTCGCATATTTGTATGAAAATGCAAGGGAACCCAAACCTATAGGGGTATACTTCTCATAAATATAGAATCATGAAATTTGGCAAGTGAAGTATTTTTTTTTTGTAATTACAACCTTATATTTGCAGTTGACGCCTGGTATGTCGATGTGTGACGTTATCAGTTTCGAAAACGCAAAGATAAGTTTGTCACTAAATCTAGTTTATCTTTTCGTTAGAGCAAATGTTATGGTGAAGTTGCTCGGACGGAACCCTCGGTGCGTGAGTCCGACAGCCGATTCGCACTTAGCCAGTTTTATTTACTTAATAGTTTCTATCTCCAGCACGCACGTCTCCTCGGTCCCGGACCCCGAGGCTCTATACGAGGAGCTGATGGACCTGATCATCCGACTGGGCAACTGCGGCGTCATACACGGGGACTTCAATGAGTTCAACATCATGATCGATGAGGAGGGGCATCCTATTGTCATCGACTTCCCGCAGATGGTGTCTACATCGCATCCTAATGCTGAGCTGTGAGTGTTTTATCCCACCAAAAACATAAAGGTTACAAAAAGACATTGCCACATTTATATGGATAATAAATGCACTGTACAGGGTGTAACGTAAAGAGTATATGAAGCCGAAGGAAGGGTGTTCAGTATCGGTAACTGAACAACTTTTGTTCTACAACTTTTCGAATAAAAAATAAAAATAAATTTATGTCCCATACAAATCGACCAGCTGACCGGTACGAAATGTATGAAAAGTCGTAGAACAAAAGTTGTTCAGCTACCGATACTGAACACCCTCCCTTCGGCTTCATATACCCTTTGTAACGTAAAGGGTATATGTGTAAGTGCATCAGGGGGGTGACCGTAACATTCATCGATTTCGTTATCGCTTTTAATTTGACACTACCGCTATTAAAATTCGAAATTTTTATCTCAGACTTGAGTATATTTTGTGTTAGTATACATTAAAAGCTTAATAACTATGTTTGAACTTAACATAATCTTTCAGTTGCAAAGCAATCTGAAGGCATATGAGTTTTAGCCCAATGCCTCCAGATTGCGCATCATGGTTTATTAGATACCGCATTCAGGATGCCATTGGGACTGTTTCTTACTCGCATGAAAGCCGCCGACGGCTGCATCTGCAAACATCCCTGATGCACTATAGCACCTATCGAGTCTCAATAGCACCCTTATACACGCGGATGAACAATTAGGCAAACTTATGGTGGTAAACTTACCTTTTCGTCCAGCGGCGGGCGGTTAGCTGTTTTCGAAGATGAAGACACTTTCACAAATGTTATTTTGCGGTGTGTATTGTGTTTGCGGTGAGTTAAATGTATGTATGTATATTTGAAGTGTTTTCACAATAAATAGTTGATAAAATAAGCGGAAATAAAGGATATGTCTCTTACGACTTGCGGCGGTTGCCGGTTAGCGAACGTTGGTGATCACTGAAGTTTTTTACTTTTTGTGACATAGGCTAAGAGCACATTGAACATACAGCCCAACATGCTAACTAAAACTAAGGCTTGGCCGTTCTAACCCTGAACGCGTTATTATATTGGACTCGCAAAGCGTTGATGACTACACGTGTAGAACGACTGTGTAATACATTTTAATATTACAGTTACTTCGACCGCGACGTGAAGTGTATCCGCGAGTTCTTCAAGAAACGCTTCGGTTACGAGAGCGAGACGCACCCGACGTTCGGCGAGTTGGAGCGAGACGGCGAGATGGACCGCGAGGTCGCCTGCTCGGGATACAAGCGCGCCAGGGACGTGGACGACGAACTATTGCAGGTATAGCTTTAAAACAAGCAGAAAATATTTCAAAATACAATAAACCTGACTGCAAAAAAACTATCCCCTTTTGATTATTTTTTTATACCCTATGACACTCCCGTAATGAAGACGAATCTAACGATACCTCATACATCAAAATCTATCAAGCCGTTTAGGCTACAGGATGGCAGGAAGGAATGGACATACATACATCCGAAAAACTTTACCCTCCTTCTGGGGCCGTCAGGTAAAAAAAGTATTTCTCGTAATAAAACTTTGGTACAGTCGAAGACAAAGAAAGGTGTACGTTGTCGACACTATCACTATAACTTGAACCTTAAACCCCTGTGATACAGAGACGAAACTCGCTGTGTTTTTTATTGGCTTATGTAAAATTTTATTTATAATAGAAACGTAGGATTGTTGATAAAATTCGGCATTCGTAGTAGGCAAATGGAATCTAACCCATACAGCAAAAACGTCCAAATAATGTCCAATAAAGCAAATGAGGGTCCTTCATCCGTTTGGATCTTTGCGCTCGGACATTTTTAGAAGGCAGACTGTGTATCTAGTTGTTTATAGGAGATCAATGGTTAGTTACAATAAAACTTACAACTATGTTAGAATGTTACAACATAAATAAGTACAGTAAGTACATGTAGATGTAGGTACAGTCGAAGACTGAGATAAGTATACAGGGCGCCTCAATAAGGTTGAGATTTTATCAAAAGCTACATGACCGAATTTAATAATTCTCTTACAGTACATAGTTTTAACTTTTACCTATCAAATAATTTTTGCAATAGGTCAAGTAGTTTTTGAGAAAATCTCAACCTTAAAAACTCTCCTGTACACCTTTCTCTGCGTTCCACCAGTACTTTTAGAGGCTACTTGGCATACGAGTGTCCACTGTGAATGTGTCCATGAAGGTGCAGTCTGCGCACATCCTGCCCTGCGCCACTAATCATGTCAACGCCGCTGCTCGTCAATATTGATCATGTCAATTATTTTCTCAGGAACTGGGCATTGTAATGCAAGTGAGCGACGATGAAGCGAGCGATTCGGAGAGCGTAGAAAGCGAAATGGAGCTGAACAGAAACTCACAATACACAGAGGAGGAATTAAATACGCTCAGACAACAGGTTAGAATATGGAGTAATGATTAAGAGAGTTTTTCATCATCATCAGCTCGTATCAGTCCACTGCTGGACGCAGGCCTCTCCCAAAGCACGACACTCAACCCTACTCTCGGCCCTCTGCATCCAGTCCCTGCCAGCCATCTTGCGAAGGTCGGGGGGCGTCCCACACTACGTTTACCCGTTCGTGGCCTCCATTCGAGAACTCGTCTACCCCATCGGTTATCGGTTCTACGACAGATGTGACCAGCCAACTGACACTTCAGTTTACTGATTATATGAGCAATGTCAACCACTTTTGTCTTCTGGCGGATATACTTATATCTTATTCTATCTAACAGAAATGCCAAGCAGCTAGCTGAGCGACTTTGAACTTGTGGGCCAGTCTCACCGTCAATGTCCACGTTTCGGCTCAGAACCCAGACCCGGTACTATCTATTAAAATAACATCTATCTAAATCGCTATTAATTCACCAGGTGGACGCCTCAATACAAAGCGACGAAACCAAAACTAAAATCGACAATATTGCCACCAAAACTGTCAATCTCACCATCACTGACCATCCAGACACCGACGAACCTACGCTGGTACCATCAGATGAAGGAAAACACAGAAATCCCGAAGACACCAGTAGAAGTATCAAAGACACCGGTAGAAGTACTGAAGACACCGGTAGAAGTATCGAAGAAACCGGTAGAAGTATCGAAGACACCAGTAGAAGTATCGAAGACACCGGTAGAAGTATCGAAGACACTGGAAGAAGTATAGAAGACATTGCTGAAAGTCCCGAAGACCTTGAAAATTCCAAAGGACTCGATAAAAACTCCCAGAAATACCGACTTGCTATGATCGAGAAAACCTTATCTGATGTCAGAACTATGAGGTAAGTGAATATTGGGTTAAATTCACTTTGACATCTAAATGCTAGATCATTTAGATGTCGTTTCATCATCATTATCAGCCCGTTTCAGTCCATTGCTGGACGTAGGCCTCTTCCAAGGCACGCATGTATAAACTAACGTCACTAGAGTCGACGGTAAAATGTTATACTTTTTTTACGATTATACGATCAATTTATCGACTGAACTATGATGAATGGGACTACGTATATCGACTCAAGAAATATTCGACCCTATGATATCTAATCCCACGAATATTCTATTCACAGTGACTCCATATTTGTATTTTAATTAATTTTGGATGAATTTTGCCAGGGAAATAAAAATACGCCAACAAAAACTCGATTCTTACATGGAGGGAGTTGGGGCCATGATCCACGACGCGGGCCCACCGCGGATTGGCGGATTTCACACATAATTTTTTCTTCTTCTACGGCATGCAGGTTTCATCACGATGTTTTCCTTCACCGTTTTGAGAGCACTCTGTAAATGTACGTAAGATTTCCATCGAAAAAACCGAGGATAACTCATTGGTACATGGCTGCCCTGGCTGGGAATAGAACCTGGGACCTCCGTATCGCAAGTCCATTGACCCAACTGCTGAGCCACCGAGCTCTTCAATCCTCGCATACTCAGCCTTGGCGCTGACGTTCGCAATTTCAGTGACAAATGACTATTTTTATCCCTAGATCCTACACCTCAGCCAGCACAATATCCCCTGAGGTAGTAAAGCAGCAGGTCCGCCGTAACCTGGACTTGCGTCAGCAGAAGGCGGCGAGGCGCAAGGCGGTGGCCAAGGGCGAGGCGAGCGCGGTCACGAGGCAGCGCCGCGACAACCGCGAGACCGTGCGCGAGAGCCATGGGCTGTGGGGATGGGACGAGTGAGGGGGGGGGGGGGGGGGACAGTAACTGTAATAAATGTATAATATGTTAAATATACAAGTATGTTCATTTAAAAATCTCTTCGTTCCGACGAATACCTCATCCTATACCGTCTCCTTTACCGTGCGTGACACACATTTATTTATTTATTCAACTATACAGGTGTAACGTAAAGGGTATTTGAAGCCGAAGGGAGGGTGTTCAGTATCGGTAACTGAACAACTTTTGTTCTACGACTTTTCGATTAAAAAATGAAAATAAATTAATGTCTCACACAAATCGATCAGCTGACTCCCGGTCTCACACAAATCGATCAGCTGACTCCCGGTCTCACACAAATCGATCAGCTGACTCCCGGTCTCACACAAATCGATCAGCTGGCTCCCGGTCTCACACAAATCGATCAGCTGGCTCACGGTCTCACACAAATCGATCAGCTGACTCCCGGTCTCACACAAATCGATCAGCTGGCTCACGGTCTCACACAAATCGATCAGCTGACTCCCGGTCTCACACAAATCGATCAGCTGGCTCCCGGTCTCACACAAATCGATCAGCTGGCTCACGGTCTCACACAAATCGATCAGCTGACTCCCGGTCTCACACAAATCGATCAGCTGACCGGGAGTCAGCTGATCGATTTGTGTGAGACATTAATTTATTTTCATTTTTTAATCGAAAAGTCGTAGAACAAAAGTTGTCCAGTTACCGATACTGAACACCCTCCCTTCGGCTTCATATACCCTTTACGTTACACCCTGTATATAAATTGACAGGATAACACCTCATAGATCAAGGCACTCGACCAGAATACTGACTGTGGCGTATAATTATAGCAGCCCATATAGGCCGCAGCCTGTGCCTGGGCTAACTACGTAATGAAAGACCTTGAAATGATGTCAAGCGGTCATTGATCGCGCAAGAACCGTGCACTATTTAGGTATGTGACGGAACAGTTGCTAAGTTGCTTGGTTACGTAGGAAATAACAGATCTGTCACTCTCGCTCTAAAAGCCCTATCTGAAATACATTATTTTCACATTAATTTAATTATCGTTTTCCATTCATCCCAAACGCGGCTGTGCTGCAGCATACTCCTCGCTCGCCCCTTTCCGTTACATGGCGACCGTGCTTTTACTCTTACAAGAGTTTACTCGAACCTTTTTTCCGAGTTGGTAGAAAACTGCCCTATACTCATCATTATTTATACATACGGAACCTCGCTCTGCTTTAATCATGGAGGCTGCTAGACGTAAAAGAACACAGCAACGGAGAGAATTCACCACGGCGGCGAAAGCATTCGAAGAATCCATGATTTCGAAAGTGGACGTGGAAATCCATTTTAACGATTTAATGGAAACCGCTGATGCGTTGTTTTCGACGGAAAATGAGCTTAGAAATCTCTGGATACAGGCGGAAGAGTTTGATGAAACTGCCTATGCGTCTGATCAAGACAAATTTAGCGAATATCGCAAGAAATGGGTAAGTTTGAAGACTCTATATAAGAGCACAACGAGAGCGGAAAAGGCCAGTTCTTCAAAGTCGACTATTATAAATGCAGAAAAATCTGTTCACGTTGACGAAGACACCAAGAAGGCCAAGCGAAGATTTAGTCTCCCACAAATTAAACTATCAGAATTTGATGGAAATATCCTGGACTGGATAAAATTTTGGGGACAGTTTCGCAAGATCGACGAGGATGACGCCATCGATGACGATGATAAATTTCAATATTTGTGCCAATCGATGACCGTCAATACCAGTGCAAGTCAGCTGGTAAATTCCTACCCACCGAGTGGAGCCAACTATCACAAAGCAGTGCGAGCACTGAAGGCTAGATTCGCTCGGGATGATCTTCTAATAGAAACTTACGTCCGTAGCCTACTAGAATTGGTTCTACAACAATCAAAAGGTCTACAGAACGACATACGCATCTTATATGATCAGCTTCAAACACATCTGCAGGCTCTTGAATCACTTGGCGTCACAAGAGATAAATACGCAGCGTTGCTCTTACCGTTATGCGAGTCAGCACTTCCAGAGGAGATCCTACGAACTTGGAACAGGTACCGTACTTTCGATAGTGGCGAAAACATGGATGACGGTAGTTTTTGTTCTTTCAAATCATGTCCTGAGAAGTCGGGCGATTTGAGCAAGTTAATTCGTTTCCTAAAAGAAGAGGTCGAATCTGAAGAGCGAATTAAAATGGCACGTCACGGATTTGTAGCATCAGATGTAGCTTCAAAGGAATCGAGGCCCACTGCTTGCTTTGTTACCAAAACCATGAAGGAAGGTAACAAGGAGAAACCAATTTGTATTTGGTGCACAAAGGAGTCTCATACTAGTTCCGAATGCCACAAAGCTGCTAAGATGTCACTGGAAGAAAGGTTGGAGTATATCAAAGGTAAAAAAGCGTGTCAAATATGCTTGAGGTCGAATCATGTAGCTAAGAAGTGCAGGAGCTTTCCCAAATGCTTATTGTGCAAGAAAAGACACCTGACACTCATGTGCCCTGATATCGCCGAACGAAGTTCAAGCTCAAGTTCGTCACCACGGGATGAAAAATCTGGTAACCTGCTATGTCAGATGAAATCAACTACCCTTTTACAAACCCTGGCAGTAAACATATGTAATAATAGAGGTAAGGAGATACGTGTCAGAGCTCTTATCGATAGTGGCAGTCAGAGATCATATATAAAAAGAGATGTGGCATGCAAGTTGGGTCTAAAACCGACACGTAAGGAAACTTTCAGTCATTGTTTGTTTGGTGGACTTGAGACAAGAGAAAAGCAACACAACGTATTTGCAGTAAGTCTGAAGAGTACTAACACTGACTTCAAAATGAACTTAACAGCAGTGGAACAAGCAAACATATGCGGCTTTTTACCTAAGGTTAGATCTCATGTAATAATCGAGCAACTTCTCCAACACGGCGTTACACTGACTGACACAACTGACACTCCTGACGACATAGGCTTACTCATAGGTGCAGATTTTTCGGGTTTTCTCTTAACAGGTGACATAATACATCTTAATAACAAATTGACAGCAGTTAAGACTAAGGTGGGATGGACTGTCCAAGGACCTGTAACAAAAGTCGACAGTACTTTGGTAGGACTAACAACAACCTTCCATAACTTAACAAAACATGACTTGTCAGATTTGTCGAGCCTGGAACCATTGGGTAAAAAATACCCCAATGAACAAGTTTCCAAATTGGCTCATCATAATAATTTATTTAGATGGTTTAACCATACAATTTTAAAAAACGAAAACAATTTCGTAGAACGTCTTCCATGGCGAGGTGGAATGCTCAATCGTCTATCAAATCACGATGCGGCCACACATCAACTAATAGTTTAGGTAACATGGAAGACAATCACAGTATTTTCAAAAAGTGGGTGAATTTTAAAAACAATCTAAATCACTCCAAATCAAAATAGGTCAGGTCAATCAATATTTGCCAACTTTGATATCTGGTAACAATAAATGCTGGATTTAAATATTAATATCGCCCATGTCAAGAATAAAATGGACTTTCATACTTCCGTATCTCCTTGGTGGGGAGGGTTTTAGGAGAGGCTCATTAGAATTGTAAAACGTATGCTATAACTAGTTTTCAGTCGAGCTTCTACTACTCAACACTTAAATAAGGAATGCAGAAGCATGGTATGTCCTTGATATAGGCACAAAATAACATTGACAGAAGTTATGAGGTGACCACAGTGACACAACCGAACACTAGGGTTGGCACTACGCGGACTGGTAGGGTTGTCAAATTACCCAATAAATTTGGTGACTTTGTTTTGTAAGACTATTTAACCTCCCGGTTTTCTTTGCCCCGGACTGTGACGGAACAGTTGCTAAGTTGCTTGGTTACGTAGGAAATAACAGATCTGTCACTCTCGCTCTAAAAGCCCTATCTGAAATACATTATTTTCACATTAATTTAATTATCGTTTTCCATTCATCCCAAACGCGGCTGTGCTGCAGCATACTCCTCGCTCGCCCCTTTCCGTTACAAGGTAGTTGGTAAATATGTTAAAGAGAAATAAGTACATAACATGCAGTATTAGTAAATATTAAATGTTACATTAACATATTAATTAGATACAACGGGAATTACCGTGTTAAACATTTATTATTGATGTCTCGATATTTCGACATCATTGCAGCCATCATGGTCACGAGTAGACTGAAGTCGGTGAGTGTTAACACGGTAATTCCCGTTTTATCTAATTAATATGTATACAAACCGTGAAAGTTTAAAAGTGATGTTACATTAACATGTTTATAAACAGATACTATAGCGTAAATATATAGAATAAAAAAAAAATTATTTCGACGAATTGATAACCTCCTCCTTTTTTTTTGAAAGTCGGTTAATAAAATACAAATTATACTTAAACTATATAATATAATATAACATGCAAATGCATATTGCAAAGAAAATCAATAATTACTACACTGTATTTATTTTGTACATTTACAACCAAAATGTAGCCTGTTGATTGGCTTTAGACAGACGGACTGCACGCCAACTGCACACCGACTGCAATCGAGATGCACGGTTGGTTTGCAGTTTTACTACTGCGATTATCCCACTGCCCCGCACCGCGCAGCATGTTGCGTGTCGACGCACCTACGCGCGTACTTGCGGGAATGCAGATCTGCATCATCGTGCGGGTTTTCGCGCACTCACGCGCGTAGTTGCGTTTTGTGGATTCACGGCTGCTCGGACTCATTTCATTCAAAGCTTCCAAAATCCCGGCTGTCAGTGCGGGACTCGGTGTGCCGTACCTTGCGTCTCGCTCGCACCTACGCGCGGAGGTGCGTGTTTCTCCGCTTGTAGGCGCGTGATTTACATGAACGCGCGTGGATGCATCTGTGTTGGACTGTGCGTGTTTTCTATACAAACTTAGAAACAACGTTAGAAAACGCATTCACGCGCTACGCTGCGTGGCAGTGTGTTAATCGCCTGTCTTCAAAACTGCAAATATGCAGTCCGTCTGTCAATCTTCAAATTCAATTCAAATTCAAATACACTTTATTGTACATAAAACAACAATTACGGAAAAAGATTACAGAATAATACAAACATAATGTACAATTTTGGCGGCCTTATCGCTAAAAGCGATCTCTTCCAGGCAACCAACTAACTAGGGAAATTAAGAGTTTTAAATAGTGAGAGGTAGAGCTAGAAATGCAAGAAGAATAAAAAGAAAAACAATCAAAAAATAAATGGTATTCACAGAGAGTAGGAATAATACAGCTACATATAAAAGGATAAATAATAATATTACAGTTTACACTACATACTTACAAATATTAAATGCATACACTACATATATACCACGTACATATACTACATATATACCACGTACATATACTACATATATACCACGTACATATACTACATATACCACGTACATATACTACATAATAATATCATAGAATAAATAAATACATTACTTATGAATATATCATTATGATATGACAGAGTTTATGCATTTGAAAGAAAAACAACAACAGCATCAGAGGAAAATAAATAGAAATTAGAGTGAAAGAAAGTGCTCCTTAACCTGACTCTTGAAGATATGTAGAGATTGTGATAATCTTATAGATACGGGTAAAGAATTCCAAAGTTGGATAGCTTGAGAAGTAAAAGATTGACGATAGAATTTTGTAGTAGAACAGGGAAGGTAAAGACAAAGATTTTCAGTAGAGCGAAGAGGACGATCTTTCCATCATTCCGTTTCCTCCTCATCGACATTTTCCTCATTATTGTCGCCGGCCGCGCCGTCTGGCTCTCCGTCCTCAGCCGGTTCTACGTCCGGTTCCGGCTCGGCCCCGGGCTCGAAGTCCGCGCCGCCGGCTCCGGGCAGCCGGTCCACCAGCCAGTCGTGTTGCCGGACGTACAGGAGTTGGAGGTAAGCGTCCATGCACAGTATCTGGAATAAACCAAACTATATTTGACATAATGTACGGTGGAACACAGAGAAAGGTGTACAGTAGAGTTTTTAAGGTTGAGATTTTCTCAAAAACTACTTAACCTATTGCAAAAATTCTTTCATTGTTCGATAGATAAAAGTTAAAACTACGTAACTGTAAAAGAATTATTAAATTCGATCCAGTAGTTTTTGAGAAAATCGCAACCTTATTGTGGCCCCCTGTATACTTATCTATGTCTTCGGCTGTACTACCTATATTATTGTATAGTATTTTATTATGTAAAAATGAAATAAAGAAATCTAATCTATTCAAACGATTGATTATTCATCATCAGTCTATTTATAATACCTTCCCTTACATCGAGGTAGCTCAGGCCATGATCCACCACGCGGGCCCACTGCGGATTGACGGATTTCACATGCTTTAGATTTTTTTTCTTCTTCTACGACATGCAGGTTTTATCACGATGTTTTCCTTCGCCGTTTTGAGAGCACTCTGTATATGTGCGAGCTCGTGAAGCTCGAAACTTCAGATCTTACATGAATCATCCAATAATTTCACCATATTGTTATTCGTTAACATTTTCTGATTAATTTAACGTGACATTAATTAAACACAAAATAACCACTGGGTTCATTTAGAAATATCGTCTAGACATGAATACGTTGATGAACATCTAAAATTTTAAGACTTTTTAGCCCGTGGTAGGTTTTGTCCGGCATTTCCAAAGAACTTATCATATGGGATTCTTCAGGAGAAACTTGAATAGAGCCCTTCTAGAAGCGAACTGTCGACTGTTGGTGGTGCCATCTCTCTAGGTGACTCGTGTCTCCTGTTCTTGCTCCCCTTTCTCATAAGAAACCTTTCGTACCCTGTCCTCCTCGTCATTAACATTGAACCCCTCGAGGCGGTACGTGTACCCGAACACGCTGGTCGAGATCTTGGACTCCGCCACCGTCAGGTCGCTGTCCTCGGTGAAGAAGGGGAAGTTCGAGATCTTGTAGCGGCCGGCTTGTAACGGGCAGCTTAGCCTGGAAAATACAGCGTTAGTGGAATGCATCTCAATGAAGGATGGAACGGCCTTTTTTTGTCTCAGGTAAAACACGTTTATGTGTACAGTCGAAGACAGAGATAAGTATACAGGGGGCCTCAATAAGGCTAAGATTTTCTCAAAAACTACTGGACCGAATTTCGTAATTCTTTTACAGTACATAGTTTGAACTTTTATCTATCAAACAGTGAAATAATTTTTGCAATAGGTCAAGTAGTTTTTGAGGAAATCTCAACCTTATAAACTCTCCTGTACACCTTTCTCTGTGTTCCACCGTACCACCCGGGGGAGCGTGTTGATTATATCGGGCCTCAGTATCGGGCTCGCTGTCCTTGCGGGGCGGGGTGCTAATAACCGTCACTGGTGACAGCTTTCTATGACGTCGCCCGCCGTACTTATAGATTCTGTAGAAAGTTTTCAACGGTGCAAAGGTGCTCAAATGTCTGGCCCAGCTTGAGATGTTCCACTCACTTTGGCGTGACGTAGTGGAAGAACATGGTGTAGAGGTCCTCGTCATCTGGTTCCTCGCCCGTGCAGCCGCTCTTGATCACGGAGAAGGACTTGAAGTGGTCGCACGTGTCCAGGTTGCGAATGTCGTGGCACTTCTGCATCGTCGCCTGCAATAGACCAACACGTTTACTGGCACACATAGGCGCGTATTCATAAACGTGATTTAATAATAATAATAATATAATTGTTTATTCAGGTAAGTACCCATAATACAAAACTAATATCTACACGTACACAAATAATAATATTAGACTTAAAATGCACAATTTTTTTTTAATGCTATGTAGTAGGTATATACCTACTACTTACGGTTTGGATTACATTTAAAGTTACGCCACCGTTTAGGCCCCTGTCCCTTTCTATCTTAACATTTTTTAACGAAGTGTGAAAGGGATAGCAACACTCGCAGTTCCGTGTGTTTTCTATGCTAATCGCGTAAAAGCCGGCGCACGTCAGCGCCGTGTACCGGGCCAGTGGACGGCGCCGTCCGCCAGTACGAACGTTGTCCGCCTGTGACCGGCGCCGTCCGACATCGTGCACCGGGAGACGGTGCCGGCAGACGCCGTGACACGTCGCGCCATGCGACGGCACGGCGCCGCCGCGCCGTGGCGTTGTACGCCGGCCCTGAGGAGTGTACAGTGCGCGAGGCGTAAGCTCAGGTTTACATTTGTGTGAGTGATAGCGGTACAAGAGGTGAAGTGCGGTGCGTGCGCGCCAGGGTGTATTTTGTTGCCTTTGTACTGGGCACGTCGCGCCTCAGGCCGAATATCACTACACTATCTGTGTGCGTGCACTGACACAAATGCAAACCTGAGCTTACGCCTCGCGCGCTGTATCAAGGTATCGCTACTATTTCTTTCCGTTACACTCTGCATAGCAAAGCAGGGGTGTAGTCGGGTCGACAATAATAGTGGTTCCGTATCCTATCAGTGTGAGGTTTATCTTAGGTTCTTACATCCTTACCAAAGAAGGTCATATTCCTTTCCCTTACCTTGATAGTCCACCCATCTTCGATATCCTCAGAAATATTCATAGCGCCACTCAGAGACGAGTCATAATCCTTCTTAGTCAGCACCATCTCTGAGACCCCTACTGTAGTCTTCGCCGTGTCATAACAAGGCCCTACTCGCGTCACCAACAAATGAGTCGGGGCCACTCCGGCCCAGATATTTCTAATAGCAATAAATGAAAATATCAATAATGTTTTTACGAAAACGTACGAATACATTGTTTAGGTTGATGCGAATGATGGTAGGCAAAATTCTTGATGATTTTTTAATTACTTTTTAATGTTTGTTGTTACATTTGATTTTGTTGATAGTGGAGGCTCTGCAAATGGTTGTACAAATACCTATTAGTCTTTAGGGATAGAGTTACGAGTATATAGGATGTAACGGAATGGGTATACAAAGCTGATTTGAGATCAGTATCAAGTGAACAATTTTGTTCTATGACTTTTCCATTAAAAAACACACATGCACATTTTTGTCGCCATCGCCAATTTGGTCGACGTAAGTAAGTCTCGGTCAAGGTATTTTATTTATTTATTTTATTAATGGACTCGACAGTTCGTCATTTGCCAATGTCATGTTACAGAAAATTCAATGTATAATAGTCTTCTATCTTCCTCCAGGGGAGTCGCCGTAGCGTCATCACCCTGGGTAGCCGCGTCTTCATGTCTTCATCCACAGGAGACGCCGTAGCGTCAATCACTGTGGACGAAGCAGCTCGACAGTCACGTTCACTCCCGAGCTCGTAGTGGGAATCTTGACCATGGCGCCAAACTTCAGATCCTGCTTGAATTCTCCAATAACTTCACCATACTGTCATTCGCGAACATTTTCTGATTAATTTAACGTGATATTAAACACAAAACACCCACTGTAGACATTAAACTGAAAATTATTAAATAATTTCGCAACCGTCGTTTCCCGCCATTTTCAAGAGAACCCCTCGGTCAAGGTATGTATGTACCTGCCGACCGGCCTTCGTAGCATGCGCCCGCGTTAGCGATTTACGTAACGCCGCGGAGCTGTTAAACTGACGTTAATACAATGCATTTAAAATTAGTTTGACTGCTCCTTTGACAGCGGCGTAACGGCGGCGTACGTCGATCGCGCTGCTCGTGCTAGCACACCAGATAAGATAAGATATTTTTATTTGCTTAAAATGTGGTTACAATAGAAGGTGTTAAATACATGAAATATGTCCAAAGCACATCTTGCCATATAATAATGACATGCAATTATTACACTATTAAAGCATTGTTGCTACATTATTAGGTTGATATTTCTTAGTCCAAAAATACAATTGTCAACTTATTTAATATAAAATTTCTATCTAAGTATCATATTTAAATTATAATGCATCAATTATTATATTTATATTATTATTATTCCTACATTACTGTTATCAGCTTATACGCTTCTACCAACTTCTTTCTTCTTCTATTTCTTTCGTGACTCTACTTTCATTATAATCTTAATAATTCAGTTAACTGCTTAATACTTATGAAACAGTGAATAATAATTGCATAATCTCTAATCCGAGTATGAGCTCCTTATCAGATATAGTTTATCGTTGAACATGTGTTTAGCTTTAATGAATGTTTGCAAATACAAAGATAAGATCCCATCGAATGGGTACTGGCTTGTAGTTTGAAGATTACCGTTGTTAATTTACAATAGATATTCATATCGGTTTTGATAAGAAATGTTTTTTCATCATCAGCTTTTATAACCGCCACTTCAATCGTTATGGTTATCGTTTTCATTTTGACACTTGAACATACATTGCTGCGTTTCGTTGTCGTTTGTTAAAACTTGCAAAAACATAGCAGCAATGTACAGCGTCTATTGTTTGTAACAGACATTGACAAACCGATTGCCATTTAAAAGTCCATTGCTCAGTTGGTGTTCCATGTTACGATTTTTATATTAAGTATTATACTTACGAAATCCAGGAATGTACAGTCGCCAGCAAATCAATGGAAACACTTTGATTGAACTTTTGACCGTTCTTATTATTTGCGTCGTAAGACTTGAAATCGTACTGCAAGTGTTACCATTGATCTGCTGTCGACTGTACCTACTGAAAGTAAGCTAAGGAAAGTGGCTTGTTCTCTAAAACGGAAAAACACAAAACGTTTTCGGTTCTCCCCTCGAATCATTCAATACCGCCAGATCGCCACCCCTAGATGAAACAGACCGCATTACAAATCGATAGCGATCATTTTGAGAGGGATGCAAATATATATTTGATGTGGACAATAGTTAAGTGACCAGCAGCTGGCTTCGACACGTGCTTCTACAATGCATTGCATTGCAAAATATTATGTTTTAGAAAAAGTTTTCACTAATTTCGACTGGAAACCATTTTGAACTTGTGACGAGTAGCGATAAAAGCGACTTAAAGTTAGGCGGTGGTTTAAAGATAGACTGTGTTTGGAAATGCCTTGTTGACTTTGCCTTCACACGAAAATAAGTCAGTGACTTTTGTCCTTCACGAAATTGGATAATCTACAGCCCGCCTTATGACCTACGTCGCGTCGTCGCAGACACGCCTCCAAGCTATTCATTCAAGTCAGTTCTGTGTTGCTACCGGACGCTATCACACGTTTCAACCATGTCCCAAGATAATCTCACCGCGGTGTTGCATAAACCTAAGGATTTACGATTGGTAAGTACTAGTTTAGTTGTTGATTTTGGAACGTATCCCAAAAAACAAACAATTTGCATTTCAAAATGGAACGCGTTTTAAAGAATTTAAAAAGTTATTTTTAAAAAAGTTTGCGCGCCGGCCGGCCTTGAGTTTATCGAGTGTTGTAATAAATATAAAATAATAAATGCTTATTTATCTTTTATTATCATGAAATCCCAAGTCGGTTAGTTAACTAACACGATCGATACGTTTGCCAAAGGTCTGATTTGATGAACTTGATACTATAGTATACCTAAGTATATCCTCTTAGTAATTTGTGGTATGGTCTTATTTGCGTGTTGTTTGCACAGAGATGCTATTTACGGAAGTTGTGATAAATAAATATACTTACCAATAGTTAACAGAATAGATAAAGAAGGGTGTATTCTTAGATCTAGACAACTTTCAGCAAACAATATACACATCTTACTTAGTACAATAATTTTAAGTAAGTAATAGGTACAGTCGACAGAACATCAGCCTACCGAGTAGTTAGGTACAGCTAACAGCAGATCAAGTGTAACACTTTGGACCATTCTTATTATCTGCGTCATAAGAGTTGAATTCGTACTGCAAGTGTTACCATTGATCTGCTGTTGTCCGTACCATTAATTCAGGACCCCAAGAATAAAAAGACTTTAGTGGCATTAACGTTCGGTAACGCTAAGTAGTTAGAATAGACCATTGATCTCCTATAAACAACTAGATGCACAGTCTGCCTTCTAAAAATGTCCGAGCGCAAAGAAGGTCCAAACGGATGAAGGGCCCTCATTTGCTTTATTGGACATTATTTGGACGTTAACAATGGATCCTTATTTGGACGTTTTTAAATTGTTTTACTTACTAAACCTTTGTGTATCTAGTTGTTTATAGGAGATCAATGGAATAGACATAAAAATCTAGGTAAACAGAGTAAGTGTGGGATTGACTTGACAGTAGGTAACGAAAAATCCGTAAAAATCGAATGTCATTTCCATAAATATTGTTATTATTTTTATTTATTTTATTAATGGACTCGACAGTTCGTCATTTGCCAATGTCATGTTACAGAAAATTCAATATATTCAATAGTCTAGTCTTCTATCTTCCTCCAGGGGAGTCGCAGTAGCGTCTTCATGTCTTCATCCAGAGGAGACGCCGTAGCGTCATCACTCTGGGCGAAGCAGCTCGACAGTTACGTTCACTCCCGAGCTTGTAGCGGGAACTCTTGATAAAAGCTTGAAACCTCAGATCTTGCACAAATAATCCAATAACTGCACCGTACTGTCATTCGCGAACATTTTCTGATTAATTTAACGTGATATTAAACACAAAATAGTCCCTGTAGACATTAAAAGGAAAATTATCAAATAATTTCGCAACCGTCGTTTCCCGCCATTTTCAAGAGAACCATAAATATTGTTCTTACTATTCTAATAGCGTTAACGAAATTCGACGCCACAATGAGAGAGTATATACTTATTCATTTGTTAATAGAGAGTTATTCATTTGTTTGTTTTTATCACAGGAACAAACCCCCATACCTGAAATAGCCGATGATGGTGAGTCCCTCTAAGTATATCTTCCTATGCTGATATTCATAAACCTAGTTAAACCTTACTTCCATTAAATCGTGTTGATATCCCTTTCACATTTCGTTAAAGAAGGTTAAGATAGAAAGGGATAGGGGAAAGGGAAAGGGGCTAGTCCTCCGAAAAAGATTTACTCCGAGGATGAAACGACACCCGCTTCAAATTGTTAGGAGTCGAATCAAGGGCGTCGCCAAGGGGGGGCAGGTAGGGGCAGCTGCCCCCCCCCCCCCCCCCCCCCCCTAGAGATTAGAAAAAATATCCAGCCCAATGCAAAGTCCTTAGTCAGGTACTGGAAAGCGATGAGGCGAGAGCGAGCGGGGAGAGGAGAGTGCTCCTGTCTCTCCTATTCCGTCCACGCGGCCGCGTCGTCGCCTGCTCTCACACACAGCTGTAATTTATATCGGCTTGCCCCCCTCTGGGCCATCGGCTGGCGACGCCATTGAGTCGAATCATCCGCGATTGATAACGTAATCGGATGAGTCGACACCTAGCTCATATCATAGTGGTATTTTCGGCTAAAATGAAAAGTAATACAAGTTGTAGCTTAAAATTCATTGATTTAATCTAGGTGGTGTATCTACCTAAGTTTAAATTACGTTTATGAATACGCGCCCTAATGTCTAAGGCTCGATTAACAGTCTGAGCTCAAACCCAAATTCAAGAGCAAATTCAGCTGATACACTCTCAAGACGTGATCACCATCTCAAGCATGTCATTTATTAATAAACCAATCTTGATCATTATCACGTGATGTCATTCTCAAGTCACGGTTCGCCTGCAATCAGCAAATAGGTTCTCAAGCAAGTGTGAGTTTGACAGTTCTCTTGAGAATTGAGTTTTGTTTATTAAGACGGCGTTACTCACGTGATACCCGATTCCTAAACGCGCGCATAAGTTACGTTTATTAATAGAAACGCCATCTTAAGGTCGTTCTCAAGATTGACTTTTGAGCTGAGAGTGAACAGTACACGAAGTACAGGCACAACTCCTTCCTATTGCGAGCGAGCGAACTCTTTAATGTACTATGTGACGATGAGTGCGTAGACCTTTTCCGCACGAGCGCCGCATCCATGCGTCGCTTGCTGACCGCGAGATTTGTGGATTCTGTGCCGGATTGAGTGGCGACGAGTGGCCGTGCAGTGTTTTTGTATGGCTTTGTTTGATAAACACTGCACTGGATCTTAGTTTTTTAGTTTCTATATTTTATCTCATTATTTGCGTCTTATTTAATTAATTAGTATCTATAAGTGAATACCTATAATTGGCTTCTTGCTTTTATTAAAATGAAAATGTACTAGTTTATAAGCTGTTGAGAGCTCGGTGGCTCAGTGGTTGGGTCAATGGACTTGCAATACGGAGGGCCCAGGTTCGATTCCCAGCCAGGGCAAACATGTACCAATGAGTTATCGTCGGTTTTTTCGACGGAAAAACTTACGTGCATTTACCGAGTACTCTCAAAACGGTGAAGGAAAACATCGTGATGAAACCTACATGCCGTAGAAGAAGAAAAAAATCTAAGGCATGTGAAATCCGCCAATCCGCAGTGGGCCCGCGTGGTGGATCATGGCCTCAGCTCCCTCGATGTAAGGGAAGGTCTGTGCCCGAGCAGTGGGGCAATATAAATAGACTGATGATGATGATGATTATAAGCTGTTGGTTTTCCATATCATAATAAAAATAAAATAAATTGTTGTTTCTTATTATTTTGTACTACTCCTCCGAGCTGTCCAGGCGATTATAATTCTGTCAAACACTCCAGAGGTGCTGCTTCGTATGGACAGCGTGGGCATCTGCGGCTCCGACGTCCACTACTGGCAGGACGGCTCGTGCGGCCATTTTGTGCTGCGCGCGCCCATGGTCATGGGGCACGAGGCTTCAGGAGTAGTTGCCAAGGTATGTATCTACTGCGGATGAATTTTATTTTATTTATTTAATCTTTGTTACATTTTATGTATCCGGCGAACTTAGTGCCTTGCGGCATGTTCTTCCAGTATACCTTGGGGCATGCAGAGATTGTTTAGGCTGCTGTAATACTAAGATATTATAATAGAAAAACAACAACAATGAACAGTAAATAAAATCATACCTATATACTGACATACATTTAAGGTAACTAAAGGTAATTTATCATTTAAGGTAACCTTAAGGTAATTATAAACACGATTAAGTACATTTAGAAATAGGTCCCATAAAATAGAATAATTATAAATTGAGGATAATGCTTTAATAGCATTTACATTTTATTTCATACAATACACATATCCGTTTAAACCCTATTACATATTATATACATGAATATACCTATAATACATACCTATATTATAAATAATATATACTATAAATATAAATAATAATTTTGGGACGGAAATAAAAATACGCCAACAAAAATCGGATTTTTTTAAAACAAGTTCTCGTTATGATAATACCTTACATTTTGATACATATTTTGTATGAATAATTATTTCGGATTAGACATAGGTATTTTCATTTTAAAAGACAAGGTAAGGGTATGCTTGTGATTTTTTTCTATCGAGCGAAGTTAGTCCAATCGTGTATCGGTATTCATCAGTCCCTAAATAGACACCCCAAGATTGCTATTATATTATTTTCAGACGTTTAATTTTAGTAGTTAGTGCATAAGCACTGGAACAATCATTGAAGAGCAAGAAAAACCTCATCAAACATCAACCTCAGCCCCCAGAAGTTGTTTCCAACGATGTTTTGTCTCCCTAGAAGGGATGACAAAACATCGTCATCCTCAACTCCATCAAGGAAAAGAATGCCTTTTAACGAGCAAATAAAGTTATCGATGTTTTATCTAAACGGCGCAAATATTTTAAGCGAGTACGAAGTAAGATAACTTAATTACTTGACAATTGTGAATTAATTTACATACTTGGGTACAGTCGAAGAGATTTACACGACTAATGTCCAAGTAGAATAATGTCCAATGCAATAATAAAGTCCAATCATAAAAATGACCAATCATAAAAATGATCAATGCAATAATAACGTCCAATCATAAAATATGTCCAATCATCATTAGCGAAGAGGGTTTGCACGCCCGACTATACAATTCATTATAATCGTGGCACCCTTTTTTTTACTTGGGGAAATGCTTTTCTCATCTAGACAGTAGTATACAGGGGGTCTCAATAAAGTTGAGATTTTCTCAAAAACTACTGGACCGAATTTAATATTTCTTTTACAGTTACATAGTTTTCACTTTTATCTATCAAACAGTGAAAGAATTTTTGCAATAGATCAAGTAGTTTTTAAGAAAATCTCAACCTTAAAAACCATTTCTCTGTCTTCGACCGTACCTACCACAAAAACTACACAACTGCAACAAAACCAAAACCCATTATTTATTAAGTATCATGTTTCTACGCCTCCTTCATATTTTCATGAAGACATTTTATGTAACTAGATTATACTATTATTATGCCTTTTAAAACACTTTATAACACCCGTGTGCCTATTAAGATAATACGATATCATAGTGAACACAATATATTACGTCAATACATAATTTACATAATCTCTTGTTTACAGTAAACCGTATTATTCTAGGTATTATACCCAACTTAACTATCTACCATCTCGGGGATATCTAAAGTATGAAATGAACAGGATGTTCTGCACATGGACCGACAATTTTTTTTTGGTGGATTGGGGGATTATTTGCAAGGTATAAACGGTATAACTCAAGTAACCTTTTGTCCTAAGTGTCACGAATTAATATTATCTTTTTTTTTCTTGTTGACTTAACTCTAACATGTTTACAAAATGTTGTAATTTTATTATTATTACGTAGTAAGTACCTTATTTTTAATGTACATGACATGTAAAATTTATATTTTACCAATAAATGATCTATATCTGTATCTGTCACGGGTAAGATACTTACTTACTCCGCTGGCTCAGTGACCCGAAGTGGATCTTGGCCTCCGCAACGAGAAGACGCCAGTCGTGCCGGTCCTGCACCGACTGCCGCCACGTGTGTGCCTGTAGTCGGTGCAGGTCCTTCTCGACCTCGTCCTTCCAGCGGTATCTGGGGCGTCCTCCAGCCGGGCCCCAGATAAGCTCTCTTCGCCGCACGATCTTCACCCATTCACCTATGATATTGGGCACGGATACCAGCTCCTCAAGTTCCTTCTAAATCCTGAGATTAAATAATACTGCGATACGATTTTTTTAAAGTTATCATTTTGAAACTACCTATTCCTTAGTAATCCTTACATACTAGATCCCTAATTATGTCCACATATTGAGTGAACGACATGCCGTTTGGAAAGTGTATAAACTAGGTAACTTAGGAAAACGAATATAAGTAATGAGGGGTTTTCAAAGTGACAGTTCTAAGGAAAAAACCAAGCTTTTTAAGTTGATAATAGATGGCGTTGCACCGAAGTGCGATATCATCGTAAAAAACACAGCACCATGAAAAAAAATCAATATCAGCTGAATAATTTATTATTATTGGTATGTTTGTGTAATTTAAACAATACAGTACAAATTAATACTAGGTATGAAATACGAAAAGCCCAAGTTACAAGCGATAACAACGCATTTAATGTTGACATCAGACCAGTCAGTGCCATCTACCGGGGACTATCGGTACTTTCTTTTATAAATCTAACCTTGATAGTAAATTCATCGACAGCTTGGCGCCAAAGTGAAAACCCTGAAGAAGGGTGACCGTGTAGCCATTGAGCCCGGCGTGCCTTGCCGCTACTGCGAGTTCTGCAAGACCGGCCGCTACCATTTGTGTCCTGACATCATCTTCTGTGCCACCCCGCCTGTACACGGAAACCTATGCAGATACTACAAGCATGCCGCGGACTTCTGTTATAAGTGAGTGCAGACTTCTGTTAGAGCGAAAACGCACATACCACTTATCCCATAGACCTGTAACAGGAGGGCGCCCGTGTCTGCCCGCACATGAGCGCAAAATTGCTTCGCGACACGCGTAACCTTGAGATATTATCGACATGGAAGCATCTCTTTAATACGGCACTCCTGTCCCCCGCTTCGTCTCTATGCGCTCATCGTTAACATAATTTTTGGCTTGCAAATGACAATGCCAGATTCTGCCCCACCATCAACCGCAAGTTGTACAAGATAACGAATAAATGTAAAAATATCTCAGTTTTTTATTAAAATTATTGATTTAAAATAAAGTTTTGTACAAGTTGCGATTCGAAAAAAACAGCTTAATTAAGAATTCAGAAAATAGTAAGAAATCGTAGCGATTTATTCATTGTTTTTGCTATTCTTATATAGGAGTTGCGAGAGTAGCAGAATATGATACTGCTTATGGTTATGCAATATGAAACCTGTAATAAATCCCCAACAAAATGATAGGTACAGCATAAATGGTCACGTAGTTTTGTAGGTGGGGCAAACTAAAGCTCCATTGAAACGTGGCAATGCCATTTGTACCGATTTCATGTCTATTGGGTAAGTGGTCTGTGCCGCGCCGCATCACGGCCAGCCGTTAGTGCATTTATGCTGTTATTCATAAACCTAGTTAAACATCACTTCCCTTAAATCGTGTTGCTATCCCTTTCACACTTCGTTAAAAAAAGGTTAAGATAGAAACGGTGGCGTAATTTAAAATCACGTTTATGAATACGCGCCTTAGGCTGTTATTCATAATCCTAATTTCAAAGTTAAGCGGTGGCTTAAGCCACGGGTTAAGGATTTTCGTATTCAAAAAGGTCGCTTAAAGTAGCATTAAGCGGCCGCTTAGTTAAACCACCTCGTTTAACGCCGTAAAACGGTGGATTAGCGGAAACAAGATGGCGGAGTTTAGAGTTTAGTCAATAGTGTGTTTATTAGAATATAATAGAAGAATAGAATAGAAATATCTTTATTAGGCAACAAAATCCGGTCTTAAATAAATACAAACATATGTGAGTAGTTAACTGTACAGATAATTGTGATCTCAGACTGCCAGACCACGTATCAATGGAGGAAGGAGCTCTTCTGGAGCCTCTCTCAGTGGGAATCCACGCATGCCGGCGCGGCGGCGTCACCGCGGGGTCTATAGTGCTGGTGCTGGGCGCGGGACCCATAGGCCTCGTCACGTTGCTGTCGGCCAAGGCCATGGGGGCTAGCAAGGTGCTTATTACAGGTACTTCAATACTTCATTTATTCAACCTTAGGAGCTCTAGGGAACACTTGGTTATGTCAGACATAATATAAGAATTTACAATAATATAAGGTACATAATAAAAGGTAAAAACTTTGCTGTAAAGCTGGGCTAAAAAATCCCAGCTATCAGGATAAGATTAGATGCAAAGGAAATTACATTTGCTTGATTTATATTGAACCCACTTCCAAGCAACATTTCGTCACACCTTTTAATAAACCTCATCATCATCAGTCTATTTATATTGCCCCACTACTCGGGCACAGACCTTCCCTTACATCGAGGGAGCTCGGGCCATGATGCAACACGAGGGCCCAGTGCGGATGGGCAGATTTCACATGCCTTAGATTTTTTTGTCTTCTTCTACGGCATACAGGTTTCATCACGATGTTTTCCTTTATCGTTTTGAGAGGACTCTGTAAATGTCCGTGTTTCCGTCGAAAAAACCGAGGATAACTCATTGGTACATGTCTGCCCTGGCTGGGAATCGAACCTGGGACCTCTATCGCAAATCCATTGACCCACCGTGCTCCTCGTAAGTAAAATGTAAGTACCTACTTAAATAAAATTCAATAATATTCTCAGACATCCTCCAATCTCGCCTGGACTTCGCAAAGAAGATGGGCGCGGACCACACACTCCTCGTCACCAAGGACTCCAACGAGGGCCAGCTGGTGATGAAGGTCCATGAGCTGCTCGGAAGCCACCCAGACATCTCCATCGACGCCAGCGGTGCTCAGGCTACCGTACGATTGTCTTTATTGGTAAGTATCCTTATTTAGAACATGATGAAAAAATTCTTGCCGTGGGGAGGACTTGAACCTGCGACCTTGTCATTCCGTGACACGCTCTTACCAACTGACCCACACCACAGGCCACGCCACGCCTACTGAAAATCTTCATCGTATTATACATACTTGAAGGGTATGTTACGCACATGTTATCCATGCTCGGTGAACAAATTAGAACATTATGAAAAAATTCTTGCCGTGGGCAGGACTTGAACCTGCGACATTGCCATTCCGTGACACGGAAATTCAGGTTCTAAATAAAATGTTTTTGTTTGGATCCCACAATGGGTCCAAGACTTGTCGTAAATAATTGTCTAATTAAAATTCCGTTTGTGGATCTGTGTGGGGACCAAATTTGGGACCCGAATTTGTGCGGCTTATTTATTAATAAACTCACGCCTGATTCCCGTAGGGGTAGGCAGAGACGATGGACTTCTATCTGCTGCGATCCTGGCACACAACCCTTGCCTCCTCCACATTCATCAATCTCTTCATGCATGCTCGCCGGTTTGTAGTAGACCGTACTTGACCCTTTCTCAAGACCTCGCCAATTTGGTCGACGAACGTTCTCCTCGGTCTACCTCTGCCGACTCTCCCGTCAACATTCGCGCTGTGTATTTCCTTCGTTACCCTTCGTTCACTCATCCGCTCTAAGTGGCCAAACCAACGTGCGGCTTGTCTACCAAAAAAGAATGCTCAAAAACGGTGAAGGAAACCATCTTAATAAAGGAGGCTCCTCTCGATGTAAGGAAAGGTCTGTCCAAGCAATGGGGACATAAAAATAGACTGTTGATGACGGACCCTTCATTGCAGGCCACGAAGTCTGGCGGTGTGGCTGTGCTGGTTGGAATGGGCAGCCCGGAGCTGACGGTGCCGCTCGCGGGAGCTGTGGCCAGGGAGGTGGACATCAGAGGCATCTTCAGATATGTCAACGAGTAAGTTACAAAAGACATTGCCACTTTTCAATGGAGCTTTGCCCCACCTACAAAACTACGTGACCATTTAAGCTGTACCTATCATTTTGTTGGGGACTTATTACAGGTTTCTTATTGAATAATCATAATCAGTATCATTTGCTACTACTCTCGTAACTCCTCTAGAAGAATAACAAAAACAATGAATAAATCGCTTCGATTTATTACTATTTTCTGAATTCTTAATTTAGCTGTTTTTTTCGAATCGCAACTTTAATTTAAACCAATAATTTTATTAAAAAACGGAGATATTTTTACATTTATTCGTTATCTTGTACAACTTGCGGTTGATGGTGGGGCAGGATCTTGCAATGCCATTTTCCTTAGATCTTGAAGCACTATAAGGCCCGTATTAATAGTATGATCTCAAACCCGCCCTCAAGAGCGAGTTCAGCTGATACACTCTCAAGACGTGATCACCATCTCAATTATAACACTTATTAATAAACGAACCTAGAGGGCGTATCACGTGATGTCTTTCTCAAGTCACGGTTCACCTGCAATCAGCAAATACGTTCTCAAGTGTGAGTTTGACAGTTCTCTTGAGAACTGAGTTTTGTTTATTAATACGGCATTACTCACGTGATACTCCTCATACACGAATACATACTCACTAAATGCGCATAAATAAATAACGCGTAACGTATTTGTTATACCTATGTTATTGCTAATACAGACTCTCTAGACAGACGGACTGCATATCCACTGCACCCAGACTGTAAATGACAATGCCAGATTCTGCCCCGCCATCAACCGCAAGTTGTACAAGATAACGAATAAATGTAAGAATATCTCCGTTTTTTATTAAAATTAATGGTTTAAAATAAAGTTTTGTACAAGTTGCGATTAAAAAAACCAGCTTAATTAAGAATTCAGAAAATAGTAAGAAATCGAAGCGAATTATTCATTTTTTGTTTGTTATTCTTCTATAGGACTTGCGAGAGTAGTAGAAAATGATACTGATTATGATTATGCAACATGAAACCTGTAATGAGTCCCCAACAAAATGATAGGTACAGCTTAAATGGTCACGTAGTTTTGTAGGTGGGGCAAAGCTCCATTGAAATGTCTTTTACAGTTTAAATGCAGTTAGTACGACTGCAATAAAACGGCAAACCAACTGTACCCGAGTGCAGTCGGAAGTTGAAATGCCGTCTGTCCAAAGACTAAAGCCAATGTAATATCACCAGATACCCCATCGCGTTGTCGATGGTAGCGAGCGGCAAGATCAACGTGAAGCCGCTGGTGACGCACCACTACTCGCTGGAGGAGTCGCTGGAGGCGTACGAGGTGGCGCGGCAGGGCACAGGTATCAAGGTCATGATACACGTGCAGCCCAGGGACGCTAATAACCCGACCAAGTTCTAAGGACGGAAAAAGATGAGATTTTTAAGGTAGAGATTTTATCAAAAAGTAGGTTCTTGGCAATGAGGTGTTTAAAAAAAAATGGCAAGCTATTGATATGTAAAAAGATGACTGGGAGGATGACCAGAGTAAATAACTTATACTTAGGTACTATGGTATGGTGGAACACAGAAAAAGGTGTACAGGAGAGTTTTTAAGTTTTATTTTTCTCAAAAACTACATGACCTATTGCAAAAATTCTTTCACTGTTTGATAGATAAAAGTTAAAACTATGTAACTGAGAAAATCTCAACCTTATTGAGGCCCCCTGTACACTTATCTCTGTCTTCGACTGTACATATACGTTCTACACAAAAGTACAGATTTAATCATATCATATTATATCCTGAATTTATGCTTAGCTAAGTCATAACATAATAGAAATTAAGAGTGCGTGATCTACGTGAATTGTTTTGGATTAGTGAAAATAATGTTTTAAATTTAAAACATGTATAATACAATAAGCTTAAATTGTAAATAATATTCGGAAAAAGAACACAAATTATGTCATTGAAATTATTATTTTTGTAATAAAATATTTTTTTTCGATTTTTGTTTCATTTACTTAACCCCAACCAAAATACCAATATTGAACAAGAGTGTAAAAAAACAAAACAAATAGACAATACTGATAACGATAAGAAGTTATTTATTTGTTCAAAACGAAGTTTGCGTGTTATCTATACTTACCAACTTATATCAGAATATTTGTTAACCTGAAACTCACTGTTACAATGTGGTCTTTATCATTAAACACATATGGATATTAAGAGATAAGAGAAACAAAGTCACTCGTATATATCAAAGTCAAATCTCTTTATTGCAAGTACCTAAGCACGTTGTGTAAATTTTTGCTCGTCAACATATTTTTTGAATTTACATCACTTTGGACGTTGAGGAGAAAAAGTGGTAAAAAAAACTCTCAGCAGCACATCTTTTAAATAATGACAACGCAATTACCTAATATCTAGGTACATAACTATTACTATTATTAGTAATCTAAACTCTATCCTTTATGCGGAACCGGCGACACACACCATGCATGTTCATCGTTTAAATAGTCATCTATTATATGGATGGTGTTATGCATAAAAGTATCAACCCACACTCGGGTCATTTCGAGAAAAACGATGTTGAAGTTTTCAGAGGGGACGCTTGGGAATCTTTGCGATAGCATGTTTTGTATTGTAGATACAAACCTGAAAAAATTCAACTTGCTAGCTTAGAGTATGAGCTTTATGACGGCATTAAAAGATTAGAACTATATTATTGATTTGTATTTTATAAAAATTCTTACATTTTAACACCTTTTTGTTTTATTGTTCAATCAGACGAAACATAATTTCAAAAGGTGTCAACCCTCCTTAATGCAATTTTGCTAATCATTGGTCGGAAAATATTAGATACTGGTTTATTTGAAGAAAAGTATTAAGTGATGGTTATCAAATTAAAATAAATCAAAGTTGTGTGTGGTTGATACCTTTATGCATAACACCATCCATATATCGAATTAATACCTATGTAACACCGTTGAGACTGTTATTCATTCATAATTATTTTTCTATTGCTCTTTACAGAATGTAAGTATGAGCTCTACGGTAATGGAAAGTAACAGCACATTATTTACAGGGTTCCGTACCGTACCTCGAGAGGAAAAAAGAAAGCCTTATAAGATCACTTTGTTGTCCGTCTGTCTAGACCTATATCTTAGAAAACGCGTGGACGGATCAAATTGAAATTAATACCAAATACTCAGGTCTGCAACCTCATGCAGCTTTAAAAAATCCCAAATGTTTGCTCAAATTCGATGTACATTGACGGCTTATTATGACGTCGTAGTTATAGATTATGTACAAAGCTTTCAATGGTAGTTGCAAGATTCTCACATGTCTGTACCTATGATAGGAATACATAGAAACCAGTAGTCATCGTCTGCGGTTGACTAAGGAATGGTACCTTTAGTCGATGTCTATGATTATACCAAATGAGTATTATGTTATGACACTTGTAAGTAACCATTATGTTTATTCAGATAACAGACTATTTATTTAGTTTAACTTAATTACGCGTGAAACAGTTACATAATCAAATCTTATGTATCGCTATCAGTACAGTGCTAATTGGAGAGTCGTGGAAAAATGTTGCAAAATTACGCAGCTGTACTGCACGGGCCTTATGATGTCAGAGTTGTAAGTATGAAGTTTACTTAAAGCTCGCAATTACACCTTACTTAAATGGTTATCAAATTGTAATCTATCGTTAAACCTAGCTTATCTTCTACTGTTTAATTTTATTTACAGACAAATATTGTAACTTTGAATTCCTTTGGTTCATAGGGTACATTGTACAGTCGACGACAGAGATAAGTATACAGGAGGCCTCAATAAAGTTGAGATTTTCTCAAAAGCTACTGGATCGAATTTAATAATTATTTTACAGTATATAGTTTTAAATTTTATCTATCAAACAGTGAAAGAATTTTTGCAATAGGTCAAGCAGTTTTTGAGAATATAGAATAGAATACATTTATTTGACACACACACAGAGCACAGTACATAAGAGGTACATAGAATAAAAATTACAATGAAAAGAAATACGTAGTGCAGTGGTGTGGTGTCAAACAGGTCTCCAGCTCAGCATGTGCTGCAGTAATTGGACATTACTGCAGCGCTGGTTTTCAGTGGAGCCGCTGATGCAATGACGTACGGACACTGACGAAGATACGAATACATATGAGAATGCTATATAATAATATAAGTACATAATATCAATACATGTTAATAGAAGCTATTACAGACAAAAGGAGACAGTCGGTGTATGTCAATGAGTTATGCATGAATACAATATGAAACCATAAAATATATCTAAAATCTCAACCTTAAAAACTCTCCTGTACACCTTTCTCTGTGTTCCACCGTACACTGTAAGGTACTAAAGGAATTCATGTTGTTATTATTATGATATAAATAATATAAATAGCAGAAGTGTTTATTGGTACGATTTTAACTCTAATAGCGCAGACAATAAGAAAGGTAGGTAGGTACAAAGTAAGTTGCACTAATCGAAGTGTGTAAAGATTTTAGGGTATATTCAAGATTTTTTTTGGCTCCATACTTAGTTATGTTTGCCTCCATTTTAATTAAAACTGCGTTCCATATACAAAAATGGGCAATCTCCTTTTAAATGATATGTGAACTTTTTACTCAGAATTTGCTTTATGTATTATTATGTATTATATTTATGCCTTCATCGGCAAACTTGATGAAAAATGTCTAGCCGTGAGCAGAACTTGAACCTGCGACCTTGTCATTCCGTGACACGCTCTTACCAACTGAGCCACCACAGGCCCATGCCCGTCCACCGAAATTCTTATAAAAAATTAACCTTCTTACATTTCAGGAAAAATGGCCGATGCCGGAAATTGGCGACAATGGTAACTTGTTTATTTTATTTGTATTTCGATTGTGGGAATTCAGTATTGCTACCACCGACCACTGGGGTAATAGACATGAAATCGGTGCAAAAGACATTGCCACATTTCAATGGAGCTTTGCCCCACCTACAAAACTACGTGACCATTTAAGCTATCATTTTGTTGGGGACTTATTACAGGTTTCATATTGCATAATCACAATCAGTATCATTTTCTACTACTCTCGCAACTCCTATAGAAGAATAACAAAAACAATGAATAAATCGCTTCGCCTTCTTACTATTTTCTGAATTCTTAATTAAGCTGTTTTTTTCGAATTGCAACTTTTTCAAAACTTTATTTTAAACCAATAATTTTAATAAAAAACGGAGATATTTACACAATACAACTTGCGGTTGATGGTGGGGCAGAATCTGGCATTGTCATTTGCAAGCGAAAAATTCTGTCAACGATGAGCGCATAGAGACGAAGCGGGGTACGAGAGAGCCGTATTAAAGAGATGCGTCCATGTCGATACTATACAAAATACAAAAAATTTATTTTGGAAAACTAGAAACTTAGTACAGCGCAGTAACAACTTATTTGGACTTAAGTATTTATTACACAAAGAAAGGCTGAATACTGTGCAGATGGAATTCTAGTGTCCGCGATAGGTTTCCCTGTGCTGCGGCTACCAGTGACTCCCGGTTACACCAGTGCGTATGTACAAGCCAGTGCTTTTGGACCTATACTTGCTTAAGTTAGTATCAGTTAGTGAATAGGTGGCTGATTACTTATTTGTAGAGAGTGGAATTGAGGTAAAGAAAAAAAGTAGCATGCTCATTGTTAATGTCTACTATTAGTGATTCGTGTACTATCTCTAGGTTACACGTGTCGCGAAGCAATTTTGGCTCTTGTGCGTTACAGGTCTATGGGGTAAGTGGTCTGTGTTACCGATTCATTCTGTTGACTTTGGTTTTGATTCCAGATGTATTGGTGAAGATAGAATGTGTTGGTATCTGTGGCTCCGATGTTAAGTTCTACAGCACCGGCAAGTGTGGTGCTGACGTGTTGAACGAACCTATAGTCATTGGACATGAGGGAGCAGGAGTTGTAGCTAAGGTCTGAATTTGTACATCATATCACTGTTTACCCAACTGACCCACAAGGAGGGTTTTTCAGGTGTATGTATGTATATGTATGTCCATTCATTCCTGCCATCCTGTAGCCTAAACGGCTTGATGGATCTTGGTGTGTGAGGTATCGTTAGATTAGTCTTGATTACGGGAGTGTCATATAAAAAAATAATCAAGAGGATATATTTTTTTTTGCATTCGTGCTTTTGTTTTTTGAAATAATTTTTAAACTTATACCTAGTATTCATAATGAGATAAATCGCGACACCACGTTTCACACGGTAATTCCCGTTTTATGTCACCTACCTACATTTAACATAATTATATGCCACAGATTTTTTCTACGCAGGTTTCTTCACGATGCTTTCCTTCGCCGTTTTGAGAAGCTAGGCAAGGCAGCTACTGGGCCTTCATTGGCTGAGCTTTCATTGATTATTTAAACACTTTCGAATAGTTTACCGGTAACCGCACGCTGTTCAAATCAAGTGTCTTATTTTGTAAACAAATATGCTCGTCTAATTACCTGTTGTGATGTAACACCGAAGGAACCGATTGATCGAACCTGTTCATCATTGTGAAAATAATGTAATCCGATCTAATAATGTGAAAATGTTAGTAGGGTAAGTTTTTGTTTACAAAATAAGACACTTGATTTGGGCTTCGGTTTTATTTATTTTATTTTTTATTTTATGGTTTAAAAAAAAATACCTTAAACCTGGTTCTCTTGAAAATGGCGGGAGACGACGGTTGCGAAATTATTTGATAATTTTTCTTTTGATGTCTACAGGGGCTGTTTAGTGTTTAATATCACGTTAAATTAATCAGAAAATGTTCGCGAATGACAGTATGGTGAAGTTGTTGGATTATTTATGCAGGATCTGAGGTTTCAAGCTTTTATCAAGAGTTCCCGCTACAAGCTCGGGAGTGAACGTGACTGTCGAGCTGCTTCGTCCAGAGTGACGACGCTACGGCGACTCCTCTGGATGAAGACTTGAAGACGCGGCTACCCAGGGTGAAGATAGAAGACTATTATATTATATTTAATTTTCTGTAACATGACATTGGCAAATGACGAACTGTCGAGTACATTAACAAAATAAATAAATAATAACCTTAAACCTAAATCCTTAATTTACAGGTCGGCTCAAATGTGACTACCCTAAAAGTAGGTGACCGAGTTGCGATCGAGCCCACGCAACCTTGCCGTAGATGTGAGTACTGCAAGCAGGGGAAGTACAACCTCTGTTACCGCCCATACTACTGCTCGTCCATGGGCGCTCCGGGCAACCTCTGCCGCTATTACAGACATGTGGCGGACTTCTGTCATAAGTAAGTGTTCAACAGCACAATGGTCCAGCCGTGATTAATTTCATTTTAGAGGGCCTTCCATGAGCCAACTAGCGCCGCCAACTTGAAAAAATAGTATCTTCCAATTTAATCAATTTGATTAAAAAAGCTACTTACAGAATGTTTGTTAGGGTGAATACTATTTTTCAATATACAATACATGACATAATTATTCATGGCAGATTTGCTAACTAGATTAAAAATTCATACATTTTTAACGCGCAGTACGCAACTTCTCTCCGCATACTGCCTCGCGATCCGTCTGTGCCTAATTCATTTTGTGCTTATTCGCTTTGACCTAGAATATCAAGGATTTACACTACAAAGTAACAAATCCCGTGATCTATTCAAGGATACCAGACAACGTGACGCTGGAGGAAGGTGCAGCGGTACAACCATTGGCGATAGCAATGCACGCGTGTAACCGCGCGGGAATCAAATTGGGGTCCAAGATAGCTATCCTGGGAGCTGGTCCTATAGGAGTCCTGTGCGCTATGACTGCTAAAGCTATGGGAGTCAGCAAGATTCTTATTACGGGTAAGAAGGTTATTTCTATAGAAGTGTTGTGGTGATTGACGAAATTTTTAGTATAGAGGTCTCCGAAAATTAAAACTCTATGCGGGCTGGGTTCACTTGGTAATTCTAGTGGCCCAAGCTTCTAATATACCTAAAGCGTGAATATCATTTAGGCGAGCATGCGTGGAAAACGAACAATGGCTGAGTGACCGCCAATTCATCTGACGCCCTTCGTGCTTCGAAAAGAAAGCACGTTAAGGGTCTTCCATACGCCGATACCATCGCGTCTCTGCCGCAAAATTCAGAGTAAAAAAGAAAAAAAAAAACTGTCAAGTTTCGCCGCCTTAGTCAAATCTCCATTGTAGTTCAAAGTATAAGGATTATTTCATGACTAGTTACTAGGGAGTGTTAGGGGTGGGTGGGACTACTCATATCATGACGAAGCATCACACAATTATAATTGAACCTCACAACAGGTAAGCTCGTTTAATTTTCAATTGTATGATGATCCCTCATGAATATTATTATTATTACTTGTAAGTACGCCGATACCATCGCGTCTCTGCCGCAAAAGAGACATTGCCACCCCTCTACATCGCGCCTGACTTCGAAACGCCATATTTTAAGTACCTATTTTATTATTATTACAGACGTAGTGGAATCCCGTCTGGTGACCGCCAAGGCATTAGGGGCAGACTACACGCTGCTCACCAAGGCTGATGACACTGACCAGGAGATAGTGGACAGGATTACCTCACTGCTGGGCGCGCAGCCAGACGTCACTATAGACGCGTGTGGTTTCGCGGCGGCGCAGAGAGTCGCTTTGATGGTAAGATAATTGATAAGTACTGTCGGGGAGCGTCCCACACTACGTTTACCCATTCGGGTAAAGGCCTCTCCCAAAGCACGACACTCAACCCTACTCTCGGCCCTCTGCATCCAGTCCCTGCCAGCCATCTTGCGAAGGTCGGGGGGCGTCCCACACTACGTTTACCCGTTCGTGGCCTCCATTCGAGAACTCGTCTACCCCATCGGTTATCGGTTCTACGACAGATGTGACCAGTCCACTGACACTTCAGTTTACTGATTCTATTAGCAATGTCAACCACTTTGTCTTCTGGCGGATATACTTGTTTCTTATTCTATCTAACAGAGAAATGCCAAGCATAGCTCTTTCCATAGCTTGCTGAGCGACTTTGGACTTGTGTGCCAGTCTCACCGTCAATGTCCACGTTTAGGCTCCGTAGGTCATCACTGGCAGGACGCACTGGTTGAAGACCATAGTTTTCAGGTACTTTATTACCGATAGCGACCTAAATAAGAAAATACATGAAAATGCTGTACTTACTGATTTAATTTATTGTAATTAAAGTATGTATTTAAGTGGGTCGCTCATGGATCTCCTATAAACAACTAGATACATAAAGGTCTTACTAAAACAATTAAAAAAACGTCTAAATAAGGGTCCATTGTTAACGTCCAATTAATGTCCAATAAAGCAAATGAGGGTCCATTCATCCGTTTGGGCCTTCTTTGCGCTCGCACATTTTTAGAAGGCAGACTGTGTATCTAGTTGTTTATAGGATATCAATGGGGTCGCGTCATGAAAAAGTTTGAAAAACACTGACTTGGAGTACTCTTGACACAAGAGTTCATACAAATTCTGTTATGTAATACTTAAGTATATTCGTTTTATGTGAAAACTTCACTGGCTTTTGTTATACGTTTTCTTAATAAAATAAAGTAGTTTATTTTCTTTTGCTTAGCTCAATTGAAAGTTTTTAGAATTAAAACTATAGTGAGCCATTACTACAAAGTATTATATATAAACGGATATCACTCACTTATATTGTTAAAGTCGGCAATTAGCACACGTGCGCGAAGAAACGTCAACGGCGACGCGGGCGCGGCGCGCTCACCTTGAAAAAGACCGTCGAAATCGGTCGAAACTGTCGGTCTAATTGCCGACTTTAACAATATAAGTGAGTGATATCCGTTTATATCAATTGAAAATGTTATGTTAAGGTGACAAAGACTGGTGGCGTGGTGCTTGTGGTGGGCATAGGCGCGGAGAGAGTGGACGTGCCGCTAACGGGCGCGCTGCTACGCGAGGTCGACGTCAGGGGCTCATTCCGCATTGTCAACACGTGAGTTTAAGAAATAGGTATAACAGGAACACGCGAAGACAGAGGTCCTCAATTAAGCTCTAGACGGACTGTATTTCAATTGCACTCAGACTGCAAATTTGCAGTTTGAAAGCAGTTATACGGATGCAATAAAAATGCAAACCAATCGTGCAGCCAGATTGCAGTCGGTGTGCAGTTGAAATACAGTCTGTCTAGAGTCTAAACTCTTATGATGTTATTCATTTTCACACTTCATTAAAAAGGTTAAGGTGTGGGGGGGGGGGGGGGGGGGGGAACAGTGGCGTAACTTATAATTACGTTTAAGAATACGCGCCTCAGACCTTAGCTGGTACACGAACACAGAGGTAACACAGGGGGCCTCATTAAGGTGGAGATTTTCACAAGAACTACTTGACTGTTTGTAAAATTATTTTACTAGTATTTACTAAATACCGCGTAAAGGCGCGTATTCATCATCATCATCAGTCTATTTATATCGCCCCACTGCTCGGGCACAGACCTTCCCTTACATCGAGGGAGCTCGGGCCATAATCCACCACGCGGGCCCAGTGCGGGTTGGCGGATTTCACATGCCTTAGAGTTTTTTTTCTTCTATTGGTTTCATCACAATGTTTTCCTTCACCGTTTTGAGAGCACTCGGTAAATGTACGTAAGTTTTTCCGTCGAAAAAACCGAGGATAACTCATTGGTACATGGCTGCCCTAGCTGGGAATCGAACCTGGGACCTCCATATTGCAAGTCCATTGACCCAACCACTGAGCCACCGAGCTCTTCATAAGGCGCGTATTCATAAACGTTAAAACACTATGCTCTTTCCTCAGCTACCCACCAGCTCTAGAAGCCGTCTCCAGTGGCGCTATCGACCTCAAACCCTTCATCACGCACCACTTCCCACTGGAGAAGACCAAGGAGGCACTGGACCTCGCCAAGGCAGGCTCGGCCATGAAGATTATCATACACGTGCAGAATTAATACGATTTGAAATGACAATGCCAGATTCTGCCCCACCATCGACCGCAAGTTGTACAAGATAACGAATAAATGTAAAAATATCTTCGTTTTTTATTAAAATTATTGGTTTAAAAGAAAGTTTTGTACAAGTTGCGATTCGAAAAAAACAGCTTAATTAGGAATTCAGAAAATAGTAAGAAATCGAAGCGATTTATTCATTGTTTTCATTTATTCTTCTATAGAGTAGTAGAAAATGATACTGATTATGATTATGCAATATGAAACCTGTAATAAGTCCTCAACAAAATGATACAGATTAAATGGTCACGTAGTTTTGTAGGTGGGGCAAAGCTCCATTGAAATGTGGCAATGTCTTTTGGTTATAATAATATAGTAGTTGACGAGTCACCATCGCCAATTTTTATGTCCCCCACTTGCTCGGGCCTTCCCTTACATCGAGGGAGCTCGGACCATGATCCACCACGCCCCAGTGCAGATTGGCGGACCACACAGATCTTAGATTACGTTGACAAGTATTGAAAACAAAATTAATTTTGTAAATTTTAACAAAATAAATAAAAAATTGCGTAATTTGATGTACAAAATTATTTATTTACAGATTCAATCGATTATACACCCATGAAATATTAATAATAGATGAAATAATCATAGCCTCGATGAGAGCTGGGTTGAAAGTCCGTTGGCACAACAAACAAAACAGATTTTTGATCCGTTGGAGTCATTGATCTCCTATAAACAACTAGATACACAGTCTGCCTTCTAAAAATGTCCGAGCGCAAAGAAGGTCCAAACGGATGAATGAATCATTTGCTTTATTGGACAATATTTGGACGTTAACAATGGACTCTTATTTGGACGTTTTTTAAATTGGTTTAGTATGACCTTTGTGTATCTAGTTGTTTATAGGAGATCAATGGTTGGGGTACAATCTATGAAACTACTAACCTAATTACAATTTTATGAATTTAGCAACAATTAAAAAAAGTCAACAACGATTATAAATAAGTATTATCAGGAATTAAAACTTATTCTAAAAAGGACGATTTGGATGTTGGCAAGTTTATTTTCATTAATTTTACAAATTAGATATAAATTGAACGTGGGAAACCGAATTGTAATCAGATGCTGTAAAATCAGGAATCTGATAGTAAGAAGTGTTACGTGTTGAATTCTTTTTGCCAAAATTGCCTTTGATCGTTCATATCTCTGGCGTTATGTAATTGGAATATCGAAATACTATATCATATATGTATATATTTTTTAGTCATTGCTCTCTGTCCTAAGGAGGCCTTTGCCCAGCAGTGGGACAACTTATAGATATATTTTTTTAAATTTCACCAGGGTTTTTAAATTAGGCTCAAAGTCAATCTTGAGAACGACCTCAAGATGGCGTTCCTATTAATAAACCAAACTCAGTTCTTAGGATAACTATCAAACTCACACTTCAGAACGTATTTCCTGATTGCAGGCGAACGGCGGCTTGAGAAATCACGTGATACACCGTCAAGATTGGTTTACTAATAAATAACATACTTGAGATAGTGATCACGTCTTGAGAGTGTATCAGCTGAATTCGCTCTTGGGTTTGAGCTCAGACTATTAATACGGGCCTAAGATTCGCGAAATCCCCTCCATTGTTCCCTGTCCTAAACCTTTGCCCAGCAGTGGGACAAGTTGTGGGTAAAAAAGTCCCCATTCCGCCAGGGTTTTAAAGTTTCACAGCAGGTTGAGCCGCGACGGGTTGAAGACTCCCGGCCTCGTGTTGAGGACGCCGGTGTTGGCGCGAGGGATCGGCATGCTGCCCAGCTTGTTGCCGGCTGCAAGTTAAAGGAGTATTAGCAGGCGCGCGTGCAGAACATACAATGACAAGTTGACTGAACAAGATATGTTTTGGATGTCGCAAAATTCATTTAAAAGTGCAGTTCTTAGCATTTTCACTGGTGTTGAGTAAGTTTAATTTTTTATTATTATCATCTATTTATTATCATATATTTTAATATTTGTGCTATGTATATGTATGTATGTGAGTATATGTATATATGTATGTGTGTGTATATGTGTATACCGTAGGTACTAAATAACCTTACTTGTTAATATGGGAGGCTATAGGTTTATAAGTAAAAATGTATTTAGAATTAAGTATTTGAGAAAACTGTTTGTCTCCAAATAAAACAAAATAAAAATAAAATTAGTTGGTCCACCGCCGGCGAGTAAGCGAGTAACTGTCGGCTATTTCCTCGCTCAAGAAACGTAGTCGAAGACAGAGATAAGGGGGCCTCAATAAGGTTGAGATTTTCTCAAAAACTACTGGACCGAATTCAATAATTCTTTTACAGTTACATAGTTTTCACTTTTATCTATGAAACAGTGAAAGAATTCTTGCAATAGGTCAAGTAGTTTTTGAGAAAATCTGAATCCTAAAAACTCTCCTGGACACCATTCTTTGTGTTCCACCGTACAATAGATACTATATTCCGTGTAAACAAAAGAGACGCAGCGATACTCGCTCAGCGACATAATGCTCGTATTAATAGTTCATCTCAGTAGTTTTGGCGTGATGCCTAAATATCAACACAGACGAACATACAAGAATTTCGCCCGATACATAAAATGTAACAAAGATTAAATAAATGAATAAATAAAAATATTAAGTAACCACATGTTGGGATTTAAAGGTGAACATTTTACCAGTGTTTTTCCACCCCGAGGTGCTAGCCACCCCCTTGCCGGTACCACTGCCCCCCGCTGCTCCCCTGCCGGTACCGCTGCCCCCCGCGCCGCGGCCGCGCGCTGCGTAGGCCCCCCGGGCCGCCTTCTTCTTAGCTGCAGACGGCGTCTTGCGTTTAAACCTGTATATGAGGAATATCATAGTTAATTGGGTCGAAAAATAAATGATTGTTTTTAAAACTGTGTGAAATTGATTTTATACAGGGTGGCCTTGAATTCTTGAACCTATCTCTCAATCTATCTATCTCTCAATCTGTCAAATACTTTTTTTCCTAACATGGGGAGGGCCTGGTGATCAGTAACACAGGCTTACACCTAGCTCAGACACCAGACTCTCGCATCTTAGAACCTGTTAGCCACTAACTCTGAAAACATTGTTTTTGTAAGTTAAGTTGTTATATTATTTATTATTATCTATCTATCTACCTCTCAATCTATCTATACCGGAGCCCAAATCAAGTGTCTTATTTTGTAAACAAAAACTACCCTACCTTACTAACATTTTAAGTAGTTCTGTGACTATTGCATAGTTATTTTCACATTATTAGACCGGATTACTTTATTTTCACAATGATGAACAGGTTCGATCAATCAGTTCCTTCAGTGTTACATCACAACAGGTAATTAGAAGTTCATATTTGTTTATAAAATAAGACTTGATTTGGGTTGTGGTATACCTATCTGGTGGTGGATTGTGCACTCACCTCTTCCTAACGCCCCCGCGGTAGTTCCTCCGTCCGCGCTGACTGGACGAGGCGCCCGACGTGTCGGCCTTACGCCCCAGGCTGCCCCAGTCCGTGTCGGAGCCGGACCCCTCGGCCACGAACGGATCCTCCTTGGCCTTCTCCTGTTCTAATTCGTCCTCGTATTGCATTAGGAGACCTGAGAATAAATAAGACCATTAAATCATGGACTAAATTATGATTCAGTCGAAGACAGAGATAATTATACAATACAATACAATCGTTTATTAATAAAATAATACATTTACAAGTCAATTCTATAGGTAAGCTTACATCAAGTACATTTTGGACAGTTGAAGAATTCTTCAACGGTGTAACACGCCATGCCCATTAAAATATCTTTAAGTTTTTTTATGAATGTGGTATGACTGGGAGCATCTTTTATTTCATCAGGGAAATTAATTTATTCCTTGCTTTATGTAGTAACATGGTTCTTAGATAGTACAGGAAGTGCTCACATAAACTCTGTAAGGGCACCGCAACATTAGACACTTAAACATTAAAAATTCAATTTTGTCAGTCAGTCAGTCAATAATACAAATAAATATTCAAGTAAATATAATAATTAAGAAGTAATTCTTATCCATTAAATAAAAAATTAAAATTGTCAACATATAAATTAATTTGCAAAATCATGTTCGAAAAACTCTTGCAGATTGTAAAAACACCTATCAATTAGTAATATTTTAAATTTTTTTATTGAACACTGATTCGCCTTTTAAGTCCTGTAACCATGTTGGTAATTTGTTAAATATTTTTATAGACAAGAAATATGCACCTGCATAATGACATAAGATATAAAAATATGAAAAGTCACAAAGACATTCGCGTTTTGATGGGGAAGGCATCCGTCATTTATCACCTACTTAGTATTGGCTGAATAGGTTCTATTCTCATACATTTTCGACAATTTCACGTTATTTGGCTACTTCGTCCAAGGTCCCATCTTGGTTCAAATGTCCATAGTACGGTGGAACACAGAGAAAGGTGAAGAGTTTTTAAGGTTCAGATTATCTCAAAAACTACTTAACCTATTGCAAAAATTCTTTCACTGTTTGTTAGATAAAAGTTAAAACTATGTAACTGTAAAAGAATTATTAAATTCGGTCCAGTAGTTTTTGAGAAAATCTCAACTTTATTGGGGCCCCCTGTATACTTATCTCTGTCTTCGACTGTACCTATAGCCTCCTTTATACGCTTACCCATCTTCTCAACAGCATAACCCGAGGTAATCTTCAGTAGTGACGCCCCGTATTTGACGTAGTTGGCTCTGGTTACGTGCGGCAATGACAGCATATCGTCTGCTGTCTCTGGCAGCCTGGTAGCCATGGCCTTCAGACCAGCTAAAGGCATCACAGCCACGAGCGAAGCGCCTCGGGCCTCGCCCATCTCTCTGGAATAAACGAATCATAGACAATTAATAATTTAATTTTTAATTTTAGGTAATTTTATTATATAGCATTCTAGGAATATTGCCACAGGGTGGACAAAGTTTAAATGAAAATTTTTATTAGTAATTTTTTATTAAGTTTACTATAGTATCATATTTGAATGTAATATTTGTATCTATCTTTGTGTAATACCTGAATATCATAGACAATGCAAATAATTTATATCAAATGTCTAATGGAATTTTAATTTGTAAAATAGTGTTAATATTGTGTGTTAGGTTAGGATCTATCTGTTTTATAGTATATATAAAAAACGGCTAAGTGCGAGTCGGCTGTCGGACTCGCGCACCGAGGGTTCCGTACAACTTAAACATAACATTTGCTCTAACGAAAAGATAAACTAGATTTAGGGACAAACTTATCTTTGCGCTTTCGAAACTGATAACGTCATACATCGACATACCAGTCCCCTTACCTTGAAGTCTTATAGCAGTATTACTTTCATAATACTTTGTTACTTCGTACAATGACGACCTTAATGAGCTTACTTTAAGGTCGTCATTATACGAAGTAACAAAGTATTATGTTACTTCGTACAATGACGACCTTAATGAGCTTACTTTAAGGTCGTCATTATACGAAGTAACAAAGTATTATGGAAGTAATACTGCTATAAGACTTCAAGGTAAGGGGGCAGGCGTTAACTGCAAATATAAGGTTGTAATTACAAAAAAAAATATTTAAATGCGACATAAACAGATATATCTTATTATTGCGTTGACGTAGAAGGTTGATTTTTGTCACGGCAGCACGAGGTTGCAGACCTGAGTATTTAGTATTAATTTCAACTTGATACGTCACAGCGTTTCTGAGATTATTCGTCTTGACAGACAGACAGACGGACAACAAAGTGATCCTATAAGGGTTCCTTTATTCCTCTTGAGGTTCGGAACCCTAAACATCTATTTAATGAAAGAAAACAATGAAAAAGAACCTACACTATTTCGATACAATATGTCCATCACCCGAAGGTTGCCTGGAATAAATCGTTAAAGCGATAAGGCATATACACTAGCTAATTTTGGTTTTATTGCAACCTATATATTATTTTGTGTGCAAATAAAGCATATTTGATTGATTGATTATTATCACGACTTACTCGCTGCCAACTCTTGCACCTGCCCACGGTCACCGTAAAGACCTATTGTTTTCTGTCTATCTCTAAGTGTAACACAACATACCTGCAAGCCTCGACCAGGTCCGCATAGCATCGCTCCTCGATGCGTTTAATGAGCGCAGTAATCGGTTTATCAGCGTCGCCGACGGCCGCGGCGGTCGCGGGAGTCGCCAGACTCGGTTTTTTGTCGCATTTCATCGGGAATATGATACGCAGACCGCCCGACATTAGTCTGAAAATATTAACGATTATTTAGACTTCTTAATCGACTTATATCAATTTTATAATGATATAAGTCGATTGAATGAACTGATTGATTGAACCTGTTCATTAATGTGAAAATAAACTGATCCGGGGGTGACCGCGACTTCAATCGTTATGGTTAGCATTTTCACTTTGACACTTGAACGATATACATTGCAGCGTTTCGTTGTCGTTTGTTAAAACTTGCAAAAGCATAGCAGCAATGTATAGCGTCCATATGTCAAATTGAAAGCGATAACGATTGGAAGTCGCGGTCTGTGGGGACAGATCTAATAATGTGAAAATAACTATGCAATAATCACAGAACAGCTTAAAATGTTAGTTGTTTTTGTTTACAAAATAAGACACTTGATTTGGGCTTCGGTATACGACTTAATATTGTTACTCTTAAAACTTATGACATTGGCAAATGGCCAAAACGTCGAGTCCATTATCAAAACTGAATAAATATCGCACACTCTGTACTAACTTGTCAACATTTGGTCCTAGCGCGACGTACGCGCTTGCGATGTCGTTGTTGACGACGAGCCGCTCGGCGAGCAGCCCGCGCACCACCAGCTGCCGCAGCAGGCGGGGCGGGTCGCCGCGCTGCCAGCTCTTGCACCTACACACAGGACAGCATCATTCAGGGAATCCAGGAGGCAATGGCGTGAGACAAACTAGCTTGATACGAGATAAAGTAGTTTGCTGCGAGACAAACTAGCCAACTGCGAGAATAATCCCTGGTTGCGACACAAACTAGCTGGCTGCGAGAAATACCAGCTGGCTGCAAGTCAAACTAACTGGCTGCGAGTCAAGCAAACTAGCTGACTGCGAGACAAACCAGCTGACTGCGAGACTGATCGACGGGGAGACAACCTAGCTTGCTGCGAGACTAATCTCTGGTTGCGAGACAAATCAGCTTGCTACGATATTAATCTTTGCTTGCGAGGCAAACTAGCTGGCTGCGAGAATAATCCCTGGTTGCGACACAAACTAGCTGGCTGCAAGAAATACCAGCCGGCTGCAAGTCAAACTGGCTGCGAGTCAAACAAACTAGCTGACTGCGAGACAAACCAGCTGACTGCGAGACTGATCGACGGGGAGACAAGCTAGCTTGCTGCGAGACTAATCCCTGGTTGCGAGACAAACCAGCTTGCTGCGAGATTAATCCTTGCTTGCGAGACAAACTAGCTGGCTGCGAGAATAATCCCTGGTTGCGACACAAACTAGCTGGCTGCAAGAAATACCAGCCGGCTGCAAGTCAAACTGGCTGCGAGACAAACCAGCTGACTGCGAGACTGATCGACTGGGAGACAAACCAGCTTGTTGCGATACTTATCGCAGGCTGTGAGACAAACCAGCTTTCTGCGAGATTAATCCTTGCTTGCGAGACAAACTAGCTGGCTGCGAGTTAAGCTTCCTCTGTAGTTATCGTCTGTAGTTAGTTGGTATTGTAAGGCACTCACCGCCCGTGCATGGCGCTCTTGTGCAGTCTCTCGAGGCGCGCCTGCATGGAGCCGCGCAGCGTATCCGCCACGTGAAGCAGCGTGAAGCTGGACCGGGCGTTCACTGTCGCATCGCGGATAGACCGCACTATCAACTTGCATTCTTCTGTCACGTCCACTGGCTATAAGTAAGATTTGATTTAGGGTATTTGACTCTTTTTATTTATTCATTAATCAACTCTCATATTCCTGCTGATGGGAACTGTGACATCAATTTTTCCATATCTAACTTAATACCGAATAAATTTTATTAAAAAAGCTATGTACAAAATGTTTATTACGATAAATATTATTTTTTAAATACTTATTTATAACGTGATTCAATTTCGTTAAGTTGTAGTTCGTATTATTGAGAAAATGGGCCGTATTTGGCACATTTGTGAACTTAGCTTGTCGCAATTATGCCATGTATTGTATATTGAGAAATAGTATTTATCCTAATAAAGATTGTGTACATAGCTTTTTAATAAAAATGATTAATTTGGAAGATATTTTTTTTTACGATTGGCGGCGCTAATTTGTTCATGTAACTTTAGTATGAAGTTTGTATGGCGCTACCTGAGTATGAATTGTACTGAAAAAAAATCGCTTTTCAATAGTTTTTCATCATCGTCATTGCTCACCTTATAATCCTGTGCTGTGAGGCAGTTGTCGCATGCCGTGCGTTTGTCCCTCACACACAGCTGCTTGTCGAACCTCTCCCCGAGGTAAGACAACACTTGAGCGCGCCGGCACTCAGTCTTGCTCTCACAGACTTCAACCATTTTGAGAAGATTCTCTACGTGCACTCGTTTCGCTTCGGGCGTCGCGTTGCGTTCCACTGCGAATGATTTGTGTTCATTGTATCGTATTGTTGTGATTTTACAGCTACAGGGTCTAGTGCAGTGACAGTCATAGTCAAGAAGTCTCTAGTAAGTCTAGTGCAGTGCAATGTCAGTCAAAGTCAAGAATACTATAGTGAGCCTAGTGCAGTGTCAGTCACAGTCAAGAAGTCTATTGCAGAGCTAGAGCAGTGTCACTCACACAACCTGTAGCCTTAGATGGGTATAGTGCAATGTCAGTCACGGTTAAGAAGGCTCCATTGGTTTTAATGCAGTGCAGTCACAGTCAAGAAGTCTCCGATAGGGCTAGTCTAGTATCACTCACAGTCCAGCAGTCTCCGATGGATCTAGTGCAGTGTCAGTCACAGTCAAGAAGTCTCCGATAGGGCTAGTCTAGTATCACTCACAGTCCAGCAGTCTCCGATGGATCTAGTGCAGTGTCAGTCACAGTCAAGAAGTCTCCGATAGGGCTAGTGTAGTGTCACTTACAATCCGCAGTCTAAAATCGATCTAGTGCAGTGTTATTCACAATCGAGAAGTCTCCATTGGTTCTAATGTAGTGTCAGCTACAGTTCAGAAGTTTCTGGTGGGTCTAATGCCATATCAGTCATAGTCAAGAAGTTTCCGATGGTTCTAGTGCAATGTTAATCACAGTCAAGAAGTCTTGAATAGACTAGTGCACTGTCAATCACAGTCAAGAAGTCTTACGACAGACAGTCCAGTAGTATAAAATATTGTCACTGACAGTCCAGAAGTGTACGGCAGTGTCACTCACTGTCCAGCAGTCTCCGGTACCGCGTGACGTCACCGTACGAGTAGTATACGAGGCACGTGGCCGGCTCGCCGTCGCGCCCCGCCCGCCCCGCCTCCTGGTAGTACCCCTCCACGGACTTGGGCAGGCTGTGGTGGATGACGTAACGCACGTCTGCCTTGTCTACGCCCATGCCGAAGGCTACTGTTGCGCAGATCTGTGTAAATGACATGTTTCTAATTAGAAGGCTTAAGATAAGTTTTAGAATAGTGAAATCTTTGTAAATAAAAGAAAGTTACTTTGGTTAAATTTTTCTAATTTTTTTTTTAAATAATATTATTTTCTCATACGTAATATGGCGCGAAATAAAGCTATTATGGGTGTATTTGGAAAGTGAGAAACAGGTATGCGAGCATGAATTATAAATGAGAACAGATAGAGTAAATGGATGCCCACATACATTTTTTTTACATGTCTTAAAACCTTTTTTTTGTTTGTACCACGTCCGGGGGAGCGTGTTGATTATGTCGGGCTCGCCACCCTGAAGGGGCGGAATACCGACTAACTTCCTGGGGTGTTCCACCTCGTACCAATATGCGTTAAGACCTAGCTTCTTGCAAAATTTCATGATTCTAGGTCAACGGGAAGTACTCTCTTGAGTTTTCATACAAATATGCGAGAAAATGCGACATAAACGGCCATATCTTTGATTGCGTTGACGTTTGATTTTTTTTACGACTGCATGAGATTGCGGTATTAATTTTAACTTACCACTTTGAACCTATCGGCCACCCATCCCGACTGCACGGTCTCCCGCTTCTTGTCAGTCATACCGGCGTGGTAGGCCGCGGCCTGAATGCCCGCGCGCCGCAGGTCCTCGCACAGACTCTCGCACTCCTTGCGAGACAGGCAGTACACTATGCCAGAGTCTCTGCGAAATAGCTATTCGATTAAACAGCAGGCTGATAAAAACAAAGTCAAATTTCTTTATTGCAAGTAAGCACGTTGTGTACATTTTTGCACGTCAACATATTTTTGGAATTTACATTTATACCACCTTGCAAGGAAAAGGTGCCAACGCTGATGAGAAAAAGTGGCAAAAAACTCTCGCAGCACATCTTTTAAAATAATAATATCACAAATCACAATTACTTAATAACTAGGTATTACACAACTATTACTATTATAAGTAATCTAAACTCTATCCTTCATGCGGAACCGGCGACACACACCATGCATGTTTATATTATTATGTTTATGAATGTTCATACGTCTATCCATGGCTTAAGCCACGTTTAAATCACGTTCATGGCTATCAGTCTATGTGCGTGGGCACGTCGACGCGAGATGAAAATGTAGCCTTAAGGGCGGTTTGCGTAACGCTCCTAAGTATAGTTTAGCAGTAGTCGAAACGCATTTAAACCCCTAAATAATGTTTAACATCGTGCACATAAAAATTACGTACAGCTAACAGCAAATCAAGTGTAACACTTTGGACTTTGGACCGTTCTTATTATCTGCGTCGTAAGAGTTAAAATCGTACTGCAAGTGTTACCATCGATCTGCTGTTGTCCGTACACATTAAAACAAATAAAAGTATACAGGGGGCCTCAATAAGGTTGAGATTATCTCTAAAACTACTTAGAATTTATTAATTCTTTTACTGTTACATAGTTACAACTCTTATCGAATTAACAGAGCTCGGTGGCTCAGTGGTTGGGTCAATGGAGGTCCCAGGTTCGATTCCCAGCCAGGGCAGCGATGTACCAATGAGTTATCCTCAGTTTTTTCAATGGAAAAACTTACATACATTTACAGTACAGAGTGCTCCCAAACTGTTAAAGGAAAACATCGTGATAAAACCTGCATGCCGTAGATGAAAATAATCTAAGGCATGTGAAATCCGCCAATCCTCAGTGGGCCCGCGCGGTGGATTATGGCCCCAGCTTCGATGTAAGGGAAGGTTTGTGCCCGAGCAGTGATAGCATGATGAGCAGTATAAATAGACTGATGATGATGAACTCTTATCTATCAAACAGTGAAATAATTTAATTTAATTTTTTATTTTATTTATATTTTATTGGAAAACCAACGGCAATTATCAAAGGGTAACACAATATAAAACTGATAGCCAATTACAGGTTTTCGCTGTTAGATTACATACTAAATTAACTATATCAAACACTTAACTAGGCACTATTTGCACTCACACACATACCTACACTACATCACTCATCGAAACACATTGTACTCAACAACCGCCTCGCTGTTACACAACCGGTGGTGAAAATGTCCAAATCAAAAGACATTGCCACATTTCAATGGAGCTTTGCCCCACCTACAAAACTACGTGACCATTTATCATTTTGTTGGGGACTTATTACAGGTTTCATATTGCATAATCATAACCCGTATCATTTTCTACTACTCTCGCAACTCCTATAGAAGAATAACAAAAACAATGAATAAATCGCGTCTATTTCTTACTATTTTCTGAATTCTTAATTAAGCTGTTTTTTTCGAATCGCAATTTGTACAAAACTTTATTTTAAACCAATAATTTTAATAAAAAACGGAGATATTTTTACATTTATTCGTTATCTTGTACAACTTGCGGTTGATGGTGGGGCAGAATCTGGCAATGTCATTTGTCAGACAGTTTATTAAAATGGTCCCACGCACGCCAGAGAACGGTGTTTCTTCTGTATTTAGTGGAGGTAGGTTGTAAATATATGGGGGGATTAGTTCTAAAAGTCCTAGACGGGATGTTAAAATAAATTTTTGAAAGAAGTTCTGGGCTGTCGATGCTTTATCATCAATTATCATCAGTCTATTTATATTGCCCCACTGCTCGGGCACAGACCTTCCCTTACATCGAGGGAGCTCGGGCCATAATCCACCACGCGGGCCCGGTGCGGGTTGGCGGATTTCACGACTTTTTTTTTTCTTCAACGACATGCAGGTTTCATCACGATGTTTTCCTTCACCGTTTTGAGAGCACTCGGTAAATGTACGTAAGTTTTTCCGTCGAAAAAACCGAGGATAACTCATTGGTACATGGCTGCCCTAGCTGGGAATCGAACCTGGGACCTCCATATTGCAAGTCCATTGACCCAACCACTGAGCCACCGAGCTCTGTGGTTGGGTCAATGGACTGTCGATGCAATTTGTAGTAATTTTTGCAATATGTCAAGTTTACGAGAAAATCTCAACCTTAAAAACTCTCCTGTACACCTTTCTCTGTGTTCCACCGTACATTGCTAAGGTTCTTTGAAACCTACCTGAAGAACTTATCCTTGATGATGGCCGCCACGTCCTGGTTGATTCCCTTGGGCCTCTTCTCCAGGATGCGGTACGCCAGGTTGGGCCGGTTGAAGCTGCTCAAGAACCACTTGCAGCTACTCACCTGGGGAGACAAATACTATATCATCAACACCAGAACTCTAATCCGGGATAGCCAAGTTAGTACATTCTTCGCAGGCATGGAGCAAATAAAAAAACCGGTCAAGGGCGAGTCGGACTCGCGCACCGAGGCTTCCGTGCAACGTATCTTAACCGCACTAACGAAAAGATAAACTACAGACAGACAGACGGACGGACGGACAGACAGACAGACGGACAACAAAGTGATCCTAAGTCAAGTTGTGCTGGGTATATCGTTTGATCGTCAACGTTCGTCCATTTGTCCAACCACGTTTGGTCATATCAAAATATAGGGTGCAATGCAAATTAATGATATCATCATCAGTCAATTTATATTGCCCCACTGCTCGGGCATAGACCTTCCCTAGCATCGAAGGAACTCGATGATATAAATAATAATTATTCTAAATATACACTGCTGGACGTAGGCCTCTCCCAAAGCACGCCACTCAACCCAATTCTCGGCCCTCAGCACCCAGTCCCTGCCAGCCACCTTGCGAAGGTCATCCCTCCACCTGGTCGGGTCCCACACTTTTACCCGTTCGTGCTCCATTCAAGAACTCGGATAGGATTTTTATAAGCTAAATGCTTATAGAAAGAACGAACGCGCCGCGTAATTTTTAGTTGTAAATATATTGTATTGCAAACAAATGGCAAAAAATTCGTTTTCTTAATTTTTATCGATAAAAGTACTAGATAAGATACTAGATAAAAGTAATAGATAGGGGGGGGGGGGCAGCCCCCCCCCCCTTTTTGCGCCCATCGGGCCTGTATCTGACCTTGAGCTGGTGCAGTATGTCCATGCGCACCCTGGGCGTGGCGGTGGCGGTGAGCGCCATGACGGTGGTCCGCGGGAAGCGCTCGCGCAACACGAACAGGCGCTTGTAGTCCGGACGGAAGTCGTGGCCCCATTGAGACACACAATGCGCCTCGTCTATTACGAACCTGGATATATTGCTACTGAATAAGAGCCATCATAGAGCCAACTAGCGCCGCCAATCTTAAAAAAATAATATCTTCCAATATAATCAATTTTATTAAAAAAGTATTTACAAAATGTTTATTACGATAAATACTATTTTTTAATATACAATACATGGCATAATTGCGACAAGCTAAGTTGTAGCTCACAAATGTGCCAAAAATGGCCGTTTTTCGCAATTATGCGAACTACAACTTACCGACATTGAATCACGTTATAAATGAGCATTTAAAAAATAGTATTTATCGTAATAAACATTTCGTAAATAGCTTTTTTAATAAAATTGATTATATTGGAAGATATTATTTTTTAAGATTGGCGGCGCTAGTTGGCTAAACCAAGTTAGTAGGGTAGGGACGTTTATGTTTACAAAATAAGACACTTGATTTGGGTTTCGGTTTACGTTGGATTTTATTACATTAGCAAAAACTTGTTCATAGACAACTCCAATTACCTGGCGACCTTATCCCTCGAGTACAGCGTGTCGAGCATGCTCTGGAACTTGGCTGAGCCGCTGACCTTCTCCGGCGTGACGTAGAGCAGCTTGAGTGCGGGCTCTCGGAGCGACAGCTTGTGGTACACGTCGTCCACGGCCGCCGCGCTCAAGTCGCCGCTGAGGTGCGCTGCGGGGATCTAGGGAACGAACCAAATACAAACAGATGATGATGATGAGGAAAGATGAACCAGTATACAATACCTATACAGGGTAAAGGGTATATGAAGCCGAAAGGAGGGTGTTGTAACGCTCGCCCCCCCGAGCCCCACTAAATTTTTAAAAATATTTAAATTAAATAAATAGATAAATTCCCCAATTGACCTGACTGTCATGGCTGTGATCGTCAGGCGGACCCATACGTTGTGAATTAAATGTAGTAACCCTGTAGATTCTTTAATAGAGGTATGAGTGGACTCGATCCTAACTTGGACATAAGATAACACCTTAAACGTTATGAAAGAAGCTGCCCTACTTTCAAGAAACCATTAATGCGGCTTACCAACGCACCAATGTATTCCTTGACCGAGCGGTACAGCCTTTTCGCTATATTCGCTGTACCGAGTGGACTTTCCGATCCTCCTGAAGCGGGAGTTTTCTTTTGGCCTTTTGGCCGGGGATTGACTGAAATACCGGGAAGAGAACAATAGCAAGGGCATATAAAAATGCCAACTTGTCTAATTGATCCGCTATCACCGAATGTCAGTCTCAACCCATACTACGTCTGGTATTGTAACCAACTAAACTCCGCGATGCCACCATAGACCATTAATACCAGGGGTCGTGAGTCCCCAGTATAGTTGGTCCAATAAGGCTCATATTGGCACTTTTCTCACTGCTGTGTGTGTATCCCTATCTGTGTATAGTGTAGGGAAAATTTGCGAGCTGCGTGTAGAGTATAGAGATAGTCCCAGAATACCGCATTCCCTAGACTATCTCCTGTTCACATTATTAGCATCAGTTAGCAACGATACCATGGAGTTACAAACGGGCAGGCTGTGGACCCGCTGGTTAAACAACTCTATGTCCAAACTAACTTCCACCGATAATGCTTCGAAAGCGTGTATGAGACGGAGCGCCAATATGTAGAGAAATAATATTTACTTAGGTAATTTTACAACACCAACGGTATAGATGTTAACCAACACCGACAACAACATCTCACTTAGAGGAATATTTAACGTTAAAAAGAGAGAGATAATTACTGATATTAAAAATAATAAAACAATGTAATAGACGACTCGAAAACCAAAGCTATTTGTTGACTTAGATTTTTATAGCAGGTATTTATTGCAAAAGACGTTATGAAAGGCAAAGCCTCATTATTAGATGACTTAATTATGATAAGCGCATGTAAGCGCTAATGACTCTAGGTTCTGGTTTACAAAGGGGGTTCCGCTGAGAGAAACCAGTAAAGAACTCAGCAGCCTACTGCAAAGCCTGCCTAACCTACATAAACCTAATCTGTCTCCTCAGATGGAGAATAATGTTGAAACCAATCGCATTCCTCAGATGGAACATAAACCAATATTGAATAATATCGACAAGCATAGGAGACTATGACTTACAACCGTCCCACTTAAATCCCAATAAGCCGATCCGATTCCAATATGATTCCATTTCAAGTTTCAACCGATCCATAAACCATATGACTATTTTCCAATTACCAATAAGATACTCCGTCAACAATCTTATTGACAAGTTTCGAATAAGAATCCGTAGTGTTCCCATCTCACCACCAGATGGCTCCACATGTCTTATTAACTAAAGCCGACGTAACTTACTTCTGTAAGGTAAATTATATTCTAACGATTTGCGAAAGGTGCGTGCGTAACAAATAATTATTGAAATAGTAAATCAGTAGAATGTAGATTAATAGGCAATGTGATTGCACACATCCCATAATCAATTAAGGTGGAGAAGATTATATGTAATTGTGTTTAATATTAATAAATGAGTATGTATATGGTAACATTCGACCTTACAACTCTAGATTTAAATGCCGAATAACGAGACGCGACTACCTGACACGGCGAGTGCCGACCCGCACTTAATGCGCCCAGCGAACGAATGTTAGACAAAAAATCCACGCTTTACAAACGCTCGAGCGTGCCATAAAAAACGATGGCCGCGTGCATTTCTTTAGAAATGCAAATAGCAACGCAAATATTAAATGAAACAAAATAACACACAATTAAAATTGATGACCAAATGCTGAAAGAAAATTAGATTAACTTAAGATCTAGAATGAACACTAACTTTCCAACACTAACGTCATCCAACCCAATTTGCTAAATGGCAACAAAATAGGTATATCTGCTTGAGACCCATAATTTAGGTTCTAGACCTTACTTACTTACTCACAGAAATCTAGACTTTACTTACTTATTTCACTTACTAGCTCAAATCTAAACTTTACTTATTCAACAATTTATATAAATATCAGAGTTCGAATCTGATCCAACCCAATTTGCTAAATGGCAACAAAATAGGTATATCTGCTTGAGACCCATAATCTAGGTTCTAGACCTTACTTACTTACTCACAGAAATCTAGACTTTACTTACTTACTCTCAGAAATCTAGCCTATACATACTTATTTCACTTACTAGCTCAAATCTAAACTTTACTTATTCAACAATTTATATAAATATCAGAGTTCGAATCTGATCCAACCCAATTTGCTAAATGGCAACAAAATAGGTATATCTGCTTGAGACGTATAATCTAGGTTCTAGACCTTACTTACTTACTCACAGAAATCTAGACTTTACTTACTTACTCTCAGAAATCTAGCCTATACATACTTATTTCACTTACTAGCTCAAATCTAAACTTTACTTATTCAACAATTTATATAAATATCAGAGTTCGAATCTGACCTGAATAGTTGAGCCTTTGTTTACCTAAACGCTAACTGGATAGGGTCGATATTAAGACTTCATTGCTAATTTCGTTAACTATTTCCCTAATGTAGTTGAATACTTACATACATAAACCAACAATAAACCAAAGTCTAAACCTATCGGTTATGAAGTTTTGTTGCTTAGAAAAGTCAACCCAATCCACATCATAATTTAGTATAGACATAAACGGTAGTGACAATACGCCCAACCTCTTATCCGGTTCAGTAGTTTAGAGATAACAAAAATACTATAAAGTCAATAATTAAACACTAACTATATGGGCTCGGATCACCAGTTTCGAATCTAAATTACACTTACGCATACATACATAATCTCATAATAATGCCACACCCCTAACATGTCACTAGACCTTACCTACTGTGTGAGCGTCTATACTAAGCGAGCGCACGTGTGCGCATACGCATCCGTACTTCCTAATTTTGCAAATAATCGGGTGTTCATAATGATAAACTATAGACAAGTACTTAATATCTGCTACATAATGAAAATAATTACATAAATAAAATTAACTTTACTGCCCTGGTTTACTGCAAACTCCAACCGCTGCTGTCTCGTCTCTGCTTGGCTCAGCTCTTCGTATCGGCGGATGCGAACGCGTTATCAAAGACCTAGACTACCTACTATAAACAAAATACTCTACTCTAATACCTATACCACGCTAGGAGCTTCGATTCTATTATACTCTCGTACCAGCGTGATGTCAGTTTGGCGGCCAAACCCTGAATGTCCTTCTCCAAGCTCACCCTCAGCCCCCGCGACCCCCTCGGCTAGGTTTTTTCCCCATAAGTTTAAAGCTGAGATATTTTGTTTTTTTGTACTAACGCCTTTACCACTTGTGCAATATTACCGAGAACCGAAGGACACTTGAGACAAAAGGCACAGATGTGGCACGTTTACACCCCGCTTTCAACCAATTCTAAGATAACAAATGAGCGAGACATAAATACGAATTCTTTAAGTTTTGAAAGTAATAAAATACAATGTACGGTGCGAGAACACAATTTGTGTCCAACATTATTTTATGGGATTATTCAGACAGGTGCCGACCTTACATGAAAACATAACCCTGCTTTAGTTGCATGGTCGGGTAAGAATTAAATAAATATTTTTGGGAGGGGGTCGTTCCGTTACATTCACCCCCTAAATTCTTATGAATTGGAACGCAGAGTAACGAATGAGAATTTACTATCCAAGGAACAAGACGTGAACAAAATATTTATTTAGCTAATTTTTCTTTTAAATCTAGACAATTGCTTTCTTGTCAAACGCGTTTGACTCTCATCCCTATTGCCTCTATATCTTATAAGATAACCCTCATCGATTATCGCTCACTCCCGTAAATCTTATAACCTTTATTGAGGCATCCTCATGGCAAGGACATCTTGACTCACCTAAGTAACTTACGCACCCCCAAGGCACTAATACCACCCAAATCTCTACATTACACAGTGAAAACCGACGAACCGCATAACTGTATATTGAGAAATATCTACTTAGAAGAAGTACTCTACCAACTTTAAGTACGTACCAACAACGTCATCTCATGTCCAAGGAGGGGAACCCACTCATTTTGAAACCTCTATTTCTTTATCACGGACCAATTGTAGGCATTTCTGCCTATTTTATAAGAAGTATACCCAGGTTAATTGCAATCCTGGTCACGGCAAAACAATTGTAACGCTCGCCCCCCCGAGCCCCACTAAATTTTTAAAAATATTTAAATTAAATAAATAGATAAATTCCCCAATTGACCTGACTGTCATGGCTGTGATCGTCAGGCGGACCCATACGTTGTGAATTAAATGTAGTAACCCTGTAGATTCTTTAATAGAGGTATGAGTGGACTCGATCCTAACTTGGACATAAGATAACACCTTAAACGTTATGAAAGAAGCTGCCCTACTTTCAAGAAACCATTAATGCGGCTTACCAACGCACCAATGTATTCCTTGACCGAGCGGTACAGCCTTTTCGCTATATTCGCTGTACCGAGTGGACTTTCCGATCCTCCTGAAGCGGGAGTTTTCTTTTGGCCTTTTGGCCGGGGATTGACTGAAATACCGGGAAGAGAACAATAGCAAGGGCATATAAAAATGCCAACTTGTCTAATTGATCCGCTATCACCGAATGTCAGTCTCAACCCATACTACGTCTGGTATTGTAACCAACTAAACTCCGCGATGCCACCATAGACCATTAATACCAGGGGTCGTGAGTCCCCAGTATAGTTGGTCCAATAAGGCTCATATTGGCACTTTTCTCACTGCTGTGTGTGTATCCCTATCTGTGTATAGTGTAGGGAAAATTTGCGAGCTGCGTGTAGAGTATAGAGATAGTCCCAGAATACCGCATTCCCTAGACTATCTCCTGTTCACATTATTAGCATCAGTTAGCAACGATACCATGGAGTTACAAACGGGCAGGCTGTGGACCCGCTGGTTAAACAACTCTATGTCCAAACTAACTTCCACCGATAATGCTTCGAAAGCGTGTATGAGACGGAGCGCCAATATGTAGAGAAATAATATTTACTTAGGTAATTTTACAACACCAACGGTATAGATGTTAACCAACACCGACAACAACATCTCACTTAGAGGAATATTTAACGTTAAAAAGAGAGAGATAATTACTGATATTAAAAATAATAAAACAATGTAATAGACGACTCGAAAACCAAAGCTATTTGTTGACTTAGATTTTTATAGCAGGTATTTATTGCAAAAGACGTTATGAAAGGCAAAGCCTCATTATTAGATGACTTAATTATGATAAGCGCATGTAAGCGCTAATGACTCTAGGTTCTGGTTTACAAAGGGGGTTCCGCTGAGAGAAACCAGTAAAGAACTCAGCAGCCTACTGCAAAGCCTGCCTAACCTACATAAACCTAATCTGTCTCCTCAGATGGAGAATAATGTTGAAACCAATCGCATTCCTCAGATGGAACATAAACCAATATTGAATAATATCGACAAGCATAGGAGACTATGACTTACAACCGTCCCACTTAAATCCCAATAAGCCGATCCGATTCCAATATGATTCCATTTCAAGTTTCAACCGATCCATAAACCATATGACTATTTTCCAATTACCAATAAGATACTCCGTCAACAATCTTATTGACAAGTTTCGAATAAGAATCCGTAGTGTTCCCATCTCACCACCAGATGGCTCCACATGTCTTATTAACTAAAGCCGACGTAACTTACTTCTGTAAGGTAAATTATATTCTAACGATTTGCGAAAGGTGCGTGCGTAACAAATAATTATTGAAATAGTAAATCAGTAGAATGTAGATTAATAGGCAATGTGATTGCACACATCCCATAATCAATTAAGGTGGAGAAGATTATATGTAATTGTGTTTAATATTAATAAATGAGTATGTATATGGTAACATTCGACCTTACAACTCTAGATTTAAATGCCGAATAACGAGACGCGACTACCTGACACGGCGAGTGCCGACCCGCACTTAATGCGCCCAGCGAACGAATGTTAGACAAAAAATCCACGCTTTACAAACGCTCGAGCGTGCCATAAAAAACGATGGCCGCGTGCATTTCTTTAGAAATGCAAATAGCAACGCAAATATTAAATGAAACAAAATAACACACAATTAAAATTGATGACCAAATGCTGAAAGAAAATTAGATTAACTTAAGATCTAGAATGAACACTAACTTTCCAACACTAACGTCATCCAACCCAATTTGCTAAATGGCAACAAAATAGGTATATCTGCTTGAGACCCATAATTTAGGTTCTAGACCTTACTTACTTACTCACAGAAATCTAGACTTTACTTACTTATTTCACTTACTAGCTCAAATCTAAACTTTACTTATTCAACAATTTATATAAATATCAGAGTTCGAATCTGATCCAACCCAATTTGCTAAATGGCAACAAAATAGGTATATCTGCTTGAGACCCATAATCTAGGTTCTAGACCTTACTTACTTACTCACAGAAATCTAGACTTTACTTACTTACTCTCAGAAATCTAGCCTATACATACTTATTTCACTTACTAGCTCAAATCTAAACTTTACTTATTCAACAATTTATATAAATATCAGAGTTCGAATCTGATCCAACCCAATTTGCTAAATGGCAACAAAATAGGTATATCTGCTTGAGACGTATAATCTAGGTTCTAGACCTTACTTACTTACTCACAGAAATCTAGACTTTACTTACTTACTCTCAGAAATCTAGCCTATACATACTTATTTCACTTACTAGCTCAAATCTAAACTTTACTTATTCAACAATTTATATAAATATCAGAGTTCGAATCTGACCTGAATAGTTGAGCCTTTGTTTACCTAAACGCTAACTGGATAGGGTCGATATTAAGACTTCATTGCTAATTTCGTTAACTATTTCCCTAATGTAGTTGAATACTTACATACATAAACCAACAATAAACCAAAGTCTAAACCTATCGGTTATGAAGTTTTGTTGCTTAGAAAAGTCAACCCAATCCACATCATAATTTAGTATAGACATAAACGGTAGTGACAATACGCCCAACCTCTTATCCGGTTCAGTAGTTTAGAGATAACAAAAATACTATAAAGTCAATAATTAAACACTAACTATATGGGCTCGGATCACCAGTTTCGAATCTAAATTACACTTACGCATACATACATAATCTCATAATAATGCCACACCCCTAACATGTCACTAGACCTTACCTACTGTGTGAGCGTCTATACTAAGCGAGCGCACGTGTGCGCATACGCATCCGTACTTCCTAATTTTGCAAATAATCGGGTGTTCATAATGATAAACTATAGACAAGTACTTAATATCTGCTACATAATGAAAATAATTACATAAATAAAATTAACTTTACTGCCCTGGTTTACTGCAAACTCCAACCGCTGCTGTCTCGTCTCTGCTTGGCTCAGCTCTTCGTATCGGCGGATGCGAACGCGTTATCAAAGACCTAGACTACCTACTATAAACAAAATACTCTACTCTAATACCTATACCACGCTAGGAGCTTCGATTCTATTATACTCTCGTACCAGCGTGATGTCAGTTTGGCGGCCAAACCCTGAATGTCCTTCTCCAAGCTCACCCTCAGCCCCCGCGACCCCCTCGGCTAGGTTTTTTCCCCATAAGTTTAAAGCTGAGATATTTTGTTTTTTTGTACTAACGCCTTTACCACTTGTGCAATATTACCGAGAACCGAAGGACACTTGAGACAAAAGGCACAGATGTGGCACGTTTACACCCCGCTTTCAACCAATTCTAAGATAACAAATGAGCGAGACATAAATACGAATTCTTTAAGTTTTGAAAGTAATAAAATACAATGTACGGTGCGAGAACACAATTTGTGTCCAACATTATTTTATGGGATTATTCAGACAGGTGCCGACCTTACATGAAAACATAACCCTGCTTTAGTTGCATGGTCGGGTAAGAATTAAATAAATATTTTTGGGAGGGGGTCGTTCCGTTACAGTGTTCAGTATCGGTAACTGAACAACTTTTGTCCTACGACTTTTCGAATAAAAAATAAAAATAAATTAATGTCTCATACAAATCGATCAGCTGACCGGTACGATATGTATGAAAAACCAAAAAATAAATTCGTAAAAATCGAAAAGTCGTAGAACAAAAGTTGTTCAATTACCGATACTGAACACTCTCACGGCTTCATATACCCTTTACGTTACACCCTGTATAAAGAAAGAGACAGTAAAATTATAGAAAAGAACAGTAAAATCATGGCCGAACGGCGAGGTCACTGGTACGAATCTCTAACGAAAATTAAACGGGTAAACGTAGCACAAATTAATAACACGATATTTTTTTTCATTTAGCAGTTATTTTGAGTCAACTTAGTTGCCAGGGTTCTTATCTTATCCTGATTGATTACCAATCTGGCGGCACTTCGCCCCATTGGGATCTTTTGTGCTCTCCCCTTTCCTTTATGCTCCTTCCTCCTCCCTAAAGAGGAGGAAGGAGCACAAAGCTCCCAGGGTTAAACACGTTAAACTCATACCATCCCTCTTTTTCGTCGAGTCTTCAAAAGATAGTACTTACATCAAGAGACAGCAGTTTGTTGACTTGGTCCAGAATGAGTGACTTCAGCGGCGATATCACTATCGTCACGCCAGGGGTCAGGATTGCAGGCAGTTGGTAGCACAGAGATTTGCCTGCAAAGATGATGGTTCTATTTCAATGGAATGAGCCGCTGTCTGTTAGAATCCACCTTAAATACTAGATGGCAGCACGAGTATGAAGAAAAAACGTCGAAGTGAAAATAGTATGGCCTTTTTCAATTTCCCAATATTCAGGGGACATCATTTGACTGTAGTACAGTCGAAGACAGAGATAAGTATACAGGGGGCCTCAATAAAGCTGAGATTTTCTCAAAAACTACTGGACCGAATTTAATAATTTACAGTTATTTTATCTATCTAACAGTGAAATAATTTTTGCAATAGCTTTTGAGAAAATCTCAACCTTAAAAACTCTCCTGTACACCTTTCTCTTTGTTCCACCGTACAGAATAAGTATACATTGTACTAAACGTATTTGTAATGTGAATTCAAAGACTTTTTTTTTTGGCTAATGGCATCGGACCATGCCATAATAACAAAAAACAATGACTTTTAGAATAAATCAACTCAACTGAAGTAGCAGAAATTAATTTCAGTTTCAAAAATCTCAATCATAATAATCCCCCCCTCCTCGAAAGTATACTGTTTTCGACTGTACTCACCTCCTCCCGTAGGCATGAGTACGAAGCAGTCGTGCCCCAGCAGCGTGGCATTGATAACTTGCAGCTGGTTTGGCCGGAAAGACTTCAGACCAAACTTCTCTTTGAATACCTCCATCATGAGCGACGTATGAGGGTAGTCCTGACCGTCGAATTCACCTGCAAACGTGTATTAAGGAGTGAGAGGTTGGGTTTTTGAGAAGGTATGAGAAAGTGGGTTCTTGAAATGATTAGGTATGAGAGAGTGGGTTTTGTAAATGACCAGTTGTGAGAGATCGGGTTTTTAAATGAGCAGGAATGGGAGATTGGGATTTTATTAAAGGCCAAGTATGAGAGAGTGGGTTTCGCCAATGGTGATTTAATTGAATGAAGAAGGGATTTCTTGTTGTATTTTAATAAATATATAATATTATAATAAATAAAGATAGGTGTAAGATTTATAATTATGCAAATATGTATCGGGAAAGAGGTTCTTTAATGCTTCGCGCATATTATGCCGGGCCGCAGCGTGTCGGGGTGGGCCGCAGCGTGTCGGGGTGGGCCGCAGCGTGTCGGGGCGGGCCGCAGCGCAGCGCAAAATGCTTACTTAGCACATTAGTGACGGGCCGGGTCGCAGCGCATTCACGGATTTTGAGTGCAGTGTACTGCCAGATATCGTAAAATGAACACGGACGCGCGTGCGCTCCAATCCGCTTGTAGTAGCACACAGTGTCGGGACGCAACGGGGCGGGCCGCATCGCACGGACGCAAATTCGCCTCGCAATAATGCGAGCCGCTGCGGCCCGACACAGTGTGCGATAGTTCAAACAAATTGTATTAAAGCGATTTGAGCGGATCTTTGCGCTCCGCCCCGACACGCTGCGGCCCGGCAAAATGTGCTCGGACCTTAAATGCGCTGTTGGGTTTTTAAATAATCAAGTACGTATGCTAATTTTAAATTAATGGAGTAATTGTGATTTGAAAACTTACCTGTTATGCCATCATTCTTAGTACCAACATGGAAATCCCCCATGCCTTCATACTTCGGCCTCTCGTCTCTAACCGAATGCTCCATAAGATTCACCACCTCCGGTTCCTGGCATGTCAGAGCTGCTATATCATCCTCAAAATCCTCCATCCTATACTCTGGCCAACCATCTTCATCTACCACTATCTCTTTGTCGTTAATAATTTCTACACTACCCGAACTAGCTATAGAATCACTGATATTCATAACACTCGGTTTTGAACTGTCTTGTAATATATCTGTGTCATCATCCATGTCTATAGGCACTTCATAGTCGTCTATTTCATCGTCCAGTATAGGGTCTTTCAGTATAGGTGAAACTATAGTGCACGGTTTGTTGAAGTCTAACAACGAAGCTTTGCTTAGCTGTGGCGGTTGAAATTCTACAGAACTATTTGCTATTGGAGTAGTCACTTTCGCAGTTTCTACGGGTATAATTGGCTTTAGGTTTTCAGAAGCATATTTGAATCTTTCTAAAGTATTTGAAGGCATATCTCTTATTGGTGTTGTATTAGTTTCATCTGTAAGTCTGGAAGGTTTTTTGAATACAAATTTTCCTTTACTTTTATTTATTTCTGGTGTGTCTATACTATCTTCCGATTGAACACTGTTTTCTAGTTTAGATGAGTCGTTATTTGGTGAAAATACATCGAACGACAAAGACTTCTTTGCTAATAATTCTGAATAAATACTTTTACTTGAACCAGCGTTTTTATTAAACGTAAAATCAGGCGTAGACGTTTCTGGATCATTGTTTCTAGGTTTATCTTCATTGAACATCTTTTTACCATAAACTTGACTGGATTCAAGATCAAAATCATCAAGATCGTTATTTAATAAAGATGGGTTATCTCTACCATTAGTTATGTTAGTGAGATTATCTATGTGAAGTGATTCTGAAATCTGTGTACTTAAAGAGTCATCAGATTTCTGTTCTTTCTGGTCTATAGCACCTTTGAGCTTAGTTTTCAATAGTTTACACTTAGCATATGTTTGTTTGTCGTATCCAGGGAACTTTTCTTTTATACAGTTTGGTATTCTGTCGAATGCATTGAATATTTTCTCTAAGAGTTCGATATATTTCGTTTTGCATTCTTCTTTATCTGATTTATCTAGTTGTTTCTCCTGTAAATAAATAACAAACCAAAATAACAGATGGCTCTAAATTTAAGTTGCGACTAAGCATTTTTAGCGTAAATTAAAAAAAATGTTTAGTCCACTGAACGGTTTTTATTATTATTACAATAAATAATAAAAACAGTTTAATAAATAGGGAAGAAAACATTCAGGGGCATTCACAAAATCAAAGATTTAATAAAATATAATTTATGTTGAGGTACAATTTCAAAGAAATGAGGTTGCTTAAAGCATATATCCCATAACCTTGGAATCTTTAAGGCAAGAGCATTGATCTCCTATAAACAACTAGATACACAGTCTGCCTTCTAAAAATGTCCGAGCGCAAAGAAGGTCCAAACGGATGAATCATTTGCTTTATTGGACATTATTTGGACGTTAACGATTAAGGGTCCATCCCTTATTTGGACTTTTTTTTAAATGTTTTAGTAAGCCCTTTGTGTATCTAGTTGTTTATAGGAGATCAATGGGCAAGAGTGAATACGCATTTACAGGGCCCGCGTGCTTCATCATCGGCCTCATCGTCACTAAGCGTCAGACCGACGGAGTTACGGACTTACTACAACATACGACTGTAATCGGTATAGCGAAGTGAGAGCTGCACGTGACGGCGCTCGGAGTCGCGCGGCGGATCTCAATATATCGTACGTTGAAGTAAATAAAGTTGAATTGAAATTGTTAGTAAATTAGTCGCTTCGTAGCCACTCCGTCGGTCTGCGCTAACCATTACCATCAGGTGAAATTGAGGCCAAACTCTGGTTGGTCTAACGTAAAAAACATATTTAAGTAAATCCACTTACCTCCTTAAACTTTCTCAAAGCAGAACTATGTGAAATGTCGGACAAAAACTTAGAAATTGAACTATCTAGTTTTAAATTCTTTAACGGATCTCTGTCCTTTCTGGGGCTAGATTTTTCCGAGCTCCTTTCCTTGGGACCAGCTTTCTCTGGGCTCCTATGTCTCCTGGGACTGTGCCCCGGTGTTGCCAGGCTATTTTTGCCAGGACTCGCGTCTCCATTCCTGCGTTTAGGTGGAGAAGGTGTAGCACTGATTCGTAATGATTTGTCAGATTTTTCTGGTGTGTTATTGAATGCTGATGGGAACTCATCCTAGAAGTAAGAATATAAATAGAGCTCAGAATTTGAATTACGCATTATCCATGCTCGGTGAAAAAATTATTGCCGTGGGCAGGACTTGAACCTGCGACCTTGTCATTCCGTGACACGCTCATACCTACTGAAGATTTTCGGTGGGCGTGGCGTGGCCTGTGGTGGCTTAGTTGGTAAGAGCGTGTCACGGAATGACAAGGTCGCAGGTTTTAAGTCATGATCACGGCAAGGATTTTTTCATCATGTTCTAATAAATAGATCTGTTATTTTCCACTCTAACAGCATGAGAGTAGTCACGAGGTGGGGATCGAACCAATCGCTTGCGATGATATCGCATCAATCGTTTAAACATACATTTATGGCTCTATAGGAACAATTAAGATGAGATAAATATACTTTATTGAAAAAAAAGGCCAAGTGAGAGTCGGACTCGCGCACCGAGGTTTCTGCGCAACACAACTTAACAGTAACTTTGCTCTAACGAAAAGATAAACTAGGTTTAGAAACCAACTTAACTTTGTCATTATCAAAATATTTTACCTATACATCGACATACTCCTGAATTAGTTCATCATTTACAAATATAAGTATGTAATAAGATTTTTTTGGGGGGAAGATGTAATTTCAAATGACAATGCCAGATTCTGCCCGCTATCAACCGCATGATGTACAAGATAACGAATAATTGTAAAAATTATTCCGTTTTTTATTAAAATTATTGGTTTAAAATAAAGTTTTGTACAACATGCGAGCCGTAAAAACTGCTTAATTACGAATTCAGAAAATAGTAAGAAATCGAAGCGAGTTATTCATTGTGTTTGTTATCATTTTCTACTACTCTCGCAACTCCTACTGATTATGATTATGCAATATGAAACCTGTAATAAGTCCCCAACAAAATGATATATGAGCTTCAATGGTTATTATAATGGACCTACGTGACCATTGGTGGTAAAGCTCCATTGAAATGTGGCAATGTCATTTACAGTTTACGGATTTTTTCCTTTACTTGCTTCTTGCCAAATTTCATGATCAACGGGAATCAAATGTCAACGGGAAGTACCCTATAGGTTTTAAATTTCTTGCATTTTCACACAAGTATGCGAGAAAATGCGACATAAACTGCGATATCTTTGATTGCGTTGAGGTAGAAGGTAGATTTTTTCACGGCTGCCTGAGTTTGCAGACTTGAGTATTTGGTATTAATTTCAACTTAATCCGCCCACGTGGTTCTGAGATATGTCTTGACAGACGGACAACAAAGTGATCCTATAAGGTTTTTTTCATCAGTAATACATTTATTTAAAATATGTACAATAACAGAAACTTATAAAATAGTAGACATAAAAACTAATTGAATACAATAATAAACTCTAATAATAATAATAAACTCCTAATTAAAATCACACAGACATACAAGCTCCATCTTCACATTCTATCCCTCGCACTCGTCGTCTTGTACCCCTTATTCTAGTAGAAACAGCCCTAATTATTGATATCCTATAAGGGTTCCTTTTTTCCTCTTGAGGTTCGGAACCCTAAAAGGATATTTACCAGTTGTCCTATTATTCAATACCACAATGCCTAAAAACTAAGGTCTTCAACCAGTGCGTCCTGCCAGTGATGACCTACGGAGCCGAAACGTGGACATTGACGGTGAGACTGGCCCACAGGTTCAAGGTCGCTCAGCGAGCTATGGAAAGACCTATGCTTGGAATTTCTCTGTTAGATAGAATAAGAATCGAGTATATCAGCCAGAAGACAAAAGTGGTTGACATTGCTCATAGAATCAGTAAACTGAAGTGGCAGTGGGCTGGTCACATCTGTCGTAGAACCGATAACCGATGGGGGAGACGAGTTCTCGAATGGAGGCCACGAACGGGTAAACGTAGTGTGGGACGCCCCCCGACCAGATGGAGGGATGACCATCGCAAAATGTCTGGCAGGGACTGGATGCAGAGGGCCGAGAGTAGGGTTGATTGGCGCGCTTTGGGAGAGGCCTACGTCCAGCAGTGGACTGATACGGGCTGATGATGATGATGTCCTATTACTATAACAAAATCATTATTTAATACAACTTACCACATCCATAGCATCAAATATGTTAGAACTTTGATGATTAATTTTGTCAGTCTTCTTAATGCTACTTCTGTAATTTTCATCCATATTTCTGTTATATTCCGACGCTTTCTTAATCTCTTTAACATCCACTGAACAGTTTGTGTTGGAGTTTCTGTAGTTGTCAATCCTATTTGTGTATTTGCTATGGGTAGGCAGTATGCTTGGGGAGTCTTGTAATACATTGTTGTAGGCCTGTGATAAAGTAGATAGGAATTTAATTTACTAATGGCCACCCTTAAGAAAGCTGGTTGAAATCGCTCTGAGCCACAGGCCACATAAATGCACAATAATATATATGTATATTATAACAAAACTAAATCAAATATACCTACTTCATTTGCACACAAAATACATCAGTTGCATATAAAACCACAATTAGCTAGTGTACAGACAGATGACCTTATCGCACAAACAATAACAATTTGTGAAATGTAATTATTTTGTACAACAAAGAGTCTATAATAAAGAGAATATATTTTTATTGTAAAATATTTTTTTTAGAAAATTTTATTAGACATAACATATTTACTTAATAAGATACAATTACATTCATGGCCTAAACTAATATTCCTTTTGCTTTGCTAGGTCCAGAGTAATAATATACAGAAACAAACACAAAATACACCCAGACACTGACTGGTAAAAAGTGGTTATACCTTATGCTAGCACTACACATCGACCGCACCGTGTCCGCAGATTAGTGTTATAGCATTAGGCACAATAACAGTCTCAACTGGGAATCGAATAATATACCCTGTGGCCAAAGTGTGAACGAACCCAGTATTCAAGATATAACCATGCATGCCTAAGGCGAAATAGATCAGTAATAAGAATACCTGACTAACTTCTGGCTCAACCTGGCCATGTAGGACAAGAGTGGTTTTCTTCAGTGGCGGAGTCCCTGAAACAGCAGCCATATTATAATGTTTACATTACTTTCATACATAAACTCAAGCGTATTTCCAATTTTACCTAACATTCATCGATTTATGTATAGGAATTAAATAAATGGAAATGTTTGTAGTCGACCACATTTGGCCTTTTTGTTAAACATCCTCAATGTATTATTATTTAAATATGAACTTTGTGGTATGTCCAATGTACAGGACATACAGCCTACCTTTATGATATGTGGGTATTTCTTTTATTACTCGCGTGTTCCCTAATTTTAACTACATATATTTGACAGGACTGAATCCCTGTTACTAAAGACATCATTGAATAATCAGCAACACAACAAATTTAGTTTAAAATAAAAGTCAGAGTGTCGCAAAGGAGGTTTGAAATTTTTGATAAATCATTTTTCCTCAGAGCCCCCTTAGCGACACCTTAACCAAAAGACCACACTTGCTACCGCAGTTACTATTTCATATTCAAAGGCAAAAACGTAAAATAACAAATCTTACATGTGGTGCTCGACTTGGATTTCCACACAAACTTGGATTTCTTCTCTGAGACCTGCTCGTTCCTGGTGTCACTGTAGAAACGGGACAAAAAAACCATAAGGGGAATTAGGTTTCCCCAAAAAATGAGACATTTTATAATATATGACAGACTCCTGACCTTACTAAGGAGGTATAAATGCCTCAAATTTAACAATTTATATACATTCCGTAATAAAAAATTACAATGGTGTGAATAAACTAATTGGGCACTGTTAGTAAATCATGCATTAAGACACAATTAAATACAATAAAATGGGAAACAACAAAATAATCACAGATGTTATCAACATACCTTGGACTACTATTTCTCGATGAATCTCTATTACTTTTCTTGACGAAATTCATTAGCGAACTTTGTTTTCCAATTGGTGCAGGTTTTTTAGAAGCCATTTCATCGGTAAATTGAAAATTTTAAAATAAATAAATAAAATGTAAATCCCGCCCGCTTCAACGTACTTTTTTTCTAAAATGTATCGAAAATGCAAAGCTAAATGAGAGCAAAGAGCATACAGCCAAATCTGCGTAGCAAATAAAATAATAATAATATTTAACATGGGTTAAAACCTAGAAAATGACCCCACCACACCAATCCACCGAATTTGTCGGTCCATGTGCCGAGCACTTTGTATATAGTGTGTAATACATAATGTATTTATTAGTATATAATACATCAGACCAGGCTGTATGCCCTAATCAGGCTTGCCTTTCCTGGGAAGAATTTTATTAAAAATGTCTTTTTTTTAGTTTTTCATTTTGGGTGAGAGAGGGTGTGTGGTTGTGTGATTTTTTCAATAAATATTCCAATAAATATAGATATTCAGCTTTAAAATGGGTATTAAAGAAGCTAATATATATTTAGACAACCAATGGAATACTTACTATGCCGGCCAAACTGTAAATGGGCGAATAGAATATGTTTTTGATAGTCCTAAAAAAGTTCGAGGTAAGTGTTAATATTTATTTTAGATCAAATGACTCATTACTTCAATTGCCTGTATATCTAGGAGCCTGGGAATGCTTTGTACAAGTTGTGGTTTCGTTTACTACTTAGATTACGTAGTTTTATGTGAGTGACTCCACCCATATAACCTTGGGTTTGCCCAATTCCAATGCCTACGGCGGCGATAGGCTGTGACGGGTAAAGCATTTACCAATTTTCAACTCTTGATAAGTCCTAACTTATTTCATAATTAATTCGGATTATTCATATATTATATTTTATATTGTACCCATTTATACTGCTTGCTACACCTTCGGGTAAGATTATGTTAATACTATGCATATTTTTGTCTTTATGTGTACACACAATATATGAAATTTAAAGAATAAATTAATAATATATTTCATTGATTACTGCCTTAAAACCAGGGTTGGCTATGTATAGTCCTCGGATTTATTCCAAAAGGGTAAAAATAGACCCTTTGATAAGATATTTAAGAAAATAAAACCAGTAAACAAAGTACTCACCACACTTGCTTGTTTACTAATGATCACAATCTTTGCTTTAGCCAGCTTAGGCCAGTGCGACTCAAATGAGTCTGTTAAGAGTGAAACGATCCAAATTTCCAATCACTAATTAGTCTAATATTGTTTTTGGTGAACTTTCAAACGCCATGTTTATTTACATCTATTTATTATTTATTTATTTCAAATTTTGTCCAACATAACGGGTTGCCCCAAGGCGTAGGACAATCATATTTACTTTCATTATATATAAAATAATGTAAGTACATAAGTGCTTAGAATATAAATTATACAATAGATGAATGCAATTTATAGTTATTCTCACAATACCTAGCATACTCTCTCACTACACTCAACCGTCAGCAAACAAGTCACACTCATGAGCTGATTCCTCGGAAAATTGGATTAGGACAGATTATATTTATTTATTTAAGCTTTTACATGTTGTGTACAAAAGGCGAGCTTAATGCCTTGTGGCATTATCTACCAGCTGACATTTGCGTCCATTTCCCTGTGAATTCAAAACCTACATGATTTGCAATCATTTAGATTGAATAACCTACAAAGAATAGTTATGCTCTATGCATTACAATAGAATGACATTGAGTGTTTTCGCAACACCTATGTCCAAATATGTTGCTAACTTATGATTGTGAAACATTACATAAAAGGAATGAAATGTGATCATTTAGGATATGCTTCAGTGAAGCAATAACCATAGTTATCCTCATATGAAAGCAGTGATATGATGAATGAATGTATGTAAGATATTTCAGGTTAAGTAGTCAGTCAATCCATACAAATACTGGGTATACAAAAAAAAACTTTTTGGACCTCTGTATTTGTGTATTATTAGTAAGTAAATTAAGTAATCTGTTTATTTCGCAATGGCAGACATACATTGGGTATTAATTTTAATTGCGTTTCCACTATGGACATTCTAAAATTTAAATAAACTTCAACTAGGTACAAACTATCCTTCCAATTCTCAGACCAGCATCATAGAATACTAAATATACTGCTTAATAAGCATAATCGCATAGGACATAAATAAACACTGTTTTTTACACCACAATTTTATCCAGATCTGCAAAAAAAGAATCTAATTCCTACGGCAACACATTCAAAAGCTATGGCCGATATTTGTATGAAACTGTATGTTACGAGTGGAGCGCGGCAGCCCTAGCGCCTGTTACCTCGCGCACACACGCGCAGCCGAATGTGCACGCTAGATGCATCTGTGCAGGTTAGTAAGTAGTGATATTCGATCTCCTTGTATGTCGCAGGTATCCATGTGAAGTTCAAGGGTGAGGCTCACACCGAGTGGGCAGAGAGCAAGGAAGAGCAGGACGCTCAGGGCAAGACCCAGTCCACTAACACCATGCACACGGGCAGCGAGGAGTACTTCCAGATTCAGTATTATCTTCTCGGGAGCAACTCAGGTAGGATACTTCAGGGTATGGCAAGTCAGGTTTGATATTCGCAAATATTTCTTTGGTCCCAAAGTGGGTGCGACAACTTCTGATCATCATCATCATCAGTCTATTTATATTGCCCCACTGCTCGGGCACAGACCTTCCCTTGCATCGAGGGAGCTGGGGCCATGATCCACCTTAGATTTTTTCTTCTATGGCATGCAGGTTTAATCACGATGTTTTCCTTCACCGTTTTGAGAGCACTCGGTAAATGTACGTATTCTTATAATAAGAAAAAAAATGTACGTAAGTTTTCCGTTGAAAAAACCGAGGATAACTCATTGGTACATGGCTGCCCTGGCTTCTGATACCAGACAATAATTTACAATGATCCTTATTTGTTTTTACTCTCTAGTAAGATGATAAGTTTTCATATCATGTATTTATTTGCGAATATCTGTTATTGGCTGCGTTTAAAATATGTTTGTAATAATTTGACAGTACAGCTGTTAATATTCAGGCAGGTAGGACGCACTGGTTGAAGACCTTAGCTTTCAGTCATTGTGGCATTGAAGACGAGAAGATATGACGAGGAAACCCCTCCAAAATACTCGCATCTTAGAATTTTCTTTGGTAGTAGTCTAATAAAATGTGATTACTTGTTTACAATGCGTGTGAATAATAAAACTGTTTGCCAAGTCTAGGTCTAGTTAGATAGAAGACTGATGTCATTCCCTAACAGTCACATTGTCGCGGTAAACATGACGATGATGAATTTGTATAGTGACTTATTGCATTTACATTTCACGTAAAAACCGGTTAGTTTACATAACAATGAGTTTGGTGAATGGTGTGATGTTAGATTACATTTGTTGATGTTAATTGTTATATAATTTATGTGTTTTTTGAGTTACATTCGACATCACTTAGTATCAGGTTCCAGGCTTATACAATTTGTATCACAATTGGCGGTCTTATCGCTGAAAACGATCTCTTCCAGGCTACCATTGGACAGAGAAATCTGCGGTTGAATAGGTAGCTTGATGTGTAGTATTAAATTATCGGCTGGTACATAAATATCTACATAATATTAAAATAAATAAATATCATCATCATCAGCCCGTATCAGTCTACTGCTGGACGTAGGCCTCTCCTAAAGCGCGCCAATCACGTCATGTTTGGTTTTGGGAGGTGATGCCCGTAATCGCCACGCTGGGCAAGCGGGTTGGCGATCGCAGAGCCGGCCACCTCGCGCCGGTGACGCTGCTGGCCACCTAATAATAAATAAATATAGTGACAACAAACAAACCGACGAGCGTGCATGAAGAGATTGATGAACGTGGAGGAAGCGAGGGACTGTCAGAATCGCAGCAGATGGAAGTCCATCAGCTTACCCCTACGGGAATCAGGCGTGAGTTCATAAATAAATAAATATTATAATTATGTTCAGGTAACGAGATAGAGATCCCCGCTGGCAAGCAAGTGTACAACTTCACGTGCGCTCTGCCGCCGGTGCTGCCGTCTTCGTTTGAAGGTCAACACGGCTACGTGCGATACACCGCCAAGGTCACGCTCGACCGGCCATGGAAGTTCGACCAGGAGACAAAGATGGCGTTCACTGTTATCAATGCCCTGGACTTGAATCTCAATCCGTCTTACAAGGTGAGTTGGGCCCAGATTCATTGTCAAAATTATATGAAAGACAGTCGTAAGAGTGAGTCCAAGTTCAGCTAACGCTCAAAGCTGTCTATAAAACTTGACCTTCGAGTTTTGTCTGCATCTTAGAGATGCGCGCGCCGTGAATCTCGTCGAAATATTCTTTGTAACTCGTCAAGATATTCTTTGCATTTCATCACGAGATTCCATTATTATTATTGAACCCTGTGTCTCCTATGAGCCAATGGAGAAGATAACCTGCTTCTGCTGCGCGTCGCTGCCTCCCTGCATGGACGTTCGCGCAACATGCAGTTGCATCTCGTCAACATATTTTTTACATCTTATCAAGATATTCCCACCATGTCGTCAACATATTCCTTGCATCTCGACCAACATATTCCTTGCATCTCATCAACATAATCCTTGCATCTCGACAACATATTCATTGCATCTCGTCAACATATTCCTTGCATCTCATCAACATAATCCTTCCATCTCGTCAACATATTCCCAGCATCTAGTCAAAATATGTCGTACGTACTTTTCTTTCTTGTTATTGTTGTATCCTGTGTCTCCTAGGAGCCCATCCACATGCAAATGGAGAAGACGTTCTGTTGTTTCTGCTGCGCCTCGCCCCCGTTGTGCGTGGACGTGCGCGCGCCCGTGTCCGGCTACTGCCCCGGACAGGCCATTCCGGTCACTATTGACATCGAGAACAAGAGTAACGTGCAGCTGCATCTCGTCAAAATATTCCTTAGGAAGGTCAGTATCAGTTACCGTAGGTAAAAATAAATTCTTCGATATTAGTTGTAACTTCTGTATTATTGTAAAAAAAAGTAATTCCAATGTAATAAATAGGGTAATAACCAAATTATAAAATGTGAATCCTTCATAGTGCCATATTTTTTAACTAATCAGAGCTTTGTTCAAGGATTTTATTTAATTAAAATTAATCTTCGGAAATTAACTTGATATATTTTGTAAAGGATTATTATGTTGTGATAGAAACAATAACTTGCAACAATAATATATCTTACTAGCTATACCCGCAACTTGGTATACGTAGAAGTCGTTGGTTACTATAGACCTCCACGAATTACTTTCAATGTACTGGAAGGCAGCGCTTCCTCTCTGGTTACGTGGATCCATATCACGTACCGCAATGGCTTATAGCCTATTTGTTGCCCAGATATTTGATCTTATCTGTTAGTCAAAGTCCCATCAAAATCCGTCCAGAAGTTTGGGCGTGATGCTTGAAAATTGAAACAGACAGAAAATAATTCTAAATATTGGTGTTTTGGCATCAGTATCGATCCTAAAACAAAGTACAAATTATTCTTTTCAAAAGATTTCCAATGTACAGGGGTTGTCTCCACGGATCCCAGGATCAGATTACATTGGAAACGGATTACGGCAGTTTGTCTCCACTGATATCGGGATCCATTCTTTTTTTACAGTCTTATTATTTATTTAAAGATTTATCATAATGATTTTACCAGGTGGTAACCTACCGAGCCACATCTCCCGCAAACGCCACGAAGAAGGCGAAAGACGTAGTCCTTACTATGCAAGAGGGCCCCGCGCCGGCCGGCACCACCAAGCACTGGACCCTCAATCTGGAGATACCGCCCATCCCGCCCTCAAACCTGGTCAACTGTAGCATTATTGACCTGGATTATGATCTTAAGGTATGGAGGACCATGTTTTACCATTTTCATGATAAGCGACGTAAGTATAATTGTAAATATGAAAATTTTTTGACGTCCACAAATATACACAATGCATATATGTGTTAGAATAACATATTTCGCCAAAAAACATATTTCGCACGTATTTATAACCTTATACACTTTTTGTAAGGTCATAAACGAATCAAGTTTTTGTTGCGGGTACCTGCATCGAACTACCATTGCAATCTACACCGTATTACCGTCACATAAAGTTACCAGGCTATAATTGATGTGCTGACGACTGTACGAATGATTGCTATGAGTAATGATTCACGGTAATGCCATAATGAGGCTTTGTTTCGTTGAGGTTTCAATTACTGGCACGCTAATTAGGCCAGTCATTCTGGCGAGCGTTTGTATGGAGACCCCAACAATAACTCCTCTATCGATGAAACTTTTTTGTATACTTAATAGCATATTTATAAGAACAATTGTCAGAGAATCCAATAATATTTCGAGGCGGAAGTTACTTATTTCAATTGAAATTCAACATTATACCGTATCTTTTTCTGGAACAATGTTATGGTCATAATTCTTTTTCTATAAATTGTATTTTATTAGTGTGCTTCTGTACATTCATAAGTAAAACTACTTTTTAATTCGAAAGTGTAGGTATTTTAATAAAATGTCTTTTTTGGCCGTAGTTTCCATAGGATAATTGCTCCGCCGGGTTTCTGTTTTTAATATGCCTTCAAATTATTATTTCTAGTATAAGTACGAAAATCCAACAAAAAAATCCAAATGAAACAATTCATTATACAGAATTTGTCTTTTAACTATCTCTGGAAAATTACTCTATCAGATATTTTTTACAATTGTAATGAGATACCCACAAATAACCTGATTTCAAAAGAATCCAACAAAATATCCAGGCGGAACACCATTATTTCGAAATACCTATCAAGCGCAGGCCAGCGCGGGGCCCGAGGCGGGCGAGGGGCGTCGAAAACCGGTCGCTCGGCGGGCGAGTTTCTTCAAGTAGGTTAATAGGTACAGCTAACAGAAGATCAACACTTTGGACTAAGTACCGTTCTTATTATCTGCGTCGTAAGAGTTGAAATCGTGCGAATGCGAGCGAGTATTAGAATTGATCTGCTGTTGTCCGTACTATACGTATGTATGTATGTATGTATGTATGTATGTATGTATGTATGTATGTATGTATGTATGTATGTATGTATGTATGTAGGAGGTTGATCTAAACATCGCAATTTAATTATTATTATCGTCATCGTTTCGAAACATACGAACGCAGTAAATGTAATATGCGTATTTTTTTTATTAATTATTAATAATTAAGAATTGCCGAACAACTTAGGTCCATTTTGTGTTAGTAACAGGTGCCTTATCCTATGTTAGTACTTAATCACTAGACTAGATTTGGTAATTTTTATAAGTTGCCTCAGCAGCGGGCAATCCCACCTGCCGGCGATGACCTCCAGGAGGCTGTTGCCTTGTATAAGTTGAGTATATAGTGTGTGTTTTCTTCGCGACACGGGGTCTAGGATAAACTAACCCAGAGTGTCCTTTAGAGTGTCTTTAACTTAATTGGGCGCTTAGTGTTTTTTTATGTTACTTCCAGCTTTAAGAAACGCCCCTGTTGTGAATCTATACTAAATTATTTGCAATTTTGTCGAAATCTAGTCGCGTGCATGTCTCACGCTGGTGCATGAGATAGTGTTTGATAATTTCGCCACGCCAAACAGCGGGCGTATTGGTCGAGTGGCTGGAGCGGTCGCCTCCCGTGCACGCGGTTCCGGGTTCGATTCTTAGCTAAATATATACGTTTTTTTGTTTGTTTCGTGTTTTATTTTGTATTTTATTTTAATTGTGTTTCGAATTTGGTTAGTATTTTATCAAACATTTTGTTGTAATTATCTTTGAATTTTATTTGAGCATAAACTCTGAACTCATTTATACCGAAGTAGGTGTATTAGGAGAGCTGGGAATCTGTCTGTACTAGATTACTTGCAATTTTTTCGAAATCTAGACGGAGCGGTCCGTTCATGTCTCACGCTGGTGCATGAGATATGCTTGGTAATTTCGCCGGGCTAAACAGCAAACGAATTGGTCTAGTGGCTGGAGCGGTCGCCTCCCATGCACGCGGTTCCGGGTTCGATCCTTAGCCTAAATATATATTTTTTTGTTTAGTGTTTTATTTTGTATTTTATTTTAATCGTGTTTCGAATTTGGTTAGTATTTTATCAAACATTTTGTTGTAATTATCTTTGAATTTTATTTGAGCATAAACTCTGAACTCATTTATACCGAAGTAGGTGTATTAGGAGAGCTGGGAATCTGTCTGTACTAGATTACTTGCAATTTTGTCGAAATCTAGACGGAGCGGTCCGTTCATGTCTCACGCTGGTGCATGAGATATGCTTGGTAATTTCGCCGGGCTAAACAGCGAACGAATCGGTCTAGTGGCTGGAGCGGTCGCCTCCCGTGCACGCAGTTCCGGGTTCGATCCTTAGCTAAATATATTTTTTTTATTGTTTTTTTTATTTATTTTTTGTTTTGTATTTTGTTTCGTGTTTTATTTTGTATTTTTAACCGACTTCCAAAAAAAGGAGGAGGTTATCAATTCGTCGAATTGAAAAATTAATTGTGTTTGGAATTTGGCTAGTATATTAGGCAGATCACCCTCACTTCTAGATTTTTGTGGTTGCAGTTGCGATTACATATTATTAGTAGGTGAATATCTCACGCTCATCGTACAAGTGTAGAATTTAAATTTGCTTAGCTGTAGTCGTCAGTATGACGTAAGTAATAAGACCTATGCCGCACGCAAATATACCCGTAGTCGATGTGCGAGCGAGTTGAAAAATAACAAGCTGTCTTTGTTACTCGAGGGGGTGAGGGGGGTCCGATCGCATGTAGCACGGCGCACCGTTCCGCTGAATCACTTATTGACTGATAATCTATTTTGATTCTAATAATATCACAATACAGTAGGGTTTTATATAACAGATAATTATAATTTTAAGAAATAATTTGATACACGCACACCAAACGAGATCCCACGGCGAAAAAAAAGTGTTTTGCCATTGTTTGTACTAACCTTGACATATGTTGTCGTACTTATGCGTTGATGATACGGGCTAGATTACGTTTTGTGTTTGTTGGCGTAGGTACTATCGTCTCGGTCGAGCTTACTTAAACATTCCACGTAGTAGGTACCTAGTAAGTACACATAAAAACACATCAAGTTGTAACACTTTGGACCGCTCCAATCTATATAATATCTATCTGCGTCGTTAGAGTTGAAATCGTACTGAAAGTGTTACTATTGATCTGCTTTTGTCCGTACTAACCTTGACTTGACATGTTGCGCTTATGCGCCGATGATACGGGCTAGATTACAATGGTTTTGTGTATGTTGGCGTAGGTACTGTTGTGTCGGTCGAGCTTACTTAAAACATTCCAAAATCAGATCAAGTGTAACACTTTGAACCGTTCTTATTATCTGCGTCGTAAGAGTTGAAATCGTACTGCAAGTGTTACCATTTGTTTTGCTATGTCCGTACTAACCTTGAAATGTTGTCGTACTTATGCGCCGATGATACGGGCTAGATTAGAATGGTTATGTGCATGTTGGCGTAGGTCGGTCGAGCTTTCACCACTCGGTAACGAGTTAACCTAAAATAAACCTATTCGTATAACTGTAGGTAGAGTACAGAATCCTATCTCCAAAATATTTGTTCATAAATAAATAAATAAATAAAATAAATAAGATTTATTATAAATTGACTTTGACTTTGAAGAACAGTTCGACTAAGATCGTAAGTATGTTCATAATGATAAGAAAAATCGAACTTAGCATTTTTCTCAACTCTAATTTTTCGTCGATTTCTAGAAAACGCTTGTCCGCATGGATCTTTACTGGACTTTAGTAAAGAGTTAATCTACAATTAACCTTATTTGTATATGAGTAGACAACAGAATCCCATCTCCAAATGTCTCCTCCGCTCCGTCCAATTTCTCGTCCGCGTTCCCGCTGTTCTGTACGTGTAATAGGAATAAGGTTGTTAATCGGCCGCAGTAGCGATCCGCGCGCAGTGGCGCATGCACCGCCGCGTTGATTAGAAATATTTGAATACAACTCTATTTGATATTTTTTGCTTCGCCTGCATTTTTTATTGGAAAACTTGAAAAGCAGTTTTAATAAGATAGTCTGTTCATAATGACAAGAAAAATCGGGCTGAGCATTTTTGGAAACCCCCATTTTTCGTCAATTTCTGGATAACGCTTTTCGGTCTGGATTTTTTATTGGATATTCATAACTACTTTCGAAAGTAATATTTTAAATACATAATTAAATAGAAATTGGAGTGAGTAATTATCCCTTGGAAATTACGGCAAAAAAACACATTTTATTAAAATATATATATTTCCATATGGAAATATGGTTGGATATTCTGTGAACACATGCCTATAGGTAACTAAAACTTGTAAAAAAAGAATTTTGGATAGAGCAATTTTCCTGTAATTGATACCACGTAATTTAAGTTTGACCTTGAAAATACCTAACTTCCGTTTCTACAAATTATTGGATTCTATGTCAATTCCAATCTACATATGGTACTCTATCACTGTGCCAAATTTCATAGATAGATGAGTTACTGCTAGGGTCAACTCCTTTAATGACTGGCCTAAATGTGATAAAATGTGAGGTCTCTGCATTATGAATGAACAGACAGATTGAATAATTAGCAATTACGTTGCCATGGACACGGGTGGTGTAGTGATCGGAATGTTTGGGCACTATCTCACCGGGACACCATGGTTGCGCCACCAGCGGATAGACGGCCTGACGGCTGGTGACACGTAGATACATGCTGTGTCGGTGGCTTTGGGGTGTACATTGCATTAAAAGTGTTCATGCATAATGTTCATAATTTATGCCATTTCTATATTAATGAGAGGTAGATTTAAATAAGCATGTCTTCCGCAGGTGGAGGTCGTAGTATCAGGGATGCACATGAATCTCAAGGATCGCAAGTACGTGACGATTGGCACCATCCCACTGGTGGGTATGCAGTCCTTGCCCGCCGCGCCGCCGTCGCCCGGGCAACCGGCCGTGCTGCCTGTCTCGCCGGGACTACCCGCGCCCAGTGTGAGTGAAGCCATGTGTTTTACAGACATATACGTATAACCTTTCTCTAGTTTATCCGCCAGACAACGTCTTACAAGGTGAGTTAGGCCGAGATACTTGGATAGTTTTGAGCGCAAGCTTAGCGTGAGCTCGCTCATACAACTGCTGTGCGCGCCGTGTTCGACGAGATCGTCGAATTATTCCTTGCATCTCGTCAACATATTCCTTGCATCTCTTCAACAATATATTCGTTGTACATTCGAAGACAGAAAAGTATACAGGGGGCCTCAATAAGGTTGAGATTTTCTCAAAAACTACTGGAACGAATTTAATAATTCTTTTACAGTTAGGTACATAGCTTTCACCTTTATCTATCAAACAGCGAAATAATTTTTGCAATAGGTCGAGTAGTTTTTGAGAAAATCTCGACCTTAAAAACTCTCCTGTACACCTTTCTCTGTGTTCCACCGTACCTAGTCAAGATATACCTCGCGTCTAATCACCATATTCCTTGCATCTCGTCAACATATTCCTTGCATCTCGTCAACATATTCCTTGCATCTCGTCAACATATTCATTGCATCATCAGGGTATTTCAATTCTTCACCGATGGAACGCTTCGCCGAAAACATTATTTGTCGACGGTTGATTTAACGAAAAAAAAATCACTCCACCATCTGTTCGGACGAATCTGTATAGTCCGTGTTGTTCCAGGCGCCCGCGGCCGGCGCGGACGGCGTGCCCGGCGGCTGGGTGATGCCGGGCTCCACGCCCGAGCAGCCGCCGTACCAGTCGCTGTATCCAACACTCAGTGAGTATTATTAGTTTTTTTAATGGACTCGACAGTTCCGCGTGAAGGATCAAATGACCATGCCAGATTCTGCCCCACCATCAACCGCAAGTTGTACAAGATAACGAATAAATGTAAAAATATCTCCGTTTTTTATTAAAATTATTGGTTTAAAAAAAAGTTTTGTACAAGTTGCGATTCGAAAAAAACAGCTTAATTAAGAATTCAGAAAATAGTAAGAAATCGAAGAGATTTATTCATTGTTTTTGTTATTCTTCTATAGGAGTTACGAGAGTAGTAGAAAATGATACTGATTATGCAATATGAAACCTGTAATAAGTCCCCAAGAAAATGATAGGTACAGCTTAAATGGTCACGTAGTTTTGTAGGTGGGGCAAAGCTCCATTGAAATGTGGCAATGTCTTTTAGACTGTCAATAATAATAATAATTTAAGTGTTCTTATTTTAAAAGATGTGCTGCTGAAAGTTTTTGCCACTTTTTCTCCTCAGCGTTGGCACCTTTTCCTTGCAAAGTGGTGTAAATGTAAATTCCAAAAAATATTGACGTGCAAAAATGTACACAACGTGCTTACTTACAATAAAGTTTTGACTGTGCCAATGTCATGTTACAGAATATTCTTAGTATATCATAGTCTTCTCTCTTCCTCCAGAGAAGTCGCTGTAGCGTCGTCACCCTGGATGTCAGCGTCTTCTTTTCTTTATCCAGAGGAGGCGCCGTAGCGTCAACACTCTGTTTTTGTTCTATTTTCGTCCAGAATTAGACATTGACAGGACTTGACCGCTAATAAAATTCGTCCGACTCACCCCCAGGTCTGATTATTCTTGTCTTCGTTTACAGCGGAGCCTGTGTACAAGGCGTCAACGACGTCAGCTCGCACCATTCAGGACCGCGGCGACAGCAGCCACGTCCAGATGTCTGGTCCCATCACATTCACGCCGTACTAACCCACATACGCGGCCGTCCAGCCGCCGCCGTTGCCGCAATAACCTTCACCAGTCACCAGTTAATCTGTATAGAGACCTAATGAAGTTCACATCCAAGACCTAATGAAGATTACATTCAAGACCTAAATGAGATTCGAATCCATTACCTTAATTAAGATTTGCATCCAAGAGCTAAATGTTTGAATCCAAGGCCTAATGAAGTTTGCATTCAGGACCTAATGAAGTTAGCATCCAAGACCTAAATGAAGTTCACATCCAGGACCTAATGAAGTTAGAATCCCATACCTAAATGAAGTTTGCATTCAGGACCTAATGAAGTTAGCATCCCAGACCTAAATGAAGTTCGCATCCAGGACCTAATGAAGTTTGCATCCCAGACCTAAATAAATTTCGCATCCAGGACCTAGTGAAGTTAGCATCCCAGACCTAAATAAATTTCGCATCCAGGACCTAGTGAAGTTAGCATCCCAGACCTAAATGAAGTTCGCATCCAGGACCTAATGAAATTTTTCACCAAGCACCTATTAATAACGTTCGCATCCAAAACCTAATGAAGTCCTAACGAAGTCACGTCCAGATGTTTGGTCCGGTTACGTTCACTCCAAATTACCATACGTACACGGACGTGCAGCCGCTGTCGCGATAACCTTCACCAGTTAATTTATAATTAACTGGAGTCCTAATGAAGTTTGCGCATCCAAGACCTAATGAAGTTTGCATCCAAGACCTAATGAAGTTTGCATCCAAGATCTAATGAAGATTGCATCCAAGACTTAATGAAGTTTGCATCCAATACCTAATGAAGATTGCATCCAAGACCTAATGAAGTTCGAATCCAGGATAATGAACTTCGCACCCAGCAGCTAATGAAGTTCGCATCCAATACCTAAATGAAGTTCGAATTCAGGACCTAAGTGAAGTTTGAATCTCGTAATAATTAATATAACCTCATGAACCTCAAGAAATGCCTTCTCGTCTATATTAAATACAAATTTCAGAGCTTTTTATACACTATTGTACTGTAATGGATAGTTTATTAGATATAAGATATTAAAAACAGCTTTATGTAACTTTATACTAAAAACTGTAGAAGGTAAGGCCGAGATTCGAGAGATTTTCGAGTGCACTCCTACAACTGTCACATTTCATAGCATTTTGACAGTATTTAGAGCGAGCTCACACTAAGCTTGAGCTTATAAATGTCTATGAATCACGGCTTAGTGTTATAACTTATAATAAGCACAAGATGTAGTTGTGATTTTACTCAAATGGCGCAGTTCCATGGTCGAGTCAGGCTAATAAAGGGTTACGTCCTCTTTGTTTTAGGTTTAGTAGTACAGAAAGGGACCTTTTGAGTCCTTTTTGTACTACTAATGGACGAAGTAGTACAGAAGAGACCTTTTGAGTCCTTTTTGTACTACTAATGGACGAAGTAGTACAGAAGAGACCTTTAGAGTCCTCTTTGTACTACTAATGGACGAAGTAGTACAGAAGGGACCTTTTGAGTCCTCTTTGTACTACTAATGGACGAAGTAGTACAGAAGGGACCTTTTGAGTCCTCTCTGTACTACTAATGGACGAAGTAGTACAGAAGGGACCTTTTGAGTCCTCTTTGTACTACTAATGGACGAAGTAGTACAGAAGGGACCTTTTGAGTCCTCTTTGTACTACTAATGGACGAAGTAGTACAGAAGGGACCTTTTGAGTCCTCTTTGTACTACTAATGGACGAAGTAGTACAGAAGGGACCTTTTGAGTCCTCTTTGTACTACTAATGGACGAAGTAGTACAGAAGGGACCTTTTGAGTCCTCTTTGTACGGTGGAACACAGAGAAAGGTGTACAGGAGAGTTTTTAAGGTTGATATTTTCTCAAAAACTACTTGACCTATTGCAAAAATTCGTTCACTGTTTGATAGATAAAAGTGAAAACTATACGTAACTGTATAAAATATTAAATTCGGTCCAGTAGTTTTTGAGAAAATCCCAACCTTATTGAGGCCCCCTGTATACTTATCTCTGTCTTCGACTGTACTACTAATGGACGAAGTAGTACAGAAAGGGACCTTTTGAGTCCTCTTTGTACTACTAACAGAGGAAGTAGTCTCTTCGAGTTTTCTCTTGAGTTAGTTTTTTTTCTCGAGTTAGTCTTTTTGTTCTACTAGAACTTTTACCCATTGTTATTCAGAAGTATTATTTTAGTTATAAAATTGTAGCCGGACCTCGACTTTATTAATTTCTAAAGCAGTGTGAGATACCCCTAGTTTAGTGAATCGTAGAGAAAAAAAATCTAACTTTATGCGTAGAATATAGTACAGTATAGTATGTACGTACCTACTGCGAATGAGAAAAAAAATCAAATGCACTTTATTAGGGGCTCTATTACTTGGTGGTATCATGTTATAAAAATAATCCCCATGGTACCACCGGTGGTGCCATTGGGTGGTGTCACGGGTCCGCCACGTATTTTTACCAGGCTGTCGTTTTCGGCAGAAGAGCGATGTTTTAGATTGGTAATGTTCATCCACTCTGCATGCTAAACGGCTTGATGGAGTTTAGAATTAAAACTATAGTGAGCCATTACTACAAATTATTATATATATGGGCCATCCATAAAGTACGTCACACGTAAAGGGGGTGGGAGGGGGTCGACAAAGTGTGACATTGTGTGACAAGGGGTGGGAGGGGTCCTAAGTTTCGTGACATCACATTTCAAAATATAATATATCTAGAGACTGAAGATGATTGAGTTTCTTTCTTCTTCTTTTTCTTTATATTCAATGGTTTATTGCTTTGTTATTGTTTCAAATATTTGATATAATGTTGATTTCATAAAAAAAGTACTTAATTTAAATGGAAATAAAACTAATTTCGGAACTGCTGTTTTAATTTAATAATTTTTCGATGTGAAATTGCAAAACATGTGACGTCACACTAGGGAGGGGGGGGGGGGGGGGGGTCTCAGAAATGTGACGACCTGTGACAAGGACGGGGGGGGGGGGGCTCAAAAAATCATGAAATTAGTGTGACGTACTTTATGGATGGCCCCTAAACAGATATCACTCACTTATATTGTTGAAGCCGGCAATTAGGCGGCAGTTTGGGCCGTATCCGATGTTGGGAGTGTGAGTGAATGCAGAGTAGACGCAGTGAGTACATACTGCGTGACAGGACCTAATGTGAGTGGCGGTGACTCCTCGACAAGTGAGATCGATCACCGAATCCAGCTACAGCCATCGAACGCACCGTCGTCGGCGGCACAAGTCATTTCGGAACGCGCCCAGAGGGCGCTGATCCGTAGTGCGCGAAGAAAGACCGTCGAAATCGGTCAAAACTGTCGGTCTAATTGGCTTCAACAATATAAGTGAGTGATATCCGTTTATATTAATAATTTGGCTTGATGGATTTTGATGTATCGTAAGATTAGTCTGACCAAAAAACCAGTCGGTTTTGTTTTTGTTATGTAGTTTTCTTATCGAAGCTGAAATGTTTTTCCATCCGCAATTTGTGTCAAATATGGTGCTGAAGTTTATTAATTTATTATTTATACGCATTTATAGGAATTTAGTAATCTCGCCTAATTTTAAACCGTCCTCTTGTAAAAGGCATTTTTATTCGTATCTAACGTAAAATTAACGTAAAATAATACAGTATTGATTGATATTAAAATCTCAAATATTATGTAAATTATAAATTGCTGTTTTATGATATTATAAGCTTACTGTATTTTATGGGCAAAATATATTATACTTTTTTGCGTAGCAGGACTTTTCTTTACAGATTACTTATTCAATAACGACGCGATAGACCTTAAGGCGATTCATAAACGCGATTTAAAGTTACGCCACCATTTAGGCCGTATCCCTTTCTATCTTAACATTTTTTAACGAAGCGTGAAAGGGACAACACGATTTATGGGAAGTGAGGTTTAAGAGCCAACTAGCGCCGCCAATCTTAAAAAAATAATATCTTCCAAAAACAAAAAAGCTATTTACAAAATGTTTATTACGATAAATACTATTTTTTAAATGCTTATTTATAACGTGATTCAATTTCGATAAGTTGTACTTCGCATAATTGCGAAAAACGGCCGTTATTGGCATATTTGTAAACTACTACTTAGCTTGTCGCAATTATGATATGTATTGTATATTGAAAAATAGTATTTATCCTAATAAACATTTTGTAAATAGCTTTTTTAATAAAATTGATTAAATTAGAAGATTATTTTTTCAAGATTGGCGGCGCTAGTTGGCTCATGGAAGGCCCTTAATTGGGTTTATGAATAAAAGCATACACGTCGTTTAAAGTTATTACACGGTTTAAGCCGTTTCTAACTTGACGCTTTTTAACGAAGTGTGAAAGAGATAAAAATACGGTTTAATAAAAACAAGTTTAATGGATGACAAATTCTTTATTGATTTTCCTTCACAAAACTTTAGTAAAAATAAACTGGACATAAAAATATACAACTATAACAGACGAGATAATCGAAGACAAGATATACAGGGTGCTACGTAAAGGGTATATGGAGCCGAAGGGAGGGTATTCAGTATCGGTAACTGATCAACTTTAGTTCTACGACTTTTCGATTTTATGACTTTTAATGAGGCGTTTCAACTGATCGCAGAACGCAAGCCGCGGCTAGTTCGCGCCAGTGAGTGGAGGGCATAAACACTTGCTCAGCGATGAACTATAAAAATAAGTCGCCGAACGAGTATCGCTGCGTCTCTTTTGTTTACACGGAATGTGCTATCTGTTGTACGTTTCTTTCACGAAAAAATAGCTGGGATTTACTCGCCGGGAGGCGGTGGGACAAGTGCCTAAATGTTTAACACGGTAATTCCCAATAATTTTGTACTACGTCTTTTGAATTATCGCGAAAAAAATCACAATATATTTGGTACCGATCAGTCGATGATCGATTTGTGTGAGACATTAGATGTGATTCTGCCATCGAATCTAATGCAGGCGCAAGCTAAGTTTTTAGTTTACCGATCATTAAATGTAGCATGCGATACAATCGAGTTATTATGTAATCGAAAAGTCGTTGAATAAAAGTTGTTAAGTTATCGTTACGAAATACCCTCAATTAGGCTTACTCTATACTGTCCCTTTACGTTACACCTTGTATGTATTTAAAATTTATACTGATATACAAAATACACATAATTTCTGGCATTGTCCTAATTGTTGATTAAAACGATGCGATAATCGCGTTAGTCGCATAAACTCATGATCAAACATTATAGTCAGAGTCCCTCTGTAAGCTCTAATTTCACTTTGATTAGTACCAGTGCGAGCGACAAGTTGTACAGTGATTAGTGCAAGTGCGAATCGAGAGTTTAGGAATTCTAGGGCCAAAACCGGCGCTACGAGTGACTGATGCGTCAACTTGCAACAAATAGAAACCGTTCCTATTCACTACTTCGTGTTGATACGCAAGTGAATTGATATCACACTCGCACTAATCGGTATCCACTCGTACAATATGCACTTGCTCAGAGAAATAAGGACGGGAGTTGCCTTACCTATCTTTAGCCGTACATATTTTTCTGCCACTTTTTGGGGGAGGTGAGGTAAACACGTACAGCACACATCTGCACATTGCTGCACACTCGCAACAAAATTTGCCACGTCCATATAAACGCACACGAAAATAATATCGTCACACAAAGATAAAACACGCACACAAATAAACATTTCGTCGTAATTACACTAATGTTTACGACAACCACAAACGAAAAATTAGTGATGTGCTATGTACAAAGAACGATTGAATTGAATGGTGAAGGAACGAATGAAATTGATATACCAAGTTTGATTATAGATTATTATTTTTGGTCTTTTAAGTAGTTTGTACTAGCTTTTCTCGCGGCTTTGCCTACGTGAATTTCAGTTATAGATGTTCTATTCAAAATACATTTTTCCTAGGGAACTATACTTTTTTCCGGAACACAAAGTATCCATATGCTAATCCAGCCCACATAAATATATAAATCCATAATCCTTGAACGGTCACGGTGTGACCTTTCGATTGACTAAAAAAAAATACAGTACATTTCCAAATAATATTACAATGAAATTACAGTACTTTAGACGTTGGATAAGGTATATAAAGAAAGAAAACATTATGTATTACTTTATCCCTTGATAAATTTGAAAAAAAAAAAATGGAATTTAAAAAAAAATCACGTGAACTACGACCCAATTGGAGAGAGAAAGAGTGAGACGAGGAAATAATTAATAATTTGTTCGTGTTTTCGTACATTTTTGCAGAAATCAAGTCTTTTTGGGCATAAATTAGGCAAAATAAGTTACAATGACCTAAATAAAAATTACAGTAGACCCATGTACTGTATTTTTATCATTACAGTATACAGTAAAACAGTCAAAATTACAGTAGATGCATCTGGAAGCACTGCCTATACCATACGTGTTGTCGACTGGTTGGTTCCGCGGGCATAGAAAAAAACCCACTTGTTTATTTTATAAAGTTAGGTAGTTGTCAGTGTGTAGAAATAGAGACAGGTTTTCATTTTCATTGTAATTTTAATTATTATAGTATTTCGATTCATCCGAGTTTCCATTTGCCTGATCCATCCGCAACAATCCACATCAGTAGTTGCCCCAAAAAGAACTGCCGTTTAGGTACTAATGGTAATGAACGTTTCATTGCAATGAAACAGTAATAAGTACAGGGAAAATGTATATTTTTTACTTCAAGTTAAACTTCATTCATTTCATTCACTTCATTCGTTCATTTGTGGTTTGCGTGTTGCCCATCACTACTCTTAAGCAACCTCGTACCAAGAGATTTTGTATCCTCGTACCAAGAGATTTTCGGCGTTTAGACTTGAAAAACAAAATGAGTTTTATGATGTTTTAGTAGCATAAATTCATAATTAAATTGCTAATGAATGATCAAAAACACCGTCTTTTCTAAAATTTGATGTTTCTGATCGCCTTTTACATGAAACCACTGCACAATTAACCATTTTCGGGAGCTGTGTTCAGCGATACGTACGGAAGCAAAATGACGGCCGGTCGCAGCAACTAGTTTTTATAAACGGCGATGAACGATTCGTGCATGTACCTCGGCAGAGGGGAACGCCAGCGCTTGCGTACTCCCGTCATTATTTATCTGAGTGCACTTGTATAGTTTAACACTAATATGTTATGCGGCCTTCTTTTCTCGTGTGGTTTAGTCAAACCTATTTGTCAATTGAGGCCGCCCTTAGGCCCTTGACGTGGCCTAACGTGCTGTCAAGCGACAACCGGGACCAACTGCTTAACGTGCTTGCCGAGGCACGAAGGGGCTCAGATGAAAGTGTCACTAGCGGTCACCCATCCAGGTTCTGACCTCGCCCGACATATATTTGACGAACTGTAAAAATTCTTGCACTAGCTAGTGGATAATTAGCGAGACTATGTAATTGTATACTTTTTTATGTTGGATTATCAAATTGCAAGAGATTTGCTACAGAACACAAAACCATTGCAATCTCAGACGTATTACCGTCGGGTAGTGTGTTTTGATGTGTTGTCGATTGTACATATCACTGAATAGTGCAAGTGTCATTGTATGTATGACAAGTGATTAGTGCGACAGTAAATAAACAATTACTAATCAAAGTGTCGGAGAGCTAGGCGACTCTTCTCATTTCAATATTCTCGCACAATTTATATCGTATACATGATTATTTGAATGTTATATTATTACAGCATGCTAAAGTAAATTAAAACGAAGATTCCCCCGCGTAGTTTAGTTTTGTTTCTGCATATCATTTCTTACGAAAACAGTTTTCGTGGACTCTAGAAAATTAGCATGAGCGAGCATGTTGGCAATGACCAAATTGTCCAATGATGTTATTGTTAAGGATTTTATAACATGTGGCGTTTCCGGTTAACAAAAATCATACCTTCTAATATGATAACAGAAAACCTATGTCAAACCTGCATCATTTATATTTAAAAAAAGTATTTTCCAAATTGGTCCAAGCGTCTTCGAGAAATCGGGGATCATACATAAAAAAATATATATATTTCGACGAATTTATAACCTCCTCCTTTTTTTGGAAGTCGGTTAAAAATACATTGTGTGACATCTGGCGTTCCGCTATCTACCCTTGCTGTTGCTGTTCCGCTGCTTTTTAATGTGTGTTTATTGTTTACATAATAAGACATGATGTGGACTTAGGTATATGTATACCGCAGCCCAAATCAAGTGTTTTATTTTGTAAACAAATATGATCGTCAAATTACCTGTTGTGTAACACTGAAGGAACCACAGACCACTTACCCCATAGACATGAAATCGGTACAAACTTGCAAGCGAAAAATTCTGTCAAGCGATAGGCGCTATTAGACGAAGCGGGGGGCAGGGGCGCCATATTAAACCTGTTTCGATATCTCAAGATTACGCGTGTCGCGAAGCAATTTTGCGCTCATGTGCAGGCAGAAACGGGCGCCCTCCTGTTACAGGTATATGGGGTAAGTGGTCTGTGGAAGGAACTGATTGATCGAACCTGTTCATCATTATGAAAATAAAGTGATCCGATCTAATAATGTGAAAAGAACTATACAATAATCACAGAACAGCTTAAAATGTTAGTAGGGTAGGGTAGTTTTTGTTTACAAAATAAGACATTTGATTTGGGCTTCAGTTTACCTATACTTATGTTTATTTTTTTGCTTTGTAAATTAAATTAGCAAGGCCCCATTTTTGCATCGGGTCCCTTGTTTATCTAGTTACGCCTCTGCTTAGAACCCATTTAACGATTCCTAAACGGTCTACCGTTGTTCGCAACTTCGTGAAGTATTGTTGAGAAGGAAAAGCAATGAAGGTGCCATATATTATACTTTATTTGAGAACTTTGTTCACAATCACATAGCGAGCACTTTTTAGGATTTTTATTCCATGTAGGTAGAGGACTTTTACTCTAAATTCATGATCATTAGGGAACAAATTACATTGACTATATTTTTTAACGCTCACGGTCATCTTACAAGCATAATATTATTATGCATGAAAAATTAAGGTTTTGTTAAAAGGGGGGGGGGGGGGGGGGGGGGGGGGGGGGCAACAGTATCGTGTGTATTATCACCTCTGAGTCGCGCGTAGTTGATCAAAACCACACCTTATATATCCCATTACGTAACAACTTCGATTTCCATATAATTTGACATGAATATTTCGACTTCCCAACTGGAAAATAAATGTAAATTTAAGTAAGTAGGTAGTAAGTATATAAGATTTATATAAAAGTTTAAATAGTAGATCACACAGTTCACCTCTCTATATGGGCAACTGTTTAAAAATTGATTTTAAATCGAATTTTTTGATGTTTTAAAAATAAATATTGAGTTCATATAAATTCTTTAAATCGTCATTATTATAATTGCCTATATCAATGAGGCTTCTGGGGTCAGCCTATCTGGAATCAGAAGATTACAGACTCCTTCCCCTGAGATGCATAGCGGACCTAATGAGCAACAGCTTTAGGGAGTATAAATGGAAAGGGAGCGCCCGGAGCGCCCAAAAGAACACAATTGGTCGAAGTGCTGCCAAAATAGCACCCTATCAGAAATTCCTCCACATCCGTGCATGTTATGTAATTGTGAATAGAGTTCCCTAAGGGATATACTTTGTTCTGACACTGTTCCTACCGTGGATGAAGAATGATACGTGGCCTTTGCTACGATGAAAACAAACCTTACGTTGGTACAATCATCAGCACATCAAGTGTAACTTTCGATCTTATTGTAAGGAGAATGAGTAGTTGTTCGTAAATAAATCGTGGGGGCAGAGTGAGTGGGGACGGCGCTTGGGAATAGACGAATAGTTATTACAAAATAGACATTAATTGATGGTCTGTGAATTAAAACGACCATGCCAGATTCTGTCACACCATCAACCGCAAGTTGTACAAGATAACGAATAAATGTAAAAATATCTCCGTTTTTTTCTTAAAATTAATGGGTTAAAATAAAACAACTCAATTAAGAATTCAGAAAATAGTAAGAAATAGAAGCGATTTATTCATTGTTTTGTTATTCTTCTATAGGAGTTGCGAGAGTAGTAGAAAATAATACTGATTATGAATATGCAATATGAAACCTGTAATAAGTCCTCAACAAAATGATAGGTACAGCTTAAATGGTCGCTTAGTTTTGTAGGTCCATTGAAATGTGGCAATGTCTTTTAGAAATCAAGGGTTAAAGAGATTTTACGGAGCCAGCCGAGTAAGAAAGGGAGAGAAGAAATACACTCGGGAGGAGAGAGCAGTGAAGAAATTAACTCGGGAAGAGAGGGCAGTGACGAAATTCACTCGGGGAAGGGAGGGCAGTGAAGAAATTAACTCGGGGAAGAGTGCATCTCTTGTGTCTTGAAATAGATGCCGAAAGACCAAGAGCAAAGAGGGAAAATAGTATGCAGAAAATGGTTAAGTATAAAAGACTGGCCCACAAGCTCAAAGTCGCTCAGCAAGCTATGGAAAGAGCTATGCTTGGCATTTCTCTGTTAGATAGAATAAGAAACGAGTATATCCGCTAGAAGACAAAAGTGATTGACATTGCTCGTAGAATCAGTGAAGTGTCAGTGGACTGGTCACATCTGTCGTAGAACCGATAACCGAGGGGGTAGACGAGTTCTCGAATGGAGGCCACGAACGGGTAAACGTAGTGTGGGACGCCCCCCGACCAGATGGAGGGATGACCTTCGCAAGATGGCTGGCATGGACTGAATGCAGAGGGCCGAGAGTAGGGTTTAGTACTTTGAGAGAGGCCTACGTTCAGCAGTGGACTGATACGGGCTGATGATGATAAAATGACAAAGACGTACGTCGGTAGAAAGAATGAATGATAGGAGAGTAACGAAAGAGATACACTGAGTAAATGTTAGTGGAAGGGTCTGTAGAGGTAGGCCGAGGAAGACATACATTAACACTTTTGACAGACTTGGGTACCACTTGTAGGTCCCGGGTAGACAAGTACCAAAACGCCGCCTTTGTATGAGCCTGTCAAAACACTTTGACCAACTAATTTAAAAAAGAAATACAAAATACGGTCAACTACAAACCGAGGAGCGTGCTTGAAGAGATTAATGAATGTGGAGGAAGAGAGTTATTTATCAGGATCGCAGCAGTTTATAATCTCTGTTTCCCGCTACGGGACCATGCCGTGTATGATGCTTAACCTCACTTTCCATAGTTAAAAAGGGACCGAAGGTTTAAACCGTGGTCTTTTAAACCACGTTTATAGCTAACAGTCATAGTGCAATGCTTTTGAATCGTCCTTAATGTGTACCATTGATGTGCTGACGACTGTACCTTCTAATGAACGAATAACTAAAGGGTCCCGGGTGGTACAATTTATCGTGTATGTCAAGGTAGTCCAACAAATTAAATATATAGCAGATTCTTTCTAATTTAGTGGGTAAAAACTAGTTTTATTTGAACTGTATTTATTATTGCACTGAAGCGACGGTGGAGTTAATTTAAAATATCCCAAAATTGGAAAATAATCCACAAAAATATTCGAAGTACAAGTGAGAAAATGCTCTATAGTTTTAATTATTCTAATAAAAATGACTATAAAATCACCTGATAAATTGAACCATACGGGACTCTAGATAGCCTAACTGTTAATATGTCATTTTAAACCGAAAATAACAATTATAATAGGGATGTTGACAGGAATTAATTATCTTCATTAATTTTACAAAATTAAAACAAATTCAAAGTCTAATGAGTTGGTTGAAAATTTAAATAAATACAGACATTTTTGTAACTCGGGAATCTGATCCATACAAACTCCATACTAAGTTCGTTTTGCCAAAGCACAATTTTGATCGTTAATATCTTGGATCGAAAAACTAATTTCAAATGTATATTCAATTCAGTATTATGACGAGAGTTATAATAAAGGTTTTGACTTCAGAATTTTGCAACAAACTTTCTCGAGTATTACCCGACTGCGAAAGAAGGAGGGTTATGTTTTTCGAGTGTATGTATGTCTAATTCTATAGCACGCGCCTTGATGGATTTTAATATATGAGGTGTCGTTAGATTCGTCTTGATTGTAGAAGTGACATAGGCTATAAAAATTTAATCGAAGCGGCTTAAATTTTTAGCAGTCGGGTTTTTGTTTCTTAAGTTATTTTTGCTTGTTTAGGCTTTTTTAAAGTCAACATCCCTATTCGCGACAAGTTCTGAAGCCGCCGGTATCTTCACCTAGTCAATACCAACGTAAAAAGTTACGTTTTCGCTGCATGGATTTTTAATGAACGATTACTTTAAGAACGAACATTTACCGATACCGAGTTCGTGTTCACGAATCTAATTTTGTTTTCTATCCCTGTTGTACGCTCGTCGCGTTGTGGACAGACCGTCTGGTCGCCCGTTACACCTGCCGACTCTTGTGTCGTCGCTGGTGTCCGCTTCCTTCCCGGAGTGAGATCCGCGCGACCTCAGTACTGACTGCACCGCGCCCGGAACCCGCCCTGGTATGTCGAGTCTTGAGACAGCAAACCGTCCGGCTGGGACGGACAGTCAGGAGCTATAGACTCCTGGCTGAAGTCAGGCTGAGACGCACCCTGGGATAACGATAACGGCGGCTGCTGAGACAAAGGTTCCTGCGAGAGACGAGGGGGTCGTCGCCTAGCACCCATGCCGCGCCCACCCATCATTATAGGTCTCTGCAATCCAGTGCGGAAAGCAGCTGGTGGGACTGGAGCGTGCAGCATTGCGGCACGTTCAGGCCCGACGTAGGCCAACGGATCTCGAAGAGGTCTTGCTCGATCGTAAATCGAGCCAGGCACCATTGCTTCACGAGCGTCGAACATTGATGTCGACATGAAATGGGAACCAGGGTTCTGCGCATTGACCAACTTTTTCGGCTTCGCGAATTGAATCGCGGACTCTTTCAGATTTGATAATGGCCCTTCAGTCAACACTCGACGTTCTTTGTAGAAGGCCAGCAAATGATTCCAGAGCGGTTGCTTGCTGAGAACTTTTGGGTTTCCAACGACGATTAGGCCGTATTTCGCTCGGGTTAAAGCTACGTTTAAACGACGCGGATCGCTTAAGAACCCGATCCCTTGATGCTCGTTAGAACGTACGCAGGACATTATGATGATGTCTTTCTCTCGGCCTTGGAAAGCATCAACGCTGGCTACCTCAATCTCCTGATACAGCTTCGCGTGCAAGCTTCCTTGGTACTGCATATGTTGCACCAGATAAGACCGCTGTCCCTCGTAAGGCGTTATGATGCCGATCTGTTCTGGACGCACTCCGGCTTTCAAGAACCTCGTGGTCAATTTCTCCACATTAGCCGCTTCCGTTCGGTTCAAATACGAGGTGCCGGAGCCAGCGATCTCCTCTTGTCCCTGAGTTACGTAGAAGAACATCGGACGGTCCGGTCTCGGCCAGGGGAAGTCAATTTTGTGCAGACGTCTTTCTTCAGCACTCACTCCGTTTTGCAGCGAGCCTTCGTAGAAGAAATCTGATGGGAAGCGGGATAATTCTGGGTGCATTCTGTATTGGACTTCCAGACGAAAGGGGCGGATTCCGAGGACTACCAGACGTTCGAATAAGCTCTGGCTCAAGCCTGCTTTTGCTGCTTTCTTGCACATGACGACTGGCCCGAGTTGGCAGTGGTCTCCGACGAGGATTAGCTGCCTCGCCCCGAGGACTACGGGCACCATGCATTCTGGTTCTGTTGACTGCATGCCTTCGTCGATGAGGATGGACTGGAACCTCATGCGCGCTACTCTCGGGTCTCCGGCTCCTACGCAGGTGGTGCAAACGACGTCTGCTGCATCCAGTAGTCTTCTTTCTGCTGCGCGTCTTAAGGCTCGGTATCTCCTCTCGTCTGCTGCCGACAACTCTCCTGCTTCCTCCTTAAGGCGGGTGAGTTTCCGCAGCTCACTGTCAGCGGAGCCCAGGGCCCGCGCTTGCTCGTGAAGCGCTAGGAAGGAGACAGACGACTCCATTGCTTCTCTGGACTTGGCGCAGAGGCGGACCACCTAGAAATAAATTAATGTTACATTGAAAACACGTTAACTTTTTAAACCAGATGCATTACTGCCGTTATCTAAATATTGTTTAAATACAACCTTAAATTCGTCTGCAAACAAGCAGAAATTATTTCAAAAAACCAATAAACCCGACTGCAAAAAAACCATCCCCTTTTGATTAACTTTTATACCCTATGACACTCCCGTAATCAAGACGAATCCAACGATACTTCATACACAAAATCCATCAAGCCGTTTCGGCTACAGGATCGCAGGAAGGAATGGACATACATACATACACTCGAAAAACATTATCATCCTTCTGGGGCAGTCGAGTAAAAATGATAGGTCCTAATAAAAATCGCCCTCTAAATTCAGTGCTAATACCATAATTTCGTTGCTTTCATTCCGCGGCAATGTAAATTGTTTTTTTGTTTTGTTTCAAATATCTTTATTTTAACATAATGTACAATACAAATTATTTAACATAGTTAAATATGAACATACAGTTGTTTTGTTTTATATAAGCTAGCATACGCCTTTGTAAAGCATTTAAAAATTAAAGTAAACTGTTATTTTTAACATATATTTAAGCAAGCACTTACTGTGCCCGTTGAGTCACACCATTTTGTGTGACACTGTTACCCATTGGTAAAAAAAATTACCGATTAGTAACACTGTTACCAAATGCCACATTTTTTTTCCCATTTGAGTGACAGGTGTAAGTCAACAAAACGCTGTGTTCCCGTTAAGTAACACCTTCTTTTGTAAAATTAATGTTCAAATACATCTTGACTTAATGAAACGGTTATACGACAATAACGAGTATCTCTTAAATCAACCAAACGTTTGATCGTAAACAATAGTACGTTCACTAGTGTAATTCAGATGCATTGTTGTGATCCCAAGGTAAGTAGCTAAAATATGCCGACTTGAATGTCGGGCACAATTTTTTAACAATAAAGTATTAAAATTAATGAGTTGGTACCTGCCTACCAACGTTAAGAGGGGTACCTAAGTACACAAGGTACGAAATGTAAATGTAAATTGAGCCTTAGGTACGGTGGAACACAGAGAAAGGTGTACAGGAGAGTTTTTAAGGTTGAGATTATCTCAAAAACTACTTAACCTATTGCAAAAAAAATTCACTGTTTGATAGATAAAAGTTAAAACTATGTAACTGTAAAAGAATGACTAAATTCGGTCCAGTAGTTTTTGAGAAAATCTTAACCATATTGAGGCCCTCTGTATACTTATCTCTGTCGTCGACTGTACATTGTGAAAAAAGTAAACAAATATATAAACGAAGCTTACCTTGAGTCCCGTACGATGTATCTTCTCAGTGAGCTGGTCTACTGCTGTGTTAGAGGGCGCGCAGACGAGCACAGGGCCGCCGCTCTGGCGCACCAGCTGGTACACGATGGTGGCGGAAGTGACTGTCTTGCCAGTGCCGGGGGGGCCCTGGATCAGCGATAGAGGGCGCTGCAGCGCGTGCTTTACGGCGTATACCTGTGTGGTCGAAAATATAATAATTAGATCATTCATGCATCACAATCAAAGTGATTCCCAAATCCTGCATCCCGAATCAAGTGCATTCTAAATCCTGCTTCAGGAATCAAGTGCATTATTAATCCTTCATCCTGAATGAAATTCTAATTCATGCATCCCGAATCAAGTGCATCCTGCAACCAGAATCATGTGCATTCTAACTAAATACTTCATCTTAAATCTAATGCATCCTGAATACTTCATCCTGAATAAAGTACATTCTAAATTCTTCATGTCCTATCAAGTGCATTCTAAATCCTACATCATGAATCAAGCGCATTCTGCATCCTTTATCCCGAATCAAGTGCGTTTGGCATCCAGAATCCAGTGCATCCTGCATCCCGAATCGAATGCATTCCAAATCCTTCATCCCGAATCAAGTGCATTCCAAATCCTGAATCCAGTGCATCCTGTCGCCTCACCTGCGATCTGTTTAGGTCCGGCAGGTTGGGCGCGCTGAAGTGCTTGGGCAGGTGCACGCGGAACAGCACCTCATCCACCTCGTGGCCGAGCAGTCTCCGGTAGATGTAACCAGACACGGACGAGTCGTCTACAGCGAATTTACGCAGCGCCAACTGCATCCTGAATCACAAAGTCAGAAATGAATTAGGCGATTAACACACTGCCTCGCACCACGCAGCGTAGCGCTTGAATGCGTGTATCTCCGTTCGTATAGAAAACACGCACAGTCCAACACAGAAAATGCATCCACGCGCGTTCATGCAAATCACGCGCCTACAAGCAGAGAAACACGTACCTCCGCGCGTAGGTGGGGATGAGACGCAAGGTATGGCACACCGGGGATTTTGGAAGCACTATCACCCACCACAGCGAACAGCTTTGAATGAAATGAGTCAAAACCGCCGTGAGTCCACAAAACGTAGTTACGCCCGTGAGTGCGTAAAAAACCCGCACGATGATGCAGATCCGCACTCCCGCAAGTACGCGCGTAGGTGCGTCGACACGCAACATGCTGCGTGATGCGGGGCAGTTGGATAATCGCTTAAGGCCATTACCGACCTACCTTACTAACTAGGTGTAGGTAATGTGTTTTAGGATACTGATGGTAAAAACCAATTTTTAGAATTCTGGTCTGTCTGTGTCGATGTTCAGGCATCACGCCAAAACTACTGGAAGGATTTTGATGGGACTTTCACTAGGAGATAGCTCAAATTTTCAGATGTTTTGGACGCAAGTAATTTGGCAGACTCTTTTAATTCTTTTTATGACAATTTGCGTCTGTTTTATGATCTCTGTTTTCCACTTATTAGGGTTAAATTAAATAACAGATCAACTAACAGAAAATGGATGACCGCCGGATTAAAAAAATCTAGTAGAACCAAACGCAATTTATATTTGAAATACAGAAGAATAGGTACAAATAAGCAGTTTAATAAACAAAAATTTAATAGTTATAATAATGTTTTAAAAAAGTGTATACTGAAGTCGCAGATAATAAATAACACCAAATTCATACGTAATAGTAAAAATAAATGTAAGGCAACATGGGATACTATATCATCGACCCTATCAAATAATTTATATGTAAATGACATCAACACAATTAATTATGATAATACTACTTATACTGAACCTCATGACATTTGTAATATCTTCAATAACTATTTTATAAATTTGACTAATAAACCAAATATAAATAATAATTTAAAATTAAATAACATTTCAAGACATAATAATACCATATATCTGAAACCAGTAGATGAAACCGAAATTTACAAAATTATTAACTCTTTGAATAACAGTAAAGCCAGCGGATACGACGGCATAACTACGAAAGTTTTAAAAGCAGTTGCGTCCTGTGTTTGTTATCCTCTTGCACATATAATAAACTTATCTTTTAGTGAAGGGATTTTCCCAGAAAGCTTGAAAATCTCCATAGTCAAACCCTTGTTTAAAAAAGGAGAAAAACAGAACCCTAGTAACTATAGGCCTATTGCCCTCGTGTCCATTCTTTCTAAAATATTCGAAAAAGCTTTACAAAGTAGATTAGATGAGTTCATAGCTAAACACAGTATACTGCGAGATGAACAATTTGGCTTTCGTAAGAAAAGCTCTACTACACTTGCCTGCTTCAACTTGATTAAAATAGTAACAGAGAGTATTAATAATGGCAATCCAATAATATCAGCATTTTTGGATATGAGTAAGGCGTTCGACTTTGTCGACCACACACTGTTATTAAACAAGTTAGAACTATACGGTATCAGAGGAAATGCGTATAACTGGTTGGCAAGTTATCTGAAAGGTAGAAGGCAATGCACTGAAATTGTAAAGGTTGTACAAAAGCAAAGGATGCTAGTAAAGGAAAAGTATAGATCAAATTTTCTAATTAACAAAACTGGCGTGCCACAAGGAAGCATACTCGGTCCTCTACTTTTTATTCTGTATATAAATGATCTTCCTAGTGCCATTACACATAAATGCTTACTTTTCGCTGACGACACTACTATTATCATCAAAGGTGACGCAAAGGACTCTCTTCAAGTAACAGTAAATACGGCTTTGTCGGACGTGATAGACTGGATGAACAATAACAATCTAGACATTAATATAAATAAAACTAAAATAATGCAATTCCGCTCCTACAACACTAATCCCTTGCCAATTGATATTGTTCATAATGGAACAAAAGTAGAAAAGGTTGACACGTTTAAATTCCTAGGACTAAATATAGATAATCATCTTAATTGGAAATACCATGTTGACGTAACCTGCAAAAGACTAGACCGTTTTGCTTTTGCACTAAAGAAACTAAGGCAGACTATCTCCATAGAGGCTGCCCTGACAGCATATCACGGGTACGTCTCTTCGATTCTGAGTTACGGCCTTTTGCTGTGGGGAAACTCTGTGGACCTGGATAGGGTCTTCAAAATACAGAAGAGGTGTATCCGGGCCATAGACAGAGCTTGGTACTTGGAGAGTTGCAAACCTCTATTCAGAAAATTTAATATACTGCCGCTGCCATGTTTGTACATTAAGGATGCTTGTATGTTCGTCAAGTCTCATCCAGTTTATTTTAGAAAATACACAGATGCTTTCACAGGACGAACTAGAAGTCAATACAGAAACCTTCTATATCAACCTCCTTGTAAGAAATATATTTATAAAGTAAATGCATATAACATGTGTGTGCTTCTGTATAATAATCTACCAGACAATATAAAAATACTTAATATGACTCAATTTAAGATTAGCCTAACAAATTGGCTGTTGGAAAGCTGTTTTTACAAAGTTACGGAATATATGAATCACAAGACAGGGACTATCATTTGAATTTGTATAGATTTCAGCTAGTTAGATAATTATGTTTGCACACCTGCATGCAGGTTGAATACTATGACCAACTTTATCATAAGACCATTTCATAATATGACTGTATTCTCGCAAATAAAAATTTTGAGTTTGAGTTTGAAAGATCTGGGCAGCACATAGGCTATAAGCCAGTGCGGTATGTGATGTGGAACCACGTAACCAGAGAGGAAGAGCTGTCTTCCAGTACATTGAAATTACTTCGTGGAGATCTATAGTAACCAGCGATACGATTCTACGTATACGAAGTTGCGGGGTACACATCAAGTGTAACACTTTGGACCGTTCTTATTACCTGCGTAGTAAGAGTTGAAATCATACTGCAAGTGATATTGATCTCTTGTTGTCCGTACAGCTGTTTATAAATAAAATCAAACGCAAGGTAATACCACATACCTATCGAAAGACGTGCTCTTCCATATGAAGTCCACCACGAAGTTGGACGTTGCGTCCAGCGGCGCGCCCGCGCCTGACTTCAGCTCGAGGCCCACGTCGTCGCCGTAGTTGTCGGGCACCTTAATCACGTGGCCCACGCCAGACCACGCCTTGTGCATCTCACCCACGTATCTGCGAGATAACAAGTACTTGGAAACGACGGTTGCGAAATTATTTGATAATTTTCCTTTTATTTTCTACAGGGACTATTTTGTGTTTAATATCACGTTAAATTAATCAGAAAATGTTCGCGAATGACAGTACGGTGAAGTTATTGGATTATTTATGCAAGATATGAAGTTTCAAGCTTTTATCAAGAGTTTCCGCTACAAGCTCGGGAGTGAACGTGACTGTCGAGCTGCTTCGTCCAGAGTGATGACGCTACGGCGATTCCTCTGGATGAAGACAAGAAGACGCGGATACCCAGGGTGACGACGCTACGGCGACTCCCCTGGATGAAGAGAAGACGATATTATATATTGAATATCCTGTAACATGACATTGGCAAATGACGAAATGTCAAGTCCATTAATAAAATAAACTGATGATCTTTCTTATTGACAATGACTACGTCGTCATTGTCAATAAGAAAGATCATCACTTTATTTATTTTTCTTGAAGTTAACTTCGTTTAGATCCCTTCCTACAATATCTAGCAGCTAACTTCACCCGCATTAACCCTTTTCCTTTCTATTGCATCATCTACATTGATTCTGTGCTATAGGCCCTGCAGCTAACTTCACTCACCTCAGCCCAAGCTCCTCCTCGTGCATGTCGCTATGAAGTAATATTTCCAATCACTCCTGCAGCTAATTTCACCCAAATCAATCTTCTCTTTGCAGCTAACTTCACTCACCTCAATCTAAGATCCTTCCCATGTGAATCAGTCACAGCCGGCATGAAGTAGTCTATTTACGATATCTTGCAGCTAACTTCATTCACCTCAAATAGCTCACCATGTCGCTATCGATCTTAGCCAGCGTGAAGTAAGCGATGGTCTTCTTGTTACAGCCGACATTCATTCTATAGCCCTTCTTATCTTGCAGCTAACTTCACCTACTAAGATCATTTCCTACAAACTTACGTATCCAACCTCAGCTCTTTCTTGTAGCTAACTTCAATCACCTCAATGTAAGATCCTTCCCATGTGAATCAGTCACAGCCAGCATGAAGTAGTCTATTTACGATATCTTGCAGCTAACTTCACTCACCTCAGCCTAAGCTCGTCGCCGTGCATGAGCTTCATGTCGCTGTCGGTCTTGGCTAGAGTGAAGTAGGCGATGGTCTTCTTGTTGAGGCCGACGTCCCAGCGCACCTCGATACCCTCTTGCGTCTGGGACTCCTTCAGGCGCTTGTCGTAGTCCGCTTCTAACTTCACGAGGGGACCGAAGATATTCTGGTATTGGTAGCCGTCTTCGTATCTGTGTGTTATACCAGAAAAATTATTTATTTCATGTACATTATGGTATGTGATGAAATCTGCATGCTTACTTATATAATTTTGTATCTATAACAGTTATACTTTTATTCAATAAAAATATTAGCACGCCGTCCTTGTGGCAGAATATGCTGGTTGAGTATATTTATGATCCATTGTATGTACCATATTCTAGCAAATAAATATTTTGACTTTGAAAAGAAGAAAAAAAAAATTGTTCCGTACTTTAGCTTGTCGCAATGTTTTTAAGCCAGTTTTTAAATGTAACGTTAATTTTATCTCTAAGGAAAGTATCTTTCACTTTGCCGATTGTGCTGCCCTCTGCCGCAGCCTATGAGAACCACTCTCTAACCGTCGCTAGACTACTGCGCGCACTGTGCGAACCACTCGCCATTAAATAAATCAAAATCCAACAAAACTACACAAAACCTAAGCCAGCCGATGCGATCGCTTGTGGACTGCTGATTAGGGTTAATCTAATCTAAGACCAAAAACGGGAGTACAGAGGTAAGAGGCAGTGTACCTTCTCAATTTCTATTCAATTTCACCAACAAATATTCTAAGGCATGTGAAATCCGCCAATCCGCGCTGTGCCCGAGTCGTGGTTAATGGTCCGAGCTCCCTCGGTGTAAGGGGCCCGAGCAGTGGGGCAATATAAATAGACTGATGTTGATGGTATTTGACAAGTCGATACTAATTCCTTCAGCACCAATGTCGCTCGTCACTTCCTGAGCAACAGAGTGGTTCATAAATGGAACTCGCTTCCAGACGACGGTGTCTCTGCCATCTCAGTTAACGCATTCAATAACAAATTGGACAGTTATTTTAAAACCATTAACAAGAATAATACCACTAAGTGATAGACTTTACAAACACTGTGAAGTGGACATATCAGCGATGAGCTGCCTGTAGATAATTAAATAATAATAATAATTGTCAAATTAAATGTTTTTCATTATCATTACAAAATAGACAGATACAAATTCATGATCAACTGTGAAATCAAAATTGAAATTAGTTGAAAAATGAAGTAACTACAGGCATTTAGAAAAGTTGTGTTAGAATGAGACACAAATAGTACATAGCATGACGTCCATACTAACTTTGACATTATAAATTATAATTTTGGTGTAGGAAACCTAGGCAGCATTTTTAAACTAGTCAGATTTAGGTTTAATTAAATATTACTTTATTTATTTATTTATTTAATCGCCTATAATGTCCCACTGCTGGGCAAAGGCCTCCCTCCAACCCTTCCACTCATCTCTATTCTGCGCAGACTCAGACCACTCTCTCATAAAAACGTCAAGTTCGTCTCGCCATCGTTTTTTAATAGAACTAAATTAGATAAAAAACTGTGTTGCTGTGAGCTCACCTGAGCAGCACCTGGTGCGGCTCCTCGTCTACTCCTGGCTTCTCCAGGTCCTGGAACGTGGCGTCCACGTTGTCCCGCCACAGCTCTTCAAGGCGACCGATCTGCTGCGGGGTCACCTGGAATGATATTTTATTATTATTTTCTCATATCGACAGGCCGATAACTGCAAATATAAGTTTGTATTCCCAATAGTGTCCGACCGAAACTAGGTTTTAGGGTCGAAACCGAATTTCGACCACGGTCTGAGTTTCGGCCGAAAACGAAACTATGAAAGTTTCGTCTTTTCGTATAAGGTCATGTTTTCGTGGAAAACATAAATAGGCAATTATAATCACTCAGTTTTTATTTATTAATCACTTTTTTTTAAATTAATTTCTGTTTGTTACCTTTTGAGGTAAGTATGGACCCTAAATATCTGTAACTTACCTGACGAGCTCTCATCTGCTCGGTCTCCGATGGTACTTTCACCAGCCACGACAAGAAGGCACGGTCCGCTGTAATTAATAAAAGGAAACAAATTATACAAACACATTTAAGGTTAGAGCTTCGATTACATCAACAGACATCGAGCATGTCCGACACGTGGCGTGGCAGACAAAATCCGCGTCTGCACAGCCCGGTACGGTATATATAAATACGTTTATAACTTCATACGCATTGTATAGAAGAATATTATGTCATTTTTAAATTTTGATGATATATATATATATATATATGTATATATATATATATATATATATATATATATATATATATATACATATATATATACATATATATATATATATATATGTACCTTTTTAATACAATAAGCTGACAATAATACTTCAATAATAATTCAATACGGGTGGCCTGAATAACTTTGACAAATAGGTTTGGTCACTAAACCACACGAGAAAAGAAGCTCGGCCACGTCGATAGAATGGGAGAATTAAGATCGTGCTGTAAAACTGTCGTATCTGGGACAAGCTATTGTCGGGCCGGTCGGGCCTCGGTACTGCTGGATACCAGCAGCTGGAAGGCCGAGACCTGCAACGACTGCAGGCTTACACGTGGCGTCTTTTTGATGCGGAGGCCTAGATCCACTTCGGGTCACTGAGCCAGCGGAGGAAGTACGTTCAAAATTATAGTGTAAGAGAACTTACAAATCAACGGCTTCCATTGTTCCTGGTCCCAATTCATGTCTTTCAAGGAGCTCTGCGCTGCACATGGTTGACTGGAAAAAAAATCACATTAATTATTAAGTATTATTGCCTGTAAAAGATTTCAATGGAAAATAAAATAATAGGATATTGTATCGTAAAAACAAGGGTAAGACGTAGTTTGTCTAGTGTCGGTCGTAACATGTCTAGTAATAGCCATAGTTTGTCTAGTGTCGGTAGTTACATGTCTAGTAAGTGACAGACGTAGCCTGACTAGTGTCGGTCTAAATCATAACGTAAAATGTCTAGTGATAGCCGTAGCGTGTCGAGTTAGTCGTGGCGTCTAATAATAGTCTCAGCTTGTCTAGTGACAGTTATAGCGTGTCTAGTGACAGCCGTAGCGTGTCTAGTGAGTAGTAGCGTCTAATGATAGTCGCAGATTGTCCAGTGACAGGTATCATGTCTAGTGACACCCATAATAGTGTCTAGTGACAGCAATACAGTGTCTAATGGCGATAATATAGCGTCTAGTGGCAGCAATATAGTGTCTAGTGGCGGTAACATAGTGTCTAGTGGTGGTAATATCTAGTGACATCCGTAGCCTGTCTAGTGCCGCAAGACTCACCGACACAGCAGCACGACCACCGAGTCCGCCTTGGCCGGTATGAAGCCGAGCACGAACACGTTGCGCGCGCCGCACGAGTAGCACTCGAGCAGCGTCTCGCCCAGCGGCCCGTCGCGGTGTAAGGCCGCCTCCTTGTGCTTGGCGCGCACCAGGTGGTTGATAATGTGGGAGCCAGACGTGTTGCCCCGACCGTTGCAGAACCTGCGAAATAAAGAACAGATTTCATAACTTATATTCATTACAGAGGCCTGGGTTCAAATGTGCCAGAAAGTGTCACGACGATGACAGAGAGAAAATTTAAAAATTTCATTAAAGGAAACTTGTTAAGAAGGCATATTACAGAATAGATAACTATTTAAACGATGAACATGCATGGTGTGTGTCGCCGGTTCCGCATGAGGGATAAAGTGTAGATTACTAACAATAGTAATAGTTGTGTAATACCTAGTTATTATGTAATAGTGTTATTATTATTTTAAAGATGCTGAGAGTTTTTGTCACTTTTTCTATTTAGCGTTTGGCATCTTTATCTTGCAAATTGGTGTTAATGTAAATTAAAAAAAATATACGTTTTGTAAAAACATACCAAAGAGATGATTCTGATTCTCATAAATGATAAATGGACAAAATTTTTCATCACGACTGGGATTCGAACCCGGGACCTCGCCATTCCGTGGCACGCTCTATTCCAACAGAGCCATCGTGATTCGTATCCAGATCGTGAATTTTGTCTCCATATTCTCGTCTGAGGGACGGTAGCGACATCTATCCAGTAATTGTGCAATTACTCAAATTCATGTCTAACATTGCAGTTAGAAATCATGTTTTTAATTGATGACGCGTTCATTTTTTCATGTTTTGATATTTTCTTGCATAGCGCATATGCAAGAAAATATCAAAACTGATTCTCATAGTTATCCATTCAAATTCGTGGACGAAACTAGTTAACAACCAACAAATCAAATAATTCTGGCTCTGATATGAACTTCTTCTGTTGTAAGTCATTAAATGTAGATTTATGAGTTGTCATACCACATTCTCTCATGTTTATGTTAATGTATTTAAAATTATTGCAGTAGGCACTATAAATATATCGTATCAACGTCACTAGTAAACCAATGTCTATTTGATCTTAATTGGGAAATAATAATAGGCTATTATTATTTTAAGTGAATTATTTATATAAAAAATACAGACCCTATTTCTAGGTTTTAACACGATTTTCATAATATTATTTATATTATATCTTCTAACCTTGCATAGGTTAGAAGAACGGCACTTGAAATCAATATCAGAGGCTTATTGGTGGTCTGATCCCCAATTAACTTTGTCATGCTAGATTATCATCATAGTCAGTCTATTTACATTGCTCCACTGCTCGGGCACAGACCTTCCCTTACATCGAGGGAGCTGGGGCCATGATCCACCATGCGGGGCCACTGCAGATTAGCGGACGAAAGCCACAAGACTCACCACTTATTACAGATGTTGCACATGACCACGGTGGACGGGTCATGGATGCCGCAGTACTTGCACGCATGGTCGGGGAGCTCCTTGCTGCTGTACAGCGCCTCATCCTCCTCTTCAAACTGCAGCTCTGCGATGGCATTGGTCACATTCGACAGCTTAGCTGACAGGTCAATCTGGCCTAGACCGTTCACCTGGAATATACCAATATTTATAGTGATTTCATGGTGGCTCTTCACATGGCTATTTGTATTTGCGTATTTGTTATATTTGACAAATAATTGCCATGTATAGATAGTACATATGTGACAAAATATTCGTCTAATTTGCCTATTCGACAAACACAGCAAATACCAAATTGCTTGACGGTTTCTCGACACATAAGAAGTAGAAGTCTATCTCGTCTGCTAAAACTCTAATAGCTCAGCAGATGGCATGAGTATGGCCACCGCAATCTTATTTAAACTTTTTAGTTTTCAGTTTGTTTCGCAGTGTTCTTTACTACCTTTCACTTTTTCTTATTTTATTGTGCAGTCTCTACCTACAAAATGTTGTAGTTTAACAGAATGATAATTACAACTCGAAGTTCGAACAAGGAACTTGCTGTAAAACTGAGACTGACTCATTTTATTTACTTTTCTAACATGCCAGATTGGCAGCAACCCATGTGGATTGGCTTGAATCTACTTCTATGATAACGAACTTTTCAGAGTTACCTACATAGTAACCTTATCATACAACAAATATTGTGCAATATTTCTCATTAATAAGCAACAGAAATCAGGAAAACCAATCATTATCAGCAAATAAGGTTATGTTAAGAAAAAAAACAAAAATATGTTACGAAATTTCACCAACGTGTTTACTGACCTGGTGGGACGTGGACAGCCCGTGCTCATGCTGCGAGGCTTGGGTCTGGCTCTGCGAAGGAAGCGTGAAGTCCGTGAACTCGAATTCGGAGCCCTGGGTATCAGCCCCGATAAGATCAGCCTCCTCGGTGTCCAAAAACGTGAGCGTCTGAGAACTCGGCCCGTAAGCGTCGACACTCATCTTCACGTGTTGGAATTCACAACGAACAAAACAATGAAAAATTGTCTAAAAGATAAAATAGCGTACGATTAGAGGAAATTCCCATAACAGCCACGCAATAATTATCAAACGTCTTGCGATGAAAGATGACTGAGAAAAATCGCCATGTTAGCAAGTGGTTTGTTTTCTATTACTTTACAGGCAACGGTCATTGGGTGAATTTTTTGACGTTATGTTTGGACCAATTAAAAACGAGCTTGGTTTATTTCAGCCAATCATATGAACGGAAACAGTCATCGAGAACATAGATTACAGAGAACTGCTCAAAAACAAGATGCATTAGCAAAAAGTATCGACAGTTGTCAATAGGGGGCAGTGTATAAAAAGTTTTTTGAAAAGTTGTAAAATAGTTCATGGTAACGTATTTATTATTATTAATTAATTAAATTCACGACCGCCAGACGCACAGAACCACAGAACACTATTACCCCAGAACACTCGTGTTAAGATTTTCTAAGGCAAATTACAGAAAGTTACGTGTACAATTTTACCCAACTACCGGAAGGAGGAGAGCAAAGATAATGTAATGAGGATAGTAATGTTTTTAGAGGATGTACCTGTGTACGTATGTCGGTTCCTGTAACTTGTTGTTTAAATCCATATTGATCAGGGCGATAGGAGAGTCGGATTTTTTTGTTTGTTGTATAAACAAAAAACTTGTAATCATGGATTGGATTGCAGCACAAAATAATCAGAAAGTTAGCGAAATGCGATTTAAAGTTACGCTACCGTTTAGGCGCCCTGTCCCTTTCTATCTTAACCTTTTTTAACGAAGTGTGAAAGGGATAGCAACACGATTTTATGTAAGTGAGGTTTAACTAGGTTTATGAATAACACCATTAATCTCTGAAAACTTCATAAGTACAGTTTTCACAGGTAGGTATATTGAAAATAGACCTTAAATATAATGCCTTTATACATATTTGAATATATTTTTATTACAAACACCGCATCTTGCAACAACTGACGCTAGCGGACATGAATGTTAGTAGAATTGTAGGTTTATCTCCAACATTATATGCTTCTACATTAGGTCTAGTAACGTCATCTGATGGACGTTACGATCTGCAATAAAATCCGCAATATTTTCTCGACCTCGGCCGTCGAGCGAGCAGTGCCTCTTGACAACTACTATTTTCAGATCGCCCAAATGCGTTGGCGCTGAAAAAAATAGGCCACATTTCGGCAGACAGGCGCGGAGGAAGCGGTTTTAGTGATGGCTCGAGTCTAATCGAATTGATACCGAGACCGTCGTTCATTCCGTATTTTCCCCATGACACCACCACAATACTTACGTCATTGCATCAATGTCGACATTGAAAACCAGCGATAGGTACCTACCTAAGTCCAATTACTTTAGCACATCCTTGAGCTGGAGACCTAGTGCTCATCCATAGAATGAATTTCGGTCCCATGGGGTATAATACTATCCCAAAAAGTCAAAGTCAAATGATACTTAATTTGGGCTTCGGTATATGTAAAAGTGGCACAAACCAGTGCTCACTAGCAGTAGCGGATTATCCTAAAGGCAAACTAGGCACGAGCCTAGGGGCGCGAGGTCACAAAGGGGCGCGCACGGAAGGCATTATATAAAGCTAGATTCGGACTCTGGTAAAACCTGCGTTTTCACGCCAGGCATTGCCACGAATTCGCTAATATTATGTCGTTTTCAGTATTTTTTGTGATTCTAAATCCACCTTTAGAGTTTCCTAAGTGCGCCCCGTCTACTTCATTACACCTACATCGCCAGATTCCATAACAAGTTGGTAATACATAAAAACCGAGGGGCGCCGATGAGGTGCTAGCCTAGGGCGCTGTGGACATTTAATCCGCCTCTGCTCACTAGAGAATGCGAAGTCTATCCTGCTAACGTGAAAAGGATTGGGATTAATACCACGATGTGTGGTTTCAAATCTGCGTTGCTCATCCCTACGCGGTTTGACGGGGCGCCAAACTTTTAATTGCATTTCAGCGAACTCGGCCAATGAACTACGGTTTAACCTACTGTTCTACTCCGGGGCCCATTCATTGGTTACGGTTACAGAGCACCAATGATCAGTGGAAGAGTGTATTGAAACGGTACAGAGTATCATTCAGCCAATGGAGCTCTCTTGGTTTATTTATATAACCGTTTTTGAGAAGCCTTTCGATGACAGGGTCTTTAGAGGCCGAGGGTTGCACGCGGTACTCACTCGGGGTCTTTCCCGCATGCAAGGTACACGCTCCCTACATTAGCTCCTGATTTTTGATCACTTCAGAGAGAGAGAGAGAGAGAGAGAGCTGTGGCGCAGTGCTTGGGTCAGTGGACTTACGATACGGAGGTCCTAACTTCGATCTAGGAATGAGCTTTCCTGGGTTTTCATCGAAGGAAAAACTTACGTACCTACATTTTACCGAATGCTCTCAAAACGGTGAAGGAAAACAACGTGAAAGACGCCGAGGCATGAATTTTTTAACAGTGAAAGTTTGAACATCCACCATGGGCTGCTTAGTCATATCTCACCCTTAAATAGTCATGTAAATGTTCAGATAGGCAAAGGTTTGAGCCATGTCAGCCATGATCATATAAAATATCGACACCAAAATTCCCCACCTTGATTTTTTCCCCGAGGTATGGTAATGTGTACCTATCCAACCCTCAGTGCGCCCGCATGGTGGATCATGGCCAGATTTCTCTAGGACTAAGGGAAGGTCTGTTGCCGTTGTTGTCTGTTGGGGACATAAAAATAGACTGATGATGATGAAGAGGTACGAACGACCAGATCAATGGTAACACTTGCAGTGATAATAAGAACTATCCAAAGTCCAAGGTGTTAAACTTGACGTGCTTGGGCTTTACCTAAGTACATATAGGGACTACTCTAGATTTTATTTCGACTGTACCAACTAAACTAACCAGTTCTGAGTTCTGGCGTTTTGCCAGCGCGAGATCCAGAATTAAACGAAAGTGCATGTATCTATTTGCATTGGAATATTACACGCTTCAGCGGTTTTCAGTAAGTGTTGATGATCTAACTTTACGGTTACTGGCTATGAGACTATAATTTTTTAATGTTTCTGTATCTGCCTCTGGCCTAGAAATAACAGAACATGTTGCATTTTCAGTACAGTTCATAGTCGGTCAAGCAAAATCTGTACGTTGAAAAATGAGAAATGTTTTGCCAGGGACATTATTAAAATTGATATTGGTCAAGAACTACTTGACTATCGACTTGCACGTTGCCGGACAACGGGGATCGGTTGAACTATCTGTAATGCTAAGTCGTTCAGATAGTTCAACCGACCTATTGTACATATAGTTTGTAGTTTAGTTTATATATATATTTTTTAGGTTAATTATAATAGTTATTTCAAATTTTTAATATTGTGTATGAATAAATACGGAATAAATACTTGCCCAATATTAAAAAAGTATTTTATTAGATAAATAGACAGCTTGAAGTATTTATAATTGTATTTGTTTTTATATGTTATGTATTTTTTTTAAATTCTAATTAAATTGATATCAAATATCTAAAAAAAATGTTTGAAGTTACTTACTTACAATTAGGTAAGCTTAATTTGTAATTGAAAGAATGAGAAATTTGCCTATTGAAAGACTCAGAATCACAATTATATTATATCTCTTTATTGCAGTAGTAAATATATTGCGTTTATTTTATTTTTTCGGGAATGCCGCCAGTGTGATAGGTCGAATTTTTTGACTGTTTTTAGGCAAGGTTTTTTTTTCTAGGTATTTTTATTTTTATTATGATATGGAAAACCAACAGCTTAAAAACTACTATGTCATTTTATTGGAAGCAAGAAGACAATTACCTACTTATAGACCCTGAGTAATTAAACAAGACGCAAATAATGGAATAACAGATAGAAACTAAAAAACTAAAACACAAAAACTAAAATTTCTGCACATTAATATTTTTTTTGAAAATATTCATTTAAGTACACCACTTTGCAAGGAAAAGATGTCAACGCTGAGGGGAAAATCTTTGAAAATTAGCACATCTTTCTCATCTAGCGCCGGATCGACAGTCCGGGCAGTCCATTTCCCACAGTCTCATTTCCATAGAATGGGTGTAAATAGACTGTTACACCCATTCTAGACGGCATGAGTTATGAATATGTGCCTAAGAGCAGTGGCCATGTCAACTGCAGTTGTCCTCGTTAGCCCCAATAAAGTAATCTTGGTTGTTAATTTCTTCAAATGCATTCGTCAATAAATCTGAAACGCTATATATGTCAGAACATTGTATCGCGCCAGGATTAATTGAGCTACCGCAACGAGGTTACAGCCCCCTCGGGGTTCTGCTAAACCTTCAATTGTGGGGGGTGGGAATGTCATCAGGAGTTTGCAATATGGCCAATTAAGGGACAGCAAGTTTGCGATCGTTTGCGAGGTATCGGATTTCGGTGCAGCAACTAATTGATGCAAACAAGACTGATGGGAACGTCGCCCTTTAACTGAAGTTTATTTGCTCATATAATTGGGATGACCATATGACAGATATTACTGATAAAGAGGCGTCAGGACGATAGATGACAATCATCATCATCATCATCAGTCTATTTATATTGCCCCACTGCTCGGGCACAGACCTTCCCTTACATCGAGGGGCTCGGGCCATAATCCACCACGCGGGCCCAGTGCGGGTTGGCGGATTTCACATGCTGTAGATTTTTTTTTTCTACGACATGCAGGTTTCATCACGATGTTTTCCTTCACCGTTTTGAGAGCACTTGGTAAATGTACGTAAGTTTTTCCGTCGAAAAAACCGAGGATAACTCATTGGTACATGGCTGCCCCAGCTGGGAATCGAACCTGATGATGAGAATCAGATTGTGTGTGAATTTACCTAGAAGAGTATATAGAAGAATACAGGATGCCTTTGAATTCATTCGACAAAATTAAGTGAAGGGTTAAGGCTTGTGACTAGGTACATTAATTCTGCACAGCGTTTAAGTAAATTAAACAATTTGGGGAAAAATAAAAATAAAATATTTACCTACAATAAATCAAATTGATGTGCATCGTTAATCGTTACTGTGCTTTGGATTTTTTTTTTCCTTTTTAGGTTTTTGGCAACGATTTCTTTCACTGGAATTTGTCCTAATGATCATTTCTTGTGACGTAGGTACTTACTTAGTTCAATTTTTTAAAGTGTGACTTGTGACGTACTTAGTTATTTTTTTGGCAGTTTTGATTTACTAAAAAACCTTCTTCTTCTCAACGTTTCTCTTCTCATCGAAGGTTGGACAACATCATGGCAATTTTCACCCTCTGTCCGAGTCTGAACAAGGAGCCGGTGCTGCAGCCGAATCAATCACGTAGATACTTTAGCCAAGTTGTAGAGTGTCTTCTCCTGCCAACGCTCCTCTTCCCACAAATCTTGCCCTGGATTATTAATTGCAGCAGGATATATCGTGGGTTCCGCATAATGTGACCGACACATTGGAGCTTCCGTCGCTTGACTACCTTTAAGAGTTCCAACTTTTTATCCATACGGTTCAACACCTCAACATTTGTCACCCTGTACCTAAAAACCTTCATCATCATCAGTCTATTTATATTGCCCCACTGCTCGGGCACAGACCTTCCCTTACATCGAGGGAGCTCGGGCCATGATCCACCACGCGGGCCCACTGCGGATTGGCGGATTTCACATGCTTTAGATTTTTTATTCTTCTACGGCATGCAGGTTTCATCACGATGTTTTCCTTCACCGTTTTGAGAGCACTTGGTAAATGTACGTAAGTTTTTCCGTCGAAAAAACCGAGGATAACTCATTGGTACATGGCTGCCCCAGCTGGGAATCGAACCTGATGATGAGAATCAGATTGTGTGAATTTACCTAGAAGAGTATATAGGAGAATACAGGATGCCTTTGAATTCATTCGACAAAATTAAGTGAAGGGTTAAGGCTTGTGACTAGGTACATTAATTCTGCACAGCGTTTAAGTAAATTAAACAATTTGGGGAAAAATAAAAATAAAATATTTACCTACAATAAATCAAATTGATGTGCATCGTTAATCGTTACTGTGCTTTGGATTTTTTTTCCTTTTTAGGTTTTTGGCAACGATTTCTTTCACTGGAATTTGTCCTAATGATCATTTCTTGTGACGTAGGTACCTACTTAGTTCAATTTTTTAAGGTGTGACTTGTGACGTACTTAGTTATTTTTTTGGCAGTTTTGATTTACTAAAAAACCTTCTTCTTCTCAACGTTTCTCTTCTCATCGAAGGTTGGACAACATCATGGCAATTTTCACCCTCTGTCCGAGTCTGAACAAGGAGCCGGTGCTGCGGCCGAACCAATCACGTAGATACTTTAGCCAAATTGTAGAGTGTCTTCTCCTGCCAACGCTCCTCTTCCCAGAAATCTTGCCCTGGATTATTAATTGCAGCAGGTCATATCAGGGGTTCCGCATAATGTGACCGAAATATTGAAGCTTCCGTCGCTTGACTACCTTTAAGAGTTCCAACTTTTTATCCATACGGTTCAACACCTCAACATTTGAAGGTTTTTAGGGTGACCCTGTCCCTAAAAAACCTTCATCATCATTATCAGTTTATTTATATTGCCCCACTGCTCGGGCACAGACCTTCCCTTTCCCAGATACACCTCGTTATACACACCCTCAGTCACAAACACACCCTTCCTCTCTCACACACACACCCTCACACACTTTTGCTACCTCTTAAAAACACTCTTAAGAATATTTTTCATTAAGTACTTATTTAATTATTTTTATTTAAGATTAAATTTATTGGCATAAACAACCACAATTACATTTCCGATGGAAGTAATCCGTCATACAGTTTTTAAACTAGTACGGATGCTATCGTTTCCACATTCTTCAAACAAATGCTAGTATAATAATTGCTAAAAATGTATAAGTACTTATCTATTTTCAAGAAGCACTGATCATTATTTTGTGTCAATAAAAATATTTTTATCCCTTACATCGAGGGAGCTCGGGCCATGATCCACCACGCGGGCCCACTGCGGATTGGCGTATTTCACATGCTTTAGATTTTTTATTATTCTACGGCATGCAGGTTTCATCACGATGTTTTCCTTCACCGTTTTGAGAGCACTCGGTATATGTACGTAAGTTTTTCCGAGGATAACTCATTGGTACATGGCTGCCCTGGCTGGGAATCGAACCTGGGACCTCCGTATCGCAAGTCCATTGACCCAACCACTGAGCCACCGAGCTCTCTAAAAAACCTTATTTTGTCATGTGTACAACTCCCAGTTTCAGTTTGTCTCATGAATTCAAGGACCCCTTATAAGTATCCATATTTCTTCTCACTCCCATCAATTCGAAACTAGTCCAAATGAATAGATAAAAACAATTAAAATTTTACGACGTCTGTAACAAACCCCCTCTGATGAAAATCCCTTAATTAACCAAAATAAAACTCGCAACACTCCAGGCACATGATCGTCTACTAGAACTCTACATTGCGTAACGTATTAAATATAACCCATGAACTTTTAGAGTTGAGAGATTAAAATATGAGGAACAATAGTTATATGATGTAGCATTCAATCAAATGATTGAATGACAATGCTGAAATAATACAAAATAAAAGATATATAGACATAGCTGAAATAATAAAGAATGTTATTAGAATAAAACAATGCTGAAATAAAATAGCAAAATATTAACTTCAAGCAAGCTTGAAGAGGACATAGAATTAGATAGGATTTCTAGGATTGGAAAGGAAAGAAATACCATAACAAATAATTTAATATTTGTTTTGGGAAGTGGAGCCCCGTCAACGCCCTACTTCTATGAGGACCAGCCACTTTACCTAATGCCCTCTCCTTGAGTGGATATTGGATCAAAGGATAATATTGACTTCAACGTCACGCTTCGCAAAAGCAAAGTAACCATTCAATCCAACATATTTGTTAATTTCATAATCATAATTATTAGACAAAGTCTAATGATTGTAAAGGCGTAGCCTTCATTGGAGCTTAAGCTCAATATTATAAAACTGGATCAAAGCTGCGTGATTCGTTGGAGCAACAGCTCATTATATAATTGGAGCAACAGCTCAATATGTAATTGGAGCAACAGCTCAATATGTAATTGGAGCAACATCTCTACTTGTAGTTGGAGCGATAGCTCAGTATGTGGAACATCAGTTCAATTCGTATTTGGAGCAATAGTTCAATATGCAATCGGAGCAATATTATAGCTCTTCGTATCTTTGGAGCAACACAGCTCAATATATTAATAGAGCAATGGCTCTTAATGATGTAGGATGGAGCATCAGCTCTACAATGTCGTTGGAGCAGCGCAGTGGCTCTGTATGAAAGGAGCATTAGCTCAATATAATAATAATATAATAGTTGGTATAACAACTGTTTGGAGCATTAGCTCATGAATGATATGTCATTTCATCTCAAATTAATAAATTATGACTATAAAATCACAGTTATGAAAATATGCTAGGTTTGAAATAGTTTTCAGTTCTTAAAATGTGAATTTACATTTATCTATATTTTGGAATATAAGGAATTTAAGGATATGGAAGGGAAAATTGAGAAAGAAGGAAATGATAGGTTTCATTACTTAACCTAAAGCATGAGAATGCCCCTCCACCACTTACTTCTATGCCAATTGCTATTTTGCATAAGACTCCGAAGCAACTGACTCAGCCTTTGCTGACAATGTTTGATAATGTATTGGGTTGAACTAATAATTCAACAACTTATTTGCCGAACAAATTGTTGAATAATTAGCCCGATGTAAGTGTGGGGAAAAGTATATCAGCCGCGTGTATAGTAATATGCGTACAGTCATTATTTCCTCAAATCAGAGCTCTCAAGAAACAGACTACATAGATTGCACGGTTTGAAGGGCCTTACAATTGCATCTGTCCCAGAACAAGCCACTGACTTATGAACATACTCCAGTGAGTAAAACGTAAATCAGTCGAAACCAAGTCAGTTCATTTCTAATTTACTATAATTAAAATATAATTCAAATAAACAAACTTAGAAATCTTACGCACTACGCTTATTGCTCTATGTTGTTGAAACTCTTAAGATGATGCTGATTAAGATTATGCTGAGGCTGTTTGATAATGTATGGGTTGTACTGATACACATTAACCCGCTGGCTAGACGAGCTACTATATCTCGGTACGTTGTACAGTGTGGGGAATAATATGTCAGCTGCGGGTATAGTAAATTGCTAGCTGAAATATATATACAAATGATCAGCTCTGCGGCAAAGGAAAGCACCGATAGACGTCTGAAGGGAGATCTAACCTTACCGTCCGAACAACGAACATGATCACTTACATAAATATACCTCAGAGTATTTAGCGTTACAACAGTCTAATCATAGTCAGCGTAGAATTGATTTAAGTTAAATAAATAAATATCTTAGGAACCCCAACTAACATAGTATTATTTACGCCTTTTGCATTTATGCTTTGCTTCGCCTTATTATCAATACGCCTTATTTTCAATAATACCAATCGGACCATGTAAGTGACTGATGTGCTTGATAACAATGTATTCTTTGAATATTTATCGCAAATGTATTATTCAAATGATCAGCTCTGCGGTAAAGGAAAGCACCGATAGGCGTCTGAACGAGACCTAACCTTACCGTCCGAACAACAAACACGATCACTTAAATTCCACACCAGAATGTAAATGTAATGTGTATTATGTATGTTCAGTAATAAGTCAATAATAGTAATTACATGTAAAGTGTCACTGCCCGCTGACCTATTTTTATAAATGATCAGCTCTGCGGTAAAGGAAAGCACCGATAGGCGTCTGAGCGAGACCTAACCTTACCGTCCGAACAACGAACACGATCACTTATAAATAGTATCAGAATGTTCATCAATTACAGGTCAAATTTGCATTGACTTAGGATCTACCATCACCACAAGGCTATGTACAATAAAGTATGAACATATAATTCATGAAATCTGCCATCTACTGAAACCAGGAAACTCCTTTTTCCGATGTATGAAGTAATACAAGATATTATACAAATACTGAAATGTAAACACATATTAGCGTTTGCTCGTTCACTGTATCTTCACCTCCAATCACGAACGCTAACAATTATAATAAATATGCTCAAGTCATATAGTAAGAAAATTAAGAGTCAATTTAAACCTGTATGATTAAGTGGAAGAAATTGTACTAAATGATTTAAAAAGGTTACCTGCAAATCATAATTAAAATAAACGAACTTACAATAACATTGTAAATAACTCAAATGAGTAAGTAAAGTTCAACATAAAAACATTATCATCTGTAAAGTAAATAAATATCAATTTAAAACTAAAGTGTATAATATCTAACATGCATTGTCTATCATTGTACAATAAGTGATATATCCCATTACTATTGTTAAAATATTTACTACAATCACTTATTATGACAATGGACTATACCAACTTGGTTCTTAACTCTCTCTATGATGAGTATAATATTATATTAGTAGCCAATCAAGAAAATGATAATTACTGCAGGAAATTAATAGAACCAAGTTAGTGCTAAATAGTACAATACACAAACCTCCGTCGTCTTCTTTTAATCTTAGGATTATCATACTTAAACCGCTGAAATAAAAATAGTTTGACAGTTTTCTTCTCATAACTCTTGAAATAGCTAAGAACAGTTATTTTCCCTTTACTCAAATAATTATAATTCGCTCCCACACCCCCATAATATTCTAACTTCTAACAAATTATAATAGAGAGTGAATTTACTTACTCACTTACTTATATTTTAGACACACATACATAAATTCTCTTATAAACTCTATGGAATATCGAAGAACTATTTAACCTTACTCAGATAATTATAATAAATTCACCCTCATGATATTTTAACTTAACACAAATTATAGCAGAGAGTGAAATTACTTACTCACTTACTTATATTTTAGACACACATACATAAATTCATGCAAACATACATACATAAATTCTTATACAGACAGACGGAATTAATTAATTAATGAAGTTATGTTACACTTCACTATGATGACTTAATTCTTCTTCTCCAATTTATTTAAATGCAACTTCATGTTCTCAACGAACCATACTACACCTACTTACAGTTGAAATTCTTAACGTCTTTTAACAACAATATACACGATAATTCCTAAACAACCAAATGATTGTCAATTGTAGTATTAACTCACTCTCTTACTATTTGTAAAATAACTATGTTTATTACTAATAATATAATTCGGTGTCAATAGTTTCTGAGTATTATTTTCTCATTTTATTTCCTGAAACTCCTAATGTCTAAAGATGCCTTGACAAAGACTTAAGTTCAAAATAAAGGAAACACTTAGGAATCTGATATTATGGATTTTAAAATAGTTTAAATAATAGCTAACAATTGATAAAGATAAAATATTGACGAGAATGATATCAAACTACTTTCAATTCAATTATTCAATTGTTTGCAAGTATTTTGTAGAGTATTTAAACGTGTAATTGTGTAATATATTTTTATTATACATACATGCATTATTTTATAATTTAACCTAACATTAATAATTCTATTTTGAATTCTTGATTTATTTTATCCTCTTTTGAGAAATAAATCAATACTCAGATTCTAAATCCTCCACTAATTCCTATTATTCCTTCGATTAACTACTAAAGCATAGTCTCACCGAAAGAATAGAAAACCCAGTGAATTTAAATTGATTTGTAAAGTAAGAGCGTCTCATTACAGAATACACAAGAAAACAACACAAGAAAATAAAATAACTTAAAATTAAATGCTGATGAAACATCTCTCAAATTATAATTATCACAGTTTTAAATAGTAAGTTTTGTCAGTCATTTCAACAAGTAGAATCAAATAATTAAAACAAGTTATTTGATTCCATAATTATTTCTAAAACTCACGACCTCTGCCGAGACAAATCCTATCTAAAACACAACACAACACTAAACCATATTTTAAATAAATTATTTTACGCGTCGCGAATCTTTTATATTTTAATTTATTCTCTATTTATTTTCATCACTCAACCACTCATCACTTCACTAACTTTCATATTGTAAACTACAAATAAACTAACACTGATAAAATATAATTCAGAGAAATTTAATATCTTCACCTAACAGAACATTTACTGAATTTAATAATTGAACACGCTCTCTATCCGGCTTCAACCTAACCTCAAAATTTCCTTAAGATGCGTACGCGCACCTCATCGTTCCACGGTCCCGACTTGACTGGCCCCTCTTCCTTCCAAAATCCCACATTCGTCCACTGCGTCCTCCGTAAATAAGTACATCTCTTTCTAACTCGTTTCTTTAACAAATACACGCTAACTCTCTCGCACTTACGAATCCTTATGGGTTTGGATAACAAAGGAGCCGCTTTTGTTGTTTAAATGTTTCTGTCTCTATTTATTTTATAATTCCGTTTCCCTCACTCCTGTGCAGCGGCTTGCCTTTGACTTTTTATCTCACGGTTATTAACGCTAACTATACCTATCAATAATTGACCTTGTGATCTTGTCATAAAGTTGATTTTAAAGTAAACCTAATATTATTTTAATTAGTTCTTAAAAAAAAAATATTCGTTGCCGAGTGGCAGAGGCGCATTCCATGAAGTCTTACAAAATAAATAAATGAAGCTAGGGTGGGATGTTACACGTCGTTCATTGAATGTGATCCGAACCCATTGATTATACGTGCAATGATTACATTAGGTTGTAAATTGTATGTGTGATGTGAGACGGGACAATTGGTCGCAATTGGTGCGGAGCGGCGCCACCAGTGATGTCAGCTCGAGGCGACAAGACGACTCGCCTTGGGACAAAGAACGTATAGACAGGTTCTCTTGAAAATGGCGGGAAACGACGGTTGCGAAATTATTTGATAATTTTCCTTTTAATGTCTACAGGGACTATTTTGTGTTTAATATCACGTTAAATTAATCAGAAAATGTTCGCGAATGACAGTACGGTGAAGTTATTGGATTATTTATGCAAGATCTGAAGTATCAAGCTTTTATCAAGAGTTCCCGCTACAAGCTCGGGAGTGAACGTGACTGTCGAGCTGCTTCGTCCAGAGTGATGACGCTACGGCGTCTCCTCTGGATGAATACATGAAGACGCGGCTACCCAGGGTGAAGACGCTACTGCGACTCTCCTGGAGGAAGATAGAAGACTATTGAATATATTGAATTTTCTGTAACTTGACATTGGCAAATGACGAACAGTCGAGTCCTGTTAGATATTTAAGTGGCGAAACGAACGTGCCATATACTATGAAACGAACGGCCCGTACGCCGCCTTTTTAATCTATGCTTACTGTTAAAACTGTCAACTCATGTTTTATGCTTTGTGCGTTATCTTTAATAAATGAATAGGTCTCTTGAAAATGGCGGGAAACGACGGTTGCAAAATTATTTGATAATTTTTCTTTTAACGTCTACAGGGACTATTTTGTGTTTAATATCACGTTAAATTAATCAGAAAATGTTCGCGAATGACAGTATGGTGAAGTTATTGAAGAATTCAAGCAGGATCTGAAGTTTGGCGCCATGGTCAAGATTCCCAGTACGAGCTCGGGAGTGAACGTGACTGTCGAGCTGCTTCGTCCGCAGTGATTGACGCTACGGCGTCTCCTGTGGATGAAGACATGAAGACGCTGCTACCCAGGGTGATGACGCTTCGGCGACTCCCCTGGAGGAAGATAGAAGACATTACATTGAATTTTTTGTAACACGACATTGGCAAATGACGAACTGTCGAGTCCATTAATAAAATAAATAAATAAATAAATGAATAAATGAATAATACAGTTGGAATCTTATTTTAACGTTTCATTCATCACATCTACGGTCAAAACGTGACAAGTCCATTAATAAAATAAATAAATAATAACGTACAGACAGACGACAAGTAGAAATTATTTCAAAAAACAAAACAAAAAACGAATGCAAAAAAACTATCCTCTTTTGATTAATTTTAGGGTTCCGTGCCTCGAAAGGAAAAAAAGGAACCCATAGGATCACTTTGTTGTCCGTCTGTCTGTCTATCAAGATCTATATCTCAGAAACGTGTGGACGAATCAAGTTGAACTTAATAGCACATACACGCAATCAAGAGATATGGCCGTATGTCTCGAATTTTGGCGCATATTTGTATGAAAACGCAAAAAAACTCAACCTGAGTGTGAGTGTTATCCGCAATTAATAATTTGAAGTATGGCTCACTATTTATAGTTTTAATTCTTGAATTTGGTTATCGGGGTCTTCCCGTTACTGTTATACCTACGTATGAGTTCAGAGCAAAGTGTGATAATGATACGTAGAAACGTAGATAACCTTTAGGACAGATACGAACAATCTGCAGTCTGTTACGGCCCGCTAATTTTATTGTTTAGGTTCAAAATTGCGTTGACTAATTTTTTTGGCAAAATCAACTCACGTGATGCTGAGGATACCTACATCTGAAATTAATTTTTCGATATTCCAATTATTTATTTTATTAAATATTTTATAATCGAATCACCAAGTTCCTTAATTTATTTGGTCACAAAAATACGTAAACTGAACTATACAAATAGATAAATATACAATTAACTAAAAAAAATATAAAAGAAATATCCATTCGACTGGTCCTCGCCTCGGGGGACTTCAGAGCTGGTGAGTATTTTGCCCAGCGCCTGAGCCTCGCTATACAGCGGGGCAATGCAGCCAGTGCGCTGGGCACCCTGCCGCGCGGGACGGGCATTTACGAGGTAGTGTTGGCTAGATATAGGTAAGTATTTATAATTGTATGTTTTTATATAATATGTCCTAATTATTTTTATAAACAGCTTTATCTTTTGTGTAATACTTATTTGCCATTAACTAAAATATACAAAATATTTACATTAAATAAACATATTTTATTTACTTATATTTATTTAAGTATAGTATTATTATCGCAGTCTACAACAAACCGACGAGAGTGCATGAAGAGATTGCTGAATGTAAAGAAATCGAGAGTTGTGTGCCGGGATCGCAGCAGATGGAAGTCCAACCTACCTATCTACGCCTTTGCCGAGTCAGGTACCGTGACTCGTAGCAGGTCGACGAAATCTTCCTCCATTTTAGTCTTAGAGACGGTAGTGAGATAAATCGGGAAAATTTGCAATTCTAAATCACATACACATGTAGTTCAAAATCGCGTAAAAATGCCACCTATTATATTTTCCGGCGTTTTTGGGTGTTTGCTATACCTAATTCACTAGTTACTGTTCTCATAATTATTATACATACTTAAGTAACTTACTATATTTCTTTTTTTTTGGACTCCCTCTTTCTTCTTCCAAGTTAAAGGTTCATCAATCTCAGATACTTGAGCATGCCTGCTTTATTTAATCTTACTGTCTTGTTACAATAATAATTTTGCCAGTGGCAAATAAAGGAACTTATTACTAATGTATCAAAATTTATAATTCTCTGATAGCTAATATTAACAGTAGCGACATACATAACCGCAAAATCTAGATGGTAGTGACTTGTATTTATTAGTCGGTCGTAATTATAAATATTGGATAGCAGAGGGTGAAACTATTAAGTACAACTCGATACTCAGTGGAGGATAAAAGTTTTAAAATATGATGTCAGATGTGAGATTTATTGTACTCTTACTTTGTTTCGCATTGTATGGTAAGTTATTTGCATTGTATGCCCGTATTATAAGATTTTCTATGAAGACTACTAAAACTACTAAAATTAAAAACGTCTGAAAAAAATATATAGCAATCTTGGCGTGTTGCATTTATAGACTGATGACCGATACACGATTGGACAAACTTCGCACGATAGAAAATAATCGCAAACATGGGGTATGTTTGTTCAATGTCTTTTAAAATGACAATTTTGTCTAAACCGAAATAGTTATTCATACAAAATATATATCAAAATGTAGGTCACCATAAATACGAGAGCTGGTTTAAAAAAAAATCTGGTTTTTGTTGGCGTATTTTTATTTCCCTGCCAAAATTAATCCAAAATTAATATAAATACTATTAATATGAAGTCACTGTGCCGTGGTATTCACTCCGCCGCCGCTGCGGGACATCTTCTGTCTCACGCTTGAGTTTGACAGCTGGCAGACCCTTAAAATGGAAATTTTCATTTGAAAGCCACAAGTTGTCTAAAGTACCGACTGCAGGCAGCAGAGTAAAAGAGAGTAAGAGAGAGAGTAGGCGCGATCTGCACTCGACTTGCGGCCATTTTGAAACGCATGCCCCACCCCATTTTCTCCCATCATTAACGTCCAGTAGGTAGCGGATTGCGGCCTAGGCCTCAGATTGCAAGCTGCGTGCAGATCGCGCCAGTGTGGAATAGACTTTATGTCGCGGCGACACGTCGTAGCGTCATGTCGCTGCAGTCATGAGCGACAATGATTGTCGCTCGAGCGTCGGCGGTACTACTGATCTGCCGGTCGGGTTACGGTTGTATGCCGTCCGGCGCATAGCGGCAGACGTCGTGACGTGTCGCTATAGGCTATGGAAAGTATTTCATGGAATTACATTGAAACCAGCGACGACATGTTGGTTCTTTAATGGGTTTCATCCACATACCACTTACCCAATAGACATGAAATCGGTACAAAAGACATTGCCACATTTCAATGGAGCTTTGCCCCACCTACACAACTATGTGACCATTTAAGCATTTTGTTCAAATCAATTCAAATCAATTTTATTGCCGTAACTCGAGATGACATTTGAAATTTTTTGTTGGGGACTTATTATAGGTTTCATATTGCATAATCAAAAACAGTATCATTTTCTACTACTCTCGCAACTCCTATAGAAGAATAACAAAAACAATGAATAAATCTCTTCGATTTCTTACTATTTTCTGAATTTTAGAATTGAAACTATAGTGAGCCATTACTACAGATTATTATCTATATATAAACGGATATCACTCACTTATATTGTTAAAGTCGGCAATTAGACCGACAGTTTCGACCGATTTCGACGGTCTTTTTCAAGGTGAGCGCGCCACGCCCGCGTCGCCGTTGACGTTTCTTCGCGCACTGCGGATGAGCGCCCTCTGTGCGCGCTCCGAGATAACTTGTCCCGCCGACGACGACGCGGTGCGTTCGATGGCTGTAGCTGGATTCGTTGATCGATCTCACTTGTCGGGGAGTTACCGCCACTCACGTTAGGTCCTGTCACTGCGTCTACTCCGCATTCACTCACACTCCTAACATCGGATATGGCCCTGAGTACTGGCTTCCACGTAGCAGGCAAGGACCAACCGCAATCTCTGTTGAAATTGGGCCTTCGTGCAATCTCAATCGCTTCCCTGACCTTGCGTGGCACAAAGAACTTTTCTCGCGCAAGAACAGTTGCTTTGTCAAAGCGTATGTAATGACCCGTATCCGTATCCATAGCGTGTTCTGCGACTGCTGATCCAACGCTATCCAGGGTTCTCACTGACCGTATGTGCTCTGACAACCTTGTAGCCACGTTTCGCCTCGTTTCGCCTATGTAACAAGTCACAAGCCACCATGTATACACCCGGGACGTTCAATGGGTCTCTGTCCTTGGGCGAGCGTAAAAGCTGTCTTAGTTGTGTAAGGGGACGGAAAACTGTCTTAATGCTATATCTCCGGCGTAATAAGTTTCCAATTATATCCGTCACCCCCTTCACAAAAGGTAAGTATACTGGGGATCTCTCTACGGACGGCCAACGTGTGCTCTCAGTCCTGTGTGCCACTCTCCACTGTCGGTCTAATTGCCGACTTTAACAATATAAGTGAGTGATATCCGTTTATATTTTCTGAATTCCTAATTAAGCTGTTCTTTTTCGAATCGCAACTTGTACAAAACTTTATTTTAAACCAATAATTTTAATAAAAAACGGAGATATTTTTACATTTATTCGTTATCTTGTACAACTTGCGGTTGATGGTGGGGCAGAATCTGGCATTGTCATTTGCAAGCGAAACATTCTGTCAACGAATACAGGGGGACAGGGGACTCCGTATGTTGTCGATAATATCTCTAGGTTATACGTGTCGCGAAGCAATTTTGCGCTCATGTGCGGGCAGACACAGGCTCTCTGTTACAGGTCTATGGGGTAAGTGGTCTGTGTTTTCAACCTATAGGTATTATTTTAATAAAGCGTTCGTATGTTCCAGATGCGAAGCGTGACTTCAGATGTGACTACACATATTTTCCGGAGGCGGACGGCTGGCTCAAGCTGCATGAAATCCCCACCAACTGGCACGATGCGCGGCTGCGGTGTCAGCTCGAAGGTAAAGGCTTCACTGCTGGATTCCAGAGTTTCCAGACACACATCTTGAAATACGGGAGCTTAAAACAGCTAGTCAATAGTCAATCCAGGACGTCAATAGTCACACCAAAACTCCCATGTAATCACAACTACTCTCACTTATCGAGTTAGTTGTGATTACAATTGACTTCCTCGAACCCACGACTGGCATTCTACCGGGAATTAAATATTTGTAATTTTTTTGTACTATTTATTTAAAATATGATAAAAGCATATTGAGATTTTAGACAAAGCCTTCGAGGCCTAAAATGGCAGAGAAAGGGTTTGTAACTTTGTATGTCGATGGAGAGATTTTTTTAATTAGCCGAGGTTGTCCCACTTCTGGGCAAAATCCTCCCCTCATTCCTTCCGCTCCTCATCGGTTTTGGAGTTTCTTATATCGTATATCGATAGTATCAAGAATCACCAACACCTCGGTAGAGGACATCTGACCGAAGCATCCATGCACAGAGAGGGTCGACTTCGCGAGACCCCCCAGGAAGTTTAGTCGGTATTCCGCCCCTTCAGGGCGGCGAGCCCGACATAATCAACACGCTCCCCCGGGCGTGATGGTACACGTAAACGTGTTTTACCTGGGACAAAAAAAGGCCGCACACACCACCCATAAGTTACTTAGTACAAGAGTTAATACTGGTGTCTCTTCAACCCTTCAGATCTCTGGGTGCATACCTAGAAATATTGCTTCATGTATAAATACCACAGCAATCTAAAGTAATGTGTATTCGCAATGATTTTGTTCCGTTGCAGGCGCAATATTAGCATCACCTATATCGGCCGGGATCGGAGCAGCAATGATGAACTTAAAGGGCAGCGTTATAAACACTACCGTCGCAAACACCAAGACTCCGATCAGTGTGTACACGGGAATACATAGCACGTACTCCTTGAAGGACTACTCGTCACTGGAAGGTAAGGAAAGATAACAGACTGGTGGTGAACTCTGTGATACATATCCTAAGAATTTGAGCTGATTTTGAGCTGATTCAGAATTCGGGTTCTGAATCATTCAATTCAAATGGCCAGCTGAGCCCTTATTTCTGGTAAATTCCAATTATGTGGCAGGTAAGTCTAAACTCTTGCCGATGTTTTGAAAAAAGGGCAAAGTGTGGTCAGTAGTAACAAACCGACTAGTGCATGAAGAGATTGATGAATGTGACGGAACTCGCTTCCGTTGTTTGCCAGGATCGCAGCAGATGGAATCGTCTCTGCCTATCCTTACGGGATTCAGGCATGAGTTTATAAATAATGGTGAAGCCTGTGCTATTAAATATCCTATGATTTTGTGTATTTTAAATGTAATTTCAGGTATACCTCTGTCCCAAATCCAGCTTAAATGGAGGAGTGGTTCCCCTTATTCGGACTTGGTACGTGAAACTGACTGCCTGGTGATGGGACCAGAGGGCGGCTTATTTGGGGTCGACGGAGAGGAGGCAGAGTTTCCTTTTGTTTGCTATAAGAAATACGAGAAGTTCCGCATTAATGAATGCGGGACTATCGATGATGGTAAGTCGCATTTCATGTACTTAGATCCTTTAGTTTATTTACTCTGCTGACTCAGCGATCCGAAGTGGGTCTTGGTCTCCGAAACGAGAACGCGCCAGTCGTGCCGGTCCTGCCCCGTCTCCAGCCACAACCATGTCTGTAGAATATCCAGAGACACGACCAGAATTTGATATTGTTCAATCACTCTATCAGATAGAGCACAGAAAACCTATTTTGGGTTATGCTTGCTTTGAACATAGAAAAAATTAGATTGAAAAGGACGTTAATTATTCACTGGTGATTTCCGGCGAATAACTTCTGGCCCCGCTGGTTTGTCGAGGAGACAGACCACATGTAACTTACATGCACGTCAACCAGTCGTTGTCCAGATTGGAAAATATACGCACAAGGGAGTTGACCTTTGGATTTGGACCAATGTCTTCGAAATTCGTTCTATCGATGAGAACTGGCTCGGAATATCACAGGTTCTTATACCTATAGTTGTTGAATGGCATCTATGATAATTTTATGGGTGCTTGGGATTGTCGCAATACATTTTAGGCATAAACAGAAGTAAACAAGATCATATTTCAATTTCAGCCTACGTCCTAGATGAAAAGTTGGGCAAATGCTACAAGTTCCACCACGTAGCGCGGCCGTGGCGCAAGGCATACATGACTTGCGCAGCCGAGGGAGGGCACCTAGTCGTGATTAATAGCGGAGACGAGGCAGATCTCATCAAGGATATGCTCAGCGCCAACAAGATTGAACCCAAAGAACGGAAACCTAAAGAGAAGATCCGACATTCAGACGATGCCCCTTGGGCTTACGACGAAGACGAGGGGGAGGAAGGTGCCTCCGAGAATATCGTGCACGTTGGATTCACTCGCTCGGAAATTTCGAAGTGGGAACATAGGACTATAGATGGTAAGTGTTATTTTAGGTGATTTTGGTCAAATGCAACGGTCTGGTACCCAAGATTTCATATTTTGTGATAGCTTTTGAGAAAATATTTTTCTCTTAATCATCTTTACTAATTTCAAATTGTATTGGAAGATGACATCAGTTTTACATCAGGATATAATGGATATAATGGTTGCTGTCGTTTGTATTAAAATTTGCTCAATCCTAGCTAGCCTGTTCGATTTAGGTACGGTGGAACACACACAGAGAAAGGTGTACAGGAGAGTTTTTAAGGTTGAGATTTTTCATAAACTACTTGACCTATTGCAAAAATTATTTTACTGTTTGATAGATAAAAGTTAAAACTATGTAACTGTAAAAGAAATACTAAATTCGGTCCAGTAGTTTTTAAGAAAATCTCAACCTTATTGAGGCCCCCTGTATACTTATCTCGTCTTCGAACAAAGCTACCGCGGAAATCTTTCTCCATATTCCTCTTAGAGACGGACTTTATGATCTTCCAGGTCAAACCCTGAGGGAGGCCGGCTACAACCGGCTGGGCCAGAAGCATCAGGACAAGCAAGGACTGTGCGGTGCTATGGACAGTCTAGCATTCATGATCAACGTCAATTGCAACAAGATGTGGTACCGGTTTGTCTGCGAGAAGGTTCCTGGCAGGACGATCTGCGGCGAAGATTAGATACATCGATTGTGCGTAAATGTATTTTATGTGAAAGTTTAATTAAATCAACAAGGTCATTTGTTTATCTTTATTTTTGTCTAATTAAACGTCTGTGCGTTTAGCCTTATACCATATACCTAGTTAAACCTCACTTACCTTAAAGTTGTCGCTTTCATGCTCATACTTCATTTATCTATTCGTATTCGCTATTGGATGTTTGTCGTATTTGTCAAATACTTGACGCACATACAAATAAGATGAGTATTTTGTCAAACAATTGGTTGGTAAACCACACATGGAAATTATGAGAAATCAAATACGAATAGCCTAGTGAAGTGCCCCATGGGCGTACCCAGGTAGGGGAGGGCAGCCCCCCCCCCCCCCCCCCCCGACAATGTTGACGTCCCTACTAAGTATCTTATCTAGTACTTTTATCGATAAAAATTAAGAAAACAGATGACTGAAGGAGGCGGATAATGTTTTTCGATTACGTGGCGATTCTTATTGTAACTGCCTGAAACCTAAAAGGCTTTATGGATTTCGATGTATTAGATATTGTTAAATTCCTCTCGATAATAAGGTTGACATACCTATATACATTTTGTGCCTAAAACAGCCGTTCTTGTTATGTTTTGGGAATAATTATGTTTTTATTATGAAGGGAAGGTCAGCCCTTGTAGCACGAGTCAGCGTTAGCGATCGACGCAACGCAGTCGAGCTGTAAAAGTGTCAAAGTCAAAAGTCAAAGTCAAATTTCTTTATTGCAAGTAAGCACGTTGAGTACATCTTTGCACGTCAATATATTTTTTGAATTTACATTTACACCACTTTGCAAGGAAAAGGTGCCAACGCTGAGGAGAAAAAGTGGCAAAAAACTCTCAGCAACACATCTTTTAGTGACATTATAACAAGGCGTTTGATATTAGTTTGACAGCTCCGTGGCATTGCGTCGATCGCTAACGCAACTCGTGCTAGCCCCGCTGTGCCCGAGCAGTGGGGACATACAAATAGTCTGATGATGATGATGTTTTTATTTCCTTTTTTTTATTTTAAATAATCGCTTCTTTTCTATTGCTTCGGAGACCACATTTCATCATTTTATTTCCCGACGCGCACACCGTTGCGCGTAGACAGTCCCCGCTGGTACGCGCTCTTACCGACATCAATGCACTCCTAGAATCAGCACATGAGTGTGACTTGTTTGCTGAGAGTTGGTTGAGTGTAGTGAGAGAGTATGCTAGGTATTGTGAGAAGAACTATAAATTGCATTCGTATATTGTATAATTAATATTCCAAGCATATGTACTTACATTATTTTATATATAATGTAAGTAGTAAGTAAGAATGACTGTCCTATGCCTTGGGGCAACCTGTTATGTTAGACAAAATTTGAAATAAATAAATCTTAAAAGTACAGCGGTAATAACCAATAAGAAATATTTAAGTTACTTAGTGACTTTGTATGAATTGCGTACTGATGCAAGCGGTGGCACGTCCAGAGGTAATTAGGCGTGCGTGTGACATACTAATATGCGCAGGCGCCGGTCGTCGCTCATCAGGCATTCACTGCGCACGGCGGTGACAGAAGCGACGAGGTGCTAAAGGGTTTTGTTCGTTAAGGTATCCAAAGTACTTTGTAGGTGTCAGTAGTAAATGCACAGACATTTACCGAAGCCCTCATCAAGTGTCTTATTTTGTAAACAAATATAGTCGTCTAATTACCTGTTGGGCGTTGAAGAACCTGATTGGATCAATCTGTGCATCATTATGAGAATAAAGAGATCCGACGGTGTGGTCACCGGTTCCGCATGAGGGATAGAGTTACTAATAATAGTAATGTGTCTCTATAGGCACCTATAGCTATACCTATGTAGTGATTAAGTAATTGTATTATCATTATTTTAAAAGATATGCTGCTGAGAGTATTTTGCCACTTTTTCTCCTCAGCGTTGGCAGTTTTCGAACGGAGGCCACGAACGGGTAAACGTAGTGTGGGACGCCCCCCGACCAGATGGAGGGATGACCTTCGCTAGATGGCTGGCAGGGACTGGATGCAGAGGGCCGAGAGTAGGGTTGAGTGGCGCGCTTCGGGAGAGGCCTACGTCCAGCAGTGGACTGATACGGGCTGATGATGAAAATGATTGTTGGCACATTTTCCTTGCAAAGTGGTGTAAATGTAAATTCAAAAAATATGTTGACGTGCAACAATGTACACAACGTGCTTACTTGCAATAAAGAAATTTGACTTTGACTTTGAATGTCAAAATAATTATGCAACACAAAATTAAGTCCGACTCGCACTTGGACGGTTTTTTTGTGAAGATCTTCCTTCTGTATCTTTACACAGATACAGTTTGTTAAGAATGAATTTATTTAACTATTTCAGATTACTGCTTCACTACTGCTTTTCGTTGCCTTATACAGTACGAGTATCATAGTGTAATTGTACATTGTAGTCCAATACAGGCCTTTTATTAAGGTCTATGACGTTAGTGGTCCAAACTAATCCCTATGACGTCATTTAGATACACTAGGCCTTATTTGGAAGCGCCAAGCGACCTAACCTTAGTTGCAGCGAGGTTTTACAACTTCGCTGCGTTGACAATCTTGATCGCATCATCGACGCGTTTAGACTTCAGTCACTTAAGGCTGCTTTTCCACCAGAGATGTGTTATGTAAAAGGTAAAACACGTTTACGTGTACCACCACGCCCGGGGGAGCCTGTCTATAATGTCGGGCTCGCTGCCCTAAAGGGGCGGAATACCGGCCATTGTTGCTGAGCCACGGGAAATGCGATACATCGGCGACCCGGCTGTTGCTGTAATAGCCCACAAATCATCATCCATCACCTTCCTCCTCCCCGTCCGGGCCTCGGTCCACTCGGGCGCTTCATACATCTTCGGGCACAGACCTGCCCTCACATCTAGGTAGCTAGATTGATACACATGCCTTAGATTTTTTCTTCTGCACGCAAGTTTCCTCACTATATTATCATTCACCGTTTTGAGAGCATTCAATAAATGTAAAAAAAATACTTTGAAAACAAGCAAAAATTATTTAAAAAATCAAGAATCTCGACTGAAAAAAAACTATCCCCTTTTGATAAATTTTATATACCCTATGACACTCCCGTAATCAAGACGAATCTAATGATACCTCATACACCAAAATCCATCAAGCCGTTTAGGCTACAGGATGGCAGGAAGAAATGGACATACATTCACCCGAAAAACATTACCCTCCTTATGGGTCAGTCGGGTAAAAAGGAGGAAACATCTCATTGGTACATGGCTTATCGAATCCGGGACGTCCGTATCGTAAGTCTATTATAGTGACTGGGTCGTCACCTAACTACGGCAGCGTCAAGAACTCAAGACAGAAGTCCTCATTCAAATGTGAATCAATATATAAAGAGAAAAAATAAAAATATAAAGAGAAGAAAAAAAATGGAAGACTTGTTGAAAAAAAGGTGGCACTATTAATAAAATAAATATTATGTAGTATAGAATATAGATACGTATGGTGATGGCTATAAATATAGTAAGTAAATAAAGTAAGGCATAATATTATGAATATAATTATATATGGTGACGGTTATCACTTGTACAGTCATGAGTAATAACATAGAAACATCCTTAAAATTCAAATTCATGTAACAACTTTAAATCGCAAAAATAAGTATGCTAAACTGTGGCCAATAATTATGTAAACGCTAAATTGTATCAAAATAAAGTACACACCCCTTGTACAACATTTGCTTGGTGGGGTGTGTACTTTATTTTGATACAATTTAGCGTTTACATAATTATTGGCCACAGTTTAGCATACTTATTTTTGCGATTTAAAGTTGTTACATGAATTTGAATTTTAAGGATGTTTCTATGTTATTACTCATGACTGTACACTATGTGCAATTGATTAATATTTTGCAGAGAAAAGTTGAACATACAAAAAAAAGTATATTCAAAGCAATGTACGCTACAAAAGGTCCTCGATCTCCATGTCGAGGGACAAGCTGGCGAACACACAAGAAAAAAAAATGTGAATCAATGTCATCTTATCTATCTATCTCTATCACTACTTCCGTTTGGTTATATTTGTATCAGCCAGTGATAACAATGGCTCGTTGCGCCGGCTGCTCAATGGGCTGTGTCTGGCTGGAGCGGAGTCTTCAATAGGTGACACCCACGCCTTGTAGACGGGGAGCTAGTAACCGACTAACAAAAAAGTATACTGTCTAGCCAAGTGCCTTTTTTTTCATGTGGTTTAGTGACCAAACGTATTTGTCAGAGTTATTCCATAGGCCTCTGATGTGGCCTAACCTAACGACTGCTGCCGAGCGACAACAACCGGGACCAACTGCTTAACGTGGTTTCCGAGGCACGGGGGTCTCAGATGACCACAGTACGTACAACAGCAGACCAATGTAAATCAAATCAAATATTATTTATTCATTAAATAAATAAAAAAACAAATACATATAGAAGTGTGAATCAAAAACAAACAAACAAAAATTCCATGCAATAGGCAGCAGGCTCAGCATAGTGCGCTGGTAGAGCGCAGTGCCCCACGCAGCGCTGATTTTCAGCCTTATGTACACTTGCAGTACGATTTTAAATCTTACGACGCAGATAATAAGAACGGTCCATTGCGGTGATAGCGTACTACAGAGGTCAAATAATTTTGCCGCAGAAAAGCAACCACTAAAATTTCACGTTGTATAAGGCGACAGCTAATTAAGAAAACTCCTTATTCATTTCTATGTAAAAAAAATTAGAGTATAGATATTATGGCTATAAATCTTAAGATACGCTGGTTTTCTGTAGATGATATCTGCAGTCAGTTAGCTCTTGAACTATAAGTAAGTACCATTAGCCATTTCACGCTCGATTACTTTCCAATTGACTTCCACTTTAGCTTCTTAGAGCTGATTAACTAGTCTTCAAGGATGTATCTGTTTCTACATTTACCGCTAATAAAAATTGCGAGTAAAAATGACATTGCCACATTTCAATGGAGCTTTGCCCCACCTTTGGTCACCTACGTAACCATTGAAGCTCATATATCATTTTGTTGGGAACTTATTACAGGTTTCAGAAACCCATGAAGCTCAGTCCTTATTTTATTATCTTCAGTCTGTTTTTAAGTCCCTGCTGCTCGGGCATAGACCTTCGCTTACATCTAGGGAGCTCGGGCCATGATCCATCACGCGGGCCCAGTGCTGATCTGGGACCTCCGTATCGTAAGTCCAGTTACCCAATCACTGCGCTACCGAGCTCTTCGTGCGCCATATTTTATACTGTGGTTAAATTACACATTTACCATACTAAACTTCATTCAGTACAAACGCCATGTTTAATACATAATATAACAGTTTAATGAATGAGTCAGTTGTATCAGAGTGCAATTGCGGAACATTAGCATGCGAACAATGGCCGTCACCACGGTCGTATGGCGACTGACAGTCAAGACCCTTGAAAACAAATGCACATGCATTAAGAAATGCAAGAGGTGCTCATAGTCCAGTTGCGAGTACACGTTGAAAACGCCAGAAGACAAAAGTGGCTGACATTGCTCATAGAATCAGAAATCAGTAAACTGAAGTGTCAGTGGGCTGGTCACATCTGTCGTAGAACCGATAACCGATGGGGTAGACGAGCTCTCGAATGGAGGCCACGAACGGGTAAACGTAGTGTGGGACGCCCCCCGACTAGATAGAGGGATGACCTTCGCAAGATGGCTGGCAGAGACTGGATGCAGAGGGCCGAGAGTAGGGTTGAGTGACGTGCTTTGGGAGAGGCCTACGTCCAGCAGTGGACTGATACGAGCTGATGATGTTGAAAGGGATCGTAAAATTTTCAACCAGACGAGAAAAGAAAAAAATTGGGAAACGTATCCTTCTTGCCTCTTTCCAGTGTGTTATCCCATGGATTCGAAATGTCGACAATTCGTTAAACCTCATAGGCTCGAATAATTATAAGTTTCATACGTCGAATTGGTCGAATAATATACAGAGGTTGTTACGTCTAAATTACTGAGAAAAATTACGAATCTTATCTACTTAATATTCAAATCAAACCCAATCAAGTATCTAGAATTATTATAATCGATTATTGGTCAGTTAAATCACACGAAACACCGTCATATTGACCAGAACATACCCGTATAAGACCCTTTACATGTAGAGAAGGGCTTACCGTGCGCTGAATATAGAGTAGGTCATGAATAGAGATGCGGTCTCGGACCACACAGGATACGTGTCGGGGTAGTAATTTATGATTTGAACACTTTACGTGGAAATATGCGTCTGTAGAGCTTCAATGGTTGTTTTAAAATCATTGTAGAGTCAAATGCAGCGAAATCAGAAACTTGTAGTCTCTTTTAATAGCTTTGTAAAAACGAGTTCGTTAAGTGAAAATGATAAAATATGGACTGAGCTTCATGGGTTTCTGAAAATTCAGAAACACAATCTCTTCGAGCGCTTGAAGGCTTAGGCCTGTATTAATAAATCACTCTCAGCTCAAAAGTCAATCTTGAGAACGACCTCAAGATGGCGTTCCTATTAATAAACGTAACTTAGGTGCGCGTTTAGGAATCGGGTATCACGTGAGTAACGTATTTGCTGATTGCAGGCGAACCGCGACTTGAGAAAGACATCACGTGATACGCCCTCAAGATTCGTTTATTAATAAATGGCAAACTTGAGATGGTGATCACGTCTTGAGAGTGTATCAGCTGAAGTCGCTCTTGAGGACGGGTTTGAGCTCGAGACTATAAATACGGGCCTCAGGCTATTTCGCCATATGAAATGGTATTTATATTTGGAACATAGAATTTTATTTTATTTATTTTATTAATGGACTAGACTGTTCGTCATTTGCCAATGTCATGTTACAGAAAATTCAATATATTCAATAGTCTTCTATCTTCCTCCAGGGGAGTCGCAGTAGCGTCTTCACCCTGGGTAGCCGCGTCTTCATGTCTTCATCCAGAGGAGTCGCCGTGGCGTCATCACTCTGGACGCAGCAGTCACGTTCCCGAGCTTGTAGCGGGAACTCTTGATAAAAGCTTGAAACTTCAGATCTTGCATAAATAATCCAATAACTTCACCGTACTGTCATTCGCGAACATTTTCTGATTAATTTAACGTGATATTAAACACAAAATAAGGGACTATTTAGTAGACATTAAAAGGAAAATTATCAAATAATTTCGCAACCGTCTTTTCCCGCCATTTTCAAGAGAACCCGGAACATAGAAAATACAATTAATTTCAGATATTGACGTTGGTCCTCAGCAACAAAACCTCCTTAGCACTGGTTTTTATTTGACAGTTCCGCAAGCACCGATTTTTCTAGCGAAATCCATCGATAATCCTTGCACCATGGCTTCCCGCTGGCATCACTTTTATCGCTAAAAGGTCTGCGTGTTTACACATACGAGGGTTAGCAATCAAGACTCATACGTACACGATGACAGAATATCTTCAACTATCGACTCTAGGCTTTTAATAAAGAAAATGCATTGATCTCCTATAAACAACTAGATACACAAGGGTCTTACTAAAACAATTTAAAAAACGTCTAAATAAGGGTTCATTGTTAACGTCCAATTAATGTCCAATAAATCAGATGAGGATCCATTCATCCGTTTGGACCTTCTTTGCGCTCGGACATTTTTAGAAGGCAGATTGTGTATCTAGTTGTTTATAGGAGATCAATGAGAAAATGACAATAATATGGCAAATTGCAGTCTTTATTCGCACAGGCACCGAATGAGTGAAATATCATTGCGCGAATTAAAAGGTTGTATCGATCGCATCTCGATCCAATTGTTTCAAATGTCAATCGGATGAACAATGGATGATTGACGCTTCGCTATCGGGATCTAGAATTTTAAGTAATCAGGAGTCTGTGGGTGTTGGGCACAGACCACTTACCACATAGACATGCAACAGGAGGGCGCCCGTGTCTGCCCGCACATGAGCGCAAAATTGCTTCGCGACACGCCTATGAGATATTATCGACATGGACGCATCTCTTTAATACGGCAACCCTGTCCCCCGCTTCGTCTTATGCGCTCATCGTTGACAGAATTTTTCGCTTGCAAATGACGATGCCAGATTCTGCCCCACCATCAACCGCTAGTTGTACATAACGAATAAATGTAAAAATATCTCCGTTTTTATTAAAATTATTGGTTTAAAATAAAGTTTTGTACAAGTTGCGATTCGAAAAAAACAGCTTAATTAAGAATTCAAAAAATAGTAAGAAATCGAAGCGATTTATTCATTGTTATTGTTATTCTTCTATAGGAGTTGCGAGAGTAGTAGAAAATGATACTGACTATGATTATGCAATATATGAGACTTGTAATAAGTCCCCAACAAAATGATAGGTACAGCTTAAATGGTCACGTAGTTTTGTAGGTGGGGCAAAGCTCCATTGAAATGTGGCAATGTCTTTTGTACCCATTTCATGTCTATTGGGTAAGTGGTCTGTGGGTGTTAGGGTAAGGATACAATGCGGGCGATTAGCGACTTCTTAATGCAGCAGTAAATGCTATCAAGCGAGAGACCATATACTTTAATTTTATTCTAGAAACTGGTCCATATACTTACAGGGTTGCAGCGGTCCTTGTGAGCTCTGCGGGGTATTGTGCGACTTCCTTACACTTTTTTTTAGTTTACTTTAGTTTTAGTTTATTTTTTTAGGTATTGTTGGTATTTTTAAATTTTCAGTTAATTATATTAATTTTCAACGTATTGTACACAACTTAGCCAATTTTTTAAAAATAAAATAACAATTTATATTACCGAGCGACTGCCTATGTTTTTTTTTAAATGACATACTCTGTGTATAGTATAGTATGTGACACACTCTGGAATCGCTATAACCTATGATAACACCGTCCGCTCCTCCTGTGTTCTGACCTCACCCTCGTGCCTTAAATCTCCTACACTCGCTAGCAACAGCGGAAGAGTTAGTTTCTGAGTCACCCACGAAGAGGTCTCATGGCCATAAATCTCAATGGCCATTAACATGCCGAGCCCGGCCTCGAACCCGCGACGGAAGGACGCGCCGGCAGAATTCGGCGATATCCTCATTATAGCGATATTTTTTATTAATGAGGTGACAACATTGAGAAATCCGGTGTGTGATTCAACAAGTAAAATGAATGATAAATTATGTATAGATAAATAATAAATGTAAAACATTGACGAAGCCTCTTTACAGCCGCAATTAAATCATTTTGTTATATCCCAAGGGTCGGTTCTTTGCCCTGTTTCTCTGTTCGTACATCCATCCGTAACCTAGTTTGTATTCTGTACCTTATATTGTTGTAAATTATTACATTATTTATGACTTAACCAAGTGTTCCCTAGAGCTCCTAAGGTTGAATAAATGTCGCCGACCTGGGTATGAGTCACTATAGCTCTGCTGGAATAGAGCGTGCCACGGAATGGCGGTCCCTGATTCGAATCCCGGTCGTCACGAAATTTTTTCTCCAATTATTATTTAAATTTTCGTTTCGCATAGCGCATATGCAAGAAATATCACTTATGTATATATATCTACGTATGTATACGTAGCCTAGAAATTATTACTTAATTAGAAACGCGGGAAAATATTTGTTAATTGTACCTTATATTATTATAAATTATTACATTATGTATGACTAACCAAGTGTTCCCTAGAGCTCCTAAGGTTGAATAAATGTAGTATTGAAGTACTGAAAAAACTGGAATCCATTTATTTTTAATACATTAAATCTTTGTTACAGCGAAAGAGTTCGCTCGATACAAAGCTGTAACAAAGATTTAGTATAATAATAATAAATGCAAACCGGTTTTTTTCAACGTACATTTGTGTACACAATTCAGCTTGTTAAAAAAAAACTTTTTAGAACTCTACAATTTATTTTAGTCTTAGGCGTAAACGTGGCCTGCAAAGTGCACTCTTGTTATTGTTAACTAAACTAGACTAACCACGCCCAACAAAAACTAACCTTCGCCTTGTAACGTAAATATAGAGCTACGTTTCAGAGCTCCGAAAACGTCATTGGATAGAACAATAAATAAAATGTACGTGTGCGTTAAAATGTAGAGTCAAGCAGTTTTTGTATAATTTTCAGTTATACACTTCGACTCTGATATTTCATTAAAATAGAGTTTGTTTCTTGTATTGTAGATAAGGTTAAAAAAAAGGATTAGCATATTAAGAATATAAATTAATAATTTTAATAAAATAATTTAAAAACGCACGTTAAAATATACAATCTGCTATTAGGTATGTAACTTTTTATTGTTGGTTTTAATTGTTGCTAACCTTTTATCAATAAATTAAATCATATCATTTGATATGAGATTAGACTAAGATTAGTAAATATCTAATATTTTTCGCATTATCTTTTCTTAAATAATAAATAAATTAAATCAAAAATTCACAATATATAACAAAAGCGCGGTTGAACTATATTGTCATTTTTGACAGTTCATGTCAAGTTTGATCAACGTCGGTCAAAAGGTGTGTCGGCCATAATGTCTGTCGGGCGAAAGTCGTGTCGATCAACTGTAGTGTCGGTCAAAAGTTATGTCGGCCAAATGTCTGTCGGGTGAAAGTCGTGTCGCTCAACTGTAGTGTCGATCAAACGTTATGTCGGTCAACATTACATTAGATAGTTCAACCGATGTTAAAGAACCTTCCATGGCAACCGTATAACATTTTACAATTCTGTTTTCCTTGGGACCGTACTAGCCTAGCACTAATAGTTTCAGAGAGCGAGCGCTGCTAAAAGTACGCATGTTTACGTTAAAAGCACGCACCGCACGCACTCATATACCACACTATGTACTAGTTGATCTATCTACGCTTACGTAACCCTTACGGGCGTTAAACGTAAAATATTTCATAAAGCCAAGGATACATTAGGGGACAAATGTCCTGCGACACGTGTCGCCAGGGACGTCGGGTGAAGTAGCGCGACGTTGCCGGACTTCGCGCGACATGTCTGGCAACATCGACGTCGCTACGGACATAAGTCGCGCGATGTCGCCAGATATATCAAGCGAAGTTTCGCGAAGTCGCACGACTTCGCCTGACGTCGCTACGGACATAAGTCGCGCAATGTCGCCAGATATGTCAGGCGAAATCGGCCGGCTTCGCTTGACATGTCGCCGATACATGTCGTAGGACATTTGTCCCCTAGTGTATCATTGGCTTAAGCGTAACAAACAGTTGGGTATTATAAAGCGGCCAAGTACGAGTCGGCTGTCGGAATCGCGCACCGAGGGTTCCTTGCGTATCCAAGTAATTTAGCTCTAACGAAAATATAAACTATATTTAGAGACCAATTTATATTTGCCATTATTAAAATATTATGTCAATACATCGGCGTACTCCTGATTAGTTGATTATATGCAAATATAAGTTTGTAATAACAAAATAACTTTTTGGAGAGATGTAATTGTATTATTATTGTTACTAGTCTATTGTAAAACAATCATCATCATCAGTCTATTTATATTGCCCCACTGCTCGGGCACAGACCTTCCCTTACATCGAGGGAGCTCGGGCCATAATCCACCACGCGGGCCCAGTGCGGGTTGGCGGATTTCACATGCTGTAGATTTTTTCTTCTTCTACGACATGCAGGTTTCATCACGATGTTTTCCTTCACCGTTTTGAGAGCACTCGGTAAATGTACGTAAGTTTTTCCGTCGAAAAAACCGAGGATAACTCATTGGTACATGGCTGCCCCAGCTGGGAATCGAACCTGGGACCTCCATATTGCAAGTCCATTGACCCAACCACTGAGCCACCGAGCTCTCTGTCTCTGTAAAACTATACTTCTTGAAAAATCCAAAAAAATTAAATGTAAAAGGCGCCGTCTCGGGTCGTGTCTCGTCGAAAGGTCCCCATCACACTAGCCGCGTTACCGCGCTGGATTGCGATGGAGATACTTGAGATGTAATTTCAAATTTACAGTTTTCGGATTTATTCCTTTACTTGTGCAGTAAGACCTAGCTTCTTGCCAAATTTCATGATTCTAGATCAACGGCAATTATCCTGTAGGTTTTGAGTTTTTTGCGTTTTCATATAAATATGCGAACTTAAATTTTTCATATAAATATGAAAATTCGACATAAACGACCATATCTTTTGATTGCGTTAACGTAGAAGGTTGATTTTTTCGCCGTTTTCTTACTTGACTTATTTCTCGTAGACCCACTGCATTTCATCGGTCTGAATTGGATTACTGTTGATAAAGGACAAAGCATAAGGTGTGACTACGGATCGGTCAAGGTATCCTTCCCGAGTAGTTGAAGAGCTGAAAACTTACTACTACTTAAACCAATACTTTATTTACTCCACTACCTTATGCAGCTGTTTCATGGGGTTGCAGACTTGAGTATTTGGTTTTAATTTCAACTTGATACATCAACGCGTTTCTGAGATATAGGTCTTGACAGACAGACAGACGGACGGACAACAAGGGTTCCTTTTTTACCTTTTAAGGCACGGTACCCTAAAAATTGGCATACAAGAGCCGAGTCTGCGATGTAAATACAGCTTATTCTCTGTTTGATTAATCGTTTTGGAAAACCCTTAATCGATACCAGATTAATACTGAATTAGCTCAAAAGGTCAAGTTCGGCGAACGAGCGGGAAACACGTCCTGCTTTACACAAACAAGAAACATTGTTAGTTTTCCGAGAACTGTTTCAAGCTCATCGATATCATCACTAAGATACAGAAATTAGATGTCATCTACGCCTGCCTGAGCATAAAAATGGGCCAAAAACTTTTAAATTGCCCTCACCTTGACTATCATTTATTTATTTTATTAATGGACTCGACAGTTCGTCATTTGCCAATGTCATGTTACAGAAAATTCAATATTCTTTTATCTTGCTCCAGAGGAGTCGCAGTAGCGTCTTCACCCTGGGTAGCCGCGTCTTCATATCTTCATCCAGAGGAGTCGCCGTAGCGTCATCACTCTGGACGAAGCAGCTCGACAGTCACGTTCACTCCCGAGCTTGTAGCGGGAACTCTTGATAAAAGCTTGAAACTTCAGATCTTGCATAAATAATCCAATAACTTCACCGTACTGTCATTCGCGAACATTTTCTGATTAATTTAACGTGATATTAAACACAAAATAGTCCCTGTAGACATTAAAAGGGAAATTATCCAATAATTTCGCAACCCTCGTTTCCCGCCATTTTCAAGAGAACCTTGACCAACATAAAACATTATTTTCTCGGGAAAGTGACAAGGCCAGATTCTGCCCCACCATCAACCACAAGTTGTACGTACAAGATAACGAATAAATGTAAAAATATCTCCGTTTTTTATTAAAATTATTGGTTTAAAATAAAGTTTTGTACAAGTTGCGATTCGAAAAAAACAGCTTAATTAAGAATCCAGAAAATAGTAAGAAATCGAAGCGATTTCTTCATTATTTTTGTTATTCTTCTATAGGAGTTGCGAGAGTAGTAGAAAATGATACTGATTATGATTATGCAATATGAAACCTGTAATAAGTCCCCAACAAAACGATAGGTACAGCTTAAATGGTCACGTAGTTTTGTAGATGGGGCAAAGCTCCATTGAAATGTGGCAATGTCTTTTTCTACGGTTTTATTTGCTTGCTAAATCCGGCACTTGTAAGATCTAATCGGATAGAATCAGAAGATATCGGTCATATTCCAAAAACGCCATCTGCTCCATTAAAAAGAACGAAACAATAAACACGTTCTAATTTAAACATCGATTAAAATGATTGACTTTCGTATCCATCCCGAACATTACCCTACTTTACAGATGTCTGCTAATGACCTCTCGTTCGAAATTATTTGGAAACCTAAACAAAACACAAACAAGTAATTTTTTGTTATAAATAAACGGATATCACTCACTTATTTTGTTGAAGTCGGCAATTAGACCGACAGTTTCGACCGATTTCGACGGTCTTTTTCAAGGTGAGCGCGCCACGCTCGCGTCGCTGGTGACGTTTCTTCGCGCACAACCAGCGACGCGGGCGTGGCGCGCTCACCTTGAAAAAGATCGTCGAAATCGGTCGAAACTGTCGGTCTAATTCTAATGTCGACTTCAACAATATAACTGAGTGATATCCGTTTATATAGATCAATTTTATTAAAAAAATCTTTTTACAAAATGTTTATTAGGATGAATACTATTTTTAACCGACTTTCAAAAAAAAGGAGGAGGTTATCAATTCGTCGAAATATTTTTTTTTTTTTTTTTTTTATGTATGTTACCTGATTACTCGAAGACGCTTGGACCGATTTCGAAAATTCTTTTTTTGATTGAATCGGTATACCTCACAGGTGGTCCCATAGTCACCAGGTCAGGATCTGATGATGGGATCGTGGAGAAATCGAGGGAACTCTTCAAATGTTATAGGCACATATAAGGTTTTTCATATATTTTCTAAAGCTATGCAAGTATCTACATCTGTTAGTCATCAACTTACGTTGGTAAGCTGATGATGGAAGGTACAACTCCTTAACGATTAAGAGTTGGGGTATAGTTCTTTAAATATTATAGGCAAACTTAGGACGTAAATTTTAATCTTTAAAGTTTGAAAAGGTATACCTCCCAAGTGGTCCCATAGTCATCAGGTCAGGATATGATGATGGGATCCAGGAGAAATCGAGGGAACTCTTTAAATGTTATAGGCACATATAACGTGTTTCATATATTTTCTAAAGCTATGCAAGTATTTACATCTGGTAGTCATCAACTTACGTTGGTAAGCTGATGATGGAAGGTACAACTCCTTAACGATTAAGAGTTGGGGTATAATTCTTTAAATATTATAGGCAAACTTAGGGCGTAAATATAAATCTTTAAAGTTTAAAAGGGTATACCTCCCAGGTGGTCCCATAGTCAAAAGGTCAGGATATGATGATGGGATCCAGGAGAAATCGAGGGAACTCTTCAAATGTTATAGGCACATATAACGTGTTTCATATATTTTCTAAAGCTATGCAAGTATTTACATCTGGTAGTCATTAAATTACGTTGGTAAGCTGATGATGGAAGGTACAACTCCTTAACGATTAAGAGTTGGGGTATAATTCTTTAAATATTATAGGCAAACTTAGGCAGTATTACTTATAATCTTTAAAGTTTGAAATGGTATACCTCCCAGGTGGTCTCATAGTCATCAAGTCAGGATCTGATGATGGGGTCCTGGAGAAATAGAGGGAATTCTTGAAATGTTAGGCACAAATAACGTATTTCATATATTTTCTACAGCTATTCAAGTATTTGCGTCTAGTAGTGATCATCTCATGTTGGTGAGCTGATGATGGAAGGTATAACTCCTTAACGATTAGGAGTTGGGGGATAATTCTTCAAATATTATAGACATAGACTGTTAATTATAATATTTCACTTGAATAACTCAAGCTGATGGTAGAAGGTATAATTCCTTGGTAGGTAGGGGATGACTCTTTAAATAATGTACAAACACAGAACAAAGACAAGTACCGGTTCACGTTGACAGCTCTATTGAGGGTTGTACCTTGTAGTTTATTGCAGTTACAGTTACAGCTAAACATAAAATAATGTCACCATAGCCTCAGATGCTTGGAATGTAGTACAAATTGGGGAATGGAAATGAAGCCATTAGCATTATGTGTATATATATTTCTCCGAGGTGCTTTGTTCTGTTACTTTTTCTATTGCGCTTTAGGCGCTCAACTTTGTCATTTTCAGACTCATATGCTCGACGCTTTATCATACGAGACGAGATGCACGTAAGGAAGGCCTCCCCATCATGCATAACCTACCCTATCTTACATACTTATACATATTATATATTTACACAACTAAAAAGCAAAAAATAAGTTATTATTAAATAATAAAAAAACCGCCTTCAAAAAAATAAACAAAAAGGAACTAAAAAGCATAAAATAATTAATTAATTACATCTACATACGAATATTGAAATAAAATATTATTGCTATGTACCTACTGATCTCTTTTAAGTCGGTGCCAAGCCAAATAGGTATACGATAGGGATAAGTAACTTACTACTTTCGCCCCGCCCCGCTCCCGCTCCCGCTCCCGCCGCATCACATACATACAACACGCGCGCGCTTTGGCTTGGCACCGACTTAAAAGAGATCAGTAGGTACATAGCAATAATATTTTATTTCAATATTCGTATGTAGATGTAATTAATTAATTATTTTATGCTTTTTAGTTCCTTTTTGTTTATTTTTTTGAAGGCGGTTTTTTTATTATTTAATAATAACTTATTCAATATACAATACATGGCATAATTGCGACAAGCTAAGTTGTAGTTCTCAAATGTGCCAAAAACGGCCGTTTTTCGTAATTATGCGAACTACAACTTACCGACATTGAATCACGTATAAATAAACATTTAAAAATAATATTTATCGTAATAAACATTATGTACATACTTTTTTAATAAAATTGATTAAATTGGAAGATATTATTTTTCAAAGATTGGCGGGGCTAGTTGGCTCATGGAAGGCCCTTAAGGGAAGGTATGTGTCTATCTGAAGATATGTTCCAGCACACCGCTAACAGTCGGATGGGGTCAAAGACCCCCGAGAAGGGTCCCCCCGGACACACGCCGGAGTCGCGGAAGTAATTCGCAAGTCTCCCCGTGACTCCGCCATAGGGCGGCGAGACAGAACACCGAGGGGTTTTTAGTCGGTAAGAGTCCGACATAACCATCCTCGCCTCCCCGTGGCAAGGAGGTATCATGATATCTAGATGATTTCCCCCCCGAAAAAAAAGGTCTGACCAGTTACATTAAAATACTTCATCAACAGTCTATTTTTATGTCCCCACATAAAAATAGACTGATCATGAAGCATTTTAATGTATTAGTTTTTTTAACTTGTAAATCGTCTCACTCAACAATCTCTGTCCAGAGCCTCCTTGAACCATCCATCCCTGTATCTAGTGAGACGACCTTCTACCTCCACCCACGCCAGGGTCTGCCTCGACGCCGCGCCGGTGACCGTCCAGAGCACAGAACACTATTACCCTGACGGGAAGAATGCCAGCTTCATACAAAGAAAATGCATACACGGCGCGACACTAGTGATTCAGTTCTGACCCATACGAACTGTTTTACCCGACTGCGCGAAAAGGAGGGTTATTAAAGCGGGAGATTTGAAATTTTATTTAATCCAAAACAAATGTTCTAATTCTGCAGTGCACCTTTTAAAACTAACCTTTTGCCCGACTGTTCTAAAATATAGCCATACGTTTCATAGATTGAGGTAGGAAAAGGATATGACTACATTTAGAACAGCCATATTTTAGGTTAGCTTTAAAAATGCATTGCAGAATTAGCACTTTTTCCGCATTTTCCAATTAATCGTGTCCAGAGGCACTCATTCTGTGACAGACCGGGCCAGTCTTTCCGGCTGCATGCGGCAAAATTAGCCCGCCCAGTTATTAATTATTATTTTAATAGAATAATTAAATTATATTGATATGATACGAGTGTTACTCAAGTCAATACTAAGTATCGTCAGGCAAATAATTCCCGTCATCCAATCACGCCTAATTGAGGGCTGTCAATCCTAATTTCGCTATTTATTTTTAGTGATTGATGATGTGATGGTGACTAACTAATTTGTATTACTTAATACAAGTCCAAATATAGTCAATTACGTTGAGTAGGTTACATTTGATAAAGGAAAAAGCTAATGACGATATAATTCCTGGAAAAATATGCACATAAATTAATTCATGAGGAAAAGAGACTTTGAATCTAACCGACACCGTTTTTTGTACCTACTCAAACTTTTCTGAATGTAAATATTACTTACGTGGAAATAGTGCCACTATATTTAAGCCGCGTTTTCACCGGCATGCAAACTTCAACAAGAAATGTCCGACAGTCTGTCCGACAGCAGCTTGCAAGTGTAAACTTTGCACTTGTGCACGCAGTTTACACTTGCAAACTTCTGTGGTTGATTACTCGCAGAAGTTTTCTTGAAAGGAAAAGGTTTATTTGCTAGTACATAGTTGACCTACGGAGCCGAAACGTGGTGACGGTGAGACTGGCCCACAAGTTCAAAATCGCTCAGCAAGCTATGGAAAGAGCTATGCTTGGCATTTCTCGTGTAGATAGAATAAGAAACGAGTATATCCGCCTGAAGACAAAAGTGGAATCAGTAAACTGAAGTGGCAGTGGGCTGGTCACATCTGTCGTAGAACCGATAACCGATGGGGTAGACGAGTTCTCGAATGGAGGCCAGAACGGGTAAACGTAGTGTGGGATTCCCCCCGACCAGATGGAGTGATGACCTTTGCAAGATGGCTGGCAGAGACTGGTTGCAGAAGGCCGAGGGTTGAGTGTTGTGCTTTGGGAGAGGCCTACGTCCAGCAGTGGACTGATGATGATGATGAACCAAGTGTTCCCTAGATCTCCTAAGGTTGAATAAATGAAGTATTGAAGTATTAAACTTGATCCTTCATGCGGAACCGACAGGATACCTAGATTCCGAAATGAATCATGAACATATTCGCAACCAGTTAGAACGACTTTTGATTTCTATGAAGTGCCTTGCGACGGGTAGCCAAGGCACCTACCACGCTCTAATTCGCTCAATTACTACGAATTAACACCATCGTATGCCCCCAAACTCTGTACTTATTGCCAATTTTTACTTTCCACAGTTTAAAAATAGCTCTAGACAACATTTAAGACACTGCTAAATTTGCTATTGTTTAGTATCAGAATTTTAGCAGCGGTTAGATAGTCATTAGTCAGAAGTAGGTTACTAATTAGGCAGTCTAGGTAGACATGCAGGCGCCTAGATACCTAGATTATGTACCTGGATAGTGAAAGTGGTCGGTCTGGCCAAGTCTTGTGAGTAAATGACCGCACCGGTTCGATTAAAAATAATGTACTCGTATCTCTACATATTAATGTGACATGATATGTAGATACCTACAGAAGGCGGGATTTGGTGGATGTTAGTTCTACTATTGATTCTTGAATGTGCAAGAAAGATCCCACCGTCTCAAACGTTAAAAATAAGCTCAGATTATGTATGGTAACCCATAGTCATGTCAGTCGTCTAAAGAAAATTGTTGCAGTCACTTGCCTATCAAACTTCAATATTTATTCTGAAAATAGATCCTTATGAATACTTTTTCATGTCAAAATATAATAAAAATTATACAACAATATAAAAACTAAAATTAACCAATTTCAATATTAAATATAAATTGGCTAGGGGTCTTATTAAAGGCTCTTATTAAAAAAAAAATAAAAAAAAAAAAATAAAAAAAAAATTGTTTATTTCGGACATGGTCCATAGATGTTAGTAAAATACAATAAAATGACTTACAAACTAATGTTAGTAGGTACAAAAACAAGTAAAAAAAAAAAAAAAATTAAAAATAGGACGATTCCGGGTCAGGTGTTTCTCGCCCACCCTTCGCCCCTCAGCCCGCCGTGTGCAGGTGTGTCCAGTGCGCGAGGATGGGCGAGTCCCACCTGGACGCCAATGCGCTCAGGATGCCGTTGGTGGAGGCGCGAAGCCTGCGCTGCAGTGAGGCGCAGCGCTTGCGCAGTATGGCCGGGAAGCCATCTGTCTGCGCCTCGGCAAACATACCCGACGCGCTGCAGAACCTCGGCAACCCCATCAGCGTCCTGAACGCATTGTTGTATTGGACTCGCAATTAAATTGATTGATCGATTAAAGGCGTAAGTTCTTAAGCAATGATATTCTTCCTCCCGGTCTTCTTTGTGGAATAAGGTTCCTACGGAGCCCGCTAAAATGGCGGATTAAGACCACCATGCCAATTATGAGTGAATTAAATTAACCGGAAGGATTTCAGACACAAGCGCAACCTAAACTAAACTGGCACGTCTAGTTTCGACAATGGAGCTAGGATCTAATCTGTGGGAGAAAGCATAACGTTTATATCTTCATTATCGGATCGATCGGTGAACTTCGAACACATTGTATAGTGTAGATCTGTTGATGGCACGTCTCTGAACCTGTATCTGATTCCTCTTGGTTGAATAATTTACTGACTCTATAAGCATCATGACTGTCACAGAATGGGTGCCAACGGACCGTTGCCGGCGTCGGGGCAGACCTCGGCGGGCGTAGGTGGAGAGACGATATCGTTAGATACAGGGATGGGTGTCTGGAAGAGGCTCAGGACAGGGATGGATGGAAGAGGAGGGGGGGGGGGGGGGGGGGAGACCTGTGCCCAGCAGTGGGACAATTTATAGGTTTCCAAAAAAAAATTAGCATCTCACAACGTCAATACAGAGAGGGAGACACACAAACATACTCCGACCGCTACAAACATCGTATAAGCCTTCAGCTTCATAGTTTTCTCGTGCACATTGCGTATTCCTAAAAGCTTACGTGCCTTTCTGCTAAGAAGCCTCTATTCAACATTGACAAGTGAGAGTTATGTTAAATTTGTCTCCAAAAACTTATCTTTCCTCGTATGCGCGGTCCAAAGGAGAGGTCCTTTGGACCGCGCATACGAGGAAAGATAAGTTTTTGGAGAAACTACAAAGCACGAGGGTGCTTTGTAGTTTTCCTTCGTCCATGCAATTCGGCCGAGAAAGCCCCATAAACATAGGCAATTGGTTTAAACTGAGACTTTTATTCTGGGCCGGTGAGCTCACGGGGTGAATGGCCGCGCCGCTGTGAATTGGGCCACGGGACTGCCGTGACATTGATTGGCATGTCTGGTGCTAGGGTTAAGCCTCGTATCCACCAGGCAACATTTGACGCGCGACATGTTGGACAACATGTTGATCATCATGTTGAACAGCAACGAGGAACTTGAGGTACCATTGGTATTGGTACGGTGGAACATGAAGAGAAAGATACAGGAGAGTTTTTAAGGTTGAGATTTTCTCATAAACTGCTTGACCTATTGCAAAAATTCTTTCACTGTTTGATAGATAAAAGTTAAATCTTGTAACTGTAAAATAATTATTAAATTCGGTCCAGTAGTTTTTGAGAAAATCTCAACCTTATTGAGGTCCCCTGTATACATATCTCTGTCTTCGACTGATCATGATCCATTGATTGATTCCATTGATCATGTAGCGCGCCAGCTGGCAACGGCAGATAAGGTACATAGAATATACAATTCTAACACATAGCAACATAGCATAGCACGTCTCTGGAGGAAAAGCTGAACGAATTGAAGAGATGCAACGGCGGCTCCATAGCAACTCTCATTTATCACTGGGTGACATTCAGTTGGAGGGCCCAGCTTCGATTCACATGTCAATCACAATCAACAGTAGTAAATGACAGTGCCAGATTCTGCCCCACCATCAACCGCAAGTTGTACAAGATAACGAATAAATGTAAAAATATCTCCGTTTTTTTATTAAAATTATTGGTTTAAAATAAAGTTTTGTACAAGTTGCGATTCGAAAAAAACAGCTTAATTAAGAATTCAGAAAATAGTATGAAATCGAAGCGATTTATTCATTGTTTTTGTTATTCTTCTATAGGAGATGCGAGAGTAGTAGGTAGAAAATGATACTGATTATGATTATGCAATATGAAACCTGTAATAAGTCCCCAACAAAATGATAGGTACATCTTAAATAAAGCTAATGCTACCTGTGGTGTTGAAACAAAATAGTAGTTTTAAGCAACATTTAATTTTAATTTAATTATTGTACTTTTATTTTATATGGGACTTTGTGCCTGAAATAAACAATTATTATTATTATTAAATGGTCACGTAGTTTTGTAGGTGGGGCAAAGCTCTATTGAAATGTGGCAATGTCATTTACCACAATGAAAAAAAAATCGACCTATAGAGTCTGAAGAATATTTTGAGTGAAGACAGACCGCTGCCCTTGTTGTCACTTTAGTTCCACCTGTGTGATCTAGAAATTAGACTCGTTCGAACGGCTTCTTTCAAACTGCATCCTACTAGCTATAAGTTATTCATTATTAGTTATTTATAAGTTACATTATTTTTGTTATTGACACTAAAATATGCGACATTACAACCCGATTGGAAGGCGTTAGCATCCGTCATACAGTTGTTTAAACTAGTACGGTTGCTATCGTTTCACACTCCTGTAAATTGTTACCTTACAACGCTGGTAGCTGTAAGTTTTCAATCAAGAAACTCAGTTCTTAAATTCTTAAGTCAACAAAAACCTTTATTATTATTATAAAAATGTCTTAGCGAAATATGATACATAATAAATTATTTACATTACATAATTATATTATACATGCCTTTATTTCAGGGCCAGGCTGAGATCCTGGCATACAATAGAATAAATAAACACAAAACAATATTTTTTTTTCAGAACCTAACAAAAGTATAATTAAAACTAAAACTTACGAAATATATTTAAAAAACTACTGTTTATTAATAAGTGAGTTCAATAACTAATGATAAAATATAAAAATAATCAAATAAGCCTAAAAATATTTGAAACTACCTAAAAATACTTTAAAACTACCTAGAAAATAATTGTATATATAACTAGTTGTCATATAAATCGTTATAATATATGAAGTATGGGTTGATATAACTACGCTCGCAAGATAGCAAGCTTTATGTAAACTTTATCTATTTGTCAAATTGCATTGTGATATTAAAATAGCACAAAATAATGGCATTGTTCGTCTATTTATACAATACAATGCTTTAAATAGTGTCCGAAGAATGGCCACAGCTGGGCTCGGAGATAAGGCACATCCATTTTCATTAGCGATCTCTAAATATTTTAAATTCGCATTTCTCAGACAACACACCGTTAGTCAAATATAAATGTATTTTTATTTAGATTGGAAGGAAGATGTGAATTCTTTTCTGTTTTATACTCTCTGGGCAAAGCCGTGAGGCAAAACAAATCTTTTAAATGTTAATTTGTTCGCTCACAGTTGCAAAAGTACACAGTCACAAGGGTTGTAGTTGTGACCCACAACGCACGTGGGCACGCGTGGTTCCGCGCTAGTACAGTCGAAGACAGAGATAAGTATACAGGGGGCCTCAATAAGGTTGAGATTTTCTCAATAACTACTGGACCGAATCTAATAATTCTTTTACAGTTACATAGTTTTCACTTTTATCTATCAAGCAGTGAAAGAATTTTTGCAATAGGTCAAGTAGTTTTTGAGAAAATCTCAACCTCAAAAACTCTCCTGTACACCTTTCTCTGTGTTCCACCGTACAATATAAAGAATAATTTAAAAAACACAGCCATGTCAACGCTCCTACAAAGGCGAATCTAACGACACCTCATATGTTAAAATCCATCAAACCGTTTACTTTGGTTTAAAAACTTTGTTGCCTCAAGACCTATATTTAAAAAAAACGCGTAGACCCGTCCCGCTACAAGCTCGGGAGTGAAGTGACTGTCGAGCTGCCTCGTCCAGAATGATGACGCTACGGCGTCTCCTCTGGAGGAAGAAAGGAAGACGCGGCTACCCAGGGTGACGAAGCTATGGCGACTCCTCTGGAGGAAGATTATGATGTATTGAATTTTCTGTAACATGACATTGGCAAATGACGAACTATCGAGTCCAATTAATAAAATAAATAATAATAATCTCCCGCGCTATTGAGACTAGATGGCCAGACGGCGCCTATCAATTTGGCCAATCAACCAGATTGATGGCTCCACTCCTCGTGTAATAGCACCCAGTCTATCAACGTACTATGACACTTATTGGACAGACAGCGGAAGAAAGTTGCTCTGCGATTTGCCTAAAGTTATCTAAAGTCTTAGGCCGAGATTCGTATGCGGTTTTGAGCATGAAGGCTAAAAAAATTCACGCCGATCTCTGGAGAGAGCCTAGAACAGTAATTCCCAAAGTTTGTATTTTGATCATGGCAAAGATAAGTCGGTCTCTAAATCTAGTTTATCTTTTCGTTGGAGCAAAGTTACGGGGTTAAGTTGTGTTGCACAGAAGCCTCGGTGCGCGAGTCCGACTCGCACTTGGGCAGTTTTATTTTATTTATTGCTATTTTACAACAAAAAAAATCAGTGTGACTGTCAGACGATTAACTACTTTGCTTTGAAGTAAGTACTTACCTATTTTAGTCTGTTATAGGGAATTATTGATGATAGAAATGAAAATACAGAACGTTTATACTCACAATTATATTGTTATTATCAATTTCACAGCTATTATACCTTTTAGGTTAGGAATAATTCAACATTCATTGTTTTTTTCCAGAATCAAGATGGCGGCGATCATCTCTCACTTTTTTTATTATCATTCGAGTAAAAGGCAAAGGACATTTAGATCGTACATCCATACACATCCATGTTAGACAATGGATGTGTTCGCAAATTAGGCCATCGTACCTACTTGCTGTTAGCTTACATTATATATTATGTGAAAATAGATATAAAATGTTAATAACAAAGACGATACTATCCAGTCCTTATTGCTAACTTTTGATCTTCTATTCTGTCTATTAAACTGATTTACTGTTGGCGACTTCCCTTATAACATTATTAAAGCCGGGTATTTATAAACACAGCCGAGTACTACGAGACGAAAATACAGCTCGAGTGATTCATGTTATAAAACTGTCCCTAGCCATTTTCATTATGAAAAGTGTATTTTGATGTTAGACCAAAACCCCTAATCCTCAAATCTCATTCTTGCCAAAAAAGTTAAGTATGACTACTTATTCAGTTTTCAAGAGGAAAAATGGAACCGTTATAGGATCACTTTGTTGTCAGTCTGTCAGGACCTATATCTCAGAAACGCGTGGACGGATCAAGTTGAAATTAATACGAAAGCCTAAATACTGTTTGTACCATTAAAGAAAATGGAAAGATTAGCTTATATAGGAGTGTAACGAATATTTTGGTTATGGAATGAGCAGGACGTGACCTTTAATTTGCTTGACTAATTATTACATCGTTTGACATTTGATTATATTATTATTTATTTATTTTATTAATGGACTCGACAGTTCGTCATTTGCCAATGTCATGTTACAGAAAATTCAATATATAATAGTCTTTTATCTTCCTCCAGAGGAGTCGTTCCGTGCGAATAAATGATTCTGATTCAAAGCTTTCAAACCTCTATATTAATTCTGTGAAATTAACCGTCACCTACTCGAGTTTCTGTTATATTATAACCGACTAACTGCTTGACATAATTAGTCTGGTGGCGCCTGCGCATTAGTGGCCCAGTTATTGGGTAAATCATAGCCGCCAAAGTTGGCAACGCGCCGCCATGCCGTCGACAGAACTTCGACGACAAATGAGCATTTTAGGATTCACTCAGATAAGTTAAACAGCTGTCTGTCTGTTTGTGACAGTATTCACAATTAATATAATGTATTAGTTCTGAAACACTTTGGCAAGAAAGAAATCCGCGCCATGGGGAGGTATAAAGCCCAGTCCTGGGCATATGCTTCTCCAAAGGCGTCGCCAGGAGGGGCAGGTAGGGGCAGCTGCCCCTCCCTAGAAATTAGAAAAAATATTCAGCCAAATGCAAAGCACCCATAGTCCTCAGTCAGGCACCGTAAAGGCGATGAGGCGAGAGCGAGCGAGGAGAGGAGAGTACCTACGCGGTACGGCGACGCCATTGTGCCTCTCCGTGAATCCTCCATGTGGCCCGATCCCAAGGTTGTCTGGTCCACACCGAGCCAGCAACCCTCTTGATGCCGTCGGACTGATGTAAGGATGTAGCGCAAAAGATATAGAGAAATGGATTTTTCTAGACCTCCTCCAGAAAAAACCTTACCCTGTATGAAGGGTTCTTATAAAATACCGAGTCCAACCAAATGCTTGTACAGCTAACAGCAGATCAATTGTAACACTTTAGACTTTGGATCGTTCTTATTATCTGCGACATAAGATTTAAAATCGTACTGCAAGTGTTACCATTGTCTGTTTTCCGTACATATATTTTCAGCATGGTCTCGCCGTCGCCGCCGTCCGTCCCTTTTAGTAAATCATACAATTTGGCAAAGCGCCGCCTAGAGAGGCCGACACAAAAGAAAACAAACGAGCTTTGTAATATTAGCTGCGTATGGCGCCAGCTAGACAACACCGATAATATAATTTGACATACACTAGACGTGAACAGTCTGATGAAAAGGACGCCCCCCGACCAGTTGGAGGGTTGACCTGCGCAAGGTGGGTTGCAGGGACTGGATGTTTGGACTTAACAGACTAACAGCAAATAAGCATGAGAAATCTTGGTCTGATGCTTAGTAACATCGTCATAATATGATATGACTTTGTATAAAATAGTTGTTGATTTGGGGTTCATGTGACATCATAGCGTTAGACTTGATTTTATCCAGCGTATCTACCTATTTTGTTATAGTTAAGTATCGTATATTGAAATAAAAACCTACTTATATTATTATTATTATTTAAGCTCAATATAACTACTAAATAGCGATTAGACTGTGGAACTCACTCCCTCACTCCGTGCGCGATACCTCGTCTATAGGTGTCTTTAAAAAGCGTGTGAAAGAGCACTACCTATCACTTTCTGTAGTATGCAAATAATTATTTATGTAGTTTATGTAATTATAAGTGTATGTATTATTTCATAAGTTTATTTATAAAATATTAGGTATGTAATTAGTAGGTATGTATTTATTGTATATATATATATGTAACATCAATATTGTCTTTTTTTTTTAATATGTTTATTTTTGTTTATTTGATGTAGTAATTAAGTATATTATTTAATGTGTAGGTGATTTGATATTTATAGCTTATATTGTACATGTACGTATGTCTATACTACAATATATAAACATTCTCTATCCAGAACAGGCCAGGCTGGAAGAAATCTCTTTATTAGAGATAAGCTCGACTGCTGTACATCTGCTTTCTTGAAATATTGTGTCTGTATTATTTTTTCGTGTACAATAAAGTATAAAGTAAGTATAAAGTATAAATAGTCTTGTGGCGTGAGTAGGTATGTGAACATAGTATATGTGAACTGAATTTCGGTGTATCTATAAATGATCCACGTCGGTTCCTGAATGATATAGATGGGGTCTAGTGATCTTTACTGTCATGAATATAATTCATATATTTTATTACGTAACCTCACATTGTAAGTACATTGTTGACTATGTGACATTTGCAACAGTGTGAAATGACGGATTCATATCAGCTGAAGTGTTTTCATCAACAGTCCGGGCATATTAGAGGAGGTAGGGAATTAAAAGATTGTAAGAAGTTGGACTTAAGCGAAGTTGACATTATGGATATGACAAATGCATTGCGACTTCGCCGACCCGCTGTACAAAATGCTGCGTGAATGTTTGTTGTTATGTGAGAGTGATGAATGAATGAATGCGGCTGGATTTCTGTGTTGTAATATAGTGCTATCTGTTTGTGTATATCATGTGCATACTATGTGACTGTTGTTGACATTTTTTATTTTTTATTATTATTGACATTCTCTAGGTTTCACGGGTTTAAGAAAACCCGGTCCTTTGAAAGGCTTGCACGGAGACATAGGTCCAACGCGTAGAGGCCCCTTAGAGAACTTTAATTTGAAGAGATATGTGATGCACCTAGCGGGACCCGTCTCTGAGCGCATCTGACTGCATTCAATGACAGACCCCGTCAGGTGCATAAACTATTGCAGTGATTGGAAATTACAACTTAATTGGGGCTATTGGTTTGGGGTGTTGGTGGGTCATTGTTTGGGGTGTTGGTGGGTCAATTGACATTCTCATTATTATCCTATAAATTAATTTGTATAATATGTAACTATAACTAAGACAATTTATGAAATGTGCATTAGTTTAAGACTGTAATGCTAGACATTTAAATGAAATTTATTTATTTATTAAGTAAGCAATATATGTATGTTACACACCATTTATATAGACTCGAATACACGACTAAGTATGCGTTGGCGTGGAAAGTATAGCGGCCCAAATAGACCGTAGCCTGTTCTAGGGCCGACTAATTTGTTGTAGCGAACTTATTTAATAGTCTGGCAGTCATAGATGACGTCCGAGTGTGATGTATAGGTCTTTTCCTTTACAATAGTGTACTAATTTGGATAAACATGTATGTAAATAATAAATAAATTGGGATTTTGCAAAGTTTTCATTATACTCTACGGGTACAGATGAAAGCAAGCGTTGCACTTGCGCCCGTTGAGTGCAACATAAACGCAAATGTGTAAACAATTCTGGTGGTTATTTCCAGCCGTAAGCTATTAAGAGCATGCTCTTATTTGGCTACTCGACTAAAACCGCCCCAGACGGCTAGGATGATACCAGGATCGCATTCAGTCATCGAGGAGGTGATATTTTGTAACGAGCTCATTTTTAACTAGTGTTAAGGTTCTCTTGAAAATGGCGGGAAACGACGGTTGCGAAATTATTTGATAATTTCCCTTTTAATGTCTACAGGGACTATTTTGTGTTTAATAACACGTTAAATTAATCAGAAAATGTTCGTTCGCGAATGACAGTACGGTGAAGTTATTGGATTATTTATGTAAGATCTAAAGTTTTAAGCTTTTATCAAGAGTTCCCGTTACAAGCTCGGGAGTGAACGTGACTGTCGAGCTGCTTCGTCCGGAGTGACGACGCTACGGCGACTTCTCTGGATGATGACATGAAGACGCGGCTACCCAGGGTGAAGACGCTACTGCGGCTCCCCTGGAGGAAGATAGAAGACTATTGAATATATTGAACTTTCTGTAACATTACATTGGCAAATGACGAACAGTCGAGCCCATTAATAAAATAAATATTAAGTAGTGTTAATTAAAATCAAAACGACTTGGCTATTGCATCTTCGCATGGCATTCACCAGGCATCTTCGGCTTACAGAAGATGCCATGTTCGATTTCTACATTGAGCATATTAGATCTGCTTGTCTCATCATTTAATTTAAAGATTGATAAAGATATAACGAACAGATTAACGATACCTATATCTGACTATTCTGAATCCGTCCCCTTCCGCGTCCCGACTAGATTATTAGTACGAAAAGCCGGCGTAAAATTAGCAGTGCAATAGCCGTCGGGCATATTTCAGGCACTTTACGGCGACATGTGACTTATATTTATCGCCTATAGGGCTGCCATTGTACAGTCTAAGACATAGTAACGTATACAGTGGACTTCATTTTAAATTCGATCAGTAGTTTTTGAGAAAACACAACGCTCTCAAAGGTTAATTTTTGGCTTGACTCAGAGACAAGTTGTCAGGCAAAAAAGCTAAAATAAGTTTTTTTTGTTAACCTATAAATTGTCCCACTGCTGGGCAAAGGTCTCCCCCCTCCTCTTCCATCCATCCCTGTCCTGAGCCTCTTCCAGCAACCCATCCCTGTATCTAATGATATCGTCTCTCCACCTACGCCGAGGTCTGCCCCGACGCCGGCGACCGCTAAAATAAGTTATTATAAAAAATTTAAAACTTTTTTTTTCGTGTGGTATAGTGACCAAATCTATTTGTCAGAGTTATTCAGGCCGCCCGTAGGCCTCTGACGTGGCCTAACGACTGCTGCCGAGCGACATCAACCGGGACCAACTACTTAATGTGCTTTCCGAGGCACGAAGGGGCTCAGATGAAAGTGTCACTAGCGGTCACCCATCCAGGTACTGACCTCGCCCAGCGTTGCTTATCTTGTATTTCGTTTTCAACGTGTACTCGCAATTGGACTACGAGCCCCTAGATTTAATTTAAAACTATTAGTATGTATAAGTTTCTTTTATTACATTACATAACATTACAAATACATTACTATGTGTTTCCTGAATAATAATAATAAAAAAACAATTGAAGGCCTAACCTAGAATAAAAAGAAAAAAGTACTGATTAATGATTTGAAAACGGCGGGAAACGACGGTTGCAAAATTATTTGATAATTTTCAGTTTAAATGTCTATGTTTATATGTTGGCTGTTTTCAGAAAATGTTCGCGAATGACAGTATGGTGAAATGCATAGCATAGTTATTAGCATATATACTAGCATACACATAGCATAGCATACATAATTATTATGCCAATCCCTCAGTAGATACATTAGAAATTCGGTCAAGCCAATTTTCTAAAAATGCCAAATCTGAATGTGGCCTCTTTCGCAATCTCTAACGCCATTTTTCTTTGATTCAAACTGTACAGTTTTAGCGTGATTCGATTCTGAAGATTTACAAACTACAGATGCTACGGAGGACTATGAATTTTAGCTATCATTAACATCGAAGTGAAGGTTGGATTTTGTGATTGATTATCATGTTCACGTTATTGCGTTAACAGCGGATAAACATGAGCTTTATACAACAGAGCAGCTGATAATTTGTTTGTAGATTAAACAAATAAAATACAATAAAGTAGGTACAGCCTATATTAGTCACCCGAGATAAGTATCCAGGGGCCTCAATAAGGTTGCGACGCTCTCAAAAAGTACTTGACTGATATTTTAACATACATACACACACCCTCACACACATACATACCTAAATACATACACCTGGAAAACACTACCCTCTTTCTGACTGTCGGGTAACTAGACCAGAAAAATCTGAGTACAGTTTTGCATCTTGATTTCATGCAAGGTGTCTTGAATCAAGCATTTAACAAAGAAAATATTGTTTTTGACCAGAACAGCCAGACAACATAATTTGAGAGTCAGATTTTAATAAACTAGCAATTGAGTCATCATGCGTTGTAACTTGTAAGCTTGTAACCCATTTTCCTGACAGGCTAGTATTTCCGTCTAGTAATGTTGTCAGCCTAATTGAGCCAATCTTCAAAGTAACAGATTCAGACAACGGCGGTAAAACTTCAGAATTAATCTGCTTTAAAAAGTTAAAAACGTGTTCTTAGCTGGTGAGTATTTTGCCCAGCGCCTGAGCCTCGCTATACAGCGGGGCAATGCGGCCAGTGCGCTGGGCACCCTACCGCGCGGGACGGGCCTAGACGAGGTGTAGTGTTGGCTAGATATATTTTTTATATAATATGTCATTTTTATAAACAGTTGTACGTATTGTAATTTGGTAAATAAATAGCTTTTTTAATAGAAGACAACGTGTTCTTCGTAATATGCCGATATAATTTTGTAGCGATGATCTTAAGGATAGGTTGATCTTATATCAAGATTTGGTTGATGGTTCAAAAATATCTGTTGGGCGGTTTAGTCCGGGATGAGGTTTGTTTGAAGTGGACTCCCGCCCGCCCATGGCTGCGCACGCGACGCTTTTGTTTAGACAGACAGTCACCGCAGACGGGTTGTTTCTCTACTACTCGACAGCACATAGTTTCTGCTGGTTTGTTCTTTGTTATTATTTATTTATTTTATTAATGGACTTGACAATTCGTCATTTGCCAATGTCATGAAGAATATTCAAAATATCATATCATTCATTCACGGGAGTCGCCGTAGCGTCTTAACCATGGGTATCCGCGTCTTCATGTCTTCATCCAGAGGAGTCGCCGTAGCGTCATCACTCTGGACGAAGCAGCTCGACAGTCACGTTCACTCCCGAGGTCGTAGCGGGACTCTTGACCATAGCGCCAAACTTCAAATCCTGCAAACAGAAACTGTTCGCGAATGACAGTTAGATGATTTTGTGGTTAACTTAACGTGATATTAAACACAAAACAACCACTGTAGACATTAACATCGCAACCGTCGTTTAACGCCATTTTCAAAACACCTTTGTTATTATAAGTTTGGTCTGTCGAGCTAATAAACTGAACTGGATTCCGGGAAGGATTATCCAGCTGTGATTGGAAGAGGCTTATTAATAATATGTATGTATTTTCAGGGGAGGTCAACTGCAGTAATTACCGGCCCGCATTTTGGTCAGCCCGCATAATGGTTACATGATGTGGCCGTTGGAATTCACTCATTCCCATTTGTGGTCGGGTAAAATGTGTTTCTGTGACTTTTTATTGTTCGACACTAAGATTCTTGGACATCAATCAACCTGACCTTTTGTTGGAAACAAAAATATCTGACACAAAAAAGTTAAAATTTTTTATTTAATTTATTGTTTATAAAAACATTTTTAAAAATACATGTGAAATCTACTTTCCCATCTTAGGCGAAACCACGTATGGTTTGTATGCAAATGGGGAGATATTTTAATGAGTTATTTTACTGCAACCCCCAGTTTTAAGCACTTGGCGTAGGTACTTAGTCACACTTGTTCTAGTCTAGTCCACTTATATAATTTGTGTTTATGTTATTGATGCGACGCGACGGTGACAAGCGGTGGCTGTGACGACGGTAATTGACACGATCGCGAGACCCGTTGACGGCTTTATTGGACCACACGATGGATCTAAGCGTCTATTAACACGGACTAGCTAGAGGGACCCACACAATGAATCTTAGCGTCTATTACATGGTCTAGAGGGACCCACAAGACGGATCTTAGCGTCTATTAACATGGTCTAGAGGGACCCACTCGATGGATCTAAGCGTCTATTAACACGGTCTAGAGGGACCCACTCGATGGATCTAAGCGTCTATTAACACGGACTAGCTAGAAGGACCCACACAATGGATCTTAGCGTCTATTAACATGGTCTAGAGGGACCCACACAATGGATCTTAGCGTCTATTAACATGGTCTAGAGGGACCCACACGATGGATCTAAGCGTCTATTAACACGGTCTAGAGGGACCCACTCGATGGATCTAAGCGTCTATTAACACGGTCTAGAGGGACCCACATGATGGATCTAAGCATCTATTAACACGGACTAGCTAAAGGGATCGACCCACACGATGGATCTAAGCATCTGTTAACACGGCCTAGAAGGACTCTTTAAGCAACGACGGGTGAGTGAGGTCTGCACGTGGAGAGGTTGACACTTCAGTGACACTTTCATCTGAGCCCCTCCGAGCCTCGGGGCACGTTAAGCAGTTGGCCCCTGGTTGCTGTCGCCCGGCAGCAGTCCAGGCCATGCAGGCGGCTTCAACGACAATGAATACACGACACCGACTGACCGATTTAGTTCGTCTTTAGTCTATTTCTAGTCTCTAAATTGTAAAACTTGTTAGATCATTTTGTTATATCTTGTGGGTCGGATCTTAGCCCTGTTTCTCTGTTCGTGCATCCAGCCATAACCTTGTTTGTATTCTTTACCTTATATTATAAATTATTACATATGACATAACCAAAAGTATCCCTAGAGCTCTTAAGATTGAATAAATAAAGTGTCGAAGTATTTAATTGTAAATTAATATTTTAAAGGTCAATTTATGAATGGAAAAATGCATTTCCTTAACATATCCAGTCTAATGAAGATTGTGAATTGGCTAGCGATATAATAATTCGAAAAGAAATTGCAATAATCCCTCCCAGGGCTTGGCTTTGGGCGGAATAATGGAAAAGACCGATATGTGTGAAAAATAATACCTAATGTATTAATGTACATTCTGACATGTGTATGCAATTAAATAAATTGAAATTGAAATTGAAATGTGTCACTATGAGAATATAATTGCCCTGCTGGCGTAGTCTGCGTGGTCCCTTAGCTTAGCAGCGAAGAGTGGAGACCACACACGATCCAGTAATGTCTATGAGTAAATAAATACAAGTAGCTTTCCTCGGAAGTGTCCAGTTCAGTTTATACCAGATAATTCCAGTTCTAGCACAGTATTCTAGTATTTAATGGATATTTTCTCATTTTAATTGGTTCCGCAACACGAAACGTGGAGCTAAATGACAACCTTTTAAGGGATACGAGTGCTGGCTTATGTATCTATACTTCGTCGACAGACCGAATGACGAATGCTGACGCATACAATATCTAGGTCAGAATGCCATCAATATACCCGTAACATTCTGACTTCAGTCTAGTTCAAAGTCACTCTATGAGCGAGCTATGGAAAGAGGTGTGCTTGGTTGTTTAGTGGATAATCGAGGTTATCCGCTAGAGAACAAAAGTAGTTGACATTGCGTGCGCATAGGATCAGCAAAACTTTTTGAAACTTATGTTTGATATGATAACTCCAAAAAACATGGCTTGAGAAAAAATGATTTTATAGTGTTAAGGAATATTCATAATTCATTTATTCCTTGCTTTATGTGGTAACATGGTTGTTAGATAGTACAGGAAGTGCTCACATAAACCCTGTAAGGGCACCGCAACATTAGACACTTAAACAATAAAAATTCAAATTTGTCATATTCATTTATTTATAGTATTAAACATACATGGTCAATAATAATAATAAAATTACATCAAGTAGGTATTTATCAATATTATGTCATCATATTTTTAAAATTAAATAATAATAAAAATTGTTAATCATAAAATTAAAATATCACGTGGGAATAAGTTACTTATTTCAATTGAAAAATATGGGTCCATTTTAAATTCAAAACGCTGCACATTCATTTCGTGAAACTATAATTAAAAAATATGGGTGTGACCAAAGTCGACTCGTAATAATTTAATCTTTAATAGGTGTGACGTATGTGGAAGCATAACAAAGTGTGACCTAAGTCTACTATGACCAAGGTGGAATAAGCCATTTAAGCGGCAGTGGGCCTCAGATCCTGATTTACCAGGACAGTAGAATCATGAAGGAAAGAAATATAGTAGATGCCGATGAACGAACGGGCGGGCGGAGGAATTATTTCCTTCACGGATATAACGCATTTTATACCAACATACTTTACATAGTTTTTTAAACAGATGTTCAGAGCAGTACTAAAACACCTTCTGGCCAAGTGGCATTAACGCTAGTAGAATAGAAAGAAAAAATGTAATACATTTACAAACGAAAAAGCCTATTTTGTACCTATTATACTGTATGATAAATGGAGAAAAATTTTCATCACGACCGGGATTCGAACCCGGGACCTCGCCATTCCGTGGCACGCTCTATTCCAACAGAGCCATCGTGATTCGTATCCAGATCGTGAATTTAGTCTCCATATTCTCGTCTGAGGGACGGTAGCGACATCTATCCAGTAATTGTGCAATTACTCAAATTCATGTCTAACATTGCAGTTAGAAATCATGTTTTTAATTGATGACGCGTTCCTTTTTCATATGTTTTGATATTTCATTTATCATTTAGATTTTCGTTTCGCATAGCGCATATGCAAGAAAATATCAAAACATATTCTACTGTAGTTAACGATAGTCACCACCACTTTCCTAGGGGGGTATTTTTTGGCGTATTTTATTACAAGTAGAAAATAACCGTCCTTCAAATACAAAAGACAGATAAAACTAACCTAATACTCAACAAGCTGTACCACTACAATTTACATTTAAATGTCTAAATTAATTCGAAGCAGACGCGGTTATTATTATTTATATCAATTCCTGTTTACACTCCGCTCTCAAGGGCCTGTTGGCACGTCCCTAATCCCGCTAACATGGCAAGTGGTAGCGATAAATCAATGGTGGTACCGATGGTGACGCCACCAGTTGACCTTCCATGTAATGGGATCGTTCGTCTTCTACATGATAATTTGCCTAATTGGTAGACGGCTAGAAGAAACGTAGGTTAACTATATTCATTGCGATTTTTCCTGACTGCCATACTATCGCAAGGAATAAGATACACACAGAGCGTGGCGAATTTTTATGTCTCTGTGGAAATGACAATGCCAGATTCTGCCCCACCATCAACCGCTTGTACAAGATAACGAATAAATGTAAAAAAAACCGTTTTTTAATAAAATTATTGGTTTAAAATAAAGTTTTGTACAAGTTGCGAATCGAAAAAAAACAGCTTAATTAAGAATTCAGAAAATAGTAAGAAATTGAAGCGATTTATTCATTGTTTTTGTTATTCTTCTATAGGAGTTGCGAGAGTAGTAGAAAATGATACTGATTATGATTATGCAATATGAAACCTGTGATAAGTCCCCAACAAAATGATAGGTACAGCTTAAATGGTATGTGACCATTTAAGCTGTGTAGTATTGTAGGTGGGGCAAAGCTCCATTGAAATGTGGCAATGTCTTTTATACAGCTATTTACTCATGCATTTGTGTTTCGAAAACCGTAATTCATTTGTTTTTTCCACCTTTGGTTTTCTCTTTCGTCATTCAGTTTACAAAATGGAAAACTTGAAATATCGCGTTATTTACGAGTACGAGTTCCACCGTGGTACCAGGGCTGCAGAAACGGCTAGAAGGATTAATGAAGTGTATGGCGGCGATGTCGTATACATGACTGATTTTTTAATATGCACGATATTTTTACTTTTATTCGTTATTTTGTACAACTTGCGGTTGATGGTGGGGCAGAATCTGGCATTGTCATTTGAAATTGGAATTCCTAACCAAAGAGGAGATACTTGAGATCAAAGTGGCCAGTACGACAAAACGCCGATTTCATGTAAGAACCTAATATATTCTTTGCGAAAACGTCAACGGTATAGAGGCATCCTGTACTATGTGTTGAACTGTACAGTCGAAGACAGAGATAAGTATACAGGGGGCATCAATAAGGTTGAGATTTTCTCAAGAACTACTGGACATATTTTAAAAAGAAATCCACAGTACATAGTTTTTACTTTTATCTATCTAACAGTGAAAGAATTACTGCAATAGGTCAAGTAGTTTTTGAGAAAATCTCATCCTTAAAAACTCTACTGTACACCTTTCTCTGTCTTCGACCGTACCTCTAAGTATTTATGATATGTAATCGAAGAACCTATAAAAATAGACCATGTTTCCACAGTTCGATGGTGATTTACGGTCCTTGATCAGCACCAAGGATAGCGACGTGACATCACCGCCGTCTGCCGGCCTCCCTCCCGGTAACAGCACTCCTTCATACATGCTAAGTGGACCGCCTACTACACTTAAATATAGGCCTCTACATTTCATAGAGTATCGTACGAGGTGTAGGAGAGTTAGATTTTCTCAAAAATTACTTGACCTTTTTTTCTCGTGTGGTTTAGTGACCAAATCTATTTGTCAATGTTATTCAGGCCGCCCGTAGGCCTTTGAACGACTGTTGTCATGCGAAAACAACCGGGACCAACTGCTTAACGTGCTTTCACGAAGGGGCTCAGATGAAAGTGTCACTAGCGGTCACCCATCCAGGTCCTGACCTCGCCGAACGTTGCTTAACTTGTACGATTGTTTTCAACGTGTGAGTACACTCGAAAAAAAAAGAAATAACTTGCCTGATTGTAAAAATTATTTTAAAAAATCATGATTTTTGAAAATTATTTACAATTACATAAAATGTACGTACAGAGCCTATACTACATCGGTTCTCTTTCCAAACAGACTCTTTATAATTTTCTTAACGCATCATTGCGGAAATAATTTCATTTGTAATGGATTAACGTAAAAACATGAAATCAATCAATGCATAATCCTAAAGCAAAGAAGGCACTGACAAAAACCTCCTTTTCATTTTTCTTTCTTAATATAGACAGGATGACCTTGTAAATAGGAATTGTATAATAACCGCTAACTCTAACATAATTAAATAACAATGTAATAACTACCCAATTGTCAATTTACATCGACCAATTTTATGTATTTTTTATTTTCTAAAAATAAAAGTGACATTTATGACTCTACATACACAAGTTCCGACACGAAAGGCGTAAAAGTATTTTGAATTGAGATGATAATTTATCACCCTGTATATTACATAAATCTACTAATATATTTCTCCTGCCTCTTTTTATTAGGCGAGACGTCTAGGCGCCACATTAATAATCAAAAAACAAAACAACAAAAAAACTTTAGTGACTTAGCGAAACATGTTCCATAGAAGTAGTAAGCTGTAGTCACAAGTAGATAAAACTTTTCATCGAGAATATACATACTTATAACAAGCCTGGTTCTCGTGAAAATGGCGGGAAACGACGGTTGCGAAATTATTTGATAATTTTCCATTTAATGTCTACACCCCTGTAGACATTTTGGCTATTTTGTGTTTAATATCACGTTAAATTAATCAGAAAATGTTCGCGAACGACAGTACGGTGAAGTTATTGGATTATTTATGCAAGATCTAAAGTTTCAAGCTTTTATCAAGAGTTCCCGCTACAAGCTCGGGAGTGAACGTGACTGTCGAGCTGCTTCGTCCAGAGTGATGACGCTACGGCGTCTCCTCTGGATGAAGACATGAAGACGCGGCTACCCAGGGTGAAGACGCTACTGCGACTCCCCTGGAGGAAGATAGGAGACTACTGAATATATTGAATTTTCTGTAACATGACATTGGCAAATGACGAACTGTCGAGTCCATTAATAAAATAAATATAACAAGCCTTACCATACATTATACAAAATGGTGCAGTTTCTGAAACTTAAGTTATAATATGTATACAGAGTGTCTTTGAATTCATTCAACAAATTGAAACTGGGGTTGTATTCATGATAAATATTAAATTGGTAAGGTTTTTGTATGGGTGTTGTTTTTAAAAAAAATTAACTAAGTACGTCACAAGTCACACAATGACTTTAGAAATGACCATTAGGTCAAATTCCTGTGAAAGAAATCGTTGCAAAACATTAAAAATACCTTAAAATGTAAAAAAAACTTCAAACCACAGTAACGATGCCCATCAAATTAATAATTTTTTTGACACTTCGTTAAAAATAATTAAATTAGAATCGTGGCTGTTATTTAAGTCGCGGGTTAACTAAGTCACATTCACGACTAACAGCGTAATTGCTCTGTATGTAAACGTTACTCAACTGCGCCTACAGAATCTCAAAAAGTGTTCGATATTTTAAAATTGGAAGTCGCGAGGCGTGGTGCGCGCGCGCAGCCACAGTCGCACGCAAGACGCCGCGAAGTGCGCTCCACTAGGAGCCGCCCCGCCCCGACTCAATCCACTTACGATTACGACTCATCGATCTATCGACCACTTATAAAATCAATTTTATTAATTTAAAAAAAAAATACACAATAAATTCGATTTTTTTTAAATGGAATCGAATTACAGTTAAACACGTGTTTATATATAGTTCGCGCGAACTCTACCGTGTCTACAGATCCACGTTTTTCACCCAGTGAATAAATTAGCTTTGAGAAATTTCACTTTTTAGCGGCTGAAGTCGCCTGTCTACGGACTGTCTGCTCTCGCGCAGCCATGGATCTCTAACTCGAGTGAGTATTTAGAATAAGTACTCGTGTATTTATAAGGATTTATTTTTAGAAACGGTCCGTCTTTACTTATTTATTTGGTCGTTAATGTTTTGGGTATCGAGTTAGATTGTAAGTATAGAGTTTTAAGAATGTAGAGTCAATGTGAAATGTTAAAATTTAATATTGTACTTTTTAATATTGTACGGTACAGATAACATGAGAGTTTTTAGGGTTGAGATTTTCTAAAATTTTTGGGCCTAATTTTCGAAATTTTTTATATTTACATAGTGAGTTTTGAGTACCTACAACTCAAAACTATCTACTATTTTTACAATTGGTCAAGTAGTTCTTGAGAACATCTCAACCTAATTAAGGCCTCCTGTATATACCTTTGCTCTGTTTTCGACGTAGGTACATTAAAAAAGTACGCTTCGCTTTGCGGTTTTTTTATTTGTAAAATCCGGACCTGAATTTTTTTTCTTATAAAATTATTAATTTTATAACATTTTTAATTAAACCACCTAATTGACATTACTGTAGGTTTTATATACTCTCGTAACCTTAAAACGCCATCTACTATTTGGTATCACCTGAACAAACTTTAACCACTTATTTATTCGGAATAATTATTCTTAATATTTTATAATTTGTACATAATTGAAGTTAGTGACATTTGGTATGTTCGACATCTTCGAATACCTATATCAAAAATTATTATTTTTTCCAGTTCCAGTAATTTTAACATTTGACCAATTATTGAAATAAATTAAACAACATTAAAATTACTATGTAAGCCATGAATATTAATTGGGATAATTTTATTGATGTTTATTAGGAGATTCGCTTTTTGTCAACTTAAGGTATATAAAGTACTTACTAAATTATTCATAATGGTAATAGTCTCGACGAGAAATAAAATTATACAACTAATTAAGTATTAATTAAGATAAACAAGAAAATTCGAATAGAGATTGTCGAATTATAAAAATAACTTATTGTAGGTTAACGTACCAGAGACCTAATTACGTGTGCGATCTTGATATCAAATATGTCGTCTTCGTATTTTTTTCGATACATTCTTAGGATATTTTCGATAAATAATTGTAATTTTATTATACCGTCACTCATTTATTTTTGTGATTTAATACTGGTTAACACTAATCAACGGTTGGTGAAATTGTGCCTTCGTATTGCTGCCTACTTTTATTCGAGTGAATTGAAATATAAAGTTTTTTTAGAATACACATACCTACTTATGTATGAGTTTATTTTTATTATATTTAAATACGATAGCGTTTGTTTATTTGTTACTTAAATGACTTTATTGATCGATACCACGATTTTGCAAATATGTAACTCGGTATCTAGCGCATTGACCTACCAACAAAGTTTATTATTATGTCAATGATCTAGCCTAGCGTAACGTATAGGTTTTTACTTATTTTACGACGGGAAAACATCGAGTTCCGACAGGAAACTTTAAACTACGTCTCGGGGTCAAAGCTAACGTAGAGATATCTAGATTTGTATGTTTTGATTCGGTAACTATTAAAATACGTAATGAGGTGTATTTGTAGATAAGTGATAAAGTTTTATTATATAACGCAGGTGGCACCACTGTGACCCTTGACATTAGGGGCGATGAGTCGACAACTCGTCGGACCATCAATGAATTCTTCGCATTTGCTAATTTTACACACATTAATTCATAGAAACTTGTCATTTATAGCCATTTTATACGTCGAACTAAAATTGATGAGAAATAACTGATAAAACGCACACACTGTGCGTTACTGTTTGTTACTAGCTCTGCCCGGATTTATAAAGTTTTGAGTACGACTTTGGAATGCGACATTTTGTAAGAGCGAACTCATGATAAGCTTGCGCTTTTAACTGTCTATTCTCGGCGATAGTGTAATCGAAGCGTCCAATTTGATCAAAAACGTCAAAAGCAACATCATAATATTAATGCTCCCACTGTTGGGGCTCAGAGTTTCCTTCCCTAATATCGAGAGAATTCGGGCTCGTATCCAACATACGGGTCTAGTGCGGATTGGTGGACACATGCCTTAATTTTTACCTTTACTTCACCATTGCAAATAATCAATGGAGTAAAAGAAATGATTAGGATGTTGCCTGTCCCTAGGGGGACAGAATCGGGGGGACCAACAGGAATAATCCTATTTTCAGATAGGTATTTATCTTAAAAATCCACAAAATTATGTCGAAAATCAAAAGGTATTCCATTCGCGTGATTAACACCAATAATGGGCCTGATTGGATAAAATCAGGTATCTTATTCAACACCCAAGACCGCCTGTGGATTAATAATCCCGATAGGCCCGTTTGATTCGGTCTCTATATTTTATTACAACCGATAATCCCAATTGTTTTATTATACCAACACTAACGGATATTTTCACGATCTCTGTGGCATTTTTATTATCTATGTTTTTAGGTTTCTATAAATAAATATCGTCTTATCTATATTTTAGAGGGCAAGGTCTGCACGTCTTCGTATTGGATTTAAATTTTATTTTTACTATCGGTTGCGATTTTTTGGAATTTACTATTACTTTTTTACCCTTTAAAATATTTTCCTGCTTTTCCCAACATATTTGTGCAGTGAGTGGGGTCCCCATTTGTTGTTGTTGATTGTTGTCCCCACAGGTGTAATAGAGTGGAGACAATAGGAATCGTACTTTTTTGGTTGACAGCATAGCATTTTCTAGTGATGTTCATAGTTGTGTTTGTTGTCTTAATTCTTTATTGTACACGAAACATATTTACATAAGTGAGAGAGAGAATGGATGTACATAGGTGTGCTTATCTCTTAGGAGAGTTTAGTGGGTAGATTCTATTCAACTATCTTATTATACTCGGCTAAAATGAATTTGAATTCACATTACAAATACGTTTTAGTACATTTGATAACTTAGTGTATAATCCGGTTAAATAATGACCCCTGAATATTAGAAAGTTGAAAAGTGCTACAATATTTCACTTTCAAGTTTTCGTTTCAACTTTGCCATCTAATTTTAAAAACGGTTATTCAAGAAAAATGCTCATTACTAAGCTCATAAAGCAATGAAGGTACGGCCCTGGCGAGGCCCATGACTTTATGACTAATCCACACTATTGCTGTTAGACACAAACCAAGATTAACCTAATTTCTCATAAACCGTGTTTTGTCACCACACTTCGTTAAAAAGGTTAAGTTAGAAAGGGACCGAAATCCTAACTTAAACCGTGGAATAACAAATTTTGCCTATATATTTTAACTTGGAGTTTAGTTATTAAAGTCAATCGAATGCAAAAAATATATCTTCAGAATCTTATACTTAAAAGAATTGCAATTTATGCTTAGCTTTAATAAAATCCGTATTGCAAAGAATACGTATAGTTTAATAGGTTAATTGTATAATTGCACTTGTAACATTCTCCGTAATTCGTTAGTTCCTAACACAGCCAGTATTCGATAGCAACAGTCAGCAATATTATCGCCTATAGTGATGATTTTTGCCATGAATGAAAGAAAGTCGCTCTATGGAGAGAGCCTTAAGTATATTTTGTATGTGGCTTTTGTTTTCACTTTCATTCTCTTACATCAGAAATAGATATAATTTATTGATGTCCAACGTCTATTGACAATCGTCCCTAAGACGAAATATGTAGAAATCTTTCTTTCTCAGAATCCGAGTCATGGCAGCTCTGTTGAAAAAAAAGGTCCCTTGTTAGAAATCACAGTCGTGCCGAAATTTTTTCTCAATTTAATAATATTTCTACTGAAAATTCAAATAAATGAGTGGCAGTGACTCTAAAAAATTTCATGTAAGAGCGGAGAATGCGATGTAAGTAATTATGACTTCCTCCATCGCCCGTTTCTTGCTCCATGATTTTTGCATACAAAGTTTTGACGTCACAACGGCCCTCAATAATAGTTGGCATGACATTGGAACTCGAGGAATTTAAATTTAAAATCTGCAAATTCGGGGTATTTTAGCATAGACACGTGAAGGAAATCGTAGACGCGGCGGTTGGTCTTGCTTGTCTATGGCCTAAAACCGGCGGGGGTAACGACCGCGTGCTTCAGATGTGCTAATTTCCACCATTGTCAATGGTTAGCAGGTATTCTACACCATTAGCTATGGGAGAGGCCATCTATATTGTTCTTTTTATTGTAGACTCTACATTTTCACTTTAGCTTTGTTTTAGGATTTTGTAGTTCTGTTTTAGCATCTATTTATAAATACTTATGAAGCTTTCTCTTAACATAATATTTCTATGGTTAGCTAGGCAACTTATTTTGAATAGGTGACCAAGAAATGGTAATTCAAGATATTGAATTAATAAATAAAAATAAATAATGAAATCAAATCAACAATAATAATAATCTATAAATAAAATAACTTAAGTTTATTTAGGTGACATTTAAAAAAAATATGTTCAAAAAACCGAGGATAACTGATTGGTACAGTCGAAGACAGAGATGAGTATACAGGGGGTTCTCAATAAGGTAGAGATTTTCTCAAAAACTACTGGACCGAATTTAATAATTCTTTTACAGTTACATAGTTTTAACTTTTATCTAGTTAACAGTGAGTGTCAAGTAGTTTTTGAGAAAATCTCAACCTTAAAAACTCTCCTGTACACCTTTCTCTGTGTTCCACCGTACATGGCTTCCCTAGCTGGGAATCGAACCTGGGACCTCCGTATCGCAAGTCCATTAACCCAGCCACTATTATTATATATCTTAGGCAATTTATCTGACTCGATTATGTATAGGTAAGTACCTACATTTAAAAAGAAAAATTCGATGAGTCGAATATAGGTAAGTAGGTTACAATGATTAATTTGACTAAAAATATAGAGAAAATAACATTACTTGAGTGAGAGATGAGTCACGCTGCTCTACAAATATTAACACTCGATTGACCCATTCAATTGGAGATTTTGTGCCAATTTACTAGATTGCTATTTTGACAGTCACAATTTGACGCACGTACAAGTGTCTAGCCAAACCATCGCGCCCATGAAGCAAGGAACGCCTAGAGTAAGCCATATTTTACACCGGCATGACTTTTAGCGTCTCTGCCACTCATTTTTAATGAGGGAATTACCCGTGTTAAACATTTGAAATTGATGTCTCGAAATAACATTGCCACATTTCAATGGAGCTTTGCCCCACCTACAAAACTACGTGCCCATTTAAGCTGTACCTATCATTTTGTTGGGGACTTATTACAGGTTTCATATTGCATAATCATAATCAGTATCATTTTCTACTACTTTCGCAACTCCTATAGAAGAATAACAAAAACAATGAATAATTCCCTTCGATTTCTCACTATTTTCTGAATTCTTAAGTAGGCTGTTTTTTTCGACTTGTACATCTAGGTACAAGACTTTGTTTTAAACCAATAATTTTAATAAAAAACAGAGATATTTTTACATCTACTCGTTATCTTGTACATCTTGCGGTTGATGGTGGTTCAGAATCTGGCATTGTCATTTAGACAGCATTGCAGCCATCATGGTCACGAGTAGACTGAAGTCGGCAAGTGTTAAACGTCAGAAGGGTGACACAAAACGATCAGTCCTCTTTCGTTGTCGCTGACGACGTTGAGAAAAGTTTTTTTTACATTGTTTGAATTCAAAGTCAAATCTCTTTAATCTTCAATAGAAGTCGAACAAATAAAAACAGATGTCTGTTTCTAACGGATGAGAGTGAAAGTGACTACAATGGTGGAAGCCAGTCCCCATTATAAAATATCCTTTAGTCTCTCTCTAATAGAGCAATTCCTTCCTTCATGATCACGCCATTAATTCCATTCCGGCCTCGGAACCACCTCATAGGCTGTTTGTATCAATTAAATTGTCGTTGTTTAATTTTCGCGGCTCGTGAGAACTGTGAGGCCCAGAACTAGGGGCCATCATCATCATCAGTCTATTTTTAGTCGCTAGGGCACAGTCCTTCCCTCATAATGAGGGAAGGCCATGATCCACCACGCAAGCCTAGTGCGGATTGGTGAATTTCACAAGCCATAGAATGAAATTCGGTCTTATGAACTTCGGCCTTATGATGCGTAACCGTGGAAAGGATAAATATATTATATGACCTATGTACAAACTCGCAATCTTGCAATAAAGATATTTTGATTTTTGATAGAGGTATGACCTTCGCAAGGTGGCGGGCAGAGACTGGATGCAAAGGGCCGAGAATCGGGTTGAGTGTCGTGCTTTGAGAGCCTACGTCCAGCAGTGGAGTGATACGGGCTGATGATGTATAAAGCCAATGATACACTAGGGGACAAATGTCCTACGACATGTATCGGCGACATGTCAAGCGAAGCCGGCCGATTTCGCCTGACATATCTGGCGACATCGCGCGACTTATGTCCGTAGCGACGTCAGGCGAAGTCGTGCGACTTCGCGAAACTTCGCTTGATATATCTGGCGACATCGCGCGACTTATGTCCGTAGCGACGTCAGGCGAAGTGTCGTGTCGCGCGATGTTGCCAGACATGTCGCGCGAAGTCCGGCAACGTCGCGCTACTTCACCCGACGTCCCTGGCGACCCGTGTCGCGCGATGTTGCCAGACATGTCGCGCGAAGTCCGACAACTTCGCGCTACTTCACCCGACGTCCCTGGCGACACGTGTCGCAGGACATTTGTCCCCTAATGTATCCTTGGCTTTAAGGTCCTAAGATTTAATTAATTTCAATTTCGTCATCAAAGCGAGTCATCGAGGCGACTCAAGCATTAGGCAGACAGATAAAATCATATTTCAGCGACACGTGATTAGTTGACTCGACATGTCAGCGTGTCACGAATCTGTTAATAGGGCATCATGTTGCTGAATATCGTGACACGATCTGATTCGACTTTTCTAATGGATATGTCGCAGTCAACTGGTTAAAATAGACGTTTGATTGAACAGCTAGCACTTTAATTTAACGACGCCAATCAACCAAACATCTAAGTGTCAATTAGCGGAGTTGTTGAACACAATGTTCAACGCTACAGCTAGACGACACTCAGCTAACTGATTGAATGTCTATTTATTGCGCGAAAAAATAGCCCATGGTTACTCGCTTACTCTACGGCGGCCTAAAGCCGAGCTACAAAACTATACTCACCTCTCGCTGCTCGCCCACTCGTTTTATAGTTGATAGCTTTACTCGTTATAGTCCGATAAAGATAAGTTGATTTTGCATGGTTTTTAAATTTAATTCATATCTCAAGTTTTATTTTTTTAATATATGTAACAATTTGTGTCTAATTTCCCACCAAAATTTTGGTACGGAATTATTTAAAAAAATGATTTTGGTTGATTTATTCTCTAATAGCTGACGTAAAAATAGTAACTGAAATATTTTATATATCAGTTACTATTATTAAAATTTATTATTACTCGCTTATCGCCGGGCGGTCGGACAACTGCCTTAGCGTACGCAAACCGGAATTACATTACATTATTATGGTGGCACTTCACTTGGCTATTCGTCATAATTGCCATGTGTGGTGTGGTTGGTATTCTTACCAAAATATTCGTCTTATTTGTGTGTACATCAAGTATTTGACAATTACGACAAACATCCAATAGCGAATACGAATAACCAAGTGAAGTGCCACCATTACATTGACATTTAGACGTATGGTTGAATGGCGATTGTCGTTGTTCATTGAAAGGGCTAGCCGTTTAATCCCACGTCTATTTTCATCACTTGGCTCGACATAGATACTCATCTATAAAACATACGAAGTTATGGGTACAGCTAGTACTAAATTATACATAGTTACGCTATAAGCAAGACTGTTACTAATTTCTAAGAAACCCAAATGTGCGGCAATATCGATTCAAACTATGTTTCGTGCCACTGAATTCATAAAGCATTATACTCTTAAGTGTCTTACAATGCAGTAACAATGGGTTCTGCGAAATGCCAATGTCCTATGCCACTACCACGATTAGCTGTTGTAAATTCTATCGTTAGCGAGTACGTCCCGTAACTACGGGATTTGTGAATAGTTCGATTACTATTTATAGTCTGTCAACGTCGTGCTTGCCGCGTCCGCGGTGTACAGGGGTTATCGAGACGAGTGGCGGGAGGGCAAGCGAGCGCGACGCATACGGCTGTGTTACCTCTCCGCCAACCCCTGGACCCCGTAGGTGCGGCAAGCACGACGTTGACAGACTATAGCCTTTTGGGAAACAAAATTCGCACGAATAACAAGCCTCATAGGTAAGCAGTATACAGTGCATTGTCAATCGGAAAGCACGTTAAGCAGTCGGTCCCGAATGCTATTGCTTGACAGCAGTCGTTACGCCTACGGGCGGCCTGAATAACCCTGATAGGTTTCGTCACTAAACCACACAAAGAAAAAGACCTGCAAAAATACTTCGATGAACAAATTGATTTTCTGGAAATTGTACAAACATAAATGTTTTATGCCGAGTCTGGCGTTTGAAACCAAACGCCAAACGCATTTCAACTGAGCGTGTTGAAATACTCGCAACCAGTCGACCGGCGGGTGTGGCGGGACCTAGGGTCACTACGGATTACACAGTGTAAATTAATAATTTACACAGCAATAAATCCACACAGCTAATACAGCGAGGAAATGCTGCCAGCGTCCTGGGCACCATGCCACAGAACGGGGACCTCGACGACGTGTTCGTTCTTTAGTTTATAGTTTTATTTCATAGGTAATTTTTTTTTTTAGATATTAAGTTAGTTTTATTTTGTAGTAGTTAGTTTTTTTGCAATAAATCTTTATTTACCTCCACAGCTATTTGAACATTTGAAATTATCAAAACATTATTTGGACGTTAACAATGCACCCTTATTTGGACGTTTTTTAAATTGTTTTAATAAGACCTTTGTGGTACCTATCTAGTTGTTTATAGGAGATCAATGGATGTGATACTAATTTCGTCTTAAAACTGGAGTCGCATTTTCGATCGCTTGCAAATATGTAACTTGCGAATTATTCAAATCTACCGCTGAATGGGAAAGAGAAAACTTTTACCTTTTATCTTCTTTTTTTCTTTTTTTTTCCTTTTACTTTTTTTTCATAGAGTCTTTTTAGACAACCCTAAGCGTACAGTCCGCAATAAAACGGGATTACGTCAATGAAATGGGATAAATGGACGCCGCAATAAAAGTAGCCCTCGCCGTGACCTGCGCCCGCGCACGGCCGCGCTGAAGGCCGCGCCAGACTGAGGTGCACAGACGACGGCACATCAATGAGGGGTTTTCAAAGTGACAATTCTAAGGAAAAAAAGGCTTTTTACGTTGATAATAGATGGCGTTGCACCGAAGTGCTATATCATCGTAAAAAAACACAGCATCAATAATATATTTTATTGGCTTGTTTGTGTAAACAATACAGTACAAATTAAATGCGTCTTCTTTACTTTTCTCTGTATTAGGCTTGTACCATTATTGTACTGGCCAATGGCGCAGTCGAATACAGAGATAAGTATACAGGGGGCCTCAATAAGGTTGAGATTTTCTTAACGAATTTGATAATTCTTTTACAGATACATAGTTTTAACTTTTATCTATCAGTGAAAGAATTTTTGCAATAGGTCAAGTATTTTTTGAGAAAATCTCAACCTAAAAACTCTCATGTACACCTTTCTCTGTGTTCCACCGTACTAACTGGTCAACTCCGCAAACTTTAAGGAAACTCTGAAACTGATTGAAATATCTAGCTATTTATTTCATTTATCAACTACTTCTCGTGTGGTTTAGTGACCAAACCTGTCAGAGTTAGTGACGAGAAGCCTATTGAATGGTAATGATAAGCGGTTGTTGAACGCGTGAACTTGGCTCGCTGGCCTTCGCGGCTGCGCGGGCGCCGGTCGCATTGTGCCGCAACAATCGAACATTAGTATGCGAGTAGCAGACGTATCCATCGTCTGTATCAAATCCAGTATTTGGATCCCACATTTGAATATTTGCACGCTTATATTTAAGCAAATAATGGTAGTCTGACGTGCGTTTTTTAAACTAACCTCAGGGCCTTCCATGGGCCAACTAGCGCCGCCAATCTTGAAAAAATAATATCCTCCAATTTAATCAATTTTATTAAAAAGCTATTTACAAAATGTTTATTAGGAGGAATACTATTTTTCAATATACAATACATGGCATAATTGTGACAAGCTAAGTTGTAGTTCACAAATGTGCCAAAAACGGCCGATTTTCGCAATTATGCGAACTACAACTTACCGAAATTGAATCACGTTATAAATAAGCATTTAAGAAAATAGTATTTATCGTAATAAACAATTTGTAAATAGCTTTTTTAATAAAATTGATTATATTGGAAGATATTATTTTTATAAGATTGGCGGCGCTAGGCTCATGGAAGGCTCTTAATCTTTGAGATCTAAAAACGATGCCTCCTTTTCATACATCAAAGTTACAAAAAGGCTGAACCAGACCCCGACAGCTAAGTAGGCCTAAAATTGTATACAAAATCTAAAATTTTACAATCAAAAGCACATCAAATGTAACACTTTAAACCGTTTGTATTCTCTAAGCGACGTATGAGTTGAAATCGTATTATGAGTGTTACCGTAATCTGCTATCGAGTCTCTTCATAAACTGACACAATTTTGGGTCAACTTAGTTGCAAGCTCGGGAGTGAACGTGACTGTCGAGTTGCTTCGTCCAGAGTGATGACGCTACTGCGACTCCTCTGGAGGAAGATAGAAGACTATATATGGAATATTCTGTAACATATTAATTAGATAAAACGGGAATTACCGTGTTAAACATTTATTATTGATGTCTCGATATTTCGACAGCATTGCAGCCATCATGGTCACGAGTAGACTGAAGTCGAAGTTTAAAAAGTGATATTCTGTAACATGACATTGGCAAATGACGAACTGTCGAGTCCATTAATAAAATAAATAACATATGTATTGTTAGTTCAATGACGTATTGTGAATAATCCAACTGTGTACGAACCCTGAATAATGCTGATTGATAGTCGTAAAAATTCAGTTGAACTACAGGCATTGAATTGGACGGTCGTAAAAAATAGTACAGAATTGGCAATCAACGGGATTGTGGAATTTTCTGCGCTGATATACTCTTCAAGAAATATATGTATTTGTCTACACCAAGCTCAAAATGTAGAGTATTACAGTTTTCTTCTAGGTTAGATATACTTTTTTTTTGTTAACCTATAAATTGTCCCACTGCTGGGCAAAGGTCTCCCCCCCTCCTCTTCTATCCATCCCTGTCCTGAGCCTCTTCCAGCCACCCAGCCCTGTATCTAACGGCATCGTCTCTCCACCTACGCCGAGGTCTGCCCGACGCCGGCGCCCGTCCGATGGCACCCATTCTGTGACAGTCCGGGCCCATCGGTCCGGCTGCATGCGGCACACGTGGCCCGCACAGTTAATGTAGCTGCTTTGCGGGCCACGTCTGCTACGCCAGTTATCGATCGCAGGGTTGTGTTTCGGACACTTATATATAAAAAAACGGATGACCATCAATATCTCGAATAACTAATTTCAGATGTATTTTCAGTATGATTACTCTACTAAATGATGTTGTTTGATTGTTTTATAAATCAACCTCCCCATTCCAAAGACAAGGAAGTTAGCACGACTCTACATCACTGCGCGTGAGTCGATTGAATGTAGAGATATGCCCTGCATACCCAGTTTGGTCTACAGAAGGAATACCAGTCAGATAAGCCTGAATAATACGAGGAAGAACCTAGAGCTACTTGTAGAGTCTAATCTAGGAATGTTTTGTGACAAGGAAGAGTTTTGTGTGTATTTTTTCTATAGTCGCGTGAATATCAGCTAGGTATATGTTTTATTTTATAAGTCGTTTTATATATAAATCAATTTAGGGACATCTGGTAGGATTTTAAAATTATCGCTTTATTATTATTTTTAAATTAAACACAAAATATTATAAAATTTTAAAATTTTTGGGGAAACTAGTGGTTTTACAAAGGCTTAAATTTTTAAGAGATACGAGTACAATTTTCTAAAATCTATACATATAATAAGACTGTAAAAAAGTTGTGTCTGTACATTGGATATTTGAAAAGAATAATTGTAATGTGTTTCAGGATCGATACTGACGCCAAAAAACTAATTTTTAGAATGTTTGTCTGTGACTTTATGCAAGTATCACGCCATAAGTACTGAAGGGATTTTGACGGGAGTTTCACTAGGAGATAGCTGAAATATCCGGACAGCTCATAGGCTATAAGCCATGGCGGTATGTGATGTGGAAACAAGGATCCAGAGAGGAAGATCTGCCTCCTGATCTCCTCCATCCTCCTCCTCTACGCAAACGAAGTTGCGGGGTACAGCTAGTAAATAATATTTGTATCAAAATAATGCCAGTATGTTACATCACGAACTGTGCTGGACTGTTGGGCCCAACGAATGGCGACGATTCTAATTCCATAATTGACTTGCATTAACCTCTTCAAATATATCACATTTGCCATTCTAATCTACCAGGCGTGGGAATTATGAGTAATGGACGTTCCATGTGATTAATTGATGTGAATTCATCACTATGACCGTGTAATTAGTTTCATTTCTCAATAATCACTGATAAATGCGTTATTAATTTTTAGGTAAGTAACATTACAAATTAATTATTTTGACTCTATCAATAAATAATACAGCTAGGGTGTTACGAAAAGGCCAGGGATATTGTATTGGTAACTTAGATTGATTCTACGACTTCTGGATTAAACAATAAAGTCAAAATAAATCCTAAAAGAAGAAGAACGAAGATAGATCCTATAAGGGTTCATATTTTCCGCTTGAGGCACGGAACCCCAAAAAGAAGGATAAATCATTGGTAAATGCATGGGCGTACCCAGGTAGGGGCAGGGGGGCAGCTCCCCCCCCCCCCCCCCCCCCCCGAAGAAAACGAATTTTTTGCCATTTGTTTACAATACAATATTTTTACAACTAAAAATTACGCGGCGCGTTCGTTCTTTCTATAAGCACCTAGCTTATAAAAAATCTGATTTGCCCCCTCCCTGGCCCAGAACCTGGGTACGCCCATGGGTATATAGCTGATCGGGGATGGAACCTGGGATCTCCATAACGTAAATCTAGTGACTCCAGCCATACACTACCTATTAACTGATCTAGACGCTACCGAGTTTTACTCGTAGGTACACCCCGTACCTACGTCTTTCTATGCCGACGTTACTTAGGTAGGTACATAGTTTGGTTCGTATGTGATACATTTTCACGATAGCGTGTCCTCGATTCGTTGGCCATAACTCACTGTGCCATATGCGATGTGGTTCGCAACTATGTCGGATTTGGGTCGGACGTGATCGCATCCGAATCTGAGGCTAGACCGAATTTAAATCTATTGGCGCCGACTGACACGGATTTCTTGTTGGAAAATATTGCGGCTTGCTCGTGACATATCTATATTAAGTAACATATGGTTATTGTAATTTAGTTACAATGACAATGCCAGATTCTGCCCCACCATCAACCGCAAGTTGTACAAGATAACGAATGTAAAAGTATCTCCGTTTTTTATTAAAACTATTGGTTTAAATTAAAGTCATGTACAAGTTGCGAGTCGAAAAAAACAGCTTAATTATGAATTCAGAAAATAGTAAGAAATCGAAGCGAATTATTCATTGTTTTTGTTATTCTTCTATAGGAGTTGCGAGAGTAGTAGAAAATGATACTGATTATGATTATGCAATATGAAACCTGTAATAAGTCCCCAACAAAATGATAGGTACAGCTTAAATGGTCACGTAGTTTTGTAGGTGGGGCAAAGCTCCATTGAAATGTGTCAATGTCTTTTCAATCCTATTAATCTCTGATAATATTACTACTAATATTAATAATGTTGATATTTTGGAAGCTAATCCATATTAATACCGTAACTAGCTACCAAATAGGATTTAAATGGGTATGTTACATTGGTTTGGCCACTTAGAGCGGATGAGTGAAGGAAGGGTAACGAAAGAAATACACAGAGCGAATGTTGACGGAAGAGTCGGCAGAGGCAGACCGAGGAGAACGTACGTCGACCAAATTGGCGAGGTCTTGAAAAAGGGCCAAGTACGGTCTACTACAAACCGACGAGCATGCATGAAGAGATTGATGAATGTGGAGGAGGCAAGGGTGGTGTGGATCGCAGCAGATGGAAGTCCATCATCTCTGCCTACGCCTACAGGAATCAGGCGTGAGTTTATAAATAAATATAATAAATAACGGTGAAGGAAAACATCGTGATGAAACCTGCATGTCGTAGAAGAAGAAAAAAATCTAAGGCATGTGAAATCCGCCAACCCGCACTGGGCCCGCGTGGTGGATCATGGCCCGAGCTCCCTCGATGTAAGGGAAGGTCTGTGCCCGAGCAGTGGGGCAATATAAATAGACTGATGATGATGATGATAATAAATAAATAAATAATTAGCTACCAAAATGTCTGCAAGTTATCCCCGTGCAAGCAGTCCGTCTGTCCGCCCCGCTGGCCTAGATCTGGCCTATAAAAGCGTTCATGTCTGCTTTCCCTGAACTTGCTCGCGTGAACCATACGAAACTAATACGCCACGGAAATAGACGGTCGATGCCGCCACGGAGCTAATAAAAAAACCTTGCCTGATTTATTTTGATGAAATCTGCAACGAAGACGAAAAAGACTTTGCCACATTTCAATGGAGCTTTGCCGCACCTACAAAACTACGTGACCATTTAAGCTGTACCTATCATTTTGTTGGGGACTTATTACAGGTTTCATATTGCATAATCATAATTATAGTATCATTTTCTACTATTCTCGCAACTTCTATAGAAGAATAACAAAAACAATAAATAAATCGCTTCGATTTCTTACCATTTTCTGAATTCTTAATTAAACTGTTTTTTTCGACTCGCAACTTGTACAAAACTTTATTTTAAATTTTAATAAAAAACGGAGATATTTTTACATTTATTCGTTATCTTGTACAACTTGCGGTTGATGGTGGGGCAGAATTGACTTGATTGATTGATAGACAGCCTGTCTTTTTCGACTCGCTAGATGTACAAGACTTTGTTTTAATGCAATAATTTTAATAAAAAACGGAGATATTTTGACATTTATTCGTTATCTTGTACAACTTGCGGTTGATGGTGGGGCAGAATCTGGCATTGTCATTTATGTCCACGGTTATATCATTGCTATTTATGTCGAAAGCACGTTAAGTATAAAACTTTGAACTTTAAACCGTTAGCATTAGCTGCAAACGGATTAAAATCAAATATTCCGACGTCCTGTCGACTATACCTCTAGTTGAACCTACGATTTTCATCATGCGATTGCAATCTTACAAGAACAAGAACCCTTAACGATGTATTCTCTCGTCTTAAGGGCCCTTAATTGAGCGGATCGTGACTGGACAAGTGCGCGCGCGCATCCAATCATTTCTTACTACATTCGTGACTTACCGCGTGATTTTTATTGCTCATGCGAGCTCGTAAACGGTTTACTGCTGGGCTACTACTCGCATATAATCCCTTTCTACTAACAAGTGTAACACTTTGGACCGTTCTTATTATCTGAGTCGTAAGAGTTAAAATCGTACTGCAAGTGTTACCATTGATCTGCTGTTGTCTGTACAAAGAGGAAAGTCATACAGGGGCCTCAATAAGGTTGAGTTTTTCTCAAAAACTACATAACATTGTAAATATGAATTTCACCAAATTATTATATATAAACGGATATCACTCACTTATATTGTTGAAGTCGGCAATTAGACCGACAGTTTCGACCGATTATATATAATATATAGTGAGTGATACCCGTTTTTATATAATAATTTGTAGTAATCGCTCACTATAGTTTTAATTCTAAAATGAATTTCATCATCATCAGTCTATTTTTGTCTGCTCACAGACCACTTACCCCATAGACCTGTAACAGGAGGGCGCCCGTGTCTGCCCGCACATGAGCACAAAATTGCTTCGCGACACTTGTAACCTAGAGATATTATCGACATGGACGCATCTCTTTAATACGGCAACCCTGTCCCCCGCTTCGTCTATGCGCTCATCATTGACAAAAAATTTCGCTTGCAAATTTTTACCGATTTCATGGCTATTGGGTAAGTGCAGTTGTGTAAGCTTCCCTTACATTGAGGGAGCTCGGGCCATGATCCACCACGCGCGCCTAATGCGGATTGATGGATAGTAACTCTAATGTACACTAATTTCATTGTATAATTAATTATTTTAAGAATTATTGTAATCAGCAATTATTTTATAATACTAAAAACTTAATCGAATAAGCCCCCTCTGATCGTTCCCGATGCAAAGGTGCCCATAATACCAGCGGCGTTACCGCGCTGTATGGCTATGGACAGCCTTTGCATCAGGAACGATTCAGATTCAGAGAATTATTGTAATTAATTATTGTATCCACTGACTCGGTGCTTTGGTGATATCTGTAAACCAGTCAGTGATGTATGATTAAATAAATAAATAAATTAATTACACAAGCCTTAGATTACCACTATAGATGCGATTAGATAGACCACTGATATTCTCATGCAAATCGTATCGTAGAGCTCGGTTCGATAGTGTTTTATAGTACTATCGCTCGGTGGCGATTGTCTGTGCTGTGTTTACACGCAAGTGTTAAGTGGGTGTCGCAACTCGCAACTTGACACTTTCACTATCCTTCATTACGTCTAAACGGTTAGATGGAATTCGTTATAAGCACGAGGGGAAAAAAGACATTGCCACATTTCATTGGAGCTTTGCCCAACCTACAAAACTACGTGACCATTTAAGCTGTACCTATCATTTTGTTGGGGACTTATTACAGGTTTCATATTGCATAATCATAATCAGTATCATTTTCTACTACTCTCGCAACTCCTATACATAGAAGAATAACAAAAACAATGAATAATTCGCTTCGATTTCTTACTATTTTCTGAATTCTTAATTAAGCTGTTTTTTTCGACTCGCAACTTGTACATAACTTTAATTTAAACCAATAATTTTAATAAAAAACGGAGATACTTTTATATTTATTCATTATCTTGTACAACTTGCGGTTGATGGTGGGGCAGAATCTGGCATTGTCATTTCGCTGCGCTCTTTGGAGAGAGCCTATTTACATATGAGGTATCATACACCTATGTCCACAGCAAGTATAATATACTTATGTTATTATTATTTTTAAAGTTTACGTACTGTGATTATTGCACCTTGCTAAGTACTAAGTACTTACTAATCTAGACATTGGTGCTGTTAATCAGAAACATAGTTAAACCTCACTTTCCTGTTCCTCAAATCGTGTTGCTATCCCTTTCACACTTAGTTAATAAGGCTTAAGATAGAAAGGGACTTGGTGGCTAAACGGTTTCGTAACTTTAAATCACGTTTATGAATAACAGCCTTAACATTGCACAACAAGCTACCTAATTCATACGCTGAATTCTCTAACCAAAGTTTGTCTGGAAGAGATCTCTTTCAGCTATAACACCACCAAATGTGATAGTAATAATTATGTTATACTATCTACTTTTTTATAATACCCTACATTTAGAACATTTATTCACAAAATTTAAAATAATTAAAATTAAAATAGGGTAAATAGAACATTACAAAAGGTACACGTCGTCGTGCAGCTCCCCTCCCCAGGGCATCGTGCCGAGGACGCTGGCTGCATTACCTCTCTGTATGGCCAGGCTAAGCCTTTGCGAGAGGTAAGCGCCAGCCCTCAGGTCGCCGGAGGCGTGGATCATACTTATACTTATTTCTTTATTTGAACTTGTGAAAAAATTAACTTGGTATTTGCTACAGAAAGCGTAATCGCTCATACTTCCACCGTATAAGCTTAAAGTATGAGCGGCATCTAGACATGTCACAGTATTCTCCAACTATATTATAACGTTGCAAAAACCCAAAACGCGTTACGACTGCTGATAAAAGTCACCAACATTGCATTATTACTGTAAGGGCAAAGTTTATCCGAAAATGATACCTAATCTCATTGGAAATATGCGTTGTTATGTTTTGTACAAGTTTACAGCTTTAAAATAAGCTAATTAGTTGTCAAAGAGATAAAATTGCATTAAAAGTAAAGAGTTATATTCACTAGCTTGTTGAATACTAAATATTTGACGAAGCTTGGGAGTACTTGGCCTTCGGAGAGTACTCGGCCTTCAAGATAGTTCTCGGCCTTCGGGAAAGTGCATGACTTTTGGGTTACTGCTTAAGCTTATTAATTGTCGAAGATATAAATTTGAATTAAAACTAAAGAGTACTATTCAGTAGCATGTTGAATACTAAATATTTGACGAAGCTTGACAGTACTGGACCTTCAAGAGAGTTCTTGGCCTTCAAAAGAATTCTCGGCCTTCCAGAAAGGGATCAACTTTTAGTGGTAATAATTTATGTGATAAGGTACTTGTAGTCGAAATTCATTATTATATGACGCTTGAAATAATATTGGTTTAATGTGGAATTGAGTATTCCAGTTTAATTAAACGAATTTGCCTTCAGAGAACTTGCACGAACTTATCATAAAAAACCTGCCAAGTTAAAAAGTTAATAAGGTGATCATAGTGCAAGAACTTTTTACGAGTCTCGGTGTCCTGTGTGTGTCATTTGTCAGATTAGCCGTTTAGTATCTGTTATTTTTGGGTGTACTATGCGCGACTGTTCAGAATCGCGATCGCTGTCTGCGCCCCGCTCTCGGGATTTGCGGGCGAGAGAGGGAACTGTGAGGCGCGCGGGTGAAATCTGATTTGCTAGCTTTGTGCCCGCTCTTAATGCAGAAATTTAGCAAAAAAGTACCTAAATACCATTTCACTGGGTTTCGTTTATTTATTTGTTATCCTTATTTTAGATAGCTGTGACCCAAAACATGTTGAGAAGTGACCTGTCGAGAATGTTATTGGTTTTCGCTATCATTATTGTTATAAATTACAACGATACCTTTATGTATTTATTAGTATAAAAAAACGTTTTGCCCTCTTATCCTCTTGCAAAGTATTTAATAGTTGATATCGAAATTAATGCACTTTAATTTGATGTTGTTTTATTCATATGTAGGTATTTATAGGTAACTCAATAAGTTTATACGACACAATGTAGTATCTTCTTCTTGGGGGTTGCCTCTCCAACTAGTGAAAGTTGGCAATCAGCTCATCATATTTGTGCCTATCTCTCGCGAGACGGAACAGGTCTGCTGCGCTCGCGATTCCAGTCCATTCCCGGATGTTACGCAGCCACGACTTCTTCCTGCGACCGATTCTTCTTTTTCCGATTATTTTCTTTCTTCTCTTAATATAGTATGAAAAAATATATTATGTATTTACCTACCTACGATGTAACAATAGCATAGAATGGCGAGGTCCCTGGTTCGAATTCCGGTCGTCAGGATTTTTATATCTCCAGTAATATTTTTTACATCGTTCATTTTTTAAATAACAATATCAATTTGTGTTAGTTAAGATTAATTTTAGGTTAGTAAAAAAACATTACAGAACGGTAGACTAACTTTTTTATTCATCTGCTCACGTAGGTACTGAAAGTCTATGCGTAATTATTTATTTTATTAATGGACTCGACAGTTCGTCAGTCGCCAATGTCATGTTACAGAATATTTAAAATATCATATCGTCTTCTCTTCATCCTTCGCCGTAGCGTCATCAGTCTGGACGATTCACTCCCGAGCTCGTAGTGGGACTCTTGAGTATATCGCCAAACTTCAGATGCTGCATGAATCAATCCTCCAATAATTTCACCATACCTACTGTCATTCGCGAACATTTTCTGATTAATTTAACGTGATATTAAACACAAAACCCACTGTAGACATTAAATTGAAAATTGTCAAATAATTTAGCAACCGTCGTTTCCCGCCATTTTCAAAAGCCCCTATAATTACGACCACGATTAAAACCTAAAACAGGGTAAGCGGAACATTAGCAGTACACCTTTTACGTAACCTAACCACCAGTGGTCGGTAGCAGCGTGTTTACCTTATCAATACGAGTCTATTGACTTTTACTTTATCTTTGCACGCTAACTTTCACACGAGTGCTAGCTTAAAGCCACCTGCACTAACATTATAACCCGTGTTAAGTACATAACCCCTAGATAAGTTACAGAAATAATCAAAGGAACGCCAAGCATACACGCAAAGAATTTTTTTTTTTTGTAAAATTCTTCCCAGAGGGAAAGGCAAAGCCAACTAGGCATACGGCCTGGTCTGATGTTAATAGAACGTCTGAATTCTTATAAATACATACATATATACGAAGATTACTTTTTTAACCCAGGTAAAACATGTAACCATGTACCACCACACCCGGGGGAGCGTGTTGATTATGTCGGGCTCGCCGCCCTGAAGGGGCGGAGTACCGACTAAACCTCCTGGGGTGTTCCACCTCGTGCCATTCATGCCGAGCCACGGGAACTGCGATACGAAGATACCTAACCTAAACCTACGCACAACAACAGTTTGTCCAATCGTGAATCGGTATTCATCAGTCGCTAAATAGACACCCTAAGATTGCTATTATTGTTTATTATTAGTAGTTAGTGCGGTAGCCTTCATAGAAAAACTGAAAATCGAAGCACACCCAGCCTTAACGCTGTTCAGCATTTCAGGATTTGATGTAAATGTTCAGGTAGGCAAAGGTATTGAGCCATGTCAGCCATGATCATATAATATCGACCCCCAAAATTCCCCACCTTGAAATTTTTTCCCCGAAACTTTTCCCCAGCAATTCCAGAAAGCCTTTACAGAAAAACGGAAAATCGAAGCACAGCCTTAACGCTGTTAAGCATTACAGAATTTGTAGGAAATAGGACTAAGTAGCTGGTTCTCTTGAAAATGGCGGGAAACGACGGTTGCAAAATTATTTGATAATTATTGTTTTATTGTCTACAGTGGTTATTTTGAGCTTAATATCACGTTAAATTAATCAGAAAATGTTCGCGAGTGACAATATGGTGAATTTGTTAAATAATTTGAGCAAGATCTGGGGTTTCAAGCTTTTAACAAGAGTTCCCGCTACAAGCTCGGGAGTGAACGTGACTGTCGAGCTGCTTCGTCCAGAGTGATGACGCTACGGCGTCTCCTCAGGATGAAAACAAGAAGACGCGGCTACCCAGGGTGAAGACGCTACTGCGACTCCCCTAGAGGAAGATAGAAGACTATTGAATATATTGAATTTTCTGTAACATGACATTGGCAAATGACGAACTGTCGAGTCCATTAATAAAATAAATAAAATAGGACTAACTATTTTCCGTCTACTATTCGCCCTGGTCTCGGACAGTCCGTATAATCCGACAAGTAACGATGAGTAATGAGAGGCAAGCAAACACAAGTTAGCGCGATATCTCGCCGCACGCAAGTACCATTGTGTGCTGTGTACCGCCTACGAGCCTTCAACATTGCCTGCTCTAAGGAGACTACAGTTACTACTGTACTGAACTCACGGCGAACTCGATCGCTATTTTGTTATAACTTTACTCCGGTCATGGCAACCGGAGGGCTAGCCGCGAGGCCTTTTTTAAGCACTCAGGACCTGTCAAAGCCTATGCGCACGAAATTTTTGTTCTGGTTTTCGCCAAAAATGTGACTTCATCATCATCATCAGTGATGCAAATCGCATGCGCCGACAACCTCATTAGCACCTTTATCATGTTGTACTTAATGCTATATTCAATTTAATGTCAGACCTAAAGTGAACCAAAACTGAATTTTTTTATGGGAACGTACAGTTTTCTGTTAGTTAACCCATCTTTAAAACTAAATGACTATCATTATCAGTCTATTTTTATGTCCCCACTGCTTGGGCACAGACCTTGCCTTACATCGAGTGAGCTGGAGCCATGATACACCATACGGACCCAGTCCGGATTTGGCGGATTTCATATGCCTTAGATATATTTTTTCTTCTATGGCATGCAGGTTTCATCGCGATGTTTTCCTTCACCGTTTTGAGAGCACTCGGTAAATGTACGTAAGTGTTTCCGGGACATGAGCGCTAGTAAAAATCAGCAGCTCACCCTCCTGAACCGCAACCAGCTGTCAAAAAATATAATGTTCTTGTTTCACATAACAAGATTATTGTGGATATGATCACAGCAAGATAGTAGCAAAAAGTGATGTTAAACATAAATTGTATAATTCTTTAGCAATACGTAGTAAGAAAATGTTTTTGGACTTTTTGGTAACTGGTTGTGAAACTCAATTGCCGTGGCGACATCGGCATAGCTCAAAAACTAGAAGATAATATAAGACCCAAACAAAAGGCCTCAAGTGCAATGGTTTTATGCAGCTTTATGTACTGGCGATCGACATTAGATACACAATCGATCGATCTTGGTGCAACTTCGAGTCGGTTGTGAGTATTGAATGAGTTCTACACGAGTTAATAGTAACTCCACAAATATGGGTGTGCGATTTTCTCGACATTCGCGGAAAGATTTATAGGTCCTTTGCGCACCCACGCGCTTTCGAGAGCTATTCGCTTTTTAATTTCATATCTAGCTTTGCAATTCATGTAGGTACAGTTTAGGTCTGACATTCAACGAGTTAGTTATGTTATTCACTAGGCAATTATTAATATAACAATTACGTTTGAATACCTATATCGTACTAATTGTTTCAATTATAGGTAAATCATTATTTATTTGACAACCATGAGACCCCACAGTATAATTTTATCTGGATATTATTTATAACTAAATAACTTATAGACAATATATTCTTCAAAGAAGTTAACACAGTTTTCTTCAATATTAAAAATAGATGTGCTGCTGAGAGTTTTTTTGCCACTCTTTATTTTCAGCGTTGGCACCTTTTCCTTGAAAAGTGGTGTAAATGTAAATTCAAAAAAATATGTTGACGTGCAAAAATGTACACAATGTGCTTACTTCATTGATCTCCTATAAACTACTAGAGACGCAGTCTGCCTTCTAAAAATGTCCGAGCGCAAAGAAGGTCCAAACGGATGAATGCCTCATTTGCTTTATTTGACATTATTTGGACGTTAACAATGGACCCTTATTTGGACGTTTTTTAAATTGTTTTAGTAAGACCTTTGTGTATCTAGTTATTTATAGGAGATCAATGGCTTACTTGCAATAAAGAGACTTTACTTTAGAGATTGTCCTGATCTAAGAATACTTTTTATCCGAGTAATACATGAAAAGTACTTTAACCACTTAGTCTACGGCGTAATCTGTCGTATTTATGTCTAAGAAGCAGCTATTACGCGCGTCGTTAGCTACCATAAAAGTAATGCCTAGGTAAATGGTCAGTAATACCTAGGCTAGGTAATGCCAAGTTAGGTCCAAATGGGGCAGTGGTGCCATTTTATTCTTAACACTTATCAAGTGATCTGCTTAATGATCCAGTTGTCTAGGCCGTTTTTTCAATAAAAAACCCGGCCAAGTGCGAATCGGACTCGCGCCCCCCGAGGCTTCCGTGCAACGCAACCTAACCCCGTGACTTTGCTCTAACGAAAAGATAAACTAGATTTAGATACCAACTTATATTTGCCATTATCAAAATATTATGTCCATACATCGACATTATCCTGATTATTTGATCATCTGCAAAATAAGTTTGTAACAATAAAAAATTTGGAGGGATGCAATTTTAAATTTACAGTTTTCGGGTTTTTTCTTTACTTGTGCAGTAAGATGTAGCTTCTTGACAAATTTCATGATTCTAGGTCGACGGGAAGTACCCTATAGGTTTTGGTTTTCTTGCATTTTCATACAAATATGCGGGAAAATGCGACATAAACGGCCATATCTTTTGATTGCGTTGACGTAGAAGGTTATTTTTTTCACGGCTATATGAGGTTGCAGACTTGAGTATTAATTTGGTATTAATTTCCACATGATACGTTCACGCGTTTCTGAGATATAGGTCTTGTTAGACAGACAGACGGACAACAAAGTGATCCTATAAGGCAGGGCTTCCCAAACTTAATTTTACTATGACGCCCCTGGGAAATTGCCACATTTTACGCGACGCCCCCGCCCTAAGGCCAAAAAGTACCTACCAAAGTTGTAGTTCTAGCCCAGTAACAAGTTATCAGAAAAACTCCTAATAACCTCTATAATTTTCATTAGAAAATGAGAAAAAAAACGTAAGAACGAGATTATTCTACTTTGTTGGCTGGCTATTAATGAGAAGGATGTGTTTGCTTTTCTCAGCATAGCTTCTCAAAATGGGGCTCAAGTTTGGAAATTGTCATTGATGTAGACAGCTAATCTATGTAGATCGCTTCGCGACGCCCCTGGGATAGTGCCGCGGCGCTCCAGGGCGTCGCGACGCACAGTTTGGGAAGCCCTGCTATAAGGGTTCCTGTTTTCCTTTAGAGGCACGGAACCCTAAAAAAATATAGGTAATATATATAAGTATAGTAATATGAAGTATATAGGTAATATAGCGCTCGATGGCGCAGTGGTTGGGAGTATAGTCACGCGATCCAGAGGTTCTAGGTTCGATCGGTCAGCCATATACGCTATTACCCGATATAAGTATCCGGGGGCCTAGATTGTTTAGAATACTTTATTTATTTATTTATATTTATACACACTATGGAATCTACTATATAGTAGACAGTAGACTTAATTCACCCAGGTATTTTTACTCACGAATTCTGAGTAATGCAATCTACTGGGGACACTTGAAATTGAAGTGTTTGCGAATAATTTTATTTTGGTCTATAAATCTCGCTCGAATTTACAAACAAACTTAGTTTTTTCTAACTTTAATAAACGATTATCACCTAGGGAAAAAATGTTTTTCCTGCGCCTGCGCATAGTGAAGTGACGCGAATTAATGTGGGCAGACATTTCATTAGTGTACACCTGTTCAACTTAGCTCGAGATTGTGAATGGGATAGAGGAATAGTGCTGTTACTGCACTTATCGATAGAAAGATAATATTTTAAAGATAACATCAAAGTATCGACCAAGTATCGAAAAATAAATAATTATCGTTGACCATCCACAGCGTCGGCAACTCAGAATCATATCTCTTTATTGCAAGTTGCACACACACACACACACACACGCACGAAGACAGAGATAAGTATACAGGGGGCCTCAATAAGGATGAGATTTTCTCAAAAACTACTGGACCGATTTTAATAATTCTTTTACAGTACATAGTTTTAACTTTTATCTATCTAACAGTGAAAGAATTATTGCAATAGCTCAAGTAGTTTTTGAGAAAATCTCAACCCTAAAAACTCTACTGTACCTACACCTTTCCTTGCACTGTACACCTTGCACGTCAACATTTTTTGAATTTACAATTACACTATTTTGACAAGGTGCCGCAACGCTGAGGAAAAAAGTATTCAGCAGCACATCTTTTAAAATAATAACAATTAAATTACTAATAATTACTTATAATTACTGATTTTTAGTTTAGTTTTTAATGTATTTTTAAATAGTTTAGTTTTATTATATTTGTTTGTAAGATTTCTTGAATCAATAATTCATAAATTATATTGATATTAAATTACTAACTATGTAATTACCTACATAATTATACCTAATCATTACCTTATTATTAACAATCTAAACTTAATCCTTCATGAGGAACCGGCGACACATATCATGTACCTATGTTCAAAATATTTCCTACATTTGATGTGACTTCTATACATATACTACTTCAAAAACTAGTATTGAATATATGTGGCGATAGAGTCTTTCATAGCGAGTGCCACACGTTACTTCATTATCACCTTAAAAGTAATAAATTATCACTATTATTTCCTCTATCGCGAAAAAACCGTAAGCGCCATTTAGCGACTGACATGACACCTACCACTACAATTCGGTAACACTGTACTATTAAGAGCCTTTTCAATATACAATACATGGCATAATTGCGACAAGCTAAGTTGTAGTTCACAAATGTGCCAAAAACGGCCGTTTTTCGCAATTATGCGAACTACAACTTACCGACATTGAATCACGTTATAAATAAGCATTTAAAAAATAGTATTTATTGTAATAAACATTTCGTAAATAGCTTTTTTAATAAAATTGATTATATTGGAAGATATTATTTTTTTAAGATTGGCGGCGCTAGTTGGCTCTATGCAGGCCCTTAAGGCTACGACATTAACTACTGACATTAAAGGTCTGAAATAAATATATATCAATCTTGGGGTGTCAATTTCCCTGCCAAAATTCATCCAAAATTAATAAAAATACAACTATGTAGTCACTGTGCCGTGCTCTTCGCTCCGCCGCTGTGGGATATCTTCTGTCTCGCGCTCGAGTTTGACAGCTCGCCGCCCCTTAATAGCAATAGCACTCATATTGCCTAAGGAATTGGGACTACAGAGATATTTTCTGTTGTAAATATACGTCTATCTACAGGTAGGGTCGAAGACAGAGAAAGGTTTCCAGTAGAGTTTTTGAGGATGAGATTTTCTCAAAAACTACTTGACCTATTGCAATAATTATATCAATGTTAGATAGATAAAAGTTAAAACTGTGTACTGTAAAATAATTATTAAAATCGGTCCAGTAGTTCTTGAGAAAATGTCAACCTTATTGAGGCCCCCTGTATACTTATCTATGTATTCGAGTGTACTTGCAGTGGCTTTCGTGGCATTTTAGTTATAGTGCAGTGGATTTATTGTATTTATTTTACGATTGTTATTTTGAATTTTACTTAAATTTTGTTATGGAGAAATATCTTTTTTTTTTATAATAAATTTGTTTATTTTTACTTAAGCATTTCCACAGTACAGCTTAAATTATAGGTGCTAGGGCTAGAGTTAAACTATATTGGTGAGCGCTATCTCCAACACTAGGATTCCCTGTGTTGTAGAGACTAGTCTCTCCCTGGAGTACAAAACTATCGTTAAATAATTGTTATTATTACAAATAACACAATCCAACACCATCATCATAGGCAATAGGTCATGTTCTTCTTCCGAACTAGAAAACTCCAACGTTTCTCAAGTCTCAAGTAAAATTGGTGTTAATTAAATACGCACTTATATTTTTGAACAATATTTCAGTTTAGCACCTTGCCTTTTAAAAATAAACAAAAAAGTCCGCCATCACTAGTGGTCGACCTTTACGCGACAAGTGTAACGCGACGGGTGCCGCATGCAAATCGCATGCGCCGACAACCTCATTAGCACCTTTATCATGTTGTACTTAATGCTATATTCAATTTAATGTCAGACCTAAACTGAACCGAAACTGGATTTTTATTTTAGGGTAACGAACAGTTTTCTGTTAGTTAACCCATCTTTAAAACTAATTAACAATCATCAATTTGCCTGTTTCAGTTAATGAGCTTGACGTCTTGCAATAAGTAGTACATAGGTATGGATCTGAATCATAAATGCAAAATACTTTTAACATGTTTGATTGAAATACGTCTGACTTTTAAATCAGAAATAGCCAATGTAAAAACTGCTACAGGCAACCCTTTTTTTTTTCAGTGTAAACGTATCGTAACTTAATAATAATGTATGTATATTCCTAATCGAACTAAAACATATATTTAATTAGGTAATTTCTAACCACACAATAAGGCAAATTCAAACTAAATTAGTCACAAAGGTCAAAGGCGCAATCCGGTAGGTTTTATCGCGATGACATTATTATAATTAAGTTACTACTTATAGGTTTTTAAAAATACTTACATAATTTATTATGTATCCTGTTATTTTGCGGTGAAAAACCGAATATATTTGCGGTGATAGGGTTAATGTACGATTTTGTGTGTGTTTTAAGAATTATTTATTTACTAGCTTCTGCCCGCGACTTCGTTTGTGCAGGATCTTTATAAATTATATTCTATGTGTTATTCTGATTTATGAGCTATATTCTTGTAAAGTTTCATTGAAATCCATTCAGTAGTTTTTGCGTGAAAGAGCAACAAACATCCATCCATACATACATACAAACTTTCGCGTTTAATGTACTTATATTAGTGGGAGTGGGATGAGATGGGATTTATTTTATTTCATATAAAAGTATAGCATTACAGTCTTAAACTAATACACTATACATTTCAAATCATTAATTATCTAGAATATTATGGCATGTTGCACATTGCACTATTATCGATTTCAAAAAGCTTTTACAAGACCAACACTATATCTGGCTTGCTATTGGTCGGATATCTGTCAGTTTTGTTGGGCTGGCTGACAAGCTATAGAAATAACGCGTTCTCCTTAGTGTCCTATCTGTTTTGAATAGAAAACTTATATCTTTAATCTGTGCTCGCACTTAGCCGTTTTTTTTCTTTTTAATTTCGATAATCTCTATCACTGTTTCCTTGTTAAGCGCGCGAAACGCCATTAGCTACTTATTTGTGAAAATTCTAATTAAATAGTTTCCGTGGTATTTAGTGATTAATGATCACGTTAAGTTAATCAGGAGATGTCCGCGAACGTTTCTATTAGTTGGAGTGCTCGAAAGAAGTCGTGTTTGTGAAGTTTTGTGCTCTTAGCAAGGTTTCCTTTGCATAGCTTGAAGGTTGCGTGGATCATTGAGTTATTCCGTTTAGGGGTTTGGGAGGGTTGTGCGTAGGTTTAGGTTAGGTTATCTTCGTATATATGTATGTATTTACAAGAATTCAGACATTCTATTAACATCAGACCAGGCTGTATGCCCAAGTTGGCTTTGCCTGTCCCTCTGGGAAGAATCTAACAAAACAAAACAAAAATCATATTTTACCTAGCTTCTAATTCATTTCCGGGAAAGTTTTACAATACTTATTTCGCTACTCTAAAAAATTCCGTTACATGTTGGTTAATCATTGTAGATCAGATTTTTAGATATGTAAAACCGTAACCTAACTAGCGTTCATCAAACGTATCTAGGGTATCCGAAGCCTTTCTAAAAACAGCATGCTTATTGTTAGAAAAGTATTATCCTTTTGTAGATCTGTATCTGAATCAGTACACAGAATACAATGGCGCATTGCTCGATGCGTGCTATAAACCCGGCCTACGCGTTCCCAATGTATACTCAGTAGAGACAGGGGCGGGCTAGAAACCATGTATCGGTTTTATAAGTTCCGAATGAAGGATCAAATTTCAATTATGTTTTACTTAAACTTCTTCTTCTTCTCAGTCGTTACACTCTTGGCAGAGTGGTCGTGGTCGTCATTTCAGTCGCAGTGACCCGCCTCACAACACGTCGCCACTCGTCTCTGACGGCTGCCCTCCTGGCAACAGCTGCCCTGATCTGGTCCGTCCATCACGTCGGCGACCTGCCTTTACTTAAACACATACCTATTAATTTTCTATGTACAGTCGAAGACAGAGATAAGTATACAGGGGGCCTCAGTAAGGTTGAGATTTTCTCAATACTACTCGACCGAATTTAATAATTATTTTACAGTACATAGCTTTAACTTTTATCTATCTAACAGTGAAAGATTTTTGGCGATAGGTCCAGTAGTTTTTTAGATAACCTCAACCTTAAAAACTCTCCTGTACACCTTTCTCTGTGTTACACCGTACAAATATTAAACCGTAAAGGATAGTGGTTGTAATCCAGCGCGGTAACGCTGCTGGTGTGATGAACCTTTCGACGAGACACAAACCGAGATGGCGCCTTTAAAAAAAATTGACAATTTCTTTCAAAATTTGATTAATTATCTGTTATTTAAGTACTTAAAAATACAAACAATCGTTAGAATTTATAATAATATGAGGTAAATTCACTATTCACAAAAGGCCCAATAAATATAAAACTGAAATTAGTTAAAGCTGTTATTATTTCAAACATGTGCTGCTGAAAGATTTTTGCCACTTTTTCGCCTCAGAGCGTTGGCCTTTTCCTTGTAAAGTGGGGTAAATTTAAATTCAAAATAATGTTGCCGTGCAAAAAATTACACAATTTATTATATGCAATAAAGAGATATGATTCTCATTCTAAGTTCAACATCCATTCAATGTGTTAGATACGTATTTATTTTTTATTTATTTATTGTAACACCTTTTCTTATTGTCTCATTATCAATCTTCTTATCCCCCTAAGATAGTTAAATAATAGACAGATAGATAGATAGATAAACACTTTATTGCACAAAGAAGCATATACATAGAAAACAGAGAGTAAACAATTTGTACAAATAATTGCATCGCTCAGATAATTATTATTTTGTAAATTTACATAATCTATATCTGACTTTACTAAGACTATTTTTCACTAACACGAAAAAAAATTTAATTCTACAATTGTGACAAAATCATCTCGCTACCACAACCACTATTTCAAGTTGTATGTCTACAAAGTGTCCAGTATAACATGGATGTTATTTGTTATCTCATTACATTACCATAGTTTATGGACGATCCATTGAAACTATGAACATCGCAAGCGAAGCTATTCCAAATCACTAATTTCCACGAATAGTCTCGCCAGTGGAAACGCAGAAGCGGGTGTCAACTCCGCACGGAGTCGGGTTACAACCATCATGATATGTCAACAATCAGGCCCCTCTTTTCCATTGGCAAGAGCACAGGGCCGCGCGATGTAGGGGGGCCCCTAGTCCCATATTTTCTCAGTCTATTTTTGTATCCCCACTGCTTGGACACAGACCATCCATTATCGAAAAAGCTCGGCCCTGATCCAGGCCCCTCTTTTCCATAGGCAAGTGCCGTGGGCCCCGTGATCTAGGGGGCCCCTATAGGTTTTGGGGATTTGTGCGGTAGTGGTATTTGGCGTTGCGTTCCCACAACCTCGTCCAAACGCGGTGAGTTGAACACCTTAGGGTTTTAGTGGGTATATGACCGTATTCTGGCGGGAGTCCCACATACTCACCGCGCCAAAAGCATTTCCCCAAGTAAAAAAGGGGGCCCCTATAGTCCCATTATTATCATTAGTCTATTTTATGTCCCTACTGCTCGGGACAGACCTTCCCTTGCATCGAGGAAGCTCGGGCAGTGCTCTATCACACAAGCACAGTACGGATTGGATGCATGCCTTAGATTTTTTTTTCTACGGCATATAGTCAAATCACCAGCCAATATGACCAATTAATTTTGTTAAAATCAAACAATAATTACTGATTATAATAGGTACTTACTTGTTTATTGGTTTTTGTGGAATGATAATCAACAACTCAAGTCAAATTGCCGTTGACTTTCGTACACGCTAATAGAATACAAAGAAAAATGTATGTGATTGACTTTTTCTAACGAAAAAGAAAATGTTGAACCCGTACATTTTTCAAAAACGTGTCTCCCTTCCATGCCGATCTACAAGGTTATGATGTTGAATGTGACTGAAAAATATATACAAATAATAGTTTCATAAATCTAGAATTTTGCTTTACATTTCTCTCTTTTTTTCTCTACAAATAGTCCTCTGTTATCTGTTGTAGTCTATAAGGGCCCCATTATTATAATGTGCTCACTGCCAGGGTCTCCAATAGTCTAAAGACGGCCCTGCACTCAGGAGTTGGGCACACGAGTCATTCAACTCGGGCAATGCGTTTTGAGTTGTTTTGACGATATATCGAATGGAATTATGAGAATCGGAATGCTTGGGTCAGCGAAACCCATACTGGGCGGCTAATGCAGCGGTAATGAACGACACATAAATTAATAAAAATCTTATACAGGGTGTAACGGATAGGGCACAGATTAAAGATAATTATAAATATAGTTTTTTTAGGATAGGGCAACGTAATCAGAAGGAAGGCTGGATATTTTTGTTGTACGTACGAGACTGTTTGATTTTTGCGGAATTTTTTTTCATACATTTATCTTTCGAATTATTGGGACATTTAGTAAATACATAGATTTATTAAATATATATAATTAAATTGGATCAATTGTTGTAACAGAAATGCGCCTGTCGCCCGCACCTCTCTCGGTCCCCGTTGTCGTCATACCCCCGCATCCCTGTACCGCGCAGGCGAAGACTGATTTAGACGGTCATACTTATAGTTCTCTATTTTTTTTAATAAGTAGTCATGACAAAACAGATACAATATGATTTGTGTCAATATTGAACGAAGGTGCTACTTTCGTCAAACAATGTCATACATTATTCATGGTTCGTCCAATCACAATGAGAGATGTCATCAGTCAGCATTGGGCGGCATCGGCGAACCTCCCCCTTTCTGTTGACGCACTGTGGCCTAGTAAATCTGGTTAGGAATTACATGTAATAAGACTATAAAGGCGTAGGTGGAGAGACGATATCGTTAGATACAGGGATGGCTGGCTGGAAGAGGCTCAGGACAGGGTTGGATGGAAGAGGAGGGGTGAGACCTTTGCCCAACAGTGGGACAATTTATAGGTTTACAAAAAAAAGACTATAAGATAAGGTAACGTTTATTTGACACACACAAACAATGCACAATACACAAGAAAAAGAATAGAATAGTACAACACAAGGTGACGGTGCAGTGGTGTGGTGCCAAACCGGTCCCCACCCAGCTCAGCGTGTGCTGGCTGTAGTAACTACTACAGCGCTGGTTTTCAGCGGGGCCGCGGGTGCAGTGACGTACTATAAAAGTTGAGTCTCTCATTAGATATTTTAAAAGTTACGTATTAATTATAATAGCCTGCGATATCCCAAATTACGTACTTTTTTCTTATTTCTAACAAATGGAAACAAAAATTACGTAATATTTTATTTATCTTAAAAGATAAATAAAATCTATCAGTGCTGTAATCGTAACAAGTTGTAGATAGTATTGTGATATTGACCGTGATCAGGGTTTATCGGTCGGTGATGTAACGGCAGCAAATAACGACGATCAAGTGTCACTAAACACGATAAGAATGTCACCTGTCATAAACTGTCACGTGCGCACAATTTGTAGTAATATTATCAATTCAGTAAAAATTTTAAAATATCTGCAAGAGTTATTTGAAAATGATTTTGCAAATTAATATAATTTATGTTGACAATTTGAATTTAGAATTTAATGGATAACAATTACTTAATTATTAGATTTATTTGTATTGAAATTGAATACCTATTGAATATGACTGACTGACTGACAAAATTTAATTTTAAATGTTTAATTAATGTTGCGGTGCCTTTACAGGGTTTATGAGCACTATTTGTACTATAACAATGTTACGACATAAAGCAATGAATAATTAAATTATGAATCACTAATAACGGTAAATTAAATAGATAATTAGTGAAACTGTAGTGTACTGGAAAAAAGGGTTAGGGGGTAAAATTGGGCCCAGTCCCAAACTGGACCCTTTTCTAATTTGCTAATCACTTGAGATTGTCTGTGATTTAAAAAAGGCCTTCTAGCCCTTTCTATTACCTTAACGTTTTTAACGAAGTGTGAAAGGGATAACACACAAGGGAAGTTAGGTTTAACTAGGTTTATAGCTTAGGGGTTTAATGGCTAAATCCAGTTAAATGTAACTTGCTAAACCCACAAATCACTAATGTATCAGTGATAAGTTCAGTTCATTCTAAAACGATGAGATCTGGATCACCCGACAGTGGCAATTTGTCAGCTGTCATCCAAGTGACAGCTGTCAAAGTGGCATCACTTACAATGACAATGGCCAACTAATGACGCCTGTCACAATGATGCACAGAGCACGGATGAATACCAGTTTCCCTAACATCCAAACGGATTTCCCTTCCGCATTTCTGTAGATTAAGGCTTGTTATAAACGCGGTTAAAAGTTAAGCAATGGTTGAATAAAATAAGATATAATAAACAGCCACGGTTTGATGTTTATTGCTGGATTTCTCAATACAAAAGGTTGAGCCAAGAACTGTCTAATAGGCTAGTTGACCCAATTTGTTTTTTGGTCTTAAACATTGATCTCCTATAAACAACTAGATACACAGTCTGCCTTCTATGCGGGTTTCTGCAGCTACTCGTCACTATACACATTGGTGTGTATTGCTAAACAGATAGCTAAACAAAATGAAAAAAAAATCGTCACGAATTTTCGAATCAGAGTCACGGTAGCTCTGTTAGAGTAGAGTGTGGCACGGAATGGCGAAGTCAGTGGTTCGAATCCCGATCGTGTGTGACGAAATTTTTTCTCCATTTTCGCATAGCGGTTTTTTTTTGTAAACCTATAAATTGTCCCACTGGTGGGCAAAGGTCTCCCCCCTCATTTTCTTGCATAGCGGATATGCAAGAAAATATCAAAACGTTTTTGGCAGTGAGATTATCTAGACGAGTTTATCATTTAAATTCCTAAGAGAGATTTAACATACATCGCAAACTATGCCGGTTGTCTCAGAGCTATTAAAACAATGTAAACCCTGTAGAAGGTCAACAATGCGTTCCCGCGAGCCATGCGCGGCATCCCGCCGGACCCGACGCAGTTCACGCAAAGGGCACAATAAGTAGAGCCGGCGGAACCGGCGCTACCGGTCCCCGGGACACATAGAGTATGGACAAATGGAGCGGCCTTTGCTCTGTTGCGATGTACGCTTGAAGACAAAGAAAGGTATACATGAGAGTTTTTTAGGTTGAGATTTTCTAAAAAAAACTACTCGACAAATTGTAAAAATTCTTTCACTCTTAAATAGATAAAAGTTAAAACTATGTAACTGTAAAATAATTAACACCATCAGCGGCTGTTTTGCAGCAAAAAATCGCACGCAAATTGATTTAGTTTAGTGTGCTCCCTATTCACTGCGCCAGACGTTACGAAGCAAACTGACTACAGCTCAGAGTCAGCTAGCCCTCAGGCCTCAGGCACACTATTTGCCTAATGGGACCACATGAATACCTTACTGGCTGCTCCACACAGAATGGTCGTGGGTTGCGCCGGCGCAGCCAGGCGGCGCGTGCGGGACAAAGCAGCATTGCGCGTGAGGTGACGGACTGACGGACGACGGGACAATTGTTTTGTTCACATACTATTCCTTCGTTGCATATTTTTCTCTGCAACTTATGCATAGTGGGTACTTTCGACATTCTTCGTTTGACACGTACGTACAGTCGACAGCAGATCAATGGTAACACTTGCAGTACGATTTCAAGTCTTACGACGCAAATAATAACTGTCAAAAGTAAAAAGTGTTACGATTCATCTGCTGTCGACTGTACCTATGGAAAATTATTTTCATTGTTTTTCAAACGCTCAATCTTAATCAACGTTTAATCTTACGCTCAGTGTTCAATTATTGCCATCTTAACAGTTAAACCCATAACTGTTAAGATGGCATTTTAATCCGAAAATAACATATGTAACAAAAATTAAATTAGACAATAAAATTAAATTAGAACACTGGGTAACTGGAACACTTGGTCACTTTGGAAATAGAATTGAAATCGATTGAAAAATAAAATAACTGCAGCCATTAGAAAATCCGCAATCATAGAAAAACGTGAAAAAGTTAATAATTCGTTTTGCCAAAATAATAAAAGTATCTAGAAACTAATTACTGATGTATTGAACGGTGGATTTTTATTTATTTACAATAACAAAGTATTACATATTTATATTAGATAATTTAAAAAAGGGTATAAAAAAGTTAAATATTTTTTTAAAAATAGAAGTACCCTCTTGGACGCGGTATTCCAGCTGTGAGTGGCCTCTACCAATCACAGGTGCCCAAGGGCAGGGTGCCCAAGAGAGCGGCCGCGTTACCCCTTTGTATGGCCAAACTTATAGGTAATCTAGTGAGATATTTTATCTACATAACATAGAGTAAGCCAGACGCCACGCTTAGTGACTATTAAAAACGTGATTGACTCTAAACTCCGTCTTTGTCTTAGTTAAATTAAACCCAAAAATAAAACAAACCTTTTTGTCATATGGTCACTGTAAGAGATGCAACCTTCGTATAAATTTATAGTCAATAAAACTCGACGGAAAGCAATTTTTGCAGCAACATTGTAACGGTGAGATATTCTTGGAAACTAAAGGATAAAGTTTATAAAAAGCTGTTAACTCTTTTACCGTCGGCGTAGCTTAGTTTGATCTTGATGCAATATCCAAAAAGGTGTTGATCGTCTACATAGCGACTCCCATATTTATATCGAAATGAGATCTCTGTATTAACTACTTATAGATACTTACATACTTTGTTGCATTGACGAAAATACTTCAAGATAATAATGAAAGTGATCAGTCAGATTTTCAAGCGTCAGGTTGGCGCGGCCCCCTTTAAAGGCTTATAACTTTTAAACTATTGCGTCACAAATTATGAGACTCCGTCACTAATTCCAGCTTAAGCGGTACATCAGTCCAGGATAAGCCTCGAGGACCTGGGAGCTCGTCCGCGCCATTCTGACGGTAATCACTATAGTTTTAATTCTAAAAGCCCTTGTTATACTTATCTTAGTTTTAAATCTCGGCTTATCATGTTTAAGCTGGGGCGATACAGTCTAGGTCATACGTCATTATTAGTCTATCTAGACTAGACCTAACCCGGTCACAGCGTCTACGGTATACACTGATATCTGCACTTGATAAGATTTTGATGGGGTTTCCACTTAAGAAGTTATAATTTAATGATAAATTATTTTGTGCGGTCTAACGGTGTACAGGGTTTTTAAGGTCGAGATTTACTCAAAAAGCATTCGACTAATTTTTGAAATTATGCTTATTATGTAAATATTTTGTAAATATTACTTTTATTATTTGTATTATTTTAAGTTTTTATATTAGTATGCTATTCTATTCTATATTATAAATTTCCCTTAGTTCACATTAAGTATGTCAGTATCATAATAATTCTAATTAGGTAAAATTACAATAGATAACTATAACTAGTAAAATATTAAATTTTTGAAATTTCTTTACATCTAAATAGTATGTCTAAATAAGGTTGAGATTTTCTCAAAAACTACTGGACCGAATTTAATAATTATGTTACAGTTACATAGTTTTAACTTTAGCTATCAAGCAGTGATTTTTTTTGCAATGTCTAGTAGTTTTTGAGAATATCTCAACCGTAAAAACTCTCCTGTACACCTTTCTCTGTGTGCAAAAATTCTTTCACTGTTTCATAGATAAATTAAAACTATTAAATTCGGTCCAGTAGTTTATGAGAAAATCTTAACCTTATTGAGGCCCCCTGTACTTATCTCTGTCTTCGACTGTACCACCACGCCCGGGGGAGCGTGTTGATTACGTCGGGCTCGCCGCCCTGAAGGGGCGGAATAGCGACTAAACTTCCTGGAGTGTTCCACCTTGTGCCATTGTTGCCGAGCCACGGGAACTGCGATAAATAGCCTATCGTTTCACCTTAAATTGGTCATATATTTTGCCTAAAATGTGGCGTAATTGCTTATCCGGCAACACTACTACGCGATTCCGGGAAATCAAAGAGATAAAGATGTTTGCGTAACGTAAGATGGTTTATGTCTAGATGGTAATAGTAATAAAGATTAGAGCTTAATAAAGAGGTAAAATTATTAATTTGTAGTTGGAAAAAAACATCTCAATTTTTTTATCTGTTTCGAAGGATAATGACAATACTTATTTAATTTTCCGCAAGCGCCATGCGATGCGAATTGCATTCATTGCAGGGGCTTCTCTGTCTCCGATTGCAGGACTGTCACTTCATTTATTCCCTTACCTCTTGTATCAGATAACCCTTTCATGTCACTGTGACTTAACAAATTAGCAAGACAAAGCCTTAAACCTTACCTACTACAAACTGTTTTCGCGTGACCTCGATACCAGCGATTTGCATGACAATGTCAGGCCAGGCTATTGATACCAGAATTTGTACAAGTGGCGTCGCGTTTCGTATCAAACGACCACACCACTCATTCAATAGATACGTAGGGTTGTCAACAAACTTGCTTAGAGGTCCCGAGCTCCAGTGTTCCGAGGCGCCTTAAGCGGAGGTATAGGGGTAGACCCCTGAGAAGGGCCCCCGAGGGCGGCCGCGGACGAGGTTGTGGTATTTGGCGCTGCGCTCCCACAACCTCGTTCCAAACGCGATGCGTCGAACACCTTGGGGTTTTAGTGGGTATAGGACCGTATTATGGCGGGAGTCCCACATACTCACCGCTCGCCCCTCCTCATTGGCGCGGTGAGATGCGCATTTCCCCAAGTAAAAAAAAGGGTTGTCAACAAACAAACGAATCAATAGGAGTGACTGTTTGACTCAATTTTTTTTTAATTACCTAGGTACAGTCTAACACAGAGAAAGGTGTAAGTACAGGAGAGTTTTTAAGATTGAGATTATTTCAAAAAGTACTTGACTTATTGCACGAATTCTTTCACTTTTAGATAGATAAAGGTTAAAACTATGTAACTGTAAAACATTTACTAAATTCGGTCCAGTAGTTTTTGGGAAAATCTCAACCTCATCTCTGTCTTCGTGTGTCCGCTAACAGCAGATCAAGTGTAACACTTTGGATTTTGGACCGTTCTTATTATTTGCGTCGTGAGAGTTAAAATCGTACTGCAAGTGTTACCATTGATCTACTGTTGTCCGTACGAGTTTATTCTTTATTATTTAGTCAATTTACAAAATACATTTTATATTAGTATATAATACAAACCTCATTTAAGATCAAGTAGGTGTAGGTATGTATGAAAGATTGGAAAATACTTAATTTCATTTAATTCGTAGTTCATAAAAACGTGTGATATCAAATCTCAAATGAAAAGAAAATCCAAAGGAGAACCCCAGATAATCACTTAATAACCCGTTGGTCTCCTTCATTCGTGGGTCATGATCCTCTGAATGAGGAAAAACAAATTTTTTTTAGTAATCATTATTGTCCAGAATTTGTATTACGCATTATCCATGCTCGGTGAACAAATTTGAACATGATGAAAAAATTCTTGCCATCTAACATATTACCCTTTAAATATGTATAATGCGATGAAGATTTTCGGTGGACGTGGACAAGGTCAAGGTTCAAGTCCTGCCCACGGCAAGAATTTTTTCATCATGTTCTAATCATTATTGTGATCTGTGCTAACTACCTATCCAAGATTTTACTGTTCATTGTGTCAAAATAAACTTTTTCATATTGTGCAATTTTAAACGTGTGGCAACCCTAAAATGAGCTTGCTTACAGATTTGTTGGCACACGGCAACCGAAATGAAATAGTGACGTATCCAAAACTTACATTTACGTAACAGGTGGTATCCATTACCACGTGTGTACCTACTTACTATTAAGTACATAATATGTACCTTTTGTACGTAAACCAGTTTAAATTCAAATTGACTATTAAGTTTGAAAGGGCCATCAATTTGAAGTAGGTACCTACTAACCTAACCAAAATTATTTCTATTTCTATTCTATTTTTATTTGAATGGCTTCTACTCTTATTAAAGAGATAATTTCGCCAATGTCAAGTTATTTAGAGTATTCATGTAAATAGAAAGTCAAACAAATAAAAAATCTAGCCGCAGCTATTCTAAAATGATGGCGGAATTTAAAAAAAATATATATTTCTATAGTAACAATATATCGCGCCCGTTTGTCAAAATAAAAACGAAAACTACGAATGCGCAAGCCAAATTCTCAAAACACCGGCCGCATCTAACATTGCTGAAATTAAGAATGAAAATTTTTACATTAGGTTTTAAAACAATTCAAATTATGATTATTTTAAAGCTCTATAAATTGAATTTTCCCATTTGTTCCCTTTTTTAGGGTTCAGTGCGTCAAAAGCAAAAAAGGAACCCTTATAGGATCACTTTGTTGTCCGTCTGTCTGTCTGTTAAGCAAGACGTTCTTAGAAAAGCGTGGAAAAGCGTCAAATCGAATCTGGAATCCACAATTATTCATCCTGTTTATTTCCTAAAAAACATTTATCTTTTCTATTAAAAAATCTGTACACAAAAGGTGCCTGTTCACTCGCTGCGTACAAATAAATGAGCGCTGCAGGATTTAATGGCAGCTAAAAGAAGGTCCTTTGTTTCCAATCGTAAAGTTAATTACAAGATAAAGCCCATAAAAGTTGAACAAACACTTTTAACAAGTCATGGCGCCGTGTTCTCGACGTCCAAAGAGTCTGGACAGGGCCGGAGTAGAGAGTTTGGGGGCCCTGCGATAAAAATGTCGGAAAACATAAATTAAAAATCTGTGCTCTGCATCTTCAGCCGCTTTCATTTCTCTGCGGAAAAGCATGATAGGAAAAATTATTAGTTTTTGGGAAATATTTTAATCTGAATACAAAACTACGAGTAATTTTCGATAAAATGCTCACTGATTTACTTTTAAGAATGCTTAGGCCTTAATATAGAGACAATTATTGTGTGATCTTAGTTTGTCTTAACTCGTAGACTTAACGAGTGCAGTCGGCAGCACGTACGCAATACATAAAACCATTGAAAACCCGTATTACCTTCGCATAAGGTGCTTGTTGTGATTTAGACCATAATAGATCAACTAGCTCATTCCACCATCACAACGACTACAAAAAGTTCATTCAAGAGGTACCTATGTCAGTTTCTTTTGTAAATTCCCACGGGACATAAGACTTCAAGTCAAGACCAATAATGTATGTCGCAGACAATAGCTGGAACTTAAATAAAATAAAAACAATCCAATACAAGGCGCCATACTCTGCCTTCGCGGAAAGAGATCCAGGCCCGGAGCTGAATATTTGCGACCCACAAATCGTACCTAAACCAACAAGTGTTAGGTCGCTTTTATCATTACAAGATTTTTATTTAAAATAAAATGTCCTCATTTTCCATTAGTCATGAAAAGTATTTAACGATTTTGTAATTCCGTCTATTACGAAAATATAAAATCATAACTAGTATATTTTAATTTTATTCTGACAACATTGAGTGCACTTAACTTACCTATTAAATTAAAGAAATAAGAGAGAAAATAAAATGTCTAGTCGTACAGTACACTCGACTCGACAAATGGTAACACTTGAAGTAAGATTTCAACTCTTATGCCGCACACATTACGAACGGCACACATTCCAAAGTGTGACACTTGATGTGAATTCGGTCTAAAACAGAGAAAAGCGTACAGAAAGCCTCATTAAGGTTGAAATTTTCTCAAAAATGTGTCGCAAATCAAGTGGACTTGCACGTAAAAAAATCCTCGTTTCATTCCACTACTAGATAGTGTAAAGTGCATCTATGTAACTATGTATTCTCTACCAAAAGGTTGTCTGGAAGAGATCGCTTTGAGCAACAAGACCGCTAATTGCAACATTAACTGTATTTGCCTATTTCTTTTGTGTAATTCTTTTTTTTGCAATAAAGAATATTTATCTTATCTTATATCATACAAGAATACCCTATTAAAAATCCCTAAAATATTTTTTTGCCAATCTCAACCTTAATATGGCCCCCTATATATAACTCTATTATCGGCTAAACATAGCCCTAATAAAACAGATTGCTTTATCAATCACTACTACATACAGCCATGACTTTGTAACCTAGAGATAACTTATCGCCCTTGTGGGTCGCGCCTAGAGCGGCTCTGTGTTTAACAAAAGCCACGCGTTATTACCGAGGATGCTCGGCGCCGGCGCCTGCTTATCGTAGCCACGTGGCACCATGGGCCCCTTCATTCCATCATTCCTAGAATACATTCCTTGGACTTTAGTAGACTTGTAGATGCAACAGGCTTGCATTGTCTCGACTGTAGTCATGATGGAAGGAAAGGCCGGCGCCAATGGAGTTAGTCTATTTACTGTAACACGACCACTTTTACGTGATTCTGATTCACTAATTGATCTCCTATAAACAACTAGATACACATTATATTTATTATATATATAGATATTTATTTACTAGCTTCTGCCCGCGACTTCGTTTGTGCAGGATCTTTATAAATTATATTCTACGTGTTATTCTGATTTATGAGCTATATTCTTGTAAAGTTTCATTAAAATCTATTCGGTAGTTTTTGCGTGAAAGAGCAACAAACATCCATCCATACAAACTTATATTAGTGGAAGTGGGACGAGATGGGAATTATTTTATTTCATATTAAAGTATAGTATTACAGCATTGATCTCCTATAAACAACTAGATACACAAAGGTCTTACTAAAACAATTTAAAAAGTCCAAATAAGGGTCCATTGTTAACGTCCAAATAATGTCCAATAAAGCAAATGAGGGTCCATTCATCCGTTTGGACCTTCTTTGCGCTCGGACATTTTTAGAAGGCAGACTGTGTATCTAGTTGTTTATAGGAGATCAATGGATTCACTGCGATATAACGCCACAATTTTCATAGCCAATCAGCCAATGACATTGTTTTAATACTTTTATACACGCATAGAACTCCACGATTTTGGCATACTTATAACTGTCATTATGAATCCACCTAAAAAAATAGTTTATCCGCCAGATAACTAAAATAGCTGACATAGATGAAATGACAATGCCAGATTCTGCCTCACCATCAACCGCAAGTTGTACAAGATAACGAATAAATGTAAAAATATCTCCGATTTTTATTAAAATTATCGGTTTAAAATAAAGTTTTGTACAAGTTGCGATTCGAAAAAAACAGCTTAATTAAGAATTCAGAAAATAGGAAGAAATCGAAGCGATTTATTCATTGTTTTTGTTATTCTTCTATAGGAGTTGCGAGAGTAGTAGAAAATGATACTGATTATGATTATGCAATATGAAACCTGTAATAAGTCTCCAACAAAATGATAGTTACAGCTTAAATGGTCACGTAGTTTTGTAGGTGGGGCAAAGCTCCATTGAAATGTGGCAATGGCTTTTTAATATGACATAGAGTTATATTTTATTGCAAGTGAGGTTACAAGCCGACGGTGTCCAGGGGCTAGCATGACGGGCGGCAGCGGACGAGGTGGTGGTATCTGGCGTTGCGTTCCCGCAACCCTGTCCTAATCCTAACGCGGTGAGTTGAATACCTTGGGGATGTAGAGGGTAGACCGTATTTGGCGAGAGTCCCACATACCCAACCAGCGCCTCTTCTTATTTGTGCGATGCGGTGGGATGCGTAAAGGATTTCCCCAAGTCTGGGCCAGAATGGGCGAGATGTCCCATAATTGCTTTTGGAAGGGTACTCGTCGCCTGGTCTTTAAAGTCATTCGGGCTAATTTACCCATAGAAGTTACAAAATGTGAACATCTCACCAGTGGCCCATATTTTGAGTAGACGAATTGTACCCTTTTTTTTTTTGTTGCCCAGGAGAAATACATAATGTATACCACCCGTCCGGGGGAACGGGTGATTATGTTGGACTCGCACCAACTAAAACTCCTGGGGTGTTCCGCCTCCGCCACCATGGACAGGACCACGGGTACATCTTTCGAAAACTACCGCGGCCCTGTCGGCGGGTGCCCTTTCGGGCCCGACTCCGGGGGGCCTCGTGCCTCCCCCTTCTCCGCTGAAGGCGCTCCGGAACACGTGGAGCGCCTTCCAGCTCGGGACCACTTCATTCGGACGGCGGATCCCCCGATCCTCCGCCCGAAGGTCCCCATTAGGGCGGCAGGCGGTGGGCATATGCCAACCGCCGGCGGCCTGTTCGCCGGCGGCGAATTGGAAGCGCGAGTGGGTCGTCCTCGCGGTCCCTCTCCGCCGCCTCCTTCTGTGACAGGACGGTGTCACAAAATGTGAGCACCGCCTCCCACGCTCTCTCGCTGCAGACCATGGCGCGGACGATGGTCGGCAGCGAGAGGTCCGCCCCGATGGCCGCGACTAGCGCCGCGCGCGGCTCCTCCCATTCGGGGCACACGGCGCGGGTGTGCTGCGCCGTGTCCTCCGCCGCCCCGCAATGGTGGCACGCCTTCGTGGGCTCTCTACCGACCACCTTGCACAGGTACTCGCCGAAACAACCATGTCCCGTGAGGCCCTGTGTCAGGCGGTAGGTGAGAGCCCCGTGCTTTCGTTCGACCCAGTCCCTGAGGACTGGCCGAATGGCGGCCACCAACTCTCTGCTGGCAGTCGGGTTCCCCAACCTCTGCTCCCACCTCCGGAAGAGACGGTCCCGGCCCCGCTCTCGCCATCTTCTCATCTCTTCCGGAGGTGGGCGGACGCCCCTCTGCTTGGCCTCCGCGTCTCTCCAATAGACCGCCGCCAGGACCTCCGCGTCTAGGTCCCAGGGCGGGCTGCCTGCCAATAGTGTCGCCGCCTCGTATGAGACGGTGCGGTACGCCCGGGCCGCTCTTATCGCCATGGCCCTCTGCGGTCTCCGCAGCTGGCTCAGATTTGCGGCGTTAAGGGCGTCTACCCATATGGGCGCTCCATAGAGCGCCATGGAGCGCACCACACCGGCATAGAGGCGGCGACAACTACCTCCCGGTCCCCCGATGTTGGGTAGGAGACCGCCCAACATTCCGGCCGTGGCTACCAACTTGGGAGCCAAGCGTCGGAAGTGCTCCGTGAATCTCCACCGACCGTCGAGGACTATGCCCAAGTAGCGCAAAGTCTTATCGACGGTGATGGAGATTCCACCCACCATGATCTCTGTTCCCGGAGGCGGCGCTCGTCGAGGTCCGTGAAAAACTATTGCCTCCGACTTGTTGAGCGCCACCTCCAGGCCCAGGGCTCGAATTCGCCGAACCACCTGCGCTACACCGGCAGTGGCGATAATTGTCGCCTCTCTCAGGGTGCTACCGCGGGCCGTCACGAGGGTGTCGTCGGCGTAACACGTGACTTCGACACCCTGCAAGTTGGCGCCGCGCAGCACCCAGTCGTACCCAATGTTCCACAGGAGCGGTCCGAGGATCGACCCCTGTGGAACACCGCACGACATCTCCCATCTGGACCATTCGTCCCGGGCCGGATAAGACGAATTGTACCCTAACCCAAGTAAAAGAGGGGCTATCATGCAAAATCATAGTTTTTTCACGGATTTAGACGCGAAACCTCAGGTTACGTTTTTGCCTTTTATCATTTTGCCACCCTGTTTTGTCATCGCTGTGTAGATATTACGAAACATATACCCAGGGTCATACCCCAGTGAGCTATAAGTTATGTGCATTTAATAGCCATTGTTTATGTAAACGCCGCGCGCAGCTGTCAATCATGCCTGTTTTGGCGCATGCGCGTTCCCGCGAAGAAAGCCGGCCCTTTTACAGAGAGCCCGAGTCTACGTGACCTGGTTTGTGATGGCCGATGGCGGACAGTTTTTGTCCAATCGCCTTTTAATTTATTGTCAACTTGTGGTTATGCAATTAATATTATAAAGGAGAATGCGAATCGCGAATTATAATTAGTCATGTTTTCGTCAGTTAATATAAATATAATTTAATCCACTTAAAAATATCAATTGATGTAGATCTACTAACTTTGTGACTAAGCTATTTAATGCGATTTAACTTCAATCGAGTTTAATTTATTTATTGTAATTTAATGATTATTATTTGATTTTTTAATTTAATTAATTAATTTATTGTAATTTATATGGAATTTTATTGGAACGAGAAAATGGACAATAAAATGTAAATCTATTAAGTAGGTATATTAAGTTGCAGTGCCCTTGCAGGGTTCGTGTGAGAGTCATTAAAATGTAACACCATGTATGTACCACATGAAGCAATAAATTGATTTGAATAAGACACAAATTCTATAATAATATAACACAAGATATCATCACACTCATGGCCTAAACTAGGATTCCCAATACCAGAGACATTACCTACACAGAAATAACCATAATTTACCCACAACCCATACCTATTCGGAAAAGGTGGTAGGATAGGCACAAAAACCTTCCCGAATTCCCGGGAATCTAAAATAAAATATTGTAATATAAGAAAAATGCTTTTGAGTTTCCTTTTTTTCGTTTTTCGCATTTCGTGTAAATTTTTACTTTCATGACGGTTTTTGACAAAGCACACTGAACAATCATATTTTTTGGTTGAATTAAAAAAATACAATTCTCCAATGTCCTGTTATCCGTCAAGTAAACCATCAATGCTTAAAACGTATTTTCTCATAATCTTTATTGGTCTGTGTAAAGATAAGAAACGTAGTTTTCAAATAAAAATAAATAAATAGTAGGTATATTTCCTGGAAGCTTAATATAAAATCCCTACAGAAACATTATACTTACTCATAGGTAATACTTAATAAACAAATTATAATTTATATCTATGCGGAGTTTCGTGCGTATTGTACAGTCGACAGGTCATTAACCTACCCAAAACAATTCCAGTCCATAGCCCGCATAGGGACCTTGTGTTACATTAGTGTCTTGTTGACTGTACATACGTAACGTAATAGATAACGCACTACGGTTATTGTACTCAGTACTACTTCTACTCATTATTTGGTGTGACAACCTTATCTTCACGTTTACACTTAGGAAAACGATCTTACGCATTAACCTTACCGTCCACTAATAATAGCAACGCGAATGTATTGTTAATTAATTAAAAAGGAGATTGCATAAACTATTATAGGTTTTAATTTTTGAGCAAATTCCCACAGAGACGATAGAAAGGTCGAGCGCTATTCAAATTCAAATTCAAATATCTTTATTTCGGACTATTTGGTCCATATGTTGTTAGTAATACAATACTTATTATCTACGGTTAGTAAATATAATAATATATAAAAAAGTAGGTAATACTAAATAGGTGGCTCCCACACTCGTGCTACCTGGCTACGTGAAGGCGTATCCAGTGCCTCTGCATGGGACAGTCCCACCGCTCGCCGACCACGCTCAGGATGCTGTTGGTGCTACGGCGCACCCGGCACATCAGAGAGGCGCATCTCTTGCGCACTACTGCATGAAAGCCATCAATGCGCGCCTCTGTGAACATGCCAGATGCGCTACAAAAACGTGGCAGCCGCAGCAGCACCCTGAACGCGTTATTGTATTGAACGCGCAAGGCGCCGTATGCCCTCTGCGTATAGTTAACCCACAGGCTGCAAGTATAGAAGGACTGGCAGTATGCTCTAAACAGAGTAGCCTTGACCTGCTCAGTGCACCTCGCAAACCTGCGGGCCAACATGTTACATCGGACAGCCAACGCCCTGCGCTCTCTTTCAATATCCAAGTCATCGCTTAGATTTTCGGTGACCCAGTGACCCAGATACTTAAACTGTGCGACTTTATTCATGACAGTACCATTGAGTGTTAAAGGGGGCATCGAGTAACATTTATTGCCGGCTTTGAATAGCATCAATTCACTTTTCTTCGCATTGTATCTGAGTCCATGGGACTCCGCATATGATTCACAAATTTGCAGCAGCCTCCTTAGGGCGTTGGCTGAGGGGCACAGCAACACCATGTCGTCTGCGTAGCTTAGATTATTAACACATACACCTTCAATATGACAACCGACCTTGGCGTTGCTGAGCTCCCCGATTAAACCATTAATATATAAGTTAAAGAGTCTGGGCGATGTGAGCCCCCCCTGTCTCACCCCACACTCCAGCCCATATTCATCGGAGAGTATACCTGCCCATCTTACAAAATTAGTTTGATTGTTGTACCAAAATCTAAACATTGAGATTACTTCTTTTGGTAAGTTGGTATTACACTGTAACTTCTGCCATAATTTGTCATATGACACCAAATCAAAAGCCTTTGACAGATCAAGGAAGCACGCATATACCGGCGTCCTCCTGTCTATGTAGTAGCGGACGGTGTGCTTAAGACACAAGATGGCACTCTCCGTGGACAGTCCTGGCCTGAACCCGAACTGAGCATCGTGCAAGTCCATGTGCCCACTCAGGCGCCGGTCAAGCAAACCGTCCAGCACTTTCGCAACTATGGTGGCTAATGATATGGGTCTATAATTGGCTAAATCAGACGCATCTCCAGTCTTATTTTTTATAATTGGAACAACAATAGTTCTCATGACTGTTTCGGGCAGATAAGAATGACCAACGCACAGGGTTAGAAACATGGCCAACACTCTAGGTAAATGGACTCCAGCGTACTGCAGGTGTTCAATGCTGAGATTGTCATGTCCTGGAGATTTGCCTCTAGCCATGCTCTTCATCACAGAAGCGACCTCTTTAGCAGAGAACCTTACATGCAGCTCCGCGGACTGACCCCAATCACCGAACACCCGTGACGCCGGTCCTAATGGTGACTCCACCTTAAAATGGTTTTTAAATAAGTTGGCTATGTCTCTAGGCTCGTGAACACCTGCAACACTCACAGGAAGACTCGACCTGGCACTCAATTTGTTAGTTCGCTTCCAAAATTTGGAAAAGTCTTTTGAAGAATGACACGAAGCAATTTTATCCATCTTGATCTGATCCTGGTTTTTTTGACACCACTTCAATTTCGACTTAAAAACTTTCCTCGAGTCACACATTTTGTCATAGTAAAGGCCTGAGCCGGGCTTACCGTATAGCATCCACATTTGAAAACCAAGTCGAGCCTCCCTGTGAGCTATAACGTTACATATTTACCAACATAAAAGTAATTATTTTTATATGTTAAATGCCGTCTATTTGTGATATTATTTAGTGACCAAAATAATTTTAGTTTTACCGCTTTAAGTATGAAAGTTACATAACATATAGTAAGATAGTAGGTGGACTAGAAAAATAGTAATTTGATAATATTATTAGTCTTCAGAATTAAATTAAAATTCAAGTGAGCCGTTACTTTAAATAATTAAGTTTTATTTACTTTGTAGATTTAGGAGTCGTAAGGTTTATAAATATACTACGAAAAAATATTTTTATACCAAAAGATTAATAAGTAGGTATACAAGATACAACATAAAAAACAGATAACAGTAATTTTTGATTTGTATGTTTAAAGTAATAGTCCACTTTTATAAATTATTTATTCAATATAATTTAAAAAACACAAAAATATCAATTAAATACCAAATCAAACCAGCCCCCTGACAAAGTTTGGTTAACTTTAGTTTTGTTATTGTTTTGTTATACTTACATTATTACGATAATAGTTATGTTGCCGATGCCGTCTAGTCGGAGCTCTAAAAAGGTTTCAGGCGCCAGGAAACTATAATTGCATTCCTTATCATTATCCTGACTCGTCTCGTGGCGTGCACTTCCACAAAAGCTTTTCTGATTTCGTCTGGCGCCGAACAAGGCTCATAGCGATAGATGCTGTTAGTCATAAACCTACTTTACTTCACTTCCCTTAAACCGTGTTTTGTCACTTTCATACGTGGCTTAAAAAGTGGTATAACTTATATACCTAAGTAAGTAAAGTAAGTAAGTAAAAAGTAAAGTAAGTTAAGTAAAAAAGTCAAAGAAAGTAAGTAAAGAGTAAGTAAAGTAAAGTAAGTCACATTAAGTCACATTATTCACTTTAAGTCACATTCATCAACACTGTTAAACAATGGTTTAGTTTGACAGTTGCTGAACCACCGATTTTAAATAGCGAAAATCTTTAAAGCATGGCTTAAACCAACGATTAATAACAGATAGGCTGTTAGCATGTAAGTGGCGTCAAGACTCACTGACGCCTGAAAAGAGCCTGATAAACTAAAATGGTACATAAAATTATATTTTTGAATATGATTTTATGGTGAATAAAGTTATTTTTATATATTTATTAAATACTTAACGGATATCACCCACTTATGTTGTTGAAGTCGGCAATTTATTGATTTAAATCTGTGATGTGAGTCCGGTTTCATTGTACGATACCAAATTGGTGTTGACATAACCAAGTGTTCTGTAATGTTCCGTGAGGTTGTAAATAAAGTATATGAATATGAATTAGACTGACTCACAGACAGTTTCTTAACTTAAGTCGCGTTTATCTCTAAGAATCCTATCCTATGTAGCAGGTATTCCGTCCGACCTTTCGCCCATTGATTTTACTTAGTCTAGTTATAGCACCGCTTCCACTGGACGTGTGGTTTGCTCTTCGCGTCATATAACAGTTTAGTCAGATAATAGCTAATTATATAATGGACTTTTTACGCTGATAGGCTCTTTGACGTAGCGAGTGCGAATTTAACTATCTCTACGGTGTCACGTAGGCTTTTAAGAGACAAAATTATTTTTTGGAGTGTCTATTTTTTTAAAGAAGTTTAGTTTCAGGCCTATCCTTGTGTCGGACCCTGTTTTTAAAGTGAATTATTGTTTAATTAATATTAATGATACCGATATTTTTTATTTAATAAAGTCAATTGTTGTAGGATTTATCATGTTAGGTGAGTCATTTAAATAAGTTTCTTAGGAAATTCTTACCACATTTTAAAACACATATACATGTTATAAAATAGAAATAAATAAAATTCTACTTAATCTATAATAAATTATTCTTAATTTAAAGTGTTTTTTGTGTTAAAAAACTTTATGAAAGGAAAATTAAAGTTAAAACTTTACCATTAGGTTAAAAATAATTAAAAATAATATCCTTTAATTTATTCAATTTATAATTAAATTACTGAAACGATTGTTATTTAATTTAACTTAATTGGCGTGAACCTATAGCTGTTATTATTTTAAATTTATTAATAAGTATTTATATTATAAGAGCTATTTTGATGAGGATTCTTTTAACAAGTGTCATGTATCATTTTTAAATAATTAACAATTTATTAATGAAATATTTCTCTTCTTTGCAGATCGAATATAATGAGAATTCAACAGAGCAGAACACGAATACCATATTCCCTGTCGATATCCAACTATAAGCACAAAATCGTAACAGATACGTTACGATACTCAAAATACGTTACTTCCCCTATAGTGCGTTATGAAAAATAACTTCAATCGGTAATAGTGCGATCATGCCAAGTCCGTAGAAAGGACATTGGCCATTTTTGACCAGACCGTGAAGTGACTTTCGGGTGCTCAAAATGGATGTGCGGTGTTCGATATTCAAACTGTTACTGTTCCACGTATTGGTGGCGTGGTGTAGCGCCAAACATGTGACGCTATCAGCTGTAGTGCCTGGTGTGCACGTGGCAGGAGACGTGGAAGAGGAGGTCCGGGATAGTATAAGAAACCTTGTTCATACTGGTGAGTGAAATTGTCTATTATTTAGATTTATTTTAAGTTCATTTAGGTTAGACTTCACCTCTTTTTCTTGTTATTCCAAAAAACCAGGCTTTTTGGTTTGTATAATAATGATTACGACAATCATTATTACATAAATAATTGTAATTAAACTAGTCCCATGATCGCGACGAATCTAACGATCGATACACATCAAAATCCATCAAACCATTTAGGCTACAGAATACGCAATAGAACTTACGAGTACATACATTACCCTACCCTTCTTCCGGCAGTCGGGTGAAACCGTTAGAAAATTATGACTTTATAAGTTGAGTAGGTACACCTAGCAGTGGATATCGTAAGTGATCGGCGTAACGCCTGCTATCAAACACTTCTCATTAATAAATGGGCATTCCCCTTTAGTAATATAGTAATCCCAGGACGAACGAAACGTCGCGGGGAGTGCGAATTCTGGACGTGACGAATTTTTTTCCGACCGTTCATTTTTTAATTTTCTTTGCGCATGGTGAAGTGCAAGTCGAACTGAAATCCGCACTAAAACATTGAAAAAATGCATTGTTTACTTAAATTTATTCTTAAAGTTATCGACTATGTATCTTGCAATTTATTGCTACTAGAAGCCAACGTATGGCTGTTGGCAGAAAGTGTAGCAGTGTAGCATCACTTGCCTTTAAATTGACCTATAAATAAATAAAAAGGCACCAGCATTGTTTAAATACCATCGACGTATTTGCCACACAGTCCTTTTTTAATTCGCACGACTATAAAAAACAAAATGCAATTGTGCCAAGTTTTACGAAGCAAAGTCAAATTGGGTTATAGGATTGTTTGATAAAAGCAATCTCTTATTTTCGAAATATGCGTAAGTACGGTATTCTTAATACTTTTTATTAGTAGTACAATAAAATCCCAAAAATCAAAGGTTATAATAGAAAACATAAATTTAACAATAGGTACATTGAACATTTGTGCCTGAAACACAGGGTTTAGGCGCATTATGGCTAATTCTCATTATGGCAACCGATTCGCTAATGGACTACTTCTCATTATGGCCACTTCTCATTTTGGCCACTTCTCATTTTGGCTACTTCTCATTAGGGCTATTTCTCACTTGGGCTACTTCTCATTAGGGCTACTTCTCATTAGGGCTACTTCTCATTAGGGCTACTTCTCATTAGGGCTACTTCTCATTAGGGCTACTTCTCATTAGGGCTGTTTCACAACCAATTCAGGCGCTAGGGCTTCACTATAATAACTAATGTAAACAATAAATATTTTATTAATTAAAAAAAATATATATGAAATTTGAACTGTGTGGTGGGTGCCCAACTGACAGCATAACTCGCCAGATAGCAACGCAATGCTAATCCGTTGAGCGAGATATAGTGAAGTACCAGCTTTGGGTCTCCCATGAGTCTACTAAACGTTTGGCTATGTCCTTTATTAAAGTTACAGTCGACAGCAGATCAACACACAACGGTAACACTTTTTACTTTTGACAGTTATTATTTGCTTCATAAGACTTGAAATCGTACTGCAAGTGTTACCATTGATCTGCTGTCGACTGTACAAGGCAGATCCTCACGGACCAAGCGTCTCGACACCTAATTTATTTTGTATTACCTTTGCATTAGGTGCGTGACTAAACATCATTTAAAATCAGGCTTATCTCCCAATGTTGCAAACAATTAAAACTGACATTTGAAAAGGGTACAATCCCGAATCCCGACACATTCATTGAGACCATTCCAATAAGCCCAAACACGATATCTCTGCTGTGATGAGTTGGGTATCCTGCTGGTATCGCGGTCAAGGTTACTGGTTCTTGCAATATCCTACTACTTTTATTTGAATTGCTTCTACTCTTATTCAAGAGATAATTTCGCCAATGTCAAGTTATTTAGAGTATTCATGTAAGTAGAAAATTAACGAATAAAAAATCAATCCGCCATTCCAAAAAAAAAACAATATTTCAAACACTATATAAATATATGAATAAAATACATGGCATAATTGCGACAAGCAAAGTTGTAGTTCTCAAATGTGCCAAAAACGGCCGTTTTTCGCAATTATTCGAACTACAACTTACCGACATTCTTATCTTATCTCTCGATCAAATCTCCCTTAAAACAAACAAAAATCATACCCAGCTACGATGCACCTACACATAACACACAGAAATTGCATAAAAGAGACACAGTTTTAGTTATTTTGTAGATGTCATACAAATTGAGAGGCTGATTGCATTCCCGCATGACAGGCCGAGAGGCTTCGATTTGAAGGCTCCATAAGCCGCTGTCCATCGGTTTGGGACTTTAGGGCACCATAAATAAATGTAAAAACCATAATCTGACGCGCTCAAAGGGTCAAAATGAACACACGAACAAAATTAGTTTATTTATTTATTAATGGACTCGACAGTTCGTCATTTGCCAATGTCATTTTACAGAAAATTCAATATATTCAATAGTCTTCCATCTTCCTCCAGGGGAGTCGCCGTACCGTCTTCACCCTGGGTAGCCGCGTCTTCATGTCTTCATCCAGAGGAGACGCCTGCCGTAGCGTCATCACTCTGGACGAATCAGCTCGACAGTCACGTTCACTCCCGAGCTTGTAGCGGGAACTCTTGATAAAAGCTTGAAACTTCAGATCTTGCATAAATAATCCAATAACTTCACCGTACTGTCATTCGCGAACATTTTCTGATTAATTAATCAGACGTGATATTAAACACAAAATAGCCCATTATGTAGACATTAAACTGAAAATTATCAAATAATTTCGCAACCGTCGTTTCCCGCCATTTTCAAAAGCCCAACTTCGAACATTGACCATGAATATTTACGCTCTGTCATTTGTTTTTCCATTGTTTGAATTTTCAATAGAAGTCAAACATATAAAAACAGGTATCTCAATCATCAATATTTTAATTTCATTTTTTACAGTCATCTTCTACTCTTATGTAATAAAAGTGATATATTTGGGATCCTAATGTGAAATACTATATGAAATAAATATTGTTTTATTGAATTTCAATATGAGTCAACTAGCCTATTGCAGAGTTTTATTGTATTAAATCTAGGTATCTAGTATATTTAGTATGGGGACAAAAACCCTTGTTGTCACTTTCACTCTCATACGTCAGAAAGAGGCATCTGTTTTGTAACTTCTATTGAAAATTCAAACAAGGGAAAACAAATGTATAGCAGAGACGCTAAAGTCATGCAAGAGCGGTATCTGCGATGCAAATATGGCTTATTGCATAGGGCGTTCCCTGATTCATGACAAAACCCTTCAACTGCCTCTGTCACATAAAGTTGTTTGCCAACAAAGCGGTGTAAAAGTACACCTTTACTTATTTTACTCTTTGTCCATAATATACCTTCCTCCCGGTACGCAGGCGGTGTTTGGTTACCTGCCACTTAACATTACCACACGCAATGAGCGTTTTTGTTGTTGTTTTTTACAAGCCTTGAGCACGAAAGTAAATACAAAAATCTTTTTTTTTTCACATTGTGGCAAAAGTACCTAACCTTCGGTTCCTTGAAATCCCTTTTACTTGTTATGCTAGGTACAGTCTTTCAAAGAAAAATATACAGCTAATTCATTAAGGTTCATATTGTCTTAAAAATTAATCGAGGTATTTTTTTTTAATAATATTTTATTTGAGACAGGGTACTTTGTATGTGGGAAGTTCTTCGCTCTTGTTGTTACTTTCTCTCGAGCCTTGTGCTCATACGTCAGAAAGAGACATCTGTTTTTATATGTTCCACATGTAGTGAAAAGACATTGCCACATTTCAATGGAGCTTTGCCCCACCTACAAAACTACGTGACCATTTAAGCTGTACCTATCATTTTGTTGGGGACTTATTACAGGTTTCATATTGCATAATCATAATCAGTATCATTTTCTACTACTCTCGTAACTCCTCTAGAAGAATAACAAAAACAATGAATAATTCGCTTCGATTTCTTACTATTTTCTGAATTCTTAATTAAGCTGTTTTTTTCGACTCGCAACTTGTACAAAACTTTCTTTTAAACCAATAATTTTAATAAAAAAGGGAGATATTTTTACATTTATTCGTTATCTTGTACAACTTGCAGTTGATGGTGGGGCAGAATCTGGCATTGTCGTTTCAACAATGGAAACAACAAGGGTTCCATTCCCCCCCCCCCCCCCCCCCCCCATTTTTAACCCTAAAATAGTGTTACTTTATTACCGCATCATCGTACGATACTTGACGGGTTAATATGACGTAGTGTGACATCACGTTTTTTTGCACCAAAATACAATATAGGCTCGCCAAATATTTGCTCTGTCATATCGTTATCAGATAGGTATATAAGATCGTTACACTTTACACTTTCATGACAAGTTTTTAGCCTGATATAGTCTGTCCCAAATTGCCAATCCAATTTTCCATGGATATAAACAAACATGGCGTCTGAAAGTGCACCAAAAACAATATTCATCATCATCAGTCTATTTATATTGCCCCACTGCTCGGACACAGACGTTCCCTTACATCGAGAGAGCTGGGGTCATGATCCAACACGCGGGCCCAGTGCGGATTGCGGATTTGACATGCCTTAGAATTTTTACTGCATGCAGGTTTCATTACGATGTTTTGAGAGCTTGAGTTTGAGAGCACTCGGTAAATGTACGTAAGTTTTTCTGTCGAAAAAACCGAGGATAACTCATTGGTACAGTCGACAGCAGATCAATGGCTTTTTACTTTCGACAGTTCTTATTATTTGCGTCGTAAGACTTGAAATCGTACTGCAAGTGTTACCATTGATCTGCTGTCGACTGGCTGACCTGGCTGAGATCGAACCTGGAATCTCCGTATCGCAAGTCCATTGACCCAACCACTGAGTCACCGCCACAATTTTTGTTTCTTAGATGTGACCCCCTCATTCCCTGAACCATCATTTCTAATGCCTTATTCAAGGCTCCAGACTTGATCATAATGTCAAGTTAGTCACATAGTAAATAGATAACATATCATTGCTCAGGGAGGAAGTTTACTTGTAGGTACAGATTGATCACGTCTCCATAAAACCCAATTTACTTTCTGACTACGTGTTGATGTAATGTTGGTCTATGTCTTAATACATGAAAACAAACAATTAATGCTGTTACCCATAAACCTAGTTAAACCTCGCTTCCCTTAATTTGCAGTTTTTCAAAATTAAACCTTTGGAAAAAATATATAGCAATCTTGGAGTGTCTATTTAGGGACTGATGAATACACGATTGGACAAACTTCGCTCGATAGAATAAAAAAGCAAACATGGGGTTCCGTCTTTTAAAATGAAAATTATGTCTAAACCGAAATAGTAATTCATACAAAATATATAAGAGAATGTAGGGTATTATAAATACAAGAGGTAGTTAAAAAAATCTGATATTTATTGGCGTATTTTTATTTCCCTGTCAAAATTCACCCAAAATTAATAAAAAAAAAATACGAATATGGAGTCACTGTGCCGTGCTCTTCACTCCGCCGCCGCTGCGGGACATCTTATGTCTCGCGCTTGAGTTTGACAGCCGGCCAACTCCTATAGAAGAATAACAAAAACAATGAATAAATCGCCTTAAAAATTAAATTAAATTATTAAATTATTGGTTTAAAAATTTATTTTAAACCAATAATTTTAATAAAAACGGAGATATTTTAAAATTTATTCGTTATCTTGTACAACTTGCGGTTGATGGTGGGACAGAATCTGGCATTGCCATTTAGCAATTTTCTTTACCGTACCTACCATCTATAAGTCAAAAGTTTTTACGTGAATTAGACAAAACAGACTTTTGGGTCAATCGCTAATTCACGCTAGGCCCATAATCCACTCGCCTTGACCCAAGACCCAAAATTATGTCTGTAATGAGGATGACTACTAACCAATACAGACCCAGCGATTACCAGACAGGTTTCCATCCGGCAGAGAACCGTAGGGTTGGCACAAATACGCGCGAGTTTCGTGCCAACTTCTGAAACGCGCTCGCTCAATATGCTAAGTAAAGGCACAACTGAGGCGGTAGCGTTTGAATGCTTCGAACCTCAGAGGGTCTAGACAAGTGACATTCTACATTCGTTAACGATAGGTTAATGGGATTGACGATAGGAAATGCGGAAGGCACGGACCTCGCGCTTGGGTATATAGGGTACTTCCTGTTGACCTAGAATCATGACATTTGGCAAGCATAAGTAAAGGAGAAAATCTGAAAACTGTAAATTTTAAATTATCCCCTATATAACTGTAAATATAAAATACAGCCATTTTATTATTTTTCACTTCTATGAATCCACAATTACAGGCCTTTTTACCCAGGTAAAACATGCAAATACCCGGGGGAGCGAGTTGGTTATGTCGGGCTCACCGCCTTGAAGGGGCGGAATACCGACTAAGCCTCCTGGGGTGTTCCACCTCATGCCATTCTTGCCCAGCCACGGGAACTACGATACATCCGCGACCCGACTGGCGCCCCGAGCACTCCCCATTGTGAGCTGTACTAGCCCACAATGCGTAATCCATTCATCCATCACCTTCCTCCTCCCCGTCCGGGCCTCGGGTCACTCGGGCGTCGTGGCCCTTACTTAGGCGGCGGCACCTCGTACAATTACAGGCCTGGCCTAATGTTTTTTTTTTCTTTTTTTCTTTTTAAATAATAATCTAAGCTGCCAACCCTGTAGTATACGTGACGAATAATTAATTCTATTAGATTACTTAGCATCCGCAGGGGGTCTCCCGATAAGGTCGGAGGATTTGAGTGGAATTAGTTGACCAATCAAACCGACCCCCGCGGAGCTAGTAATTTTGATTTAATCACATCTGTTATGTTAACCACTACACACGTTACAGTTCTGAGATAAATAGTAATTAATAATTAACTAGCTTAGCATAAGTTTAGTTATTATAATTGATTGTTGGATAATTGTCAGTGTGTTCCACGCCGTAGGAAGTTGAGTATATTTTACTCAACTTTGACCATAGGCGTGAAAAAATTTGGGAAAATAATCAGTAAATTATTTTTTATCAAGGTACAGTGGAACACAGAGAAAGGTACAGGAGAGTTTTTAAGGTTGAGATTTTCTCAAAAACTACTTGCCCTATTGCAAAAATACTTTTACTGTTTGATAGATAAAAGTTAAAACTACGGAACTGTAAAATAATTTTTAAATTCGGTCCAGAAGTTTTAATATAACCTTATTGAGGCCCCCTGTATACTTATCTCTGTCTTCGACCGTACGTAATGATTATTATAAAACTGATGTTAGTATAGAATATAATAGTCCAATTATTATTGCATATTTGCTTAAAATCAGAATAATATTCACTTATTTGTAGCAACAAAAGACAGCTCATAATGGGAGAATTTTCAATTTACTTACCTACTTTTATATAAAGACTGAATACGTTGTTCGGTTCGCAACTGTTTGTCGATCAAAAATTATAGAATAATCTATGTCAAAAATGACAAGGACTGTCAAAAATGACTAGGACTATCTCTATCAGAAACTGTCAAAACTGTACTGACAGAAGCTGTCAAAATCGTTGTCATTTATGACAGTTCTTGTCATTTTTGATCAACGTCGGTCAAAAGTTCTGTCGGGCGAAAATCGTGTCGATCAACTGAAGTGTCGGTCGAAAGTTATATCGGTCATACGTCGTTCGGGCAACGGTTTGTCGATCAAAAGTTATAGAATCGATCGATTTGTATGAGACAGTAGATAATTTACTTTTTTATTTTGGGAAGGCCTATAAGAAAATTGTACAGCTTAAAAGTGTACTACTTTCTTAAAAAAAAATTACAAAATAAATTACAACTACCTAAAATTTCAAAAACTACTTAAAAATACATTAAAAACTACCTAAAAAATCTACCTAACTAAAAACATTTAAAAAAAAATCGGCCCCTTGGTGGCGGCATTCCCGCGCTGTATGGCTAGGCTCAGCCTCTGCGCTCGCGCGCCGCCAGCACGAGGGTCACCCGTCGCCTCCCTCAGGCGCTTGCTGAGCTCCTTGTGGAGTGCGTGTGCACTCGGGCCCCACGGACCAAGTGGGGACTCAACGCCAAAGGGGACAAAGTCATATTTGGCGCCGAGACACCTGTATTTGCCCCTCTTAACACGCTTACTAGCCGCGGCCGCTCGTTCCCCATATTCATCCTAGAGACAAATAAATATTTAAGTAGTCTCGAAACAAGCTACGTCCATATCAGTTACAGTATCACTCGCATCAATCTCCTTTACCGGGGTACATTAAGCTGTGTTCACGTTCAAACTTATGTAATTGTAAGGCTGTGTCCACCCACGCGCGGGTCGGCGCCCTGTCGCAGGGGAGGGGATAGAAACACCATGTAATTGCTCTCAGATTATATACAGGATGCTTTCAACTTTTGAGTCGCCGTGGCGTCGTCACCCTGGAAATCCGCGTCTTCTTGTCTTCATCCAGAGGAGTCGCCCGTAGCGTCGTCACTATGGATGAAGCAGCTCGACAGTTCACTCCCGAGCTCGTAGTGGGACCCTTGATAATTGCTTGAAACTCGAGATCTTGCATGAATTATCCAACAAATACAATTCACCATACTGTCATTCGCGAACATTTTCTGATTAATTTAACGTGATATTAAACACAAAATAACCAAAGGGCTGGCGTTTACCTCGGCCAGCGTATATCGCTGGCTATACAACGAGGTAACGTCGCCAGCCTTTTGGGCACTCTTCCGCAGGGCAGCGATTTGGCCCCAATTTTTTACTTATAAGTAAGTACGGTGGAACACAGAGAAAGGTGTGCAGGAGAGTTTTTAAGGTTGAGATTATCTTAAGAACTACTTGACTTGTTGCAAAAATTCTTTCAATGTTTGATAGATAAAAGTGAAAACTATATAACTGTATAAGAATTATTAAATTCGGTCCAGTAGTTTTTGAGAAAATCTCAACCTTATTGAGGCCCCCTGTATACTTATCTCTGTCTTCGACTGTACCTATATATTTTATGTTTTTTTATTAATTTATGAACACTGTAGACATTAAAATGAAAATTATCATATAATTTCGCAACCGTCGTTTCCCGCCATTTTCAAAAGCCCGATGTCTATGGTTCTTTAAAATGTCAACATCCTGTATCTATTAAGGCTCGTAAGGCTGTAGCTAGGAGGAGACGCGTGCATCCGTCAACGCCCACACACAGTCACAAAAACTAACCACGCGCCGCTAGACGGTAAGGTTTTAATTGGAAGTGAATCGTTAATAATATCCTTAAATTAATGTATTACTAAAAGATGTGGGTGGATACAAGATACAGAACCTTGTAAAAGCCTACATAACTATTTCCGCTTCTCTAACCCCAAATTCAATGACATATGTAACTTTCAATTAACATCTGTCGCAAGAATTACTTATTTTAAGTCAATAGTAGAGTAGTTATAAATGAAGTGATCAGAGAACGTTGTGGTCAGTACAGCCTTAATGCGCTATATGGTTGTCAAAAGTAAGAGTGAGACACAAGATGCCCCGCAGTGGCGGAATGAAGAGCACGGCGCAGCATCTAAACCGCATTAGTTATTCCTACAACATATATATTAAAATGTAGGGTACTATAAATACGAGCGCTTGTTTAAAAAAATCTGACTTTTATTGGCGTATTTTTAATTCCCTGTCAAAATTCATCCAAAATCAATCAAAATATAGAATAGAATAATCGTTTATTTGACAGACAAATAAACGATTTGACATATTTATTTTGACAGATAAATATGGAGTCACTGTGCCGTGCTCTTCACACCGCCGCTGCGGGACATCTTCTGTCTCGCGCTCGAGTCTGACAGCTGGCAGCCCCTTAACGAATACCCTGTATGCTTTTCCCTGAATTATACTACACATACTCGTATAACCTTGATGCCGATACACGCTGACATACGATCAATCCTATCGATAGCATCAACTTGCCTATTTCCACGGAACTCCCGCTGGCTCAATGTCTAGTTCCCGCGAACCGGAGTCAGCGGCGCTAGTCACTCGACACTGCTGACTAGTAAGGCCACACATGGCTTGCTACTCGTGTTAACTGACCACATATTATAGCAAGAGTTTGAAAGGTGCGGGTTATTCGGGAACAACAATCCTGAAGAGAGCTCGGTGGCGTAGTGGTTGGGTCAATCGACTTGCGATACGGAGGCCCCAGGTACGTTTCCCAGCCAGGCCAGCCATGTACAGTCGAAGGAACTATTGCATGGAATTTTTGTTTGTTTTGCTTTTATATGTATTTTTTTATGCATCATCATCATCATCAGTCTATATATATTGCCCCACTGCTCGGACACAGACCTTCCCTTACATCGAGGGAGCTCGGGCTATAATCCACCACGCGGGCCCAGTGCGGGTTGGCGGATTTCACATGCCTTAGATTTTTTTTTCTACGACATGCAGGTTTCATCACGATGTTTTCCTTCACCGTTTTGAGAGCACTCGATAAATGTACGTAAGTTTTTCCGTCGAAAAAAAACGAGGATAACTCGTTGGTACATGGCTGCCCTGGCTGGGAATCGAACCTGGGACCTCCATATAGCAAGTCCATTGACCCAACCACTGACTGAGCCACCGAGCTCTCTTTATGCAATAAATAATATTTGATTTGAAGACATAGATAAGTATACAGGGGGTCCCAATAAGGTTGAGATTTTCTCAAGAACTACTGGACCGATTTCAATAATTATTTCACAGTTACATAGTTTTAACTTTTATCTATCTAACAGTGAAATAATTTCTGCAATAGGTCAAGTAGTTTTTGAGAAAATCTCAACCTTAAAAACTCTCCTGTACACCTTTCTCTGTGTTCCACCGTAAGTAAGTTTTTCCGTCGAAGAAACCGAGGATAACTCATTAAGTCGTGTTTTAGAGTTCATAGGTTGAGATTTTCACAAAAACTACTTGACCTATTGCAGAAATTATTTCACTGTTTAATAGATAAAAGTTCAAACTATGTAACTGTAAAATAATTATTAAATTCGGTCCGGTAATTTTTGCGAAAATCTCAACCTTATTGAGGCCCCTTGTATACTTTTCTTTGTTGTCGTAGGTACATGGTTTCCTGACCGATAAACTTCGCCATTACTCAGCCCAGATTCCATGTTATCGGTCAACAGCAAGCCGAAATTAGAAAAAGATACGTACAGTCGACCACGAGAGTTTTAACCTTTATTTTAAGGCTGCGTATGCGCAGATTTACAGTTTTTCTATGAAGGCTAACGGTAACTACTAAAATTAAACGTCTGATAAAAATATATAGCAATCTTGGGGTGTCTATTTAGAGACTGATGAATACATGATTGGACGAACTTCGCTCGACAGATAAAATCGCAAAAATACCCCTTCCATGTCTTTTAAAATGAAAATTATGTCTAATATAAATTGAAATAGTTATTCATACAAAATATAAGTACTTATATCATATCATAATGTAGGGTATTATAAATACGAGAGCTTGTTTTAAAATAAAATTGATTTTTATTGGCGTATTTATATAGACCTTTGCCCAGCACTGGGACAATTTATAGGTTAACAAAAAAAATATATATGTCCCTGCCAAAATTCATCCAAAATTAATAAAAATACAAAATATGGAGTCACTGTGCTGTGCTGTGCTCTTCACTCCGCCGCTGCGGGACATCTTCTGTCTCGCACTCGAGTTTGACAGCAGGCAGCCCCTTAGCGTTCTGAAAGTCGTATGCGTATCAATGTGTTGCAAATTGTACAGTAGATAGAAGAGGAAGTCGGTTGATACGAGTAATTAGTCGAACGAAGTCATTATCGGTCACATGACGTAAGAGATAGTAGCTACAGTGTATTTACCTACAGTAGGGGCACTGAACGACTAAGATTTTACAGTGATGACGAAAATGGAACACACACTTGATCTTATGTTAGCTGTACCAATGCGTTATCTTCGGCTTTTTCGACGGAAAAACTTACATACATTTATCGAGTACTCTACGGTGAAGGAAAACATCGTAATGAAACCTGTATGCCGTAGAAAAAAATCTAAGGCATTTGTAATCCCCCAATCCGCACTGGGCCCGCGTTGTAAACCATGGCCCGAGCTCCCTCGATGACAGATGATGAATAGTAATAAAGTGATTGGGTGTGTCTCTATTGTGTTCCTCTACTGTGTGGCGGTATAGCCGCCGGCGCCGTTCGTGGCGCCATCTGTAGTGCGCAGGCGCGCCATTGACCGTGGCTGCGCGTGCGCATCACAGCGCGGTAGAGCGTTCATTATGGAGATGTCTATTGATAATTACTTTCCTTTGAAGTCTTCGCGTTTTTACCCGACTGTGATAGCAAAAGAAATGTGATTAGCAGTCAATGTATTTTGTTTCAAGTTTCAAGCTGTGACCTGCTCTCAGAATTAGTAAATTAAGCAGACTGCAGAACTCGCAATGCAGATCCAATCGAATACAATTCGATGCAGCTGCCGCAGACTGCAAACTGTAGTCTTGGAATCATACATTTAGACTTAGATAGTTAAATAAGTCTTATTTATAGGCTCTTGAAAATGGCGAGAAACGACGGTTGCGAAATTATTTCATAATTTTCCTTTTAATGTCTATGTCGTGGTCAGATCGTTAAATTGAGCATTTCATGAAATCGTCAGTCATTTCATGAAATGCTGGCATTTCATGAAATCGTCATGTTGCGCTGGGCATATCGTTTAAACGTCAACGTTCGTCGATTTGTCTAACGACGTTTGGTCAGATCATTAATGTAGGGTGCCCATTAAGGATGTAAGTAATAATAATTCAAAATATACTTATTACGAACTTATTTATTGTTCTAGTCAGTACCAAATTAAAAAAATATATATGTTACAAAATTCTTACAAGCATTTCAAATCAATTGTCCACTGGAATTAAATATACGAAATATTCATATTGAACACATTAAAAGGACAATAAAGATGTTTTTATTAAATGTGTTTTATTATTATTATTATATTTATTACCTAATAAAATAAGTACAAAATTGTATTATAATATTATAGAACGTTAAAATGTTTCGTTTCACATACGGTATACTTTTATGAAATTCCGTTAGTATTTCAAAATATTTCTCCATCGTAATTATACGAATAGTAGGATCATCAATGCATTTCTTCTTGTATATTAAAAACTTGTAATTCCAGTTTTTCCATGATGTAATATTTTGTAATCCAGTAAATTATAGTCCGTCGACTTTCGTTGCCTGGTCACCCTACTTTCCTTTATTTGTTGTATAACCTAAAAATGAAAATTATGTATGTTAAATTTCTAGGATTCAATTATTAAAAGTAAATAAGTACATTTTAAATACTTAGATGAGATTTTAAAAGGATAAACTAAATATTGTCATTTAAATAGGTACTAACCTGTGAAATGTATTCCACAGGATTCCCAAGATTTTTTTTGTAAATTGAGGTTGGTTTTTGCGTGACTGTCATAAAATTCACACCGTTTCGTATAGTAACACTTATTCAAGTTTCCAACACACTTTCTTATATAATTTGCACATTTTTATTCACTTTTCAACATGAATCCGCATTATTTACTTACGCACACAAACATAAACAATGACAAAGCGCGCTCTCAGCGCCTCTAGCGGTAGTTTTTGCCATTTTTCTACGATATGGCCAATTGTGTTTGGTCATATCATGAAATAGCCGTGCGTTTGTTGGACATATCGTAAAACGTTTTCTATTCATTGATCTGGCCAAGCTTTTTCATGAAATGACCAATAGACATTTGACGATTTCGTGAAATGCCACCATTTCATGAAATGATCGACTATTTCATGAAATGTTCAATTTAACGATATGACCACGACATATACACTCTACAGTGGTTATTTTGTGTTTAACATCACGTTAAATTAATCAGAAAATGTTCGAGTATGACAGTATGGTTAAGATATTGGAGAATTGATGCAGGATCTGAAGTTTGGCGCTATGGTCGAGAGCTCGGGAGTGAACGTGAGTGTCGAGCTGCTTCGTCCAGAGTGATGACGCTACGGTGACTCCTCTGGATGAAGACAAGAAGACGCGGCTACCCAGGGTGAAGTCGCCACGGCGACTCCTCTGGAAAAAGGGAAGACAATGATTGAGTCGTGTCGAGTCCAATAATAACATAAATAACAACAATAACGAATGGATTCCAAACAATGCGAAAAGGCCACGTGGCCGCCCCCACTAACGATGGCGAGACGAACTTGGCGTTTTTATGAGAGAGTGACCTGAGCCTGCGCAGAATAGAGATGAGTGGAAGGGTTGGGGGAGGCCTTTTTTTTATTGATTGACTAAACCCGCGTTTGGCCCCGATCTCACCTGATGGTAAGTGACCATGAGGCCGATGATGAAGCACGCAGGCCTAATAAATGCCTATTCACTCTTGCCTTAAAGATCCCAAGGTTATAAGTGTCTGGAAACACCGACGCCGGCAGGGCGTTCCATTCGCTGGCCGTTCGTATAATGAAGATGAAGAAAAACGTTTCGTACGAGCAACTTTGCCCAGCAGTGGGACTTTGCAGGCTATTAAATAAATAAATAATAAGGTTGCTATAGTAGTTTAAACCGTAGAATAACCACCTAACAATAAACAACAATAACGCCTAACAGCGAAGATGTTTTAAAGACTTCTCCAGCTCTAAACGCTTCTGAATCCCTGTCTCGTCACGCTGATTGTATTACTTACGACAACTCGTTTCATTTCGGTCGCCGTCTGATGATTTGACGGGTTAAGTGGTTTAGGAGTTTAGGGAGACAGTGTCAGGGATGTGTTGGGTAATAAAGTAATCAAATTGACAGCTGAATTCATGACCATTTGTGATAAGACAATGTTAATTTAGAGCCTTGTTTATTTTCCCATGGTAGAGTCAAGTAAATCTAAATTGAAATGATTTATTGCAGTCACAAAGACCATATAAGTGTTAGGAACATAATTTATTTCAAAAACAATAAAAAATAAAAATCTATTATAATATTAACCTAGAAAATATAAACTAAACTAAAAACTATATATACAATAGGTCGGTTGAACTATCTGAATGGCTTAGCATTACAGATAGTTCAACCGATCCCCATTGTCCGGCAACGTGCACAAAATGCTGGCGGCATTTCCCCTCTGGAGTGTTAGTAAGTACTTAAAACTATGTTAGTGTTTACACGAGGTGTATTACGCGCCATAACATGCGACTTAGGCCCGACTCTGAGACCCCGGGACATGTAAGTGTACCCAGTGGCTCAGAATCGGACTGTCCATGGTATCCGCAATGCCCTTCAGACCTAAAGCTTGAGACACACAGCCGCGACCTGTAAGCCGTTAAAACGCACGCCCTGCCTCTTTTTCTGCCGTCGTTACCTACTGGACGTAGATCGCAGGCCTCAGATCGCTACCTACTGGACATTAAAATGGCCAGAAAATGAGGCGGGGCAAGCGTTTTAACGGGTCGCAGGACGCAAGCCGCGGCTTGGCTTATATATATATAGGGCTCCAAAAAGACGGTGATGAGGTTCGCCACCGATCACGTCATGGCCTACGTAGTGGCGAAAAGCAGGCAGTAATCCATTATGTATTTATGTCTCAGTTCAACGTAAGCACGAGATAGTCATCTTGACACCTATGACGATGACTGCCCAAAATATCTTAAGGCGCTATACGGTCAAAAGCAAGAGCGAGACACAAGATGCCCCGCAGCGGCAGAGTGTAGAGCACGGCACAGTGCCTCGATATTCGTATTTTTATGAATTTTGGCAGGGAAATAAAAATACGCCAACAAAAACCAGATTTTTTTTAAACAAACTCTCGTATTTATAGTACCCTACATTTTCATATATATTTTGTATGAATAACTATTTCGGTTTAGATATAATTTTCATTTTAAAAGACATGGAAGGGGTGTGTATGTTTGCGATTTTTTTCTATCGAGCGAAGTTTGTCCAATCGTGTATCGGTATTCATAAGTCTCTAAATAGACACCCCAAGATTGCTATACACTTTTTTCAGACGTTTAATTTTAGTAGTTAATGCCGTAGCCTAAAACCGTAAAGCCTTAAAACTCGTCTGATCAGATATAGGTAGGTACTAGACTAGAAGCTAGACGGATGACACCCATCCTGAACACGTGTGATAATCTCTCTTGTCACCTGACAGGAGTTTTGACGTACCTATCTCTTTCGGTGACACTTTGCTTTCTATATACATACGACATATAAATAAATGAAATGAAATTTATTAATTGTACATTGGATACTTACATTCTAGCTACAAATTCACTAGTCCCCACACTAGGATACCCTGTGTCGCGGGAGACTAGTTTCTTCCCGAGGTACATAGTAAAAAATACGCAAATATCACAAGTACAATCGATTACACAGAAAGAATTGTAAACATAATTAAGTAGGTACCTACACTATAATATAATAAAAATAGTTATACGTAAAACGTAACGTAGTAGGAACGACAGCAGATTAATGGTAACACAGTATGATTTCAACTCTTACGATGCAGGTAATAAGAACGGTCCAAAGTGTTATGGTTGATGTGCTTTAGGCTGACGAGAGTTCGGTGGCGCAGTGGTGTGACGACACGAAGTTCCCAGGTTCGCTTCGCCCTGGACGAAGCAGCTCAGCAGTCATGTTAACTCCAGATCTGTAGTGGGACTTTAGAATACATATTTATGTAAAATAAAAAATTTCGACTAATTGAAAATTGGTCCACTAAAGTACTTGGTATTCCACGACAGACAAAATAAACCGAATCCCAAATCAAGTGTCCTATTTCGTAAACAAAAACTACCCTACTCATCAGAACTGTGATTATTGAATAGTTATTTTCACATTATTAGATCGGATCACTTTTTTTCACAATGATGAACAGGTTCGATCAATCAGTTCCTTCATTAGACGATCATATTTGTTTACAAAATAAGACACTTGATTTGGGTTGCGGTATAGGTACGTTATTCATCACCGTATAACAGAACTATTTACTGCATTTAAACAAATAGATATGCTTCGCTAGTTTTTGTAATCAAACTATCATATTACAGTATGGTTCGATCCCGGGCCACGCGTTGGTGACTATTATGCAGAGACGTAATCAGCATCAACTGGAATGAAATGTTTTTTTCTGAATAATATTATTTGAGTAGGTGGAGATACGATATCGTTAGATACAGGGATGGGTGCCTGGAAGAGGCTCAGGACAGCGATGGATGGAAGAGGATGGGGGGAGACCTTTGCCCAGCAGTAGGACAATTTATAGGTTAAAAAAAATATTATTTGATAAAATAATGATGTTTTAAATTATTAATAAACAGAAAACCAGACTGCTTTTTAAATATAAGTAAGAGGAATCTGACCATACCTTTATAGAAACTCTTAAAGCCGTACTCGAAAGATTACGATCAGCTTTGCTTTTAATTTCCGAAAAAATATTAACAAGTAAGATTAATTAAAAGTATACAAAGATCGCCATTAGGGGTTTTATTATTATTTGATATCACGGTGTTGGTACTCGCCCAAGGGTCACTGCGACCTCAAAGGTCTATTGTGGCCGTGAACCGAGTTCTTATATCTCGCTCCCAAGGCCAACGTCCTTCAGGAATCGTATGATGCACTTGGGCGAGAGAGTTTTAATATCCTCGGGCGGCATTATGTGTCCACCTAAGGCTCGGCTATTAGGGTTGAGATTTTCTCAAGAAATACTTGACATATTGTTAAGGCGCTATATGGTTGTCAAAAGCAAGAGTAAGACAGAAGATGCCCCGCAGCGGCAGAGTGAAGAGCTCGGCGCAGTGCCTCCGTATTCGTATTTTTATGAATTTTGGATGAATTTTGGCAGGGAAATAAAAATACGCCAACTAAAATCTGATTTTTTTCAAACAAGCTTTCGCATTTATAGTAAAAAAAATATATATATATTTATATATTTACCCTACATTTTGATATATATTTTGTATGAATAACTATTTCGGTTTAGATATAATATTAATTTTAAAAGACATGGAAGAGGTATGTTTGCGATTTTTTTCTATCGAGCGAAGTTTGTCCAATCGTGTATCGGTATTCATCAGTCTCTAAATAGACACCTCAAGATTGCTATATATATATTTACAGACATTTAATTTTAGTAGTTAGTGCCGTAGGCTTCGTAGAAAAACTGAAAATACGCGCCTACGAAGCCTTAAAATTATTTTATGAGTCCACAGCACACTATGTACAGCTAACATCAGATCAAGTGGAACACTTTAGACTTTGGACCGTTCTTATTATCTGCGACGTAAGAATTGAATTCGTACTGCAAGTGTTACCCTTGATCTGCTGTTGTCAGTACGTGTAAGTGGAAATTAATTTGAGAGGAAATTCGACACTCGTCTATCTTCCAAAGTACGTCCCTGTCGATTACTCAGCCAGTTTATTTACTACCGTCAGCATTGCATACCTATTTTGTAACGTATCAACAATATCATTTTGTTTGCGCCAATATTCCGGGAAAGCGCATCAAGTCTTGCGCGTGCGCCGACTGAAATGTATCACGATAACTGTTTATTTGAAGTTTGGGCTATTTGAAATGCGAGCCAAGCAGTAGGTACGGTGGAACACAGAGAAAGGTGTACAGGAAAGTTTTTAAGGTTGAGATTTTCTCAAAAATATAATAGACCTATTGCAAAAATTCATTCACTGTTTGATAGATAAAAGTTAAAACTATGTAACTGTAAAATAATTATTAAATTCGGTCCAGTAGTTTTTGAGAAGATCTCAACCTTATTGAAGCCCTCTGTATACTTATCTCTGTCTTCGACTTGTACAATGTACAGTCGAAGACTTGGACAGTCAATAGTTGATAAGACTTCTTGATAATTTGATTTTTTTTTACAATATATAAAATCAGCTCTCCTAGTCAATTGACTTACGTTAACGCAAGTATAAGATTCAACCCGTCCACCGGATCGGTGAAGGAAGCGACGTTTTCTCAGCGGTCAGATGGTGGATACTAACGTCGTTTTAAGTGATATACTGCCTTAGTCCAAGTAGTCGGAAACAAAAGGATTATTCTAATTCCCTCATTGTTTTGTCCCCAGGTCTCTACTCTCACCAGCACCTGGACCCCTCTCAAGTGCAGGTGGTGTCCCCTGTGAAGGTGACGCGCGACGGCGCACTGCTGTCGCACGCACTGGGTCATGAACACGTGCACGGACACGCGCGCGCGAGGCGGGACCTGCGCGAAACCGAGCACAAGATAGAACACCAGTTGCACTACAACATCACTGTAGACGGGCGAGAGCTTAGGCTGGATCTGCGGTGAGTGCTTCTTCTGTCTTTTATTTTTATTTTATTTTAAAAGGAAAACCAACATCAATACTAGGATATATATATAGAATAGAAATCATTTATTGCAAGATCATGGTCGTAATTACAAAAAAATCGTACACATAATTCACCTAAATGAGCATGCAATGTTATTTACAAATTATAAGTTTAAAAATAAGAAAAAAAGTTAATATATTACGATAGCAACAAAAAGTTAAATACAGCATTTAGTCGCTTCTTTCTGTCTTTCTTTCTCTCATACACTCGCACACAATACGCATTCACAATAGTGAAACACACACTTGCCTACGATTCCGTAACTAGCTGTACCCCGCAACTTCGTTTGCGTAGAGGAGGAGGATGGAGGAGATCAGGAGGCAGATCTTAGACAGCTCATAGGCTATAAGACTAGTGAAACTCCCACCAAAATCCCTTCAGTAGTTATGGCGTGATAGGTACTTGCACAAAGTCACAGACAAACGGACAAAAATTCTAAAAATTGGTGTTTTGGCATCAGTATCGATCCAATGTACAGACACAACTTTTTTACAGTCTTATTATATGTATGTATAGATAGTTAACTAACTACGCGTGAAATATAAACATAAGTGTTAACTAAGGCATATATTTTGTTATTCAATAGTGTCAATAGGTAATCGATATTGTTTCCTTCCCTCTGCCGTATTTTGTAATACGTAGGTTACTGACTATAAAGTATAAACAGCTGTTAATATATTACATCTTTTAGCTTGGTTAAATAATAGATGTATGTTCTATTCAACGTTGTTGTTGCCAAGTCGTTCATCATTGTTAAAATACGGTATTATTCAACAGAGATTACATATCAACTCGTACAGTCTATCACAAAAAAGTTTCGACTTTTAAAGTCGAAGTCACATTTTAAGTCTCGGACTCATTTTTAAAGTGTTATCAAGAAACACAAGGCCTATTTTTCAAATTCTATTGTAATTACATAGATGTACCTACCTACATTCTAACCAAGCTATCTACTACTGAACCAATTTTTATAATCGGTCAACTATTTTTTAAGAAAACCTCAACCTTTTAGACCCCTGTGAAACAACATTTGGCCGTAAGGTTACTAAATAAGTTAACACAACTTTTCAGCACATACACATATACACACACCATCATGCACGCTTACATTCATCATACACACACACACACCACACAACCATACACTCATCACACTGACACATGCATACATCGTACACAGGTCGTGAATTTTGTCTCCATATTCGTCTGAGGGACGGTAGCGACATCTATCCAGTAATTGTACAATTACTCAAATTCATTTCTAACATTGCACTTAGAAATCTTGTTTTTAATTGATGACGCGTTCTTTTTTCATATATATTGAATTTTTCTTGCATATGCGCTATGCGAAATTGCATATGCGCTAAATGATAAATGGAGAAAAAAAAATATATAATATTAAAAATACTCCATTTATCACTACTTTTTTCTGTATTCAACTGTACGCAAAGCAGTGCAAGGTCGCCGCCGAAAACTAAGAGAGCATTGATCGTATACTTAGTATTTACAAAGCGCGTTACAATCGACCGTGTTATCTCCGAGATATCAGCCCGTGAACAAAACGCCTCTTGTTTTGATACAATTTTGTATTACTTAAAGATAACTAATTAACTACTCTAAGGTGGCGCCTCCAACCTTTAGTGAATATACCCTACATTTTGTTATATATTTTGTATGAATAACTATTTCGGTTTAGATATAATTTTCATTTTAAAAGACATGGAAGTGGTAAGTATGTTTGCGATTTTAGAAAAAAACCGCAAACATACCCCATGTTTGCGATTTTTTTTCTATCGAGCGAAGTTTGTCCAATCGTGTATCATCAGTCTCTAAATAGACACCCCAAGATTGCTATATATTTTTTTTCAGACGTTAGTTTTAATAGTTAATGCCGTTGCCTTCGTAGAAAAACTGAAAATACGCGCATACGAAGCCTTAAGGAGGTCATTGTACGAAATAACAAAGTATTATTGAAGTAATCCTGCTATAAGAGTTCGTGGTAAGAGGGCTGTATACTACTGGACGATGGTAGTCGCATAAAGTTCTTTTAGAACCAACGTTAATCGAACAAATTATCGAACTCAGGACCTCTACCCGCTTATTGCAATTTACTTCCTAATTGAGTTTTTGTCCCTCGCTCTCCCACGTAGAACCGGACAAAAACGCTTAGTTGAAATAATCAATCACATCTAATTATGCGTGACGGTGTGGTTACACTTCGATTATGGTAATTACATTAGTTTAGTACCGCACTTCCGATGTAAAATATAAGCTACATTTGCTAACAATTATATTAATTAGCACAAGATTAAATCTATTAATTATCTTGTATTTGTATTACCTAAGTGTAAATATTAAGTAGGTCCTACTTTAGATGAAACGGTTTGTAGGTTCTTACTACCTAGGTAATATTATATACTGAATAAATATTATTTATTAATTAGAATATAAATACAAACAAATAATAAAATGACTAAAAACTAACATTAAATAACTAAAACTACCTATAAATAAACTAACTATAAATAAAATATGTCCTCTAGGAGGGCATCGGGAGTCACGGTGCCCAGAAGATATAAGATGAATAATTGCCCCTAACAATTATTCATCTTATAATCAATATCTTATAATCAGTACAGCGTACCACCTAATATGTCATGAAGCCAGGAAGCGTGACGAAATTTTTCCTTCATGTAATATGTGCAGTTCGTATGAAATGTCATCTTCAATCATTTAACACCAACTAATGAAGACCAAATGCGATGACAACTGTCATCGAATGTTGTACAATGTTCTTGTTTTGTCGTAAGGTGACAGACGAACTTGCAAGATGTATCGTGCACTTCGTCGAATCTGCGATCTCGTCTCGAGGTCGTCTCGTGTGTACTCATTTATTTGTATTTGAACACGTGTGAGAAGATACACACGACATAAATATTCTAAGGATTAAGGTTTTATCGAGATTGCTAAATGTCACAGTTTGTCTTTGCGAATGAAAATAAAGCGCTGCTGAAAGTTGTTTGCCACGTTTTTTCTTCAGCGTTGTTGGCACCTTTTATTTGCAAATGGAAATGTTTGCAAATGTTTTAATAAATTACAAAAACAAAAATTATAAAATTTCAAAACTAAACATGCTCAATGAGACCATTCCAAATACGATACCTCTGCTGTCAATTGGTAAAGAGTTGGGTATCTAAAACAGAACAATTCAAATCAATCAGTTGTTCACATCTCATCATGGACTGGAAAATAACTGATGATCGTCATGGCTAAAGAGATCTTCTAGAATTGTAGCTAAAAACGCTCGCGGACAAAACATCTTTCAAACAACAAAAGTATCATAATCCGTTTGAGAGCTACCCAACCCCAGACAATCTCGTTGCAATTTACAACTACACAATACCTACACATCATCATCAGCCCGTATCAGACCACTGCTGGACGTTGGCATCTCCCAAGTGCGCGCCACTCAACCTGATACTCAGCTTTTTGCATTACCTACCAGCCACCTTGAGTAAGTCATCCCTCCTGGTCGGAGCTACGTTTACCCGTTCATGGCCTCCACTCGTCTGACTCTATCGGTTATCGTTTCTAACGACAGATGTGGCCACTGCCACCAGAGGCGGATTAAATGTCTACAGCGCCCTAGACTAGCACCTCACCGGCGCCCCTCGGTTTTTATATCTTACTAACTTCTGTTATGGAATCTGGCGATGCAGGTGCAATGAAGTAGACACTTAGGAAGCTCTAAATGTGGATTTTAAATCACAAAAACTACTTAAAACGACATTATTAGCGAAATCGTGACAATGCCTGGCGTGAAAACGCAGGTTTTACCAGAGTCCGAATCTAGCTTTATATTATGATTTTTTTATTTTGTGTAACTACTAAATAGGTACTTATTTTGGGTTTTCGTCAACTAAACGCCTTCCGTGCGCGCCCCTTTGTGACCTCGCGCCCCTTGGCAACTTGCCTAGTTTGCCTTTAGGATAATCCGCTACTGACTCCTACTTCAGCTTACTGATCCTATGAGCAATGTCAAAAGAACTACTTTTGTTCTGTGGCGTATGAACCCAATACCTACACGTGTTCAACATATCAACAGTCAAATTAACTAAACGTCTAATAGCTCGTATGTTGTGTTGAATACAACTTGATATAATCTCCGACACACAGTTGGCTCCACGCCTAGCACTCTGGAGCTAATAATTCACTAGGTCTATTTCTGTTTTCCTGGTAGCTACTTACCCACTGTGTTACTGGCTAATACTGGTCATAGTTACCGGTGTGGTGATTTTGGCAGAACGGAAAAAATAACACTAACATAGTTTTAAGTACTTACTTAATAACACTTATATGGTCTTTGTGACTGCAATAAATCGTTTGAATTTTATTATGACAATGACAAGGGCAATGTTGGTTGCAGCGGACGGCCTCGCCCAAAGTTTCGACTTCGCTCATGCATTTTTCATGGGGATGCGGCAAAAAGCGGTATATGGGGGTCATACATAATGTAATATACAATTATCTTGAAACAATACGCAATGAATATTGCAAACATTGCGTAAGTCTTCATTGCCGTGTGGACATACAAAAACCATTTTGTATTCACGTATCCGCCTTTTAAAAGACAAGACAGAATATGTGCTGCTGAGGATTTTTATACGGAGCCGAAACGTGAGACGACGAAGAGACTGGCCCACAAGTTCAAAGTGCTCAGCGAGCTATGGAAAGAGCTATGCGTGGCATTTCTCTGGTAGATAGAATAAGAAATGAGTATATCCGCCAGACAAAAGTTGACATTGCTAATAAAATCAGCAAACTGAAGTGTCAGTGGGCTGGTCACATCTGTCGTAGAACCGATAACCGATGGGGTAGACGGTTCTCGAATGGAGGCCATGAACGGGTAAACGTAGTGTGGGACGCCCCCCGACCTTCGCAAGATGGCTGGCAGGGACTGGATGCAGAGGGCCGAGAATAGGGTTGAGTGGCGTGCTTTGGGAGAGACCTACATCCAGCAGTGGACTGATACGGGCTGATGATGAGGTTTTTTTGCCACTTTTTCTCCTCAGCGTTCCTTTCAAGGTGGTGTAAATGTAAATTCAAATAAAATATTAGACCTTTGTTTGGATCAAATCCAGGGCTCCAAAATTTTTAGAAAATCGAAGATTCAATAATAAAACTGTTTGTAATTTTCGTAGCAAGCCTTAAGTCAGTAACAGAATGAGTAAGCCGAAGGGAGAGTGTTCTGTTCAGTATTAACCAACAACTTTTGTACTACGACTTTTCATCAAAAACAAATAAATCGGCCGATATCGGTACAAGATGCATGAAAAGTCCAAAATATTTTTTTAGGAAAATTAAAATATAGCAGAACATAAACCATTCAGAAGGCTTTGAATACTATATATACCCTTTCCAGCCTTTTATACTATATTCTTTCCTTTTATGAAAATCAAATTATCTAGTGGTTACAAAGCATTGCCAATTAGGTTCCCACGAATATGTCACCTAAACGCCGCCGCATTTCTCCCGCAGCAATCTCCATAGGAAAGTACCCGACGCACCGTTACGCTTTGTATTGCGCCTGCGCACAAAAAGCCGCAATGTGATTGGTTCCCGGTATGAGAGGTGTTTGGTTCTCACGGGGCTAGCGCGAGACTTAGAGCGTCTAGAACTGGAGACGCTATCTTAACTTTTATCTCTCTCCCAATATCCTATTCTGGGTATGATCAACAGTAGTGTAATGTCGGACCGTCTGTCAAACAGTGATGGGTTTTCATCGGATCTGAACACAGACAACTTACCCAATACACATGAAATCGGTACAAATTTGCACGCGAAAAATTCTGGCAACGATGAGCGCATAGAGACGAAGCGGGGCCAGGGGTGCCGTATTAAAGAGTTGCGTCCATGTCGATAATATCTCTAGGTTACACGTGCACGAAGCAATTTTGCGCTCATGTGCGTGCAGACACGGGCGCCTTCCTGTTACAGGTATATGGGGTAAGTGGTCTGTGGATCTGAAGCTATGATGTCTTGAGTATTCATGACCCTGAGTGAACTTGATAATTAGTGAGTAGAAAATGTTGTTCATTTTGGACTTTAGGTCCAACTTGTAAGTACCTATATGCTACCTTTTATTTGTCGACATGGGATTCAAACCGCGGGAATCCAGTGTCCAAACCCCTCCGCCACGGAACTCTTCTGGATTGTCTAGAATTCATATTAATGAATCAAATCGGAGCGACAACAAATACTACTTTCTGACTCCACGCAAGTTCACACAAGTGTTCGGTTAGCAATCTTTCTCAAAGTGGGCAATAGCGCTCCAGTAAGGGCTCCAGAATTATTTTTGAACATAAATTTAAACTCCAGACTAGCACAAATATAGCACAAATTAAATTTATTAAAGTAATAAATGTCATTATGATTTTTAAACTGTGGTAAAGTTTTAAAAACAGGGGGGCACTGAAAAAAAATTGATTTTTAAAGACGAAACAAGTTTGAGAAACTCTGAGTTAGGGATTGACGCCTCCCATCTTGACCACTCAAAGACGCGAGATAGCGCTTCCCAGAAGCGATTGCAGCCGGATCGCACTTCCGCGCTTTGATCCGCCCGCGACCGCGCCCGCTGCATGCGAGCGCAGCGCCGCGTGACAGACCGGATAAGCGCTTGTTTACACGCCGTCTGCGTTATAGCACAGAGACATCAACAGTGGACAAGGTCTCATATTGATATGCCCACGGAATAAATATTAAGAGGAAGTGGTATTACTGCAATTTTACTCGAGAACCTGTGTCGCCAAAACGCACACTATTGCATTTGAACGAAATTGTATCTCGAAGCACCTCATTTGTTACATATTTATCTTTATAAATCTTCATCATATTTATCTTTAATTTTTTTCCTACTGGAGCGGGATAAAAAGTATCCTATGTCCTTCTCCTGGTTCTAAGCTACCTCCTCACCAATTTTCAGCTAAATCGGTTCGTCCGTTCTTGAGTTGTAAATAGTGTAACTAAGACGACTTTCTTTTATATATATAGATATCTAAGTTTCATTTATTTTTCATTTACCAATTAAACTTTTTGAACAATGACTTTAAGATTAAGATTTCAAATGTTTTTTTGAGTTCTTCAGATACTAGACGCAAATAATTTCCTAGACACAAATATTTCAGTTAATTACTCACGCCGAACTGCCCGCCAGTTAAACGTTATCACAGCCAGTTATAAATCAGTTAAGAATCTAATCTCAACGGTTTATCGAATACCGTGCACTCGTAATGCAATTTTAGTGACTCACTTAAATGTATTAAGGGCTGCTACAGAGGAGGATATTAAACTTTCACATACACATTTATTTATATTTATCATCATGGCAACCCCACTTCCAATTAATGGAAAACAATCATCATCAGTCTATTTATATTGCCCCACTGCTCGGACACAGACCTCCCCTTACTTCGATGGAGCTGGGGCCATGATCCACCACGCTGGCCCAGTGTGAATTGGCGGATTTCACATGCCTTAGATTTTTTTCGTCTACGGCATGCAGGTTTCATCATCATGTTTTCCTTCAAAGTTTTGAGAGCACTCGGTAAATGTACGTAAGTTTTTCCGTCGAAAAAACCGAGGATAACTCATTGGTACATGGCTGCCCGGCTGGGAACCGAACCTGGGACCTTCGTATCGCAGGTCCATTGACCCAACCACTGAGCCACCGAGCTCTTCATGGAAAACAATATCTGCTTGAAAATAAATAAAAACTTGACGAATTGACTTTTGGATAAGCTGGTTTTACACCTACAAATTCAACCGATTCGATAAAGACCGCTATAGGTAAGTAATAGGTAGAATAGGGTAGGTTGTAGTAGTGCGGTCTAATATTAAAGTAAGTACCCAATTAACTGATTTTTGAATTAAAAAAACATAGTGATGTACTCCCTTTATCTCGTTTATCGCAATTTACATAGAATTTATTGCAAGAATTAATTCTCTTACGACGCTGGTAATAAAAACGTCAAAATGTAACACTTGATTGGTTTTTCACTATAAAATTTTAGATATTGTTTACAATTTGTCGCCATTTTCGGCAAACTTAGCTGCCGAGGTCTGTACTAACTTTGCGTAGGCGAAATCTGTTGTATTCTAATTTAACGTTTACAGAAACCCTAAAGTCTAAACTAACAGTTAACCGGTCTCCAGTTATTTAGTCTTGCCATTTGGCTCAAGAATGTTGCTGCTTACTACCAAATTAGGAGTTCATTATATCTAACAAGATAAAATTAGCTTCCAGAACCATTAAGAGAGACGATAATTGTAGCGCAAGTTTAATACCACTTTAAAGTATGGAATGGAACCAACGGCATCCTGAGCGCATTGGCGTCCAGGTGGGACTCGCCCATCCTCGCGCACTGGACACACCTGCACACGGCGGGCTGAGGGGCGAAGGGTGGGCGAGAAACACCTGACTTAAAATTGAGTCCGGGGTCGTCCTATTTTTTAAATTTTTACTTGTTTTTGTACCTACTAACATTAGTTTGTAAGTCATTTTATTGTATTTTACTAACATCTATGGACCATGTCCGAAATAAACAATTTTTATTTATTATTTTATTTATATGTATCCATCATAGGCAAAGTCAAAGTCAAATTTCTTTATTGCAAGTAAGCACGTTGTGTACATTTTTCCACGTCAACATATTTTTGAATTTACATTTACACCACTTTGCCCTTGCAAAAGGTGAAAGGAGAAAAAGTGGCAAAAAACTCTCAGCAGGATTCACCGAGTGCCAAAGAATTAGATTAACTCGAAAAACAGAACCTTCTTGCGCAGTCGGTTAAACACAAAATCAAAGGTTTACTTTTAGGTTTTTACCATGCCTCTTAATCTTAACACAGATTCCAATAAAATTGGTATCCAACGGTCAGCAGAGGCAGCTATTAAAACCACCTTTAGGGTGATGATTGGACCATAAATATTGTCCATGATTACTGTTTCTCTCACCTTTTACCTCAGGCGAGATAAAATTTGCAAGCAACCGTTTCTTGGCTATAAAAAGCGTTTGATTATAGCGCTGAACGGTCATTGATACTGTGGCAAGAATGTTATAGGATCACTTGGCTTTGACCTTCACATTCATACCGCTTTAAGATAAAACATTCTTCTTTTGCAACCTAAAAAACACGACTTCAGGGGCTGCCAGCTGTCAATCTCAAGGGCGAGACAGAAGATGCCCCGCAGCGGCCTTGCGGGGTGAAGAGCACGGCACTTTTTGGCACACGAATTTTGGCAGGGAAATAAAAATACGCCAACAAAAATCAGATTTTTATAAAACGAACTCTCGTATTAATAATACCCCACATTTTGATATATATTTCGTATGAATAACTATTTCGGTTTAGACGTAATTTTCATTTTAGAAGACATGGAATGTTTGCGATTTTTTTGTATCGAGCGAAGTTTGTCCAATCGTGTATCGGTATTCATCAGTCCCTAAATAGAGACTCCAAGATTGCTATACATTTTTTTCAGACGTTTAATTTTAGTACCTATAGTGCCTTCATACAAAAACTGTAAATCCGCGCATACGAAGCCTTTACATCGGGGAGCAACTCGAGGGGAAGATAGAACCTCATGATTTCGGAAGCCGACGTGGACAGGTTCCATGCCATCAGATGTCATGGGTCGCGTTCCTTATGCGACGGGTTCGCGGCAGCCCTAACAGCATCCTGAAGGGCATTGCGGATACCATGGACAGTCCTCTGAGACACTGGGTACACTTACATGTCCCGGGGTCTCAGAGTCGGACCTAAGTCGCATGTCATAGCGCGTAATACACCTCATGGAAACACTAACATAGTTTTAAGTACTTACTAACACTTATATGATGTTTGTGACTGCAAGAAATCGTTTGAATTTGGACAAAAAAAAATACATTGTTGTTCAAATTACCTTCGAGACACAGCGAAAGTTCAAATATAATTAGAACGATTTTCCATTAAAGCGGACGATATTATGCGCTATTAGCCAGTCTAATCGATGTAACTAAATCAATGTCGCCTACACATATAAGGATATTATTGACTATAAACGTAAGTCGTAAGTTTACTGGTTATTTTAGTCATAAACTGTTCCTTCATTACAAGTTTTAAGCGACATGATCATATAAGAGCTAACTGTTAATATCGTAACCGTCAAACCTGTCTATCGTAAATGTCAAACACCATATCATAACCGTCATAATATATCACTATCGTAAACTTCAAACCGCAATGATTGAAAATAGCGTTGCAGTTGCAATAGTATTGGCCAATACTATTTGAACTATCGATAGTTGGCTAACTATCCAAAACTATCGATAGTATTGTCACCATGAACTTCGATAGTATCTATAGTTTGTTATTTACGAGAAACATACTATCGATAGAATTGCATTCGGTCGACAGTATTGCCACGGTCCGAGCTATCGATAGTATTGATTTCGGTATACTATCGATAGGCTATAGATAGTCTAATTGTAAAGCCCAGTAAACAATAGCGCTTCCTTTCTGAAAATTAAAGTACAAATTAAATTTTAACATTTATTTTAGATAGATAGATAAAACATTTATTCGTTTCTGCAACACACTACAATACATACACAAAAGAAGGTACAAACATGAACATTTTCTCATTTCCATCAATCTATATGTACAGTCGACAGCAGATCAATGGTAACACTTGCAGTACGATTTCAAGTCATACGACGCAAATAATAAGAACTGTCAAAAGTAAAAAGTTTTACCATTGATCTGCTGTTGAGTATACATTCTACATTCATAACTATATAAAATGTTTTTCTATTCTGTTTTTTCATGTCTGTGCCTCCATCTATCTAATTTGTTGGATGTCTTTTTTCCCCTTGTAAAATGTTAGGCATTACCGACTAAGCTGGGACGTAGGTAGGTACGTGTGCTACTTGTAAGGCCATCCTATGCTTAAATTGTCAATTAGTATTCTATGAATGATTCTTTCAATGTAAATAAAGGAGGTATTGCAAGTGGTAACTGATCGTCAATTGTTATGACAGGCACGGCGGCGCGGCGGCAGACAGTAGGTAACATGTGTAAGCATTGGTCGTTACCATTGGTTCTCACATTTTATTCCGTTATAGGCGACAAAAATGTGCATTGTTGTTAATTTTGTTTTTTGGATTTTGCATGATTTATTAGTGCATTTACTTACTAAAGTGCATAGCCATAAAGGCGGACTAAGGGCTGATGCACAACACAACGGATCGGCGCCGTTCAACCGGTGGACGGCGCGGCGGGCGCCCGTGGGAATTTACGCGTTCTATTATTCGCAAGAGAGCTCAGTGTTGAGACGTTTAGATAATTACTTTTTTAATAAATGTATAATACATATTAATAGAAAACTGTATGGCGATGGTGATTTTACAAGATTGAAGTTGCAAGTTGCAAGAATGATCCGACTGTCATTATTGACAGTTGTTATATAATAATTTTAGGCAAAGGCCACTAAGATTAATATTCCCAACAACTTAGGCAAAGGCGATTAACTTTAGTGTTCCCAACACTCGGTGGTGCAGTGATTACCTAATCGCCACTGGACTTGCGATACAGAGGTCCCAGATTTGAGAGGTTCGATCCTCTGCCAGTGCAGCCATATACCAATGGTTTTTCCTCGTTTTTTTCGAAGGAAAAACTTACGTACATTTACCGAAAGGGAAGGTAGGCCCGAGCAGTGAGGACATAAAAATAGACTAATGATGTTTATTCGTATGAGAACCGTTAGTAGCACGTCATGCATTTGTGTGTCCAGTGTCCAGTCCGTATCTGTGCCGTATTTGCGCCGCTAATTGCTGTAATGAGCCTTATCGCTGCTATCCCCGGCTAGCCTCAAGTGTTTGCTGGCCGATCGACAGCCAAGACAAACAGACATACAGTCTAACATAGAGTAAGGTGTACAGGAGAGTCAATAAGATTGATATTTTCTCAAAAACTACTTGATCATCTGTAAAAATTATTTAATAATGAATCTCAAAAACTACTTGATCAACTGTAAAAATTCTTTTATAGGTATATGAATCTCAAAAACTACTTAATCTACTGTAAAAATTACTCATTTAATAATGAATCTCAAAAACATTTAATAATGAATCTCAAAAATATTTAATAATGAATCTCAAAAACTACTTGATCTACTGTAAAAATTACTCATTTAATAATGAATCTCAAAAACTACTTGATCAACCGTAAACATTATTTAATATTGAATCTCAAAAACTACTTGATCGACTGTAAAAATTCTTTAATATATGAATCTCAAAAACTAATTGATCAACTGTAAAAATTCTTTAATAATCAATCTCAAAAACTAATTGATCAACTGTAAAAATTCTTTAATATATGAACAAGGTTTATTTTAGGTTAACTCCCGTCCTAATTTGAATAAACCTTTAGTAATCTGTAAATCTGGCTTTGTCTACACCACCGCATGCATCTACTCAACATCATTACGAACCCGTATCAGTCCACTGTTGGACGTAGGCTTCTCCCAAGGCACGCCGCTCAACATGCAATAATCACAGAAAATCTTATAAAGTTAGTAATTTTTGTTTACAAAATAAGACACTTGATTTGGGCTTCGGTATACCTATTCAATGGCAGAATATCGGCCAAGGCATCTGTCGGCTAAGGCGACGACCATAAAAAGTAGAATTCGACTCGACGGTCAAGATTTATCGAGCAGCCTTAGATACCGAGAAATTGTGGAATGCTACAATATATTGCACAGAAAAGGGTAATATATTGCAAGGCATTGCTGCAACTAAGGCGTTGGTATTTGAAACTATACCAAGCCTGCTATTTGTAGGTAATGAATGTCAAGTCGCAAGGCTGATCTATCGTGATTGATGTGTACACGTATCCCAAAGTTCTTTGGCAAGCATTATATCACTAGATCTTATTCATGTGCGCTGGTATTGGTATCATTCATTGTACCTACCCTTACTGTGCTTTTTGCGTAGTATGTGTGGAGTGAAACTGAGTGACAGGATTAGGAATGTAGTGATTAGAGAACGGTGTGGTCTGAAAGACAAATGTAGTAAATATAATTGAAATGAGTATGTTACGTTGGTTTGGCCACTTAGAGCGGATGAGTGAAGGAAAGGTAACGAAAGAAATACACAGAGCGAATGTTGACGGAAGAGTCGGCAGAGGTAGACCGAGGAGAACGTACGTCGACCAAATTGGCGAGGTCATGAAAAAGGGTCAAGTACGGTCTACTACAAACCGACGAGCATGCATGAAGAGATTGATGAATGTGGAGGAGGCAAGGGTGTGTGCCAGGATCGCAGCAGATAGAAGTCCATCGTCTCTGCCTACCCCTACGGGAATCAGGCGTGAGTTTATAAAATCCTTATGATAGGGCTTTTTCGCGCCTTGATAGGTGTGCGCTTGGCACCTAAAAGCCCAAATATTATATTCAACCAGTTATCTTTTTGTTAGAACCGCATTTCTTAGTATTTTATCTGTGGCAGTCGAGGACCATTAAAATGTTAGCGCGCATAGGTATTCTGGACTTCTCGGTAAACTGTGGCGGTCGATGGAATTTAGCTCCAACAAAGATGCCAATCATTCTCAATTTATACAAATAGCAACACCTTTTATTTTAGGTAGCTGATTTTATTTTTATTCCTGCATAAGTTTTAGATAGGTAATGAATCAAACTATTATCAGATTGAAATAGTTTCAAAGTTATACATGGTACCTTTAATATGTAAATCATAAAATTTTCAAACTGGAGTCACGACAGGCCCGTAGCCAGAAGGTTTTTTGAGGGGGTCCACCCCGAAATGTTAGTGTACTATAATTTATACAGTTTGTCCCATAAATGATTGAGGAGTGACCGACCAAGACAAAAAAACCGGCCAAGTGCGAGTCGGCCTCACCGTTCTATGCAATTTAACAGCGTAATTTAACTATAACGAAAAGATAAACTAGATTTAGGGATAAACTTATTTTTGCCGTTAGTGCGCTATACCCATGCATCGCCATACGTGCGGACGGTTGGACACACAGACATATTTTTCTTATATATTTCTCATTAGCACGATATTATTTGAGCCCAGCCTTGAAAGACTTATTTCCCTTGAACCCTTATTCTCACCAAAAAATTACTATCCGCCATTTTCTTTTGTTTTTATAGCCTCCAAGTGTACTCAATGCTGTTTTCTATTGTCTCCAGGCCGTCTGTGACATTCATGACGCCGGCCATGATGGTGGAGCGTCACTCTGCGCGGGGGCGCACGCGGGATCGACCCCAGCCCCGCGCCACCGCGTGTCACTACACCGGCTCTGTGCGGGGGCAGCCGGCCTCACGCGTGGCACTGTCGGCTTGCGGGGGACTGGTCAGTACTAACATAGAATACTAAATACAAGGAGTGTTATTATTTATTTATTTTATTAATGGACTCCACAGTTCGTCATTTGCCAATATCATGTTTTAAAATATTCAAAATAGCATATTATCGTCTTCTATTCATCCAGGGGAGTCGCCGTAGCGTCGTCACTCTGGACGAAGCAGCTCGACAGTCACGTTCACTCCCGAGCTCGTAGCGGGAGTCTTGACTATAGCGTCAATCTTCAGATCCTGCATGAATCCTCCAATAATTTCACCATAATGTCATTCGCGAACATTTTCTGATTAATTTAACGTGATATTAAACACAAAACACCTACTAAAATTATCAAATAATTTCGCAACCGTCCCGCGTGGTGGATCATGGCCCCAGCTCCCTCACTGTAAGGGAAGGTCTGTGCCCGAGCAGTGGGGCAATATAAATAGACTAGTGATGATGATAAAAAAAAATAGAATAAACATAATCATTATTTAATCAAATTAAATTGAATCTATTTATTGCAAGTACTTTTGTATACTTTTACGTTTGTGTACTTTTTGCACGTTAACATTTTTTGAATTTACATTTACACCACTTTACAAGACTTTATCTAAGGCTACTCTACCACTACTCTACGCCACTGCATCCAAAAACCATTAATTAAAAGATAGCCAATCGTGTTGTACGACAATGTAGAGATCAATCGGAACATAAATCCTCCATTGTGAACACTTCCGTTAGACGTTTACTTTCATTAGCCAAAGCCTCAAAGGCAACGGCATAATACAGTTAAAAGTGAAACTCTACATTTGTAGAGAGCGCTCGCGAACTGCGGTTAATTGATTTCGGACCAGGGGTTTTGGCTACGAAATCGACTCTATCATTGAAAGGTAAATAAAACAGCCCACGTATCGATTAAGGCTGTTGGCGAAAGGGGCACTTACCAAAAGAAAAGTTATGGAAACATAAGTTTAATCAGCTAGAGAACGAAAGTTTCTGGAGCTCAGATAGGTTTCGTCGCGCTCTATGTAGAGCGCTGCGATGTAAATATGGCTTGATCTATAGGGCGGTCCCAGCTTCATATTGGCAAGTTGTGTATATTTTTGGACGTCAACATTTTTTAGTATTTATACACCATTTTGAAAGGAAAAGTGATTCGGTGGCACGCCCTTTTTAACAGAGCTATCCTGACTCGTCGGAAAGCGACGAAAAGGACGACCGAAACCCCGCTGGTTAGACGATATTCAAAGGATCTCTAAAAACTGGACGGAAGATGCCGAAAATAGAGCAAATTGGAAAACGCTGGAGGAGGCCTAGGGGTCCTAGCTAATAATACAAACAGTATCAATATTTGAACTGCGGAAATTATATATCAATAATAATAATATTTTAATTATGGTTAATCAAATTATTTTTCTAATTGGCTAGTGAATAAAAGGCTTTTTTATTATTATTTTTTTACCCTGACTCTGATCAGGTCAGCGAAATTTTCCTCCAATTCGTCTTACAGGGACGGTAGCGATTCAAATCAACGGTCTTGAAATATTTTATCCATTTGATATTTACATTTTCACCTCGCACAGCGTACAGGAATAAAAAAATTAAATCATGTCAAAAATAATCGATGAAATAAACGTGGGTTATGTTTACTAAACTCTATGGAAAGGCGCCACTCCGTCTCACTTATGTAGTTTTTATGCGTAAAGAGTTCGATAAAAAGTTTGGGAAAGCGACAATAATGGCAATTATTACTGCTTCCAACGATTCATGAAAAGTAGATAGATTCTCGAACTACAAGTGCATTTATTTTATATGCTCCAACTAAGCTAAAGTAATTTATTCATAAAATTTAAAATAATTAAAATAATCAATTGGGTAAAAAAAAATATTATAAAAGGTACACGTCGTCGTGCAGCTCCCCTCCACAGGGCATCGTGCCGAGGACGCTGGCTGCATTACCTCTCTGTATGGCCAGGCTAAGCCTTTGCGAGAGGTAAGCGCCAGCACTCAGGTCGCCGGAGGCGTGGATCAGCCTGGTCGAGATTTCATGCACTATTTTTTTTGTGTCAGAGGACCACGGGCCCATCGTTTCCACGGCAAGCGCCGCAAATCATGGTGGTCAGGTGACAAACATGAGTATTTGCGGCGCTTGAGTGTCTGGGCATCCTCGGCGGCGGTGCCGGCCCGAACGGCGCCTAAACTTTTATATACTAAGCTTAGGTAACTCAAGAATAGATAATTCGGATAGGACCATAACTAATGTTAGTATGCTCATTTCTAAGGTCATTGTGTGACTTCATAACTTGCGACGTAATGTGTTAAATCTTTTTTGCAGTTTTGATTTATTAAAAAACTTTACCAATTTAATATTTATCATGAGTACAACCCCCAGTTTTAATTTGCCGAATGAATTCAAGGCCACCCTGTAGGTTTAAATACGATATTACATGCTAGAATTATCATACAAATGTATACTAGACAATAAAATTTTAAGACATAAAGTAAAATTATAAGACTTTATATAATTATAATACATATATATACATATAATAAGTCTGTAAAAAAGTTGTGTCTGTGGATATTTTTTGAAAAGAATAATTGTAATGTGTTTTAGGATCGATACTGATGCCAAAAAAATAATTTTTAGAATTTTTGTCTGTTTGTCTGTGACTGTGTGCAAGTATCACGCCATAACTACTGAAGGGATTTTGATGGGAGTTTTACTAGGAGATAGCTGAAATATCCGGACAGCTCATAGGCTATAAGCCATGGCGGTATGTGATGTGGAAAAAAGGATAAAGAGTGGAAGATATGCCTCCTGATATCCTCCGTCCTCTCCATCCTCCTCCTCCTCTACGCAAACGAAGTTGCGGGGTACAGCTAGTATAATATAAATCAAATCAATCAATATTGTTCAATTAAATTTTTATGAAGAGGCCCAATTTTTCACCGATCAAGACAGACCCAAAATAAAACCAAACACTTGACCTTCTCTGAATTCTTTTTACTCTATATTTGTAGAGCCATTATTAATAGATGCAAATCTTTTTTGCATTTTTTACAACCTTGATGTATCTGGTAGGCGCTACATTGCACAAATTAGCATAAATTAGGCGTATTTGTAGTAAAAAGTGATGAGTAGGCGTAACTAATGGTTCGTTTGACAATTCAATTCACTTGTTTTGGCATGTTGTACTAATTAGTGGCGCGTACGCGCGTATAATAGAGTTCTTAGTGTTGACCATCAATCATGATCAAAGTTATGTATCTTTTAGTCATAATTTATGTAATTATAGCTAGGGTTATGCTATGAGAGCTTAGTGGCACAGTGGTTGGGTCAATGAGGTCCCGGGTTCGATTCCCAGCCAGAGCAGCCATGTACGGACAACAGCAGATCAATGGTAACACTTGCAGTACGAATTAAACTCTTACGATGCAGATAATAAGAACGGTCCAAAGTGTTACACTTGATCTGCTGATAGCTGTACCAATGAGTTATCCTCGGTTTTGTCGACGGAAACACGTACATTTACCTAATGCTCTCAAAACTTTAACTTCAAATTTTTTTAAATTCTTTGTAATTTAGACCATCTAATACTAGAGAATTTTTACATATCTTCAAGTAGTTTTTAAGAAAATCTCAACCTTAATAACAAAGCCCCTGCACACTTTTCTATGTTATCGACTGTACGGTGGAACACAGAGAAATGTGTACAGGAGAGTTTTTAAGTTTGGGATTTGCTCAAAAACTACTTGACCTATTGCAAAAATTATTTCACTGTTTGATAGATAAAAGTTAAAACTATGTAACTGTAAAAGAATTATTAAATTCGTTTTTGAGAAAATCTTAACCTTATTTAGGCCCTGTATACTTGTCTCTATCTTCGACTGTACCTATAAGTAATTAAATTAATCAATTTTCTTTAATTTATACAATCGTTAAGCCAAAAAATTCACCGAATTATTAAATTAGTTTTTGAGAAAATCTCAACCTTATTTAGGCCCTGTATACTTGTCTCTATCTTCGACTGTACCTATAAGTAATTAAATTAATCAATTTTCTTTAATTTATACAATCGTTAAGCCAAAGAATTCACCAATCGCCGGCACGTGGGCGTCACGTATAAATATTTATCATTCGTTCTCTGAAATCAAGCGTGCAATGATCAATGTTGATATAAAGTTAATTATAGCATGGAGTTACATCGTCGGCAGGGAAGGCGCCTTTCGCTGTTAGCAATAAACGGGACTTAAAAGTTAATCCACGGTTCTTTCTTAATTTATAACGAAGTGTGAAACTGACTAAACCGAAACATGGTTTAAGTAAAGTGAGGTTAGTTGAGATTTATATTTATTACTTATAGCCTCTCGCGGTTATCTATAAACATGATTAAAAATTATTCCACTGTTTAAGCTAAGATCTCTTTCTTAACTTAATTGCTTAATTCATAAACCTAGTTAATCCTCACTTCCTTTAAATCGTGTTGCTATACCTTTCACACTTCGTTAAAAAAGGTTAAGATAGAAAGGGACAGGGTGGCTAAACGGTGACGTAACTTTAAATTCAACTCAAATTCAAATGTTATTTATTTCCTTCCACATTCAGTATATGTTATTGGACACAGATTGGCGGAAGACTGGTGCTCAAGCTAGGACTAATCCTGTGTTTTGAGTCACCAGGCCTCCCCCTTACTTATAATGGACACTATAAAATAAGTTGCAAAAACAATATTTTTAAAAATGGTTATTAATAAATCACGTTTATGAATACGCGCCTTAACGTTTTTGACGAAGTGTGAAAAAATACGGTTTAAGATAAGTGGGGTTAAACGGGATAGTCAAAGTCAAAGTCAAATTTCTTTATTGCAAGTAGGTAAGCACGTTGTGTACATTTTTGTACGTCACCATTTGAATTTACATTTACACCACTTTTCAATGAAAAGGTGCCAACGCTGAGGAGAAAAAGTGGCAAAAAACTCTCAGCAGCACATCTTTTAAAATAATATAATAATAATACACAATTACTTAATAATTAGATACTACACAACTATTACTATTGTTAGTAAAATAGACTTTTTCCCTCATGCGGAACCGGCGACACACACCATGCATGTTTATCGCTTAAATAATAATCAATAATAAGACTAACAACAGTAAAGGTTTTAAAAAAGATATCACACTCATAATGTAATTTCCTATTCCTATGTTTATGTTTAAAAAATAGACGTCGAGAACATGAAATCTTACAGGAGGCCTCACTAAAGTTGAGATAAGAACTTTTTGAGCGATTGTAAAAAATGGTACTTATGTAGTTTAGAGTAGGTATATAATATATAACAACATGGTATTTTTTAGTTTATTTGAACGGTAGGGTACCGCGCGGGACGGGCCTAGACGACGACGTGCCTAGAATTAGGTAGATAATTATTATGTACTTATATTTGTTTTTTTCTGTTTTATATGTCTAATAGCTTTTTTAATAAAATTAACTTATCTTAGCGTTTAAATTAAACGTTCAAATAAACTAAAAAATACCATAACCTAGCGCACTGGCCGCATTGCCCCGCTGTATAGCGAGGCTCAGGCGCTGGACAAAATACTCACCGGCTCTGAGGTCCCCCGAGGCGAGGACCACTCGAATATATAATTATATTTTTTTTAATTAGTCAATTTGAGTTGAGGCAAATACTCTATTTACCCACGCTATAACATCTAAGTCGCAATTTTTCCTGTTTTATTGTGGGATATAATTAAACTGTTAAACACTTTAATTAATTGGTTGTTTTAAAGCAATTAAATTACTTAATCTACATAAAAATGGGGAATAACTTATCAACTTCCTGTCGTTAAATAATTTTTATGAGCAGAAGATGCAATAAATTGATCTAATTTTATATTTATGCACATGATATTATTATGTTCTGTTCAAATCAAGTGTCTAGTTATTTTGTAAACAAATATGATCGTCTAATTACCCGTTGTGATGTAACACTGAAGGAACTGATTGATCGAACCTGTTCATCATTGTGAAAATAAAGTAATGCGATCTAATAATGTGAAAATAAAGTAATGCGATCTAATAATGTGAAAATAAAGTAATGCGATCTAATAATGTGAAAATAAAGTAATGCGATCTAATAATGTGAAAATAAAGTAATGCGATCTAATAATGTGAAAATAAAGTAATGCGATCTAATAATGTGAAAATAAAGTAATGCGATCTAATAATGTGAAAATAAAGTAATGCGATCTAATAATGTGAAAATAAAGTAATGCGATCTAATAATGTGAAAATAAAGTAATGCGATCTAATAATGTGAAAATAAAGTAATGCGATCTAATAATGTGAAAATAACTAAACCGTAGCCCAAATCAAGTGTTTTATTTTGTGAACAAAATCTCCCCTGCCCTGCTAACTAAGATAAATTTTAAGCTGTTCTGTGATTATTGCATAGTTATTTTCACAATATTAGATCGGATTATTTTATTTTCACAATGATGAACAGGTTCGATCAATCAGTTCATTCAGTGTATCTAATTATGTTGTTAATTGTATACAAAATAAGACACTTGATTTGGGCTGCGGTATATGCAATATTCACAGAACAGCTTAAAATGTTAGTAGGGTAGGGTTATCGTTTACAAAATAAGACACTTGATTTGGGCCTCGGTTTATGTTAGGTATTATTAAACAGTGGCGTAGGTACCTAGGACATGCTCTGAGGAATGATCGCTATGAGTTGCTCCAACTTATTATGATGGGAAAAGTCGCTGGAAAGAAGAAGAAGTCGTGGCTGCGTAACATCCTGGAATGGACTGGAATCGCGAACGCCGCAGACCTGTTCCGCCTCGCGAGAGATAGGCACAAATATGATGAGCTATTTGCCAACCTTCACTAGTTGGATAGGTAACCCCAAGAAGAACATGATTAAATAGTAAAACCACCCTTGGGCTATGGTATATCCTACGTAATGGAAAAATCACAAGCAACATTAGTTCACAAACGCCGAAGTTATTAACACATATAAAAAACATAAAAACCGAATTTGGGAACATACTTCTTCTGGACGTGGATTAAAAAGGGTCATGTGAGGTCTACTATAAACCGACGAGCGTGCATGAAGATATTGAAGAACGTGGAGGAAAGTAGAGTAAAGTGATCGTAGCAGATTGAAGTCCATCGTATCTGTCTACCCCTACGCGCAAGAGGCGTGATTTATTTCATCGTATATATGTAAAACGATGAATCATGTTAAGGGGTTAAGAACTCAGTCCTTTTCATACTCGATTTATGCATGTGCAAGGCCATTAATCACTTTTCATTTCAATCATCTCTGCCGTCACTTTTAATAACATCTTAAAATAATCACTAACTCGGTTTATAAATACTATAGATGCAAGGGCAATGCACTGAAAATGATACGGACTAAAATAATACTAAAACTTTGGATAGGGCATTATTTACTCTCAGTAGGGTTGAAATCGAGTACAATGCGAGCTATTAAAAATTGTATGAGTATGTCAGTGATAGATTTCTGCCCATTGATATTATCATACAAATTGTATAACTCCCGTCGATCACGATCTCGATTCGAAGAGATAAAGATAAATATTCTTTATTGCAAAAAATAGAATTACACAAAAGAAATAGGCTAATACAGTTAATATTACAATTGGCGGAGATGTTTCACGTTAGCCCGTCGTCACGTCACCATGTCATTAAAAATGTTATTTAGTGGACGTATCTTTCGTAAGAATCATAATACAATAAACCGTAATAATCATAATACAATAAACCAGAATTTTTTAAATCAAATTGGATTTATAATTGTCTGATAATGAATAAACTACATAAATGACTTATTATTATTTTTGCTAATGCCTACAATAACGTTACATGCACTACTACCCCAGTGTTGCTTTTACAGCTTTTCAACACTCACTTTGTTGTACTTCGAGTGACCAGTGACATACGACTGAGAGCGAGATTGCACTATCAAATGTTAAGTGCAATTTTGCGGGACCTTGCGTCTATAGTATTTTAATTTAAACATTAAAAAAAGATACAAAAAGATGTCTGTTCGCAAAATAAGGTGTAATAATATAATGGCAGTTAATATCTGCGCAACAAAAATAAACATCGGCGTACAGCTTAAAGAACAGCAGGTGTAACAATTTGGACTTTGGAACGTTCTTATTATCTGCGTCGTAAGAGTTGAAATCGTACTGCAAGTGTTACCATTGATTCTGTCGGTCGTTGGTACGTTTTTGCGTTCAGCGGAGGTTCAAGGCGTTACTGAGGATAATATACCGTAATTTTGTATAGTCGCACTCAAATCCTATATATAGTTTTTTTGTCAACAGCTGACGGAAAGAAAAAGCTTCATAGATCAAGACTATAGTTTTCCTTGTTGTCAGGGATTGTCTAAACCAAAATGACTTTTATATCCGTGCATGTCTATTGTAAATTAAAAAATACGTACGTTATTTAATATTTTTTTAATTCTTCTAATATAACATAGTCTGCACTAAGTTAGTTTAGAACTCGGTTACTTTAGAACTCGGTTAGTTTAGAACACAGTTAGTTTAGAACACAGTTAGTTTGGAACTCGGTTAGTTTAGAACTCAGTTAGTTTATAACTCAGTTAGTTTAGAACTCAGTTAGTTTAGAACTCAGTTAGTTTAGAACACAAGTTAGTTTATAACTCAGTTTAGAACACAGTTAGTTTAGAACACAGTTAGTTTAGAACACAGTTAGTTTAGAACTCAGTTAGTTTAGAACTAGGTTAGTTTATAACTCAGTTAGTTTAGAACTCAGTTAGTTTAGAACTCAGTTAGTTTAGAACACAGTTAGTTTAGAAGTCAGTTAGTTTAGAACACAGTTAGTTTAGAACTCAGTTAGTTTAGAACTCAGTTAGTTTAGAACACAGTTAGTTTAGAAGTCAGTTAGTTTAGAACACAGTTAGTTTAGAACTCAGTTAGTTTAGAACACAGTTAGTTTAGAAGTCAGTTAGTTTATAACTCAGTTAGTTTAGAACTCAGTTAGTTTAGAACACAGTTAGTTTAGAAGTCAGTTAGTTTAGAACTCAGTTAGTTTAGAACTCAGTTAGTTTAGAACACAGTTAGTTTAGAAGTCAGTTAGTTTATAACTCAGTTAGTTTAGAACTCAGTTAGTTTAGAACTCAGTTAGTTTAGAACACAGTTAGTTTAGAAGTCAGTTAGTTTAGAACACAGTTAGTTTAGAACTCAGTTAGTTTAGAACACAGTTTAGAAGTAAGTAGTGAAATAATTTCTACAATCTTATATCTCGTACACCTTACTCTATACGGAACCCTAAAAGGAACATCAGTACCACCGATACCACTTCTAGATATCACTTGAAACAAGTCGAAGGCCTCTTTAGACTAGTGACCACTTGACCGGCAACTGGCATTAGTCAAGTCGAGTGGCCGGCGGACGCTCGCTTTCTATGAGTGCTAAACGGTAAAACTTTTTCATCTTCTGTTGAGATCGAAAGTGAATTGGTGCCATTAGTGACACTTTCCTTTGCCAATGTCAAATTATACATCAGCCATTGTACGGACAACAGCATATTAATGGTACCACTTGCAGTACGATTTTAAATCTTACGACGCAGATAATAAGAACGGTCCAAAGTGTTACACTTGATCTGCTGTTAGCTGTACCAGGGAATCATTAATGTCTATTTGTGATACAGCCAAGTAGCATTGACTTTCGTTAGCGCTAGTAGAATAGAAAGAAAAATGTATGGTATTGACGTTTGATTTTTGCGCGGAGTTTCAGTTTGCACTTGCCACAGACCACTTACCCCATAGACCAGGAGGGTGCCCGTGTCTGCCCGCACATGAGCGCAACATTCCTTCGCGACACGTGTAACCTAGAGATATTATCGACATGGGCGCATCTCTTTAATACGGCACCCCTGGCCCCCGCTTCGTCTCTATGTATTTCATGTCTATTGGGTAAGTAGTCTGTGTCTACAGCAGACATTTATATTGAGGGTTCTCTTGAAAATGGCGCGAAACGTTAGTTACGAATTATTTGATAATTTTCCTTTTAATGTCTACAACAGTGTTTATTTTGTGTTTAATATCACGCTAAATTAATCAGAAAATGTTCGCGGATGACAGTATGGTGAATTTATTGTATAATTCATGCAAGATCTGAAGTTTCAAGCAATTCAAGAGTCCGACTACGAGCTCGGGAGTGAACGTGACTGTCGAGCTGCTTCGTCCAGAGTGACGACGCTACGGCGACTCCTCTGGATGAAGACAAGAAGACGCGGATTTCCAGGGTGATGACGCCACTGACTCCTCTGGAGAAAGAGAAGACAATGATATCCTTCAAAGTGGAATGGTTATGTTGACGAACGACTGATATACGAAACGTTTTGTCGGCGAATCGTTCATAGTGGAAAGGTTCTGTTGACGAAACCCTCGAAAATAATAATAATAATAATTTTTTCATCATTTCGAGACAATGTGATCATGGCAGGTGTCCGACGTCTCGCTCTATAGACCAGACTGACTGACCCACCAACACCCCAAACCAATAGCCCCAATAAGTTAAAGTAATTTCCAATCACTGCAATAGTTTATGCACCTGACGGGGTCTGTCATTGAATGCAGTCAGAGACGGGTCCCGCTAGGTGCATCACATATCTCTTCAAATTAAAGTTATCTAAGGGGCCTCTACGCGTTGGACCTATGTCTCCGTGCAAGCCTTTCAAAGGACCGGGTTTTCTTAAACCTGTGAAACCTAGAGAGATACATAATAATAATAAAATTTATTTAGGTATCATTATCAATTACAAAAATATCTCTTATAAATTATTGAACATTACAATTAATTAAGCTAAATAAATTTGAGACTATGTGAGCTCTAGTTCCCACACTAGGATTCCCTGTGTTGTGGGAGCTAGTCTCTTCCAGGAATGTATTAATATATATTTGATTGGGATTGTGAACAAAACATAGACGTAAAAAAATATGTATGTTAAAGGAAACCATGCTATCTTGACATGCGGAGACTGAGGGTGTGTAGGTGAGTGTGTGTGTGTAAAACGAAAAGTTATGTCGATAATCAAACCAAAGGTGAATCGCCTGTCGAGGAAATGTTTCGGAATCGAATATTCTGTACATGACATTGGCAAACGACGAACTGTCGAGTCCGTTATTTAAAAACTTATATTGACTTAGCAACTGCCCGGAATTATTCGCAAATTACAGTTCACACCTAAGTACTGATAATGAGACGTCTACACTCGTGCTCACGCGCCGAACGGCCTTCACGCCACAAGGCCGGCGGCATACAGGCTAGCTGTTTTGACAATACAGTCTAGCCCGCAAGAAAATATATAGGTTTTATAATAATAAATAATAAAAGACATTTATTCATCAAAATACAAAACAGAAATACAAACTAGTTAATTATTTTAAACAATATATAGGTAGTATAGATGAATGGGTCAGGGCCTCAGCGAGTGCTGGTTTTCAGTCCCTGCCCGGGGGTCTTGCTGCCACACACACTGACAAAATAATTACATTCAGATAATAAATAATAATAATAAAAAATCAGGAAAATATTAGGTTAACCTATTGCATAATAATAATGAAAATAAAATAAAAATATGACTAAGTTTTCTTCTTTTCTCGCGTGGTTTAGTGACCAAACCTATTTGTCAAAGCTATTCAGGCCTCTGACGTGGCCTAACGACTGCTGTCAAGCGACACCAACCGGGACCAACTGCGTAATGCCCTCCACACACAGCCACGATCTGTGATCATTTGAAACGCATGCCCCGCCTCATTTTCTGCCGTCGTTATCTACCGACCGAGGTCGAGTGGCGAGACCGTGCCGCCGCCCTTCTCAGCCTTTTCCATTAGTTGGTGGAAATACAAGTATCTATGCAGTTTGAATAAAGTCCTTAATGGATTGGCTGTAGACTTGTAACCCCCCCCCCCACCCCCCCCCCCCCCACCCCCACTCTCCTCTAACACTGGGTCCTTCTCGGGGGGCTTAGGCCCCCACCCGGTTGTTAGAGGTCTGCTGGAAGTCTGGAAGACAGGAACGCCAACAACTCGAGGACCTGTTGTCGGGTATTGAATAGTTTCTCTTACGTTATTGTATAATAATAATAAGCCTTTTATTCTGAACTACATAAAATAGTTTTTTTGAGGGTTTTGTCACAGTATGTCCCGTAGTTCAGTGTGCCTCTTGGCATAGGCCTCCTCCAACATTTTCCACTGGGATCTGTCTCGTGCTACCCGCCTCCAGTTGTGTCCAACCGCGAGTTTCAGGTCATCTTCCCATCTCGTTTGTTGACGTCCTCTGTTGCGCTTTCCATCTCTGGGATACCAATCAGTCACGCTTTTGCTCCATTTGTCTTACGTTATTGTAGCAAATGTTAATTCCAAAGAATTTTCGGGTTTTGCTAAAATGGGTTTGGCCATATCTCCGGTGTTCACTGGAATATCGAGCTACTAATTTCATATAAGTATTATGTTAATATTCTAATTTAACCGTTTATCCGCTAATCGATAAACACTCGGGTCGGTACAACATATCATTAATCAATGTCTGTGCGATTTCGTTTTTGTCTATCACGCGTCAACGCGCGCAGATGTCTTTAGTTGATCTTTGACTTGTATTAAACACGTTTTAAAGTTAAACGTTGGTTTAAACCATGATTTAAGGAATTTCGATATACGAAATTGGTACCTCGGCAACTGTATAGTAATAATAACATGTACAATGTACATGAATAACAATACAAGGCATGTGTAATCCACCAATCCGCATTGGGCCCGCGTGGTGGATCATGGCTCGAGCTCTCTGGATGTAATAAGGTATGTGCCCGAGCAGTGGGGACATAAAAAATAGACTGATGATGAATAACAATCAAAAATAAAATAATTATAGTTTTTTTTTAACTAATTGTTTTAGTGAATTAATTAAACATACCTTGCAAATAAAAAAAATTTAGTTAGTCAATTTTGAATACAGCACGTTGCAATCAAGGTCGTCGTCAATTATATCAATCAAGCAGCTAATTTCGCCGCAAAGCCGACAGGTCTATCAAATTAAAAAAAAAATGGTTTCCATTAAATTTCGCACCAGTAGTGTTATCAATCAATTTATCTAGCTTTGGAATTACGCGGTACCTAAGGGGGGCAAAGACCCTACTCAAGGTTTTTGCCCCCCCCCCCCCCCCCCCCCCCCCTAGTAAAATGTTTTCTTCGTCTACTAATTTGACATCTCCACGGCCATGATTCACCATGCGAGCCCAGTGCGGATGGGTGGATTACATGCGCCTTATTTTTTTTTCTTCAGCGTGCAGGCATCAGTAGGTTTCTTAAACTCTCGATCAAATCACCTTTGGGAGCTACGATGCCACAGACAGACACAAAGAAAAATAAAATAAAAACAGCCTTTGATTTGCAGGAAAATGCAATTGAATTGCCTTCCCAATTCAATTGCATTTTGTTAATAATTGCAGTTGGCTAAATACACTTTAGTGAATTGAATTAAATAGTATTTAATAATCATCGTCAGCCCGTATCAGTCCACTGCTGGACGTAGGCCTCTCCCAAAGCGCGCCGCTCAACTCTCCTCTCGGCACTCTGCATCCAGTCCCTGCCAGCCACCTTGCGAAGGTCATTAAATATTGTTATACTTATTACTATTTAAAGAATTATGATAATTTTTTTTATGTATGGATTTACTCTGTTTTTCGTGATTTGTTGACTCGGCAACCAACACGCGGGCAAAGGTCCGCACACAGCTAGTACACACGTAACTTTTCATAAAACCACTATTTCTGCATCGGGGGCAAAAAGGGGTATCTGCTCCCCCCTCCGGAGTTATCCGCGTCACGTCTCTTCACGCATATTGACCTACAAGTTACAACCGGACCGGTTCCCACTCAATGGACTCGCCATTCAGTATTAGGCTGAGGTCACACTAAATACAATCGAAGAAACTTCCGTGTACGATGAATGAACATTTGCTTACATAGGTACGTTATCTGTTTTGAGTTTTCTCATGGACCTACTGAATTGTCCCTGTGTGATATCACGGTGGGATCGCGAGAGAATGATTTCTCATAATCCCACGCACTGAAGTTTTTATATTTCTGACTTAGGTATAAGTTAAAAATGTTTATTTATTTAATACAGGCGTAATGTCACACTACTGGCCAAAGGCCTCCCCCCGAGACCTCAGACTCTCTCTTAAAAGTGTTAACGTTTTCGCATTGCTTGGGGACATTCGGTGGCGATTTTAGCCCATTTTAGTTTAAAATATTACCTATATAAGAGGTAGGTAAACTTACACCTCATAACAACAACTAAGGTACGTAAAAATCACATGATAACTTAAATGCGTACTCATAGACACGGAATTCAAATTATTTTAATGTTTTAAGTAGTCTCTTTCTGGCTTAACATTTTTTTTATTTGAACCCAACCTAAATTAAAATTTCCCAATGGCCGCAGAGGAACAATTTAGTGGGTCCCACAAGAAACAATCGTTCTTTGTACACATTTCGCTGTCACAAACAGGACAATGATGTCACATTATTAGTGTGTCTCCGACTTTGGACAGCGTTTCTATTTCGCAAGCACTCGCTAAATGTTTGAAGCCATTAGTCATAATAAAATCTAAACATTGTATGCCCGTCATATGGTGCCAAGTTTCGATGACCCCATTTTTTATATATATGGCACTAAACGTTTCTAGATCGTAATAACACGCGCATACTTTCTTGTGAAATTAAATCATACGTTTGACACTTACATACCTACCGTTTCTAATGACCAGATGGATGGATGACCTTCGCAAGGTGGCTGGCAGAGACTGTGCAAAGGGCTGAGAATCGAGTTGAGTGGCGTGCTTTTATTTTTAGAGGGATGTAATTTCAAATGACAATGCCAGATTCTGCCCCACTATCAACCGCAAGTTGTACAAGATAACGAATAAATGTAAAAATATCTCCGTTTTTTATTAAAATTATTGGTTTAAAATAAAGTTTTGACAAGTTGCGATTCGAAAAAAACAGCTTAACTAAGAATTCAGAAAATAGTAAGAAATCGAAGCGAATTATTCATTGTTTTTGTTTTTCTTCTACAGGAGTTGCGAGAGTAGTAGAAAATGATACTGATTATGATTATGCAATATGAAACCTGTAATAAGTCCCCAACAAAATGGTACAACTTAAATGGTCACGTAGTTTTGTAGGTGGGGCAAAGCTCCATTGAAATGTGGCAATGTCTTTTTCGGATTTTTTCCTTTACTTGTGCTGTAAGACCTTATGTTGTTGTAAAGCTTCTTTCCAAGTACCCTATAGGTTTTGAGTTTTTTGCGTTTTCATACAAATATGCGAGAAAATACGACATAAACGGCCATATCTTTTGATTGCGTTAATGTAAAAGTTAGATTTTTTCACGGCTGCATGAGGTTACAGACTTGAGTATTTGGTATTAATTTCAACTTGATCGGTCCACGGGTTTCTGAGACAGACAGACAGACAGACAACAAAGTGATCCTATACGGGTTCCTTTTTTTCCTTTTGAGGCACGGAACCTTAAAAAGATACTATATTTACGTTATTACCTACCTGCTGTTAAAGATATTAATTTAGTATTTTGTATTAATGATGTTATTATCTTGTCTCAACAGGCAGGCCTGCTACAAACAGAACATGGAGAATACTGGATCGAACCTTCCAACCACCTTCCTGTCGACGACTCCTCACCTCATCCACACGTCATCTTCAAACGATCGGCCGTCAATAAAGTCAAACACCAAGCAGACAACCAATCACACAGAGTCACACGATCTGTTGAAACCAAAACCAACGTAAGAGACGAGAGAAGAAGAAGAATGCGAGAGCATAAAGAAGCAATGGATAGAAGAAGACGGGAGTATCTAGAAGAAAGGAGAAGACGGCTAGAAGCGCTGAGACGTAATCCTACAGAATACAGAAGACAGCAGATGAGGCTAAGAATGGAACAGAGAAGAACGCATGCACAAGTACATCCAGTTTCGAAGAGTATTTCAGTTGAGGCGAGCAAGTCATCAGAACTAGTGGATTCGAGGAGTAGGAGTAAGGGAAGCCCTGAACAAAGACCGAGGAGGATAGGGCGGAGGAGGAGAAAGAGGAGAAGGGCAAAGAACTGCGCGACGAAACAACCTCCGTACCAGTGGGAGCGCAAAAATTCAAGGAGTCACGAAGTAGGACAACGGAGGAATAAAAATAACAGGGTGAGTACGAAAATTCACGAGCTTGATTTAAAGAAATTACCTACAAATCTATTTAAAGTTAAATTACGCAAAATGTTAATACACAAATGTTATTATAATTTAGTGGCCTTCCTGACGGATTCATCGATTTGACATAATTTATAAATTTTATTTCTATTTTTTAATTTACATGCATCTTTTATAGCTATGACATTACGATTCTCAATGAAATTTTTGTATGCTCTAGATGGGCAAGATTCGGAGAAACCTATAACATTACCAAGATCACTGTAACCCGTTTCTACAAATAAATATATTTGAATTTGAATATAGAAAGTTACGTCAGAAGGTACAGTCGAAAGCACATCAAGTGTAACACTTTTGACTTTGGACCGTTCTTATTGTCAGTGTCATAAAAGTTGAAATCGTACTGCAAGTATTTGTATAACCATATAGCGCCTTAACTTGTACGATCGTTTTCAACGTGTACTCGCAAGTCTCGCAACTCGACCACGAGCCCCTCGAGGGGTTAAAATTGTGTATAACCTTTGTGTGAAAAAATGACAACAAAAGAATCCGATTCTCAAAAGTTTAACTTATTTTAGAATCCTCGTCGCAACCCTCGCGACCACCAGCTGTCGCGGCGAACCGGCATCGAAGGCCGGCGCTCCACTCGCTCCGTGAGCAAGCCGCGCCACGTGGAGGTGCTGCTGGTGGCGGACCGCTCCATGACTGACTTCCACGACCAGGGCAATCTGGAGACGTATCTGCTCACTATTATGAACATGGTAAGTGGGGTTCTCTGGAGAGAATAAGAATTGTGAAATGGAAGGAAATTTATAATTATTTATTAAAGGAACACTTGTTAAGAATTACAGAATAGATGACTATTTAAACGATGAACATGCATGGTGTGTGTCGCCGGTTCCGCATAAAGGATAATCATGGTCACTAGTAGACCATGATGGCAATTAAGAGATCAATAATAATAAATGTTTGACACGGTAATTCCCGTTTTATCTAATTAATAGTTATGTAATTGCCTAGTTATTATGTTGTCATTATTTTAAAAGATATGCTGCAGAGAGTTTTTTGATACTTTTTCTCCTCAGCGTTGGCACCTTTTCCCTTGCAAATATAATTGTAAATTTTTAAAAAAACGTTGACGTTCAAAAATGTAACTACACAAAGTGCTTACGTGCAATAAAGAGATATGACTTTTGAATGCTTTGCTAACCAAAAGTGTTCGCAAAGCTGCTACGGCGTAGCACGCACGTGTAGCCTGTCTTTGTACACCCGACTCGTCAAAACAAAACATCATCATTGCAGATAATCGCACTAAGTTATAGTCATACAACGATCTCCACAAGGACAATCTTAAAAATATTATCTTCCAATTTAATCAATATTATTAAAATACCTATGTACACAATCTTTATTAGGATAAACACTATTTATTTTTCAATATACAATACATGGCATAATTGCGACAAGCAAAGTACTACTTAGCACGTCCACAAATATGCCAAAAACGGCCGTTTTTCGCAATTATGCGAAGTACAACTTGCCGAAATTGAATCACCTTATAAATAAGCATTTATCGTAATGAACATTTTGAACATAGCTTTTTTAATAATATTGATTAAATTGGAAGATATTATTTTTTTTAAGATTGGCGGCGCTAGTTGGCTCATGGAAGGTCCTTAAAGTGGACACCGTCAACGAAAACAATAATAAAAAAAACGCCAAGTTTTACTACAACTATGTGACCCTACTACAATTATATGTTACATACTAATACGTATGTAACAAAACAAACATTATTTCTAAAACTCAAACAATCTTGTTCAGGTATCCTCCCTCTACATGGACCCCTCGATCGGCAACTACATCAAAGTGGTGGTAGTGAAGATAATCCTCGTCGAAGAGATGCACGCAGCACCAGAACTTGAGGTCTCCACGAACGCCGACTCGACCCTCGCGTCCTTCTGCCGCTGGCAGCACCAGCTCAACCCTGGCACCGACGAGAACCCTCATCATCACGACGTGGCTATCCTGGTCACCAGACAGGACATATGCAGTCTGCACGACACTCCTTGTAGGTATGAATTCGTTTTTTTCTTCATTGATTTGTTTTATTTTTATTAAGTGTATTACAGTGCGCGAGCCGTAAGCTCAGGTTTGCATTTGTGTATTACTCTACACTATCGCAACTTGTACAAAACTTTATTTTAAACTAATAATTTTAATAAAAAACGAAGATATTTTTACATTTATTCGTTATCTTGTACAACTTGCGGTTGATGGTGGAGCAGAATCTGGCATCGTCATTTACAAAAAAGCGAGAACAACATTTTAGCTGGGCTGAAGTTAGCTGAACTAAAATGCCGATGCTAATCTACCTATTTAAAAGTTTTGTTACAAAACTTTCTTTGACTAGACTATTATTTTAATATTATACAGATATTTACGCACGTGCGAATGTCTGGTTGAATGATTCACGAGTAAACACGATCTCTATTTACATGCCCATCAGTCTGTGGAGAAGCTGATTAATGGCAGTCTAGCTAGACCCAGCTGTAGCCAACTAATGGACTCGAGAGCGAGTAGTCGAGAGCTAGGCTGATAACATCGCCATACTAGCTTGGTTTGCGACTTTCAGTAGCCACAACACTTTTATTAACCGTTAAGAAAAAAAAAATTTTAACCCAGGTAAAACATGCAAATCATGTGGCACCACGCCCGGGGGAGCGTGTTGGTTATGTCGGGCTCACCGCCCTGAAGGGGCAGCATACCGACTAAACGTCCTGGGGTGTTCTACCTCGTACCATTCTTGCCGAGCCACGGGAAACTGTGATACAACCGCGACCCGACTGGCGCCCGAGCACTCCCCATTGTGGGCTGTACTAGCCCACAATGTATAATCCATTCATCCCTCACCTTCCTCCTCCCCGTCTGAGCCTCGAGCCGCTCGGGCGCCGTGCGGTTCGCGCACTGCGTCCGTGGGCCTGGGCCCTTACTTTAGCGGCGGCACCTCGTACACTCCGGTACGCTTGGCACCGCCTCATACCTCCCCATGGCGCGGATTTCTTTCCTGCCAACCTTTCTCTCAGCCAGTCATACATCTTCTGCGTACATAACCGTTAAGAAACCTGCGGGGTTACTCTCACCTCTTATAGCGATCCACTGGAAACTGACAATTTGATACAATGACGTCAAACGTCATTGTAGCAAATAGCGATTCGGAACCTAAACTGAATCGCTATAAGAGCTGAGAGTAACCCTGTTGCACGCCGTAGAAAAAAAATCTAAGGCATGTGAAATCCGCCAATCCGCAGTGGGCCCGCGTGGTGGATAATGGTCCCATCTCCCTCGATGTAAGGGAAGGTCTGTTCCCGAGCAATGGAGCAATATAAATAGACTGATGATGATGCATTTATACTTAATTCTACCTTTGGCGGCCACAACAGAATTACACCACCATAAACTAAATAACAAAATCGCCTAGGTATACAAATAGCCACATCAAACAAACAAACATTACGTTATTATAACGTTACGTGTAGATACTCGTAAATAGATGATTTTTTTATCAAACCCGAGACAAGGTCAATGGCAGCCGTCTGCAGAGCTGGTGTAGTGAGTAACCGCGCCAGGAATAGAACACTTTCGCGTGCCTCCAGACCACCTGACCAGAGCACAAGCGGTCAACGCAAATATATGCTTCATCCAGTACCCTACGGTACCAACTTCAAATCATATAAATAGACTGAGCTAAAGGGCTCGAGTACACGTTGAAAACGATCGTACAAGTTAAGCAACGTTGGGCGAGGTCAGGACCTGGATGGGGTGACCGCTAGTGACTGTCATGTGCACCCCTTCGTGCCTCGGAAAGAACTTTAAGCAGTTGGTCCTGGTTGTTGTCGCTTGACAGCAGTCGTTAGGCCACTTCAAAGGCCTACGGACGGCCAGAATAACTTTGACAAATAGATTTGGTCACTAAACCACACGAGAAAAGAAGAATAGACTGAGCTTTAGACTGCTCTCAAGAGCGAACTCAGCGGATATACTCTAAAGACGTATAATCACCATCTAAATTCTTATCTTGAGCCAGCCAACCGCTCTTCGCCACTGGCTATCGCTGTCACGGCAAGGTTTTTTCCATTCTGCCAAATCTCTGTAAACTCTGAGATCGATCTTGAGAACGATCTTAAAATGGCGTTCCTATTATCTAAGAATTAAACGGAATCGGGTATCATGTGAGTAACGCCGTATTAAAAACAAAACTCAGCACTCAAGGGCACTCTCTACTCACGAGCTACGACGACGGCGGCCATTTTGTTAAGCGAATGATTCCAGGCACACAGACGAAAGGAAATCCGAACATGAATCACCCAGACTAGTATCGATGTTACTCTATGAGACTAAGTTTGCGATGAGCACTTAGACTACGCGAACCCGAGCACCTGGGTGGCTTGAACCAGTATGTCGGCGCCTGCGCTCACTTCGCAGGCCATTACTCGTGCTGACGTCACCAAACGTACTGAAAACTGGAATTTACTGGTCTGAAATTAGTCTGGTTTGGCGGAAAATGTTGATGCATACTTACTCAACTATTGAATCATGATATTTGATGCATGATAGTCTTGCGCTCAAAATTGACTCTCAATTTGAGTCTTAAAGCGGAAACATACTGTTCAAATGCCACGCGACCCCGTTATAGGATAAATTCCCGGTTCCCAAGTTCCCGGATTTAACCTGCCTCGGATATATTGGAGCCAAATAAACAAGTTTCGAATATCACAGGGCCGGTGCGCGGAACTCATGCACAGATGGCACTTCGGGTCGGACCCCCACTGCTCATGTGGTGACATCCAGAGCATGTCACACGTCACCGATAAATTGAGGGTGGTCTTGTCAAGATTCATAAGGCTGACGAGGACGTGATTGAGTGGCTGGATAGCGTGGATCACGGTCTGATCTCCTGTCGCCGTGACCATGCGAAAAACAAATAAATAAATAGGATAAATTTTTTTCTACAGTTTATGTTGTGGTCTCCCACCGCTGGGCTTGACTGCCATTTGTCAAAACGTCGAGTCCATAAATCACCCGAGGTTCTTCTTGTGTGAAACAATTAATCTTTTTCACAATATAATTTACTCGCGAGTATAAATTACTCGAACAAATTGGTGTTTTACATCATTATCGGTTTTTGCGTGTTTGCGGTCGCTAACGGCGAGCCGGCACATCAAAGGTTGAGCTTCCCTCATACCAGCGCGACATTGCGACGCGGAAAAGCTGCGATTTTGAGTAAATTATTAAAATAATAACGCATAGTCTGAATTCTTTCGTCACTATAAATCAAATAAATGTGTACTTAATCAAATAAGTATAATTTTTTATGAAAGTTATGAATAAGAAAAATAGTAACTTGTTGCCATTGTTAATTTAAATTAAATAGTGAAGATCTGTAGGTATTGCTACCATTGATTGACTACCAATGAAAATGAAAAAAAACGTTGTTCAGTATTTTTTCACGAAAACAACCACTTAAGTATAAACTTTCTGTCACCTTATAGAGAATTTGCTTGTACAGCTAACAGCAGACCAAGTGTAACATCTTGGACTTTGGACTATTCTTATTATCTGCGTCGTAAGAGTTTAAATCGTACTGCAAGTGTTTGATATTCTGTTGTCCACACAAAACTCTGAGCATATCTGCTTCTCATGGTTTCAAAACTAATGGATGGCAGAATTATAAAATCCCCTGACGTAAAGTGTAGATAAGTACTTATACTGTATAATAGCAATATGTTTCCTAATAGAAATGAATTTGCAATTATTATTTTTATTTAATAAGCTATTTGATCGCACATGCGTGCTCTACTACATCGCTCTGGTGTGAGGAAACTGACACCCAAGGATTTTGGTTGCGCACACCGGTCAAGTGGTCACTCATTATTTTAACAAAAGCCTATAACCAACCATAGCTTTATTATACAACCTGCGGCCGCGCAAATTGTGCAACTTCTAGCTTGTAATGAGTTGGGATTCCATGTCTCTTGCTTATCGCGGATAAGTCCTGCTATTGACAAATAATGCGGATCTGTGTCGCCTTTCCGTATGTATTAATGAAAATATATTCGTTTAAATTAAATAAGTAGTAATTTTTAAAACGGCGTAAATATTCCCAACTCAGCGCGCACTACGAATTTGTCGCGCTGGCTGTGGAAACACTGAGCCCGTGGTCGTCGGATACAAAGATGTTTACAAAGAGTATGTCCAAAAGACTGGTCCTCGCTACAGGGGATCTCAGGGCTGGCGCTTACTTCGCTCAACGGCTGAGTTTAGCCGTTCAGCGAGGTAATGCCGCCAGCATCCTGGGAACCCTGCCGCATGGGGGCGACGTAGGCAATATGCTAATCATGTAAATATTTTGTAAATATTACTTTTTATTAAGTATTTGTATTATTTTAAGTTTTTATATTAGTATGCTATTCTATTCTATATTATAAAAATAAGTAGTTAAATGTAAAATAGATTCCGAAATATTGTGTTTCACTTATACAGTTCTTATTGTCTGGGTCATAAGAGTTGAAATTGTAGGTACTGAAAGTGTTACCATTGATCTGCTGTCGACTGTACATCCTTCAAACGTACTAGCTAACAAACAACCACGCGACTTACCGTATATCGATGGACTGACATGGGCACAAAAAGACGCAGTCATGTTCGTGATCAGAATTGAAATCATTTGCAACAAAAAAAAGACATTGCCACATTTCAATGGAGCTTTGTCCCACCTACGTGACCATTTAAGCTGTACCTATCATTTTGTTGGGGACTTATTACAGGTTTTATATTGCATAACCATAATCAGTATCATTTTCTACTATTCTCGCAACTCCTATTGAAGAATAATTCGCTTCGATTTCTTACTATTTTCTGAATTCTTAATTAGGCTGTTTTTTTTTCGACTCGCTAGATGTACAAGACTTTGTTTTAAACCAATAATTTGAATAAAAAACGGAGACATTTTTACATTTATTCGTTATCTTGTACATCTAGCGGTTGACGGTGGGGCAGAATCTGGCATTGTCATTTACTACAGCCCTTGTAGCACGCGCCAGCGTTAGCAATCGACTCAACGCCGCGGAGCTGTCAAACTGACATTATTACAAGGCATTTGACATTAGTTTGACAGCTTAAAAAAGTCCACTCGACTCAGCCCAATTTGTTTTGCCAAAAAGCATAGACATGTTGCTACCCTAAAACGATTAGCAACTAAATTTATATTCACTGAGTGAAACACTGTTTACAGTTTTCAAATGTTTTCATTAGTTAGTCGTTTGTAACGTAAATGCACTTACGTTGCGTAGAACGCGTTAGTTTCGACAAAGGTTAACCAAACAAGAGAAGTTACGAGTACCAGTGGATGTGAGGCTAGCCAGACGCCTAGCATTAGGCATGCAGAGAGTCTTTATCTATGCTAGCGTATAATTTCTTCTATACCTTGGAGCATTCAGTTTTGAGACGTCAAGATTGTTCTGAAACGCATTCAAAAAGCAGCAGAAATGCAACGGCAGCGGAATTTATACCTATGCATTGATCAAAGTCAAAAGTCAGTCAAATGACAATGCCAGATTCTGCCCCACCATCAACCGCAAGTTGTACAAGATAACGAATAAATGTAAAAATATCTCCGTTTTTTATTAAAATTATTGGTTTAAAATAAAGTTTTGTACAAGTTGCGATTCGAAAAAACAGCTTAATTAAGAATTCAGAAAATAGTAAGAAATCGAAGCGATTTATTCATTGTTTCTGTTATTCTTCTATAGGAGTTGCGAGAGTAGTAGAAAATGATACTGATTATGATTATGCAATATGAAACCTGTAATAAGTCCCCAACAAAATGATAGGTACAGATAGGTAAATGGTCACGTAATTTTGTAGGTGGGGCAAAGCTCCATTGAAATGTGTCTTTTCTTTATTGCAAGTAAGCACGTTGTGTACATTTTTGCACGTAAAAATATTTTTGAATTTACATTTACACCACTTTGCAAGGAAAAGGTCTCTGAGGAGAATAAGTGGCAAAAAACTCTCAGCATTAGAGTGTACAATCGAAAACAGACAAAAGTATACATTGGGCCTCAATAAGGTTCAGATTTTCTCAAGAACTAGGTTTTATCAATTACCAGAAATAATAGTACCTAGATAGTTTAGAGTACACAGAAAAATGTACTTTTTAAGAAAATGTCAAACTCTTATGTTCACCTTTCCCTGTATTAAACCGTACCATGAGTCATACAGAGCATTCAAAGGCGTCTCCATACTAAAAGCTCTAAACACTTAAACTGACTCATCTTGATTATTTTTCTTAACATTCGGGGTAATCTCGTTATCATCATAGATCGATCGATCGTACTACATCTGAAAATTGGTTAGCTACAATTTCGCGTCTGTTTAGATGTTACTAAACTTAGAAGCTAGACTGCGATCGTTAGTCTGGACGTAACACGTCTATTTACGTTACGTTATGTAACATACGAATTCTGTCTATCTGATGTTAACTGTCTAGGTTTGTATTTCAAACTTCTCCAGCTCCTTTTTAGGATCGGAGAATACCGTTGGTAATTCAGTTTTAAAAATCTGATACCGATATAATAAGAATTTGTATTAAGTATGCATTATCCATGCTTGGCGAACAAAAGACATTGCCACATTTCAATGGAGCTTTGCCCCACCTACAAAACTACGTGACCATTTAAGCTGTACCTATCATTTTGTTGGGGACTTATCATATTACATAATCATAATCAGTATCATTTTCTACTACTCTCGCAACTCCTATAGAAGAATAACAAAAACAATGAAAAAATCGCTTCGATTTCTTACTATTTTCTGAATTCTTAATTAAGCTGTTATTTTCGACTCGCTAGATGTACAAGACTTTGTTTTAAACCAATAATTTTAATAAAAAGCGGAGATATTTTTACATTTATTCGTTATCTTGTACATCTTGCGGTTGATGGTGGGGCAGAATCTGGCATTGTCATTTCAACATGATGAAAAATTTCTAGCTGTGGGCAGGACTTGAACCTGCGACCTTATCAAACCTTGTCATTGGTAAGAGCGTGTCACGGAATGACAAGGTCGCAGGTTCAAGTCCTGCCCACGGCTAGAAATTTTTCATCATATTTAAACCGATATAATACCTACGTATTGAATTAAGACATAATACACCGAAAGAAAAGATTGGCTGTCATTGTTGAGTATTCGCAACTGCTACTAAAACCGTTACAAACTATAGGGACAGCCAAGTGATTTGCTGTTTTGCTATTTGTTTTCCTAGCAAATTTGATTAGTATATATTGTTTACAATTTTCTCTGACTGACAAGGCCGTAGATTGTTTTTGCTAGAAATCTATTCTATTCTAGTTAAGTAAAAGCTACTACATGTAACTCTGTTTTTTTTTTCGGTGTATAGAGACACCAAATTTTTTAATTTCCTAGAATCCACGTTATCGAAAGTTCGGCCAATTACTGTCCACATTTCACTCCAAATAACGAGCCCAAATTTTTTGCCGCCTTCAATAAATATAAAATAACAGTTACATATCGCGTTATCGTCTCATTATAACTCGGATCACGATCCGCGGCCCTTCAAAAACCCGTAATGAACGCAATAAGGAAGCCCGCTGCGTTCGGCGAACGGGACAGACCAACAAGTACAATTTTGTTAGTAGGGGTGGACGTACTCAGTACTTTTGCATCACCATACATCATCAGTCCATATTTATGTCCCCACACTGCTCGGGCACAAGACCTTCCCTTAAATCGAGGGAGCTAGTTTGTTTGTGTTTGTTATTTAAGCCTTCCATGAGCCAACTAGCGCCGCCAATCTTAAAAAAATAATATCTTCCAATATCATAAATTTTATTAAAAAAGCTATTTACAAAATGTTTATTACGATAAATACTAGGTATATTTGAAATGCTTATTTATAACGTGATTCAATTTCGGTAAGTTATAGTTCGCATAATTGTGAAAAACGGCCGTTTTTGGCACATTTGTGGACTACAACTTAGCTTGTCGCAATTATGCCATGTGTTGTATATTGAAAAATCCTAATAAACATTTTGTAAATAACTTTTTTAATAAAATTAATTAAATTGGAAGATATTATTTTTTCAAGATTGGCGGCGCTAGTTGGCTCATGGAAGGCCCTTAATCAGCACGCTTCCAACTGCTTTAAGCTCCAATTTCAAAGTTATTAATTAAACAAGAAAAGATTATGGCGTTGCTTGCGTGATTGGCGTGAAACTTTGGCAATACCGGCCGCTGATTGCGAGGCGTGAAAATTGCGAATATAAATCGCGATGTGGGCAGTGGTTTTGAAGACACCTTTAGGGGGCTCCAAAGCTCCCTGACGCCATCCCTGTCTCTCCAATGTTCTCGGAAGCCGACAATCGAATGTTTGTAACGGTGTCACAGCCGCCGGCGATGCGTACAGAATTCATGCATTATGCATGGGAGTGCAGCGAAAAATTACATCAATATGTAAACATGTTTATTGCGAACAAGCGTCGCATGAAATCAAAGGGATCGTTAAATACGAAACCGTTTTCGTAATTTGATGTCGATTACATTTCTAGATCTGAATTTATAGAATGTGCGAAGCCGACTCAAGTTATAGTCCAAACAATAATTAAATAATGCAAATAAATAAATATATTTTTAGTCGTTTTACCGTATATTCCCATCCTCCCCAAGTACGTGGGAGAGGGGAGGGATAAAAAATCCCATCCATCCCCATCCACGTGGGGAAGGATGGGAAATTTTTGGACGCTTGGCGGAGGATGGGAGTACACGGTTTTTGTTTACAAAATACATGCTGTTGGCTTAGTTATACATGACATGAGTAACTACTTCGGTTCAGACGTAATTTTCATTTTAAAAGACATGGAAATATGTTTGCGATTATTTTCTATCGAGCATAGTTTGTCCAATCGTGTATCGGTATTCATCAATCCCTAAATAGACACCCCAAGATTGCTATAATATTTTTTTCAGACATTTAATTTAGTTAGTGCCGTAGTTTTCATATAAAAAACTGTATACGAAGCCTTAAGGCAAGCTACGCCACTGCTAACTATGCACAGGTATACGAACGATAACCTGGACCCCTACTAAGTGTTTCAAATGCATTACTGCATTGCTCTGACGCCGGAAGCTTACAGATAACCGCCTGCCATCCGAGACTGCTTGGCGGCGGCTGGCGTCGCGGCGACAACGCTTAATCGACCTCGGTAATTTAACAGGCTCTTTGTGCCGACGAGAATCGAGTTACGCCAGCAGTTACCAGGTCTGAGATAACAGTATCTGAGGAACATATAGTATGGCAGTTTGATAATGTATAGTAGTAGGTAGTCACAAAATCTATACATATAATAAGACTGTAAAAAAGTTGTGTCTGTACATTGGATATTTTTTGAAAAGAATAATTGTAATGTGTTTTAGGATCGATACTGATGCCCAAACACCAATTTATAGAATTTTTGTATGCTTGTCTGTGACTTTGTGCAAGTATCACACCATAACTACTGAAGGGATTTTGATGGGAGTTTCACTAGGAGATAGCTGAAATATCCGGACAGCTCATAGGCTGTAAGCTATGGCGGTATGTTATCTGAGCATATAACTTTTTTTACGCAAACGAAGTTGCGGGGTACAGCTAGTTTTGAATATGAGTGGACTTTGAGTTCGGTCCTACAACTGTCATACAATTTTGAAAGTCGTAAGCGCGTACTCACGCCTGGGTTCGTGCTCAAAACTGTCTGTGATTATCGGCCTAGGAAGCACTTAACCCGTGAAAACGTGATAAACATTTTTACGCGAACCTGGTTCTTGCTTGTAAATGCGACTGCGCGGGCGCCGATACCCCGGATGACACTCGAGACCGCGTGGCGGCGGCGGCTAGAGCAGGCCCGTCGGCGAAAGTAATGTACGGTCAAAGACAAAGAAAGGTGTACAGTAGAGTTTTTAAGGTTGAGATTTTCTCAAAAACTACTTGATCGATAGTAAAAATTATTTCACTGTTAGATAGATAAAAGTGAAAACTATGTAACTGTAAAGAATTGCTAAAATCGGTCCAGTAGTTTTTGAGAATAGAAGATGAATGACGGTGGACCCTAAAGTATAAGTAAAGGACGCGAGCAATGCGCCTACGGCTCGTGCCGTAAACTTAATTAACAGTTTCATAAACGCAATAAAAGATGCTGATGTTTTTTTTGATCCATGGTGTTCTCTGTATAAAAATATATCTACCTATCTTAATAGGTAACTCTAATTTACACTAATTTCATTGTATAAATTATTATTTTAAAAATTATTGTAATTACTTATTGTATCCACTGACTCGGTGCTTTGGTGATATGTAAACCAGTCATTTATAATTGAATAAATAAATAAATAAAATAAACAAAAGCACCGTTACACGGCCGGGTTCAGATGGAGCTTCTTTGGGAAAACAAAGAAGCTTCGACGTCGCAATTATGCCAATCGCCAACCGCGCCCGCGGGGAGCGCGACCCACTGAGACGCATTTAACCCTATTTTCAGCAATTATATTCCAAAAACGGCGTCCAAGCAAAATGGTCATCTTTATTCACAAACTTTCTCCCGTTTGAACGTGCCGCGGTAATAATGACAATTGGCCGAAACGACTTTGTAAGCAGCTCTCGTGACACCAAAACTCAAACTCGACTTCTTGTAAAGGTCATAGCGTCCAACTTTTCATGGAAATTCTAAATTCCATTATTGTAAAATTAGCGTCTCCAAGTCCTCTAACTCATAATGATGGGCAAGATTGAGGGGAAGAGGCGGGTTGGAAGAAGGAAGAAATCATGGCTCCGCAATATAGGAGAGTGGACAGCGATAGCCAGCGTCGAAGAGCTTTTCCGACTGGCTCAAGACAGAGGGAGATATGCGGAGCTGACGGCCAGCCTTCATTAGTGGAGAGGCACTGCAAGAAAAAGAAGAAAATTAGCGTGCTAGAGTCTAGAATTGCCACAATTGATTAGGAACTATTTTACACAAGATTCGGCTTATTCCATCTAGTCATACACTTAGTTCTAAATGTATGACTATTTGGAAAAAATAGTTCATTAAATACTTATACAATTCTTATTCCAAACTGTCATTGGGTCATCTTTTTAATTGCTCAAAATCAAACTAAATTGTAAAATTGTAATCGCTCAAAAATTTCGTATCATTTTGACTAAAAATATTATAATTACATTTGGACAAGTGAACCAATGGACACGACACGCGGCCGTGATTGCCTTTAAAGTCTTTCCCACACTTTGCGGCCTAGGCATAGGCATCTGTCATTACCACCTCAATATTGGTTGACTCGGTTCTCATACATTTTTCGATAATTTCGCGTCCTTTGGTTAATTCGTCCAAGCCTACCCATTCCGTTGTTAAAATGCATGTGGTACAGTCGAAGACAGAGATATGTATACAGGGGGCCTCAATAAGGTTGAGATTATCTCAAAACTACTGGACCGAATTTAATAATTATTTTACAGTTACATAGTTTTAACTTTTATCTATCAAACACTGAAAGAATTTTCGCAATAGGTCAAGTAGTTTTTGAGAAAATCTCAACCTTAAAAACTCTCCTATACACCTTTCTCTGTGTTCCACCGTACGAACGACAAAAGATCAATGGTAACACTTGCAGTACGATTTCAACTCTTACGACGCAGATAATAAGAACGGTCCAAAGTGTTGATGTGGTTTGGGGTACTGTTAATCCGGTGTGAGATCAAAGGCTCCGCCGGTCGTCAGCAGGTTTCGCCGTCATGTTCACAGTCAATTAATAATCAACACCTTTGCTCGGGCGGAAATTATCACGGACATGAAAGAGAAAAAATTCGCCGAGCTCTATGGAGAGAGCCTAAAGATTTTTTTGGTATGGGGACAGACCTTGTTGTCACTTTCAATCCCTATCTTTATAAAGAGATATCTGATTTATATTTTTCGAGTTCTATTGAAAATGTTACAAAATGTTAGGTATTACACCGTCCAAGAATATCTAAATGATAAATTAATATAAAAATAATAACTAATCTATTAAATCTAATACATACGCCGCCAGCGTGCTGGGGTCCCTCCCTGCCGCGCAGCGCGGAGTTAGACGCCGTGTTCGTTAATTGTAAATAGTATTTAGGTATTTATTTTATTTTATCATGTTATTTGTAATTGTTATACCCTATTAATAATATTTATACATACTAATATTGCAAAAATAACAATGTAACAAAATAAATACCTAGGTATAAAGATTGTTATCATATAAGTAATTTTTATTTTAGAATTTTTTTTATCACTGACTAGAATGACAAAGAAATGCAATAAAAGACAATGAATGACAAGTAATATTATTATGCTAATCAGCCTTCCTCTCTCCTAATTATGTACCCAACAGGGTCCGTAATGTTAAACTAACATCAATACAATAACTTACGGAATGCAATAAAGATTCTTAATTTGAATTTTTTGAATTTGAAAAATTGAAACAGATGGAAAAACATTGGTACCTACAGACGAATAGGAAAAACCTCAGTTATATTATAAGGCTACTTTTAAAGCCTTTGTTTTGTCATTGTGCAGATAAATATATATTTATTTATCCTTTTTTTACTTTATCCAGAGAGGCTTTTGCCTAGCAGTGGGACGATTTGTAGGTTAAGAAAACCATTTTTTTTTTAATCTGCCATCAGTCCATATGGACTTTTATCAGATGTGCTGAATGTCAGGTAGTATGTAGGCGCTACATTCAGCAATGCAGCTGTGTCATGTGTTACTGCTTGGTGGGACAAGCGAGAAATTCGTTCCGTTTTAGTCTTTTTGGACATCTTGAAGTGTCTAGCAATTCAACAGCAATTTGATTTGGATGTTCTCCGAGCCGTTCCTTGTATCGCTCTATCTTGTTGCTAATTTCCTGCCTGACTGTTGAAAAGTTCAGATATTCGTGTATTTCTTCTTAAGAAAACCATAATAATAATAATATTTTATCCTTGCGTAACCGAACGATCGTAACAATTTGGACACAATGATTTATGACGCCTCGATACAGTAAGGTATAATCAAACTTATATTTTTAATGTCGTTAAATTAAAACTCAATTACCCTCCGATTTCACGGCACAAAAAATACTCATTATGCTCCTAAACTTGTATCCGACCTCCGCGGCCATCTGGGACGTTGACCGTATGTAGATACGAGTACTCGTATGTGTATGACAAGTAAATACCTGGCCTAGCCAAGTTCATTTTTACTTTCGTTGATTATGAATTATAAATTTTTTTTTTGTAATATTCTTCCCAGTGGGAAAGGCAAAGCCAACTAGGGCATACAGCCTGGTCTGATGTTAGTAGAATGTCTGAATTCTTATAAATACATACATATATACGAAGATAACCTAACCTAAACATTACAGAGAAAAGTTGAACATACAAAAAAAAAGTATATTCAAAGCAATGTACGCTACAAAAGGTCCTCGATCTCCATGTCGAGGGACAAGCTGGCGAACACACAAGAAAAAAAACCTAAACCTACGCACAACCCTCCCAAACCCCTAAACGAAATAACTCAATGATCCACGCAACCATCAAGCTATGCAAAGGAAACCTTGCTAAGAGCACAAAACTTCACAAACACGACTTATTTCGAGCACTCCAACTAATAGATTAGAAAAAAAACCTAAACTATTTATTTATTTTATTAATGGACTCGACAGTTCGTCATTTGCCAATGTCATGTTACAAAATATCATATCGTCTTCTCTTCATCCAGAGGAGTCGCCGTAGCGTCGTCACTCTGGACGAAGCAGCTCGACAGTCACGTTCACTCCCGAGCTCGTAGCGGGACTCTTGACTATAGCGCCAAACTTCAGCTCCTGCATCAATCCTCCAATATAAACTAAACTGACAATTATATCTAAATTATAACGGTTTATTCCACCTTGGTCATAGAAGACTTAGGTCACACCTTGGAATGCTTCCACGTACGTCACACCTATTAAAGATTAAAATATTACGAATCGACTTTGGTTACACCCATACTTTTAGATTATAGTTTACCATTCACGGAATGAATGTGCAGCGTTTTGGATTTAAAAAGGACCCTATACTGGATATTTGTCACTAACCTACCTTAACACTATAAAATATTTTTTTCTCAAGCCATCTCTTTGGAGTCATCTTATCAATCATAATTTTCCAATAGTATGTTATAAATTATAACACGTGATAAGTATGAATTTACACGATGTGTAAAGTGTTTAGTAGGTGTGACATAAGTCGACTCGTGATATTTTAAACTTTAATATGTGTGAGTTGTGTGACGTACGTGGAAGCATCCAAGGTGTGACCTAAGTATACTGTGACCAAGGTGAAATAAGCCGGTTAAAATTAACCGAAATAAAATAAAAAAATATTACCCTAATTTAGGTAGTCTGATAAAATAGAAGTTTCAACAGAACTGTCTGTTCATAGAAAAGACATCAACGGGCTCTTTTCTTTCTCATTTAATTGTAAGTACGTAACAGTAAATTAACACCACCATAAATTAAATTCTCAACATAAACTTTAGTCGCATTCCCGTATGGGTAGACAGAGACGATGGACTTCCATCTGCTGTAATTCTGGCACACAGCTCTCGCTTCCTCCACACTCATTAATCTTTACTCGTCGGTTAAATCTCAAAAAGACATTGCCATATTTCAATTTGCCCCACCTACAAAAGTACGAGACCATTGAAGCTGTACCTATCATTTTGTTGGGGACTTGTTACAGGTTTATTGCATAATTATAATCAGTATCATTTTCTACTACTAAAACAATAAATAATTCGCTTCGATTTCATACTATTTTCTGAATTCTTAATTAAGCTGTTTTTTCGACTCGCAACTTGTACAAAACTTTATTTTAATAAAATATTAAAATAAAGAAGAAATATTTTTACATTTATTCGTTATCTTGTACATCTTGCGGTTGATGGTGGGGCAGAATCTGGCATTGTCATTGGTACCGATTCCATGTCTATTGGGTAAGTGGTGTGGTTTTTTTAAATTAATTTATTTATTCACTATATAGAAATATATAACAACATGGTATTTTGGTTATTCTAATAAGTATATCTATTGAATATATGCGTGGAGAGGGTTGGGGTTTCCGCTATTGGATACGTTGTGTGGGGTCAGAACCCATTGGTCCCCTAATATTCGTCCCCCGGATTAAAAGTTGTAGATTCGGCCCCTATATAGGTAGGTAGGAGACGAGGCAATATTAATTTATTTTTAAGGTACCTACTCGTCCCCTGCTCAGTCTTCGGCACCTGCTCAGGTACTTTTTGGTTCCCTGATAGACAACCAGCCATATTTTTACATAAATAGCGCTGACACAGTACATTTGTGAACAAAACTTTGTAGTTGCAACTGATTTTTAGTGTGAGGGCATGACCCCCATACGTAACCCTCCATTTCACACTCCTGTAATACCATGACCCTGAAATAAATCTTTCGCAAACAAACGAGCTGCAAAGTCAAAGTCAAAGTCAAATTTCTTTATTGCAAGTAAGCACGTTGAGTACATTTTTGCACGTCAATATATTTTTTGAATTTACATTTACTGCAACATTGTAGAATTTAGAAGAACATTTTTAGAAGGCAAAGGGTGTATCTAGTTATTTATAGGAGATCAATGTTTCGCTCTAATAAAGTCAAAAAAGCTACACCAATTAAAACCCCAATAATTAAAATTAATAACCCGACAATATTGATCATTTAGCAGTTGAACTGTTGCAACCACAGACTTCTTACCCCATAGACCTGTAACAGGAGGGGTATACATCTTGAGGTTGATGGTGGGGCAGAATCTGGCATTGTCATTTGTACCGATTCCATGTCTATTGGGTAAGTGGTGTGGTTGCAACTGATTCTTAGTCTGAGGGCATGACCCCCATACGTAACCCTCCATTTCACACTCCTGTAATACCATGACCCTGAAATAAATCTTTCGCAAACAAACGAGCTGCAACATTGTATTAAGATAAATCTGGAACATTTATTATATTTGTAAAGTACTCGTAAGTATATTGGAGAATGTTTTGATCCCGTCGTAAATCGATAAAACCGAGCCCTTTTAAATAGGTTGTAAATAATCTGTTTGCGAAACTTCCTTGGAGAAGTACAGTCGGAGACATTTACAATGTAACAACTGATGCTTTTGACGATACCTTTCCTGTGGTATTCTAAAAGACATTGCCACATTTCAATGGAGCTGTGCCCCACCTACAAAACTACGTGACCATTTAAATGATAGATACATCATTTTGTTGGGGACTTATTGCATAATCATAATGAGTATCATTTTCTACTACTCTCGCAACTCCTATAGAAGAATAACAAAAATAATGAATAATTCGCTTCGATTTCTTACTATTTTCTGAATTCTTAATTAAGCTGTTTTTTTCGACTCGCAACTTGTACATAACTTTAATTTAAACCAATAACTTTAATAAAAAACGGAGATACTTGTACATTTATTCGTTATATTGTACAACTTGCGGGTGACGGTGGGGCAGAATCTGGCATTGTCATTTGGTCGCTCAGTCTTATGCGATGTGAATGACCGACCACAATACAACTAGGATGAATGGACACTGATTTGCTTTATTGGACATTATTTGGACGTTAACAATGGACCCTTATTTGGACGTTTTTTAAATTGTTTTAGTAAGACCTTTGTGTATCTAGTTGTTTATAGGAGATCAATGGGTATATGTATGACAATTTTATTAATCTCGGACAGCGGAAAATACTCATAGGTACGATTTCAAGTCTTACGACGCAAATAATAAGAACTGTCAAAAGTAAAAAGTGTTACCATTGATCTGCTGTTGACTGTACCAATAATATGAAAAATAATTCAATTAATTCCTTGCCATCGACAATATGACACAGTAAGTTTTTGAGTGAAAATTAACGATGATTTATATAAATACACTTATTTATGGGTACGAGTGTCCTCATTGTAGAATTAAAACCTTGTTGAATTTATTAGTACGGGATTTATTTCACTTGAGCCGGCCTCAGTGAGACGCGAGTGAGTCAGCCACCCACTAATAATAGCAGGCTATTCCCGTCTGCGGCTACCATAGATTAAGGCAGAGTTTCCCAAAGTATCAACAACTATAGCTGTTACCCATAAACCTAGTTAAACCTTACTTCTCTTAAACTGTGTTCGTCACTTTCACACTTCGGTTAAAAAGTTAAGGGACAGCCTAAACGGTGGATTAACTTTAAATCGTTTATTTATTTATTTATAAAAATCTCACACAGCATTACAGTTAACACCAATGCGCTGTGTAATTCATAATAATAACTTATTCAACTTATACAATATAATAATAAATAATTCCGTCACATTAAAATATTATAAAATACACATTAGCCCAGCCTGTTCTCACACACATTTGTAATTTATATCGGCTTACAGATTCTGCCCCACTATCATGTTGCGATAAACAAGATAACGAATAAATGTAAAAATATCTCAGTTTTTTAATAAAATTATTGGTTTAAAATAAAGTTTTGTACATCAAACGAGTCGATAAAACAGCTTAATTAATAATTCAGAAAATAGTAAGAAATCGAAGCGAATTATTAATTGTTTTTGTTATTCTTGCGAGAGTAGTAGTAATTGATACTGATTATGATTATACAATATGAAATCTGTAATGAGTCCCCAACAAAATGATAGGTACAGCTGCAATGGTCACGTAGTTTTGTAGGTTGTGCAAAGCTCCATTGAAATGTGGCAATGTCATTTCATGTGGTGGTTTAAGTAATGTTGTCTTGTTGCAGTACCCTGGGCGTAGCGCACGTGGCGGGCATGTGCAAGCCGGACCGCAGCTGCTCCGTCAACGAGGACAACGGCATCATGCTGGCGCACACCATCACACACGAGCTGGGACACAAGTGAGTAACGAGCTGGTCACATACACACACATATGCCCGTAGCGGGAAGCACAGATGATGGTCGTCCATTTTCTGCGATCCTGGTACACACGAAGATAAACTTCTTCAAACTTCAGTATTTATTCTGAAAATACTCGTAGATCCTTATGGATACTTTTTCATATCAAAATATAATAAAAGGTGTCTCGGCGCCCAATACGACTTTGTCCCCTTTGGCGTCGAGACACTTGGTCCGTGGGGCCCGAGAGCACACGCGCTCCACAAGGAGCTCAGCAAGCGCCTGAGGGAGGCGACGGGTGACCCTCGTGCTGGCGGCTGGAGGCTGAGTCTAGCCATACAGCGCGGGAATGCCGCCAGCGTGATGGGCACCCCTCCCAAGAGGGCCAAGTTTTTTAGAATGTTTTTAGTTAGGTAGATTTTTAGTTTAGTTTTTAATGAATTTTTAAGTAGTTTTGTTTCATTATATTTGTTTGTATGTTAATAGTGCTAGAGTATAATAATATTATACGTATTCGAGGCATCGTAATTGTATGTGACAAGTACTTATCAGCAAAGTTATGAAAAAAATTGGCAGCCGGTGACCGCCATAGTGAGTGGCCCTAATGGGCCCTCAAAATAGTCATCAGAATTACAACGCCACTTATCAAGAGCTGTCTGCCTACCGTACGATATTAGTATAAAAGTTCACTTGCGTAAATACATGTCGAAACGTTTGTTTGTCTATGCGTTACTACGTTCTAGTAAGCATAGGGGGAATGAAGATTTCCACGTCTCGACTGCACCGACCTTGCTCCCGGGATAGCGTATGACTCAGCCGCTTGCCAGGCAACGGACTAGGGTTGCCACTCTATGAGGTTTGGGAATACCACGACCAAATATTAAGTGACGTCGTCGGCGACAAGTCATTTCGGAACGTGCACAGAGGGCGCTGATCCGTAGGGCGCCAAAAAACGACGGTGGATAGTTTGTTGCATTGAATGTACAGGAGAGATGTTAGATAAATTGGATGAGGTATGTGTGCTATTGTATGCCAGGATATGTGTGATATTGTATGCCAGGATATGTGTGCTATTGTATGCCAGGATATATGTGTTATTGTATGCCAGGATATGTGTGTTATTGTATGCCAGGATATGTGTGCTATTGTATGCCAGGACATGTGTGCTATTATATGCCAGGATCGCTATGTGTGCTATTATATGCTAGTATCGCAGCATATGGAAGTCCATCGTCTCTGCCTACCCCTGCGGGGAAAAAAGGGCGTGAGCTTATAAAAAAATGATAAAAAACATATTCTATCGAAGTCTATAGGATAGGATTATAATTTCTGTTTTCCTCGTTCGAATCCCGCGTTCTAATCGTGGAACTGCCAGTGACAGCAAGCCTATTCCCATTTCTATACACCATTGCTGGCTTTCAATAGTAACATAAAAAATCTTGTCACAGCGACCGAGTAATGGATGATGGAAATGGGAATTGGCATGCTGTCACTGTCACACAATTAGACCGCAGGTGGTAACGACATTTTTCTCCAATTAAGGCGCTATATGGTTGACAAAAGCAAGAGTGAAGAGCACGGCGCAGTGCCTCGATATTCGTATTTTTATCAATTTTGGCGGGGAAATAAAAATACGCCAACAGAAATCAGATTTTTTTAAAACAAGCTCTCGTATTTAAAGTACCCTACATTTTGACATATATTTTATATGAATAACTATTTCGGTTTATATATAATTTTTATTTTACAAGACATGGAATGATAGAATCAATGAATTTATGTTTGTGATTTTTTTCTATCGAGCGAAGTTTGTCCAATCGTATTCATCAGTCTCTAAATATACACCCCAAGATTGCTATATATTTTTTTCAGACGTTTAATTTTAGTAGTTTGTGCCGTAGCCTTCGTAGAAAAACTGAAAATACAACCATACGAAGTTTTAATATCTCTCCTCTCGGGCATGTTACATCCTTGCCACGAATCGCTCTACAACATAACTCTCTAATACAAACAAAGCATGTTGTATGTATAACTACGAAGATAGTTTTAATATAAATTGAGTATTTTCGCTTTGGAATTTTTATTGTGCGATAGAGATTTCTAGAAGTTTTATTTGTGAATTTAATATTCATGTTATGTCGAATTGTTTGAAAGTCTCTACTTTCCTTAGAGCACTTTCCTAGTAAAAGGTTGTTTTATCTTTGGCGGTAAATCAAAATATCTTTGTAGTTTGACGTATTTGTTTACTGAAAGTTCGCAGGTATAAGTTTATATGTATAAATAAAACCGGCCAAGTACGAATCGGACTCGTGCACCGAGGCGTCCGTGCAACGCACTAACGAAAAGATAAACTAGGAGACCTACTTAACTTCGACATTTCTATTAATTGGAGTGTTCGTTTAGTTTCTATTAATTGGAGTGCTCGAAAGAAGTCGTGTTTGTGAAGTTTTGTGCTCTTAGCAAGGTTTCCTTGCATAACTCGATGATTGCGTGGATCGTTGAGTTATCTCGTTTAGCGGGTTTGGGAGAGTTGTGCGTAGGTTTAGGTTAGGTTATTTTCGTATATGTATGTATTTATAAGAATTCTGATATTCTATTAACATCAGAACAGGCCCTAGTTGGCTTTGCCTTTCCCTCTGGGAATAATTTTACAACCAAAAACAAACTGTGGGGTGACCGCGACTTCCAATCATTATCGTTATCGCTTTCAATTTGACACATGGACGCTATACATTGCTGCTATGTTTTTGCAAGTTTTAACAAACGACAACGAAACGCAGCAATGTATATCGTTCAAGTGTCAAAATGAAAACGATAACGAAAACGATTGAAGTCGCGGTCACCCCCCTGTATGCGAATAAATTCACTGTTAAAATTTATGTTTTAAATAAATGGCTTAATCCCCATCAAAACCCAACAGCATTCAGAGCAAGTTTGTTGCATTGTTTTAATAACACGTCCAGGCATTGCTTGGACCTTGGCAAAGGGCCATGATTCATCGCTGGCCTGGTGCGGATTGGTGGGTAACACATCAAAAACATTGCCGACTTACATTGTATTCCAAACAGCTGTTTAATAAACTGCTGGTACCATGATTAGTACAGTCTGAAACAGAGCTGTAACTAGCCAATTCATTAATGAAAATATCATGTACAGTCGACAGCACATCAAGTGTAACACTTTTGACTTCAGAACGTTCTTATTGTCTGGGTCATAAGAGTTGAAATCGTACTGCAAGTGTTACCATTGATCTGCTGTCGACTGTACGTACGCAAGAATACCTATATCTCAATTCCCAAAAATCTGTGACACGTATTTACAATACAAATAAACTTGCATTTCCAGGATTCAGACTACGTAAGGTTAGTACTTACATCCTTCATGGGGCACTGTATTCGCTTTTATTACAAGTTGCCAGAAAGTGTCACGACGTTGACAGAGAGGAAATCCAAAATTTTCATTAAATAAATAAAAAATATAGTAATTACAATAAGGCATTTATTTAAAATATATACAATAACAGAAACTTATAAAATAATAGACATAAAAACGAATTAAATACAATGTAAACTCTAATAATAATAAAATGGTTGCCTGTAAAGTCGGTATACGGGCGAAAGTTTTACGTGACAACGACGAAGGGAAAGTGGAAGGGACGCGTGCCTCTCACTCGCTCTCATTGTGAGCGCATAACGTGAGCGGAGCGTAACGCAGTTTCTTGAAGTGTCACCCGGCAAACCAATTTATAAGACGTTGTCACGTCAATAAAACCCTAATTAAAATCACACAGACATACCAGCTCCATCTTCACATTCTATCCCTCGCAATCTAAAAATTTAGTAAATCTCAACTCTCCTGTATACTTTACTATGTGTCAGACCGTACTAACAGAGTCCCGTGTAACAGCAAAGTGTTGCAATGTTTCACTAACCCATATCCGCGGTGCGCGGGCGCAGGCAGGACGCCCCTAAATCACGACAATTTACTGGTCGGCGTAAACGTACGAGCCGCTCCGATTTATTGGCGGCTATTAGCGCTCGCCGCTTCTGTATATTGAGTATCAATTTTGTAATAATACTTGTTGCGTTGCGCATTATTATTCATAGCCTAGGAAGAAGACTATCTCTATTTCCAAAAAATCAGTGACACACATACCGAAACCCAAATCAAGTGTCTTATTTTGTAAACAAAAACTACTCTACTAACATTTTAAGCTGTACTGTGATTATCGCATTGTTATTTTCACATTATTAGACCCGATTATTTTATTTTCACAACGATGAACAGGTTCGATCGTACAGTTCCTTCAGTGTTACATGACAACCAGGTAATTAGACGGTCATATTTGTTTAGAAAATAAGACACTTGATTTGGGCTGCGGTATAGTTACAGTGAACGGTGAAGGAAAACATCGTGATGAAACCTGCATGTCGTAGAAGAAGAAAAAAAATCTAAGGCATGTGAAATCCGCCAACCCGCACTGGGCCCGCGTGGTGGATCATGGCCCGAGCTCCCTCGATGTAAGGGAAGGTCTGTGCCCGAGCAGTGGGGCAATATAAATAGACTGATGATGATGCTGATAGTTACAGTACAAGAAATAGGGATAAACTTGCATTTCCAAGATTCAGACAACGTAACCACGTATGGTTTGTATGCCGATGCGGAGTTCTAATTTATAACATAATATGTAAGTATAATGTATCCATTTATGAGCTCATTACAATCTTATTTTATTTATATATGTATGTATAAAGCTATATATTAGGTATATTATTTACAATTATTAACGTTGGACTGGGCAGTCCATACTTCACGAAAAGCTTCCTGATTGCCCGGCCCATAACAGATATGATAATGTACAATTCGGGTCGTAAATCTTGGCTGTGGTCTAAATCACTCGTGTTATCTAATAGGACATAAACTTTTTATAGCTCTATAAAGCGCTCAATAGGTATGATACGATCAAATGCGAATTCGTGAAGGACGACCGTTTCTATTTGGGAAGGGATTATTCTGAGTTTAGAGATGTTGTTAGGAGAATGATTTATTATAGTTATATATTAGTTTCCTACTGGATTTTCCTTATAGCTCAAAACGTCCATGACGTCACATTCATTCATTAGGCAGAGACGGTGGACTTCCATCTGCTGCGATCCTACCATACCATAAAACACATAGCGATCCTGGCATACAATAGCACACATATCCTGGCTTACAATAGCACACATAGCGATCCTGGCAGACAATAGCACACATATCCTGGCATACAATAGCACACATATCCTGGCAGACAATAGCACACATATCCTGGCAGATAATAGCACACATATCCTGGCATACAATATCACACATAGCGATCCTGGCATACAATAGCACACATATCCTGGCAAACAATAGCAAACATATCCTGGCATACAATAACACATCCTCATCCAATTCTATCTAACATCCCTCCCCGTGAGATGATGATGCAAACTATCCACTCACTATGAAGTCACACAAATCTGAGTATTACACCCTGCCACCTCGCGCAGGACATCCCTCCGTCTGGTTGGGAGGCGCTGACATTTGCCCCATCGGTTCTATGCAGATGTGACCAACACACAGCCTATATCACGAATAACACTCACTTTTTGGTTGAAGTCAGTGTTTAGACCGATAATAGGGTATTTGACTCTTTGATCCGAGCTTCGACATTCGTTAACGCCAGTAGAAAAATGTATGTTGTTGACATTTGCTTTTTCGTTAGCAAATGTCAATACCATAGTACATTTTTTTTGGTGGGCGTGGCGTGGCCTGTGGTGGCTCAGTTGGTAAGAGCGTGTCACGGAATGACAAGGTCGCAGGTTCAAGTCCTGCCCACGGCAAGAATTTTTTCAACATGTTCTATTTTTTTTTTCTATTCTACAAAGTCAAACTTGTCTACGGCTGAAAATGAATTTCAATAATGGCTGAAATTGTCTAAAATGCATTCATTCACGAAAGTTATAAAAATGATGACCTACTTTAAGAACTATCTAAATAACATCCAAATAAAAAAAACACGACAAGAATCGCTACCTTTAGACTTAATCCCAAAACAAACGCATTGTTATGTAAGTGTAAACAGCTGGCCAACGACCTACACTTGATGCGCGGTCGCCTCGAGCGATGCACTCAGTAGCGGAATAAACAGGGGCTCACTCAGTGGTAGGAAGTTGGGGCCTCTAATACGCAGGGCCCCCGAAACCTTGCCTGTTAAAAAAGTGTCTATTTATATTTTGCATAGTTGTAATTACGGAATATATTAGGAACCAGAAAAAAATATTGTAATCCGGTTCTGTATTCACCCTCTCAATGAAAACATTTGATCAAACTGGAGGCGAAAGTTGTATAAACTAAGTATTTGTTAAATACTACGGCATTTAGGTATTATTGTCCGCCTTTTTCTTTCGTAATGGTTTTCCTTTTCCGCGTATATCCGCTATTTAAAAGGAATTTTAAGCGCATAGGTAATCAATGAAATCCACATCCAAGAAAGTCAAAATATTAGTCGAAGACAGAGATAAGTATAGAGAGAGCCTCATTAACGTTGGGATTTTCTCAAAAACTACTGGATCGATTTTAATAATTCTTATACAGTCACATAGTTTTAAATTTGATCTATCTGACAGTGAAAGAATTATTGTCATAGGTCAAGTAGTTTTTGAGAAAATCTCATTCTCAAAAACTCTCCTGTACGCCTTTCTGTGTTCCACCGTACTCCCAGCCAGGGCTCCCTAGGACCTAATCCGTCCCTGTAAGCAGCCGTTGCAGCGTTATCTGACCACACACGTTTCCCCGCCGTTATCACACGAGTACAAGCACAGAATAATGAATGGGCGGCGAATGAACGGTGCAATTTGTACAACCGACAGAAAGGTCTACTATTAAATCAATCGACAAACACGCGATAAGTTAAGTAAGTTATAATATTCGATTGTATACCGCAGCCTAAATCAAGTGTCTTATTTTATAAACAAATATGATCGTCTAATTACCTGTTGTGATGTAACACTGAAGGAACTGATTGTATTGATCGAACCTTTTCATCATTGTGAAAATAAAGTAATCAGTGGGGTGACCGCGACTTCCAATCGATATCGCAATCGCTTTCAATTTGACATGTGGCTTCAACTTGTTTGTGATAGAGCATCGTTATTATCGTTGTTATCAAATATCAATTAAACCAAAGCCCAACTCAAGTGTCTTATTTTATAAACAAAAACTACCCTTACTAAAATTTTAAGTTGTTCTGTAATTATTGCATAGTCATTTTAACATTACTAGATCAGGGGGGTGACCGCGACTTCCAATCGTTATCGCAATCGCTTTCAATTTGACACATGAACGATATACATTGCTGCTTCTCGTTGTCGTTTGTTAATACTTGCAAAAACATAGCAGAAATGTATAGCGTCCATGTGTCAAATTGAAAGCGATTGCGATAACGATTGGAAGTCGCGGTCACCCCACAAATTGGCGATGTTTAAAAAAAAGAGCTAAGTGAAAAAAAACTATAATACTTAAATACGTAATTTCTTCGGGTAAAGACCCTATATCAGTTACCATACCTATTAACCAGTCACGATACAAGTATAGTACCGTGACTGCTGCCCTGGTAATAAATAACAACATAATATAACAGTGACTACTGATAAATAATAACAAGTATTATTAATAGAGCCATTAAGATTACATACGGCAATAATTGATAAGGGCCGTCCAATGCCAATAATATAGAATTTATTGTCCAATGGGATAGTAAATAATAAGTGAGATTGCCTACGTATTAAATTTTGCATATGTATTAGAGTACCTACCCTTAACAGAGATTCAATATTTTTACAATTAAAACTATAGTGAGCCATTACTACAAATTATTATATATAAACGGATATCACTCACGTATATTGTTGACCGTCGAAATCGGTCGAAACTGTCGGTCTAATTGCCGACTTCAACAATATAAGTGAGTCCGTTTATATATAATAATTTAGAGATTCGATATTTAAAAAAAAATTCAGTTCAATTAATTTAATCGCAATAAGTTGTAGTATGTAAGCACAGTAATAGGTCTTAAAAGTACCTAGTTGCACAATATAAAAGTATCATACAACTTTACCCATTCGGATGTAGCGAAGGTGTATATAGGTATAGTTGTTAGTCATAAACCTCACTTTACTTAAACTGTGTTTTGTCACTTTTACACTTCGATAATAACGTTTAAGTTGGAAGGAGATCGTGGCTGAAACCGTGGAATAACTTTTAAGTCACGGTTTTTGCTAACAGCGTATAGCGTTTAGTCAAAGAACACCCGTTTTATTTATACGTAATTATGTGTAACACCCAAGAAAGGCAGGTTTTTAACTATCTATCTGTAGGATCGTAGCTTCCAAACCATTAAAAAAATTTTTTTATGGTTTTTTTTTAATTTTTATACTTTTTTTTGTAGGATAGAGTGTTCTTAAATGTGATTCTATAATCGCGGCGGCGGTCAAAAAGTTTTAGTTGTTTTTTTGGTAATAGTATTTTAATCTACTAATCTTTTCTGTTAGACAGTACTAACTAAATAAGCAAATCCAGGGCCACCCCTAGCGTAGCTGGCCGTTTGATTAAAATGCAGATAAACAACTAAAGAAATATTGCCTTTGTGTCCTGCTATATTAATGCACGATTATTTCAGATAACATCTTCTTTATTATAATACGGGTATTTACTCGTATAGTGTACTATCATTGCTCAATTAATTAACTTTAATTGAATACATGTCAGTTATTTTACATCCTACTTATTTGCATCGAGAAAAACAATAATATAATAAAGTTATTTTTATACAATACTTACTATAGATAATTTTAAATAAATTATGCACTTAAGTGTACCTAGATATGAAGTCGAATATCGGTAGGAACAACTTTTGTTGTACCTACTTACGACTTTCCTTTTAACATAAAAAAAAATTACCGTCGTTTTAATTTTTTTTTTAACCTTTAAATTGTCCCACTGCTGGGCAAAGGTCTCCCCCCTCGTCTTCCATCCATCCCTGTCCTGAGCCTCTTCCAGCCACCCATCCCTTTTCATTATTTAAAAATTAAGTTCAGATCGTGAAAATTAAAAAGGACGTAAGATTCAGTAATGTGACGTCCATACATTACTCAAATAGTGACGTTCCAAAATCGGTGACTACCCATGTTTCGGACGTTAGGTTAGATTCCCTTTGCCTACTACTGGAATGCCTAATTTTACAGAAAACGGTTTTTTTTCTCGTTTATCTACGAAATAATTCTGAAAAAAATTCTACGTATTCAGAGAGACAAAATCTTGAAATGGTATTTTTCTTTTAGGATGTTAATAATTTTTAGACCTTGTCAAATCCAATACGTCACACGCTAAATTTAATTTTATGAGGGCCTTCCATGAACCAACTAGCGCCTCCAATCTTGAAAAAATAATATCTTCCAATATAATCAATTTGCAAGTCTAACAATATAGGTTAGGTAGTCCCTAAATATTATTTTATCCGCCGACCATCAACGCATTTTTGTGCTAAATTATGATACTTAATATTATCTTCTGGAATGTTATCCCTTACGAAACTTTTAAGCGTGCATCGTCGGTGGTCGCCCGCGGCACTAACAAAAAATTAGGACATTGATGCAACGGTCAAAAATGAGTTACGATGTTTTTCCTCGAATTAACTAACAAAATACACTTCGCCGTCACAAATAACGGGTCACCTTATGTTCCTGTGACGTTTAGTTTAGGTACCTACCTACATACACCTTCATAGCATACCTAACGTCTTACTTAATTTACTCGTAGGTATGTCTGTGACATTTTTGCGTTTTAAACCTAAGTTTAGTAAGTACTAGCTGTACCCCGCAACTTCGTTTGCGTAGAGGAGGAGGATGGAGGAGATCAGGAGGCAGATCTTCCTCTCTGGATCCTCGTTTCCACATCGCATACCGCCATGGCTTATAGCCTATGAGCTGTCCGGATATTTCAGCTATCTCCTAGTGAAACTCCCATCAAAATCCATTCAGTAGTTATGGCGTGAAACGTGAACGAAGTCACAGACAAACAGACAAAAATTCTAAAAATTAGTGTTTTGGCATCAGTATCGATCCTAAAACACATTACAATTATTGTTTTCAAAAAATATCCAATGTACAGTCACAACTTTTTTACAGTCTTATTATATGTATAGAAGATAGTGTATTAGTGTTATATTTAGAGACCACGGCCCACTACAGAATCCGACCTATTGTCTTAACTAAATATCATTATTGTTTCAGTTTCGGCTTATACCACGACACAGAGAAAATCGGCTGCCATCGCAGAGATGGGGCGACTCTCCACATCATGACGCCTATCTTCGAGGCTGACACCGTGCAGGTCGCGTGGTCGCGGTGCAGCAAACGCGACGTCACCAACTTCCTGGAGTTAGTGAGCTCTCACGCTTTATTATTGCCTGGTACTTTAAGATTGCGAAGTAGGGATTTGGAAGATATTTTATTGTATGACACTGCTGGTGCAAACATTGATATTATGTCAATCATGAGTATTTACCTCAGTGGGTGCAATGCAGTAAGAGTCCTGGACTTAATGAGCTCTCACGCTTTATAATTGCCTGGTACTTTAAGATTGGGAAAAAGGGATTTTGAAGATTGTATGACATGGCTGGTGCATAGGCGAAGTCATCAACTTCTTTGAGTTAGTGAGCTCACGTTTTATTATTGCCTGGTACTTTACAACAGATTATGTGATGAACTCTTACGTCCTTACACCTAAGTATCTTAGGAAAAGATGATATTCCAACGAAACAAACATATTTGAATTTTCTTACATGTGCATGTTTATAACAGGAAATATAGTAGACTCTCATTACTTACAAGTGCATCCTAGGTATCTCATATTATATGTATATTTCGTATGAATACATTGATGATGATTTAACGTTTATAAATTTTATATTGCGCTATAATGTAATGAAAATAAAACGTCGTTAACAGCGGAAATAATTATAAAAAGATTACATACTTTATGGCCAAATTGAAACAAATTGGTGCATTTACCTTATCTTGAAGGCAAAACAGAATTTGTTAAGTTATCTTGCGTATTCACTCAAGTGCAATCACGCAAACAAGATTTATCTCGACATGCAAGAATAACCCCCCAGGTTTATCTAAAAAGAGTATTTGCAAACCAAAAGTCCATTAACTTGTGACATCGTCCTCCAAAGATTTAAATCTCAAAAGCTTTTAAGTTTTTGCAATTGCTTAATAACTAATGAGATTTAAATATCAGAGCTATTTATAGTTGTACGGTCCTATTTTATCTAGGTACGCTTTGTTAAATTAAACATTTAGATATATTACCTAATACGTGGTGGTAAATCTTATTATTTGATAACATTAAAAACTATTTATAAAATAGGTACTACGAGTGAGACGTTAAAATCCCAAAATTGAGTGAAAAGATCCCACTATTCTTACTAGTTATGTTAATATAATAATAAGTAAGTATTTATTTTATTTTGTAAATAGCTTTTTTTAATTTATAAGCAGTTAATGTATATATTGTGTAATTGTATTTAACCTAATACATATTTATTTTACAATGAAAAAAAAAAAAAAAATAATGAAACCGGGCGACATTTATAATTTATATTATGTAAACTATAAAATATAAACTAACGGCGGGAACTATTTAGTGAGTCGGCGGGAAATCCCGTTGTTTGTCTTAATACTTCTAAATTTAAAAAAATACGGTTTCTTGAAAGCAACATCCAACTTTTCAAATTCATTCTTAATAATCGCTTAAGGGCCTTCCATGAGCCAACTAGCGCCGCCAATCTTTAAAAAATAATATCTTCCAATTTAATCAATTTTATTAAAAAAGCTATGTACCCATGTTTATTACGATAAATACTATTTTTTAAATGCTTATTTATAACATGATTCAATGTCGGCAAGTTGTAGTTCGCATAATAGAGAAAAACGGTCGTTTTTGGCACATTTGTGAACTACAACTTAGCTTGTCGCAATTATGCCATGTATTGTATATTAAAAAATAGTGTTTATCCTAATAAAGATTGTGTACATAGCTTTAAGATTGGCGGCGCTAGTTGGCTCATGGAAGGCCCTTAAATATAGCACCGAGAATCCATTTTATTATCATAGAGTTAATAAACATAAGACATGTCATTTTATATCTCGAAAATTATAACCAAAGTTTACGAGCCATGGCATAATAAATCTCGCAAAGTGGAGCGAGTGGGTGTGACGGATTGATTGTTAACTGGCTCGGTTAAATATAAGTGTTTCCTTTTCAGCGCCGGCCTGGGCGAGTGCCTGAGTGACAGACCCTCGCAGGAGGAGTACGTTTACCCTGAAGTGCCAGCTGGTGAGTAATGTAACTTTAGTACATGATTTATGCATTATGCAGCATGATGTAAGGGAGCTGTAGTCCAGTTGCAAATACACGTTAAAAAGGATGGTACATTCAACCATGTCAGGCGAGGTCAAAGTCAAATCTCTTTATTCTTTATTGCAAGCACATTGTGTACCTACATTTTGTACCTACATTTTTGCACGTCAACCATTTTTTTTTAAATTTACATTTACCGCAACGAAAAGGTGCCAACGCTGAGGAGAAAAAGTGGCAAAAACACTCAGCAGCACATCTTTTAAAATAATGACCACACAATTATTTAATAACTAGGTACAGTCGACAGCAGATCAATGGTAACACTTTTTACTTTTGACAGTTCTTATTATTTGCGTCGTAAGACTTGAACTCGCGCTGCAAGTGTTACCATTGACCCTCATTTGCTTTATTGGACATTATTTGGCCGTTAACAATGGACCCTTATTTGGACGTTTTTTAAATTGTTTTAGTAAGACCTTTGTGTATCTAGTTGTTTATAGGAGATCAATGATTATAAATTATAAATTTATGTTCAACACCTGTAAACTCCTTTCCCTCCAGGTGTGACCTTCGACGCCGCGACGCAGTGTCACCTGCAGTTCGGCTCCGAGGCCGTAGTGTGCGCCAAACCGTCCGAGCTGTGCGAACACCTGTGGTGCCTCGTCAACAACACCTGCAAGACCATGCTGCGGCCGGCGGCACCTGGGACCACATGCGGGCCAGATATGGTGAGGATTTACCATCAACCTTTAAAAAATCGTTTCTTCCAATAAAATTGTGATATTCTAATGTATCTACGATACGATACAATAATAGAAGATAACATAACATAAAAGAAGAACGGTCCTCAGGCCAAAGTGTTACACTAGATGAGCTTTGGGCTGTACAGCAAGCCCCCTGGATTTGACTTTTTTGAACACTGCTAAGAAAAATGTACTTATGGAATTGTTGTTTGCTTTTTCGTTAGCAAATAAACGTACCTACCTATCTATCAACAGATACGTCATCAACGTATTCAAAAATAAAATACATTTCATTAAATACCCATTTGAACGTCTGGGACGTTCAATACTAGCACTTGACCGCTAGTGACACTTTCATCTGAGCCCCACCGTGCCTCGGAAAGCACGTTAAGCAGTTGGTCCCGGTTGTTGTCGCTTCACAGCACGTTAGGCCACGTCGAAGGCCTACGGGCGGCCTGAATAACTTTGACTAGGTCCTATTGGTTAGGTCACTAAACCAGCACACGAGAAAAGAAAAGAATACTACCTATACCTACTAAAAATGTGCAATCAGCAATATTGCGCAATATTATTGTGTGTCTGTAACCTTAAACTCAAACCCCTGTTCCTTCCGCAGTGGTGCCAAAACCTGACATGCGTGGCTCGGAGTCCGTTCCCCACCCCCCGCGACGGCGGCTGGGGTAACTGGAGCGAGTGGAGCGAGTGTTCGCGAACGTGCGGGGCGGGCGTGTCTACGCAGTACAGGGAATGCAACAACCCGCCGCCGGAGAACAATGGAAACTATTGCATTGGAGATCGCAGTCGGTGAGCTCTTAGAACAACAATAGACCAACAGCTATAGCGCGATGCAGAGGTACTCGTATTATGAGTCTTTGGGGCGAGTGTGCACGCAGTCCAGGAAATGCAAGAACCTGCCGCCGGAGAACAATGGCAACTATTGCATTGGGGATCGCAGTCGGTGAGTACGTGGAACCTCAATAGCCAGGGTGAGACAGCGGCCCTGTGTCGCAAGATGGCGACTTTAGCGAAAACTCGCAACTCTAAAAAAAAGTAACCTAAACTTATTCTGCCCTGCCCTGTAGCACGAGTCAACGCTCGACGCAACGCCGCGGAGCTGTCATAGTGACATTATTACAAGGCGTTTGACATTAGTTTGACAGCTTCGCGGCGTTGCGTCGATCGCTAACGCGACTCGTGCTAGCCCCGCTACTTTCTAACCTGGCACGCTAAAAGAGCAAGTCTCAAGTCTGAAATCAAGCTACAAGAATATCAATCATTTTCCTGAATTACCTACAGATGCATCTCTTAAACTCTTGTAGTCACAGACCACTAATAATAGACATGAAATCGGTACAAAGCAAGTGAAAAATTCTGTCAACAATGAGCGCATAGAAACGAACAGGGGTGCCGTATTAAAAAGAGAGATGCATCCATGTCGATAATATCTCTAGGTTACACGTGGCGCGAAGCAATTTTGCGCTCAGACACGGGCGCCCGCCTGTTACAGGTATATGGGGTAAGTGGTATGTGCTTGTAGGTCATTAATCTGTCGGGTAATTTAAAAATGCGTACCTATCGCCATACAGAATGCGATGAAGTCTTTTTTGGCGTTAATATATGTTAATATGAATATTAATTCTGACAGCTAAAGATATTTGTTTTAACTTTAATTTGCAGCTACAAGGTGTGCAACACTGAGGCGTGCCCGATAAACGACCCCACGTTCCGAGAGGTGCAGTGCGCTAAATACAACAACATCACGCACAACAACGAGACCATCACAGACTGGATACCCTACTTCGACCAGGGTAAGTCCTTACCTGACTACCAAAAGGGGTAGCAACAGGTTCGCGACAGCCCTAACAGTGGACACCGTGGGGTGACCGCGACTTCCATCGTTATCGTAATCGCTTTTTTGACACATGGACGCTATACATTGCTGCTATGTTTTTGTAAGTTTTAAGAAACGACAACGAAACGCAGCAATGTATGTCGTTCAAGTGTCAAAATGAAAACGATAACGAAAACGATTGAAGTGGCGGTCACCATGAAGGGCATTGCCGATACCCGGACAGTCCGATTCTGAGGAACGGGATGTACCTATACACTTACATGTCCCGGGGACTCAGTGAGCTTAGTAGCGTTTTAAAGCACGTTAACACTCAAAAATAAAACCGGCCAAGTCAAGTCGAGTCGCACTCGAGCACCGAGGCTTCCGTGCAACGCAATTTAACCCAGTAACTTCGCTCTAACAAAAATATAAACTAAGCCGACAATGTAAATAACATGGTTATTTATTAAATACAATTCTGAAACAAACCGTTACATAGAATCGACATTGAATCGCAGACCACTGTCAACACACAGTGTTGCCAGTGCGTTGTTTTACAATTCTACATATACAACAGAGACCAACTTATCTTTGCCATAATCAAAATTTTTTGTCCATACATCGACATACTCCTGATTAGTTGATCATCTGCAAATATAAGTTTGTAATCACAAAAAAAATCTTTTTGGGGAGATGTAATTTAAAATTCACAGTTTTCGGATTGTACCTATATAAACTATATATCTATCTATCGATATATAGTATCTAGGTCACATAATGAGGAATAAAAAGTACGATCATCTACAACTGATTCTTCAGGGAAAGATCCAGGGCAGAAGAAGGCCAGGTAGAAGGAGAATATCATGGCTCAGGAACTTACGCCAATGGTACGGCAAGAGTACCAGGTCTCTATTCCGTGCGGCGTTGTCGAGAGTGCAGATTGCCATAATGATCGCCAACCTTCGTAAGAAGACGGCACCATAAGAAGAAGAAGACCTATATAAACGTCCTGTTTCAATTTTCAGATAAACCATGCGAGCTGCAGTGCGTCTCTCAAAACGGGAACGACATGGAAATGATCGGTGGATTCGTGGCTGATGGAACGCCCTGTAGGCAGAGCATCGGGGCAAGAGATATGTGTATAGCTGGTAGGTCATTGCCTCCATCCTCATGAACAATCGTTCAAGTTAAGCAACGTAGGGCGAGCTCTGTGCCTCTACCTGATATGCCAAACATATTTTTTGGTATTCAACCGCAAACAAGAATGAAATATGAGTACTATACGAATTTTTACAAGAACAACTTACTAAGTCCAACCAACAATTATAGCACTGGTGATAGGTGTGAGATTTCTGAAGTGTGAAATTCTGTAATCCACTGAGGATGTAGGTCGAAGACAGAGATAAGTATACAGGGGGTCTCAATAACATTGAGATTTTCTCAAAAACTAATAGACCGAATTTAATCATTCTTTACAGTTACATAGTTTTAACTTTTATATTTCAATCAGTGAAAGAATTTTTGCAATAGGTCAAGTAGTTTTTAAGAAAATCTCAACCTCAAAAACTCTCCTGTACCTACACCTTTCTCTGTGTTCCACCGTAACTAATCCTCGTCTAATTATGTTATCCTGTGCTCATCAAAGCCCTTTCTCATCAGGGGTCTGCTACAAAGTTGGCTGCGACTGGATCGTGGACTCAGACACTGAAGAAGACGCCTGCGGAATGTGTGGCGGCAACGGGTCAGCCTGCAAGACCGTGCAAGGCATCTATAGCAAGGGCACCACCAGGCAATCAGGATTCAGTGAGGTAACTAGGTCATTTAAAAATATTTATAGGTTATAATATGGAAGCTGGCGAGGCGGTCGGCCCAGGCAGACATGACGACGCAGGGTGAAGGTGAAAGACATCAGCAGAACGTGGAATGACATTAAGCGGGATGCTCAGGATAGGGACGGCTGAAAACACCCTATGGACGCCCTGTGCCCCACTAGGGGAACATAGGACACTATGATATATGATGATGTTGAATTTAATATGACTCTTTCGCAACTTCAGTAAAAGAAACGTGATAGTATTTTCGATTTTATACATTGTTCTACCAAATAAGCAATGACTTGATAGTGGCTACTACAAAGTGGTGCCGTAACCAGGATTTGTTGATAATTCGAATTTAATTAAGTCGTTTTATAATAAGGAAGATTAGCAATATAAACCAAAGCCACGTGAACTAAAGTAAATGTTTGTTATTAGAAATGGTTTTCACACTGATATAAAGGCTATTCGTGATCCAATCTATAATTAATTACTTCATTTAATTGCATACCAAACATAGTAATAATTAAACTGCATGGGTGGAGGATGTTCACAAAATCACTGTTCTTAGTTTCACATGTTTATAAAGGAAATGTTTTCCATTTTCTAGGTTGCAGTAATACCAGCTGGATCAAGGAATGTGAAGATTCAAGAAAAAGTCAGTCCTGGGAATTTCATTTCTATTGGAAGTGCGAAATCGAGAAAAATGTACCTGAATGGCGCTAGGTATAATAACTTATCACATTTTAAGAGGTTTAAAGTATATAAAGGGTTAGTTTTGTACTTAATGTGTATTTTCTAAATCTAAGGCCGATATTCATAGACAGTTTTGAGTAGAAATGGACTTTGAGTTCAGTCTTACAACTGTCAGTTTTCATACAACTTTAAAAGTCTCAAGTGCGAACTCACTCTAGAGTTCGTACTCAAAACTGTCTATGGCCGATATTCATAGATAGTTTTGAGCACATGCTTAGTGTGAGTTCTGTCTCACGCCTGTTAAATTGTAGGAAAAATGATAATTGTAAGACCGAACTCAAACTCAGCTGGCATTCAAAACTATCTATGGCTACCCGCCTATGTGCTCGGCCACACTGCGAGCCTATAGTCTGGCAACGTCGTGCTTGCCGCACCCACGGGGTCCAGGGAATACGGTATCGGAGGGCCTGAGTCCCTTTATAAATAGACGAGTACAAAGTGGTGCCAGCGACCAGGATACCATGAAGATTAATTACATTTGGAATTTACAGGAACGCTACGTTAACGGAATACTTCGTAGCGGGGGCGCAAGCGATCTACGAGCGCGACCGTGATTGGGAGAAAGTCAGAATTTCTGGACCAATCGCTGAAGATATTAAAGTTTATGTAAGTTTGCCCAAAAAATCAAAATCTTACTCTGTATTTCCAGTGTCGGACAATGTCTGCCCGAAAGCAGCTTGCAAGTGTAAACTGCGTATAGTTTACACTTCTTGCAGAAGCTTACTCGTACTTGCAGGTGGAAACGCGGTCTTAGTCGTAATTAATTCATCCCCCCATTATTCCCCCAGCAACGCATATTCCGCGGCAAGCACCGCAACCCCGGCGTGACGTACCAGTACACGGTGGACCGGCAGCGCGCGCGGCGCCGCTTCAGCTACCGCCTGGCCGAGTGGTCAGCTTGTTCCGCCACGTGCGGCGTGGGGTATGCCAGGCGACACTACGAATGCGTCGACGAACATAACCGTAAGTTTACCTACAGCCCAACCAAAATCAGCCCGATATAGTCATAGAAAGTTTAGGGTATGTTGGCGTTTGTAATAAAGAGATATGATTCTGAGAACTCTTTCTTCTACTTCTAATCTATTATATTTTTAGGTAGCTATATCCTAGCCTATCTTTTACCCGGGTCATACTAGCGCAGAGTCGAACCGCATCCAAGTGTCAAATTTTTCACAAACCTGCCAAGTTAAAAAGTGAATAAGGTGATCATAGTGCAAAAACTTTTTACGAGTCTCGGTGTCTTGTATGTGTCATTTGTCAGATTAGCCGTTTAGTATCTGTTATTTTTGGGTGTACTGTGCGCGACGGTTCAGAACCGCAAGCGCGCGAATCGCGATCGCTGCCTGCGCCCCGCTCTCGGGAGTTGGGAGCGAGAGACGGAACTGTGAGGACGCGGGTGAAATCTGATTTTTTTCTAGCTTTGTGCCCGCTCTTAAAGCGTAGTTATATCAGCGCTGGTCGCTCGTACGCTAAAAATTGTGTTAACTTTTAAATTGACGCGTCGATGCGCTTCGACTCTGGGCTAGCATGAGTTGAATTATTTTTAAATAACCTTGTACGTATTATTTTCCGATTTGTCCAGGTCTTGTGGAGCAGTCTCAGTGCTATCACATCGAGGCTCCTCGCCACGAGGCGCTGATGCAGCAGTGCCGGCAGCCCGCGTGCCCCACCACGCCCGCACCCCCGCCCCCGCCACAGCCCGCAGAGAGACACTGGTGGGCGGGGCCGTGGAACCCGTGCACCAAGCCTTGCCATATGCCAGTACGTTATTAAAATAGTTAATTGAGAAACTAGGGTATTTGACTCAATTTTTAAGGAAAAAAGGAACCCTTATAGTATCACAATACTTAATCAAAATTAAATCTAAACATTTTCCACAAGATCTTTCTTTCAATGCACATTCTCTACAAGATGGTCAACAAATTTTATACAACTACCCACATTTTAACCTATTTTACATGAATTATTATATAAAACAGATATCACTCACTTATATTGTTGAAGTCGGCAATTAGACCGACAGCTTCGACCGATTTTGTGCGCGAACAAACGTCACCGGCGACGCGGGCGTGGCGCGCTCCCCTTGAAAAAGACCGTCGAAATCGTTCGAAACTGTCGGTCTAATTGCCGACTTCAACAATATAAGTGAGTGATATATATAATAATTTGTAGTAATGGCTCACTATAGTTTTAATTCTAAAACTCTTTTATATGTTCTCAGGGCGAGGAAGCAAAGAAGGAACGCAGCGTTTACTGCGTTGAGAAACACGAGAACAAAGTGACGGAATCGTCGCTCTGTGACCCAGCGACGAAACCCACGAGCACTATCAGATGTGCCGACGTACCAGCCTGCTAAACGGACCATGAGGCTTTTAGAACGGAACCGTTACCTTGGAAACAGCTAAAAGCTGCCAGAGAAAGAATCCTCAATTGAAATAAAGAGAAAATGAAGTATTTAAATGTGGATGACTATTTTGCGGTTACAATCGAATCATGAAGGAAAAACCGCCTAATAATAGAGAGAGCCTAAAAGTATATTTTATACTATCATACGTCAGAAAGTGACATCTGTTTTTTCTTATTATTTTCGACTTCTATTGAAAATTTAAACAATGGAAAAACAAGTCGCAGAGACTCGAAAAATGGTCATGCAAAAGAGCGATTGCGATGTAAATATGACTAACTCCATCGGCGGTTCCTTGCTACATTAATGGCCACAGAATGGCGAGGTTCGAATACCGTAATCGATTCTTCATACTTTTATTGAATAAAGTTAATAATTGATCTTTATTTTCAAAGAGAAAAAGTTGTTGATCAACTTGGGAAGTCGAAATTGTATATTTATATTGGATGTTGATAAAATTCAACAATGAAAAATGTTGATCATTTTCGAAGAAGGAATTTGAAAGCAATTTTTATGGAGGCATTTAAATAGATATTGTAGCTAATTCTGTAGTGGAGAAAGTCGAATCCTGTCACTGTCGTTGATATGCTATTTCGCGTAAGAGCGAGCGGGACGAGGCGACTAATATTAGCGTACGCAATCTGGAATCGCTACAAGTGTGTGAGATATTTGGAACTCTATGTGAGATGTGTGAACAAAAACTAAGTGAACCAGTGATTTATGCTTGTTTTATGAAGCCCATCGAATAGACATATTGATACGCGTAAGTGCCAAGTACTCGAATAGTGAAAGGCGAATCTCGCGCACACTACACACCATAGATCTACAACCGTATTACTGGACTTCTGAGCTTACCCGATAGTCAATAAGGCATTTTTTAAAATGAAAACTGCTAAGCTTTTTTTAGCACAAAAGATGGCGTTAGCCAAATTGCCCAATGCCATCGGAAAAATGTCTTTGAATTTTGAGCGCGAACTTAGCCTGGGCTCTATCTTACATGTGTCAAGTTTCATAGACGTTTGACAGTTGTAAGAGCGAGTTCAAACTATGCTCGTTTCTGAATATCGGTCTAATGCTAAAGTTTCACTTGTTAATTTCAATTGTTAATGTCACAGCCAACTGATTGAAATAGACGTTTGATTAAATAGCTAGCCCTTTAATTGAACAACGCCATTTAACCACTCGTCTAGTGTTGTAGTTGAATCATAAAAGCAGTGTAGTAGCCAGTTGACTACGACAAAAATATACCTTTGAAATAAACCTGTATTCTTGTATTATATTTATATCTTTACCTATATTTTTCGTTCTTGAGGTTCAGAAATCCAGTAATACAGTACTCCATATAGTTCTATGATACAGCTAACAGCAGATCAAGTGTAACACTTTGGACTTAGGGTCGTTCTTATTATCTGCGTCGTAAGAGCTAAAATCGTACTGCAAGTGTTACCATTGATCTGTTGTTGTCCGTACAAACAGACAACGGTCTGTAATTTACCATACTGCCATATTAAATAAGTATAGATATGATATAGTCCCCGCTTAGTTTATATTAACTACTAATACATAATATATTCTGTAACATCAGTATTAAAGTGGTGTATGTATTTCTTTTTTAAATATACAGATTATTAGTAATGTGGAAGCGTAGGTAGATATTTGGTAGAGATTCTGATTGACGGTTTTTATTTTAAACTAAATCTGATAGGTCTAAAAATGTTGTCTAATTTTCTAGACTAAAGTTTAGAAAAAGATGGGCACTTTTAGGTCGATAGTCATAGACGGTTTTGAGCACAAACTCAGCGTGAGCTCGCACTTAAGACTAATCAACTCTCATATTCCTGCTGAAGAGAACTGTGTAATCCGTTTTTAGATATCTTAATTATTACCGAAGATATTAAGCGGTTAAGTCTTTAGTATGAAGTTTGTATGGGGCTACCTCAGTATGACGTCACAGCCACAATACGTCGTGTACTATTTCTGTCTCTTTTTAACACAATTTTTCAACTAATTTTAATTTTGACTTCACAGTTTATTATGAATTTGGAAAATATTTAATTTTCGATTAAATTTGACAGTTATCTATATTTCATTAGAGCACCAGGTTTCATGCCACCAACAAAATATACAGATGTATACCGCAGCCCAAATCAAGTGTCTTATTTTGTAAACAAATATGATCGTCTAATTACCTGTTGTGATGTAACACTGAAGGAACTGATTGATCGAACCTGTTCATCATTGTGAAAATAAAGTAATCCCACAGTTGATCAAGAAATTGTGTATATTTTGTAATAATAATTTAATTTTCGATACGTGTCGAATTTAACTAGGTACAGTAATGATTATGAATGGAGTTTGAATTCAGTCTTACAACTGTCAGTTTTCATATATTTTTGACAGCCGTGAGTTTACAACAGACCTTAGATATGTCAGATTTAGCTGAAACCTAGAAAACGCAAAACAGAATCGCTATCATTTTATAGAAAATTTTGGACCAAAAATATTTTAGAAAATCAAATTCACGTTGCCATAATCACGATTACTGCCAATATGACATGTACGATAAGTAATTTATAAGATTACACTTAGCCTTAGGCTGTTAGTCATAAACCTCACTTGTCACTTTCGATAATAAAAAATTAAGTTAGAAAGGGACCGTGGCTTAAACTATGGAATAACTTTTAAGTCACGTTTTTGGCTAACAGCGAATGTAATTATTAAAAGAAGAGAATTCATATTTTTATACAAATGAATTTTTATACAGGATCTAACGGAAAGGGTATATAAGTGAAGCCTTCAAAAAAAATTGTATGCGTTTTTCTACTTTTTTACGAGTTTTCGATTAAAATAAAAAAATAAATTAATGTCGTATACATATAGATAAGCTGAATGATACAAAATGTGACTCTATTTGTATGAAAAGTCAACAAATAAATTCGTGAAACTCTAAGAATTGTAGAACAAAAGTTATTCTATTTAATTTTAAACTAAACATCCTCCTATAAGCCTACTATACTCTTTTCGTTACGCCTGTATAAGTAAGTATGGTTTATGGAAATATCCGATCGTTAACCACACGTCTGTTGGGGCCACTTGCGACAATTTAAACCCGGGTTAAATACTTAACCCAGTTCAAATCTCAAAGATAACCCCGTGTTAAATTCGAGTTAACCCTTGTCAAACAATAGGCTAATAAAGAGTTAACCCGGTTAATATTCAAACATTCAAACCCGGGCGCAAGTGTTCGACAGTTCGGGTTAAATATGCTTGTACCGGGTTAGCTGACACGATGTTATTTAATCCGGGTTAACCCGTTTTATTTGACGTATGTACCAAACCTTCATCATTGTAAATACTTTTATAGTTACATTTGCAGAACTATTTATTTATTCATTTTCTATTCTGCCTTTTATTTTCCTCATAAAGCCTGTGCTGCCATCTATCTGTTTTATTGGATGACTTAACCTTTTTTTTTGGTTTATTTCGTTTAACCGTGCATTTTCTCAATTCGTTGGTCATCACCTAAGTACTCGACACTGGCAAAATTACTGTGCCAGCCACGGTAGAAGCCATAATTTAAAAAGTGAAGTGAAGTACTTAAATACTTTCTTCTAGAAATAGGTACTCAATAACAATTTGATTTCATTTCGGTACGATCGCATAAAGGTCAAACCGCACTAGCGTCGCTGTAGTGCGTCATATTATAATTCGTACGAAACACTTTTTATAATATTTTTATTGTCGCATCTGGTTTGACCTTAATAGCGAGAAACGGCCGTTTTTTTTATATTTAAATATTAAAATATCAAAATATACATTTATTTATTTTAAATATTTATCGCAATAGAGATTTGGTACATAGGTCTTCTAATAAAAATTATTATATTACAAAATAATGATTTTTTTAAAGTTGAAGGTTGACTTGTAAGTTATAGATTGGCCTCTTGAGCATTAAACACGGGTTATCTTTTGGTGCAAGTGCCCCTTCGAAAGTTTTTAACCAGCTAGTCAAAGTGGGGGCGCGAGCCTTAGAACATTGAAATGTAAACTAGTATTACGTGTAAGTTTTAGTATTGTGTTGTATAAACATAGGCTATCTCTAAATCTAAATTGTATGTATAAAAATATAGTTTTTCTACAAATGCCTAAAAATGCCTTTAAAAAATCAAGTCTGACCAGAAATGTGCGTGCATAGAGATATAGGAAAGGAGATGTAATTTGAGGGCCCGGACTGCCACAGAATGGGTGCCACTGGACGGTCGCCGGCGTCGGGCAGACCCCGGCGTAGGTGGAGAGACGATGTCGTTAGATACAGGGATGTGTGGCTGGAAGAGGCTCAGCCTTTATTACCGTTCTCAAACCGATGAAATTATACCATGTCATGGCGCGCCAAACAGAGACGCAGCTACACCAATGCAATAGCACTGTCCCGTTCACGGCCGCTATGACATGGTATGATTTGATCGTTTTTAGAACCGTAATAGCCCCACAGAATTAAGTAACTCTAGTTTAACCTTTACTGGGAAGTAAAGGTTAAATGGTGTTTTGTCACTTTCACGCGTCGTTAAAAACGGTTTAGATAGTTCGTTAGTAACATTTGTTCCACGTTTACGAATACGCATCCTAGCATATCACACACGTCACGATAATCATAATTAATTTAAGAAACCAAAAAACCCGACTGCCAAAAATTTAAGCCGCTTTGATTAAATTTCTATAGCCTATGTCACTTCGACAATCAAGACGAATCTAACGACACCTCATATGTTAAAATCTATCAAGCCGTTTAGGCTGTAGGGTGTGCCAAAGAATTAGACATACATACATATACCACAGCCCAAATCAAGTGTCTTATTTTGTAAACAAATATGATCATCTAATTACCTGTTGTGATGTAACAATGAAGGAACTGATTAATCGAATCTATTCATCATTGTGAAAATAAAGCAATAATCACAGAACAGCATAAAATGTTAGTAGGGTAGAATAGTTTTTGTTTATAAAATAAGAGACTTGATCTGGGCTTCGGTTTACATACATAGGTACATTCGAAAAAATAACCCTCTTTCTTGCGCAGTCAGGTAAAAAAAGGAACCTACTACGCGACAAACAGTGCCTTCCTCTTTGCTACAGTCAGGTAAACAACAAGATTTATCGAATTGTTTAGTTAAAGTCATTATTTTATTATATTCACGTATGATGTAGTGACTTTAGAAAATTCGCATACATATATAATATTAATAATCATAAAGAGAAACAGATATAAATATAATGTAGATTACCTCACCGCCTTCGAAGTGATATACGAATTCGCGCAGTACTATTCCTGTTTCTTTCCAACCGTAGCCGCGTCGCTGAAGAATAAATGAAAATTAATAAACTTTCAACTTTAGCCTAGTCAAAGTCAAAATTATTTATTGCAAGTAAGCACGTCGTGTACATTTTTGCACGTCAACATTTGAATTTACGTTTACACCACTTTGCAAGGAAAAGGTGCCAACGCTGAGGAGAAAAATTTGCAAAAAAAAAACTAAGCAGTACGTCTTTTAAAATAATGATAACACAATTACTTAATAACTAGGTACATAACTATTAATATTATTAGTAACTATATCCCTCATGCGGAACCGGCGACACACATCTAGATTATAAAAAAATCAATAAGCCCCATATTTCTGGCCGGACTTTTAAGATAGTATTTATTAAACAATTGTTCGTCCGACCATCAAACAAGTGAATACTACGCATAATTGTAACAGTAGTTATATTTTATTTATCACTTACCTACTTAGTCGGAGCCCTGTTTCAATTAGAAGCCTTCGGAAGTTTTGTATCACGCGTATTTTATGTTGGCACTTCACTTGGCTATTCGTATTTGCGTTGTCATAATTGCCATGTGTGGTTGGTATGCTTGATAAAATATAGGTCTTATTTGTATGTACAGTCGAAGACAGAGATAAGTATACAGGGTGCCTCAAAAAGGTTGAGATTTTCTCAAAAACTACTGAATCGATTTTAATCATTCTTTTACAGTTACATAGTTTTAATTTTTATCTATCAAACAGTGAAAGAATTTTTGCAATAGGTCAAGTAGTTTTTGAGAAAATCGCAACCTTAAAAACTCTTTTGTACACCTTTATCTGTGTTCCACCGTACGTCAAGTATTTGACAAATACGACAAACATCCAATAGCGAATGCGAATAGCCAAGTGAAGTGCATTAGGCTGTGGATCCATAGTTTGAGGGCTGACTGTTGCGAACTGCACGGTTTTTTAAACAGTATTTTACAGTCAGCTGCAAACTGTTTATCTGGTTGCCTCAGCCTTATCTTATCTTTAACAAACCAAACTTTTGTTAATTGTGAAAAAATAGGTTATTGTTACACGTTTTGCAAAATAGTTTTTAGTATAATATAACGAAACATGTTTTTGTTATTTGTAAAAACACTGTTTTCGTTATTTGTAACAAATAATATTTTTGTTATTTGTAACAAAGGAACCAACCATATTTTTGTTATTTGTAATAAACCATATTTCTTGTTATTTGTAACAAACCACATTTTTGTTATTTGTAAACAAAGGAACCAACCATATTTATGTTATTTGTAACAAACCACATTTTTGTTATTTGTAACAAAGGAACCAACCATATTTATGTTATTTGTAACAAACCACATTTTTATTATTTGTAATAAACCATATTTCTTGTTATTTGTAGCAAACCACATTTTTGTTATGTGTAATACCTAATAATAAAACATATTTTTTTTGTTATTCGTAACAAACCATATTTTTGTTATTTTATGTTGGCACTTCACTTGGCTATTCGTATTTGCGTATTTGTCATAATTGCCATGTGTTTGATATGCTGGACAAAACATTCGTCTTATTTGTATGTACGTCAAGTATTTGACAAATACGACAAACATCCAATAGCGAATACGAATAGCCAAGTGAAGTGCCACCATTAAAAGCGGATTCAACTTTACTTTTACCGATATTCGGTACTTAATAAATTTAACCTAAGATTATTTTATCTTACTACATTACGGGCCTTCATAGAGCCAACTAGCGCCGCCAATCTTAAAAGAATAATATCTTCCAATATAATCAATTTTATTAAAAAAAGCTATTTACGAAATGTTTATTACGATAAATACTATTTTTTAAATGCTTATTTATAACGTGATTCAATGTCGGTAAGTTGTAGTTCGCATAATTGCGAAAAACGGCCGTTTTTGGCACATTTGTGAACTACAACTTAGCTTGTCGCAATTATGCCATGTACGAGTATTGTATATTGAAAAATAGTATTTATCGTAATAAACATTTTGTAAATAGCTTTTTTAATAAAATTGTTTATATTGGAAGATATTATTTTTTTAAGATTGGCGGCGCTAGTTGGCTATGAAGGCTCTTAAATTCCGAGGACATTTAAGTGGAGTAGGGCTCATTTAACCTTGTAAATGAATTATACTTAGTTTCCTGATGTGTCAGTTCTAAGATTCATCAGGAACTATGTCGATCAATTGATACACAATTTTAATTCGAGTCCAAACGCTTATGAAACTAACTCACGCACCTAATTAATAAACTGGATATTTTTCTACATTTTAGTGAAAACATTTTGATGTATTGATTATAATTGTGTATGTAATTAGATATGGCAATAAAATTGTGCATTGTTTTAAAATTATACTTTTATTAAACCCCTTTTTTATTCAAAAATATTTGATTTGGTAGTCACGTTCATGGACAGTGGCGGCATATGCCGTACTTTGAGTATTCGGAAAATGACAGTACGGCGTATATTTTGATGCATTTAAAAAGACACAACGGCATCTCCCGCGGCGTTCGTCTGCGGTTTTCTTTGTGGAGCGGTCCCACTGTCATTCTGTGTAGAAAATAGGTATGTGTACTGTCAAAATAAAGGTTGTAGGTACATTTTTGTGGTCTTGACACGCACATACTTAGAATCCCCCACGGCTATGACAGTAATTGAGAATTTTCACTGTCATTTCGTAATTTCTACTGTCCATGAACGTGTTAACGCTCAGCCCTCTTACCATGAACTCTTATAGCAGGATTACTTCAATATTACTTTGTTACTTCGTACAATGACGACCTTAAAGTAAGCTTATTAAGGTCGTCATTGTACGAAGTAACAAAGTAATATTGAAGTAATCCTGCTATAAGAGAAGTTCATGGTAAGCGGCAGTTCAGCATTAAGGCCGCTAGTCATGGGCAGTTTTGAGCACGAACTTAGCGTTAGTTCGCACTTACAGCTGTCAAAATTGACAGTTGCAAGCCCGAACTCAAACTCCATACTGAAAACTGTCTATGACTAGCGGCCTAAAAGTTACCTTCGTCGCTTGAGTGGAAACCTCGTATATTTACTCCTCCTGTAAAATGACATTGCCACATTTCAATGGAGCTTTGCCCCACCTACAAAACTACGCGACCATTGTAGCTGTACCTATCATTTTGTTGGGGACTTATTACAGGTTTTATATAGCATAATCACAATCAGTAGGAGTTGCGAGATTAGTAGAAAATGATAACAAAAACAATGAATAATTCGCTTCGAGTTCATACTATTTTCTGAATTAAGCTGTTTTTTCGACTCACAACTTGTACAAAACTTTATTTTGAACCAAAAATTTTGGAGATATTTTTACATTTATTCGTTATCTCGTTCAACATACGGTTGATGGGGTGCGGCAGAATCTGGCATTGTCATTTCTTCCTCTATGCACATACGTGGTTTTCACTCTCAAGCGACGCTATAAAGAATATAGATCAAGATGATGAATTAAAAATTATCCTTTATTGTAAAGACTAGGCTAGGATATAATATTCTAGAGGAGATCTATAGTATGACCGTCTAAATCAGTCTCCTGCGCAGTATGACAACAGAAATGCTGTAACAGAAATGCCCCCCCCCCCCCCCCCCCCGCACCTCTCTCGGTCCCCGTTGTCGTCATACCCCCGCGTCCCTGTACCGAGCAGAGACTGATTTAGACGGTCATACTATAGGATATAATATTCTAGAGGAGATCTAGCGAAGTTTGGTCGTCACAATAAAACATAGAATACGTGAGAAACGTTTATATAAATTATACTCTGGAATAGTTAAATTAATCACAGAAATTATAGAAGGATTATTTATCGTTTCATTTGTACTACTAACACTAGAAAATCATTTTACACTAGACTTGGGTAGTTCGCGAATGACAGACTGAAGTAATATACAGGATGTAACGTAAAGGGTATATGAAGCCGAAGGGAGGGTGTTCAGTATCGACAACTGAACAACTTTTGCTCTACGACTTTTCGAATAAAAAATAAATTAATGTCTCATACAAATCGATCAGCTGACCGGTACGAAATGTATGAAAAGTCAAAAAATTCGTAGAACAAAAGTTGTTCAGTTACCGATACTGAACACCCTGCTCTCGGCTTCATATACCCTTTACGTTACACCCTGTATATCCTTCGTTCATTTTAGTATCCACCATATCCTTAGTTCATCTAGTTCACTAACGATTCACGACAAGGAAAGAGAACGATAATTAAAATCCCTTAAAATCTCAAGCAAAACTGTGCTTTATTATGAACTTAAATAGTACTTAATTTCGCACTACCAAATACTCATGAACCCTTCACTGAGGTGAAGTATTATCTCAGATCAGGGAATAAGAAGTATTATTACGTTAATTATAAAGCACAGTTTTGCTTGTGATGCCTGAGTAAAAATGTCTCGATCTCTAGCACGTACCGCATATAACGCTTCGTGAATGCTTGAAGGATTCAACGAACTAGTGTTTCTGAGAGAGAAGCGTGATATGCCGTACGTGCGAGAGGTCGAGACAGTTTTACTCAGGCATCTCAAGCAAAACTGTGTTTTATTATTAACGTAATAATACTTCTTATTCCCTGATCTGAGATAATACTTCATCTCAGTGAAGGGTTCACGAGTATTTGGTAGTGCGAAATTAAGTACTATTTAGCACATAATAAAGCACAGTTTTGCTTGAGATTTTAAGGGCCTTCCATGAGCCAACTAGCGCCGCCATTTGAAAAATAATTCCAATTTAATCAATTTGATTAAAAAAGCTCTGTACATAATGTTTATAACGATAAATACTATTTTAAATGCTTATTTATAATGTGATGATTGCGAAAAACTGCCATTTGAGAACTACAACTTAGCTTGTCGCAATTATGCCATGTATTGTATATTAAAAAATAGTGTTTATCCTAATAAAGATTGTGTACATAGCTTTTTTAATAAAAATTAATAATTTGTAAGATATTATTTTTTTAAGATTGGCGGCGCTAGTGGCTCATGGAAGGCCCTTAATTGAACTAAATGAAGTAGTGAACTAAATGAAAGATATACTTCGTTATGTCCTAAAGATATATATCCCTCTTTTCACCTAGGTGACACATTTTGCGCAACTCTATTTTACACTTAGCTACTAGTTACTCAATATTGTTTTGACAAAAATAATTGAGTATTATAAAGTAATCGAAAATAAATCAACTAAGAGATCTTATATTACTATAAGTAATCAAGTAAAAAGTCGTTAGACCACAAAATATTTTAAGTTTGATTAGAATACAATCAATAATCACATTCGTAATCAATTTCAACGCCGTACCTTTTCAATAGGGTGTTTGACATTGTAGGCTCTTAGGCGATTAACACACTGCCTAACGTTGCTTGTATCTCCGTTCGTATAGAAAACACGCACAGTCCAACACAGAAAATGCATCTACGCGCGTTCATGCAAATCACGCGCCTACAAGCGGAGAAACACGCACCTCCGCGCGTAGGTGCGAGCGAGACGCAAGGTATGGCACACCGAGTCCCGCACTGACAGCCGGGATTTTGGAAGCTTTGAATGAAATAAGTCAGAGCCGCCGTGAATCCACAAAACGCAACTACGCGCGTGAGTGCGTGAAAACCCGCACGATGATGCAGATCTGCACTCCCGCAAGTACGCGCGTAATGCTGCGTGGTGCGGGGCAGTGTGATAATCGCCTAAGTCATAAACGTGACTTAGGCGGTGATTTAAGCCACGATTTAAATATTTTCGAGATATAAAATCGGTGGTTTGGCAACAGTCAACTAGCTAGACAGTGAAAAGTATAATAGCTAGAGGGTAAAAAAGCATGTCATTTTCGACACTCGTCAAACACCCTATCACTTAATATTATTATAGCCCGTAATTTCAGATACAAAATTGACATCTCTATAAACATTTGAGACACTGGTGGTACAAAACATTCGTTTCGTATTTATTGATATTTTTGTCATTGTGACTATTTTACCTATCATAGGGAAGCACCTATGTACAGTGGCGGAACGAATATGTCAACCACGTCCTCTCAAATCCTGTAGCTGAAGAAAAACAAGCACTATTGACGTCTTAGGCCAAAGATTCATAGTTTTAAACACTCTTTGACATTTGTAAAGTTGACAGTTGTAAGAGCAAGCTCATGGTAAGCTTCTACTCAAACTTGGCTATGAATCTCGCCACTCGCGCGAATGAATAAACGTATGTATATAATTTAGACCTAATAATTTGTATGAGAATCGACATTCTCATATAAATTATTTAACTCTCAATCAGCGAGACTGATCTTGATTCGAATTCGAAGATGATAGTGTATCCGTCCTACGGCTACAGGCATTGTTGCCAAATTGATAGGTTTTCTCGAAATTTCGGGGAAAAATTTGGCTGTTGGGGAAATCTTGGGGAAGTGTCATTGCTGGGGAAAAGTTTAGGGAAAAAGTTTTCAAGTTGTGACCACATAATAAGGGTGAGATTTGGTTTAAAAGCCCGTGACGTATGCTCAAAGTTTCAGCCGACTGCCAAAAATCAAATCAGAAAACGTGTTTGGGGAATCATATTGTGCAAACGCTTAGTTTTTACTTAAAATGAATCGGCAGGCTTATTGTGTAACTGACACTACCCATGGCAATCAAGTTCAAGCCCATTCCCAGTGGCAGTGACAGCTGTCTAAACCATTGGTATTGTGTAAGGCGTTGACAGCAAAGTGACATTTACCATGTGAATGGAGCGTATGCCGATTCATCTGATGTTGTTCTCTGTTGAAATTGTTTATTATTTTAGAATTAAAACTATAGTGAGCCATTACTACAAATTATTATATATAAACGGATATCACGCACTTATATTGTTGAAGTCGGCAATTAGACCGACAGTTTCGACCGATTTCGACGGTCATTCTCAAGGTGAGCGCGCCACGCCCGCGTCGCCGTTGACGTTTCTTCGCGCACTGAACTTGAAAAAGACCGTCGAAATCGGTCGAAACTGTCGGTCTAATTGCCGACTTCAACAATATAAGTGAGTGATATCCGTTTATATATAATAATGTTTATTATTTATTGGTGTGATAATAATTATAATGTAATGGAAGGTTTGGTTTCGAAATAATTGTTATCGTCTTAGTTATCGTCTATTATTTGTATTGTATGCACCAAAGGATGAATAAATAAAATTGGATAAAAATAAAAATTGGATAAAAATAAAAATTTAAAAAAAAATTGTCAATCCGGGGAAATCGGAAAAATTCAATCTGGCAACCCTGCATAATGCATAATCTGAACAACGAATGACAATTAACTGTTTTGTTATTAATTCATAAAAATCATTCTCGCTTTCGTGACACGTGATTGACATTCATTCCTTGACTGTACTTTTTATATTCACGCACGATCGTAGTGACTTCTATACTACAGTATAGAATCACTGAAGAAAGATCGATCAAAAAATTTATTTTTGATTTTGAAATTAAAAAATATAATTTTGTAATAACTTTCTCTGTAAATCAAAATAAAATCAAAATCAAAATATCTTTATTGCAAGATTGCGAGTTTGTACATAGGTCTTATAATATATTTATCCTTTCCACAATCTACCTATATCAGGCGTACAATATTTATTATACTTACATAGCTAATTATAATTGAATCGAAAATCATTAATTTGGTACTAAAACATTAATTCGGACACAAAATCAACATAAGACAATAATTAATTAAATGTCAAAACAATATACTCAGTCAGATGTCAACAATTAAATTATAAAATGTCAAAATTTACTAAAAAATTAGTGTAACTGGAAGCCGTAATAATGCGATGCGATCGCCCTCTCAGCCCGTTCTTTGTTCGTAATAAAATGTTCGGATACGCGATAGTACATCCTATCGAGACACCAATCGAAGAGCCTATGTTTAAATTCAGGGAAGTCGAGTTTTTTTAAATCTGTAGGCAGGGAATTAAATATTTTTACCGACATGGCTACAACATTTCTTCCATAGAATGCCGTTTTACCTGTTTGATAACTTGTGAGATTCAGTACTCGTTTTGATTTCGAAGGAATGTAATTGTGAACATTATTTTTCACGAACAGTGATGCTTCATAAATATAAAGGGAAGGCACTGTCAGGATTTTAAGTTCCTGGAACATGGGTCTGCAGGAATCTGTTTGTTTTGCGCCGAATAAGGATCTGATGCATTTCTTTTGTAGTTTGAAAACTCTGTCAAGGTTGCTTGAGTTTCCCCATAAGATAATTCCGTACCTCAAGTTGGACATGACGCAGCCATGGAATGCCAATAGAGCAGTTTTCCTGGATGTGAGATAAGTAAGACGTTGGAGAGCAAAGACAAACCTATTTAGTTTTTCAACGACATATTCAGTGTGCTCGACCCAATTTGTGTGACAATCCAGTACTATACCTAGAAAGTGGATGGAATTCACGCTTTCTATTTGTGTGTCCTTGTACTTCACTATTACGTTTCTAGCTGAACCCTGAGGAGCATAAAATTCCATGTATTTTGTTTTTGTGAAATTTACCTTTAAGTTGTTATTTTTTAGCCATTCTGTGACTGACTCGAACGCCTCATTTATTTCTCTTTCATAATTTTCTGTGTCATTCCCTCTGATGATCATGGAACAGTCGTCAGCAAACAAAATAATCTTGTGCTTTGTTATATTCGGTAAATCATTAATGTAAATTATAAATAAGAGGGGCCCTAATATGCTACCTTGCGGCACGCCGTATTTTACAGATCTATAGCTTGATCGGTATTTTTCTACAGTTTTTGTAGCTTCAGAGTATTTCGTAATTTCCGTACACTGTTGTCTATTGGTTAAGTAAGACTTTATCCAATCATAGCAATTGCCTCTGATTCCATTCTTATAGAGTTTATGTAGAAGTTTTTCATGTGAGACTCTGTCGAAAGCTTTTGACATATCCATGAATATGGTTGTCAAAGGAATTCTGTTATCCCTACATTCAGAAATTATTTTTACTACTTCATATATAGCCATTATACATGACTTTTTCTTGCGAAATCCAAATTGACTTTCTGTTAGTACATTGAATTTATCTAAATATTTATTTATCCTTATATGTATAATTTTTTCAAATATCTTTGATATAATCGGAATCAGAGCAATGGGTCTATAGTTGTCAACATTTCTTTTATCTCCCTTTTTAAATATAGGCTTAGTAATTGTGTACTTTAGTTTTTCCGGAAAAACACCGTCTCGTATTGATAGGTTAATTACATGACTCAATGGACCTGCTAGAGCACTAGCATTATCTTTGATGAGTGCCGTAGTCAATTCATCATAACCAGATGATTTGGAGTTTTTTAGGGATTGTATCATCTTCAATACCTCAACAAAGTTCACAGGTGCTAGGAATATCGTCGAGTCAACTGATGTACTGTCCTCCTGACCCTTATGTGCCTTTGTACTGTCTTCTTTGTCTACTATTTCCGTGAAGTGTGTGTTTATAGCATTTGCAATTTCTTGTGGTTCGGTTATAATGTTCTCGTTTAAGACTATCTCCTCCACAGAATCTTTAGGCAGGGTTCTTCCAATGTGGGTATTGATTAAATTCCAGGTGGCTTGGGTAATATTGTTTGCTCTTTGTATGAATCTTTCATTGGTCATTTTATGTGACTGTCTCATGCATTTTTTAAGCAAGATCGCATAAGTTTTATAATGCCCCTTCGCACGTTTGTTCGGGCAGTGCATGTATTTATAGTACAGCGTTCGTTTGCGTTTTGCTGCTATTTTCATACCCGGTGTTATCCATTTAGATATTGGGTTAGTTTTTATCTTTACTCTAACTGTAGGAAAACACAATTTAAAAAACAATGTAAGTAGATCGTGTAAAACGTCAAAAGCCTCGTTCGTGTCTTGTCTTTCATATACTTCGTTGAAGGTCAAGTTGTCAAGGCAATCTTTAAATTTCGATCTATTACTTAACGATAAGTCTCTTTTCCATACGTGCCAAAATGGAATAAGTCTTTCTCTTTTCATGGGTATCTGAATAGTCTGGGCAGAGTGATCAGATAAATTCAGATGGAGTACTTCAGAATTACATTTTGTATTTATATTAATTGCTATGTTGTCGATACAAGTGCTCGAACACTCGGTAATACGCGTTGGTTCGTTTATCTGTAACTTAAAGTTATAATTTAATAGCGTTCTCTCCAATTCCTTACTTATTTCTAGTTTCGGCTTTAGTAGATCAATGTTAAAATCCCCGCAGATTATTATCCTTCTGGTACTATTCTTTGTTAGAGTTTTTAGTAACTTAAATTACAATAATACCAAGAAATTATCATATACCTGTATTTTTTTTAATTATATTTCTTTACGTATCATTGCCGTGTTATAATTATGTTTTATAACTAAATTTAAATTAATTTAAGGTGAGACGGGCATATCCATCCGCTATTTCTCTCTGTCACCATTTCCACCCTTTTTCTTCTGAAATATAAAAAAAATATTTGGATATGATATTTTTTTGTTTATCCTTATACTTCTTATTGATTTAAATGAACACATAAAATTTAATATTTTCTTATCTTCTCATTGCTATAGATACTGTTCCATTATACAGGGTGAACCTGAATTCATTCGACAAAATTAAATGGACATACATCAATTCTGCACAGCGTTTAAGGGCCTTCCATGAGCCAACTAGCGCCGCCAATCTTAAAAAAATAATATCTTCCAAATTAAGCATTTTTATTAAAAAAAAAGCTATGTACACAATCGTTATTAGGATAAATACTATTTTTCAATATACAATACATCGCATAATTGCGACAAGCTAAGTTGTAGTTGTAGTTTTTCGCAATTATGCGAACTACAACTTAGCGAAATTGAATCACGGTATAAACAAGCATTTAAAAAATAGTATTTATCGTAACAAACAATATGTACATAGTTTTTTTATATAATAAAATTGATTATATTGGAAGATATTATTTTTTTAAGATTGGCGGCGCTAGTTGGCTCTATGAAGGCCCTTAAATAAATTAAATAATTTGGGAAAAATAAAAATAAAATATTTAAGTACAATAAATTCAACTACCTAAAAACTTACTAATTTGATGTCCATCGTTACTGTGCTTTGGAGTTTTTAACATTTTAAGGTATTTTTAATTTTTTGCAACGATTTCTTTCACTGGAAAGGTCATTTCTAAGGACATTGTGTGACGTACTTAGTTCAATTTTTTTGCAATTTTGATTTACTAAAAAACCTTACCAATTTAATATTTATCATGAGTACATCCCCCAGTTTCAATTGGTCGAATAAGTTCAAGGACAGCCTGTAGAAAGAATAAAATTCTGAAGTTAGTTTAAAATGTATTTATTTCCGATTTTTATGATTTTATAAATTAATATCCTTAAAAAAAGCTTATCTTCTTGAGTTAGGTAGGTTCATTCGGATCGATCACTACGGTTGCCTCCGATGAAACGTCAAATCGAACATTTTTCTTTTTAGTTGAATATTTCTGAAAAAATATGGAAAATCATAAGAAATCCACATTTTTGGCGAATAATTCGCTGACGATGCGACTCAATGTTGCGTGTCGAAATAGTGAACAGTGTATTAGCGTACTTAGCAAATTGTCGTAAACGTATTCCCGCGGTAAAACAATCTCGTTTTCGTTCAGTCAATCAAACACGAGCGACACAATTTGTAAGTCGCGCTCTTTACCGCGGTAAATAAGCAAGAACACGTGAAGCCTGAATTTACCGCTGATTACATTTATTCTGCTACAAAAAAGAAACTGTACCAAGAATTGACAAGGTCTAAACATTTTACCCCCCTTTATTATATTTTTTTATGAAAATATAGGTAAAATTAAAGTACCCATATTTTTTCTTTTATTAATATAACGTCGTTTTCATTATTTAAATATTAAGTTAAGATCGTGAAAATTAAAAAGGGCGTAAGTGACGATGACGTGACGTCACATTACTGAAATAGTGTCGTTCCAAAATCGGTGAATACCCATGTTTCGGACGTTTTCGGTATTTGTAAGATGAACACATTATTGCCATATTTCTTGTGGACTCGCCAAATATGATTCTGACTACCTAGAAAGCATTGAAAAAGTGTTACAACCAAAAATACAATGTATTACTGTATGGGTTAGATTCCCTTTGCCTACTACGTCAGAGCCACAGTACTTCCGGAATGCCTAATTTTACAGAAAACATTTTTTTCTCTCGGAATTTATACAGGCTGTAACGTAAAGGGTATATGAAGCCGAAGGGAGGGTGTTCAGTATCGGTAACTGAACAACTTTTGTCCTACGACTTTACGAATAAAAAATTAAAATAAATTAATGTCTCGTTCAAATCGATCTGCTGACCGGTACGAAATGTATGAAAAGTCAAAAAATAAATTCGCGAAAATCGAAAAGTTGCAGAACAAAAGTTGTTCAGTTACCGATACTGAACACCCTCCCTTCGGCTTCATATACCCTTTACGTTACAGCCTGTATACGAAAAAAAATTACGTATTCAGAGAGACTAAATCTTGAAATGGTATTTTTCTTTTACGATGAAAATAATTTTTAGACCTTGTCAATTGGGTGTTGAAAATAATTTCGGACGCATTGACAACGATCTATTCTGTACAATAAAAATTCGTTACAGAAGCACGGAACAAAATGCGTCTGGAACGCGAAACTACCGACACCGCGGTGGCGTGCGTTTGCCTCCGGCGAGACCTCAGATCAGGGAATAGGAGAGATGGGCCCCAATTTAATTTTAGTATGGAAACCGCTTGTGTCTACTTATACTCCTAGCTACACGCGCACATTCACGTGAAACCCACGTGTCGTAACGAAGTAAACGCATACAAACATAATCAGAAGCCTGCTTCCGATTATGACAATATTATCAGTCAAATATGAACGCTATGGCGCCCGTACAAAGTCGCAACGCCCTGACCTTATGCTCGCACGTAGAGTGTATATCCCATCACTCCAAGAGCTCGGTGGCTCAGTGGTTGGGTCAATGGACTTGCAATATGGAGGTCTCAGGTTCGATTCCCAGCTAGGGCAGCCATGTACCAATGAGTTATCCTCGGTTTTTTCGACGGAAAAACTTACGTACATTTACCGAGTGCTCTCAAAAAACGGTGAAGGAAAACATCGTGATGAAACCTGCATGTCGTAGAAGAAGAAAAATCTAAGGCATGTGAAATCCGCCAACCCGCACTGGGCCCGCGTGGTGGATCATGGCCCGAGCTCCCTCGATGTAAGGGAAGGTCTGTGCCCGAGCAGTGGGGCAATGTAAATAGACTGATGATGATGATGATGAACTCGCGACCGCTAGCAGCGGCCGTGCCAGCGATGGCCCGTGTGCTGAGAGTATCGTTTAAACTTTGATACATTGCGCTGCAGGCAGGGGCGTTACATTGAACTTTACATTCAAACCAAGCAATGTATACTGTTTTATGTGAATTCCTCTTTTTCACACTAATACTTCATGGATATGGTTATAGGTATATATATATATACAATATTATCTTTAAGGGGCGGCGAGGTGTCAAACTCGAGCGCGAGACAGAAGATGTCCCGCAGCGGCGGAGTGAGGAGCACGGCACAGTGACTCCATATTTGTATTTTTATTGATTTTGGATGAATATCGGTAGAGAAATTAAAATACGCCAATAAAAACATGATTTTTTTAAACAAGCTCTCGTGATTATAATACCCTACATTTTGATATATATTTCGTATGAATAGACATAATTTTCATTTTAAATGACATGGAATGGGTATGTTTACGATTTTTTTCTATCGAGCGAAGTTTGTCCAATCGTGTATCGGTATTCATCAGTCCCTAAATATACACCCCAAGATTGCTATATATTTTTTTCAGACGTTACGTTGACGAATTTTAGTAGTTAGTGCCGTAGCCTTCGTAGAAAAACTGAAAATACGCGCATACGAAGCCTTAAATAATATCGCGGGGACCCGACCACGCCCCTTGCCCAATCTCTCTTATTTACTGATCTGAGGGCGAGACATCCTCACAGACCGAGATGCGAGCTGCGGCAAATGCCTCGCTGTGTGGACCCCCCCCCCCCCCCTAACAATTCTTGAGCCCCATGCCTCACCTTGTCCTTGGCCCTGGGATCCGTGTGCCTTGAGCGCTCCCGCTCGAGGTCGCTGTGCAGTATGGCCAGCTCGGCCGTGAGCTCGGCCTGCACGGTGCGCAGGCGCTCCACCTCAACCAACACCTCGGCCTTGTCCTTCACTGCAACACAACACCATCAGCATATAATACTCGAGCACCAAAACTGCAGCTAAATGTCACTTGAGAGAGATCGCAGCAAAAAGTGGAGACAAAAAAAAATTTAAATGTTGCCAATGAAGATAAACTGTAAGCTGAGGCATCCATTGAGTACGGAGGCGCGGGCCAATGTCACGGCTTTTTTAGACCGACAGTTGCGACCGATTTCGACGATATTTATGACGCGTTCACCTTGATAAAGATCGTCGATCAAAATGGGTCTAAACCTTAAATAAAGAACCTATAGAGAAGCTATGTTCCTCACCCCGCAATGTGAAAACGAGATAGTATATTGTCTTACTATAAAGACGAAAGGAAATGAGAGATAATTTTCTGTCCTTCTCGGTGTGATTGTTTGGCACCGTAGACAGATTATCCTATAGACGGAGTCCCCGCGTAACCACATTTACCCTTTCTTTCTGGCAGCCAGGTGTTGCCTAGGAAAAACTATTACCAAACAGTAAGGGTATTTTTCACAATAAAATTATAAATTATAGATATGAATATGCATAAAAATGCTTTGGATATGTTTTTGGTAAAACTATATTTACGCATATAATATAATATGTAATTTTCGAAAAAGTCGTATTTTGAAAGTGTGATTTGTTCATTTCCGCCAATTAGTGTATCTGACAGTGACAGCAAACCCATTGCTATTTTTATAATCCATTGCTCGGATGCTGTAACAAATTTTTTAATGAAAGACGTCAATTTAATAAGTACGGTGGAACACAGAGAAAGATGTACAGGAGAGTTTTTAAGGTTGAGATTATCTCAAAAACTACTTGACCTATAGCAATAATTCTTTCACTGTTGGATAGATAAAAGTTAAAACTGTGTACTGTAAAAGAATTATTAAATTCGGTCCAGTAGTTCTGGAGCAAATCTCAACCTTATTGAGGCCCCCTGTATACTTATCTCTGTCTTCGACTGTACGTCCACGCGTTTCAGAGCAAAAGGTCTTATACATACAGATATACATACAGACAGACGAACGAACAGACAGACGGACAACAAAGTGTCCCTTCCTATAAGGGTTCCTTTGTTTCCTATTGTGGTATGGAACTCTAATCATGACAATCGAGTGAATCAATCCTTTTGCACAAAGTAAATGATCTAGTATCTAATGAATTAGACTAGGTATTTAAAATTAGGGCTAGCTAAATAGTACTGTAATTCCCATACATATATTGTGGAACAAAATATTTTTCGGGGAATTTTTTACCGACACTGTTGACAACACTGAATTTTATGTCATACATTTTACAAAATACTTTTCGATGTTATTTTGATATTTAGGCACTGTTTTCAAGCAAAATTACAACGCGTTGCAACGTGTTGATTATGTATAAACTATGTACCGTACGTTTTAAAACATAGAAAGTTAAGGAATGGAAAATACTGACCTATGAAACGAAATATTTGGATCCTTGCGTTCTCATCTATTTTTACACTCCTGTACACAACAAACCCCCTCAGCAATGATGATATAATAACGACAATATGTTTCGATCTAATATATGACTACAAACACGAGATCCAACACATAAAATGCTGCTAAAACAATAATTTATCATAATTTACAACAACGTAAAAACAATCTGTCATTTTGGTGCCGGTGACAGTTAGTTTTAATAACGAAAAACTGGCTACGCCGATAAGGACAGAAGATATATGAATCTTTCTCTCTCACGCTTCTATAGGTACTTATCTCACGATATCCATATTATGTTGTTCTTGTCACTCGAGAGCGAGACAGAAACCACACTCCATCTATAGGCTTCTCTATCTACGTTTGGCACACTAGATTTTGACTACGTTTAGGGTTCTTTCTCTAAGGTCTAAACTGAGGCGTTTTAAAAAACAACAACGGTCATTTTTTTTTTGTAAAATTCTTCCTAGATGGAAAGGTAAAGCCAACTAGGGCATACGGCCTGGTCTGATGTTAACAGAATGTCTGAATTCTTATAAATACATACATATACGAAGATTACCTAATCTAAACCTACGCACCGCACAACTCTCCCAAACCCCTAAACGAAATAACTCAACGAACCACGCAATCATTGAGTTATGCAAGGAAACCGTGCTAAGAGCACAAAACTTCTACTTCTTTCGAGCACTCCAATAGAAACCTTCGCGGACATCTCCCGATTAACTTAACGTGATCATTTCACTAAATGCGACGCCTTTGAGCATAGCACAGGAAAAGCAGCCTTAAACTGAAGGCAGTAAGCTGCGAACTCACTCTCCCCCTGTCCGAGTATGTTGCACAGCTTCTTGTTCCTGGACTTGACTGTGAGCAGGTCCTGTTTGAGCGAGGTGACCTCGAGCCGCAGCGCCGCGATCTCCTCGTCCTTGCGCTCAAGAGCGGCGGCGAATTGGCCGCGGCTGATTATCTGCATAAATATATTACCTAAATAAATTAAACTCGCGATCGATTACTGGCGTAGCAGACGTGGCCCGCAAAGCAGCTACATTAACTGTGCGGGCCCCGAGTGCCGCATGCAGCCGGACCGATGGGCATCGGACGGTCGCCGGCGTCGGGCAGACCCCGGCGTAGGTGGAGAGACGATGTCGTTAGATACAGGGATGGGTGGCTGGAAGAGGCTCAGCCTTTATTACCGTCCTCAAAACGATGAAATCATACCATGTCATAGCGCGCCGAACAGAGACGCCGCTATACCAATGTAGCACTGTCCCTGTCATGCACGATATGAAATGGTATGATTTGATCGTTTTGAGAACAGTAATAGCCCCAGGACAGGGATGGATGGAAGAGGCGGGGGGAGACCTTTGCCCAGCTGTGGGACGATTTATAGGTTTAAAAAAAACATTAAACTCACTTTTAAACCAGTTTTGTTGGTTTCACATCTCGATAAAAATGTGTAGTAAGGCTAAGGTAGTGGACATATACCGCAGCCCAACAAATATGATCGTCTAATTACCTGTTGTGATGTAACACTGAAGGAACTGATTGATCGAACCGGTTCATCATTGTGAAAATAAAATGATACGATCTAATAATGTGAAAATAACTATGCAATAATCACAGAACAGCTTAGAATGTTAATAGGTAATCTACCCTGATTTTGTTTAAAAAAAAAATATATTTTATTTATTTAAAGTTTACAAATACAGGTTACCCCTAATTAGATTGTAAACAAAACTTTTACCTATTTTTACATAAAAAAACACTTTACATTGTACTTATATATGGAAGTATAAAATTTAACACATCACAGGAAACATAAAAACAAAACAAACAAAAAACTTTTTTTATGCCTCCGATAAGTAGCGCAAGGCTGCTTCTGTAAATTTCGTCAATGAACAAGTGAATACATACACTTCTGGTTCCTTTCGTGTTAGACCATTGAATATATGGACACATAGAAAATATGACACTTGATTTGGGATTTACGTATATGGCGCGCTAGTTGGCTCATGTAAGGCCCGGATTCAGACTACGTAAGGTACATCCTTCATGGGGCACTGTATTCGCTTTTATAACAAGTTGCCAGAAAGTGTCACGACGTTGACAGAGAGGAAATTTAAAAATTTCATTAAAGGCACACTTGTTAAGAAGGCGTATTACAGGATAGATGACTATTTAAACGATGAACATGCATGGTGTGTGTCGCCGGTTCCGCATGAGGGATAAACTTACTAACAATAGTAATAGTTACGTACTGTATAGTTATTAAGTAATCATTGTTTTAAAAGATGTGTTGCTGAGAGTTTTTCGCCACTTTTTCTCCTCAGCGTTGGCACCTTTTCCTTGTAAAGTGGTGTAAATGTAAATTCAAAAAATATATTGACGTGCAAAAATGTACTCAACGTGCTTACTTGCAATAAAGAAATTTGACTTTGACTTTGGCCCTTAACTAACCTCATCAGAGAGCTGTGGTCTATTCCGCACCCGGTCGTTTATTTTGTCCTTGAGCAGCTCGTTCTTGGTCTCGTCTTTGACCCGCTCGAAGAACTCCGTGTCCTTGTCGGGGGACTTCGGGTCATCGTCCGAACACTTCTCCTCGACGTGATTGTCTGGGAATAGTGAAATATACTTATCAAAGAGCCCACCCAACCTTTAATAACTCTTAATAAAATAATAGATTTTATTTATTTATTAGAAAAGCTATGGTCATCCATCATCAGTCTATTTCTATTCGGTTACATCAAGGAAGTTTTGTAAATTAAAAAATAATAATCTCTAAAAAAATTATGCCGAATTGCGAAACAGTCGTATTTCGTAACTAGCTGTACCCCGCAACTTCGTTTGCGTAGAAAAAGTTCTATGCTTAGATCACATACCGCCATGGCTTATATCCTATGAGCTGTCCGGATATTTCAGCTATCTCCTAGTGAAACTCCCGTCAAAATCCCTTCAGTAGTTATGGCGTGATACTTGAACATAGTCACAAACAGACAAAAATTCTAAAAATTGGTGTTTTGGCATCAGTATCGATCCTAAAACACATTACAATTATTCTTTTCAAAAAATATCCAATGTACAGACACAACTTTTTTACAGTCTTATTACATGTATAGATTTGTCGAACTACAACTTAATGAACCTAACTTTTCGTAATGGACCTTAGATAGTCTTATTTTGTTGTCTGTAAAAAAAATCTCCCCCCTGTCCTGTGTTTAGTCCATTTGTTAATATTTTGCTTCGTCCCGCAGCAATGTTCAGTACACTCAAGGAGCCTACCGCCTAATAGCTAACGAGGTAACTCTATAGAAAGCCGTGCCCTTCGCTGCCCGCCACCCGCAGCCCCTCCGATACCGTATTCCCTCGTTACCAGGACCCCGTGGGCGCTGCAAGCACGACGTTGACGATGTTGATAATCTAAAATTGGAATTGGATTAATGTCTGTATTTATTGAGGATACAACTCACGTTTCGGTTCTTCCCCGGCCACCATATCGTTGAACTGATCTAGGCTCATGACATTCTTCTTCTTCTGCTTCTTGTTGCCGGCCCGGGCCGCTTGCTCTGCGAGCTTCTTGTCCACATCTGCGTCCTTCTTCAGCTGCTTGTACACGTCCTTCTTCTCCTCGAAGTCCAGCTTTGACAGAAGAATAGCCTGTAATGTACAGGAAGTGTTCTTGATCAGCAAACGCGGTGGAGTAGTGGTTGCGACACCGGACATACGGTATGGAGGTGCCAGGTTCGATCCCCGGCCAGGTCAGCCTTGTACCAATGAGTTTTCCTCGGTTTTCTCGATAAACTTACATACATTTAAGGTCCGATCACATTTTGCCGGGCCGCAGCGTGTCGGGGCGGAGCGCAAAAATCCGCTCAAATCGCTTTAATACATATTGTATGAACTATCGCACACTGTGTCGGGCCGCAGCGGCTCACATTATTGCGTGGCGGATTTGCGTCAGTGTAATGCGGCCCGCCCTGACACAGTGTGCTTTAGCAAGCGGATTGGAGTGCACGCGCGCCCGTGTTCATTTTACGATATCTGGCAGTACACTGTACTCAAAATCCGTCAATACGCTGCGACCCGGCCTGTCATTAATGTGCTAAGTAAGCATTTTGCGCTGCGCTGCGGCCCGCCCCGACACGCTGCGGCCCGGCATAATGTGCGCGAAGCATTACCGATCATGCTGCCAATGACTCGGCCGACAGGCGAAGACGCGGTGTGCGATACACTTTACGCACACAAACGATCGCTGATCGACCATTCGTTGTCATGTAATAGGCAACAACGAATTTTGTTATTTGTGGATTTTGCATGAATAAATTAAGGTATTTTATTAATAATTTATTTGCTTTATTTTATTTTATAACATTGGATTTGATAAAATTATTTTAAAGGTTTTCGCAGACGTAACGCCCCGGCACGGGATAAGCGCCGTCTCAAATCGAGTCATGCAGTATTCTTTGCATGAAACACTATATTGCAACGCACGCTAATCGCCTCGTATTTTTTGGACAACTGGTTACAGCGCGGGGTGAGGCGAGGCGGTGTCAGGTGGGTATGTATGCGGCAATCATTGATCTCCTATAAACAACTAGACACACAAAGGTCTTACTAAAACAATTTAAAAAACGTCCAAATAAGGGTCCATTGTTAACGTCCAAATAATGTCCAGCAAGCAAAAGAGGGTTCATTCATCCGTTTGGACCTTCTTTGCGCTCAGACATTTTTAGAAGGCTGTGATCTAGTTGTTTATAGGAGATCAATGGCGGCAATGCATAAGTCCCCATTTTAAACATATTTCTAGAATTCTTTGCCCAAATGTTAAGTTTGAAGACGATGTTACTATAGAGGGTACCGTACCAACTATATTACCTGTTGTAGCTCACACTCATAGTTGCCATCGACCATCTCTTCGTCCTTTTGCTTCCACTGCTCCCATTGCTCGGCGGTCGTGGCCGGCTGCCTCGGCTTCTTCTTCTTACTGGCGGTCTGCTAAAAACCACACCCTACATATTGGACAATCAAGATAATGACTGACTGATTCATACATGAGATAGCATATATACTGTAGGTTCAGAGTATTTGAATGTGAAACATGTGTATTTGAAACAAATACTGTACACTTAAATACAGAAAATATTTAAAAAAAACCATGCATGCAGCAGTGGCAAACAGTCCCCATTACCGTTCTCAAAATTATGACATCATACCATGAATGGCCGAAAAGAGACGATACTATAATAATAATTTATTGGCGGAACAGATATTACATGTATAAAAAGCACATAGTTACATAGTGGTGTGGGCTTATAAATATATAAGTTAGGTTATCCTGTTTAGCAAGTCGTGCTATTAGAGTACACTAGCCCCCACACTAGGATTCCCTGTGTTGTTGGGGCTGGTCTCTTTGGGAGGATCCATATGCCAACTCATCTTGAATGGCTATTACAACAGTTATTATCGAATATACTAGGTACATAGCAAATTAACAATTAGACAAGTGAAATATATAAATAAATAAATTTGTGAGTTATCTGAAAATGTTGGAATTGAAGTTGGTGATTAGAGTTATTATCGAAGTAGCCAAAGTCAACAATAACTTTAGCTTAATCGACGATAAATGTATGTGTATTTGTATGAGAGGGTGTACATGTGTATGTTATGTAATGTAATGTATGTATATGCGAGTGTATGTGTGTGTGTGCCAATGCTATACCAATGTAATAGCATGTCCCTGTCACAATCGCTGTGACATGGTATTATTTGATCATTTTGAGAACCGTAATAGCCCCACAGATCCCAGCTAAGCATAGTATAGTATGTTCTATGATATTTCCTTTGTAGTACACTCGATGACAGAGAAAAATACAGGGGGCTTCAAGGTTGAGATTTTTTTTTAACTACTGGACTGAATTTAATCAATCAATCAATCAAATATACTTTATTTGCACACAAATGAAAATACATCAGTTACATATAAAACCAAAGTTAGCTAGTGTACAGACAGGCGGCCTTATCGCTTTAAGCGATTTCTTCCAGGCAACCTTCGGGTGATGGAGATATTGTATCAAAAACAGCGTAGCGGGTGCAAAAATGTCATAATACAATACTATAAAAGCAATAAAATATTGTATTCAAATATGTTAAATAAACCTACAATATAATACAATAAACTACTTAATAAAAAATATAAATAAATTACATATACCTATTTCAATAATAAATATATACCTAATTAACTAACAATATACATAATAATAATAATAATAATAAAGCCTTTTATTCCGAAATTAAGAAAATAATTGTGAACTGAGTTGTAACAATGTTTCATAGAATATCTCTTAATTCGGTGTGCCTTTTGGCATAGGCCTCCTCCAACGATTTCCATTGTGGTCTATCACGGCAGACTCTCCTCCAGCATGGACCAGCTGTTAGTTTGAGCTCATCCTCCCATCTTGCGAGTTGCCTTCCTCGGCTTCTTTTCCCTTCCCTAGGGTACCATTCCGATACCGCTTTACTCCACTTTCCATTAGTATCGCGCAACATGTGGCCTGTCCATCGCCATTTTTGTTGGTCAATTCTTGTTAGGATATCAGTCAGTCGCGTTTTGGATCTAAGGTCATCGTTCCTAATTCTGTCTTGTCTTTTTGTCCCTGTAATGCTTCTCTCCATCGCTCTTTGGCACTTAGCAAGCTTTTCTCGGAGTGATTTGGTTAGTGCCCATGTTTCGCATCCGTATGTTAAACATGGGAGAATGCATGTGTTAAAGGTCTTTCTTTTCAATGCCATGCCTAGGTCTCTGGACTTCATAATCTCTTTAAGAGACCAGTACTTTTTCCATCCTATTGCAATTCTTGTGTTTATTTCTTTTGCAATTTGGTCTTTAGCAGAAATAATTTGGCCCAGATATATATATTCTTCCACATAATCTAATAAATCCTTGTGAACTCTTATGTCAACTTTTGTGGAGTTGGTCATTAACTTAGTTTTACTTGTGTTCATTTTGAGACCAATCTTTACACTTTCGTCGTTTAGGCTTCGAATCATAGTTTCTAGTTTTTCTGGATTTTCCTCGAATAAGACTAGGTCGTCGGCAAATCTTAGGTGGTTCAGTCTCAATCCGTTGATGTTCAAGCCATACTCGTCCCAGTTAAGTTTGCGGAAGATATTTTCCAGGACAGCTGAGAATAGTTTTGGGGATAGTGGGTCACCTTGCCTTACCCCTCTTTTGATGTGGAATTCGTTGCCCAGAGTTTCCAGTTGAATTCTGGCTTTACTGTTTGCGTAAATGGTTTTGATGACATTGACATACACTGATGGTATACCTTGATTTTCTAGTGTGTTCCATATGTATTCGTGGCTTAGGCTATCAAAGGCCTTGGCATAATCGATAAAAGCGATGTATATCTTTTTATTATATTCATTATATTTTTCAAGGATCTGCTTAACTGTATGGATATGATCGATAGTCGAGAATCCTTTTCTGAAACCTGCTTGTTCGACAGGTTGTTGTTCATCTAACCTTAGGCTGATTCTTCCCAGGATTATTTTCGCGAAAACCTTGTAGACATTTGACATCAAGCTTATGGGTCTGTAATTCTCGATATTCTCTTTGTCACCTTTCTTATGTATTAAGATGATGTGAGAATTTGCCCATCGCTGTGGAATTCGGCCGCTTGTCAAAATCTCGTTAAAAACTGTTGTTAGGATGGGAGTCAGGTTTTCCATCGTTCCCTTCAGCAATTCGTTAGGGATCTTGTCGGGACCTGGGGACTTCTCCATTTTCTGGCTCTTTATTGCTTTCTCAACTTCACATGGTAGTATTTCGGGAACTGGTTCACGATTAACTTCCAGTTTCGGTAGAGTATTTATACTATTGTGATCTCTGCATGCGTTCGATTCCTGTCTTGCATAGAGCTGTCGATAGAATTGAGTAGCATGTTCTTTAATGTTGTTCCGTTTTGTAGTAATTTTTCGGCCTCTTTTTATTCTTGGTATCCATTCTTTTCCCGCTTCTCGTAATTCTTTTAATGCCTTCTTTACACCACCGGTTCTTTGTATATGGTATTCTAGGGTTTGGAGTCTCTTGGTTTTTCGATCCTTCCTGATGTTTTCTCTAATAACTTTACTTGTTTCAGCTATTATTTTCATGTTTTCCTTTTTTGCTTGGTTGGTTATTAGTTCTTTTCTTTTATTTATTAGTTTCAGGGTATGGTCACTCAGTTGATATTTGTTGCATTTCTGGTTTCTGTTGGAGACAGAGAGATTTTCTAGTTGCTTTTCTAATATTTCATATTTTTGTGTCACGTCTATGGCTCTTGTTGTCATCTGTCTTTCTGTATCTTTGAAAAAGTTTGAGCAGTCTGCTTGATTATATGATAATCTTGTTTGTTTAGTTATGTGTTGGTACATGTGGTTTCGAGACTTCTTGGCCACAATTTTTCTGAGAGAACTTCTAACCATGCGATGATTAGTGTTAAAGTTGAGGTTATTTATAACGCCAGTATCTGTGAATGCTTTCGGTTGGTTGCTTATTATATAGTCTATCTCGTTTTTATATGTACCATCAGGAGACACCCAGGTCCATTTGTGTTTGTTGTTTTTCTTGAAAATGGAATTGAGTACAGTCAGGTTATGTTCCATAAGGAATTCGGTTAGTATTTGACCGTTACGACTTCTTTTTCCATAACCGAACTTGCCGAGAACAATTTCTTCGTTTTTCTGCCTAGTTCCGACTTGTGCGTTGAAATCTCCCATTAAAATTAAATTATTGTCTGCATATTTGTTTAATGCTAATGATACCTCTGCATAAAATGACTCTATTGTTGGCAAATCAGCTTGTTCAGTTGGTGAATATACTTGTATGATTGACCATGGTTTCTTGTAGCCTGGGAGTTCAACATTTAGTACTGCTAATCTATCTGAGATGCCAATTAGATCCTGTATATATGGTTTCAGGGTCTTTTTTATCAGAAAGCCCACACCTCTTTGGCCTGCAGTTTCTCCCTTCTGGTATAAAATATAGTCTGTATGTTCTTCGATTTTTTCGCCATGTCTTCTCATTTCGCTTATGCCTAGAATATCAAATTTTAAGTTTTCCAAAGCTTTTTCAAGTTCCAATAGGGTTTCATGTGTTCTGAGAGTTCTCGTGTTTAGTGTAGCAATGTTAAATACTTCACTTCTTTTTGTTAGAGGGTGGTGGTCATGTTTCCCCACGGTGACCAGCCGGCTTGGGGAGAGGTTTTTACTTGTTTTGTTTGTAAATGGTTCTTTATTGAGGTTTGGCTTCCGGGATTTGTGGTGTATTGGTTGCTATTGTATGTTTGTTCCAGAAATTGACGTTGATCTTGGGCGATCAAGACGGTGAACGTTCACGTGAGCTGTTGTTTTGTTTATCTTCTTTGGGGCTATATACAGAGATTTCCTCCCTTGTTGCTGGGGTGTGTTTGGCGACTTCGAAGGTGATCTTTTTCTTTTCTCACTGGGTCTGTCTTTAACGATGAGCCGATCATACCTAATGAAAGCCTCCTTTCCGTTTTTTATTTCCTCTTGCAGTTTGGCTTTCAGTTCTTTTCTTTTATTTAGAACATCTTTTGGGAAGTCTTCAGTGATGTAAGTATCTTGGGGTAACAGTTTTTTGTTTTTTAGGAGCTCAATCTTTCTCCAAGCTAAGGTAAGTGTAATTAGTATCGGTCTTTTCTTTTTCTCACTTTTTTCTCCCAATCTTTGAACTTTACTTATTTCCCATTTGTCCCAGCTTTCTGTTTTAGATTTTTCAGAGACTTCGTTGAGGATTTCTATAACCCTATCTAAAAGTTCAGGGTAGTTTTTTTCGTTTTCGTCTACTCCATGCAATATTAGATTGTTTTTTCTGGCTTCTTTTTCGAGATTCTGCACTCTAGTCTTTAGAAATGTTACTTCTTTTTTGAGTTCTTGGTTTTCTTCCATCAGTGGTTGAAGCTTTTCTTCCATTGTTATTGATAAGGTGCTGGTTATCTTTTCGGTAATGATTTCAGTTTGCTTTTGAAGCTCTTTTTGCATTTTTTGAAATAGTTCTTGTATTTGTTGATCCATATTTCTCTTCCAGATTTTTATTTAGCTGACACTCCACAGATAATATGATATTGCTGCTAATATAATATTTAGGACTGTTGATTTGTATTTTAATTTAAAATCTACTATTTGGAAATATTGTTTTGCTGTTGGCAATTCTTTGGTAGATTTTGGGCGGAAGTTGCTTTTTTCCCGTATGGTCACACCAAAGATTGCCTGTCACTGTCAAGTGTAAATATGTGATGATTTTTTTTGTTTTGTTCTATGTAGGTAGTTTTATATTATTTTCTACACTTTAATTTCGCCTTTTTACTTAGATATCGCACTGTTTTTGCGAGGTTTTTAGTGATTTTCGCTGCGGGCACTGTCTTTGAGGTTTTTGTGCACTTTTTGTTATCTGATAACTCGTTTACACATAAATATTTTATTAAAAACGTTACGACACCGAATTTACGCTCGTCACTTGTCAGATCGCGAACCGGAAGAGATAGAATATACATACTTACACTTAAATAATTTACACACAAATGTAGGGAGGAGAAATGTAGAAATAAAAGGGTTACTTCTTCTCATGTAGATATCCACATTGAGATTGATAGTGATGGCGCAAAAGATTTTTGAAAATTGCCAGTGATTTGGCCTGTCTGATGGGTGACGGGAGATCGTTCCACAGTTTGACAGCATTGACTGTGAAAGACCGGCTGTAATACTTTGTCGGTTGTGGGGTGTACTTCAACAGCATTTGTGTCGACTCACGAGGTGGATGGATAGAGGGATTGGCCGCGAACCTTTCTCTGAGGTACGGTGGCGCGCACGGACTGTGCAATATGGTATACAGGGTGGACAAAACATGTGTATTTAATAATTATTTTACAGTTATATAGTACTAACTTTTATCTAATGTATGTGACAAATTTAGTTTTAGTCTGTGCTGTTTTAGTTAAGTTTATTATTATATACTATTTTGATCAGAAGACATAGAATAACTTTGTACTTAAGCATATTGAATTCTTCTGGAAAATAAACATCTTTTCATTTCATTTCTAACAGTGAAAAAATTCTTACAATAGGTCAAACAGTTTTTGGGATAATCTCAACCTTAAAAACTCTCCTGTATCATACTTCTGTGTTAGACCGTACTTCCTAAAGCCTAAATATGGTGATGGATTTTGTTATTTAAGGTATCATTATGATCCAAGTTTGTTCCAAGACATTTTATGCCAACAATGCAGATGCTTTTTGGCAATTGTCTTATTTATAATAATAATACATCTTAAGAGACTCTCGCTAGACAGTTGGGTCAAGAGCCGGATGCAGAAGGCAGTGCTGCTGGACACAGCACATATTGTGAAGAGCTTCCTCTGTCTGGAATCCTAACCTCCGGCAGCTTGGATGCACATGCATCCCGCTGCCGGCGGGTGGCTATTTTTATATATTTATATATTTTTGAAATGTATAAATGTATTAAATAAGAATATGTATAAATAAAGAGAATAATAATATGTGAAACTGTATACTTTTCTCTGAGTTAGACTTATTCGTAAGTAAAATGTATAAAGAGACAGGTAATTTATATACAGAGGGTAAATAAATATTAGTTACCTGGGTTTTAGGCGTGGTCGGCTTGGTTTTCTTAGGGGGTTCCGGCTTTTTGGCAGTGCTGGTCTTAACTTTCTTGGTCTTCTGGCCTTCGCTCGAAGAGGGGTAGTCGTCGTCCTCAATCTTGAGGCCGGCGAAACGCGATTGTACAACAAGAGAAGCCATGTTTCCAAGCTTTAAAAATGAAACAAAACTATTGGTAAACATTTCTCGCAACGTCATCAGCACCAAAAATTGTATGATGAACACAAAATAAGAAAGAAAAGGTGGATATAATTCGAGATTTTTAAGAACAAGTAAACAACAGAAATCTAAACATTTTTCTCAACTAAGTATTTAGGTTTTCATCAAAATCTCATTACTCATCAAAATTGTATAAATGGATATATCAGATATGTACAGAAAATTATTACTTTATTTATTGTTTCAATAAATAGTTTTACCTATTGGAATTCTATGGGAAATCGAAAAATTGCAATAAAAAACTGCAACAACGACAATGGACGACAGAGTGTTGACCATAGACTAGCTAGTTTCTTGACGGCTGTTGATCAATGTTGCCACATAAAATAATTGTCATTTCTTATTTTTGGTACAATGTGTAGTGGAATTGAGCCCCGAAATGACATTTCGTGTTAGTAACCAGGCCAGGCTCTTTAAGAAGAGAAGATCGATAAGTAAATATTGTTTTTGGTACGCCGGCAACCGCCTGTTGATGTTGATTGTGATTTTCGATTTCTTTATTTATCTTGAATAATCTCCAATTTCTCTAATGAAGCTACAGTGTCAAGTAGAAGTTGTGAACAGACTGGACAACCAATCGAAGGGCAAATATCTAAAATCTACATTGGCCCTAGGAAAAGAGCCTAAGAAGAAAAAAGAATATTTCATAATCCATTTTTCTTCTTCAAATAAAACTGGTACAAAATACAGGGTGGCAAACTTGAAGCGGGTGTTTCATAAATGTTTGAATGAAGGCAAAACGACGATTAGGTTCGACGAACCTCCTCACGATTTATGTATAAAATGTGAGGCTATTCAACTGAAGTGTTTCATGAAACTTCTGAAGCAGTGTATCACCGGTGATACTGAGAATTTGCAGTTGCCTAATCTTTCGAATTTGAGCGTTGTGGGCAATTCCGCGCCAACAAAACTTGTTATTCATGACCGAAGCGAGTTCCCGTCATCGGGCCTCCCAAGGACCCTGAAATCCCTTCGAGCCAGTGGCCTGAAGATATTTAACTTCAGACCAGAGATTCTGTGCTTGAAACATCTCAGTATTCTCGATTTAAGCAGTAATGAAATTTTAAAATTGCCTCCTGCACTTGGTAAGCGTAATTTTATTGAAATCACAATTCAATAATCATTCATTTATTATTATTTAATTATGGATAGGTAGCTCATTGCTAATATGTCCATTTCACAGTGTTTATAAAGTCTATCACTATTTACCCATATTAAGTTCTTAAGTAACTAAATAATAAGCAAATTTTAACATGTAAACCCGTTAGTGATTACTTGTCATTTGCTACTTATCACTAAACTAAACGCACACTTTTACATGCTAAAATTTACTTTGTATTTCTATTTGTCCTTATATGTTCTAGAATCAGCAGCCAGAAACCAAATAATGAATTGCTATCGTAGAATTCTGCCAATGCCTGAATGACTCGTGCATGCCTGTACATCTGGCAAAAATACGGCTAAGCGACCACTCACTTTGCGACTGTGGCCTTGACGAAGGGCCGCCTGACCATATTTTCTTCAACTGTTGAACTTCTATTTTTATTATATGACGTTCTCCGTCCCAATATCCCTCGTCCTACTGATTTTAAATCTCTTCTATGTTATGTGTTCACGCCTTTAGGTATTATTGCGTTGTATTAAATCCTACATGTTATTATTTTTTTGTAGGACAAATGAATATATCAGAGCTTTATCTGGCCAACAATCAGATTGGAATCAATGGTGAAGTGGACTGGCGATGGTTGTTTGGACCACAGGTAAACTATTAATTCTGAAACACACAGAGAAAAGAAAAGCAACGGACGGGACGGCATATGAGCGGAAGCCGCAATGGTTGAAACTCTATGAAAGATGCAACAACAGAGCGCCAATGGCAAATCAGATTTTTTATAAGCTTGGTGCTTATAATATGCAAACAAATGGCAAATAGTTCGTACTAGATAAGATACTTAGTAGGGACGTCAACATTATCCAGGGAAGGGCAGCTGCCCCCCCCCCCCCCCCCCCCCCCCCCATAAGAGAGTTGCAAATTTAAATTCATATATTATGAACTAGGTTTAAGAACAGTGTTACTGTGCTGCTCTTTGCGCTCACATCGCCCAGCCATGTATAACAAATATATAATATGTAAGAAACATGACTTAACCAAGTGTTCCAAAGTGTACCTAAGGCCGAATAAATGAGTATGAGTTGCTATGGGTTTACTCGTACATATATTTTATATAAGTTTGTTCTCTTTTCAGATCATAAATTCACTAAGACTCCTGGATCTGAGTGGGAATTCTTTCACGCACATACCACAGAACATTTGTAGGTTGGGGCACCTAGTTACTCTGAAATTTGACAACAACAAACTTATCAAACTGCCGTCCACAGTGTGTCGAATGGCCAACTTGAGGTACCAGTTATTAGGTTTTAACACCGACCACTTACCCCATAGACCTGTAACAGGAGGGCGCCCGTGTCTGCCCGCACATGAGCGCAGAATTGCTTCGCGACATGCCTAGAGATATTATCGACATGGACGCATCTCTTTAATACGGCACCTCTGTCCCCCGCTTCGTCTCTATGACATCTCATCGTTGACAGAATTTTTCGCGTGCAAATTTTTACCGATTTCATGTCTATTGGGTAAGTGGTCTGTTAAATTAAATATTTTGCATTAATATTACAAAATAGACACAAATTCATGATCAACTGTGAAATCAAAATTTAAATTAGGTGAAAAATGAAGAAACCATTTTGAAATGTTGTGTTAGAAAAAAAAACAGTACAGGATGTATTGTGGCTGTGATGTCATACTGAGGTAGCACTACAAGCACTACACAAACTTCATACTAAAGACCGTTTTGCTAAAAAGAGATAGAGTATTCCCCCACCTCTTGACTTAACCGCATAATATCTTCGGTATTAATTGAGATATCGAAAAACTGATTTCACAGTTCTCTTTAACAGGGATATGAGAAATGATTGATGCAATAAAAAAAATTGAGTCATGTACCTATTTGTCTGTCAACGTCGTGCTTGCCGCGCCCACGGGGTACATGCAATGGCGATAACGAGGGAATACGGTCTCGGACGGGCGGTGTGACGGGAGCGGGGACGCTCGCTTCACCACAGCTCCTCCCAGACCGTATTCCCTCGTCCCGCCAACCCATGTACCCCGTGGGCGCGGCAAGCACGACGTTGACAGACTATAGAACCTCCTAATTGATTATAATTCTATGTATTTATTAAATAATTAATAATTTTATAAACATAGCTACTGATGAAATAACATAATATGCCTTAGATAAAGATGAGTTTACAATGTTATTTACCCGACTGCGCAAGGAGGGTTATGTTTTTCGAGCGTATGTGTGTATGTCTAATTCTTTGGCACGCGCTGCAACCTAAACGGCTTGATGGATTTTAACATATGAGGTGTCGTTAGATTCGTCTTGATTGTAGAAGTGACATAGGATATAAAAATTTAATCATAGAGGCATAAGTTTTTGTTTTATTATTAATAATTATTATATATAAATGGATATCACTCACTTATATTGTTGAAGTCTGCAATTAGACCGACAGTTTCGACCGTTTTCGACGGTCTTTTTCAAGGTGAGCGCGCCACGCCCGCGTCGCCGTTGACTTTCGGTCTAATTGCAGACTTCAACAATATAAGTGAGTGATATCCGTTTATATATAATAATTTTTAATAATAAACATTGCTCACTATAGTTTTAATTTTATTATTATTATTGAAAAGCTTGGTCGCTATACGACTAAGTTGCTATATATTTTTTTTTTGGATAAATAAATAACCCCGCTAAAAAATACGGGCGAAAATAAATAAAAAATAATACTTAAATACTACAATATAATGTAAATAATGTTATATGATAAATAATGATGGCTACATTCTATAATATACATAAGGTGCCTCCATGAGTTCCATGACTACATAACTATGGACTATATAGTGTGCTAACAATAAACTAGTTTAAATCTAAGCCTTAGGCTTTGACCCTTAGGTCAATTCAAGCCACAACAGAATCGAAGCGTCAATTTAAAAGTTGACACTTATCTCCACAGCGTAATGCACATATTTGTATGGATGGATTTTTAAAAAAAACGCACGAATTCGCCGCAATACGCGAGTCTAAACCGCCCAAAGCAAGTGTCTTATTTTGTAAACTACCCTACTAACATTTTAAGCTGTTCTGTGATTATTGCATAGTTATTTTCACATTATTAGATCGGACCACTTGTTTTCACAATGATGAACAGGTTCGAATAATCAGTTCCTTCATTGTTACATCACACGTGATTAGACGATCATATTTGTTTACAAAATAAGACACTTGATTTGGGCTGTGGTATATTGTATGTGACCGCGACTTCAATAGTTTTCATTTTGACACTTAACGTTATACATTGCTGCGTTTCGTTGTCGTTTGTTAAAACTTACAAAAACATAGCAGCAATGTAAAGCGTCCATGTGTCAAAATTGAAAGCGATTACGATAACGATGGAAGTCGCGGTCACCCCACTGGTCGACGATCATATTTGTTTACAAAATAAGACTGCGGTATACGAGCGACCAAAAGTGACAACTTTTGAATTGACCCTTATTAACATGCTTTTACTTCCTCCGACAATAAGTTAACAATCTTCAATTACTATTTCAGATATCTTACAATATCCAAGAATAAACTCGTCAGTCTACCATGCGGTATGATGTACTCACGTATCGAGCATATAGACATATCATCGAACAAGTTCAACTATGTGGTACCATTTTTATCAAACAACACGATGAGCTGGGAATTCGGCGTCGAAAGCTTAGTCCACATAGCGTCGAAGGCGGTAGTCAAACATAAGCTTTATTACGCCCCGAATATAATACCTTATACTCTGACTCAGTCGCTGGATTGTTACAATATATGCGTATGTGGTGCTGCTGTGATGAACGAAAGGTATTTACCAAAAAGATTTGAAATAAAACAGTATTTCAGGAGTTTAGTCTTTGACGGAAATGAGTCCAGTTCAGTTCCGTTCGAGTGTTACTTTTGTTCGGCGAAGTGTATGAATAAGGTACGGGTTGGAGCATTGATTACGTCAAAACGCTAGCGTTAGTCTAGAGACACATTATGCGGAAAGTACGCGACGGAATTCACAAACCTCAAGTCAAAAACAGAACTTCTGCTTATAGTTGTAACGCTGCTTTTAGCCTGTAGCGGTGAACCGCTTTTGTTTCGACGCCCGACTCATTCCTGCCAGACTGAAAGCAGGGTTATGGCTATGAGCAGAGCGTCTGATTTTGACTTCAATTTTGTGAATTCCGTCGCGTACTTTCCGCATAATGTGTCCCTAGGCTAAGGCGTAGGTATATTCATGGGCGTAGAGCTCGTCTAAGCCGAAATGCCGCGCCCCTCTACTTAATTAGTTGATTTAGATGTATGAGTGCAAATATTAATAACGACACTTCATGTGTGGAAGCGTTTACTGTTCCGTAAACTATGATCTGTATGCGTACACCTCGGTCGACTAGTCGCGTGATAAATCTGACAACGCTCTCTGTATGGAGGATACGATAGTGGGGCGCGGCTTTCGGCTTAGACGAGCTCTACCCAGGTTCGTTTTGTTAATTTTTATCCATAAAAGTACTAGATAAGATACTTAGTAGGGACGTCAACATTATCCAGCCCCCCCTCCCCCCTGCCTACCTGGGTACGCCCATGGGTATATTATATTCATGATTTGACGTCGCCAGCCAATGGCCGGGGAAACCGATATAAATTACAAATGTGTGGGAGAACAGGCGGCGACGCGGCAGCGTGGACGGAATAGGAGAGACAATAGTACTCTCCGCTCGATCTCGCCTCATCGCCTTCCCATTGATTGACTTTTTTTCTAATGTCGGGGGCAGTAGGGGCAGCTGCCCCCCCCCCCCCCTCCCCTTGGGAATATTATGCTGGACATAATTAAGTTATAATGAGATTGTAAACTGTCTAATTGGGAACTCGGTTTAACTTACAATATTAGTGTCTGACCGAACTTTCGGTTTCGGCCAAATAACGGGTTTCGGCTTAGTTTAACTGAGTTCGAGAGCCTATAATAAGCATATAACGTTATATTATTTTATTTATTTATAAACTCACGCCTGATTCCCGTAGGGGTAGGCAGAGACGATGGACTTCCATCTGCTGCGATCCTGGCACACACCCCTTCCCTCCTCCACATTCATCAATCTCTTCATGCATGCTCGTCGGTTTGTAGTAGGCCGTACTTGACCCTTTTTCAAGACCTCGCCAATTTGGTCGACGTACGTTCTCCTCAATAAAAGCGTAAATAATTTATTTGAAATAAGGGAGTGATAATATGTATGCTTAAGGATTACTTCAAATATCAGAGACTGAATTGTTTAATATGTGATTTATAAATAAAAACTGACTGATTATAATTGTCTATTTATTTTTTCCACGAAAAATTGACCGGATGAAAATGAAATGGAAGTTTCGGTTTCGGTCGAAACTAAGACCGTGGCCGAAATTCGGTTCCGGCCCTAATGGTTGCACTTCACATAGCTATTCTTTTTTTTAAATTTATTTATTAATTTTTAACAAAATTGCAATGTTACATCGGTCGCCAAACTGCAGTGCAGTTTGTTGGCGTAGCTCTCTTACCTCTACACTGGTAGCACACTCGACACCACATCAATGGCAACACTCGCAGTACGATTTCTATCTAATGGGACAGATAACAAGGACGGTCCAAAGTACAAAGTGTTACACTTGATTTGCCTTCGATTGTGCAAATTCGTATTTGCGTATTTGTCATAATTGCCATGTGTGGTTGGTATGCTTGACAAAATATTCTACTTAATTGTCTGTGCGTCAAGTATTTGACAAATACGACAAACATCCAATAGCAAATACGAATAGCCAAGTGAAGTGCCACCATAAAACCTAGTTTCGGTCGGACACTATAAAATATAAGGCAAAGTTGCATTCAATAGAGAATTTGTCAAGTATCGAAAATTAAATGTTTTTCATTATTATTACAAAATAGACACACATTCATGATCAATTGTGTAATCAAAATTAGTTGACAAATGAAGTAACTACATGCATTTAGAAAAGTTGTGTTTAGAAAAGAGACAAACAATTAATCAAAAGGGTTAAACATTTATGTTTTTTCGCATCATATATTACCCCTTAATCGCGTCGCCACAGCCTGTATTTAAGGATTTTATCTCCCTTGGTGGGGGCAAATCCAGCTTTCAAACGTCCCGGCGATCGAGCACGTGGGGCCCTAAATGGCAGTGCACGGCGGGACGCCACCGACAACGCGGGCGTTTCGCATTCACATAAAGACCCGTCGAAATCGGTCAAAATGTCTGTCTAATTGTCGGCTACTACAATATAAGTGATATCCGTTTATGTAATAATACTATGTATATTTCTTACATCATAAGAGAAGCTACTATGTAATTATTGGATGAATAACTATAACCCCGGCGCCAGACATGTGTGCAAATATGCTCAAATTCGATGTTCATTGACGGTTTTTAATGACGTCGTAGTTATAGACAGTGGCGTAGCTAGGCGTGGGCGAAGCGGGCGGTCGCCCACGGCCTCGCGCTTTAAGAGGCCTCGCGCAAGCGAGGCCCCTTAAAGCGCGAGGCCCCTTTCACTCGAAAGTTCGTGTGCCCAACTACCAGCTACTACTACCCACAGAGCAATAAGAATACTACGAGTACCTATTAAAAAACATTACATGAAAAAATTAAAAACTCAAATAAAGCTATCGAAAAAAAAATTTATTTCTACCGGAGAGTTTTTAACTGACGCAATTCTCAAAAAATTAGAAAAACATGAATTAAATATACAAAATTGTAGAGGCCTATAGATTCTCTACAAAGCTTTCAATGGTAGTTAAAACTTTACAAAGATGCTTACATGTCTGGTGCCGGCATAACTTGTGTATGAAACCTGTTTTAGTATTAAAATCAACGAGATTATTGTAAAATATTGTGATTTAAAAAATGAGTGTCAAAGAAATAAAATAAATGATAAATCATAAAACATTGTATTTTGTTATAAAATAAAAATGTCTTCAACATAATAAAAAAATATCTTACAAATGGTAAAAATTCTGGCGCACGTTTTCTTTAACTTATTTAAATCTGACAAATCTAAAAATGCCTCTCATTCATACATAGTTTGGAGAAGGTTACCACTATTAGGGCACTCTAACTGAGATGTCCATAAATAAAATGCGTAGTTCCGATTCATTAGTTTATTTCCAACTGCCAAACTTACACTTACCCTCGACTGACACATATTGGTATCTCGCCTACCTACATATACTACATACCTCCACCACAAATTAACACTATAAAAGACATAATGATCCTCCGTAAGCTATTAGGTAGACACTTCTATATAAACAAAAGATTAGCATTACGTTGCCTTCTTATCACTAATCTGTTATATTAAGTGTCGCTAAACGACACGAGAAAAGATCCAAAAACTCTGATATGTTACTTATCTACTAACAATACTAAAATATTTTACTTATTAACTAGTTGCATTCAATTTACACAATTTAATATCTATAACGCGGAGGGTTAAGAATACGACATTGGCGCACGGGGCGCGAAGGGCGCCGCGGCGCGTCGGGCGGCGGGGGCGGTCCAAGGGCGGGGGGCGTTTTCGGCGGACTAGTGAGAGCCAGCGGCTCCGGCGCGGGCTCCTCGCCGGCGTTTTGTTCAGAGTCACCTTCCTCAACTATTTCCGGTAATCTAACCTCGCCGTCTGCGGCACGATCCATACCGGGACTATTCGGATTAGGGCTACCACCCTCTGGGGCATTATCACCTGGTCCGGATTGACTAGAAGGACCCAGCAAAGAGCTCCGTGATCTCCGTCTTATCTGGTCGATATGCCTATGCGAGTTTCTACCTGTTTCATCTAACACTCGGTAATCTGTTGTCCCTAAACGTTGAGTGATTCGCCCCGTTAACCATTTGTCCCTACCCTGATACTGACGAAGCCACACTTCGTCGCCCAGTTGTAAATCTCGATTCCCTGCAGGCCCACTCTCCTGTTGACGTTTCTGCGCGGTTGCTACCTTGACTTCCCTGTCCGGTCGGATCGCGTCCAGCTTGGTACGCAAGCGCCGGCCTAACATCAGCGATGCAGGGCTCTCGCCCGTGGTGCTATGCTCGGTATTACGATAATGTAACAAAAAAGTGTTTAAAAATAAATGGATATCCACTTGCTTTCTTATAGCTTTTTTAATTACTCGTTTCACGGTACGAACGGCATTCTCCGCGGCGCCGTTGGACGCAGGATGGTATGGCGCGGAAAAGATATGACCGATCCCAAGGCTCGACAGAAAATCACTGAACTCCCTACTCGAAAATGGAGGACCATTATCCGAGACCAATTGCTTCGGTAAACCCCACCTGGCGAAAACCTCACTAAGTCTGCTGATCGTGTGACTCGCGGCCGTACTCGGTACTTGGAAAACTTCCAACCACTTCGTCCGTGCATCCACAATTACCAGGTAAGTCTTACCGCACAGAGGTCCCAGAAAATCTACATGTACCCGTGACCACGGGCGCGTGGGCCACGGCCAGGGGCTGGGCGCGTGGCGGCGCGGCGCGGCGCTCTCGGCGGCGCACACGGCGCACGCGCGGCACAGCGCCTCCACGGCCTCGTCGATGCCGGCCCACCACACGTAGCTGCGAGCCATCGCCTTCGTTTTTACGATACCCATGTGAGCTTCGTGTAGTTCAGCTAAAACCATACCCTTGCAGCGTTCGGGTATTACGACCCGATGCCCCCACATGACACAACCCAATTCTTCGTACAGTTCACCCCTTCGATTGAAGAACGGTTGCAACGATTTAATTTCAATCTCGTCAGGCCATCCGTCCTTAAGATAAGTCAAAACCCTACCTAGAAGTGGATCTCGCTGCGTCTGTTTCTTAACTTCGTTATAATCTAACAGTAAAGCGTTCTGAGCAAAATGGAGGTAAGTTTGTTCGGGCACACCGACAGGTTTAACTGTTCCCGGCAGCGGTAGTCGCGAAAGACCATCCGCGCCGTTCTGTTTCGTGTTTACGTACTCTATGTCGTATGAGTAAGCGGAGATCTTTATCGCCCACCGCTGTAACCTACTCGCGGCCATGGCTGGTATACCATGCTTTGGACCGAACAAACTAACCAACGGTTTGTGATCAGTCCGTAAAGTAAATCGCCTTCCATACAAATACTGATGTAGTTTCTGAAGACAAAAAACTATCGCGAGAGCCTCACGATCAATCTGTGAGTAGTTCTTTTCCGCGTCGTTCAGGGCTCGCGACACGTAGACCACGGGCCGCTCACTGCCGTCCGCGCACGGTTGGCTGAGAACCCCGCCAATTCCCCGGGAACTGGCGTCGCAACTTAGAAATAATTTTTTATTGGGATCATAGTGTTTAAGAACTTCAGCACTAGTTAAAATTAATTTAATTTTTTCAAAAGAGCTTTCGCACTTTGAGTTCCACGACCAACCTACACCTTTTTTTAACAAATTGTATAGAGGCCCCAATACGGTGCTTATATTCTTTACGAATTTAGCATAAAAGTTAACTAATCCTAAAAAAGATCTGAGTTCCGTAATATTTTGAGGCCGCGGAATCCCTATAATGGCTTCAATTTTGTCAGGGTCCACCTTGATACCCTCCTTAGATATGATGTACCCTAAGTATTTCACTTCGTCTACCAGGAACGAGCATTTACTGCTCTTAAGTTTTATTCCGTGGCTGTGCAGTCTATTGAATACTCTATCTAATGTACATAAATGCTCCTGTCTCGTCACCGAGCCTATAATTACATCATCTAAAAATACCTCCACGTTAGGGATGTCACAGAGAAGATTTGACATAATCCGCTGGAAAATCCCTGGGCTCGAAGCCAAGCCAAAAACTAGTCGGTTATACATAAACAAACCCTTGTGTGTGTTAATAACAGTATATTTCTTTGTATCGTCCAATTCGATCTGACTATACGCTTGCGAGAGATCGATTTTCGAAAATACTTTACAGCCGTTTAAACCCACCAGCAAGTCATCGATCCGCGGCAGAGGGTACCTATCGACCAGTAAGACGGGATTCAACGTCACCTTGTAGTCTGCGCAAAGACGGAGCCCCCCGTCCGCCTTCCGTACCGGTACCAGAGGTGTAGCCCAATCCGAACTGTCCACCGGCTCGATGACGCCCTCGCGGAGCATGTCGTCCAGCTCCGCGTCCACGCGCTCGCGCAGCGCGTAGGGCAGGCGGCGCGCGCGACAAAACACCGGCGCCGCGCCCTCGCGCAGCCGGAGCGTCGCCTTGCCGCCCGTGAACCGCCCCAGCCCGACAGAGAATAGCGCTTTATATCTGTCGAGTAATAACGATACATTGTTACGATCACTAGAACAAACGGTACTATTACAAGGTAATGTTGGAATCTTTATTCGTAACTCGGATAACCACTGACGGCCCAGTAACGAAGTCGTCCCTCCATCGATCACAAACAATTCTAAACATTTACACCGATCGCCGTAGCTGATCTCCGGTTTAATAATACCTAAAGGTTTAATTTTACTGCCATCATAAAATTTCAATATTAAGTTATTTTTTTCTATCGGTCTAGTCTTAAAATATCGATCATAAGTGGATTTACTGATACACGATACTGCGGAGCCAGTATCGATCTCCATCATTAAACTGATTCCATCAATTAGCAATGATACGCTCACCGGCTTATAACCGTTCAAACAGAGTTGATGCATCTCCTCCTCCACGTCCGACTGCGAACCGCACCCCGGCTGCTCATCGTCTCCCGACGCCTCGCCGACGTCACTCGATGCAGCGACACAGTGGTGCACCCTTTTCCTGGACGATCCATCCGCGCTCTCCGTCCATTTCGGGCAGACACGCCTCAGGTGGCCTCTCTGTTTGCATTTGCCACAAACGAAATTCTTGTAACGACACTCGTTACTAGAATGGTCTCGCGCTCCGCATACTCGGCACTGCGCCGGCTCGCCGCCGCTGGCCTGCTGGCGCTGCGCGGGCGCGCGCCCGGCCGCCCGGCCCCGCAAGGCGCGCGCGGCGCATCCCGGCGCCAGCGCGTGTACCGCGCCGCCGCCGCCGGCCCCGCCGCACTGCTCCACCGCGGCCGCATCGCGCTCCGCCGCCTCCAATGCACACGCTAACTTCACGGCACCCGCATACTTTAAATTGTCCTCGGCGAATAAACGTTGTCGAATGACGTCACTTTTTAGCCCACAAACCAGCTGATCGCGAAGATTGTCCTCCAAGACGAGACCGAACTCACAAAATTTTGCCAGTTTCTTCAGTTCGGTTAAATATTGCGCAATCGACTCATCCAACCGCTGTCGCCGCTGCCGAAACCGATACCGCTCCGCCATGACCGATGGTTTCGGCTCCAAGTGATCACGGAACAACTTAACCACATCGTCATAGGACTTATCCGATGGTTTCATAGGACTAGTCAAATTGCTAAGCAATTCATAAGCCTCGTCTCCCATTCCCGCAATCAGTGAGGGCAACCAAAATTCTGTGTCCACTTTGTTGACCTTGAAATACATTTCAAGTCGCTCAATGTACATTGTCCAATTCCCGGATTCGACACAAAACTCGTTTATTTTCCCGACCGACATTGTCACAATGATTTGCACACAACACAGTTCACAATAACTCCGATTATTTATCGCTCGTCGCCAAATGAGATGTCCATAAATAAAATGCGTAGTTCCGATTCATTAGTTTATTTCCAACTGCCAAACTTACACTTACCCTCGACTGACACATATTGGTATCTCGCCTACCTACATATACTACACTAACTAGGACACCATGGTTGCGCAACCAAGCAGACACTAGGCAGTGTAATCGCCGTTGTCTTTGAAACTGAATAATTAGTATCATCAATAGAATCTAAAACCGATGTAAAATAAATTAATGTCTCGAAAAGCTCAGCTGATCGGTACAAAATGTATGAAAAGTGAATTTTATTTTATTTTTTTATGTCTTTATGTCGGTTTTAGATTATATTAATGATACTGATTGTCCAGTTTCCAGGTTATCGGTGATCACACTGCTGCCGTCTGTTATACAGATAAACTGAAGCCCAAATCAAGTGTCCTATTTTGTAAACTACCCTACCCTACTAACATTTTAAGCTGTTCTGTGATTATTGCATAGTTTTTTCACATTATTAGATCGTATCACTTTGTTTTCACAATGATGAAAAGGTTCGATCAATCAGTTCCTTCAGTGTTACATCACAACAGGTAATCAGACGATCATATTTGTTCACAAAATAAGACACTTGATTTGGGCTGCGGTATACATCTGTATATTTTGTTGGTGGCATGACACCTGGTGCCCTAATGAAATATAGCCCTTATAACTGTCAAAGTTAGCTCACAATTCAATAGGGTATTTGATAAGTATCGAAAATTAAATATTTTTCAATAATATTACAAAATAGACACAAATTCATAATCAACTGTGAAATCAAAACTGAAATTAGTTGAAAAATGAAGCATTTAGAAAAGTTTTGTTAGAATGAGACAGAAACAGTACATGTATTGTGGTTATGACGCGCCATACAAACTTCACACTAAAAACCGTTTTGCTAAAAAGAGATGGAGCATTCCCCCACCACTTGACTTAACCGCTTAATATCTTCGGTATTAATTGAGATATCGAAAAACTGATTTGACAGATCTCTTCAGCAGGAATGTGAGAGTTGATTGATGCAATAAAAAAAATTGAGTCAAATGCTATTTCAGTTCAAACACACGACAGAATTGCTACCAATTTAACATTAAATTATACATAATTTACACATAATATATAATACACTTAATAAAGACCGTCCAACTTCCAATTTATATCTTGAATCATTGGTGCTACCCTCATGTGCGGATCTGAAACAAGTAATTTTATTAATTACTTATCTTAGAGACCTATTTTTTTTTAAATACTAACACCCGTTAGTCGGTTCCTCAAACCCTCCTCGACTCTACCTTAACTAAGGAGACCTTTAGTCGTCCTGCGTCCACTCAAACTTATCTGGAGGTTCCTCGAGTAAGGTCGAGTAGAGGAATGACGTCATCGTTAGAGGACATAAACTACTCTCTCCGGTAGCAATGGGTCTTCATCCAACCGAGCTGTAGACATTTCAGTAAAAATACCACACACTATTTTTTGAATTTACATTTACACCACTTTGCAAAGTAAAAGGTGCCAACTCTTATGACGCAGATAATAAGAACGGTCCAAAGTGTTACACTTGATCTGCTGTTAGCTGTACCAAGCGAAGCAATGCTCCGTCGACTGTACCAGGCAGCCATGAGGTCTTAGGAGATGTGTTCTTAAGTCTAATCATAAGGAATATAGTATGTACCTAGCGAAGCGATGCCTTGCGGTATGACGGCGCTCCCTTCCGGCGCGGTCTCGGCCGCAACGCTCGCGGTGGCGGCTTCTAACTCCAGCTCGTGGCTCCACACCTCTTTGAGGCTATCCTTCATCTCCTTCAGAAGTCGCTCCAGACTTGTCTGGAAAAAAGGTAGTTTTTATACAAACTTTGAAATAAAATAGGAAGAGACCGCCTTCCTTCCACTTGACACCACCAAAACGACACCACCGGTGGTGTCGTTTTAGTGGTGTCAAGTGGAAGGAACGAGAGACCGTGGCACATTAGGCAGTAACTATCGGCTATTTTCTCGGACATAAACGTTCAACAATCATACTCAGCGGCATAATACTTATAGTTCATCGCTGAACGAGTATCGCTGCGTCTCTTTTGTTTACCGGCGATGTGACAACTGCCTTATACTCACAAGATAGTAAGATATTATTTTAATATTTTTAACGCTTCTAACTCGGTACAGTGCGCGAGGCGTAAGCTCAGGTTTACATTTGTGTGAGTGATATCGGTACCAGAGGTGAAGTGCGGTGCGTGCGCGGCAGGGTGATTTTGTTGCGTTTGTATTGGACGCGTCGCGCCTCAGGCCGAATATCACTCTACATCTGTGTGCACTCACACAAATACAAACCTGAGCTTACGCCTCGCGCACTGTAACTAATTTATTCAGATTTTTTCCGTTGAAAAAACCGAGGAAAACTCATTGGTACCTGGCTGGGGATCGAATCTGGAACCTCTGTATCGCAAGTCCACAGAACCAACCACTGCGCCACCAAACTCTCTAAGGCTGTTATTCATAGACATGATTTAAAGTTACGCCACCGTTTAGGCCCCCTGTCCATTTCTATCTTAACCTTTTTAACGAAGTGTGAAAGCAACACGATTTAAAGGCACACAAGGTATAACTAGGTATATGAATAACAGCGTAAAGTAGGAGATACAGTAATAAAAATACCTGCAGCACAAAAGCTTCCTTGCTCCTCCCAAAGCAGCCTAGCGCAAGGTTGACCTCCCTGACCTGTGACCGCAGCTCAAACGACCCAGTGACCAGAGTATGAAGAGCCATCACCAGGGCAACATCTTCGTACTGGGAACCCTCTTTCAGAGACGCAATCTTGCGCTCGTGCTTTCGACGGTTCTTGCTTGACCGGAATGTGCGACTGCAATAAACAAACATTCAAAAAACATCTTAAAGTTATTATTTTGGATAAACAAAAGTCTGGCTTGCCGTAGCGACTGCTGCCCTACAATACAATTTTGTCATCCCCATAATTTGTTATCATTATTCATTCTTTCATTAGATACTTATAGAAACATGCTTCTTCACATACACCTTCAATTTACTCTCATATTTCACTGTTTTTTTTCTGCTGTGCTGTTTGCTGCGTTTGCTTATAATTATTATTTATATTATTACTTAAGTAAGTATTAATTTCTTCCACACTGTTACTCCCCTTCGCTCTACGCTGTCATTCAACTTCTACTACTAAAATTTATCTTGTTATTATTTATTAATCTTTCTGTCGTTTGGTTGCGCTGCCGACCGTGGTCCAGGTCTCAGCGGAAGACCAGCGCTCCGCCCTCGGGCAGAGCACATGCTGAGCTGGGACCTGTTTGGCACTGCTACACGCACCCTAGTTATATATTTCATTATTTTATAAGTTTTTCTGTACAATATGTATGTATGTGTGCTGTGTTGTGTCAAATAAATGGTCATTCATTCATTCATTCATTCAATAGGACATTTCACTAAGGTGCGTACTCGAAACGATTTCACGGTTTAGGCAACCGACACCTTTCTTCATCATCATTAGGAGGATGAGCCGCGACGGTTTTTACTAGCGCTCAAGTCCCGTCAATGTCAGATTTTTGGCGAAAAATAGTACAAAAAAGACATTGCCACATTCCAATGGAGCTTTGCCCCACCTACAAAACTACGTGACCATTTAAGCTGTACCTATCATTTTGTTGGGGACTTATTACAGGTTTCATATTGCATAATCATAATCAGTATCATTTTCTACTACTCTCGCAACTCCTATAGAAGAATAACAAAAACAATGAATAAATCGCTTCGATTTCTTACTATTTTCTGAATTCTTAATAGCTGTTTTTTTCGACTCGCAACTTGTACAAAACTTTATTTTAAACCAACCATTTTAATAAAAAAACGGAGATACTTTTACATTTATTCGTTATCTTGTACATCTAGCGGTTGATGGTGGGGCAGAATCTGGCATTGTCATTTCCTTTGCGCAGACTTTGACAGCCCGTATCAGTCCACTGCTGGACGTAAGCCTCTCCCAAAGCACGCCACTCAACCCGATTCTCGGCCTTTTGCATTCAGTCTCTGCCTTCCTTGCAAAGGTCCCTCCATTCCAGCGTCCTACGCTACGTTTATCCGTTCGTGGCCTCCTTCGAGAACTCTTCTACCCCATCGGTTCTACGACAGATGTGACCAGCCCACTGCCCCTTCAGTTTGCTGATTCTATGAGCATTGTCAATCACTTTAATTTCATGTTACATAGTATTTCATATCTTCTTTCTACCTCTAGAGCAGCCGCCGGAGGGTCGTCACCCTGGACGAAGGCTCTCATCGTCTTCAATAAAGAGGAGTCGCAGAAGCGTCTCAAACTCTGGCCGAACCAGCTCAGCAGTCACGTTCACTGGTCTGTAGTGGGACTCTTGACTTTAGCTCGAAACTGCGGTTACCTGTGGCCCATCCCGCTTGACAGAACCAGTAGTGCGGATTCCCGTGACACCTATTGCTTATTCAAAAAAAAGTCCAGCAGTGGGCTGACGATGATTGAATTCGCAAATGGCAAACCGTCGAGTATACTAATAAAACAAATAAGGGGCAGCACTGACAAAAAAACAAGCATCTACACACTATTGGAGTAACTGACAGTCATTTATTTATTCATAATAGCATTTGCACCCTTACAGCTAATAACCATCGCGGTACAAATTTAATAATCAATTTAACAAAACACAACATTTAAATCAGATAAATAATTAAGTCAACTAACAACACAACATAAAATATTCAAGTCAATAGGATCCCATTCACTCTATCGTACTCTTCATCTTCTTCTATTCGTCATCTGTGCAGAGGGTGCCTTGACGAGGACAAGACAGTGGAGCACGTCTTGCTCAACTGTCCCGCTACCGAAGAAACCCAAGCGAAAATGGGTATGAGAACGGATACAAGCATATCAGTGTCGGAGAGCTTGCAACAGTGGAGCTGTCAGCCGGCAACCCTGCTGCGCTCCTTCAGCGAGCTGGGATGGCTGAGCTGACAGCGCGGGGGAAATGCACAAAACTCCCACCTTCGTGGAATCGATGCAGAGTCCTTCATCCCCTCTAAGAATAAAAATAAGGGGCAGCACTGACATACCTAGATCTAGAAGACGCCAATGTACTCCCAGCATCAGAATATAGGTCACAGTCCCTATTGTCGAAGGCAGGGTCGTAGGTCTCCATTGGTCGTTGTTTCTTGGTTACCCGGACCACACGCAGGCGGTACCGGTGGCGTGTGAAGTTAGAGAGGTTGGTTTCCACGAGGTCTTGAAGATACCGGTGCTCATCGAGTAATGATGATAACAGGTGTTCTGTTAAAGGTTAGGTTTTCATGAGCGAAAACTAGCTTTTTGTAACTTTTAATTTCAATCTATACAAATAACTCTCATGAGCGCTATGTCTAAAACGCAATACGACTAAAATCAATGCCTAAGCAGCTATTTGCTTGTATAGCAAAATGCCTAAACTCAAATTACCTGAGACGTAAAACGTCGAAAAGACAATTTGCCTGAATAGCAAAATGCCTAAAACTTAGTTTGCCTATCGTCTAAAAAGCCATTTGTCTTACAATTAAGACTATAAAAAGTTGTGTCTGTACATTGGATATTTTTTGAAAAGAATGATTGTAATGTGTTATAGGATCAATATTTATGCCAAAACACCAAGTTTTATTGATATTTTATTGAATTCATTCGACAAATTGATTTTGAGGTTGTATTCATGATAAATATTGGTAAGGTTTTTTAGTCAATCAAAACTACAAAAAAAAATTGAACTAAGTACGTCACAAGAGTCGCACAATGACCTTAGTTAGAGTTACAAATGACCATTAGTTCAAATTCCAGTGAAAGAAATCGTTGCAAAACATTAAAGATACCTTAAAATGTATAAAAAAAAACTCCAAAGCACAGTAACGATATAGCACGATAGCACATCAAATTTAAAAAAAATATATATTTGAATTTATTGTAAGTAAATATTTATTTTTTATTTTTCCCCTTTGTTTAATTTACTTAAACGCTGTGCAGAATTAATGTATGTCACAAGAATAACCATCCATTCAATTCTGTGGAACTAATTCACTGGTGGGACTAATACTCGAGCACCAAAACTGCAGCTAAATGTCAATTGAGACAGATCGCGGCAAGAAATGGAGACAAAAAAAATCTATGGAATGAATTCAAGGCCACCCTGTACCTATATCCAGAGACTTCTATGCATATAACCAAGTTACAATATAGTACAGCGAGTATCTATTGAAACAACATGTTTAAATAAAATATTGTTTGTTTTGTTCAACTTTCATTATTGTATAATTGTATTCTTTCTATTTATATTGTAACTTTCTTTATTCTAGTTATCTATATTTATCTACCAATTGTGTATTTCTTCTGTGTATATGTATTGTGTGTTGTAGAAATGAATAAATGCTTTATCTATCTATCTATCTATGTGTTCTTACCTTTTAGATCATGTTTATTGTACTGCGAACAAAGTCGTATAGCAGTCTTATACTGGCTGCTACTGATCGCGTATCTGATCGCCTCTTCTTTGTCATCATGGAACTGTCCTAGTATCGACAAGGCTTCTATGTGGCGTTTCTCTTCCTTTAAAGAGTTCGCGAGATCCCTGAAAGTAATAATAAATATAAACAGAGGCCCAAATCAAGTGTCTTATTTTGTAAACAAAAACTACCCTAACCTACTGACGTTTTAAGCTGTTCTGTGATTATTGCATATTTATTTTCACATTATTAGAACGGTTTACTTTATTTTCACAATGATGAACAGGTTCGATCAATCAGTTCCTTCAGTGCTACATCACAACAGGTAATTAGGCGATCATATTTGTTTACAAAATAAGACACTTGATTTGGGTTGCGGTATAGATGATAATACTGTAAAAAGGAATCTGTACAATGTAAGATGCGATCTAAATGATAAATGGAGAAGGCCGTGGCACGCTCTATTCCAACAAAGCCACCGTGATATCGTACCCAAGTCGTGAATTTTGTCTCAGTAAATGACTAAAGACTGACTTTTTACGTTGTTTAGACAGTTTTGATAGATTTCGATGATCTTTTTCAAGGTGAATGCGCCACGGCTGCGTCGCTGGTGGCGTTCCGTCTCACACTACGTTCTAAAGCGCGACGAGCGCGATTGTAAAGTCCTTGATAGAGTTTCTTAGCAGCGAAAAATCGTCAATACGCTATGATAATGAGAAAAAAAACTTACCAACATAATTCCTGAAACCTTTCCTTGGGCCATGAGTGAGCCAAGTTTATAGCTAGCTCCCATTCCAAAGCATCCTTGTAGCACTCGATAGCTCTGTCTAAATGTCCACCCCTCTCGTAAGCTATACCCGCCTCAGTAAACTGCTTCTTCAACCTCAAATACGAACCAAAGTCTTCAGACATCTGTCTGAAAACCTCATCTTCTCTCTCAAATAGAGCTAGCGCTTCGTTGTACAGACTGTGATATTTAACAAAGGTTCTCAATTCCTCATGTTTCTCTGGACCACATTTCACCAAACTCTTCACTGCTTCATCAAACCTCTTAAGGTGTTTGTTTATAGAAAACCGTTTATAATTCTCATCCATTTCATTCAACTCGTTGAGCATCGGAATAAACTCTTTGGGGTCTTTCTGAGACTTATTAGCGACTAATAAGACCAAATCAAAGTCGTATAAACCTAAAGCGACATCAAACAAGCGACCCACATCAACCATGTATAGCAAATATTTGAGAGCCTCATCTGACCCTATAGGAAGTTTTGAGCCGTCTGCTTCGCGTTCCTTTAAGTCTTTTATAAGTTTCAATGCAGTTTCCAAGTCTTCTATTAAGTTTGTCTTCACGTAACTGGTTAATAACGGCAATATTCTGCTATCAACATCGGATCCTTTCTTCAAATACGATCGAACAGCGTCACATACTTCCCTAATCTTATTGTCATTACTCACGTCTGTTGGTATTCTGTTTCTCTCTACATAACTACTGGAATACATGGTTTTAGTTACATCAACATTTTCCAAATCCGATAGAAAAAGGCTCAACCAAGAATTGTTCTGGATTGACTGCAAAAATTCGATTATGTATTGCATGAATTTCTCAGGCTCATGATCGTAAATCAGGTTCAAATTAATCCTTTCCTTTCTCATCAAATCAAACGCGTCGTTATATTTCCGGGAGTCGAGATATTTCCCAACTATTTTTAACGACAAAGGCCTTGGTTGTATCGTTTCCAAATTCCCTCTTGTCATTTGTAAAACAGTTTTTGTGTTATCTGGTACTGCAACCACTAATTTGGCTCCTCTCTCAATTTTTCTTTTATAAACATGGGCTGATTCGTTGTTGGAGTATTCTTTGATCGCATCTATACCTAATTTGGTCAACGGAGTACATAGTAGTACATGACGAAATGTTGTTATTAGGAGAAAATCTGTGTGTACAAAGAAAGAACTGACACTATTCATTATATTCACACCATCTAAGTAAAGACTGCCATCATGAGATAGACCTATAAAATGTAGCTCATCATCCGTAGAAAACACATTGAATTTTGGACAAGCACCAGCAAATGATTTCACTCTAGGTTCTATTGTTCCTCCAATTTTATATTGCACTATATCACAATTTTTTAGTTGCAGAAATGCAATGGTTGGATCAGTAGGATGTGGTTCAATTCTCAATACTGGCGCAGGCAACCTTTTTTCAGCTTTCTTTGTCAACATGTCTGATTCTATATTATATTCTAATATGCTGTATCTGGTAGTCTCTGCTATTGTGCATAGTATTGTATCATTATTTAGCCAGTGCCAGTTGTGATATTGAAATGGAAACAAGCAATCATTTAATTTAAGTGCATGTTTCAGTTTATACTGCAACGGACACTTGTTTGTTTGTTCGTAAAGATTTAAATGGCGATCAGCAGTGACTGCAAAGAATGAATTTGTGTCTACATATTGTTCATTTAGTTTATTAGGTGCAAAGTGTACCGAGTTCACATGGCTTTCTAATTCTATTTCAACCGCTGCCATTGGAGGTGGTACCACAGTCTGTCTGAAACCAGTAAGCAAGATTTTCTTCCCATCTATAACTGCAACCACTGCATCGTCAATTTCATCCTTGCCTCGACTGTGGTCAACATTGCTACTCCATTTGTAAATAAAATATTGACCGTTGCGTAAAATGATGTGCAGTTTCTTGTTATTTTTTACATTAAAACTGTTATCCCATATTGTTTTGCTTATGGGTTGCTCCTTATTGAATATCAAAGTTTGTTTGAGATACCAGTGGTAGTTGCTCATACTGAATAGTAACAATTTTTGTGCATTTGTCTCCGTATCTTTGCATTGTAACATGAGTATCTCCGAATCTGCACTCCAACTTAAGTTTTGAACTGCTGTCGTAGAGTTTACAGGTATATCAAACTGTCCATGCTTCAAGCCATTCTTTTCAAAGAATGCTATTACGTATTTATCTGGTAGTCTCTGTGTGGTTGCTATGACATTTCCGCTTGGTCTCCAACTTATGTTGGCTTCTAAACCGGGCTGTTTTTCACTGGTGTACAATAGCAAACCCTCTCTGTTGAAGATTTTGAATCTCTTGATACCGTCATGTGTAAAACCAATGGCGTAAAAGGCACCGTCGCCTCGCCAAGTTATCTCTACTCTGTTATCTGATGATTTGTTGAGATCTGTAATTGAATCAAATGAGGAAATAATGATAATTCTTGGTTTCTAAGCAGGGTCTAAGGTAATCACAACTGTCATCATTAAAATATAAATTATTATTATCATTGTTTATTTAGTATTTAAAAAATTCTTCAACATACCAGTACTGACTTCGGTCTCAACTCTAGCGTTCTTCCCCTCAGAGCCATGGAACTGTGTCTCTTTCTTCCCCCAGCCTACTGTGACGAACTGCCTGTCCCCAAACTCCTGGCTGAGGAGATTCTCCTCTCGGACGGTGTCGAATGCACAGGACATGAGGATAGTGGTCATATCCCGGGTAACCAAAGCCAAGAGTTCCTGGTCTGGACTCCATTTCATTGCCTGTGGAAATGTTCTATTTCAATGCCTTTCTTGCCAACTGTAAGGGTGCTTTCGCCGCAAAGTGACTGGTGGAGGCAGTCGCGCTGCAGCGAGGAGGTCGTGTTGCTTTGTAAATCTATATAAAAATACGCGTGACTGCAGCGCTACGGCCGGCCGGCACTTTGCACCAAATTTGAAGGGTAAAAGGATTACATTTTGCTTATTAGTTAACATTATTTTCTATTTGGATCACTCCTCCAGCATTACATTTCAATTCAAGTAATGTATTAGTAACAAAGTTACCCAGATACTGCTGGAAGGTCTAGGTCGAGAAGGGCCTGCACCAACTACAGGCACGACGCACGGTAGAAGCCATATATTAAAAAGTGAAGTGAACTACAGGCACACAACATGTGGCGGGAGACGGTGAAGGACCCGCACGACTGGTGCTTCTCGTTTAGGAAGCTAAGACACACTTTGGGTCGCTGAGCCAGCCGAGTAAGTATAGCAATTTTACGTGCCTCAAAAAGCAGTTAAGTAGTTGTTCCCGGTTGTCATTTGGCAGCAGTCATTAGGCCACGTCAGAAGCCTACAGGCAGCCTGAATAAACCACAAAAGAAAGAACTACTTCAGCTATATTCTATCAACACTCTTGACTAATTCTACTCACCTGAAGGCCTTTTTTACATCTCCCTGCCAATTCGTTGCAGGCCCCACTACTTTCGATGGTAATCAGTTCTCCGTTCGCGAAACCCACGCACAAAATATCCAGTAATGATAGAAACGTGATATTCACAGGTTTGTTTACACTGGATACTTCATCATTGAAGTTTTTAAGCCACTTTAACCTACCATCTTCACCGAAACTACTCACGACTAAAGTGTGAGAAAATGTGAAAAGTTGGCCTGCATGTTTCCCATCGTGGACGTAACATACGATATATTCGTCGTCACTGTTTATTTTCACAAGTTTCACGCTCACATCCCATATGTTTAAGTTCTTCATTTTTTAGAAAACTCTTTAATTAACCGATTTTATAAAGGATTTTATACCATCTCACTCACCAAGCAAGATACAAATACATAACCTCAAAATTTACATGTTTTTTTTTCCAAATCTTCGGTCGGTGGCGAAATATGGAACTAACATAAATTACGTATGGATTTTGACGGATTTGTTTACATACAGCGCCACCTAGACGACTCGAAGTACGGGAACATCACGAAGGTTTTTTCTTATGGACTCGACACATTGTGCCATTTGCCACACACATGTTGCGTTACGAAGTTTCATCGTCGTATTCAATATTTATTCCGTGGTCGTAGACGTTAGAGGGAGACGAGCGAGAGACGTGGAATTTTCATTTTGACATGGATATACATTAACGCGTCTCTGCATCATTTCTCTAATAACAGCAAAAATACTGCAGTAATGCATCCTTATACATTTCTCAAAATTTAATACAACAAAGGAAAAAGTCTTCGTTTCAAAATTCAATTCGTAATCGTTAAAGTGTTGACTATGTTTAATAAGTAAAATAAAACAGTACAGTAGGTATTTCTTTGCTATTATATTATAAACTAAGCACTAATACTACACACATTAAAACTTTATACATCAGGATAATAAGTAGTTTCAAACTTCTTCTTACTTCTAGGATACGGCCTCAAAACCTTAGGGATATATGGCGGAAGATGTTCGTCCAAGCGTCTCTTATATGGATTTATTCCCAATGCGAACGGCCTGACTCTCCGTTCGAAGAATCTCGTATTAAATTCTATCTTGTATATCTTCTCCCAAAGGTATACCTCGGGTTCGAGATAATGCTTCGGTCTATTCGAAACGATGTGTTTGTACGTAGCTTCCAACCAGCAACGTCTGTTATCGTCTTCAATATCTGCAATAATCTGTTCTTCCTTGTCTAAATACGGTTTCAATTCATGTTCACGTTCCTCCGGAGTATTCAAATAGAACTGAACCAACATTTTTAGGAGATCCTCGTTCAATCCTTTGACTTTCCCATTCTCTATAGTTTCGTATAGCTTCATCGGTTGTGATCCGAAGCAAATATTGTGCTTCGGGTTCTCATCCATTTGTTCGTTGTGCATTGTGATTGTGTTTAACTGGTATGCGTAGAAACTCCAGAGTTGGCCGTTGGTTATTACTGTTTGGGTTGCCAGAGGGTACGTTAGGTCGTTGTAAGTCGTGAAGCCTTGGTAGTTTGCTTGTGAGAAGAGCCAGCCGAAGCTAGCTGTCATTGCTTGGCAGTGCAAAGCTTCCAAATTGTCTTCTGGCCCGTAAGACTCTTTCCTTGATGTGATGTGGCCGCGTCCGTGTATGGAAAGTAGTCCGAATTCATCGTACTCTCCTGGCCAGAATCCTGAAAAATATTTAATAGATGGTTAGTTTGACAACCAAAAAAAGACATTGCCACATTTCAATGGAGCCTTGCCCCACCTACAAAACTACGTGACCATTTAAGCTGTACCTATCATTTTGTTGGGGACTTATTACCGGTTTCATATTGCATAATCAGTATCATTTTCTACTACTCTCGCAACTCCTATAGAAGAATAACAAAAACATTGAATAAATCGCTTCGATTTCTTACTATTTTCTGAATTCTTAATTAAGCTGTATTTTTCGAATCGCAACTTGTACAATACTTTATTTTAAACCAATAATTTTAATAAAAAATGGAGATATTTTTACATTTATTCGTTATCTTGTACAACTTGCGGTTGATGGTGGGGCAGAATCTGGCATTGTCATTTTACACAAAAGTAGTTATATTATTTTTTGGTGGATTTGGGGCCATTTGCAAGGTAACTCATGTGGCCATTAGTCCTAAGTGTCATGGGTACTGAGATACGATTTTATTTAAATGAATTTTTGTAATTATGCCTTATTAAGCTTTGCAAACTAATATCTCTAATTTTATTTTGACGACGAGTCACTTGAACGACATGTGGCATGCCGTTGGAAAAGGGCAAAGAAAGGCATAACCTATACGTCCTTGTACCGCTACGATCAGCGGACGCGCCCTCAATATGTTGCGGTATTTACGTTCGGCGGAGAGTGGCGCTTTTTGTATATTTATTAGTATATAGCAGACCACCTGACCAATTCCTAGTTCGTCACTGGACGACCTGGGACCCTGGGACCCTGGGACTAATACTCGAGCACCAAAACTGCAGCTAAATGTCACTTGAGACAGATTGCAGCAAAAAGTGGAGAAAAAAAATACCTTTTGTTTTAATTTTGTAAGTATTTTAATATTTTTAATTAATAATAAATGTTGTCCATTTAAGTATGTTTGATTTAAAATGTAAAAATGTATTTTATGATAACGGTCGAAAGGGTTAATCATAAGGATTGTTTTTTCCTAAATAACATAGCATCTTAAATGAAACGAAGATTATGACATAATATTTAAAATAATTATAATTTAATTTATCAAATACTCAAAATGTGATCCATTCGATATTTTTATCATGTACTAATAAGGAAATCAACTTATTATTAAAAATAAAATGATGTCTACTTTCAGTAAAATATCCTATTTTCAATATTCAATGTACTTTCTCTCTGTGTGGCATGGCCGTGGAACAGGTATAGACAATTAACCTGCTATAGACTATTAATTGTACCTGGAATATTCGTCCCGTGTCTGTATCCTACGAAGTAACCGACTGTTGACGGTTGGTAAGTGAATTTCTCCACTTTGAACTCTGGGTTATCAGCTTCCCCGTAGGGTATTATTGGCTTCAAGGGCTGGTGACCTCGCAGCGCAACGAAAGGTGACCCTGGAAGTAGAAACACATTTGGCTTGACTAAAATGTATGAGTAGATATTTTTTAATACTATGCGATTTTTTTTAAACCATGTAACCCTATTGAAAGAGATCGGTGGCTCACGCAGTGGTTGCGATCCCAGGTTCGATTTCTGGGAAGCCAGGACAGCCATGTACCAATGAGTAATCCTCGGTTTTTTTTCGACGGAAAATCTTACGTACATTTACCGAGTGCTCTCAAAACGATGAAGGAAAACATCGTGATAAAACCTGCATGCCGTTGAAGAAAAAAAATCTAAAGCATGTGAAATCCGCCAATCCGCACTGGGCCCGCGTGGTGGATCATGGCCCGAGCTCCCTCGATGCAAGGGAAGGTCCGTGTCCGAGCAGTGGGGCAATATAAATAGACTGATGATGAACCCTATTGAGGGTTCCGACTCAATTAGCTGAAGAGAAATCAAAAAACTTTTTTCGATATCTCCAAAACTACTGGAAAGATTTTGATGGGACATTCACTATTTGAGATTCAAATATCTGGGCAGCACATAGGATATAAGCCATTGCGGTATGTGATGTGGAACCACGTAACCAGAGAGGAAGAGCTGCCTCCCAGTACAATGGAAATACTTTGAGGAGCCGAACACGCTGTATAATAAAAGCCGAAATCATTTACCCTGGTACTGGACAGGCAAGTCAATGGGCTCTGTCAGTCTGCCCCTAAGCCACTTGTACTGGTGACGCCACTTGATGACGTTAGGCGGCGTGTCGGTGCCGCCCACCATCCAGAATGCTTCGTGACGAGGGTCGTAATCCACCTGAAGCCAAATAAAAACATAATTGCGACCCACAAGAGGTACAACAGTTGCCAAACCGAAGAGAAAAAAAACACTACAAAAAAGTTACACTACTTATATTGTCTTGAAAATAATAAACAAAACATAAATCTATTGTGATGAAACTGATATGAGAGGTGGTTTATGACTAAAACTAGCTTCTAGCAAATTATAGCCTATGTGTTATTATGATTTATAAGCTATATTATTGTAAAGTTTCATTAAAATCCATTCATTAGTTTTTGTGTGAAAGAGCAACAAACATCCATCCATCCATACAAACTTTTGTGTATATATTAGTAGGAAGTTTATTTAGTAAAATAATCGTTTATATAATAATTTATATTAATGGCTCACTATATTAAACTAAAAATAAAGGTACTAAAATATATATATATATATATTTTTTAATCTAGGTTTTTTCGAGGCCCGAACCGATCCACGTTGTCCGGCAACTTGCCCAAAATACTGGCAAAATTTATATAATAATTTTGATTTTGACTATAGTTTGCTTTTGTTATGAAATGCATTCATAACATAAAATTGTGTGTCTTAGTTGTAAATGTAGCTGTGCAAGGTGTTTATTTTATTGTTAATTGAATACACTTGCCTGTGCAGACAAAATGTGTGCAGCCTTATCGGACAAGTTGTTTGAAATAATGCGGTTGATCTGTCTCACAACATTCTTAGCCACGGCATCCTCTTGTTGGGACTCCTCTGGTTTGTCTACTGTTGTGCTGAATGTGCGCCTGAAAATTGTTATTTTATTATACAGCGTAAAATTTTAGTATTCCTTTTAAGATATAAATATGTTTATTCAATTCAAACGCAAAATTACATTAAATTATAACCTAAAATAATAAAGGGACTAAAAACTCTAAACTACCTATAAATAAAATATATCCTCTAGGAGCATTGGGAGTCACAGTGCCAGAAGGCTGGCAGCATGCCCTCTCTGTATTGCCAACGCAATACATTGGCAGAGGTAGCTGCCGGCATTCTGGTCGCCGGGCTCCTTGACCAGTCGCTTGGACAGCTCTTTAACAAGCTGTCGAGCGTCTATTAAATTTTAGTGGTTGTTTTCCTGCTCCGAGATGATTTAGTCTCGGTAAGGCAAATCATTCTGCCGCAGAAAAGCAACCAATACAATTTCACGTCATATAGGTTAAGTTTAATATATTAAATACATGTTATTTTAGTCATTATTGTTTTTATCGAACATGGTGGTATCAATCGTGGGTTGCTGCCCGAATACTGTATCTAGTCTAATGCAATCGGCTCTGAGGAAGATAGAGAGGTGGTGTGGGAGATTCAAACTCTCTGTGAATGCCGACAAGACGGTCATAGTTCCTTTTACAAGACGAAAGAAGCTGGACGCACTCGTTCCCCCAGCTCTCTTCGGCAAAACTATACCGTTTTCCAAGGAAGTTAAATATCTAGGCGTAATGCTAGATCACAAACTTACTTGGAACCAACACATTGAATATGTGAAGAAAAAAGCTAAGATAGCGATGGGGACATGTTGTCGACTAGCCGGCAAGAGATGGGGGATAAGTCCCAAATCTGCCCTTTGGATCTACACAGCTATAGTGAGGCCTGTTATCTCTTATGGCTGTGTAGTCTGGCACACAAAAACAGATCAGACAACATGCGTCAATACCCTGAGCTCTCTTCAAGCCCTCGCCTGTCGCATGGTGACAGGTGCCATCTCGTCAACACCTACCGCTGCCATGGAAGCCATACTCAGCCTCGTACCCCTGCACATTCATGTCCAGCGAGAGGCCAGAGCAGCTATGCTTCGCGCGGCTGAGGGAGGCAAAACGAGATGGAAATAAATTGCTAAGAGGCGTTTATACGGTAACCTCACGGCAAATCCGATCATGGCAATGCCAACGGATGCAATGGTCAAGTCCTATAGCTTTAACAAGCTATTTAAGGTCATCCTACCGCAGAGGGATGAATGGAAGGAAGCGGTACCCACATCCTTTAGGACTGGAGACGTAACATGGTTCACTGACGGCTCCAAGAAAGATGGTCGTGCAGGCGCCGGTGTATGTGGGAGCACACCTCCATTCCAGAAATTCACCAATCTGGGACCACATGCCACGGTCTACCAGGCGGAAATGTACGCTATCATTGATTGTGTACATGAAAACCTGCACCGCCAGTACACAAACAAAAACATTATAATTCTCTCAGACAGTCGGGCAGCACTTAAAGCACTGAAAGCTGAAGAAGTTGATTCCAAGCTAACCTTGGACTGTATCCAGGCATTAAATTCACTAGGCAATAACAACACTGTTACGCTTGGGTGGGTGCCTGGGCACAGCGGCATTGCGGGCAACGAAGCAGCAGACGAGATGGCAAGGCGAGGCGCTGAGGGTCCCGCTATAGGCCCGGAGCCTATACTCGGCATTCCCAGAAGCGCCTCGAGGGGCGTGCTGAAAGCTTGGGCCGTGGAGCAAAGCAGGAACACCTGGAATGCCATGGCTGGCCAGAGGCACGCAAAAACACTTGTCACTGGTTACTCGCAAAACTTTTCATCGCACGCGATGAAATTACCACGAATGGAGTTGAGGATACTTATACGAGCCTTAACTGGACACTGCAGGCTGAATAATCATCTGAACAGAATGGGCCTGTCTGACACCACTGCCTGTAGATTCTGCTGCGAAGCCGAGGAAACCCCCATGCATGTCCTCTGCGAGTGTGAAGCGCTCATTCACAGCAGAAGCCGAGCCTTGGGTGGACACATGGTGCCACCCGAGGATATCAAAACTCTCTCACCCAAGTGCATTGTACGGTTCCTGAGGGACGTTGGCCTTGGGAGCGAGATATAAGAACTCGGTGCGCGGCCACAATAGACCTTTGAGGTCGCAGTGACCCTTGGGCGTGTACCAACACCGTGATACCAAATAATAATAATAATTTTATTGAACATAAGAAGTATTTTTTAAACTTCTTTTCTTGTCGCAATCTATCACAGGGACATACAGCTGCACTTTATGAATTTGCCTATTGGCTTACGCGGTACGAGTCCAGTGACTAGTCCGCTGTTGAGTTTCTCAGCAAATCTTGTGGAGCTTAGAAGTAATAAAAATGTATATCTAACTAGGTATAAGTTGCTAGGTACTTAAATCTAAGTCAGTAATGAGACAAAAAGTGCCAAACAAATGAATAAGTACTTGACACATTTTACACAGATAGGCTGTTTATTATTATATTTTTATTGCATAAAAAAACTCGACAAACATGACGAACAGAGAGCAAATCAATGAATCACGAATTGAACGAAAAACTACTTACTCAACACCTTCATGCTCGATGGCAATAGCATCCTCAATTGATGACTTAATTTCCTTCACAACTAGGTCCGCTGCAGGTTCATATTCAAGGTACGCTTCGGGCAGCTTCTCAACAGGCACGAAATGGGTTCTAGTGTAGCATTTAACCAAAGGCAGGGCATTGTAAGGCACTTTGTCTTCGTGAAGCATAACGCAACGCCAGCCGTAGTAACGCGGCATGTTCAACGCTATCTGCTTCTCCTCTACAGTTTTAACCTTCCGAATCTTCTCATGGGCTGACTGGCGCTCCCGTAACTTCCTAGCTTGAAGCGACAAATCCAAAATAGGTGGATATTCCGGAGTGTCTGTGTATTCATCTTGATCGCGGACTGCAAGTTGCGAAGATAGTCTCGATATTAAATTTTTTAGCTTCGGAAATGTTCTGTGTACACGAAGTAATCGCATTTTTTTGTTTATTTATTGGATATAAATGCGAATATAAATTATAAATAAATCTCACTTCCACATTTTTCGAGGTTAGTTTCTGACCAAAGACAATTTATTAATATTTTTTTAATGAGGAGGAGGGTCATGGACCTTTGTTGCTTTGGCCTTATTTTTTTTTAAATTCTCGGTGTTGTCATTAGTAATAACCGCGTTATAACGGTTAAACATGTGCTAGAATCGGACCTCCAATTCGGATCATTGACTTATACCTATGGACATGGCATACCTACGAAAATAACTTGCCTACCTAAACTTTGTGGGGAACAAATATGGCGGATTGTCGTAGTGCAGCCTCGATGTTCATCGATAACTTTTATCGATATTGACCGGAGACCGTAAATGCAGTTTCCCCATAGATTTTATATCTAACCTCTATTATCATCCTTAAATCATCGAAATAAGGTTTAAAATAACTTGATCAGAAATAAATACTGTGCCGTGCCAAGCCATACTGTGCCGTCCTCGAGCGTAGGCCATAACGATCTAGACAAATAAAAAAACAGTTTAGAAATATGATTTATTATTAACTTAATTAGGTACACTACACATCCTTTCTACGTACATGATTGATTAATTAATTTAGATATGTGTTCAAGTATTAATGTTATTCAAGTTTTTTTATGATGTAACTCTGAATAACCCGACAGTAAATCTCGTCCGTAAAACGTTAAATGTAAGAAAAAATGAAGGGTCAAAGCAAATCTTCTACTCTCTGCTCAATATCTTCCGGATATTGTTTTTCCACAGGCAAACCTCTAGATTTTAAGGAATTAATGAAGTCTTTCCTTGTAAATATTCAATAATTGAAATCTCGTTATTTAACAAATTCCGTTTGCGTAAATCTTTCGTAATATTTAAAAAGAAAAATCTATTCTACCTGCGAATTTTCTCAGTTAATCGTTTGATTTTTATTCCTTGAAGCATACATAATTATTGCTTCAATTTCTTATGATTCTCAAAAGAAATATCCTGAAATCAAACAAAACGCATTCGTTATATAATATATTGCATTAGAGTACAAAAACAGAAAAAAAAATGAATATATCGATATTTCACAATAACAAAAGAACAACACTATCGTCCAACTATTGCTATTTTTACAAAGTCAAATTCTCTTGAAATATGGCTTAGAACAGTAGTTTAGCCTATCTAAAATGTACTTAATTAGGATCTGCTTTGAATTTCGAAAACAAGAAGTGGAAATATATGGAATTAGACGATATATCATAGCAAAATGTCTTGCTTACCGGTGAAATGTTATATTATTAAAATTTCGGTTATTCCTGGTCTTCCTCGAACCACAGCCTATTACACTTCATTTAGTCATTGTTCCTTTACATTAATTTGTACTTTTTATGCGCTATATCACTTGATAACAAGGTTTAATTAGTTAAAAATCACAATCAAAACAGCAAATTGACACATGAAGTACTCAACAAATGCGTTAACAAATATGGCGACTGGGCACTTTCCCACGGGTCGCGACGCCACATAATAAGTGTTGCCAAAATTGTTACTGACACAACTAGCGTCGTCCTTGTCCACTTATTGAAATTCATGATAGTTAAAAAGAGATAGCATTATATTTAAGAGTTCAACGTCGAAATGCATGATATTTGTATAACCAAATAGTAATATAGAAGAATAGGGCATGTCCATAGGTATAAGTCAATGATTCGGATACATACATCATTTCGCTGTGTTTTTGAACGACACAATAGCTGATGCAACTTTTTGACAGACCACCTGCCAAATAGTGTTCGAGAAATATAACCCAATTCTTGTATTTAGTGCGAAACAGTGACCAAATATACAATAAACCATGGATGACGAAATGGTGTTCGATCCTTCTTTGAAGAAGAAGAAGAAAAAGAAGACTGGGTTTGATATGGAGGCGGCGTTGGCCGAGCAGGGCGAGAGCAGCACGAGCGCGGAGGTGCCCGCGGAGACAGGTGACGTCGACGTGCCCGAAGACGACAACCTCGACCTCGACAACTTCGGCAAGAAAAAGAAGAAGAAAAAGAAGACATTCTTCAATTTGGACGACCTCGAAACAGCTCTACCAGAGACGAGAGAGGAGAGGCTGCCTGAAGAGGAACCGGAGCCGCTGGAGGAAGAAGCCGCCGACGATCTCGATCTAGACCTCGACATAGACTTCTCAAAAACGAAAAAGAAGAAGAAGAAGAAAAATGTCGACGAACTCCTAATTGACGATGATAAAGCCGAGGATCAGGAGAATATTGAGGATGTCCACGGGGACTGGCTCAGCAGCGAGCGCGACTACACCTACGACGAACTACTCGACCGCGTATTCGACATAATGCGGGAAAAGAACCCCAACATGGTATCGGGCAAGAAGCAAAAGTTCATTATGCGGCCCCCTCAAGTCGTAAGAATCGGTACGAAGAAAACTTCCTTTGCAAACTTCACAGAAATATGCAAAACACTTCACAGACAGCCCAAACATTTACTAGACTTCTTACTAGCTGAGTTGGGTACAAGTGGCTCTGTTGACGGCAACAGCCAACTCATCATCAAAGGTCGTTTCCAACAGAAACAAATAGAGAATGTATTGCGTCGGTATATAAAGGAATATGTAACTTGTCACACTTGTCGCTCCCCTGATACGATTCTCCAGAAAGATACACGGTTGTTCTTCCTTCAGTGCGAGACGTGTGGGTCCCGTTGCTCTGTGGCAAGCATCAAATCAGGTTTCCAGGCCGTTACTGGAAAGCGTGCTGCCATCCGTGCAAAGACTGCATAGAATATTAGTGCTTTAGTTATAAACAATTTTACAGTAAAGAATCTGGGGTACATGCAGTAATTCCTATAGAGGAAAATCATCAATTTAATTCAAATCATTATTTTCTCAGTAAATCTGGTGCTGATTATTTGTAAATGTATTATAATATAATTTATGTGCAATCTTAAATTAAGTTTTTTCTATAGAAGGTATATTTTGCCTTGAATGGTTATACCTTTATGAATTTATGATTGAATAATTAATAATTTACTGTTCCATGCTATGCATGATATTTTTACCATTGCATATGAATCAATTTGTTGTAGATATTGTGTCTTGTGAAATTCTGTGATGATTGCCATCAGGTTGTAGTCTGGATTACTATAGACTGATAGTGCAAAATATTTATGTGCTCAAATAGTGTAGACTCATTGCCAGAACAAGGAGCCTGGATGTACCCCGTTCTATCCTCTATATTTATGTATAGCCCACTTCTGTATTATTCTCATTGGTACACAATGTTTTATAAACAAAGTTGTTTTATTTCACACAGTTTAATTAGTTATTAATGTTATTATCTAGCAATTTCATCATTCATTATATCAAACCCTATCAGTAAATGAAAGGATCATCATCAGTCTACTTATATTGCCCCACTGCTCGGGCATAGACCTACCCTTACATTGAGGGAGCTCAAATATAAGAGATTAATATAGATAGACTATATTTATTAGGTCCTAGTACTGAGTAAACAAATGTATTGTTGATACCTGTCGCAGAGTGACTCCTAAATTATGAAATACTACAAAGTACTTTATTATCTTTGACAATGGTATTTTGTTAGTAAACAATACGTTTAACAAATAGAATGTAATAAATAAATATATCGACTCTTCACCGATAACTAAACAGCAAAATGCAATTATACATTTTTTACTACTAGTAGTCATACTTATGAGTCGTTACCACAGCATTGATTTCTCTATAATTTTGTTACATTAGCACATCTTTCATATATTTAATAATGTGATATAGTGGAGTCGAGATAAACACAACAAGTTGTTAAGAAGAGATAAAATTTATTAACTTCATTCATAACGAAACAATGATATAAAAATAGTTATCTTATCGACTAAACAACAATGAAAACATAATATCAAAAGATATAATAAAAATATGGTGTGTTATCTTATTTCTGCTGTGCAAATGCGTTGTTACAACACAACTTGAGGTTTAAAATCATGTTTCACAGCCTCATTGAGGCTCTTAGCATATAGATCGAGTCGCTGTGTCATTGTGAACCCCCATTTATCTTTAATCTGACGACACAAGTTCAGATCCAAGTCTGCAAACAGCAAGCCATCTTTTACTCTAGACAGTCCTGGGGTCCTGGTACCATCAGGAGCTGTTATGTAGCTTGACCCATAGAAATGACCAAAATCTTTATGGGCTGGCTTTCCATCCCCTGAAGTGAATTCATTAGGGAACTTCTCCGTCCCAACTCTGTTTATGGCACAAGTGAAGTAACTGTTGGCTATTGCAGCATTCCGAGCCTCAATACTCCATAAGTGCTCACTGAGGCCAGCAACCGTAGCAGAAGGGTTGAACACTATCTCTGCACCGTTCACTCCGAACATCAACCAGTTCAATGGATGGTGACGGCCATAGCAGATGTTAATTGCAATCTTTCCAAACTTAGTTTCGAAAACTGGATGGCCGGTGTTCCCTTCGATATAATAAGTGGATTCATTGAAGTCGCCAACTCGAGGAATGTGGTTTTTACGGTGGATTCCGATGACTTTTCCTGTCTCGCTTATAACCACAGCAGTGTTCCACATGGTTTCACCGTGGATGTCGTCTCTTTCCAATATTGGTGAGACAATAACCATGTTATATTTCACGGCTAATTCTTTCAGATATGATGTGCTGGGACCATTTAGAGCGGACTCCGCAAATTCGCACCAAGGTTGTTTTTCCCGGGTGCAAAAAGCGAATGGCATGCTCCAGGCTTCTTGGAGACAGAGGATGTTGACGCTTTCGTCTCCGGCGGCTTCAATCAATTTCCCTACTTTCTCAAATATAGCTTGCCTCTGCTCGACTATAGGTTTATCCGTAGAAGCGGCTATCGAATGCTGAATAACACCTACTCTTACTATACGAGGGGTTCTAGTCTGTTCCTTCTTGGCAGGAAAACTGTAAGCAGCGATTTCGAAGTGGTTCTGTTCAGAGCTCTCCAGGTTATTCTTCTTAACAGTGAGCTCATGATGATCAGTTCTTCCGTAGTGGATCCGATTAAATTCTTCCAAATCTGCGCCTGATAACGTACTTTTAACGAGTTCATCTAAACTCAGAATTTCAGATGAAGCTGCCATTGTAGAATGTAGACTTTGATGACAAGATAAATCGTTGCCCTAAGCTGCTGGCTGAGTGAGTTTTGCTTGATCTTGAGTAGAACAAGCAAGAGTAAAAAGAAAAGAACCTACGAGTAGTAGAACAAAATCTACGAATAAACTACCAAACAAAACCAAACCAAGAAAACTTCATCAAACTCATCAAAGTGAAGTAAGATCAAGAATTCAAGAAAACTTATATCTTTAATCTGTGGTAAGATCAAGATCAAATATCAATCCATATCAATCAAAGAAATAAAGATGAAAGAACCAGAGGAAAAGGCAAAGCCAACTAGGGCATACAGCCTAATCAGATAGTAAAGGCTAAAGGCCCAAACAAACTGTTGTTAACATGCCACGCGACAAGGGCGTCGCCAGCCGATGGCCCAGGGGGGGGCAAGTCGATATAAATTACAGCTGTGTGTGAGAACAGGCGACGACGCGGCCGCGTGGACGGAATAGGAGAGACAGTAGCACTCTCCTCTCCCCGCTCGCTCTCGCCTCATCGCCTTTCCAGTACCTGACTAAGGACTTTGCATTGGGCTGGATATTTTTTCTAATCTCTAGGGGGGGGCAGCTGCCCCTACTGCCCCCCTCTGGCGACGCCCTTGCCACGCGACACGACGCGATGCGACGCGTGTTTACCGTACATTTTTCATCGGCATCGGGTGTTCATAATGGCTATAAAAAATTGTAACGATTTGTGTTTAACACGCGTCGCATGTTGCCGTAGAGCATGTTGCGGATGGATTTTCTTTTTTACTCACACTGACAACCGTTTATCGAAAACATACAGTTTATATTATAACAACATCAGACCAGGCTGTATGACCTAGAGTTGGCCTTGCCTTTCCCCAGAAGAAAAAATTGTGCCAAGCGAGGTTTGGTATGTGTACGTAAATATTTGCAAAATAATTTCTATTTTATTGTATTTTATCAACATTATAAACTTAACAAACATTATTTCTATAACAATGAACGTGTTACCCGCCCAACCGATCGGAATACAGAGCACAGCGGGCGCGGTGCCTGTACGAAATGAAAAAGGTAACTTCTAAACTGGTTTATTTTCCTTTTCCCGTGTTACTAGCTTTCAAATAGGATTTACGAACATTTCCCACTCTATTTGTAGCCTTGATAAGTCTAGCGATGTCTCTAATTGTGTTGCACATAGGCCTTAGAAGGATTTTTGAACACAATGTGATATTGTTCTAATCACTTAAATTAAGCTTCATGCATGGTATTTAAGGAACAGAATCGTATGGGTATCTTTATTGCGAGTAAATACATCATTGTAGCGGTTCCAGGTTGCGAACGTTAATATCAGTCGCTTCTAAACGAGGCGTCTCACTCGCGCTTACGCGATTTAGCATATGAACGACAGTGACAGTATATTCTTTTGCACGTCAACATTTTATAAACATTTGCAAGGGAAAAGGTGCTAACTTTGAGGAGAAAACCCCCATCACCCTCATCCCTGGGAAAAAAACTCCCAGCACATGAAGCAAGGAGCAGCCTATTGAGTAAGCGATATTTACATCGCTGACACCGCTCCTGCCACTCATTTGTTTTTTCATTGTTTGAATGTTCAAGTTAAACATATAAAAAAGTTGTACATGTAATGATGATGTGGTATAATGAGGTACTATACATGTTTCGCCTATACTTTGGCATGCAAAAATTTAATTATGTGGGTCGGTCAATGTCAACACAAATAAAATAAAATTAATATTAATTTATGCGTTATTATCAATTGATTTAGACTCCCTTACTTACTCTCTTCATAAAGCAGTGAAATTTTTTCTTCCATGTCTCTTTTAAAATTGATTTCAATATTTTGTTATGTATATGGTTTCCAGGTGAAATATCTATGCAAAAGGTGAAAGTCCAGCGGTATATATCGGGCAAAAAACCGGACTACGCACAAGGAGCCTCGTCATCCGAGGACTCAGATGCCGAGGACTTTATAGAGCAGCAACGGCCGGAGCGCAGACAGGCGCTGCCGGCCGTTATCACTAGGAAAGATGACAGTGATTCGGAAAAAGAAGAGGTAAGAGTAAAATCTAAGTTATCCGACATGTCATTTCAAAAGGACTTATTTCCAACTTATCCAGTTTAAAAAAAATTGCAAATTTCCTTCAATTCAATGCTTTATTTGTGTCATCGAATGCATATTCACAATTCTGCCAATGTCACATTACGAAGCACATACCCACTGGGGATCAGGGACAACGCCAAAAGGTGTTTGGTGATCCTGTGGAGATATCTAAAACAACACAGAACGGCACAAGCCGGAAACGCATGATAGGCCATGATGGTTTTTTAAGCACAATTATTACAAATTTTTCTTTTCTTTGATGTAAACCTCAATAATGCTTCTCTAAATTCTAGTCTAAAACTGAGACAGTTCAGAAGAAAATGATTACTTTTTGACCTACCAAGTTTTGAAAATTGTTACTTTGCCCAACTTTAATCAACTATCCTGAAAAAAAAAGTACTACGCCTTTCTGGCAAGTGATCTCAAAAGTTGGCGCAATCCATGACGATTCCAAAATGGTATGACACTTACCAAAGTACTGCCCCCTTACCTTGAAGTCTTATAGCAGTATTACTTTCATAATACTTTGTTACTTCGTACAATGACGACCTTAATGAGCTTACTTTAAGGTCGTCATTATACGAAGTTACAAAGTATTATGGAAGTAATACTGCTGTAAGACTTCAAGGTAAGGGGGCTGGTTGAACAAGGCCATTTTGTATTGTTTTTGTAAACTAACCCCAAAACCAGGCAAATTTTTCTTACTTCAATGAGTAAAACAGGTAGTGACGCTATTTTACTAAGTGTGAGCGGAACAGAAATCATTTCCAGGTAGGCAAAGGCCACCAGGAGACCATTACAGTTGTGACTCATTGCTATTTAAGATTAGGATTGGTTTTATTTTTAGGATTTAAAAAAATGATATTTCGGCGCGACATGGCATGATTTCATCATTTTGAGAACGGTAATAAGGTGGTACTGTTACCGTTACGATGGCGACAATGATGGTGTGCTCGTTGTAGATCGACGACCCTCGTCTGCGTCGCATGCGTCGCGCTGCCGCGTCCCCTACGCGCCGCTCCGAGCACCCGCCCGAGCTCATCGACGCGGAACCTGAGCCCGAGCGTGCCCCCAGCCCCGTGCGGGACTCCTCGGAAAGCGAGGACGAACTGGATGATGACGAGATTGAGCGAAGAAGGACAGCGCTCAGAGCGAAACTTGCAGCTAGGTACGGTATACGCAATTCATTTATTTATTGCACAAAGTATGAGTAGGTAGTTGTAGTTGTGTGTTTGAATAGTAAAGTTAAAGTCAAAAGACATTGCCACATTTCAATGGAGCTTTGCCCCACCTACAAAACTACGTGACCATTTAAGCTGTACCTATCATTTTGTTGGGGACTTATTACAGGTTTCATATTGCATAATTATAATCAGTATCATTTTCTACTACTCTCGCAACTTCTATAGAAGAATAACAAAAACAATGAATAAATCTACTTACTATTTTCTGAATTCTTAATTAAGCTGTTTTTTTCGAATCGCAACTTGTACAAAACTTTATTTTAAACCAATAATTTTAATAAAAAACGGAGATATTTTTACATTTTTGTTATCTTGTACAACTTGCAGTTGATGGTGGGGCAGAATCTGGCATTGTCATTTAGTAAGCATGATGAGGGATCATGCGGAACCGGCGACACACACCATCCATGTTCATCGTTTAAATAGTCATCTATCCTGTAATACGCCTTTTTAACAAGTGTTCTTTTAATGAAATTTTTAAATTTCCTCTCTGTCAACGTCGTGACACTGTCTGGCAACTTGTTATAAAAGCGAATACAGTGCCCCATGAAGGATGTACTAACTTTACGTAGTCTGAATCCTGGAAATGCAAGTTTATCCCTATTTCTTGTCTTGTAACTATGTGTAGCAAACTATAGTATCATACATAGTTAAAACCTTGTTGGTATAGCAATTACAATAGATCAATCAAGGATATTAGCATCAATCAATAATATTATCATCAATCAGTGATATTATCATCAATCAAAGATATTATCATCAATCAATGATATTATCATCAATCAATGATATTATCATCAATCAATAATATTATCATCAATCAATGATATTATCATCGACGCGGAACCGACTAAAAATATTCTTGAAGTGGGTAAAATGAGTTTGAGAACCTGTGGTTTAAATAATCATCAAATCTAAACCATAGGTTCTCGTAACTTATTTTGTCCACTTTGAGAATATTTTTTATTAATAATAATCATCAAATCTTATCTCAGGGAGGCGGAGAAAGAGTTGCTTGGCCGAGAGGACGAGGACGAGCTCGACAATGAGAAAGAGGAGAGCAGCTCGTCGGATACTGAGTATACTGACAGCGAGGAAGACACAGGTATGGTTGCCATTTTGGGGATATTCTCGGAAAGACGAAACGCCCTGCCGGCGTCAGTGTTTCCTGGACATACCTCGATGATTGTACTTATATTGTTTATGATATTTTAATGTAATCACGAATTAATATTCTTTTTTTTTCTTGTGGACTTAACTCTAACATGTTTACAAAATGTTGTAATTTTATTATTATTACGTAGTACCTTATTTTTAATGTACATGACGTAAAATTTATATTTTACTAATAAATGATCTGTATCTGATTGTGTGGATCGTTGGTTATTTCGTTTAGTGGTTTGGGAGGGTTGTGCGTAGGTTTAGGTTAGGTTATCTTCGTATATTATTTATTATTATTTAATTATGTCCAGGCAGCTCATCGCTGATATGTCCACTTCACAGTGTTTGTAAAGTATATCACTCAGTGGTATTATTCTTGTTAATGGTTATAAAATAACTGTCCAATTTGTTTTTGAATGCGTTAACTGAGACGGCAGAGACAACGTCGTCTGGAAGTGAGTTCCAGGCCTGAACAACTCTGTTGCTCAGGAAGTGACGAGCGACATTGGTGCTGAAGGTGGTGCAGTCTAATTTCATGTGGTGTCCTCACAACGGTCGTGTGTCTGTCATATTAAACATTGCCTTATTGAAGTCTGGGAGGTTGTATCTGAAGGTCATGATTTTAAATGTTTCGATCAAATCTCCTCTCGTATATATGTATTTATTTATAATATTTCAGGCATTCTATTAATATCAGACCAAGATGTATGCCCTAGTTTGCTTTGCCTTTCCCTCTTGGATGAATTTTACAAAAAAAAAATGATCTTGTTATTGTCAGGTCCCCGAGTGAAGCCCGTGTTTGTGCGAGCATCTGAGCGCATGACAGTGGCCGAGCGTGAGCGCAAGCAGAAACAGCAGAAGAAAGAAGAAGCAGAGGCAAGGAAAGAGAAGGAAGAGAGAAGAAGAGACGCCCTCAAACTGGTAGAGGATACCATTAGAGCGGAACAGAAGAATGCATCGGTATGTTATCATCAGTATATTTATATTGACCCACTGCTCGGGCACAGACCTTCCCTTACATCGAGGGAGCTGGGGCCATGATCCACCACGCGAGCCCAGCGCGGATTGGCGGATTTCACAAGCCTTAGATTTTTGTTTATTCTCCAGCATGCAGGTTTCATCACGATGTTTTCCTTCACCGTTTTGAGAGCATTCGGTAAATGTACGTAAGTTTTTCCCTCGAAAAAAACAGAGAACTCATTGGTACATGGCTGCCCTGGCTGGGAATTGAACCTGGGACCTTCGTATCGAAAGTACATTGAGCCAACCACTGAGTCACCGAGCTCTTCGGTATATAACGGTATGTATGGTATTGAGAAATTAATTTCTCAAAAAAAAACCGGTCAAGAGTCCGGCTGTCGGACTCGTGCACCGAGGGTTCCGTGAAATTTCACCATAACATTTGCTCTAACGAAAAGATAAACTAGATATAGGGACAAATTTATCTTTGCGTTTTCGAAACTGATAACGTCATCGACATACCAGGCGTCAACTGCAAATATAAGTTTGTAATTACAAAAAAATAATTATTTCGTGATGGAACTTCAAAAGACATTGCCACATTTCAATGGAGCTTTGCCCCACCTACAAAACTACGTGACCATTTAAGCTGTACCTATCATTTTGTTGGGGACTTATTACAGGTTTCATATTGCATTATCATAATCAGTATCATTTTCTACTACTCTCTCAACTCCTATAGAAGAATAACAAAAACAATGAATAAATCGCTTCGATTTCTTACTATTTTCTGAATTCTTAATTAAGCTGTTTTTTTCGAATCGCAACTTGTACAAAACTTTATTTTAACCCAATAATTTTAATAAAAAACGGAGATATTTTTACATTTATTAGTTATCTTGTACAACTTGCGGTTGATGGTGGGGCAGAATCTGGCATTGTCATTTACAGTTTTCGGATTTTTTTTTGTTTCTTGCCTAATTTCATGATTCTAGGTTAACGGGAAGTACCCTATAGGTTTTGGTTTTCTTGCATTTTCATACAAATGTGCGAGAAAATGCGACATAAACGGCCATATATCTTGATTGCATTGACGTAGAAGTTTTATATTTTCACGACTGCATGAGGTTACAGACATGAGTTGCCAAATTTCATGATTCTAGGTCAACGGGAAGTACCCTACAGGTTTTTAGTTTCTCGCGAGAGCGTTTTCATACAAATATGCGGGAAAATGCGACATAACCGGCCATATCTTTTGATTGGGTTGACGTATAATTTTGATTTTAACGGCTGCATGAGGTTACTTGCAGACCTGAGTATTTGGTATTAATTTCAACTTGATCCGTCCACGGGTTTCTGAGATATAGGTCTTGACGGACAACAAAGTGATCCTATAAGGGTTTTTTTTCCTTTTGAGGCACGGAAACCTAAAAATATCAAAAAGTTATTTATTATTCAGAATTTGAATTACGCATTATCCATGCTCGGTGAATAAATTAGAACATGATGAAAAAATTCTTGCCGTGGGCAGGACTTGAACCTTGAATTGCGTAACATACCCTTTAAGTATGTATAAAGATTAAATTAAGAAATGAAGATTTAAATCTCTGATGTGAGTCATATTCTTCGCCTAAATAAGTTTGGCGCCCGGTTTCATTGTACGATACCAAATTGTTGTTGACATAACCAAGTGCTCTGTAATGTTCCGTATGGTTAGAAATAAAGTATATGAATATAAAGCGATGAAGATTTTCGGTGGGCGTGGCGTGGCCTGTGGTGGCTCAGTTTTTAAGAGCGTGTCACGGAATGACAAGGTCGCAGGTTCAAGTCCTGCCCACGGCAAGAATTTTTTCATCATGTTCTAATTTATTTATTGTTGTTTTCCAATGTTCCAGGGTGAACATAAAGAGGGCAACATTAACGACGTGTGCACAGACGACGAAAACGACGAGTTGGAATACGAGGCGTGGAAACTGCGTGAAATGAAACGCATCAAGCGAGACAAGGAGGAACGCGAGGCGTGAGTACCTCTCTCTCCTATAATTGCAGATTCCTTGAAAACCGCGGCAAAACGCCATTTGCTTTTTTTTGGTGAAATGTCTAATAAAATAGTTACCGTAGTGATTAATGATTACGTTAAGTTAATCAGAAGATGTCCGCGAACGTTTCTATTAATTGGAGTGCTCGAAAGAAGTCGTGTTTGTAAAGATTTGTGCTCTTATCAAGGATTCCTTGCATGGCTCAATGACGGCTTGGATCGTGGAGTTATTTTGTTTAAGGGTTTGGGAGGGTTATTCGTAGGTTTAGGTTAGGTTATCTTCGTATATATGTGTGTATTTATACAAAAAAAAAATTCAGACTTGAGTGTCCATATTAGTATACATTAAGCTTAATAACTATGTTAGTACTTAAAGTAATCTTTCAATTGCAAAGCAATCTGAAGGCATATGAGTGTTAGCCCAATGCCTCCAGATTGCGCAGCATGGTTTATTAGATACCGCATTCAGGATGCCATTGGGACTGTTTCTTACTCTGCGCATCAGGGACGCCACTCTCTTGCGTACTATGGCATGAAAGCCGTCGATGACTGCATCTGCAAACATCCCTGATGCACTGCAGAACCTAGGGAGCCTCAATAGCACCCTGAACGCGTTATTATATTGGAGAAAATAAAACAAACATTGTTTAACATTAGATTAGAGCAGAATGGTGAGCTGAGACGATTTTTACTAGCGCTCGAGTCCCATCAATGTCAGATTATTGGCGAAAAATAGTACAAAAATTTCGTTGACGCAAACTTCCACAGGAATTAAGCTCCTAAAAAACCCTTGCGGCTAGCCTTCCGGGCCGTATGCTCCACTTAGCCTTGCCTTTTGTGAAGAATTTTATTTAAAAAAAATCTTATTGTCTATTGCAGCGTGGAGAAGGAGCTGCTGACCATAGAGAGGCTGCGTAACATGACTGAGGAGGAGCGTCGCAACGAGCTGCGCGTCAACCCCAAGCTGGTCACCAACAAGTCCGTCAAGGGGAAGTACAAGTTCCTGCAGAAGTACTATCACAGGTGAGACTCACAGCTGTTTTTTAAACCTATAAATTGTCCCACTGCTGGGCAAAGGTCTCCCCCCCCCCCCCCCTCCTCTTCCATCCATCCCTGTCCTGTGGAGTGACCGCGACTTCTATCGTTATCGTAATCGCATTCAATCTGACATATGGACGATATACATTACTGCAATATTTTTGCAAGTTTTATCAAACGACAACGGAACGCAGTAATGTATGTCGTCAAAGTGTCAAAATGAAAACGATAACCATAACATTTATTTATTTTATTCACATACAATATAGCTTACAGAGATATATCTCTAAAACACTACATGTCACTTTAATAATATTAACGATTGAAGTCGCGGTCACACCACTGTGGGGCTATTACGGTTCTCAAAACATACCATGTCATATCGTGCATGACAGGGACAGTGCTATTGCATTGGTGTAGCGGCGTCTCTGTTCGGCGCGCTATGACATGGTATGATTTCATCGGTTTGAGAACGGTAATAAAGGCTGAGCCTCTTCCAGCCACCCATCCCTGTATCTAACGACATCGTCTCTCCACCTACGCCGAGGTCTGCCCGACGCCGGCGATCGTCCGATGGCACCCATTCTGTGACAGTCCGGGCCCATCGGTCCGGCGGCATACGGGGCCGGCTATATATGGCCTTGATAAGATAAGATAAAGATAAATATTCTTTATTGCAAAGTAAAAGGAATTACACAGAAGAAATATGCTAATACAGTTAGTATCATAATTGGCGGTCTTATCGCTTAAAGCCATCTCTTCCAGACAACCTTTGTTTAGAGAATTCAGCGGATGAATAGGTAGCTTGTTGAGCAATAATTAATTAAATATATATCGATACCTAACTGGTACCTACTTGAATTCATTCCACAAAATTAAATGGATGGTTAGGCTTGATACATTAATTCTGAACAGCGTTTAAGTAAATTAAACAATTTGGGGGAAAATAAAAAATATTTACAATAAACTCAACCATCAAAACGTTATTGTGCTTTGGAGTTTTTGTATTTTAAGGTATTTTTAGTTGTTTACAACGATTCTTTTCACTGGAATTTGACCTAATGGTCATTTCTAAGGTCATTGTGTGACGTACAGTTGAAGACAGAGATAAGTATACAGGGGGCCTCAATAAGATTGAGGTTTTCTCAAAAACTACTGGACCGAATTTAATAATTATTACATAGTTTTAACTTTTATCTATCCAACAGTAAACGAATTTTTGCAATAGGTGCATGTAGTTTTTGAGAAAATCTCAACCTTAAAAACTCGTAGAACAAAAGTTGTTCAGTTACCGATACTGAACACCCTCCCTTCGGCTTCATGTACCCTTTACGTTACACCCTGTATACTATATAATATTTGGTACATGTTAAATGAAATTCATTTAGCGTTGTTATGTAATTGGCATTTTATATTTTTCTACATGTTTTTTTTTTTAAATATAACATGCTGTATTAACGACCTGTAAATCTATACATATAATAAGACTGCAAGAAAGTTGTGTCCTGCAAAATAAAAATATCAAATGCACATTTGATATTTTTATTTTAGGATGAAAAGAATAATTATTGTAATGTGTTTTAGGATCGATACTGATGCCAAAACACTTAACTTTTAGAATTTTTGTATGTCTGTCTGTGACTTTGTGCAAGTATCACGCCATAACTACTGAAGGGATTTTGATGGGAGTTTCACTAGGAGCAAGCTGAAATATCCGGACAGCTCATAGGCTATAAGCCATGGCGGTATGTGATGTGGAAACAAGGATCCAGAGAGGAAGATCTGCCTCCTGATCTCCTCCATCCTCCTCCTCTACGCAAACGATGTCGCGAGGTACAGCTAGTAAATAAATAAATGGTACTACGTTAATGTTTCAGAGGCGCGTTCTACCTAGACAAGGAGGACGAGGTGTTCAAGCAGGACTTCTCCGGCGCCACGCTGGACGACCACTTCGACAAGACAGTGCTGCCGAAGGTAAATCATGGATTCACTGAGTTTTTACACGACTGCGAAAGGGAGGGTTATATTTTTCGAGTGTACCTACTCGTAGTACGTAATACTTAGTTTATTGTTTCTAAATGGGCCTCCCTTATAATACTAATTTGACAATAGTTGACAAAACCTAATAACGTCCCTCCAATGAACAGTGGACTATGCGATTAAAATAGCACAACAATATCACCATCTCATTTCATGTTCTAATTATTATTATTTATTATTAAAGGACAGTTTTGCCTGAGATTTTAAGTGATATAAATGATCGTTATGTCCCAAAGCTATATAAGAAAATCTTCATCGCTTTATACATACTTAAAGGGTATGTTACGCAATTCCATCTATCGGACAATAGGACAAGGTCGCAGGTTCAAGTCCTGCCTACGGCAAGAATTTTTTCATCATGTTCTAATTTATTCACCGAGCATGGATAATGCGTAATTCAAATTCTGAAAATTGATTATATTGGAAGATTTGTTTAAGATTGGCGGCGCTAGTTGGCTCATGGAAGGCTCTTAATTTAATATAACACTATCCCATTGTCCGTCCAGGTGATGCAAGTGAAGAAGTTTGGTCGTTCCGGCCGCACCAAGTACACTCACCTCGTGGACCAGGACACCACTGAGTTCGACTCCGCGTGGAGCGGCGAGGGCGCGGCCGCCCGCCTGGCGGGGCGCGGCGCCGTCAAACAGGTCTTCGACAGACCGTCGGCGAGGAGGCAGCATCACGTGCAATAGGATAGTTCACTGTTTACCCGACTGAGCAAGAAGGATTATGTTTTAGAATTAAAACTATAGTGAGCCATTACTACAAATTATTATACACGGATATCACTCACTTGAATTGAATTGTGAATGCGGAGTAGACGCAGTGAGTACATACTGCGTGACGGGGCCTAACGTGAGTGGCGGTAACTCCCCGACAAGTGAGATCGATCAACGAATCCAGCTACAGCCATCGAACGCACCGTCGTCGTCGGCGGGACAAGTTATCTCGGAGCGCGCACAGAGGGCGCTCATCCGCAGTGCGCGAAGAAACGTCACCGGCGACGCGGGCGTGGCGCGCTCACCTTGAAAAAGACCGTCGAAATCGGTCGAAACTGTCGGTCTAATTGCCGACTTTAACAATATAAGTGAGTGATATCCGTTTATATATAATAAAGATTATGTTGTTCGAGTGTATGTATGTATTATCAGTCTATTTATATTGCCCCACTGCTCGGGCACAGGCCTTGCCTTAGGGCTGGCGTACAACAGAACGGCGCCGGCAGACGCCGTGACACGCCGCGCCATGCTACGGCACGGCGTCGCGCCGTGACGTTATAGATACATAGATAACACATTTATTCGTGTCTGCAACACACTACAATACATACACAAAAGAAGGTACAAACATGGAGAACAGATAGATATACTACACTAAGGAAAGTAACATGAAGTGTTTTAGGTACATATTGTCTGTATGTCGCAGTAATGAAAGGGCGCTGACTCAGCATGTTGCTGCGCGCGCGCGCACGGGGCGGCGCGTGCGCAGCGCTGGTATTCTGTCAGTGCCTCTGTGACGTCACAGTCACTCCGTCGCGGCGACTGTTTACGCCGGCTCTTACATCGAGCCGGGGCCTAGATTTTTTCTTCTTCTACGGCATGCAGGTTTCATCACGATGTTTTCCTTCTCCGTTTTGAGAGCACTTGGTAAATGTACGTAAGTTTTTCCGTCGAAAAAACAGGATAACTTATTGGTTCGAACCTGGGACGGGTATTGCAAGTCCATTGACCCAACCACTGAGCCACCGTGCATTGTATGTATGTATACCGCAGCCCAAATCAAGTGTCTTATTTTGTAAACAACGATGATCGTCTAATTACCTGTTTTGATGTAACACTGAAGGAACTGATTGATTGAACTTGTTCATCATAAATTGATCCGATCTAATATTGTGAAAATAACTATGCAATAATCACATAACAGCTTAAAATGTTAGTAGAGTAGGGTAGTTTTTGTTTACAAAATAAGACACTTTTGGGCTGCGGTTTACAACAAAATCGGAAAAGGACGGACGGAATTATTTATGCCCAATGCGAAAAGATTGTTTTTCGGGAATAAAATAATAAGGATAAGTTGTAAATATAGATTTTTGATTAAATAAACTTGTAACATAACAACGTTTTTCATTGCATCTCAGAGAAATAATGACGGGAGTACGCAAGCGCTGGCGTTCCCCTCTGCCGAGGTACATGCACGAATCGTTCATCGCCGTTTATAAAAACTAGTTGCTGCGACCGGCCGTCATTTTGCTTCCGTACGTATCGCTGAACACAGCTCCCGAAAATGGTTAATTGTGCAGTGGTTTCATGTAAAAGGCGATCAGAAACATCAAATTTTAGAAAAGACGGTGTTTTTGATCATTCATTAGCAATTTAATTATGAATTTATGCTACTAAAACATCATAAAACTCATTTTGTTTTTCAAGTCTAAACGCCGAAAATCTCTTGGTACGAGGATACAAAATCTCTTGGTACGAGGTTGTTTAAGAGTAGTGATGGGCAACACGCAAACCACAAATGAACGAATGAAGTGAATGAAATGAATGAAGTTTAACTTGAAGTAAAAAATATACATTTTCCCTATACTTATTACTGTTTCATTGCAATGAAACGTTCATTACCATTAGTACCTAAACGGCAGTTCTTTTTGGGGCAACTACTGATGTGGATTGTTGCGGATGGATCAGGCAAATGGAAACTCGGATGAATCGAAATACTATAATAATTAAAATTACAATGAAAATGAAAACCTGTCTCTATTTCTACACACTGACAACTACCTAACTTTATAAAATAAACAAGTGGGTTTTTTTCTATGCCCGCGGAACCAACCAGTCGACAACACGTATGGTATAGTATAGGCAGTGCTTCCAGATGCATCTACTGTAATTTTGACTGTTTTACTGTATACTGTAATGATAAAAATACAGTACATGGGTCTACTGTAATTTTTATTTAGGTTATTTTAACTTATTTTGCCTAATTTATGCCCAAAAAGACTTGATTTCTGCAAAAATGTACGAAAACACGAACAAATTATTAATTATTTCCTCGTCTCACTCTTTCTCTCTCCAATTGGGTCGTAGTTCATGTGATTTTTTTTTAAATTCCATTTTTTTTCTTCAAATTTATCAAGGGATAAAGTAATACATAATGTTTTCTTTCTTTATATACCTTATCCAACGTCTAAAGTACTGTAATTTCATTGTAATATTATTTGGAAATGTACTGTATTTTTTTTTAGTCAATCGAAAGGTGACACACCGTGACCGTTCAAGGATTATGGATTTATATATTTATGTGGGCTGGATTAGCATATGGATACTTTGTGTTCCGGAAAAAAGTATAGTTCCCTAGGAAAAATGTATTTTGAATAGAACATCTATAACTGAAATTCACGTAGGCAAAGCCGCGAGAAAAGCTAGTACAAACTACTTAAAAGACCAAAAATAATAATCTACAATCAAACTTGGTATATCAATTTCATTCGTTCCTTCACCATTCAATTCAATCGTTCTTTGTACATAGCACATCACTAATTTTTCGTTTGTGGTTGTCGTAAACATTAGTGTAATTACGACGAAATGTTTATTTGTGTGCGTGTTTTATCTTTGTGTGACGATATTATTTTCGTGTGCGTTTATATGGACGTGGCAAATTTTGTTGCGAGTGTGCAGCAATGTGCAGATGTGTGCTGTACGTGTTTACCTCACCTCCCCCAAAAAGTGGCAGAAAAATATGTACGGCTAAAGATAGGTAAGGCAACTCCCGTCCTTATTTCTCTGAGCATTGCATATACTGTACATTTTTTTGTATAATTATTCCCAAAGGGAAAGGCAAAGCCATCTAGGGCATACAGCCTGGTCTGATGTTAATAGAATGTCTGAATTCTATATAAATACATACATATATACGAATATAACCGAACCTAAAAATACGCACAACCCTCCCAAGCCCCTAAACGAAATAACCCAATGATCCACGCAAGCATCAAGTTATGCAAAGAAGCCTTGCTAGGAGCACAAAACTTCACAAACACGACTTCTTTCGAGCACTCCAACTCCAAGTGTATGCGTGTCGGTTCCAAACGGCTTGATGTACGGTGGAACACAGAGAAAGGTGTACATGAGAGTTTTTAAGGTTGAGATTTCCTCAAAAACTACTTGACCCATTGCAAGAGGTCTTTCACTGTTTGATAGATACAAGTTAAAACTATGTAACTGTAAAATAATCATTAAATTCGGTCCAGTAGTTTTTGAGAAAATCTCAAGCTTATTATTATTGAGGCCCCCTGTACACTTATCTCTGTCTTCGACTGTACGAGTTGTCATGTCGTTAGATTCGCTTAACACCTTTTCTTTTACTTATATAGAAAACTAAATTGTTTCAGCTTCAACCATTCCCAACTACTTGAAAGTAGAATGACAATAGGTTATATTCAGACGTGCCATAGCCCACAACACACGACAACCACAATACGTGGTCGGAGGTTAATTTATACGAATCTGAATAGTTTAATTCACAGGGACCACTGCCGTTTGATATGTGTTCGACCACCTTTTAAAGCTGCGTTTAATGTGGACCACATTTTGTGGTTGTGTGTGGTATAGGTACGGTGGAACACAGAGAAAGGTGTATAGGAGAGTTTTTAAGGTTGAGATATTCTCAAAAACTACTTGACCTATTGCAAATAATCGTTCACTGTTTAATAGATAAAGGTAAAACTATGTAGCTGTAAAATAATTATTAAATTCGGTCCACTACTTTTTGAGAAAATCTGAACCTTATTGAGGCCCCCTGTATACTTATCTCTGCCTTCGACTGTACGTGAGAATAGACGTTGGGGCGATTGATAGTACCTATCTACGGCGCTTGCGTCATTATTTCCTAAGTATTATTATTTTTCTTAGTTACATTACACGAATACGGAATACCTGGAAATGCCAACGAAAAAAGATGCAGTCAGCAATTTCTGCAAACAATACAGGGTGATTACAAATTCGATACATTCCTTGAAAGGGGTGATACTAGAGGTGGTTTGCAACAAATTAGGCCCTATTAACGAGGGGTCGTAAATTACATTATTTAAAGTAAACATAACATCATTGATAAAAAAATCAAACCTCGTGATTTATGACCTTTTTTTCCTAAATGAAATTAAAACTACCGTAACTCAGAAACCACTCATTTTCGACCCCTCGTTAATAGGGCCTAATTCGTTGCAAACCACCTCTAGTATCACCCCTTTCAAGGAATGTATCGAATTTCCAATCGACCTGTATAAAGAATGACTCACGAGATACACAAATGTTTTGGCTAGAGATTTGATGGAACCAGACGGAAACTTGAGACGTTTAGAGCGATGGGAAATCATGAACCTTGACAAAAGAAAATAGCACATGGCGTGGTCGGCGAGCGGAGGGACTGTCCCATGCAGAGGCACTGGATACGCCTTCACGTAGCCAGGTAGCACGAGTGTGGGAGCCACCTATTTAATACTACCTACTTATATATATATATATATTTGCTAACCGTAGATAATAAGTATTGTATTACTAACAACATATTTATTTATTTATTACAACTACAATATCTTCACAGGTATCCCCAATACGATAATGTATGCACAGTCATTTGAAAAAAAAAGGTATACAATTAAGCTAGGTGGACAGGTGCCTCAGGGTCGCGTCTGTGAATTCCGTATATATTCATATGGACCAAATAGTCCGAAATAAAGATATTTGAATTGAATAAAGTATGCGAGGCAATGAGATTATGCTCAGTGGAGCATAATCTCATCTCAACAACGGCACAGGAGAGAATCAAAGCATCTGATTATGGCTATGAAGCCGATTGCAGATAATAAGTGATTGGAAATTTGATACATTCCTTGAAAAGGGTGATACTAGAAGTGGTTTGCAACAAATTCGGCCCTTTTAATGAGGGGTCGAAAATGAGTGGTTTCTGGGTTACGGTAGTTTTAATTTTATATTTAGGAATTTTCTGACTTGTTCACAAAAGAAATGATGTTAAAAAACTGCTCCACTCTGAGCATTGAAATAATACTTTTCTGAAACCTGATAAAGTAGAGATTAACTTTAAAAAATGCATGCCTAAAATTCCCCTTAACTCAAAAATAAAAGGTCATAAGTCACGAGGTTTGAATTTTTTTATCAATGTTATGTTTAAATTAAAAATTAAACCACTAATTTTCGACCCCTCGTTAATAGGGCCTAATTTGTTGCAAGCCACCTCTAGTATCACCCCTTTCAAGGAATGTATCGAACTTCCAATCAGTATAAGTGGAGAAAAAAAAGTTACATTACAGCTACCTGATTTTTATCTCACATGAGTTATTATCGTAGATTAATGTCACAATAATGAATTAACGAAAAGTTTCTTTAGTCCATTTATTAAGAACAAAAAAAATACAAAAGCTATGAATAATACATTAATGCAAATAAACTTTATAATTATTAATTAATTAAGTATTAATATTATTGTTAACACCACAAAAGCTTACATATTAGCTCATCCTTGTTATACAAGAGTTCAAAAATACATCACAATGACTAAAATACTTAATTAAGTTCACAGTTAAGTTAAAGACATTAGTTAAAATTAGTGGAGACATTCCATAATTTCAGAATCAGTACAGCACCTTTATTTGGCCAAAACACTTAGTTATAATCCTTCCTTACATTTTTAGAGGATAAGATAGAACGAAATCAACTCTGAAGTCATAGTAAATTATATTTTTTACAACATAACGTGATATGGTATAACAGATATGTCCAAATAGACAGAGTGACGATCTACAAAAGATACTATAATATCTTGATGGGTACAATTTCAAGAATTAAAAATGGTAAATGTTATTATTATAGGCCGTCAACGTCGTGCTTGCCTCTCCCACGGGGTCTTTTCTTTTCTCGTGTGGTTTAGTGACCAAATCAAAGTTATTCAGGACGCCCGTAGGCCTTTGACATCCTGTTAAGAAACAATAACCGGGACCAACTTCTTAACATGCCTTCCGAGGCACGAAGGGGCTCAGATGAAAGTGTCACTAGCGGTCACCCATCCAGGTCCTGGCCGCGCCCAACGTTGCTTAACCTGATTGTTTTCAACGTGTATGCGCAACTGGCCTACGAGCTCCCACGGGGTAGCAGGCGGACGAATTAACTCTATACAAAGCGTGCCCTCTGACCCGAGAACATATTCCCTCACCCCGCCAACCCCCTGGGAGAGACAATCACGACGATGACGGACTATAGTCATAGACAGTATTGACTATGAATTCAGCTTGGGTTCGCTCTTAAGACTGTAAAATAGACCAAACTCATATTCAAAACTGTCTATGTACTATTGGCGTTAGTCTATACATCAACATTTAAACCTACAGATTTAGTTACAATAGACAGATTCATTAATACAGAAAAATAAGAAACTATTAAAACTTTATTCTACGATACACATTTTTTTACTGCAAGACATAAAGATGGCTTTTAAAAACGTTACATGTACTTTTAAAATACAATAATACAACAGTAACTATGCTATCTGAATGTGAATGCAAAGAAGACCTTCGTACAAGCGGTCTGATTACAATGACAAAGATGTTTAATGCAGTATTGGAGACGTGCGTTACATCATTCGTCTTTTCTCTTAAAGTTTAATAACTCATTTGTCGCCCTTTTCATTAGACTGACCAACAGCTTCCTCATATTTCGACTTCCATTTAAGAGCTTCATCTATCAAAACGTCCGCCTTAAGCTTCTCTTCGTGCAGGAGATCGTCGGTAGCCTTTAACAGTTCTTTCATTTCTTCGTAATGCCTGGTATCAATACATTGCATTGTGGTTGCAAAAACGGTAGATTTAGCTAGTTTAACCGTTGACTCAGCTTCTCTCAGGATGTTCTCCGCTTTCAAAGTCAAATCGTCCTGAACAATCAACATACCAATGATTCTGCGGATGATAAACAACAGGAAGAGCGCAAAACCTGTTATGTAGAAGTTTCTTTGAGCACGAAACATCTTCACGTTATTCTTCATTTCGCTTGAGAGATGAGTGCGACTCGAATCAGACGGGGAATGCTTCCGCATGTCTCGAATTGCGTCCGTAAGGAAGAGAAACAAGATGCCGAGCATAACATAGAAGTAGGTAGAGGCACGGCTATGAAACAAGGAAAGTATACGGGAATTGAAGAATTGGCGCCAATGTCTAGGCGTGAATATAGGTAGCAGCATAATTAGGACTAAACCCATTTCGAAATATAGGAAGCCGGCGATAACAGTCCATTGGAAAGACATTTTCTCGGTTTACCTTTGGTTACACGAAGATGGCCATTCGCCGAACAATAATTTCACTTCTATCTATCTAACTACGTCTCCTTAGTACGTTGTTATTATGAAGTCGCAATATTACTGAGTAAATTTCGCAATTTTCACTAACCGACGGCTTACTTTTTGCTTACTTGCAAATTGCAAGCAAATGCAAAACCATAACAAAAAATGTCAAAAGTCAGCTGTTTGTTGTGATTTATTGATCAAAGAAAGGGATACCCTAATACGGTTTATTTGAAGGCTGAGAGAGACAGAAACTTCTTTAGTTGTCAAGGATTTGTCGGTCGTCCATGTTTTGTGATTGGTCCACGAAGTGCCCGCCTACGTACATATCCAGATTCTAAAGCTCATTCATAGATGGCGCTTATTACAGTTTCTGTCGATATTGTTGTCTTTGGCTGTGTATGCTCTATGTTTCGTTCGAGTTTTTTTTCTCTATGGCTGTCATGAAAAAAAAAGAAAATGTCTATGCCTATGTTTTAGAAAATTCGGGAAAATATATTTTATTTGCAAATTATAGCAATGGCTAGCATAGAACTAGATATATGGCGAGGTGAATGGGGCCTCGCCTCAATTGATTTAGAATGTCTCAAAGTTTTGGTGAGTACATTTCAACATAACCTAAACTTGTTATTGTGGACCGGCAATCGACTCTAAATAATTACTTTCCACAGACCTATATGAAATTTATCGGGGTTCCAGTACGAGTGAGAGAGTCCAACAACCCATTTTTCACACCAAAAGGTACACTGCCTGTAATGAGGGACGGGCGCAAAGTCCTTACAAATTTTGAAGAAGTCGTCGATTACTTGAAATCTCTGGTAAGCGGATCTCCTTTCACGTATTTGCAATATACTTACAGTCGAAAACAGAGGAATGTATACAGGGACATGGGATCTTATTATGGCTGAGAATTACTGAAAAACTACTTGACCGATTAAAAAAATATATTTCACTTGTACATAGCTTATATTGATGACTATGTAATAAAAGAAGAACTTTTTGAGATTTTAACCCTACTCTACTGTATACTTTTCTTTGTGATCATACTAGGACCTTATAACTTTATGATGTTAATTGTGCAATAATTTCATCAGCATTACAGTACAGATGTCCACCTAAATACAATGCAGGCTGCTGAAGCCAGTGCGTTCACACAGTACCTTCGTGATAAACTGTACCCGGCTTACCAGTTTGCATGGTGGGTTGATGAGAAGAACTATGGCGATCTGACAAGGCCGACATATGCAAAAGCATTGCGCATACCATTTAATTTCTACTACCCCTCGAGGTATCAGACCGCAGCCAAAGATATGATAGATGCACTGTTTGGAGAGCATACGGATCTGAGAGAAATTGAGAAGACTGTAAGTTTACATTTGACGTTATGAAAATCGCATAATATTGAATATTTTTTTATAGGGTCACTTTTTAAATTTATATGATTTGTGATACCTAAATACAAACAAACCTCTTCTACCTGTTAATGTTTTTTTTATAATAATTTGTTTTAGTTATTATGGTCTGTGCTTTTATTACAATGCACAAAATATTTCATGATCATAATTAAATATAAATTTAGATAAATTGATTACCAGTCCTATCTGGGTTTATTATAAAATACAAAATAAGTAAAATGAGAGTACTCATTTCCTAACCCAACCATATTCTACCAATATAAGTCTAAATAACGCTTTTGCGTCCAATAATCCTATCTAGGGCTGAAAGAATGCTTAGTGAATTTATTTTGGTGACTCCGTATGCCTTTTCTTCACCTAGATAACTAAAGCTTCAATCAATTTGATTATAAAAATATGGTTGTTTTTTTCAGGCATACAATGAAGCAGAAAAATGTCTTAAAACCTTATCGGACCGGCTAGGGGAGAGCGAATATTTCTTTGGAAACCGCCCGTCATCGTTCGATGCAACAGTATTTGCTTACCTAGCACCCTTAGTGAAGGCACCGTTCCCAAACGCAACCTTGTCCAACCATGTAAAAGGCATTGCTAACCTTAGCAGATTTGTCGCTAGAATCCAGCAGAAGAATTTTAGACAAGTTACAGATGGTAATTATTGGGGTATTTTATATTAAGTACTCACTTTTACGTTGTTTAGATTTCTGTCCCTGAAATGAAGTTTATTTGCTAGAAACACGGTACATGAAACGGTACGGTACAGTTACATAGTTTTAACTTTAATCTATCAAACAGTGAATTTTTTTTTGCAATAGGTCAAGTAGTTTTTGAGAAAATCTCAACCTTAAAAACTCTCCTGTCGGGTGACCGCGACTTCAAATCGTTATCGTTATTGCTTTCAATTTGACACATGGACGTTATACATTGCTGGTATTTTTTTGCAAGTTTTAACAAACGACAACGAATCGTTCGTGAATTTATTGGATGATTTATGCAAGATCTGAAGTTCCGAGCTATTATCAAGAGTCCCGCTACAAGCTCGGGAGTGAACGTGACTGTCGAGCTGCTTTGTTCAGAGTGACGACGCTACGGCGACTCTGGAGGAAAAGCGAAAACTGATATCTGTAACATGACATTGGCAAATGAACTGTCGAGTCCATTAATAAACTATATGATACAACCTTACCCTTTCAGAATACAACCGCATACACGCTAAAAAGCAGTCGACCGGCACGCAGTCTGAGCGCGAGGCAGCCAACTTCCCCAACAAGACGAGGAACAAGGTCCTCGCAGCATTGTTCGCTGCCATCGCTATGACCGGTTACGCTGTAGCCAACGGCATGTTTCAAGTGAGTATAGCGTAACCATCTGCCCTAATTAAGAGCCTTCAATATTTTGATAATGGCAAAGTTAAGTTGGTATCTAATGGTTGTGTTAAGTAAGTTGCGTTGCACGGATGCCTCGGTGCGCGAGTCCGACTCGCACTTGGCCTGTTCTTTTATGCCTTATGACACTCCCGTAAGACGTACATTTATGTTTATGTAATGTTATAATTGTAAATTAAACGAACTTACCTGTTGTGAAGTTCAATTATAATTGTATATCTTAGTCACGAATGCTATTTACTTGTAAGTACGCCGATCTATCGCGTCTCTGCTCGCAAATTTCAGAGTCCATAAAAAAAGAAAAAAAGAAGTGTCAAGTTCCGCCGCCCCACCCAAACGGCCATTGTAGTTCAAAGTATAAGTATAACTGTTTCATGACAAGTTACTAGGGAGTGTTAGGGGTGGGTGGGACTATTCATATCGTGACTAAGATATACAATTATAATTGAACTTCACAACAGGTAAGTTCGTTTAATTTACAATTGTATATCTTAGTCACGAATGCTATTTACTTGTAGATGTTGAAAGTGTCATCTATCATGAAACAGGATAAATATTCTAGGGCAACTATGTTGTTTTAATTAAGTATTTGCTATATTTACTTCTTCCAACATAATGCAATATGGTCGTTGACGACACAAAAGTTATGAATTATTATTACATGAATGTATGTCCATTTGCACATCAATCAATCTACGTTATCGTTATTAATTGATAGGTATGAACCCCGTAAATTCCAATTTTGTAGTGTACAACATTTGACGGCATGAAGTCACTGAACCATTTAATATGATATTGTGCTGATCAGGTAGGACCTAGTGCAGTAGCATTGTGTATAAGCTAAGGTGGGATTGACAAGCTCTGGCAATTTGAATTATTGGAGTGCAATACGTCTCCATCATAAAATTTAGTGAATGTGTGTGTGATGAATCTACACAATCATTAATTTTAATAAGTTATGATCTAATTGAATATATTGATGTCAAGCCATTTCGCAGCTGATGTATCAGCATGTCTAATGCTTTGAGCAGTAAATATAGATCAGTTCACACCACCAAGGTATATTTGATCTGCTAACAGATTATGAATCCTATGTCTATCAAGGTCTCTTGTGACTTATTGTTAGTACAGTATCAATTTACTTGCGAATTAAACGCGTTTAGTTGAGATAGGTACGCAATGACTATACCTAATAGGTATGTAAGCAATATATAATATTAGCAATATTCTGGATTAAAATGAAAAATTAAATAAATTAAATTTAAATGAGGTTAAGTATATTGTTATAGGAGTGGAACTATTTCTTAACCATTGGTTAGGCAGGGTTTCAATAATTCACACCTTTATTAAGGTCTGCACCTGGAGTGCAAAAACTATAAGGAGTATAGTATAAATAAAAACTACTGATTTTTTGCAAGAATCTCCAAAGGTCTCCTTAGAAAGAAGAAACAAACAACCAAAAAATTAATGTTTCAAGTCTGTGACTGGATTCTGGATCCCAGGCAATATGTTGTTAGGTACAGGCGACATACTGAAGAATCAATCCTAAAGAATTACTTGATCAAGTCGCTATCGTTATTAATTTGAGGGCGTGGTAATTTGGGTAGTGCTGATTTGGCACAATTTAATGAGCTAAGCATAATGGGCTGAGCAAACATACAGCATATTCAATAGTGATCTGTGAAATAGAGGTATCACATGAATGTATCCTCATAAATGCAACATCACAAGCCGCTTGTCAGAGGCATGTATTGTACTGTTTTGTACATATATTGTACTGCTTTGCTCAAACTAAATCCTGAACTATGTGAAGTACTTGGCCGATTAATTCCCATCAGCGCACCCCTGGTTATGGTTAATCCAAGGTTATGGGTAACCACTGGGTCAATAAAATCACTTTTCATAAATTAATAATTAACAAATAATCAATAATTGATAAATTAATAATTAGTCTGGGCATTAGCACTTAACGCCTTGTATGTACCACATGCATGAGGCAATAAATTGATTTGATTAGAAATCCCTGGAAACAGAGTTTGTTCTGAAATCATATTTTGATTGTTACCTAAATTGAAAATAACGATAATAAACGTAGTGGAAATGTACATAATAAAATCCCATTTCGCATTGTTTTGACTGGCAAGTCTACGAATCCGGTTCGGCGTGCCTGTTTTCGGTTGGATTCGGGGTCTGATTAAATATTTTCTTCTGATGACATTATATATATGTATGTCACACTACACATTTGTGGCCGCTGTGACCCTTTGGCTTCTACCAATACCTCAATATCAAATAATAATGTATGTAATATATATGTCACTATATAGTTGCCACAGTAGTTTAATAATGTGATTAAATGTGGGTAGGTCCCTAATTGTGTACCTCCCATATAAGGCTCTGGCATGCTATGGTAAAGGTATTGTGAACATTATTTTCATCTAGACATGTGTCCAGCATACGTTTTTATAGCAAGAAAGTTTGAAAGGATTTAAAATACTTAATTGTTGTTTTTAAATTCTTCCCAGAGGGAAAGGCAAGGCCCACTAGGGCCTACAGCCTGGTCTGATGTAAATAGAATGTCTTGGAAATCGCGTAAATACGCGGGCCTCACCGTAGCAACCCTAGGTAGTTTAATTTTTAAAATATTTAATAGGCACAGAACTTCTTCTGATGATCACTGACCTATCTATTCAAGTGAGTTACTAGTCGAAATCATCTTGTAACTTATGTGGTATTTATATACCTAATTATCTGATAATTATCTTTATTTTATAAGAGTCTATTGTGCTTGGCCCATTCAAATATCTTTGTATATAGCCAACCAACCATAATAATTTTGCAATGCATGCAACGGTTAATGGTCCCAGTCAGCGGGCCAAAATCTCATATTTTGCATTTATTTTGGTTATAAACCCATTATAACATTATGCCAGTAATTTTAGCCATTTTCCTTGTGGAAAGCTAGTGTGGAATCACCTCTGATACAGGGTTATGCTTAAGGGCGGAACAGTTTTTGAAGCCATGAAACATCAATTGTTTGCATTAATACATAATAAAGCCAATTTTCATAATGCTTAAGCTGTCAGGGTAGCTTTATTCAAATATTCTGCACATAAGCATCCAAATATTTGAGTTTTAGTTTGTTTAAAATTGCATACATAATGTCAAAATGTATGTTGATTAATTATTAGGTATTTTGATATAACATACACAACACACAGCACGGCACAGCGATATGAAATGATATAAGCATTTCATAAAATTACAATAAGGGAAAGTCATTTAAGATTCCAAATAAACTGTAGAGATAAGACCTAGTGATCCTAGGTAACATATCACTCATTACATAATTTTGGGCCCCCTCAAGACACTGTATTTGAAACTGAAGGAATTTCCGGTGTCTTTTAAATATTTAAGTGTATGCACGCTATAATACAATGTCTATTAGCTTTACAAGTATGTATCAAATTATTTGAGATACCTATTTATTTATATGAATTAATTAAGGCATTTAAAGTGAAGTATCTTAGAAGAATAGGTTTACCCTTTCTCTATTAGATTTGGTATTAACGAAATGAAGGAAAAAATTTGGCCCGGAGTTGGCCTATGCAACTTGTACGGCCGGGGAGTAATTGCCCCATCAGTTGAAAGTTATCCTATATGCAGGTGAATTTCACACCTCGCATACGATTGTATGAAACGACTTGCATACCTAGCGGATATGCAAGAAAAAATCAAATGAATAATTTCACATGTTTTTGATTTATTGACATTTAAATATGTATTATTGATATTTAAGTATGTATGCATGGCAGATTCATCTGTGATACCTGCTGTTTAAGGGGTATTTTATAATCCTCAAGTCATGACAAGGCCGTCTTGTCATTAATAATAATAATATATTGTATAAATCATGTATATAACAGGCACATATACCCGTGAGCCTACCTTTGGGCTAATGCGGGTAGGACTGGTCTGGTGCCGTCCTTGCTGCTGTGTGTTCCATCCAATACTGGTGGTAATACAGGCTTGCTGGTCGTCGTGCTAGGCTGTTCTGGTGTGCCTAGGTTCCACAGAAGATTTTAACAGATTCTTGTTGAATTTGTTGGCTAGGTATAAGCAGGTCACGGAAATTGAAAAGTTTTGATGTTGGTATAGCCAATATGTTAGAAATGTTCACACAATTGCTTGCATTCATTCAATTTATCAGACAAGTTATATTGCAATGATATTTATCAACTGCATCGGTGTCTAAGCGTCTAGGCTAGACACATTTTGTAAGTGTTATCGGTATAACAGTCAGCCAGCAACACTGATACAATAGTGTTCAGGACTTTATTCGTTCCTTTTAGGACGAGATTAAGAGCAGTATCCACTGCAAAAGACAACACAGCCCATATGTTTCTGCTTTATTAAATCATCATCAGTCTATTTAGGTATATGTCTCCGTGCTCGGGTACAGACCTTCCCTCACATTGAAGGATATTTATTAAATAATTAGTCAAAATTAAAATGTACATATATTATTTCTGACATCACAGCCTTAGTATTTGAGTTGGAAATAGGAACAATGTATGGCAAGTATAACATTTCTCTGGATCAGGACATCTTGTTTCATTTCTTTATCTAGTGGCCGAGGTATTTTTCCCCATGGGCACCGCTGCGACTGTCTACAGGGTCTGTCTGTTGTTGGCGTTGTTCAAGAATGGACTGTGACATGTCGTCCAGTATGTATTGTAAGAAGGTACATAGTCATACGATCTACTGTACTTTGCCTTTCTATGATTCATTTTAGGTTAGGTTATGTTAACACACTAAACGCCAGGCGTGACCTGCCTGAGGCAATACATATCGATTGTTCGCATGTATATCGTGAAAGGAGCCCAGGCTCTCAATACAGCCTCTCGCTGGGAGTGATAGATACGCATCAAATTGTTTGCACGTATGGTCGTGGTGGAAATATCATATATATTCCTCACCCGAGTTTGGACGTTAGACGTCACAACTATCACTCCAAATTACAACCCATCGCATGGGTGTATACTGTACAAGCATCACTAGAAGAAACAACTCTTCGTCACTCAGGTTATTCGTAAACTTCACTTAACCTCACGGCATTTGTTCGATATCTTCTTCTCATCTTCCCCAGGCGATATCAAGCCGTTCTAGCCAGTTCTAATAACTGATCGAGTACGAAATTTTTCGTTTTCAGCAAAATTTTCCATAAATTGTAGGAAAAACACTCACGCGGCATCGACGCAAAGATTAGCAATGGCCGTTTGGGTGGGGCGGCGGAACTTGACACTTCTTTTTTTCTTTTTTTATGGACTCTGAAATTTGCGAGCAGAGACGCGATAGATCGGCGTACTTACAAGTAAATAGCATTCGTGACTAAGATATACAATAATAATAATAACCAATAGCCCCAATTAAGTTGTAATTTCCAATCACTGCAATAGTTTATGCACCTGATGGGGTCTGTCATTGAGTGCAGTCAGATGCGCTCAGAGACGGGTCGCGCTAGGTGCATCACATATCTCTTCAAATTAAAGTTCTCTAAGGGGCCTCTACGCGTTCGACCTATGTCTCCGTGCAAGCCTTTCAAAGGACCGGGTTTTCTTAAACCCGTGAAACCTAGAGAGATATATAATATAATATATTATTATATTCCATATAATAATGTTCCAACAATATTTAATATAATAATAATTTGACTAAGCTATAATGACATAATTGTGAATTGTAATTATTTGTAATTTAATTATAGGAGGGCTCTAATAAAAAAAAATGTATCATTAAGATTATCAACCACATTGCTTTGTTTGTCCAGGACTTGAAAGATTACGAGCACTCTCAAGACTATAACGACTTGTTTGAGAATGAGGAGGACGACTGACCGCGCCGCCCGACTCGCCCGCGACCGCGCAGTGCTTGAAACACGTCACCTCAACGTATTGGTATCATACAGACATACCTTCTTAAGCTAGATTTAAGATCTCGGCCAAAACCCACGTCTTCACGCCAGTCAGATTACAGCGAACGATTCCATGACAATATTGTGCCGTTTTCAGCGTTGTTTTAATGTTCTAAATCCACCCTGAAGCTAGATACAGAATCTCCGCCAAAACCAGAGTTTTCACGCTACAATTACCCGTATGATATGTGAGCATCTTTGCAAAGTTTTAAACATTGATAGCTTAGTAGAGAATCTTTAACTACGACGTAATAAAAAGCCGTCATTGAATTTGAGCATATTTGAGCATATGTCCGGCGCCGGGGTTACTACCTATATAACATTACCCATTATTCTATATACTAAACCGAAGCCCAAATCAAATGTCTTATTTTGTAAACAAAAACTACCATACCCTCATTGATCTCCTATAAACAACTTGATACACAAAGGTCTTACTAAAACAATTTAAAAAACGTCCAAATAAGGGTCCATTGTTAACGTCCAAATAATGTCCAATAAAGCAAATGAGGGTTTATTCATCCGTTCGGACATTTTTAGAAGGCAGAGGGTGTATCTAGTTGTTTATAGGAGATCAATACCTACTAACATTTTAAGCTGTTCTGTGATTATTACATAGTTATTTTCACATTTTTAGATCGGATCTTTTTATTTTCACAATGATGAACGGGGTTGTCTCCACCGATCCCAGGATCCGTTTGGATTGGAAACGGATCCCGGCAGTTTGTCTCCACCGATACCGGGATCGGTTTCCAACACAAAAATCAATTAATGTTTGTATCCACCGATCCCGGTATCCGTGGCTACAAGAAATAAATTATATTAATTGTGGAAACGGATCACGGTTTACAAGAGATAAGAAAGGTTGGGCTGCGGTATATGTAACTGTATGAATTAGAAAAATATTTTTTGAGAAAAACAACTTAAACGAATATAATATAATTTTAGATTCAGAAAACAACGAGATGACTGTAAGATATCAATATTATTGTGTGAGTTGACTCGTGAGATGTAAATAATATCTCGTTAGCTAGTCTAATTTTATTATAATTTATAAAAGCACCTTAATAGCCTGCGCAGACGAAGGATTTTTGTCCGCGGACTTTTTTATCCGCTAAAATAGATCGCTTCCAACTGTATCGAGTAACGCAAACGAAGGATTAAAGTACCGCGTATTAAAAGTCCCCCGAATCAACAGGGAGCGGACCGGACCAAAGTACGGGGGAGTCCCCGAACAAAATAGAACTCTTGTGACTAGGCGAAGCAACGCACATGGAGGCCTTTAGTCCGCGTTGTGCGCTCGAGAGTGACGTACGTATGCACGACAAATGATCGCACGCCGTGTGCGTTGAGTACGCGGTAAATCCGCGGCGGACTTTTTATTCGCGGAGCATACTTTTTTCTCCGCCGCGGAATAAAGTCCGTCGTCTGCGCAGGCTATAAAGCTGTGTAATTTGTTGTTCACGTTAATATACAACATTTCCAATTTTACACATTTTTATGATATACCCAGTATAAGGGATCAAATTGTGACATGCATTTTCTAAAACTAAACGTAATTTGATGTGCCTAGGGATAAAATAAAATTCCAATTCCGGTATTTGCGGGGAAGGGCCAACGTACGTCGACAGAAGATCAATGGTAACACTTGCAGTACGATTTGAAGTCTTACGACGCAAATAATAAGAACTGTCAAAAGTAAAAAGTGTTACCATTGATCTGCTGTCGACGTACGTTGGCCCTTCCCCGCAAATACCGGAATTGGAATTTTATTTTATAGTACAAGGCGCGGCGCCGTGCCGTTGCGTTGCGCGGGACGTGTCACGGCGGCGTTCGCCGGCACCGTCTATCGGTGCACGATAACGGACGGCGCCAGTCACAGGCGGACAGTAATGACATCCTGTTTTGTATCAAATGTAGTATTAGATGTGTGAAATGAATTGTGATATGTAAAACTACATGTGGTACGGACACCAGCAGATCAATGGTAACACTTGCAGTACGATTTTAAATCTTACTATGCAGATATTATAACGGTCCAAAGTGTTACACTTGATCTGCTGTTAGCTGTAGAAACACGGTACAAAAAAGGATGCCACAATTTTTAGACACGTCAGTTTAAGTTTAGTTTTAGCAAAGGCTTATTAGAATTGGCTCTAAGACTGCTTTTAATGTTGATTTTAGTGACTGTGAACATAGCTTAAAGATTGTTCCTATTATTTGTTAAACGTATATTTTAAAGACGTCGTAATGAATTTTTTTGTAGTGTACTTGGGATTTTAATATCGTAGGCAAATGATATGCATGCCTTTAAAAAAATTAAAAACTTTTAGAATTTTTATTGCAGTAGTGGTGTCGATTCTGATTTATATTGTCTAATTAAAAAAATGACGAAAATATTGCCATCCTTTACTTTTACTACAGTTAAGAAAGACGGAAGCTAATATTAGATACTTACTCAGACCACTTACCCCATAGACATGAAATCGGTACAAATTTGCAAGCGACAAATTCTGTCAAGAGATAGGCAATTAGACGAAGCGGGGGGCAGGGCCGCCATATTAAACCCGTTTCGATATCTCAAGGTTACGCGTGACGCGAAGCAATTTTGCGCTCATGTGCGGGCTGAAACGGCCGCCCTCCTGTTACAGGTCTATAGATTACTTACATACATCACTTTACTTAATTTCTCTTGGCGTAATTAGGGATCACTGTAACATACGAATGCATTTATTAGTATGTACTGTCACTGTTTTATAGTTATCTATATTAAGAGCCTTCCATGAGCCAACTAGCGCCGCCAATCTTGAAAAAATAATATCTTCCAATTTAATCAATTTTATTAAAAAAGCTATTTACAAAATGTTGATTACGATAAATACTATTTTTTAAATGCTTATTTATAACGTGATTCAATTTCGGTAAGTTGTAGTTCGCATAATTGCGAAAAACGGCCGTTTTTGGCACATTTGTCTACAACTTAGCTTGTCGCAATTATGCCATGTATTGTATATTGAAAAATAGTATTTATCCTAATAAACATTTTGTAAATAGCTTTTTTAATAAAATTGATTATATTGGAAGATATTATTTTTTTAAGATTGGCGGCGCTAGTTGGCTCTATGAAGGCTCTTAAGTAAGGAACGATTGGCCCTTATTCTGACATACCTATGAGTTAAAATTAAGCAAATAATATTTACCGCACTTCCTCATTCTTACCTCAAGGTTTTGACTTTATAATACTTTACTCTCTCCACAGGGGTCGATCGTACCTTGCTACATGGGTTTAAGGCTTACCCAGGGCGTATAAAGGCTGAAACATATTTAGATAAAAGGCAATGGGTGTAATGTATGAAAACCTATGAAAAAAAAAATATATTTAGTTTATTTTAGTGAAAAAAGGTTACAAAAAAATTATAGCACTTTCCGGGCTCTCAATCTCATTTGTGAGAGATTATATGAGCTGGAAGAGGTCGTCAGTAGTGGCGCCATTTTAAACTTAATATTTACCTAAATTAAATTTAGCACTTACTTAATATGTAATCATGGTAATACATATATTAAATGAAAGATGACAGACTGAACGCAGCGACGTAGTGTCAGCGGCAAAGCAAGGGAGCGGCAACCGCGCGTGTTATCATGACACGTGTCATCTTGTATAGAGTTTCATACATTACCATTGCCGTTGCCTTTCCGCTGTATTTTATTTAAATGTGTTTCAGCCCTTATAGACAAAGAATAGAGTAGGTATTTGATTCTGAGAAATTATGTATATTTAAATACATTATTAATTGAAATAATAAGTATGTACTTACAAATTATAAAAATATTTTATTTACCAAGATTTATTCACAATTTAAATTGTAATTACATAATGTAAACCGAGGCCCAAATCAAGTGTCTTATTTTGTAAACAAAAACTACCCTACCCTACTAACGTTTTAAGCTGTTCTGTGATTTTTGCATATTTATTTTCACATTATTAGATCGGATTACTTTATTTTTCTGCCTACCCCTACGATAATCCCTTACCATGAACTCTTATAGCAGGATTACTTCAATATTACTTTGTTACTTCGTACAATGACGACCTTAATAAGCTTACTTTAAGGTCGTCATTGTACGAAGGAACAAAGTAATATTGAAGTAATCCTGCTATAAGAGTTCATGGTAAGGGGGCTGGCGTGACTTTATAAATTATTATAAAAAAAATACTTTATTTTCATTTTAAGAGGTTCGATCAATCAGTTCCTTCAGTGTTACATCACAACAGGTAATTAGACGATCATATTTGTTTACAAAATAAGACCCTTGATTTGGGCTGCGGTATAGGTAACAATATTGTTCACAAAGACCAAGGATATGTTGGTCAATTGTAATTTAATTGTATGGTGTGAAATGTGCTTTGGCTGGCTAGTAGAGAATGTCGCGTGCTTTGGTTAGGTTAGAAATGTTTTAAGTTTGAATGAAATGTTTGATTTTAACTTATTCAATGAGGCATGAATAAAATATGTTGTTGGTTATTTCTGAAGTTTTATTTACATTTAAGTATACCTATTTATATATTATTGTAAATTAAACGAACTTACCTGTTGTGAAGTTCAATTATAATTGTACATGCTTCGTCACGATATGAATATTATTATTGTTATTACTTGGTAAGTACGCCAATACCATCGCGTCTCAGCCGCAAAATTCAGAGTAAAAAAAAAACTGTCAAGTTTCGCCGCCATAGTCAAGTCTCCATTGTAGTTCAAAGTATAAGGACTGTTTCATGACTAGTTACTAGGGAGTGTTAGGGGTGGGTGGGATTATTCATATCGTGACGAAGCATGTACAATTATAATTGAACTTCACAACAGGTAAGTTCGTTTAATTTACAATTGTACAATGCTTCGTCACTGAATGAATATTATTATTGTTATTACTTGGTAGATGTTGAAAGTATCATCTATCATGAAACAGGATAAATATTCTAGGGCAACTATGTTGTTTTAATTAGGTATTTGTTATGTTTACTTCTTCCGTCATAATGCAATATGGTCGTTGACGACACAAAAATTATGAATTATTATTATATGAATGTATGCCCATTTGCACATCAATCAATCTGCGTTATTAATTGATAGGTATGAACCCCTGTAAGTTCCAATTTAGTAGCGTACCACATTTCACATCATGAAGTCACTGAACCATTTAATATGATATTGTGCTGATCAAGTAGGACCTAATGCAGTAGCATGGTGTATAAGCTAGGCTGGGATTAACAAGCTCTGGCAATTTGAATTATTGGAGTCCAATACGTCTCTATCATAAAATTTAGTGGATGTGTGTGTGATGACTCCATCTAGACAACCATTAATTAAAGTTATAATCTAATTGAATATAGTATGTTGATGTCAAGCCATTTCGCAGCTGATGTCTCAGCATGTCTAATGCTTTGAGCAGTAATTATAGAACAGTTCACACCACCAAGGTATATAATTTGATATATCTGCTAACAGATTATGAACCCTATGCCTGTCAAGGTCTCTTTTAACTTATTATTAGTATAGTATCAATTTACTTGTGAATTGAACGCGTTTATTTGAAATGGGTATGCAATGACTATACCTAATAGGTATGTAAGCAATATATAATATTAGCAATATTTCTGGATTAAAATTAAAAATGACATAAGTGAAATTTAGATGAGGTTATATTGTTATAGGAGTGGAACTATTACTTAACAATTGGTTAGGCAGGGTTTCAATGATTTACACCCTTATTAAGGTCTGCACCTGGAGATACTATAAGGAGTATAGTATAAAAACTACTCATTATTAGCAAGAATCTCCAAAGGTCTCCTCATTAGAGAGAAGAAGAAAAAAAAAAAAAATTAAATGTTTTAGTCCTGTGACTGGATTCTGTATCCCAGGCAATATGTTGCTTAGGTAAAGGTGACATACTGAAGAATCAACCTTAAAGAAATACTTGATTAAGTATACCCTACTAGGTCTACTTACTACTAAGTCTACTCTATAACGATAGCATATTTGTGGGTGAGGTAACTTGGGTAGTACTGGGCTTTTGCACAATTTAATGAGCTAAGCAAACATACAGCATATTTAAAAGTGATCTGTGAAACAGAGGTATCATACGTATCCTCATCCAGAAATGCAATATCACATGCCGCTTGTCAGAGGCATGTATTGTACTGTTTTATACATATATGGTACTGCTTTGCTCAGAGTAAATCCTGAAATATATGAAGTACTTGGCCGATTAATTCCCATCAGCGCACCATGGGGTTATGGTTAATCCAAGGTTATGGGTAAATAAACACTGGGTCAATAAAATCATTTTCCATAAATTAATAATTGACAAATAAATAATAAATAATATTTAAATTGTATGTATGTATGTATGTACACATGAGGCAACAAATTGATTTGATTTGTAATCTTTGGAAACAGAGTTTGTTCCGAAATCATATTTTGATTGATACCTAAATAGAAAATAACGATAATAAGTAGTGGAAATGTAGGTACATAATGATATCCCATTTTGCATTGTTTTGATTGTTGCACGTTTACGAATCCGGTTTGGTGTGCCTGTTTTCGGCTGGATTCGGGGTCTGATTCAATATTTTCTTTTGATGACATTACATATGTATGTCACACTACATCTTTGTGACCGCTGTGACCCTTGGGCTTACACCAATACCTCAACATCAAATAATACGGTATGTAATACTATATGCCACGTATTTCGCTCCCTTGCCACAGTAGTTTAATATGTGGTTAAGATGTGGGGTGTTAGGGACCTGCCTAATTGTGTACCTGCCATATAAGGTTCTGAGCATGCTATGGTAAAGGTATTGTGAACATTAATTTGCATCTAGACATGTGTCCAGCATATGTTTTTATAGAAAGATTGAAAGGATTTTTAAAAATACCTAATTGGAAATCGCGTAAATACGCGTACCTCAGCGTGGCAACCCTACGTCATCTAACTTTTATAATATTTAATAGGCACAGAAACTTTTTCTGATGAACACTGACCTATTTATTCAAGTGAACTCATGTCACTAGTCGAACTCATCTTGTAACTTATGTGGTATACCTAATTACCTGATAATTATCTTTATATTATAGGAGACTGTTGTGATTGGTCCATTCAAATATCTTTGTATAATAGCCAGCCAGCTATAATAATTTTGCAATGCATGCAACGGTTCATGACCCAAGTCAGACCAAAATCTCATACTTTGGATTTATTTCGGTTATAAACCCATTATAACATTATGTCAGTACTTAATTATAGCCGATTTTCTTGTGGAAGGCTAATGTGGAATCACCTCAGATACTGGGTTATGCCCAAGGGCAGAGTTTTTGAAGCCATGAGACATCAATTGTTTGCATTAATACTTAATATAAAGCCAAATTTCCTAATGCTTTAGCTGTCATTACGGTAGCTTTATTCAAATATTTTGTACATAAGCATCCGAATATTTAAATTTTAATTTATTTAATTGCATACATAATGTCAAAATGTATGTTACTACATTATTAGGTCTTTAGATATGACATACACAACACACCCTGAAGGGCACAGCGATATGAAATGATATAGCCATTTCATACAATTACAATAAGAGAAATATTTATGATTCCGAATAAACTGTAGAGATAAGACCTAGTGATCCTAGGTAACATATCACTCATTACATAATTTTGTGACCACTCAAGGAACTGTATTTGAAACTGAAGGAATTTCCGGTGTCTTTTAAATATTTAAGTGTATGCAAGCCATAAATACAATGTCTGTTCATTAGCTTTACAAGTATGTATCTAATTATTTGAGATACCTATTTATATGTATGCATTAATAAAGGCATTGAAAGTGAAGTAGGTTAGAAGAATAGGTTTACCCTTTCTCTATTAGATTTGGTATTAACAAAATGAAGAAAAATTTGGCCCGGAGTTGGCCTATGCAACTTGTACGGCCGGGGAGTGATTACCCCATCAGTTGAAAGTTATCCTATAGGCAGGTGAATTTCACACCTCGCATACGATTGTATGAAACGACTCGCATAACTAGCGGATATGCAAGAAAAATTCAAATGAATAAATTCACGTTTTTGATTTATTGACATTTAAATATGTATTATTGATATTTAAGTATGTAATACATGGCAGATTTATCTGTGATACCTGCTGTTTAAGGGGTATTTTATAATCCTCAAGTCATGACCAGGTGGTCTTGTCATTAATAATAAAATATTATATAAATCATGTATATAACAAGCACATATACCCGTGAGCCTACCTTTGGGTTAATGCGGGTAGGACTACCTTTGGGTTAATGCAGGTAGGACTGGTCTGGTGCCGTCCTTGCTTCTGTGTTCCATCCAATGCTGGTGGTAATACAGGGTTGCTGGTCTTCGTGCTAGGCTGTTCTGGTGTACCTAGGTTCCACAGAAGATTTTAACGGATTCTTGTTGAATTTGTTGGCTAGGTATAAGCAGGTCACGGAAATTGAAAAGTCTTGATGTTGGTATAGCCAATATACTGTCTTTAGAAATGGTCGCACAATTGCTTTGCATTCATTCAATTTATCAGACAAGTTATATTCAAATGATATTTATCAACTGCATCTGTGGTACAAGCGCCTATGCTAGACACATTTGTAAATGTTATCAGTCATATATATAATAGTTAGCCGGCATCACTGATACAATGGTGTTCAGGACTTTAATCGTTCCTTTTAGGACGAGATTAAGAGCAGTATCCACTGCAAAAAGAAAACACAGCCCATATGTTTCTGCTTTATTAAATCATCATCAGTCTATTTAGGTATATGTCTCCATGCTCGGGCACAGACCTCTCTCATCGAGGGATGATATTTATTAAATATTTAGTTAAAATTAAAATGTATTTATATTATTCTGACATCACAGCCTTAGTATTTCAGTTGGAAATAGGAACAATGTATGGCAAGTACAAGATTTCTCTGGATCAGGATATCTTGTTTCATTTCTTTATCTAGTGGCCGAGGTATTTTTCCCCATGGGCACCGCTGCGAGAATTCCCAGAACATTCTATAATGGGTCTGTCTGTTATTGACGTTGTTCAAGAATCGACTGTGACATGTCGTCCAGTATGTATTGTAAGAAGGTACATAGTCATACGATCTACTGTACTTTGACTTTCTATGATTCATTTTAGGTTAGGTTAATACTTATCTGTTTAAACGCCATACGTGACCTTCCTGAGGCAATACATATCGATTGTTCGCATGTATATCGTGAAAGGAGCCCAGGCTCTCAATACAGCCTCTCGCTGGGAGTGATAGATACGCATCAAATTGTTTGCACGTATGTTCGTGGTGGAAATATCATATATATTCCTCACCCGAGTTTGGACGTTAGACGTCACAACTATCACTCCAAATTACAACCCATCGCATGGGTGTACACTGTACAAGCATCACTAGAAGACACAACTCTTCGTCACTCAGGTTATTCGTAAACTTCACATAACCTCACTGCATTTGTTCGATATCTTCTTCTCATCTTCCCCAGGCGATATCAAGCCGTTCGAACCAGTTCTAATAACTGATCGAGCACGAATTTTTTCGTTTTCAGCAAAATTTTCCACAAATTGTAGGAAAAACACTCCCGCGGCATCGACGCAAAGATTAGCAATGGAGACTTGGACTTGACTATGGCGGCGAAACTTGACAGTTTTTTTTTTTACTCTGAATTTTGCGGCTGAGACGCGATGGTATTGGCGTACTTACCAAGTAATAACAATAATAATATTCATTCAGTGACGAAGCATTGTACAATATTTATATATTATATTTATATATATTTATTGCAAGTAAGCACGGTGTGTACATTTTTGCATGTCAACGTATTTTTGAATTTACAATTACAATTTTTTTTGGTAAGTAATTTATTTATTATTATTATTTTACAAAGTAGAAGATGACTGGGGCCCGAGCCGCGTCGTCTTTTTTAGACGCTCAAGTCCTGTCAAAGCTAGCCGGGTGGAGGTTTTTTGACGTTTTGCTAGCGTTAGCGTTTTCAAAATTGGTAGCCGCGTCGCCCAAAAATAGGCGCTCAAGTGCTGCCAAAGAGGATATACGAAATACGTTAAAGCAGCGTACTACTAGTTGTCATGGAGACAATCACAAATAAGACAACCAAAACAAAATGACATAGTCCATATAGATTATAAATTAGAATTATATGTCGTTTTACAAGGGGAGGGCCAACATAATAACAGCGAATTCATGGTTGTTATTATGGTAGAACGTAAGATTATAGAAAAAATTGTTTCCTTTGAAGTGTCGACTCCCTGTCATATTATCTTTGGTCGAATCCATAGATAGTATTCATATGTTTCATTTCACGTTACATCTTTCGATTATCATATATCATAGTTTTATTTGGTATATTTCTGCGTAAACCGTAACGAAAAGATTTGAAACATCGGAGTGTTGACAGTAAAAATAATGGCGAATTTCTAATTTAATGTTTTTCAATCTGTTTCTACGGCAATTATACTCAAATATACATTTACGGTGCACTACAAATATTTGTACACTAGATTTTAATACGAGTTTGTTTGATTTCTCTGTTTTTGTTGAAAACGTCTTGACAATTTGTGACTAATTATTTCTTACACTAGCAACATATTAGGCGCTTTCCTAAAATCCACCGTGCTACCAATCCTAGAAGTTCTCCACGCCTATTTTGACGTTTACAAAAAATCGACGCGGCTCGGCCCCCCAGCACATCTTTTAAATAAAAAAAAAAACAAATAAATTACTTACTAAAAAAAAAATGTAAATGTAAATTCAAAAATACGTTGACATGCAAAAATGTACACACCGTGCTTACTTGCAATAAAGTATACCTTGAAGATAAACTCTCATGATAAGATAATACGATATCAATGACATTCAGAATGTAAGCGCTACTTGTATGAGAACCTGGTAAAATTATCGGGAGAAGTTACTAAAACGTGAGTTATTGCCCGTGGACCACTTCGGTAGTTCACCTGGGTGGTCTACGGGATTTTTTGGCCCGTCCAGGTAAAACAAGGGACATTATTTTTGCCCGTGGTACGCCATACATTTTTTTGTGGTTAAACTCGCGTTAACTTTAATCCGCAGTTGGTGCGTTTTTATTTTCATAGTGAATGTAAAAATGTTGATTCGACGTCTCTACCCTCCACCGGGGCCGAGATTTGAGTTCAACGGAAGTAAAAAGTTAAAGTCGAATATCTCGGTCCGGACTGAGGTTACAGATGAGCTGCCATAATATGTTTTATTTACTTTGCCAATATGTACCTAAATAACCATATTTGGTTTCTGGCCGCGAAAATTTCAAAAGGCTCCAAAAGTGCCCATTGGCTTTTGACAAGTTTGTAAATTGCCTTGGCCTGATCCGACACTGGAGAGGCTAGGATCGCTGTCGGGTGTACCTATTTACTTAAATTAGAAGTACAAATAAGTGTTCAGTCAGAAATGTGATGTGTGTAGTTTGACTCGAAATAAATAAACGATATAATTAATAATAAAATATTAAAAATAAAACAAGCGTGTATTGGACAATATTTCTTTTATTTCTCTCATTTGAACATTTTGCATTTCACGTTGTCAGGTACATTCAACAACAGAATTACATGGTCATAAATATTAACACTTTTGCACTGGACGTTTCCACTATTACTTGCTGTTCCACAAGTCTGTCTGTACGTATACCGCAGCCCAAATCAAGTGTCTTATTTTGTAAACATATGATCATCTAATTACCTATTGCGATGTAACAGTGAAGGAACCTGTTCATCATCGTGAAAATAAAGTATTCCGATCCAATAATGTGAAAATAACTATGCATAATCACAGAACAGCTTAAAATGTTAGTAGGGTAGTTTTTGTTTACAAAATAGGACATTTGATTTGGGCTTCAGTTTATCTGTATAACAGACGGCAGCAGTGTGATCACCGATAACCTGGAAACTGGACAATCAGTATCATTAATATAATCTAAAACCGATATAATGACAGTAAAAAATTAAATTAAATTCACTTTTCATACATTTTGTACCGATCAGCTGACCTTTTCGAGACATACATATTATTTTACATCAGTTTTAGATTCTATTGATGATACTAATTATTCAGTTTCAAAGACAACGGCGATTACATTGCCATATTGTATATCTGTTGCGATATTAGATAACAGTTATATATTTTAGAATTTCGTAATAAAATGCAGGTCTTCGTATACATGTAAACCATTAAAAGCACGACCGGCGAAGAAGAATGCGAGAAGTTAGGTATGGCAGGAGAAGAATGCGAGAAGTTAGGTATGGCAGAAGAAGAACGAGAGAAGAGTCAATGCCGTAGAAATGCACTCACTGCGTAGGTGCAGTCGAAGACAGAGATAAGTATACAGGGGGCCTCAATAAGGTTGAAATTTTCTCAAAGACTACTGGACCGAATTTAATAATTATTTTACAGCTACATAGTTTTAACTTTTATCTATCAAACAGTGAAATAATTTTAGCAATAGGTCAAGTAGTTTTTGAGATAATCTCAACCTTAAAAACTCTGTACACCTTTTTTGTCTTCGACCGTACGAATAGGAAAGGGTGAAGTTACTCGAGTTTACACGAAGACCTTGTAAATACTTTGACCGACTTTATCATGAAAAATTATCCCAAATGGCACGTTCACATTCCCATGGCTATTAAACTGCAAATATCCATTTGTTTTGATATTTTCTTGCATATGCGCTATGCGAAACGAAAATCTAAATGATAAATTACTGGATAGATGTCGCTACCGTCCCTCAGACGAGAATATGGAGACAAAATTCACGATCTGGACACGAATCACGATGGCTCTGTTGGAATAGAGCGTGCTACGGAATGGCGAGGTCCCGGGTTCGAATAAAAAATTCTCCATTTATCATTTAGATATCCATTTGTTGTAAATTAAATTGTAATTTATATTCATTTTAATTCGCTACACGTAATAACAGTTCGTAGAATTATTTAATTACATCAATACTATTAATATTACCATCTTAAAGCTACAATATTACAAAATTATACACACTATAAGCACAACAAGTCAACAATGCGAAAATTTAGATATTAATTTGATGGAGAAATATCTTCGTTATTGTAGCTACCACAGAACAAGATAGATGTTAGAAATGCCAGCGGGGACGAATGTTATAGGCTCGAATATTGAGCCACTGATAATAAAAGTGATTCGAAGTCACAGTAGTTCTGACTGGATTGGAAAAGAGAGACGAATTTTTTTTCTCCATCGCTCATGTGATGGTCATTATACATATGAAAGTAAACAGTATGGACTGGACATCTTTTCTACTTACTATTTATATACTAAAGCGTTGGAGAGAGTTTGGTCAAAGATGTAAAATATTTCGTAAATCGTAGAATAAAGTAACGAATGCGTTGGTTGATCGGCTTTATGGTAAAGTTATTAAAGTCAAAACTCGATATAACATCAATACCTAAATACGGAAACAGCGTAAATAATGCCGAGGCATGAATCGCAAGTGGCAAAACAAAACACTCGACAGTCGACGATTGTACGTCAAAGTCGTTCATAATCGGAAAGGTGACATAGTGGGCCATGGGTACTTAGTAGTATCAAAACGGCGATTTTATTTCAATAGAAAAACAGAAATTAGAAAAGTATTCTAGAAAAAATCATGGAGCAACTCATATTTCAGTGTTCAAATAATGACATAATTATGTCGATTCCGAGGATTCGCACGCTAAATTTAATCATCGCAAATTGAAAGTTGAATCCCTATAACACAATATAATATATGTATTTGTTTTGATTTAGGTTTAGATTTAGCTGAAATTATTCTTGTTTTTCGATTGAAATTGTTGTTATCTGACTTTCTACACACTTTACCGAGTTATTTACTTATTTTGGATGCCTACTCTTTATCCTACACTAGTGTACTATAAATATACTTTACAGTATAACTGGACCTAACTCTCAAAACACAGGTTATCCTAGTTTGAGAGTCTGCGCCACTATCAACTGTGTAATGTACCCATGATTGATCTAAATAAACTATTTCTATTCGTACCACATGCCTCGGCTGCATATACCAGCTGTTTTTATGCGTCTTTACACCAATGTAATTTCTAAGCTTTACCAAACTATATTATCAATTTTAAAGGAAGTCCGTTTAATTTGAAGACTTATTTAAGATTTGAAAATTAACTTAATTATACATAAATAAGTTTCATAAAAACTATTAGAATAAGGTTAACAAAACTAGATTAAAGTTGATAGTTGCCATATTTACAACATAAGTTCACATAATCATAATTATACTGGGATCCAATTCCGGCTTGCGATTTATAAACTTAATCAATTAACAAGTTAAAACTACATCAAGCACTACATGCACCCGTTTTATTTATTTTCTTGTAATTTAAGAGAAATATAGCAATTACTTTTGGAGGAAAACGCTGTATTAAGTTTATTACAAATGGATGACAGTATTTTCAGATCAAAATATACAAATAAATTGTAGTGTACAAAAAGCAAACTAAAACCAGTGGGGTGACCGCGACTTCCAATCGTTATCGTAATCGCTTTCAATTTGACACATGGACGCTATACATTGCAGCTATGTTTTTGCAAGTTAATTAACAAACGACAACGAAACGCAGCAATGTATATCGTTCAAGTGTCAAAATGAAAACGATAACCATAACGATTGAAGTCGCGGTCAACTCCCCCCCCCCCCCCCCCCCCCTCCCACTTTTTAAACTTAATTTCGGTTTCTGTACATAAAAGTTTTAAAATAAATACAAGTATGGTAACAGACTGAAATTATTATACAACTTTCTTTATTAAGTTCGATAGGTACACACGAACACAGAGATATCCAGCGGCTCTCAAACTCAATAAGGTTGAGATTTTATCAAGAACTACTGTAACAGAAGGGAGACTGTTCAGTAATTGGTAACTGAACAAGCTTTGTTCTATACCGAAGCTCAAATCAAGTGTCTTATTTTGTAAACGAATATGATCATCCACTCCGGCTTCTGTATACGACTTTTCGTTATGCGCAATTTATTTTTGCTTTTCATACATTTTTGTACGGATCAGCTGATCGTTTTGTACAGTCGAAGACAGAGATAAGTATACAGGGGCCTCAATAAGATTGAGATTTTCTCAAAAACTACTGGACCGAATTTAATAATTCTTTTACATTGTTTTCACTTTTATCTGTCAAACAGTGAAATAATTTTTGCAATAGGTCTAATAGTTTTTGAGAAAATCACAACCTTAAAAACTCTCCTGTACACCTTTCTCTGTGTTCCACTGTACGAGACATTGATTTTTTAAAATGGAAAAGTAGATTAAATGTCGTTTAGTTACTGATACTGCGATCTCCATTCGGCATCCTCTCTTTCCGTTGCACCCTGTATATTCGAGTTTAGCGACAGTCCGATATATCTGTGGCTGACTGTACAGTCGAAGGCAGAGATAAGTATACATACAGGGGGCCTAAATAAGGTTGAGATTTTCTCAAAAACTACTGGACCGAATTTAATAATTATTTTACAGTACATAGTTTTAACTTTTATCTATCAAACAGTGAAAGAATTTTTGGGATAGATCCAGTAGTAGTTGAGATAATCTCAACCTCAAAAACTCTCCTGTACACCTTTATCTGTGGCTGACTGTACTACTGGAATGACCTAAATATTTATCTAAAACATAGATACAAAACGTGTCTTTCGCATTATAATTCTTTATTTATACAACTTTATGGTTAAGAGCGCGGAAACCTCTTCCAATTTAAGGTGTTAACAAAATATGATCGTCCCTTCAGCCTTAAACCGTTTATTATCAGCTATTTATAAAACTATCTTTTACTTTGTTCATAATTTTAATTAATTTATTTATTTTAAACATTTTAAAAAGCGCAGAATCAATTCCTAGTCCTTACAGCGACGTTTATAAAAATAAATTATTCGCTTCCTCTTTAGCGATTTATATTTTAATTTTCAATGACTATTTGATGTACGTTACAATTATAGACTTACCTGTGTACCTGGATTTATAGTAACAAGACACATACGCGAAATGACACAGTCGCAAATTGACGTAAATGACAATGCCAGATTCTGCCCCACCATCAACCGCAAGTTGTACAAGATAACGAATAAATGTAAAAATATCTCCGTTTTTTTATTAAAATTATTGGTTTAAAATAAAGTTTTGTACGAGTTGCGATTCGAAAAAAAACAGCTTAATTAAGAATTCAGAAAATAGTAAGAAATCGAAGCGATTTATTCAGTGTTTTTGTTATTCTTCTATAGGAGTTGCGAGAGTAAAATGATACTGATTATGATTATGCAATATGAAACCTGTAATAAGTCCCCAACAAAATGATAGGTACAGCTTAAATGGTCACGTAGTTTTGTAGGGGCAAAGCTCCATTGAAATGTAGCAATGTCTTTTTGTATTTGCAAAAAAAGTATTTACTTATTAAATTTTTTGCAGTTATGATTTACTAAAAAACCTTACCAATTTAATTATCATGAGTACAATCCTCAGTGTCAATTGGTCGAATGAATTGACACCCTGTAGAAACCAGTAGTTTCGCGGCGACAAGTCTGCTGCTGTAGGCTTCGGAATGGTACCTTTAGGAAGATTCACCAGCACTTGACAACGAATAGACTAAGTGTCGCCGCACACGGGCCACACGCGACAGCCACAAACGCCGCCACGAGAAGCTAGAAGCTTGTAGCGTGTGGCCGCCACCGGCGTCAACCGTGTGCGGCGAGTCCATATAAAATGTATGAAAATTACAGGAAATATGCCAGTGGCGGCGTTTTGTGGCTGTGGCCGGTGGCCCGTGTGCGGGAGCACTAAACGACTGACATATCTGAATATAGTTACGAGTCGCGTCGAAGTACAATGATTCTTGGGTACGGAAGGGGTGAGAGCGGGCGGGGTAAGTGACTATATTCGTACTGTAAAGGAGTGCGCATATTATGTCGGGCCGCAGCGCAGCGCAAAATGCTTACTTAGCACATTAGTGACGGGCCGGGTCGCAGCGCATTGACGGATTTTGAACGGGCGCGCGTGCACTCCAATCCGCTTGCTATAGCACACTGTGGCGGGGCGCAGCGGGGCGGGGCGGGCGGCCGCATCGCACGGACGCAAATCCGCCTCGCAATAATGCGAGCCGCTGCGGCTCGACACATAGTTCATACAAATTGTATTAAAGCGATTTGAGCGGATTTGAGAGGTCAATGCGCTGCGACCCGGCCCGTCACTAATGTGATACAGTGCGCGAGGCGTAAGCTCAGGTTTGCATTTGTGTGAGTGCACGTGTAGAGTGATATTCGGCCTGAGGCGCGACGCGTCCTACGCATATAAATTTATACACAGCGGGACGCTACCCTGCCGCGCACGCACCGCACTTCACCTCTTGTACCGCTAGCAGCTTGGCGATCACTCACACAAATGTAAACCTGAGCTTACGCCTCGCGCACTGTACGTAAGCATTTTGCGCTGCGCTGCGGCCCGCCCCGACACGCTGCGGCCCGGCATAATGTGCTCGAACCTTAATAATGCAATTAGATGCATCTATCACACTTTTATTATTGTCTATCACTAACAACTCAATTTCGGCGCCTCTATATAAATCCAGGTACACAGCACGTAGATCTATGGTCAAAATACCTACCTAAAACTACCAACATTAATATATTAATTCTAATATGCGATACTCTTCTATTTAATGGCTTCCGGACAAAAACTTTGTTCGTCAACTTCAGCTTGTTCTAGGCACAGTTTTCTAATACAAAATATATAAAGCGTAGGAAGTGAAATGAGATAAGTAGACAGCCTTAATAAGGTTGAGATTTTCTCAAAAACTACTGGACCGAATTTAATAATTCTTTTACAGTTACATAGTTTTAACTGTTATCTATCAAACAGTGAAAGAATTTTTGCAATAGGTCAAGTAGTTTTTGAGAAAATCTCAACCTTAAAACCTTTCCCGTACACCTTTCTCTATGTTCCACCGTACATGGTCATAATCAGGAGTGCTTTAAAGTTTTTCGTCCTGATCAATTTAATATTCATGACTACATATTACAAGATAGTTTGATAGAAGCATAATCATAAAATCAACAAGCATTTACAACAATAAAAAACCTATGCAAACGGCACAGAAGTCTTGAAATTAAAATCTCATTTACACTAGAACGAAACCAATTTAAAATGCACTAGTTTTGACGTAATTATTAATCTGGAGCGTTGAGTAGTGACTGGGAGTCCAGAAGTTGGCTGGCGTCTATTATACTGACCTGCGTTGAAAAAAAATATTTTAGATAATTATTATTTCTTCTCTCGTGTGGTTTAGTGACCAAACCTATTTGTCAAAGTTATTCAGGCCGCCCGTAGGCCGTTGACGTGGCCTAACGACTGCTGTCAAGCGACAACAACCGGGATCAACTGCTTAACATACTTTCCGAGGCACGAAAATATTTTAGATAATTAATCATAAAATTTAATAATTATTTATTTAATCATACCAATGTTACAAGTTTTGATTGATAATAAAACAGGATCAAAATAGGCACAAAATAAGTATTTATATCATAAATAAGCGCTAAGTAGCGACATACAAAGTCGTTTTGTTAAAAAGGGATATAACATCCTCCACCGCTCGATATTACACCTTATTATTTTCGGTATTAATTGAGATATCTCAAACAAAAATCAAAACTCACATACATACATACACTCGAAAAACACAACCCTCATCCATGCGCAGTCGGGTAAAATGAGTTAAACACCATAATATTAGTTGAGTACCGAATGACTAGGAGTCCAGAAGTTGGTTGGCGTCAATTATACTGACCTGCGGTTCTCTTGAAAATGGCGGGAAACGATTGTTGCAAAATTATTTGATAATTTTTGTTACAATGTCTTGGTGGTTATTTTGTGATCAATAATTCAATATCATGTTAAGTTAATCAGAAAATGTTCGCGAATGGACAGTACGGTGAATTTATTGGATAATTTGAGCAAGATCTGAAGTTTCAAGCATTTATCAAGAGTTCCCGCTACAAGCTCGGGAGTGAACGTGACTGTCGAGCTGCTTCGTCCAGAGTGATGACGCTACGGCGTCTCCTCTGGAGGAAGATAGAAGACTATTCTATATTGAAATTCTGTAACATGACATTGGCAAATGACGAACTATCGAGTCCATTAATAAAATAAATAAATAAAAATACTGACCTGCATGGAGTCTAAGTCTCTGGAGGCGTCATCTGTGCGGTTCAAACTGAACGGATAGAACCTGGATATGACTGGCCGGAACGGTTTCGTATTGTCGAAGTCACCGTTCGAGTGACGATTGCTGAGTATAGATAATGCGGTCAGCTTTTCATTTAGTTGTAGGATCTGAAAATACATATCTATACATATAATAAGACTGTAAAAAAGTTGTGTCTGTACATTGCATATTATTTTTAAAGAATAATTGTAAGATAAGATAAATATTCTTTATTGCAAAGTAAAAGGAATTACACAAAAGAAATATGCTAATACAGTTAGTATCACAATTGTCGGTCTTATCGCTTAAAGCGATCTCTTCCAGACAACCTTTGTTTACAGAATTCAGCAGATCAGCAGATCGATACTGATGCCAAAACATTATTTTTTAGAATTTTTGTCTGTTTGTCTGTGACTTTGTGCAAGTATCACGCCATAACTACTGAAGGGATTTTGATGGGAGTTTCACTAGGAGATAGCTGAAATATCCGGACAGCTCATAGGCTATAAGCCATGGCGGTATGTGATGTGGAAACAAGGATCCAGAGAGGAAGATCTGCCTACATCCTGATCTCCTACATCCTCCTCCTCTACGCAAACGAAGTTGCGGGGTACAGCTAGTCATTGTATATAGCTGAAGTTTGGTTGTAGCATTAGAAAGCCAGCGGTTGTTGTAATTCACTGTAGTTGTTAGTCATAAACCTAGTTTAACCTCCCTTTCCCTTAAACAATGCTTTGTCACTTTCACACTTCATTAAAAAACCTTAAGTTAGAAAGGGATAGCTTTAAATGACAAATGGAGAATTTTTTTTTCATCACGACCGGGATTCGAACCCGAGACCTCGCCATTCTGTGGCACGCTCTATTCCAACGGCGAGGTCCCGGGTTCGAATCCCGGTCGTGATGAAAATTTTTCTCCATTTATCATTTAGATTTTCGTTTCGCATAGCGCATATGCAAGAAAATATCAAAAGGATAGCTTTAAGCCGTAGAATAACGTTCAGTCACGTTTATGGCTAACATGGCTCGTTATAAAACGTTAAGTTAGAAAGGGACCGCGACTTGAACCATAGGAAAGCTCTTAAATACCTTTTATGGCTACTGTTAGAGCTGAAGGCTGGATGATGAAGAAGTAAAACTGCAGAAAATGAGCTGATGAATGTAACTTGTTTATTTGAGGAACTTTTACAGACTGAAAATAGGAACGTAAAACAAAAGCATTCAAAAAGCGATATAAAATTCCATAAGTATCAAAATGACGTCACCTTTCCAGCCAGTTGCCAACAGCTACCATCGTATAGCTCTAAAGTACCAGGGACACATGAACTCAAGGAACAAACCTCCGTCCTAAACTCTAAAGTACCAGGGACACATGAACTCAAGGAACAAACCTCCGTCCTAAGCTCTAAAGTATCAGGGACACATGAACTCAAGGAACAAACCTCCGTCCTAAGCTCTAAAGTACCAGGGACACATGAACTCAAGGAACAAACCTCCGTCCTAAGCTCTAAAGTACCAGGGCCACATGAACTCAAGGAACAAACCTCCGTCCTAAGCTCTAAAGTACCAGGGACACATGAACTCAAGGAACACACCTCCGTCCTAAGCTCTAAAGTACCAGGGACACATGAACTCAAGGAACAAACCTCCGTCCTAAGCTCTAAAGTACCAGGGACACATGAACTCAAGGAACACACCTCCGTCCTAAGCTCTAAAGTACCAGGGACACATGAACTCAAGGAACAAACCTCCGTCCTAAGCTCTAAAGTACCAGGGACACATGAACTCAAGGAACAAACCTCCGTCCTAAGCTCTAAAGTACCAGGGACACATGAACTCAAGGAACAAACCTCCGTCCTAAGCTCTAAAGTACCAGGGGCACATGAACTCAAGGAACAAACCTCCGTCCTAAGCTCTAAAGTACCAGGGACACATGAACTCAAGGAACAAACCTCCGTCCTAAGCTCTAAAGTACCAGGGACACATGAACTCAAGGAACAAACCTCCGTCCTAAGCTCTAAAGTACCAGGGACACATGAACTCAAGGAACAAACCTCCGTCCTAAGCTCTAAAGTACCAGGGACACATGAACTCAAGGAACAAACCTCCGTCCTAAGCTCTAAAGTACCAGGGACACATGAACTCAAGGAACAAACCTCCGTCCTAAGCTCTAAAGTACCAGGGTCACATGAACTCAAGGAACAAACCTCCGTCCTAAGCGTGTAGTTGAACACGTGGTACTGCACCGGTCCGGCATGAGGGGCGTCTAGCGGCAGCAACCAGCGCTCGTAGCATTGCGACCAAAGCTCCATACTAGCTATACTCGTACTGGGTTCCAGTCTCTGTAACTCTGACGTCGATTTGGTTGGCATTGACGTATGTGCTGAAAAATGCTTAAAAGTTAGATACGTCAAAGTCAAAAAGTCCAATTTCTTTATTGCAAGTAAGCACGTTGTGTACATTTTTGCACGTCACCATTTGAATTTACATTTACACCAGTTTGCAAGGAAAAGGTGCCAACGCTGAGGAGACAAAGTGGCAAAAAACTCTCAGCAGCACATCTTTTAAAATAATATAATAATAACTAGGTGTTGCATGGTGCGCGGGCCGCGCGCGGCCCGCGAGACGGCTTTGTTTTCGTGTTGTAGGCGCCGCAACTAAAGAAACATTATCCGGATTGTTCGCTGTGCAAATGATTCGCGCAAGCCCATCCACTAATTATATCTAGCACCGCCCGAAAGTTACAAGTTCAAAACTTTCATAAAGTCAATTATTTCGAAAACAGTTCATGTAAAATTGGTTATGGTTGTGTTTTATAAAGCAAGCAACGCTCGAAATGACCGTATGCCAGAAACTTATTCAAAGTTTTCATAAGCCAAACGTTGCTAGCTGTACACAATTTCCATACCTTTGTTCATAACTCGAAAAGCATGGGCATCTTTCAGCCTTTGGTGGCGTGGGGACGCTTCGGGCTTCGCCCTACGCGGAGCTCGGCCTATGGCCTCGCAATAGTTACTTGGAAAGAAGAGAGTGGTTTCTGGTCGGTAAGGGGACGCTTCGGGCTTCGCCCTACGCGGAGCTCGGCCTACGGCCTCGCAAAAGTTACTTGGAAGGTGGGGAGTTGTTTCTGCTCGGTAAGGGACGCTTCGGGCTTCGCCCTACGCGGAGCTCGGCCTACGGCCTTCGGCCTCGCCGGGGGGCAAAAGTTACTTGGAGGGTGGGGAGTTGTTTCTGTTCGGCAAGGGGACGCTTCGGGCTTCGCCCTACGCGGAGATCGCCCTTCGGCCTCGCCGGGGGGCAAAAGTTACTTGGAGGGTGGGGAGTTGTTTCTGTTCGGCAAGGGGACGCTTCGGGCTTCGCCCTACGCGGAGCTCGGCCTGCGGCCTCGCAAAAGTTACTTGAAAGGTGGGGAGTTGTTTCTGTTTGGCAAGGGGACGCTTCGGGCTTCGCCCTACGCGGAGCTCGGCCTTCGGCCTCGCAAAATTTACTTGGAAGGTGGGGAGTTGTTTCTGCTCAGTAAGGGGACGCTTCGGGCTTCGCCCTACGTATAGCTCGGCCTTCGGCCTCGCAAAATTTACTTGGAAGGTGGGGAGTTGTTTCTGTTCGGCAAGGGGACGCTTCGGGCTTCGCACTACGCGGAGATCGCCCTTCGGCCTAGCCGGGGGGCAAAAGTTACTTGGAGGGTGGGGAGTTGTTTCTGTTTGGCAAGGGGACGCTTCGGGCTTCGCCCTACGCGGACCTCGGCCTTCGGCCTCGCAAAATTTACTTGGAAGGTGGGGAGTTGTTTCTGCTCAGTAAGGGGACGCTTCGGGCTTCGCCCTACGTATAGCTCGGCCTTCGGCCTCGCAAAATTTACTTGGAAGGTTGGGAGTTGTTTCTGCTCGGTGAGGGGACGCTTCGGGCTTCGCCCTACGCGGAGCTCGGCCTACGGCCTCGCAAAAGTTACTTGGGAGGGTGGGGAGTTGTTTCTGTTCGGCAAGGGGACGCTTCGGGCTTCGCCCCACGCGGAGCTCGGCCTGCGGCCTCGCAAAAGTTACTTGAAAGGTGGGGAGTTGTTTCTGCTCGGTGAGGGGACGCTCGGTTACTTGGAGGGTGGGGTAATTTTTCCGAGGCCGAAGGCCGAGCTCCGCGTAGGGCGAAGCGTCCCCTTGCCGAACAGAACTCCCCATCGTTCAAGTAATTTTTGCGAGGCCGCAGGCCGAGCTCCGCGTAGGGCGAAGCCCGAAGCGTCCCCTTACCGAGCAGAAACCACTCCCCACCTTCCAAGTAACTTTTGCGAGGCCGTAGGCCGAGCTCCGCGTAGGGCGAAGCCCGAAGCGTCCCCTTACCGAGCAGAAACCACTCCCCACCTTCCAAGTAAATTTTGCGAGGCCGAAGGCCGAGCTCCGCATAGGGCGAAGCCCGAAGCGTCACCTTACCGAGCAGACAGCTCCTCATCTTCCAAGTAAATTTTGCGAGGCCGAAGGCCGAGCTCCGCGTAGGGCGAAGCCCGAAGCGTCCCCTTACCGAGCAAATACAACTCCCCACCTACCAAGTAAATTTTGCGAGGCCGAAGGCCGAGCTCCGCGTAGGGCGAAGCCCGAAGCGTCCCCTTGCTGAACAGAAACAACTCCCCATCTTTCAAGTAATTTTTGCGAGGCCGCAGGCCGAGCTCCGCGTAGGGCGAAGCCCGAAGCGTCCCCTTACCGAGCAGAAACCACTCTCTTCCTTCCAAGTAACTTTTGCCCCCCGGCGAGGCCGAAGGCCGAGCTCCGCGTAGGGCGAAGCTCGAAGCGTCCCCTTGCCGAACAGAAACAACTCTCCACCCTCCAAGTAACTTTTGCGAGGCCGTAGGCCGAGCTCCGCGTAGGGCGAAGCCCGAAGCGTCCCCTTACCGAGCAGAAACAACTCCCCACCTACCAAGTAAATTTTGCGAGGCCGAAGGCCGAGCTCCGCGTAGGGCGAAGCCCGAAGCGTCCCCTTGCCGAACAGAAACAACTCTCCACCTTCCAAGTAAATTTTGCGAGGCCGCAGGCCGAACTCCGCGTAGGGCGAAGCCCGAAGCGTCCCCTTACCGAGCAGAAACCACTCTCTTCCTTCCAAGTAACTTTTGCCCCCCGGCGAGGCCGAAGGCCGAGCTCCGCGTAGGGCGAAGCCCGAAGCGTCCCTTTGCCGAACAGGAACAACTCTCCACCCTCCAAGTAACTTTTGCGAGGCCGTAGGCCAAGCTCCGCGTAGGGCGAAGCCCGAAGCGTCCCCTTACCGAGCAGAAACAACTCCCCAGCTTCCAAGTAAATTTTGCGAGGCCGAAGGCCGAGCTCCGCGTAGGGCGAAGCCCGAAGCGTCCCCTTGCCGAACAGAAACAACTACCCACCCTCCAAGTAACTTTTGCGAGGCCGTAGGCCGAGCTCCGCGTAGGGCGAAGCCCGAAGCGTCCCCTTACCGAGCAGAAACAACTCCCCACCTACCAAGTAAATTTTGCGAGGCCGAAGGCCGAGCTCCGCGTAGGGCGAAGCCCGAAGCGTCCCCTTGCCGAACAGAAACAACTCCCCACCTTCCAAGTAAATTTTGCGAGGCCGCAGGCCGAGCTCCGCGTAGGGCGAAGCCCGAAGCGTCCCCTTACCGAGCAGAAACCACTCTCTTCCTTCCAAGTAACTTTTGCCCCCCGGCGAGGCCGAAGGCCGAGCTCCGCGTAGGGCGAAGCCCGAAGCGTCCCCTTGCCGAACAGAAACAACTCTCCACCCTCCAAGTAACTTTTGCGAGGCCGTAGGCCGAGCTCCGCGTAGGGCGAAGCCCGAAGCGTCCCCTTACCGAGCAGAAACAACTCCCCACCTTCCAAGTAAATTTTGCGAGGCCGTAGGCCGAGCTCCGCGTAGGGCAAAGCCCGAAGCGTCTCCTTACCGAGCGGAAACAACTCCCCACCTTCCAAGTAACTTTTGCGAGGCCGTAGGCCGAGCTCCGCGTAGGGCGAAGCCCGAAGCGTCCCATTACCGAGCAGAAACAACTCCCCACCTTACAAGTTACTTTTGCGAGGCCGAAGGCCGAGCCGGACCGCGAGGCCGTAGGCCGAGCTCCGCGTAGGGCGAAGCCCGAAGCGTCCCCTTACCGACCAGAAACCACTCTCTTCTTTCCAAGTAACTATTGCGAGGCCATAGGCCGAGCTCCGCGTAGGGCGAAGCCCGAAGCGTCCCCACGCCACCAAAGATGAAGTGAAAGACGCCCATGCTTTTCGAGTTATGAACAAAGGTATGGAAATTGTGTACAGCTAGCAACGTTTGGCTTATGAAAACTTTGAATAAGTTTCTGGCATACGGTCATTTCGAGCGTTGCTTGCTTTATAAAACACAACCATAACCAATTTTACATGAACTCTTTTCGAAATAAATGACTATCAAAGTTTTGAACTTGCAACTTTCGGGCGGTGCTTGATATAATTAGTGGATGGGCTTGCGCGAATTATTTGCACAGCCAACAATCCGGAAAATGTTTCTTTACTTGCGGCGCCTACAACACGAAAACAAAGCCGTCTACCGCACGCTAGTAATCATTTCGTTTCGTATAGGAAAATGTATGAGGAAACTGTAACTTTTTGGAGAAGTCAATATTCTGGCCGCCATTTTGTATTTTAAAATATGTTAAACTTTATAATTAATGTACAGGATAGCATCTAACATGTGGCATTTAAACCGTTACGATAGCCCAAAATTTCTTTAACAAAGTTAGCGCCCAAACATGACTCTGACCAAAACTTTCATGCCCCATAACTTCCAGTGTTGCCAGGCGATTGAGATGAAAATGGTCAAATGTCATTTGGGTGAGGTGCCTTCATCGAACTGCATACCCAAATTTGGTTAAAAAGCGCTATTTCCATTTTCCCCATTTTTGGGCTCTGGAGGGTAAATTACCCTAAAAGTTGGGAAACTTTTTTTTTATTGCAACACCATTCATCGAGACCTACAATTGTCCCATACAAGACATTCAACTAAAATGTTGCCATTCACCCGAAAAATGAGATTGAAAATCTTGCCAAATTGTAATGAAAATATTATGGTTGACAGCTCGACCGCCATTTTGTTTTTCCAAAAATTGACAATTTTCTCGTATACTACATCATATGTGCTACGAAGTGGAATTGGTTGGATATTCCTCATGCGCTCGTGCTAGGCCAGCTAATTCGTCAAAGTTTGGTCTGAAATGTCCAAATTTTCAATCGGATATATTTCCGCCGCCATTTTGTTTTCCTTTTGTTTTTCAATTTTATCACAAATTAGGCGGATCATGTGACACGTGTTCCAAATTTGAACGAAATCGGTTGGAAATTGGCGGAGATGGCATCACTTGACCCGCCGCCATCTTGTTTTTTTCACTTCCCTATAGTTTTCCTCTTGTCACGTCACTAAACTATATAACTCCCCCCTACATCACTTTCACCTAGCGCGACATTTCTTTAACAAAGTTAGCTCCCAAACATTACTCTTACCAAAACTTTCATGTCCCATAACTTCCAGTGTTGCCAGGCGATTGAGACGAAAATAGTCAAATGTCATTTGGGTGAGCTACCTTCATCGATTTGCATACCCAAATTTGGTTAAAAACCTCTATTTCCATTTTCCCTGTTTTTAAGCTCTGGAGGGTAAATTACCCTAAAAGTTGGGAAACTTTTTTTTTTATTGCAATACTATTCATCGAGACCTACAATTGACCCATACAAGACATTCCGCTAAAATGTTTCCATTCACCCTAAAAATGAGATTGAAAATCTTGCCAAATTGTAATGAAAATATTATGGTTGACAGGTCGTCCGCCATTTTGTTTTTCCAAAAATTGACAATTTTCTGGTATACTACATCATATGTGCTACGAAGTGGAATTGGTTGGATATTCCTCATGCGCTCGTGCTAGGCCAGCTAATTCGTCAAAGTTTGGTCTGAAATGTCCAAATTTTCATTCGGCTATATTTCCGCCGCCATTTTGTTTTTCTTTTGTTTTTCAATTTCATCACAATGTAGGTGGACTATGTGACACGCGTTCCAAATTTGAACGAAATCGGTTGGAAAATGGCGGAGATGGCATCACGTGACCCGCCGCCATCTTGTTTTTTTCACTTCCCTATAGTTTTCCTCTGGTCCAATCACTAAACTATACAACTCCTCCCTACATCACTTTCACCTCCGGGAACTCCTTCAGACTAAACGGGCGCGTCAATCAGTGAGTCAGTGAGTCAGTCAGTGGTAGTCGAGCTATATATATTAGTAATACACAATTACTTAATAACTAGGTATTACACAACTACTACTATTGTTAGTAATCTAGACTTTTTATTTATAACATTTTCCTAAGGCTATTATTTAACACGTTCACAGTCCCCGTACAAAAAATGTTATGTAAGTCCCGCCTATTATTTCAATCTCTATACAAGTCAAAATGTCAAAGTCAAATTTCTTTATTGCAAGTAAGCACGTTGTGTAAATGACATTCCCACATTTCAATGGACCTTTGCCCCCCTTACTAAACTACGAGACCATTGAAGCTATCATTTTGTTGGGGACTTATTACAGGTTTTATATAGCATAATCACAATCAGTAGGAGTTGCGAGAGTAGTAGACAATGATAACAAAAACAATAAATAATTCGCTTCGATTTCATACTATTTTCTGAATTCTTAATTAAGCTGTTTTTTCGACTCGCAACTTGTACAAAATAATTTTAATAAAAACTTGAGATTTTTTTTACATTTATTTGTTATCTTGTTCATTATGCGGTTGATGGTGGGGCAGAATCTGGCATTGTATTTTTGCACGTCAACATATTTTTGAATTTACATTTACACCACTTTGCAAGGAAAAGGTGCCAACGCCGAGGAGAAAAAGTGGAGAAATACGTTATGTGAGCACTTCAACACTGGGTGGAGCACTCTGAGAACTCTTCTGAAGACAATAGGACGGACAGCAGCATTAACCAAGGACATCGTATTTACTTACCTTCAGAAAAAATACACTTAGTGCGGATCTGGTAGGCACATACTTTTTTCATCGTGCCACATATGTGGGGCACGGGTTTGTGAAGCTAGTTCATCGTGCTCCATATATGGGGCACTGCGGGGTTACTCTCACCTCTTATAGCGATCCAGTCTAGGTTCCTAAACTGACAAATAGCGACTCGCTATTTAACCTAAACTGGATCGCTATAAGAGGTGAAAGTAACCCTGCTGGACGGACAGTGAACGTGGTAATAAACAGTTTAAAAGAAATTACTAATAAAACTTACATAGCCTTTGATTAGGCGTATTTGAAGGTTTTGTATTTCCATCGTACATGGGATTACAAAATAAACCTTTATCTTGCTCTGAAAATTGTTCACCCCAATCCCAAACTGGCCTTTGGACGAAATTCTGCAACGAACAAAAAAAACATTTTAAAATCATTTGTTTATTTAATAGCCTACAATGTCCCACTGCCGGGCAAAGGCTTCCCCCCACCCCTTCCACTCATCTCTATTCTGCGCAGACTCAGACCACTCTCTCATAAAAACGTCAAGTTCGTCTCGCCATCGTTTGCTGGGGCCGCCACGTGGCCTTTTCGCGTTGTTTGGGGTCCATTCGGTGGCGATTTTTGCCCACAGGTCGCTCGGCATCCGACAAACATGGCCGCCCAGTCCCACTTCAGCTTGGCTGCCTTTTGTGTTACATCCGCGATTTGTGTTCGGGAGCGCAGCGTGGAGTTTCGAACGCGATTAATCACCTTAACTCCCAGTATGCTGCGCTCCATGACGCGTTGGCAAACCTTGAGTTTGGACTTTTGTGCGTCTGTCAAGGACTAAGTCTGGGCACCGTAAGTGAGGATGGGCAGGATGCACATGTCCATGAGTATTCGTTTTAGTGCCAATGTTTTGTCAATACGTACTTATGAGTTCATTCATCATCCACCCAATCCCACAATGTGCCTAACAGTTAACTCAGAAGTAGGATCTTTCCTGATGCTAATAACATTGAGAGGTACTAGGACATCATAACTCCTAAAGAGATCTCACCTTAGCCACGGCCAGTTCCCGGTCTCTGGGGCAGTTGAATAGAAACGTATCGAACAGATGGACAGACTCTTGATTGATGCTTATGACATTGACAGGTACCAGGACGAGATAACTCCTAAACAGGTCTCATGATCCTGATCCACTTATTCCCACAATCTGCCTAACAGTTGACTCAGAAGTTGGATCTTCCTGATGTTAATGACATTCACAGGTACCAGGACAACATAATCCCTAAACAGCTCTTACCTTAAAAAAAACACGGTTATGCATGAACCAATCCCATCACGACAATATAGATTTAGGCCAGCTATGGACTCTTGATTGATGCTTATGTTATTGATAGGTACCAGGGCAACACAACTCCTGAAGAGCTCTCATGATCATGATCCACTTAATCCCACAATCTGCCAAACAGTTGACCCAGAAGTGGGTTCTGCCTGATGCTAATGACATTGATAGGCACCAGGACAACATAACTCCTAAAGAGGTCTCACCTTAGAAAAGCACGGTTATGCATGTAGCTTATGCATGAACTAGTCCAGCCGTGGACTCTTGATTGATGCTTATGACATTGACAGGTACCAGGACAACATAACTCCTAAAGAGGTCTCACCTTAGAAACAGCCAGTTCTCGGTCTCTGGGGCAGTTGAATAGAAACGTGTCGAAGAGATGGTTGTGCGCGCAGTCCCTTAGTGTCGTGAGGTAGGTCTCGGTGAACTGGAAGTGAGACGGGAACTGCTGGAGTAGCTGCCACGTGCAGTCGAGAAAGAGATGGAAGACCGGCGCCGCTTGCGCCGCTGGGATATCTTTGGCGGTCACGTCTTTAGGGCTGCCGGGGCGCGGAAGACCGAACCTGGAATTACAAACCGTGCATTATAATTTACTAAAAAACTACCCTACACTACTAACATTTTAAGCTGTTCTATGATTATTGCATATTTATTTTCACATTATTAGATCGGATTACTTTATTTTCACAATGATGAACAGGTTCGATCAATCAGTTCCTTCAGTGTTACATCAGAACAGATTAGACGATCATCTGTCCCATTAAATAGAAATCGTACTGCGAGTGTTGCCATTGATGTGGTGTCGAGTGTGCTACCAGTGTAGAAGTAAGAGAGCTACGCCAAACAAACTGCATTGCAGTGCGGCGACCGATGTATCATTGCTATTTTGTTAAAAATTAATAAATAAATTAAAAAAAAAAATGTTTACCAAATAAGACACTTGATTTGGGCTGCGGTATATGTATGGTCATTATCGACCCATTTCCATTGTTTCTGATTATTCTACCTAGAAGCAGTACTAGGTCATCATAACTGCTATACAGTCTATAGTTACCTGTCACAGAAGGGGTGTCCCAGGGCTACCCATTCTTTCTGTATGAGCGACTGGAAGCCCGATATAGTCCTGAAGTGCGGGTCAACTAATAGCTGCGTCAGACATGACACCACAGCGCAGTAGTCTACGCCGTCACCTGTAACAAAATAATTAAATTAAGCGAGGCGTTTTTCAACCGATCTTTCAATAGTACCGAATCATGTGGGGTCCGCATTGACTTTTAATTATAACTAGGTTTTTTCAATAGTAGTTCCCCATTTCCCGTTAAGACGGAAGCCCTATGAAGAGAGACTGAGGATATTGCAGCTCACCACATTGAAGAAGATCAGATTGAGGGGAGATTTGATCGAAACATTTAAAACCCTGACCTTCAGATACAACCTCCCAGACTTCCAGATTTTTACATTTATTCGTTATCTTGTACAACTTATCTTGTAAATATATATAATCTTGTAAAACAGGTATTTAAAGCACTTTCAAACAATTTATTGTAATACCACATCCAGGTTTTTGCTGTAACAATCTATCTGTATTATGAATCATAATTTGTGTTACTGTCAACTAGGTATCTTTTTAAAATTATGTTGTGGATGACGATGCTGGTTACACAATTACTAAGTAGTATTAAGTATCTTACTTTTACATAAGACACATTGTGTAATTGTTTGTTATCCTGAATAAAAAAAAAAACTTGCGGTTGATGGTGGGGCAGAATCTGGCATGGTCATTTGAACTATGTTGTCTAGCAAGCTCTTGTCGGGTCATGCCACCCTGGTATGACAACTCACCTTCCTGTAATACTACTGTGACATTCCTAGCCAGTTCTGTGGCAGCCTCGTCGGCGAAACTCACACAGTTCGCCACGTAGCGAAGCCATCGACTCGAATCCAATATTGAATAGTATTGAGAGTCTTGTACCTGCAACAATTATCACAAATCGAGAATTTAACTTCCTAAAAGAAAAATACCATTTGTAGATTTTGTCTTTCTGAATACGTTCAAAATTTTAGATAAATTCCGAGAAATGTTTTGTGTAAAATTAGACATTCCGGAAATACTACGGCTCTGGCGTATTTCCGGTAAGAAAGCCAAGGGAATCTAACCTATACAGTACAAGTGATGCATTGTATTTTTGTTAGTGACACTTTTTCAATACTTTTTTAGGTAGTCAGAATCGTGTTTATGATCTTACAACTTCGCTGCAACAAATCTCAAAAAATACATCGTTATACAGTTTTGTTTTGAAAGACACTAGTTCAAAATCGGTGACTACCCATGTTTCGGACGTTTTCGGTATTTGTAAGAGTGGACAATGAATGTCATTTTTCTTGTTGGACGTTTTCGGTATTTGTAAGAGTGTATTTATTGTCATTTTTCTTGTGGACTCACCAAACAAGAAAAATGACAATGAACACACTCTTAAAAAATACCGAAAACGTCCGAAACATGGGTAGTCACCGATTTTGAACTAGTGTCTTTCAAAACAAAACTGTATAACGATGTATTTTTTGAGATTTGTTGCAGCGAAGTTGTAAGATCGTTGCCACTTTCACATAATTAGTCTGCCCGTCAATGGAACATGTGTAAACAGTTTGCCGTATGTTATTTATAAACCTACAAGTTAGCAAAATATTCCAAAACACAACGATTAGTGTTTATATTTAGACATATCGTATTGAGGAAAATAGTAGGATTCCCAAACATTTCTGAGAACCCGCCAACCGAAATAGTTTGTTTATTGTCCACATTGCTTTCTGGCGTGGTTATTTCGCGAAATCTTGGAACTAGACCGTCAATGTAAGCCAATGTTAACAATTACCTTTACAGCAGTTGAGATCGTAAGTTTTAGTACATTGCTCGCTTTAACAGTGTATCATGTATTGAAAACGCAAACGACCAGTAATGTACGTCGCATGATTCGATAGTATCACTTTAGATCGTTTCGCTATGTGTTATTTTTAAACATGAGCAAGGAAAGGAACCTCCGATGGAGTTAGCCATATTTACATCGCAGACTACGCCCTTGCATGACATTTATCCGCGCCTCTGCCACTCACTATTTTTCCATTGTTTGAATTGTCAATAGAAGTCGGACGTATAACAAGTAGAAATTATTATAAAAAAACGACAGCATGCCTACTTTGATTAATTTTTTATAGCCTATGTCACTTTTACAGTCAAGACGAATCTAACGAATATTCATATGTTAAAATCCATCAAGTCGTTTAGGCTACAGCACCATTACCGTGAACTTTTATAGCAGGATTACTTCAATAATAGTTTGTAATTTCGTACCATAACGACCTTAATTAGCTTACTTTAGGTCGTCATGGTACGAAATAACAAAGTATTATTGAAGTAATCCTGATATAAGACTTCATGGTAAGGGGGCTGGGCGTGTTAAAGAATTAGACATACATAGTCACATACATACACTCGAAAAACATAACCCTCCTTCTTGTGCAGTCGGGTAAAACAGATGTCTCGCACTGATCCAAGACATGTATGAAGGTATTCTCACACAAATTAGAAGCCCGGCTGGTTTAAGCCAGTCTTTCAAAGTTAACGTGGGTGTACACCAAGGTTCGGCATTAAGCCCTCTACTTTTTAACCTCTCTATGGACTACATAACCCGGAACATACAAGCAGTAACACCGTGGAGCATTCTATATGCAGATGATATTGCTCTTATTGCGAATAATGCAGAAGAACTACAACAGGCCTTCAGCACGTGGGTAAAGGAGATTGAGCGCCATGGTCTACGTATTAGCAGAACAAAAACTGAATATATGGAGTGCGATTACGGTGGAACGGAGGATACTGGTTGCGACATGGTTATCGATAACATCCCAGTGCCTAAAGTATCGCATTTTAAATACCTGGGCTCAGTGCTCACAAGCGACGCAAGTATAGATGTCTACGTTACACACCGGATAAACACAGCCTGGTTGAAGTGGCGATCACTAACAGGGGTACTATGCGATCCGAGAATGCCGGTTAAAACGAAAGGCAAGGTCTATAAAACTGTCGTCAGACCAGCTATGATGTACGGTGCGGAGTGCTGGGCTACCAAAAAGGTGCACGAGCAGCAGTTGCACACAGCTGAAATGAAGATGCTTAGATGGGCCGGTGGGGTTACACGTCTGGATAAAGTCCGCAACGAATATGTCAGAGGCTCATTCAAAGTGGCGCCCATTGCAGAGAAGCTCTCGGAGAACAGGCTTAGGTGGTATGGACACGTGATGCGTAGGAATGAAAATTACGCCGTAAAGAAGGCACTAAACATACCAACTAAGCCTAGGGGCAGAGGCAGACCACCTGCTACGTGGTGGTCCAGTATCGAGAGAGAGATGAAGGCTCGAGAACTCCCACAGTCGACAACTCAGGACAGGTTGTCCTGGCGCAGAAGTACGAGGAGGCCCGACCCCAGATAAACTGGGAAGGGGGCACGGCAAAGAAGAAGGTAAGGGGGCTGGGCGTGTTAAAGAATTAGACATACATAGTCACATACATACACTCGAAAAACATAACCCTCCTTCTTGTGCAGTCGGGTAAAACAGATGTCTCTTTCTAACGTACCTAGTGAATGTATAGTGAAAGTGACAACCAAGGCGAAGATCTGTCCCCATCCAAAATATACTTAAGACTCTCTCCATTGAGCGCGGCGATTTTTTTCCTTCATGTTTTTAAGTGATTATGAATCAGAGGTGGCTTCGTCAGGTCAACTGACAGAGATAATGTTTACTTGGTATTCTTGGTGAAGGGAGCGCCCCGAATTAATTAGCCAAATGTTGGCCGCCACATATGGTGGGTGACATCATAGATTGATTTATGAATGGAATGTTTATTACCGTACTTATGGCTTAGATAATGAATCACATGGTTGAGAATATAACCGGGCATTATTGGTAGCCCGAATAAACTTGTACTAACTTTGTAAAAATATTAAATTATATATTATAGTATGATTATATATATACTTGGGTATTCACAGTAGGCAATAAGTTTTACATGGTTAAAAAAATGAAGCTCATATGTGGAGATTTGTATGGCTTACAGTTACTCATAGTTGTTATCTATATTAGTATGAAATAGCTGTACATCTTCCTAAGAATAAATAAATACACACACACACACACACACGAACACGCGCTCACACATACACATTTTTACTCACTCAGCATGCCTAAGTTAAGATTAATTTGTTAAACTTACCTCATGTTTTATTTTATTTTTTCATTACCAATGCTTGCTGTTTCGGAACCGATGTACCAGTTTTAAGTTAACCAGACCTAAGAAAGACCCTCCTGTCACAAGCGAATTTTTAATTTGCCTACTAGGAGGTACCTTATTTTTGTATCATTTATATGCTGGTGTTTTTGAAAATTTTCTTATTATTATTATTAAATAAAATAAGCAAAAAAAATCTATTACTCACCCAAAACCCGCCCAAACTGGTAGGCGTACACAAGTCCACAAGTTTATTATAAGATGCTTGTAAATTCGCTAGGTTTGGTAACGTGCTGGTTTCCCTGCTGTTCGTATAGCTGTTCCCGCATAGGTATATCACGTGCGGCGGCGTCAGCTTCGGGTGTGAGCGACGGACCTGCGGAATTACGGTCAATTAGTATTTATACATTCTTTCTTTTCTTTTCTCGTGTGGTTTAGTGACCAAACCTATTTGTCAAAGTTATTCAGGCCGCCCGTAGGCCTTTGACGTGGCCTAACGACTGTTGTCAAGCGACAACAACCGGGACCAACTGCTTAACATACTTTCCGAGGCACGAAAATATTTTAGATAAATTATCATAAAATTTAATAACTATTTATTTAATCATACCAATGTTACAAGTTTCGATTGATACTAAACCAGGATCAAAATAGGTACAAAATAAGTATTTATATCATAAATAAGCGCAAGTAGCGACATACAAACTACATACAAAATCGTTTTGTTAAAAAGGGATAGAACATCCTCCACCACTCGACATTACACCTTATTATTTTCGGTATTAATTGAGATATCTCAAACAAAAATCAAAATTAACTTAACGTGCTTTCCGAGGCACGAAGGGGCTCAAATGAAAGTGTCACTAGCGGTCACCCATCCAGGCCCTGATTTATACATTATGTTTTATGCATTATGCCTTGCTCAGCGAACAAATATAAATGATGAAAATTTTCTAGCCGTGGGCAGGACTTGAACCTGCGACCTTGTCATTCCGTGACACGCTCTTACCAACTCAACCACCATACCACGTGCGACCACATAAATTCTTCATCATACTCAATACTCAATATATTTATTGCATTCCCTAAGTTATAATACAGATGTTCAAGTTCTTTATGGACCTTGTTTAGGCACAGCCATATAAGAGAGAAACGACATTTTTTGTTCAAATATAATGTAATTTGTAGTAACTAAGAAGTAGTAGGTAGCGATTGTTTATTATATTTTCTCATTTAGAAATTCATCTACTCTGTAATAGCATTTAGCATGTAGGTGTTGTTTTAGCAGACGTGTGAATGTTTTTTCATTTGTTGCGTTTTTTATTTCGTTTGGAAGATGATTATATATTTTTATGGACATGTTCAATGTTCATCATCATCAGTCTATTTATATTGCCCCACTGCTCGGGCATAGACCTTCCCTTACATCGAGGGAGCTGGGGCCATGATCCACCACGCGGGCCCAGTGCGGATTGGCGGATTTCACATGCCTTAGATTATTTTCTTCTACGGCATGCAGGTTTCATCACGATGTTTTCCTTCACCGTTTTGAGAGCACTCGGTAAATGTCCGATAAAAATCCTAGTTATAATTTAAAAATTCGTCAACAGAATCGAATCGCTTGTCAAGTGACCACTCGTGCAATTTTCTTTTAAAGAGGGGTAGCTGTTTTATTTCATTTGGCAGCTTGTAATACAGGGTGTAACGTAAAGGGTATATGAAGCCGAAGGTAGGGTGTTCAGTATCGGTAACTTAACAGCTTTTGTTCTACGATTTTTCCATTTTCGCGAATTTATTTTTTGACTTTTCATACATTTCGTACCGGTCAGCTGATCGATTTGTATGAGACATTAATTTATTTTTATTTTTTATTCGAAAAGTCGTAGAACAAAAGTTGTTCAGTTACCGATACTGAACACCCTCCCTTCGGCTTCATATACCCTTTACGTTACACCCTGTATATCAGTACTGCCAGACCGTAGACATTTCATTTATATACTTTTATTTTATATTTTAGACTGATGATGATGAGTACGGTATATCTATGTATGTTTCTATTCGTTATTATATTAATTTAATAACACTTTTTAAATGTTATACCTAACATTAATTTGTATTCATTTTGACTAAGCTATTTACTCTATTATTACCTGACGATCATTTTTACAAATATGACTATATTTGACATAATGTACTACCTATATTATTGTATAGTATTTTATTGTGTAAAAATGAAATAAAGAAATCTAAATCTATCACTAACCTGTTCCAAAAACACACTCTCCGCCGTCGCCGACTGCTCAGTTTGTAACAACTCTCCGCCCCTCAGTAAGGCGGCTCCTTCAGCCCGGCCCCACACCCAGACAGGCACTCGGCCAGACCGGAAGTGCCTAGACGATTCCATCAGGTTGTAGTCTAGCACTGAACTAGGCACTATGAGGGTCTCTCCAGCTGTTAGCATGAAGGCGTCTGATGTTCCGTTTACGGTAGATATTCTGTGAAAAATAACGTTTTTTTTTTAAATTCTTCCCAGCGGGAATAGCAAAGCCAACTAAGGCTACAGCCTGGTCTGATGTTGATAGAATGTCTTAATTCTTATAAATACATACATATATACGAAGATATCCTAACCTAAACCTATACACAACCCTCCCAAACCCCTAAACGAAATAACTACACGATCCACGCAATCATCGAGTTATGCAAGGATCCTTGCTAAGAGCACAAAACTTCACAAACACGACTTCTTTCGAGCACTCCAATTAATAGAAATGTTCGCGGACATCTCCTGATTAACTTAACGTGATCATTAGTCACTAAATACCACGGAAAATATTTAATTAGAATTTTCACAATAAAATAGCTAATGGCGTTTGGCGCGCTTTTCAAGGAATCTTATTAACGTTTGGAGTGATTTACAGTCGGAAACAGAGAAAAGTATACGGGCCTCAATAAGGTTGAGATCTCTAGATTTCTCAGGAATTACATGACCGATTTGATGAGGGGTTGGGTCAATGGACTTGCAATATGGAGGTCCCAGGTTCGATTCCCAGCTAGGGCAGCCATGTACCAATGAGTTATCCTTGGTTTTTTCGATGGAAAAACTTACGTACATTTACCGAGTGCTCTCAAAAAACGGTGAAGGAAAACATCGTGATGAAACCTGCATGTCGTAGAAAAAAAAATCTAAGGCATGTGAAATCCGCCAACCCGCACTGGGCCCGCGTGGTGGATCATGGCCCGAGCTCCCTCGATGTAAGGGAAGGTCTGTGCCCGAGCAGTGGGCAATATAAATATACTGATGATGATGATGACATGTCCGATTGTAATTTTTAGGGTTCCGTGCGTCAAAAGGATCACTTTGTTGTCCATCTGTCTGTCAAGACCTATATCTTAGAAACGCGTGGACAGATTAAATTGACAGACCAAATACTCAGGTCTGCAACCGCATGCAGCCGTGAAAAAATCAAACTCCTACGTCAACGCAATCAAAAGATATAGCCGTTTATGTGGCATTTTATCGCATATTTGTATGAAAACACAAGAAAACCAAAACCTACTTCCCGTTGACCTCAACATCATCAGTCTATTTATATTGCCCCACTGCTCGGGCACAGACCTTCCCTTACATCGAGGGAGCTGGGGCCATGAGCCACCACGCGGGCCCAGTGCGGGTTGGCGGATTTCACATGCCTTAGATTTTTTCTTCTTCTTCTACGGCATGCAGGTTTCATCACGATGTTTTCCTTCACCGTTTTGAGAGCACTCGGTAAATTTACGTAAGTTTTTCCGTCGAAAAAACCGAGGATAACTCATTGGTACATGGCTGCCCTAGCTGGGAATCGAACCTGGGACCTCCATATTGCAAGTCCATTGACCCAACCACTGAGCCACCGAGCTCTCTCGTTGTCGTCCCGTTGACCTAGAATCATGAAATTTGGCAAGAAGCTAGGTTTTATAGCACAAGTAAATGTACAATCTCCTCCTCAGTCATACCTCCAATGGGGACACTCGCATCGCTCCAGCTCTCTCTTCCAATCCCCCGGCCGCTGGAACATGTTGAGGTCTGACGGCAGCGCGGGGTAGTACGGCTCGCGGTACTCAAAGGCGAAAAGCAGGTCGTGGCGCTTAGGGAACGCGTGGTGCACCAGCGCCATGGACACCTGGCGACCGTTGCCGACGGGGGAGTTCGCGAAACTGAACGTCAGGACTTTCATGTTCTGGAAAGGAAGGTTTTATTAATTTTTATTTATTACCCAACTGCGCAAGAAGGTGTTTCGAGTGTATCAGACGAAACAGCTTGATGGATTTTAACATATTAGGTGTCTAATTAAAAAGATGAACAATTAAAAATTGTGAATACAGCTCTCATCGGTACTATGGATTTCGTATTCAATTCGAGCATTGAGTTTATTTGGGGTAGTTTCATTTCGCTACTACACCCGATAACAGTTAAAAGACATTGCCACATTTCAATGGAGCTTTGCCCCACCTACAAAACTACGTGACCATTTAAGCTGTCCTATCAATTTGTTGGGGACTGACTTATTACTTATTGCATAATCATAATCAGTATCATTTTCTACTACTCGCAACTCCTATAGAAGAATAACAAAAACAATGAATAAAACGCTTCGATTTCTTACTATTTTCTGAATTCTTAATTAAGCTGTTTTTCTCGAATCGCAACTTGTACAAAATTTTATTTTAAACCAATAATTTTAATAAAAAACGTAGATATTTATTCGTTATCTTGTACAACTTGCGGTTGATGGTGGGGCAGAATCTGGCATTGTCAATATACATGTGTAGGTATTCCAGCCATGCCACGATCCGATAAGTATGATCAATTTTACTCGCATATGTATAACAACGGTTTATGCAATATATTCGTATGTAAGCCAGACATACTCCATGATAGTTCGCTTGCCTAATGTTTACTTACAAGTTGTATATCTTATCTATCTAATTCTATAAGTGGCATTGACCAGGCCTTACTCACTATGTTGATATTCATCGGCATGGGAATTATACGCGACCAATATTGAAATAAGAACACGATGAAATACTTGAGGAGATTATTTTTTGCGCAATTGTCAATTACTGTATTCGAATACAAGGAAAAAGTACTTATATATTGAATGTTCTTAGTTATCAGAATATTATTGACTACCATCATTCACAGTATTTGAGTAATGACAATGCCAGATTCTGCCCCACCATCAACCGCAAGTTGTACAAGATAACGAATAAATGTAAAAATATCTCCGTTTTTTATCAAAATTATTGGTTTAAATTAAAGTTATGTACAAGTTGCAATTCGAAAAAAACAGCTTAATTAAGAATTCAGAAAATAGTAAGAGATCGAAGCGAATTATTCATTGTTTTTGTTATTCTTCTATAGGAGTTGCGAGAGTAGTAGAAAATGATACTGATTATGATTATGCAATATGAAACCTGTAGTAAGTCCCCAACAAAATGAAATGATAGGTACAGCTTAAATGGTCACGTAGTTTTGTAGGTGGAGCAAAGCTCCATTGAAATGTGGCAATGTCTTTTCTTGCCGTGGGCAGGACTTGGAACTTGCGACCTTGTCCCGGAATGACACGGCAAGAAATTTTTCATAATGTTCTAATTTGTTCACCGAGCATAGATAATGCGTAATACAAATTCTGAATATTGAAATAGGACAAGAGGAAATACTTAATGAGATAATGTTTTTGCGCTATTATAATTTACTATAGTCCAACAAGGAAAAAATGTTGATACGTTCTTAGTTCTCAGAAGACATTACCCCAAATTGATTAAGGAAGACCGTCACCCCTCATCAGTTTTTGAGTAAAATTGGAAATTCTCATTGTCCTCGTCAAATACAAGGAAAAATATAGATATGTTTCTAAAATTTATGAATGAGGTGGTAACACGACCATCAGCATTCGTCAAAGCTGCTCGATTTGCTAGTCCCCTGGTAGCCAAAGCCTAACTCTCTTACTTTTTAACGACACTTTCTCTAGGCCTTTTGTCATATATTCATCAGCTACCATAAGAAAGTTCTCTCCGCTTAACTGATCTCCTGGTAGCTACCGTCTCGCTCGGTTACTTTGTACCACACTTTCAGCAATCTGTATTCATAGGACAGCACCAGGCCACTTTACAAATCCACCGCCTTGGAGTATCTGAACTCCTGGTATGTGAAATGTTGACTTACTTTGCAAACCACTTGAAGTCCCTTGACTTTGCTAGGCATATCGCCATAGGGCAGCACTCGCCGTCGCTTCACAGGCCCGCCGTCTGTCAGCCATACTGTGGAGACACCTGTCAATGGCACATCGTATGTACCGAGTAAGTTGTTGCGTTGGCTGTACTCCTGGTGACAAAATGAGAAACCTTAAGACTATTTAGGGGATAAAAGGGGGTAATAGTAATAATAAGACTAATCAAAAGGGAGGTTTTTGAAATAATTACAATATCACGAAATTGGTAACACTTTCAATAAGGTCGATATTCTTCTCTGGTAGATTATCTTTCTTCCTCTTTAGTTTGTCCGGGACACCTTGCATATTGTGGAGTCTCAACTGGTTCGGCTACGTCATTTTAATTATTAGATGTACCTACAACTGGGATAAGTTGGTAACCAACAGTCGTGAGGTGATCGTTACTATTAGTTCCTCGGATTTGTCACACGAAGAGCCTGTTTTTATAGTGTGATAGAAAAGCGTGACAAAAGACACGAGGTTGAAGAACGCCGCTGTCTCTAAACGACACCACCTTCACAACTCTGCATTCCCAGTATTTTAAAACAAACTAGTACACAACAAAGCACATCAAGGACTTTGGGCCATTCTTATTATCTGCGCCGTAAGAGTTGAAATAGTACTGCAAGTGTTACCATTGATCTGCTGTCGTACAATAGGTAGGTAACTCACGTCTGTCACATTCTCGAGCGGCAGGAACGACAGCTTGTAGTTGGTGACGAAGAGGCTGCCGAGGCGGCCGCGGTCGCGGTCGCTGAGTGGCGTCAGCATCACTACGCTTTGAGCCGCGCCAACCACCAACTCCCCTGTAAATACCTCTTATTACACCTCTCAATCAGTCTGAAATCCTAGTACTTACGTACGAATGATACCACGATATTAGCTAAGTATGTAATTTCATATTAAATTTATGAGTTTCTTTATTTTCCCATTTTTAGGCAGACCTCACATCGAGGGAGATCAGGGATGATACAACACGCGAGGCAAATGTGGCTTGGTGGAATACACATGATTTAAAATGTTTCAATTAACTTGTCCTGCCAGCAGCTGCAACTCATGAGGTCCACTCTGTAACTCATGGGAAGCAGTCTGCAGTCGTGTGGTTCAGATAGGTTAACCCCAGAGACTAATCCGCTTTCTAGTCAGTGAGTCACATTCTCACATCAAGTGCTTCATAGACTCACGCTTTTGAAAATGGTGGGAAACGACGGTTGCGAAATTATTTGATAATTTTCAGTTTCATGTCTACAGTAGTTGTTTTGTGTTTAATATCAAGTTAATCAGAAAATGGTCGCGAATGACAGTATGGTGAAATTATTGGAGGATTCATGCAGGATCTGAGGTTTGGCGCTATGGTCAAGAGTCGCACTACGAGCTCGGGAGTGAGCGTGACTGTCGAGCTGCTTCGTCCAGAGTGATGACGCTACGGCGGCTCCTCTGGATGAAGACAAGAAGATATGATATTTTGAATATTCTGTAGCATGACATTGGTAAATGACGAATAGTCGAGTCCATTAATAAAATAAATAATATTAAGAACGAAAGTTACGTTCAAGTAGGTTTAAACTAAACTCAAACTAAACGTAGACAGATCATTGATAACTATAGTGGACACAAATGGCAATGACCCACAAGAGCAGCGCCAACGAATGATTCATACACATACGTAATACCTTAATTATGTAAATTCGGGAGTTCCGGCTTGAATGAGACTTAGTACTAAGTTGAATAAATGGAAAACATTGTGAGGAAACTTGCACACATGGATTGTTCTTGTGTGTGAAATATATTACAAATTCCCTGACAAAAGCTAGACTCCAAAGGATGGCAAGGATGAAGGTTGATCTTGGTACATACAAAGTGGACTCTACCAGAAACGTAAAACTCGACAGATTTATGTAAGGTATAGCGCAAAATCATAACAGTGAGGTCTACTAAAACAGTCACGTCTCAGAGGATCCACTGTGTCAAGGAAGACATACAGTTTTCAGAGACCCACCGGAGACCCACTAGTGTGTCTAGGAAGACATACTAGTCTTCAGGGACCCACCGGTGACCCAATAGTGTGTCTAGGGAGAGATACTAGTCTTCAGGGACCCACCGGTGAACCACTAGTGTGTCTAGGGAGAGATACCAGTCTTCAGGGACCCACTAGTGTGTCTAGGGAGACATACTAGTCTTCAGGGACCCACCGGTGACCCACTAGTGTGTCTAGGAAGACATACTAGTCTTCAGGGACCCACCGGTGATAAACTACTGTGTCTAGGGAGACATACTAGTCTTCAGGGACTCACTAGTGTGTCTAGGGAGACATACTAGTCTTCAGGGACCCACCGGTGACCCACTAGTGTGTCTAGGAAGACATACTAGTCTTCAGGGACCCACCGGTGATAAACTACTGTGTCTAGGGAGACATACTAGTCTTCAGGGACTCACTAGTGAGACATACTAGTCTACAAGGACCCACCGGTGGGTCTTCTTGGTAAGTGCCTGAAGACTAAGCGACATTGATGCGCTGTCAACTGTACATAACTAAGCTGAAACTAAATTGTGAATTTCACGGTCAGTGCAGATTACGCAAAGTGTTTTTGTTGTTGAGATGCGATAAAAAGAGTTTCTGCTCTAGTACAAATAGTACAATGTCGGTGCTTGGACTGTGAAGGTCGCAGTACTTCCTTCAACATTCTGTTAGACCTTACACCTAACCTCGAAAAATCTTCAGTTCTATGACGTGGGTCATTGTGTACTGGGGGCTTTAAGGCTCTAGACATACGGACTACATTTGAACTGCACTCCGACTGCAAATATGCAGTTTGAATGCAGTTAGTTTGACTGCAATAAAACTGCAAACCAACTGTGCAGCCCGATTGCAGTAGGTGTGCAGTTCCAACGACTGCTAGCTTGCAGGCAGCGTGCAGTCTTCGGACCTCGCCTCGCTCGCCCCTCGCTGTCAACCAGTTGTCAAAATAATGCGAGGCGATGCCGTCACGCAGGCGATTAGTGCACGTCGTAGTATGGAGTTTGATACAAAGAATACTGAACAACTCGAGTTGAAGCGGGGCGCTTATCCCTTTCCGGGGCGTTACGTCTGCGACAACCATTAGGCAGTTTTTTGTTGTTTTGTAATAGCCCTAAGGCGTAGATAGAATCTGTCTACGCCCTAAGGTCACGCAGAGTAGCCACAGATTAGATAAACTTCGTGCAGGCCGATACTTGACACCCCAGTCTGATAAACAAGTAGTACCTTGTTATTTGTAACACAATGCAATCAGTTTAACCAATGACAGTGATCTGGCATGAGGCTATTGGATTACAATTTCACATTTTAGAGAAAATAATGGGTTATCGGTAAACTCATCTTCTATCTAATAAGTATAATAAATTTTATTGAAAAATCTATGTACCAAACAATATTTACGAATCTACATAATATTTAAGCGCACGGTAGGTCATTTAAAGCTACAGTAATACTACCTTTTAACTTAGCAGGTTTTCGTAATATTAAAATGTATTGATTGATTAACCCTAATTACGAAAATCTGCCGAGTTTATATTAAAAGGTAATATTTCTGTAGTTTTACACGTCATCATGTTTTAAGTTACTGCTTGGAAAAGAGTTTAACTTGGCATTGATTTAGATTTCAGCACTTTTGAGGGTTCCGTGCCTCAAGAGGAAAAAAGGAACCCTTATAGGATCACTTCATTGTCCGTCTGTCAAGACCTTTTTCTCAGAAACGCGTGGACGGATCAAGAAAAAATCAACCTTCTAAGTCAACGCAATCAAAAGATATGGTCGTTTATGTCGAATTTTGGCGCACATTTGTATGAAAACGCAAAAAACTCAACCTATAGGGTACTCCTTGATAAGTCAATGGGTACTCCCCGTTGACCTAGAATCATGAAATTTGGCAAGAAGCTAGGTCGTATAGCGCAAGTAAAGGAAAAAATCTGAAAACAGTAAATTTGAAATTACATCCCTACATTATTTAAACTTATACTTGCAGATTATGACCTAATCAGTAGTATGACAATGTATGGATATAATATTTTGATAATGGCAAAGATAAGTTGGTATCTAAATTTAGTTTATCTTTTCGTTAGAGCAAAGTTACGGGGTTAAGTTGCGTTGCACGGAAGCCTCGGTGCGCGAGTCCAACTCGAATTTTGCCGGTTTTATTATAGGAATAAAGAGACCTTTGACAATTTTTCAATGTTTATGGTATTGGTGGTGATAACACACTACCCTAATATACGTACCCCTGCGCAGCGCCCATGTAACACCACCACAACAACACACCATGGAGCCGGTTACCAACTGACGCCATAAGCTGTGCCCATGGACACCAATGGGACGCTACTTCCTACCATTACCATAATAAAGCACCAGGACCCCATAAAAGGCGGTACAGTTAGGCGTACGCAGCGCATACGTAATGGGTTGGGTATTATTCGAATTTACGTCATAGGGGCTCATAGTATATGTCGCAGTCAACTCGTTGAAATACGGCGTTTTTGTACAGCTAGCCTTTTCATTGAAATATACCTACCATTTAACCATACGTCAGCTGAGTGGCTGAACATTGAACTCGCAACGATCAAAAAACATTACGTTGACGACATTTCGAAAACAAAATGAAACTAGCGTCGCCAGCCTTGGCGGAGAAACGCACTAATTCAATATTACGGCGGCTTTTAAATAAGTTGAATGTTTTAAACTCTATACTATTCAACTACAAAACTAGGCGTATGGTTGAATATCGTTGTTATTCCGTTACTTTATTATCGTTGTTTACGTTATTCGTTACAGGAGAGTTTTTAGTGTCAAGATTTTCTCAAAAACTACTTGACCTATTCCAAGAATTATTTCATTGTTGGATAGACAAACGTTAAAACTATGTACCTGTAAAATAAATATTAAATCCGGTGAAGTAGTTTTTGACAAAATCTCAACCTTATTGACACCCCCTGTATACTTTTCTGTCTTCCTGTGTACTCTCCGTATCGTAAATCACTAAGGAGCTATCATTTATCAAGTATATGTGGGTTTAAATATAGTTATTGCATTATTAATGTGTAATGTATTTATGTTATGATTAAGGTGCAGAGATTGATAAAAGGTCAATGGACTCATATACCTTGTATGACCTATTATCTCTGTCTCACACAAGCTGTGTTGTTTATGGACAAGGCGAAAACGATGTATTTGTATGGAATTGTATGGTGTTTATTGAAGTCAGTATAGTATTAATTTATATTACGATGTTTGTTATTTAGTTATAATTTTGGCAGTTTTTAAATAGGCTTAGCCTGAAAAACTGTTGTATTTTTAATATACTTGTATCTAGGATCTAATGTACACTAGGTTATAAGTTTTAATGTTATTCTGGCAATAAAAACATTTTAAAAACAAACAAACAACTCACCATTTAGCAGTTTAGGTTTCACATCTTGTACAGAGCCATTTTTGTCACCATTATTCTGAAAACAAAGTTTTTCTACGTTTTAATTTTCTTGATAGACACATTATCCTAAACTGGAGTTGTGGAATCAAATATACTTTACAAAAGGAATACATCGATTACATATAATACCGTAGCTAGTGTACAGACAGGCGGCCTTATCGCTTTTAGCGATTTCTTCCAGGCAAAGTTCGGGTGATGGAGATATAGTATCTAAATAGCATAGCAGGTGCAAAAATGACATAAATAAACAGTTCAATAATTTAATAGATAAAGGGATCCAATAAGGAAAGCCGCTGAGAGTTTTTGCCACCTTTTCTCCTCAGCGTTGGCACCTTTTCCTTGCAAAGTGGTAAATGTAAATTCATCAAATATGTTGACGTGCAACAATGTACACAATGTGCTTACTTGCAATAAAGAAATTTGACTTGAATAAGGAGTAAATAATTAAGGGATCCAGGAATGCAGAGTGCTAGGAGCGTGGCAGATATAATTGGTATAGGAATTATGCCACCTATAAAAATTATCTATGCCATAATCAACTCCTATCCTATAGGATTACGCAGAGACAACGGATTCCATTCGCATGCAATGTTAAATGTATACATATTATTATTAAAGCTGCTGTATACAGCAGCTGCAATTTTTATTTCCGAATTAGCGGGACGTTTAATAAATACATAATTTTAATTAATATGATCGGGTATAAAGTAAATCGAAGATTTTAATGTTTAATGTTAATTCTTTGCCTAAATAAACTTAAGGCCTGGTTTCATTTTATGTTACCAAATTATTGTTTACATAACCAAGTGCTAATGTTAATGTTCCATACAGTTAAAAATAAAGTATATGAATAAAAATGAGTATTTTTTAATCTATTTTTTATTTAGGGATATTTGTACACATGGTGACAGTGTCAATCCCATCGTAACTATTCTAACTTAACTATTTCAATTTAAAAAAAGCGAGAACAACATTTTAGCTGGGCCTGAAGTTGGCTCAGCTAAATTACTGTGAAATATACCTACATCTAATTTATATAAACCTAAACTATTAATAATATGCTCTCTTTTAGTCGCGTAAATTGGAGTTAAAAAGACAGATTATACAAATAACAATACTATAGAAACTCAAGTACAATACCCTGAGAATTAAATGTTCTACATATTGATGGGTGGGTACATTCATCAATCAAACTACAAATCACACAAGAGACAGTTTATCTGCGAAAGATAAGTAAAAGTTACCACGGGCGATACGTTGATGTAGCTCTTGAAATTCTGGACCACCTTTTTCTCATTCATTGTAATCAATAGACTTGCTATCTTGACCCACTTTAACCTTTCCCAGCGGAGGTTTCACTTCAACACTAATTTATAACACTAGACAAAGTCGTACGGGAAGTGGTAATTAATTAAATTAACATTAATCCACATGATTTGTGTACATTTCACATAGATTTGATAACAATCGTAGTGCAAACACTACGCGGTCAGTATGCAATAGTCTGCAGCGTGTGGGATTCGAAACGTTGTAATATGTTGGAGAACTAAACAAAACATAATTATTTACGTCGTGGATAGCACAATGCACAGTACATTCCTTTGGAAATATGATAAAATAAATTAAAATATTTGTACATATCCCAAACGCCAGCAACGACAGATTTTTTTTTTGGTTTCAGCCAGTATTGCAAGATGAAAAAAATGTGACGAATCATAAATTAGACAGAGTGATGATGATGATACGGTTCCATGTTGTTGTTTTTTATTTCATCTGTGGGCGATATTTATTATCTATGGTTATACTCCATTTTACGCATGAAATCTAATTAAATAAATATTAAACAGGTGGGCTACATGGTTTTATTCAAGGTAGGACTGAAAATTTCGTCATATATTTACAATATTTCAGGTTTCAATGTGTATTTTAGATAAATGAATACGTAATCCATGAAGATAGAGGAGGATTTTCATATTGGTACATGAAACGGAACGTTATTTCAGAATGATTCCATTCCATTCCATGCGTCTCAACTTCATTTTGGAAAAAAAGTTGTACCTGTGCGTGTATTATCAAAAAAAATGGCGAATGATAAATTTCTGTACAATAATTGACATTGTAGCACAATCTAAGCACCACTTCGCAATAATATTCGTTTTTGTGTAATTGTGATTAAATCCAAAGGAATGGCTGACGCTTTGGTGGAGCCTCGAAGATCCACAGCTCGATTCTTCTGCCATAGATGTAATGCTGAAATTGAAGATGTTTTACAGGTAAAGTGCGATAATACGCATTATTTTTAGCATTTATGATCAGTTTGCTGTATAGCGGATGTGACTGATTACCAGCAACCCACATTCAAGGTCATCTACATCGATTTTGAATTGATTCTTTTGGCAAGTTTTATTGCTATGTATTACGTATGGATATACGTGTAATTCAAATTATTATGTTTCCTTTAGTGCACATGCACCGGTAGATGCTGCTTTTCTCATATTGTCATAGGTCTTATTGGAAAATTTCCATTTCTAGCACATAATTACATTGCTTTAGTTCTTTTTATGTTTCAAATAGTTTTAAATATAGTAGCGTTATCAATTTTTGAAGAATAAACATTAAACAGTATACTTGTGGTTGTGGTTCCCTTGTTTATCAGCCATGGATTTTGTTTATTTACATCTGGTATGGATGTTGGGTTGTATAGTTCTATGATACAGTATTTTCTTTACATGCCATCTTTTATGCATTTGATGCCACAAATAAAACATTGAATTACCCATACATACAAATACATATAGGTATATTCTATAGCTATAATACATAGTAGATGTATGTAATTAAATGATGAAAATGTTCAAGTCCAGCGTTGTAGACTTGATATCTCCTGCATGAGTTTCATAATTACCTAGTTATTTTTTAATATCTGTGTAAGGACAATCTGCCCAAAGGTTGGAGAACAGTGGCTCACGATTAGTCACGATAGAGACGCTTCGAGGAAGATGGAGGAGGCCTATGACAATCTTAATTGAGTGTCATATAACTAGGATGTGACCAGAATAAAGCCAACACAGATACATGCCCGAACTTGAATCTAGAAACGGGCAATAATATCATCATCATCATCAGTCTATTTATATTGCCCCACTGCTCGGGCACAGACCTTCCCTTACATCGAGGAGGGCAATAATAGAATTTTATCTAATACAATCTTTACGCAGGCGCTGCAGACATATAGGTTTGTCACATACTCCTTTGCGTCCAGGGAGACCATCGGTCATGCTGGTGCTTGCCGGACCTGCTTTTCCGAGTCTTAATGAGGCTGACATGATAACCAAGTGACAAACGACTTGAAACAAAACTCTCGATTTAAAAAAATCATAATATGTAAAAGTTTGATTTTTATTTATTTATTTTTTATCTGTTTTTCTAGGATTACACATGTCCATATTGCGCCAGCGGGTTTATCGAACAGTTGGAGGCAGAAGCAGAGGTTTCAATGTCGGGGGATGACTTCAGCGACGCAGACATGAGCAATCTGGACGATGTTAGCACCCTCGATGACATGAGCACTCTTGATGACTCAGATGACATTCAACAGGTTATTATGATTATTGTTTACTTATTGGAGGGACACTATTCGGGGGGTAAGTACATCACTGTTTTCTCATTAAGAGAAACCAAAGAAAAAGTGGACATGTGGAAACCTATAGAGGAGGCACAAACCACTTACCCAATAGACATGAAATCGGTACAAATTTGCAAGCGTAAAATTCTGTCAACGATGAGCGCATACACACGAAGTGGGGGACAGGGGTGCCGTATTAGAGAGATGCGTACATGTTGATAATATCTCTACGTTACACATGTCGCGAAAGAATTTTACGCTAATGTGCGAGGCATACATGGGCCCTCCTGTTACAAGTTGGGGTAAGTGGTCTGTGAGAGGAGGCTTTTACCCAAAAGGGATTTTTACATACTGAAACTAATAATTGAAATGAAAATAGAAATGAACTTTTAGGTGTGAAAGGTAGTGCAAAGTAGTCATTGTGAAATTAATGAGATCTTGATGTAATGATGTGACTATAATTATGAAATAATCATAGCAAAGCTTGAAATGATAATCGTTTTTGTTTACAAATTAAGACACTGATTTGGGTCACGCTATAGAGGGTTCCTTCGCAAATTCAAGACCTCCAAATCAAGTATTTTTTATTAAAAAAAAATTGTTAACCTATAAATTGTCCCACTGCTGGGCAAAGGTCTCCCCCCTCCTCTTCCATCCATCCCTGTCCTGATCCTCTTCCAGCCACCCATCCCTGTATCTAACGATATCGTCTCTCCACCTACGCCGAGGTCTGAGACAGAATGGGTGCAAAAATAAAGCAAAAACAAATAGGTATTTAAATTAATATCAGATAAAAAAAATGTTATAATAGGTACACGTCGTCCAGATCTCTTGCACAGGGAATCGTGCCGAGGACGCTGGCTGCCCTTTCTGTATGGCCAGGCTAAGCCTTTGCGAGAGGTAAGCGCCAGCCCTCAGGTCGCCGGAGGCGTGGATCAGCCTGGTCGAGATTTCATGGACTATATTCTTGGTGTCAGTCAGAATCAAATATGACTTTTTTTTAAAGATACTTTTAATCTCATTTAATACACAAACAACTACATTGACATTATAATAAACAATGTTGCTTATCGTTTGCAAAATATTTTCGCTACCTATCCATCAGTTATCACTTTCGTACGTAACTTATCATATCAGACGCTGACGTATCGCGCTGAGGTAACGGCGACATGTTATCACGCTTATGGGACGTGAGAACACGTCGCATTTGCATTTAAAAGCAATTGTCTATGAGTTGCACATTTTGTGTAATATGATAGAAATATACCTGGCGTTTTTAGGGTACTGAGATTAAATATAGATTCATCATCATTATCACTCTATATTGCCCCACTGCTCGGGCACAGACCTTCCCTTACATCGAGAGAACTCGGGCCATGATCCAACACCCAGTGTAGATTACACATGCCTTAGAATTTTTTTTTCTTTTACGGTATGCAGGTTTAATCACGATGTTTTTCCTTCACCATTTTGAGAGCACTCGGTAAATATAGATTACCTATACATAAATACCAGAAAGAAATCTATGCTAATAGAATAAGCTATGAGTCTAACTACACTGGATACCAAACAAATTAACCGGCCAAGTGCGAATCGGACTCGCGCACCTAGGCTTCCGTGCAACGCAAATCAACCCCGCACCTCACGGCGTCGGCGACCCCGCACACTCTAGTGTACCGACAATGTAACCTTGCAATCGCTCCATTGCCCCCACGGGACAGACTTGACCTAGTGTGGGGTGCACTGTAAAAATTATCTGCAAATACTCTTAATGTACGAAGACTAAGTGATTCTTATACCAATCCATATATGTAATTCTGTTTCTTGTACATTATTAATAAAATTATTATTCCTTTATTCCTTATACCTTTGCTTTAACGAAAAGATAAACTAGACTTAGAGACCAACTTATCTTTGCGACCATATCTTTTGATTACATTGACGTAGAAGTTTGATTTTTTTCTCGGTTGCAAGAGGTTGCAGATCTGAGTATTTGGTATTAATTTCAACTTGAACTGTTCTCGCGTTTCTGAGATATAGGTCTTGACAGACAGACGGACAACAAAGTGATCCTATAGGGTTCCTTTTTTCATTTTGAGGCACGGAACCCTAAAAACAACTTATTTATCACCCCCTGAAACTTCCAAGATCTGGGGCTGATTTTTTTTAATGTGGCGCAATCTATTCAGTTTCAATCCTCGCTTTTCTCCTATTTTTTATTTTATTTCTTGCTATTCTTTCTATTTGTAACAGGTCGCTCAAACTATAGCCATGTCTTCTCATGACTATAGCTTAAAACTTAGTATTAAACATGTTAATAATATAGATTTATTTATGTTACTTTCAGAGCACACCACCAATGCTAAACGACCTAGCGTTTCTTATGTCCGGAGGGAGGTTACAGTAAGTTTATTAATTATTTTTTTTACGTATCTCTTAGGACCACTTGCACCGAAAAAAAACCGAGGGTTAGTTACTTAAGCCGTGAAAACCCCTACATTTTTTATCGCTTATTAATTTATTGTTAATATTGATGTAACCAAGTTTTCCATAGAGTACCAAAGGTGTTTATTTATTTATTTATTTTATGAAATAGGTTACCCACAGGGTGTACACCAAAACAATTACAGTGTAATAGTCCACAAAATAATTATGCTAAGTGTCACCCCAATTATAGGCAACAACGGCATGCTTAGACATCCAAGGAAAAGGTTACAATGTATCTTAACAATAAAAATAAAATTCAACAAATTTAGAAAACATTTCAATAACTAACCTAACCTAGCAAACAAACAAAAATCTGTTTGAAAAATCTGTTACTGGTGTAATGAGTATTATGAGTATTGCGAATACAAACTTACCTTTGCAGCTGACCCCGTACTCGCTGGAGCAATCTAGCCGCACATATAAGTTTGTCAATATATCTAGTTTATCTTTTCGTTAGAGCAAGCACGGAACCCTCGGTGCGCGAGTCCGACTTGGCCGTTTTTTATGTGTTTCAGCCTTTATATCATATGTGGAATAATAATAAGTATTAAGAATAGGTATATAATACAAATTAAATAAAGGACAAATAAGAAACAGGGCTAAGAACAAATCCACAGGATGTAGCATATAATTAAAAAAAAACGCATAATAACTTAGCTCCTAATTATTATATATAAACGGATATCACTCACTTATATTGTTAAGTCCACTGAAGTGCGCGAAGAAACGTCAACGGCGACGCGGGCGTGGCGCGCTCACCTTGAAAAAGACCGTCGAAATCGGTCGAAACGGTCGGTCTAATTGCCGACTTCAACAGTATAAGTGAGTGATATCCGTTTATATATAAAATAAATAAAATAAAATAAATTTATTTTCAAAAACACCAGCATATAAATGATACAAAAATAAGGTACCTCCTAGTAGGCAAATTAAAAATTCGCCTGTGTCAGGAGGGCCCACTCTTTCTTAGGTCTAGTTAACTTAAAACTGGTACATCGGTTCCGAAACAGCAAGCATTGGTAATGAAAAAATAAAATAAAACATGAGGTAAGTTTAACAATATAATCTTAACTTAGGCTGATATATAATAATTTGTAGTAATGCCTCCCTATAGTTTTAATTCTAAAAACTTAGCTCCTATTGCATTCAATGAAATGGTAATTTATGATACTGGATACTCCTGACTACGTACATTTTCAGCATAGCTAATTAAATACGTAATTGGATATGAACACAATTCAAATTTAATTATGCATTTTGTTTAACCTACTTGTTTATTGATATGTAGGACAAGTTCAACTGTTTTGTTGACTTTCGATTTTCTTCTTTTTACCCGACTGCCTCAGAAGGAGGGTAAAGTTTTTCGGGTGTATGTATGTATATCCATTATTTCCTGCCATCCTGTAGCCTAAACAGCTTGATGGATTTTAGTGTATGAGGTATCGTTAGATTAGTCTTGATTACGGGAGTGTCATAGGGTATAAAAAATCAATCAAAAGGGGATAGTTTTTTGCAGCCGTTTTTTTGTTTGTTTTTTGAAATATTTTTAATTTTGGACTTACATATTTTCTACAACAGTACTTTGAATACTGAAGTACGCTTATAATTTGACTACCAAATTCATTCTTTGTATTTTACATAGATCTAATGCGATATTTTTCGGGTTAAATATTGTCTGAACTTGTGTTACGTTACTCAAAACGATCATAATGATAACTTAGTTCAAATGTACTCGTAGTTATTATTGGTTAAATTATTGTTTGACACTCAAAAACTGGGTGTTGGCTCAAGAAGAAAGTGAAGTTTTAATGATATCATAAGTATATTAGTTTACGTACAAAAAATTGTTTTGATTTCCTTCTAATACTATTATTTTAATCTCTATACAAGTCGAATGTACATCTTTGTTATGTGAGCACTTCAACACTGGGTGGAGCACTCTTCTGAAGACAATAGGATGTGAATGGACAGCAGCATCCACCAAGGACATCGTATTTACTTACCTTCAGAAAAAAATACCCTTATTGCGGATCTGGTAGGCACATATTTTTCATCGTGCCACATATGTGGGGCACGGGTTTGAGAAGCTAATTCGTCGTGCTCCATATATTGGTCACTGGGTTCTCTTGAAAATGGCAGGAAACGACGGTTGCATAATTATTTCTCAAATTTTATTTTAAGGTCTACAGTGGTTATTTTCTGTTTAATATCACGTTATATTAATCAGTAAATGTTCGCGAATGACAGTATGGTGAATTTATTGGATAATTTGAGCAAGATCTGAAGTTTAAAGTTCCCGCTACAAGCTCGGGAGTGAAAGTGACTGTCGAGCTGCTTCGTCCAGAGTGACGACGCTACGGCGTCTCCTCTGGATGAAGACATGAAGACGCGGCTACCAAGGGTGAAGACGCTACTGCGACTCCTCTGGAGGAAGATAGAAGACTATTATATATTGAATTTTCTGGAATATGACATTGTCAAATGACTGACGAACTGTCGAGTCCATTAATAAAATAAATATTGGTCACTAGACTGTGAACGTGTTAAATTAAAAGTACTGTATTCCTCAGTGGTACGGGCCGCCGAGAGACCCTGATGGAACAGTTGGTGTGGATGATCGGCGGCGCGCGGCCCAGCGGCGCGGCGGTCACAGCGGGCGCGCCGTTCGTGCTGGTCGGCGCGCCGGGGGACTACGTGTTCGGCGGCGAAGGTGACACTTTAAGCTTCGTTTATATCAGCGACAAGAGGCAGTAGTCCACTGTCAGCGATGAGCGAGTAGCGAGTCTCATATACTCTGGTCCCTTTTTTTTACTTGGGGAAATGCTTTTCGCATCTCACCGCGCCAATGAGTATGTGGGACTCCCGCCATAACACGGTCCTATACCCACTAAAACCCCAAGGTGTTCAACGCATCGCGTTTGGAACGAGGTTGTGGGAACGCAGCGCCAAATACCACAACCTCGTCCGCGGCCGCCCTCGTGGGCCCTTCTCGGGGGTCTACCCCTAAACCTCCGCTTAAGGCACACAGGACGAGACGCCTAGCCACTAAACCTGATGGATCACTGGCTCACACCGCGAAAGAGAAGCTTTTCTCTTTGCGAGTAATTCGCCTGGCCTCGACGAACACCGCGTGTCGCGTTCACCTTGATTAAAGACCGTCGAAATTGTCGGTCTAAAGTCAGTGATATCCGTTTATATACAGGATGCAACGTAAAGGGTATATGAAGCCGAAGGGAGGGTGTTCAGTATTGGTAACTGAACAACTTTGGTTCTACGACTTTTCGATTTTCACGAATTTATTTTTTGACCTTTCATACATTTCAGCTGATCGATTTGTATGAGACTTTTTATTTTTTATTCGAAATGTCGTGGAACAAAAGTTGTTTCGTTGCCGATACTGAACACCCTCCCTTCGGCTTCATATACCCTTTACGTTACACCCTGTATAATAACCCTATTTTATACTCTTAATTCACTGGTTGCATGCAGGTCTGGAGTAACGCAACTAGTAGGCCAGATGGAGAACGCCCTCCTTGCGCAGCTGTGTAAAAACCTGAGGCATGTGCAATCCAAAGTACCAGGCACTCATAACTCACTTGTCGTTTATCAGGTCTGGACGCGGTAGTGACGCAACTACTTGGCCAGCTGGAGAACGCTGGCCCGCCGCCGCTGCCGCGCGAGCAGATCGCCGCGCTGCCCAGCGAGACCGTCACAGAGGAGCAGGCCGCAGCAAACACATCGTGCTCGGTGTGCTGGGATAACTTCCAATTAGGTAGGTTGTAGGAAAAATTGTTAACACCCTAAAAGAAAAATACCATTTCAAGATTTTGTCTTAGGTTGGCATGGTCACCAAGTGACAAAAGCCTCGAAAAAAAAACCTAGATAAAAAAAAATTGTCTTTCTGAATACGCGAATTTTTTTTCAGATTTTTTTCCTAGATAAATTGGCTTAGGTGGCAACTCACCCTCCAAAAATCTCACCTGGGTGAGATGCCACCTTTCAAAATTGTTAGTGGTCAACTCACCCCGCTCCAAAGGTTACGTTTATGGAGATATTAAATTGATTTAATGACCACATCTATACCTGTTTTAACTGTCAAAAATTAAAGTCTATGTCTACGCCATATAGCAACAGTGTAAACAAACCCGTTTCACCATCTTGTCACGCGAATTTCATCTTGTTACATTGAATTATGTGAAACAATCATATCTGCACTGCATTCTTAAACTAAAGCATTTTATTTTACTGTAGTTTTTAACAGAAAATATATACATTTAGTATATTTAAAACATAAAATACGATCACTAACCCGACTTTCGGTAATCTGTCAAACTCAAAAGTACCTTTTTTATCTGTGAGACATTAGTGATGTAGTCCACATCTAGAAAACTGAATCAGTAGAAAGGAATAGTTCTTTTCCAAAAAAATATTAATGAAAAACAATATGTATGTCTATGATTTCAAATTAAAAAATAATAATTGCAACCCATCGTGGACTGTCAGCCGGGCTGTATCCAAGGCCATGAAAAAAAAAAGTTATTTGACATTGGCATTGACACGATGCGTGCGATGCGTCACTCATTCGCTGTCCTTCGCGTCATGCTTACGAGTGTTCTGTCTATTGTGGATTTTTCTAACGACTTGGCTCTCCTGTGTTTTCTGATCTGCTTTGTGATTTGGTTATTGGTTTCCCGCGAATCTATCGAATTTATTTTTTCCCATTATTTGTTTTGAATAAATATACTTTCCCATTAAATAATAACATTAATTTTACTGTTACAAAGGGGTTCGAATATTTTGACATAAGTACCTACTTATTTCTTTTACATTTTTCTTTTATTTCTTTTTTTAATTTTTTAATCTACTGGGAATAGAGGTCAGATTATTGGATCACGAACTAGTTCACATACTAAAATGTCACGCACTATGACTGCTAGGTCCACAGATTATACAACTCTATCGCCATATTTGTTTACACTGTTGATACAAAGCGTAGACATAGACTTTACATGAACTTTCAAAACTGTTAAAAATGACAAGAAGTGTCAAAAACTGTCAAATGACAGTTGTCAGTTTTTGCCAGCTGTGGACAATTCTTTTCATTTTTGACGGTTCCTATAATTTTTGACCGTTTTCGATGGTTCTTGTATTTTTTGACAGTTTATGACAGTCCGAGAAAAATAATGTTTTCTGTAAAATTACGCATTCCGGAAGTACTGAGGCTCTGACGTAGTAGGCAAAGGGAATCTATCCCATACAGCCAAATAATATATTGTATTTTTCCCGGATGAAGATAGTTATTCAAAATAATGGTCATTAAAAAGCTGTGTGACACTTTTTCAATGCTTTAAAAAAAATGCTTTTAAATATTTTTGGCATTATTGATTTACTAAAAAACCTAGCCAATTTAATATTTATCATGAGTACAACTCCCAATTTCATTTTGTCGAAAGAATTCAAGGTCACCCTGTATATAACGGGGGTATACTATTTCTCTGCCATCTTCAGGATGCTCTCTCTGTTCAAGAACGATGATGTTATATTTGCGACAAGAAAAACAGTTTTTTCCAACCATAATCTCATTTCAGGTGAAACGATATCACGGTTAGAATGCGGTCACATATTCCACTCAAGCTGCATCTCGCCGTGGCTACAGCTGCACGCGACGTGTCCCATCTGCCGCCACTCGCTACTACCAGAGGAGCAGCAAGCAGCGGAGGCGCCGCCGCCCTCAGACACCACCTCCGCCCCACAGAGTGACAGCTCCACTAGTAGGTACATCAGCGTTTATGTAATCCTAGTACTCGTAGATTAGATTTGCCACAATACAAGAGGAGCAGCAATCTGACGCGGGCTAACGAGGTTTAACGTGCTTTCCGAGGCTCGGAGGGGCCCAGATGAAAGTGTCACTAGCGGTCATCCAACCAGCCCAACTTTGTAACAACATGCTATACCTATCATTTTGTTGGGGACTTATTACAGGTTTCATGTTGCATAATCATAATCAATATCATTTTCTACTACTCTCGCAACTCCTATAGAAGAATAACAAAAACAATGAATAAATCGCTTCGATTTCTTACTATTTTCTGAATTCATAATTAAGCTGTTATTTTCGAATCGCAACTTGTACAAACCTTTATTTTAAACCAATAATTTTAATATAAATCGGAGATATTTTTACATTTATTCGTTATCTTGTACAACTTGCGGTTGATGGTGGGGCAGAATATGGCATTGTCATTTATGTGTTCGTTGTAATTGTGCAGCCTCCCGGCGGCGAGTGATCCTGCGCGGTTTCCCAGTGCGCGGCCAGCAGGGGACGACGTGGGAAGTGACGAGCGTGCCAGACACTAGCTCGTCATCGGGCATGTCCACTGGTAAGCGGCACATTTGATTTACTTTTCGACACGACAGTTGTTGGCATTTAATTTTGCCACTTGTAGCTTGCGTAAGCTAATATTAGTCGCCGCTAAAAGAGGCGTCCCGCTCGCTCTTACGCGATGTAGCATATGAACGAGTGACAGTTGAGTTAAGGGCCTTCCATGAGCCAACTAGCGCCGCCAATCTTGAAATAGTTTTTCAATATATTCCAATTTAATCAATTTTATTAAAATAGCTATTTACTAAATGTTTATTAGGATGAATACTATTTTTCAATATACAATACATGGCATAATTGCGACAAGCTAAGTTGTAAGTTCACAAATGTGCCAAACCGGCCGTTTTTCGCAATTATGCGAACTACAACTTACCGAAATTGAATCACGTTATAAATAAGCATTTAAAAAATAGTATTTATCGTAATAAACATTCTGTAAATAACTTTTTTAATAAAATTGATTATATTGGAAGATATTATATTTTTAAGATTGGCGGCGCTAGTTGGCTCATGGAAGGCTCTTGGATTAGGATTCGACTTAGTGGCCGCTCGCCAAACATGATTCTGGGTCAACGGGAAGTACCCTTTTTGGTTTTCTTGCATTTTTATACAAATATGCAAGAAAATGCGACATAAACGGCCATATCTTTTGATTGCGTTGACTTAGAACAAAAAACGTGATCCTATAAGGGTTCCCCTTGAGGTACTGATCCCTAAAAATGATAACTTGTGTATTTCCAGCGTCGTCTGTAACGACCGGAGTGTGGGCGCCGGCGCGCTCGAGCGGCACGAGCTCCACCGCCTCTAACTCAAGCTCCTCGCTCAACTCGAGCGAGCGCGACCGACAGTTCAACATGGACATCGACTACGACTAGCTCCCGGCCGCCTCTGGGCGCCTGGTACACGGACGGACGGACAAACGCGTTGTGTGCCGTGCAAAGTGTTTGTGATCCTAAACGGTGGTGAACGGTTATTTATTGAGATCCAAAGCGATGCTTTATAGTAATAAACTGTGTATTGTTCTCGTTTGATGGGATTTTTTTTGGGTGTTGTTGAGTTCATGAGTTTATTAGGGCCGAGTAATGTAACGATGAAAGCCTTGGTCGATTCTCAGCCCCTAAGTGGGCTTTTACTTTCGTCAACGCTAGTAGATTAGATAAAAAAAACGAGAATGACATTTTATGATTTTTCATAAAACTTCATTCAACAAAATTAAGTAGATGGTTAGGCTTGTGACATACATTAATTCTGCACAGCGTTTAAGTAAATTAAACAATTTGGGGAAAAATAAAAATTAAATATATTTACAATAAATTCAACTATCAATTTTTTTTTAATTTGATGTGTATCGTTACTGTGCTTTGTTTTTTACATTTTAAGTTATAACACGCGGTTAACGCCACTCATCTAAAAACATACTAGCAAACTTGTGTTGTCTCATTAATTTAAAATAAAAACGACCATATCTAAGGAGTAATCGTACCGAGCATCCATACATACCGTGCCATTGAATGGACTTATGAACTCGATGATACAAGTAATTTGAATTATTATTTGGAACGGTTCGATGTCAGAATGTCCAAAGTGTCCAAAATGTCCACTTAGCAAAGTATCCAAAATGTCCACTTAGCAAAGTGTCCAAAATGTCCACTTCTCATATTGTTACTTTCGCAAAATGACTTTTATATTTATGCTACCTACAAAAAAATTAGTAATGTATTGTGCTATTGTGAAAATTTCAATTCTTTAAAAAAAGGTTTGAATTAAATACATATTTTTTTCTATTATAAACATTGATAAACGTGGCATTTTGCGAAGTGGAACATTATAAGAAAGAGTCGCTATCAGCCAATTATGCGCTATTTCAATTAGCTGAATGGTTGAGCTGACTGCCGGGGGGAGTCGGTGCAGAATCTCTCATTCCCACCTAAGAATAATAACAAAGCTTCGTTTACACAGACAATGAGCGTGTCCGGCACGTGGCGTGGCAGACAAAATCATACTATTCTATACAACGTGTCTGTGCGCGTCTGCGCCGTCCGGTACAGTAGGTATAAATACAATCATTCATACATATTGTGTAGAAGAGTAATATATTGTCTGCCTCGACACGTGCCGGACACGTTCAATGTCTGTAGATGTCAATAAGGGTCATATTTGGAAGTGGACATTTTGAGCATGGCAGACATTTTGCGAAGTGGACATTCTGAGATTGATCCTTTAAAACGTACCAGTGAGTACATATTTTACTGAGTAATGCAATATTGGTCAAATTACTAAATCGCTTGGTTTGAACTTGCACTGACAAAGCTAACTACGACCATTGAAGTTTCACCTTTTCTATTTTCCATACAAATTTCTTTATAGCCTCTAATATTGAAAACTGACACAAAAGACTACTGAATCAAAATATAAAGTACATATCAGAGCCAGTATTACCGTTCTCAAAACGATTAAATCGTACAGTCGACGACAGAGATAAGTATACAGGAGGCCTCAATAAGGTTGAGATTTTCTCAAATTTTCTCAAAAAATTAACTACTGGACCGAATTTAATAATTATTTTACAGTTACATGGTTTTAACTTTTATCTATCAAACAATGAAATAATTTTTGCAATAAGTCATGTAGTTTTTGAGAAAATCTTAACCTTAAAAACTCTCCTGTACACTTTTCTCTGTATTCCACCGTACCATGCGCCCAAAAGAGACGCCGCTATACCAACGCAATAGCACTGTCCCTGTCATGCTCGCTATGACATGGTATGATTTGATCGTTTGGAGAACCGTAATAGCCCCACAGTTTTACGTCCTGTTAATTTAGGTTTACGAATAACGCTTTTTGTATTTTCATATAAATTGAAAAATTTAAAAAATAACTCTTAGATTAACAGGACGTGGAATATTGAGAATTCACTAAGGTAAATTCATATTTGATGCAGAGTTTGAGCTTGATCTTTCAACTGTCAGATTTCATACATTTTTGACAGCTTTAAGACCGAGTTCAAACTTAACTCACACTCAAGGTATGATTCTGTTGTAGTCGCCAAATCTGATCCTTAACTAATTGCAACGGTCACTCAGTCATATGCTACATCGCGTAAGAGTGAGTGAGACGCCTCGTTTAGTTGCGATTAATTTAGTGCGCTACTTAATTGCCACAACTTTTTATTTTAAGAGCCTTCCATGAGCCAACTAGCGCCGCCAATCTTTAAAAAATAATATCTTCCAATATAATAATTTTTAAAAAAAAAGCTATTTACAAAATGTTTATTACGATAAATACTATTTTTTAAATGCTTATTTATAACGTGATTCAATTTCGGTAAGTTGTAGTTCGCATAATTGCGAAAAACGGCCGTTTTTGGCACATTTGAGAACTACAACTTGTCGCAATTATGCCATGTATTGTATATTGAAAAATAGTATTCATCCTAATAAACATTTTGTAAATAGCTTTTTTATTAAAATTGATTAAATTGGAAGATATTATTTTTTCAAGATTGGCGGCGCTAGTTGGCTCTATGAAGGCTCTTAATTCGATAGTCAAGTTGTGTGCCAACGATATACTACAAGTGTCACATCCAACGATAAAACACATATTGGTACAGTCGAAGACAGACATAAGTATACAGGGGGCATCAATAAGGTTGAGATTTTCTCAAAAACTACTGGAATGAATTTAATAATTCTTTTACAGTTACATAGTTTTAACCTTTATCTATCAGACAGAGAAAGAATTTTTGCAATGGGTCAAGTAGGTTTTGAGAAAATATCTACCTTAAAAACTCTCCTGTACACCTTTCTCTGTGTTCCACCGTACATAGGTTTAAATACAAGATATTACTTTTCTATTGTGTGTCAGTATATAACAGTTATGATGTAAAGAAATTTGTATGAAAAAGAGGAATTGATTAAAACAAAACATAATGTATAAATAATTGTAGGTTATTTAAATGAAAGTTTTAGTGTATCGTCACATAGCGAACCGTTAAAGTCATGTGCCTTTCATTTTTATTGCGATGTTAGTGTAGCAATATAAACATTGCTATAACTAACTCGCTAAAGCTAACGTAAAGTTTCATCATTATTTCCAGAGACAAAACAGTGTAATTTTTGGGTTTCTCAGTACCGTGAAAAGAACCGCCGATGAAGTTAGTCATTCTTTTTTTTTCGTGTGGTTTAGTGACTATTTATCTAAGTTATTCCGGCGGCCCATAGGCCTCTGACGTGGCCTAATGACTGCTGTCAAGCGACAATAACCGGGACGAGCGAGGTACGGAGGGGCTCAGATGAAAGTGTCACTAGCGGTCACCCATCCAGGTACTGACCTCGCCCAACGTTGCTTAACTTATACAATCGTTTTCAACGTGTACTCGCAACTGGCCTACGAGCCAGTCATAATTACATCGCAGAAACCACTCTTGCATAACTTTTAGCGTCTCTGCCACTCACTTGTTTTTCCATTGTTTGAATAATCAATAGAAGTTGGAAGATGATATTATAGATACCAGATGTCTCTATCTGATGTTTGAGAGAAAGTGGCCCTTAGCACGCGCCAGCGTTATAGTCCGTCAACGTCGTGTCTTCCGCGCCTACGGGGTCCAGGGGTTGGCGGAGACGAGGTACCACTATACACAGCCGTGCGCGTCGCTCGTTGACGCACTATAGCGATCGGTGCAACGCCGCGGATCTGTCAAACTGACGTTATTAGAAGGCATTTGACATTAGTTTAACATCTCCGTGGAGTTGCGCCGATCGCTAACACTGCGCGTGCTAGCACCCCTGTCCCCGTAGAAAATATACTTTATGCTCGAGAGATACATATCTTGAGTCACGATGCAAGTAGCGAGGCGATTGGCGAGTGGTCTGTTCACACATGCTGACTCGCCACTCGTCTCGCCACTCGTGTCGCCACTCGCCTCGCCACTCGCGCGATAGACGTATTAGAGCAAGGCTGCTCAACCTTTTTAACAGTCAGGCTAAACGGACGTTTCAGACTTTTTGGCGGGCCATTGACGCTTATTGCTTTACTTTTGGGACTTGTTCAATAAAAAAAACCAATAGTACAAAGAAATGTAAGGGTTGTTTATTAAAATAATAAAACAAAGAGCATCCTATGCCACATAACAAAATTGAAAGTTTGATTATGCATCTTAAATTGAAATGGTTGATTAGATATCTTTTCTTTTTCTTTAAACAATCATCTAAGTGAGATAAAACATCTATCTACCGCGTACGAAACACTTTTAACTTGGCGGGAATTTTCTGACTTGATTACGCGTGCCATTTAAAATTCGTACGCATGCCATATTGCGGCCCGCGGGTATAGGGTGGAGCACCGATGTATTAGAGAAACCAAGAAATTACACTGTTTTAAGTGTGTATAACCTGTAATGTAACTATCCCAATTTTGTATAAGAAATAAAACCTGTTTTCCCTTTGTAAATGTTGTAAATATTAGATTGGTTGCTGATTTATTTACATAGGTTTACTATGTATGTATATAGCATTCCCAATTTAGATGGTATTGAAGTTGAAAATGAATAGTTTAATTCTTACGGACCACATTTTGCCGTGAACTACAGCATGTACGTTATCGGCCACTTTTTGCGGCTGCGATGTAATGTGGTCGTGGTACGTGTGATTAGACGCTAAGGGTAAATTCATGTTAACCCAGAGTCGAGGCGCATGGAAGCGTCAATTTAAAAGTTAACACTGTCTTATATCCACAACTTAATGCACATTTTTCTTCTGACATAACTTCAAATGATTTATTACAGTCACAAAGACCATATAAGGGTTAGTAAATACTTAAAACTATGTTAGTGTTTACACGAGGTGTATTACGTGCTATGACATTCGGACCGACTCTGAGATCCCGGGACATGTAAGTGTACCCAGTGTCTCTGTCCATGGTATCCGCAATGCCCTTCAGGATGCATCTGATACAACTTCGTGAAGAATTTGTATTACGCTTTATCCATGCTCGTGAACAAATTAGAACATCATGATAAATTCTTGCCGTGGGCAGGACTTGAACCTGCGACCTTGTCATTCCGTGACATGCTCTTACCAACTGAGCCACCACAGGCCAGGCCATGTCCACCAAAAATCCATCTCCAACTCCCATCTATCGGACAAAAGTAGTAGTATTCCGACAACCATGTCTAACATTCGGTTAGAAACATGATTTAACGATGACGCGCTCCTATTTGTACTCAGAATTTGTATTACGCATTATCCATGCTCGGTGAACAAATTAGAGCATGAAGAAAAAATTCTTGCCGTGGGCAGGACTTGAATGTGCGACCTTGTCATTCCATGACACGCTCTTACCACCTGAGCCACCACAGGCCACAGGTCGTGAAGAATTCGACGCTTCCACTCTACGCTAGCATTAATTTACCCTAACGCGACATGCCGCGATTCCGTTAATGCTCCTGTTATTTCGTTCACCGTGGTTTAATCTTAAAGAAATCAATACGAGTGGTTTCTGTATAGCCGCGGCCAGACATTTGAGCGTCTTTGCAAAATTTTACCTACCGTTGAAAGCTTTGTACAGAATCTACGATGACGTCACAAAAAGCCGACAATGAACATCGAATTTGAGCGGCTTTGACAAAGGTTTGCGCACATGTCTGGTACTGGGATCAATTCTAGACAAAAGTTGTTTCGTTTTTCAACCAGCATAATATTTTAAAAGATGTGGAATGTTGACTAATTGGTTTTTAAATTAATTATATTGAAAAATTGTAAAAATCGGAAATTCATTTATATTTTATATTTAACACAACATACAGAGTGAATGTTGTCAAGAATATTGGCATAATATATTGCATGTTAAGGTGATTCTTCGATTTTGATTTTTCATACTTACGTTACTGTTAATACTGTACTTTCTTTTCACACCATTTGACTACCGAATCAAAGTATAAATAATATAACGTAATGGCGACAGTTAGTCGCATCGGACAGTGACCTATTGATGGGTATTTGGTTTTAAAAGCAATTAAATATGAGTTATGTAGATAGCGAATGAACCGTATATAAAATATTTATTTTAGAATACATTAAATTATAAATAAATATGTCAGATCAAATATATTTTATTTGCACACAAAGGATTATTACATGAATAAACTTAAATAGTGTACAGCTACAGACATGCGGTTTTATCGCTCTAAGCGATTTCTTCCCGGCAACCTTCAATAATATTGATTTCCCCAAGAAAATTAATAAGATTGGATTTATTTTACAGTGATTTTAGTCAAATCGTGTGGTTCGGAGCCGTTGGTATAAAAAGTTTTGTATGAAAAAGAGGAATTGATGATTACCCTAAATAGTAAATTATTAATTATTTTATCGATAGTGAATCACTATACAAGTTGTCAATGCATTATTATTTTGTTGTGCCCTGTATTACTTTATTATTATCGTCGCTATTTTATTTTTATCCGTACAAAGAACAATATTTTTTTGTTTCTTTACAAAAATTTGAACCTTATGTTACTGTTATTTATTTTTGTGTTATTTTTATTTATTATTTGTAAATGTATTTGTCTGTTTTGTTTAGTATTTTTTTAAAATAAAAGTATTGTTCTTTGAATGAATGCATATCGTTTTATTCATTTAAATTATAAACAAAACTCGGTAAGGGTTGTGTGCCAGGATCGCAGCAGATGGAAGTCCATCGTGTCTGCCTACCCCTACGGGAATCAGGCGTGAGTTTATAAATAAATAAATAAATAAAACTCGGTAAGGCTGTGGACCCATTAGGGAAATAGATTGAGGCTGACTGCTCCTTAGAGCGTTAAATGCTTATTATCAACATGATTCAATTTCGGTAAGTTGTAGTTTGCATAATTGCGAACAACGGCCGTTTTTGGCACATTTGTGAACTACAACTTAGCTTGTCGCAATTTGTATTGTATATTGAAAAATAGTATTCATCCTAATAAACATTTCGTAAATAGCTTTTTTAATCATATTGATTATTGTGGAAGTTTTTTTTTTGAGATTGGCGACGCTAGTTGGTTCATGTCCCCTTAAGGAAGAATGCTCTTGTTCTCGCTCTTTGTTCGTTTGGGTTAAATGCACCTTAATGGAACCACAACCTTAAAGCCGAACCGAATCACACCTTTATTTTAATATATAATTGTTATAATTTTTTATAAAATGGGGTGTTAGAAATATTGATATACACTGGGTTTCTACGTAGTTAGCTAAAATTTTATTTCTACATTTATAAGTATTTATAGCTGTCAGAAGTTATTTGCATTCACAATCACAGAAAACCTCGACTTTTTCGCCGCAATTGTAGCGTTCGACCAATCAGAGACATTGCATTTCGTAATGAGCGCCACGATTTTGGCTGGTTGTGAATGCACCTGAGTGATACTAATATTTTGCTACACTTTGTATATGAAAATAGCGATATGTATGACCGTCTAAATCAGTCTTCGCCTGCGCGGTACAGCGACGCGGGGGTATGATGACAACGGGGACCGAGAGAGGTGCGGGCGGCAGGCGCATTTCTGTTACCCCCGCATCCCTGTACCGCGCAGGCGAAGACTGATTTAGACGGTCATACTATAGCCCTAATAACGATAGCGATTCTGACATGCGTTTTCTAATTTCAAACTAAAGATGTTTCTAAAAGTAGTGCCTTTCTTTTCGCAACTTTAGTGTAAGAAAAGGAAGCGCAATTTTTAGAGATGTCAGATTTTAGATTAAAAAAACGCACCGCATTAATATAGTTTGACCGGGCGCGCTGTACCGCGCCTTATGACAGCCACACACGCTACGGTCTACCGGAGAAATGTACCTGCACATGTATACCTTCGCAGTTAGACCGGAGCGTGTATGGGAATAGACCTGGGTGACCGCGACTTCAATCGTTATGGTTATCATTTTCATTTTGACACTTGAACGATATACATTGCTGCGTTTCGTTGTCGTTTGTTAAAACTTGCAAAAGCATAGCAGCAATGTATAGCGTCCATGTGTCAAATTGAAAGCGATAACGATTGGAAGTCGCGGTCACCCCACTGCGCAGGCGACCGGTGCAAGATCGAAAATCAATTCTTTTAAATGGTGCCATTTAAACCAACTGAAGAGATCTCCGGCATACCGTATAGTTCCATACACGCTACGACAAGCGGTTGAACTGCGACGGTACACCTGTACAGGTAAACCTCCGGTAGACCGTAGCGTGTGTGACGGCCATTACCGGTAGCTGCGCGGCGAGACGCTGGTGTGGAGAAGCTCTCCTCACTCTGTCATTGCGTCGTCGTCTCTTTCGCACTCGCTCGCGTACCGCACCCCGTACGTCTGCGGCACAGCGCTTGCGGTCAGACTATACCTACCAATATGTTAATTAATTTAATTAAAATTTATCTATTACATACAAACCATAATACACCAATTATAAATGCCTATAGCTGTAATAAAGAGCAATAGAACTAGATAATAACCTATGTTCCTATCCTAAGTACGGATCAAGATTGTACATTTTAGTGTTAGCACGTTTTAAGGCGCTGACATGAGCCAACTAACGCCGCCAATCTTAAAAAAATCATATCTTCCAATATAATCAATTTTATTAAAAAAGCTACGTTCACATTGTTTATTGCTAGAAATATTATTTTTTAAATGCTTATTTGTAACGTGATTCAATGTAGGTAAGTTCACAAATGTGCCAGAAACGGCCGTTTTTCGCAATTATGTGAACTACAACTTGCCTACATAGCATCACGTTACAAATAAGCATTTAAAAAATAATATTTATAGCAATAAACAATGTGAACGTAGCTTTTTTAATAAAATTGATTATATTGGAAGATATGATTTTTTTAAGATTGGCGGCGCTAGTTGGCTCTAGGAAGGCTCTTAAGATACGGTTTGATATGTTTGTGATATAGTTATGAGTAGGTACAGTTAATGGCAGACGAGCGGTAAACTTGACGCGCGGAATAACCGCTCGTCTATATGACATCTTACAGCCTAGCCTTATAGGCACGTATTCATAAACGTGACTAAAATTTACGCCACCGTTTAGACCCTTTCTATCTTAACCTTTTTTTAAATAAGTGTGAAAGGGATAGCAACACGATTTAAGGGTAGAGAGGTTTAATTAGGTTTATGAATATCAGCAATAGGCTTTTACTTTCGTTAAGGTTAATAGAAAAGAAAGAGGAATTTATGGGATTGACATTAAGTTTTTCGTTAGCTATGTAATTCCTATAAATATTTATTTCTATTCTATTAGCGTTAACGAAAGTAGAAGCCACTTGGCTAAGCCTTTTGTAACACTGTTGTGAGTTGCTGTAGTAAGCTAAAGAGTACATAATAACGTTATCTATACCGCAACCCAAATCAAGTGTCTTATTTTGTAAACAAATATGATTATTATATATAAACGGATATCACTCGCTTAGGTGCGCGAAGAAACGTCAACGGCGACGCGGGCGTGGCGCGCTCACCTTGAAAAATACCGTCGAAATCGGTCGAAACTGTCGGTCTAATTGCCGACTTCAACAATATAAGTGAGTGATATCCGTTTATATATAATAATTTGTAGTAATGGCTCACTATAGTTTTAATTATAACAAATATGATCGTCTAATTACCTGTTCTGATGTAACGCTGAAGGAACTGATTGATTAAACCTGTTCATGATTGTGAAAATAAAATGAGCCGATCTAATAATGTGAAAATAATTATGCAATAATCACAGAACAGCTTAAAATGTTAATAGGGTAGGATAGTTTTAGTGTACAAAATAAGACACTTGATTTTGTATACAAGGTTCATGGTTGGTCGTTGTATTGCACTTCTAGCGGTCAATAACTGAACTAAAATCCCTACAATCACGAATACGGCTACGTTATTACTTTACTATAGCGACTTGTGGCAATGTTACAGGCTCCCAGTTCCGCTAAGATATACTTTGGTGAAATAGTCCGATCGTTGCAAAACCAGTATAAGCCCAGCCTCGGTTAGCTTCGTCATACTTCCGGGCCAGCTTATACTGGTTACGAAACGATTCGACTCTTCGATCCAAATATTGTAGTGGTTTTGGGGCCTATCTTTGTATACTTTAGGTGGTGAAACTTATGAGCAGTTGCACAGAGTGGCTTTAAAGTCATGTTGTCTCTTTCATTTTTTGGATACATCAAAAGAATTTGAAGTTAGCTACAGCTAACGCCATCTATTCTTCTCATAAAGCTTGACAGTTTTTTTAATTATAAAAACGTCTCATTCTGAATACACCCCTAAAAATTACAATGCCAGATTCTGCCCCACCATCAACCGCATGATGAACGAATAAATGTAAAAATATCTCCGTTTTTTATTAAAATTATTGGTTTAAAATAAAGTTTTGTACAAGTTGCGAGTCGAAAAAACAGCTTAATTATGAATTCAGAAAATAGTATGAAATCGAAGCGAATTATTCATTGTTTTTGTTATAATTTTCTACTACTCTCGCAACTCCTACTGATTGTGATTATGCTATATAAAACCTATAATAAGTCCCTAACAAAATGATAGGTACATCTTCAATGGTCTCGTAGTTTTGTAGGTGGGGCAAAGCTCCATTGAAATGTGGCAATGTCATTTATGTGTATATTTCGCCAAAGAGATAACAGGTGTCCTAATAAAGAATTTTTAAAATCACTCTGTACAACTGCATCTTGTTTCAAATATGCATTTCAAATTTTAGAGCCACCATGGCTCTTCGACTGATCTCTTAATTGCTTTACTTAAGGTTGAAATTTGAAGGTATATTTTTATAGTCATCACTTAGACTGTACTCAGGAGTTAATCTACAATTTAAGAGAGAATGTTCCTGCCGTTGTTGTCTAGGAATAGGGTTCAAATCTTCGTTTAACTTTCATAGAGAATTCTTTCGTACAGTCGATACAGAAGGCTTCAATGAAGTTGAAATTTTCCCAAGAACTAACTTAAAAGATTGTAAAATTCATTTACTAGTATTTAGTTTCAGTATACACTTTGTAGTGTAAAGAATTAAAAAATCAATCAAGTAGTTTTTGAGAAAATTTCAACATTGACTCTCTTGCAGTATAAAAGACTGGAATTTAGGATTCCCCTTAATGCAATTTATCTGATGATATTGTAATTTATTCTTCCCCTTAGGATCGCGTCATTTATTTATTTATAAATAGTCTAATTTTTAAATTAAATTGTTATGGAACTTTGTCACATAACGCGCGGACATGCAATGGACGCCGCGTTGGTAGTTTTATATCAAATCCGTTAATTTGACAAGGTTTTGTATATTACACTGAGAAGTAGAAATTTGTAAAAACGTAAATAATAATAATAAAGTGTAAATCTTAGTTACAATAATTATATTAAATTTAATGTAAAGTTTTCAAAATAAATACTGCATATTATGTAAGTGTTACTTATTGTGTTCCCTATATCTAGACAGGCAATTAGTGCGCAGGCCAAGTTCAAAGCAGATAGTGTAACACTTTGGACCGTTCTTATTATCTGCGTCCTAAGATTTAAAATCGTACTGCAAATGTAACCATTGATCTGCTGTTGTCCGTAGTTATTGATGATTTTTTTCAACTCGAAAATATAACATACTACTAACTCACTAGACGTAGGTACCTACCAAACAGCACGTGCCTTGCATTGTGCCTCGTCCGCCGGTCGCTCCGCGCTGCTGCCACGCTGCGATATCGCGGTGTTACTATTGATTCGCGATCACTATCGAGTTCAGTTTTTCACAATTAAAAATTGTCGTTTCTTAATTTAGAAAAAAAATATATATTCATAAATCGATAGTACCACAGAGACTAAATCGTCCCGCTGCGGGATAGGGTTCGACTTAGCGGCAGCTACAGAATTACCTATCTTATTTTTTACTATAAGAACATCTACCTAACAAAGCAATACGACCCGTTAATTTAATATTAAGGGCGATGGACTGTTTGCACCTTTGCAATGATCTAAATATAAAAGAAAAAAAAGTGGTCTGAATCGAAAGTACCAGGCGGTCATCTGTTGTAGGAGCGTGCGGCGCGCAGCGGGCACGGGCAGGTAGACGGGATAATTAGGAGGCAGATGCGCGGACACGTGTTCCGATTGCTGTGGCATGTGACTGCATGTGTGCAAGGCCTGTGGGATCCATGGGTTCCCAATAGGTATTTGAGAAGTACCGAAAAATCCGTTTTCATTATCATTAGGTACGGTGGAACACAGAGAAAGGGAAATTACTTATTGCAAAATATACGACGATCATTACAAATAGGACTACATTACTCTTTTGTAAGAAGATTATGTAAAGATGAAATAAAATAAATCTAAATCTATAACTAGACTTGTTTTTTTTTGAACAACAAAAAAAACAATTTCCTAAATCCTGATCAAATGGCGAATCTAACGATACCTCATACATCAAAATCCATCAAGCCGTTAAATGATTAAATGTATGTGACGATTTAGGCATAATATCTGTAATGTTTCATGCATTATGAATTAATAAATGAATTTGATGCTATACAGGTTGCGACAAAGGAATACGCTCAAAAACCTTACCTCCCTCATTTAGGCAGTCGGGTAAACCACGTGTAAAAAGGGATGTTTGTTACACCTCCCTATTTCTGGGTGTTAATTGAAATATCAAAACTACTTTATGATACAGTAAGAAATAATAATAAGTAGATATTCTTATACAAGCTAGTAATTGGATCTCGAGGTAGACACCCCGATCGGTATGTTGATTCGTTCGCGTCACTTATCTATATATGGAATTTTAATACCGTGACCCTGAATAATGCGACAGCCAATAGCAATCCACGCAAAACGACAAAACTAAGTTATGTCTTTGACCCGTGCGAGTAAAATGAGTGTAGATTAAAATTACTATAGATGCAAGGTCCAGAAATCGCACTAAAACATCGTGTAGGTGTAGTGCAATATCGTAGGTATAGTGCAATATCGCTCTCAGTCGCGTATCTTCGTCGCCGTTCGCGCAAAGTCCGTGTTGTACCTAATGTAAAGCTATAAACGCATTAAGTATATATGCAAAACCTGGGGGGTGAGCATTTTAATTAGTGCTCAAGTTCTGTCAAAGTCTGTCCCTACGACTTTTTTGTTACCATTGATCTGCTGTTTTCCGTACCTACGTCAGAATCACTACCATACTACCTGACAGTTGCATTTGTTTAGAATTAAATTTGGCAACCACGACACATTTCTACTGTCAATGTCGCCCTGATTTAGTTTTGTCTGCATTTTTGGCTGTGGTATTTTTTCATGCCTTGCATCTATAGTATTTTCAATCTAAGTTAAGGAGTAAACAAAACGAACGGTGCGCCGACACCGCAATTATTACAAAGGTGCGTGCGCGCAGCTGACGGCCGCACCTGCCGCCATCTTTGAACATTTCTTTAAGTTTTTTTTCGCCATCGAAGTTATTGGCCTATTTTTTATGGCTCAAGCTGTTGAGACATCTGACGCCCGCATTACGTCGGTACGGAGAGTTGTCGCCCACTATATAAGTTGTTATTACAACGTTCTTACGTTGTTCTCTTGGACACCCGAGCGATATTGATTGTCAGATGTTTCTGTGTATTAAATAAATAATTATACTAAACGTATTCACTGTAATTAGGTTGAAGCTCTCTCTGAGGTTGTGACTCTATCATAGAGTGACACACCTTACATATAATATGATTTAATGTAACGTGTAATGTAACCTTGGAACTAACATTAAAGATTTACATAATTAAAAACTATTTGGTGTGATTGTAATAGGTACTTACTTCTTTATTTAGGATTGTACAGTCAACAGCAGATCAATGGTAACACTTGCAGTACGATTTCAAGTCTTACGACGCAAATAATAAGAACTGTCAAAAGTAAAAAGTGTTACATACATTGATCTGCTGTCGACTGAACCTACTCTACTCTTTTATACAGGACCATGAAAACTTAGGTAAGTAGGTACTGATTTTCACTCTAAGGATTTTCATAATGGAACGCCGTGGTAGAATCCCAAGGAACCACAAGAACAAATTAATAGGACCACGACTAAAAACCTATATGTTTGTGACGTCATATTTGACCCCGTCAGTCTTAAAATCCTTTGTTGCCGTGCGCCGGGCGGCGCAAGACTCCCGAGGCGAACACACGAGGCTAGGATAATAAGGACACGCAGCTGCTCGGATTGAAAGGTTCGGGACGCCAGGTGTGGGCGCATCCACGTGGTGTTAACGTTTCTTATTCTTCACATAATCTGTTTTTTTTTTTATTTCGGCTGTTATTCTTATTTTATTTGTTAGTTCATGGAGAGCTGTTTCTTTGTTAAGTTTCGTAACACTGTAAAGTCCAAGACAGAGATTTAAACAGCGGGCGTCAATAAGGTTGAGATTGTCTCAAAAACTCCTGGGATCGAATTTAGTAATTCTTTTACGTTTTGTTATTACAAACTTATATTTGCAGATGATCAACTAATCAGGAGTAGGTATGTCGATGTATGGTCATAATATTTTGATAATGGCAAAGTTAAGTTGGTCTCTAAATCAAATCGTAGTCTTTTCAAAGTTAAAGTTGTTTGCACGGAAACCTCGGTGCGCGAGTTCGACTCGCACTTCACCGGTTTTTAAGATTGGTGGCGGTAGTTGGCTCATATCAGGCCCTTAAGGGCCTTCATAGAGCCAACTAGCGCCGCCAATCTTAAATAAATAATATCATCCAATATAATCATTTATTAAAAAAACTATACTTATACAAAATGTTTATTATATCTGGGTGAGCCCAGAGCTGGCGCCTACTTCAGGCAAAGGCTGAGCCTCGCTATCCAACGGGGCAACGCCGCCAGCGTGCTGGGGACCCTGCCGCGCAGTGCAGAGAGACGGCGTGTTCCGGCTTTGATTGTAAATAGTATTTAGATATTTAGTTTATTTTGTAAATAGCTTTTTGCAATGTATTGTATATTGAAAAATAGTATTTAAAATTTAAATTATTGGTTTGATATAGGTACATAATTAATAAAATCTTTACTTGAGTACCTAAGTACAAAGCTAAAATAATTCGAGTAGAACGGACGGACAGACACTGGTTAAAACCTTGTAATTATTATAGGATAATACTATTTTTCAATATACAATACATGGCATAATTGCGACAAGCTAAGTTGTAGTTCACAAATGTGCCAAAAACGGCCGTGTTTCGCAATTATGCGAACTACAACTTACCGAAATTGAATCACATTATAAATAAGCATTTAAAAAATAGTATTTATCGTAATAAACATTTTGTAAATAGCTTTTTTAATAAAATTTATTATATTGGCTCATGGAAAATAATAATAAATCTATAAATCATCAACACATTTTTCAGATTACCACTTTTTTACGAATTTGAGTCTAGTTTCACCTTTCGTATGTGTAGTGTGCCCAACTGTATAGAATGCTCAAGGTCACCTGCTGCTTTTGCTGCGGTCCTGGTAGCACCTGCCGCGGCGACCTCACCCGTAATTAGCGGTAAATGAGCCACATGCAGTACCTTTCACCGAACAAGGGGAAACGCCGCCGCCGTGACAAAGAGTGGGGTGTGGGAACCGAATTATTAGTATTTTGAACTGAGGGAGCTTTCAAATAAATTGTCATGATATATCTGATCGATATTCAAAATAAAAAGATGCGGGATTTTTTCTTGAAAGTGCGAAAATCTTTGATGAAAACGCTTGCTTTTTTAGCAAAATTAAAATAACAAAAAACACAATATTTTTCCTCGCTTAGGGATTAAAAGTTAGTATGCTAAATTATGGACAAAATCTAGGAAGTACGCCCCCTATAGTGCCGCAAAACTTAACAAAAGAAAAGCATGTTCAAATTGTATCACTTCAACGGTTTTCCATGTAGGTTTCTTTGTGCTAGAAAGTGTTTATATATCATCTTAAAAAGTTATAATGCCGAATTTAGAATATCGAGAATCACTTAATTTCCTGTTCTTAATGATATCTTTATCTTGACGATACAACAAACAAACGTGTAAGTTTAATAAATGATAATTTCGCCATTTGTACGTAAATACCAAAATGCCTCAACTTAAACAATAACTTCTTAGTTTTTAAATGACCTTTATTTACTTGATCATCATTGATCAGATCTCTAATGGTTACGAATAGTAAACATAAATATTTTCACCAGGCGATATAAACCTTCCTCGATTTCATCATCATCAGTCGATTATTATGTCCCCACTGCTTGGGCATAGACTTCCCTTACACCGTGGGAGCTCGGACAATGATCCACCACGCGGACCCAGTGCGGATTGGCGGATTACACATGCCTTAGATTATTTTCTACGGCATGCAGGTTTCATCACGATGTTTTCCTTCTTTGTATTGAGAGCATTCTGTAAATGTACGTAAGTTTTTCCATCGAAAAAAAAAATAGATTTATTGCGTTATTATTCATACTAATGATGTCGTGAAAGATCAGAGGGAGACATAAACAGTAGGATAATAACTCACTCCGGATCCCAACGTATAAATCATAGGCGATTACGTGAATAGGCATGGTGTGGGCACCCCGTGGAAACCCCGTGGATCGATGGTGCAGCGGAGAAGCGTCTAAAGTAGGTCATACGCCCCCATAGCTTGGCACCCTCGCTACCAGGCTATCAGAGCGCGGTGGTGGTTGTGATATAATCTTACTGGAAGTGGAAGGAAGGCGATAAGGGGAAGGTTTTTGATGTCAAGTTAGTGATTACAGAAATCTTAATTGAAATTGAAAATTGTAGTAGGTATCGTGATTTCTTTAACATGCTAAATATTATTTAACATAAGATTTAATTAATTTTGTTGATGTATTAAGTAAAGCAAGAAACTGCTGTCGGACGGAAAGACTGTCGGACATTCCTTCTCCCAGAAGTTTTTTGCAGGTGTAAATGCGGCCTGATTCATCTTGATCCGTGATTGATATTAGGATACATTTGTAATGCCCTATAAATAGTCGTATTTTAGATTTTATGTTTTTGCAATAATTATGACCGCTGTTAACCACAAAAGTAACTTTTTATTCAACGGTTTTAGCCAAGTCTGAAAGTGAAAAAAAACACAGGTTTAAAGCTAACATAACTCTATAGTTTAACCTTCTCTTAAACTGGGGTTTATCACTTTCAGACTTCGGTAAAAAAAAAATTATCCCAACCAACAACAAAGTTGTAGGTAGTATGTATAACTGTTTTTGCGGTGATAGCTTGTTGTATAACAGCATTGAACAGGGGGGGTGACCGCGACTTTAATCGTTATGGTTATCGTTTGCATTTTGACACTTGAACGATATACATTGCTGCGTTTCGTTGTCGTTTGTTAAAACTTGCAAAATATAGCAGCAATGTATAGCGTCCATGTGTCAAATTGAAAGCGATAACGATAACGATTGGAAGTCGCGGTCACCCCACTGGACATTTCGGCTCTATAGCAAAATATTGGCAGCCTTGTTTTAGCTTTGTTATTCGCAGCCATTTCTAGTGACTATATTGTTTAGGTGTCCACGTATTCTCTACGGGGTTAACGTCCACAGTAATGTTTGCCCGTTTTCATTTTACGATTTTAATCATTGGTAGGACTGGGCTTGGTTGAGCCTACCGTCCCCATTGGCAGGTGCGTTTATGGGTTTCCGTTTATTATTGGTCATGTTTACGATTTGCCAACGTGTTTCACGTGTTTGATATTGTAAATTTCGGCCGGACAGTCATTAAAATATGTTAAGTTTTATATTTTAGTTCATTCTTTATTCATTAAGGGCCACGTAAACAATGTATTCGAACACCTTCAGTTGGTTCCTGGCAGAAGTCGCTTTTATGACTTTTAAAATGAAAATTATATCTAAACCGAAATAGTTATTCATACAAAATATATATCAAAATGTAGGTATACTATAAATACGAGAGCTTGTTTAAAAAAATCTGATTTTTGTTAGCGTATTTTTATTTCCCTGCCAAAAATCATTCAAAATTCATAAAAATACTAATATCGAGGCAATGCGCCGTGCTCTTCACTGCGCCGCTGCGGGGCATCTTGTGTCTCACTCTTGCTTTTTACAACCATATAGCGCCATTATTTTATTATTATTAATAATAATATAACAGAGGTTCTCAAAATTTATGACTCTTTCACTACCTAAACTTAGAATAATACTTATTAATAATTTAAGCTTCACTTTGTAAATCCTACATATTTTAAAATGTGGATAACGTTGCTGGTTATACAATAAGTAACTTTGTTATGTTAGTACGTAAGCTTAGGCTAAGTATACACATTGTATAATTGTTTGTTTTCCCAAATAAAATAAAATAAAAAAAATAAAAATATTTCGACCCCTCGTTAATAGGGCTTAATTTGTTGCAAACCACCTCTAATATCACCCCTTTCAAGGAATGTATCTAATTTCCAATCACCCTGTGTACGAGTATACCAGATTGCTGAATCACTGACTTTTATGACAAAACTCTAACTTACGGCAAAAACCTAACAATTATCACAAGGTTTAAACAACTGCTGCCAAACTTGTCCCATTTATTGTTAATCACGTAGATCGTAATCCTTCGTTGGCAATATAATTGATAAACCCCGAATAGGTCAGTATAGTATATACCTATACACCTAGGTATATATTTCATGTTAGTGAACGTGCAATTGTATTACTCGCTTTCATGTCGCCCTGGTGTCTCACAAACTGGAACAGTGGCCATTTGAGTGCCCTACAGAGGGCTAGGTAGGTACCTACATAGGTACTTGTAGTGTGGGACTATAGGCACACAGGGTCGCGGAGGGTCGCAACGAGGTCGAGGTCCTTTGCACCCCTCTGCAACCCTACGTTGTTGTTGATGACTCAGGAAATACTTTCAAATCAATATACGTACGGTCTAACGCAGATAAAAGTCTAGTTTTTAATGTTGAGATTATCTCAAAAACTTCTTGACCTATTGCAATAATTCTATCACTGTTAGATAGATAAAAGTTAAAACTATGTAACTGTAAATAATTATTTAATTCGGTCCTGTAATTTTTAAGGAAATCTCAACCTTATTGATGCTGTTATTCATAAACCTAGTTAAACCTCACTTCTCTTAAATCGTGTTGCTATCCCTGTCACATTTCGTTAAAAAAGGTTACGATAGAAAGGGACAGGACAGGGCCTAAACGGTGGCGTAACTTTAAATCTATTTCATGAATAAAAGCCATCGTGTGTACCTGCCTAAACCGTGTTTCTGCAAATGACTTTTTAAACTAAGTAGCTACCTTCTCTATTAAAAACTCTGTTGCATGGATAATTCTTAATCACACTTTTCACAATTAAGAGCCTTCATAGAGCCAACTAGCGCCGCCAATCTTAAAAAAATAATATTTTCCAATACATGTATAATCAATTTTATTAAAAAAGCTATTTACAAAATGTTTATTACGATAAAAAAATTTTTAATGCCTGGAGTTTATTCGTTATCTAAAGTAAGTATAATATGTTAAAAAAAGCTATTTACAAAATAAAATAAATACTTACCATTAATAATTACGATAAATACTATTTTTCAATATACAATACATGGCATAATTGCGACAAGCTAAGTTGTAGTTCACAAATGTGCGAAAAACGGCCGTTTTTCGCAATTATGCGAACTACAACTTACCGACATTGAATCACGTTATAAATAAGCATTTGAAAAATAGTATTTATCGTAATAAACATTTCGTAAATAGCTTTTTTAATAAAATTGATTATATTGGAAGATATTATTTTTTTAAGATTGGCGGCGCTAGTTGGTTCTATGAAGGCCCTTAAATAGAGATACCTATAGAAACTTTGAAATACTCGTAGCTGTCTAAATGTCATATTAATATGGTGATAAAATATGTCGTTAGGTACTTTTCCCCCACTGTAATAAATACTTTGATATCGGAAGTTGAATTTCTTTGCTCGGAGCCTAAACGGACAAAGTTCGTCGACCCCCCTAAATCAAAGTACCATTTTCATTAGGGCCGAGGTGCGTGTGTGCACTCGTTTCGGTGTTGGCTATCGATCAATCAGACCCAGATACATAAATTAGACTCCGGGCCTTTCTGATGTCGAAGTCAATAAAATAATGCCGAGAAAGATGGCTCTATTTCTGTGGTAAAAGCGGCAATCTGGAATGAAGTTCGTTTTTAAAACTATTGCTTGCTTGCTGTGAAAGGATTTTAATGTTAGTAAAGAAACTCAGCAATGTTTCTCAAAACTTAAGGGCCTTACATAAGCCAACTAGCGCTGCCAATCTTAAAAAAAATCTCCCAATATAATCAATTTTATTAAAAAAGCTATGTAAACAGTCTTTATTAGGATAAATACTATTTTTCAATATACATACGACTTATCATAATTGCGACAAGCTAAGTAGTAGTTCACAAATGTGCTAAAAACGGCCGTTTTTCGCAATTATGCGAACTACAACTTACCGAAATTGAGTCACGTTATAAATAAGCTTTTAAAAAATAATATTTAGTACGTAGCTTTTTTAATAAAATTGATTATATTGGAAGATGTTTGTTTTTAAGATTGGCGGCGCTAATTTGCTCATGTCAGCCCCAATAAGTTTTACCCGACTGAGCAAGAAGGAGGGTTATGTTTCTAACCGACTGCGCAAGGATTGTTTTTCGAGTATATCTAATTCTTTAGCGCGCCTGACGCCCTACAGCCTAAACGGCTTGATGGATTTTAACATATGAGGAGATTCGTCTTGATTATAGAAGTGACAAAGGCTATAAAAATTTAATCAAAGAGGCATCTCTGGACGAAGCAGCTCGACAGTCACGTTCACTCCCGAGCTCGTAGTGGGACTCTTGACCATAGCGCCAAACTTCAGATCCTGCATGAAACCTCCAATAATTTCACCATACTGTGATTCACGTGCATTTTTTGATTAATTTAAATTAATCAAAAAATGCACGTGAATCACAGTAATATTGAATACAAAACACCCACTGTAGACATTAAACTGAAAATTATCAAATTTCGCAACCGTCGTTTCCCGCCGTTTTCAAAAGATCCTATCAGGTTCTTTTCCGATTCTAACAGGATTCACATATCACATTGTGCCAAGTACGACAGAGAAAACGATTGCTTTGGCATAAAACTTAATTTAACGATATTTAAGTTATTATTTCGCAGCAAATGGAATTCATCAAAATCCATCAACCCGTTTAGACTAGAGTAGGTATGCGACAAAGACAACGACATACACACATCTGAAAACACCTCTTCCTTGCTACAGTCGGGTAAAAAAGCCCAGACATAGTTACTTAAGTTACCAGACAGGTACCAGGAGAACAGGTGTAGAAGGATATGGTATCGATCTTCTCTAGGGAACGTCGGAGGCGGAGGCGCATCTGCGAAAGTTTACAAAGCAAACGTAGCTCCGCTTTGTCGGCCCTTTGGAAACGGATTGCAACTTTGCAGCCGTATTAGGGCAGTAGTACACTATTATACTAAAGCTAAGCTAATTATATTATTTTAAAAATTATTGGCTACTTTATTAGTTATTTATTTGTGATTAATAAATAATTGACAGACAGATCAATTTGCGGGGTCGCATCGCAGACGAGAGTGAAAAAGCGCTGGTTCATTGAGTTATAGACTATACACCACAGGAGATCATGGTTTTTACCCGACTGCCCCAGAAGGAGGGTAATGTATTTCGGGTTTAATCTATATACATATAATAAGACTGTAAAAAAGTTGTGTCTGTACATTGAAATTATAGGAGTAAAATTATGCGTGTTTTTGTATTCACTTTATGGTTATTTTAGGAGAAATCCTTAAGTGTGATTTTAATTGTTTTCACAGTTATTTTTGAAAGCTTTACTAAATGGCTACGTCTAAACCTCTGAGTATTAGTCATTATAAAGATTACTTTAGCAAGAACTGCGGTCGGCGAACGATCGCACTAGTCTATTAAAGTGTATGAAGGCAAAATGTAGATTAAGGGCGACTTGCGTCAAGGAGGTTAGCCCTTAAACCGGGGCTAATAAAGAATAATGTATGAAATTTTCACGGGCTAAGTGGCTAACTCTGGGGTTATCTTTTATTACAAGTGGCATTTTTATATTACTTATCAAATAAACGTAGGTAATTATAATCATACTTGTACGTTTTCTTGAAAATTAGGTTTTAACTTGTGACAAAATTACCTCTCGTCCTTTTAACTAATAAATAAATAATTTATTTCACAGATGGATAACAAATTGATTTTACAGACACTTAGATAAGTGACATTTTTTTAAAACCCTCTCACCCTCAAGTAACTCTGTCCCAGAATTCTACTATTTCAATTAATTCAGCCATTTAAAGATTCAATTTAATATTTTATTAAAATCGAACAACAAGTGTTAGATTATTTATTATACGTTAACTTAAAAACTACTTTGTCCAGCGCATCAGCCTGGCCATACAAGGAGAGAATGCTGCCAGTATTCTGGGCACGTTGCCTCGATACCACGCGCTGGAAGATATCTTTTTTTAATCGCCTGCAATGTCCCACTGCTGGGCAAAGGCCTCCCCCCAACCCTTCCACTCATCTCTATTCTGTGCAGACTGCAGACTCAGACCACTCTCACATAAAAACGACAAGTTCGTCTCGCCATCGTTTGCGGAAGATATCTTTTATTTATAATTATTTATTTATTTATTATGTGTAGTTTTTTATGTTTTATTTGTAAGTTTATTAAAATAATAAAATTTGAAGCAAAATTGTCTTGAATAAAATATATTAATGAAAGCTGCAGTCAATAGTATGATGCAGACATATCTTAGCTTTCATTGTAGCGCGAGGCTAATGCACAAATCAAATATTGGCTCGTCGTCTGTCCGCAGTGCGCCTGCCTGACTCACTCGCTGTTATGAGAAACCCAACACCGGTAGGCTGTGCGTACACAGTATCGAGTTAGGATATTGACGGTTAGGGCTGTTATACATAAACACTGTTAGCCTACCTAGTTTAACCTCACTTCTCTCAAACTGTATACTAACACACAATATGGACACTCAAGTCTGAAATAAAAAAGACATTGCCACATTTCAATGGAGCTTTTCCCCACCTGCAAAACTACGTGACCATTTAAGCTGTACCTATCATTTTGTTGGGGACTTATTACAGGTTTCATATTGCATAATCATAATCAGTATCATTTTCTACTACTCTCGCAACTCCTATAGAAGAATAACAAAAACAATGAATAAATCGCTTCGATTTCTTACTATTTTCTGAATTCTTAATTAAGCTATGTATTATGTCGGGTATTTAAATTACTTTCGTTTTGAAAGTATCTTCCAGTCCAAAGGTTTAAAAATGAAATTCCGCAGTCTGGGTACACCCTTTCTTCGGCTACGTATAAAACTCATTACGTGGGGATTTATAGACAGACAGACAGATCAATTTGCGGGGTCGCATCGCAGACGAGAGTGAAAAAGCGCTGGTTCATTGAGTTATAGACTATACACAGGAGATCATGGTAGTTTACTACTCTTTGTTACATCCTTTTGACGACCTCCTAGTCTCTAGTAGCCAGTGCTCCTGTTGGAGACCATAAAGCTTGACACACACAGCCGATACCTAGCCGCGGCTTGCGTCCTGGATCAGTTGTTCATGCCCCGCCTTGTTTTCTGCCGTCGTTACCCACTGGACGTACATCGCAGGCCTCATCGCTACCTACTGGACATTAAAATGCCCAGAAAATCAGGCGGGGCATGCGTTTCAACTGTTCGCGGGACGCAAGCCGCGGCTAGGTCGCGGCTGTATGTGGAGGGCATAAGGCCTTTATACTCTTGGACGAATTAATCAATGGACACAATACGCGGCCGTGCTTGCATTTTCATTCCATGTTAATTTAGCCATCCTAATAAATATTGCACCGCACAAGAACGGTCCAAAGTCCAATTTTTTTATATTTATAGTTTCCGTGGAGTCTGACACAATACTGCAAAAATTAATCGGAAATGCGACGATATTTTCAACAGATTGCGTCTCTGGTTTACTTGTTAACTCAATGCGCTAGATTAAATATGTAATACCGGCAGAGAGGCCGGCAGGCACGGCGAGTCTTTTTAGGGTTCCATGTTTAATACCTAACTAATGTTGTTTGTTTGTTGTTTTAGGGACGGGGCAGGGGTTCCGTTCTCGGGCTTGAGCACGTACTGAGGCGGGAGTCACTCACTACACACGTACGGTTCAACATAGATTAAGGTGTATAGTAGAATTATTAAGGTTGATTTTGTCAAAATCTGTACATTTTGACAAAATTAACATTTCGTAAATAGCTTTTTTAATAAAATTGATTATATTGGAAGATATTATTTTTTCAAGATTGGCGGCGCTAGTTGGCTCGTGGAAGGCCCTCACTTTTTGTTTAGACGTAACGAAGTGTGCAATGATACTTCAAGGTGGAATAAATGAGTATGAGTAATAGATCTAATATCTTCCAATATTATTTTTTCAAGATTGGCGGCGCTAGTTGGCTCATGGAAGGCTCCTAACAGTATTGTGCTAAAAAATGTTACACAATAACGTTGTATAACTGCTGTGTATTGTAACTTTTTGTTCGCAGTAAAGTAGAAGGTAAAGTTAAGGCATTTTAAATCATTTAAAAAACAAGTAACCAGTAAACAATGTGAAGCTTGCTCATTGACGTAACACGTAGGTAACTATGAGAAAGGAAACTTCACCGCAGCTCCGGCATGTCACGACTCACGAAACTTATGGGACCCTGGTAGCAAACAACGCGCAGAGTCATGCCATGGAACTTGACAACTTCCGTGCGTATCTTTAGGTGGCCTGAAAAAAATGTTATTTTAATCATGAAAAAACCCAGCCGAAAATTTCTGATTCAGTTTATTTATCCTTAACAATAAATACACATCAATCTGTTGGACATCAAATTATAAATACAATTAACATAAAATTAAAGTCTAACATTAGAATTAAAATTAAATGCGACATAAACGGCCGTATCTTTTGATTGCGTTGACGTAGAAGTTTTTAAAGCTGTATGAGGTTGCAGATCTGAGTATTTGATATTAATTTCAACTTGATCCGTTCACGCGTTTCTGAGATATACAACAAAGTAATCCTATAAGGGTTCCTTTTTTTCCTTTTGAAGTACGGAATCCTGAAAACAGCATTTTGTGGCTATACAAAGACCTAGTCATAACAATAACAATGACGCAATATTAATTAGCGTAATTAATTATATAAGTACGTCTTTAAAATGCCTCTGATGGAGTGCAGATTTTTTGAGCTCCAGTTTTGTGTTACAAGTTCTAATGCCATAACACAATTAGCCGAATTACGAGAATAACGTAATGAAATCAAAACGCAATGCACAAAATGTCACAATAACATGCGAACCTTCGAACTAGCGTACATAAATCAAGCCCGGGGGCCGTTGTACCCAGCAGAACCGGAAGCGGAGTCGATGCACCCTGCACACACACTTCCACCCCTCACACACACCCCCGTAACCTCAATAGCACGCGGAAGTCTCATATTAACACACATTTTCCACTCACACAAACAAAGCCAAGTCCAATAAATACACGTCTATGACTCACACTGAAGCACAATTTTCCAGGATACTGTAGTTGTGTGGGTGCCGCCGTGTATTTAGACTTTGTGGGGGTGTGGCGTGTAGGCACAGGAAGGCTGTATGGGGAACTAGGTGAGTGCAAAGGTGTGCGTTTGAGGTTTTTGTGATAGTGTGCGTGACTGCGCGATAGTACAGAGTGTGTTTTCCATTCGTAATGACTCCAATTTGAAATATTTTCCGGTATTTGTTTCTGAATATTTTATAACGCTCGTTTATATGAATCATGTCGTTAATGTTTTGTTTTAGAATGAAGTTATTTTGACCCAATAGATTTATCAGTAAAATACTTACGACATTGTATTGATAAAAAGTAAACCAACAAATATTTTAATATTACTTGTATTGTATGGAAGATATCGCTTTGAATGATGATATGAATTTTATTGTATTTTACAGGAATATTGAAAGAGAAAGATATAAATGATCTCCATTTAGGAGAAAAAATTGCATCACGACCGGGTTCGAACCCGGGACCTAGCCATTCCGTGGCACGCTCTATTCCAATAGAGCCACCGTGATTCGTACCCAGATCGTGAATTTTGTCTCCATATTCTCGTCTTAGGGAACGTAGCGACATCTATCTAGTAATTGTGCAATTACTCAAATTCATGTCTAATATTGCAGTTAGAAATCATGTTTTTAATTGATAACGCGTTCGTTTCGCATAGCGCATATGCAAGAAAATATAAAACAGACAAAGATATATTTATTGCCGCATTACATCATCATTAAACATACTTAAATGTAATAAACTCAAACATAAGGTGTAAATATTTAACTTTCTCTTAGTTTTCAAAGACCATTTCAAGCAAATACTTAAAATAAACTATTCCGAGATTGAAAACAAATATCACATGACCTCTTTTACCTAGAGTTTTACAAATGAATTTTTAATCAACCTGTATCTTAACAGGGGGTGCGGCGCACACGTGTCTGTCGGCGCGGGTATACGCGGGGTGAGGTGGGGAGTAGCGGGGGTGCGACGGGGTGTGGCGGGGCGTCGCGGGGTGTGGTGGGGTGCAGCGGGGTGCGGCGGGGTGTAGCCGCACCCCCGTTCACGGCCAGGGGTCGGCGACCGCGCCCGGCGCCCGGGCTAGCCGTAACCCCGCTACGGCTACGCGCTACGAGCTACGGCGTAGCTTCCTCTTTGTTTTAATTCCTGGGAGCGCTCTCTTATAGTTATTGGGGTCATCCATCTCATATCGTAATTTGTTGTGATTGATTTTGTTTTTGTTTGTTTAGGAAGATGATAGTTATGTATGTCCATAAATAAGAGATTTATATCCGCTATATGTCTTTAAAGGTGGATATTTGTATATATTTTAGAATTATTAAGTAACCTAATGTTATTTATTTATTTTATTAATTGGCTCGACAATTTCGCAATTTTCCAATGTCCATGGGTCCGTCCGTCCGTCTGTCTGTCTGTCTGTCAAGACCATATCTCAGAAACGCGTAGACGGATCCATTTAAAATTAATACAAAATACTCAGGTCTGTAACCTCATGCAGCCGTGAAAAAATCAAACTTCTACGTCAATGCCAACAAAAGATATGGCCATTTATGTCGCATTTTCTCGAATATTTGTATGAAAATGCAAGAAAACTACAACCTTCCGGGTACTTCCCGTTCTACGAGTAATATTTTTACAATTGCTTAAGAAAATTATGATAAAATTTGAACCTGAATGAGTTCCCCTGTAAACTTTTCTCTAGTTTCGACGGACAACAGCAGGTAACACTTGTAGTACGATTTTAACTCTTACGACGCAGATAATAAGAACGGTCCAAAGTCTTGATCTCCTGTTAGCCATAACCGTTCAGGGGCTCGAATTTTGGCCACCGAACTCTCACCATCTCGTCGTGAAATATCGGATCCCATTAATTATGTCAATTCGGAGCAAGAGAGTCCTCCCTCCGTCTTTTGCATTCGCTTCACAGAAGTATTTATTTCATGTATATTTGACGTATGTATGTATATGTATGTACGGTCTTGTCGGTCTAACACAGAGAAAAGTGTACCTACCGGAGAGGTATTAGGGTTGTTATTTTCTCAAAACACTACTCCACCGATTATATAAAAAATATATCACTGTTCGATAGATTAAAGTGAAAAGTATGTAACAGCAAAATATTTCTTTTTTTTATCAGTCTAGTAAGATAAGTAGACGTACAGTCGAAGACAGAGATAAGTATACAGGGGGCCTCAATAAGGTTGAGATTTTCTTAAAAACTACTGGACCGAATTTAATAATTCTTTTACAGTTACATAGTTTTTACTTTTATCTATCAAACAGTGAAATAATTTTTGCAATAGGTCGAGTAGTTTTTGAGAAAATCTCAACCTTAAAAACTCTCCTGTACACTTTTCTCTGTGTTCCACCGTATATAATTATGGCACATAGACTGCGGTCCGGACATATTCCAACGAAATCTTTTGCATTCTTAATGCGCAAAGTTGAATCTCCTAACTGCGAAGATTGTGGGACCAAGGAAGACTTGCAACATATTGTGATGCAATGAGTCCGATACGCGACTAAAAGGAACATATTATTAATAGTTTGGATTTATGTAAATTAGATGTAGGTATATTCCATGGCATTTTAGCTGAGCCAACTTCAGCCCCAGCTAAAATGATGTTCAAATTTAATAGATAAGTTAGTTATGAAGTGGTACGATGGGATTGACATTGTCACATATGTGCAAAAACAACCCTAAATCAATATAGAAAAAAACCCCAGTTTAATTTTTTTTGAGAAAAACTCAAACTTAATGTGTCCCTGTATACTTTTCGCTGTTTTCAACTGTACATATTCTACTTAAATTAGGTTATTTTATTGTAATTCTAAATTATTATTTATAATCACCCAAACACAACGTATTGTTTGTGTGTTACGGAAGGAAGAAAATCTGAATGATAAACTCATGCCTGTTTTCCGTAGCTCTGGGCCGAGACGATGGACTTCTCTATTCTGCGATCCTGGTACACAACTCTCTCTTCCTCCACATTCAGTCACCTCTTCATGCACGCTCGTCGGTTTGTGATGATTCAGATCAAATGCTTGTGCTGGTGCAGGCCAAAGCACACCAAGTGTAACACTTTGGACCGTTCCTATTATCTTCGTCGTAAGAGTTGAAATCCTATTGCAAGTGTTACCATTGATCTGCTGTCGTTCGTGTATAAAAAAACGGCTAAGTGTGAGTCGGCTGCCGGACTCACGCACAGAGGGTACCGTGCAACGCCACATATCTCCGTAATTTTGTTCTAACGAAAAGTTAACCTCGATTTAAGAACCATTTATATTTGTCGTTTCCAAAATAATATGCCCATACATCGACATACTCGCAATTATTTGATCAATTGCAGATATAAGTTTGTAATGATAATAAATATTTTTTGGGGGGATGTAACTTTTTATTTACATTTTTCGTAATTTTTTTTTACTTGTGACCTAGCTTCTTGCTAAATTTCATGATTCTAGGTCAACGGGAAGTTCATATTGTTTTGCAACTGTAAGGTTATTTTAAGTACTAACATGTTTTTAAGATTTTATTGTACCTATACATAGGCCCGTATTAATAGTCTGAGCTCAGACCCGCCCTCAAGAGCGAATTCAGCTGATACACTCTCAAGACGTTATCACCATTTCAAGTATATCATTTATTAATAAAGCAATCATGTCTTTCTCAAGTCGCGGCTCGCCTGCAATCAGCAAATACGTTCTCAAGTGTGAGTTTGACAGTTCTCTTGAGAACTGAGTTACGGCGTTACTCATGCGATGCCCGATTCCTAAGTTACGTTTATTAATAGGAACGCCATCTTGAGGTCGTTCTCAAGATTGACTTTTGAGCTGAGAGTGGTTTATTAATACGGGCCTAAAACACAAATTGGACACTCAAGTCTGAAATAAAATTGTTGAATTTAAAAGGCCTTGCAGCTAACCATCATAGTTGTAAAACCAAACTCTATTCATACCCAAAACTGGCTATGACAATAACTCTCTCAAAACATTTAAAAAAATGAGGTTTTTAAAACCCCGGAAGAAACCCGCGTCACCATTACATAACCCGGGCGGGGAGGCTTACGCAAGCTGCGGGGCGAGGGTGGGATCGATGCTCGGCCGTTCACCCGGAGCCTGCAATGCGCCGGCTATGCCTCGCAGGCCGTTGCGCCCGCCCGCCGCCCGACACCGCCCGCAGTCTCTGCCGCCCTGGTACTTCCCGTTATGCTCCGGAGGCTGTATTGCGGGAAATAACTGGGAACCTATACTGATACTAATAATAATATTTATGGGTTTTACCCGGCAGTCCCAGAGGGAGGGTAATGTTTTTCGGTGGTTGTATGTATGTCCATTCCTTCCTGTCATCTGTAGCCTAAACGGCTTGATGGATTTTGGTGTATGAGGTATCGTTAGATTCGTTTTCATTACGGAAGTGTCATAGGGTATAAAAAATTAATCAAAAGGAGTTAGTTATTTTTCAGTCGGCTTTTTGTTTTTGAAATAATTTCTGCTTGTTGTAATAGCGTGTTCTAACACTTGGTATTTTCACTGTTTATCTCCATTATTTTTATCCGAAAAAAGATTTGTATTTTTACGCTTTGAAATACAATCGCGACAAGAAAGACATCACGTGATAGAAAAAATCGCAAACATACCCCGTTGTTTATGTTTGCGATTTTTTTTTGGCAAATCGCGGATCGCCTGCAATCAGCAAATACGAGTACGTTCTCAAGTATGAGTTTAACGGTTCTCTTGAGAACTAAGTTTTGTTTATTAATACGGCGTTACTCACGTGATACCCGATTCCAAAACGCGCACCTAGGTACGTTTATTAATAGGAACGCCATCTTGATGTCGTTCTCAAGATTGACTTTTGAGCTGAGAGTGATTTATTAATACGGGCCTAAGTAAATGATATAAATTAGAACATGATGAAAAAATTCTTGCCGTGGGCAGGACTTGAACCTGCGACCTTGTCATTCCGTGACACGATCACGGCAAATTTTTTCATCATGTTCTAATTTATTCACCGAGCATGGATAATGCGTAATTCAAATTCTGAGTAAATGATATAAGTTGCAAAATCTTTTTATTATTTGCAAATAGAGAGAACTCTCAGATTTAGCCAAACAATTATTTTCATACTCAAGAGAGTAGCGAACGGTGGCGCACGTAGCCACGTCTACGTGACCTGACGCTACGCGGCGTAGCCCCTCTACGCGGTGCGGTGCTACGGCACTTAGATACATGTATAATGTAGATGTATAGTATGATAGGAGATTGATTTTCCCAAGTTTGGTATGCGCCGCGGGTTTTTCGGGATATTTGGGATAATGTTATTTCTGATGTCGACGCTTCGATTACGGAAGTTGCGATTTTCGGCTGGGAATTGGGATATTTATGCTGACATTATTTTTGAAAATTCTTATTTTGGTATTTTCTATTTTATTAGGTAGCATACACATAAAAAAATAAGCCTTTCTTGTCGTTTAACAATTTTACAATATTAATGAAATAAATATTAGATGAATAAATAAACGATGAACATGCATGGTGTGTCGCCGGTTCCGCATGAGGGATAAACTTACTAACAATAGTAATAGTTGTATGTTCTATATAGGTATATAGTTATTACGTAATTGTATTATCATTATTTTAAAAGATGTGCTGCTGAGAGTTTTTTGCCACTTTTTCTCCCCAGCGTTGGCACCTTTTCCTTGCAAAGTGGTGTAAATGTAAATTCAAAAAATATATTGACGTGCAAAAATGTACTCAGCGTGCTTACTTGCAATAAAGAAATTTTACTTTGACTTTGAAATAACAGCTATAACATTGCTCATAGAATCAGTAAACTGAAGTGGCAGTGGGCTATTATTAAATTCGGTTCTGTAGTTTTTGAGAAAATCTCAACCTTAATGAGGCCTCCTGTATACTAAACTCAGTCTTCGACTGTACATGGCTGCCCTGGCTGGGAATCGAACCTGGGACCTCTGTATTGTACATGCTTCTTATTAATATAATCAATCCAGTATTTATGATGCAACAAAGTATAATTATCTTATCTTATACCCTACTAGCTGTACCCCGCAACTTCGTTTGCGTAGAGGAGGAGGATGGAGAGGATGGAGGAGATCAGGAGGCAGATCTTCCTCTTTGGATCCTTGTTTCCACATCACATACCGCCATGGCTTATATCCTATGAGCTGTCCGGATATTTCAGCTATCTCCTAGTGAAACTACCATCAAAATCCCTTCAGTAGTTATGGCGTGATACTTGCACAAAGTCACAGACAAACAGACAAAAATTCTAAAAATTAGTGTTTTGGCATCAGTATCGATCCTAAAACACATTACAATTATTCTTTTCAAAAAATATCCAATGTACAGACACAACTTTTTTACAGTCTTATTATAGGTATAGATTCCCACCGCTCGCCCACACACAGTCGTCATAACTGCATATATGCAGTCTAGACCTGACCTACCCCTATCGGCGGCGCGGTGCGACGTATCGACTCACCCTGTACCTATAGCACTATAGTACCTATCTATAGCGGCTATAGCCCAGACGGAACACAGCACGCCACTAAATTATACACCACTAGGTTTATTGGGGGGAAAGCCGGGCGCTCACACTAGGGACATAGGCGAATGATATCTGCCGCAGAATATCACTTTTTAACTTACACTGTAGCTAATTCTGTAGCGGCATAAACGCAACTGTCACTGTCGTTCATATAGTACATCGCGTGAGAGCGAGCGGGACGACTCGCTTCTGCAATGTTTGTATGCATACTGATGAGAGAAAACGGGAATTACCATGTTAAACATTGAGGATTGATGTCTCGATATTTCGACAGCATTGCAGCCACCATGGTCACGAGTAGACCTGAATGTAGAACGTTAAAAGGTTGACACAAAATGACAAACAGATATTATCTTCTTCACTCTATCGCTTTCATAAATAAAAGCGATTAGATAAAGAGTACTGCTGCTCTCTTCTGCCGGTTTGCTGGTAGAATCTCTTTTGAGATAAACTCGCCTTTGTGCGGGACGCCTCGCTTAGCGATGATTAAATTTAGCGTGTGACACTATGGAAGCGCCACGAGAATGCTAATTTATTTATTTATTTTATTAATGGACTCGACAGTTCGACATTTGCCCATGTCATGTTACAGAATATTCAAAATATCATAATATCGTCTCTTCATCCAGGGGAGTCGACGCAGCGTCGTCACCCTGGGTATCCGCGTCTTCTTGTCTTCGTCCAGAGGAGTCGCAGTAGCGTCATCACTCTGGACGAAGCAGCTCGATAGTCACGTTCACTCCCGAGCTCGTAGCGGGACTCTTGATAAAAGCTTGAAACTTCAGATCTTGCTCAAATTATCCAATAAATTCACCATACTTTTCATTCGCGAACATTTTCTGATTAATTTAACGTGATATTAAACACAAAATAACCACTGGAGACATTAAATAACTAGAAAATTATCAAATAATTTCGCAACCGTCGTCGTTTCCCGTTATTTTCAAGAGAACTAGAGCGTCCTTTTTGTCTGTTTTCAACTGTAGGTACTTAATAACCCCTTCGACCTTGGGTTATTGTCGTAAGTTCGAAGTTGCAGGGGCGGCCGCCAGCTCTGTAGTCTAGACGAGGGGTTCGGAGTGCATTTTTCTGTCTGGACCCCTCTCCGCCATGTACGGGCCCCACCGTCTGAGCAACACGCGCTTGCGTTTATATCATTTTTCGTCTGATGAACTAAGTCTACCTACCAGTTATCGATCGTATACAGTGTGGAAACGAAGCGTGTCCAGTCCATAATTTCGCCGATTTAAAGAGATATTTCAAAACTTTAAACTGATATAGAATTTGAGTCGAATAATGAAGTTTTGCATTAAAATATGCCTGGCCAGCCAGGACCGGACGTTTGTTGCTTTATGTTTGTTACACACAGTCTGCCTTCTAAAAATATCCGAGCGCAAAGAAGGTCCGGATGAATGGACCCTCATTTGCTTTATTGGAGATTATTTGGACGTTAACAATGGACCGTTATTTGGACGTTTTTAAAATTGTTTTAGTGAGACCTTTGTGTGTCTAGTTGGAGATCAATGTTGTTACTATATAAAATATAAAATCAGTAATGTTATTTTAGCGAAACTCTCAATACAATTAATCTCCTGCATATTTTCCTTTGTGTTAAACCATGCTAGTTTTTTTTAAGTATCAGGAATACAGAATCGCAGAGCTGGTTGGTTCGTGCCTCTGACAATATTGTAGTGCCCTAACAGGGTACCATTATGCGAACTCTATTAATTAAGACCTAATATTTAACCATATGCTAGCAATAAACTGAATTTGAGACAGCAGCTTTGGCAGCCTATCAACCATACATTTTCTCTGTTAGACGCGCTATTTCTATGTAACAAGATTAGGAGCTAATAAGCGTCTGGCATATCATGGTGTTGGCACACGGAAGGGGTTGCAGGTCTCCACGTAACTAGGGGCGTATCGGGGCAACCCCCACTGCCTCCCGGCCGGGGCACTACCCCGACGGTTCATTATCAAAGTTCACTAGTACGATACACACACCAACAGCTTGACGTCAAGCTGGCTTGCACACTAGCTTAAAACCAGTGTTGCCAGCATGAATTTGATTTCTGGTGTGTGATGAGGTGGTTGACCTCTTCCGGTGCTGCACATTAACGGAAGCATTAATTAAGGGTTCCTTTCGACTATCCATTCCGTTACAGCCTAATCCTCAAAGCCTACACAACATCATATAATTTGTTCTACTTTTGTTAGCCACAGTAGGTGCTTATTTTCGAATTCTGACTACGCAGGCAGTTAGACAATCATTAGTAGCAATTCGTCACCAAAAACTAGAATTTGCGCACCAGCCGCGTAAAAAGGGGTACCCGGTGGCAGTGCCGAAGTAACCTAACTTCGGCATAGCCAAATCTCGATCTCGGGAACCGCTCTAAGTCATCGTCAGCCCGTATCAGTTTACTGCTGGACGTAGGTAGGACTCTCCCAAAGCACGCCACTCAACCCGCTTATCGGCCTTTTGCATCTGTCAGCCACTTTGCGAAGGTCATCCCTCCATCTCGTCGGGGAGTCGTCTACACCATCGGTTATCGATTCTACGACAGACGTGACCAGCCCACTGCCACTTCAGTTTGCTGATTCCATGAGCAATGTCAATCACTTTTGTTCACTATCGGATATAGGTATTCATTTCTTATTCTATCTACCAGAGAAATGCCAAGCTTAGCTCTTTCCATAGCTCGCTGAGCGACTTTGAACCGCTCGAAGTAGCAAAGATCTAAATATCCACGATTTAGTAAATCATCATAATGAGCATTTTAACTGAAACAGGTTTTTTTGTCTTCCGTTTTGTAATCTTCGTTTCCAACTTTCCACCTCATCCCAATCCGCCAGATCTAACAGAAACTCCCTCAAGCTGGCACACCAGCTTAAAGCATCTAAATTAGGTAGATCTTCCTCTCCTTCCGTGAAGTCTGTAGTGCTAGGTAATACGGGGGAGTGGAAGGCTGATGCGGGGAGGTCATTTTAAAATGGTTTTGCCATCGGAGGCAGCCGAGGTTCAGCGGAAACGCTCGAAGCCCGGGCATCTGAGGCTGCAACGCGGAAATGCAGCAGCCGGGTAGGTAGACTAGAGCAAAGTTTCCCAACTTTGTATTTACAACTTAGAGCACTTGTAATAGAGGTTGGAGTGACAGCATTTGTAAGTTTGTTGTTAAACAATGATGTTCTCCGACGATGTCCAGGCGTTCAGTCGGAAAGATGTCCTTTGTCGATCGTATTCATTATGGGGATCGAGAGTTGTCGCCCCTTATGAGTTGTTGTCGCAACGTACGTTGCTGTGAGGGCTGAGTCCGAGATTCAGAGATTTTTGAGAGCGTGCTTAGGCCGATAATAGTCATAGATAGTTTTGAGCATGAACTAAGCGTGAGCTCGCTCCTACGACTGCCGAAATTATATGAAATCTGTAAAACGCAAACTCCGCTCTCACTCAAAACTCTCTATATGAATACCGGCCTTAGTATTAGCTCACCCTCAAAAATGTCTATGAATCTCGGCCTCTGAGGCCGAGTGAGTTAGGCAGCTTTATTTTTCGATCTCGTTTGCGTCACGTTAAAAAAAACCGGCGAAGTGCGAGTCGGACTCGCGCACCGAGGCTTCCGTGCAACGCAACCTAACCCCGTAACTTTGCTCTAACGAAAAGATAAACTAGATTTAGAGACCAACTTATCTTTGCCGTTATCAAAATATTATGTCTATACACAACGAGTGTTACGATGACAATTTATTTTACAGGCACCCTTTCCCAACTGCCTTGAAATGTAATTCTGTAACAGAAATCAGATGAAACTTGAGAAGTTCGTGTTAGTTACCATGACAACGGTTATTAGGGCGACGAAGCAGAAATAACTTACCTATGTTTGAAGACATTTATTAGAATCGATTTTGTATACAATCTTATGAGAACTAAGTAGGTATACTATAATATAGAATATAAGCCGAAAAGAGGTATGAAAAATCGTTTTTCTTAGTTATTTTTTTTTTCTAGGTAGTTTTAAAGTATTTTTAGGTAGTTTTAAATATTTTTAAGTAGTTTTTAATATATTTCGTAAGTTTTAATTAGTTCGTAATTTATTCGTAGTATATTATTCCTATGTATGTATATACCTTTGGTTTTTTTTTTAAATTGACCTATTCGTAAATTACATACCCTTACTTTTTACCCGAAGCAAGTCTATTTATAATAACTAGCCATTTTCCCGGGGATACGACCTCGTTGAATTGATTTATAGATTACTTTTTACTTTTTCGATAATCAGAAAATTTTATGGTATGAACGAACATGGTGGTTCCAATGTCGAATATCGAATTTACATATACATTTTTTGAAAGTATAGGTATACAGGGTGTAACGGAAAGGGTATATGAAGCCGAAGGGAGGGTGTTTAGTATCGGTAACTGAACAACTTTTGTTCTACGACTTTTCGATTTTCGCAATTTTATTTTTTGACTTTTCATACATTTAGTACCGGTCAGCTGATCGATTTGTATGATATATTAATTTAATTTTATTTTTTAATCTAAAAGTCGTAGAACAATAGTTGTTCAGTTACTGATACTGAACACTCTCCCTTCGGCTTCATATACCCTTTCCGTTACACCCTGTACATTTTCCTACAGACTTATCGACAATTCCAAAAGCACGTTAAGCAGTTGGTACCGGTTGTTGTCGCTAGACAACAGTCGTTAGGCCACGTCAGAGGCCTACGGGCGGCCTGAATAACTTTCACAAATAGGTTTCATCACCAAACAACGCAAGAAAAGAGCTCAATAAATGCTCTAGTCTATACTCACCTTTAGGAGGCTTTAGGTATTATGACAAACCAATGTACAGAAACCGAATGCCTATTTGCTAATTACAAATACTACCATCAAAAGGGCCGTTAGGGGAGAGCCAGACATACCTCCTTTCAATGCCTCGTCTGGCCCTCCCTTATGGAAGGGGATTATGTGAGAACATTCAAATTAAAATATCTTTAATAACTGAGCTCACAGACATGTTAACCGTAAGCTGGGAGTTGCCAGGAATAAAAATAAGCTTTAAATGGGCTGTTTAACCCTTGAAGGATATCTGTTTAAAGTACGGACAACAGCAGATCAATGGTAACACTTGCAGTACGATTTCAAGTCTTACTTAATTGATTATGTTTGATTAGTTTTTGACTAAAATATTTTATTACTATTGTATGGATACAATTTCGCTTTGGAACTTAATCTGCAATGAAATTGTAATAACTGAATAAATGAATTGAAATTACGACGCAGATAAGAACTGTCAAAAGTAAAAAGTGTTACCATTGATCTTTTTTTTGTTTTTAAAGTTCTTTATTTATGTAAATTATGCTAATTACAGTATATTTCAGTTTTAACTAAAATTACTTAACATCTTATAATCTATTTTATAGGCTATAAATAACAAAGCCAATTACAAATATTTATATGTATAGTTTAGGGCAGTAAACTTAATTTATATTTTATTAAAACTTGTTTATAAATAGACATATAATGTAAAATGAGCGCTTCTTGAGTGAAAGACGCACTTATTGCAGGACAAGAACATGGACAGGGAGACACGACGAGGTAAGTCCATCCCACCCATTGATCTGCTGTCGACTGTACCTACTGAATTTTCATGTATACAGGATAAAAACTATAGTGACCCATTACTTTATCTATTATGAGCCATATACATAACTAGTTTTCTCATAGATACCTAGGGTACCTACATATTTTACCTCTGGATGGTATTCGTATTGATTTACTCATAGGTGACTGTGACAATTTCTTTTAGGCTTAAGGTACCATTCTGTAGCCGACCGCAGGTAGCAACAACAGCATGACGTGTCGCGGCGACATGCGGTCGGGCTTCGTGTCGTCTGCCGCCCGGACAGCGGCAGATGACAAAGTGTTGTTGCGACACTGCTGGTTTCTATTTATTTATTTATTCAACATATAACTGACTGGTTTACAGATATCACCAAAGCACGGAGTCAGTGAGTCAGTGAGAGATACAATATAATAATACTTAATTTTTAAAATAATCAATTACACAATAATATTAGTGTAATTAGTGTAAATTAGTGTTGCTGTTAAGATAACAATATATATTTCTACCTTCAGTAGCTCGACACGTCGTCGTCTGCCGCTACGGGCCGGGCGGCAGACGACACGTAGCCCGACCGCATGTTGCGTCTACGTAGCCTGCTGTCTGCGATCGGCTACGGAATGGTACCTCTACGTTTAACCGCCACGATAAAATTGCATCTAAAAGAAATATTCGTTAAAATTCATCATCCAACCCCTTGTCATATCCGTGTTAATGTCATTTGCAAGCCATGCAATTAATTGCCGTATAAAATACCTCACTATATGTATAAAACAATCTAAAAAGCCTATGACTGTTTAGCCATAAAACTAGTTTAACCTCGCTTCCCTTAAACCATGTTTTGTCACTTTCACACTTTGTTAAAGAAACGTTAAGTTGGAAAGGGACCGTGGCTTAGCATCATCTTTATTGCAAGTACGGCTAACAGCAAATCAAGTATAACTTTGGACCGCTCTTATTATGTGCGTCGTAAGATTTAAAATCGAACTGCAAGTGTTACCATTGATCTGCTGTTGTCCGTACCTAGCTAAATACATTGTGTATATTTTAGCAAGTGGTTTTTTTAGAATTTACATTTACAACCCTATTATATTGTTCCCACTTCACTTGGCCATTCGTATTCGCTATTGGATGTTTGTCGTATTTGTCAATATGATAAATGTTTGTCAACATATTGTGTGTCACATATACCAACCACACATGGCAAGTATAACAAATACGCAAATACGAATAGCCTGGTGAAGTGGGAGCATAAGGAAAAGACGCCACCGCTGAAGAGAAAAAAGTGGCAAAAAACTTTCAGAAGCACATCTTTCAAAATAATAACATTTTTTTAAATAACAAGGTATAATATTCAAAATTCATAATAGCCACAAACATAGCTAAACGATGGTTTATTTTGATAGTTGCGAAACCACCGATTTTGTATGGCGAAAATCCCAAAAGTCTAACTTTAAGTCATGCGGAACTTAAACCTAGAAATAACTTTTAAGTCACGTTTATGCATTATATCAGCAGAAGTCTAGCTTTATTTTTCCCTTTGTCGGCTTAAATCCCATTAGGCGCACCTTTGCATTGCAACTGACAATGACATCCTAAATTGATACACGATATTTCCGAGCCCTGGCCACCCCAATACCCGGGCTGCAGGCACCGGCGGTCGCCATGGCTACCGCCGCTCCAGCCACCTCCTAACACCCCTGCCAACCCCGTACGCCTCTACGAAACTACTAGGTACTAGGTACATGAAGGGAAAAATTTCGCCGCGTTTCATGGAGAGAGCATATACTCAATCTATACTAGAGATGACACGGATATCCGGTATCCGGCCTTAAATAACTATCCGGCCGAATATTGGATTACAAACGGCTATCCAAAGCAAAATATCTACTTTATTTATATCACTTAACAATATACTTAATCAGTAAGTAATACAAACTCATACTGTATTAAGGGCAAATTATGGTGATTTCTCTGCATTGAGAGGTAAAAGCATGAACAAAACTAACTTCAGAGAAAATATGTCGCTGTACACACTGGTGCGGGATGCCCCCACCAGCGCCACCTACACAAGTTCGCTTCTTGCGGTGCACCTAACGGCAATTTTCGGCCGGATATACTTAATATTTAATATAAGGTTGTTAATAGTTAATATAAGGTTGGCCGGATATCCAGTTAATATAAGGTTTGCCGGTTATCCGATCCAATCCGGTTGTTGCGGATGCAACATCTCTATGAAGTAGAGTAGTAGAGTGTAGTTTTCTAATTATAAATATTTTTAAATCTGTTTGTTTGGAATGTTTGGTTTTTATTTTTGTTTTTTATGAAGGTTTTTGTTTTAGTTTTTGAGTCGATTACAAGTTTTCATGGCAGCAAGTTGTGTTTCAATTTATCTGGTCTGCCTCTGGTCTTCCGGTCGTCTTCATTGGTCCTTCTCGGTTTTGAATCAGCATATTATTATCTAAATTATATTTTTCGATGGAAACCAGGGCGCAGGCCAGAAAGCTAGAAGTGAATAGTGAGTGTGTGAATCCTTGTAAAGAGTCGGTAATGTCTGGTGAATATACGAGTGGTGTTATACGTCCACGTTCGGAGCAGGCTCCCTTGCCCAGCACATAGTCTGGGCAGCCCGCGACGGACGATGGCAACCCGCTCTCACACCATACACGACACGCCGGCTCTGATGCTACGACTACATCGTCGGGGGCGACCATACGAGCGCGCAAGCTGCAGTTGCAGGCGCAGTTCGCCCGTCGACAGGCGGAGAGACAGGCAGAAGCTGATCGGCGATTGGCGGAGAGCCAAGCACAAGCTGATCGTCAATTGGCGGAGAGACAAGCAAAAGCTGATCGTCGATTGGCGGAAGTGGAGCGTTTGGAGTTAGATGCACAGTTGGCTGCTATCGACGCTGAAGTTGAAGATAGTCGCCGCTCCAGATCCATACGTTCTTCCTCGCAGAGGTCCGCAGAAAGATGGTTAGATACGTTTTCCATTAATCAACTTCTACCTCCTGTCGTAGATACTATTATCGCGTCACCAATGTCGCCCGCGACGTATCCCGTCGCGCGCGCGCTGGCGCAGCCATCCCAAGTCATCACGACTAGTGTGGCAATGCAATCGGTTGCGGCCGTGTGTCAGCCTACTCAGGTTTCCCCTATATACACGGCAGCCCAACTTTATCGATTGCCCGAGACCCGCTCGGGGCCCATGCCTGTTACACAGGCAAATACGGTTACGGGGATCGTTCCCCCCGCGACCGCCCCGACGTCTCGGTGGTGTACGTCACCTAATCAAAATAATATTAATTTCGATACCGTTGCGCGGCCCGCGCCTTGTTTTACCCAGGTTTCTCGTTCGGCCGAGGCTGCGGCGGTCCCGCTCGCGGCGGACACTGCGGCGCGCGGCTGGTGCCCGGTGCCCTATTATTACGCGCCGGAGCCTAGCGCGGCGCTCGCGGCTGGCGCGCCCAGTTCTCCACCGCCGCTGCCGTCGCAGCAGCGTACCAGTGCTCCCCAGTTGGGCTGGGCGGCTCACCCTCACGTACACAATACATTAGGTACACACATGTCAGATTGTAACACAAATAAAGCTTATAATACAGATACGAAACAAACTGACATAGAGCGCCTAGCCCACGCCATCGCCGGCCTGTCGAGGAATACAAGGGTGAGTGACATCAGGCTCCCAATCTTCGAAGGTTCGCCTGCGTCGTGGCTACCGTTCAAGAAGGTCTACGAGGATACGAAGTTGTCGTACAGCGATGCGGAGAACCTCGCTCGTATCACCGCTGCGCTGCGCAGCCCGGCGCGCGACGCCGTCGCCGCCCTACTTATTACCGCTCAGCATTCGGATGACGTGGTGAGGGCCTTAGAAACACGTTTTGCCAGACCAGAGTTCATCGTAATGCATGAGTTAGCTGCGGTCCGCGCGCTCCCTAGGTTCCAGAGTAGCGAGACAGGTAAAGGCTTAAATATTTTATCATGCCGTATCCGCAACTGTGTCGAGACGATCCGAGTCCTCGCATCGGAGCACCTGGCATCGCCTGAGCTCGCACACTCTATCCTAGGGAAGCTGACTCCGCTACTGCAGTCTCGCTGGATAGACTACGCATCGGTGACTAGTCATCCTCATAAATACAGGTTGGAGCTCCTGGCAGACTTTCTCGATAGGGAAGCTGACTTGTACCTTAAGCATGGGCATATTGATTTTTATCCGTTGCCACAGCAACGTCAAAACGTTCAAAGTCAAAAAGGTAAGCCCACAGATAAAATATTTGCTACCCAGGCAAAGGAGTCTGTAAATAATAAAAAAGGTTCTTTGGGATGTAAGCAGAATAAAAACTCCTTGCCTGGTAAGCAAACTAATACTCCATCTGGTTCAACTGCTTCGAAACCTGTTTGTACGTTCTGTCTGAGTAAAGAACATGACTTGACCCAGTGTGAAGATTTCGAGTCTCTTGAACCAGATGATAGGTGGCGCTGGGCGACTAGGAATAAGGTTTGCCGTAAGTGCCTAGGTACTAACCACCATTTTAAGACTTGCAAGTTTAGATGTGAAGTCAATGGGTGTAATGCGCATCATCACGTATTACTTCACAAATATACTGATGCCGTGGCTCACGTCGTCGACGTTGATACTCGGTCACAGGCCTCGGAATCTGAACAATCGGTAACATTAGCCTATAGTTCAGCCGATAACGTTAGTCGGCCGTTGCTTAAGGTGATAGCTGTCACCGTGGATGGCCCCAAAGGTAGTGTGGACACATTCGCCCTTCTTGACGAGGGTTCTACCGCCACCATGATCAGCTCCGATATCGCCGCAGCAATAGGCGCCAAAGGCCGCCAGTCTTCTATAAAGATAAATTGTGTTACCGGTTTGTCAACTAGTGCGGACATAAAGTATGTGAGCTTTTCAGTTAAAGGTCGTTATAGTCCAAATAAATATAAGGTCAATAATGCGCGCTCCATTAACAACCTGGGTTTAGGTTCACAGTGCGCTCCTAAAGATTTAATCAAAAATTATTCGCATTTGTCGGATATCGCTGACAAAATATGTTACGACAAATGTAAGCCCGGTCTTATCATAGGTATGGACAATTGGCATATGACAGCGACTCAATCGGTTCGCTCTGGTTGTCGTTCGCAGCCAGTTGCCGCCTTGACCCCCCTCGGCTGGGTGCTTTACGGTTTCGCCTTTGATACAACGAAGTCCGTTAAAGTTGACACTATTAACCACATTCGATTGCAACAGTTGAAAAGACCGTTTGTTGTCAAGTAGTTGGTTCGTGGGTCTCACGTTGTTGGTATACATGTCAATTCATCTATGGTATCAACAACGTGATGACTTTATGGATAGGCAGCTTCATTTATCCGCTGACGCAAGCGAGAGCGCCTATTCATGCGTGGTCTATTGGCGATTTTGTGCTCCGATCGTGCAGTCAAACTCATATATTGTTGCCAAAGCTCAAGTCGCCCCCAATAGGCCATGTTCCATTTCATTGTAGCTCACTTTGCTCATTACTTCATAGAAGCTCATTGTCATCAACCATCAACGCATCATCATAAATCATCTACTTTATGATCGTTTTATAGTGGTTGCTCAGTGACGCTCGCATGTTCAGGGCTTTTATTTCCCATGGAGTTGGCTAAATTATTGAGATGTCGATACTCGCTAACATTCAACTCCATTTATTTTGTCATCTCGCTAGTTCATTAGTCCATCTTTTCTCATCTATCATCCCAACGATTATGGGCCTCGTGAACCGTCGGCCGAGGCGTTCCCACCGGCGCTGTACCTCGATCATAGTCCAGAGTTGGTGGCACAATGTTCGGATGTAGAGCTACCTTCACCGGTAGTTGCCGATAACTCGTCTAGGCATGCGACTCCGTTTAGTCCATGCCACGTGTGCGCACCGTTTCGTGCTTCTCTTTCGGCATTTATTGTATATAAATATTATTATTCAAAATTTATATGTAAATTTGTAACTGCTGAGCAGCATCTATGTTTGCGCTCTCAGCTAGGTTCATTTCCTTACAAACCTTATTAAAATGGTAGAATTACTCTCGGAGCGAAGTAGACTGAGGAAGATCACGATGAAGACTACAGAAGATGACCTACTTAGATATAGTTGCCGAGCTTCCGCTGCCCAAGGCGTCCCCATCCCATCGTTCTTGATGCCCGGCACACAATAACCCAGTTGCTGATCCGCCATTATCGTCAGAAGTTCTACCATGAAAATAACGAAACAGCTGTCAATGAGATTCGCCAGCGTCACCACGTTCTCCACCTTCGGCGCACCGTTACCCAGCGTCACGAAATTTTGCTGTTCCTACCACATCAGCCGCGCTAAACCGCAAACCCCACCAGTGGCCGACATTCCGCAAGACAGGCTGGCTCACTATGTCAGGCCTCTCACCTTCGTTGGCGAAGATTATTTTGGTCCAGTCAACATCACGGTGGAAAGAGTATCAGAGAAGACTACGACGTTTTATTTGTCTGATTATTACTCCATTTATTCCACATAAGGATTACCTGGGTACCTCACAATGGATTCGGCTGTCATGGAATGGAGGCGTTTAACTCCGCCTGGTTGATGGGAGAATATTGTGGTGCACTGGATGACACTATGAATGAAGGAGCCCCTTGACTAGATGTCTTGCACACACTTAATTATATGAGAAGCAGGAGCTATCATCGGTTCTTCATGCGACTCGTTCAGAAGAAATCCTCTCCCTACTGCTGTTTCGCTCTGAGGGGGTGCCATGTTGCGGATGCAACATCTCTATGAAGTAGAGTAGTAGAGTGTAGTTTTCTAATTATAAATATTTTTAAATCTGTTTGTTTGGAATGTTTGGTTTTTATTTTTGTTTTTTATGAAGGTTTTTGTTTTAGTTTTTGAGTCGATTACAAGTTTTCATGGCAGCAAGTTGTGTTTCAATTTATCTGGTCTGCCTCTGGTCTTCCGGTCGTCTTCACCGGTATCCGGCCAAACAGCTATCCGTTTCATCTCTATCTTAATAAGATACATCTGTTCGACTTCTATTGAAAATACAAACAAAGAAAAACAAGTGAGTGGATGAGACGCCAAAAAAATGTCATGAAAGATAATGTCTGCGATGTAAATATGGCTAACTCCATCGCTGGTTCTTTGCTTAATGGTATACAAGGTGATGATTGAGAACTCTTCGAGCGAAAATTTACTTGTATCGAGTTTCTACGACGTTTCGATGGCTCTTGCGATTATTTAGTGAAGTGTAATCTTATTTACTGCGGAGCAGGAAATGTGCAAGAGTTTCTTACAATTTTTTTTAAAATGTAGAATTAATATGAAATCTGTTTTTCTATATTTACTTACATCAGAGATAAATGGTAGAAAATATGAGGCAGTTGCATCTCATATCAATATAGCAGAGTTCCGGAATATTCAGAGTTCCAATATTTTAAGATTACACAAACAATTAAGTCTATATACATGCACAACTGAATAAATAAGCACATGTTCGCGTACTCGCACGCACAGTTTAATATGTATTTTGAAAATTTAAAACTGTTATAAATAATACTTTAAAAAAAGGGAAACTAAAATTTGTAACTTATAGTTTCTTAAAACTATAAGTTAGTGACATTTATATAACATATATATTTATAAGTACCTACTGTGCACATTATTGTTATGGCTAAGGGGCCATCCATAAAGTACGTCACACGTAAAGGGGGGAGGAGGGGGTCGACAAAGTGTGACATGGTGTGACAAGGGGTGGGAGGGGTCCTATGTTTCGTGACATCACATTTCAAAATATAATATATCTAGAGGTACTAATCGCGTAATTTGAAATATTAATTAAACTAAAAAAATTTTTTGTTTAATGCTTTGTTATTGTTTCAAATATTTGATATAAAGTTGATTTCATAAAAAAAGTACTTAATTTAAATGGAAATAAAACTAATTTCGGAACTGCTGTTTTAATTTAATAATTTTTCGATGTGAAATTGTAAAGCATGTGACGTCACACTAGGGAGGGGGGGTCTCAGAAATGTGACCACCTGTGACAAGGACGGGGGGGGAGGGGGGGGGGCTCAAAAAATCACGAAATTCGTGTGACGTACTTTATGGATGACCCCTAACGAAGAGCGGAGCCTCCTGGCACAGGCATAAAAGCCTAAAAGGAGACTCCGATTACAGAAAAATGTAAACAACCTTATTGATGTCAAATAAATTTTTATTTTATTTTATTTTTTGTTACTATACTAGTAATTAATTAAGTAATGGTGGAGCCTGGTGTCCTGAGCTACAGGTTAACTCCTAGTTTAGGCACCAGTCTCTCCACAAGCAATTATTATATTTAAGTGCAAAATTGTAACTCTATCATTTAATTATTGTTTGTGGTGAGAAAATAAATTTTATTTAATTTATTTTTTAATCACACCCACAGATCACAGCATACGTCTAATTTAATTAGTATTCTTGTCATGTGGTTTTAGCTCGCCGAGGCATGAATGTAATATCACTAGCCATCATCGTTAGATTTTAAATCTTACGTCGCAGATAATAAGAACGAAAGACCAAAGTCCAAAGTGTTACACTTCATCTGCTGTTAGCGCACCTACGATCGATTTCAGCGCTTTGAGCTGATTTAATATTTTTATAATATTACATTTCACTTATAGACAATTAAGTTAATTGCATTCTAACTTGCATATAGTGCATGGAATACTTATCAGTAGATACATATCTAGGTACAGTCGACAGAAGATCAATGGTAACACTTTTTACTTTTGACAGTTATTATTTGCGTCGTAAGACTTGAAATCGTACTGCAAGTGTTACCATTGATCTGCTGTCGACTGTACATAGGTACCGTATTTTTTCCTCCATCCAAACCGTGGTTTCGAGTAAAGATTTTTTTTTCTTCCTTTGAAACCGTAAAAAACGTACGATGATCGCTTTTTCCTAGATCGCAATTGGTTACGAAACGGCGGTAACGTTAGCGGCCGAAGCTTAATATTCACCACAAGGCCCTACATTTATTTTTAGGGTTCCGTGTCTCAAAAGGAAAAAAAGGAACCCGTATAGGATCACTTTGTTATCCGTCTGTGTGTCAAGACCTATATCTCAGAAACGCGTTGAAATTAATACCAAATACTCAGGTCTGCAACCTCATGCAGCTGTGAAAAAATCAACCTTCTACGTCAACTCAATCAAAAGATGGTTGTTTATGTCGAATTAGTAGGATCGTTATGAGTCTGGATTGATCCACTACTAAAGTTTTCATAACACAAATGAGACATCGACCTGTGGCATCTAACAGTACTGGCAAAGGTTTCTATGAAACGCAGTCTGAATAATGCATACTCTCACCTTTCCAATGCAACTTTGGCATTTCCTTTGTAGTCGCAGCCACTATGCACCGGGGTGCGGAGGGAACTGGGTTATAGTATATTAAGAAGAGTAAGATATCTTCAAGGAAAGGTACATCGCGCGGGTTGAATGGGCGAGTGTCGTATACAACGCACACAGCGACACGATCTCAGAGTGTTCAGTCAAATGCCGCCGTTTTGTATCACCGTTCTAACGTTTAACACTCACCGACTTCAGTCTACACGTGACCATGATGGCCGCAATGCTGTCGAAATATCGAGACATCAATAATAAATGTTTAACACGGTAATTCCCGTTTTATCTAATTAATATGTATACAAACCGTGAAAGTTTAAAAAGTGATAAAAGCCGTCAGTCGAGAAGGCTGCTCAATCAAGGTATGCACGCTAGTACGATACGATACGATTTGTACCTACCTGTTTTGGACCCTAAAAATTATGTAGGTATTTATCTCTCTAGGTTTCACGGGTTTAAGAAAACCCGGTATTTATTATTATTATTTGATTTCAGGGTGTGGTAAAAAGCCCAAAGGTCACTTATTGTGGCCGCGCACCGAGTTATTGTATTTCGCATCCAAGGCCATAGTCCTGCAGGAATCGTATGATGCACTTGGGCGAGAGAGTTTTTATATCCTCGGGTGGCTAAATGATGTAAGACCCTGGTTGACTTATTTGTGATACCTACATGATCGACAGCCCTAAAAGTAGACAAGTAATATTCCTAAGATGTCGGAGTTAGCCTACTATTCTTATTATACTATGTCTGGGTGCAACGCGCCCTGCGTTGGGGTAGGTTGCGAGACACACCCCACAACTACTCACCCACCCAATTACCACTTTTCCAACCATTCCCAATCTTTGTAACATCCATTGCTGACTTTCAAGTTTGCTACTGAGTTTGCGTAGTTACAAAAGCGTCAATGGACGCGGTAAGAGGAGATGGGAACGCATTAGTTAGTAAATTGGTAGGTCCGATGCAGCGGGCGTGCAGCCAAATTATTTTACTTCCTGAAGAAAGCAAACTCAGCTATAGGTAGTATACCATTGATTCACTAAAGCAGCGAGATGTGGCAATTTCGTACATAATTATAAAGGCTTGGTGGTTACAAAACCCGGTATACAAATAGAGTCAAATGACAATGCCAGATTCTGCCCCACCATCAACCGCAACATGTACAAGATGACGAATAAATGTAAAAATATCTCCGTTTTTTATTAAAATTATTGGTTTAAAACAAAGTCTTGTACATCTAGCGAGTCGAAAAAAACAGCCTAATTAAGAATTCAGAAAATAGTAAGAAATCGAAGCGAATTATTCATTGTTTTGTTATTCTTCTATATGAGTTGCGAGAGTAGTAGAAAATGGTATACTGATTATGATTATGCAATATGAAACCTGTAATTAGTCCCCAACAAAATGATAGGTACAGCTTAAATGCTCACATAGTTTTGTAGGTGGGGCAAAGCTCCATTGAAATGTGGCAATGGGTTTTATAATACTTAAATAATAAAAACATGTCAAAATTAAAATTAAAAATATTAATCGCAAATTACAGAGTGTAATATGAATTCATTCCATACACAAATAGAGTCCAAACTTCTTTGCTTCTGCTCTGGCCATGTCTCCGTTGCTTCGTGCATCCCCGTAGCTGGCTATGGCTACTCACGCAATGCGGCGGCAGTCGTAGAGACCTGATATAAGTACATCTGTATAGCGAGCTTCTGTATTGGATTTAACTTGCTAACCAGTAAAGAAAGAAGATAATAAGAGAAAAGTCTCATAAAATAAACAAAACACCGCAATTTTTATATGTTGCGTGAAAAACGTATACTTACCTACCTATTATTTATTCGTGCAAATGCATTTACCTGTCTGTCATACATATAATTTCAAAAACCTCCATGCTTATGTATAAAACTAAGTCCAAATCAAGTGTCTTATTTTGTAAACATATATGATCGTCTAATTACCTGTTATGATGTAACACTGAAGGAACTGATTGTTCGAACCTGTTTGTGAAAATAAAGTGATCCGATCTAATAATGTGAAAATACGAGTAACTATGCAATAATCACAGAATAGCTTAAAATGTTAGTAGGGTAGGGTAGTTTTTGTTTACAAAATAAGACACTTGATTTGGGCTTCGGTACTTTATATGTTTTACTTTCTATGTCACATCAACAATTTAACTATTAAAATTACTTAAGCTGTAATTGAATTTAGCGTCATAACATACTACTCGGTATAGTCGTGAACTCACATACATACATTCTCCTATGTTGAGTATGGTGGGGTATGGTGGACGTACTTACTCGGATTTACGCATAAAATAAAACAATATGATACATCAGTCTCTAAAGTTGATGAAAAAAGCCTGTCAATACGAGGTGGAAGCCCATTTCCCCCAACGTGGACAAAAAGGGTGTACTAAGAGTGCAGAGGCGACTGTAGTTAGGCACTCTAGTAACAACTCTTGTTTAACCTTATCAAATTGTGTTTTGTAGGCAATTCGTAAGCGCCAGTGGCCGGTTCCTATGATGTCTATTTCCTATGACGGCGGCCCGTGTCGGGCGCGGTGACGATGTACGCAGAAGATGTAAGAATGGCTGAGAGAAAGGTTGGCAAGAAAGAAATCCGCGCCATGGGGTGGTACGAGGCGGTGCCAAACGTACCGGAGTGTACGAGGTGCCGCCGCCTAAGTAAGGGCCCGGGCCCACGGACGCAGTGCGCGCACCGCACGGCGCCCGAGCGGCTCGAGGCTCAGACGGGGAGGAGGTAGGTGATGGATGAATGGATTATACATTATGGGCTAGTACAGCCCACAATGGGGACTGCTCGGGCGCTAGTCGGTTCGCGGATGTATCATAGTTCCCCGTGGCTCGGCAAGAATGGCACGAGGTGGAACACCCCAGGACGTTTAGTCGGTATGCTGCCCCTTCAGGGCGGTGAGCCCGACATAACCAACACGCTCCCCCGGGCGTGATTTGCATGTTTTACCTGGGTAAAAAAGGGCTGGACTGTTTATTGGATCTATGAAGTACTTTAAAAACTTTACTGACTGACAAAATTGAATTTTAATTGTTTAAGTATCTAGTGTTGCGGTGCCCTTACAGGGTTTATGTGAGCACTTCCTGTACTATCTAAGAACCATGTTACCACATAAAGCAAGGAATAAATGAATTATGAATTATGAAAACTGAAATGTGAAGCACACTGACTAAATTGGACGCATGAGTAATGACGTCAGTGAAGAAATGGATAACGATTAACGAACCAGGCTGCATGTATGTCGGAGGTGTAGGGTTCAATTTTAGGCCAGTTTTTTCCCTTGCTTCATAATTTAGAGTGTGACCTTTTAAGGTTGCAATTGCAATATAACACGAGAGTTAAATACAGCCCAAAGTACATCAAGTGATTTGAAATCGTACTGCAAGTGTTACCATTGATCTGTTGTCGTTCGTATACCGCGGCCCAAATCAAGTGTCTTATTTTGTAAACAACTATGATCGTCTAATTACCTGTTGTGATGTAACACTGAAGGAACTGATTGATCGAACCTTATTCATTTTTGTGAAAATAAAGTGATCCAATCTAATAATGTGAAAATAACTGTGCAATAATCACAGAACAGCTTATGGGCCTTCATTCATAGAGCCAACTAGCGCCGCCAATCTTAAAAAATATTATCTTCCAATATAATCTATTGACGAAATGTTTATTACGATAAATACAATTTTTTAAATGCTTATTTATAATGTGATTCAATTTCGGTAAGTTGTAGTTCGCATAATTGCGAAAAACGGCCGTTTTTGGCACATTTATGAACTACAACTTAGCTTGTCGCAATTATGCCATGTATTGTATATTGAAAAATAGTATTTATCGTAATAAACATTTTGTAAATAGCTTTTTTTAATAAAATTGATTATATTGGCAGATATTATTTTTTTAAGACTGGCGGCGCTAGTTGGATCTATGAAGGCTCATAATGAATGAATGTTAGTTTGGTAGGGTAGTTTTTGTTTACAAAATAAGACACTTGATTTAGGAAATTTTGTATAATTTAACAACAGTTGTAATCAACGAGAGGTAACCGTGTTACCACTGTGATAGATGCAGTGTGTACTCGGCTAATAGGCGTCAGAGCCTCGCTATAGGTATGAGTGTGTCGGTCTGTCTGTCTGGCGGCTGCGAGTTGCGGGGCGCGGCTTCGATCTGCTCCGCCGTACTCTGATGCAGCGCTGTTCGGGCTGCGGACTATTTATGGGCGGTGTTTGAATTTTGTAGTATTTATTAAGTGTGCAGTTTCGTTAGATACAACGAAATCTGATTCATCATCAGTCCATTCTGAATTTCTGATACTGTTTTAGCAGTAATTACTTTAAATTGGTACAAATATCAATATTGTAATCATGTTTAGGACAAACATGTTTTGCAACATTAACACATTTATAGGTACCTAATTAAAATTAATTTTAAAATAGAATCTCACGCAAGCCTTAATTGATAATTAAAAGATAATTAAAAGTAAATATTGTTGGCAAAAAAACGGGAATTGTACCGTATTATATTGTATTTGACCACCAACATAATATGCACACCAGCTCACCAGTTCGTCTAATTACCCGACTGCGCAAGGAGGAGGGTTATATTTTGCGAGTATATGTATGTAAGTATGTATGTATAACTCTTTGGCACGCGCTGTAGCCTAAACGGCTTGATGGATTGTAACATATGAGGTGTCGTTAGATTCGTCTTGATTGTAGGAGTGACATAGGCTATAGAAAAATCAAAGTGGCTTAAATTTTTGGCAGTCGGGTTTTTTGTTTCTTAAATTAATTTTTGGTTTTGCTTTTTATGCATTCTGATTGCATCTACCAACGAAGACGTTTTTGTTTTTGAATGAATGAATGAAACGTAACTTAGGTGCGCGTTTAGGAATCGGGTATCACGTGAGTAAAGCCGTATTAATAAACAAAACTCTCTTCTCAAGAGAACTAGGCTGTCAAACTCGCACTTGAGAACGTATTTGCTGATTGCAGGCGCACCGCGATTTGAGAAAGACATCACGTGATACGCCCTCAATTTACGGTTTATTAATAAATGACATACTTGAGATGGTGATCATGTCTTGAGAGTGTATCAGATGAATTCGCTCTTGAGGGCTGGTTTGAGCTCTGACTATTAATACGGGCCTTAGTTGAAATAGAGGTGCAACGTGCATTTTGGTGCGTCGCGCCGCCGCCGCTGCCCTCCACCCCCGTCCACCCCCGCCCGGACATCCGGGCAGGCTGCTTCGATCCGGCCGGGACCGCCGCCGCCGCCGCCGTCGCCCGGGCCGCCGCGCCACGTGTTTACTACCTCCACGTGTATGCATTTTAGTGCACGTGCATATGCAAATAACGTACTTATATTGCCGCACGTTTTCAGTGCCACTAGTGGGTACTTATACGTAATAGAAAACCTATGTACCAAATTTTTATTACGATAATTGATAAATAAATAAGATCGTATTTAGAAACAATAAAGAGCGAATCACAGAAGTGATACCACAACTTAGCGAATAACTCGAATTTTCTCGAAATTAAGCTCAGATAAGGCAGTTTTAGCATCGCTTTCGATCAGACTACATAACCTAACCTAACTACCCATTACTACCCATCCTACTACTATCAACACCTATTTGGTAGTAATAATGGGATCGAGGAGCCGAGGATATATTGCAGTAATTTTTAAAAGTTTGACTACTTATGTGAAATGGGTTTCCATGTACTATGTTGACATTGTAAATTGAAAATTGTAATTTTTCAAATCAGAAAGAATCGCTCTTTAGGTCCCACCGCCGGCGATGAGCGAGTAGCGAGTAGAGCTATCAATTAAGAAACGTACATTCCGTGTAAACAAAAGAGACGTAGCGATACTTGCTCAGCGACATAATATTTATAGTTCATCGCCGGGCGAGTGTCGCCGAGCGAGTACATCCCATCGCTCGGCGACAAAATAACCGAGCGAGTACTCGCCGTCGCTGTGAACAGTCAGCGATGAACTATTATTATTATATATTAGGTCGATTATCATATCATGTACAGTTCTGAGTATGAATGGATTTTGAGTTCGGACTGTCAGTTTCCAATTTTCCATCTCGGCCCAAGTCCTTTATAAAGTCATTCATCCCCCATCGCATCCCGCTAATCTCGTGCAAATGCAGTTCGATCCGTCGGCGGTAGGTGCAATGCGCCGTAGTTTTTGTTCCTCCTCTACCTACTGCCACCCGCCCGCGCCCGCCATGCATGCACAGTGCACGCTCAGGATACAGAAGAAACAAGCAGGGAAGTCAAAATGAAGCTGCTTTTAGTCGCAGTCCGGACAGATGGGAAAAGGTGAGAAACAGTCGACGTTTGGCTACGAAGGGACATCCAATCATATATTTTTTAAATGCCCTCTTTTCTCTCTACGATATTCTTCCTCCCCAGATTTTATATGTTAACAAGATTAAACTGTTTTGAACAAATTAACCAATGGACTCGACACGCGACCGTGCTTGCATTTAAACTCATTAAGCTTGACACACACAGTCGCCTTATTTTCTGCCGTCGTTACCTACTGGACGTAGATCGCAGGCCTCAGATCGCTACCTACCGGACGTTAAAATGCCCATAAAATGAGGCGGGGCATGCGTTTCAACTGATCGCAGATCGCGGCTAAGATCTCGGCTGTGTGTGGAGGGCATTATTTGGTTAATTCGTTCAAGTTGGCGATGCTTGAAAGAAAGAAGAAGAAAGAAAATGGCGGCACAATCTAATTAAGGCGCAAACACAATACAAATAATAAAAACAACTTATACCATATGTTTATTTATATGCAGCGCCAGAAGAGGCAATTGCCTCAGTATAATGCCGCAGCCACGCGTTACTACAGCGCTGATTTTCAGGCAGAGCAGTGGCTCACAATACAGAGAATCTGTATATTGTCCTGTATCCTGGTTGGGCTCTGCAGCGCGCCTTGCAGTCTGCATAACTTATCGTCTATCACAGGCGGCAGTGGCGCGTGTGCCGATGCGATGCAGTCCACACTAGACTGGGCGGAACATGGTTGCATAGAGTTGGTATGAAGCCGATCGGTGTGATTCTGCTTTAATTGCTGCCAAATCTAATTCTAATCCAAAAACATGCTTATATCACGCTATTACATGAAATAAACAAATTGCTGTATTTATTTTGAATGAATTTATTAAGTATTTTAGCTGTGGTTTTTAAGTACGGACAACAGCAGATCAATGGTAATATATGTCTTATGACGCAGATAATAAGAACGGTCCAAAGTGTTACACTTGATCTACTATTAGCTGTACCTATTCGCAACTGCAGTTACAAAGGAATAAACATTACCCTTTTCCATTAAGGCAGCCAACAAGTAAATTATCAAAATAAAAAAGCCCAAGTTTTATGATAAAATGTAACTTAAGACAAAACCAACGATATCATTACAGCGAAATCCGCCAAACAGTTTAGGCTATAAAATGCAACAAAGGAACCAACATACATACAAACATGTAAACATTGCATTCTTTGTTAAATAAATTATAATAAAACATACACCCGACCTTACCCTCCTCCTTATGACAGTCGGATAAAAGGCTTTGAAGAGATTGAAGAATGCGGGCCAAGCGAATTGTGTACCAGGATCCCAGCAGACAAAAGAACGTTCTACTTATCCTACAAGCGGAAAGCTATGTATGAATCGCTGTGCCTTTGCAGGCCTTTGCAAGAGGAACTAAAGCTGTACACAGGAACTTGTAGTATAGTCTGGCAGCCTGGTACTGTTCTCACAGTCCTTTTGTGTCTGCCCGGCAGTCTGGCAACCCGGCCGCCTAATGAATACCGTTCTGCTCGACGTTTTTCAGCTTTGCGTTTTGATTCCCGCCTGAAATGGCAGCCCGGATTAAACTTTGATCAGACCGTCTGCGGGATAAAGGGATTTCGGGGTTCACTCTTCTGTATAGTTATATTCATCTATTAATTGTTGAACAGAAAGATGGGATAGATATTGGTTCGATCGATGGGCTCTATGCTATCTATTATTTATTTATTTTATTAATGAACTCGACAGTTCGTCATTTGCCATGTTATGTTACAGAATATTCAAGATAATATCATAGTCTTCACTCTTCCTCCAGAGGAGTCGCCGTAGCGTCATCACTCTGGACGAAGCAGCTCGTCAGTCACGTTCACTCCCAAGCTCGAAGTGGGACTCTTGATAATTTCTAGAAACTTCAGATCTTGCATGAATTATCCAATAAATTCACCATACTGTCATTCGCGAACATTTTCTGATTAATTAAATGTGATATTAAACACAAAATAACCACTGTAGACATTAAAAAAAAATTACCAAATAATTTTGCTACCATCATTTCCCGCCATTTTGAAAAGCCTATCTACTCTTACGTACAGTCGACGACAGAGATAAGTATACAGGGGGTATAAATAAGGTTGAGATTTTCTCAAAAACTACTGGACCGAATTTAATAATTATTTTACAGTACATAGTTTTAACTTTATCTATCAAACAGTGACAGAATTTTTGCAATAGGTCAAGTAGTTTTTGAGAAAATCTCAACCTTAAAAACTCTCCTGTACACCTTTCTCTGTGGTCCACCATACTCACGTACACTGTAAGGCTGGCGAGACACTCCTTCCCTCCTACCAATGTTACCTTGTGTAGTGGTGGATGGTTAATGACAACTTAAATTGCAAATAGCCGACAACTTTATGTCTCCCTGTTACTTTGTTGCTAAAATTAAGTAAGTTTTCGCCACTTTAGCAGTTAATGGCTCTGGCTTTTATAGGTACGACTAGAATTCAGGTTGGGAAGATTTCTTGTCTAGATGAGCAGTTTTTGCGAGTCTGGGTATATTTGTGTTATCTATAGATCTACCAGGGAATCATAGTTTGGTCTGAGGTGGCTGGGACGATTCAGGAATACGCCCTGCAGCAAATCAGGAATAATGAAAAGAGTAAACGCTAACAACGCAGTCGGTCTGAAAAAAATAATATCTTCCAATTTAATCAATTTTATTACAAAAGCTATTTTCAAAATGTTTATTACGATAAATGCAAATTTTTAAATACTTATTTATAATGTGATTCAATTTCGGTAAGTTGTAGTTCGCATAATTGCGTAAAACGGCCCATTTGTGAACTACAACTTAGCTTGTCGCAATTATGCCATGTATTGTATATTGAAAAATAGTATTCATCCTAATAAACATTTTGTAAATAGCTTTTTTAATAAAATTGATTAAATTGGAAGATATTATTTTTTCAAGATTGGCGGCGCTAGTTGGCTCTTGGAAGGCCCTTAACGTAAGTGTACAATTTAATTACTTCAGCCATAGCTTTGTTCAGTTGTAAATTTAATAATTCCTGTAACATACTATTATCATTGTTTAGATTACAAAAATGGTCATCAGCAAAAGCCTCGTCAATTGTGTAGAAACTTTTCTGAAGTACCATATTTTCTAAGTGTGTTACAGAATTCTTTATGTGTGTCTTTGATATTGGGCGGCAATCTATACATATAATAAGACTGTAAAAAAGTTGTGTCTGTACATTGGATATTTTTTGAAAATAATAATTGTAATGTTTTAGGATCGATACTGATGCCAAAACAACTAATATTTAGAATTTTTGTCTGTGACTTTGTGCAAGTATCACGCCATAACTACTGAAGGGATTTTGATGGGAGTTTCACTAGGAGATAGCTGAAATATCCGGACAGATCATAGGCTATAAGCCATGGCGGTATGTGATGTGGAAACAAGGATCCAGAGAGGAAGATCTGCCTCCTGATCTCCTCCATCCTCTCCATCCTCCTCTACGCAAACGAAGCTGCGGGGTACAGCTAATATACCTACTTTAGGGCCTCTCCATAGAGCGCAACGAGTTTTTCCCTTCATGATTCCCTCAAACGATTTATAATAACCCTAAAAATTGATACATAGTAAAATCATTATCCCTTGGTAAGGGGCCAGTTTACGCGTGATCCGGGAAAGTTACCTACGACTATTTCTAATTTCTATAAACTAGCTGTACCCCGCAACAGCTAGTTTATTAAAAAAAACACTAAATTATTAGTTTATTGCCGCTAAATATTTTAAGAACCATTAAATATTTGTTTATTTGGTACTCGAGCTACTCGAAAACAGAGCTTAGTATCAAGAGGGTAGTTCACAACGCCTCCTCATTGGCGGATTGCGGAGGCTCTAGGTATCGTCGTCCTGCTGAGATGCCCGCTGCGAGGATTAGAGCCAGGGGCGATAGGGGATTAGTTTGGGAGATTTTGGCAAGTCTCGCACTGAGAAGCGACGAGATAAATTTAAAAATAAGTATCATATTTTCTAAAAAATAAGTATAATATTTTCAAAAAAATATGATATTAATAAATCACTCTCAGCTCATAAGTCAAACTTGAGAACGACCTCAAGATGGCGCTCCTATTATAGACGTAACTTAGGTGCGCGTTTAGGAATCGGGTATCACGTGAGTAACGCCGTATTAATAAACAAAAGTCAGTTCTCAAGAGAACTGTGAAAGTCACACTTGATCACCAACTCAAATATTTATTAATAAACCGTAAATTGAGGGCGTATCACGCGATGTCTTTCTCAAGTCGCGGTTCGCCTGCAATCAGCAAATACGTTCTCAAGTGTGAGTTTCACAGTTCTCTTGCGAACTAGTTTTGTTTATTAATACGGCGTTACTCACGTGATACCCGATTCCTAAACTCGCACCTAAGTTACGTTTATCATAGGAACGCCATCTTGAGGTCGTTCTCAAGATTGACTTATGAGCTGAGAGTGATTTATTAATAGGGACATTGTGTGACTTGCAGTTTTGATTTACTAAAAACCTTACCAATTTAATGTTTATCATGAGTGTTGTACTCATGTACCCCAGTTTCAATTTGTCGAATGTATTCAAGGACACTCTGTATTATTCATATTTATGTATGTAACGTTCGTTACACAATTTCCCCTTATTAAGTAAACACGTCACATCAAAGAAAATATCCAATAAAGCCGGAGTCCTAGGAAAGTTTCTAAATAACCGGCGAAGGCGGGGTGCAGAGGTGGGCGGTCGTCATGGCAACGGTCGGTTGCAGGAAACTGCACAATCGATGTTGCCAGACGCTGCTGTGGATCAATGTGTCTCTAGTACTACGCCCGGGCCCGGGAAACCTACCGCGTCGGTGTGTGCGCGCCTTTACGTGTAGTGCCTTGCGGCGGCCGTTTTACGCTGAGCTTTGAACTACAGTTGTGCATCTCCTTTAACTAGTTGGTTTATATGATGTAGAGGGGCGGAGAAGCTCAAGTATTTTTGGTTTATTAAGGTTGTGTGCGCGAAATCCCCGGGTATTTCTCTAGTGTGAGTGGATTGTGTCAGTGTTACGTCGCCTCGCGTTCCATTTTGGAACGCAGCCTCGACGAGCAAATTGTGAATCGGTTATCTGTGTGCTTGGTAGTCTGTTCGGGAACGTAGCCATTGTTTGTTTTGTTGTTATCGCCGTAGAAACTTATGCTGCGCGGTTTGCGTGCAGTAATGGGAGTTTTTCAGCTGCCGTTGTTGAGAGCTTGGTTTATTAAATAGACGAGTGTGGACGAGTGTATGCGGTTCCAATCTCGCATAAAATCTTCTTTGTATACCGAATCAGTCACTAAAAACATTACATTACGTTTTTACTAGCGCCCAATGTTTGATTTTTGCCGAAAAATAGAAAAGACTTTGACATGACTTTTCGAAGGTTGCCTGGAAGATATCGCTTAAAACGATAAGAACGCCTGTCTGTACACTAGCTAATTTTGGTTTTATATGTAACTGATGTATTTTCATTTGTGTGCAAATAAAGTATATTTGATTTGATTGACTTATTGCGCATAGAAAAGGCTTTGCAGCTACCCCCATGGTCTAAATAAAGGTAACATTCCCTAACCGACCGCAGGCAGCAGCGGCAGACGACGTATGGCTGCGTTACTACTGGTTTTTATGTATTTCTATGAAATAGTACCTTACGTAGCGACATGTCTTCTTAGAAATCATTTGTACGGAAAGATTTCAAATCACGTAGTGTCGCGGCGCACAGTGGGCTGAAAATCGACTTTCATAGACTTAGCGATAAAAAAAATTAAGAGTCGTTTTTTTAGCTTGAGATTTTTATAGCCGTGGCGACACGTCTGCTGCTGATAGTGCTGATGTTTGCAGTCGGTTACGGAATGGTACCTTGACACAAAGTATAGTATAGTCATTAAGGTTGAGATTTTCACAATAACTACTTGACCAATTATAAAAATTCTTTTACTATAGTCCGTTAACGTCGTGCTTGCCGTTAGTTAGTAGTTGGGCATGGCAAACAAAAATTGGTTGACATTGCTCATAGCATCAGTAAACTTAAGTGACAGTGGGCTGGTCACATCTGTCGTAGAACCGATAACCGATGGGGTAGACGAGTTCTAGAATGGACTACGGGTAAACGTAGTGTGGGACGCCCCCCGACCAGATGGAGGGACCTTTGCAAGATGGCTGGCAGGGACTGGATGCAGACGGCCGATAATAGGGTTGAGTGGCGTGCTTTGGGAAAGGTATACGTCCAGCAGTGGACTGATACGGGATGATGATGAATGCTTAAGGGGCTTCAGGGAGCCAAACCACAGTCTTTGAAGACAAATAACACTTTTGTAGCAGCACCTAGAGCTTTGCAAAAAATATATGTGATTTAGCGACATTTCATCTATAATGTGTACATATATTTTCTTTCTAGCCTTTACCAAATCCACATAAAAAAATCCGAAGTGGCCTCTGTTTCAACACATTTTATGATTAAAGTCTTTGTTTTTTTAGAGATTATTGAAATGTATAAATGTATTAAATAAGTTATAATCTAAAATAATAAAAGGACTAAAAACTAACTCTAAACAAGAATATTTTAAATGTAACTATAATAAAAATTAAAAATAACTATTATAATATTAACCTAAAATAAAAATATATAAACTAAACTTAAAACATGTAAATGCTAAAAATTTTGTATCAAATCAAATATAAAAGTCGCCGTCTCGGGTCGTGTCTCGTCGAAATGTTCCCATCACACCATTTGTTTTGATTTTATGTTTGTAGTTTTTGTTTACAAAATATCACTTGATTTGGGCTTCGGTATACCGAATATAAGTACTATATATATACTTATAAGTAGAGAAGAGAAATCGATGCTACCTACGTAGAATAACTGAGTGATCCTATTAAGTTGTTTACTAAATTGTAGGTATTTTCCGTTGAAAGCACTTCATTTTCCAATTATTTCCAGGAATCCTTAGAAACATTTCTAAGGTAAACAGTAGGCTAATAAAAACAACTTCCAATTAAGGGCCTTCCATGAGCCAACTAGCGCCGCCAATCATAAAAAAATAATATCTTACAAATTATTATTTTTTATTAAAAAAGCTATGTACACAATCTTCATTAGGATAAACACTATTTTTAATATACGATACATGGCATAATTGCGACAAGCAAAGTTGTTCTCAAATGTGCCAAAAATTGCCGTTTTTCGCAATTATGCGAACTACAACTTATCGTTATTGAATCACGTTATAAATATGCATTTAAAAAATAGTATTTATCGTAATAAACATTATGTACATAGCTTTTTTAATAAAATTGATTAAATTGGAAGATATTATTTTTCAAAGATTGGCGGCGATACTTGGCTCATGGAAGGCCCTTAAGTATAAAGTATACAATCAAGCTGGATTGTGTCTTATTGAAGTCCAATGGAGTTGAATTTGGGTAAAAAATTAAGACGCTTGTTTGTGCTCATAAACGAAAGATGGTACACGAGAGTTATTAAGGTTGAGATTTTCTCAAAATTCAGTACAATTTACTCATACTCATTTATTCGGCCTTTGGTACACTATGAATAAATAAATAAATAAAGAGACATTTATTCATCTGCACAATGTGCTAGGTATTTGGTATTAATTTCAACATGATCCGTCTACGCGTTTCTGAGATATAGGTCTTGACAGACGGACAGACAGATGGCCAACAAAGTGATCCTATAGGGGTCTATTTTTTTCCTATTGTGACACGGAACCTTAAAAACGAGTAAACTAAATAAACAAATACATAGAGGGTTCTCTTGAAAATGGCGGGAAACGACGGTTGCGAAATTATTTGATAATTTTCCTTTTAATGTCTACAGGGGCTATTTTGTGTTTAATATTACGTTAAATTAATCAGAAAATGTTCGCGAGTGACAGTACGGTGAAGTTATTAAATTATTTATGCAAGATCTGAAGTTTCAAGCTGTTATCAAGAGTTCCCGCTACAAGCTCGGGAGTGAACGTGACTGTCGAGCTGCTTTGTTCAGAGTGATGACGCTACGGCGTCTCCTCTGGATGAAGACATGAAGACTATTGAATGTATTGAATTTTCTGTAACATGACATTGGCAAATGACGAACTGTCGAGTCCATTAATAAAATTAATAATAAATACATAGAGCGATACATTGTCCCGTCGGGGTCGCAAACCTTTCCGTGACAACCTTTTAACGATAGTCTGAGCCTGAGATCACTGCGGGGAAACCAGCAGTGACTCATACGATACGATTAACAGATTGAAATGCGAATGAAATGGCTTAATCGCACTTTTATGTCTACCCACATGGCTTGGGGGGTTATTCATATAGGTACGGTCGAAAGCAGAGAAAAGTATCCCGGGGGCCTCAATAAGGTTGAGATTTTATCAAATTCTACTTCACAGATTGTAAAAAATCTTTTACTAGAAGATAGTTAGTACACAATATGTAAAGAAAAGTGTATTCTTACCTTTGTTGTACAGTTGACATTCTTTTAAAATATTAAAAGACATTTCAATGGAGCTTTGCCCCACCTTTGGTCACCTACGTGACCATTGAAGCTCATAATATCATTTTGTTGAAGACTTATTACAGGTTTCATATTGCATAATCATAATCAGTATCATTTTCTACTACTCTCGCAACTCCTATAGAAGAATAACATAAACAATGAATAATTCGCTTCGATTTCTTACTATTTTCTTAATTCTTAATTAAGCTGTTTTTTCGACTTGCAACTTGTAGAAAACTTTATTTTAAACCAATAATTTTAATAAAAAACGGAGATATTTTTACATTTATTCGGTATCTTGTACATCATGCATTGTCTGGCATTGTCATTTCTATAAATTGACACTTATATCTAAGAGTTAGTCCAACGACATTGCTTAGAGTCTATTAAGGGCGATCACTTTGTTCACGTGTCTTACATTCGCGCACTATCACTACGAATTGTTTTCACTACACTGCACTAACTCAAAAGGTTTGGTTCTTTTCAAGGGTTATGACAGCTTTAGAATTAAAACTATAGTGAGCCATTACTACAAATTATTATATATATAATCGGATATCACTCACTTATATTGTTGAAGTCGGGCGTGGCGCGCTCACCTTGAAAAATACCGTCGAAATCGGTCGAAACTGTCGGTCTAATTGCCGACTTCAACAATATATGTGATATCTATTTACGCCGTTTGGGGTCGAGACAGTGGGGCCGTGGGGGCCGGACGCTCGACAGCTCGTAAAAGAGCTGTCCAAACGACTGATCGAGGAGTCCGGCGACCAGAGGGCTGGCAGCTACCTCTGCCAACGTACTGCGTTGGCAATACAGAGAGGGAATGCTGCCAGCCTTCTAGGCACAGTGACTCCCGATGCCCTCCTAGAGGACATATTTTATTTATAGATAGTTTAAGTTTTTAGATTTTTAGGGTTAGTTTTTAGTCACTTTATTATTTTAGGTTTTAATTTAATGTAATTTTATAAAATAAGTGATATCCGTTTAAATATAATAATTGGTTGTGACAGCTTCTAATAAACTAATTCATCTTCATTACTTTACTACCTTGTTTAAAGCGATGGTTTAAAGTAAGTAATATTCTCAATATAGGTCACACAAAGCTTTGACGAAAGCAATATTGTCTCAGTTTATTGGCGACTGTCGTTAAAAGGTCGTTACGGAAGGTTTGTGACCCGGCGCGACGCTTGCACCGCCCTAAGGACGGGCGACAGGACCACAGGGACGGAGTCAGCGTGCCTTAAGACCCCACAGGGCCCCAGTATTATTTTTTGTATGACCTCTCTTTCGTTTAATGGTAGTCAAGTTTGGAGGTCGCGTGACCAGTTATTTTAGATTTCAACAAAACGGAAGACGTTTTAGGGTTCCGTGCCTCAAAAGGAAAAAGAGAACCCTTATAGGATTACTTTGTTGTCCATCTGTTTGCCTGTCTGTCAAAACCTACATTTCAGAAACGCGTGGACGGATCAAGTTGAAATTAATACCAAATACTCACGTCTGCAACCTCATGCAGCCGTGAAAAAATCAACCTTCTACGTTAACGCAATCAAAAGATATGGCCGTATATGTCGAATTTTTGGTATATTTGTATGAAAACGCAAGAAAATTCAATACCTATAGGGTACTTCCCGTTGACGTAGAATCATGAAATTTGGCAAGAAACTAGGTCTTACAGCACAAGTAAAGGGAAAAATCCGAAAACCGTAAATTAATAAAAAAATGAATCTGAGGGAGGTCCAAAAAAAATTTTTGGTTATTACAATATGGACATAGTATTTTGACAATGGCAAAGTTAAGTTGGTCTCTAAATCTACTTTATCTTTTCGTTAGAGCAAAGTTACGGGGTTAAGTTGTGTAACATCCACTTTAAGTCACTGAACCAGCAGAGTACCTAAGTAACATGAGCATCTGTGTATAATACGAGTTGATAATGTGTTTCAAACCCTTCATGTAACTTTTTAAGGAAGTAACAAAATGACTACTTAATAAGCCAAAGTTATAATTTTATAATAACAGTATCATATGCCTTGGGTTTGAGGAAGTTAAGAATTTAATTGAATCTTCAAAGTTGCGACGAGGCGGTTCTGGAAGGTCCAACTTTTTAATGCTATTATATTATGGTTGCGACCCCCCATACAGTAGAGGGTGGCCCTGCGTCCCCACTAAGTTTCAGTTGGTGGGTGACAGAGCTTTTAACTGAATAAATTGGCACTCCGTTGTTTGCACGTTCAATGAAATGTCTAGGTAGACTTTAGTGCTTAGTTATGTCTACGTCGGCGGAGATTAGTTGGGGAACTACTCTAGTAACAACAGCGGTTACTTTTAAGTTTCATTTATTTATTTTATTAATGGACTCGACAGTTCGTCATTTGCCAATGTCATGTTACAGAAAATTCACCATATTCAATAGTCTTCTATCTTCCTCCAGGGGAGTCGCAGTAGCGTCTTCACCCTGGGTAACCGCGTATCATGTCTTCATCCAGAGGAGACGCCGTAGCGTCATCACTCTGGACGAAGCAGCTCGACAGTCACGTTCACTCCCGAGCTTGTAGCGGGAACTCTTGACAAAAGCTTGAAACCCCAGATCTTGCTCAAATTATCCAACAAATTCACCATACTGCCACTCGCGAACATTTTCTGATTAATTTAACATGATATTAATCTCAAAATAACCACTGTAGACAATAAAACAAAAATTATCAAATAATTTTGCAACCGTCGTTTCCCGCCATTTTCAAGAGAACCCTAGTTTTAAGTTGTCATGAATGTATCGTTCAGGGGCCTTACCATGATCTCTTACAGCAGGATTACTTCAATAATACTTTGTTATTTCGTACCACGACGGCTTTAAAGTGAGCTTATTAAGTCATGTCATGGTGCGAAATAACAAAGTATCATTGAAGTAATCCTTTTTTGTCCCAGGTAAAACATGTTGCCATGTACCACCACGCCCGGGGGAGCATGTTGATTATGTCGGGCTCGCCGCCCTGAAGGGGCGGAATATCGACTAAACCTCCTGAGGTGTTCCACCTCGTGCCATTCTTGCCGAGCCACGGGAACTGCGATACATCCGCGACACAACTGGCGCCCCGAGCACTCCTCATTGTAGGCCACAATTCATCATCCATTCTTCCATCACCTTCCTCCTCCCCGTCCGGGCCTCGAGCCACTCGGGCGCCGTGCGGTTCGCGCACTGCGTCCGTGGGCCAGGGCCCTATTGAAGTAATCCTGCTCTAAGAGTTTATGGTAAGGGGGCAGGGCTGTATGGGTATTCGCATTCTATATTTCCGCATTTATTTTAACATTCGCAGATATAATCAATTCGGAGCTTTTGCGAATGCGAATGTTGTGCAAGTCGTGACTATTGCTTCTGGGTGGGGTCAGCGACCGAGAGCCTTGCTAATTAACTTAACATAAGATAATTATTCTTTATTGCAAAAAAAAGAATAACACAAAAGAAACCCTTTAAAATTATATTTTTAATATATAATAATGTGTTAAATAAATATATACGAAAAATATTAATAGTTGGTATCACAATTGGTCTTATCGCTTAAAGATCTCTTCCAGACAACCTAATACATCAGTGTCTACGCAACTTACGCGAAATTAACTACAAACTACTTACCTGTGAAGTTGCGGCGACTCCCGCGCCGCTGCGGATAAAATGTGATACGACTTGTTCCATGGCACCGACCAATTCACATTCTATTACTTATAACAAGGCTTATTTTATTACGTTTTATTAAACACAGTTGAAAGTGACATAATCTTTCATTTGAGATCACATCCTCAACAATCAGACAAAAACTACAACAGACGACAGACAACTTAAGATAGATAGGTTTAAAAAAAATCTTGTATTTTCACCTTGACTTTATATAATTGTTATTTTTAATGACATTGCAAGTCTGGGGATTATAACAACAGTTGCTACAATTACAAGAGTAAAAGATGCTGTGCCGTAGTATAGGAATGGAAAGCTCAACTAAAGCACCACCCTGAAACTAAATTGGTAGTAAAGTGCTTACCTACGTAATCTATGCCTTTACCAAGGCATATTTTTCTTAATTGTAAAATTTCCAATGGCCAACACAGACATATAAACTACAATTATTTACCAGTTAGATAGCGAAACGTTATTCAGCATAGAGGGAGAATCAGTGAGGGCTGTGAACTTACCATGCTTAAGGGCTCAGACAGACGAGCGACAGTGCGTCGCACGACAGCTCGCGACACCTTTCGCTGTCGCGCGACGCTGTCGTGTAGCAGAGTGTCGCGGGGTGTCGCGAACGAACGCAGAGGGTCGCGACTTCGCGCGACGAATTTACTATGATATACAGGGTGTAACGTAAAGGGTATATGAAGCCGAAGGGACGGTGTTCTGTATCGGTAACTGAAAAACTTTTGTTTAAGGTTCTCTTGAAAATGGCGGGAAACGACGGTTGCGAAATTATTTGATAATTTTCCTTTTAATGTCTACAGTGGCTATTTTGTGTTTAATATCACGTTAAGTTAATCAGAAAATGTTTGCGAATGACAGTATGGTGAATTTATTGGATAATTTGAGCAAGATCTGAAGTTTCAAGCTTTTATCAAGAGTTCCCGCTACAAGCTCGGGAGTGAACGTGACTGTCGAGCTGCTTCGTCCAGAATGATGACGCTACGGCGTCTCCTCTGGATGAAGACAAGAAGACGCGGCTACCCAGGGTGAAGACTCTACTGCGACTCCCTGGAGGAAGATATAAGACTATTATATATTGAAATTTCTGTAACATGACATTGGCAAATGACGAACTGTCGAGTCCATTATTAAAATAAATAAACCTCGATGATACAGACATTCTACTAACATCAGACCAGGCTGTATGCCCTAGTTAGCTTTGCCTTTCCCTCTGAGAAGAATCTAACAAAAAAAAATCCATCAACTGAGTATTTCCCAAAAAAAATGTACGTCAGGAAAAAGTTGTCACGAAATATTGTCACGAAATAGTTGACGTCGTTACGAAAAAGTTAATGTTAGGGTAAGTGTACACTTGTAGGGAAATTTTTTTAAAGGAAATTTTTTTCAACATTATGTAATAGTTTTTAGTTTTTTACATAAGTAAATTAAAGAATAATTTTTTTTAATACAAAAACATAGTATGCCTGCCATAGTATATACTATGAACAGCTGAATTATGGGTATTCCAGCAGCTGGCTAATAGATAGGTTCAAATAGTCCCAGCTTTTATAAATTCAATGTATACTCAGCTTTACTTCGTACTTTTTCCTCACGTAACTAAACGTGACGAAATAGTAAGAGAAAAATAACTTCAAAATGGTTTAGTGAAAAAACGTTATGTCAAAACAATCAACGGATATAATACAATGAACACATTGATTAATCTACATACATTACAGTTAACGAATACAAAATAAAAGTACTTACCTTGAACGAAATAAGATTTGATTTTTTGTAACTAAAAAGTATAACACTCACCAAAAATACTGTGACTCGTTTTGCAGTGAAAACAAAATGTCAGTGACAACTGACTATTAGCCAATCAGAAAGATTTTGGTGTTGCCAGTCCAATATACTACGGATGCGTTCGGAAATTAGAATAAATACGAGAAGTCGCGTCAAGAAAAAGTGTGTAACTAAAAAGTGTGAAACGTGTGTCAAATTGTTTTTTGGAATTGATACCCATTTTTATTATGAAACCATTAACAGAGTAACTTTATATCTTAAACCTCATTGCATAAGGTACTAAACAGAAAAGCAAAAAGTTAATATTGACTACTTTTAGTATATTTTCTGACACAAAAAAAACGTTGTTGTGTGCAGTGACATTTAGGTTTTTATATGAAAAGAAAAAAACAATGTGGACAGAAAGATGCCTTACACTATTACAAAAAGACTTTTGCAGTATCTGTTGTTACAATTCAACTGTGAAATAGTTTAACTTGACATGTACACCAATTTCTTGAAAAAAATATGCATATTTTTTTTAAAAACTTGCAAAAACAATTGCGACATATTTTTTTCGCATATTGTACAACAGTTTTGAGAAATACTCAACTGTCAAACCTGTCCTTCTCGCGCGCACTAATAGCCCACCATTTGTACGGGTATTCGAAGAGACTGTTTCTTGCGACCGCGGTCGACACCCTGCGAGGGTGCTTGGTCCGGCTCTGTTTCCATTGTACCATTTCCACAATTACAATTATGTAATAGCGTACATGTTGAATTAAAACATGGGTACAGACCACGGTAGATAAGTTAATGTCACAAAATGGTGATGAAATTGTAAACAAAAATAGTCGACAACACATCCAATATAACACTTTGAACTTTAACCCGTTTTTATTAAAAACTGCGTCGTAAGAGTTGAAATCGTAGTCTAAATAAATCTGCTGTCGAGTCTACCTTCACGAACTGCCGCATTTTTGGGTCAACTAAGGCAGTGCGCAGACCAGAGTCACGACTGTTTTAAGTCAGACTTGTCGCTGAGCAGTTCTCGTAGGTATTAGACAGCTTTGTCTATGAGACGTCTCGTTTGAAGTGTGCGCGCTTCATAATCTTAGTAAAGCAATAGTATGTCTTAAACCAGTCGTGACTCTGGTCTGCGCACTGCCTTAGTTGCCGGGAACTATAAGTAGATACTCAATTTACCCGCGTAATTGTATCCGATATAATATAATTATTGTTACCGACAACGATATAGAATTAAAAGCAATTATCAGTCAAGTGCATAAACTAATTGCAGTGATTGGAAATATCTATAAAATAGAATATTTGATTCACACAGAACACAATATACAAAACATAAATTAAAATTACCAGGATCACAGCAAATAGAAGTCCTGCTTGTACGGGAAACAGGCGGGAGTCTCTGTATGTATGAGTACGTACCGTACATGTACATTGTACGGTGGAACACAGAGAAAGGTGTACAGGAGAGTTTTTAAGGTTGAGCTTATCTCAAAAACTACTTGACCTATTGCAAAAATTATTTCACTGTTTGCTAGATAAAAGTTAAAACTATGTAATTGTAAAATAATTTTTAAATTCGGTCCAGTAGTTTTTGAGAAAATCTCAATCTTCGACTGTACTACACACTCGTGACGTCATGGAAGTGGAACTGTGCCCGACTGACGTCACAGTGACGATTTCAGGCTGCTCTTATCAGAGGGCAGTACCCCCTGGCCTATTCGTGCCCCAGTTACAGGCTTCCGATACACTGCGCGTATTGTTAGACACACACAGAGCAACCGCAATGTAGGACGAGCAGTGGACGCTTACTATTCACTCTGTAAAGGTGCTCTCCGTTTAGAATACGAAAATGGACGAGGCTATTTTGTTTAGAGCTTTTATTACCTTTACCTTTTGGCATTTTGATATCGGCTTGAAGAAATATAATAGTATAAAACATATATCTATTGACGATGGCAAGAGGCCCGACGGGATGACGCTCATACCGTGGAAGCATGGGAGGACGCTAGTGTGGGACGCTACATATTTGCGCCATTTGGTGTAGAGACCATGGGGCCATGGGGACCAGAGGCGCGGCGACTGTTCAAGGAACTGTCGTCGCGCCTAATTGACTCGTCGGGTGACCAAAGGGCTGGCGCTTACCTCGGCCAACGTATATTGCTGGCTATACAACGAGGTAACGTCGCCAGCCTTTTGGGCACTCTCCCACAGGGTAGCGAATTGGCGTCCATTTTTTATTTATAAGTATGTTTTTATTATTATTGTTCATATATTTTTAAATAGTTAATTAATATTTTCAAATAAAGATGTATAAAACTAAATACATATATCTAAATAAATGAAATGTACTTTACGGTACGCTGAGAAAAGCCACATCTCAAACTTAAAGTAACTTGACACAAATCACTGTATGACCACACTCAGCACTTACCGTCCTGAAAGCTTACAGTCGAATGCATGTCAAGTCACTTTGCACCTTTTTATCTGCACCATATGGATGGGAATCTTTGTCTACTGAAGTTTTTCAAAGTCTAGACTGGTCCGATATTTAGGAAGGTTATTATAATAGGAAATCGTTTATTTATATTCTACTCCTGAATTTTTGAGTTAACTGTAAGGATATATAGAAACAAACGCTGGATCAAGGACAAATGACAGGTTAAAGCAGCTGTAACCGAGCACGCTGTACCAGGTCTACCAGGAGAGCAGCAGTCAAAGACGTTTACTATGGGTGTCATACAATTAATGTCCTCAATAAGGTTGAGATTTTCTCAAAAACTACTGGACCGAAATTAATAATTATTTTACAGTTACATAGTTTTAACTTTTATCTATCAAACAGTAAAATAATTTTTGCATTAGGTCAAACAGTTTTTGAGAAAATATCATCCTTAAAAACTCTACTGTACACCTTTCTGTCTTCGACCGTACACCACACCAAGAACAGTTCCGGACAGCTCGTCTGTGCCACCGAGTCTTCGAAACGAAGTCTGGACTCGCCAGCCACCTTCGAGCACACGCCAGCAGAGGTGGGAGTCACCATCATCGGACACGACGAGGAAGGATATCACCATCAAGCACCGTCAGAGATAGAGTTGTGAGTTTTGCGGTGTACTATTTTTTGGACACTTTTGCATAAGTTTTGCTCGCAAGTTTACAATAGATGTGATGCCTCCTTTTCAGACTACAAAAGATGCACTACCTTTAGAACTTTCAAAGCTTGAAATTAGAAAACACACGATTATATAGAAATACTAGCTGTACCCTGCAACTTCGTTTGCGTAGAAAAATTTCTATGCTCAGATCACACACCGCCATGGCTTATAGCCTATGCCTATGAGCTGTCCGGATATTTCAGCTATCTCCTAGTGAAACTAACGTCAAAATCCCTTCATTAGTTATTATTTATTTATTTAAACAATATTGTCACAGCATTACAGTCACTTGACCAATCCACTGTGCAATTCATATTATATTATACATCACTACAGTCTAATTTAATTATTAATATACTTATTACTTAGTCAACTTATCTTAAATGATTATTATTAGATATATTATGTCAATAATTATTATACATTAAACATTCATTACATTACAATATTCATAATTTCTTATCATTATTACAATTAAGACACAGTTCACCCATCTTTCTCACATACCACCATACACTCCCTCAGTACATTCGTCAATCGTCCAGCAAACAGGTCACACTGTGGCGCTGCTGTCAGAAGCGATGTTATGGCGTGATACTTGCACAAAGTCACAGACAAAAATTCTAAAAATTAGTGTTTTGTCATCAGTATCGATCCTAAAACACATTACAATTATTCTTTTCATAAAATATCCAATGTACAGACACAACTTTTTTTACAGTCTTATTATTATATAGACATATATGTATAGATAAATAGACATACATAGTCAGAACTATCGCTCGCATCAGCACGCGATTCGTAAATTATCCGCCTAATGCCGTAACACATAGCGTCTGGCTCTCACCTAGTTTCTGTCCGACGAGTGCTGTTGACCTGGTAGTATTCTATGACCTGGAGTTCACCTACAGAGCGCTCGGTGGCGTAGTGATTCTCACAGTCAGTCCCAGGTTCGATAAACGGTCAGCCAATGAGTTTTCCTCGGTTTTGTCGAGATAATACTTATACTACACACAAACTTGTACGGACAACAGCAGATCAATGGTAACACTTGCAGTACGAATTCAACTCTTATGACGCAGATAATAAGGACGGTCCAAAGTCCAAAGTGTTACACTTCACCTGCTGTTTGCTGTACGTATACGAACACGAAAACGTACCACAATTAGCGTTTTTATTATTTTATTAATGGACTCGACTGTTCGTCATTTGCCAATGTCATGTTACAGAAAATTCAATATATTCAATAGTCTTCTATCTTCCCCCAGTCGCAGTAGCGTCTTCACCCTGGGTAGCCGCTTCTTCTTGTCTTCATCCAGAGGAGTCGCCGTAGCGTCATCACTCTGGACGAAGCAGCTCGACAGTCACGTTCACTCCCGAGCTTGTAGCGGGAACTCTTGATAAAAGCTTGAAACCTCAGATCTTGCATAAATAATCCAATAACTTCACCGTACTGTCATTCGCGAACATTTTCTGACTTTAACGTGATATTAATCAAGCTCGGGAGTGAACGTGACTGTCGAGCTGCTTCGTCCAGAGTGATGACGCTACGGCGTCTCCTCTGGATGAAGACAAGAAGACTATTATATATATGAATTTTCTGTAACATGACATTGGCAAATGACGAACTGTCGAGTCCATTAATAAAATGAATAAATAAGAAGGAATCTGTAATTTTTGTCGACAATCTTAAAGCTTAGAAATATTCCCATATTGAATTTTTATTTACTACAATTTACATTTCCGATATTTTTAAATAGACGAAGCCAACGTGCAGATCGTCGATACCCTACAATTATTAGGGAAACCCAATGACTCAGTGGACTTTCCCATTCCGCTCTATTTCTACCTGAATCAATATTTCTGAATATTATATCGTTCATGTTACATTGGAGATGATTGAAATACAAAATGAAAGACTTTGAATTTACTTTTTAAATACAAAATACATAAGGGAACTGTCCCAATATCCGTCACTTTTTGAAGTTTACACTTCTCCGTCACTTTTTAATGGAAATGTTATTATTTAATTAATTAAAACAAATAGGCATCGAATCAAATTACAGAATGACAAGTTTCATTTTAAACATCAACACTTACAAATAAGTAAATACTAAAGCCAGCGTTGAAAAAAAACCATAGTCAGTAAAAACAGCAGTTTAGTAATTGAACTTCGTAACTTTTTACAGAAACGTGAACACAAACTATAAAGTGATATTATATTATGTTATTTGATGTTTTACTGTATTTTTGCCAGTTAATTAGCAGCAAAATAGTATTTATTTTCATAATATAGCAGAGAAAATGAAATAAACTACAATTTTCGTGAGATATTGGTAATTTAAGGGCAGTTGACGGGCATTGGTACATTGACGAGTATATGTACAGTTACCTTACTACACTGTATAAAAAATACAAGGGTTTATGATTTATACATATTTAGCAGACTGCAAGAGAAGGAGGGTTATGTTTTTCGAGTGTATGTATGTCTAATTGTTTGGCACGCCTGCAACCTAAACGGCTTGATGGATCTTAACCACAGACAGACCACTTACCCAATATACATGAAATCGGTACAAAAGACATTGCCACATTTCAATGGAGCTTTGCCCACCTACAAAACTACGTGACCATTTAAGCTGTACATGCTGTGTATCATTTTGTTGGGGACTTATTACAGGTTTCATATTGCATAATCATAATCAGTATCATTTTCTACTACTCTCGCAACTACTATAGAAGAATAACAAAAACAATGAATAAATCGCTTTGATTTCCTACTATTTTCTGAATTCTTAATTAAGCTGTTTTTTTCGAATCGCAACTTGTACAAAACTTTATTTTAAACCAATAAATTTAATATAAAAAGGGGATATTTTTACATTTATTTGTTATCTTGTACAACTTGCGGTTGATGGTGGGGCAGAATCTGGCATTGTCATTTGCAAGCGAAAAATTCTGTCAACGATGAGCGCATAGAGACGAAGCGGGGGACAGGGGTGCCGCATTAAAGAGATGCGTCCATGTCGACAGTATCTCTAGGTTACAATTTTGCGCTCATGTGCGGGCATAAACGGGCGCCCTCCTGTTACAGGTCTATGGGGTGGTCTGTGATAGCGAGACTAACCCGCTTAAAAATTAAATATGATATATACAATCAACCGGGAATCTAAACCAGGCACACAGCAAGTGCACCCACCAACTCAAATAAATTCCAACCTTTTTCCCAAAAAAAAAAATCAACTTCCGATTAAATTTTTTCGATAAAACATGTTGTAAGAATAAAAACACCAAAATTATAATAAAGATCGATTCAAAATGAATCGGGCACTTATCGTAAAAACGTATTCATCCTGTCGTGTCATGGGAACGGGAGAAAAAAGTAAGGTACCTACTTACTTGGATGTAAAAAAAGGTTGTTGAAACGCGAGAGCGGAAGCGTCGGCAGGCCGGATGTAGCCACCGCAGCCTCCTGCGTCTGCCTTCACCTTATATAGCGTGTACAGTCGAAGACAGACAAGTATACAGGGGGCCTCAATATTATTATTATTATTATTTAATTATGGACAGGCAGCTCAACGCTGATATGTCCACTTCACAGTGTTTGTAAAGTCTATCACTTAGTGGTATTGTTCTTGTTAATGGTTTTAAAATAACTGTCCAATTTGTTTTTGAATGCGTTAACTGAGACGGCAGAGACAACGTCGTCTGGAAGTGAGTTCCAGGCCTGAACCACTCTGTTGCTCAATATGGTTGAGATTTTCTCAAAAAATTATTAAATTCGATCTAGTAGTCGAATTTAATAATTCTTTTACAGTTACATAGTTTTAACTTTTATCTATCAAACAGTGAAAGAATCTCAAAACTACTAGATCGAATTTAATAATTCTTTTACAGTTACATAGTTTTAACTTTTATCTATCAAACAGTGAAAGTTTTTTTTTAGGTCTAGTAGTTTTTGAGAAAATCTCATCCTTAAAAACTCTCCTGTACACCTTTCTTTGTCTTCGACCGTACTTCTAGGGTACTTCCCGCTGACCTAGAATCATGAAAAGCAAGAAGCTAGGTCTTATAGCACAAGTAATGGAAAAAATCCGAAAACAGTAAATTTTAAAAATGACATCCTTAAAAAAAAAATATTTTTACAAACTTATATTTGCAGATGATTAACTAAGCAGGACTATTTCGATGTATTGACAAAATATTCATTCATAATTCATTTATTCCTTGCTTTATGTGGTAACATGGTTCTTCGATAGTACAGTAAGTGCTCACATAAACCCTGTAAGGGCACCGCAACATTAGACACTTATACATTAAAAATTCAATTTTGTCAGTCAGTCAGTCAATAATACAATAATATTTTGATAATGACAAAGATAAGTTGGTCTCTAAATCTAGTTTATCTATTCGTTAGAGCGAAATTACGGGTTGTGTACCACGAAAGCCTCGGTGCGACTTGCACTTGGGCGACTTTTTTTATACAGGGCCTGTCTAATGCCCTCCACACACAGCCGCGATCTGCGATCAGTTGAAACGCATGCCCCGCCTCATTTCTGGACATTTTTACACCCGGTAGGTAGCGACGGCAGAACACTGGGCCGGTTTTCTTTTATACAGGGCCTGTCTAAGGCAAGCACATACCACTTACCCCATAGACGTGAAATCAGTACAAATTTGCAAGCAAAAAATTCTGTCACACGATGAGTGCAATAGCCGAAGCGGGGGGCAGGGGCGCCATATTAAATCCGTGTCGATATCTCAAGGAAGCAATTTTGCGCTCATGTGCGAGCAGAAACGGGCGCCCTCCTGTTACAGGTCTATGGGGTAAATGGTCTGTGAAGGCAAGCTGCGCTATGATATAATCACATCAGTAACAGTTATGTTTAGGTTTAGAATCACACTTATTTATAACTTATAACCCCGTCGTGGGAACTACCTGTCACCTTGGAGCGGCCAGACCGGTTCGTTAGAGCAGTGGCAAGGGGTTGGACCCCAAACTAGCCGTTTGTACTAGTGTACAGCCGTCCCGACATGTCGCTCCCTAGCTAATAGGCTACTTACCAAATTAGTTTATGTGATGCACGTTCGACAAACAAGACTGCGCAATTAAAATGTGCTAATTTTATTTATTTAAGCGTATGGCGTAAGGATGCAGTAGGAAAACAAAAAATAAAAATAAGAAGATCACTGTCCATCCGGACAGTTGTCAGACGTCGACATTCAGTTGCTGCAGCCATTGGGTAGCGTCAGGCGTGAGGTCCCTGCTAATGATATAGTTTATGCCACTTTTTCTCCTCAGCGTTTGGCACCTTTTCCTTGCAAAGTGGTGTAAATGTAGATTACAGGATAAAACAGGAATTACCGTGTTAAACATTTATTATTGATGTCTCGATATTTCGACAGCATTGCAGCCATCATGGTCACGAGTAGACTGAAGTCGGTGAGTGTTGAACGTCAGAAGGGTGATACAAAACGATCTACCCTCCTTCGTGTTCGCTGACTGCGTTGAGAAAAGTTGTTGATATTTGCGTTTTATCTAATTAATATGTATACAAACCGTGAAAGTTTAAAAAGTGATAATGTAATTGAAGTTTGTCCAATCGTGTATCAGTATTTATCAGTCCCTAATTAGACAATATTGCTATATATATATTTAAAACGTTTAATTTCAATAGTGCCGTAGCTTTCATACAAAAACTGAAAATCTGCGGGCAGACAGCGGTTCTGCAAGATTAGGGTTGCAATGTTGTTTAGCGAATGACTTACGTAGCGTATGACACATTGACTGTAGTGAATAGAGTGCCACAAAGGGGCTTGCGTCGCAACAGCTAGTTACATGTTGCCAGGCCCGACACAAAAGAAAAAAAACAAGTTTAACTGTCGATATTTATGAGGTACTTATAAGTAGATTTATTTTGAGGCGATATCTAGAATTCATTCGAATCTATTAAAAAATACAAAAGTAAATACGAAAGTTTTGGATAATTTTATGGTAAAAATTCCATAATATGTGTTTTTCTGGGGAGACCTTATGTTTAGACAATAGACAGGCCTAAACACAGACCACTTACCCCATAGACCTGTAATAGGATGCCCGTGTCGCCCGCACATGAGCGCAAAATTGCTTCACGACACGTGTAAAGAGATATTATCGACATGGACGCATCTCTTTAATACGGCACCCCTGTCCCCCGCTTCGTATCTATGCGCTCATCGTTGACAGAATGTTTCCCTTGCAAAAGACATTGCCACATTTCAATGGAGCTTTGCCCCACCTACAAAACTATGGTGACCATTTAAGCTGTACTTATCATTTTGTTGGGGACTTATTACAGGTTCCATATTGCATAATCGATTTGTTACTATTTTCTGAATTCTTAATTAAGCTGTTTTTTTCGAATTGCAACTTGTACAAAACTTTATTTTAAACCAAAATTTTTAATAAAAACGGAGATATTTTTACATTTATTCGTTATCTTGTACAACTAGCGGTTGATGGTGGGGCAGAATCTGGCATTGTCATTTGTACCGAATTCATGTCTATGGAGTAAGTGGTCTGTGGTGGGTCTAAAGGATATCAAGCTAATTTCTTTTGATACGAAATTCTTTGCTAATAAATACGAGTTACCTACGAAATAGAGTAGGCACCAGCCCAGTTGATACATTCTCAATTACTATTCCTATATGATAAATGGAGAAAAAATTTAATTTTAATTGGCTCTGTTGGAATAGAGCGTGCCACGGAATGGCGAGGTCCCGGGTTCGAATCCCGGTCGTGATGAAATTTTTTCTCCATTTATCATTTAGATTTTCGTTTCGCATAGCGCATATGCAAGAAAATATCAAATCATACTATTCCTATAGTTTCTGCCCCGCAACGACATACGGACAACAGCATACCAATGGTAACACTTGCAGTACGAATTCAACTCTTATGACGCATTAAAATAACACAAAATAACCACAAACAACACAACTTTTCCTTAAGAGCCTTCCTAGAGCCAACTAGCGCCGCCAATCTTAAACGTGCCGTTTCTGGCACATTTGTGAACTACAACTTACCTACATTGAATCACGTTACAAATAAGCATTTAAAAAATAATATTTATAGCAATAAACAATGTGAACGTAGCTTTTTTAATAAAATTGATTATATTGGTTGATATGATTTTTTTAAGATTGGCGGCGCTAGTTGGCTCATATCAGCGCCTTAAGCAACAGGAATTTATCTAACCTTAGTATTTAATCTTCTAACAGTATACTTAATTGAGCCTAAATCTCTAATCTCCCGATACAATTTCAATAGATATTGATTAACTTAACCTCCATCGATTACCAACTCCAGTTTTTTTGGGCGGTAGGTGTAAAAAGTAACAGTGCAAAATTTTACGATTGCAATTTTATTTAAAGTAAAATAATTAGAACAAGTTTTAAATATATATTTATCACGGTTTATTCAATAGTAGTCACAAGAAGTATATGTATTAAATAATTAGAACTTTACCTGCCACCCGCCACCAGCTTTCACTACTTATTCACATTTCACTTTGGAGTGCACAATATGGCGAAAGTTACTGATATCCAAAGCACACAGAAGGAGCTTGAGGTGCTTCTGTTGGAGAGGATGGATGAGTTCCAGCAACAACTTCAGGATGTAGCTGCAATATCCTCAGGTACACCCCCATCATTGGAGAAGCTCACTGGTGAGTTTTCCGCCTTCAGACAGCTTGTATGGAAAATTGTGGGTCTCTTGAGGCAACAGATCACAGAATGCACCAGGGCGGTCGACAACATTGAAATGCATCAGAGGCGCAAGGTTCTCCTATTCACTGGTGTATCTGAGGCAGCGGACGAGAATATCACAGACACCATGTTGGACATCTTTCACGGGCAACTCGCACTGCCGGATATGACCGAGTCCTCTATCACTCTGTGCCACAGACTAGGTGTCAAGTCCGGGGACCGCTCGAGGCCTGTACTAGTTCGCTTCCACAACACAGCTGACAGGTCCAATGTGTGGAGGAACAAAACAAAACTCAAAGGCTCATCAGTGGCTGTCTCAGAGTTCCTCACTAAGAAAAGACAGGCAGTCTTCATTAAGGCCAGGCGTCATTTCGGGATGAAGAGTGTGTGGAGTTTGGATGGAATAATTAATGTCAAACTGCCTGGCGGACAGCGACAGAAGATAACGATGGCAGAAGAGCTTGAGAGTCTTATTACGAAGTTCCCCGTATCTTCCTCTGAGAGCGTGCAGGAGCCTGCATCGGGGCATCGTTCTCTCGCCTCGCAACGGACACAACGAACGCCTTCTGGAGGAGCCCGTATTAATACTGGGCTCGTGTCCAAGACAGGCGCACCGAAGGACTCCATGCAAGGTCCTTATAAGCGTAGCACCAGGAAATAGTTCGACGTAAGAGGTGCAAATAGTGTAGGTAATGTTTAAACTTTTCCTTCTTTTTTCTTATTATTTCACCCACTTTATTTCTCACTTGAACTTTATAGCGTTTGTGTTTTATTAAATGGCTACTTTTGGCGTAAAATGTACCCGTTTTCCGTAAAATATTATTTGTAAAATGTAAACAAACATATCCAATGACAGTGACACAAGTATCATTTTTTCTGTTTTGTTATCAGGCTTGGGTACTTGCCAAATTAGCCAAAGCAGAAATGAAGCTATCTTCGTAAACTAATTGTTTTGAATGTCGAGTTTTGATAGAACATGATTGTTGTGTGTACATTGATTGATATTTATTGATTGCATACTGTTTTGTGAAGTACTTTGTTTGGATTATTTTTTTTGTATGTTTTCAAGTTTAATTAATTGTTATTTTCAATATTGTCACTCATGTAAACAGTTGGCTGGCGGGAATGTGCAGAGATTAATGGATTGTCCCTACTGTTGGGATCAATTGAGTAATTTTGTAAGTTTTTAGGTGTTACCGTATTTATTTATTTTACAGTAAGTACATATATTTATTATATACTATGCCATACAATGATGACAATGATAATGATTCTTTTCGCACTGCTGTTTCTGAGGACTCATTCATATCGTGTATGAGTGATTCGACAAACGATGATCAGCCCACACTTAGTGGTCTATTGCACAGTACTGTCAGTGACTACTCACAATTTTTGAACATCTGCCATATAAATGCGCAAAGTATTATACAACACTATTCAGACCTGCTAGACACTTTTTCATCTGATGCGGTCGATGCTGTGCTAATATCTGAAACCCTGCTTAAACCATCTCTACAATCAACTCTCGTCTCTTTGCCAGGTTTTACTTTGATACGCAATGACCGTACAGATAAGGGATGGGGAGGGGTAGCTATTTATCTACGTAGCAATATTCCCTACAAGGTAGTCGCTATGTCACCCTCCAAATATTCGGCTTCCGCAGAATTCATCTTTCTAGACATTAACGTAAGGAGCGTTCATGCCCTTGTCGGGGTTGTCTACTGTCCTCCTAGCACCGATTATTTTGCAGATCTTGAGGTTGCTCTCGAATCATTTTCGTCTGACTACACACATCAGGTAATCATGGGCGATTTCAACACCGACTTGCTTCCCAGTGCCAGGAATCCCGTGCGAGCTCGAAAGCTACGGACGATCGTTGAATCGGTCAATCTCACTATTGTTCCGCTTGATCCTACTCATCATAATCTTGATACGGACGACACTTGGATCGATCTCATACTGACGTCATCTCCAGAGCGCATCGTGAAGAAGGGGCAATTTCCGGCACCAGGTTTTTCCCACCACGACCTTATTTTCGCATCCTACAAGATTAAAACCCCGAAACAGCGCCCGAAGATAGTTAACATGCGTAGTTTTGCGAGGATGGATGTTGACGGGTTAAGGAGTGATGCTTCGGAAATCGACTGGGGACCTTTGGTGGCTGCTTCCTCTGTTGACGATAAAGTTAACTTTTTAAATAACGCTGTGATAAATCTCTTTGACTGTCACGCCCCGAAGCGCAAAGTTCGAATGAAGCGCCCTCCGGCCCCATGGATGACGAACGAGGTGCGTATGGCTATGCGGTGTCGCGATAGAGCCTTCCGCAAATTTAAGAAAAACCGGTCAGAAACGGATTGGTTAAGTTATAAAAAGGCCCGGAACCGGTGCAACCAGGTGATACGAGTAGTTAAGCGTCGTCACTTTCATGAGAGCATTTTAAACTCCCCTTCTGCAGAAGTTTGGAAATTTCTAAAGTCTGTAGGTATCGGCAAAGACATTCAGGATGACTGCAGTGGCCCTCCCGTCTCACTTAATAATTTAAATAGCCATTTCTCTGCTACAATTTCCCTGGATCCAATGGTGAAGTCATCTACTATCGCAAAAATATCTACGCTGACCCCTCCTGACAATCAACACTTCGAGTTTTCGCCTGTAGATCAAGATGAGATTAAAAAGATCATCCTCTCCATCAAATCCAGGGCTGTTGGATGTGATGAGGTGAGCCGTGCCATGATTGTCGTAATCTTGGACTGTCTCTTGCCAATTATTACTCACATAATCAATTATTCCTTCGACACCGGTCAATTTCCATCCCAGTGGCGCAAAGCTTTTGTCCGTCCGCTTCCCAAAGTCAGCAATCCCTCCTTGCCCAATCACTTTCGTCCGATCTCCATACTCCCTTTCTTGTCCAAGGTGGTGGAAGCGTGTGCTCACCGACAACTATCAACATATTTGCACAATAACCATCTCCTAACCCCGTTCCAGTCGGGCTTTAGAAAGGGTCATAGCACCGCGACGGCGCTCCTTAAGGTTACCGATGACATAAAGGAGGGAATGGAGAACACGAAGGTCACAGTGTTAGGGTTGATTGATTTCTCAAACGCATTTAATACTGTGGATCATGACATACTTCTTTCAATATTGAAGTATCTCAAAATATCACCCTCTACACTGGACTGGTTTTCCAATTACCTCCGTGGTCGCCAGCAGCTGGTGCGCCTAGCGGATTCGTCTTCTGACTGGTGTGACTTGACTACAGGAGTTCCCCAGGGCGGAATTTTATCTCCTCTAATGTTTTCGGTATTCATTAACATGATCACTGGTGATCTTAACTGCTCGTACCACCTATATGCTGATGATCTGCAACTGTACGCTCAATCAGATGTCAACAATATAGCTGAAGCTGTAGAACTGTTAAACGGAGATCTGGAAAGGATTAGGGATTGGTCGATTAGGTTTGGAGTGGCTGTCAACCCAACTAAATGCCAATCAATAATGGTTGGAAGCTCACGTCTAATCTCTAGACTCGATACGAGCACCTTAGAACCACTTGTATACGATGGCGAGGTAATACCTTATTGTCAAAGTGTCAAAGATCTTGGACTACACATTGACCAAACCCTCGGCTGGAGAGTTCAGGTTGCTGAAGTAAGTCGCAAAGTCACAGGAGCCTTGCGAAGTCTCTATAGATTTAAATTTTTTCTTCCTCAAAGGACAAAGTTGATGTTGGTTCAATCACTTATTCTGCCAATCATAGATTATGCTGATGTGTGTTACGTAGACCTTACGGAAGCCCTTCTGAACAAACTTGACCGTCTTCTCAATAATTGTATCCGCTTTGTCTTCGGTCTTCGCAAATATGACCATGTCTCTCAATACAGAAATAAGCTCAAATGGCTCACCATCCGCCAGCGAAGGGATTCTCGCGTTCTCTGTCTTTTATACACTATTCTTTTTGATCCATTCTCTCCTCCTTATCTCAAAGACAAGCTTCAGTACTTGTCCGCTTTTCATAACAGAAACCTTCGCTCTACTCACACTCTTTGTCTCATGTACCCTTCACATAGCACTACCTTCTACTCTTACTCCTTTACGGTCTACGCTGCTCGGCTGTGGAACGAACTACCAGAAAAGATAAGGAGAGCTGAAAGTCGTCATATTTTTAAAAAACAAGTTCGCAACCATTTTCTGAAACCCGCTTAAATTGTCATCTAAGTAGTCATTGTATGTCATACGAATATCTAGCTATTAAGTAGTAGGTAGGTATATGTATTTATAGTATAGGTATATTATTTATAATTTAGGTATGTATTATAGGTATATTCATGTATATAATATATGTAATAGGGTTTAAACGTATATGTGTATTGTATGTAAGTATATAGGTATGATTTTATTTACTGTTCATTGTTGTTCTTCTTTTATTATAATATCTTTGTGTTATACCAGCCCAAACAATCTCTGCATGCCCTAAGGTAAACTGGAAGAAAATGCCGCAAGGCATTAAGTTCGCCCGATACATAAGATGTAACAAAGGTTAAATAAATAAAAAATAAAAAAAATAAAAAAAACTCATTACTTGAGTGTCTTGGCTCAATTCAGGATATCGGAAACCTGACACCCCTATTTCCTACCAACATAACTTTGCCATCGTTTTCTCGTTATATCACTTTTACCGCTACAGTGTTAAGTTTCAAATTTATGTAGCAAGGGTGTTTGTTGTCGGTAAATGTAAGTTGGTGTATAAACTAGCTGGTTAGTAAGTATCAGCAGGGCCGTAGCTAGAGCCTTCTTTTGATTTTATTGACATTTTAAAAACACACACTTCAAATGACAATGCCAGTTTCTGTCCCACCATCAACCGCATGATGTACAAGATGACGAATAAATGAAAAATATCTCCGTTTTTTATTAAAAAAATTGGTTTGAAATACAGTTTTTTACAAGTTGCGCGTCGAAAAATCAATTTTAAAAGTTTTTGTACGTTTTCCTCTTAGTTTTTCCGCTAATCATTCAACGTAACGTGACATATTTTTTTACAGTGGGCCCACCATTAAGACAATGTAACAGATTGTGCTGAGCGTTAAACACAGTGACTCCGTATTTGGATTTTGGAAGAATTTTGGCAGGGAAATAAAACACGCCAATTAAAATCAGATTTTTTTAAACAAGCTCTCGTATTTATAATACCCTACATTTTGATATATATTTTGTATAACTATTTCGGTTTAGACGTATTTTCATTTTAAAGACATGGAAGACCCCTTCCATGTCTTTAAAATGTTTCGGATATTTTTCTATCGAGCGAAGTTTTCAGTCCCTAAAAAGACACCTCAACATTAATAAATCTTTTTTTCAGACGTTTAACTTTATTAGTGTCGTAGCCTTCATAGAAAAACTGTAAATCCGCGCATACAAAGCCTTAAATGGCCGCTAAAGAATACATTATTTTAAAATTGACCCCCTAGCTACGGCCCTGAGCACCAGCTGTCAGTTCCGTGGCTCTTCGCCTCTCGAACACGATCACACGTTTTTCTCATATTCGTGTACAGGATGTGATCTATTGTAGAGCGCAGGTGGTGATGTGTATATAGCATGTAGCGATAGGCAAAGGGCAATAATAACTTATTATTTGCGTTTATGTATTAAGTTACTGATGGTTATATGGTGGATTAAGTTACAAAACAGATTATAAACAACGGTGTTCTCGATTCCACCTGCTCCTGCTTCGTTCCATTTCGATAATATAAAAATATATAATAATTGTGAAGTGAAAAAGGTATTTTTGGTGGGTTTTTAGCAACAACGAGGAGCGACCGGCGGACGAAGCACAATGCAACGCGCAGTTTGGTAGGTACATACGTCTAGTGAGTTACTATCGTCTCTTATGTTTTCGAGTTGAAAAAAAAATATTTAAAAATTTCACGATTTATTTTCCAAGTTTAATTCGATAAATCAATAGTAAGATGGCAAATCATTCTGCCACGGGAAAATAACCACTAAAATTTCACGTTGTATAAATAATACCTAATACTTTAGGCTCTCTCCATAGGTTAAAAAGATTTCCATGATGTTTGGCAATCATGATACCGCCGATACTCGACGACTAATTAATCATTGGCCCATCCCCGTGGCTTTCATGCCATTTGCAGAGGATTCATCCATTGAGGCTGTTTTTGCGGAGGGAGGATCTTCTATGGTTGTCGGATTCCATGGTGTTGTACAGTCGAAGACAGAGATAACAGAGATAGAGGGCTTCAATAAGGTTGAGATTTTCTCAAAAACTATTAGACCTAATTTAATAATTCTTTTACAGTTACATAGTTTTCACTTTTATCTATCAAAGAGTGAAATAATTTTTGCAATATGTCAAACAAAAACTACTTTTTGAGAAAATCTCAACCTTAAAAACTCTCCTGTACACCTTTCTCTGTGTTCCACGGTACTCGTAGTAAAATATTAAATACAACGTGCAATTTTAGTGGTTGTTTATCGCGGCGGAATAATTTGCCATCAGTTAAAGTTCATTTTTAGGGTTCCGAAAAAGGGAACCCTTATAGGATCACTTTGTTGTCTGTCCAGACCTATATCTCAGAAACGCGTCGACGTATCAAGTTGAAATTAATACCAAATAGCAAAGTCTGTAACCTCATGAAGTCGTAAAAAAATCAACCTTCTACTCTAGGTCAATGCAATCAAAAGATATGACAGTTTATGTCGTTTTTACTCGCATATTTGGTTTAGGCGCATTATGGCTAACTCTCATTATGGCAACCGACTCGCTAATGGACTACTTCTCATTATGGCCATTTCTCATTTTGGCTACTTCTCATTAGAAATGCAAGCAAATCAAAACTTATAGGGTACTTCCTATTGACCTGTTTTAGTGGTTACCAAAAATTCACGCCAATTTCGCAGTTTCCCGTAGACAGCGATGACGGAATCCGTAAATCCCTTACATCCGAAAAACATAACCTCTCCTAGCAGTAGTTGAGTAAAAAGGTAGGTATTGCTTTAAAATTGTAGCGTTAAGTATCTACGCGCTACGATTCTCGTAGCAGGTTCTACGAATAAACTTTGATTTGTTCTAGTCAGAAATACGCAGGATCCCTAGGCAATAAAGGAAGATACGCATTATTCACACGTGTTGCCAATAAATAAAACTCAATATAGCATGTATGAATCTACCTTAGTCGATTGTGGTAAGCAAAAGCTAAATATTTACCTGCATAATCTAGTTTATCTCTAATGCCTCACCTCACTTATCTATTCGTATTCGCTATTGGATATTTGTCGTATTTGTCAAATACTAACATCCACCCACCTACTATAATATACGTTTATGATACTAAGTAATATTTACAATCCCACTTATTAAGCTGACACTGTTCCTCTTTCCAATTATTGTAAAAAAAAGTCTAGTAATAACTAGCAATAAGTAAACACGGAAGGACACTGATTCCCGAAACACAGGTCACCCTAGTTCGGGAGGCAGGGTTATCTAAATCGTGCTAATTATAATGCTGACTCTGTCATACTTGCACTATGTTACATATTAAGCACATTGTAACCATTCATTTTGTGAAAATAAATATTATTATTATGTATCTCTCTAGGTTTCACGGGTTTAAGAAAATCATTGATCTGCTGTTGTCCATACCTACTATAAGAAAAATACTTACATACATTTTTCAGGGAACGTCACAGCATCGTTGCACAGCCTCCGACAATGCCTCACGCCGCGAAGTTTGTTTGAATTGAGCCTAACTTTTGTAGTCGAAATCATTGATCTCCTATAAACAACTAGATACACAGTCTGCCTTCTAAAATGTCCGAGCACAAAGAAGGTCCATACGGATGAATGGACCCTCATTTGCTTTATTGGACATTATTTGGACGTTAACAATGGACCCTTATTTGCACGTTTTTCAAATTGTTTTAGTAAGACCTTTGTGTATCTAGTTGTTTATAGGAGATCAATGGTCGAAATTAATAAAATAACACAGGCCTCTATAAGTTTGAGATTTTTTTTTAAACTACTTGACCGAATGTGATTTTTTACTAGTAGATTTTGACGAGAAGTTTCTCACACATTATTGTATAAATATTTGAGAAATCTGTCAAGTACTTTTTGACCAATTATGAGTGGTCAAAGCACAGACCACTTACCCCATAGACCTGTAACAGGACGCCCGTGTGTGCCGCACATGAGCGCAAAATTGCTTCGCGACACGTGTAACCTATAGATATTATCGACATGGAAGCAGCCGCTTCGTCTCTATGCGCTCATGGTTGACAGAATTTTTAGCGTTCTTTGTACTTGTACCGATTTCATGACTATTGGGTAAGTGGTCTGTGGGTCTAAGTCAATGCAAACTCTTCCATTTGTATAAAACCGTCACCATACATGTGAGCATCTTTGCAAAGTTTTACCTACCATTGATAGCTTTCTACAGAATCTACAATTAAGACGTCGTCATAAAAAGCCAATGAACATCGAATTTTAGCATATTTGCAAACATTTGCTCACATGTCTGGCGCCGGGGTTAGAGTGTCAGCGGGCAGTGCCGCCTTCTGCGGTCGGTTTTGGAACTAAAAACTGTAGCATTTACAAGGTTTTAGTTCCATCAACTCCTGTAGGTGGCACTGGCCACCGACGTTCTCATACAAGTTGTATAGCTCGCATAGAGCTTGACCTTCTATAGAATACACGGATTGACTCATCTTAATTATTTTTATCCGTGTAGAGCTACATGACATCCAGACAAGTCTCGAAGATTAAAAAGACATTGCCACATTTCAATGGAGCTTTGCCCCACCTACAAAACTACGTGACCATTTATCATTTTGTTGGGGACTTATTACAGGTCTCATATTACATAATCATAATCAGTATCATTTTCTACTACTCTCGCAACTCCTATAGAAGAATAACAAAAACAATGAATAAATCGCTTCGATTTCTTACTATTTTCTGAATTCTCAATTAAGCTATTTTTTTCGAATCGCAACTTGTACAAAACTTTATTTTAGACCAATAATTTTAATAAAAAACGGAGATATTTTTACATTTATTCGTTATCTTGTACAACTTGCGGTTGATGGTGGGGCAGAATCTGGCATTGTCATTGTCATTTTTATACAATAAAATACTTTACCATTATGTAGATTATTTCAAATATAGTATTATCAGCAAAGAATATCGTCAGGAAATCAAATAACTAATGTATAGGTAATTAATATATGAGATCAGAAAAATCATGAGATTCATCGCTAGGGTAACCATGTTGGCCGAAGACTCGTCTTGATATCATTCAAAATAGATGAATATCATTACACTCTACTATCTTGTCTTAATGTTCCTTTGACCAGTAACAAATGAAAATATCACAAGATATGTAAGTAAGATTACTTCAAAATAGTGGTTTGTTTTGTAATTTATGTCATCTATTATTTTCACATTGTTTTCTGTGTGATATTGTCATCTGTTGTGAATATGAATAGTTTGGGAAGAAATAAAAGATTGCACGTCGAAAGTTATAGTTTATATTAGATTTATAATAAGATATGTAGTCTACAAAATTTCACAAATTTTCACAACGTTATTTGAACCTAAAGCGTCTACCCATTTTATTATGAAAATAAAATTATCGAAATCACTGGATCTACACACAACGGGGGCCGATTTTACGCAAACATTATTTTTTAAAATATAATCTAATAGGCAGTCATATCTCGCGTCTCTTTACATGAGTGAGTCAAAAACTAATAACGGTAAAAAAATAAAAAAATATCAATCCATAAAACCGGTCCCCGGTAACTCAACACAACAACGTCGTCACCGGTACATATACAATATTTATTATCGTTATATTTAACTAGAGTTATACAGAATAATGATTCCTATGAAATATAATTATGCATTCTTTAAATTTATTCAATAATATAATAATAATACTTAATAAGTATCGATAGGTAATGGTTAGTCAATGTGCTACAGACTACTATAGTTTATAATAATGAATGAATCGTATTATCCTTTATTATTTATTACTTTAAATTTATTACTCGATATCATAACACTAAACGCTCATGCGCAGCCTCGGGCCGCGCGGCGCCGCGCTCCCCCCTTTAGCCGCGCGACACGCGTCACGCGCCGCTTCGCGCCTCGCATCGCGCGCAAGTACAAACCGCGCGACACGCGGCACGCGCCTCTATACGCCGCGCGACACGTATCACGCGCTATTACAAGCCGCGAGACACGTATCACGCGCTATTACAAGCCGCGAGACTCGTGGCACCGCTCTCCCACTCGGACGCGGGGCGGCGCGGCGCGGCCGCACTAATCACAAAAAAAACATTGTCAACACATAAAATAATAATCAATAATAATAATCATACAGATAAAAATCATTCATAAAAACATTACAATAAAAATCTAAACATTAAAACACACTTAAAACAAACATTATATTAATATTAATTACCATAATCATAGTGTGTACGTATTGTATAATATCATTTAAGCGAATAATCGTATAGTCAAAAATAAAGTGAGCATGGCGCGCGGGGACCGGCGCGGGGCGCGGCGGCTCGGCTCGGCTCGGCTTGGCTCGGCTCAGCTCGCCCCCGACTCAACAACACAACACAATTGGCTAGACGCGCGCGCTCGCGTTTGCGCAGCGCAGCGCTCTCATTCCCTACTACACTACATACACTAGCTAGACTCTGAACAGGCGCGCGACGCTCCCCGCGCCGCCGTCCCTCGCTTATCGTATCATTATAATAATATCTTAATACTTTACGCTATTACGTTAGGTAAGCTTTATAAATTTTCGATTTTTCATTTACGCTATCAATAATAATAATTATACAACTTTTTTTAAATTTTATGTTTTTTTTTCGAAATTCTATCGTAACATACTCGACTCTCTCTGCGGCGGCGAGCGGCGCGCTCGGCCGCCTAATAAAAAACGTTCATAATAAGAAAATATATGGTGAATAACTCTGCCGACTTACGATAGTGCGGCGCGGCGGACGGGCCGTGCCGGCGAGGCGCCCATTTTTGGCACCAGGATTTCGATTACGCGATTTTTATTTTTTTTAATATTTTTTTTATAACGATTTAAGTAAAAAAGATCGATCCCTAGAAAAACGTGCGACTCGTCAATTTCCTCCGGCGTCGTGTGGCGGGCGCTGCCGTCCCGCGCCCGCCGCGCGCCCGTCGCCCGGCCGTCGGGTGGCCGCCCCGCGCCCGTCGCCGGCCGCTTACGACAGGATGCGTATGGCTTGGTGCGCCGGCTGCGAGCACGCGGGGCACGGCGCGCCCGAGCCCGCCAGCCGCTGCGCGCACTCCAGGCAGAACAGGTTGTGACCGCACGGCACCAGCGCCGCCGCCACCGAGCGCTCGCCGCACACGCCGCACGCGCGCGCCGGCGACGCGGCAGGCGACGGCCGCGACGGGCCCCACGCCCACACGCCCGCCGCGCCCGCGCCCGGCGACTCGAACGACGGCGACTCGCCGAGCCCCTCGTCGCGCTCCGTGGACGACCAGATGCCGAGCAGGTCGCCGAGGCGCGCCGACGAACCACCCGACGAGCACGAGCCGGCCGACGAGAAGGCGGCCTCCTGCTCGGGCCGCAGCAGCGACGCGAGCCCGGCGCGGTACAGCTGCGCGAGCGGCTCGCCGTCGGCCGCGGGCGGGCCGGGAGCTAGGCCGCACGCCGCACCAGGCGTGCCCCCGGGCCCGCCCGCCGATCCGGTGCGCAGGGCGATGTGCGCCTCGATCTCCTTGCGCGCCGCCTCCACGCTCTCGGGCAGGCCGGTCACCTCGAACACGGGTTCGCGTTCGCGCGACGGCGTCACGATGTACGTGTGCGTGGTGTGCTGGATGCGCTTGATGGTGGCGCCCTTGGGTCCGACCACGAGTCCGACCACGCGGTACGGCACGCGCACCTGCGCCGTCACGTGGCCGGGCGCGCCCGCCGGCGGGGGCGGCGCAGCGCCGCACTTGCGCGACGCGCGGATCTGCGAGAAGTGCTCAGCGGCGGACAGGATCTCCCGCTTGGCGCGCGCCACGTCCTCCTTGCGGCCGGTCACCACGAATACGGGCTCCTCGCCGCGCACGGGCGTCTTGATGTACGTGTTGGTCTTCGCGCGGAGAGCCTTGATCTTGCAGCCTGAAACAAGAGATGCGATGCGTCAGTAAGGCAACACGTGACGATTGTATAATTTGGCGCCCGACGTGGGACTTGCGATTCAAGGTCGATTACGTAAGGGACCATTCGTAACGGTAACGGCATTGTACAGTTTTGAAGGCCGTCTGACAATGTACAGTTTGGGCTTGTCAAAGTTGTGTCCCGCTTTTCATTGCGGCCTGGCCACCCGCCGGGCGGGGGCTCGCCGGGGTGAGTGGCGGCACGCGGCACTCGGCCGGCGCACGCCGCTGCGACCGCACGTGCCATAGAAACGCTACATAAACTTCACCACATAAACCCCAACCCATTGCAAGTCACAGGCAACCGAAATGCAATATTTCCAAGTATATAAGCGTGTTGTTTGTTCAGTCAATATAAAAGGAGGCAGGAGGCGCATAGTGCCGTACTCCACGGTGTCGGTCCCTCACCAACAAGCGTTACTTTAGATATCGCCGTCCCGCTCGTCTTACCCCAATGCGGCAAAAGACACCTCCAGCCTCCGAGACGCCTGCCCGCGTCGCGAGCGATACTCACCCGATCTTGTTAACTTTGTTATTGCATTTACGTATCAAAAATGTAGCTTTGTGAGAGCCGCCGGAGTGGTTACCACGCTAGTAGCACAGCTAGTGACGAGGTTACTTGAATAAATTACTGACCTAGTAATTATACTAATTGCAAACGTTCTAATTATTCAGAAAATTTAATTAAACTCCAGGTTAGAGAGTCCTCTTATACGAATAAACAGCGCATTTTCGCAAATAACACTTTCAAATTAAACAGATGAAGTTCATGCGAAAGTAATAACGATAATGTAACGAGTATCTGCACACCTTAGTGTGAAAAAGCAGGTACAACCCTAGGCCGTTACAAATGGGAGGCCTCGAAGTAATTGGGGGTAGTTTGAATCACGGGTCATCGACCCTGAGCGTTAACCCCCGTGCATTGTCAGCGAACGATTCTACATTCCACCCCTACGGCCTAAAGACGAAAATCCAATGCGTTTTATAAAAGTTTTCTAATATTAGCGCCCGGTGACGATCTATTTCAAGACGTGTAAAGGAAGTGTTAAGGTATAAATTGGTATGGTTACAGGATTTTTGATTAATTGGTGGGAATTTTTCAAGCTGAGGGATGGATCGCTTTTCGATGGACGTAGATTAGTCTTGTGTTCGTATAGAATTGATTAATGCCAGTGATTTTGGGTCGAAGTTGGTCGGCTCTGCTCATTATTAATTTGAGTTTCGTAGCAAGGGCATGAAGGTAAAAACGCCGGGATACCTACATGGAGAGAGCCTAAAGATTTTGTACGAGCCATGTTTTCACTCTCATACGTCTGAAAGAGACATGTTTTATGTGTAGACTCATTCATTACGTATGTAAGGAATCTTTTGTTAGTGATTTTTAGTAGAGCTTCATGTGACTTTATGTAACATTCGTTTATTAAATTACTGGTATATTAGTAACTAATTTTCTTTACCTTTACTGTGTATGACTGTATAATTCGTGAATATAATAAAATGTCTGTTCGACTTCTATTGAAAATTCAAACGATGAAGTGAGTGGAAGAGACGCGAAAAAATATATGTAAATATGGTTCACTCCATCGGCGATCTTGCTTCATGAGTAAGGGTTTGGTAAACGGGTCAGACGAATTGTAACAAGTGTTTATATAGGTAGGGCTCATGCATAAATTATACTATAATAGCACCTACCACATTAGGGTCAAATTCGCAGAGCAAAGAATAATATTTAATTCATAATTCTTTTATACATTGCATAAACAAAGAACAATTGTTACAAGATATTAGAACTCAAGTGTTAGCCACTTGAAGCTACAGACATTGAGCGTGTCAGACACGTGCCGTGGAAGACAATTTTTAAAATTATTTGACATCTGTGCATTCTAAGATATCTACTACTATCAAAGAATATAATAATAAAAAATTCACACGGTATTTTTTTTGAATCGGTCAGGCTTGGGAAAATCTACACCTTAAGGCCCGCTATCCACCAAAGCGGAGAGGAGATGAGATGTGTTTTAAACGATGAACATGCATGGTGTGTCGCCGGTTCCGCATGAAGGATAAAGTTAGATTACTAATAATAGAAATAGTTGGGTAATACCTAGTTGTTAAGTAATTGTGTTATCATTATTTTAAAAGATGTGCTGCTGAGAGTATTTTTGCCACTTTTTCTCCTCAGCATTGGTACCTTTTCCTTGCAAAGTAGTGTAAACGTAAATTCAAAAAAAAATGTTGACGTGCAAAAATTTACACAACGTGTAAGCACGTTGCAAAAAAGAAATTTTACTTTTGACCAGATTTCGTTATTTCACATTTTCTCTCAGCTTTAGTGGAAACCGGGCCTTATGAGCACTCTGTATACCTACTTTTATGTTTCCAACTGTACAGACCAGAATTCCCTGATCTGAAGTACAGACCTAGTATTTTTGAGATCTAGATTCCGAATATAAGTTAGTGGTTAAATAGCCTCACTTCTCGCGGCTGCAGTGGGGTGGTTTAACGGGGGGGAGAGTGAGGAATCCACCCCTGTCCAGACTTGGCTCGCAGCCAGAACGGTATCGGTATACTTGTATCTCGCTGAATTATCAAATACTTTACTGCTGTGCAACTTAGACCAAGCTAAATGACCTAAGCTAGATTTATACGCAAATAAAATAAACAGCCTATTGTGTAACTGACTAGTAAAACAAGTGAAAAACAATTTTATTTATCATTAATAAATAGTACAAAGAAATAAATACATTGTTATAAATATACGTAATACATAAACAGTAGATTACAACTATGAACTAAAATTTAACTATAAAATGGATATAATACTAATACGAGATATAATAAATATAACAATATACAAACAAACATTCAGAAATAATGATAAATAGGGCGCTAGCTCAGCATAGTGCTGCGGCATGCCACAGCGCTGGTTTTCAGCTGAAACATGACTCTCTCTCTCTCTGGTCGGTCCTTTATGACTGAACATCGTGACCACTACGTAACGGTATCACTCGGGAGCGCACGAACCGTCTCCATCGGTTCCTGTCACCAGCCAGGCGTACAGCGTCACACAGTCTTGACGCTTTGGACTCCTTAAGCTGGTCAGTCCATCTTGTCGAGGATCGGCCTCTCGCTCTCTTGCCCTCGACGTTACCGACTATGTGTAACTGACAGTGACAGCAAGTTCATTCCCATTTCCATACTCCATTGCTCGTTTGCTGTAACAATAATGTTTATGCTGCTAATGAAAGCCAGCAATGGTATCTAGATATCCCCATGGGTTTCCTGTAACTGTCAGTTACACAATTAGACTCTGGGCAACTGAAACATGACTCTTGTATTTTAATGATGCGTTTTTTTAAATGAGTACTGTTAAGCTTTTTAGTACAATAGATGGTGTTAGCATTATATACTTTAGGTAGCGTTTCCTCCTTCACCGCGGTGTCCCACCGCGCCGGCGATAAGCGAGTAACTGTCGGCTATTTTCTAGCAAAAGAAACGTACAATAGATAATACATTCCGTGTACACAAAAGAGACGCAGCGATACTCGCTCGGCGACATATATTTTATAGTTGATCGCTGAGCGATAGGATTTATAATAAGACTCCATAGGCGCATACAAAAAAAAATTATGTCCATTCTTTTTTTTTTGTAGCCGCTACGCTGCTACGCCACGAGAACGCGCCACTCAATCAGTCAAGCCTCCGCCAGTCTACGGCTACGCGGCCACTGCACTCTACGCCGCTACGGGCGTAGAACCGGGTCACTGCGCCTCCCCCCCTCCCAACCCACATCTCCCACACTTCCTCTCCTCCCCCCTCCCCAACCCCCCACCACACCCCGCCATTGCCGCGGCGAGCAATATTTACGATGATGTCATAATATTATACGATATGTAAAGAATATCGTGCGGTGTTTTATAGTTAATATGAGAATTGTACATCAAATTCATATCAAACTACACAAAATCATTGCAATTTGGGCCCTATTACTGTCGTAGTACTATATGGCTGCTTAAAAACTACAGTCGACCTCCCACTGGATGTGAGGTCGACTGTAATATTTAATTAATATATGCTTAAATAATTAGGACAACGACAAAATTGAAATTCTTTGAAAAATAGAATAGTTACATACACTTGAAAGTTAGGAATTATATGGTAAGATGTGACGTCACATAAACACCATACAAACTCTATAGATTAGTTGCTAGTTTGTTTTGCTAATAAGGGATGAAGCACAACTTTAAATCACCAATATCTATGGTTTTAAATTAGAATATCGGAGTTGTAAATTCAGCAAGATCACGGGAATAAATAAAACTTATTTGTGCAATAAGTAAAACTTAGTCAACTTAGATACTTTTCATCTACCTTATTAAATTAATGCGCTCCGTAGCGTCGGCTCATTCATGCAAAATAGAAACGTAGCACTGTTGTAGGCACAGCGTAGCACGTAGCCTAGGCTTATACTATGATAGAACCGAGGTACGTAGCTGCGGCGTAGCACTTTCGCTAGCCTATTCGGTGGTAATACAACCTAGATTGCAATGATTTTGTATAGTGGTGTCGATAATACCTAGGAACTACCAAAATTATAAAATTATATACAATACCAACGTAGCCTAAACTGTTTGATAATTTTGACGTATGACGTTATATTCATCTGAAAAAGCCCCAAAAGCAGTTTTTGTAGGTTTTTTTTTTTTAAATTTATTGTTTAATGACATTTTATAAAAATACATTTAAAATCTACTTTCCCATCTCAGGCGAAACCACGTATGGTTTGTATGCCGATGGGGAGTTCTAATTTTAATATAATATGTAAATACACGTCACCAACCCCAACCAAGGTTCGTTTTTATAATAAATTAACTTGCTTATTCTAAATACGTAAGCTCTACGCCTGTGAACGCAGCGCTACACCGCATGAACGAAGCTTTACGCCTGTGAACGCAGCGTTACGCCTGTGAACGCCAGCTACGAGACGGTTTCCAGGTCACGAGCGGCCGTCGCCACCGGTTGTTTTGTTCTCTCACTTCCCCTTTGTATTGTAACCGTGTCATAACATAATTGCTTACTGTATAATATATCATATATACTTATTAAAACATGTTTTTAAGTTGTTATTGATAAACTCATCTCTATTCTGCGCAGACTCAGACCACTCTCTCATTAAAACGTCAAGTTCGTCTCGTCATCGTCTGCGCAGAATAGAGATGAGTGGAAGGGTTGGGAGGACGCCTTTGCCCAGCAGTGGGACATTGCAGGCTATTAATAAATAATTATTGATAAACGAGATGTTCATATTCCCCAATTTCCTCAAAAACATTTTGAGTACATTTATTAAGAAACAAGTTTGTGTCTTGATTTTTAACCAACATCCAAAAAGGAGAAGGCTCTCTAAAGAACGATGGTAATGTTTTTCGAGTGTATGTACATACGTATGTCGGTTAATTTATGTTTTTTATTATTTTATTTTAATGTATGGACCTATTTGCTAGTGCGCCGATCTGTTTGATGGCAGAGTAGATCTAGGTAACATTCACGTTGAGTTGAGACTACATACAGTCGACAGCAGATCAATGGTAACACTTTGAACTTTGGACCGTCCTTATTACTTGCGTCGTAAGACTTGAAATCGTACTGCAAGTGTTACCATTGATCTGCTGTGGACTGTATACATATTCTATACATATGATCACAAGATATACATGTATATACGTTGACAAGGGTTGAGACGTGTCGGGTTAGTGTGGAGCTGAAAATTAACCCAATTCTGGGCTAGAGTAGAACCGAACGGTGACCACACTTGGATCATCAGACGTATCTACCCTTTGAAAATTAAATAGATTCGTTAATATTACTAAATATACTTACATAAATTGATGTCAACTTTACTGTGGGAACTAAATTGAAAAGACATTGCCACATTTCAATGGAGCTTTGCCCCACCTACAAAACTACGTGACCATTTAAGCTGTACCTATCATTTTGTTAGGGACTTATTACAGGTTTCATGTTGCATAATCATAATCAGCATCATTTTCTTCTACTCTCGCAACTCCTATAGAAGAATAACAAAAACAATGAATAAATCCATCTATTATCAACTTAAAAAGCTTATTTTTTTCTTCCAACTGTCACTTTGAAAACTTCTCATTAGGAAATTCGCATACAATACAATGTAATATTGTTGATGAATAAATATAATTAAAGGGTTACAAATTGCAATGTTTTCAAAAATCAGAACAACTGCCTTTAGGTATTTCATATCGAGGTCAAGTGCTATATGTACTGTGGGTATGCGGACTATCCAAGGAAAACAGCGAAAAGCGGAGTCATCCTGAATAATGAACAAGACAAAGCCGCGTCCCGTTTCGTTCGCACATCATTGCATCTCCCTCTATCTCCGCAATGTTCTGTGATTAATCGATTTTGATACTTTTGATTAATTCCCCTTTGGAGCCCCCTGGTTTATTGAATTAATGAGTGTGTTTGCGTAAAGGAATAATTTGCCTCTTAAGAGGTTACTATTTACTAATGAGAGATGATATAATGGTGTGATTCTGGCGTGTTGCTAAAACCATACTAAACCTAACAGGAAAAATTCTGCCTTCCTTTCCTACACTAAAGTTATGAAAAGGAGCGGTTTTAGAAACGTAAAAAGTAGCTAAATTAATATTAATTGTGTATTACTAATTATATTGAGGCAAAACAGAATCGCTAAAACTATAAATGCATCAGTACGAATGATATACATACCAATATAAATTTTATTGAAACCTGTACTAATAAGAATTTATTTATTCAAAGACATACACAGTTTATTGACCAGAAAATTAATTTTTAGTTAACCATTGCCAAGGTGTCCCTTCATTTGATAAAAAACATATTACAAACCATTCATTTCACAAACAACGTTTGGCAAAATCATGATTCATAAGTTCATCTTTGTACAAAGTAATGGTTCTATAAATAATTCATTTGACAAAACAATTACGAGACAAAGTTTCTTTCTTCAAAACATCACTTAACAAACTATTCACTTATTATATACGTTAATAGATAAAACAACGCAAGGCATAAAAACCTTTGACAAAATGCATTGTTTGGTAATTGTAATTTGTTTTTTATCAAATGAAGGGACACCCCGACAACTCTCTAACCAGATCCGACACGGATGTTTAGGTTCAGAAGGCTCTGGCTTGGAGCGAAGCGCAGCTTCGCTCCAAGCCAGAGACTTCGATGTTAGGTTTTTTTTTTTTTGTATTCAAAAAGCAAGTTTATTTATTAACAATTATACATAAATTTGTAATTTGTTTTTTATCAAATGAAGGGACGCCCCGACCAACTCTCTAACCAGATCCGACACGGATGTTTAGGTTCAGAAGGCTCTGGCTTGGAGCGAAGCGCAGCTTCGCTCCAAGCCAGAGACTTCGATGTTAGGTTTTTTTTTTTGTATTCAAAAAGCAAGTTCATTTATTAACAATTATACATATAAAATACCCACTTATTTACCCAATATTTTGTCTAATGGCGACCTTGCAAAAGGAATACTTTGGTCATTTAATCAATTGCAAAATGACGGTTTAGCATTCACAACATTTGCTATGTTAAATATTTATAAAATGGATTTTTGTCAAATGATCACTTTTAAAACGATCACTTTAGTAAATGATAAGTTTGTCAAATGATTACTTTTTCAAAAATAATTTGTAAAATGATCATTTGTCATACGTTTTTTGTCAAACATTAGTGAACCCATTGCCAAAACATCAAATACACAAGACAACTGGACGAAATCTCGCAAAAACATAATAATATTATTATATTCTTAGAGAGAACAAAAATGTTGTAATGTAAGGTAAATTTTCCAAACGCTCAATTAAAAGAAAATCGCCATCATTTGATCAGTGTCGCGATAATTGACAGCCTTCATTAAAATATCGTGGCAGTAGTCTCAGAAATTAAATATTGTTACAGAGTGAACCAACCACGCGAAAGCATAGAATACTAAATATACGCGAGAGTAAGGTTCGAGCGATCGATACCTGCGTCTGTTTCACCCAGATCTTGACGAGCCGCTTCGAAGCCGACGTCTTGTTTTCTGTATAAACACAACGCTAATCGAAATGTAAATTTTGTTACGTTTTGATCAACTCTGCTCTCTAACACTTTTTGTGCTAATTAAAAGCCTTTGGTGTTCATTGTCTTACACGTGTCTTAATTTACCCGAGAAAATCGTTACAGGTGCTGCTTCAATCAGGTCGTTTTGATTTTTTAAGTTTAAGAGAGATTTAAAAAAAACTGTACCCCAATTAGTGGAATTACACCGCAGACAGAAGTAGGGCATGATGGGAGAATTGTGTTGTGAGCTACATTTTAAATGTTTTCATGACTTTTAACGTTCGTGGTTAGAAACATTACCGAGTTTTGACAAATATTGTATTTTTATCACGGTATGTGGTGACAAACACTAATTTTATTCGTAACATAAGTTCGAGGCTCAGAATATGGAACAAAAATATCGTAACTTGTCAGTAGTCATTCCCTATCAAGTGAATTCTCACTTCCGTCATAAAACAATACACTGAAAGGAAAAATTCGTACACCTTTTTAGATTACGAGGGTGTGATAACCGACTTTACGATCCTCATGATCTAAACACACCCAGTGATAAACTTGCGTAGCTACTATAAGTAAGTATGAAATACGAAGAAAACGAGGATAGATTAGCAGTATTATCCGAAATAAATAGTTCGCTGCAAAGTGAGGGAGGCTATGACTTGACTAGTCACCAGGCAAACATAAATCAGAAGACGTCACACAGCAGCGATAGGCCGGCACCCGCAGGGGTGGCCAACCTCACGGCCGCGGACGTAGCCCCCCGCAGGCAAGCTGTTTTCCCGCGCACCCTACACTACAGCTGTTTCCCTATACAATACTATATACCCGTTTCCTGCCTATAATGGAAGACCGGGAACGCGTTTTCATCTATTTTGCTAACTTCATGCTTTGTAAGAATATGATGTTTTTTTGTCGGCCTATATTTTCTTTTACCCAGACGATCCTTTTTAGACTTTCATGACAAATTATATCACAACACGCAGGATCGTATTATATTTTCGAGTGGAATAGAAATGGTAAAATATTAAAATGTGAGTCTATTCAAGACAGGCGAAATGCTTCCGTCATAGTGATTTGGCAGATTGCCAGCATCGACGCATCTCAGATATCGGTGTGAGAGCCATGTTCGCAGAGTTTTTCAACTGCAATGAACTCAACAATGTCCGAAATGTGATGATAATTTAGCGTAATTAAAAAAAAATGTTTTCAAATATTGTCCATGATAATGTTTAAATTGATTTAAGTGCTATTTGTATCTTACAAGTATCAAGATTGAATAAGTTACTTGAAGTTGACCAAAATGTCGCATGCGGAAAGATTTTCTTAGACGCATCGCGTGTGTTGGGGCGCGGGTGTGGGTCGGGCGGCGCGAGGCGGGGCGCGTGCCGCGTGCGAGCCGGTCGCACCCCCGCGATCGATAGCGGCCAACGACCCCGGCAGCGGTCCGCGACTCCGTTTTCCGCGGCCGGTGCAGTGCGGAGTTGCCGATCCCTGGCCGCATGGCCGCGAATTTAACCCACATTTTGCCGCGCGGATGACGCCGAGCCGCCCCGCTAATTACAGCACGCAGATTACCGTTCGAATATGCATTGTTTATTTAGGTCACGTCAAACGGTGCGACTGTTTGAAGAGTTCACTTTCTGTTTGTTATAACACGAAAGTAACTTAGGTACATCTTGTCGCAGGTAGCAAGTGTTACAATTGAGTCAATTTAATATAGTAAACCCTTATTCTAGAAACGCTACAAGGACAGAAGATTTTCTTGTTTATTTACAGATCTTAAATCATGCAGTAATTTATTTTTAATAACAAAAAATAAGCACTAGTAATACTAGTATGGTATCTTAACACCCACGCCTAACTCAACACAGTTTTTATTAAAAAATTATACCCACAAATGTTTCCTTGAAAGCGCCGAAACGCGAATCATCATCATAATTTACTGAAAATGCCTGAAATTAAGGTTGCCTTAAAGAAATTTGGCGCAAAGGGAAAACAGCTTTCCCGGTGTTTCCCGCGGCCATTGCACTCGGCTTACATAACACCAGGGGAACAGAGGTAACGAGAGGTAGGCCGACACTTGGATACGAACGAAAACGACGTAAATCACCTGCGAATGGAAGGCTAAAAACAGCTTTAAATAGAGGACGGGATGTTTCACAATGGAATAGGCTGTGGCTAGGAGACGTGCGTTGGGGAATGATTAATGTACGTCTTAGCGGTGTGAGGGACGACAGGGGTGTGGCGCGGGGCGGGGGCGGTCGGGGTTGATCGAACTGAAATTGGCAACGTTCAACGGCCGCCCGACATTTGTTTTAACAACTCATTTGTCATTGTGGGCCTACTTCCCCTATCAAAACGAAATTATCAAAAAGCTTCCTAGGTGGATCGTCTCGCGATAAAAAGAGCTTTCAAACAAGCTTTTTTTGGATTATTGATTAACAGCATCAAGATTAGTCAATCCATGTAAGTATGTATTTCCAGACAAAATTAGGAATTTGAATTTGGAACATATGAAGCTCTTCAAAACAACTGTCAAACGAATATCAATCTTCACGATAACAATACTCAGACAGAATTCTAATGACGACAAGTAGCATTTACGACTGTTTTGTTGTGAAACAAGCGAGTAGAGTAGAATCCTCACTTAAGCAATTAGATACCTTGTTACGTAGGTAATAAACGTTAATTTTAGTTACGGTTCGGTTACGACTTGATACTTTATGCGGCTGGGGATTGACACGTGGCGTCTAGGGAATGTCACCTAGGCGTGAAAGAGAGAGTGGTAGGCCTTTCCTGTCTGATTGCCCGAGATAGTCATCTTTCCGACGAAAGGGAAATGGTAAGACGAGTCCGGGGTTATTTTGGTGCAACTTGTATATTTTTTAGGCATTGTATTTTTAATGTAATTGACCACTTATATGTCACAGTATTGAAAATGCAAGTAAACAGTTACAAGGAATACTAGATAAACAATTTACAAGAACATATTTGCAACGTATATTTGGCGTAATGATTCTAAAGTATTAATAGTGAAGGAAACGCGGACCGCGAAATAAATAATTGATAACTTGATAAGGTATAGATAGGACGATTAAACTCATCTTGATAATTAAATCAAAATAAAAGGTTGGCAACAAAATGTAATAAATAAATGTGTTTAAAAGATACGCAATGGTTTAGTTAGGTTTAAGGATTTAACTAAACAAAGATGGTACCTACTTACTGGTTCAATCGTAAGTTATAATAACCGTTTATACAGTTTTTATCATTAATAAGTGTGAATAAGTACAGATCTGTTGCTATACGTCAAAACTCAGTAATGTGTAGAGACTGATAAGGTTTTTTTTTCAATAACAAGATTTTTCTCAATAGACGACGTAATAGACATCAAAAGTCAGTAATGTGTAGAGACTGATAAGGTTTCTTTTTCAATAACAAGATTTTTCTCAATAGACGATGTAACAGTCCTAGTTTCAAAATGTCGCAATGTTTAGTGCAGTGTTAATTTTGACGCCGCGCGATGACCGCTCAATGTTCTAGACTGGCTAACTATAGGCGGCTAGAGGAATAAGGCACCTATTGGCATACAAATAGACTACACAATAGCCTCTAAAATAATTATTGGATTTATAAACACGAGTGCTTTCGATTTCTGATACCCTGGTACTTGGTACTGAACGTCGCCACAAATTGTTGATGATGATTTCCTATTTTATTCTTGCCTTACGATTATAATCCTTTAATGGTGATATCGTTGAAGATGTTTACCTGTAAACAAGAGAAAAATATCATTAAGAAAATTACATAAGACAACAAAATAATATTCTTACAAGTATGAAATACTAAACAATTTAAAATATGGCATTTATTTCGTAATTCAAATAATATGTAAGAATGTATCGAAAATCTCTCAAGATCATAGGCAAATTATATGTATTTATTTACTATTTTATGTTACATTATGTATATATTTGCACGTCAATATTTCCTTGTGGTTGTAGGAACAAAAAAAAATCGGGGGCAAATATAACTTCCTACCTAACATGTTTCTAATTTTCTCTTAATACATAAGTTTGAGATTACATTTATTTATTTCATTTAAAAAGAATAGCATTACAATCTTAAACCAATGCACTATACATTTCATAACTTATCTTAATTATAATTATTAAATTATATACACAATAAAGCATTAAATAAAAATACAGTTTCCAGTAATTTATATGTAAGTAAAAATGCCGTTTTTGTTATCGCAGCTTCGATGTAGGTAAGTAAAAGTCGCGGCAAGGTCGGGTCTGCAAAAACATGCGCCTGCGCAGGGCCAGTGTCGAATTTCCTCGCCCAGAGACGCCTGTCAGAACGTATTAGTTATTAATATGTTCATATTAATAATTTTATTTTGTTGCAAGAAACACGTCTTACATTTTGGAGGAATTATTTATATTTTATAGTTTAAATTAATTTAAGTAATACAAAATTTTAGCAGTTACATGTTTTAAGTATAATTATTTAAACTCATTGTTAATAATCATTTTGACTATCATATATAATCATTTAAGTAAAGATAATAATATTGTTTCATATCATAATGAATTAACAGAAAAGTATTGTACACTCACAATACTTTTCTGTTTTTCGACTTTTCAAAATCATTTTTTTCACCTACCACACCCATAATTATTGTGTACACAAGTGACGTCACAGCACGTGGGACCTGTTCACGTTTCGGGTGCGGGCCCAAGGCTGCGCGCGCGCATGTAGTGACCGTTACATTTCGAATAATGTTCCGGTGTAATTACGCGTTTGTATTATTAGAGCTCTTAGCTTGGGGCAGTAACCGTTTTTATATCGTGTATTTGACGATCAGAAATTAATTTAAGAAACAAACCGAAAAATTATAAAAATTTAAGCCGCTTTGATTAAATTTTTATATCCTATGTCACTTCTACAATCAAGACGAATCTAACGACACCTCATATGTTGAAATCCGTCAAGCCGTTTAGGCTGCAGCGCGTGGCAAAGAATTAGACAGACCTACATACATTCGAAAAACACAACCCTCCTCCTTGCGCAGTCGGGTAAAAATAAACATTAAATACTCGTATTTAATGACAATTGATATGCTTTCGACTTTACATTTTTCTATGATCGTAGTATCATTTACGCTTTATGTTTATAAGTCTCTATCTTGTTCAAATTCTCTTTACATTTCAATGTTATTAACATCCAACAGTTCCATATTAATAATTCAGCAACGCTTACTGAATTCACGATTTGTGAAGCGAAAAAACGGCGTGGAATCAAAACGACATTACCGGGGTCTTCCATTCATTCGCTCAAACATGACGGAAAAAAGGCTTGCTTTATGGAGAGAGCACAAAGTATATCGTCGGCTTACTGCAAGAAGTCATTAATTGCAAAAAGTCATTAACTGCACTTGATACACCATTGTACTCAGCTCGACGAGCTCTACAAGAATCAGAAATCATTATTTTCCTAGCTAGTCTGGTTCTGTAGTTATCGCATGTTAAGAAATCATTAACTCTATTTTTGGAATGTCGTGTTACACCAAAATCATTATAGCTATTTAACTTTTTTGGCGAAGTCGCTTAAAACTAATTGTCGATTTTGGACAGTGAGCAGACTTACTTTAAGTGATAAAATTAATTTCGTAATTTCACTTTTGAGTGAAAATATTTTGCCAAAACTCACTATTATTTCAATTAACCACTACACTAAAATCTGGTCATTCTCATATGGAAGTGGACAGTATGCACAGTGCAATTGAATATCAACTAGTAAATTTTCCCGTTTTCTCAATGGCCGACTACTGCAATATTGTGCGACAAGCTAGATCAAACAGGAAAACCAAAAAGTCAAATCCAGTACAGAAGAAACAGTACGAACCCATCATAATGGAGTATTTTGACATATTGGACCTGAAAGATTTAAAAACGAAGTTGATAAAAAACCGTTCACTCAATAGTGATGGGGAACCAATACATTGGCTGAAAATAATGATTATGTGCGTACATTGATTGTTTAGAGCAGGGCTTCCCAAACTTATTTTTACTGTGACGCCCTTGGGAATTTGTCATTTTTTTACAACGCCCCGCCCTCTTGTCTAAAAAGAACCTACCAAAGTTGTAACTCTGTAATTATCATTAGAAAAGGAAAAAAAAGCATAAGAATGAGAATGAAAATAAATATTTTACTTTGCTGGCAGATGTGTTTGCTTTTCTGAGCACAGCTTCTCAAAACGGGGCTCAAGTTTGGAAATGGCCATTGATGCAGACAGAAAATCTATATTGTAGGTCGCCTCGCAACGCCCCTGGGATAGTGCCGCGGCGCCCCAGGGCGTCGCGACGCACAGTTTGGGAAGCCCTGGTTTAGAGGATAAGAAAACAAAATATGACTGATTATTATGTGCCATTGTACGTAGAAAATTAAACATCTACGGAACATTGTGAATTTTTTTACATAATTACCTATATAGAAATATATACCACTGATTTATAGTAATGTATGTAGGTTAAGAAACCATTCCTTTTTTAAGTTATATTCCTTTCTAACTGCTGATTATTTTTTTTATCTATAATTTTTATTTTAAAATCGATAATGACTGTCCTTATTTAAAACGTAATGTGACTGATAATTTTCCTGAAAACTAGTAATTATAGTAACAAAATGTTATTTCAGATCATCATTATCTCCATCTCTTAATTCCATTATGATGTGCAGAAGTCATTATCTTTTATTTCGGCTTTTTTTAAAAAAAAGGACGCGTTAAATTTTAATTTTTTATCGTATTATAATAATAAAACTTCACTATAATAAGATTGTGTTTTTATTTCTCAGAGAACATTCTTCATTACAAAGCTGTGATCAATCAAATTTCAAATCTTAATATCTGTTTTTCTTAAATTTGGAAAATGTTAGTTAATGATTTCTTGCAGTAAGCCGACGATATTTTGTATGGGGACAGCCCAACGACCACTTACCCAATAGACATCAAATCGGTACAAATGACAATGACAGATTCTGCCCCACCATCAACCGCAAGATGTACAAGATAACGAATAAATGTAAAAATATCTCCGTTTTTTATTAAAATTATTGGTTTATTAAAACACAGTATTGTACAGTCGACAGCAGATCAATGGTAACACTTTTTACTTTTTGACAGTTCTTATTATTTGCGTCGTAAGACTTGAAATCGTACTGCAAGTGTTACCATTGATCTGCTGTCGACTGTACATCTAGCGAGTGAAATGTGGCAATGTCTTTTGCAAGCGAAATTTTTTGTCAACGATAAGCGCATAGCGACGAAGCGGAACAGGTGTACCGTATTAAAGAGATGCGTCCATGTCGATAATATCTCTAGGTTTTGAAGCAATTTTGCGCTCCTGTTACAGGTCTATGGGGTAAGTGATCTGTGACCCAGGCCCTTGTGGTACGCGCCAGCGGTAGCGATCGTTATTACAAGGCATTTGACATCAGTTTGACAGCTCCGCGGAGTTGCGCCGATCACTGCTATTGTCGCCTTCATTCTCATACATCAGAAATATACATCTGTTTTTATATGTTAGATTTATATTGAAAATCCAAACAATGGAGACCAAGTGAGTGGCCGAGTCGAGAAAAATCAAGCAAGAGCGGAGTCTGCGATGTGAATTCGGCTAACTTCATAGACGATGTCTTGCTTCATGCGCTCAAAGCTCTCGTTCGTACTGTCAACATATCTACAAAACCAAAGCAATGTATACTGTATTGCTGTTACATACAGTGTCATTTGATGTTGTCGACTGTACAAGGAAAATTCGGTCCATCACTCTGATGAGATGTAGCCGAAATATTGGGGGAATCGCCGACAAGAGGAAACGCAAATAAAACTACCTCTATATAAATAGGTAGAGTAACCTAGAAGATTATAAATATTTTTCATTTCATTATGGAAGATTTCGCCGACCAGCCCCCTTATTTATCGTAATAAACATTTCGTAAATAGCTTTTTTAATAAAATTGATTAAATTGGAAGATATTATTTTTTCAAGATTGGCGGCGCTAGTTGGCTCATATCAGGCCCTTAAATAATTATAGGAAGACAAGTTTTACTGAAGGAATGTTTTAATTTGATTTTAAAAACAATTTGAACGGCATTTGTTTTAAATAATTGCCTGTATTTTAGGAGAGAGAAATATTTTCGTATATGAATAACCTTTGGGGCAATCGAAAATGAGGGGGGTGTCCCGCGGAATGCGAAATCGCCAAAGAATACAAACATTCAGGTATGGTTAGTTGGGTGAACGTCCCCGCGGCCTGCTTGGCGAGCGGCCAGCTCTCACGGTAACGTCTAATCATCGCTATGGGTCGGCTGCAACGATGGAATAAACTACGATTAAGATCGGCCACACGCGGATCATATGTAAATAATATGAAGACATAAGATTCCGAATGAATAAGAGCAAACGGATGACACTGAATTATTTTATTGGAGTCTGAAATATTAGATATTTCATTTCATTTATGCGCAATAAATTGTAGGTTACAAATTGATGGTATCACAATAAAATAGGTTTCATACAATTTTACCCGTCGGCTGTAGCGATATAACATAAGATTCTAACTATTTTATATTAAATCAACAAATGTCATAACTTATAACATATAATTCAAGACCTTAAGTAAAATAAAGTACTTGTAGAACTATTTTACTCACAAGACTATAACTATATCTTGATCATTACAGTTATTAATTTTCACAAACTAATTCTTAACAAAAAAATATTTTTTCCCGGTTACAACGATAGCAAGCCATTTGAAACATATGCATTTATCCTATAGGCAAATTCATCTTTTCAATGCATTACGAGAACAAAACATGATCAACCAAAATCCCATGCGGCTAATTATCCGAATATTAAACAATTTAAAATTATATAGCATAAATCCACGAACGTTTTTTAGAATACAAACAAACTTTCGGTGCAACATTATTGGATGTTTTAACACCATGCAAAAGTTACAATAGAAACACAATGCCAACATAATGACTTTATTATTATAATTCAGATTAATTTGTACTGCAATTACAATATCGCATGACACAATACAAATTGTACCTGCAGACGTAATTTGATTGAACAAACATCCTGCATAATTTAACCTCAGGTTACGAGCGTTAGTGCAAGTGACCGCAAACGTGTTAATACTAATACTCGCATGCTCCCGACGACCTATGATCGCCTAGTACACACTAAAAGCTCTATGCCTAACGTCGAGGAGTCTAACTCTTCGCCGACATGTTTTCCTGGTAATTACTAGGTTCATTAGTCTGACTCATACAAGCGAAGTGCGTAAATTAGGTTGAATGACGCCAACAGTGGGACCATCGATCCCATAACGTTAATAAATAATAGTAGCTCCACAATTTTAGACATAGTTTAGACCTAAAATGTCGTTAAAAATGTCGCAACGTGTAGTTTGGGTGAGATAACTGTTATCGGATATCAACCCGGACTATCAAGCAGTGACATAGACCTTACTGCGAGGAACGATGTTACCTCACATTACGTGGATATACATAAGTGTTACGCAACGCATTGTTTACTAGCGTTTAGTAATTTTGTAGGATAAAGTTGGTTGAGAATATTAATGAAATCTTTGATGAGAATGGCCGGATACTGGCCAAAAAGTAAACAAAAGCGAGAGTGAAAAAGTTAACCGAAACTGTAGGTATGGACTAACATTGCCTTTCACATTCGAAAAAAAAATGGCGGATTGAGTTAACTTGTTCTCGAGAATTACAAAGAAAGAAACAAATGAATAATAGCAGGACTCTTACACCTGTTGTTAATCAGAAATCTAGACGGAGGAAAATGTTCGTTGTGATTTTGTTGCTGGATTGAATTGACATGACGAAAACTTTAGTCGTAAATACGAAATATTGATGAAAAAAACCAAACATTAAGTGGTAGGTATGTCTGCATTCTACACATTATATTGGGCAACATTTATTAGGTGCAATGCACTCAACGAGGAAAATATGTGTCCAAAAAACAGGTCTCAATTTTTTACTACTATCTTTAGTTAAATACCTAAGTTGAGAAAATATTTACGTGTACGAAAGAAAAAAGATTAATTAGTAAAAACGGAAAACTGTTAGCTATAGAAATTTAAAAAATACCTACCGTTTTGGGCATAAAAATACCGCATTTAAATCTAAATCAATCAAAATCCATTATGCCTTTTAGGCTACATAAAGCGACAAAAGAACCGACACAAATAGATACCCAAATAAACATTACCATCTTCAGCATTTGGATACAAATTCAAAAAACTGTCGGTACAGTCGAAGACAGAGATAAGTATACCGGGGGCCTCAATAAGGTTGAGATTATCTCAAAAACTACTGGACCGAATTGATTCATTCTTTTACAGTTACATAGTTTTAACTGTTATCTATCAAACCGTGAAATAATTTTTGCATTAGGTCAAGTAGTTTTTGAGATAATCTCAACCTTAAAATCTCTACTGTACACCTTTCTCTGTCTTCGACCGTACAACGTTGACACAATCACGTTTTTACAAAAATATTTTGATCGTCGTAACAAGTTAATCGCAAATATTTTGACGTTGTTATTTAATTAGTTCGCATAGTTGGTGGTCCATAAACGGACGGATCTAGTAACATTCCAGTGTCTCGTATGTGGCCTCGTGGCCGGTAGATCAAAGTTTGGGCACCGCTGGCCACCGCGGCGCGTGTAGTTAGATTCTGATAACCGACTCGGAGCTATGACCTGGCCAGAAGTGTACTCAGGTAATTTGAGGGCCACAATCTCAATATTAAATAGATGGTAGTTTCGCCGATCAAAATCCGAGTCACGGGGCTGGGGGTCTGTCGAAAAAAAAACAGGGCCACGGAATTGCAAGCTCCCAAATATCGATTAAAATACCACAAGCTGTTCCACTGGAGCTCGCTCTTACCTGTCAAAATTATATGAAATGTGACAGTTGTAACAGCGATTTAGTAGTTCTGGTATGCACGTCAAGGTGGTAATTACACTTATTTTTGATTTATTTACATTTTGAGATAATTTACTAATGCAATAATTACATGGTGCATAAAAACAGTTTAGTGGGCGTATGCGTACAGCCCAACGCACATCAAGTGCAACACTTTGGACCGTTCTTATTATGTGCGTCCTAAGAGTTGAAATCGTACTGCAAGTGTTACCATTGACCTGTTGTCGTTCGTACTACAGTCCATCCGATACTAGATCGATTCTGCAGTGGCGATTTCTGGTTTTGTCTTCGTGGGCCTTAATGTTGTACTCTCAATTGGTTGGACTAAGCGCCATATTAGCGAGCTCAGTGGCTCAGTGTTTGGGTCAATGGACTTGCAATATGGAGGTCCCAGGTTCCATTCCCAGCCAGGGCAACCATGTACCAATGAGTTATCTTCGGATTTTTGGAAGGAAAAAATTACGTACATTTACCGAGTGCTCTCAAAACGGTGAAGGAAAATATCGTGATGGTTTCATCATATGCATGCCGTAGACATGTAGACTGATGACAAGCGCCATAAGAGCCATCTGTGGTTTGTGGCCCCTCTAGATACCTCCCTGTCCGTCCGTTGACGAATATGCTCGCCGCTTCCGGCTGGGGTACTCGCAGAAACATTTGCGAATCGCTCGGTCTCAGTCGTGAGGTCACCTGCTTTGAAGGCTCTGTTGCGTAACATTGATTAAGTTTAAGAATTTTATGATGATTGCTTCTTTTGGTCACGTTAGGTATTAGAATAGAAGGGGCTATTGTAATTGGGATAACGCTACTTTTGTTATTCATAAAGGACATTGAATATATCTTTTTAACCCTCGAAGTGAAAAGAGAGGGATTGTAAGTTTCAAGTATATCTGTGGCATTGCAACTCATAAACGGGTGAACAGACTTTGATTTATGTTTTTTTTTGTATTTGGGATCATTAGAATAATCTCGATTCGTCGGTCTTTAAATTTTTAATTTATATTTTTTATTATTAAATTTTTTCAAAGATACTTTTGATTTGCATCTGTAACTATTTGTCTTAAATATTATGTAGTGAGGGAGAAAATAAAGAAAATTGGTAAACTGCAGTTCTATCTTATAATATGTATTATTATAACCTTTATACAACTTCGCTGTCCTTTATAAAGGGTGTAACGTGACGTCGAAGGGAGGGTGTTCAGCATCGGTAACTGAATAACTTTTGTTGTACGACTTTTCGATTTTCGCAAATTTATTTTTTGACTTTTCATACATTTCGTACCGGTCAATTGATCGATTTGTATGAGACATTAATTTATTTTTATTTTTTATTCGAAAAGTCGTAGAACAAGAGTTGTTTAGTTACCGATACTGAACACCCTCCCTTCGGCTTCATACACCCTTTACGTTACACCCTGTATAGGAAGGCACGAGGAGGTAATAAACCAATCTTCATGGTTAGAATACTTTTACATGTCTGCCAAAACCACATTATGAAGTCATTGTGATATCGGCTTCGTATCTTTGCTTATAACAATTGCCGTACAATAGCTTTATTTACATAATAATAAGGTTGAAAACTAATTCATATGCAGATACCCAGACAAGGTGTTATTTCGATGTTTTATAAAGTTTTTCGTGGCAAAGTCAAAGTTGCATCAAACGGCCACGTCAATGTACCCAGAATGAACCGATTTAAAAGATCACCAAGGATTCACGGTACAGACTTAAACACTTTATTTTTTCTATGTACGATACAATGAACTCCACGAAAATACGCGATTTTCCTTAAGAATGAAACGTCTAGTTTTCGAGGTCTGAGACGCTTCGAAGATTGCGAGCAAATCGGTTGAAAAATAAATTCACATAAATCTGAAATTGATTGATGTTATGGAAAGGAAAGATGAATGAACATTGCGTTTAATCATAATTAATATAGATAATTTGAACGATCCATTTTAGTACGAATTCTAATTTGTATTAAAAGGTTTTATTTTCAGTAGTATATTACCAATACCATGTAACTCTTAGAAAAACCGAAATCCGTGCATTTAACCTTTTCTAACTTTTATTGAAAAGACAATTTAGTCAGAGTATTAAATATAATCAAGTTAATTTTTTTAAGTACCTACCTAGCTAATCCAAAAGAGTTGCTAGAAAGACTAAGATTTTTTAGTACTTGTTAGCCCATAATTACACTGATTCTCTCACCCATCGCACCAGGATCGCAGCAATGATAGTGTGATATTTGATGGCAGAAAGTAAGAGGGTGGTGGAACAAAGCGGACTCAGTACGGAGTCATATCGCCTTTTAACAAGTAAGATGAACGATATGAATGCTGGCACTTTAAAGTCCATTAAAATAGAGCATCGCAACATAACTCTTGGAAAGACCCACGAAACATTATATCATCACGTCGAACAATTTTTTTTATCCAGTACTAGTTTTAAAGTCAAGGATATCATCAAAAATCTAAGACAGCGCTTCTCAAATAAAAAAAGTCCCTGTTTTGTAGCTAAATGTAACTTTTCATGTTGATTAGTGACAGTGATTACTGATTAGTGAAGGTGCAAGGTGCGAGTCCAAAGCATTTAGTAGTTTAAAAAGGAACAAAACAGGCAACGGGTAGTGAATGTGAGGCAATTTGCAGAAAAAAAACATAGAACTTGTCACTCGCACTAATCACTTGTCGCCCAAATACTCGCTTAATATAGTAGACTAAATATAATAATAAATTACTTCGATTACACAATGATTAGCGCGAGTGACAATCCAAAATCATTTAACAACGTACTAGTGCACATAGAGGTGTAAGAGTGAACTCACTAATCAATGTTTAATCAAAGTTGTCATTTTGATTACACACTGATTTATTTATTTATTTTATTAATATACTCGACTGTTCGTCATTTGCCAATGTCATTTTACAGAAAATTCAATATATTCAATAGTCTTCTGTCTTCCTCCAGGGGAGTCGCAGTAGCGTATTCACCCTGGGTAGCCGCGTCTTCATGTCTTCATCCAGAGGAGTCGCCGTAGCGTCATCACTCTGGACGAAGCAGCTCGACAGTCACGTTCACTTCCGAGCTTGTAGCGGGAACTCTTGATAAAAGCTTGAAACTTCAGATCTTGCATAAAGAATCCAATAACTTCACCGTACTGTCATTCGTGAACATTTTCTGATTAATTTAACGTGATATTAAACACAAAATAGTCCCTGTTCGCAACCGTCGTTTCCCGCCATTTTCAAGAGAACCTACACACTGATTAGTGAAAGTGACAAGTTAATATGACCCAAGTTTAGGAATATTATAGGTATCTTAGACCACCTGGCAACATGTCTTGGCGTGATTCGTGCGAATAGTACCCGATAGTATCTTGCGGCCTTGAGTCTCGGCAATGACCTGCGCTTGCGTCGTACGTAACAGTCGTAACCGACGTTACGTGGCTTGTTTGTTGTGGAGGCTGTCAGATCTATTCCGTTTAGTAATAATAGTGGCTATTTTAAGGCTTGTTTGCGAGTTTGTCTATCAATGAACTTGAATGTAGCTAGCTAATTTGGTCAAAGCTTTGGTTTCCTGACAGTTTTAATATTAATTCAATAATGTCAGGATTTTTTGTAATATCATTGACACCAGGGTGACATGGAGATGGTACAGGTTATACAATATTTTCAGCGGTCCTGATACAGCACTCTCGCCTTTTCTAGATTCATCGAACTCTGCAAATGATGTATATTTCTCGTAGGAGTCTGCATAGATGATGTACTTCTATTTTCTTCGGCCCTGGTACACCACTCTCGCCGATTGTACCCCATGGGAATGGGATTGAAAATATAATATCCTCTTCCCCACTTCTCAATCTCTGCAAGAAGAAAATCAAGTCTATTTTTCCCGTAAAGGTATGCAGATACAATGCTCTTCTATATTCTGCGGTCCTGGTACTCCACTCTCGTTTCTTCCTTATTAATCAATCTCTGTACCTATTTTGCAAGTTCTCATACATAATTGTCACAGCCAGCATTGTCCAGGGTTCAATCCTCTCAACATACACAACATAATACCCCGTTATTCGTGACTTAAGCGATGTTTGAACCCTAATTGGAGAATCATCAAAACAGTTTCGCCAAAATTTTAAGCCATGTCATAAATAAACTGGTCCTGGGTTTGAATCCCGCTCCGGCGGGACACTCCCCCGTTATTTGTGACACAACGGAAAGGGGCATCGCACTTAGGTGCTCACTTCTAAGGGTCGGAACATACTTGGCGAACAAATTTAATGATGAAAAAATTGTAGTTATTTTCTTGTCATTCCGTGACTCGCTCTTACAAACTGAGCCACCACAACCACTTGTAAATAATAAAATTTACGTAATTTAATTTATTAATACTTGTAAATTTTACTTATTTATCATAAATAGCAAAAAGGATAGTGCCGTCTATAACTATAAGATAAAATGAGCTCTGTTCAGAATAATCTTATTTCCTGGCAAATAGAAATAACAGGAAGACATTTTTGAATTCCCGTTTGGTCTACTAATATAACAAATTGTTTGTTGCGTTAGGTTGACGTTGGCCGATGAGAAAAAGTGGCAAAAAAAACTCTCAGCAACTAACTTTCAAAAGAAAAAGACTTGCACTTTTTAAAAACTATTAACATAATTAGGATAAACTTTTTCTTATTATAACAATCAAAACATTTACATACCGAAGCCAAAATCAAGTTTCTTATTTTGTAAAAACTACCCTACTAACTTTTTAAGCTGTTCTGTGATTGCATAGTTATTTTCACATTATTAGATCGGATCACTTTATTTTCACAATGATCAACCAGTTCCTTCAGTGTTAGATACATCCAGGTAATTAAACGATCATATTTATTTAAAAAAAGACAATTGATTTGAGCTGCGGTATGCGGTTGATGGCATAGTGTAAGATAGCAGAAAGAAGAATGCCTAAAAGTTCGATTGACTGAATGAGTCTTTTATAGTAATAATAATGTTATTCGGAATTTGAATTACGCATTATCCATGCTCGGTGAATAAATTAGAAAATGATGAAAAAATTCTTGCCGTGGGCAGGACTTGAACCTGTCACGGAATGACAAGAATTTTTTCATCATGTTCTAATAATGTTATTGTTGATTTATTTTATGTTTGTACTATTTGGCTAGTAGCTGTTAAGGTGCAAATTATATATTAATAATTAAATAATAGCTTTCCTTATTCCTATAGGTAACAGGGATCACTTTTCATCCTCCAGTGTGCACCAAACTCAACAATTACCGAAAGCCGCTTGGGGCCGCACTAATTTGCAAATATTATGAAAAGGAAACAAAAGACGGTGAGCCTCGTATCGCCCCCGCAAAGAAATCGACCACACGTACCTACAGCTACCCAGCCCTCCTCGCCAGGAGCCAGTGAGGAGCCCCGAGGGGGAGGAGTTGTTACCTCACGGGTCTTCCCATACTGGTGGGTTAACACGTGTGTGACACACTCACAGACAGCTAATCTACATACGAGTACAGTGTGTACAAGTTTCAGTGTAATTCTACCTACTGAAAGTTTAATATGTAATCTGGAACGTTCGTCGACTCTTTGGTCGATAGCCAGCCATAGAGTAGAGAGTCTTTAGTATTTTTATTTTATTAACAGGGGATTCCTTGAAAAGCGCGCGAAACGTCATTAGCTAGGTATTTTTTTTGTTTAAATTCTAATTAAATAGTTTACGTGGTATTTAGTGATTAATGATCACGTAAAGAAGTCGTGTTTGTGAAGTTTTGTGCTCTTAGCAAGGTTTCCTTGCTTAACTCGATGATGGCGTAGATCGTTGAGTTGTTTCGTTTAGGGAGGGTTGTGCGTAGGTACCTACGTAGGTTAGGATATCTTCTAATATTTATAAGAATTCGGACATTCTATCAACATCAGACCAGGCTGTATGCCCTAGTTGGCTTTGCCTTTCCCTCTGGGAAGAATTTTACAACAAAAAAAATGAAATGCGAAACAACGTAATATGACTGGAGTTTAAGTGCGGTCCTACAACTGTCCGTTTTCATATAATTTTGACAGTCCTAAGTACGAGCTCACATTGATTTCGTGCTCAAAACTGTCTTTAACTATCAGCCTATATGTTAGTAACACAAAAGTTATGCGAAAACAAAAGTTTTTTAAATAAAATAATTAGCGATTGTCGTGTCGACTGTACCCGTTTTAGTTCATCCTGGCCGCCTCGGGCAATTTAATATAACTCAATCTAATCACGGCATGATTGATTTAACAATATATCGATCGGCTTAATTGAGCTCATTGTTGTTTTTGCACATAAAACGGCCGCCCAAAAGGTCGCCGCCGAGATAAAAGTTTTGTTCAGAGAAACAAATAAAGCTAAAAAGCTTGAGATTTGACCTCAAAAAGCTCTTTCCGCCGTTTACATATCTCGTGGTACTTCATAACTACGTGCATTGTAACATAGGGCCAAGTTATTCCATCTATTTAATAAAATTAAAAACTCCAGTAAGAATGTTACTTACTTATATAGTTTTGACTCAAAAATCTTTATATTTATCTTACTAACGTCAGTGGTAAGAAAAATATACAAACACACTCAAAATGATGAGTAATGCGGCGTTGGTTAAAGTGCAGATTGCCATAATGATCCCCAACCTTCGCAGGAAGACGGCACTATAAAAAGATTTTCTCTGTGACGACCGTACGGAAGAACTTGGCCATATTTTTACTAAATCCGTTCTCACTGAGATTACGAAAGCGGCAGTCACCCCACGCTGAGCGTTTACGACGTGCGATGCGCATGCGCAGAAATCCGAGCTTAAACTCTTCATTATCTGACCATCGGCCATACGTCACATGTTACAGCCACATAAACAACCGCGAATTTAATAAAAACAACCATTAAATTACCTGTCATACTCTGACAACGACAAGTACCTCTGCCACGAAGGAACCCTTGTAATTGTAACAATAACAATATTTACCGGTTTCTTTTCAAATAGAAGGAAAACATCGTAAGGAAACCTTGCTGTCTTTGGTAGCCGTTGATCGGCCAATAAACTTTTTAAAATGCTTGATTGAAAGTGATAGTATTTTTTTCGCAAACTGTACCCGTTTATTTATTTATTTTATTAATGGCCTCGACTGTTCGTCATTTGCCAATGTCATGTTACAGAAAATTCAATATATTCATTAGTCTTCTATCTTCCTCAAGGGGAGTCGCTGTAGCGTCTTCACCCTGGGTAGCCGCGTCTTCATGTCTTCATCCAGAGGAGACGTCGTAGCGTCATCACTCTGGACGAAGCAGCTCGACAGTCACGTTCACTCCCGAGCTTGTATGGAAGTCCATCGTCTCTGCCTACTCTTACGAGAATCAGGCGTGAGTCTAAATAAATAAATAGTCCGCAAGATATTAATATCGTAACTTCATGACATACCATCGTAACAAATGTCGATTTTCTCTTGATCAGATACCATGGACGTAAATCCCTGCATCTCCCTTTGACGAAAGTATTTATTGTTTAACAATTACTAGCTTATAGAAGTATCCCATGCTGTAAACCTACAGAAATCCAGACGACTCCGATAAGGGATCTCGGAATATGCGTGAATCACGTCCCTTACTACGTGTTTGGTCGAGAAGCGAAAGTGATTGTACAGGTTGAGCAGCTTCTCTATCGAAAAGCGATCTCTGCGGACAATATTGTGACGTCACAACTCTGGTTGTCCGATAATAATATTGATAATAGAAAGAAGAAGTGATTTCTTTACCTGCCCCCCTACTGTATAACTGGCAGTGACAGCAGCCCATTGCCATTTCTACACTCCATTGCTGGCTTTCAATAGTAACATAAAAATTCCTGACACAGCAACCGAGCAATGGAGTTTAAAAATTGGAATGGTCTTGCTGTCACTGTGTTACACAATAAGGCCCGGGCCTTGAAGATATTGACATTTGCTAACGAAAAAGTAAGTGTCAAAACCATCATTTACTTGCGTCAATGAAAGTCTAAAGCCACTAATCCTAGCCGTTCGCATGTGGATCCCTTGGGAGCTGAATGGAGCATATTAATCACCGCAAATAACGCCAATGAATGCAGATGAGCCCTGTGGCCAGTCTATAGTTGGCGGCTGACCGCCAGAAATAACAGAGACACAAAATGTCGACAGTTCGATAGCTAGCAGTGACGCACCGGGCAATCCCGCCGATGGTTCACTCCTAACAAAATGACAATCGAAAACGGTTAGCGTGAAAGCAGAAAAACATGATTGCCTGGTAGCTAAACTCTCTTAGATAAAAGAACTGCGACCTTATCAGTCAGAACAAATTATTGTAAACAAAAATCCCACTCGCTAGAAAGACAGGTACAGTTACCAAAAACTGAAAGACACTAGGCTGTCCCTATTGTAGTTGTAAAGGACAAACTAACAAAACAACATCTATGATGCAAAATATGCATAGATACGCATGAAAACCCACTGTAACTCCTAGTAAATAGGATCAAAATTGGCGTATTGTCGGACCGCCGTCGTACAGCGATGGATTTCAGGAAAATAATGAGCCTTGAGAAGCCGTTTCTGAATCAAAAGATTCTTCTAATAATCGAAGAAAAGTAAAAGAGTTTAGTCACTCCCTGCTTTCTCAGTTAACAATAAAAGAAACGCAAATATAAAACAGATTGAAGCTATGAATTGTTGATCACTCCGTGATATTTCGGAAGCTGAAGTGTTCCCAAATTCTGTACCGCGTGTCGGTAATAAAACTGCGGATTGTGCAATAAAAGCCAGCTGTTTGGAAGGCGCCGTGGAAAAGTGTAAATTGCGTGTTGTTTACAAACATTCAGTTGTAAGTTGTAAAGAGTTTGGCGAGTCCGCCAACGATGGGACTTTCGACTTTTATGCCGAGAATAAGAACAGTGTGACCCTCAGATGTGTGACCATTCAACAAATATTCTTCTTCGTGTAGGGGTTGAATAACTTGTCACCTGCAGGTGGAGTCAGTTGAATGGCTAATGAGTGCAATAAATACTGCATACTTAATTGACCTCTTTTTTCACTGTGGTTACCTGTGATTGACCTTCTATTGTTTTCTAGCTAGTCCTATAAGGGTTGCAGACAATAAATTCAAGAGTGTTATCATCTCTTGTAGGACCCTGAGCCTTGAATTCAGGTAATTAAACTTCAACTTTTTCAAGGTTCAAGTCGATATTAGCTTCTTGATCTGTGTCAATTTCATCTAGTTTGACAGACGTAGTGGTGATTAATCATTTGTATATTGGTAGTGACTTGAGCAGTAGGAACTATACTTTGAAGAATTTGAAATGTAGATATTTTTTTCAACCGGAATAATCCGAGACCGATACACTGTTGAATCGAGATTATTTAATCCATGTTTTTGCGAGGAAGGTGTCATAACTTTTTGCTGCACCGTCATTATGACGGATCAAAATTGCAGTCATATCGTTGCGGTCGGGTTTTCATTTGAAATGAACACTCAATTAATTTCGAATTCGATTCGACAGCGTCAAATTATATATTCGTAATCGGCTTAAATTGAACCTAATTTTATATTTAAAGATCAACAAGCGATTATTTATAACCATAATACGTGTGTGATCGTGTCCCATCCTCCTTTCTTCATCGTGGCGACTTGTTTATCTCCTATACCTAACATTATCAATGTCATGTCCATTTGCGTCTTCTATTTAATCTTCTTAAAAAAATCCCTCTCTTTCAATCTCGCGAATAACATCAACCAACTTATTCATTCTGCGTCCTCTATCCTTTTCTTACCTAGAGCAAAGCTCTATTATCATCATAGTACAACTCCATTCACCTCCAACTATTACACCACTAGTCGAATGGAGGAGTTTCCATATACAAACACATGTTCTGAACCTAAAGATTTTCCACCAAAACGCGTACTATCTTAGCGTATACGCGTAAAATATGGATTGATCTGCCCTGGGATTTTACATACATAAACTATTCACTTCCAACAACCGACTGCTCGTCAAAAAGAATCACTTGCTCAACCATGTACGTCGACACGAAAAACAAATGAACTTCAGAACGTTCTGGACAAATTGCTGGTGTTTCATCGCCATTGACGATTTTCTTTGATCATTAAACACTTGGGCACAAACAAAATCGTCAATGTAAAAGGTCAGGAGTTAGGCGGTGATGACGAATGTGAGGGGTTGACGAACGGAGTCTATTTCGGAGCGACTAAAACGGTGCGCGCTCACCGAGTGACATTTAGAGCTAGTGCATCCACTATCAAACACTATAGATTGCTATAGACCACTGAACACTATGAATAGTCGGGAAAGGTGGTAGGAAAGTTTTCAAGGAAATTGCGCAATGGTGCTACTATTTTGGTGGCGGAATTTGCTACGAAATTGTAGGATTCGGGTTAGAAAGTGTTGCTGGTATGGGAATTCAAAAGTATTGAATCATCTGCTGTTTTACGTGCCCTATAGACCTTGGGTTGTCTAGCTAATAACTTCTTCCTTATGGTGCCCTTCCAACTAGTGAAGGTTGGCAATCAGTTCTTCATATCTGAGTCCATCTCTCGCGAGACCCAGTTTGGTCTGGACCCTCGTATGACACTCCACTCGCTAATTCTAAGCAGCCACGACATTATCTTACGACCAATTCATTTTCCCAGTGACTTTTCCCATTATACCTAAGTAACAAGAACTAGACCTAACTTTTTAAAAGGTTAGGTCAACAAGAAATGAAATTAGAAATCACACGTCTAGTAACCTCCATCTGCAATCTAAAAGAGGACGTAGTAAAACCAATGTACTAGGAAAACATGTCACTACAGGAGTAACTTTTGCTTTTAATGGATCCGGAAAACTGCTTAACGATTCGCCAACTTGTTCCCAAATACCCTGAGAGAGGTTAAGACTTAGTAGTTTTGGGATGGATTTCACCAGATAGGTCGGGAAAATATTCCGGTGTAAGAATGAAACTTGTAACTAACGGAAAAGCTCATTTGTGTTTCACGCAGGCCGATATTCATAGACAGTTCTGAACAGTATAAGCTCCTGCGTGAGTTCGCTCTTACGACTGTCAAAATAGGGTGTTTAACTCATTTTTTTATTGCATCTATCTATCGACTCACATATTCCCGCTGAAGAGAACTGTGAAATCAGTTTTTTGATATCTCAATTAATACCGAAGATATTAAGCGGTTAAGCCGAATGGTGGGGGTATACTCCATATCTTTTTAGCAAAACGGTCTTTAGTATGTAGTTTGTGTATGTAGCGGGTGACGTTACGGCCACCATACATCTATTTGTGTCTCTTTCTAATAAAACTTTTCTAAATGCCTGTAATTATTTCATTTTCAACTAATTTTGATTTCACAATTGATCACGAATTTGTGTCTATTTTGTAATGATAATAAAACAAACATTTAATTTTCGATACTTGTCAAATATTGTATAAAATCTGACGGTGTACCCACACTTGTCTGCGGACATTCCAACAGGCAATGGAGTCGGACAATGCGAGACAAATCGCGTTAAACTGTGAACACTTTGTCCGATCATAACGCCACACGCACGATTCGAATTTTACGAGCTTTTTTTCATAACACTAACGATTTTCCAATTTAATTTGGAGGCCAAAAAGGTAAACAGCCTAACGACCGTATTGGTATTGATCATTTCTGCAAGAGCAAAAAGCAAGTAAGGCATTCCATGGAAAAGATGGTTAAGGCGATTCTTGAATTTTCATTTTAAACACTTTCGACCGAAACCGAAAACGGTGAACACCGCTGGCTGTTTGTCTCGATATTTTGCCTGTTGTGTGCTAGTGCTAGCGTCTCGTATTGTCCAGTGGGGCTATTACGGTTCTCAAAACGATCAAATCATACCATATCATAGCGGCCGTGAAAGGGACAGTGCTATTGCATTGGTGTAGCGGCGTCTCTGTTTGGTGCGCCATGACATGGTATAATTTCATCGTTTTGAAAACGGGGCTCTTATGCCATTCTCATCCCCACCAAGTTTTCCCTGTATTGTACTCAAATACCTAGATGGCTTTCGTTCTGTTAATCCGTAATCGACATTACCTTATCTTTGCAACATGACTTTTATTTTATTCGGTACTGTACTGAACTTCAAGGCACGTAGATTATCAGCAGTTTGATTGCGGAGAATATTGCGTTTGACGTTTTGAATAGTTATGCTAAGGAAAAGAAAACAACAAAGGTAATAGGGGTATCTCTTGACGATGATCTCTCATAAGCACATTACTCGTGTCTTGACAAAATAATGTATGAAAGAGAGAAATTGAGATATCTCCTTTAGAGGCTCCCAGTTATACGGCGGACATTCATAATTAGTGAGTGCCGTCTACGGGCGAAATAACCCATTAAACAAAAATGATACGAATCGTAAACATGGCCCCGAGATATCCGATTCCGAACATTTTAATTAGGGTGCGGCATAATGCGATACAGTTTGGCGAGACAAAGCGAGCAGACTGCGAGCCAAGTAGGAGGCTTAGGGTCAACTTCCACACGGACGAACGCGACGATTTCAGACGCGAGGCGATTTACGGCTGAAGTATTGAGGCGACGCGACGGTCGCGTCATATTCCTCTGCGTATTACGCATAAAACTTTTAAATGAATTGTTAAATTATGTAATAATAATAACTAATGTAATTTAATTCAAAATCAACGCAGGTTTCCTTAGGTTAGTTACTTTGCATCTGATTTTAAAGACCTTCATCCGATAGAATTTTAGAATTTAAAAAAGTAGGTACCAACTTACTCCATAAAGATCCTCGAGAATTGAGTTAAGCCTGGGAGAGGACGTAGTCCAGAGAGTGGACTAATACGGACTGACGATGACTTCATTAACGGTGTCACATTCATATTATGTCATGTGGAACACAATTCTTTCACACCTATACCGAGACACGAATAGAGATAATTCCGAAGGAAATGGTAACGTTTCCAATTCCGACACGACACGCGAGATGACGCGATGCAAGTTCAAGCGACATCACGTCGCGTCGCCTGTGTAAAGTGACCCTAAGTGACACTGGTCGCGCACCACTGCCGACAACTCACCGAGCTTCGCAGAAATTAGTTTTTTTACTCACAAATACGATTCCTTTACACTCCGTCGCCTCACTTTTAGGTTCGAGTTTCAAATTCATTTCAATCGATCGAACAGTTAGGACATCTCATTAGGATGCCAGTGGTCGCGTAACCAGTCGTGGCACCAGTGAAATGTATACCTCTAATGATGATCGTTTGGTTGCACAACCTATTTGTAGGCCACCGTGGTGTCCTAGTGAGGTAGTGCCCCTTAGGCAATGAAAATAGACTGATGGTTATGAATTATTATTACGCCTGCGCCAAACAACATGTGCGCATGCGCAAATGTTTGCAAATATGCTCAAATTCGACGTTCATTGACGGCATTGTGACGTCGTAGTTATGGATTCTGTACAAAGCTTTCAATGGTAGTTAAAACTTTGCAAAGATGCTCACATGTCTGGCGCCGGCTTTATAGTAGGGGAAACCTACTCACGACGTTTTGAAAGTATTCTGCTTTAGGTTTTTTCGAAAAAAACTAGAGGAAAACTCATTGGTATGTACAACATATGATTGGAACCCGGGCCTTCGTAACTGAAGTCCGGTCTCCTAACCACCGACCTCTAAACCGAAAATACTATAATATCAATCAGACAAATACCTAATACCTACATAGCCGCATTTCGATCGCAACGCAAATTAGTGGCCCCGAGGTCAATGACCGCCGCTAGTGACCTAACCACTACCAGGATACCTATCTAAGCTAAGACGTAATATCATCGAGATCTTTTCGCACGCACTCAAACACTAAGAACGAGCAAGTCATTACAATGACTAACGAATCGATTAAAAAATGCCTTCCGTAAAAAAGAGTTCTTATTTACTTTATTTATGGATCGGAATTCACTAAAACGTATGGAGAAAGGTGTACAGGAGAGTTTTTAAGGTTGAGATTTGCTCAAAAACTACTTGACCTATTGCAAAAATTATTTCACTGTTTGATAGATAAAAGTTAAAACTATGTAACTGTGAAAGAATTATTAAATTCGGTCCAGCCAGTAGTCTTTCAGAAAAAGCTTATCGAGGCCCCCTGTATACTTATCTCTGTCTTCGACTATACATATGCTACGGATAATGAGATATAGAGAGGCTCTAGACTAGAGCCTCTAGGTCCAGTTACGAGTGAAAACGATCGTACAAATTAAGCAACGTTGGCGAGGCCAGTACCTGGATGGGTGACCGCTAGTGTTTACATTTGAGCCCCTATAATAATACATAGCTACATAATCTCACGCCAGTCTTCAATAGACAGAGACGACGGAATTGCATCTACTGCGATACAGACAGCAACGTGCTTTTCGAGGCACGAAGGGGCTCAAATGTAAACACTAGCGGTCACCCATCCAGGTACTGGCCTCGACCGACGTTGCTTAATTTGTACGATCGTTTTCACTCGCAACTGAACCTAGAGCTTAGAGTAAAATAAGAGTTCTAGTCTATCGAGCGAAATTCACTAAGTTTTCATTGTTGTTGTTTTTCGATTCGCCTTCACGGCAGGCAAGGATCTATGACCATACAGCCTGTTCATAGGTAGTTTTGTTTAACGATGTTTTTCGCTAGTAAAGGCATATGCCTCGTCAAATGTTTTGTATCCGTTCCGTATTCTTGTTTGTTAATTATTCCGTTGTTTTGTCCACATAAAAAAAATCCATTCCAAGTATAAATCCAATCCGTCTTTAGTCGAGTAAGTTATTTTAGTTTTCGTTTCGCAAAAGCGTAGATTCGATTCGATGAGCGTGCTGGAAGGTACCAACTCGAATCATATCGTAAACATTGCTCGTGCTTTCATTTTTATACGTCCTCGCATTCTATTCAGGTTTGGGCTGTCACTTTTTCTTTCGTTCCGGGCCCGGCGCGGTAGTGCCAACTTGACGGCATTCCCGTTAGATCTAGCGGAGTGGGAGTCTTTGGGATGTGACCATTGATCTCCTATACAACTAGATACACAAAGGTCATACTTAAACAATTAAAAAAACGTCCAAATAATGTCCAATAAAGCAAATGAGAGTCCATTCATCCGTTTAGACCTTCTTTGCGCTCGGACATTTGTAGAAGGCAGACTGTGTATCTAGTTGTTTATAGGAGATCAATGGATGTGACGGAAACGAAAAAAAATCTAATTTTCTACCGATCATAATCTAAGAAAAATATATTGCTAGTACGTAAAATCCGTAGGTTTATACAACGTTGGTTGGTGTGATTTTTTGGCGGCTAGGGGTGCAACAAAAAATCCCAAATACCACGAATCTTGTAGTAACGTAATAAAAAAAAAAAATAATAATAAAATAATAATAAAAAAAAACGTTTGTTTGACGTACTCGCCATCGAGAGAATATACTACAGCGACTCACGGTAATACAACTACTAAAGGATGACATTACTTTTACAATTGTCAAAGTTAGTTTAAATACGTACTGTTAGTCAAACATACTTAACTTAAAATAAATTTTAACTTTTAGCCTCGCTTCTCTTATCTTATTTTGTCATTTTCATATCACAGTTAGTTAGAAAGGGACCGAAACCGAAGGCTTAAACCGTTGACAACTTTTTTTTAAATCACTTTTATGGCTAACCGTGAAAATTAGAAAATGCACACGACAGTCCCACCCAATCAAATTTTCCATGGATTTATAAACAAATATGGTGTTTTCGGAAGTTCACCAAAAACAATATTGAACTAATAAAATTAATATCTTTGATTTCACTTTACAAATTATACGTTTAGTATATTTTATAACTTATTGTGTCTCCGGTCAAATAATGTCCCCTAAATATTGGGAAATCGAAAAGGACCATTATTTCAATTTGATGTTTTTTCTTAATACTCGTCCTGCCGTCTAGTTTTAAAGATGAATTCTAAAGAAAACCTCTTATTCCAAAATGTGGTCAACCCTATCGGTTCTCGCGTACTCTGTAGGATCTCGATCGCTCGCGGGCAGCCTTGACCTTCGGCTGCGATCGGTCGCGCGGGCGAGCGTCGACCCGCGCTCGCCCGCCACCCGCCACCCGCCACCAAGGAGCGGCCTGCATCGCCGCCGGTGCGATGCACTTGCAATCTTCCGCAAATTATGTAGGTATAGAGTTCAGCTCTTTAGGAACCAAGTCACTCAATCTAAGGCCGATAGTCTTAGGCTTAATAAATCACTCTTGAGAACGACCTCAAGATGGCGTTAATAATAAACGTAACTTAGGTGCGCGTTTAGGAATCGGGTGTCATGTGAGTAACGCCGTATTAACAAACAAAACTCAAGTCTCAAAAGAACTGTCAAGCTCACACTTGAGAACGATTGCAGGCGAGCTTACTTTCGTGTGGTTTAGGGAACCAAACCTATAATTGTCATTGTGTTGTTCAATTTCAAATGGAAGAGATTACTTGAGACAAATTGTAGACCTACATAACCCATAGATAGGATCTATAGATAGGTAGGTAGATACATTTGTTTATCATTTCTAATGTAGGATAGCTTCCTATATCTACTCAAAGTCTAATACAGACCACAGCAGCTAAGTTGACCCAAAATAGCAGCGAAATTGTAACAAAATCTACAATTATACAGTCAAATGTAACGCTTTCAAAAAACCGTTCTTATTATCTGTGTCGTAAGAGTTGAAATCGTGACATAAGATGTCTAGTTTTCTGTCACGAACTGCGGCCATTTTCGGTGAACTACTGCCGGGAACTGTACAAGGGTTGAAAATGTAAAGGAGAAGCACACAATTGGCAAGTGACAGGAAATGGGCTGAAATGAGATGGAACCATGTATGCCGATGTCGTATCGGTGTCGGGCCGCGTCTGTGTGTAGAGTCTCACAAGGGGCGCCTCGCGAGCCGTGACGCGACGTGCGGCGTTTCCGCTCGTCTTCGAGACACACTGCTCGGGTGTGCGACGAGCCTAAACTAAAGCTAAATGTTTACGTTGTAAAAGCTAAACTTTTGGATAAAGTTTTTTTTAAATACAAAAAAAAATGAGGTTGAAACGAAACTAAAGATTGATTTTGACTTGATTGATTTTTTTTTGTAAGCTTATGTAATTGGTGTATGGCAATAAACATATTTTCTATTCTATTCTATTCTAAAGACGGGAAAAACTTATCTACCTTACGTGTGACAATTTTAGGTAATTGATACATATTATAATTTATCAATGAAAACCTTTAATTGGCTGTGAGTTAGTTTTATTCTCTAATTTAAATACTGTGCCCTAAATTTCCAAAAGCAAGGAAAAAAAGGAAAATAAAACACATTTTATACGTTTATCGAAATATGGTTGAAGATTTTAGAGACGTCGTTTAAGAACTGGACATCTTAAATCTCCTAGAAGAAGAACAAGTTACGATGATTTTTTTTTTGTGAAATCTTCATATTTAAATCTTTCACACAATTCATTCATTACGAATTTATGAATGTAATCCGATAAGTAAACACGACATAGTTCAGTTTTCGAATCAAATATGTTATTTTTGAGAAGTGATGCCCAAAGAACAAAAGAAATGAATTATATACCATTGCAGTCTCTGGTATCTATAAGTAATAATAATGGTATTCAATGAATACAACCAATGTTTTTTTCTACTATGTCAATATCGATCTGAGCATCCTTCATCTTGATACTTAATGATAGCAGACTACTAGGATTTCATAAGTTATCAGCAATCTCCACCAAAAGCTCAGTCAATAAGGTGGAACAGTAATCGTCAGTCGCGCCCACAGTGTGTCCACATTGTTAGCCAAACACACCAGCACTTGAATTATCGTGCGTTAACGGCGCACACATGAATGGTACATCAGCATACGTGAGCGTACGCGATTCATTCAATTTGTTTACGCGACTCATCGCCCAGCGCCCGCCGCTCGCCGGTCAAGGGCGGCGTCCATCGTCTGCCCGAAACACACCCAAATTATCCTCGATTTCATTATGATGGCAATGGAAGGCGTGATCAGCCAAATTGACGGTGCTTTTACGGCTATCAAACTGCGTTGGCGCATTAGGAACTTACTGTAGAAGTCTTTAATGAAAACATATATTGGGACTGGCTATTTTGTGACCATCATCTGGAATATGTAGCATTGGATAAATTAGGCGTCTGATGGTCGCATGGTATGAGACATTATTCTCGGTAGCGGCAGATCAACACGTAATTAGGATCAAATACACAGCCGTGGTGGGATCGGATCTCGGCATACTGACACCACGTGGTGCCCCGAAGGTCTCGCGGACCACCAGCTCTTAGGTCGTTTACTCCAATTACGTAACACCCGTGTAACAACCACGAATATAATCGGCGGAATTTTTATTGACTAATTATTCGACATTTTTTATAAGCGGTGAAGTCAGCGGATATAGCTAAATATTCAAGCAGTGTATCATTCGAGGTTAACAATAACGCACAAAAAATCGATCGGAATTATCTCACGTCGGTATCGGGGGATCTGTTGGTCTGTAAATAGTCTTGTAGTGAGAGATGGCCGGCCGTAGGCTTTTATATCGGAGGCTGCTGGGATGCAGCCACATTCCGCGCCGATGACTCGCTCCGACCCGACCCGACCACCATTGTGCGCGTTTCCTTCGCTGCGTAAACTAACACATGTGAGAGACGTTCATTGCACGCATTTTACTACTCACCGAGCTGCAGGATAATGCAGCCGTTGATCGGTCGCGAGGAGTCAACGCCCAGACGGATTAAAGGGCCGATTAACGAGCACGGCTTAATTTATAACCGGAATAATAAAAGCTCACGGAAGGACCGCCTGTGCGCGGGCTAACTAACCCACATCGCTCATAACTTACAAACTGAAGTGTCAACAAAACGCTTACCGGCCTCGCTTCGTATTCTTTTCATAGACAACTTTTTTACCTTTTACAGTCAAGGCGTCGACCGGTTTTGCTCCCTACCTCACTGGAGATAGAGATGGCATTTCAGTGGTTCTATAGCCACTAGCTGACGCCGGCATAACTTTCGGTTTCGCACAAACGCTAACATTGATTTAGAGCAGGACGTTGAAGCACAAAAGAGTTGGAGCACCGAAACCGGTCGGGGCAGTCGAAATCTTCGTAATTATGTTAACGAGATGCTGCCGCTACCCGCGGGCTGCTCCGGACCGGGCCCACGTGCCAGCCAGTTTATTAGTTTGATGGTAAACTAAACGATAGTGAAAGATGCTCCATAACATCAACATCGTATCTTTAGAGTTAATTTTATGGAGTCAACGACGCACGTTTCTCAGTCCTTTCTACGTTTGCTTTGATAAGTACGATAAAACTTATCGGGACCGGAAAACATTGTGAGATTTGCCTGTGGGCGTCGCCGAGGTACCAGGGAAGCGTGACTGATAAGGAGGTTACGCAACGGGCTGAAGCATCCAAGGTCGGTGCAGATGTGGGAAGCACAGGCGCGCCGTTCACGGCTTATCTTTTATGTTTGCCGAGTATAAATAAGCAGCTCAACACCGGGCCGATCGAAACACAGCCCAAGTAGCTGTGTTTATGGGCGCGGGTGTGAGCGTGCGCCCGTGAGAACGGTGCTGCCAACGTATTAGGAGCCGTGCTGTGCGATAACACGACACGTGGTAATCGAGACTCGGTATACAACGTATACTGTCCACATTGCATAACCATGAGTAACATCCATCGATAATAACAAATATTCAACTCTTTGGAGTTATTTCTTGAGTCAGAATTGATGATCCGTTTCAATCCTTTACACTACGATCCCGATAAAGAGTTCACGCGATCGCAGCGGGGGGCGCGATGACTCCAGCTAACATTCCAAAACAGATATTATTTATTTTTAATAATGCCAATGAACGCTTAACACGTTTACCTTCGATTTGCATGCACTCCTTTATGCGAGCGCTTCCTACTTCGGAATCGAGTGTGATTTATTTGTGATATTCATTCAAGCCGGGGCCGACGCTGACGAGGCGAAATCCATTCTCGTCTGCGGGAACCCGGTCGCGGGCTCAGGCACTGGGTCAGTGGACTCGCCACCCGGGACCGTACGCCACCAGACATCCCCGCCACCAAGGACACCCATAATTAAAATGACATCAACCGCGTGGGAACAAATAAATGCCAAGCGAAACAACCGGTCCGACCGGCGGATTTAATTATGAATGCTGATTAATATTGGCATAAACGACATTCGTCGAAACTATCGTCGTAAATGTTAACACAACGAAACCGAAAGCACGCAGTCGACAAAAAAGACAAGAAAGCGCAGCCGACCGTGATGCGTCAGCGCACTGCACTCGGTTGTAGCTTCGACAAAAGCACTTGTCACCGTATACCCGTCCCGGTTCCTCCCGTTGTTTCGATTCACCTCATCCATCACCTGTCTCGCTCGAATCACGCAATGTTTGAGGAAATGCTCACACTAGCACCTTACGGGATCGTTCTAACTCGCGCCAGCTGCTTTGCATCGCATACCGATCGGATTAGGAGTGTAAGGTTCGTCGTCGCCGAGGAAAACGCGTCTGGTCGCGCGTGTGGCCGCGACATTTCCCCCATAACAATGAGTGATAGTGCATCCGTCCCTTTCGCGGCGGACCTTGCGGTGCTGTTGCCCCGACAGGTTCAATATCCCAGACCTTGGGCGCCGCTGCCTGCTTGGAACTAGTTACCCACTCGCACATACCACCTGCAATAATTTATAATTTAGTTACTATTTTTAGCGCCTTATTGACCGACGGAGCGAGTGGTAATTATTTATGTACGTGTGTGACCGAAACTGTGTGATTTTAAAGGAAATGGATTTTTCCGTCGGCACTTTGTCGGTCACGTCTTGACATATACGACTGAGCATAAAAAATTGAGAACTTTATGATTTGTCTACCAGGAAAACTAATGAAGCGTCGGTGGTCCGGTCGGCCGGCGCCGCTACCTTCGTACCTACATCAAAATACGGCGGGCCAATTAGATGTCGGGCGCATTGCGAAAATATAAATATTAGTAGAACCGACAAAGGTTTTTAATCACCAATCGCGATGCATTTTGTTCGTTTTGCGGTCCGAAATTACAGGTTGCGAGTTCGCTCACCCCGGCACGCCGCGCTTAGGGCAACTATGTTCTTGGATCGTGTGAAAAATTACCGAAGATTTTGCTCTTATTTCGCCTTATAAGTGGCATTCGATATGTGTAATTTTTGCATCCGTCCGAATATATTAAAGAAGCAGCACGCACGCGCTGTCTTTGTCCAGTCGAAACGTAATGTGGCTTTCGATTTCGATTTTTATCCAATTTGGGTTTGTTGAACCTCTTCCGGGAAGGAAATTATTCTCTCAATCTTTAGAAAAATTCAATGTGTAGTTCAAAAAAGTTATGTCTTGAAGTACATTTTCACTTTTCACTATCATGTATGATGAGAATTTGAATTGAATCTGAGTTGCAATAATAAACTGTGACGTCACCTAACCTAGTACTTATTGTATTCAAAATGAAATTAAAAGTTACAATATTGTCTTCATTTCTTCATTTTATTACATCGTCATCCATCAATGAACGAATAAAGATAATTATGATTTAGACAACGTGTTAGGTACGAAAAACAGTGGTCCTTCCGTTCCGTGGTCCTTCAAGCCGAATAAAATGACATTTCGATTTTTCAAAAGAGGATGGATATCAAAAGGGCCTTTGATTTCGATCGCGGGCTAATTTGTAAAAATTACGTTTTTATTACGATTTAGTAATACTGGTTCTTTAAGGCGGATTTTTCGTTCGATTTTTGAAAAGAGGACAAGGGAAATCGAAAGCGGCTTCGATTTCGATCGCGCTAGAGTCGCGTTCTCGTTACGTTTCGGTGTAGTGTCGGTTCTCGTCGCTCGTCAAGGTTACGTAGTAGGGGCGGCGACCGCGCGGCGCGGCGAGACGGGCGTGACGTCACGGGCGCCGGAAACGAAGCGCCTCATAGACGGTCACATTTTGAGGCGAGTTTAGAAGAAAGTGCTTCGACCAGCTGCGTGGGATAGGTCAGGTCGTTGCGCCTAGTATCCAACTAGCATCATGATATTTATGACGCAGTCAACTGGTTAAAACTAGACGTTTGATTGGACAGCTAGCTGTTTAATTGAACAACGCCATTCAATCACACACCTAGTTTTGTAGTTAAACCATTATGTCGTTTAAAACGTTTGCAAATGTATTTCTCGCGTTCATATTTAAAATTATTTAATTACGTAAGTAACTATGAATTGTATAGTCCTTTAGTGGTGTGTAACTGTAATGACGTTCTTTTTTTAAAAATAAATACATAGATACAGCTAACAGCAGATCAAGTGTAACACTTTGGACTTTGTACCGTTCTTATTATCTGCATCGTAAGAGTTAAAATCGTACTGCAAGTGTTACCATAGATCTGCTGTTGTCCGTATATATCAATATTTCAAAAGCATAATAAAAGCATATTCTATTATGCCAAACCTATCGTCTTTATTACACGTAGGTATACGAAAACTATTAATTAGGACCCACTACTTCAATAAATATTATTGTTCTTAATTTACGGTAGGTACTTAATTTTTGATTAGGTTTCAGCGTGAGTTCCGATAACATTTAGTATGGGGCAACTCCTCCATCTCCGTTATTAAGCAAGCACTTGTAATACTGACATTATATAAATCATCAACCCACCTATTAGTCTTAACTTAAAGTATCAGTAATCGATATTAATACGATGAAAGCGATTTATTTTAACGATTTGCGTTAAAAATATTGTTCAACATGACCAGGCTTTCATAAAAAAGCAGATGTACAATAACGTACAAGGAAGAAGTCGACCTCTGGCTGGCAATAAATAAAGTAATTGTGCATTGAACATGACTTTTGCAGTCCTCCACACAGTGACACATGGCGTGCTTTACATAAAAGTTAACAGACCTACATACCTGTGTGGCTTACTGTACACACGATGAGAAGAATGCGCAAATTATTTATTTTCGTACCCTTGAAAATTAGGGTCAAGTTGGTGTAACAAGCGAACCACAGAACAATTACCCGAAGCATCTTTCTTTAATAAATAATTGTTTTTATACATACGATATTTATGAGTAGATTAGGTACTTCAGAAGCTTCATCTTCGAATAGAACAATATTTACCTGAAAAACAAAGAAACAATAATTAATATCACAAAAGACAATATTGCAACCTTCTACAAGAAAAGCGAATGACCTTAATTTCAATCCCGTTCATAAAATAAACTGATACATGATCTATATAAATTATTAATATACAAAAGTTAATAAGTATAAGCACAATGTAGAAAATACGTATACCTAAGTATGTTTCTAAAGATAAACAGTAGGTACGGTGGAACACAGAGAAAGGTGTAGGTACAGGAGAGTTTTTAAGGTTGAGATTATCTCAAAAACTACTTGACCTATTGCAAAAATTCTTTCACTGTTTGATAGATAAAAGTTAAAAGTATGTAACTGTAAAAGAATTTTTAAATTCGGTCCAGTAGTTTTTGAGAAAATCTCAACCTTATTGAGGTCCCCTGTATACTTATCTCTGTCTTCGACCTACACAGAATATTATACCTAATCCATGAATTAACTTGCGATATTATTTTTAAAACATCGCATTTTTTTACCTATGAGACGGTGGGTATTAAGTTTTTAAGTCAAAATAAAATAAATAATAATACGAACATAATTAAAAACATATTAAAGTCGACTCAATCGTAATCATAAAATGATAAAAAATATCTTTTTTAGTTTTTAGAATCCGATTTAAAACCAGTAAACTTACAATGTTGCGTAGTAAACAAGTTTATGAAGTTATTGGAATGGAAATAAAAGAAAATATGAGATAGTTGTGTTATGTCTGTTGAAGCTTCACAAGAATGACTATATAGGTACTTAATTGCAACAGTTTTCAATGAAAACTTGAACAAACCTACAAGCGTACATGAAGAGATTGATTAATATGTAGGTAGACGAAAGTTAAAATAATTAATTTTTAAGCAAGTAGGTTTTTTTAAACGCAAGAAGCGATAAATTATTTAAATTAATATTAATTTACATCTATTAAATTGGATTACCTAATTAAACTTCAAAGAAAATTGATACTAAAATAAAATAAGTTACCAGGATCGCAGAAAATAGAGACCTATGGTTATGTGAGAAGTGAATTTGTATGTGAGGTCAGAATTGATAATGAAATGATAAAGTTCCATTCCAAGAACTGATGCCATCTGTTTTTATCCTTTGTGTCGAGAAAAATGACAAAAATTCATACAACAATGAGATGTGCTGCAATGCAAATAGAAAACATTGGTGTTTGCGTAAATCGGAACGTTGACGTCAAATTCAGGCATTCGATCGTACATCACGTAAAAGTACTGGCCACTTTTATTTACACTGTATTTTGGCATCAAAACAAGGTATAATCTCATCAAAATCATCGAAGATACACTTTTAAAACATTACCCTCCTACTTTTGGTTGTCGGATAAAAAATTAAACAGTATGTTTGAAAGAATTTAAATTGAATACGCTTGTGGGTTGGTTTATTATTAGCTGAATGTGGAGGAAGCGAGATTTGTGTACCAGGATCGCAGCAGATAGCAAGAAGTAAATTAGCGCGAGTTTATGTAATGATGACACATTTCATGTCAAAACATTGTAGAACGATTTTTTGGGTGGTTTCCCGAATAACAGAAGTCCCCACATAAGTTATTCTTTGGTACTATTGATTCCTAAACACTCATGTATAAACGGCGTGGATTTAAATAGTCGCCGGTCGTTTGCGTTTCCGATAGACGAGTGACGCAGCGCGACCGACGGCGAATATAAAGTGACTCAGGCAGGGTCAAGTTCTTAGAGCTTGCGATGTAAGCTGGGCTTTTAATTTAGCACTAGCAATGAACTCGGGTCGTGTGAGACTATTGGCATGCTGTGACGTCATAAACGAGGAAATTGGTCAAGCATTCCAATCGATATTGATTTCAATTATGTTTTGTTTTGACATATGAATTAGGTAATGTCTGTCTTCTGTCAAAGAGTGCGGGGTTGGTTGGAGAATAAAAGCACAATTAAGAGCCAAGATTTGTAGTAATGGCTCACTATAGTTTTAATTCTAAAATTATATAGAATTAAAACTATAGTGAGCCATTACTACAAATTATTATATATAAACGGATATCACTCACTTATATTGTTGAAGTCGGCAATTAGACCGTCAGTTTCGACCGATTTCGACGGTCGCGCACTGCAGAAACGTCGCGGGCGTGGCGCGCTCACCTTGAGAAAGACCGTCGGAATCGGTCGAAATTGTCGGTCTAATTGCCGACTTCAACAATATAAGTGAGTGATATCCGTTTATGTATAATAGTCATATAATTGTCTATGTTCACTGTTTTATTAAAAATGAAAGCTCCAGATAGGAACTTCATTAAGAAGTCGGTCCCGGTTGCTGTCGTTCAGCAGCAGTCGTCACTCTCTGACAATAGGTTTGGTCACTAAACCACATGAAAATAAAGAAAAGTTTTGAAAAATATCGCATCCTTTTCACAACAAACCGTTTTGCTAGTCAAAAGAATGTCGATTTCTGTGTCGAAAGGGCATCGTAAAACAATTTCATATCGGACTCCTCCAAGTAAGCAGTCACTGCACAAATTACGCTGTCATACTTGACCGGTTTCAGCGTTGGCCACGAGAATTGATAAATTGAAAAAACACGGGTTAAAACGACTACAAATTAAACCCCATTTGTGTCAATTATCGACTTTTAACAGTGCCGATAAATTAACGATTGTGGACAAACCACTCCTAAGTGAAAAGTAGGAAGAGTGGCCTCCAAAACGGGTCTAGACTTCTCGAGGCATGACTTAATTGAAATAAAATTAAATAGACTCGCGAATGCCAATCGCCAGTCTTATTTGCGTAGTTTCGAGACCCTTATTAAACCGCGACAGATGTTATCCTCACGGCAGTAGTATAAAAGCGGTAATCCTTTATTAAAATTGTCGGTAAAAAAACAAAGAAACGAGCGAAACCAGACGGCAGCTGGCCGGCAACCCGTTCGCCGCGACTCGCAACCGACGCAAGCACCAATATTGGGAACAATTTTCACACAAACAGTAAATACTTTAATGTGTGATAAAAAGTAATGAACATTCTCGTTGGTTGTCATTATCGTTGAGCAGATAACTCGGCGTTCCCGGGGTAGTAAAATTAAAAGCGCGTAAAGCGTGCGGTGGGCACGCTCGCGCTCTCCTGCCGACTTCAATTAGATTTCGCGAAAGGCGAACAATAAGAAATAAAATCTGATCTTTTACGATCGCTCTGTCAGGCCTCGGTCAGTCGAAATGATCGTAAAGCCGGGAATGCAACGGGCCCGTTGCTAAAAAACCAAGAGTTAACCGAACGTCTCGATAACTTTTAACCCGAAACGGCCGAAACGAAATTTGATGGAGAACTTTATGGCGACAAAAGTGGGTCACTCATTCGAGTTCGTGACCCTCGAATTTCCACTTCAGAACAAAGGTAATGCCGAAGGTTACACGGACCTCACAAGTAATTTACTGAGGCTCCGGCCAGTGATTAGTTTTCCGAATCTGGGATTTACGAGGAAAACATAGTATACATTAATTATGTCGGGGCTTTTGATCGGATCGATTCAGTGCACATTCTTGTTCAAAAACATTAAATTGGAGACGCACACGAACAGCGGAATGCAAAACGGAATCTCGCCCGGTCTTTGTTGCGGATTCCCAGACGTCGGCGACCGAGTAAAAAGCGGTCGCATGGACCGCCATATAAATTATAAAGCCACTGGGGGTTATTAGTTGTCGAAATGACAGCATTGGACCGAACCAGTGGCGGATTTGACGCTATCCCGTTACGAACAAAACCTAGAGAGGTTTCTAAAGAACGACCCGAAGGGCGATACGGTCAAGAATCCTGTTCTGAGACTCGTTTTATTTGCGATCTCGATTTAAATTCGAGGTTACTGTTAAACAATGCTTTTGGGATGCTACAAAAAGATTTGGGGTTCCGAATTTAGAACGCGATGGGTCGATATCACAGCAAAAATAAAGGAACTATTAATAATTAAAGGCATACATCAGTCCCCTTCATACTTTCTTTAAATAAAATAGGCACTGAACTCACACAACTTGACTAGCAAGTCGAAATAAAGCAATATGATTCATTTGAAGCAAGAATTGCGCAAATGCTTCAATCTTCATACCTCTTTTCTTTTCTGCGTTCCTCGTACATGTTATAAAATATGTCAAATTGTGTGCGTAGATTATGAAGCAAGTACCTACGTTTTATGAATAAATATTGAGAAATCACCTCAAATTAATTTAATCAAGATCGAATATTTAAGCAATCGTGCGAACATTGAATACAATAACTTTGTTATCAAGTGACATATTGACTTCCGAGAAAGTGCTAGAGTCAATGACTCGAGTCTAACCAAAGAAATCTTTTGATATCTCGTTGCCATGCGAATAACTATGTAAATAATAATATTTTTGTTTTAGTTACTGGACAGACCCCGTGGAGAGACAATCTCATTGGTCACAGGGATGGAGTCAGTCCTGACCCTCCTCCAACCAGGGGAGGAGGGTCTGGACAGAGACCAGTGGAGGAAGAGGGGGGAGACCTTTGCCCAGCACTAAGACAACTTATAGGTTAATAAAAAATTAGATACTTCTCGTTTCGTAGGGCAAAATTCACTTATTGTCCCGAGCCATAAGCAATTAGTAACTTTTGAATACCAATTAACTTATTATTGTTTAGTACTTAAGCATTGTGCACGTTATTGTTATGGCTAATGAAGAGCGGAGCCTCCTTTTTTTTTTTTTTTTTTTACTTGGGGAAATGCTTTTACGCATCCCACCGCGCCAATAAGGAGGGGCGCGCGGTGGGTATGTGGGACTCCCGTCATGTACGTACGGTCCTATACCCACTAAAACCCCAAGGTGTTCAACTCACCGCGTTTGGACGAGGTTGTGGGAACGCAACGCCAGATACCACGACCTCGTCGGCGGCCGCCCGCGTGGGCCCGTCTTCGGGTTTATACCCCTAAACCTCCGCTTAAGGCGTCTCGGAACACAGGACGAGACGCCTTACAGCTCGGGACCTCTAAGCGAGCGCCGGACCCCCCGACCCGACGCTCGCAAGTCCCCGTTAGGGCGGCAGGCGGCGGATATACGCCCGTCGCCTGCGGCCCGCTCGCCGTCGGCGGATCGGGAGCGAGAGGGGATCATTCTCGCGCTCCCGCTCCGCCGACTCTTTCGCCGTCATTATGGTGGCGCAGAAGTCCGCCACCATCTTCCATCCCTCCTCGCTGCCCATAGCTCGCACGATGGCGGGCAGAGAGAGGTCGTCTCCAGTGGCGGCCGCAATGGCTCGCCGCGGCTCGGCCCATGCGGGGCACACGGCGCGGGTGTGATGCGCCGTGTCCACGTCGGCACCGCAGTGGTGACACCGGGGGTCCGGCTCTCGACCCAGCACCTCGCACAAGTACCTCCCGAAGCAACCGTGCCCCGTCAGGACCTGCGCGAGGTGGTAGGTCATAGACCCGAACGGAGCCTCCTGGCACATTCATAAAAGCCTAAAAGGTTAGAACATGATGAAAAAATTCTTGCCGTGGGCAGGACTTGAACCTGCGACCTTGTCATTCCGTGGCAGGCCCACGACAAGAATTTTTTCATCATGTTCTAATTTATTCACCGAGCATGGATAATGCGTAATTCAAATTCTGAGCCTAAAATGTGACTCTAATTACAGAAAAAATTGTAAACAATATGTTTTTTTACTAGTTTCAAATGTCTCGCGATAACAATTAGTACAGAACGGCAACTCTCCGCCAAAACTAAGTATAGCATATCAAGAAGCTATTAATAAGTGCATAAATAAGATAGAAGGTCGCGTCCCACGCAATCAAACGTCGAGGTAGGTCGGGAGTAAAAACAAATAATCAAAACTAAACGCCGACTAATCAGAAACCAGACACCTAATTCCCATCTCGTGTTATTAAAACATCAATGTAGCATGATTGATGCAATGTACCTAATCGGCCGGGACGTTCCGACCTCGCTAATTCGATCATTGTCTTCGCTTATTCGTCCGCTAACAGGGTTCATAAACAGGCCGAAATTCAAAGACAATTTTATAGTTAGGACGAGATTAACAGTCTAATGCTGTTATTCATAAACCTAGTTAAACCTCACTTCCCTTAAATCGTGTTGCTATCCCTTTCACACTCTCCTCAGCGTTGGCACCTTTTAGTTGCAAAGTGGTGTAAATGTAAATTCAAAAATATATTGACGTGCAAAAATGCACTCAACGTGCTTACTTGCAATGAAGAAATTTGACTTTGACACTTCGTTAAAAAAGGTTAGAAAGGGACAGGGGGCCTAAACGGTGGCGTAACTTTAAATCACGTTTATGAATACACGCCCAAGATTGTCAAAAGCCTTAGTGTGATGCACAGATTAAAGATATAAGTTTTCTATTCAAAAGATGAATAGAAAATGGTTTGATTGGAGTTCGCCCCCTACGACTGTCAAACTTCTGGAAACTTATGGCCTTTTTTTAATTACTTGTACGGTCGAAGACAGAGTAAGGTGTACAGTAGAGTTTTTAAGGTTAAGATTTTCTCAAAAACTACTTGACTTATTATTGCAATAAGTCTTTCACTGTTTGATAGATAAAAGTTTAAACTATGTACTGTAAAAGAATTATCAAAATCGGTCAAGTAGTTCTTGAGAAAATCTCAACCTTATTGAGGCCCCTGTACACTTATCTCTGTCTTCGACTGTTACAAAATAACTTTATAAGCAAAAAAAGGTTGTGTTCGGTTCAATTTTCAAGTACAAGGTATAGTCGAAAGCACAACAAGTGTAACACTTTGGACTTCGTACCGTTCTTGTTATCTGCGCTTTACGAGTGAATATCCTATATCAAATGTTACCATTGATCTAGGTCGACAGAAGATTAACCTACCAAAACATATTGCAATCTGTACCGTATTACAGTGGCGTAGAGTGTACAATTGGCCAGCCAATTGTACACTTGATGTGCTGTTCACTTTACAAGACACTTTTCGTTGGGTCGATTTTAAAACTTAAATATTTTATTTCAGAATTTAAATAATTTACATCGCTTGGCAGTCTAGAATACCAATTCTATTTTTCAATGCTGTAAACTGGAGCTGGTCTAGGTCAGGTCAGTATTCTAATTTCGTGGAATAAACGATTTTAAAGCCTATTTGTTGGGAATTTATAGAGATAAACGTAATAAAAGAGAAAATAGTGTATGCTGATGAAGATAATTTATTGAAGTGACGAGAATGGAGATGAACAATGTAATAATGACAGTCAGATAGAAAATTGAAAAAAGAACTACAAAATATCTATAAAATACATGCCAGTATTACAACACTATTTATAGCTTTCCAAATCCAATGTCCAAAATATTATTTGTATTTTTGATGCGGGATAGGGGATTTTCTGACATAGGATATAATATTTTATGCCAGTCATAACCCAGTTTTATCATAATTAACTTGGTTACTAAATATGTGTTTAATTTATATTTACCTACCTAGGTACAGTCGACGACAGAGATAAGTATACAGGGGGCCTCAATAAGGTTGAGATTTTCTCAAAAACTACTGACCGAATTTAATAATTCTTTTACAGTTACATAGTTTTAACTTTTATCTATCAAACAGTGAAAGAATTTTTGCAATAGGTCAAGTAGTTTGTGAGAAAATATCAACCTTAAAAACTCTCCTGTACACCTTTCTCTGTGTTCCACCGTACTTAGTTCATAACTCAGCAGCTTTGACAACCAAAATTACTTCAAGCAACGGATTTAAGCGTACTTACAACACTTAAGAATCTGCACATTTGTTAGGTATTTAAATTAAAACCTTCAGCTAAACTTGAGTCTAGTTTCTTGTTAGGTTACCTACACTATAATTTACATTACTGACAGGCGGAAACATCGTCCATCATAATTATTCTGTTTCAAATCAATGGTAATAATTATTACTTATTAGGGGATCAAGATATATAATTGTACATAGAGAGCTTGGTGGCTCAGTGGTTGGGTCAACGGACTTGCGATACGGAGGTCCCAGGTTCGATTCCCAGCCAGGGCAGCCATGTACCAGTATCCTCGGTTTTTTCGACGAAAAACTTACGTACTACATTTACCGAGTGCTCTCAAAACGGTGAAGGAAAAACATCGTGATAAAACCTACAGGGCATGCAGAAGAAGAAAAAATATTCTAAAGCATGTGAAATCTGTGGGCCCGCGTGGTGGATCATGGCCCGAGCTCCCTCGTGTAAGGGAAGGTCTGTGCCCGAGCAGTGGGGACATATAAATAGACTGATGATGATTATGAGAGGATCAAGAGCTTCGTACAACTTGAAATCCTAGTTACTGTGAATTAAGAACAAAACAACAGATGGAGGGATGATGTACGTGAGGTGTCTGGATGCAAAAAATCTAACAATGACTAACACAGAATAACTGATACAGGTTTATGTAGATTTAAAATAATAACAGATAATTAAGTAATCATGTGCAATTATTACGATCGGAATTGACGAAAAATATATGGGTAAGTTTCTAACAATTTTTAACCGAATCTGTGGCTCCGAAAATAGCTCACGGTATGGCGACGACGTTCCGAGTTCGAATCCTAGCTAGTGACTTAAAGGTGTCTAATTGAATTACCCACTGGACCATTTAATTAGCGTACTAAAATTATATTTTAAAAAAGATAAAAGTTTTAAATAGGTGTCGATCAGATTTCAACATACATATTTAATTTTGAAACGTCCACAACCACTTAAAAAGCTTCAAAAACCTATTTTGTTAGGTTAAAGTCACTGCATTTACGAATATCACCTACCAGGGCAGCATAACTTATGAAGCAATGAGAGTGCAGAGGTTGTGAAATTGCGTGCGACCGCAAGACATCCGGCGGACAATGGAGCATGCGCCCGCGCCGGACGAAAGCTCCGGATGCGAGTAATGCGCATATCGGTGTGGTATGTACGCATGTTTATGGAAGTTTATTGGGTGTATTAAAAGGCAGGGACTTGCCTCTTACTAAGGACTATAAGTAGCAACAGTCGTTTCATAATGTCCTGGTACAATGGACAATTGTGACATCGTTGGGACAGTTTTCTTACATGGATAAATAAGAATTAATAAACCTAGACTGTTCTCCATTTTGTTCCACAAAAATAGTGCAACAAAAGTCCCACTAATCCCTAAAGCTGTATCTACGATGTTTATCTACTCGGTTTTTAGACACGGAGTCATTCTAAGCCAATGACTTTCGTTAAGAATATACTTATGGGATTGATATTTACTAACGAAAAAGCAAATGTATTTACATAGATTTTCCTTTCTATTCTTTTCTTTTTTCGTGTGGTTTAGTGACCAAACCTATTTGTCAGAGTTATTCCGGCCGCCCGTAGGCCTCTGACGTGGCCTAACGACTCAGATGAAAGTGTCACTAGCGGTCACCCATCCAGGTATTGACCTCGCAAGTCGCACAGTGTTGCCTTGTACGATCGTTTTCAACATGTACTTGCAACTGGATTACGAGCTCCTCGTATCTATTCTATTAGCGTTAACGAAAGTCAGTGCCTATTGTCACTTGGCTAATGGGCTATGCAGGCACCAAAGTTATAAATGTTAAAAATAAGCATTTATCGATGTAGCTGTCTCAGTAAACTGGTTGAAATAGACGTTTGATTGAACATCTAGCACGTTAATTGAACGACGCCATCCAACCACACATCTAAGTGTCAATTAGCGGAGTGGCTGAACACAGCGTTCAACACTACAGCTTCTAGCGACGCTCAGCGGACTGGTTGAACGTCAATTTGCAAATTTTAGTAACCTGTTCTTACCGCGATTTAGACTGAATTATGAGTTGACTGCGACATATGAGTAGCTATCAACACAGAATACCTAACAGTTGCTATGAGCTAGAACTTTGTGTGAAAAGGCCTGTGTTATTTATAAAGACGACGAAGCTTCTGGGAGACTTTCGCAATTCGGATGGAAGTGAAACCGCAAGGAAGTGGGTTCGACTCTCGACCCGAGTATGCAATGATTATCATAATATCGAATTCACATTGAGGCCAGCCCGCTTTGTGGGTGATTTTGGAAAATCGAGCTGGTCTTACTAATATTATAAACGCGAAAGTTTGTATGGATGTTTGTTGCTCTTTCATGCAAAAACTACTGAATGGATTTTAATGAAACTTTACAATAAAAAAGCTCATACATCAGAATAACACATAGGCTATAATTTATAATCCTGCGCAGACGATGTCGCGGGCTAGCAGCTAGTTTAATATATTTTCGTTTACCGACAAAAAAAAATTAGATCTAGAAAATTCCTATTGTATCTATGTAAATATAGTTACAACTAATATAATAATTATTATTATGTTTCTATTGTTATATGATAATTGTTGTCTATTTTTCGACCAGGATCGCAGCAAATGTAAGTAGGTCTTTCCAATTAACAAAACAGGAGTAGCATGTGTGGTTTAAGAATTTATTATTGAAGTAACAAATCTTAAATAAAATACTTAGATTATAAATATAATAGAACTTAATTCACTTTACCCTTTTATACCTTAAGCATGTAGGTATTAGGTGTATATTACACGTGTAATTTTCTTTTGTGGTATTTGTTAGGCCTCATATTGAATCACATCACAAAAGCGGTTATCAAGGCGTATCGAATGAAGCGATCTATTCGCCGGCTGGTTACCGCAGGGCTAGGGAAGCCTTCTAGGTGTGGGAACCCTAGAGATAGAACTGGTTTGTCTATGGGTCCGTGTCTGTTTTTGGTTTTTAAGCTTTAGGACCAACTTGTAAGTGGCAAAGCCATTAAAAAAAGCTTTAGGACCACGCTACAACCACTGAGGGATAAAAGTGTCGCCAGAATTAAATCTCAAATACTTTTTGGATCAAAACCACAGACTATATACGGTCCAAACAAATCAAGCGCAAATATTTTAAGGGGCGGTAGCACCTGTATAAATAAAAGTGCAAAAATCATAATATAAAACTATAGTGAGCCATTACTACAAAATAAGCGAAGAAACGTCAACGGCGACGCGGGCGTGGCGCGCTCACCTTGAAAAAGACCGTCGAAATCGGTCGAAACTGTCGGTCTAATTGCCGACTTCAATAATATAAGTGAGTGATATCCGTTTATATATAATAATCATAATATAGCAGTAAAACTCAATGATCAGTTGCTTAAAACATATGCCGAGGCTTATACGCATCACGAAACACTTATTAACCTCACAAGTTCTTTTGTGCAACTCGACCGTGTCGGTAATATCAGCCCATAAACTTACTGCACCCAAATTGCTGCGCAAAAGCATCAAAAGATGTCAAAACACAACTTCACAATAAAAGAGCTTTTTTGTTCGCCGGTAATTTGAAAAATTGAGCGCATTCGATTCTTTATTCAATATCCGAGAAACGGTTTGTTTGCTTCGATTTTTGAATGCGTTCGCTCCATAATTGGCGGGACGTAGCCTTATAGGTACAAATTGTTATCGGAACAAATGTTGAAACTTGATGGTATTCAAAAATTATGGTAAATTAAGATTAAAAAATGTGGTCTGTAACTTGAAATTACGTAAAATGTTATTGAAATCCATTACAAATTGTAAAAAAATCATTATTGTTAATTTGTAATTAGGTAATACAACTATTGTTTTCCATAAAGTTCTTAAATTACAGTAACTAAACGATATTGACTATAATAACTTGCATCTAATATTGTATAAGGCAATTTGTAGATTTTATTTATATATTTATAGTAGGAAGTTTTATTTATTCACAAAAACAAACTATTGTATATTTACATTAAAGTAGTACATTTGTGGTTATTATTTATTAAGTAATGTAAACTTGAATTTTTGGGAGGTTATAGGTTAATAAGAAATAAAACCTGAATTTACTGGCACTCCGTCCTCATTAAAGAGTTCAACGCGTGTTTTAAAAACAATTTATTAGACAGGTGGTCCCTCTATCAACAGTCTTAATGATCTACTTGTCTATGGCAATCGTATCATATCAGCACCTATTTATTACCGACGACCTTCAACACTAAATAACGCCTGATAGGTTAATTGCTGAGAACAGATTAGCTTTTGGCAGTTTTTTCCGCGATCTCAGAACCCGAAGCTTTGTTTATGAATTTTATTTTATGATTCATAATTACAATACTATGGAGAGGCAATCACCAAACCTGTCATTATGCTGTACAAATAACTACTTACTTATACATTCACAGTTTAAGGCCGAAGAAGATCATCCTGCATAAATAATGTTATCGCTAGGATTCCGATCGTTATTGATATCTAGTGAGCGTAATAGTTTGGAATCGGATGCCGTACTGACCCAGCCTTAACTAAGTAATTGAAATTAAAAACATAACTGATCTGTAAAGTACACACGATACTCAATAGCATATCAATGGTAACAATTGAAGTTAGACTTCAAATCTAACAAATATTGCATTGATCTCCTATACACAGTCTGTCTACTAAAAATGTCCGAGCGCAAAGAGCGTCCAAACGGATGAATGGACTCTCATTTGCTTTATTGGACATTATTTGGACGTTAACAATGGACACGTATTTGGACGTTTTTTTAAATTGTTTTAGTAAGACTTTTGTGTGTCTAGTTGTTTAAAGGAGTCATCAATTTACAATAACTTTTTGTTACCTACTATTATCGATGAGGCTAATCGTGGTGAGATAACAACTTTTATCTGGCGACAGTCCTCCGTCCCCCTTAATACGATACCTATAACGGCTATGATAAACCAATCGAAGCCTTATTTAGGTATTTATTTATCGATCACCAATTTGGTGGCTGAATAAAAAAGGATCGGGTTAATTTTATCGCTATATTTCATCGTCCAGTCATCGTTTGTAACAAAATAAAGGATACAAAGATATTATTTACGGTAACGGAAAATTAAGATTAATATGTGTTTTTTGTTAGACGTCGGAGGATTATGATTTGTGGTCATTAAGACCTACATCAAACGGTTCGCGTGTGACCCTAGCTGCGCCCGCGCCGATCGATGCACCGCTGACGTAAGCCAGCAAAAACTATGCTACAATAACAACGGTTTAATATAATAAGTATACTTACGCATAATAGTTTAATAATGCTCCATATAAGACAGGATAATAAAGGAAGACAATTTATATAAAAATAGTGATCGTAGTATCACATCATATTACAATGACGATGTAATGTAAGACTGATTAATAGGCCAGTCATTAAAGGAGTTGACCCTAGCAGTAACTCATCTATCTATGAAATTTGGCACAGTGATAGAGTACCATATGTAGATTGAAATTGACATAGAATCCAATAATTTGTAGAAACGGAAGTTAGGTATTTTCAAGGTCAAACTTAAATTACGTGGTATCAATTACAGGAAAATTGCTCTATCCAAAATTCTTTTTTTACAAGTTCTAGTTACCTATAGGCATGTGTCGACAGAATATCCAACCATATTTCCATATGGAAATATATATATTTTAATAAAATGTGTTTTTTTGCCGTAATTTCCAAGGGATAATTACTCACTCCAATTTCTATTTAATTATGTATTTAAAATATTACTTTCGAAAGTAGTTATGAATATCCAATAAAAAATCCAGACCGAAAAGCGTTATCCAGAAATTGACGAAAAATGGGGGTTTCCAAAAATGCTCAGCCCGATTTTTCTTGTCATTATGAACAGACTATCTTATTAAAACTGCTTTTCAAGTTTTCCAATGAAAAATGCAGGCGAAGCACAAAATATCAAATAGAGTTGTATTCAAATATTTCTAATCAACGCGGCGGTGAATGCGCCACTGCGCGCGGATCGCTACTGCGGCCGATTAACAACCTTATTCCTATTACACGTACAGAACAGCGGGAACGCGGAAGAAATTGGACGGAGCGGAGGAGATATTTGGAGATGGGATTCTGTTGTCTACTCATATACAAATAAGGTTAATTGTAGATTAACTCTTTACTAAAGTCCAGTAAAGATCCATGCGAACAAGCGTTTTCTAGAAATCGACGAAAAATTAGAGTTGAGAAAAATGCTAAGTTCGATTTTTCTTACCATTATGAACATACTTATGATCTTAGTCGAACTGTTCTTCAAACTCAAAGTCAATTTATAATAAACCTTATTCCTATACAAGTAGAAAATATCTATCGCATCGGTAACGTCGACTGAAAGTTGAACAAATATTTTGGAGATAGGATTCTGTACTCTACCTACAGTTATACGAATAAGGTTTATTTTAGGTTAACTCGTTACCGAGTGGTGAAAGCTCGACCGACCTACGCCAACATGCACAAAACCATTCTAATCTAGCCCGTATCATCGGCGCATAAGTACGACAACATTTCAAGGTTAGTACGGACATAGCAAAACAAATGGTAACACTTGCAGTACGATTTCAACTCTTACGACGCAGATAATAAGAACGGTTCAAAGTGTTACACTTGATCTGATTTTGGAATGTTTTAAGTAAGCTCGACCGACACAACAGTACCTACGCCAACATACACAAAACCATTGTAATCTAGCCCGTATCATCGGCGCATAAGCGCAACATGTCAAGTCAAGGTTAGTACGGACAAAAGCAGATCAATAGTAACACTTTCAGTACGATTTCAACTCTAACGACGCAGATAGATATATAGATTGGAGCGGCCCAAAGTGTTACAACTTGATGTGTTTTTATGTGTACTTACTAGGTACCTACTACGTGGAATGTTTAAGTAAGCTCGACCGAGACGATAGTACCTACGCCAACAAACACAAAACGTAATCTAGCCCGTATCATCAACGCATAAGTACGACAACATATGTCAAGGTTAGTACGGACAATGGCAAAACACTTTTTTTTCGCCGTGGGATCTCGTTTGGTGTGCGTGTATCAAATTATTTCTTAAAATTATAATTATCTGTTATATAAAACCCTACTGTATTGTGATATTATTAGAATCAAAATAGATTACCAGTCAATAAGTGATTCAGCGGAACGGTGCGCCGTGCTACATGCGATCGGACCCCCCTCACCCCCTCGAGTAACAAAGACAGCTTGTTATTTTTCAACTCGCTCGCACATCGACTACGGGTATATTTGCGTGCGGCATAGGTCTTATTACTTACGTCATACTGACGACTACAGCTAAGCAAATTTAAATTCTACACTTGTACGATGAGCGTGAGATATTCACCTACTAATAATATGTAATCGCAACTGCAACCACAAAAATCTACAAGTGAGGGTGATCTGCCTAATATACTAACCAAATTCCAAACACAATTATTTTTTCAATTCGACGAATTGATAACCTCCTCCTTTTTTTGGAAGTCGGTTAAAAATACAAAAAAAAACACGAAACAAAATACAAAACAAAAAATAAATAAAAAAACAATAAAAAAAATATATTTAGCTAAGGATCGAACCCGGAACCGCGTGCACGGGAGGCGACCGCTCCAGCCACTAGACCGATTCGTTCGCTGTTTATCCCGGCGAAATTACCAAGCATATCTCATGCACCAGCGTGAGACATGAACGGACCGCTCCGTCTAGATTTCGACAAAATTGCAAGTAATCTAGTACAAACAGATTCCCAGCTCTCCTAATACACCTACTTCGGTATTCGAGTTCAGAGTTTATGCTCAAATAAAATTCAAAGATAATTACAACAAAATGTTTGATAAAATACTAACCAAATTCGAAACACAATTAAAATAAAATACAAAATAAAACACGAAACAAAACAAAAAACATATATTTAGCTAAGAATCGAACCCGGAACCGCGTGCACGGGAGGCGACCGCTCCAGCCACTCGACCAATACGCCCGCTATTTGGCGTGGCGAAATTATCAAACACTATCTCATGCACCAGCGTGAGACATGAACGCGACTAGATTTCGACAAAATTGCAAATAATCTAGTACAGATTCACAACAGGGGCGTTTCTTAAAGCTGGAAGTAACATAAAAAAACACTAAGCGCCCAATTAAGTTAAAGACACTCTAAAGGAATCTCTGGGTTAGTTTATCCTAGACCCCGTGTCGCGAAGAAAACACACACTATATACTCAACTTATACAAGGCAATACGCATATTACATTTACTGCGTTCGTATGTTTCGAAACGATGACGATAATAATAATTAAATTGCGATGTTTAGATCAACCTCCTACATACATACGTATAGTACGGACAACAGCAGATCAATGGTAATACTCGCTCGAATTCGCACGATTTCAACTCTTACGACGCAGATAATAAGAACGGTACTTAGTCCAAAGTGTTGATCTTCTGTTGGCTGTACCTATTAACCTACTTGAAGAAACTCGCCCGCCGCTCGACCGGTTTTCGACGCCCCTCGCCCGCCTCGGGCCCCGCGCTGGCCTGCGCTTGATAGGTATTTCGAAATAATGGTGTTCCGCCTGGATATTTTGTTGGATTCTTTTGAAATCAGGTTATTTGTGGGTATCTCATTACAATTGTAAAAAATATCTGATAGAGTAATTTTCCAGAGATAGTTAAAAGACAAATTCTGTATAATGAACTGTTTCATTTGGATTTTTTTGTTGGATTTTCGTACTTATACTAGAAATAATAATTTGAAGGCATATTAAAAACAGAAACCCGGCGGAGCAATTATCCTATGGAAACTACGGCCAAAAAAGACATTTTATTAAAATACCTACACTTTCGAATTAAAAAGTAGTTTTACTTATGAATGTACAGAAGCACACTAATAAAATACAATTTATAGAAAAAGAATTATGACCATAACATTGTTCCAGAAAAAGATACGGTATAATGTTGAATTTCAATTAAAATAAGTAACTTCCGCCTCGAAATATTATTGGATTCTCTGACAAATGTTCTTATAAATATGCTATAAAGTATACAAAAAAGTTTCATCGATAGAGGAGTTATTGTTGGGGTCTCCATACAAACGCTCGCCAGAATGACTGGCCTATAAGCGAATATCATTGGCCTTATCACAATGTGCTTGTAGCGAAGGCTCAAACACCGAAACATTTATATATTTTTTTTTACTTTTAGCATATTTATTATTTATTTTATATATTATTATAAATTACTTTTACTTACTTTTAAGGGCATAGCGAAAACTGCATAAAAACTGGTAGGTAATAATCAATTTATATTATTTTATTTATTTTACATGTAACAAGTATTATTTTTGTCTATTTCTTTACAAAAGCAGGGTCTGTATAAGCCGTCGCCTAATTATATTTAATATTACATTAAGAAAACTACGTTTTTAATACAATAGTCTGTACCTATTTAAAAAAAAATATAAATATTTTTTTGTACTTTATTATATTATTTATTTCAGTATATTTATTATTTATTTTATACATTATTATAATTTACTCTTACTTACTTTTAAGGGCATAGCGAAACTCTGTCTAGAAACTGGTAGGTAATAATCAATTTAGATTATTTTATTTATTCTACATGTAAGTACCAATTAAGGTAATATTTTTGTCCATTTCTTTATAAATAGCAGGGTCTGTATAAGCCGACGCCTAATTAGATTTAGTATTACATTAAGAAAACGACGTTTTTAATACAAAACGTCTGTACTTTTAATGGAAATGTTGAGGTAGATTTCAATTGAATTAAACTCAGAAGTAGACTCGCTAAGTGGGTAAGAGATGGAGACGGCTCAAACCGGAACGGCTATTTAAAATGTTCAGGATTGATAACCGAAAAACTTTTGTATTAAATTACAGTGAAAAGTCTACAGGGGGTCTCATAAGGTTGAGATTTTCTCAAAAAATACTTGACCAAATTGTACTTGTTTCTACTTAGAGACGATTAAGGGTAATTATTTAAAAAAAAACGATATTTATTTTGGAAGACTTTTGTAATTTTATTTAAAAACATAGACACACAAATCACACATCCTTGGGTCTAGCAAATACCATAAATACACAATACATGTTCATTGATTATAAGGACTGTCTTTAGAATACGGAACAGATGCTATTGACGTGAACATCTGTGGGTTAGGTCATAAGTGATAGGTCAGGTATATAGGCTAAAAATGTAGAATCTAGGTTTAAACGTATCATGCTACATTGCCAATAAAAACCTACGAAAACCGCCGCGGGTCAAACGATATTATATTAAAATAATAAATAAGATAATGATACGTCTGGCCCGCCCGCTCTAAGCGATACGGCGAAAAGGCATTTTTTTGCCGCCCCGGTGTTGCCATGTCTGTCTCGCGGATTATTCCCGCCCCGTTTAACTAGTTCAAGGACGCGCTGATGTCGTGATCGTGAATAGGCGGCTTTATTTTTGTTTGAGATAGGTCGTCTTTAGGTCACCGGTGTCACCCGCCGCCGGAACGGACGTCGCGGACCCATAAAATAGCACAAAGACACTACTGTGTCGACAGCCTAATAAAGAATATTCATAAATTGCTATTACAACAATAATCTAACGACCATGTGTTGCAACACGAACTATTTTGACTACGGGACCGTTTTAGATTATGAATAATTTACTCGTAAAGCTATCTACGCGACAGCTAATAAAATTAAAAATGTTTCAATAAAATGTTCAATTTGCAATTAATTAGCTGTTTATGATAATCAGTTTGGGGATTCGGTCGGAATTCGCATTTAATTGCGGCAAAACACCACAAAAAGTATCAAAATGACGTCGTTTTGTGGGCGAGTGCAACGCACTGGCAATTGACCGCTAAGGTGGCAACACCGTCGCGGGCGACAGGCATGCAGCCAATCGAGCCGTAAACAATTATTCGAATTTCGAACGCCACGTGACCGTCTCACGCGTCACGCCCTCTTCGATTTAAAGGAACCCGATTAGTTCTTTAATTACCTTAACGATTTTGGATCATAAAAAGATACTAAAGCGAGCATAACAAAACGATTTATAGATAATTAAATCGTCGGCATAACAACATACTGCAGAATTTATTGGTGCAAGTATAAAATTGACATTTTCACTTTCCGGGTTCGTTCGCCAGGTGGAATGAGACCACCGGCGGCGGCTGAGCTCGACTCGACCGACCAAAGTCACTTACAAGTAACATTGTTAAAAAAACAGCCTCCCAGCGCATAGTAAGTCATCCATGAATATATTAAGATAATCTGCTTGCGAACTATCAAAATATCTGTCAACCGCGCGGCTGCGGGCTTTGATCTATAGCAACACCAAGTCGAGACTAAACGAAATACGAAAAAACGCCAAAGTCACGATTTTCTGCGGGAGTTAATGAATTAGATAATTTGATCAGTTCGAGTTGTTATGCCTGAACTAATGAGATTCTAATTAGACATTAATTTAATCGTTTTAACATCCCTATTAGAGTCAAGATATTTTTAATTTACGACTCGCTCCAGTTTCCGAGCGACTCCGGTTTAGTTGGACAGCCATATTCGGAGGCTCCGTGACGTTATTAGTTTTTCGTCTTAAAACCGATAAAGATCTAAATGAATTGTGAATCGCTCTGTTCGCCCGATGTTTATGTGAAATAAATCGTCGACGAACCGGCGGCGACATCAAATGCCCGCGGCTACTTCTAAATTCAGACCACCGTCGTATTTTGACCGTTAAAATATAATCAATGCGTCCATTTTAGTCCAAATACTCACACTATTTGACAATGAGACAGGTCATGTTAGATCGGTCGCTACACCGCCGATTTGTCGGGTAGAATCCTCGGTAGAATAAAGAATTAGGCGAATCCACGGTACGAGGTTTTCGATAAAATGTCGTCGGCATTTTAATGGCCGAGAGAACATACTCGAAATATCGATCGTGATTTACTGCCTTTGTATTATTATAAAATGACATTGGGAAACTGCAACTTAGTTGGTCAAAAAATTTAATAAAAAAAAACTTAGTGATTTATCGGACTGTTTGTCGCAGATGCCTTTAATTAGTTCGTTTTCGGTTTTAATTGAATTTTTAAATGCACCAAAAAGAACATAAATAATCTGATAAAATAATTTATATACCTACTTAAATATGTATATCGTCATCTTTATTATCAACAAAACTCGCCACTGCAGACCATTAAAATAAAACGCTATTAGTTATTTCTTATACTGGTTTACCGCTATTTTAGAAATAAAACTGTCGGTCTAATTGCCGACTTTAACAATATATAAGTGAGTGATATCCGTTTATATATAATAATTTGGTTTACCGCTGTTTGCGGAAACACTACAAAATTTTAGGCCAAAAGTCTTGCAAACAGGAGAGGAAACATTAAAAAAAATCTTTTGTTTCCAATAAGAATTTAACAGTCTATGTGGGTTTCTTTAAAATTAATAAAATAACATATCCATTTGGCCGAATAAAACTCGAACTTATTTCATGAAAAACTTTTAACTCATTATTAAGTGTAGTTTTTTCGATTTAGCTTTTCACATGTATCATAATAATATTTTATTTCCTAATAATAGCCGAAGCCCGAATAATCATGAAGATGCATTTCTAATTATTTATCAAAATTGCATAAAATAATAATGGAATATGTGAATGTTTACATATGCATCGGTTACAGCGCATAAATTTTCTGTACGATTAGTCCCGTTCGTTCCCGGGTTCACCGGTAGGGTTGCCACCCATTCCACCCCGTATAGTAAGTATCGTACTATATTTTAATAAATTGTATCTTATAGTAAAGAAAAAATAATATAGTACGAAAAATAATATTTTCATCGCTAATTCAATTGTCGCGCTTTTTATAATATAATTTTAATTTAATAATTCAATTGTCGCGCGTGTTTGGTGGGCTTTGGTAACATACTTGGCCTGCCAACGCCGCGTCTATAGTGATGTATATTACAATAAACCTGCCCAAGATAAATGTACTAACTTAGCTTTTAAGAAAATTGTTACTAACACAAATGGACCTAGTTGTCTGAATAAATAAATATTATTATTATTTATATTAATTGGGACTGAAACGCACCCCGCAGCGGATCATAAGGAAAAATAAATAATGTTTAAAAATAAATGTGTAAAACCTATTTACTAGTTTTCATAAAATTTTCAAAAGCAGGGTACTAAGTGCTAACAGCAGATCAAGTGTAACACTTTGGACTTTGGACACTGTTTTATTTTTTTATTTAAAACCTTACTATTATAATAATACATTATTTTGATTGGCCACCAGCATCTTAAAACTTGAGAAGTTTGTCCAGATGCTGATATCCTCACACAAACCGCTGCATAATATCTATAGCATAATATATTAAAATATGTGTATTTAAAACTGTTTATAATAATTTTTAAGATGAGTAATATTTATTTATACATTTTATTTTTGTTACTGCGGGTGGAACACCGCTACTAACCGCCGCCGACACAGTGCACCTCGCCTCACCTCAAATGTATTATGTATGACCGTTCTTATTATCTGCGTCGCAAGATTTAAAATCATACTACAAGTGTTACCATTGATCTGCTGTTGTCCTACCTACATACATGCATACTCCTACTACTCCTCATACACGCTCGTCGGTACTCTAAAAGTTCTAGGTAATCATATTTTTCATGTCGGTGGCAACCCCAGTTCACGGTCGGGCGACGGTCTGGTACGTCAGCTGGCTGTTCCCGACATCGTCCGTCCCGGCACCCCCTAATTACCAGGAGTGTGTTTCGGTGTCAACATTCCCAAATAAATAAAAAATTGTGAACTGTCAATGACAGTTGACGGCGGCATTCGTTTTCTAGACTTAGGTGATTCACCCGCAATTTTTTTATCCTCTGGTGAAACTCCGTCTTTTCAAATTGAGCGTCGAATCTTCTGCAAGTGCAATATAATGGTGTCCGTCTTGACTATAAAAGGAATTGACTGATTTTTTTAACGACAATGCATGGTGTTTTTACGGTGCTGCCTGATTTATCTACAATAATTAAATTGTAAGTGAGAACTCGGTGGCTCAGTGGTTGGGTCAATGGACTTGCAATATGGAGGTCCCAGGTTCGATTCCCAGTTAGGGCAGCCATGTACCAATGAGTTATCCTCGGTTTTTTCGACGGAAAAACTTACGTACATTTACCGAGTGCTCTCAAAACGGTGAAGGAAAAACATCGTGATGAAACCTGCATGTCGTAGAAGAAAAAAAATCTAAGGCATGTGAAATCCGCCAACCCGCACTGGGCCCGCGTGGTGGATTATGGCCCGAGCTCCCTCGATGTAAGGGAAGGTCTGTGCCCGAGCAGTGGGGCAATATAAATAGACTGATGATGATGATGAATTAAATTGAGATTGTGACTTGCATTCAAAAATTATAAAATAATGATTTTTGAAATCATGCTGTCCATTTTTACTAAGCGATTGTTCAATTAGGTAAATTTTTAGAGCAATATTAGAAACGAAAAAAAAAATTACAAAATTCGACATAAAGACATCGGCATAAAGGCAACCCGTGTGATGCTTCCACTTCACTTGGCTATTCGTATTTGCGTATTTGTTATACTTGCCATGTGTGACAAAACATTTGTCTTATTTGCCTATTCGACACACAATATGTGGAAACATTTCATATTTGACAAATACGACAAACATCCAATAGCGAATACGAACACCAAGTGAAGTGCCACCATTAGATAGTTCAGAAAAGTTTGGGAGGAACAAAAGGAGAAGCACAGAAATTGTCCAATATCACTAAAATACATACTATACAATGTATGTTACAATATGTCATTACAATAAACGATCTGTTGATTACGATCATTTCAATCCAGGATTCACGCAAAATCGATCATCTAATCGCAACAATAATTGCTTAATCAACACAATAGACCACATTGCAAACTTTCACTCACTTTCCACGTTTCCTTAGCGGTTAAAAACAATATGGCGGAGAACAAAGGTCCATTCGAGCGATTCCGGCGCAAAAACAAGATCGGCTAAATGTTGGCAGTAAAGGGAGAAAAAAGTCAATTTCCAAGAAGCGTTGACCGCTTCGCCAATTATAATAAAATTGTTCAATACAGCCAACGGAAAGGTTAGCAATTTAGCATACATTTAGTTGGTGTAAAGGATGAGAAACTGATTATTATCATATCGACTTAGAAAAAGTATCAACCACCAGGGAAGAGATGCCTTTGAACGATAGGAGGCTGCCTTTGTATGAAATGTATTTTCAATTCAATTCAAATACACTTTATTGTACATAAAAGACACAAACAATTACAATACAGAAATACAAAACAATATGTACCATTTTGGCGGCCTTATCGCTAAAAGCGATTTCTTCCAGGCAACCACCAAATTAAATTATTTTCAAATTCAAATTCTTTGAAATAGAGTTCGATTCATTCGTAATTACGAATGAATAGTTAATCGTGAAGCCGACATAACAACAAATTGAAAGGGCAATGAGCATTTTTGTATGGAGGGAGGTTTTATTTTTACGTGCGACCAGATTTAGTTCAACGTTTAATGTATAGGAGACTGTGTAAAAAAGACTGTGTATACAGAGAAAAGTATCAGGGGGTCTCATTAAAGTTGAGATTTCTTTTTTGGCAAAATTTACACCCTAAGGACTCTCCTGTATACATTTCTCTGTCTTACACAATACTAGAAACGTTTCGCCCAGCATTAAGAGGACTGTCGCCAAAGCATGTACGACGCATCCCGATTATTCTCGATTCAGTTCTAAGGACTATTAGTGCGGAATGCCGCCGCGCAGCTCTCGCTTTCCGAAGCTGCGCGGGCATACAGATATAATCGTTTTATAGTTTATTTAATACGGTCATTATCCTTTCAATAGCGTAGGTACCTACTCGATTCTTAAAAACGATAAATCGACTTATATTGAGAACAGAGAGAAACTACTGAATTATTACAAAATAAAAAGGGAACTGTTTTTGAGCATAAAATGTATCTTAGAATCGTAACAGAGTCTAACTAGAATATCAGGGAGACCGCGACTTCAATCGTTTTCAATTTGACACTTGAACGATACCCATTGCTGCGTTTCGTTGTCGTTTGTTAAAACTCGCAAAAACATAGCAGCAATGTATAGCGTCCATGTGTCAAAATTGAAAGCGATTACGATAACGATGTAAGACGCGGTCACCCCGCAGGCCAGTAAAGAAAAATCATGTACAATTCCATACTAATTTATCGCAATCCACGAAATACATAGCGTAATCATAATATTTAGGTCAATAAAATCTTTAATACTTTATTGTAAAAGCTATTGTTGTAAAATTCTTGGGAAGGAATGCATAAACGTGTCGCAATCAGCAGCGACATTTTTCAATTATCCTCAGAAGTCGAAATTACAGGTCGGCGGGCGCTGCGTGATTCGGAGCGCAGTCCTTTTTTAAAATTGAGTGAAATAAAGGCGAACGTTGTGCCTCAGGTGTCAATTGCTGTGTAAATGTCTGTAAGGAGCTCTTGATTGGAGTAAATATTTTTAAAATTATGTTATTGAAGGATTCTGCATTCCTGAGTATGAAGAGGACACTTTCTAGATTTTCTGGGGTCCGGGCTCTAAAGTTGATTTAATCTATTTTTTTTAAAGTTAGTGACAAAGTTAAATGTGTTTTTAACATTGAATAAATTAATTATTTTAACCCCCAGTACCCCAATTAGAGAGAAACATAACGTAACGCGCTCAGTTTGTTGGTTACAAATACCAGGCAAGCAGGAGTTATCAGACGATATCGTGGGATCGTTGTGCTTTTGTAATTTATTTCAAGCCAGGCAGGTGCTCAAATGCAGATGTCGACGCACCACCGACGACATTTCCACAATGAAATTCCAAATATTCCAATAAATTGCTGCTATTTATGAGACTCTAGTAACTGTCATTAAAATAAGGACTTAATTTTTTAGTAAACCTTGCCGCAACTGACCTTTACAGAGCGAGATTAAAATTAAAAACACAGTAATACAAACTTTGAATTAAATTACTATGAAAGGAAACCGGTGCGGTGGACTTACAACAAAAAGTAAAAACGAGACTGTGAATGAAATTTTTAACTTTGATATCCTGTGGCCATCAGAAATGCATTTTTGACGCTTGAGTTCCTTCAACGCTTTGAACAACTGGCGGTGTTTTAAGGACAGAACAGTGAATTAATTTCATTAACTACCCGACTATGAATAACTGAACGCTCTTTTGACAGCCATTCGAAATGGTCTAGGGGTAAACAAATTATTGAAAAGGCTTATTTTAATTTAATTATGGAACTGGAACGGACACGTGACCGCAACCACAAAGTACCACAAAATGACGGTTTTTACTTTGCATATAGGATACAAGTGAGTACCAAGAATCGAACTCGATTCGATTCGAAATTCGAAAACAAAACAAATTACGTTTCCGGGGCGCCGTCGTTCGTTCGGCAGATGGCGCCTTTCCGCCAGCTGCCGCCTCCGCCTAGCGGAACCGATCGCTCCAAGTTAAGGCCGCCTCTTGAACCACCCGCGACAATCGCACTTCCGAACCGTCTGCGATAGTTCTGACAGGGCGAAATTCAGGCAATACAACAATATTAGTTTCGTTCGGTTCATTACATTCTCCTGTAAACAGAAACTACAGACTTTCGTCTGCGATCCTGGTACACCATCTCTTCATGCAAGCTCGTCGGTTTGTAACTTTGTAGTAAATCGCAACTGGTTTTTTTATAAACATTTTAGGTATGTCCTCCTAGTCAACCTCTACTGACCCTTCCTCTTGATCAATCTCTGTATCAACATACATTTCTTTCGAGATACTCCTGTCATTCATTAAATTCCGCTTACTACATCTTCTTTAGAACCACTCCGTTCTCTGACCACTTCATACCTCAACTTCAACTATAAATTATGTCCATTTAAACTCGGCTCATGAAGGTGAACACGTCGTCTGCGTGCCAGCGGGACCGGAGAGACTTCTTTTATCGAGCTAACCTACGCGTAAGCCTTAATTACTCGCGTCCGATACCGGCAGGTGGCTTACGAGACGTTTTCATCACAAAAAAGCTGTACACAATAATTAATGACGCGAAATAATGTACCAGCATGCGAGACGAAAATCTAAAGGCTCGACGACACGCACGGCGAAGGGCAACTCGACACCGACCATTGAACATTTCCACGAGGGAAATATCGGCTTACACGAGACTGCGCCACCCACTACGCGCGAACCTTCCCTAGACCTCCGCACGGTTGCTGCTCTCCTGGTAGATTTAGCAGCAAAATGCGCAACGGACAAACTCAATGGAGCATCTGATCTGGCAACCTATAACATCATAAGCGGTTAGGGTCGCCTATAGACAACTACAACTCCAGAAGAATTGCAGGTGCCATTCGTACTAAGGTCTGTAATGCACTTAATTATACTGGCTCCCTTCCTCTGCACACTGGAATACAGTAATGTTAACGCGTTGGTATTTAATGCCATAAATATGTAAGAGGGTGGTTCTGAATGTGGGTCGTTTTCATAATAATTTAATGACAAAGTATCGATTAATGCGCATCCCAGTTTGGCTTACATTATCATCACTTTGTGAACTAAATTCATTTAATATGTGTTAAAAATGTCACCGACCAAAAACGACAATTAAAAATCGACCCGAGCCAATATTGGCGATACGGTAAACATATTTCGTTAGCCCTCGCACCGGTCATTTGCAGTCAAGTTCACTAACCCCGCACTCCAAACACCCGATAAACCGTGCGCAAACGCAACAATAATGAACTCCAAGATGACCATAAATCCCCTCGTGCATTTAAACGTGCGTTCTAATTTATCGGCGATAGAATACGCTTGATTTAGAGCAGGTAGACGGCAGGTAGGCCTTTACGGGAATTTAAGGAACCCGAGATAATAACAGCCCGGAGCAAAGGGCCCGCGTTTTTGCACCGGTCATTTTTGAGGTACAGTTATGCTTTTTTGACAAGGCATCCCTTTGTGGCAAGTGTTAAGGAATTTAACAATTATGGTGCTTTTAACTAAGCGAGCGATAAGGCTGCTTTTGTGAGGGAGACAAAGGTTTTGACGGGTGAGTGGAAGGGGCGTTGAAGTCGTCAGTTCATTGAGTGTGCCGGTGGCTTGGACACTGGCCACTGATTGCAATTGTCCTTGAGTTTGGAGTGCTATTGTCCACGCTTTCGACTGTTCTTGATACCACGCGAAGTCTGTACTAAAATATACCATTGATACCTCCATAGAGGTCGCTACCAGCTTGTTAAAAAGTAAATAAGTTTCATTTCACATCTATGTATACGTACAAGAGTTCTTGAGGTGTAATGTAAGTAAGTTATCCTCTTATTGCGATAGTGATAACCCTACGTCCGCAATAAGTCAGTAATGAAATGAATCATAGGAAGGAAGTGGTACAAATACTTGCAAATTGAGATATAGGTCCATAATATTAGTAGTCCGTACAGCTAAGACGGCTAACATTTTCGGTGCCGTATTTTGAAATAATTAAAATACCCGCTTCCCATTAATAAAAGCTTTGAAATCTAATATACATCGGTAATAAAAATTATTAACATTTAGGATCAATTAGGATCCCGTAAAAATAATCATTGAACTGTTTTAAAAAGTGCGATATCTTTTGATTTTTTTTTAACTATCGAATTTTATGAAATTGAACGTCTGATTTTTATGCAGTAATATTTAATACGAGTAATATCCAGTTCAAGAGTTATCGTAAACACGTTATTAATACATTTATCAAACACTTGAGAGATAAATTAGAAAAATGGGCATTAAAAAATTCGTCTAAATTATTTACGCTTAGTGATAAATTACTTAATTATTGAGGTTTACGATCAATCAATTGCGTTTTTTGTTACTTACCAAGTAGGTATTACGCACGTTACAAGTTATTCGTAGTTAGTAGCTATTATAATAACAGCTGTAACTAATTATACTTTTAATATGTAAATAAGTATATTATCAAGAATATTATTATGCATTAAAATTACCTGTTATTTATGAATTTTAATAACACAATAATAGTATAAAACATCCTTGTGGTACAGGGCTTGGCCCATGGTGCATATATTTTTGCCCATTATCCTTTTGTATCGATAAAAACGTATTCTAGCAATATCAACAATCATGATTGCTATAGTTTAAAATAATTTAATATAAGGTGATTTTTTAAACTAAGTAATAGACTGTTCTTTTTCTATTTTCTTCTATCTCTTAAACCATTTTATTTTCAACCATACCAACAATCGTTATGCGTAACGTATTATTTATTACATACAACATAACCCAATAATTTAAGCAAAGCTATTGCAAATTACTCTTTATTACCGTCGTATAAAGTGCATGTATTGAACTTAACGCAGTACCACGGTAGTCTCACGCAATATTTCTGTTTTCGAACGGAAAACGCAGCTGTTGTACTCTGTCGCGTCAAGCTTTGTTGTCGTTGCCCTTTTTAATAAAACTCCATTGAATAACAACGCGACGACGATAAACGCGCGGGAACGAAACGAGGACGCAAAGCGCTTGACGGTTGATGATGATGCTTGATTTGTCAGGCAAAGGAACGTGGCCATACAGCCCTTTTAATAATGATTTTTGATGAAGTGTTTTCTACTGCAAGTAGACGCATGCTTATAACAGAAAAGACGGCCTACCAATCTCTAAATGACAGTCGCTTTTATTATTTATATTTTAAAGGAAACAAACCAAAAACAATTTAAAGCGTGATATTTTTTTAATAAGGTAGGGACGATTAAGCTAAGGTAAATGCACCAACTGTAGCACGTTTATAATTGTACCTACTTCAAATTATTACAATATTTAAGTCATGAGTTGTGTTGGTAATTGAGACATAATGATTAACAAAATTATGGTTATATTGGCTAGTGATTGTTAAAGTTATAAAAAACCAATCATATAATTCAAAATTCAATAATAGGAAGTAATTTGCAGTTGATTTCAATGGATTAAAGGGTAACAGGCGAGTGAGTTTAACACTAATTAAGCGGTGCATACGTGTTTATGTTTATACATGGGTAGGAAACTTATAATAGTATTATTATTATTACCTATAGTATTTTCATTATTGCTTATGTTACATATGGCAACACCATATGTCCGGGGCCATATAAAAAACGATATACTTTTTAGATACTCTGTTTGCCACGCCTTATAATAAAGATTACTTCTTTAATTAAATTATGTAGTATCATTTATAACAGCTTAACATATTATTATTATATATGTTGCTCAGCCAGCGGAGTTAGTAAGGATATTTAATTTAAAAACATTTGTTAACGCAGGCATTCTCCAGCTCAATAAGTTATATTAAATAACTTATAAAATAAGTTTTTATTTGTTATAAGATGAAACCAATATTATTACTTGTAAATACAAACTACTAACAATAAAAAACTATAATACTTATAAAATTCAAATAATTAAGTTTACGTCTGAGACGATCTAAAGCAAATAATGAAAATCTTTTGATTTATTACTCCAGACGTATTATTATTAATAATTATTATTTATTACTGTGTCAAACGCCTTTCCAGAGAGGGCGTTACTTCCGTTTTACATGTGTGAAATAGTTATAAGTCTAATTACATACAAGTACAATGGTTTAAAGTCATGAAAAGCCAAGACGGTTGGGGCCGCAGCGGGTGCGCCTGCGCAGGCAGGTGTGAGGGACGGTTAAGGCCTCGGCGGTTAGCAGATGTACGGGTTAACGATAAGAAATACTACTAATAAACGCGGTAATTTAAGTTATTACGATCATACCGGTCTCGTGCACCTTTGGTTACGTAAATGATGATGGGTTTATTGAAATTTTGATCGAAATTTGTTAATGATTTAAAAAGATTAGGACAAAAATAGCAGTATAGTTTGTTCAAAATGGTGATCGGTGTGGTTGAGTGTCAAAAAATATTGCCAGTGTCAAAAACTATGTGTCTGATACATTGATCTCCTATAAACAACTAGATACACAAAGGTCTAACTAAAAAAATATCCGAATAAGGGTTAACGTCCAAATAATGCCCAATAAAGCAAATGACCATTCATCCGTTTGGACCTTCTTTGCGCTCGGACATTTTTAGAAGGCAGACTGTGTATCTAGTTGTTTATAGGAGATCAATGGTCTAATATTATTATTGACGACTTTCATGATTATAATACTACTTATTAGGACTATTATTGTAAATTACATAATTACGTAAGTATTTGGCTGTTATTTCTGTTTATGTACTTATACATAGCACATGTGCTGTTGCTAGTTAGAACGGAACCGTTTTTCATGCGACAACATTTCGCACATCTGCTCCTGCGTGCTGCGGACTTTGACTCGGGAGATATTAACATCATATCCTGTCATCAAACATTGACAAGAAAACGAACAAAAAATTCCGACAATAATGTCGTGCGCGACAAATAAATTAATCTCGGGAAGAAATTGCTATCGTATAGCTCGTCTCGGAGTAAATAATATGAGCTGGAATAATGAGCCGGCGGGATGGGCAGTTATTACAAGGCCTGGCTAGGACGAGTAAATCGAAATGGCTGCGTCCGATTCGCGGCGCCTGTGACAGCTCGAGATGGATTATTGTCAACATTAGTGCGGGACGCGGGAGCATATCGACTTGTCGCTCTATAAAGTGGCTACCACTCAACACCGACGAAATAACAATACAGAATCAAGGAGAAACAAATCTAGTAACACTCGAAATAAGGCTCTTTTTTATATCACAACATGATGACGCTTAAGGCTAACCAATCGAACGACGTCCAGAAGCATACGTCGCGACATATCAGACATTCGATTTCAAACTTAGAATCAAAAGGGCTCAGGTCCACAATTAAACGGCGGCGCTGGTTTCGCGCCGGATTACGTTTATTCGTGCTGCCTCGGCAATTAGGAAGTCATTCATTAGGGTCCCTAAGTTTCGCAGACGTGGGGGTGCCGCACACCGTGACGTCACGCTGTTTCTTTCGCAACCGCTGCGGTTCCAAACGATTTCTAGTTATATTATAGTTCGTTGCACCTAACTTCCAGTTTAATATTCAGCTACATGGAAGACAAAAAGTAGCCGTGTTTAAGAATGCTGCTGTATCCCAGCCACAGTTTACAATACAAACAGGAGCGAGTTGGAGCGGTCGGGGCTTCTCTTCCCGATGCGATGGATGGCGCCACGATGAGAGACAGGGACGGGGAAATGCACCTTAAAATAACCCTCAAATTCGTCGTAGTAGATATAACCGTAGATTTCATTTCCGAACGCGCGATAAGGACGCAAGATGCGGTTAGCGGGCGGCGTCCCAGAGTGCATCTGTCAAACACACAAAAAACCGGGCCCTGGAATTTCGGGACGTCTCGGCAGCGTAGGGACATGTGCTCGTTTATTTTTTATCGCCCGAGAAGGTTCATTCAAAAATTGTCAACGGATAGGGAGATTTGTGTAATCTTGTTAGGGCAATAGCAGTTAGCCGCTTAACAACCAATTTAGCGATCGTTCAACAACTTTTCAATTCGATGTTGACTTTTATTGCTCTCTAACTCAACATTGCTTTTGTGTTCGTCTTCGGCCTCTCTGTGAGGTCTCACTCAACTACGGTCTAAACACATTTACTCTGAACGGATAGCGCTAATCAAATGCAATTGTGCTATCGGAACTAAATACAAGCTGTCTGCTCGTCCACGTCAATTCCTAACATTGAACATGTAATTTCTTTACAGAACCGTTCTTGAACAGCATTCGTGGGAAAATCGCATCATAACTAAGTACCTATCAGTTTCGCTTTTAACATCCCATTTCCGCTTGTTGGAGCGAGAGAAAGACGGTCGCCCCCACTCGCGGCGCACCAGGCGTGCAGCAGTGTGCAGGAGTCGAAGCCTTGACCCTGAGTGCGGTGGCGTCGACCGGAACGCACGCCGAGCAACATAGCGAATCTTGCGGCTTCTCGTTCACCGACTCACCGCACCGCCTAGACGGTGTTGCGTTCTTAGTACATTCCGCTCGCACGTGTGCACTATTAGATTGTTTTCTCTTTCGTTTGCACAGAAAATTGTACCACGGTTGTTTACAATATTAATGTCTAAACTAGATCTATCAATGAGTATGATGATAACATAACTTTTACATCTACCAACGAAACTGTTTGTTGTTGTAAATAGGATAAAATTGAGATTTAATTTAATTTTAGATAATTATGAACCTATCCAATAGTCTTATTTAAGTCTTATTTCGAGAGCCGTTTCGTACGGCTGGGTAACGTCAAAATCGAGAGTTATTTTGTATAAAAGGCACTAGTATCAAGAGCTGTGGAGTAAATAGAGGCCGAAGGGATGGCAGTCATTGATGCAGAACCGGTCCTGGCCGCTCGTCAGCCGAACCGGCTCACTCGTGACGGGGATGAATTACTCGCCGAAACGTTCCCGAACGATCCAGTGGATTCCACGCCTCTAAACTTAACTATACAAGTATACACAGTACCGATAGCGAAGTATTTGAGTTGAATCGGCCTTCTAGAAAGGAAAAGGGACATAAAATTAAAGCAATCTATAAACGATATTACTAATAAATAAGATATGTTTTATTTTATATACAATCGAGACCACAAATATTTTATTACCTTGTCCGACTAGGTGCTTGAAGATCACTGACCTAACCTAAACGAGGAGCTTTGCAATTCAATGAATTGCTCATAAACACGTTTACCTACCTACCTTTAAATATATCGAAAAGATGATGCGAAATAAAATAACCGGCTAAGTATATTAGGAGAGTTGTTGTCTCAAAAGTTGGGACACTTCTACGATAAGTCCCTGATTCGACTCATGCACGAGTACAGTCGACAGCAGATCGACAATGGTAACACTTGCAGTACGATTTCAAGTCTTACAACGCAAATAATAAGAACTGTCATAAGTAAAAAATTTTACCATTTATCTGCTGTCGACTGTACCAATGGGTTTAAAGACATTCATCTACTTAAAAGGGCGAAGCGAAGAAATAAGAAAATAGAGAATAATAAGAAATCTGAGATAAGAGATATCATTCCGCACTGGGTCCAGCGTAGGACCAATTATATATAAATATGTATCCAAAAGTTTACGACACAAATATGTTACAATACCCACATCCACCCACCTACTATAATATACGTTTATGATACTAAGTAATATTTACATTCCCACTTATTAAGCTGACACTGTTCCTCTTTCCAATTATTGTAAAAAAAGTCTAGTAATAACTAGCAATAAGTAACACGGAAGGACACTGATTCCCGAAACACAGGTCACCCTAGTTCGGGAGTCAGGGTTATCTAAATCGTGCTAATTATAATGCTGACTGTTATACTTGCAATATGTTACATATTAAGCACATTGTAACCATTTATATTGTGAAAATAAATATTATTATTATTAATTAGTTAGTACGGTGGAAAGGTGTACAGGAGATTTTTTAAGGTTGAGATTTTCTCAAAAACTACTTGATCTATTGCAAAAATTCTTTCACTGTTTGATAGATAAAAGTTAAAACCATGTAACTGTAAAAGAATTATTAAATTCGGTCCAGTAGTTTTTTTAGAAAATCTCAACTTTATTGTGGCCCCTGTATACTTATCTCTGTCGACTGTACAACTGGGACAGATTTGTACAATTGTACAAAATGCAAGTATTACACGCTCGGGGTCACTTTCGAATGCTTAAGGGCCTTCCATGAGCCAACTAGCGCCGCCAATCTTGAAATATATATAAATAAGCATTTAAAAAATAGTATTAATTAGATAAAAACGGGAATTACCGTGTGTGTGTCTACTCGTGACCATGATGGCTGCAATGCTGTCGAAATATCGAGACATCAATAATAAATGTTTAACACGGTAATTCCCGTTTTTATCTAATTAATATGTATACAAACCGTGAAAGTTTAAAAAGTGATAAAAAATAGTACTTATCGTAATAAACATTTCGTAAATAGCTTTTTTAATAAAATTGATTAAATTGGAAGATATTATTTTTTCAAGATTGGCGGCGCTAGTTGGCTCATATCAGGCCCTTCATGACAACAATAGCAGATTTGTTTTGGTTTCCTTGACCGTGGCCTAAACATCCTCGATGTAAGGAAAGAACAGAGGCAACATAAATTCAGTTGATGTTACATTAGGCCACGAATGGGTGCATTTACCCCATCAAATTCACAGATGCAAAGCATCGTGACTGCGAGTCGGTGCATCGCCTCACAAATCAAAACAACAAACGCGCCGACAGGAGGTCCGATCGATCGCGACAACCATCGACAATCGTATCGATGCCCGACACGGCTCCGACAAGACCGACAGCCTTATTCTGGGCCATTCGTGTCGTAAACCAAGGTGAAAAATTGTTTGTCGTGTTCTCTCTATTATTATTGTGAATTACAGTCATTTTAGTTTATTAATAGATGCAGTATTTGAATTCAAATATCTCAGGTCCGATAAAAAGACACCACCCTCCATACAAAAATGACCATTGTCCTTTATCTAAAGAAAACCAAAATGGCTACCAATCGGTAAATGAATCGATATCTGAGGGAGTTCTTGTTGAGGGGGTGTTACTATAGCATTGATGAATACCTACTATGACGGATGTAAAGAGTTAATTGACGGTATTTAATGCTGGATAATCGTATTTTGCAATTTTTGTTGGTTACATGGGAATTAATTAATGAATTGTATTGTATCAATTATTATTATTATTTGTTATGATATTTCTTGCATATGCGCTATGCGAAACGAAAATCTAAATGATAAATGGAGAAAAATTTCATCACGACCGGGATTCGAACCCGGGACCTCGGCATTCCGTGGCACGCTCTATTCCAACAGAGCCATCGTGATTCGTATCCAGATCTTGAATTTTTTTTGAATTGATTATTTTAATTTTAATTATTTTAAATTTTGTGAATAAATATTATTTTATGTAAAAATTGTTTGTGAAATGGAGGGACAAACATTTTTCTCGTGTTGAGTTTCGCGCTCTGGGAGAGGTTTCGTCCAGCAGTGGCCTGATACGGGCTGATGATATATATTAACGATCACGACCAGCCCAGAATAAGGCAAAAGACAACCGGACGTGACGTCACGCCATGTCCACGCGTAAAACACGAGAATTTTAAACAACCTCTTGGTGTATTGCGACTGTTCCGAACAGATGTCATTGCAAAGACGCGGTTAATTTAGTGTTCATTATGCGTCAACATATAAGGTCTAAAATGGCGTCGTATTTATGCGACATGCGTGAATGATTTTGCTTGTTTTATATTCATGTCATATTAAAGTGCGTTGTTTAAAAGGTCGTAAATACGTTTTGACATGAATTTTTAACACAATAGTTATCGAAATTAGTCTGAGGATGGTACAAAGGAAATACTTAATTCTTTACGATTCTAAAAGCCTACAAGAAAAAAATAGTTGAAGATCTAACTAGATAATGTTGTTCAACAGTTAACGTACGCAGTTGTAGGTATTAAGGGCCTTCCATGAGCCAACTAGCGCCGCCAATCTTGAAAAAATAATATCTTCCAATTTAATCAATTTTATTAAAAAAAGCTATTTACAAAATGTTTATTAGGATGAATACTATTTTTCGCTATTTTAGCTAAGTTGTAGTTCACAAATGTGCCAAAAACGGCCGTTTTTCGCAATTATGCGAACTACAACTTACCGAAATTGAATCACGTTATAAATAAGCATTTAAAAAATAGTATTTATCGTAATAAACATTCTGTAAATAGCTTTTTTAATAAAATTGATTATATTGGAAGATATTCTTTTTTTAAGATTGGCGGCGCTAGTTGGCTCATGGAAGGCTCTTTATATGCGATTTAGCCATTAGAGATCCTCAAATTAAATAAATGTTTAGACAGTTTTTACTAATAAGGGTCCAATGACAAAATTTAATATGCAAAAAAATACCTATTTGCGTAAATATGAATACTTAACAATCAGATAAGTAACAATGTTTTTGGGAATCAAATGAAATCTTATTTGACTATCATGTTTTTTGTAAGAGAAATCATAAGGACTAAAACTTATTCATTTAACTTGCGTACCGTACGTTTAAATACTTATTCTCCACACAATAGAATCTTATAAAGGCCAGACAAAAATAAATTCGTAAGAGGACAAAACTTCAGGTAGTGTAAAAGCTCCTTTATTAAAGCCCTTCCACACGACCGGCCAATCGAGGTAGTATTGAGTTACAATTTTGCCCATTGTCCTTTATTAAATTCAACATGCAAAAAAAAATTCTAAAGATCTTCTCAGAAGTTCAGAACTGCTTTTTAAAGTACCATTACCTACTTCACTTGCTTACTTATAATTCAGTTACTTATCTATATTCTAGGTAGTTCAATAGATTTTTTTATCTTCAAATAGGTAACCTACCTACCTAAAATTCAAGATTTCAGATTCAGATAGATTTAGTAGCTATGATAGAACCACACCTATTCTAATTCATTTTGTATTTCAAACGTGAAATAATTTATGGGCAACTAATGTAGGTAATTTTAAAAATAGTATTTTTTCCTTGTACAGAAACATAATAATATAGGTACAGCTAACAGCAGATCAAGTGTAACACTTTGGACTTTGGATCGTTCTTATTACCTGCGTCGTAAGACTTAAAATCGTACTGCAAGTGTTACCATTAATCTGCTGTCCGTACCTTCTAAAAATAATTATCCCTCATATTTTACACTAGGTAGGTACAGTCGAAAACAGAGATAAGTATACAGGGGGCCTCAATGAGGTTGAGATTTTTTCAAGAACCACTGGACCGATTTTAATAATTATTTTACAGTACATAACTTTTATCTATCTAACTGTGAAAGATTTATTGCAATAGGTCAAGTAATTTTTTGAGAAAATCTCATCCTTAAAAACTCTCCTGTACACCTTTCTCTGTGTTCTACCGTACTAGCTAATTGGTCCTACGCTGGACCCAGTGCGGAATGATATCTATTTCAGATTTCTTATTATCCTCTATTTTCTTATTTCCTCAGTTTTTTTTCTCACCTTTCTCTGTCTTCGACGAAATAATTGTGTATTTAATTACCTACAACATTTATAATATATTTAAATCGCCGTTAAAATAGAAACATTGACACAAAGCAAAACTCAATACATCAACAAAACTAAAATATCCAAACAGAAACGAATCGCCCTAAATATACACCGACATAACCTACTAACGACGAGCTTCCTCGCCCTAGAACCTTGTCGCAGCAAAGGGCTCGAGCTTACCGAACAATATGTTGGTCCGTTCGCCTGCGGGTAGTTCGACAAGGTTGCAAGAGTTGCAGCTGCGTTTTTTTGCTCTGGTTTTACGAGTTCTCGTCTGGAAATGCAAGGGACCAAGCTATCTGTATAGTTAGCTAGGTATATGTTATTGTTCTGCCATGGGAAAGGTTTTCGAGCGAACTAAACGCCATATTGTATATGGAAAAACAGTATTTACCGTAATAAAGATTTGCTACATAGCTTTTTTAAATACAATTGATTATATTGGAAGACATTTTTTTTTAATATTGGTGGCGCTAGTTGGCTCATGTCAGGCCCTTAAGAGCCTTCCATGAGCCAACTAGCGCCGCCAATCTTGAAAACATAATATCTTCCGATTTAATGAATTTTATTAAAAAAGCTATTTACAAAATGTTTATTAGGGTGAATACTATTTACAAGTGTGCCAGAAACGGCCGTTTCTCGCAATTATGCGAACTACAACTTACCGACATTGAATCACGTTATAAATAAGCATTTAAAAAATAGTGCCTACTTATCGTAATAAACATTTTGTAAATAGCTTTTTTTAATAAAATTGATTATATTGGAAGATATTATTTTTTTTGGATTGGCGGCGCTAGTTGGCTCATGGAAGGCTCTTAAGGGCCTGACAAGTAGTTTTTGAGAAAATCTCAACCTTAAAAACTCTCCTGTACACCTTTCTCTGTGCTCCACCGTACCTAGGTCTTGAGAAAATCTCTTGTTGTGTTACTTTTCTCTGTTTCTGACTGTACCATTCGACAATCGATTTTCTACAGCTCTGTGCACATTTTGAATAATGAGACGGAGATAAGGCAGGCCCTTTGTCGGCAATTTTTTCTAACAACCCCGAAAAAGAAACATCCCTTGGGGTATCGTGGGCATTATTTTTTGCCCAAAGTTACCATTTTTAATTAAAACGGGTAGTTTTTTTAACTCGTCAAATCCTAGAAACCGACAAATTACTGAGATTGGTTTCATTGATAGGTTCGTCTAAGTATTTTTTTAGTATTAATTTAATGTAGAATTTTAGTCGCCAAAGGGATTTTATTATATATGTAATTACATATTAGGTAGCTACAAGGTTCGGGATTGGTAAGATTTTTATTCGGCTACTTTTAGGGCTGCATTAGTCTATTTTTTTGAAGTTATTTACATAAAACAATAAATCACCATACAAAATTGGTGGTTTAGCAATTGTCAAACTAAGCCACCGATTAGCAATATTTATGGCTACGAGCCATAGACTTTTGACAGTAGTAAGAGCGATCAGGCTAAGTTCCGTGCTCAAAATTGTTTCTGAATCTAATTTAGGTGTAATATCAAAAAGGTTTAGTTACGTCATTAATTTAGTAAATTTATTAAAGTACGTAGGTACCTTAATTAGATATAGTTAGGTACTGTGGAACAAAGAGAAAGGTGTACATGAGAGTTTTTAAGGTTGAGATTATTCAAAAAAAAGAGAGAATTCTTTCACTGTTTGATAGATAAAAGTTAAAACTACCTACCTATGTAACTGTAAAATAATTTTTAATTCTGTCTAGTAGTTTTTTTAGAAAATCTTAACTTTATTGAGGGCCCCTTTACACGTATCTCTGTCTTCGACTGTACCTACTTCTGTATATCTTCTTCGACTGTACTAAGTTCTAGGGATTCAGGTATTGTAATCAAGCTTCCGAGAGTTCTAGCTAATTAAAACTACCCTACAGATTAGTTTACTATCCATGATCTAGTTCTACGAATTCAATAAATTAATTTAATAAAACAATATTGAATATCTACCTACATTGTGGCTATATGAACAAGGTAAAAAAATCCTCTCAAAACTGGTAGGTACTTATTTAAAGAAATATCTATTCTTCATTGCTGACTGTATTAAATAATCCATGGACCCGTTGGGAATTATTTTTATTATTATTCTAAAATGTCATGGACCCGCTGGGAATAAATGTATGAACTTTAAATTTTTGAGAACCATAGGATCGTGGACCTGCAGGGAACGGGCCAAAATTATAACGTGCGTTTAAAAAAACAAATTTAATGACATGTCAAAAAATGACACCTAAATTAAAATATGTCACTACTTTTAGCCATTGTCAATAGCTTAAAATTAGATCTAGAGTGCGTTTAAAAAAACATCTAAGTATATAAATTAAATCTGATAGGTCAAAAAATTCGTTTTTCAGCGAAAAAAATTGAGACTTCTTAGCGACACCCTGACCTTTTGTGAACCTTTCTTACACCAAAGACATAAAAATATAGCACTAATTTAAGTTATTGTCAATAGCTTAAAATTAGACTAGAATCGCTACCGCAATAGCTAGGAAATGCTACGAAAAAGCGCTACGAAACCAAACCTCGAGCGATAACCGTGTGTACCTACGTAATGCTAAACAACACATTTTTACGAGGGTAAACAAACAAACCGGGTAAGCACATTTTTCAGCTTACCTACCGCAATTTCTGCGGAGTTTCGGGTGGTTTCGAGTAGATCGAACATAACCTAAAACGGCCGGTCGCACGTGCCTTTAAATAAGGGTGGAAGGGCGGCGAAATATAACCTCCCTGAATGGAATATAACCTAAACTTAATACCAAATATACGACTTAGAAACCTATACTTTGCAAAATGGTGTAGGTACCTTTAAAAAATTGGACATGCAAAAATATACACTAGTATTCTGGCGTGCGTTTTTTTAATACATTTAAATCCGTTGCTTATGTGGTAACATAGGTGTTTCAAAACCTAAATAATAACAAATCTAAAAATGCTACCCTTTCTACGCAAAAGTTATTATAAAAAAAGTCACTAACTTAGCTCAAAATTCGAGAACGTCAAAATCGCTACCAGGAGTCCAGAATCACTTGGAGCCAACCCTTACCTTGTCTCCCAACGATTTCAGCGACATGCTCCGAAGACGGCACAGGGACGCACTCGGTCATGTTCTGCGATTTCTTCGCGCGGTCATCAGGCGGCGGCGCGAAGCCAAGAGGACTGGACAGATTGGTGGTGGGCATCGGTTCCCCCAGACTCAGCATGCTGAGTTCCAGGGCCAGCTGCAGGGCTCGCTGGTCCTCCACCAGCCCGCCGCCGCCTAAGTCCCCGAATAAGCTCGACGGCATTTCCACTAGCGAAGCTATGGTTATCGAGTCACTTGTCTGGTTATGTAGGCGCCGCGCAGGTACACGGGTGTTCGGAGCGCGGCGCGACGGTGGACTGTCGTCGGTCGCCGGCCGGCGGGCGCACGCGCCTTGCCGCCGGGCCGGGGTGCGGGGTGCGGGGCGCGGGGTGCGGGGCGCTAGGGGGGTGAGACTGCAACGAGGCGACGAGGCGAGGGCGGGATGCGACGCAGCTTCCGCCCGCCCTGGCTATAGACACTGTACCGGTACGATACGTTAGTACCTCGTTATTTTACAGGTGTGTTAAGTGGTGATTATTGAAGTGATTAGTTTGCGTTAGTAGATTGTTTTATTTTACAATTAGTTGGGTATATTCTAATTTATAGTGTATTTACTTTTATTTTTGATAATGTTCAGACCGTTATGTAGGTACCTTACCTAATTAATTAATTATTACTTAGGTACTTTAATCAGCTTTTTAATATGATTTGAATATTTGTGGCACATAAGTACGCATAGATTTGATACGAAATATCCAAGTACCATGTTCGTGACTTTGTGACAACCGGGATTCGAACCAGGCAACTCGTCATTCCGAGGCACACTCTTTAATAACAGAGTTACCGTTATCACTAAAATGGCAATTCTGTCAAATTAAGCCACCGTTTATCAATTTTTAATAAACTGAAGATTATCTTTTAATTAACTTTTTTATATATGAATAAAGTGCCATAATATGACATTTTATTCAGATTACGATCTAGCCTAAATACAATAAGACTAATAAGTAATTTGATTTTGACCTAAATTTCTATAAATTTACACTTATATAGCTAAGAGTTAGTCCAACGACATTACTTAGAGTCTATTAAGGGCGATCAATTTGTTCACGTGTCTTACATTCGACTCGATTTTAATTAACTGATTTCACTTTTTGATTTTATATTTTTAAGTTTTGATTTTATATTTTTACTTTTCGTACGACAATTTATTTCTTGACAGGACCTACACTTACCAGTTGCTGTCGAGCTTACACTGGGTACTTACCTATTACTGGGTATTAGGAAATCATAACTCGTGAGGTCACAGCTGACCTTACCGGAAGTGATATCAAAGGCCAGTCACAACACAACATTTTCTCCGAAACACCGTCTCACATCACACAAAGTAAATACAACATATGCCTATATCTACGTTCTTACCTAACTTAACTTATTGATTGATAAGGCCACGATAGGAAGCCACTGTTGATAAGAGTTAAGAAATTGAACAGAATACGCAGAATTGCTAACTTAAATTGAGCCGCCTGTTAAAGTTCACTTCCTTCCTAATTCTTTGGTTTATTTCAGATAAACGAAACAATTGTTTTTATGGTTCTCTTGAAAATGGCGGGAAACGACGGTTGCGAAATTATTTGATAATTTTCCTTTTAATGTCTACAGGGACTATTTTGTGTTTAATATCACGTTAAATTAATCAGAAAATGTTCGCGAATGACAGTACGGTGAAGTTATTGGATTATTTATGCAAGATCTGAAGTTTCAAGCTTTTATCAAGAGTCCCGCTACAAGCTCGGGAGTGAACGTGACTGTCGAGCTGCTTCGTCCAGAGTGATGACGCCACGGCGTCTCCTCTGGATGAAGACATGAAGACGCGGCTACCCAGGGTGAAGACGCTACTGCGACTCCCCTGGAGGAAGATAGAAGACTATTTAATATATTGAATTTTCTGTAACATGACATTGGCAAATGACGAACTGTCGAGTCCATTAATAAAGAGTTAAATAGGTACCTACCTACACCTTTCTTTCCATCGTTAAATAAGTTCATTCATGCTAATAGAATAGAAAAACATTATAGGATTGACATTTGCTTTTTCGTTAAGGGCCTTCCATGAGCCAACTAGCGCCGCCAATCTTTAAAAAATAATATTTTCCAATGTAATTAATTTTATTAAAAAAGCTATTTACAGAATGTTTAATACAATAAATTACTATTTTTTAAATGCTTATTTATAACATGATTCAATGTCGGTAAGTTGTAGTTCGCATAATTGCGAACGGCCGTTTTTGGCACATTTGTGAACTACAACTTAGCTTGTCGCAATTATGCCATGTAGGTATTGTATATTGAAAAATAGTATTCCTCCTAATAAACATTTTGTAAATAGCTTTATTATTTTTTCAAGATTGGCGGCGCTAGTTGGCTCATGGAAGGCCCTTAAATAAGTTCATTCATGCTAGTAGAATAGAAAAACATTATAGGATATTGATATTTTCTGTTTGAGTTTTCAAAGCGACGGTTATAAGAAAAAAAACCTTTTTAAGTTGATAATAGGCGGCCTCAGAGAAATAATGACTATTTCTCTGAGTAATAATGAGAAATAATGACTATTTCTCTGAGTAGGCGGCGTTGCGAAGTGAGATTTAACTAGGTTTATGAATAACAGCATAAGTAGGGAGCTGGCTGGGCAATGGATCTATATATACTGCAGCCAAAATCAAGTGTATTATTTTGTAAACAAAAACTAAACCCTACCCTATTAACATTTTAAGCTGTTCTGTGATTATTGCATAGTTATTTTCTTATTATAAGATCGGATCACTTAATTTTCACAATGATGAACAGGTTCGATCAATCAGTTCCTTCAGTTTTACATCACAACAGGTAATTAGACGATCATATTTGTTTACAAAATAAGACGCTTATTTGGGCTGCGGTATACAGAGAATGATCATCCTTGCGGTGTTGTCGCGTAATACAAAAATCTCAATAGTTTCGTTACATAAGTGTCCAACCTACAAGCCAGTACAAGCACGTTCGTCGATGTTCCTCCTTGACCCCACTTCCCGCGGATATGGTGAGGTTGGCGCGAGCTCCGTCAGACCGCTCGTCAGGTCGTAGAACTGCGATGATTTGTCAGTTCACATTTGCCTACTTCTAAACACACAATAGCAAATTTCCACTTCTGTGCTTGGAGAAAAACATTTTAGCTTCTAATCCGTGAAGGATCTTAACATTAGGCGTTTTGAAGCGCGCTTTGGTAATTACCATGAAATGAAGCACGCGTTTGCATGTGTTTGTCGCAGTTAACTGGTTGAAATAGACGTTTGATTAAACAACTAGCACTTTAATTGAACCAAACCTCTAAACCTCGTAGTTCTTGAAACGCGCGTTACCAAAGCGCGTGCTTTAAAACGCGCCTAATGATTACCAGCCCCTTTTCTGAAGTGGGGAGAGACTGCACCGACTCCATGATTGTCATTCAAGTGCGGAGTCTGCGATGTAAATATGGCTAACTCCATCGGCGGTTCCTTGCTTCATGCAAGGCAAAGAAAGTCTATGCCAAGATTCATTAGACAGTTCCACTCTTACCTACTGCATTAACCTTAAATAATAATATCCACTGTTAGTAAGTATAATACAATAAGAAAATGCGAGAGTAGAATGAATGCATTTTGTCGATTTCTCTTTACATTATATTCATTCCATGCATTGAGTCCAATGTCGACGCCAGTAGGGTGACCATTTGACAGTCTTGATATATCCCAATCAAATTCAATTCACAGATTATTTAGTGTAGGTACTTGCTCATATTCATTCATATTATAATTTATTGCATGTAAATAAAATATTGTGCACTGTCCGTCAACGTCGTGTTTGCCGCGCCCACGGGGTACAGGGGTTGGCGGGGATGAGAGAATACGGTCTCGGAGGGGCTGCAGGCGGTGTGGCGCGAGCTGTGTATTGGTACCTCGTCTCCGCTAACACCTGTGCGGCAAGCACGACGTTGGCGGACAATAGCAGTACCCCCAACTTCGTATGCGTAGAAATCGCTGGTTACTATCTGAGGTTACTATAGACATCCACGAAGTACTTTGAATGTACTGGGAGTGTCTTATTTTGGAAACAAAAACTACCCTACCCTACTATTATTTTAAGCTGTCCTATGATTATTGCATAGTTATTTTCACATTATTAGATCGGATCACTTTATTTTCACAATGATGAACAGGTTCAATCAATCAGTTCCTTCAGAGTTACATCACAACAGGTAATTAGACGATCATATTTGTCATTTATTATATTTATTTTATTATTTATTGTGTATTTTTTATCGCTTCTACCGATAAGGCCGCCAAAATTGTACATATTGTTTTGTATTTCTGTATTGTAATTGTTTGTGTCTTTTATGTACAATAAAGTGTATTTGAATTTGAATTGAATTGAATATTTGTTCACAAAATTGATTTGGGCTGCGGTATAGGTTTCCATGGTCACCCTACGTACATTCATACCGTCTCAAGTTCAAGAATAAGTACTCATACATGGGACAACAATAAGTAAAGGCAGGTAGGGATTTTTTCACCACCGTACCGGCCCCTGCGCAACATCTGCCTCGCCGGATAGCAGATGCGACGCCCATTGTGCGTACGGTGTATGGAACAGCTTTTTTTGCCATCTACTTTAATTCTTTTGACTGTCGTTGCGTTCTTTTAGACCTTCAATTCAATGTAAGACGGATGCGATTGTCTGGTTGTCTGTTCTGATAGCACACCAAGACCAACTCTTAAAGCCCCTTACAGGACGATTTCAACTCTGTGATGAAGGATATAAGAATGTTACAGGGTGGCCTTGAATTCATTCGACAAAATTAAATGGATGGTTAGGCTTGTGATAGTATTTATCCTAATAAAGATTGTGTACGGTCGAAGACAGAGAAAGGTGTACAGTAGAGTTTTTAAGGATGAGATTTTCTCAAAAACTACTTGACATTGCAATAATTCTTTCACTGTTAGATAGAAAAAAGTTAAAACTATGTACTGTAAAAGATTTATTAAAATCGATCCAGTAGTTCTTTAGAAAATCTCAACCTTATTGAGGCCCCCTGTATACTTCTCTGTCTTCGTGTGTACATAGTTTTTTTTTAATAAAAATGATTAAATTGGAAGATATTATTTTTTTAAGATTGGCGGCGCTAGTTGGCTCATGTCAGGCCCTTAAGGTATTTTTAATTGTTTGACTAATTGAAAACACGCGGGCCCAGTGCGGGTTCTCGAATTTAGCATGCCTTAGATTTTTTTCTTCTTCTACAGCATGCAGGTTTCATCACGATGTTTTTCCTTCACCGTTTTGAGAGCACTCGGTAAATGTACGTAAGATTTTCCGTCGAAAAAACCGAGGATAACTCCATTGGTAGGTTCTGGCTGGGAATCGAACCTGGGACCTTCGTATCGCAAGTCCATTGACCCAACCACTGAGCCACCGAGCTCTTTCATTTATTATTGTTTTAAGTCTTATAGTCTATTTGATTTAGTCTGGTTGATTTAGTCTGACTTAAAAAAATAAGACTATAAAGCATTGATCTTCTATTAAACAACTAGATACACAGTCTGCCTTCTAAAAATGTCCGAGCGCAAAGAAGGTCCAAACGGATGAATGGATCCTCATTGCTTTTTTGGGCATTATTTGGAAGTTAACAATGGACCCTTATTTGGACGTTTTTTAAATTGTTTTAGTAAGACCTTTGTGTATCTAGTTGTTTATAGGAGATCAATGCTTATACTGACTAAATCCGCGTTTGGCTGAATCTCACTTGATAGTAAGGGTGATGACCCGATGATGAAGCACGCTGGCCAGTAAAAGCCTATATTCACTCTTGCCTTGGAGATGACAAGGTTGTATGTACGTTGAAAACTATACCTTTTTCCTCTATACCCTAAAACCCTTGTATGTTAATTTAGAATTTTAAAAACGCTTCAAGAATAATATTTAGGGCACTCGTTTAAATCAAAGGAGCCCCGGGAACCCTTAAGGGTAGCCAGCCCCGGCCTCGGCAGCTGAGCGGGGTCGTTGAACTTTGCGCTAATTCCGCCCGGGAGGTACAGACAACAGCAGATCATGGTAACACTTGCAGTACGATTTAAACTCTTACGACGCAGATAATACGGACCAAACTTGATGTACGTAACCTCGTGTGTCGGTAATTTGGGAAGGAATTCGGGAAAGACTTGGATTGTAATATGGTAATGTCCTTACCTTAGTACGGATAGCAGCAGATCAATGGTAACACTTGCAGTACGATTTTAAATCTTACGACGCAGATAATAAGAACTGTCCAAAGTGTTACACTTGATCTGCTGTTAGCTGTACAATCGTAAACAGAGAAACGTGTACAGGGGGACTGGGGGCCCTTAATAAGATAAAATAAGGTACAGTCGAGAGCTGATCAATGGTAACACTTTTTACTTTTGACAGTAATGAAAGTATTATTTGCGTAGTAAGACTTGAAATCGTACTGCAAGTGTTACCATTGATCTGCTGTCGACTGTACAATAATACACTTTATTGCACCATAATACAGTATTAGTTACATTAATGAATAATTTTGGAGGTTTTATCGCTAAAAGCGATTTCTTCCAGACAAATAAGGTTGAGATTTTCTCAAGAACTATTTGACCTATTGTAAAAAAAATATTTGTTTTATGTTGAGTATTAGGAAATCCTCATCCTTACCTTAGTACGGACAAGAGCAGATCAATGGTAACACTTGCAGTACGATTTTAAATCTTACGATACAGATAATAAGAACGGTCCAAAGTCCAACGTGTTACTTGATCTGCTGTTAGCCTAGTTAGCCTAGTTTTTAAGAAAACCTACTTTCCCCCGAATTAGACCCTCAAATCAGTTAAATGATTAGGTCTGTAATTAATCTGACCTATTCCCTGATCTGCGGTTAGACCTACCTAATTTTATAAATACCCTACAATTCGTAAGGTTAATAAAAGGTTAAGTTTCAACAAACTTTTATTCGAGGCTGGTGTGAATTAACTTATTTGAATCTGAATGCCTAAAGAGAATCTAAAGAATCGAAAAAGTTTTCCCACCCATTTATAAATCACCCCAATTCCTTACGGCTTCCGATAATATTTCGCAGTGCGAATCTTGCTACCATTGACCCTATGGTGGCCTGGTACCTTTGTGCAAATAGGGTTGCGCTAGATTCTCGTCCGTATCCGCAACTTTACCGCTGATATCGTCCGCAATATTTTTACCCGACTGATGAACATAAAGGCAACATTTGGGCGATAATACCACTGAAATTTTTGCTCGTAGGCTACTCGTCTAGCATCAGTTTCCTACTTGAAAATTAAAAAAATGGTAAACTCATTCGCGGAGCAGTGGGGTGACCGCGACTTCCATCGTTATCGTAATCGCTTACAATTTGATACATGGACGCTATACATTGCTGCTATATTTTTGCAAGTTTTAACAAACGACAACGAAACGCAGCAATGTATATCGTTCAAGTGTCTAAATGAAAACGATATAGAAAACGATTGAAGTCGCGGTCACCACCCAGATATTTTGTGGGCAAATTGCCCCCTAAGCCTTATGAGGTGTCTTTAATTAAACTGGTCTTGGTCCACGGGACTGTCATCACTCATCATAGGACATGTTATGCGAAAAAGCAGTTAAGTATTGTTTTTTTGTTATTGTACAGATATTTGACAAGTAGGTACTTAGTATTTGTATTAGGTACGCATTGTCCATGCTTGGTGAATAAATTGGAACATGATGAAAAAATTCTTGCCGTGGGCAGGACTTGAACATGCGACCTTGTAATTCCGTGACAAGACGGCAATAATTTTTTCATCATGGTCTAAGTAGGTACTTATCGAAAACTAAATGATTTTTTGATTGAAAACAGAAATAAAATTAGTAGAGAAAAATGTACATAGGTACAGATAATATTATTATACTGTATTTCCTTATTGTTTATTAAGACTTTCGAAAACATTGCCGCGATGAAACGTTGACCCTCCGATATACAAATAGGGTTTATTTTATATTGACCTATTTGCCTCCGTGACGACGGCCTTTTCTAATTTGGTTTAAACAACTCAACTAGCCGTGTTATCCGCAATCCGCATCCTCGACGCTACCCCATCACTAGTTCCAGCCTTTCCCATACGCGGCTAACAGCTGTCGTCGGGCGGCAGTTGCATACAATGCACCTTCAAGGTGGCTTTTTTCGACGGTCGTTAGTATGGGAATTTATGTAGGGCGTTTTGGATATTGATGCATGAGAAAGTTGCCGTTACACTTCCCTTAATATATTGGGCTTTGTTGGTATTGGAGTTGTGTGAATAGTATGACTGATGTAGGTTTTACCTGAATGTCGTAATGAGGTGGGTAAGAAAATTTCGGAGGTCTGAATAGCTATTTTATCGATAAATAGGTATACCGCAGCCCAAATCAAGTGTCTTATTTTGTAAACAAATATGATCGTCGCTAGAAGGAACTGATTGGTCGAACCTGTTCATCATTGTGAAAATAAAATGATCCGATCTAATAGTGTGAAAATAACTATGCAAAATCAGAAACAGCTTAAAATGTTTGTAAGGTAGGGTAGTTTTTGTTTACAATTTAAGACACTTGATCTGGGCGTCGGTATATAATTGTTAGTTTTAATACAGAAACACTAAAATAATTGTATTTTATACGACCCATAAATTAGCTAACTAGCGCCGCCAATCTTTAAAAAATCGTATAATCCAATATTGACAATCGTAAGTCTCACCCTGATTTTATGCTCATAACTGTCTATGACTATCAAAAAGCGGGCCGCTTAGCGACAACTAAAGCGAGCGTAGATACTCTGGAATCGCCACAATGTTTGTGGTGGTTAAAATTATAAATACAACAAACCCTTTTGGTCTAATCAATAGGTAGGTATACCGGAGCCCAAATCAAGTGTCTTATTTTGTAAACAAATATGATCGTCTAATTACCTGTTGTGATGTAAAACTGAAGGAACTGATTGATTGAATTTGTTAATCATTGTGAAAACGACTGCTAAAACAACACCTACATGCTAAATGCTATTACAGAGTATATGAATTTCTAAATGAGAAAATATAATAAACAATCGCTACCTACTACTTCTTAGTTACAACAAATTACATTATATTTGAACAAAAATGTCGTCTCTCTCTTATATTGCTGTGCCTATAAACAAGGTCCATAAAGAACATTGTAACATTTTAATGTTAATTATATGAACATCTGTATTATAACTTATGGAATGCAATAAATATATTGAGTATTGAGTATAAAATAAAGTAATCCGATCTAATAAGGTATAAATAACTATGCAATAACCATAGAATAGCTTAAAATGTGAGCGGGGGAGGGTAGTTTTTGTTTACAAAATAAGACACTTGATTTGGGCCTCAGTTTAGGTATTTCTATAAATTGAAAACGTTTAAAAATATCGTTCCCATGATTCATATTCACTGAAAAGCACGCAATGTGCAAGGACTATCAGTGCGGCACGTTCCTCAAACAAAATAGAGTGGTACCATTTTTACCAAGATCAGATCTGTCCATCTATTGTATCAATAACGGACAATTTCGGAATATTTCAGTTTGGACATGAATTCACTATTACAAGATACCTGAGCTAAGTGTATTGTTTTTCCATTTATTTAATAATAGATACCATTTATCAATATTTGTATATACCGCAGCCTAAATCAAGTGTCTTATTTTGTGAACAAACAATGTACCCATGGGTGTACCTAGGTAGGGGCAGGGGGGGGGGGGGGGGGGGGTGATATTGACATCCCTACTATGTATCATATCTAGTACTTTTATCGATAAAAATTAAGAAAACGAATTTTTACCATTTGTTTGCAATACAATATTTTTACAACTAAAAATTACGCGGCGCGTTCGTTCTTTCTATAAGCACCTAGCTTATAAAAAATCTGATTTGCCCCCCTTGGCCCATAACCTGGGTACGCCCATGAATGTACCTACATTGTATACTTTTTCATAGACTGGGTGTAGTTCGTGCTCGTTTCTATGTAGGTAGACATCGACATGTAGTAGACATAGACAGACGTCATTGTAACACTTTGGACTTTGGATAGTTCTTATTTCTGCGTCGGAAGAGTTGAAATGGTACTGCAAGTGTTAACATATTGATCTTCTGTTGTCCGTTCTATATCTCTGGATCCGGAGCACATAAGGGTTAGCTTCGTTTCACGGCCTTTTTAAGCGTTCAAGTCCTCAAAGTTTGCGCCAACGTTGTACTAGTTTTGGCCAATGAAATGAAATGAAATTTATTTCCGATAATCGACCCTAAGTCATGTCATGGCCCAAATGAGTGTGAGTGATATCTTTTATTTCCCAAAATAATTTACCTATAATATTACTCAAGCCAGTCTTGTTTCGTGATTTGTTGCGAAACTTAAAGGAAATATCACTACATCTTGTGACATTTCTCACCCTTGCAATCCCACCCTCCCAGCTGCCTCGTCTACCTGAGAGACCCATTGTAAGAAATGTGCAACATCCTTTTCAACACGTAAATGCGTTGTTTGTTTGTCGTACTCGCAGGTAAGTTTACTACAATAATGTAATGTAACATTGTACTTGGAATATGTACTTATTATATTTTTTTTAGGAAGGAAGACCCTTGCCATGATCGGTGAAAAGAAAAGACGACGCGTTATGTTTCGTAGAAGTAACAAGTTTAAATATTCAAGCGCGTCCTTTGTAAGTAGGTACGTACATTGCCTACTTATTTTGGCACTAGAATAAAATCGTAACGGTATTTATAAAACTTAAGTAAACTACACATACAAAACTGTTGATTTATTTGGATTGTTCGGTTACAGAGTATCTTTGGTAAGAGTTCTAATGGTATTTGGAAATTAACTAAGTCTATTAACTCACGCTTGATTGCGTATTTTCAGAATTTGCTGAAAATAAAAGTTAGCTGTACAATTCAATTTGCCTTTGCTTTAAAAGTTAAAAGAAAAAAATATTGAAGTTGCCATGGTAAAAAAACTGCGTAATTAGGAGTTTCTTATTGTACTTGCAAAACTATATAATCATTGTTTTTATAAATTTGTGGGGCTATAAATTTCTAAAAACAAAATAAAGCTATGCAACTGGATTATGTGTTGTCAGCTTACGTTGATTAACGGGTGATAAGAGTAAATGAGTCACGCTCACATAACACGAGTGGTAGGTTACAATTTAATTTTATTGGCAACACCGGTACAAAACAAACGTCAAAATGGCACGTCAGCAGCAAGATGTTGATGAACTTTTCGATGTTAAAAATGCATTTTACGTTGGAAATTACCAGCAAGCAATCAACGAGGCACAGGGCGTTAGTGTAAGTGTATTTCTAATAAACTTTTTCAGCAGTCAATCGCCATATCAAGGTGATATTTGGCAATGTTTTGTGGTGACGTAGAGGCCGCCGCATTTTTCATGTTTTCTTGCGTATTTGATAGTTTTAGCCTTAGTTAGTAGTTTAAACAGTTTCAATACTTCGTGTTACGATGATTTAAATTTACATTTTTGATATAAATTGTTGATTATATTACATTGTTTCAATTTTCTATCGTCATGTTTACACGCCATAACATCATTTGCTAACAATGATTTGAGTCAAATAACTGCAATATTTTGTAACAAAAACAATGTATTTTACATATTACACGAACAAGACTTCAGTATAACATCCTTTATTAGTAAACACTAATAATATTGAGGAAATTTTTACTTCTTCCAGTCATCTACTCCTCTGGTAACACTCCAACGCGATGCGTTCCTCTACCGCTCGTATATCGCGCAAGGAAACTTCAGGATCGTGGTCCAGGAGCTGAAGACAGCTGACCCGATGCTGCAGCCGCTGAAGAGCCTCGTTGACTACCTGTCTCCGGGAGCGAACAAGCCTGTCATTGTTGCTGATATTGATGCCAGGGTAAGCTATATGCAATAGCTAACTAATTTGGTGCCGGTCAGCCAACTAGTACGGTAGCATTCATCATTCATGCTCCGTGGCTGCCAGTCATATGGCCAAGGCGAAAGTAGCCAGCATTTAATAAGTAGTACCAATGATTTTTTTCCGATGAGCGCTCTCGCTAAATTTCCATGTTTATTGTGAATCATTTGTTTGTTTGGCAAGCTACATTAAAGAGTGGGCTTTCTTTCTACCTTGCTTATTTACCTTTCTTACCCTTCACAATGCTATAATTATTTAAAAGCTATAGCAATAATTTTAGAATTAAAACAATAGTGAGCCATTACTACAAATTATTAATAAAAGGATATCACTCACTTATATTGTAGAAGTCGGCAATTAGACCGACAGTTTCGACCGATTTCGACGTTCTTTTTCAAGGTGAGCGCGCCACGCCCGCGTCGCCGTTGACGTTGACGTGCGCGAAGAAACGTCAACGTCGACACGGGCATGGCGCGCTTATCTTGAAAAAGAACGTCGAAATTGGTCGAAACTGTCGGTCTAATTGCCGACTTCTACAATATAAGTGAGTGATATCCTTTTATATATAATAATTTATAGCAATAATTATATAAACATACATTTGTTACGTTTCCAGGTGGCTAAAGGCTCAGAGCTTGCAAATGAAGTATTCCTGACAGTTGCATCCACTATTTACTACCATGAAGAGAACTATGAAGCGGCACTCAAGTGAGTTTTTTTCTTATAAGCTTATGAAAATCTCACAATGGTAAGTTCGACTCTAAGACCCGTATTAATAAATCATTCTCAGCTCAAAAGTCCATCTTGAGAACGACGCGATCAACGGCACGATTAACGCCGTATTAATAAACAAAACTCAGTTCTCAAGAGAACATCAAACTCACACTTGAGAACGTATTTGCTGATTGCAGGCGAACCGCGATGTTTACTTGAGTTCTTCCACTTGAGAAAGATATCACGTGATATACTCTCAAGATTGGTTTGTTAAGAAATGACATACTTGAGATGGTGATCACATAATAATAATAACTCTTTATTGTACACACTGATACATTAATGTAACAAAATAAACAGAAAAGACATGCACAAAGGGCGTAACTTATCTCTATGAGAGATTTCTTCCAGCAAACCCCATGAAGTGATAACTTAAATAAAAGGTAGACATAGTGTGTAACTATCCGAATATAGTTAATAAATAAATTGATATATATATATAGTTAATATTAAACTAAATACGAATAATATTAATTATACACATAAATACTTAAACATATAAATATATACCTACATATTATATAATATATTTATAATAAAATACTTAATATAAATTGAGATGGTGATCACGTCTTGAGAGTGTAACAGCTGAATTCGCTCTTGACTTGAACCCGACCGGTTTGAGCTCAGACTATTAGTAACCATCCTAAGCAACCCTCTTACTTATGAACTGACTCAAAAAGTGCACCTCGATCCATTTTCTAATGATATTCGCACTGGAAGATAAATATATGTCGCTTAAATTGCACTGCGCCCAATATAAGCGGCGCGCTGTTATTATCGAATTATTGTTTTGTACGCAAAATGCGCGCTGTGCTCCGGTAAAGTCCGTTCACTTAGATAGTGTCGGTACATCCAAACGGAATACAGGTACACAACCTTTCACTGCGATGCTTCGATACGAAATGCGAAATAACGCGCGGGTGTACGCGGCAGGCGGTGCCCTTTGAATTCGATGCGGCTTTCTTTGACAAACGCACGGCACGCGCCGGTCGGCACCTACAAAGCGCGACACTATCTAAGCGAATAGACTTTATACGAATCCATTGTATACATAGGCCCGTATTAATAGCCTGAGGTCAAACCCGCCCTCAAGAGCGAATTCAGCTGATGCACTCTTAAGACGTAATCACCATCACAAGTATGTCATTTATTAATAAACCAATCTTGAGGGGGTATCACGTGATGTCTTTGTCAAGTGGAAGAACTCAAGTAAACGTCGCAGTTCGCCTGCGATCAGCAAATACGTTCTCAAGTGTGAGTTTGACAGAACTGTTCTCTTGAGAACTGGCTTTGTTTATTAATACAGCGTTACTCACGTGATATCCGATTCCTAAACGCGCACCTAAGTTACGTTTATTAATAGGAACGCCATCAGTGGGGTGACCGCGACTTCCTATCGTTATCGCTTTCAATTTGAAACATGGACGCTATACATTGCTGCTTTGTTTTTACAAACGACAACGAAACGCAGTAATGTGTATCGTTCAAGTGTCAAATTGAAAACGATAACCTTAAACGATTGAAGTCGCGGTCAGCCCCAGGTCGTTCTCGAGATTGACTTTTGAGCTTAGAGTGATTTATTGATACGGGCCCTAATTTCCAATAAATTCCATGTATAACATTATATTTTTGTTTGTCATCTACCCTCATAAACACGATTTATTGATATTAAAAAGTGCAAATACCCTTTTTGGACACCTTGTATGTCCCATTCTGTTTACAATAGCCGTTGTTGAATCTAACACCGCTGCCATCCAGGATCCTCCACGGATCGGAGTCCCTGGAGCTCCGCGCCTTCACCCTGCAGTGCCTGCTGGCCATGCAGCGGCCGGACCTGGCGCGCAAGCATCTCAAGCTGCTGCAGGACATCGAGGACGACGGCACCCTCACACAGCTGGCGCAGGCGTGGCTCAACTTGGCGCAGGTGAGGCTTCAGTTTGTTTACGTGAGATGAATATTTAAAAAAAAACAATCAGTCAACAGTTTTAACCTCTAAAGACTGCGATTGCGATGAAGAACAAAATTGTATAGGTGTAAAAGTAACTGTGGTGGCTCAGCTGAAGAGTGTGTCACGGAATGACAATGTCGCAGGTTCAAGTCCTGCCCACGGCAAGAAATTTTTCATCATGTTTAATTATTTTTAGGTTGTTTTAGTGGCAATTTTTTAAATCATTAGCAAAGCGATCTCTTCCGTAAATGTTGAAAATTATTGATCGATACTTTTATGTTACCAGTGTAATATTAACTGCATGCTTGCCAACACGTTCCAGGGTGGACCAGGGGTGCAGGACGCGCACTACAGTATAATGGAGCTGTCTGAGCGGCTGGGCGCGCTGGGGGCCGGGCCGGCCGCCGTGGGCGCTGCTGCGGCCGCGTCGAGAGGTACAGCTTATTCGATTGTATCTTTTGTACTCGTACTTATGTTTACCTGGTACAGTCGAAAACAGATAAGTATACAGGTTGAGATTTCCTCACGAACTACTTGACCGATTTCAATAATTCTTTTACAGTTACACAGTTTTATTATCTATCTAACAGTGAAATAATTTTTACAATCGGTCAAGTAGTTTTTGAGAAATTCTTATTAGTTTTTGAGGAATTCTGCATTTTGAGATTCAATATTTTGTTAATTCAACATTTTAGAAAATCAACTTTCTGGGCCTGAAGGTGGGAATTCACTCATTGTCAAATACCCGTTGTATTAATTTATGTTGCACGATGGTTGCAGGCATGTGGGAAGAGGCCGAGCAACTGCTGACTGAGGCGCAGACTCGCTCGCCGCAACACCCCGACCTGCTTTTGGGGCTGGCCGTCACCGCCGCGAACACGGGGAAGCCGAGAGAGGTGAGCGCGTGTGAGAGAGACAAACTGAGGCTTGATGAGTGAGAACGCGTGTGTGAGAGAGACAGACTGGATTTTGATAGGTAAGCAATGTGTGGGAGAGACAGACTGGGTCTTGATGGATGAGAACGCGTGTGTGAGAGAGACAGACTGAGTTTTGATGGGTGAGCAAGAGAACGCATGTGTGAGAGAGGCAGACTGGGTCTTGATGGGCGAGAACGCGTGTGTGAGAGACAGACTAGGTCTTGATGGGTGAGAACGCATGCATTAGAGATACATACCAGGTCTTGATGGGTGAGAACGCATGAGTGAGAGATGTCTCTCTGTCTTTCGACTGGGTCTTGATGGGTGAGAACGCGTGTGTGAGAGAGACAGACTGGGTCTTGATGGGTGAGAACGCGTGTGTGAGAGAGACAGACAGAAAGAAAGAAAGAAAGAAAGAAAGAAAAAGGTTTTATTCACATACAGGGCATACACAGAACAACACAATACAAAAACGGAAAGACAACAACAATAGGAATACATATTCATGTGGTGTGTGTGATGGAGCTGTGCATGCCGCAGCGGTGGATTGGATGCAACTCAGCATGGGCCTCGCTCGAGAGCTTGGCGCTGGTTTTCTGTTGCACCCATTGCAGACGAGTTTCCGAAATGTTACCGCCGCTGAATCGTGTAGAAAGTCACATATCAATACAATACTATAAATATCAATACGAGTAATAACAGTGATTTACTTGAAATATTATGAATATATAAACTGATAAGCGCAAATAATAATAAGTACATATACGTAGTAATATAAAAATATATATAATAAAATACATAAATATGTATGCTTGAATTCGTTCTAAATGTCCGATATGTATTAAAATAAATAAACAACAATAAACACAGTAGGACAACCACAAACAGCAACAAACACGCCCAATTTTAAGGTTTCGGGAGGGATTCGTTAGTAAGACATCTCAGCTTGTTTCTCTAACAACCACTTTTTATAATGTGACTTTACTATAAATTTGGAAAGTGGACGTCTAAGTGGCGGAGGAAGATTATTCCAGCATTTGGATGCCTGGTAACGAAAACTACCCTCAAACGCTCGTGTCCTGTGAAAAGGCATACTCAATATAAAACAGCCCACCCTTCTAGAGTTATATGCGTTCTGCAGAGTACACCATATCAGTTTGTCATACAAATATTTTGGGCTTTTATGTTTGATTATGGCGTGCACTAAACCCGCCAGATGTAGCAGCCGACGAGACTCCATATTTAAAAGCCCACACCTATTCAGTTGAGGAGTAATGTGACTTCGCGGTGGTATCTTGTAGCAGTACCTCATACAGGCGTTCTGTACTCTTTGTATTACACGTTTGGTCTTAGCAAGTAGACATGGACCTATTACGATGTCACAGTAATTGAGTCTAGATAATATCAACGCTTCGCATAACTTTACCCTAATTTCCTCACTAATAAGGTGCCGAATCTTGTACATCACTTTTAGTCGGTAAAAACAGTTTCTAGCCGTATCCATTACATGCTGTTCAAATCGGAGCCTGCTGTCCATAAGTATACCCAAATTTCTGGCCTCCGATACATACACAACGTCAGACCCCAATACAGAGACTGCCGGTGCGTAGCACAAGGTAGAATTTATTTGCTTTTTTGAGCCCAGAACCATGAATTTGGATTTGTTGGGATTCAAGACTAAGGCATTTTGATCAGACCACAGCGCTATCCTATCGAGATCCGAGTTCATTTTAGCAACGGACGACAATACATCACTCGGATGTTGCGATATGTAAATTTGCACGTCATCAGCATACAGATGAAACTTACAGTGCTGTATCTGTTCAGCCATATCCGAGGTGTAAAGTATGAACAAGAGCGGGCCAAGAATCGACCCTTGCGGCACTCCCCTACTAACCTCCCTAGCGGCAGACCAAACTGGAACACTATTATTTTTCTGCACCTTGACTATCTGGGACCTTCCACTTAAGTAGCTATTGAACCATAAAATACTACTCGTGTCAAAACCGTAGTAAGCTAGCTTGGATATTAACAAAGACGTACTTATACAGTCGAAAGCTCGCGAAAAATCTAGTAGCGCCAAGATTGTACTCATACCTCCGTCTTGCGCCGCCAGTATGTTATCCACAACATCCAAGAGAGCAGTGGTCGTACCAACCCCCTTCCTAAATCCAGACTGAACACAAGGTAACATGTCATTTGTCTCCAAATACTTTGAGACTTGTTGGTAAACAATCCGTTCTAGAACCTTTGAGAGAAGAGGCAATAAACTTATGGGTCTCAAATCCTTAAATTCAACCGGATTCGAAGTCTTTGGTATTGGACTCACAAGTGCGGTCTTCCATAGAAGTGGAAAAGTGGAAGTGGTGATAGATTTGTTTATGATAGAAGTTATAACGGGCAGAGTATGAGGCAATGTAAATAAAATCATGTCCGCGCTGATACCATCTACGCCTTGTGCGTTAGATTTAATTGCTAGGAAGGCTTTAGACACAGCGGACTCGTCGACTGGCGCAAGTTTGAACACACTATCACCGTATTTGTTAAATTCAAAGAACGTCAATTGGGATATAGAAACATTGTCAGTGCCAGGCACATTAAGAAAATTTGCGTTAATTTCGTCAGGGTTGCTAAGTTTACCCGGTAGGGTTTCGTCGTTACGGGGATCGATTGAAACATTGTTTTTTAAATTTTTCCAAAGCATTTTAGAGTCATGGACATGCTTGTTTATGGTCTGATCGAAGAATACACGCTTTTCATTGTGAATACTTCGCTCGACCAACTTTTTTAGAGATTTGTAATATGTCCTGTGTATCTCAGACTTCGACGTTCGATATCGTTTCAGGGCATCGTCTCGCAGTCCTATCATAAATTTTATGTTGTCAGTTATCCATGGTGTTGGGCGAGACTTCACACGTATAGTTTTGACTGGAGCATGTCTATCAAACAGATCGCTAATTAAAGTATTAAAAGCATGAACCATGTCGTCAACAGTGGGAAGATTCTTAATGCTCTCCCAATCAATACCCGTCAAATCGTCATTAAACTGGTCAATATTAATATCTTTTATGGCCCTATAAATTACTAGTTTCGGGTTAATCTTCTCTTTCTTTAGATTAAGAGTCACATGTATCATAGCATGACCTACTATCCCGGATATATTTGAATTATCCACACTGTTAACTGCTACATCTGTACATATAACATCAATGAGGGTAGCACTATTTTCGGTGAAGTGGGTAGGGTTTGATACAACTTGCTTGAGACCAGTACAGTGTAAAAAATCAACGAATTGATGGTACTTACTATCTTGAACATCCAGCTGATTTATATTGAAGTCACCTACCAGCACTACCCTGTCCAGATATGAAAAGGACGCAATACTTTCAATTAGTGAATCGAAAAAGGCTTCGGTAGACTGCCAGGGAGGTCGGTAAGCCGTGCCCACTGCTATTCTTATACCATTAACACTAACTTTAAGCCACCACTGCTCCACTGACGATGGAGGATGCTCCAGGTATCTCACACGTACCCCCTGCCGGATATAGAACGCGACGCCCCCGCCCCTTCCACCGCGCACGCTGTCCGGCCGCGGCCGCAGCCGGAACCGGTAGCCGGGCACGGCGGGCGCGAGTGCCTCGCGACCCTTCCTCAGCCACGACTCGTTAATGGCTAAAATATCAGGAGCATGCTGCTCGACAGCAATCGTGAACGCGTCCCCCCCTGTGTTCAGTGACCCTGCGTTATATAAGCCTACTTTAAATAGCTTAGTTTTAGAAATCATTTAAAGCAAGTAAATATATTATTATGAAAGTTTGTATATAATGTAGTATATATAGTAGTATTTAGTTTGGGCATTTTAATATAATTATAATAAATACGAAAGCCAGGGGTAGTATATACATTGTATTGGCTGTAAATATTTCTATTATAATGATAGGGAACGTGTGGCATGCATATAATATATATATAATATAAGTGTGCTCCCCGAGCGGAGTCTAGCGACGGCATGTATTTTAGCTTCAATGGTAATCGCCTTTCACCTGCTACGGCATCACTTCCATCAATATACAATACTATCTTGTTCAAGTAATAATAGCAGCAGGGTAAACAGTATAAATTTAAAATAATGTTAGTGGAACACAGTACATTACAATTTATTTTACTTAAATAAATATAAGACAAACAAATGTCAATGCTGTTAAAAGACACGTATTTCTTGACTTTTCTTAGATTTGCGGCTAGAGGTAGACAAAAGAATCGGAACATAATAAAATAAAAAATACAATAAGCAAAAGTATGCATTGACCACTTCATAATATAATTACATTGGCGAACGAAAGGTATTCGACGTATTCTTGTAGGTAGCAATTAAACTATCCATATCGTCATCGGTGCCAATACGATGAACTCTGGTTTTATCTTTTTGTCTTAAAAGTATATGCCCATTCTTTATCCACACATATTTAAAGTCATTATCGCGTGCGAAAGCCCTGGCCCTGCCGTACAGATACCGTTTAGCTTTGGTCAGGTGCTCGTTTAGGTATACGTTGCGCGAGGGGCCCGCGACCTCGATCTGCTGCGTGTTGAGCCCCCGGCGCACGCGCGCGGCCCGCAGCAGGTCGTCGCGCGGCGCGCGTCGCGTTAGGCGGAGCACCACCGGCCGCGGGGGCCGCGCGCCGCCGCCTCCCGCGCCGCTGCCGGCCTCGCCCTGGGGCGCGCCCACGCGCGTTACATGGTCCACGTCTCTCTCGTCGAGAGTCACACCCAACTTCGCCGCAATGACCCCGACGACATGCTGCAGATTCTCCTCCTTGTGCTCGGTTACACCCATGATTTGAATATCATTCGACAGCTGTTTCTGGTCTCGCTGAGCTATCTCCGCACGCAGCTCCCGGACCTCCGACCGCAGACTGGGTCTTGATGGGTGAGAACGCGTGTGTGAGATAGACAGACTGGGTCTTGATGAGTGAGAACGCGTGTGTGAGAGAGACAGACTGGGTCTTGATGGGTGAGAATACGTGTGTGAGAGAGACAGACTGGATTTTGATAGGTAAGCAATGTGTGAGAGATACAGACGGGTGAGAACACGTGTGTGAGAGAGAGATACTGGGTCTAGATGGGTGAGAACGTGTGTGAGAGAGAGACAGACTGGATTTTGATAGGTAAGCAATGTGTGAGAGATACAGACTTGGTCTTTATGGGTGTGTGAGAGATACAGACTGGGTCTTGATGGGTGAGCAATGTATGAAAGAGACAGACTGGGTCTTGTTGGATGAGCACGCGTGTGAGAAAGATACACACTAGGTTTTGATGGATGAGCACGCGTGTGAGGGAGATACACACTAGGTCTTGAAGGGTGAGAACGCGTGTGAGAGAGACAGACTGGGTCTTGAAGGGTGAGAACGCGTGTGAGAGAGACAGACTGGGTCTTGATGGATGAGCACTTGTATATGAGATAACCTTTAATGGGACAACAGTTCGCCGTGCACACGAAACAAATAATAATAGTCATTGTCAATGTGCGATTTTTGCTTGATAAAGACGTAGAGAGTTACCAGGCAATCATATTGTTCCACAGGTGTCATCTCGCTACCTAGCGCAGCTGCTAGACAGCCACCCTGACCATCCGTTCTCCAAGGAGTATCACGCTAAAGGCAACGAGTTCCGACGTCTGGCCGCCCAGTACCAAGCCGCCGTGCAGACCTCCGCCGTATGATTTGTTGTAGTATGTATTGTGTATTGAAATATGGTATAATATAGTATTTTATGTTAATTATACATAGTATTTTCTTCATTATGATGTTAATATACCTGCCTGTTGATCGACCAATGGTGGTAGTTCCGGCCAGTTTATAGAAGCTGACCTAAATCTGACAAGTTTAAAAAGGCTCTCTTTCCTACACTAAAGGTATAAATAGAATGGCACTACTTTTAGAAGTGTCTAAATTAGCTTAAAATAGAAAACACCACAGAATCGCCACCATTGTCGATGATAATGAGGGGTTTTCAAAATGACAGTTGTAAAAAAAACAAGCTTTTTAAGTTGATCGATGGCGTGAAGTTGATCGTAAAAAAACACAGCACCATAAAAATAAATTTCAATGTCAAGCCCAAGTTACAAGCAATAACAACGCATTTAATGTTGACATCAGACCAGTCAGTGCCATCTACCGGGGCTAGCGGTACTTTCTTTCTTTTTTAAATGTAACCTTGAAAACCCCTCATTATATGTAAACTATTCACTAGTACACCAAATCAATTTAGATCAACAATTTTGACATATTCGATGGATAAGTCTTTTTTTATCTTTACTCGTGTGGTTTACTGTCCAAACCTAGTCAGATTTCTTCAGGCTGCCTGTAGGCCTCTGACGTGGCATGACGACTGCTGCCGAGCGACAGCAACCGGGACCAACTGCTTAACGTGCGCCCCGAGGCACGGAGGGGCTCAGATGAAAGTGTCACTAGCGGTCACCTATCCAAGTGCCAACCGCGTCCAACGTTGCTTAACATGTGCGATCGTTTTCAATGTGTACTCGCAACTGGACTACAAGGCCCTTTGATGGATAAGTCGTTTCACGGAATGATCGACGTTGGCCAAGTCAATTCGTCTTTTTATTGCAAGTAAGCACGTTGTGTACAATTATTGCACGTCAATATATTTTTTGGAATTTATATTTACACCACTTGATGTAGTATATAGGTGCGCTAACAGCAGATCAAGTGTAACACTTTAAACTATGAACCGTTCTTATTATCTGCGTCGTAAGATTTAAAATCGTCCTGCTAGTGTTACCATTGATCTGCTGTTGTCCGTACAGTATCGTTCAAAGTTTTGCATTCCTAAAATATACTTGATTAAACAGTTATTTTGGGATTTACAAAATGAAACACCTCCTTGTCATGTAATCCTAGTAAAAGCTATAATCATAATCAGTGTCTTCCTCCTCATCGTCACTCCTGGTGGTGTTGGCCAGCAGATGGAACTGGCGTAGTTTATCGTCCATATCATCTGATAGTCCGAGTGGAAGCGACGAAGGTTCGGAGTCTCCCTTCACCAAGGACCAGTCGGTGGTCGTCTCAGAGTCGTGCGCTATTTCGCCGTTCAGGCCTGCAAAATAAGATAATCCTGAATCAGATTAGGGTCATGTTATAATTGTTCACAGTTATGGTATCCTGGTAGATTTATCTGATTCCCGTTTTATTTGATATAATGACTTTCAAATTGAAACCACGCGGGCCCAGTGCGGATTCTCGAATTTAGCATGCCTTAGATTTTTTTCTCCTTCTACAGCATGCAGGTTTCATCACGATGTTTTTCCTTCACCGTTTTGAGAGCACTCGGTAAATGTACGTTAGTTTTTCCGTCAAAAAATCGGTCTATTCCACTAGTCCCTACCAGCTGTCCCCCCTAGGGGGGAAGAGTGGAATTTTTTTTCCACCCGTCCCTACCAAACCATCACTGGTAGGGATGAGTGGAATTTCATTTCCACTCGTCCCTACCAAGCCGCTTTTGGTAATAAGTACAGTCGAGAATAAACACATGCTAATGAAAAAAATATGACATTACAAGAGAATAATATTGTTTTAATTATTAATAATAAGTTAGCGTAATTTTTCCAAACATAGCCCAACATCAATGTCCCCGATCACTAGCTGCCTTTGTATATATTGTATGACTGTGTCCCGGATTATGCATTTTCGTTCCCTTTTCTTGAGTTTTAGGTTATTGCTGATTGCAACATATTTGTTCCTAAGAACATCAGCTGCATATTTCTGCAGTTTGCTCAGTAGTTGTAGTAAATTCAAATGCGTTCCACGCATGCGTTATGTTTGGAAAAATTACGCTGACTTATTATTAATAATTAAAACAATATTATTCTCTTGTAATGTTATATTTTTTTTATTAGCATGTGTTTATTCTCGACTGTACTTATTACCAAAAGCGGCTTGGTAGGGACGAGTGGAAATGAAATTCCACTCATCCCTACCAGTGAAGGTTTGGTAGGGATGGGTGGAAAAAAAAATTCCACTCTTCCCCCCTAGGGGGGACAGCTGGTAGGGACTAGTGGAATAGACCAAAAAATCGAGGATAACTCATTGGCTGGCTCCATGCCCTGGCTGGGAATCGAACCTGGGACCTCCGTATCGTAAGTCCATTGACCCAACCACTGAGCCATCGCCACAATTTTTGTTTCTTAGATGTGACCTTGAAACCCCCTCATTCCCTGAACCATCATTTCTAATGCCTTTTTCAAGGCTCCAGACTTGATCCTAATGTCAAGTTAGTCACGTAATAAATAGATAACATATCATTGTTCAGGGAGGAAGTTTACTTGTAGGTACAGAGTACACACACACGGCACACACAAGTAAGCGCGCGCGCGGGCGCGGGCGCATCCTACACTCACATTACTTCTTTCCACTATATCTTTCATACTTAACTATAACATTTTCTATTATTTATTTCTTTGATTAAGACATAATATGTAAACAGTAATTATTTATCCCTTCCAATTTCATATATTTACCTACTATATAAGCACCTGTTGGGAAGACGCTAGTCCCCACGACACAGGGAATCCTAGTGTGGGGACTAGAGTGTTAGTTGCACGCCTTAAAACACAAGTAAACATTAATTGTATCTAGATTTAAGTTAAAACTGTACAAATTTCTGGTTCCAAATAAAAATTATTATTATTATTAAAAAAAAAAAAGATTGTTCACGTCTCCATAAAACCCAATTTACTTTCTGACTACGTGTTGATGTAATGTTGGTCTATGTCTTAATACACGAAAACAAACAATTAATGTTGTTACCCATAAACCTAGGTAAACCTCAATTCCCCTAATGCCCTGGCTGGGAATCGAACCTGGGACCGCCGTATCGCAAGTCTATTGACGCAACCATTGAGCCAAACAGCTCTAACTTAGCACTCTATCACATGAATATTCCAAGATGATCCCTTGACCCACCCAGACGATAAAATTAGAAGTGGACGTTACCTTCTAGTGTTAGGAGTAATACTAACCGTTAGGAGATATCTCTACCGGTCCATCGGTGACTACGGGCGGTGCTGTGTACGCTTCAAGCTCCTGTTCTGTCTTGCTCTCTCTTTCCAACTTCTCTTGTTTCCTCTGTCGTCGCCACGCCTTCTGTAGGTTGAACCGCTCTGGGCTGGAATTTAGTGATTTTTCGAGTTACTGTCATTGCATATCGCAACAGTTCACTAACTTTTAGACGACTGGGTCTTTAAAAGCTGAGGGAGTTGCTGAAATTGAATATACGGGAGGGATGTTAAATAAATTGGATGAGGTATGTGTGCTATTGTATGCCAGGATATGTGTGCTGTTGTATGCCAGGATATGTGTGCTGTTGTATGTCAGGATATTTGTGCTATTGTATGCCAGATCGCATGTGTGCTATTATATGCCAGGATCGCTATGAGTGCTATTGTATGCTAGTATCGCAGCATATGGAAGTCCATCGTCCCTACCCCTGCGGGGAAAAAAGGCCGTGAGCTTATGAATGAATGAATGGAGTTGCTGAAATGCCTTGCCTTAGCAGAAGGTCGACGTAGCAGCTTATCCAAGCTTCTAAACCGATTGTGATCTTGATGTTCTGGTCAAAGCTCGTGTAAGCTCCACGATTTCATACATTCCTGGTACAATCTCCTAGTGATTGATACAAGAATACTTACTGTTCCCCATTTGTATAAACACGGGCCTCCAGATTATGGATGTCATGTCTGATATCAGCTAGTAGCAGTAGCATCAGGTCTAATGAGCCCTTTGGCCCTTTTGCGCCTCTGGGCCCTCGTGGACCCATGTCGCCTTTGGGACCTTCCATGCCAGGGGCGCCGGGTGGACCCTGAAGGGAATTCAATAAAATAAGATTGATGGATAGCTGTTATTGGATTTAAAGTCTTTTGTCTATAACAGAGGGATAGATAGTATAAATAGTACATTGCATGATATAACCACATGGTTAAAATCCCTAAATCTACAGGTAAACATAACCAAAACTAAGTACATCCAATTCCGGACGTATCAAGCGACACAAATACCTTTCAACATAAACTACGATGGTATCTCAGTGGAAGAAGTAAACTCATATAAATTTCTAGGCTTGGTTATAGACTCGCACCTGAATTGGAAACAACATATTGAATTCATTAACAACAAAATAAGAGGGTTTTGCTACGCACTACAAGTATTGGTGAAAACGACAAATACGGATATAGCAAGATCAGCCTATTATGGATATATACATTCCATCCTATCTTATGGCATAATGTACTGGGGAAACTCAGTTGACGTACAATCGACCTTTGTATTGCAAAAAAGATGCCTAAGAATTATTTATAACATTCCAGGAGATGAATCGTGTAAGCCGATTTTCCAGAACAAGACATACTTAACGCTCACAGGCATCTACATATTGCAGGTCTGTCAATATATAAAAAACAATCCGAATGAGTACCCAGAATACAATACAGGTAGACCAATCCGGGCCCAATACATAAATAACGTAGTAGCACCTAAAGCAACCTTAAAAATATTTAAAAAGAGCATGTACTGTACTGGTGCTATTATATACAATCACCTACCTCGTGAAATCAAGGAACTGACAGGAACAGAATTTAAAAATAAGTTGAAAAAAATATTACTGGAAAACTGTTTTTATACACTGCAAGAATATTTAAATTACAAATTTTAACAATTAATATAGGAGATATTATTGACATACCTAAATAAATGTATAATATTAAGGCATTAAAACTTATAAATGTAACCAATTAATGTATATCTATTGCATGCCCACAAAACGGGTAGGTTATGTATGAACATATAATAATTTAAGACCTACTTTGTATCCCGTAACCGATTGCAATAAAGACGCTTTGACTTGACTTGATATATTTACCCTAGGGCCTCTCTCACAGCGGCAGTACCCGCCTTCTAAAGGCGCTGTTGAATCCAGAACTCTGTACGCTTGTGTGCCTTCTGGAAATCTGTCACCTAGAAAATATTTCTCCTATTAGAAACTCGAGGGCGGAACACTATACCAGGTTGTCAGAGCCTACAAAGATCATTTAGCGTTCTTTACGCATCCAGCCAAGAAATATGCGAACTGACTGCTCAGTACCAGGGTATCTGAGTAACCGAGAGCTTACTTTCATCCCTCAAAGCTGTGTTATCCATGAGTTTCTTGAGAGCCACCTGTGTCGTGTGAAGCTGGTCGTTCAGCTGTTTGACCTTCTTAGTCAGCCATGATACGCTATCGCAGGGAGCGTAGCAACGGGATGATGCCCGGACCAGAGGGAGAGGCTCCTGGAACATTAAAATCCATAATTACTTCGGGTTTATTCGATTTTAAAAGAGGAAGGGTTCTTGGTGTTCAGGTAGAGGATTTATCTAGCTGTAGATGTTTGTTGTCATGACCAGTCCACGGCCGCTAGATGCACTTGCGTTTATCCTGACACAAAGGCCGAATTTCAGGTTTGAGGGCAAGCTTAGCGTGAACACTGAACTGGCTCTTACAACTGTCAAAATTTCATTTAAGGGCCTTCCATGAGCCAACTAGCGCCGCCAATCTTAAAAAAATAATATCTTACAAATTATTAATTTTTATTTTGTAGTTCTCAAATGTGCCAAAAACGACCGTTTTTCGCAATTATGCGAACTACAACTTACCGACATTGAATCACGTTATAAATAAGCATTTAAAAAATAGTATTTATCGTAATACACATTATGTACATAGCTTTTTTAATAAAATTAATTAAATTGGAAGATATTATTTTTCAAAGATTGGTGCTTAGATTTCATTTACCGCTATAGCAGCTGGTACACATTTCTTGCCGTCTCCAGCGAGCATGAGTGACGGCGGACATTCGCAGTGGAACCCGCCGGGGTCGTTCACACAGCGCTGCTCGCAGCCGCCGTTGTTAACAGCACACTCGTCTACATCTGGAAACGAAGGAATGTTGAAGGATTATACATCTTTCAGAACGAAAGAGGGAGAGTTATAGAAAAGATTTTTCGAAAATCAGTTAATTTTATTTATTTAAGTATTTATTTTTAATTTATTGGAAAACCAACGGCAATTATCAAAGGGTAAGTTTTGAGAGTCTTATCTTTCAAGGTGCAACAATCTTCTCTCTCGAATTTGTACAATATTCAAATAACGACAATATAACTTCACAATTAATGCATCTGGTTTTAAAAAGTTAACAACCAACGTGCTCTGCGTGAGTTTATATGCAGGTTTGTATGCAGAACGAGGACTGGCGTTCACCTCAATAAGTCTCCTGTTTACTTTTCACACCAACTCCACTGACGGTTCTCTTGAAAATGGCGGGAAACTACTGTTGCAAAATTATTTGATAATATTTATTTTAAAGTCTACAGTGGTTATTTTGTGTTTAATATCACTTTAAATTAATCAGAAAGTGTTCGCGAATGACAGTATGGTGAATTTATTGGATAACTTGAGCAAGATCTGAAGTTTCAAGCTTTTATCAAGAGTCCCGCTACAAGCTCAGGAGTGAACGTGACTGTCGAGCTGCTTCGATTAAAGGGATGAGGCTACGGCGACTCCTCTGGAGGAAGACAAGAAGACGCGGCTACCCAGGGTGACGACGCTACTGCGACTCCTCTGGAGGAAGATAGAAGACTATTATATATTGAATTTTCTGTAACATGACATTTGCAAATGACGGAACTGTCGAGTCCATTAATAAAATAAATAAATAAAATAACTCCACTGACCAACACAGTAGGGTTGCGTCTTCCGCCTGTAGTTCTCCGCGTGAAAGTGGAAGCCGGCATGACAGGAGCACCACAGCCGCTCGCCGCGCACCTCGCAGGCCTGCTCGCACAGCCTCAGGCTGCAAGGGTCCACTGTCTTGGGGATGCAGCTGGAAATATCAGTTGAAACTACGAGAGTTCATTCAGAATACCGGGGGACCATGACCTGCAGCTCTTTTATTTAGAACATACCCTATAGTGTTGTGTTCCTGGTGTGGCCAGAGGAGACTGAGACGGATACTCATCTTTATAAGATTTTTTTTGCCTTTAATACAAAAAGGTACGTACCGTCCGGCGATGTGCACATGTGTATCGCAGCAGTGCAGACGGATGCACTGGATGTCGGCTCCGTCCACGTGGCAGGTCTCCCGCGACCGCAGCAGCCGGTCTGTTGGGCACGGCGTGTTGCTGTCAACCCTGGGAACAATAGCATCTACTGTAACCATTGACCTCCTATAAACAACTAGATACACAAAGGTCTTACTAAAACAATTTAAAAAATGTCCAAATAAGGGTCCATTGTTAACGTCCAAATAATGTCCAATAAAGCAAATGAGTGTTCATTCATCTGTTTGGACCTTCTTTACTCTCGGACATTTTTAGAAGGCAGACTGTGTATCTAGTTGTTTATAGGAGATCAATGATTGTAACATATTTTACACTGCGCCACTGATCAGTTAAGGGACTGCCAGCTGTCAAACTCAAACGCGAGACAGATGATGTCCCGCAGTGGCGGAGTGAAGAGCACGGCATATTTGACGGTGACTCCATATTTGTATTTTTATTAATTTCGGATGAATTTTGGCAGGGAAATAAAAATACACCAACAATTTCAGTTTTCTTTAAACAAGCTCTCGTATTTATAATACTCTACATTTTGATATATATTTTGTATGAATAACTATTTCAGTTTAGACATAATTTTCATTTTAAAAGACATGGAAAGGGTATGTCTGCGTTTTTTTTCTATCGAGCGAAGTTTGTTCAATCGTGTATTGGTTTCCATCAGTCTCTAAATAGTTCTTCTTGTCCTGCAATAAGTGCGTCTTTCACTCAAGAAGCGCTCATTTTACATTACATGTCTATTTATAAACAAGTTTTAATAAAATATAAATTAAGTTTACTGCCCTAAACTAGATTTGCAAATATTTGTAATTGGCTTTGCTATTTATAGCCTATAAAATAGATTATAAGATGTTAAGTAATTTTTAGTTAAAACTGAAATATACTGTAACTAGCATAATTTACATAAATAAAGAACTTAAAACTAAAAAAGTCTCTAAATAGACACCCCAAGATTGCTATGTTTTTTTGACGTTTAATTTTAGTAGTTAGTGCCGTAGCCTGCCGTAGCCTGCCGTAGCGGTGGTATGGTATGGATACCTACAGAGACGACCGTAAGATCATACAGTTAAAGTCGCTTTAAACTTGCCAACGATGAAGCCCCAACGCGGAAGACCCCACCTGCCTGACGACGGTCCAAAAAAGCCGGAATAGACTCCAGCCTGGCACAAAACCGTGCTCAATGGAGACTGAGGACAAGGAGGGCCGACCCCGAATAAATGGGATCAAGACCTTTTTTTCCCAGGTAAAACATGCCAACCATGTACGGTGGAACACAGAGAAAGGTGTACAGGAGAGTTTTTAAGGTTGAGATTTTCTCAATAACTACTTGACCTATTGCAAAAGTTATATTACTGTTTGATAGATAAAAGTGAAAACTATGTAACTGTAAATAATTATTAAATTCGGTCCAGGAGTAATCTCAACCTTATTAAGGCCCCCTGTATAGTTATCTCTGTCGTCGACTGTAACACCACGCCCGGGGGAGCGTGTTGATTATGTCGGGCTCGGCGCTCTGAAGGGGCGTAATACCGACTAAACATCCTGGGGTGTTCCACCTCGTGCCATTCTTGCCGAGCCACGGGAACTGCGATACATCCGCGGCCCGACTGGCGCCCCGAGCACTCCCCATTGTGGGCTGTAATAGCCCACACTGATCCATTCATCCATCACCTTCCTCCTCCCCGTCCGAGCCTCGAGCCACTGCGGGGTCAAGGCCTAGGAGGATGATGATGAGTGCTGTAGCCTTCATAGAAAAACTGATAATCCACGCACCACCAGCCTTAAAACTGCAGCGTCCCAACCACTGAGCAGTTAAATTGATAACTACTGCAAGCTATTTCCATACTTTTGCAATGTAGGCCACTATAAGTATGTTTGCACTCGGCTTGATTCGCTCAATCAATGACATCATAAAGCGAACCATCTCGCAGCTGCGATAAGATAAACTATCCTTTGTTGTGTACCGAATTGCGATGAATGTTGTGTAAATCTAGCTTTATCTTTGTTTTGAGTGAAGGTGCTAGAAAAATGGACCTAGTCTAACATTGTGGCTAATTTTAGACGATTCCACAATTTTGATAATTTATGTTATCCTATATATTAAACCCGGAGATATACCTACAATCTACTGCTGTTATTAATAAACCTACTTAAATCTCACTTCCATTAAATCATGTTGCTATCCCTATCACATTTCAATAAAAAAAGGTTAAGATAGAAAGGGACAGGGGGGCTAAACGGTGTCGTAACTTTAAAGCACTTTAAAGCATGTTTAAATACGCGCATACATTTTTTATATTTTGATTGGGTAGTTTATTTTATGTATTATTTTAACTTGCTTAGATTTTAGGAAAAGTTGTAACGAAACCCCGACTGTGGACAGGTATATCAAGGTAACACTTGAATTGAAGTATCTTTCTATGTGGACGCATGTTAACTTTAACCATGGCTACGTTATCGGCGACGTCACCGTGGCGTCCCGGTGAGGTATTGCCCTTGATGTTTTTCTTCTCTTAAACTGTCCATCTCAATTTTTGTTGCTTGTTGTTTATTTTGAAATGACAATGCCAGATTCTGCCCCACCATCAACCGCAAGTTGTACAAGATAACGAATAAATGTAAAAATATCTCCGTATTTTATTAAAATTATTGGTTTAAAATAAAGTTTTGTACAAGTTGCGATTCAAAAACAACTGTTTAATTAAGAATTCAGAATATAGTAAGAAATCGAAGCGATTTATTCGTTATTTTTGTTATTCTTCTATAGGAGTTGCGAGAGTAATAGAAAATGATACTGATTATGATTATGCAATATGAAACCTATAATAAGTCCCCAACAAAATGGTAGGTACAGCATAAACGGTCACGTAGTTTTGTAGGTGGGGCAAACCTCCATTGAAATGTGGCAATGTCTTTTTGTTATACCTTTTATATCTTGTAGTCTTACTCTGTCTCTTATCTTTACCCCAGTATCTCATGTAAACTCTCAAAACAAATACACTAAGTGCACTTTCTGATCTAAGTTAATTGCCTAATCAACGTCACCCGAACCATTGCTCATACGCCCGTTGCCTTCCAAGAAGCAGTTCAAAGCGCTCCCGTTCCCCGCACCCTATTTATATCGTGAACTTGTGAAGTCCGTATGTGTGTCGGTGCATTACTTATGGTGCAACGTACGCCATTCATTTGCAGTCGTTGACCCTGTGATTTGTTTTTTAAAAGGATAGGTTGTTTGGTTTTTAGAACTGATGTAACTGTGTTTGGGAATTGGTATGAATTTTAGTCATCATCATCAGTCTATTTATATTGCCCCACTGCTCGGGCACAGACCTTCCCTTACATCGAGGGAGCTGGGGCCATGATCCACCACGCGGGCCCACTGCGGATTGGCGGATTTGACATGCCTTAGATTTTTTTCTTCTTCTACGACATGCAGGTTTCATCACGATGTATTCCTTCACCGTTTTGAGAGCACTCGGTAAATGTACATAAGTTTTTCCGTCGAAAAAACCGAGGATTACTCATTGGTACATGGCTGTCCTGGCTGGGAATCGAACCTGGGACCTCCGTATTGCAAGTCCATTGACCCAACCACTGAGCCACCGAGCTCTCTATGAATTTTAGTACTCTTGGGGCAAATCGATTCTTCTGCGTCTTTTTAGTCCTGCCCCCTTGGCTAGTAGAGTAGAATGAAAAATGTACGGGATTTCAATCATGATGCTTTTCCATGAGCAGGACCGTCTCAGAGCATTCCGGGGCCCTTGGGCCCGTCAGGGCAATAGGGTTCCTTGCCTTGGGAATACAAGAATATTGGAAAATAAAAAGTGGATGACAAAAAAAAACACTGTTTAGAAGAAACACTGATTTGCAGGGCTAGTACGCGCAGTAGCGATCGACGTAACGTCGCCGAGCTGTCACTGACGTTATTACAAGGCGTTGACATTAGTTTGACAGCTCAGCGGTCTTCCGTCGATTGCTAACGCTGCGTATGCGAGGGTGTCCGATTAACATTTTGACTTGGAAATGTTGGCGGTAATTCTTAGTGCAGCTCAAATATAAATAGTTAAAAAAATGTAAAGTATAATATCGGTCTTTCGGGGTCCCCGTGAGTATGGGCAGGGCCCCGTGTTATGGTAAAGACGGTACTGTCCATGAGCAAATAGCAATCCCATGCTAGCTTTTCTATTAGCGTTACCTAACGAAAGTCAATGCTACTCGGCTTGGGGGGTAAGAACATATACATTTCATGGAGAATTGTGTAAGAGGTGTGCAGAGACCGGAATGTGTGGCGCTCCGCCAGCTCTGCCTAGCCTGCAAAACCCTAATACCAGACCAATATCATAAATACAAAACAAATGACTTTGAAAGGATATAGGTTGGTATGCACGGAGGTTCGCTATTTATTTTTATTTAACACTTGTTTTGTACGATGTACACTTGTCTGACAAAATATTTGGAAGAATCTTTTTTTAACCATCAGAACCTTACTGTCCCTCTCAATCTTTGGATCCTGGAAAAGATGTAGGTACCTAACTTTAGAACTAACCGAACGGTTTAAATATATTTAGAACTTTATCACCTGGAAAATTATGAAATTCACGTACATATTTTTAAATAATTTACGACAGCTACTTCCGTATCCGGTGCAAATAACTAAAATTAAAATCTCAGCACTGTGAAGTTTCACAAAAGTACCAGCGCATCAGGAGTATACAGGAGTCACTCACAGGTCGATAGCGTCGTCATGGTACGCGTCCTCGGCGTGGTATCCTCTGTCTTCTTGCGAGAGTACCAGGCATGCAGGGCAGAGGAGGAGCACAGCGGCGCAGGCCAGGCCCTGTGGCGCGCGCATCGCGACTGCGGCCGCGCCGACGATGCGTTTGCGCAGAGATGCTCAAACTGATGGATGCGGGTGAATATATGGATGGGTGCGGTAAGAATAATTAAAAGCGCTGTTTGTTCGTGCGCGAATGCGGTTTGATTGGGCATGTGCCAATGTATGATGAAGATGCTGGTTAGTCACAGGCTCACAGCTGTTAGATAAGTTACTTTACGAGTAACAAGAACAATGGGGACTCGTGGTAGATGGTAGCTGTCTATTGAATACATATTTATTTAAAAAATAAATTGACCTTCAAATAATTCTCCATACTTACAGGTTTTTATGTTTTCAACATCGTCTATCGGGATTTGGGAAATATAAACTATACTAAAACTTTTTCTCTTTATTAACAAAAAGTGACGAATTTCGAGTTCCGCGTGCTATTAATTATTGAGCGAATGGTCCAGAATCAGATTTTTTTTAACATTTATTAATAATTTCGAGAGAGAGCTCAGTGGCTCAGTGGTTGGGTCAACAGACTTGCGATACGGAGGTCCCAGGTTCGATTCCCAGCTAGGGCAGCCATGTACCAATAAGTTATCCTCGTTTTTTTTGACGGAGAAACTTACGTACATTTACCGAGTGCTCTAAAAACGGCGAAGGAAAAAATCGTGATGAAACCTGCATGCCCAAGAAGACGAAAAAAATCTAAGGCATGTGAAATCCGCAGTGGGCCCGCGTGTTGGATCATGGCCCCAGCTCCCTCGATGTAAGGGAAGGTCTGTGCCCGAGCAGTGGGGCAATATAAATAGACTGATGATGAATAATTTTCAGTGGCTTAAGTATTTTCTTATAATTTACCTGCGTAAGTACATACGTATACACACGGAAGCAATACATTACCTACTAGGACTACACAATGAGATGATGTTCCTCTACGCGCATGCATACAAAATTATCTAGTACATACTATTTTATTTATTTATTAATGGACTCGACAGTTCGTCATTTGCCAATGTCATGTTACAGAAAATTCAATATATAATAGTCTTCTATCTTCCTCCAGGGGAGTCGCAGTAGCGTCTTCACCCTGGGTAGCCGCGTCTTCTAGTCTTCATCCAGAGGAGACGTCGTAGCGTCATCACTCTGGACGAAGCAGCTCGACAGTCACGTTCACTCCCGAGCTTGTAGCGGGAACTCTTGATAAAAGCTTGAAACCCCAGATCTTGCTCAAATTATCCAACAAATTCACCATACTGTCACTCGCGAACATTTTCTGATTAATTTAACGTGATATTAATCTCAAAATAACCACTGTAGACAATAAATTAAAAAATATCAAATAATTTTGCAACCGTCGTTTCCCGCCATTTTCAAGAGAACCTAGTACATACTACAAAACAAACCACAGCTGCCATTAATGTACTGATTCATAGAACACGCTGCGAGGAACAAGGGGCTACTCATAGTTTATTACAGACATCTATTCAGTTTATAGTAATGAGAACGAACTGGACGAAACAGAGATTTATAAACGATAAGTACTTACTTAGGTAGTTCGTAGGTTTAAGATGGGCGTCGCGTTGTGTATATTTTAGCAAGTCAACATTTTTTTTAAATGACAATGCCAGATTCTGCCCCACCATCAACCGCAAGTTGTACAAGATAACGAATAAATGTAAAAGTATCTCCGTTTTCTACTAAAATTATTGGTTTAAAATAAAGTTTTGTACAAGTTGCGATTCGAAAAAAACAGCTTAATTAAGAATTCAGAAAATAGTAAGAAATCGAAGCGATTTATTCATTGTATTTGTTATTCTTCTATAGGAGTTGCGAGAGTAGTAGAAAATGATACTGATTATGATTATGCAATATGAAACCTGTAATAAGTCCCCAACAAAATGATAGGTACAGCTTAAATGGTCACGTAGTTTTCTAGGTGTGGCAAAGCTCCATTGAAATGTGGCAATGTCTTTTACATTAACACTACTTTGCAAGGAAAAGGTGCCGACGCTGTGGGGGAAAGGGGGCAATAAACTTTCAGCAACACATGTTTTAAAATAATTAATAACAACGGTATGACCCTCATGCCTTGGAAGATGGGACGGCCTTTGGTGTGGGACGCAACCTGCGTCGACACCCTTGCGCCGTCGCATCTTCCAAACACGTCCAGCAAGGTCGGCGCTGCGGCCACCACAGCCGAAAACCTCAAACGGCGCAAATATGCAGCTATCGGCGATGGCTACATGTTTGAGCCGTTTGGGGTGGAGACGCTGGGACCATGGGGGCCGGGAGCACACCGCATCGCTAGGGAAATATCGCGGCGCCTGGTCGAGGCATCGCGTGACCAAAAGGCTGGCAGCTACTTCGCACAACGTATCAGCCTCGCGATACAGCGGGGCAACGCTGCCAGCCTTTTGGGTATTAATTTAAATTTATTATTATTATTAGTTTGTTATTATTAGTTGAATTTTTATTATTAGTATTTTTAAAACACTTATCTTATTACATGTCATTTAAATAAAATTAATAACAATTAAATTAGGTAATTATTAACCATCTAATGGTCTCACTTCACTTGGCTATTCGTATTTGACTTAACATTGGTGGTTTGGTATGTGTGACGAGCATAAATATGGTCCTTCGTGTGGAACCGGCGACATACACCCTGCATGGTTGTGCCAAGCGGATTGTGTCACTGGCAATACACCCATAAACTGGCAATACACCCATAAATTCCATCTTGTCTTTTTCTTTTATTTATTTATTAATGGACTCGACAGTTCGTCATTTGCCAATGTCATGTTACAGAAAATTCAATATGTAATAGTCCTTCCTCCAAGGGAGTCGCTGTAGCGCCTTCACCCTGGGTAGACGCGTCTTCTTGTCTTCATCCAGAGGAGACGCCGTAGCGTCATCACTCTGGACGAAGCAGCTCGACAGTCACGTTCACTTGTAGCGGGAACTCTTGATAACAGCTTGAAACCCCAGATCTTGCTCAAATTATCCATCAAATTCACCATACTGTCACTCGCGAACATTTTCTGATTAATTTAACGTGATATTAATCTCAAAATAACCACTGTAGACAATAAAACAAAAATTATCAAATAATTTTGCAACCGTCGTTTCCCGCCATTTTCAAGAGAACCCTTTTTCTTTTCTCGTAACGACTGCTGCCGAATGAGATGAAATTGTCACTCCATCCACTCTTTTTCGACGTGTACTCGCAACTGTACTACGGGTTCTCTTGAAAATGGCGGGAAACGACGGTTGCGAAATTATTTGATAATTTTCCTTTTAATGTCTACTGGGACTATTTTGTGTTTAATATCACGTTAAATGAATCAGAAAATGTTCGCGAATGACAGTACGGTGAAGTTATTGGATTGATTATTTGTGCAAGATCTGAAGTTTCAAGCTTTTATCAAGAGTTCCCGCTACAAGCTCGGGAGTGAACGTGACTGTCGAGCTGCTTCGTCCAGAGTGATGACGCTACGGCGTCTCCTCTGGATGAAGACATGAAGACGCGGCTGCCCAGGGTGAAGACGCTACTGCGACTCCCCTGGAGGAAGATAGAAGACTATTGAATATGTTGAATTTTCTGTAACATGACATTGGCAAATGACGAACAGTCGAGTCCATTATTAAATAAATAATAACTGTACTCCGAGCCCCTCATATAAAACTGAATAAAGTTAAGTTTGACAATCGCTGGCGATGCCTAGTAATGAGCCAGAAATAGAGCCGAAAGCGTGCTAGAGTGGGTGTAGGGTAGCGGCGGGTATTTCAGCGCTCAGGGACGATTGTGTTTTGGTTTGTAGTGTAACCAAGTCGATTTAAGATGGATTCCGAATCAATTTAATTAACCTCATTATATATAAGAAGGACTTCCAATCAAATGCTAGCGTCCCCACGCTACAAAGGCTGAAGATGCCCGTGCTTTTCGAATTATGAACAAAGTTATGGAAATTGTGTACAGCTGCTAGCAACGTTTGGCTTTTGAAAACTTTCTTTAAGGGCCTTCCATGAGCAAACTAGTGCCGCCAATCTTGAAAAAATAATATCTTCCAATTTATTATATATAAACGGATATCACTCACTTATATTGTTAAAGTCGTCAATTAGACCGACAGTTTCGACCGATTTCGACGGTCTTTTTCAAGGTGACCGCGCCACGCCCTAATCTATGTCGGTCTAATTGCCGACTTTAACAATATACCTACGTGAGTGATATCCGTTTATATATAATAATTTGTAGCAATGGGTCACTATAGTTTTAATTCTAAAATCTTCCAATTTAATAATTTTATTAAAAAAGCTATTTACAAAAAGTTTCTATTCCCGCCCGCCCAATGTAACCTTATCTACGAATATTATTTTATTTCTGCAATGGAGTAAGATAGGTAGACAAAATATTTACTTTGACGGATTTTTAAAAATATTTCACATTATATAATATCATTAATATGTCCTTAAGGGCCTTCCATGAGCCAACTAGCGCCGCCAATCTAGAAAAAAAATATATTCCAATTTAATAAATTTTATTAAAAAAACTATTTACAAAATGTTTATTAGGATGAATACTATTTTTCAATATACAATACATGGCATAATTGCGACAAGCTAAGTTGCAGTTCACAAATGTGCCAAAAACGGCCGTTTTTCGCCATTATGCGAACTACAACTTACCGAAATTGAATCACGTTATAAATAAGCATTTAAAAAATAGTATTTATCGTAATAAACATTTTGTAAATAGCTTTTTTTAATAAAATTGATTATATTGGAAGATATTATTTTTTTAAGATTGGCTCTAGTTGGCTCATGGAAGGCTCTTAAGTTTCCGGCATACGGGTATTTCGAGCGTTGCTTGCTTTAAAAAACATCAATAACCTACTTTAAATGAACAAACTCTTTTCGAAATAAATGTCTTTCATAGAGTTTTGAACTTGCAACTTTCGGGCGGTGCTTGATATAATTAGTGAATGGGCTTGCACGAATTATTTGCACAGCTATTCACATTACATTAAAAATAAGTTAAGTTAGAATATGACCGATAGCTTTAATCCGTGGAATAACGTTAAGTAACGTTTATGGCTAACAGGGACAGAGTTTTATTTATTTTATAGCCGCAAGTTTTACGTCGTCGCGGCCAATATAATTCCCTGGCGTGAAAATTGAGGCGATTTAATGTGTGTAATCTTCATTGTGAACATGGCTTAACTACTTACTTGCAAACTCTAATCGGCTACATTTTGTGTCGATTCTGGCGTGGCGTGCGCTAAATGACAATGCCAGATTCTGCCCCACCATCAACCGCAAGTTGTACAAGATAACGAATAAATGTAAAAATATCTACGTTTTTTGTTAAAACTATTGGTCTAAAATAAAGTTTTGTACAAGTTGCGATTCGAAAAAAACACCTTAATTAAGAATTTAGAAAATAGTAAGAAATCGAATTTCTGCATTATTTTTGTTATTCTTCTATAGGAGTTGCGAGAGTAGTAGAAAATGATACTGATTATGATTATGCAATATGAAACCTGTAATAAGTCCCCAACAAAATGATAGGTACAGTTTAAATGGTCATGTAATTTTGTAGGTGGGGCAAAGCTCCATTGAAATGTGGCAATGTCATTTAATCGGACTGCACGGTTGGTTTGCAGTTTTATTGCAATCGTACTAACTGCATTCAAACTGCGCAGTCGAAGTGTTTTTGAAATGCAGATAGTTTGTTTTTGTACAAAAAATATAATTAGGTAACCATAAACATGTAGGGTAAAATAAAAATAGGAAAAAAATAATCGCGGAATCACATTACGTGGTCACACGAGTACTTTATCAGTATGTGTGTTTGTTTATTCTGTGGATGCGCAGGCGCAAGGCTCACGGTCACTCCACTGACACACTGCTTGTGCTACGTCACAGAATGCGGAACAAATCTTTTGTAAACAAGTAAATTAAAGGTTCTCTTGAAAATGGCGGGAAACGACGGTTGCGAAATTATTTGATAATTTTCCTTTTAATGTCTACAGTGGTTATATTGTGCTTAATATCACGTTAAATCAATCCCCTTACCATGAACTCTTATAGCAGGATTACTTCAATATTACTGTGTTACTTCGTACAATGACAACCTTAATAAGCTTACTTTAAGGACGTCATTGTACGAAGTAACAAAGTAATATTTAAGTAATCCTGCTATAAGAGTTCATGGTATGGGGGCAGAAAATGTTCGCGGATGACAGTATGGTGAAGTTGTTGGATAATTCATACAAGATCTGAAGTTTCAAGCAATTATCAAGAGTCTCACTTAGCTCGGGAGTGAACGTGACTGTCGAGCTGCTTCGTCCAGAGTGATGACGCTACGGCGACTCCTCTGGAGAAAGGGAAGACAATGATATTTTGAATATTCTGTACATGACATTGGCAAATGACGAACTGTCGAGTCCATTGCAGTGGCGTCTTCACCCTGGGTAGCCGCGTCTTCATGTCTTCATCCAGAGGAGTCGCCGTAGCGTCGTCACTGGACGAAGCAGCTCGACAGTCACGCTCACTTGCCGAGCTTGTAGCGGGAGCTCTTGATAAAAGCAACCGCCGTTTCTCGCCATTTTCAAGAGAACCCTAGTTCTTTTTTCAGAGGTTTCATTTTAGAATAAGTAGGTAGCGTTATATAATATTACAACTGAAAATCCGAGCATGAGACGCGATATTTCATGCTCTGCGTACTTTTCACGGTGTCGATATTTTCAATGACTTAATTTGAATGAAAATTGCTGTTTTAGGCATGCACATTGTAGACCGTTTACACAACCCGGCATTGACATCATAAACCTTGGGTGTCATTTCCAAAATCGCATCGCATTGAAAAATAACAAATGAAAGTTAAATTTTTCGATTTTAATATTTTTATTTTATTTATTTTATTAATGGACTCGACAGTTCGTCATTTGCCAATGTCATGTTACAGAAAATTCAATGTATAATAGTCTTCTATGTTCCTCCAGGGGAGTCGCCGTAGCGTCATCACCCTGGGTAGCCGCGTCTTCATGTCTTCATCCACAGGAGACGCCGTAGCGTCAATCACTGTGGACGAAGCAGCTCGACAGTCACGTTCACTCCCGAGCTCGTAGTGGGAATCTTGACCATGGCGCCAAACTTCAGATCCTGCTTGAATTCTATAATAACTTCACCATACTGTCATTCGCGAACATTTTCTGATTAATTTAACGTCGTGATATTAAACACAAAACACTCACTGTAGACATTAAACTGAAAATTATTAAATAATTTCGCAACCGTCGTTTCCCGCCATTTTCAAAAAGCCGCGCTATTTGAAGCTCATTGAAGTTTATTTAAGGGTTCCGTACCTCAAGAGGATAAAACCCTTACAGGATATTTTTGCGATTACAATCTTATTACCACCGAATGTACCCCAAAGAACGCGAAAAGGCCACGTGGTCGTCCCCGCTAACGATGGCGAGACGAACTTGATCTTTTTCTGAGAGAGTGGTCTGAGTCTACGCAGAATGGGTTGGGTCGAGAAGGGTTGGGGGGGAGGCCTTTGCCCAGCAGTGGGACATTACAGGTTGTTAAATAAAATAAACTTATTACCTACAGTTGGTGCCCATACTCACAGGAGTAATCGAACCGCAAAGATAAGCTTGTCCATAAACCTAGTTTATCTTTTCGTTAGAGCATTGCACGGAACACCGAGGGTTCCGACTCACACTTGGCCGTTTTAAAATTTGGTTTTCTATAATTATGTAGGTGTTTTCCAGGTTCCACTCAACCTACACTAACGTAATAATCTTCTCGGATCTATTCCACTAATCTAATAATTGGTTTTCTAAGTGCTTATCTCGCAATTGAAAGTCTATCTATTCCCGCCCGCCCAATGTAACCTTATCTACGAATATTATTTTATTTCTGCAACGGAGTAGGATGGTAGACAAAATATTTACTTTGACGTATTTTTAAAAATATTTCACATTATATGATATCATTAATATGTCCTTAAGGGCCTTCCATGAGCCAACTAGCGCCGCCAATCTTGAAAAAATAATATCTTCCAATTTAATCAATTTTATTAAAAAAACTATTCACAAAATGTTTATTAGGATGAATACTATTTTTCAATATACAATACATGGCATAATTGCGACAATCTAAGTTGTAGTTCACAAATGTGCCAAAAACGGCCGTTTTTCGCAATTATGCGAACTACAACTTACCGAAATTGAATCTCGTTATAAATAAGCATAAAATTGATTATATTGGAAGATATTATTTTTTTAAGATTGGCGGCGCTAGTTGGCTCATGGAAGGCCCTGCCAGCTGTCAAACTCAAGCGCGAGACAGAAGATGTCCCGCAGCGGCGGAGTGAAGAGCACGGCACAGTGACTCCATATTTGTATTTTTAGGAATGAATGATGAATTTTGGCAGGAAAATAAAAATACGCCAACAAAAATCAATTTTTTTTAAACAAGCTCTCGTATTTATAATGCCCTACATTTAGATATATATTTTGTATGAATAAATATTTCGGTTTAGTCATAATTTTCATTATGAAAGATATGGAAAGGGTATTTTTGCGATTTTTTTCTAGCGAGTGTATCGGTATTCATCAGTCTCTAAATAGACACCCCAAGATTGCTATATATTTTTTTCAGACGTTTAATTTAGCTGTTAGTGATGTAGCCTTCATAGAAAAACTGAAAATCCAGGCGCACCCAGTCTTAAACAGCACTAAGTACCTAATAATTTTAATTGTAATTTTGTTGAAATCTAGATTATTTTAAAATCATAATCTGATTACCAACATCGAACCGTTACGATAACAATTTAATTGTTAATTATCTCATCTCCCTCGAAACAATTTACCATCACTTTCTCATCGTTATTCATGTCACGTAGTGCACGAAAAAGTCTTCTTTAAAAAATCTGCACGTTACGTTTTTTCTGCCCTTTATCACTGGAACACAGCCTTTGTCGAGCCATTGACAATATTCTTTCTCGTTTCTAAACACGTAACACAGTCGCTCCGTACTCTAGTAACGTCGCTCGGATAAGCTCTCCTCAGTTTCATCCGTTAGTATTTGTGGGGACACCGGCGTCGATTGTACATTTTAACTAAACTATTTTAACTAAACTATATTTATTATTAATTAGTTCAAAATAAAATAAAACTGATGTCTCTAAACGAAGTCCTAATAATATTAGCGAGTATCACCGCTGTAATTTCGTGGTATCCGCTGGAGTATCAACTCTGGGTACCAGGAGATCAGAGCTACCATGGAGCTCACGATGGACTGCAGCATGCTAGGAGCTTCGCAGACGAGTGGACCGTGCAAGTGGATGGTGGAGATGAGGTCGCGCAACTTGTTGCACTGGAGCTGGGATACGAATACGGTGGTCAGGTAAGTTTATGATATTCTGGTATCTTTGGGAGTTACACAGGGGGAGTGCCTCGATTCTACAGCCATGGCAACCCCTACATAATTTTGGGGGTGATAGCATGGATTAAACTTCTCAATAGTAAAAAATGCTAGGAAATGAAAAACAAAAGTCTTGACATTTGGCTATATATAACTGTTTCGATTTACAATGAATGTAGCAGATGGAATTCCGTCGTATCTGCCTACCTATGAGAGAAGGGCGTGAGTTTATGTAGTTATATGTATTTTATATTTTAATGTTAACTAGAATTACCAATTAATTAGTGAATATCCCGACAATCGTCTTCCTTCATACTTTCATTATTACACCGATAATGAAAATGAAGAAAAGTTTCACTCCGATCCTACGTTAAAATAAGTAATTTCTTTCAATAACAGTGAGCTATCAAACCGCTATGCTGCAATTCATAAACCTAGTTAAACCTCACTTCTATTTAATCGTGTTGATATCCCTTTCACACTTCGTTAAAAAAGGTTAAGATAGAAAGGGACAGGAGTCTAAACGGTGGCGTAACTTTAGATTACGTTTATGAATAACAGCCCTAATATCAATCTTTCATAACCATTGAGAAATATATGTCATCGGTTGTCGAGTTGTAATAGCGATATTTAAATGACAATGCCAGATTCTGCCCCACCATCAACCGAATAATTGTAAAAATATCTCTGTTTTTTATTAAAATTATTGGTTTAAAATAAAGTTTTGTACAAGTTGCGATTCCAAAAAAAAAAGCTTAATTAAGAATTCAGAAAATAGTAGGAAATCGAAGCGATTCATTGTTTTTGTTATTCTTCTATAGGAGTTGCGAGATTAGTAGAAAATGATACTGTTTATGATTATGCAATATGAAACCTGTAATAAGTCCCCAACAAAATGATAGGTATAGCTTAAATGGTCACATAGTTTTGTAGGTGGGGCAAAGCTCCATTGAAATGTGGCAATGTCTTTTATGGGATGTTTAAATTATATCATCGATTTTCAATGGTTATGGTTTAATATCGATATGGTTTTGAGAACGGTAATTGCCCCTCAGACCCCAAAAACATCGTAAAGAACCATGCATTCCTAAAAGTCGAATTAATGGTGCATCAACTCGCACTGTCTCGCCTCGCATGGTGGATCATCGACTGTACGTCAGTAAAATAACCATAAGGCAAGAAACCGCTAACGGAGTTAGTCATATGTAGGTACGATCGAAGACAGAGACATTAAGGATGAGATTTTATCAAAAACTACTTGACCTATTGCAAAAATTCTTTCACTGTTTGATAGATAAAAGTTAAAACCATGTAACTGTAAAATAAATATTAAATTCGGTCCAGTAGTTTTTGAGAAAATCACAACCATAATGCCCCTTGTATACTTATCTGTTTTCGACTGTACATCGCAGATATTAAATCCGCTCTTGCACGTCAATTATCGCATCTCTGCCACTAGCATTTGTTTTTCCATTATTTGAATTTTCAATAGAAGTCGAAGTATGTAATAAAGCAGATTTTCTGACAAATGAGAGTGTAATTGGGGAGACCAGCCACAATAGGGGGGCCTATTGTGGAACCGACAGTGACAGCATAAGCTGGTCCCAAGCAGTCGTTAGGCCACGTCAGAGGCCTGCGGCCTGAATAACTCTGACAATAGGTTTGGTCACTAAAGCGAACGAGAGAAGAAAATAAGCAAGCCCATTCTCATTTCTATAATCCATTACTCAGTTGTTGTGACAGGAATTATAATTTTCCCAAATGAAACCCAGAACACAGGAATTTTCGGCAGTACATTATTTGGACACGTTCCGAACTCCGAAAACATATAGATCGACAAGTCATTGCTTCGACAGACAATACTTAGACGACACACACCTTCGAATGACCATTACTTCGACAGTCGATTGTTCGACAGACAATACTTAGAAATATGAAAGTGAAACAAAAATACTAAATAAATTAATTGGGTACTTAATTATGTAAATTTTATTACCTATACAATTCAGGGGATTATTATTCCGGTAGAATGTTCTGTTACAAAAATCTGTCGAAGTAGAGGTCTTTCGAAGATGTGTGTTGTCTAAGTATTGTCTGTCGAACAATCGACTGTCGAAGTAGTGGTCATTCGAAGGTGTGTGTCGTCTAAGTATTGTCTGTCGAAGCAATGACTTGTCGATCTATGTGTTTTCGGAGTTCGGAACGTGTCCAAATAATGTACTGTCGAAATTCAGTCCGCAAGTCCGTAAACAAAACTCAGTTCTCACAACTGTCAAACTCACATTTGAGAACGTATTTGCTGATTGCAGGTGAACCGCGACTTGAGAAAGACATCACGTGATACGCCCTCAAGATTGGTTTATTAATAAGGGACATACTTGAGTGAGATGGTGATCAAGTCTTGAGAGTGTATCAGTTGAATTCGCTCTTAAGGGCGAGTTTGAGCTCAGACTATTAATAGACTCTCTCCATGAAGTGCGGGTTTTTTCCTCATGAAAATAACTAATCAGGCTAATGACAAAACGTCAAGGAACTTTTAGAGGTTCATTTGCAATGCTATTGACAGCCTTCGGATTTTCTTGTGACGTCACTGTCTATCTTATTAAGATCTCTTTTGCATACTAATGCTGTGTGAAGAGCCAGTGAGTATGCTAATAATATTCATGAAATTTTTGTATCTGGGATTGTATAGACAGCTAAAGGCCCGTACATACTGGTAATGCGAAGTTAAGCTTACTGAGAAATGACCAAGTGCGAGTCGGCTGTCAAACTCGCGCACCGAGGGTTCCGTGCAACGCAACTTAACCGTAACTTTGCTCAACGAAAAGATAAACTAGACTTACAGACCTGCTTATCTTTGCCATTATCAAACATTTGTCCATACATCGACATACTCGCAATTATTGGATTAGCTGCAAATATAAGTTTGTAATACCAATAAAATGTAATGTAATACGAGTATTTGAGAAAAAGGTGACAGACGGACGGACCGACAGACGGACGGACAGACAGACAGACGGACAGACATACAGACGGATGGACGGACATACAGACGGATGGACGGACAGACGGACAACAAAGTGATCCTATTAGGTCATCACTGGTAAGACGCACTGGTTGAAGACCTTAGTTTTCAGGCATTGTGGTATTGAAGACGAGAAGATATGACGTAGCCACCAAATGAACTCTGTCGAGGTCAGCTGAAAATCAGCGCTGCGGCCGCGTCGTCCGCGCCGCGCGCCGCAGCACATGCTGAGCTGGCCTCTTTTGTCACTGCACTGCCGCACCAAACGATTATTGTTAATGTATTGTACCTATATATTCAACTGGTGTTATGTGCATGATAAATAAATTTCTTTTCTTTCTTTTTCTTTTTTCTTCTTTAAATGCTGACCAGCTCAGCTGTATTCTCCTGCAACTCTTTCTCGAAATTGTTTCTGCCTAATTAGATGCAGAGTTTGTTCTAAGTAGACGTAGGTGATGATGATGTGTTCCTATGACTCCTAGCTAAGGGCCGCCGATGTATTCTTCCACTTTTCCCTGTCCTGCGCCGACTGTAATCGACTACCCTAGTTATATATACCTATGTAATTTACAGTGACTTTTGGTGGCGATAACAATTTGTATAAGGCGACTTGAATCAAAGCGATGACGCCGTTCCTCCACTCAAGTGGCTGCCCATTGATAAGCGCTATATTGCGCGGCTTATCATATCTTATCGATTCATACAACCTTATTTCATAAAAGCTCTCAGGATTAATCAATTTCATGAACAATAATATTTCATGAACTTTTGTGGTAGGAAAATCAATAGGTATTTTGTAGAAATAAGTCTTATGTTAAGGGGCTTCCACACACACACAGACCACTTACCCCATAGACCTGTAACAGGAGGGCGCCCGTGTCTGCACATGAGCGCAAAATTGCTTCATGACACGTGTAACCTAGAGATTTCGACATGGATTTATATGGCACCCCTGCCCCGCGCTTCGTCTATTGCGCTCATCGTTTGACAGAATTTTTCACTTGCAAATGACAATGCCAGATTCTGCCCCACCATCAACCGCAAGTTGTAGGTACAAGATAACGAATAAATGTAAAAATATCTCCGTTTTTTATTAAAATTATTGGTTTAAAATAAAGTTTTGTACAAGTTGCGATTCGAAAAAAACAGCTTAATTAAGAATTCAGAAGATAGTAAGAAATCGAAGCGATTTATTCATTGTTTTTGTTATTCTTCTATAGGAGTTGCGAGAGTAGTAGAAAATGATACTGATTATGATTATGCAATATGAAACCTGTAATAAGTCCCCAACAAAATGATAGGCACAGTTTAAATGGTCACGTAGTTTTGTAGCTCCATTGAAATGTGGCAATGTCTTTTGTACCGATTTCATCTATGGGGTAAGTGGTCCGTGGGCTTTCATGACCCAAATCACAGTCTTTGAAGACCATCAACTCTTTTGAATCAGCACCTGAGCCTCGCAAAAAAATATATGTGATTTAGCGACATTTCATCTATATTTTTTGTGTTCATTTTCTTTATGGCCTTTACCAAATCCATATAAAAAATTAACGAAGTGACCTCTGTTTCAACACATTTTATGACTAAAGTCTTTATTTGAAAGCCTATTTTGCAAAAATCCTGGTACCTAAAAATTAGGAAAGAAATCTAATATTATGTGGTTTAATTTTTCAAAATTTTATGTAATCAAGAAGATATCGATTAAAAATCGATTTCTCAATCTCGGGCCCGCGCGAGACACTATATTATGACGTATTATGTTAAGACTTGCGCGATTTAAAAAAGTTAAAAAAAAAACAGTTGAGTACTTTTTTAGAAAATATCAACGTCAATGACTCTACTGAATATTTTTCTCTGTCTTAGACCGTACCTGACGAAAATGGGGACACTGACGAGTTCATGGACTTACCTATTTGTATTACTGCCTCCAAGGCTACGAATCGAAGTAATAGTGACAAATGTCCAGGAATTAGTTGGACCATTTGTCTCAATCTGTTCGCCCAATCAGCCCGGCGCTCGTATAGATTCATTTGTGACGTCACACTGAACTGGAAATAGACTATTTACCTTTACAGTAAAGGTATATTTAGATAATTGAGGCAACCATTGCTTAATTACTATCGAGGCCACTAGGTAGGTTTAGTATTCTATGCCAATTGCCACTATGAATGTAGATCGTAGCAACGACTGCGGCAATTGACAAGGTCTAAATGATATTGCCACATTTCGATGAAGCTTTGCCCGATCTACAAATCTACGTGACCATTGAAGCTCATATATCATTTTGTTGGGGACTTATTACAGGTTTCATATTGCATAATCATAATCAGTAAGAGTTGCGAGAAAATGATAACAAATACAATGAATAATTCGCTTCGATTTCTTACTATTTTCTGAATTCTTAATTAAGCTGTTTTTTCGACTCGCATTTTGTACAAAACTTTATTTTAAACCAATAATTTTAATAAAAAACGGAGATATTTTTTACATTTATTCGTTATCTTGTTAATCATACGGTTGATGGTGGGGCAGAATTTGGCGTTGTCATTTTCTTCATTATGATGTTATATACCTGTCTGCTGACCGACCAATGGGGGTAGTTCCAGCCAGTTTTTAAAAACTAACCTAAATCTGACAAGTTTAAAATGCTGCCTCCCTTTCCTACACCAAAGGTATAAATAGAATGGCACTACTTTTAGAAGTGTCAAAGTTAGATTAAAATAGAAAACAACACAGAATCGCTACCATTGTCGATGATAATAAAATTATAATAAGTAAACTATTCACTATTACACCTAATCAAATTAGATCAACATTTGACAAGGTCTAACTTTTTTACCCCCGTTTATTTTTGTATAAAAATATAGGTAAAATTAACGGACCCATATTTACCATATTTCGTTTATTAAAATAATGTTTTCATTATTTATAAATTAAATTAAGATCGTGAACATTAAAAAGGGCGTTAGTGACGATGACGTCACATTACTGAAATGGTGTCGCTTATAAATTGGAATTTTAATTGACTTATTTCCGACTCGAAAACCACCTACACCCCTTCCTAAATCGGTTAATGCCATGAAGCAAGAACGCCATAATAGAGTAAGCCTATTTGCATCGTAGACTTTTGCGTCTCTGCCACTCATTTGTTTTTCCATTGTCTGAATTTTCGATAGAAGTCAAACATAGAAAAATCTCTTCCTGACGTATGAGAGTGAAAATGCCAATGAGGGCGGAGACCTGTATCCACACAAAATCTTCTTCTCGTATGGTTTAGTTGACCAAACATATTGTCAGAGTTATTCAGGCCGCTCGTAGGCCTCTAAGTCTAGAGACACATTATGCGGAAAGTACGCGACGGAATTCACAAAACTCAAGTCAGAAACAGAACTTCTGTTTATAGTTGTAACGCTGCTTTTAGCCTGTAGCGGTGAACCGCTTTTGTTTCGACGCCCGACTCATTCCTGCCAGACTGAAAGCAGGGTTATGGCTATGAGCAGAGCGTCTGATTTTGACTTCAATTTTGTGAATTCCGTCGCGTACTTTCCGCATAATGTGTCCCTAGGCTAAGAAGGCCTAACGACTGCTGACGAGCGACAGCAACCGGGACCAACTGCTTAATGTGCTTTCCGAGGCACGGAGGGGTTCAGATGAAAATGTCATTAGCGGTCACCCATCCAGGCACAGACTCCCAACGTTGCATAACTTGTAGGATCGTTTTCAACGCGTACTCGCAACTGGAATACATTAGGCTCTCTCAATGAGCGTGGCGAAATTCTTTCCCCCATGGATAATGCCCATAATAGAGCGATCAGATGCCTAAACACCGCTTAATAAATCAGTAAAGAAACGCTTTTACACCCACGCGTTGTTTTTTGCGAGAAAGTCTCTTGTTATTTACCGCCTGACTCGATTTACGTCGGTCGAATGACTTCAAGTGAAGTGAACAAGACTGGATAGAGCAGTAAGGATGTTTCAGCGGAGATTTACACTTTATAAAATTACCTAAGAACAACCTAGGAATATAAAACAAATCGTAATTCATTTTTAAATTACAGTAGGTGTTTTACTTTTATATATAGGTACGGTACAACACAGAGAAAGGTGTACAAGCTGCTATTATAGTATATAAACTAGGTGAAACTTGCAATTGTGACAATTGCTTTAAATATTATGAACTAGGTTTAAGAACAGTGTTACTGTGCTGCTCTTTGCGCTCACATCACCTAGCCATGTGATTTGAAATATAATTAATCAATGTGTACAAACATATAATATGTAAGAAACGTGACGTAACCAAGTGTTCCATAGTGTACCTAAGGCCGAATAAATGAGTATGAGTATAATAGAGTTATAGGTATTAATGTTGAAAAGTATTGGAATGATTTTTGAAAATTCTTTCCAATTACATGGTGAGGTTTATTTTATTTACTTTGCATTGCTACTCGGTTACTCTGGGACTACATGGGTCCAACGCGTAGATATGATAAAACATATTTACGTCAGTGGATAAAACCTACCTTTTTATTTTAGAACGTTTCATAAATTAATGCGTGCATTTAAAGAAATGCAATTATTGAAAATCAAATTATTGTGGTGCTATTTGTTTGGGATAGGTAATTCTGTCTTAAAACTAATTATTAATCGGAGTATATTAAGTTTAATAAGCATATAAAAACTCAACATTATATATTTCAAACTCAAATCATATTTTATTGCTTTACGATATTACTATCTCAGATCACTTAATTTCCTGATCTGAGTTTACGATACTATGATATTTCCAAGACTATCTGCTAATCAGGAAACAGTAGTATAAAAGATTTTAAGATAATATTTGACTTTTAAATTCATAACATTTCATACATAGTGTGAAATTGTTAGATAAACAAAGTGGTCGACACTTTCAGTCGTCTTTCAGTACAACGTGGTTATTCTCGTCTATTTCCGCCGCTTCAGTATGTTAGACAGAGACAAATACAATGTAAGCTAATTGCGTGCTTGACACCGTTTTCCTGAAACAGTTACGAGTATTTTCAGGCGGCGCTAACAGTTGTTTCAGCGTCGCCAGTACTAGGCGCCCAGAGTTCGGTAGAGACTGTTTTTCAGCGCGTTACAGTTATAGTCCCCGCCACTGCCGCGCCGCCCGCCGTTCTATTTCTGAAACTACGGGAGCGAGTGAAGTTTGTTTCAGTATTCGTCAATGAGGCACAGATGGAGCACCGATCTATGTTGTGAAATATGCATTTTATTTTTTAATTTGTTTCAGCGTAAAAATTAGCTGTATATATTCAAATTCAAATATATTTATTTGTAGAAACGGGTTACAGTGATCTTGGTAATGTTATAGGTTTCTCCGAATCTTGCCCATCTAGAGCATACAAAAATTTCATTGAGAATCGTAATGTCATAGCTATAAAAGATGCATGTAAATTAAAAAATTGAAATTATAAATCATGTCAAATCGATGAATCCGTCAGGAAGGCCACTAAATTATAATAACATTTGTGTATTAACATTTTGCGTAATTTAACTTTAAATAGATTTGTAGGTAATTTCTTTAAATCATTGGGTATCTTATTATATATTTCTGGGGCCATATGTAGTACGCTTTTCCGCTTCAGCGCTGTACTGTACTGTGTAGTCGCCAATTGGTTTTTAGTTTTTGCCAAGCGCTGAGAGCGATAAGTTAAGGTTTCAAACATATTAGGGTTACTTTTTACAAACATGGCTACTTCATGTATGTATAGTTTGATTTGTTCGTTTATATATTAACATAATAATTTGAGATTGATAAAAAATAAATAAATACTAAATTATAATTAAATATAGATACCTACTTACTTATTTAATATTGCAATCTATTTAATTAAAGATGGAAAATATTTGAATATAATTATTTTTAATTTGACCATGAAATGTGATGAAATTGACAAGCATGAAGGAAACAAGGTTTTTATAGTTTGATTTGTTAGTTGCTTTTATTATCCATCTTTATAATAGAGATATTCCACCTCAATTGTGTAATAAAATATGTTTTTTTCATGATAACTAACCGCATCTTTTGTGGAATGTGGACTCAACTCAAACCGTTTATTTTATAGTATTTATCACCAAAGAATGGGATGGGATCCTGGTGGACTGGACAGCTCAGCTAGCTAAACAGTCTATCTATAGCCTAGAACAGAGGTTCTCAAACATGTTTCGTCTACCGACAACTTTGAAAATCAATTATTTTTCAGCGACCCCTTTTTTTTTACTTTAACAAAAACTTCGTTTAGTCGCAGAATGTCCAATTTGCAAAATGTCAAGCGGTTGCAAAATGTCCAAGTCTCGAAATGTCCAAGTCTCAAAATGTCCAAGTCTCAAAATGTCCAAGTCTCAAAATGTCCAAGTCTCAAAATGTCCAAGTCTCAAAATGTCCAAGTCTCAAAATGTCCAAGTCGCAAAAAGTCCAAGTCACAAAAAGTCCCAAGTCTCAAAAGTTCGGTTTCAATAGCAATTAAATGAAAACCTTTTATTTTTTGCTGTAACAGTTTTAATATTAATCAGCAAATATAATTATGTATACTCATGTAAAATCATATGAAGACGCGTAAACTGTGTCTTAAAAATAATGTCCTATATTTATATAGTTACAATGTGATCCTGTTATAACTATTTTAATTATTAATCAACTTATATATGTTCATGTGATATTATTTAAAGAAACGTAAAAATATGATTTTCTTTAAAAATTGTCCTATATTTATATCGTTCCTCTGCAATTTACTTAGCTGTGTCTTATATTTTCTGTCAAAAAGTATGTCCTTCAGTCTTCTTTTATTCTTTGTATTTTGAAACATCGAATTTCTCATTATACATTTCCAATGTTCTGCTTCTTTCTTGAGTTTATGGATAAAATCATAAAGGTTGGGGCGTTTAGGTATGCGACGATTAAGGCGATTATGCCAACCCTCTAGGGCAGTCGTCGTCCTATGACGCTGCCCGGCGCAGCTCAACACATTACCACAGCTAATACTATAAAAAAAATATTTTGAAAAAGTTGCATTATTTACGTATCGTCTTGTACTATTATATATTCTGTGGTATCGTGGAGATAATGTTATATATATCTTCAATAGAAAAAATAAAACACAACAAAATAGTTATAACAGGATCACATTGTAACTATATAAATATAGGACATTATTTTTAAGACACAGTTTACGCGTCTTCATATGATTTTACATGAGTATACATAATTATATTTGCTGATTAATATTAAAACTGTTACAGCAAAAAATAAAAGGTTTTCATTTAATTGCTATTGAAACCGAACTTTTGAGACTTGGGACTTTTTGTGACTTGGACTTTTTGCGACTTGGACATTTTGAGACATGGACATTTTGAGACTTGGACATTTTGAGACATGGACATTTTGAGACTTGGACATTTCGAGACTTGGACATTTTGCAACCGCTTGACATTTTGCAAATTGGACATTCTGCGACTAAACGAGAAATATAAACTAACTAATCCCGTCCTTTTGATAATAAATGTAGTCAGTCTCAGTAGTCAGCAGGTAGCGTAGCAGTCACAGTCAGTAGCACGCACAAAGTTCAAATTCAAGTACTCCATCCATATGACCATGGCCACACAGCCATGGTCATATGGATGGAGTGGGTTTGTTGATGGTCCCCCTAGTTTTAGTTCTACAAACCCCGCGTGAGCAGGGCATCAAAAAAATAAGTTCAAGACTCATTTGAGTGTTCCCCTCCACGGAAATCTTTAGTAAAAGGCGAAAGATTTTTGCGTTTTGAAGGGAAACCAGAGTGACTATGCTAGCTCGTCCGGAGAATATATACGTGCGGTCGGAACCAAACGATAGCGCGTTTTAAAAATGCACAGCGACATCTAGTGGTGTGGATGGGGAACTAATTTTAGAAACTGTGTTTTATTTTGAATCTATTTTGTACAATTAGTAGTATAATAGAGGTTTTATTTAAATGTGTTCTGACCCTACTATCCAATAGCAATTTAAATTCAATTTCAAGAAATTATAATGAATTTCAGTAATACGATTAGAGGTTCCATTGTTTTGTTATTGGTTTAGCTAAATTAAGTATAGTATAGTTGTACATACATACCTACATATTACATTAGTTGTGTCTGCCAAATGTAAGTTACAGACTGTTTTTTGCAACAAGCTTGTTTTATGCGAAACTTTTATAAACACATTTGGAAATATAGACTAACAAGAACAAAATACTACATTTCAAGTTTATCTTAAGTTAGTAGATAATTTATTTACACAATGGATTTTAACTGTTAACTAACGACTGATAATTAAAATCGTCTACTGTCATCTAACACCTACCTACACATAACTCACGATCAGGTAAAATTACATACACGAAGATTTACGTAACAAAATGTAATTCTACACACCCTAGTTCATAGAATGAACAAAGTCCTTTCACCCCATGTCGATCCGGCCTACCCTTGCGCTACCCCTATACCGCTATCTACATGCATGCTCCGCGCACATGTGTGAACCTCCTAGCGGTTTCTGCTCGCCTGGTACATATGTGACTGCGGAAACTCACATGGCTCTACGGACGTAACACACTTGCGAGGTTCCCAGCACCCTTAAGCAGGTGTTGGTTACGTACGCCTCTATAGAACATAAACTTCGTGGTGTGTGTTATTATATGTTATTCACACAACACCATCATCATTAGATGTCCATTAGTGTATGGTTGTGTGACTTTTGTACACAATAAGCTATTCTTATAATAAGCTGTTATTGAAAATGGTAGGTTAGGTAGCAGTTGGTGTAAAGGTAATAAATTGAATGAAACCTAAATAGCACAGAAAAATTATAGTCCCTACCTGTAAGTAAGTATGATTTACTCAGCCTACTGTACTGTAATTAATTAGGTGTTTTAAACCAAAGATTTTAATCGTATTTTTCTAATTTATGTAGGTATTATTTGATTGAATTACTTAATAAGAAAACAGCAAGATATTGCAGTCAATTTAGATTTCAATCCCATTTAAAACTCGTATTTCGTAGCCTTGTCGTAGCTCAGCTTTACAAACCGCTACAACTTTAGTAGTTACCAACTAAATTACTAGCAAAGTAGAAATAGTGAGCACTATGCATGACAGCGGCATAAACACGAACATAATATACACATACATATACCATCTACACATACTACAAGCGTAAACTATACACACACGGCAGCGAATGAAATGAATGACCCAGCCCAGTGTATGTGACATTGGCATCGCAATCACATATCGCGCATGCATTGTACATCGCCTGCAGTTTATGTCGCCCTGGTGAAAACGTGTGCTCACGACATCACATGACGGCATCCATTTTCCGTGACATGACAAGAACCGTATTTGTAGTCTCATCCAACGTTTGTTTTGGTTGATAAAGATAATGAAGCTAAATGGTTTTTTTCGTTGACGATTTCGTTTCGAATAAGGCCCATAAGGAAATCATGACAATAGATAGTAAAATTTAATTTAATGATTTGTAGTATACCAAGCTCATACCAAGTAATGTTTACGGGTGGCAAAGAAACGCTTCTCTGTAATTAATGATGCATTCAGTCAGACGTACAGTTAGGTAATTGGCTTGGTATATATTATTAATTCTTCTTCTTATGGTGCCGTCTTCTTACGAAGGTTGGCGATCATTATGGCAATCTGCACTCTCGACAACGCCGCACGGAACAGAGACCTGGTACTCTTGCCGTACCATTGGCGTAAGTTCCTGAGCCATGATATTCTCCTTCTACCTGGCCTTCTTCTGCCCTGGATCTTTCCCTGAAGAATCAGTTGTAGAAGATCGTACTTATTATTCCTCATTATGTGACCTAGATACTGGAGTTTCCGTTTTTTAATGGTCTTAAGAATTTCTACCTCTTTGCCCATTCTCTGGAGCACTGTCTCATTTCGAACTCGCTGTACCCACGAGATCTTCAGCATTCTTCGATACACCCACATTTCGAACGCTTCCACTTTTTCACTCATTAGCTTAGTAAGCGTCCAAGTCTCAGCCCCATAAAGGAGTACCGAAAACACATAACATCTAGCGATTCTAGTGCGTAGTTTAAGATTTAGCCTACGATCGCAGAGAATCTTATCCATTATTAATATTAAATTATTAATATTAAAGTTAATTTAATGACAGATTGATAGAAGAATAATTTGATGATATTAAACATATCAAAAAGGCTTGTGTCTCAGCATTGCTAAAAGAAGGTTGTTAGACTGGGACTACATGGCATCCTGTTACGATTTCCGGCAGTATACAAATCCTTGCGATAGGCGGGTTTTCTTTAGTAGGTATTGTCGACTCTGCTGTACCTATATCCTTTATATTAGGTATATCTAAAGTTGCTGGAGATAAGTCTATACACCTAGTACTTTATGATCTCCTTGGCTACTCCAGCCGCGTCTTAGATTCTTTGTATCCACATGGTGTGTCTAGATGTCCTAAACTTTACCTGCTATGGAGTTCATAAATGTTGTTTTTTAAATGAATGATCCAATTTTGATGGGTTATTTTATTTACTAAGAAATTTCTTAGATAATTTCGTTCTTCGTGATTTTGGATTGGAATGGTACTAATTTTTGTACAACGATGTTGTTATTCGTATGGAGTTATAAACTGATATTCTGTTTTTTTTTTGTCACAAATCGTAGTTGTGGGTAATTCTTAAAATTGACAATTAGTCTTTATTTTGCATATTCCTTTTCGAATTAAATAGGTATTCTTATACAAATGCGCTATCACATAAAACATACCCTTACCTAGCATAACAAGAGTTATATTTATATCCGATTATCCGCCCAAAGTGGCCTAGGGCGGCGCCTTACCCGCCTACATCCCATTGTTTTAGACGGTGGCTACCAGGAACAGAGGAGTGCACAAGAGGACAAATACATCGTAGTGAGGGTGCACTGATTTGGCAGGGGATGGAAACAATATGCACTAACACTGGCGATAGCCCTAGTGCAAAAACTCTGTACCATACTGATATTGATTTTGCTTCACGCTCGATTGATGACCTATAGATGTGGTCTTTATTCATTATATCCTGGTGTCTCGACATTGATAAATTCCAATAATTTGCGTAGTTATGTGATCTTTACATTAATTACACGATGACCTTATTATTATTAGTATTAAAACCTAATTGGTTTTAGATTTAGCCAATTCTTCACATCAGTACTGTATACTTCTAATCCGAAAGTCACATTTGCTGCAAGCACCCTCCCAAAATAAACCGTACCTACTCACTTCAAACAAACCTCACCCCATTCGCTAAAAATACACATAAACTGTACATTACGCAGCTTCTATGCCCTTGTAAAATTCTGTTGGAGTTGAAACAGCAATGTACTGTTCGAGTATAATCATTGTCTGTGAAGATAACGGGACACTGTTTCATTGAATGAAGGTTAAATAATTAACAGTAATAATCAATTTAGTAATAGGTACCTACTCATTGTCGGTATAACAAATGATGATAATTTTTAGAACTGTATCACAGTGCCATAAAGGTTGTATTAGAAAGGCAATAATTATGGCGTTTTCTTTTATTTCAGGTATTAAGTTTTCCTAACACCTATACCTTCAAAAAGTATGAACACAGCAAGCAGAGACGCAACCCTACGGAACACACATCGGCGCTTATCAAGGACAGAAGGGTGAGTGGTTTGGGGCGAGCTCAACACTTGCAGTAGTTTATGGGAGCCTGGTACATCTGAAACGGAATACACGTGGTCTTTCGTTTGCGGCATGTGCAAATTAGGGTCACGAACATTGAGCACGTGGCAAACCGGATTTGTGAACATCGAAGTATATAAAGTTGCCGCAGTTGAAAACGAGAATGTTTTGCTATGTAGTTTCGGCCCCTATATTTAGGCATTATACGTTCTTAGTTTTGCTTTTAGGCATTCTGATAATGATTCTTATAAAATAGTCGAGTATTTTAAGGTGACATGAGCCAACTAGCGCCGCCAATCTTAAAAAAATAATATCTTCCAATTTAATCATTCTTTTTAAATTATGTACAAAATGTTTATCACGATAACTACTATTTTTTAAATGCTTATTATAACGTGATTCCATTTCGGTAAGTTGTAGTTCGCATAATTGCGAAAAACGGCCGTCTTTGGCATATTTGTGAACTAATACTTAGCTTGTAGCAATTATGCCATGTATTGTATATTGAAAAATAGTATTCATCCTAATAAAGATTTCGTACATAGCTTTTTTTAATAAAGATGATTAATTTGGAAGATATTATTTTTTAAAGATTGGCGGCGCTAGTTGGCTCATATCAGGCCCTTAATGTGTAAGTATGGATCACTGGATCAAGGTATAATTAATTACCTAACCCTCTAACCTATGGTAGGCTAGGCTCTAATCGATTGATACCATTGATCTCCTATAAACAACTAGATACACAGTCTGCCTTCTAAAAATGTCCGAGCGCAAAGAAGGTCCAAACGGATTAATGCTTGCGGATCATTTGCTTTATTGGACATTATTTGGACGTTAACAATGGAGGGTCCATTAGGACGTTTTTTAAATTGTTTTAGTAAGACCTTTGTGTATCTAGTTGTTTGATGACGATACCAAATTTTGTCAGAGTTTTTTTCTCGAAAAACTTCATTTCATCGGAGTAAATTCGAATTGCTTCATAAAACAGGTACGGTGGGCAGAACCACTTTTCGTGAAATCGCGCGTCAAGCGATATCCCACTCCGGACCCTGATGAAGAAATTCACCGAGTGAAGAGGATAGAGGAATCTAATGGCAGCCTTGCAGAACTTAAACGCGTTAAAAAAGATGCTGACAACATGAAACTCTTGTTCAACGATGAGCTTTGGAGCCATGAATGGTATTTGGTAAGTATTGCTCCTCTTTTTACCCAACTGCGCAAGAAGGAGGGTTTTCGAGTGTATGCATGTATTTTTGCTGCAGCCTAAACTGCTTGATGAATTTTAACATATGAGGTGTCGTTAGATTCGTCTTGATTGTAGGAGTGACATGGGCTAAATCAAAACGGATTAAATTTTTGGCAGTCGGGTTTTTTATTTCTTAAATTAATTTTTTCAAGTCATATAGAGATAGGTCTCTAAATCTAAATTCAGTTTTTCAAATTCATCTGTCACCGTCATATTTTAGTCATATTTTTTAATTTGGCACACATTCATTGAGTAAGTAATACTGATTTATTCATTATCTTTTAATTTCTGTTACATACATAATTAGAAATATTTACATGATAGATTTATGTTGCATTTGTGATCATTCCAGATTTACATTCAATTGTTTTTCGGCCCAAATTGTAATGTAAAAAATATACTATGATTATATGCTTGATCGTTTCTGTGTCTCTAGGCCCATATCACAGGGAATCATAGGTTGGGTCATGCATGAGGCCATGAGTATGATGCCTTATTTGGCCTTTTTGTCCCAATGTTACATTTAAAAAAAGAAAGAAAGTACCAATAGCCCCGGTAGATGGCACTGACTGGTCTGATGTCAACAATAAATGCGTTATTATTGCTTGTAACTTGGGCTTTTCGTATTTCATACCTAGTATTAATTTGTACTGTATTGTTTAAATTACACAAACAAACCTAATAATAAATTATTCAGCTGACATTGAAATTTTTACATGGTGCTGTGTTTTTTTACGATGATATCGCACTTCGGTGCAACGCCATGTTTTTTCCCTTAGAACTGTCACTTTAAAAAACCCTCATTCTGTCGCCGCATATTATATGCGTCGTAAGATTTAAATTCGTACTGCAAGTGTTACCATTGATTTGCTGCTGTCCGTACATACAACGTCTTGTAAGTTTTTTATAGTTTATTTTATCCTGAAAATAAGACATTTTACGTGATTTTCCACAGCAAGACACCCGCACTGTACAGAACTTGCCGAGGCTGGATTTGAACGTGTTACCGGTCTACGCTATGGGCTTCAACGGTCGTGGTGTGCGAGTCTCAGTACTGGATGACGGCATCGAGCACAACCACACGGACTTACGAGATAACTATGTGAGTCTTATGTCGCCTTAGTACTAGAGGAGAATACTTAGTACGGCAATTTCCCGAAGACGTTGCGCGCTACCGGATTCGCATTCTGCTATTCATCGTATACGTAACTGAACCATATCTTTGAATCTCATGTTGTCTTGATAGTTTGGGGAATAGCGTTTGTTGCGGATGGGGGCTCGTGGACCCAGTATATTTTATTTTTAGTATCGGCTGGGCAGAGACATAATGTTATGCGGTCTAGAATCTAGATGGGTAGAAACATATTACTGGCTCTTCACGACGACACGACGTCTGGTTTTATCATTCGAATTGTCCTCCAATCAACTTTGAGTACATATTTCCAATCTGCATATTAAGTACGAATGCCAAGAGATATAAAATATTGTTTTCATTGAAACTGTGATGCATGCATGAAGGCTCATATTATTATTACAATAAATAACATGTTTTTTTTAATGCATTGCGTGCAAGTCGGAAAACTTTTTACTTATATCATGGTTTAGTATTCTGGCTGGAAAAAGGTGCACGTCGTAAACTGCCGGACGCTACGTCACATCCAATTTTCACAATGGTTGGTGCAGCACGAAACGCACCACTAGTAAACCCAATGTGATTCTGCTGTGGCCGCCAAGTCTAATTCTTAATCTAAACGCAACTTTCACTGTCACTCATATGCTACATCGCGAAAGGGTGAGCGAGACATCTTGCTTAGCGTGAATACTATAAGCGTGCCACACTCTGAACTCGCTACAAATATGTTGAGAGCATCTACTCTATTGTTATGTAGTCCTAGTACATCCGAGGAATAACTAGTAAGAGTCGACTTATCCTGAGAGTGCTGTATCGAGTGATCGAGTGAGCGTTCCGTCCACAAAGCAACCCGTAAATCTAATGAAACATTTAACTAAATGACAGTACACTATCACTATTATAATTATTTAGACAATTTAGTAAAATGATTAAACATTATCACTTGATGCTATGCTAAAGCAATACTTTAGGATTCCTTGAGAAGCGCGCGAAACGCCGTTAGCTACATTTTTTTGTAAAAATTCTAATTAAATAAGTTTCCGTGGTATTTAGTGATTAACGATCGCGTTAAGCTAATCAGGAGATGTCTCGCGGACGTTTCTATTAATTGGAGTGCTCGAAAGAAGTCGTGTTTTGTGCTCTTAGCAAGGATTCCTTGCATAACTCGATAGTGGCGTGGATCGTTGAGTTATTTCGTTTAGGCATATGGGAGGGTTGTGCGTAGGTTTAGGTTAGGTTATCGTCGTATATATGTATGTATTTATAAGAATTCAGACATTCTATTCACACCAGACCAGGCTGTATGCCCTAGTTGGTCTCGCCTTTCCCTCTGGGAAGAACTTTAAAACAACAACAACCAGCAATGCTTTAGTTAGATAGGTACTACCTACAATTAAAAATGCAGTCCGTTCATGGTTCTATATCATCACAATTTGAATTGTTTACGAACCACCTACCTACTGCTGCCATGGTTTCTCCTTGTACTATTATTTTATGGTCATTAAATGACAATGCCAGATTTTGCCCCACCATCAACCGCAAGTTGTACAAAATAATGAATAAATGTAAAAATATCTCCGTTTTTTATTATATTGGTTTAAAATAAAGTTTTGTACAAGTTGCGATTCGAAAAAAACAGCTTAATTAAGAATTCAGAAAATAGTAAGAAATCGAAGCGCTTTATTCATTGTTTTTGTTATTCTCCTATAGGAGTTGCGAGAGTAGTAAAAAATGCTACTGATTATGATTATGCAATATGAAACCTGTAATAAGTCCCGAACAAAATGATAGATACAGCTTAAATGGTCACGTAGTTTTGTAGGTGGGGCAAAGCTCCATTGAAATGTGGCAATGTCTTTTATGATTGTAGCTTTATGATTCGTCCACCGAACTCCCTTTGTTATGCTACTCAATCCATGTTAGGATATACTTGGCCCATAATCTCGGGGATTGTAGCTTTAGCCTTGTCACTCAAATGTGACAAAGAGAAGCTTGTGGGCTCTGTCTGAGCTCTGAACCCATAAACTTAAGAGCTGATAGTTTATTTATAATATTATTTTGTCACTTAGGTACTCAGTCAGTAGATTTGGAAAATCATTTGGTTACTTTCTATATTGTGATTTGGGGATGCATGTAATAATACAACCTGTATTACCGAGTACTTACCAACTTCACAAAAACTGGGCCACTGAACAAACCGGTATCGCGGAATTTAAATAAATATCTTTTTATTAAATTAGCCATTTAGTTTCTTAGATCTACTTCAAACTTCTAATCTCCTGGTGTAAATCGCACAGCTGATCCGTTAGTTGACGACGATTGGCGTTCCAGCCCTCACTAATCCAACATTATTTTTGTTTGTCCGCCATCGCTAGTCGATTTGCAGAGGATATAAGTAAAGTAAATGTTTGTTCACAAAATGTATTCTATAGCTTTCTAACACAGCGTCTTTTCCTATCCTTCATTAGGATCCAGTGTTAAAAAAAAATAACCCACGATTTTTAATACGATTTTTTTCTTATGCCATATTGTCTCCATCTACATAAGTTCATTCTCTTTTGTTTGTCCAGTGCGACAATGATCTTTTGGCATGTGGATGACAATAAAAGGGGGGCGCTGTTCGCAACGAAAGGTGACGTTTTACGATATGGCAGCATTAGTTCCGATTTTTGCCACGTGCCAAAAGTCCCTTGTCGGCCTGTATTTTGCTGTTTATGCTTGTTAGTACTCCTTCGTAAGTTCTGTCGCCCTGGTAAGTTCGCGGCCGATATGACGCGCCGCGGCGGGCGTGCCATCATCGCAAGGGACGGGATTACGTAGCGGTGTTTTGCCGTTGGATTTAGGCTGCCCGACTGATATGTAAATAGACAATAATTTATAATTCTTGGTCAAACATGGTTTTATTCATATTCTAACACTAACAAAAATCCGCACGATTTTTTGTATTTATTATTATTAAGCCAAAATCGCTTGTTTCCAGGACGCAGAAATTAGTTGGGACAGCAATGACCATGATCCAGATCCTATGCCTCGGTATGAAGAACGTATGAAAAATTCACATGGAACCCGGTGTGCTGGAGAGGTAATTGAATTACTAATTAATATCTTTGGTAGAAATAATCTACTTGTACTGTATATTCAATTGCTATAAATAATATTCCTGTTATAAAAAAAACTGATATGTGTGAAACTGTATGTTTGTAGATTGCCATGACCGCGAACAATATAAAATGCGGTGTGGGAGTGGCTTGGGGGGCAAAAGTGGGCGGAGTTCGAATGCTCGATGGGCGAATCACTGACAGAATCGAAGGCGAAGCGATAGGTACGTACGTTACACCGCCAGAGTTCTATGCTTGCCTGGTAATTTCGTTTCGATGTTGAGCTCAAAATGTCGTATTTGAGATGTTTTTTTTTTAATTTCATAGTTTTAATACAAGGGACACTGCAGAGATGGTGCTAGTTGTCTATAATAATTTTTAGATAGCACAGTAAGTACTTGCTTACACTGCCTACGTACTGTTATTATGATAAATAATTAAATATCGTACAAATAAACTAGGTATTTAGTAGTTATAATTTTTTTTCATTGAATTTGATATTTACTTATCAATGAAAGAAATTAAATTACTTATTTGCTAAATTGACCTATACATTTAAGTAACTTGTAGGAAAACACACTAAACTGTATAATTTACGTTCTTACTACCAAGTAGATATGCGCTTTACATAGTTCGATCAAAAAAAAATTAGGTACCTAGCTAAGGTACTACCTAGGTACTTAGTTTATTAATTTATTTTCCCTTTCATAAGCAGGGAAAGCTGGTTCACTCATCAGTGATGATGGCTTACAAATCCTGGGCTACAATACAAATAGTTGCTATTGTTTATGATTATCTAGTAATAGTGGTCGAAATGTGACGTATTCTCAGAGCTACGCGGGCGCGTGTAGTGTCTCTGTCTCGGGTGGGCAAACAAAGGTAAACAAAACATAGCTTCTTTGTAACAGAGACATCTAGTGGATATCTATATCTAGTTCTCTGCCACATTCATTATAAACATTTCTGGGTTACATGCCTTGCTTTATCTTTATGATACTCTAGTAAAGTGGGTGAAATGTGACGTACTTCCCAGTGATCTATGGACGCTCATACTGTGTCTCTTCGTGTATCAAAATCAAGCACAAATTACTACTTTGCTTGCTCAATACGTAAATTCACATCTCATTATTGTATTGCTGGTGAGATTCAATTCAACTGCTCTTGGTTTATGATGTCCTAGTAACATGGACAAAATATGACGTAACAGCACGTTCCATTTAGTCAATGCCAAAAGAGGAAAAGAATGAAAATGAAAACAAATCATTGAACCAACCGACTTTAGCAATTTACTTCAACGAAGTCGAGGTTCGTTAGTGGTGAAGTTTTCTGAAACCGTTTCCATTCTTTTAACTAGTACCTAGTTTAAATAATTCGCTGAAGAAATTTTGTTGTGGTTAAGAAATGTAAAACGTTCCATTCCATTGATTTGAATAGGAATATTAGCATAATAAATAAATACAATGTTATGGTAGTAAAGTATTTTTTTTTCAAGCTGGAGTCTTTATTAAAATAAAACTAACTACTATCTAAAGTAATTAAATTACTTATTATTATAACCAAGTTTCATCCATCGAAACGATTCGCAAGATTACTCATCCGTGTGAGATTTTGTTTAGTGTTTGCTTGCAACAAGGTCGACAGCGCCATTTTACGTTCAAGCGGCCACATGTTGAGGGTGACCACGAATACCAGGGGATCATAATGCAAGAGGATATCGTTCAATCAAATAGCTAAAGAAAGAAAAATAAAGGCGGCGCTATATTTGACATTAGAGAAGAGAAGGAAATACGGCCGGCGAATTGCCGAATGCGCTTTCGAAAACGTTTGTTTCGTCAATTTCTACCAGGAGAACATAGCTACTGAACAGCTTTGTGTATCATTTTAGCGATAACGATATCAATTAACTACGTCACACAATATTATTATGTTTTGTTACTGTATGTACCTATCTTGAGTTGGGTTTCTCTTGTAATCTTATCCATTATTATAAATTAATATGTATTAGATACATATACATACATGATTATTAAGTATTAGGTACCGAATTCGCCAGTCATAATAATTTAATGACTCGGCATTTATTTTTATAAACCTCCTTAGTTTGTCATCGTTCAACTTGAGTTAGCACAACAAAGACAAAATATTATACTGACAGGCAAGTTAAAAATTAGACAAGCCTCCTTACCGTGAACTCTTAATAATTACTTTAAGGTCGTCATTGTACGAAGTAACAAAGTAATATTGAAGTAATCCTGCTATAAGAGTTCATGGTAAGGGGGCTGGACCGTATGTACTTACTTAGGGCCAAAAAATCAGGCACCTACAAAGTAGACAAAGATTTCGAGTAGGTAGACCTGTGTTATTGATGTCATGTGACATACCGCATTGAATATGAGTTGTATTTGTATCGATACAGGTTTCGCGTGGGACAAAGTGGATATCTACAGTGCTTCCTGGGGTCCTAATGACGACGGGCGCACAGTGGAAGGACCGGGGCGGCTTGCCATCGAGGCGTTACAACGGGGTATCACTCAGGTAAATAAGAATGATAAGGCTATCAAACCAAAAAGATGTAAGTATCTTAAATAACCAAAATGATACCATTTGTTATTGAACATAGACAATCCAACAACTCACTTAGTTTCAGTCGACAAGGCTTAAGGGCCTTACATGAGCCAACTAGCGCCGCCAATCTTAAAAAAATGATATCTATTAAATTAATCATTTTTATTAAAAAGCTATGTACACAATCGTTATTAGGATAGGTAGATACTATTTTTCAATGTACAATACATGGCATAATTGCGACAAGCTAAGGTTGTAGTTCTCAAGTAAAAAAAAAGTCATTTATTCACGACACACACAATACAGTTATAAATTGAATAATACATTAATAAACCTCTTACATATGAGATTATGTGTGGGTGAATGGGCGGTATCTCATCACAGATGCTGTTTTTCAGCCAGTGTGCCAAAAACGGTCGTTTTTCGCAATTATGCGAACTACAACTTAGCGAAATTGAATCACGGTATAAATAAGCATTTAAACAATAGTATTTATCGTAATAAACAATGTGTACATACATAGCTTTTTAATAAAATTGATTATATTGCAAGATATTACTTTTTTAAGATTGGCTCATGTCAGCCCCTTAAGTTAAACTAACGTTATTCAGGGCATACTGCCCTTCGTTCTATACGTGCAGCCTGTGGGTCACGCAGCGGGCCATCAACGCTTTTCGAGTTCAATATAATAACGCATTCAGGGTGCTATTGAGGCTCCCTAGGTTCTGTAGTGCATCAGGGATGTTTGCAGATGCAGCCATCGACGGCTTTCATGCCATAGTACGCAAGAGAGTGGCGTCCCTGATGCGCAGAGTAAGAAACAGCCCCAATGGCATCCTGAATGCGGTATCTAACAAACCATGCTGCGCGAACTGGAGGCATTGGGCTAAAACTATTATGCCTTCAGATTGCTTTGCAACTGATAGATTATTTTAAGTCCTAACGTAGTTATTAAGCTTAATGAATACATACAATATTGACACGCAAGTCTGAAATAAAATTTTAGAATTTGAATTAGCAGAGAGGGCGATGTCTCATTTTTCTTTGACCCGATTGAAGCGGAGATTCAGAAAATTAAAATGAAATGGTTTGTGTCTTTCTTATAATGCAAACATTAGAAACAAAAGATTTAAGGGAAAATGACCTTTAAGTAAGTGAAGTTTTATGTAAGTGAGTTTTGGGATAGGTAGACAAGAACTGCGTGTGTCCTGCAGTTTTTCACTTTAAATGAAAATTGAAATATTTATAGGGTCGAGGTGGAAAGGGAATAATTTACGTATGGGCAAATGGAAATGGCGGAGGAAACGAGGACAACTGCAATTGTGACGGGTGAGTCATTACCTATTAATCCTATTATGTATGTATTTATATTACTGAGTTCGCTGTACCTATGCTTATAGCACTGGACACTTCAACTAATCTTTGGAAGCTTATATTTTGCATGGTATTGTTGTCTATTACATACTTTCTAGCTTTTTCTTGTATTACAATTATTATTTTATCGAATTGCTATCCAAAAAAATTCTAGTCAAATATGCTAGTAGACATAGGTAACCGAGGCCCAAATCAAGTGTCTTATTTTGTAAACAAAAACTTCCCCTACTAACATTTTAAGCTATTCTGTGGTTATTGCATAGTTATTTATACATCATCAGATCGGATTACTTAACTTTCACAATGATGAACAAATTCAATCAATCAGTTTCTTCAGTTTTACATCACAACAGGTAATTAGACTATCATATTTGTTTACAAAATAAGACACTTGATTTGGGCTCCGGTTTATATATTCTGTGCTCCGGTATACTAATTTGTAATCTTGATTTCCCGTTTTGCAGATACTCGTCTAGCATCTACACAATATCGATAGGCAGCGCTTCCCAGCACGGTCTGTTTCCCTGGTACGGCGAGATATGCTCCTCAACTTTGGCAGCAGCATACTCCTCTGGTGCTTACAAAGATCAGAAAATTGTATGTCCTTTCACAATTCAATAGGAACTAATTTGTATTAGACAGAGATGAAATAAACATGTTATACGGTTTCAGGCCACGACGGATACGAGTGATTCGTGCACTCTGTCGCACACAGGCACCTCTGCTGCAGCGCCATTGGCCGCCGGGATCATAGCTCTCGCTCTCGAGGCGAAGTTAGTACTGATTGATTACTTTTCAACGCTCCTGTATTCCTAGTATTTCGAACGGCACGGTCTGTTTGTCTCAGTGCCCCGTGGGATGTTAGTAGCGTGGCGGAAAGTAAAGACGTTATTATAGTAAACTGAACTTTACTACAGAGGGTGCTACTTGGGTTGGGCCTTCTATCTAGGCGTGTTTCTGTCAATGTCAAGTCCTCGTACAGGGTAATAGAGGGCGTTGCCGATAATCAGATTTTTAATACAATGTCTTCAATACAAAATAGCTATTAGATACCTTACATGAGCCAACTAGCGCCGCCAATCTTAAAAAAATATCTTCCAATATAATCATTTTTTATTAAAAAAGCTATGTACATAAAGTTTATTGTGATAATTACTATTTTTTAAATGCTTATTTATAACGTGATTCAATGTCGGTGAGTTGTATTTCGCGTAATTGCGAAAAACGGCCGTTTTTGGCACATTTGAGAACTACAACTTTGCTTGTCGCAATTATGCCATGTATTGTATATTAAAAAATAGTGTTTATCCTAATAAAGATTGTGTACATAGCTTTTTTAATAAAAATGATTTGTAAGATATTATTTTTTTAAGATTGGCGGCGCTAGTTGGCTCATGGAAGGCCCTTAACCGTTGATTGAGATAACACTATTCAGAGTTTACCTATTGTGTTGGTTAGTAATGCAGTAAACTAGGAAACTTTCCGACGCTTTTTAATTTGGGAATTCAATGTTTTCAGTCCAAATCTGACTTGGAGAGATGTCCAGCATTTGATAGTATGGACTTCTGAATATGCTCCTTTATCCGCAAATCCTGGATGGCAAATTAACAGGTATTTTTAGTGTTAATAAATCTTTGTCTATGTATTGTATACGCTGATTCATGTTTGTATCTACTTGAACCTAGCTTTCGTCTGCCCTTTGTATTTTATTCCAGATAATGATAAAGTAAAATTATAATTTTCAGTGTCGGTCTTCGATTTGATATCCGCTTCGGCTTTGGACTTTTGAACGCTGGAGCATTTGTATCAAAAGCGTTAAATTGGACCACCGTGCCCGAGAAACACATTTGCCGCGTCGATGCTTCGCCGCCGTAAGTATATGATTGCCTGGTGTGCCTGTCGTTCATTTTGTGAGGGAGTGCGTTGAACGAATCGCCTGAAGATCGGCGCATATGCGCGCGGCGCAGCGGGCAGTGGTGGCGATTGGTGCGGGGGCGGCGGCGGCGCGCCGATTTCAAGATAGCTCCTACTAGATTATGATGTCCTAGTACAATATTCGTTGACTTAAACGTTTCTGGTGCCGGTGTCAGCCAGACAATTGCCGGCACGCGACACACCCATCGTTTAGCAGCCACGCACGCTACTACGATATCGTCGCCGGTATCGTCAGGCGCACGTGGTCGCACCCACGCACGCATCATAGCTAGATTCGTCGTACAGTGCGACAGGATCTTTTGGCACGTGGCAAAAATCGGAACTAACGTCACCGATCTCATCACCTTATGACAGTTCGCTATTATACTGTTCGTTGCGAACAGCGCCCCTTTGTCAATGTCGTCCACATGCGATTTGTTTGAGCATAGCGTTGTAGTTATTCTAATCCGTTACGTTCATGTTCTCCTAGTATAAAATTCGCATAACATTGAGGGACGGAATAACTAGTGTCCGCACGTGCAGACGTGTACGTCACATTTTAGTTTAGTATTTTTACGTGTTTTCTTATTTATTACATTTAGGTGTACTTAACGTTTTTTTCCTACCTTGCATTTAAAACTATTAATTTTATTAACTAATTGGCCATTTTTATGGCTTTAGGTACCTATGTTTTGAACTGAAAAGGGTAATCTAGTGATCCCTAATTTGAAAATATTTCCAGAATCACTCAAGATGAAAGTCGAATAACTTCTAGAGAACCTGTTGAAATAGTAATAAAGGTGGAAGATTGTATAGTTAACTACACAGAGCACGTGGAACTTGTCGTCAACTTGCGCTACAGTCGTCGTGGAGCTCTAGAAATCTATTTGATATCGCCTCAAGGTAAGATAAGAACATCCTCGATATTTATAAAGCCCCGGTACTTTGGTAGAAATGTTACGTCGGCGTCTTCGTCCAAGAAAACGATTGCTTGTTCGAAGAATAATAATTTCTTGCTCACTGATCGATTATCGTGAAGTCTGTTTTGTCATCGCGTCACAGTAATAACCTCTTGAGTCTTATGAGCCCCTGGTACTTTGGTAGGAATGTTACGTCGGCGTGTTCATCCAAAAAAGAGGATGCTTGGTCTAAGAAACTGAATTTCTTGCTTCTCACTGCATGAAATGAAATCTGATATTTTGGAAAATGTAATAAAAAAAAATTAAATCATAGGAACCTGTTGGTTTAATTATTGATTTTTCTGTTTCTTGATAATTACTTTATGCAGGTACAAAAGTACAACTACTGAGCTCGCGACCGAGAGATAAAGCTACAGCTGGTTTTGTGAACTGGCCTCTGACGTCAGTAGCTACATGGGGAGAAGCTTCCAATGGCATTTGGACGGCCATTATTGAAGATCAGGTTAATATTAACCTTATTTTTATTTATTTTATTAATCGACTTGACAGTTCGTCATTTGCCAATGTCATGTTACAGGATATTATAGTCTTATCCTCTTCCTCCAGAGGAGTCGCAGTAGCGTCATCACCCTGGGTATTCGCGTCTTCTCTTTTTCATCCAGAGGAGTCGCCGTAGTGTCGTCACTCTGGACGAAGCAGCTCGACAGTCACGTTCACTTCCGAGCTCGGGAGTCCCATTGTGGGACTTTTGACATTAGCACGAAACTTCACATCTTGCACAAACAATCCAATAAATTCACCATACTGTCATTCATTCTGATTAATTTAAAGTGATATTAAACACAAAATGACCACTGTAGACATTAAAATGAAAATTATTAAATAATTTCGCAACCGTCGTTTCTCGTCATTTTCAACTTGTCACAGGAAAAGAAGAATCCAATAGCCAAGTGACAAGATCTGTTACTAATGGCACACTAATTAATCTATTTCAGACTGATGAAGACAATGTAGGCGAAGTGGGACCGATTAGTCTAGTTATACATGGAACAAGTGAAATACCGACTCACATGAAGGAAGGTCCAAAGAAATACAACTACGAATACAATTACAAAGACGTCTTTGAATATTTTGACAATGTCGATAAAGATGACTTGGACATAGTCCCTGGCGTTAACAATGTCGATATTGTACCAGAAGATCATAGCACTGAAGAATTAGATTTAAACAATGTTGATCCAACTATATTGAGTGAAGTCGAACAGGAGTTACTGAGAATCCATCATAGAATGAACGATATGCCTAGCTTTGGGTATGAGTGAGTTTTATTTTTAGGTAGTTTTAGTAGGTACCTAATATACTACCTAACTACTAATACTAGATAACCTAATTAGGAATTTAAATTAATTAAAAGTTTATTTTGTGTGTTTTGCCATATTTTATCATTACTGTTCAAATGATCTCCATTTTGCATTTAAGTTATATTCATTATTTAAGAACCTATATTTTAATTACATAGTAGTATTGGCTGTACCTATTATAAAATGTAGGTACATATTGTGATTGTAAATAGATAGATCTCATTTAAAATTGATTGAAAATATCAAGAAAATAATAAGCAACAAATAATAATGTAAGTATATTAAAATATATAATATAATAAATTAAATAAAGCATGTATGAAGAGAGACGCTGCGTCTAATTTTAATCTTATTGACTAATCGGTTAAACTAACAAAAAAATACGAACGTAATTTTATCAATCTTCACACACATATCAAAAAGTGGTACATATTATATTGAAAGTGTCTGTGTGGTGGCTAGCGATGCGTTGACGATGAACCTAAATTAACCAACGCTCGCTTACTTATGTGCTCCTAGTAAACTCGACGTTACCTTTCATCGACTGCCGTATTCGAGTTGCACGAAATACTCTCGTAATGTTCCGTTTTGAAGGCCCTTATGACGTAAGCCAACTAGCGCCCGCCAATGTTAAAAAAATAATAACTTCCAATATCAAAATTTTTATTTAAAAAAAGCTATGAAGCAAATCTTTATTAGGATAAATACTATTTTTTAAATGCTTATTATCAACGTGAATCAATTTCGGTAAATTGTATTCCGTATAATTGCGAAAAACGGCCGTTTTTGGCATATTTGATAACTACAACTTAACTGGTCGCAATTATGATATGTATTGTATATTGGAAAATAGTATTTATCCTAATAAAGGTTTGCTACATAGCTTTTTTAATAAAATTGATTATATTGGAAGATATTATTTTTTTAAGATTGGCGGCGCTAGTTGGCTCATTGCAGGTCCTGAAAGGTGGATACTTTATAGTACTTATACAAAACTAAATGTTAAACTCTTTCCTATAGTGTCACTAGAGGGTGCTAAGATAAAATATATCTGAAAATAAAGATGGAGATGGTAGAGTGCCATCTCGTCATTATCTTTTGAAGTTTATACATAACGAAGCTACGTAATTTTATTTGCTAGGTATATAATACTTGTATATTAGCTTACAGACTTTGAATAATGAAGTATTAGTATATTTTAGTTTCTTATGGGATGTTTGTACGGACATTCTTCTGAACGTATTTTAAACTCAGTTCTCTAACAACCAAATTACTTTTGATAGTACTGCCATCTATTGGTATAATGTGGCAACTTTAACATTAATCTCATCCATATACTTCGTGTTTATGTGCGCCTAGTAAAGAGTGAGGGGAGGTCAAAAAGTACGCGGAACGGAACGGAATGGAGGAAGGCGAAAAACAAGTCATTAATGTCTCGATTATTTTCTTTGGTTGCTTTAAACTCAAACCCACAATATTATAATGTTCTTATCTTGCCAGTACACAATATATGAATGAATCCCTTTGAGGGGCATCGCTACACAACACCTATTGTTCCAAGCCCCTTTATATCCTGCACCCTCTAGCTACTGTATAACAGCACTACTGAAGTCCGTTTGCCGTACAATTTCGACTAATTTATTTTTTATATTTCGCTAAACATTCATTTGTTTAAATTTTTTGTTTTACCTACCATTCAACAATATTCTAGTTTTATGTTTGGTCCTCTTATGTGGGCGATAAAATGCTATGGAGCCTTTGATCTCCTATAAACAACTAGATACACAGTCTGCCTTCTAAAAATGTCCGAGCGCAAAGAAGGTCCAAACGGATGAATGGACCCGCATATGCTTTATTGGACATTATTTGGACGTTAACAATGGACCCTTATTTGGACCTCTTTTTAAATTGTTTTAGTGAGACCTTTGTGTATCTAGTTGTTTATAGGAGATCAATGTATGGAGCAGCTACACGATTTCAACTCTTTCCGTTATTTGTATTTTGTAATAGTAGTAAATGGTGTCCTTAATTAATTTAGTGCTACGAGTTTCGCCTGATGAAATTCGTCAGCCATTTAACCAATCAAATAAGCACTCTTTTACGTTACTTATTGTTCTATGTTGGTGGTTCTTATGATTCTGGACGGAAGTTCATTCTTTCGTTAGGCGCTAGAAATTTCCTTAATTTTTTGAACACTTGGGCATCTTTTAGAATTTCACAAATCAATAGTTGTTGACTAGGTGATTATTAATTTGTAGTCAATACAAATTAATAAAAGATGCCCAAGTGCTTAAAAAATTAAGGAAATTTCTAGCGCCTAACGAAAGAATGAACCTCCGTCCAGAATCATTGAACTAGTAATATACATTGTAAGAATTTTCGTTCTTTGTTTCATAACGACCTAGACCTGACCAAATATCCAAGAATATTATGGGTATTTATCCATAAATAGTATTTTCCATTTTAGAATTAAAATGAAATGGTCTATTCTTAAAAAGTGATTGCCAAAAATATTTTCATAGAAAACAACAATCTCTTTGGAAAATTTCAATTTATTTTTTACTCTTGTACAGCTAATCCTCCCACTGATCCGATGCCGACTAATTGCGGGCTTAACTAAACCGATCAGCTGCTTCGAACCTTTGAGCTCCTGGTAATTGTTGGGTTAAAATCGAGTTTAAACCGCTGTTATTTCGCTGTGCAACCATCACTGATAAGTTATATTCAGTTAACATTTCTATACGAGTTTCTTACAATCACACAAATCACACAATACAATAAATGTTAACAAAATATTTCGAGTTATTAGTGAAACTACTCAACTGCAAATAAGTAGGTAGCATAAATTTAGGTTTGAATACAGATTGGCGATGGCGAATAAAAATAAAATACGGGAAACATGGTCCATAACCTGAAAGTTATTTTATTAAAATAAGTAATTACCTAAAATTAGCTCTTAAAATTATATAATCAAAAAACAATTGGTTTTCCGATGCAGAAAAGTCTCGAAGAGTTTATATTGCATTCTAAATCCAAAGTTCAAACCCCCCAAAAAATATTGCAACCATGAATATGATTTTAAAAACAGCAATAAGATTTTTTGTACATTTATAAAATAGTTAATGCATAAATAGTTAAAATTACATACATGATAAAAAGGTTACTACAAAAACTTACACATTTGCAATTAATGTAGCTAGGTACGTAATGATGATTATGAATATTAGGAACAAAATTAATTTTCTACAGTAAATCCTAAGTCCCTCAGTTCTTGTACGAGGAAATCATCTTTGTATTTATTAATTTTCCTTATCCATTCCTCTGTTGTGATCACATGTTTGCAGTAGCCTCCGTACTCTGGCGGGAGGTACATAGGGTCTATGTGTTTATGGAGGGAACTCATGTCGGAGCCATGGAAATGCAAACGCTCCCAGGCGCCGCTAGGAATGAACTGCTTGAAGAGATAGAATACAGTATTCAGCATCCAATTGTAGTTGACGACGTGCAAGCCGTGGTTGAGAAGCGGGAATGACACCTGCAACGTTATGTGCTCCTGGTAAGTTAGGTCACAGAATACAGCTACACAAAAAAAACGGAGAGCGCTTTCGATTCGATGAAAGTGGAATTACGATTTCACCAACAAGTCAAGTATGGAATGAACTCGTAAACCTACATATTACAATGGCATACTTAATAAAGATGAAATGATGCGTGGTTGAGTACTTTATAAAATTAGATACTTACCTAATTATCTAATTTAGGATAAAGTTACATTGAACATGATGCCAATGCCAAATAGGAGGCCAGAATTGAAATGCAGCTAGACGACGATGCATGATAGTATTTCTATCGTACGTTTTTTTTAATACTAACCTAAATCTGACATATCTGATGTAAAAATGTTGCCTCCCTTTCCCTACATCAAAGTTATAACTGTACAACTTTGCTTGGTCGGCTAAAAATGATGGCACTACTTTTATAACTGTCAAAGTTAGATGAAAATTGGAAAACACACGACATATTAAGACGAAATTTGTCGGTTGCCAAAGTACTCCCTCATTAGCGACTATGTAAATACCTTCGCTGAGATGCACAGGTTTGGTGGGTCTTTAGTTCCTGGCCGCTAGAGATGCAAGCAACACAAATCCGACCAATCCCGTATGTCGCAGGTGTGGTTTACTTAGTCGCTAGCGAGCAAACCTGCGTTGGGAACTGATGATAAGGGAATAGTTATCTGTAACGACAAACTTGACTTGAAAAGTGTTTCTAACCAGAGTTTCTCGTCACCGAAAACGCTTCCATTAGTTCAGATACCAAGATAACAGAAACAGTAGAAAGTGTTTTTACCCCCATCAAGCTGACAAACTGGTAAGCTATGGCCGGAGTAACCTGACGAACGTGGCGTAAGCCTAGGCCTTTCAGGTCCACGATGATGGTCACGCCGAGGATCTGAAGTCGCGGTTGGAACGCTGCTATCTCATCCATGATGAGCGCGCAACGGACTAAGTCGGCAATTGGGACCACGTCTGTGTCCCACCTGCCTGTGGGAAGACGACAGATATTTTATTGGGGAGTAATTTTGTGTGTGTAATGTCTCCTTTTTGGTACAGTCGATAAAAGTATACCCAGGGGGCTTCTAAAGGTTGCTATTTTCTCTTTGTGCGGCGGGAGTGCTGGCGTGGTTATAAAAAGCGCCAGTGAAGGCTCTGTATCTCCTAAAGTATTGATCCTACAGTAACAATGTTCATAACTTAATTTGTCGGAAATATAATGTAGTTCATATATGTAGAAGTAATGATACGGCTATTTCTAAAGATTTTCGAAATATGAGCAAAAAACTGAAAATACCTTTAAACACCCATCCGGAAGTTTTACTATTTTCATCAGGACCTCAAGGAATAACTGTACCAAATTTGAAAACTACGTAGGTCTTTTGTCTTGAATACTATATTAATTTTCTGAGGCTAATTTGAACGGTTGTAAACGCTATCTCAGCCTGTAATAATAATAATTCTCCTGTACAGCTTTATCAGTGTTCTGTTCACCCATCACTTACCAAACCTCATAAGCGTGACCCTTCCGTGGGCTGGGCTGTCTGGCATGGTGCCTCCATACACATGCTTCACTTTATCGAGGCCGAAGCAACTGCACTCGTACAAATAGTAGTTTCGACGACGAAACTGCTCGTAGCGGACCATCTGTAAGTTTCACATTGGTTAATTCGTCCAAAACACTTCGATTTATATTTTAAAGCGTATTGACTTTATTTAATTTTATTAGTGTTTTTACTGCAAAGTCTAAGAAAACTTTGATTGCTACTTTTTGTTAAACATAATTACGACTCATTAATTATTATTCATAAATCTAAATCTGGATGGTCTCATCGGTGCGTCTGCCTACTGTGCAAAGGGTATTGGGTTCGGTGGAATTGTACTTAAGGGCCTTCCATGAGTCCAGTAGCGCCGGCAATCCTAAGAAAATAATATCTTCCAAATTAATCATTTTCATTAAAAAAGCTATGCACACAATCGTTATTAGGATAAATACTATTTTTCAATATACAATACATCGCAAAATAGGCATGGTGACTGTAGGTACCAAAGAATCTCTAAAAACATGTGTTTATCTAATTAAATAAGACTCATAGATTTTGAAAAACACATTTATTTTTCTATTCGTAGCTAGATTGATATTATTTTTGATAAAATAAAACTACGAAATAGCTCAATCCGCCATATTACGCTAAACACCAATCAGAGCAAATGACGTCACGATTGGGGCAGTGTTGCCAGATCTACGGCAAAACCCGTAGATCTACGGAATTTAGGCCTTGTCTACGGATATACGGAAATCCATGGCAAATCTACGGATTTTTTTGCCTCAACTTTGCCATCAAGCCATACAAAAAATACAACGCAGCGTGATTTTTCTGGGTAAAACGTTGATTAACTGCAAAATGATATATGTGTAATCCGACCACGTTTCATTCATTCATTTCAGTTCACGCAGTAATTTAAGAAGAAAGCACAAGTAAAAATCCAAATATTTTCCTGCGATTTTATTTTTAATAATAAGTTGTAAAGTTTGTTCTAATTTTTAATTTCTTTACCGGCTATCAACCACATTTTATGGTTTTAGTCAGTCACACAGCCTATTAAAAAAAGTCCGTAAAACTACGGGTTTTTCTAGAGTCAGTCTACGGAAATCTACGGATTTTTCAGCCTCGCCATACTAAAATAAAAAAAAACATTTTTTTTTAAATACGGATCTGGCAATACTGATCAAATGTAAGAAAACGTCAAATTCAAAGACTAGAGGGTTCTCTTGAAAATGGCGGGAAACGACGGTTGCGAAATTATTTGATAATTTTCCTTTTAATGTCTACAGGGACTATTTTGTGTTTAATATCACGTTAAATTAATCAGAAAATGTTCGCGAATGACAGTACGGTGAAGTTATTGGATTATTTATGCAAGATCTGAAGTTTCAAGCTTTTATCAAGAGTTCCCGCTACAAGCTCGGGAGTGAACGTGACTGTCGAGCTGCTTCGTCCAGAGTGATGACGCTACGGCGACTCCTCTGGATGAAGACTTGAAGACGCGGCTACCCAGGGTGAAGACGCTACTGCGACTCCCCTGGAGGAAGATAGAAGACTATTGAATATATTGAATTTTCTGTAACATGACATTGGCAAATTTTTCTCAAGAACTACTGGGCCGATTTTAATAATTCTTTTACAGTTACATTTATATATAACCCGTATTTGCTTTATTGGACATTATTTGGACGTTAACAATGGACACTTATTTGGACGTTTTCAAATTGTTTTAGTAAGACCTTTGTGTATCTAGTTGTTTATAGGAGATCAATGATTACATAATTTCAACTTTCATCTATCAAACAGTGAAAGAATTTTAGCAATAGGTCAAGTAGTTTTTGAGAAAATCTCAACCTTAAAAACTCTCCTGTACACCTTTCTCTGTCTTCGACCGTACGTCCTACTCACCAATTTATGCGCCAGCGCAGGTATGAAACGGCGACATCGCAGAAATCTGACCAAATACGCGTCGTCTGTGCGCCTTGGATTGCATTCGCCTCTCTCTGCAATTATTGGTTTCAACATACTCATTCATCATCATAATTCTGTTGGAGCATGCTGGTTTTCCTTTACATCGAGGGAGGACGTGCCATTATCCACGAAAGCCCAGTGCAGATTTGTGGATTACACACGCGTTTATGGACGCGAACTCAGTGGAGCTCGTAGTTACGACTGTCAAAATTGTATGAAAACTGACAGTTGTAAAACCTAACTCAAGTTCCACTCGCATTCTCTTAACTGCCTATGGCTATCGGTTTAAGACATGTGTAAGCACTGGACCAGCCTGATGGATAACGACACGTCCTCCCTCATAAAGGAAAATCATGCTCTAACAGACGCATAAAATCTAATGGCCTTAGATATTTTTATTATATGTTCTCGCGTACGATGTTTTCCTTCGCCGTTTTGAGAGCAATTATTAAAAAAGAAATCTTAGAAAAATCTTTGAAAAATAAAATCCTCATTAGTTTGGTTTAACACACATAAAAGAGTACAGGAGAGTTTTTAAGGTTGAGATTATCTCAAAAACTACTTCACCTATTGTAAGAATTCTTTCACTGTTAGATAGATAAAAGTTGAAACTATGTAACTGTAAAAGAATTATTAAATTCGGTTCAGTAGTTTTTGAGAACATCTCAACCTTATTGAGGCCCCCTGTACACTTATCTCTGTCTTCGACTGTATATGGCCGACGTGGTGTTCGAACCCGGGCCTCCGTAACGGATGTCCAGCATCCCAACCATCCACCTCCGAGCTCTCTACGTTATCATACGCTTAGAAATTTCTTACTGTTACACCAGGACAACATAAACGAACCTAGGTAATATTGCTTGACGAATAATTACCATGTCTAGAGGCTTACCAAGTATCATGCATCGCAGCTCCTGAATTGCTTTTCCCCTGGTATCTGGGTTTTCGCCGCAGTTCCTTTGTGCACACTCCAGAAACTCGGCGTCTTCATATCGGCTCACCTCCGCTTGGAACGCAATGTCAATGAACGGCATTTAATTAGATCTGCAAATACATACTAAGGCCATCAGGCAAACAGTTTGCGGGCTGACTGTTTGCCTCCCTCATTATTTTAAGGTTGACATTAGAAAAGCCGCGGAAAGACAACGGCTGTGGTAATGTATGAAGTTCTATGAAAGATGGATGGCAGACTGACCGCAGCAAAGGAGGCGTGTGGAAATCTTTAAGACTGAGGCGCGAATTCATAAACGCGATTTAAAGTTAAGACACAGTTTAGGCCCTCTGTCCCTTTCTATCTTAACCTTTTTTTAACGAAGAGTGAAAGGGATAGCAAAACGAATTAATGGAGGTCTAGCTAGGTTTATGAATAACAGTATCTGTGATTCATGAAACATATAAGATATCATTTTTTTTCAATTGTAACCAAGAAAGATAAATTTGTATAATGCCACAGCATAACTAAATTTATACCCACATAGGAATAAAAGTTTGGCTGTTATAAGCTAATAGCAACTGCAGCTAAATCTTTACAGCACAAACTATAGAAACAGCGAAGTATTTTGCTGTTTTGGCTAACTTTAGCTGTACATTATTATTGCTACGTAAAAGGCCTTAGATGTTTTTTAGCTATTATATCAACTGCAAAGGGAATATTTGCAGCTAAGGGCCTTCTTTTCCCTTCGTTATATCGTAACCATTACAAAACTATATAAATAAGAATCTGATTGTACTTAATTTTGAACCTTGGTTATTAATACAGAATATATACTTTTCGGTTGGCAAATTGGGCCCTTGAGGTAATCTTATGGTTACGTTTGGTTGGTTACAGTGTGATAGAGTGGGCCATGGTGCAATTGGACTTTTCAATGAAGAACTATAAGGGTCATCTTCTATTTCCACATGACTTCATGCATGACATATACAGAACTCGTAATCTAGTAAGACGGCTTGTCTGTCTGTCAAGACCTATATCTCAGAAACGCGTGGACGGATCAAGTTGAAATTAATATACGAAATGCAACCTCATGCAGCCGTCTCAAACTTCTACATCAACGCAACGCGATCAAAAGATATGGCCGTTTATGTCGCATTTTTGTATGAAAATGCAAGAAAACCAAATTACGGTACGGTGGAACAGAGAGAAAGGTGTACAGGAGAGTTTTTAAGGTTGAGATTTTCTCAAAAACTACTTGACATATTGCAAAAATTCTTTCACTCTTTGTAAGATAAAATTTAAAACTATGTAACTGTAAAATAATTATTAAATTCGGTCCAGTAGTTTTTGAGAAAATCTCAACCTTATTGAGCCCCCTGTATCTTATCTCTGTCTTCGAGTGTACTTCCTGTTGATCTAGAATCATGAAATTTGGCAAGAAGCTAGGTCTTATAGCACAAATAAAGGAAAAAAATGCGAAAACTGTAAATTTCAAATTACATCTCCCCAATTTTATTTTTCTTATTACAAACTTATATTTACAGATGGATCAACTAAACAGGAGTAGGTATGTCGATGTATGGACATAATATTTTGATAATGGCAAAGATAAGTTGGTCTCTAAATCTAGTTTATTAAATCTCTTCGTTAGAACAAAGTTACAGCGTTAAGTTGCGTTGCGAATGTCCCTGTGACAGATTGTGGCAAGAAAAGAAGCTTGAAAAAAAAATTGCGTTGCGCGGAAACCTCGGTGCGCAAATCCGACTCGCGTTTTTTTAACCGGTTTTAGAATCTATTCATATTCTGATCAGAAGCGTAGCTGCCGATATTCAGCTCTCGGCATTATAAACCTAGATTACCTAGCTAGATACAAACACAGCCTTCGAAGCCTAGTACGTGAGCTAATACTGGACTCGCGCGACACTGTGTCGCAATGCTATGCACCACGCAATGTCCCTTAATTATTTGTGGAGACACATAAACTAGCAGGTAGTATTAGGTACTATACAGGGCCGCAACAGGAAATAGTTACAGTAAGAAACAAACGTAAATTATTTATAAAAACAAACAAAAAATCCAACTGCAAAAAGCTTGGCGGAGCGTTGGGCAGTTTTTCGGTGAAGGCTACGGCACCAACTGAAATTAAACGCCTGAATAAAATACATAGCAATCTTGGGGTGTCTATTTAGGGACTGATAGTTACCGATACACGATTGGACAAACTTCGCTCTATATAAAAAAAAATCACAAACATACCCCTGTCCTGTCTTTTCTTTCTCTGTCTGTCTAAACTAAAACAGTTATCCATACAAAATGTAGGTTATTATAAATAGAAGAGCTTGATAAATAAATAAAAAATAGTTTTTATCGTAATAAACATTTCGTAAATAGCTTTTTTAATAAAATTGATTATATTGGAACATATTATTTTTTTAAGATTGGCGGCGCTAGTTGGCTCTATGAAGGCCCTTAAGTACATCGTTTTAACTTTTATCTAACAGTGAAAGATTTTTTGCTGAACAGTGACCACTCCCTTATTTCGCCTTACCTATCTACATTCTGTAGAATACATTTTATACCAAAAAATAGTAGCATTTCGTTTTTAACACTAATTATTTTATTTATCCGTATTTAGGTCCTAGAAGGTCCCAGGCTCGATCCCGGCCAGGTCAGTCATGTACCAATGAGTTTCATGGGTATTTTTTCCAAGAAAAAACTTACGTACATTTACATAATGTTCTCAAAACCGTGAAAGAAAACATCGTAAGGAATTCTGCATGGAAGATAAACAGTCTAAGGCATATGTAATCCATCAATCCGCACTGGGCTGCGTAATGGATCATGGCCCGAACTCCCTCGATGTAAGGGAATGGCCGAGCATGTGGGGACAAAAAATACACTGACGATGATCCGTAATTAATATTAAAGAACTTACTATGAATATCAACAGTCAATCCAAAACACTTGTACACAGTCGTTTCAATTAAATTTATTTCAATAAATATTATATTATTGTTTTCCCTTCGTGTTTCCGTCGGCAAGGTGCGGCAGTCGACGCGTATCTGATCGAGTCTGCGCAAGGGCCAGTCGAGTTCGCTGCGCCCGCGCAAGCCGATGATCAAACTCCAGTCCATTTCGATAAGGTCGTTGAGTTAGCGCTGGGTCTCTCAAACTTATCGCTCCTCGTACCCTGTGAAGGTTTCCAGATGACGGCAACCCCCCCAAACTTTAGTTAAATCGCACTTACCCTAGCTACTTTTAATTATATTCTTTCCTTTTATTACATTTTAAACGCACAAAAATATTTTGTTTTATTCCTTGTTAAAATGTCCGAGCGTGAAGAAGGTCCAAACGGATGAATGGACCCTCATTTGCTTTATTGGACATTATTTGGACGTTAACAATGGACCCTTATTTGGACGTTTTTAAAATTGTTTTAGTAAGACCTTTGTGTATCTAGTTGTTTATAGGAGATCAATGTTTTATGGTTTACATGACATTGCCACATTTCAATGGAGCTTTGCCCCACCTACAAAACTACGTGACCATTTAAGCTGTACCTATCATTTTGTTGGGGACTTATTACAGGTTTCATATTGCATAATCATAATCAGTATCATTTTCTACTACTCTCGCAACTCCTATACAAGAATAACAAAAACAATAATTCGCTTCGATTTCTTACTATTTTCTGAATTCTTAATTAAGCTGGTTTTTTCGACACGCAACTTGTACATAACTTTAATTTAAACCAACAATTTTAATAAAAAACGGAGATACTTTTACATTTATTAGTTATCTTGTACAACTTGCGGTTGATGGTGGGGCAGAATCTGGCATTGTCATTTTCATGGTAAACAGTAACTACTTAAACGGCTGTTTAAACGATGTTTTGGAATTCATCGGCCGATTACTTGAACATTGGTCAAAGAACAGTTGGTGAACTTCACCCTTAGTTGGGAAATAATAATACTAGATCACATTCGTAAAAGCATTTATTCGTATCAAAATTATATTACTTATATTAATTTAAATATTATTAGAACTAGTACCTGTAAACTTGCTATTTAGCACCACAAAAGGCAAAGGTTATTGATCACAATTAACTGTTTTTGATCAGTTATGACTTTATAATTAAAACTATATTGAGCGTCCACAATCTTACTTTAAACTTATATGCCATATTCTATCTTATGTCATAATTATAAGGATTTATTCTCATACTAAGACATGATCATTCTTCTTTTGTAAAAAATCTTTAAGAGCCTTCCATGAGCCAACTAGCGCCGCCAATCTTAAAAAAATAATATCTTCCAATATAATAAATTTTATTAAAAAAACTATTTACAAAATGTTTGTTACGATAAATACTATTTTTTAAATGTTTATTTATTACGTGATTCAATTTCGGTAAGTTGTAGTTCGCATAATTGCGAAAAACGGCCGTTTTTGGCACATTTGTGAACTACAACGTAGCTTGTCGCAATTATGCCATATATTGTATATTGAAAAAATATTTCGTCGAATTGAGAACCTCCTCCTTTTTTTAAGTCGGTTAAAAATAGTATTCATCCTAATAAACATTTTGTAAATAGCTTTTTTAATAAAATTGATTAAATTGGAAAATATTATTTTTTCAAGATTGGCGGCGCTAGTTGGCTCATGGAAGGCTCTTAAGGCTGGTTCGCCACTTATCTGTATGTCTATATATCTGTAGTAGTACAACTAAATAAATACCGCCTAACCAAAAGGCGTGGTCAATCGACGATGTACCCCAAACTCTGCATATCGTTGTCGAAGTTTTTGTTCTTGTACTGTTTAATCTTGGTGAGCCATTGCTCCAGGGACACCTCCTGACGGAATCCGCCGTAACGCTTCGGGAGGCACTCCGGGTCTATATATCTGAAAACACATAAAATGTAATAAGTATAAGTATTTATACATAAGTTAAGTAGTCTGTGCGCCACATAGAAAGCCTACTGAGCCAATAAATTACATGGAGTTTATTTTTGCTTGTGATTCTGACGCAGGCACTTCGCTATTTCGCGTAAAATTAAAATTACAATAAACCTGAAAGAAATCAGTTTCGGCAATTATTCTTATCTACATAATTCCTGTAAATGCTAGTTATTTTCAAATCTGAATATCTATATGCAGTTAATCATACGTATGTTTAGAAGTTCTCAAAAACGTCACTAGATGTCGCTGTACGTTTTTAAAACGCGCTATCGTTTGGTTCCGACCGCGCGTATATATTCTCCGGGCGAGCTAGCATAGTCACTCTGGTTTCCCTTCAAAACGCAAAAATCTTTCGCCTTTTACTAAAGATTTCCGTGGAGGGGGACACTCAAATGAGTCTTGAACTTATTTTTTGATGCCCTGCTCACGCGGGGTTTGGAATTAACTAAAACTGGGGAATGACGGACGAGCCAGGCCAGGGCCGCACACCCATGGTCAAGGTCATGGATGGTTGGAGTGGGTGGGTTTGTTGTTACTTGTGTGTGCCATATATTTCGGATTCTTTCTGACCGGGGCTGGCGGCGGCGGCGCGGCGACGACGACGGGCGACACGGAATAAATAATTATTCCGTGACGGGCGACGATTTTTAATTTTTTACTAGCGCTCAAAGTCATCAAGTCCCGTCAACGTCAGATTTTTAACGAAAAATAGTACACAAATATTTCGTTCGCCCTGACTTTAGCAGGACTAACCTAAATAATCTTACTACTTAGTTAGTCTTAGTTATAAAAATATCAAAACTGTGTTTTTTTTTAAATATTTTTAACACAATTACTACCATTACAATCATGACAATGAATTTCATCATTTGTGGATTTTTGCATGAAAAATTCGCTCATGAGCGCTATGCCTGAAACGAAAAATGTCTAAATGGCAAAACTCCTAAAATGCCAAGGTTTCTTTAAAAAAAGGCATTAGTACTAATACTTATCTATCGTGTATACATACATCCTGAGTCGCTCGTCGTTGATGAAAACCACATCCTGTATACATACATATCAGTGTAGTGTACCTGTGCATAGAGTTGAGATTATATCCATGGAAGTGCACCCGCTTCCAGAGGTCGTCAGCCGGCGCCAGGCGCTTGAAGAAGTGGAACATCATCTCGAAGATACGGGAGCAGTTCACCACGTGGACTCCTCGCTGGTGGATGGGAAACGCGAACTGGAACAGATTTGGTAGTAGTCAGCAAGATGTAGGTAGGTATTTAGGCCCACCCCCGCGCCAGACACAGTCGAGTCGAAGACTTATTCAGACTCTCAAATTCGATGTTCATTGACGGCATTGTGACGTCGTAGTTATAGATTCTGTACAAAGCTTTCAATGGTAGGTAAAACTTTGCAAAGATGCTTACATGTCTGGGGCCGGCTTTAGGTTTTTAACCTGGCTAGGCCACTTGTATAAAATATGTTTATAATGAAAGAAAATTAGCAATGATAAGTACATAGTAAAATCAGTGGGGCTATTACGGTTCCCAAAACGATCAAATCATACCATGTCATAACGCGAATGACAGGGACAGTGCTATTGCGTTGGTATAGCGGCGTCTCTGTTCGACGCGCCATGACATGGTATGATTTCATCGTTTTGAGAACGGTAATAGGGGCGCTGTTCATTGAATATTGGTTTTTGCAAGTAATTTATATATTTGTACATCGATATTTATTATAATTAAATTTAACACCACTTTGCAAGGAAAAGGTGCCAACGCTGAGGAGAAAAAGTGGCAAGGAATTCACAGCAGCACATTTACAAAAATAATAATACCTAATTTTTTTTAATAATTTATTTATCTACATCATTGTTATTATAATAATCAAAACTTAATCATAATCAGTAAGATGTTAAGCTTAGGTTAAGACAGATAGAGGGACTCGCAGTCCAGTTGCGAGTACATGTTGAAAACGATCGTATATGTTAAGCAACGCTGGGCGAGGCTAGTACTTGGATGGGTGACCGCTAGTGACACTTTCATCTGAGCCCCTCCGTGCCTCGGAAAGCACGTTAAGCAGTTGGTCCCGGTTGCTGTCGCTCGGCAGCCTGAATAACTAAATAACAGGGCGGCCTGAATAACTCTGACAAATATGTTTCGTCACTAAACCACACGAAAATAAAGAAGGGCTCACCTGTGAAGTATATTTTAATATAAAGAAAATCAAATATTTTTAAAAGCGGGCGGTGGATACTTCGCTGCATTGAATGTACGGGGAGGGTTGTTTGTTAGATAAATTGGATGAGGTAATGTGTGCTATTGTATGCCAGGATATGTGTGCTATAGTATGCCAGGATATATTGTGTGCTATTGTATGCCAGGATATGTGTGCTATTGTATGCCAGGATCGCTATGTGTGCTATTATATGCCAGTATCTCAGCATGTGGAAGTCCATCGTCTCTGTCTACCCCTGCGGGGAAAAAAGGGCGTGAGCTTATGAATGAATGAAATATTTCAAATATTTACTGACCCCCATAATATTCATAGCCTGTAATGCAGTAGTTGTGGACATGTGCTTCATGTGTTTCATGGTGATTCCCTCGCAGTCCAGCAGCGCCGTCCCGCCCAGCACCTGCAGCTTGGGCTGCATGATGCCGATCTCCAGCAGCAGCAGGGCGCCGCGGAGGAGGTCCTCCACGGGCAAAACATCCGGGTCCCATAAACCTGGAAGAGGTTAATTTGATCGGTGTCGGCCGTCATCTATTTATACCACACGGACACAAGGATTGAATAATAATTAAATAAAATACAAAATAAACAAATTCCTAGATTAATATTATTGTAATAACCAGGATTCGAACCGGGACCTCGATATTTCACTTGCATTGCACGGAGTATTTACCTACAGCAGTTACAACTTACAATTCGACTCAGTCCTAATTTGATTTTAGGAAATTAGTTCGTCAAAATAATGGTTAGGTACATCATTCGTTCTTTCGGATTCTTACCCATTCTGCATATGATGAGCCTGCCGACGTCGGGCCGGTCGAAGAGTACCCCTTCGAACACGCTGCCGAGTTTCGTCAGCCCGAACCAGTCGATATCCCTGTAGAGGTGCGGGTTTTGTTCCCGGAACGTGCAGTAGCGAACCATCTGTAAATAACCACTCCAGTCTTATAGTAACCTCATTACAAGGAGTCACCAACCCCCACCATATAGGACGCGCGGCGCGCAGCATCCTTCCATAGAGAGGCGTTATTTATTTATTTATTTATTTATTCATTCATTCAGAAATCTAACAGACTTAAATATATTAATTAGATAAAAACGGGAATTACCGTGTTAAATATTTATTATTGATGTCTCGATTTTTATCTAATTAATATGTATACAAACCGTGAAAGTTTAAAAAGACTTAAATATAGTTTAACAATTGTAGATTGATAATTTTATATGCTAAAACGGGAATGGAGAGGTTAGATTATTTATTACACACGTGTAAGATTAAAATGAAATAAAATCTATGAATTTTAATAATAGCGAGCTCAAACTAAGCTTAGATCAAACTTATCTTTGAATGCAAGGCAACGGCAGAGAAACAGCGGCAGTGGTTGTAATTGTATGTAACTCTATGAAAGATGACAGACATAAGAAAATATACACAAAAAATATAGATGAAATGTCGCTAAATCACATATATTTTTTGCAAGGCTCAGGTGCTGATTGAAAATAGTTGATGGTCTTCAAAGACTGCGGTTTGGATCATGTCAGGCCCTTAACGCTGCGTGGTTGTCGCTCCGTTGCAGCGTTGTCATCTTTCATATCATACACTACAACCACTAGTGCTACTGTCGTGCCTTCCGTTTTAACAAAAAAAATTCAGCATTTAGGTCCAGCAGATGCAGTGACAATTTTGAATGACTTTCAGAATCTTTTGACAAGTAAAAGCGTGATTGTTTAGGCAACTAAAATCTTACTTACCTACATCTGTGAGAATAGGGAAGACAAAAAAAACTACCAAAAGTATTAACAATGATTTCATGATTGCTTTGAGGACAATTACGTTAATGGTAATGACCCAACGTGGGAGAAAACGTCGATTCAAGCAATTCTTTTGATAAAAACGAAACATTTACCAGTCTATGCGCACGCGCAGGTATGGACCTTCTGGCTCGTAAAAACCTCAGCAGGTACGCGTCATCGGTGCGGTGTGGGTGGCATTCTCCGCGCTCTGGAAAAATAATGATAGGGTGAAAAGATAAAAAAATTTCAAGGCGTGAGCAGTTCTCGTCATTCCGTGTCAATTCCGGGATTTTATTGAGGATCTGCACGATTGGCATCTTTTCGTTGCGGAGGCCAAAATCCACTTCGGGTCATTGAGCCAGCGGAGTAGTTTAAATATTAAGCTAATTTTACCAATAAAGACTGAAACACGAATCGTTGTCTTTCCACTGCACGTTTTCATCTATGAAAGCCTGAACGCAGCAACGGAGACTTTTTGCTACTGCATACAAGTTTCATCACGACGTTCTCCTTCACCGTTTTAGGAGCATTCAGTAAATTAAGGTAAGTAAAGTGTTTCCTTAAAAAAAAAACTCGGTACATGGGCGAGCGAGACCGAACCGTGGACCTCCGTATCGTAAGTCCAGTAACTCAACCACTGCGCCACCGAGCTCTCCTTACGAGTACATTAATCACCTATAGGTTGATTTCACAGCCACTTGGGCCACCCATAGGTACGGACTCCCGGAACGAAGACACGAGATTCGCTAGAACATGGTAAAAAGCAAATTGCAATAACTTTTACGTGAACGGACGGTCCGTCCCATCTGGACAGCTGTGAAACCAGCCTTACTCCTATTACATTACAATCAAGGGCGAATGTAATAGGTGTTAGGATATCATTGATTTCAAGCGTGAATAAGCAGATAGGTACTCAGTACACCTGATTCGAGTACCTAAGCACTATATGCATGACCGACTCTATGTAAAACGTCAGGTTGTCGGCACAGAAACGCATGAGCGATTGACAGTTAACATTTGCCATGAATGTGGTAAGTTCGCTCGCTAGCGAGTACGTAAATACGTTAGTTGCTGTTTATTAGCTGCGTTATCAATTTGGGACTGATTGATCTCGTGCGTCCAATTTAGTCAACGCTTGCTTCATATTTTTGTTTAGGGTCCTCCATGAGCCAACTAGCGCCGCCAAACTTAAAAAAATAATATCTTACAAATTATTATTTTTATTAAAAAAGCTATCTACACAATCTTTATTAGGATAAACACTATTTTTTAATATACAATACATGCCATAATTGCGACAAGCAAAGTTGTAGTTCACAAATGTGCCAAAAACGGCCGTTTTTAGCAATTATGCGAACTACAACTTACCCGACATTGAATCACGTTATAAATAAGCATTTAAAATAAAATATTTATAGTAATAAACATTATGTACATAGCTTTTTTAATAAAATTGATTAAATTGGAAGATATTATTTTTCAAAGATTGGCGGCGCTAGTTGGCTCATGGAAGGCCCTTAAGCAGGTACTTGATAGCTCAGTTTGATTTCAAGTGTGATAAAGGGTTCTCTTGAAAATGGCGGGAAACGACGGTTGCAAAATTATTTGATATTTTTTGTTTTATTGTCTACAGTGGTTATTTTAAGATTAAAGGTCTGAGCACACCGGAACGCCGCGGAAAGGGATAAGCGCCGGATCGCCTGAACGCCTCAGAATGATTTGTATGAAACCCCATACTGGAACGCACACCAATCGCCTCCGTAACGGCATCGCCCCGCCTCTGTCAGCTGTCAGTCTCCTGTCAGTCACAAGTCATCTGTCAGTTACGTCAGTGCGTGCCGGGCTTGCGCCTGGGCGTCCCCGCGCTGACGTCTCGCGGTCGCGCGGGGACGGCGCGCTTACCGCCAGGGGGTCTCCGCGCTTACGTGTCGCTTGTCATTCACGGTCACAGACCACTTACCCCATAGACCTGTAACAGGAGGGCGCCCGTGTCTGCCCGCACATGAGCGCAAAATTACTTCGCAACACGTGTAACATGGACATATTATCGATATGGACGCGCATCTCTTCAATACGGCACCCCTGTCCTGCATCGTCTCTATGCGCTCATCGTTGACAGAATTTTTCGCTTGCAAATTTGTACCGATTTCATGTCTATTGGGTAAGTGGTCTGTGTTCACGGTAGAAGCGCTCGTTAGTATAGGTACTCTTTCGAAAAAAAAAAATTAAAAAGCATTCGTTGTCATGTCAACATACAACCAAATCCATTTTATTTTAATTAGTTTCTGTTCTATGTTTTCTGTTTTCGGAGACGCTTTAGAGATTTTGCTACATAATTTCTAACATATCTTAATCAAGAAATGTATGCTGAATGCTGTTTAATACATACGGGCATAATAAATAGCATACATTTTGCAATGAGGTTTTTCCATATACTTACGAAAGGAACAGACTTCTGATATGGAATCATCACAACTAGCAGAAATAAGTAAAGTGGTGAAAAGAAAGAATTTGGTACAATGTACGATTGGAACAATGAATAAGACGAGGTTTAAACAAATGATTAAGATATCAATGAAGAGAAAATAAGGAATATGATAACCAGAGTGGTAAGTAAATACTGTCGAGCGAGCCTGACTAGTCGCATAAGCAAAGGGCCGCTGTTATTCTATGGAAATAATCACATACTCTCCCTGATCTTTGGATCATGTAGTCATTGTGAGTGAGTTACTCTGTGTAGAATGTCGCTCCATCTAGCCTAGCATGTGAGGTACGAACCACAATTTTGCTGTTATTCATAAACCTAGTTAAACCCCACTTCCCTTAAATCGTGTTGCTATCACTTTCACACTTCGTTAAAAAAGGTTAAGATAGAAAGGTACAGGGGGCCTAAACGGTGGCGAACCTTTAAATCACGTTTATGAATAGCTTCAGTTTTGCTTGGTCTTGGTAAGCAGTAATTTTACCCCAGTTCTGGGTAGTCCTGTGTCAGAAATGGCCAGCTCACTGGCATTACAGCTCGCTATGAGCTCTTTCAAATTACATTATATAAATTGGGTATTAATTACAGTTTTATAATATTCCAGGAAAACCAAGAGGCGGTGACGATAGCAATAAAATTGTAAGAAAAACACCGATGCGACGTATGTTCGCTAGTCGAACAATTTTCATTAATTTAAAAATGAGGGAGTCTTATTAATTTCCGGAATTATGGAATTAAGGAACAGAACACCTGGACGGAACTTAAATTCTAAAAAGCAAATGATCAATGCACTTGTTACATGTTCGAAATTGTAATAAGTAGGTACTTTGTGAATTGTGTGTGTATATGTATGTACGGACAACAGCAGATCAACTTCAACACTTGCAGTACGATTTTAAATCTTATGCCGCAGATAAGAAGAATGGTCCAAAGTGTTACACTTGATCTGCTGTTAGCTGTACCTAAACAAGATCAAAATGTAATAAATTCTTTTTTTTTTACATTAGGTACGTTTTTCTTTTTATTAAATAAAATTATAAAAAAGGAGATATCTATCAGTTTCGTTGAGCTGACTGCTCCTTAGAATATATATTTTCTTTGGCTGACTGACAAGCTATAGACATAATGCGTTCTCCTCAGTAATCTGTTTTGAATAGAAACTTATATCTTTAATCTGTGGCGAACGCCTAGCCGTAAGCGCGGCGTCGACCAGCGCAAGCGAGGTGTCGGCCCGCCGTAACCGCGCCGACATCTCGGTAGTGCTGAGGCGTTCCTTGTGTCAAGTTGACAGTGACGTAAAAAGGTGGGGCGTTTACGTTACGTTTCCGGGTTGGTAGATGAGCGACAACCTTAATACCTATCACGTAAGAAAATGTTCGCGAGTGACAGTATGGTAAATTTGTTGGATAATTTGAGCAAGATCTGGGTTTCAAGCTTTTATCAAGAGTTCCCGCTACAAGCTCGGGAGTGAACGTGACTGTCGAGCTGCTTCGTCCAGAGTGATGACGCTACGGCGTCTTCTCTGGATGAAGACATGAAGACGCGGCTACCCAGGTTGAAGATGCTACTGCGACTCCCCTGGAGGAAGATAGAAGACTATATTGAAGAATATATTAAATTTTCTGTAACATGACATAGGCAAATGACGAACTGTCGAGTCCATTAATAAAATAAATAAATAAATAAGTGTGATAAAATATATGTGCCATAAAAGATTACGATGCATAGGCAATTTAGTAACTAAAATTACCAATAAAACTATATCATCACTATGAAAATGCAGCAGATTGTTATTGTTACTCCGATGATCGTCATGAATAGTTAAAAAATCGATTGCAACCAATTTAATAGCATCAGTCTCTACTTTAATTGTAATACGCGTTAAAGATATCTATTCAAAGTCAGATCGAGTTAATTGCCCATATCGTTAAATTTGTAGAAAAGTATGTTAACTGTTAAAATTAACTGTTGCCATAATCGGCTCAACTATGGCTATAATATTAAAGAGGCTACAGTAATTTCAACGAAAAACAGACATAGATTGTTATAAAAAACCGACATACCGATATTTTTATTTTATTTTTAGGAATTATGATGATTAAAAAGCTAAATAAAAATAGTTAAATAACACACAGCATATATTTTGAAGTTCTCAAAAACGTCACTAGATGTCGCTGTACGTTTTTAAAACGCGCTATCGTTTGGTTCCGACCGCCCGTATATATTCTCCGGGCGAGCTAGCATCGTCACTCTGGTTTCCCTTCAAAACGTAAAAATCTTTCGCCTTTTACTAAAGATTTCCGTGGAGGGGAACACTCAAATGAGTCTTGAACTTATTTTTTGATGCCCTGCTCACGCGGGGTTTATTATACCAAACCAAGGTCGTGACGTCACGTGACCAATGCCCTGCCCATCCATATGCCAAATTGCCATGCATGGCCCATACATCCATAGTTCCACACCATACAGACAGCAGGACCATAATGGGTGTTTCTTGATAATTTATTTATTTGAATTGTTAATTTAAATTTTAACATAAAAAGTGGATGTATGACTACCGTTTTAAGTTTTATTGCTGTGTTTGGTTTGATATATTGATTATTTAGGTTGTCTGGAAGAGATCGCTTTAAGCGATGAGACCGCCAATTGTGATACTAAATCTATTAGCATATTTCTTTTGTGTACTTTTACTTTGCAATAAAGAATATTTATTTTCATTTATTTAATTATTTTCATTTCTTTATTTATTGTCATTTCAAATTATTTGATCAGATTTGGGACCAGATTATTTTCATTTCACAACGATAGACAGACAGACATATTCTTTCTTTCAGTATTACACCACAACAACAGGTAATTGGATGATATTTATGTACAAAATAAGACATTACTCTCACACCGCGCCGAGTTCCAAGTGCATCATACGGTACCTAAAGGACGACGATGCATTGAGATTGAGAGCGACAATGCAAGCATCAACAGACCTTTGAGGTATCAGTGACCCTGAATGCCTGAACTCAAATTATAATAATGATGAAATACACTTTTTGTCAAAAACTGATGAAACTACAATGAGTTTTTTGTAATGTCTAGCTTGCAAAAGTTAGATGAAAAAATCTAAGTTGCATCATACAACTTTTTGTACCAAATGATCTTTTGTCTTCTCTTCCTGGTTGTACCTACACTTATGATAATTACGCGTGAATAAGCGCTAATGCCATGCAAGATGACGGTAATTTTGCTATATTTTCGGGGACGGACGAACAGTGTTGCCAACACCACTGTTTTAATATCTAGTGTTTTATCTATTTTTTCAATGCCTTGCCTGATTTCTGTTTATGTCTGAAATAACCCCATTTTACTGTTTTATTACAGTTCAGTGTTTTGCAGTCTCGTAGGGGTGGCAACCCTGCAGATGACTGTTGATTTAGAAAATGAACACAGAATTTTTTTATGTGAAGGAAGGCAGCAGCCGACAAGCTGTAGGTAATACGTTACATCACTTATCATGAGTAAGTTTCAATTGTTTGGTTTTAATTCAACTGTATAGTTTTTTACCCATACAATCAGAAAACTGAAGTGTCAGTGGGCTGGTCACACCTGTTGTAGAACCAATAACCGATGGGGCAGACGAGTTCTCGAATGGAGGCCACGAACGGGTAATCGTAGTGTGGGACGTCCCCCAACCAGATGGAGGTATGACCTTCGCAAGATGGCTGGCAGAGACTGTATGTAAAAGTCCAAGAATCGGGTTGAGTGGACTGATACGGGTTGATGATGATGATCAGTTTCTTGACGAAGCTGATGGCTTTATGGTTTCAACATTTTGCGAATTCAACATAGATGCTGTTATTTATAAACCTAGTTAAACCCCACTTTTCTTAAATCGTGTTGCTATCCCTCTCACACTTAGTTAAAAAAGGTTAAAATAGAAAGGGACAGGAAACTAAACGGTGGCGTAACTTTAAGTCACGTTTATGAATACGCGCCTTTGAATTGAACTCTGATTCTTTGTTCTAAAATACATCATTATGATGGTAAGGTCGTACAAATAGAACCCAACTGATGATTTCACACATCGCGCTACTCGAGTGTTAATGGTGGTTTTTGTTTGGTTTACACTTGGTACACTGTGTAAATATTTTGTCAAATCATTACAATGTAAGCAGGTACTTACAAAAAATGTGCAATTGAGTTTTTGCTAATGTTTCATCAACCAACTTTGTTATGAAGGATGACGGAAGACATCAAGCGTTATTTCAAAAATATATCATAAAGCAATGTTTTGATATTTTCTTGCGTATACGCTATGCGAAACGAAAATCTAAATGATAAATGGAGAAAATATTTCATCACGACCGGAATTCGAACCAGGGACCTCGCCATTCCGTGGCACGCTCTATTCCAACAGAGCCACCGTGATATCGTACCCAGATCGTGAATTTTGTCTCCATATTCTCGTCTTAGGGACGGTAGCGACATCTATCCATAAGATATCCATATCATATCTAACGATAAAACCGCCAAAATTGTACATGCTTCTCAATAATGTAATTAATACTGTATTATGGTGCAATAAAGTGTATTTATCTTATCTTATCTATTCAGTAATTGTGCAATTACTCAAATTCATGTCTAACATTGCAGTTAGAAATCATGTTTTTAATTGATGACGCGTTCCTGTTTCATATGATTTGATATTTTCTTGCACATACGCTATGCGAAACGAAAATCTGAAATTATGAATGGAGATTTTTTTTAAATGGCGAGGTCCCTGGTTCGAATCCCGGTCGTGACGAAATTTTTTTTTCTTCATGTCATTTATAAAGTAATGGTAATGGCCATCGCTGATCTAAGAATCACCTTGTAAAGGTCGTAATTTAGAAAACGTGAAGCAACGCTTTGCCACTGGACCGGACTGCCTTTCAACTGTTTCATTTCAGCTGAGAGCCCGGTGTTGCTCAACATTTGTAATTTGTTCATGTTATAAACTAACTCCGATACAAATTGCGCAAAAATAAAAATGGCAAGAACTTATATCGCTAGGTAACGACGGCACGCTCATGACTCAAGCTAGGATTGTATATGCTATGGACTAAGGACCGTGTTAATAAACCACTCTCAGCTCAAAAGTCAATCTTGAGAACGACCTCAAGATGGCGTTCCTATTAATAAACGTAACTTAGGTGCGCGTTTAGGAACGCCGTATTAATAAACAAAAAAACAAAACTCAGTTCTAAAGAGTGTTCAACTGACAAACTCACACTTGAGAACGTATTTGCTGACTGCAGGCGAACCGCGACTTGAGAAAGACATCACGTGAATCGTGATACGCCCTCAAGATTGGTTTATTAATAAATTACATACTTGAGATGGTGATCACGTCTTGAGAGTGTATCAGCTGAATTCACTCTTGGGTTTGAGCTCAGACTATTAATACGGGCCTTAGAGACATAAACCCGGCCAAGTGCGAGAAGACCTCGTGCACCGAGGGTTCCGTCATTCCGTGCAACTTAAATTAACACAGTAACATTGCTCTAACGAAAATATAAACTAGATTTTTGGACATACTTTATTATCTTTGCGAGTGTGGGCGCCAACGCACTTTGAAAACGATTATACAAGTTAAGCTACGTTGGGCGAGGTCAGGACCTGGATGGATGACCGCTAGTGACACTTTCATCTGAGCCCCTCCGTTGTTGTCATCATCAGTCATGGCAACAGTCGTCAGGCCACGTCAGAGGCCTACGGGCGGCCTGAATAACTCTGACGATAGGTTTGGTCACGGTCACTAAACCACACGAGAAAGGAAGGAATCTTCTATCTTTAGGTTATAACTTATAATACATTGCTTCCTGTCAAAATTCATGATTCTAGGTCAACAGGTAGATCTAGGTACTACCCTAAAGTCCGAGGGCGGCCGCGGCCGAGGTTGTGGTATTTGGCGCTGCGTTCCCACAACCTCGTTCCAAACGCGATGCGTTGAACACCTTGGGAGGTACTACCCTAAAGGTTTTGATTACATAATATAGTATCTACATAATAAAGATATAAGTATCCATTTACATAATTTAAGTATGATACTTAGTATTGAATGAATGAAGTAAAATGCACAAGGAAAATGGGCAATTGTGGCTTTCTGCTTATGGCTTTGTTATATGTAAACAGAGTATGACCATGAACAACTGACTATCTAGGCTATGCTACACGTACGGTCGACATCACACCAACCTGTTACAATCTAGCCCGTATTACCGTTGCGCAAAGCTCCTGTGTACACTTTGTGCTGTTGACTGTATGCAAGTTATTCGTTTGTTCAAGTATTCGCATGCGATTTTATTTGATTTACAGCACAGACTTGTCTCACCTGAAGTAATTAAAATTGCTGAATGTATTGCGTGTATTTAATTAAGCTCATGCTTCGAATATTTATATTATTATCTCACATTTCAACATTATAAGCTATGAATGAATGGAACGACACAATAGTTAAGGCTTCGTATGCGCGTATTCAGTTTTTTCTACAAAGGCTACGGCACTATAAACTACTAAAATTGAACGTCTGAATAAAATATATAGCAATCTTGGGGTGTCTATTTAGAGACTGATGAATACCGATTGGACCAACTTCGCTCGATGGAAAAAAATCGCAAAATATCCTTTCCATGTCTTTTAAAATGAAATGTATGTCTAAACCGAAATAGTTATTCATACAATATGTATATATCAAAATGTAGGGCACTTTAAATAGTTCAGCAACGGTATTTCAATTCAACGTTTACAAACCCCGCGTGAGCAGGGCATCAAAAAATAAGTTCAAGACTCATTTGAGTGTTCCCCTCCACGGAAATCTTTAGTAAAAGGCGAAAGATTTTTGCGTTTTGAAGGGAAACCAGAGTGACGATGCTAGCTCGCCCGGAGAATATATACGTGCGGTCGGAACCAAACGATAGCGCGTTTTAAAAAGGCACAGCGACATCTAGTGATATTTTTGAGAACAATTTTATTATTTTTTCCTCAATTGCCAAGTCGGTAAAATATTAATAAAAATGTGATTTTAATTGTTACGGCGTATAAAAAAATAAAACTATTAGGTATATTGTATTAGATTCCAGATTGCGTACGCTAATATTAGTCTCCACCTCAGTTTATTATTACGGTTCTCAAAACGATCAAATCATACCATGTCATAACGCGCGCGTGTGACAGGGACAGTGCTATTGCGTTGGTATAGCGGCGTCTCTGTTCGGCGCGCCATAACATGGTATGATTTCACCGTTTTGAGAACGGTAATAGGGGCGCTGATCTGAGGTCTCCACTAAGCGAGGCGTCCCGCTCGCTCTTAAGGGATAAGGATAAGGAAAGATAAGGATAAGCATTCGACTTAGGGCCTCTACAGAATTAGCATCATTATCTGCATCAGCAAATTCTACTGACCCTTTATCATGATCCTCAAGTCGTCGATACACCGCGACCTGGTATCAGGGTCCTCGTCGCAGAGCAGCCAGGCCTGCTCCTCCGACTCTGGGTCCTCGTGTCGGTCCATCTCCGCCTGGAAGGCTATCTCCTGGAACCACATACTGGCTGCAGTCTGCTGGAAAAAATGAGTTTAAATTGTAAAAGAGTACCAGGGGAATAGACGAGCGAGAGAGGTATAATATTGTCGCCTGCAAACAGCCCAAGAGTTTAAAACAAACGGATAGGATTTTTTACTGCCCGTTCCTTTGTTTTGTTTTTATTGAGATGTTACTCGCTATGGATTAAAGAAACGCTTATTAAGGCGCTGACATGAGCCAACTAGCGCCGCCAATCTTAAAAAAATCATATCTTCCAATATAATCAATTTTATTAAAAAAGCTACATTCACATTGTTTATTGCTATAAATATTATTTTTTAAATGCTTATTTGTAACGTGATTCAATGTAGGTAAGTTGTAGTTCACAAATGTGCCGGAAACGGCCGTTTTTCGCAATTATGTGAACTACAACTTACCGACATTGAATCACGTTACAAATAAGCATTTAAAAAATAATATTTATAGCAATAAACAATGTGAATGTAGCTTTTTTAATAAAATTGATTATATTGGAAGATATGATTTTTTAAAGATTGGCGGCGCTAGTTGGCTCATGGAACGCTCTTAATAAGCGTTTCTTTAATCCATAGCGAGTTACATCTCAATAAAAACAAAACAAGCTCTTAAAAAAGCTTTAATACACAATAGAATTACTAGAAAGACGAAAATGCCACTGACAATGTCCGCCACAAATTGATTAAGTTTTGATTGTTATACAATAAGAATTGTAAGTAGTAGTAGAATTAACTTAGTTCAGGCGCCAGTCTCCCACAAATGTCAATGTACAACTATTGAAATTGTTAGCTGATATTTATGATTGTGGTGAGAAAATAAATTATATATTGATTGATTGATCTACCTTAATTAGTTATTGAAAAATGTTTTTTTTTCTTTTGAAGTGTGTGCTGCTGAATTTTTTTTACACATTTTCTTTGCAAAGCTGTATAAATGTAAATCCAATAAAAATTGACGTACAAAAATATACAATACTGTAGGTTTACTTGCAATATACAGACATGATTTTGTATCTGATTCAGAACATGTCTTTTTGAATTTTGGAAACCATTATTTTAACAAGGGTTAACAAGTTTTGATAAGTGTTCCCGTTTTATCTAATTAATAAGTGCTGATAGTACAGTCGAAGACAGAGATAGTATACACTTAATATGGTTGAGATTTTATCAAAAACTACTGGACCGAATTTAATAATTCTTTTACAGTTACATAGTTTTCACTTTTAACTATCAAACAGTGAAATAATTTTTGCAAAAGGTCAAGTAGTTTTTGAGAAAATCTCAACTTTAAAAATTCTCCTGTACACCTTTCTCTGTGTTCCACCGCACGAGTATCGCAGCCTCTTTGTTTTTGGACCATTGTTCGGCCACTGACAGCAGATAGTTTAACGACACTTTAATGATTGCTATAGCATGTGGTAAGTCTGGCCCAAAGCAAAAACTAGCGACCACAGTGATTACTTTGCGTAATGCCGGTTATTATGTGAATAAGTTTCATGGCTGGCAGCGTCTAACCTTAACTGCCAGACTGACTACCTTTCATTCGCTCATTCTCCACTAGCCTCCGCAAGTTCGTATGAAGAGTAGTCGCAGAAGTTATTACAAAAAACAAAAAAAACTAGACTGCAAATAAACTATCCCATTTTGACATTGATCTCCTATAAACAACTAGATGCACAAAGGTCTTACTAAAACAATTTAAAAAACGTCCAAATAAGGGTCCATTGTTAACGTCCAAATAATGTCCAATAAAGCAAATGATTCCATTCATCCGTTTGGACCTTCTTTACGCTCGGACATTTTTAGAAGGCAGACTGTGTATCTAGTTGTTTATAGGAAATCAATGCATTTTGATTAATTTTTTTATACCCTATGACACTACCGTAATCAAGACGAATCTAACGATACCTCATACACCAAAATCCATCAAGCCGTTTAGGCTACAGGATGGTAGGAAGGAATGGACATACATACATCCCGAAAACCATTACCCTCGTTCTGGGGCAGTCGGGTAAAAATAATACCTCCAAGAAGTAGTTCCAATGTACTGGGAGGCAGCTCTTCCTCTCTGGTTACGTACTGTGGTTCCACATCACATACCGCATTGGCTTATAGCCTATGTGCTGCCCAGATATTAGAACTACATCAGTGGAAGTTCTTTCGAAATATTTACAGTAGTTTTGGTGTGATACCTGAACATCGACACAAACAGACGTACAAACAGATAAAAATTCAAAAAATTCGTCTTTTAGCATCAGTTAGGTATCGACCCTAAAACACATTACAATTATTCTTTTACAAAATATCATCTTTTTACAGTCTTATTTATTATTATTATTTAATAGCCTGCATCTGCAATGTCCCACTGCTGGGCAAAGACCTCCGGAGTCGGGGGAGGCGTTAGGCCCCCTGGAGTCGCCGACAGGGCCGCGGTAGTTTTCGAAAGATATACCCGTGGTCCTGTCCATGGTGGCGGAGGCGGAACACCCCAGGAGTTTTAGTTGGTGCGAGTCCAACATAATCACCCGTGTAAACTGAATATAATTATGTAAAATGATAAAATATACAAGCTGTAGGGGGCCAGGGACGCAACTGACTGATAAACTCAAAAAGAACAATCATTTTAAATGTATAAAAAATAAACTAAAGGAGCCTATGTGGCCAGTCGCTAACAGCTAATAACTGATATTTTCTTTTATTCATACATACCGGAACCCAATCCATGCAGGAACCGGGGAACGAATGTAAATATGAATACAGAAGGCTAATCTCATACAAAAATGCGGATGTTACAGTATACAACGTTATCACTACCTATAATGTAATCTTATTCTTATCACATTACCGCTTGCAGTGATAGGATCATTATCACTATAGTATGACCGTCTAAATCAGTCTTCGCCTGCGCGGTACAGGGACGCGAGGGACGCGGGGGTATGACGACAACGGGGACCGAGAGAGGTGCGGGCGGCAGGCGCATTTCTGTTACAATACATTTCTGTTCGCGCGCCCGGTCCCCGTTGTCGTCCTACCCCCGCGTCCCTGTACCGCGCAGGCGAAGACTGATTTAGACGCGCTGTTATTCATAAACCTAGTTAAACCTCACTTCCATTAAATCGTGTTGCTATCCCTTTCACACTTCGTTAAAAAAGCTAAGATAGAAAGGGACAGGGGTCTAAACGTTGCGTAACTTTAAATCACGTTTATGAATACGCGCCATAGACAGATCCACTATGGATTTATAAAATTAGAGCTCTCACACTTATCTCATACTTATAACTATTTCTGAATATCAGCTCTAGAGTGCAACACTCCGGAATTGACATCAATGAAAGGGTTCATTCCCCATGACACCATCCAAAATGATACCACGTGGTTTCATGGGGAATGGTCATAGACCATGGAAATTTGCAAGCGAAAAATTATGTCAACGATAAGCGCATAGAGACGAAGCGGGGGATAGGGGTGCCGTAAAGAGTTGCGTCCATGTCGATAATATTTGTAGGTTACACGCGTCGCGAAGCAATTTTGCGCTCATGTGCGGGCAGACACGAGCGCCCTCTTGTTTCAGCCGTTATTACCGTTCTCAAAACGATGAAATTATACCATGTCATGGCGCGCCAAACAGAGACGCCGCTACGCCAATGCAATAGCACTGTCCCTTTCACGGCCGCTATGACATGGTATGATTTGATCGTTTTGAGAACCGTAATAGCCCCACAGGTAGGTATATGGGGTAAGTGGTCTGTGGCACGGGCCCATCTAACAACATAAATCTTTGATTTGAAGCGTTGTAATGAGAATGCGACATCCAGCACGGTTTCTATAAACGCGGCTATGTTAGAAAGTTATCACGTTTTCTGGGCCGAGTGTATCAAATGTGTTACAAAATATTTGCACTTTCAAGCATTGACTCTCTTGTACAGTCGACGACAGAGATAAGTATACAGGGGACCTCAATAAGGTTGAGATTTTCTCAAAAACTACTGGACCGAATTTAATAATTCTTTTACAGTTACAGTATTAACTTTTATCTATCAAACAGTGAAAGAGTTTTTGCCATAGGTCACGTAGTTTTTGAGAAAATCTCAACTCTAAAAACTCTCCTGTACACTTTTCTCTGTGTTCCACCGTACAGTCGAAGATAGAGAAAAGTAAGTATATATTACGGTTGAGATTTTCTCAAGATCTACTTGACTGATTGTAAAAAGTAGTACATAGTTTTAGAGCGCAAACTAGGTTTAGTGAAAGAATCAAAAAAAAAATCGCCCAAGTGCGAGTCGGCTATCGGACTTGAGGGTTCCATACAATGCAACTTACCCCCATATTTTTGCTCTAACGAAAAGATTCTTTGCCGTTATCAAAATATTGTGTCCATACATCGTCATACTCATTAGTTAATCATCTGCAAATATAATATTGTAATAACAAAAAAAGATGGGGGAGATGTGATTACAGTTCTCGGATTTTTTTCTTTTACTTGTGCTGGACCTAGTTTTTTGCCAAAGGAGAAAGTTCATCGCAGGCCCACCCTTGATAGAGCTGTACTGTTATTGAGACAATATTCAATATTCATCACATAATTTTCTACCTCGGTTAGATAGAAATTGTACTGGGAAATTATTCCATTCATATTTACAAATACATTAGTTATATATCGACTTTTATTCCATTTTGAATGCTAGTTAGTATTCTTCCCTTTATTTTGGTGACAGAATGTATAATCTGTCACTAGAAGTTATTTGTTGTGATGAGTAACCTAACCTAAATCTTCGAAATGAAAACGCAAGTTTACAAGAACCCCATATAATAAACGGTTTATTTGTACAGCCTTTGTAAGTACGATATCTCTCCTATTTAGTGTCTAGTTTGAGCTATCTCAAAAAAAACATTTCTTTCAGCCTGCGCTCTATGGCCATTTGACCAATGTCCTTTCATGATTCTAGGTTAACGGGAAGTACCCTATAGGTTTTGGTTTTCTTGCATTTTCATACAAATATGCGAGAAAATGCGACATAAACAGCCATATCTTTTGATTGCTTTGGCGTAGAAGTTTGATTTTTTAACTGCTGTATGAGGTTGCAGACCTGAGTATTACCGTCCACGCGTTTCTGAGATATAGGTCTTGACAGACAGACGGACAACAAAGTGATCCTATAAGAGTTCCTTTTTTCCTCTTGAGGTACGGAACCCTAAATAGAGAACCAATTCAGTACCTTACAGTCTTTTACGCGAACTTTTACTTGTTGAAAGCTTTTCCAAGCTTTTACGACGCAGTTTGTCGCCGCTAACCGTATTGTCTGAGGTTTATTGTACAACGACGACGTTAAATTTTTAACCGTTATATCACACCTTTCTTTTATGGGCTTTTTATACCACCAGTTAATTAACAGAGTGGACAAAGCCTTCAACAATCTTTTGGTCTGATATTTTCTTGCGTTATGCGAAACGAAAATCTAAATGATAAATGGAGAAAACTTTTCATTACGACCGGGATTCGAACCAGGGACCTCGCCATTCCGTGGCACGCTCTATTCCAACAAAGCTACCGTGACTTATACCTGAACCCTGGTTCGAATCCCGATGACAAAAATTTGGTATCAAAAATACATTAAGCTAATGTATTTTATTTTTCAATATAGACATATAAAACAGAAAAAAACAATATAAGTACATAATAATTATCTACCTAATTCTAGGCACGTCGTCGTCTAGGCCCGTCCCGCGCGGTAGGGTGCCCAGCGCACTGGCCGCATTGCCCCGCTGTATAGCGAGGCTCAGGCGCTGGGCAAAATACTCCCCAGCTCTGAAGTCCCCCGAGGCGAGGACCAGTCGAATAGATACCTCCTTAACCATTCTCTTAGTATCGGACGACCACGGACCCATAGTGTCCACGGCCAAAGCAACAAACTCATAGTTGGCAGTAATATATGCATTAACCTAATTATAAAATTAGTAAAATGATATCAAAATGTTTAAAACAATATAAAGCAAGTTATAAAGTAGTAAACTTGTAATATTACATGTACCTAACTTACATATTTTATTAGGATATATAATACTATATGTTGCAATGCAATTAGATGTTAGATGGAATAGGTCAACATCAACTGCAATTAGAAATATAAATTGCGCAATTATTATGTAGGTACTAGCTGTACCCCGCAACTTTGTTTGCGTAGAGGAGGAGGATGGAGGAGATCAGGAGGCAGATCTTCCTCTCTGGATTTTTGTTTCCACATCACATACCGCCATGGCTTATAGCCTATGAGCTGTCCGGATATTTCAGCTGTCTCCTAGTGAAACTCCCATCAACTACTTGCACAAAGTCACAGACAAACAGACAAAAATTCTAAAAATTAGTGTTTTGGCATCAGTATCGATCCTAAAACACATTACAATTATTCTTTTCAAAAAATATCCAATCAACTTTTTTACAGTCTTATTATATGTATAGATTTAAAAATAATTGATATATTATAATATTATAATATCAATCACTTATTTGGCCATGACCTTTTTGTCCTTGTTAAAACGAGCGCTAACGTACTGATAAATATTGAACCCGATAAACGTATATACAGGGTGGCCTTGAATTCATTCGATAAAACTAAATGGATGGTTAGGCTTGTGACATACGTTAATTCTGCACAGCGTTTAAGTAAATTAAGGGCCTTCATAGAGCCAACTAGCGCCACCAATCTTAAAAAAATAATATCTTCCAATAATTAAATTTTATTAAAAAAGCTATTTACGAAATGTTTATCACGATAAACACTATTTTTTAAATGCTTATTTATAACGTAATTCAATATCGGTAAGTTGTAGTTCGCATAATTGCGAAAAACGGCCGTTTTTGGCAAATTTGTGAACTACAACTTAGCTTGTCGCAATTATGCCATGTATTGTATATTGACAAAATAGTATTTCTCGTAATAAACATTTTGTAAATAGCTTTTTTTAATAAAATTGGTTATATTGGAAGATATTATTTTTTTAAGATTGGCGGCGCTAGTTGGCTCTATGAAGGCTCATAAACAATTTGTGGAAAAATAAACTATTTACTTACAATATTCTCAACCGCATAAAAAACATCATTTGATGTGCATCGTTACTGTTCTTCGGTGTATTTTTACATTTTAAGGTTTTTTAATTTTTGGCAACGATTTCTTTCACTGGAATTTGACCTAATGGTCATTTCTAAGGTCTTTGTGTGATTTGTGACGTACTTAGTTAATTTTTTTTGCAGTTTTTATTTAAGTACTAAAAAACCTTACCAATTTCATATTTATCATGAGTACAACACCCAGTTTCCATTATACATAGAAATAAAAGTTTGACTGTTTAAATAGCAACTGCAGCTAAATCTTTACAGCTCTAACTATAGAAACAGCGAAGTATTTTGCTGGACAAGAACACCCTATATGTTCCGTAGGTAAACTTAACATCATAGTGATAGCGTTTCTCGTTTGTTTATCAATAATTCAGTTCAGTTCAGTAATTTATTAATAAATAAAAATTTACAAGTAAATTTACTGCATACATGTTCAAGTTCATATTTTTAGATTTAAATTAAATTGGGCAGGTCTGAATACTAGCATCAATTTCTTCCATTATAGTTAAGAAACTGTTACGAAAGTGATAAATGCTTAGCTGTTTTAGTTTGCCTCAAGTTTCTTCAAAGTAAAAATAATAATAGAAATGGAATTAAGTGTCATTTATTTGTAAATATGGGAATTTTTTAAACACTAGTTCACACATCTGAACTGGACAACTGAACTAGTAGGAATAAACGCAAATATACTATTAAAACAATACTAGTATCCATAGAAGGATATCCATATTGTCTTGACCTAAGATTTTTTACCAGTGTAAAAGATTCAGTGTAAAATTTTGTGTTGTAAAGTTTGTATGAAACAAAAAAATTGAGGAATATACTTCAAAAGAAATTCAACTAATTAGAGTACTTAGCTGACGAAAGTACAATAATAATAAAAACTAAATACATACTAAATACCACAACAAAATTATAACAACAAGAGCAGAAAGGGCACGCTTGACACAAATCATTATACTCACGATTTTCGAACACCGCGGTTGGATAGACACAATTACAGGCACCTTCCATAAATAACCATAATCGCCTTTCGAATCTGCTCCCCTGGTACTTTTGTAACACAATTGCACTGCAAAATTGTCACTAAATTCCACTTAACTTCACTAAAACTTAATTAAAATTGTTTTAATCGATTGTAACTTCACTGAAGTTTAACTAGTTTCACGTGAATAATAAAATAAAAATTCACAAATACGATAACACAATAAATACGTCTGTAAAGCAATTAATCGTTATGGCAACATAGTAAATGTAACGATCACTTTGGCGCATGCGTGCGACTGGCACGGAAAGCCAATCGCAACGAAATCTAATGCATTATCTACAGTCCACTGTCCAACAAACGAATAGGAATATGGTGTAGGTTATCGGCGATAGAGATTAAGCTAGCTATAGACAAACATAGATATATAAATTATTTATTCATTTCTATAACAAATAAGTACATTAATTACCTAAATACTTATGGTACGCAAGAAATACACAACGTGGTAGATAAATAGTTAGATATATAATATAGAAGGTTACAAGAAGGGATAAATAACAAACATAAATTAATTTAGGTATTGTACATACGTGTCGCAGTACCTACGGGCCGGCGGCGCGGCGTACAACGTCACGGCGGCGCGGCGCCGTGACGTCGCATAGCGCGGCGTGTCACGGCGGCGTCTGCCGGCACCGTCTACTGGTGCACGATGTCGGCCGGCGCCGGTCACAGGCGGACAACATTCGTGCCGGGCGGCGGACGGCGCCATCCATTGGCGCGCCGTGATACGCCAAGTCATGCGACGGCACGGCGCCGCGCCGTAGCGTTGTATGTCGGCCCTAACATCTATAATGATTAACCATTTCAATAATTTATAGTAACTTAAAAATAACAATCATAAAATATAAAAGGGGTTCGAAGCTTTCAAGCTGAAATTATTATTCCGCTTCAGTCTATTAATTAAGTACCTATCTATTAAAAATGTTCAAAAAAATCTTGAGTATTAAATGCATTCTCGTTGATGTCTTTTGTATACAATACTGAAAATAACAGTTTTTGTGACTTAATCCGGGTTAAGCTACTTAACTCAGGTCATCTGGTTAGTGCAAGTGGTCCCAATGCTAATAAACATTATTGTGTTAGCCATAAACCTAATTTACCTGCACTTTACTCCTAAATCGTGTTTGACCTTTTAAAGGTAAAAAGACCGATACTTAGGTAAGTTTAAACCATGGAATAGCGTTAAATCACATATATGGCTAACAGGGTAAAGCTGTTAACCATAAACTTAGTTTAACCTCACTTCCCTTAAAACAGTGTTTTGTCACTTTTCACCTTTCGTTTAGAAAGTGACTTAAAACTTATTTTTTTTTAAATAACCGCTAACGGCGTATTATACAAATTGAACCCAAATCCGTGATATTTAATTAATTATGCATATAAATTAATTATTCCGCTATCAAAACCACATCAGTTTTTCGAGCCACATAAAACCACTTTAGTTAAGTAATCGGACCTTGAATTAGTTATCGCAATACTAGAATGTAAGCTATATTAATGTTACTAAGCATAGTTGCACAGGGATGCAACCGATGATGAAATAGATATACCAAAATATTTGGCCGACAAAGAGCCAACATAAAATATAATCCGCAGAAAGATTTTCGGAACGTGAATTGAACAAATATTTTTAATTTACTGTGTAGTTCGATGCTTTTCGATGCTTTTTTTAAACAAGCTCTCGTATTTATAATACCCTACGTTTTGATATATATTTTGTATGAATAACTATTTCGGTTTAGACATAATTTTCATTTTAAAAGACATGAAAGGATTTTTTTTCTATCAAGGGAAGTTTTTCCAATCGTGAAAATGAAAAATGAAAATGAAAAATTGTATATTTCATAAAATTACAGAGACTACATTCAATGTGAACCCTTACACTAGGATAGCCTGTGCTGTAAGAGACAGTGTCTTCCAATGGTCTTACTTACCTTACTTTTAAATTAAATAACATAATGTACTTATAAAAGGTACCTATACAATTTTTTAATAATACGCATGCATGGTGTGTGAGAGGGTGCGTGAGAGTATCTGAGATATCGTGTATCGGTATTCACCATTCCCTAAATAGGCACCCCATAATTGTTATATATTTTTTTCAGACGTTTAGTTTTAGTAGTTAGTGCCGTAACCTTGATAGTAAAACTGTAAATCCGCGCATACGAAGCTTTAAAGAACCTATGGTCCATAGGCGATCCAGCGAAGGCTTTATAATGCCTATAAACAATTTATTAGCGGCTAATTACAGATGCTGTTTTTCATAAACCTAGTTAAACGCACTTACCTCAGATGTGACACAGTCCCCCGTGTCCGGCCCGTCTTCCGCGGCCCGCGGCCGTGTAGCCACACTGCCAGGGGCTAGCTGAAAACCAGCGCTGTGGCATGCCGCAGCACCATGCTGAGCTAGCGCCCTATTTATCATTATTTCTCAATGTTTGTTTGTATATTGTTATATTTATTATATCTCGTATTAGTATTATATCCATTTTATAGTTAAATTTTAGTTCATAGTTGTAATCTACTGTTTATGTATTACGTATATTTATAACAATGTATTTATTTCTTTGTACTATTTATTAATGATGAATAAAATTGTTTTACTTTACTTTACTAAACAGCACTTCCCTTTTTTAATGCAGTGTAGTGTGGGTGACAAAAACGGTTCAAGAAAGTGAGCTTTAACCAGGTTTATGGCTAAGAATAAAAAGAAAAAGATGAAAGTCGCGTGCTGGGCCCTCAGCTAGCCAATTGATCAATAATATTTTTGATTCAATGTTATCTTTGAATATAAGTAATGTACTCACAATGGATTGCTTGCTATACCGTTATTCGACCTACAGTACGGTAAAAAAAAACCGACCAAGTGCAAGTTGGACTCGCGCACCAAGGCTTCCGTGCAACGCAAGTCGCAATGCTCTGACGAAAAGATAAACTAGATTCAGAGACCAACTTATCTGTGCCATTATCAAAATTGTCTGTTTTCATACAAATATGCGCCAAAATTCGTCATAAACGGCCATATCTTTTGATTGCGTTAATATAGAAGGTTAATTTTTTACGGACGGACGGACGGACTCTAATGACCGCTAGCCATGAATGTGATTTAAAGTTGAAAGTGTGAAAGGGACAACAGCATGGTTTAATGGAATTGGGGTTAAACTTGGTATATGGCTAACATCCATTTTTAGAAGGCAGACTGTGTATCTAGTTGTTTATAGGAGATCAATGCTAACATCACATACTTGTAAAACTCAAGTCTGTGAAGTGATGCGGTTGATAGATGTGGATAAATAATTAAATTCGCAATTATTAACCTCATAATTATTTACAGAAATGTTAAGGCAATAAATATATGAATTATGAAATGATTATGAATCATGTAATTCTTAACGAAGGGACGTAAATGGTTTTCACATTAAAGAGAGTTTAAACAAAGCATTTTATGGGTTATTGCCTGTGGTCCACCTCGGCTGTTCACCTCGGTGGTCCACGGGAAGTTTTTACCCCGTGGTACACCCAGGTGAACCACGGGAAATCATGTAGTCAATCTTATAGCCACAATACTGGCTCGACAACTCAAAGGTCATCATTGCTAACGTTAACATTTGTTTCTTAGAAACAAAATCCACCATAAAACGCAACTCGTAGAGCTGGTTTTAGATATTTTATAGAGTCCGTACAAAGTACCTGGTCAAAAAATCGTAGCAATATATTTTCCATGGGTAGTAGTATTTGATTTAGCGCTAGGCACAGATCGAGGCATGTTTTCCTTCGCCGTTTTGAGAGTACTCGGTAAATGTACGTAAGTGTTTCCTTCGAAAAAGCCGAGGATAATCCATTGGTCAGCCATGCACCAATGTCCCTGGATAGGAATCGAACCTGAAACCTCCGTATCGCAAGTCCATTGACCCAACCACTGCGCCACCGAACTCTTAGGTGCGTATTCATAAACGTGATTTCATTAAAATTACGCCACCGTTTAAGGCCCTCTGCCCCTTTCTATCTTAACCTTGTTTAACGAAGTGTGAAAGGGATAGCAACACGAATTAAGGGAAGTGAGGTTTAACTAGGTTTATGAATAACCTGTATATCTTTATCTATAATAAATGGATGGTTTTAAACAATTTGGGGGAAACATTTTTTTTTTACAATAAATTCAACTATCAAAAAATAATTATTGGATGTGCATGTGGCATTTGACCTAATGGTCATTTCTAAGGTCATTGTGTGACTTGTGACGCACTTAGTTAATTTTTTTTTGCAGTTTTTGATTTACAAAAAAACCGTAAGGGCCTTACATGAGCCAATCTTCAAAAAAAATATCTACCAATATAATTAATTTTAATATAAAAAGCTATGTACAAAATCTCTATTACGATAAATACTATTTTTTAAATGCTTCTTCTTCTTGACGCGGGCTATTTTCCGCACTTGGCCGCATGAGTGGCAGCCATTGTGCGTGAAATGGTGCAAAACCGCACTAGTTGAGCCAGCCCAGCTCCCTCCAGAACGCCAGCAGCCTGCGGATGCGGATTTTTTAAATGCTTATTTATAACGTGATTCAATGTCGGTAAGTTGTAGTTCACATAATTGCGAAAAACTGCCGTTTTTGGCATATTTGTGAACTACTACTTAGCTTGTCGCAATTATGCAATGTATTGTATATTGAAAAATAGTATTTATCCTAATAAAGATTTTGTACATAGCATTTTTAATAAAATCGATTAATTTGGAAGATATTATTTTTTTAACATTGGCGGCGGTAGTTCAATTCAATTCATTTATTCATCTTTTGGTACATATACACACTTAGACATGTCATACAATACAAATCATATATACTTAATCAAACTATGACAATAACAATTATTACAAACCAAACAAAGACAAAAGTGGTTGACATTGCTCATAGAATCAGTAAACTGAAGTGGCAGTGGGCTGGTCACATCTGTCGTAGAACCGATAACCGATGGGGTAGACGAGTTCTCGAATGGAGGCCACGAACGGGTAAACGTAGTGTGGGACGCCCCCCGACCAGATGGAGGGATGACCTTCGCAAAATGGCTGGCAGGGACTGGATGCAGAGGGCCGAGAGTAGGGTTGATTGGCGCGCTTTGGGAGAGGCCTACGTCCAGCAGTGGACTGATACGGGCTGATGATGATGATGACAAACCAAACATTACATTATAAGTATTATTACACCAATAAATAATAATAAAAATGTCAAATATTTCAATAGATAACAATGTCATTAAAATTATTTTCGAGCTCATGAAGTGAATATAGCTCTCTCTGTGTCAAAATATTCTTGCATTGATGCTTATATGTTTTAGTTGTGCATTCCCCATGTTTTAGTTAGCTCATGTCAGGCCCTTCATGAGTACAACCCCCAGTTTCAATTTGTCGAATGGATTCAAGGACATCATGTAGTGTTCGACCGTACGTACATACATACACCTATATGGGTCTCCTACATAATATCGAAATACTTTTTATCGAATGTTGTTTCGTCGATGACGATTTATCGAAAATATTGTCGCTCGAAGGCTTGATACTTCGAATGATTAGTCTGCCGAAGTTTGTTTACTCGATACTACGTTTCATCGAAACTTTAATTTACCGAAAGTTCATCCGTTTTGAAGATGACTTTATTATAATAATATAAAAGCGTTTATTCGTAGTCTCAACAGGATATGTAAGAATTCCATCTTGAACAAGTCAAATTAGTATTAAGTGTGAAATACCGGGTCTCCTACATAAGAAAGAAAAAGCATTTTATTAAGTACATCATAAACAATCACAAATAGTACAAAAATCTGGATTTCGAATACAAAATATACAGCTGTTCAATGTCCTTTAGCAAACAGGCTCTCAGTTAGCAGTCAAGGTGAGTACGCGTAAGGTAAACGAGCTGACTGTGACTGGTTATACCTCGGCCGAGCTCCTCGGTTACTTACTGACCGATTAATTCAGATTATAAATATCTAACAGTACATTTACTTACTTAACCACAACTAATAATATTTATTTACCTTATTAACGGACTCGACTGTTCGTCATTTGCCAATGTTACAAATTATTAATAAGACTAGCTATACACCGCAACTTCGTTTGCGTAGAGGATGGAGGAGATCAGGAGGCAGATATTCCTCTCTGGATCCTTGTTTCCACATCACATGCCGCCATGGTTTATAGCCTATGAGCTGTCCGGATATTTCAGCTATCCCCTAGTGAAACTCCCATCAAAATCCCTTCAGTAGTTATGGCGTGATACTTGCATAAAGTCACAGACAAACAGACAAAAATTCTAAAAATTAGTGTTTTGGCACCAGTATCTATCCTAAAACACATTACAATTATTCTTTTCATAAAATATCCAATGTACAGACACAACTTTTTTTACAGTCTTATTATATGTATAGATAGAAGATATCATAGTCTTCTCTCTTCCTCCAGAGTCGCCATAGCGTATTCTCCCTGGATATCCAGGGAGAATACGCTATGTATATGCATACAGCGTCTTATTTTCCCCTTATATAAAAACCTAACATAATTTTTTTAACCCCTTTTGATAAATGTTTTAATCGGTCTCATTTACTAACGTAGTAAATGATGTTGGTTCTCTTGAAAATGGCGGGAAACGACGGTTGCAAAATAATTTGATAATTTTTGTTTTATTGTCTACAGTGGTTATTTTGAGATTAAATTAATCAGAAAATGTTCGCGAGTGACAGTATGGTGAATTTGTTGGATAATTTGAGCAAGATCTGGGGTTTCAAGCTTTTATCAAGAGTTCCCGCTACAAGTGAAGATGCTACTGCGACTCCCCTGGAGGAAGATAGAAGACTATTACATACCTATTGAATTTTCTGTAACATGACATTGGCAAATGACGAACTGTCGAGTCCATTAATAAAATAAATAAATAAATGATGTTTATGGGATGACAATAAGAAATAGACATGATGATGATTTCTTTTCTTGTGTGGTTTAGTGACCAAACCTATTTGTTAGTTATTCAGGCCGTAGGCCTCTGAAGTGGCCTAACGACTGCTGTCATGCGACAACCCGGTTGTTGCTGCTTAACATGCTTTTCGAGGCACGAAGGGGCTCAGATGAAAGTGTCACAAGCGGTCACCCATCCAGGTCCTGACCTCGCCCAACGTTGCTTAACTTGTACGATCCTATAAGCCCCCTATGATGATGATGACTGTACAAAACAAACAGTGGCGTCATACTTTAACGGAGAAAAAAACTGGAATCCCCTCAGCAAGAAAGTAATTTTAACTTACCTATATTAAAATTAGATGTTTTTGCGACAGCTAACAAAATCTGTTTGACTGGTAAAATACATTGCCACATTTCAATGGAGCTTTACCCCACCTACAAAACTACGTGACCATTTAAGCGTACCTACCTATCATTTTGTTGGGGACTTATTACAGGTATCATATTGCATAATCATAATCAGTATCATTTTCTACTACTCTCGCAACTCCTATAGAAGAATAACAAAAACAATGAATAAATCGCTTCGATTTCTTACTATTTTCTGAATTCTTAATTAAGCTGTTTTTTTTCGAATCGCAACTTGTACAAAACTTTATTTTAAACCAATAATTTTAATAAAAAAACGGAGATATTTTTACATTTATTCGTTATCTTGTACAACTTGCGGTTGATGGTGGGGCAGAATCTGGCATGGTCATTTGTTTCTATACATAAACAGTTTGGAATGGGTTTTTCTATGTAATTTCCAGATTAAATGATTACGAAGAAGTTTAAAGTTTAAAATTTATTCTCCCATATCTTAACAAGCTATTCGTCTGGTGAATTCTCTACCCAAAGGTTGTTTGGAAGAGATCGGTTTAAGTGATACGACAATTGTGATACTAACTGTATTGTCCTATTTCTTTTGTGTAAGAATTATGTATCTCGTCTTTCGTTTTCTATAATCTGTTTTGGCGTAAGTATATTTTAGATGTAAATGTTAAATTTAGTACCTAGTTATGTAATTATTTCATTAATTAACGATGCTTATTAAAGAACTTGTTAATATTTTATTCGAACTGATGTCATAATTATTTATATTTCAGACACCCAAGTACTTAGCTAAATAAATAAATTATTATTAATTAGTAAATTGTGTTACCTATCTAACGTAGATATTACTATTTATTATATTTACATACTATGCACTTCTACCTCTTTCTGATATATTTTTATAATATCCTCTGCAGTTGGTTGTCTGGAAGAAATCGCTTTTAGCGATAAGACCGCCAAAATTGTACATGCTTCTCATTTATGTAATGAATACTGTATTATGGTGCAATAAAGTGTATTTATCTTATCTTATCTTAGCTGTAACAATTCTCGTCTTAAGGGCCTTCCATGAGCCAACTAGCGCCGCTAATCTTTGAAAAATGATATCTTCCAATTTAATCAGTTTTAAAAAAAAGCTACGTACATAATATTTATTACGATAAATACTATTTTTTAAATGCTTATTTATAACGTGATTCAATGTCGGTAAGTTGTAGTTCACATAATTGCGAAAACGGCCGCTTTTTGCACATTTGAGAACTACAACTTTGCTTGTCGCAATTATGCCATGTATATTAAAAAATAGTGTAGGTATATCGTAATAAAGATTGTGTACATAGCTTTTTTAATAAAAAATAATAATTTGTAAGATATTATTTTTTTAAGATTGGCGGCGCTAGTTGGCTCATGGATGGCCCCAGGCGGTTTGCACGTTTGTAATGTAATCAACCTTTAACTCTTTGAATCTGACACAGTCGGAAGTTTTTAGACGCACGCAACGAAGTACCTAAATGTTACGACAAACGAAAGTTTGCTTCGTCGATAATTGTTTTGTTTGAAGATGGTCAACAAAGTTATATTTGGTATTTTCTTCATAATATTGCTTAAACTTTCTTCTCTGCGTTTAGTGCATAAGATTTTCTGTGGAATAACATGTAAATTAGACAAAATTTTGCAAAATTCTAAAACAGTTGTATACGATGGAACACAAAGAAAGGTGTACAGGAGTTTTTAAAGTTGAGATTTTCTCAAAAACTACTTGACCTATTGATAGATAAAAGTTAAAACTATGTAACTGTAAAAGATGAATCAATTCGGTCCAGTAGTTTATGAGAAAATCTCAACCTTATTGAGGGTTCCTGTATACTTATCTCTGTCTTCGACTGTACCTATAGATATATCCTACCTAGTCGTAGGTATAGGCTGTAGCTGATGTAACATTAGATTTTGATTTGTTTCACCATTTATCTTCAAAAAAATGATACTCAGAAGAAGTGAACCAAATATTTCACGTCAATAGTTGAAATTCAAATTAAACTTCTGGGGCTAGATGAACATCCATAGGGTTCCTCAGACCTGTCAACCACGTGGCAGAGACAGGTTGACAGCTTGCCAGTCGCTTGCTATATCTAAGCTTATGTACTGTAAACACTTGTAAAGTAAATAAAACAAGTAAAAATACAAAATAAATGGTCTTGTAAATGGCAGCGACTACCAGGCGGACAGATAACGCAGACGGTTGTCGCGTCAGAGGTCCGAGTCAAGGCGACGCGAGGTGGCCTCGTATACGGCGGCTTATAATATAATATGTTACACAACTGGCCCGATCGGCTCCGGCTCGGTCTGTTCTCATTAGAGCACTTCGAAAAAGGATTATTAATTTACATTTGTGTCGATCCCGGAGTGTGGCATGCTAAATTCAATCTTGTCACGCAATGACAAGGTCGCAGGTTAAAGTCCTGCCCACGGCTAGAAATTTATCATTTAAAATTGTTCGCCGAGCATTGCATAATGCATAAAAATAATTCTGACTAAATGAATCGTCACTAATTGAGGCGTCCCGCTTGCTAAGTAGCGATGTGGTAATATGAGATGTATATGAGTGACTGTGACAGTTGCGTTTAGGTTTAAGATTAGATTTGGCGATTTCGGATTTTTCCCTTACCTTGTGATGTAGACCTAGCTTCTTGCCAAATTTCATGATTTTAGGTCAACGGTTTCTGGTTTGGTTTTGAATTTATTGCGTTTTCATACAAATATGCGCCAAAATTCAACATATACGGTCATATCTTTTGATTAGATTGACGTAGAAGTTTGATTTTTTAACGGCTGCATGAGATTGCAGACCTGAGTATTGGGTATTGATTTCAACTTGATCCGTCCACGCGTTTCTGAGATATAGGTCTTGACAGACGGACAACAAAGTGATCCTATAAGGGTTCTTTTTTTCCTCTTGAGGTACGGAACCCTAAAAAAAGAACCAAGAAAGTTCACGCATGACAGAGTCACAAACAACCGGTTGTATCTCCCTCGGTCTATAAATACCCAGACGTAGAAATGCCATGCATGAGTCACGAACAGTTGCTTGTATGATTAAAAATATCAGCTATATAGAGGTTGCATTCGGATGCGTTATTTTTGCTCTGTCTTTCCCAAGGTAAAACAACAATATCGCGGCTGAAATATTAAACTGTAATGCGGAAGTTATTCACAATGCGCAACGTTCCTTAGTTTGACCGTAACATTGAGACTGAAGGACTAGTCGTGTATAATGAAACATAACAGTTTACTTCCTGCCGTTAACTTTGTAGTAACTTCTTCATAAGTAGAATTTAGATTTTTTTTTCCAATATAATCAATTTTATTAAAAAAGCTATTTACGAAATGTTTATTACGATAAATACTATTTTTAAATGCTTATTTATAACGTGATTCAATGTCGGTAAGTCAAACTTTATTTGGAAAAAACTAAAATTTACAAGTTATTAATTAAATACGTTAAAAACTAAACTTATTTTAGTTGAAGCCGGTTTCGACAGTCTTTCCGAATGCGCTCATTGAGCTCGACTCCGTAGTGCACGATGGAACGCCACCGCCGCCAATGACGCGGGCGTGGCGCGCTCGCCTTGAAAACCATCGAAATCGGTCGAAACTGTCTAACCACCGACTTCAACCAAAAAAGTGAGTTTTATCGTATATACAAATATGGCTCACTTATAGTTTGAAATTCTAAATTTTGGATCGGCTGATTGATTTGGTTAATATTTGTTTATTTTTCTGTTTACTGACATTGACAAAACTACCTTTTTAATAAGACTAAGCAGATGATATTAAAATTAGTCTCAAACCCATTATGTAATCAATTCGATTTTTATGAAGTCCTATACGTATCAGACTTAATAGTAATTAAGAGGATTAAAAAATCAGCTGATACCCAACGAAGACATGTTTTTGCTAATAACGATTAAGCGAACATAAGAGAAGTTAAGCCAATGCCACTTTGGCATGTAAATTATGATAAAAACGTTTTGTCATCCGTTCGAGTAATCATTTCAAATTAGTGACTTGACTACATAACGCAGGATTGATACGACTTAGGTCGGAAAGTGAAATCTGTAAATTGAATTGTTTACATGAAGTTTGTCATCGCATTTTATATTACCTATTTAAATTGAAAGAAAGTATCAATTTACAATTAATAATAAAATACAACTAAATAAAAATTAAATTCAACATTAAAAAAAAAATTGAATTTGAAAATCGTCTTTTGTCGTTCAGTATCGTGCCTAGTGATAAAATCTTCTAAGCGGTGGCTAAATTTGTCAGTTGCAGAACCACCGATTTTTTTTATTTCGAAGCATAATCCCGCGAAAATACCGGTCATACTTAAATTCGCCTTAAAAATATCTTGACGAAACGGAGTAGTTTCGAAGCGAGACCATTCCGTTATGAAGTTGTTTTAGTTAAATTATTTTTATCACTCGAGTTGTTGTCGGAGTGGGAACGTGACGTGTGTGTGTAGTGCACTGACCAACAATGCAGTGATTGTGAAACTAGGTTTTGTGGATTTTGGAGTTACATCGCTTTGTATTAGACTAGTAAGTTAACATTTACATCCTTATTACCTATTACCATTGTTTGATATTTGTTGAATTTTAAATTAACCCTTTAAGATAGCGATCTGTGTTATGCGTAGTTATCTAATTTTGAGTTAAATGACAATACCAGATTCTGCCCCACCATCAACCGCTAGTTGTACAAGATAACGAATAAATGTAATATCTCTATTTATTTATTAAAATTATTGGTTTAAAATAAAGTTTTGTACATCAAGCGAGTCGAAAAAAACAGCTTAATTAAGAATTCAGAAAATAGTAAGAAATCGAAGCGAATTATTCAATGCTTTTGTTATTATTCTATAGGAGTTGCGGGAGTAGTAGAAAATGATACTGATTATGATTATGCAATATGAAACCTGTAATAAGTCCCCAACAAAATGATAGGTTAAATGGTCACGTAGTTTTGTGGGTGGGGCAAAGCTCCAATGAAATGTGGCAATGTCATTTGACGATTCTAAAAAGTGCCTTCTATATTTTCCTAACTTTAGGGTGGCGTAAAGTTTTTAAAGTTTAGAAGTAGCCTAAACGCATTTAAACTCCGAAACATGTTTAACACCTGGCTTATCAAAATTTTAATTCTTAAACAGGTTTATCGAACTGTCAAAGTACAATACTTATATTGTAATTTTGTTTAGGAACTTTAGGATAAACCTGGGACAAACGCATTTACCTACTAAAATTAAAAATTATTTAAATAGAATCTCATGCAAGCAAGAATGCATGAAGGCACCAGGAATCTTATATAATATATAAATGTGTTTGACGAGTTTTACAATAACGCGGGCGCAGTAAATATAGGTATAGGTACGTATCATTCTCGGTACCTAATGAAATTATGAATGCATTTACGAAGTTGATGAAAAAAAACGGCATGTATGGGTTCAAATGCATTTAACTTCATCATCATTATATTTTAATCTGAAGAAATTATTGTTGTTTCAATACTGTTTCTACGCGACTGACGAAAATACAATACTTAGTAATTTATTTCGACCGTTGTCGGTTCTACGTGAATGGAAAAAACGTCGATAGCCTGGTAGAAAAAATAATTAAACAGGTAGGTACACTGAAAAAAATGTTTTACTATTTTAGCACAGCGAAAGTTCAAAACCACTTTATTCAATAAAATTATGAAATAATTCAGCAACAATCACGTACCGGCCACTTTCAAAAGACTCTAATAGGTTTTTGAATTTTTTTGGTAAATTAATTCTGTATAAAAAATAGATGCTGCTATTAAAAATTGTTGAGAATTAGTAGAAGCATGAAACTTCTGTAATAAAACATTAATTTACTTTTACACAAACAAGTTTTATAGGTAGGTAACTAACCTAACCTAACAAGATACTTTATTACCTACCTATGAATGAGTACAAAGTTATTTTTAAAACGTTTTTTTAGGTGGTAAAATAACTAAGTACTTACTACAATATAAATTAATAAATATATATATTATATCTACTCATTATACATATAGCCGAAAGGAGTCAGCGTCAGGACGTTGTGTTCAGCCACGCAGCTAATTGACATTTATAGACGTGTGTTCAATGGTATCGGTCAATTAAAGGGCTAGCCGTTCAATCAAACTTTTATTTCAACCATTTCACTGCGACATTTACAAGTACAAGTCTTGTATCCATGCCTGATCCAACCCTGGTGGTTACTTGGAATGATTCACACAATACAATACGCGTGGTAGGTTGATGACGCAACCAGATGGGCGATGTGCGTGCGTTGACCTTGATAGGACTAGTGTGTTTTGTTGTTCTGTACAGTCGACAACACAGGCTCTATTACTGTCACATACAGAATGTACACTTTCAAAGCAAAGTTAGCTGTTGATTTCTAGCTAATTAAACTACGGCCTTACTTTTATTATTTGCTCTAAATGATATCATTTAGAGCAAATAATAAAATTGTAAACAATAACCAATGAAACTAGCTAGGGTTACAAATAGTTAGCAAAAATAGCAAACACTTGGCTGTCCCTATATTCCGTAACGGTTAATGGTTGTAAGTGCAGTTGCGAATTTTTAACAACCACAACTAATCTGTTCTTTCCGTGTACGAGGACACTGAACTTTCGTTCGTCATGGGGTTCAAACCCGGAGGCCCGGGTTTGAACCCCATGGGGGAACGGTCTAACATAGAGAAAGTGTACCTTTCTGTGTAACGAGAGTTATTAAAGTTGAGATTTTCTCAAACCCCTAGCATAGTTGGAATGGTCGAGGAGAGTAACGAGAAATCATAGTAAATATTCTTTAAAATAAATGTAATCGCTATTGTTAGCGACTGGCTAGTTAGAATTTTTAGTTCATTTTTATTAAATGACATTGCCACACTTCAATGGAGCTTTGCCCCACCTTTGGTCACCTACGTGACCATTGAAGCTCATATATCATTTTGTTGGGGACTTATTACAGGTTTCATATTGCATAATCATAATCAGTAGGAGTTGCGAGAGTAGTAGAAAATATAACAAAGACAATGAATAATTCCCTTCGATTTCTTACTATTTTCTGAATTCTTAATTAAGCTGTTTTGTCGACTCGCATGTTATACAAAACTTTATTATAAACCAATAATTTAAAAAAAAAGTAGATATTTTTACATTTATTCGTTATCTTGTTCATCATGCGGTTGATGGTGGGGCAGAATCTGGCATTGTCATTTATTGTTCCTTTTCATAAGCCTTGTCAGTTGCGTCCCTGGCCCCCTAAGAAAAAGCCTATTTTACATAATATAACCATTACCGTAATATTTATAAAAGTACTGTGAAAATATGGTGAAAAACTGGTTATATTACTTAAAATAGATATAATTTTTGGTTGTATTAGAAATAACAAAATTATGAAATAACCAAAAAATTCAAACTAGACAGTAAATAAAATATATTCTCTTAAGAGCCTTCCATGAGCCAACTAGCGCCGCTAATCTTAAAAAAAAAATATTTTGCAATATAATCAATTTTATTAAAAAAGCTATTTACAAAATGTTTATTACGATAAATACTATTTTTTAAATGCTTATTTATAACGTGATTAAACGGTAAGTTGTAGTTAGCATAATTGCGAAAAACGGCCGTTTTTGGCACATTTGTGAACTACAACTTAGCTTGTCGCAATTATGCCATGTATTGTATATTGAAAAATAGTATTCATCCTCATAAACATTTTGTAAATAGCTTTTTTTAATAAAATTGATTAAATTGGAAGATATTATTTTTTCAAGATTGGCGGCGCTAGTTGGCTCATGGAAGGCCCTTAAAGTAAAAAAAAAAACTAGACAGTCGCTAACAGCTATACCTACTTGAATATCATACAATGAAGTAAAAGCGTTATAGCGGCATTATTGTTCAGTGGCATTTCGCAGGTTTTCAAGGAAACACTATGTTAATTGATCCGGTTTTGGCAGCATGACGTGGCATATTTTATTTACAACTTAATTTTTTTTCTAGAATATTAATTAAGCTACCGGAGAACGAATCGAGACAAGATCTTAAAGAAACTCGTATTACAATACGTGACATTATCCATATTTTATTTAAAAATGAACCAGGACCTTTTGTTAGTTATTGAGGCACTCCTTTGCGCAACAGTCGGGTAAAAAGCGTTTTGTTATGTTGCACGGCACATCCGCGCTGACGGTCTAAATAGGTACCTATTTAAGGTACACAAGACGACAGAGATAAGTATACAGGGAGCATCAATAAGGCTGAGATTTTCTCAAGAACTACTGGACCGAATTTAATAATTCTTTTACAGTTACATAGTCTTAACTTTTATCTATCAGACAGGAAGTTTTTTAAGAAACTTAAGGGCTTACCTTACTATTAACAATTGGTCCCTATAATATGAATGAGTTCGATTCACTCGTTGGGATTAAGTAATTTATTTATAAAAGCTTTATTGCCAAATCAGACCAAATGATTTCTGTCTCTTTTCTATGGCTCCAACTTTATTGATTGGTTGCTTGACCTTTATTTTTATTTTATTTTCTGTGACATACTTAATATTGACTAATTTATTGTATATTTTATTATGATGCGTGGAATAATATGTTTTTAGAATGACATTTTAATTATGGTAGTTGAATTGTTTTTAATAATTTTTATAATTGTCTTAAGTAATGAAATGTTTATTTTTATGTATTGTTTCCTCTCGCTACACCCGATGGGTAAAATTGTATGGAACTTCATCATCATCATCAGTCTATTTATATTGCCCCACTGCTCGGGCACAGACCTTCCCTTACATCGAGGGAGCTCGGGCCATAATCCACCACGCGGGCCCAGTGCGGGTTGGCGGATTTCACATGCCTTAGATTTTTTTTTTTCTTCTACGACATGCAGGTTTCATCACGATGTTTTTCCTTCACCGTTTTGAGAGCACTCGGTAAATGTACGTAAGTTTTTCCGTCGAAAAAACCGAGGATAACTCATTGGTACATGGCTGCCCTAGCTGGGAATCGAACCTGGGACCTCCATATTGCAAGTCCATTGACCCAACCACTGAGCCACCGAGCTCTCGAATAAAAGTATGGAACTTATTATGACTGTAATATTTACCATCAACTTGTAACCTACAATTTATTGCGAATAAATGAAATGAAAAAAAAATCAAACAGTGAAATAATTATTCAAAATCATCAAATCAAATATTATTTATTGCATAAAAAACAAATACATATAGAAGTGTGAATCAAAGGCAATCAAAAATTCCATGCAAGGCAGCAGGCTCAGCATAGTGCTGCTAGAGCGCAATATTGCAATAGGTCAAGTAGTTTTTGAGAAAATCTCATCCTTAAAAACTCTACTGTACACCTTTCTCTGTCTTCGACCGTACCTATTTAGCTTGATTTACATCTACAGCCATTGAACGTGTCAGACACGGTGCCGTGGCAGACAGAATATTCTTCTAGGTATAGAACCTACAATCTGTATGAACGAACGTATTTATATCTACCGTACACGGCCGCGCCGAAATGGACATATACATTGTGTAGAATCATATGATTTTGTCTGCCATGGCACGTGCCTGACACGCTCAATGTCTGTAGATGTAAACGAAGCTTTTTGCGTTTACCACGAATGTGTAATATGGGTGTGTAATATAACATGTAATGCAACATACTCGTATGTTTTGGCAATATGACCTCGACTTGACAATTGAAGGGGTGAAAGGTCTTGTATACCACATTGCCACTTCAGCTTGCTACCAGGATAGCAGCATGGCAGTTTGGTATCAAATTCCACCGTCGTACTCGTAAAGAAATTTTCTCTCTACGGTCTCTGTGTTATTTACTTGTGGCTGACGGGCGGACAGACGGACGGACAGACGGACTGACGGACAGACGGACTGACGGACAGACGGACTGACGGACAGACGGACTGACGGACAGACGGACACACAACATGGTGCTCCTACAAGGGTTCCTTTTTAAAAACACCTTCGAATTGAGAGCCTCTCCTTTGAAATTGGGTAAAACCGAGAAGCATGTGAAATATTTACACCTGATATTGCTGGTCATGTAACCACAGAGACTTACTTCATAATATCACACGATGATTGCGTTAATCAAATCATCACGGCTCAATGCCATTACCAGGCTCGCATAGTGTAGCAAGAGTCACGTTGCAATGGCATGCAATTTGTATGACCCGTCATTCCATTACCATTGTTAGTCCTAATACAATAAGCAAGCAGTTGTAGGCGGTAGTTATTTGTATCATAATTAACTCTAAGGAGATTCATTCATCAAGAGAGCTTTCATTAGGTATTTATTTATTTAGTATAAGTTTACTAATATATAATACAATATTTCTTTTGGCCACCAGTCCCCGTATGGTGTAACATCAATAGTCTGTGACAGCAAGCCCATTCCCATTTCTATACTACATTGCCTGGTTCTCTTGAAAGTAGGAAACGACCGTTGCAAAATTGTTTAATAATTTTTGTTATAATGTCTGCAGTGGTTATTTTGTGTTTATTATCACGTAAAGTTATACCGCAGCCCAAATTAAGTGTCGTATTTTGTAAACAAATATGATCGTCTAATTACCTGTTGTGGTGTAACACTAAAGGAACTGATTGATCTAAACTGTTCATCATTGTGAAAATAAAGTAATCCGATATAATAATGTGAAAATGTCTATGCAATAATCACAGAACAGTTTAAAATGTTAGTAGGGTAGGATGTAACATTGTTTATAGGAAGTTTATGGTTTTCGGAATTTCGTAAATTCGCAGGCGAAGATCTTATAATAATCATAAATTATGTAACGTCAACAACATATCACTGGTAGGTACACATGAAGTGCGATATAAAATCTTATGATATAGACAAGAAGGGTGTAAATCCAAAGTATTTAACTTGATGTGCTTTCGACAAATAGTTATAGGTTACAGTTTTATGATACACCACTTTATGATGTCAAACTTTGTAACTAAGTATTAAGTTAAGCAACTTAAGGCTGAGTGCGCGGATTTTCAGATTTTTCTATGAAGGCTACGACACTAACTACAAAAATTAAACGTCTGAAAAAATATGGCAATCATGTCTTTTAAAATGAAAATTATGTCTAAACTGAAATAGTTACTCATACAAATTATATATCAAAATGTACGTAACTATAAATACCAGAGCTTGTTTTAAAAAAATCTGATTTTTGTTGGCGTATTTTTATTTCCCTGCCAAAATTCATAAAAATACAAATATGGAGTCACTGTGCCGTGCTCTTCACTCCGCTGCTGCGGGACATCTTCTGTCTCACGCTTGAGTTTGACAGATGATATCGCCTTAACTGCTTTGACGAGATCAAAACGGTTAACAAGTACCTTAAAATAAGTCATTAAATATCGACGCTTCGACCAGTTGAGTCGTAGGAAATGCTATATAATTTATCATCTATGGCTCAGCTAATCGCATATAAATATGTCTAACTCCATAGTGCGTTCCTTGCTCCATGGTGACCACTTACGATCACCAGCTATATTGCAGTCCCTTACAAAAACTAATCATTATTCCGTTTTAATTCTAGGAACCTACCAGGTTAGCAGAATGTACAAGTGCTTCCTAGAAATCGCCTTCGAGGCGGAAATGGACACGACAGAAAACCCGGAGCTGCTTGAATTATCTCAGGAGCTGTGCAATGAACACCTGGATACCAGGGCCACAGCAATCGCGGAGCTTCGCGATATGATATATGGTACGTGGAATATTAATTATTATCATATCATAAAAAAACATATTGAACATTATTTTACACATCGCAAAATTATCCTAATTGTTATTTTTAGAGTACCACTAAATAACAATTAGGATAATTTTGCGATTGTAATAGAAGGTTTTGATTCCTGTAGGAGATTAAAATTACAGTTGTGGCAAATCGAGCGGGAAATATTCATTCATATTTTGATATAAATAGTTAGTACTTATATCAAAATTAAGTTAGACTTCTACTGGTCCTCGCCTCGGGGGACTTCAGAGCTGGTGAGTATTTTGCCCCGCGCCTGAGCCTCGCTATACAGCGGGGCAATGCGGCCAGTGCGCTGGGCACCCTGCCGCGCGGGACGGGCGGGCCTAGACGAGGTGTAGTGTTGGCTAGATATATTTTTTATATAATATGTCATTTTTATAAACAGTTGTACGTATTGTAATTTGGTAAATAATAATAAAATGTTTATAATCAAAAAAAAAAGTCAGTAGGTTAAGGTAAAACGAAATAGTCAACGCCATTATCGCCAAAAATTAGAAAAGTTTTAAACCTATAAGGCTGTTATTCATAAACGTGATTTAAAGTTACGCCACCGTTTAGCCACCCTGTCCCTTTCTATTTTTATATATAACCTTTTATATCGAAGTGTGAAAGGGAATAGGAACACGATTTAAAGGACGTGAGGATTACCTAGGTTTATGAATAACAGCAATAGGGCCTAATATAATATTAACCTAAAAAAAAATATATAAACTAAACTAAAAACTACTATATGTACAATAGGTCGGTTGAACTATCTGAATGACTTAGCATTACAAATAGTTCAACCGATCCCCGTTGTCATACGTGCCCAAAATGCTGGCGGCATTATTAGTAATTATTATTAGTAATTCTGTCTGGCTAAGTGGGTTGCTCGTTGGGGGCGAGATAAATAAATATGTCGCCATTATGCGTGTGCGCATGCATGTCTGATAAGACTGCAACTTGATGCCACCGACGAGAATGAATACGACAAGGTTTAATTGTCTGTCAAACCAAGGTTAACATGAGACCGGTTGCAGCCGGCCGCGGCCAATGCCTTTGCCTAGTGGAAAAATACTGTTATCCTGACCGCGATTACCTCCACATAATGCGATAATACAAACAGTATAGTCGTCAGCACTTTAACTTTTTTTTACTAAATAACACACACGTTACGATCTAGCCTAAATACAATAAGACTAATAAGTAATTTGATTTTAACCTAAATTTCTATTGACACTTATATCTAAGAGTTAGTCCAACGACATTACTTAAGGGCCTTCCATGAGCCAACTAGCGCCGCCAACCTTGAATAATATCTTCCAATTTAATCAATTTTATAAAAAGCTTTTGTTAGCTTGAAAAAGCTATTTACAAAAGGTTTATTAGGATAAATACTATTTTTCAATATACAATACATGTTGTAAACTGTCTAAGTAGTTTAATTTCTTGGTGAATAAACTTTGTTATTAAAAATACATGGCATAATTGCGACAAGCTAAGTTGTAGTTCACAAATGTGCCAAAAACGGCCGTTTTTCGCAACTATGCGAACTACAACTTACCGTAATTGAATCACGTTATAAATAAGCATTTAAAAAATTGTATTTATCGTAATAAACATTTTGTAAATAGCTTTTTTAATAAAATTGATTATATTGGAAGATATTTTTTTTAAGATTGGCGGCGCTAGTTGGCTCATGGAAGGCTCTTAATTAGAATCTAATAAGGTCAATCACTTTGTTCACGTGTCTTACATTCGGGCACTATCACCACGATGTGTTTTCACTACACTACACTAACTCAAAAAACGTGTTACCGTACCTATTAATTGCATGTGTTATGTTCCAGAGCGCAACCAGTGCCTGCCGTACCGGACGGACGACGAGTTCCTCCTCCGGTTCCTCAGGGCTCGCGGCTTCGTGGTCCCCAGGGCACACGCGCTGGTGAGCAGATACCACAATACCATTACACACAATACCATCACACACAAAACCATCACACATAATATCATCACACATAATATCATCACACACAATATCATCACACATAATATCATCACACATAATATCATCACACACAATGCCATCACACATAATACCATCACACATAATACCATCACACACAATACCATCACACACAAAACCAGCACATACAATACCAGCACATACAATACCAGCACACACAATATCATCACACACACAAACCAGCACACACAACACCATCACACCCAATATCATCGCACACAATACCATCACACACAATATCATCGCACACAATGACATTTCCATCTGGTTGAGGGGCAAACCCACACTACGTTTACCCGTTCGTGGCCTCCATTCGACAAAAAAATATAAGGCATGTGTAATACGCATGCGTGCGCGTGATGCATAACGGCCCGAGTTCCGCTTTCTGCGTGGTCTGGGCTTTTTAATTGTAGATATTTATGGAAAGGCGTTTTTTCAATAGTTCTGTGAAGAAATGAAGATATAGTGATCTTTTTTTCACATATGTACTGAGACCATATATTTTACTTTTATCTCATTTGGCGTAGCTGGAAATCAAATTCAAAATTCTTTACTTCCATAATATAATTCCATTTCTTTGTATTACTATTGGACACCGCACTAGGCGAACTTGTGTCGCGGTAGTCCAAAAATGAACAATATGAAATCTCCAACATGTACCTACATTTACTACAATCCAATTAAGGGCCTTCATAGAGCCAACTAGCGCCGCCAATCTTGAAAAAATAATATCTTCCAATATAATCAATTTTATTAAAAAAGCTATTTACAAAATGTTTATTACGATAAATAAAATTGATTAAATTGGAAGATATTATTTTTTCAAGATTGGCGGCGCTAGTTGGCTCATGGAAGGCTCTTAAGTATTATACTTATTCGCATCTCAACAAAACAGACATGACAAATACTCCTTCAAGGAGCTCGTCTGAGCTCACAATGGCCTGTCAAAACAAGCACTCACCTCTGCCCTCTGGGATTTACTAATATTTTCCCTCGTCATCTTAAGGTTAAATACATTATTTACAAAACAACGTAAAGACAACGGCAGCGGGACGGCAGCGGCAGTGGGCATAAGTATACCGCAGCCCAAATCAATGTGTATTTTGTAAACAAATATGATCGTCTAATTACCTGTGTGATGTAACACTGAAGGAACTGATTGATCGAACCTGTTCATCATTGTGAAAATAAAGTAATCCGATCTAATAATGTTAAAATAACTATGCAATAATCACATAACAGTTTAAAATGTTAGTAGGGTAGGGTAGTTTATGTTTACAAAATAAGACACTTGATTTGGGTTTAGGTTTATATGGCGGCACTTCACTTGGCTATTCGTATACGCTATTGGCTGTTTGTCGTATTTGTCAAATACTTGACGTACAGTCGACAGCACATCAAGTGTAACACTTTGGACCGTTCTTATTATCTGAGTAAGACTTGAAATGGTACTGCAAGTGTTACCATTGATCTGCTGTCGATACAAATAAGACGTATATTTTGTCAAGAATAGCAACCACACATGTCAATTATGACAAATACGCAAATACGAATAGCCAAGTGAAGTTCCATATGCCATATGAACCTCTCTGTGAAAGATGACGCGGTTGCCGCTCCCATGCTTAGCCGCTAAAGGTACGATTCCGAGACGGGCGGCAGACTGCGAATCGCAACCATAAACCGTAGACTACTCAAAATAATTGCAGCATTCTTGCATTGTTGCATAGTAGTAGCTGCGGTTTGCGGTCGCGGTTTGCAGTCTGCCGTCCGTCTCGGTATCGTACCTTTACGCTCCGTTACTGCGTTCAGTCATCTTTTATAGAGCTTCATACATTATAACTATTGCCGCTGCAGTGCCGTTCCGTTGCCGTTGCCTTTCCGTTGATTTTTAATGTGTTCCAGCCTTTAATAGTACAGTCAACTCATCATCCTACACAAAACCATTGCAATCTAGTCTTTATTTTGTCGAGTCTCGGCTCACGCACTAATTACTTACGACGACACCCACGCAATATGACAACGCAGAATATTTACTATTTGCTAGTACATAAGTAAGTATATGCAAAGACCGGGTTCAAGCCCCAGATGGTTTACCTCGATTTTTTTAAAAAGATTTACGTGAATTATTCGAATTTTCTCAACAAGCGGCGAAAGAAAAAAATCGTAAGGATATCTCATCATCATCGGAACCAAATAATATTCAAATACAATAAATATTTTTTTCTATAAAAGACTTGTCATTTCACGGAATCCAGTGCCAAGGGTTATTTGTTTAAAATGTCACACAAATTAGAGAGGTTGAATGAAATAAAGACACAAAGTGCTAATTAATATGTAAGATACATCGATCTCCTATAAACAACTAGATACACAAAGGTCTTACTAAAACAATTTAAAAAACGTCCAAATAAGGGTCCATTGTTAACGTCCAAATAATGTCCAATAAAGCAAATGATCCGTTTGGACCTTCTTTGCGCTCGGACATTTTTAGAAGGCAGACTGTGTATCTAGTTGTTTATAGGAGATCAATGGTAAGATACCTCTGTTTATTACCTACATGTTAGTTTGTGACCGTTTGCTCACAAGATGTTTTTTTGCCATTTCAGTTGCGTAGGCACTAGGCACCTTGACAAGTTGTTATATTCCTCGCCTCTCGTTTTGGTTGAATCATCATTAATGTGATGATTTTCCAAGTAAATTATTTTGGATGACGCCTTATGACGCATTCAAATATGTCGCGTAGTGTCGCGCTGCTGTGTAAATCCATATAAATAATTTTTCTTGCATTTTCATTCAAATATGCGCCAAAATTCCACATAAATGACCATATCTTTTGATTGGTTTCAATTTGATACCTCCACGCGTTTCTGTGATATAGGCCTTGACAGACAGACGGACAACAAAGTGATCATATAAGGGTTCCTTTTTTCCTTTTGAGTTACGGAACCCTCGCTGCAGCCGCGCGACACTTCGCTACATATTTTAATGCGCTCTTATTGATGGCTGTGTTTACTTGTTCGTCATTTGATATTTTAACAATAGGAAAACTATCTTTGTCTATATTATTTGTATATCTGCATCAGTCTACTGCTGAATGTAGGCCTCTCCCAAGGCGTGACACTCGATACGATTTTAGGTTTCTTTCATCAAGGTCAAACAACTTGACTTTTTATATTCATTTATTTCAGCCCGGTGACACTTTCGTCCGTCTGAATCATGAAGCAATGAAGCCCACAGGGCGCGACATTCGTTGCTTAATGGTCTGAATAGACCCTAAGGATGACATAAAGAGGAACTTTGTTTTCGTCCAAAATAGTTTATGCATAAAATAGTTTATATATTTATACACAAATACTCGTATTTCTAGATTATTTACGACTTAAATGCCTCGTCTTTTGCAGCTAGTCCGCTACTGCAAATTCCGGTCACAGAATTCTCATCTCCACGAAGGTGTGGATCTGTGGAGTCTGATCAAGGTCAAGGGAGCATATGAAGGAACCTTATTGGACCACCCGGACACTGGACGGTTAACTGTTTTTAGATTTGGTAAGTGTTCTGAACTACATGAGTTGTGAAATTTCGTAATTATTGTGCCTTTGTTCTTGTTTCCTGGGGACTACCCAGAGATTCGTTTAGTATCTTGTATGATTCTAATAGAATCGACGTCTCTCTCTCTCTCTTAGTACCAGCTCACATTGATTTTGATATTTGTTAGAACAGATGCCACTTTTGATGAACTGCAACTAATTTAAGTATTCGTCAAAACACTTTCTTTTGTTTTGAAGGCGTATTTCACCAAAGATTCGTCAAACATTTTACCGAACCTGTCAATCATAAATCTCTTCAATCATTACAGGAGTATGGGACCCAAGAGAGTTCCCTGTGACAGACCTGGTACGCACGGGCAACCTGATCATGGAGATCGGTATACGGTCGCCCAAGATGCAGGTCCTGGGCGGCACTGTCATCGTGGACCTCGAGGGAATCGCGTTAAAACACATATCCACGCTGACTCCGACCATAGCGTACCAAATAGTCTCATTAATGGGGGTGAGTTCGATGTCGCCTAGCCTTCTTCATCATCAGCCCGTATCAGTCCACTGCTGGACATAAAACACGCCACTGAACACGACTCTCGCCTTTTGCATCCAGTCTCTGCGAGCCACGTTATCTATGATAGCTGTGACCAGTCCACTGTCACTTTAGTTTGCTGATTTTATGGGCAATGTCTACCACTTTTTTTCTGGCGGCTATACTCATTTCTTATTCTATCCACCAGGAAAATTCCAAGCATTAGCTCTTTCAATAGCTCGCTGAGCGACCTTCCTTGCTCATAAAATTTTCCCTCACTAACATTCCTTTCGGGTTTCTCGTACAAACCCAATATTATTTCGGAATAGAAGACAGTTCTTCATTTCCCATCCCATGTGCATCGTAACCTAATATGCTTGTGGATGATATAGATCTGAGATATGGGCAGGGACTGGAACTCTTGGAAGAGGTCAATGTCTAACAGTGGACTGATACGGGCTGATGGTGATAATGATGATATAGATGTTAAGCTATTGGAAACTTATTGAGTATTCTTACTCTTAAATGAGGGTGAGAGAGTTTGCAATAACTCCACTATTGTGGATTTGTGCATTTTTCCCGAGGTGGCGTAAGCTCTTACAGATAATTCTCTGTGAAGTTTTCTTCTTTATGGTTTCATTGTATAGGTTATACCTTTGAAGACCTCAAAGTTTAAATCACACTTCCATTACATATGCTCATGTAATGTCTTGAGTTCATTGTCAAAGAACCTTGCAATGCGATGAGGTAGTCATTGATATTGATACTAACACCTCCATAAACAACTTAGATATTATATTGTTCGAGGTAGGCTTAGTACTTATAATAGGCTTCAATCTTATGCTATCCTGGTACACAACTTTCGTCCACATTCATCAATTTTTTCATGTCCCATCGTAAGTTTGTAGTATCCTTTTTGAAAGCATTTTCTTATTTAATTTCTAAAATTTTCCAGGTAGCTACACCAGCACGCATGCGGAGTTGCCACATCATCAACTACAACTGGCTCCTAAACACGTTTTTCTACCTCTTCAAGCGGTTCATCCCCCAGAAGTCCTGGGACAGGATATTCTTCCATGGCAATTTGCAGTCACTACAGCAACAAATCAGCATTGATGTTCTGCCAGAAAGATATGGCGGGAAGTGTAAAAGTTTAGTGCCTATAGGATTATGGTTAGAGAAAGTGAAGAAATATCGGGATGACAATTTTGATCGCGATATGAAGGAGCTAGGTTACATTGTCAAGGAGTGATGAATGGAGGATAGGGTTTATATTTCAATAATTCCTGAATAGGCCCCCTTCTTCTTGAGGTTTGTCTTCTTGAGGTTGGACAGCATTAAGACTGCATTCACTCTAGAGCAAGAAATAATACGGAATTGGTACTGCAGAAAAACCAGACGTGCAGCCCCCTTACCTTGAAGTCTTATAGCAGTATTACTTCCATAATACTTTGTTACTTCGTATAATGACGACCTTAAAGTAAGCTCATTAAGGTCGTCATTGTACGAAGTAACAAAGTATTATGAAAGTAATACTGCTATAAGACTTCAAGGTAAGGGGCCAGGTTTTTGAACCAGTGAGTTTGTGAACCTAGTATGATAAGTTGGAGAATTTGTCGTGCCTCATAGTCAGCACATGTCTAAAATATGTGCCATTGAAGCTAACCATATTATGACGCGCATAGTACATGCGAAAAAGTCCCATGATCCATATTTTGATAGGGTTCTACAAGGAGCAATATTTGTCTCGAGTTCTTAGGGTGATCATAGACATTTTTAGTATATTTTGTATCTTACGATATTTTCGTAGAATTGTAAAATAAAAGAGCAATATTTGACATGGAATGGTCTTTATTAGAAATCTTAATTGTAATTGTAAACAGGACTTCAGTCCATAAAGATCTCTTTCAGTCTAATGATTGATATTAATTAGTTATAGTATAAGTAAGTATACTTACTTAATTTAAAACAGTTACCTATATAGAATTAGCTTCCTGCAATGTGTCAATTTATCGATACAGCAGTCAGCACTATACTGAAGGGCATTGTTTGAGATTTTTTTATGGGATTGAAGTTGGTTATTTTTTATAAATTGTAGTGAGATAGTATGCAAGCTATTGCGATGTATTCTGACATGTCCAGTAATGGGAATGGTATGTAAAATATGTAAAATAAAGAATAATACAAATTCCTCAATAAAATGTGATATAATAGTGAAATTCGTTAAATAACATGACCAATGTGATAAATAATATCAACAAGTGGATCAATTTATACGTTCGGATGTAGAAGCCTTAGAACGTTGTAAATTATCTATTAAATTGATATATTACCGATTAAATACACGAAAATGTAACAAAAATTCTATTTATATTGTGTTGCATTTAATCATTGATGTCTCGAAAACGCAATAAATGTCATTTAGTGTAATTTAACAAAACCTTAAATAATATAAATGTTTCTATTTTAATTTTTATACTGTACCTTATTTTGAAATAAATAATTTACGTACAGTCGACAGCAGACCAATGGTAACACTTGCAGTACGATTTCAAGTCTTACGACGCAAATACTAAGAACTGTCAAAAGTAACCATTACCATTGATCTGCTGTCGACTGTACAATAAAAAAATATATATAAATGTGAAGCAAGCACTGACTTAATTGGACGGCTGGACGCATGACGTGACGTTAGCCCGTAGCGAAATGAATAATGCGCCTAGCTGCGTATGAGTTAAGATCTATCTCTGCTTGTTTCATAATATAGATAGATTCTGTAATTTTAAACAATCCTCAAAATCAGATGTAGTATTATAAAATATCTGTAATAATGTACAAAATATTCTTTGATCTATTTAAAAAGGCGATGTATCGCAACCGTGCCTTATTATTATGTAAGTTTTGATGATGTTTTTAATACAATAAAGTGTTTTGTACAGGGTCATTTAAGGCTTTTATTGCCTCCTTTTCTCGATTCGTCAAGCGACTTGGCGTCATCCCTTCACGAAAGAGTTGAATTTCGATACGATGACAAGATGTGTGTCGACCTGGATACATCCCGTTGACTTTTATCTAGGTCAACGGGATGTACCCTATAGGTTTTGAATTTTTTTGTTTTTTATACAAATATGCGCCAAATTTCGACATAAACGGCCATATCTTTTGATTGTGTTAACGTAGAAGGTTGATTTTTTATTTCTAAAACAGACCTTCAAGTGGCATCAATGATGTGCTGCCGATAGTACTCGGGTCCTGTCTATCTATTTACCTTTCCGCCTAGGGCGGCGCATAAATAAAAGTTGTACGCCTGACAGATTTTGTTTTAAATTGAATTCGTTTGTTTACGCACCGTTTCACAGCAGCGCGAAAAATAAAGCAATTTCAGTAAACTCATTTTTCATTTTATTAGGTATTCGCTCCGCAAACAGATAACTGTATAACAGAATATAATATAGGGTGTGTAGAAATGTCGGGCCAACCAAAACGATAATAATAAATAAAAACATTTTAAACTGTACCGCAGCCCAAATCAAGTGTCTTACTTTGTAAACAAAAGCCCTACTAACATTTTAAGCTGTTCTGTGATTATTGCATAGTCATTTTCACATTATTAGATCGGATCACTTTATTTTCACAGTGATGAACAGGTTCGATGAATCAGTTCCTTTAGTGTTACAATATCACAACAGGTAATTAGACGATCATATTTGTTTACAAAATAAGACACTTGATTTGGGCTGTGGTATACTTAATTACCATAAAATATAGTGGTCTCTCTATTTATCCCTTATTTGGATTCTATTAGATTAGGATCATATTGCCTACCTCATTGATATCAATTGCGTCAATTGAAAAATCCCGACCAAGTGCGAGTCGAGCTCTAGGTACTTATATTTTATAGGATAATTTATTGGAGGAAATAAAAATTCTTTGCCATTATCAAAATATTTTGTCCATACATCGACAAACTCCTGATATAAGTTTGTAATAAGAAAAATTTTTTGGGGGGGGAGATGTAATTTAAAAACAGTTTTCGGATTTTTTCCTTTACTTGTGCTATATATAAGACCTAGCTTCTTGCCAAATTTCATGATTTTAGGTCAACGGGAAGTACCCTATAGGTTTTGATTTTCTTGCATTTTTATACAAATATGCGAGAAAATGCGACACAAACGTCCATATCTTTGGATTGCGTTGACGTAGAAGTTTGATTTTTTTCACAACTGCATGAGGTTGCAGACCTAAGAATTTGGTATTAATTTCAACTTGATTCGTCCACGAGTTTCTGAGATATAGGTCTTGACAGTCAGACAGACGGACAGATGGACGGACAACAATGTGACCTTATAAAGGTTCCTTTTTTCCTTTTGAGCCACGGAACCCTAAAAGTGATCAAATAGTTACATCCATTACGCTACACCATGTATAGTAGATAAAGTATAACTCTATTGAATAATAAAACATTAATTAGTGAGTAGGTATACTTATACCTACTCACTTCTACAATAAATGGGTTGTGTATTCAAGTGAATACACAACCCATTTATTATTCGAAACGAAATTATCATGCCTGTGTATCTAACAAGATTGTACCGGAATAATATCTTCCATTTTCGTACAGTCGACGGCACATCACAGACCCATTGCAATCTATTGGTAAGTGGTATTACCGTTATGTAAAGTGTCCGTGTTACACTTGAAGTGTCGACTGTACGCAAGCTGTGTTTATGGTTCAATTTCCTTGAATTTTTCACAGGATTCCTTCCATCGTTGCACCCTTCTGCTTTGGTTATTTCATTTCGCGGAATGGGTAACTGTTTAGGTATACTCAATATATTTATTCCATTCTAAATATATTTATCGATGTTTTTGGTATTGTAACGATCGACCCTTTTGGCTGACCTTATTATTATATTATTAAAATTATACTTAAAACATTAAGTAAACTTAATGAGTTTTGGCACGTGATTATATTGGCAATTCGTCTAGTGGCGGACCCTACTTACGTTGTGTTTATAACCCTTGTTCTTTCCGAGGTAATTCTGTCTAAGGAGTAAAGCTGGAAAACGGCAATCTGACTAAATGACACAAAACAAGTTCTTATAATTAGATAAACTTTATGAAGAAGAGAAAAGGATAATTTTGAGAGTTTTTGTAGTTGTTGTGGTAAACTCGGTGAAGATTCCAAAAGTGGGGATAATTTAATATATTAGTATTTTTATTAAAATGGTTTTCACCTCCGAGCTCCCTACGCCCAAAACCTCGGAGCCTACCGCAGATCGTTATAGACACCACAACAGTCCCGATCTCACGGCCCTGCAACCAAGAACGACCTAACGAACCCCCTAAGTTCGTAAACACAAACTAGAAGTATTACGCAGTAAAGGGATCTAGATCTCAGATTGAGTGTTACTCGGGAGACCTTTATAATCTCATCACAAGCAAAGCTTGAATGAGACGTGGAGAACAACCTTTGCAAGACATCGTCTGCAGGTTGGATATTAAGGAAATCAAACTCTATCTCATCATCCTGGATCCATAACTGTCGCTATAAGCGTTACTTATTAATTTAGATTGAGATGTTGACTTTGACATAATTGTAGGTCGCGCAGATTGTTGTGAGGGGCGACTACCAAATGATACACTCGTACAACTTCCGAAATAATCACTCCTAACAATTTACAGAACTCCTTAGGCTTGAACATACCACATATCGTCCGATCCTCGGCTTTGTTGCACATGGACTTGGCCAGGCCTCGTCTAGAGTACCATGGAGTCAAGCCACCGGAATAGACCTTCGCCCATGACCGATTAGGAGGAAAGAGGTGAAATGCACCCCAAAGACCGCTCTATTGCAAGGAGTATGACAACATTATAATAATGTTAATTTTGCATTGTTAATTCCAAATAGTGACACTTGATAATCTAAGTAGAGTCTGTAAGTTGCACGGGTAAGTGTAGATGCTCGCAGAACGACCCCAAAATTATTATTAAACTTGATAAGATTTACTTCTATTTGTGACTAGGAGTGAATCCCAATTTAATTAATAATTAGAGTAATCCAGAATGTTGGGATTACAGTTGTGTCAATACATCTCGTATTATTAAAATGTTTGGCCGAATATAATAGATCACAGAAGAAAAGACAAAGAAATAGTTCCTTCGATAAATGAATTTTAGGAAGAATATAATTTAGAAGTTAGTTGCCGAAAAGGTACTGCGTACTTCTGTTTTAGAAATACAATCCTATTTCTATAACATATATTCCGTATTGAAGTCATAACGTTGTAATCTTAGAGTATTTGTTGGATGTAGTAAATATTAGCAATAGTAGTAGTCCACGAATAAATTGTAGTAACGTAGTAAACCCCGTGAATAAGTAGTATTTAATAAATTTGTGAAGCGCATGTATAATTTGTAATCAAAAAATCCAACGGATGAATCTATAAAATAATGGTTAATGTAATTAGAAGAATATCACCAGATTCCAGTGGACGTCATAGGTAGTTGGAATCATAATACTAGAATCCTTCTCCTCTTTCCTTGGATCTTGGATTCCTATTTGTATTATATTGAAAAGACACATCTGTCTCTCTTCACAATCTCGAACCAACTATCACGATAAACAAAAGTAGATCGATATTCTGTTTGGATGTATTCCGAAACGGTATACGAAGTTCAGAATTCGAATCTTAGAATATGTCAGAATTATGTGCACAGACACTGACACAATACTTCACCAATGAATTTAGAACCTAAATAAATCTAAAATAAAATGGCACAGAAGCCTTACTAGATGACCGTCTAGTAATTTAAATTAGAACCCATCACTACGACTCGGGTTTCCTAATAAAATAAAATAGAACCTTTTCCTACGAAACGGGTTTCTCATAATTTCTAACCTAACTAGAATAACGTATGTGATAATAGTGTTCTCTAACATCATTAATAAACCATGAACCTATATGGCCTATCCTAGAAAATGATCTTAGTCTAGCCGTATTAGTATGATTATAATTTGTTAATGAAAATAATTGATTTATTGGTTAATCGATTATGATTAGTAAAATGAAGATAAATATGTTGTACAGTCAATGTACACACACGACGGACGTTAGGTTTAATGTATTTAAGTACAGATATTCAGATCTATGTAATGGATAGTCTTCTCAACTGGGAAACTAAGGTTCCTTCTACTTATATCTTTCTCTACTAATAAATAAAGATTGGTTTACTCACAAAACATTATTATTAGTCTGGAAAGGAACTTGGTTAGTATTGGAAGATTCTAAAAGTACAATTAGACAATCAGGAAGTTGGATGTAGTTCATTTAATCAGAGAGATGAATCAAAGAAGAGTTTCGTAAAGTATTTCTTTATTAGAGTCTTCCTTAGAGTAATTAACAATTGTAAATAAGAGTCACAATACAGCAGCTTCATGTAGAAACCAGGAACAATGAAGGATGGAGTCTAGAAGAAGTCCTCAATGCAACACAAAGCTCTTGTAAGATTGTAGCTCCAACTAGAATCACCACACATTTAAATAGTTCTATAATTCAATGTATAATTCACTTGAAACACAACAAGGAAAATATTCAGCATCAAACACCAACTCACTAAGTCACAAACTCAAGAACTCACTCGCGAAATGTTCGATAAAATATTAAAATAAGAATTCGTAAATATAATCTTTGTTTACATATTTTAAAACATCAAAGTTTCCTCTCAAAACTTATAAGAAATAGCTGATTTTGTCAGACAGTAGAAAGCTGTCACCCTATCTGGTTTTAATCTAATATCTCTTAAAATAGTAGTCTGATCATTAAAACAGTCCTATAACTTATCTGTTTAAACACTCACGGTTCTCTTCAGTTCCTCTTTACCTTTAAGGACCTACTCCAGACTCTGTTATGATCTTGTAAAACTTTCTATTCCAATCTGCTACGATAGCAATGGCGTCTCCTACCATAGTAAAACTTGATGTTTCTATTGAGATAGTAAAGAGGAACCAGATACCTGAAAACCTGTAAACTAAACTACAGGAACACTGAATCTAGTAAACGTAAACTTGCAAATCTATTTCAATATGATTTCTTCCTGAATCATTATTATTTATTGTATTTTTAAATATTTTCACATATTTTTACGTCTGCCAGATTTCTGCAATTTTCGTTCTCTGTCAGATTTTGATTTTTTGGTCATTGTCCTAATTTTTGGTTTGTAATTAAATTACGTAAAGAGTTTTTATTATTTTTTATTAGTTAAGAAGATTGTGTTATAATTATTTATTTTAACAAAATTTTACCATGTCTTGAAATTGATTTAAAGACGTGATCGTTACAGTATTGACATAGATTGATATCGAAATACCTGGTTATATCTAGTTCTCTCTCTGTGGTCGGTCCCTCATATCTAAGGATCGTGGTCAGCATCAGGTTTGCATCTGGAGCGGATGATTTGTCTCCACCGGTTCCTGTCTAGCGCGTCTCTTACGATCGTGTAGAATTTGGAGGACGAAGATTCTTTCACTTGATCGGTCCATCTTGTTGGTGAACAGCCCCGCGATCTTTCTATAAAATACTAATAATACTACTAGCAAATAATAATACAATACTAATTAGCCATTAAAGCTAGCCTTCAAATGTATCTACTAAAACCCACATAAGATCGATAAATCAAAAAATCGGGCAACCCTAAAAAGCAGAGTGACGTCACGAATCTCGCGAACATGGCCGATAAGCGTTTTTGACGTGTGGCAAAAACGGGGAAATATTTTATTTTAATTTAATTTTTTAACGTCATCTTCTCGATGACGTTAAAAGGTTCGATGTAAGCATTGCGATACAGCGAGGAAATGCTGCCAGCGTCCTGGGCAGCATTCTACAAAACGGGGATCTTGACGACGTGTTCGTCCTTTAGTATTTAGTTTTTTTTATTTATTTTATAAGTACTGTATTTTTAGATAGTACCTAGTTAGTTTTTGTTAGATATAAGATATGAGGGTAGTTTTAAGTGGCTACGCCCACGACCGCTTTACTAGCTAAATAAATCAGTGTGCAAATGGCCTCCGGTAGTTTCACTCAAATACTTATCAGTGGCGACGATTTAGTGTTTTTTACCTACGAAATAGATAATGGGCTCCTCGTCGACCCCATTCGGGTTAATTTCGGGTTACAACCATGAACTTCAGGACTGGGAGACGTATAAGAACCGTCTCAGACAGTGGTTTATCGCGAACGAAATAAATGACGTGACGGACAAAGCGGGTGTAAAACGCCGGGCCATTTTATTAAGCGCACTCGCGGAAAGTACTTATAAGTTAGCAAACAATCTCGCGCACCCTGCCGTGATCGAAGAAAAAAGTTTCGACGATGTGGTGAAACTGCTGGATAACCACTTCACTCCAAAGCGGTGCGGGTTCGCGGAGCGCTCGCAGTTCTACACGGCGTGTCAGCGTGCCGGTGAAGGGCACGCGCAGTGGGCGGCGCGCCTGCGAGGGCTCGCGGCGCACTGCAGGTTTAAACACCTGGAGGAGGCGCTCCTAGACAAATTCGTGATGGGCATGCAGCCCGGTGCGGAGCGGGAGAAGCTGTTCGCGCAAGTGATCGACGAGCTCACGCTATCGAAGGCGGTCGAGATCGCCGAGAGCACGCGGTGCGCCCGCGCAGGCGCAGCCGCGGCGATGTCAGCGGCGGCGGCGCCCATGCTAGCGGCGGCTGGCGAGGCCGACGGGGTCTACAAGATAGGCAAATCATCGTCGTCTACGGAAGTGTCGCAAAAGTGTACGGTGTGCGGTCGTCGCAATCATAGTGCGAATAAATGTCGTTTTGCTAATTATAAATGCAAAAAATGCCACAAAAAAGGGCATCTCGGAAATATGTGCAAAAGTGTGAATTACGTTGAGTCGGAAGAGGTGAGCGAAGGCGGTGAGTGCTACAATTATAACATACGTAGTAACGCAGGCGCACCGATGGTTGAGATAGTAGGTATTAATAATTTGCAATTAGAATTTGAAGTCGATAGCGGATCTGCTGTAACAGTGATTTCGGAAAAAACGTATAAATCCTATTTTAGCGATGTGCCATTGTTGCAAAGTAACAAAAAATTAATAAGTTACAATGGAAGCGCCATCACCATACTTTGTATTTGTTAAAACATCCTAATTTATCTGAAAATAGTAACTTATACTTTGATAATGTTTTTGCCAACGTATTTTTGCTACCTTTTATTGTTTCGCAAAATTTTATCGGTGATATTTCAAGTCCAAAGCTTGAAATAAAGTCTCGGCCTAGTAGCGGTGGACCACCTTTTCTTATTACAAAAACGTCTAACACCTTTTCACGTCCCGCGTAAGATAATGGTAATTTTGCAATACCTTTAAAAGAAGGCTCAAAACCGGTTTTCTTTAAGGCCCGACCAGTGGCGTTCGCGCTTATCGACAAAGTAAACAAAGAAATAGATCGTTTAGTCGACTTAGGTATTTTAGAGCCAGTGGAGCACTCGGATTATGCCTCTCCTATTGTGCCAGTATTAAAGCGCGACGGCTCGGTTAGGATATGCGCTGATTATTCTCAGACCATAAATAAACAGCTATTGATAGAAAAATATCCTTTACCAACAACCGTCGAAGAACTTTTCTCCAAATTACATGGTGGAGAAACTTTCTCAAAGCTAGATATGTCCATGGCATACAACCAATTTTTGATTTACGACCCGGATAGCATTACTTGTATAAACACAAACCGAGGTCTTTTTAAGTACAATAGGTTGGTCTTCGGTCTTGCAAGTGCCCCAGCTATATTTCAGCGCGCTTTAAACAGTATCCTTGCTGGCCTGGAAGGGGTCCTTTGCTTCCTAGATGACGTATTAATAACAGGGCGCAATGAAGAGGAACACCTTAACAGACTAAATAGTGTATTGAAGCGATTCAGTGAGGCAGGTCTAACGCTACAGAAAGATAAATGCGAATTTTTTAAACAAGAGATTAGTTATCTAGGACACGTCATCAGTAAACAGGGCATAAGGAAGTGCCAGGATAAAGTTAAGGCGATAGTTGACTCTCCAGTGCCTAAAAATGTTAATCAATTACAGTCGTTTTTGGGGTTAGTTAACTACTACCGGAATTTTGTACCTGGAGCGTCAACGATCCTCAGTCCTTTATACGAGCTACTGAAAAAGGATGTGAAATGGTCATGGTCCCCTGCACGTGATAAAGCATTTAGGGAGGTCAAGAAATGCTTATCTTCCGAACAGACCTTAGCTCATTATAATGCAAACGCTAAGATTATATTAACCGTAGATGCATCTCAGAGCGGTTTAGGAACAATTTTATCACAGATAGATACTGATGGAATAGAGAGGCCAATCGCGTTCGCGTCTAGAACGCTGAATTCTGCCGAAAAAAATTATTCGCAAATTCAAAAGGAAGCAACTGCAATCATTTTTGGTGTAAGAAGATTCCATCAGTATTTATATGCAAGATCAGAACCATTTACCCTACGCACCGACCACAAACCACTTATTTCCATTTTTGGTCCACATCGAGGCATACCGGAGGTCACTGCGAATCGACTACAAAGGTATGCAATATTCTTATCAGCATACAATTTTAACATAGAATACGTGCGCAGTGCGAATAATAGTGCAGATTTCTTATCACGAGCATCGCTTCCGGTAGGCAGTGGCGGGGCGGCGCACGGAACCGGTTCGCAGGCAGGGACGTGCGGCAAAGTAGATCCCGCATGTTACATTAATTTTGTGTTAGAAGGCAGTTTGCCGGTAACTGTACGCGAACTATGTCAAGAAACAACGGATGATGCAATCTTAAACCAAGTAAAAAAATATGTTTTAGAGGGATGGCCGCGTAATGTAACGGATACCGATATTAAACCATACCATTTGTGTCGTTCAGAGTTGGCCGTTGAAAATGGATGTCTAATGAGAGAACATAAAGTAGTGATTCCTCTAAAAATAAGGAACAAAATATTAGCCGAACTGCATAACTCACATTTCGGAATTGTTAAAACAAAAGCGGAGGCTAGGTCTCGGTTTTGGTTCCCCGGAGTAGACGCGGCGATCGAACAGCTGATCGGTGCTTGCGATATTTGCTCACAGCTGCGCCCCTCGCCGCCGCGCGCCCCGCTTTCGCCCTGGCCGTATCCACAGTTCCCCTTCCAACGAGTACATATGGATTTTTTAGGCCCAATCAATGGTCATATGTACTTTGTCTTAGTGGATGCTCATAGTAAATGGGTAGAATGTTTCGATATGAACAATAATATTACTACTACTAAGGTAATAGAGAAAGTGAGTGAAGTAATATCGAGATTTGGAATTCCACAAAGTATTGTTAGTGACAATGGCACATCGTTCACTTCAGAGGAATTTAAAAGATTTTGCAGATTAAACGGAATTGAACATTTAACAAGTCCCGTATACCACCCGTCTAGTAACGGTCAGGCGGAAAGTTACGTAAAAATTGTTAAAAAAGGTATAAAATCTGCGCTTTTTTTGAAATCACAAAACAAAAATGTTGCTAAATCATTGTTAAAATATCTCTTTGATTACCGAAACTCAATCCATTCGACTACGGGAACTTCCCCTGCGCAATTAGTATTCGGTAGAAAACTTAAAACTCGATTGGATTTAATAAATCCAAAAAAGTCGCCTCCGCCCACTAATTCCACCTCAGTTGTGAAAGACAAGCAGTCTTTGCAGTCTAAGTCGTACGGCGGCACCAAAAGAGTAAATTTCGGAAAAGACACGGAGATTTTATATAAGAAATATATCAATAAGAAAATTTTTTGTTGGTGCAGAGGGAAAATTATTGAACAACAAGGGACAGTTTTATACTTAATAGAGGATTTTGAGACAAAAAATATAATAAGAAGGCACATTAATCAGATCATTAAATATACTACTGCCATAAATGAAAATAAAACAAAGGACTTTGAAAGAGAAATCAGCACAAACTCATCGTTACCTACACCTGAGTTTGTACCAATGATGGCATGCCATGGATTTGTCGTGGGGGGAGAAGCACAAAATAGCGAACCTCACCTTCCTGGCTCGAGTTCTGAGCAATCGCCTGCAGAACAACCCTCGGAGTCACATCAAAGCGAGCCACAATCCTCTTGTGCAAGCTACAGGCTAAATTCGACAAGCAACAATGAAGAACTCGAAATGTCTCCTGACCCGCCGTTGGTAGATGTATTTTATTCTCCGAATGATACTAATTTGCCGGAGAAGCGGCATGATGCTGACCACCCGGCCGAGGAGCAACTTGCTGAACCGAGCAGTCCTCAACCGGCTCAGTCGGCCGAGCCGCAAGCTCAGAAAGACTACAATCGCGCCGGCCGTCCCGTGAGGGCATGCCGGAAAATGATAGATTTTAAGAAACTATGTTAAAGTATTTTTATGTTCCTTCTTGTCTACAAGAAGCTTATGGTGGAGGGATGTTAGATATAAGATATGAGGGTAGTTTTAAGTGGCTACGCCCACGACCGCTTTACTAGCTAAATAAATCAGTGTGCAAATGGCCTCCGGTAGTTTCACTCAAATACTTATCAGTTTTATTTTAATAAAGACGTCATCTTCTACTTTTATGTAATATAAATAAAAGTGATATTTTTGGATCCTAATGTGAAATACTATATGAAATAAATATTGTTTTATTGTCGATATGAGTCAACTAGGTAGCCTATTGTAGGTCCGCTTTGATATCGAAAACCAAAGTCAACATTATTAGTGGAATTTCTAGCAAACAAGAAACCTTATGTCCAATTCCACATTGAGTTAATCAGGTTTTGACATTCTCGGAACAGTTCTGTCAAAAACAGATTTATGTGGCCGCGTTGCGTTGTTTTGTTTCAATTTCGAAATAGGCGAATTGTATTACTTGCTTTGTATTATTTTGTGCCCCGGGGGTTAACGGGTTCTGTAATTACGCCATCGTTTTTATATTCATTTTATATATAGGTATAAAATGTATCGGAAAACTTGGAAGGTTGTTCCGTAATAAATGTCAGAAATTAAATGATATTGCCACATTTCAATGGAGCTTTGCCTACAAAACTACGAGACTATTGAAGCTGTACCTATCATTTTGTTGGGAACTTATTACAGGTTTTATATAGCATAATCACAATAGGAGTAGGAGTTGCGAGAGTAGTAGAAAATGATAACAAAAACAATGAATAATTCGCTTCGATTTCATACTATTTTCTGAATTAATTAGGCTGTTTTTTCGACTCGCAACTTGTAGAAAACTTTATTTTAAACCAATAATTTTAATAAAAAACGGAGATATTATTACATTTATTCGTTATCTTGTACATCATGCGATTGATGGTGGGGCAGAATCTGGCATTGTAATTTTTGGGAAACGAAAATCTAAATGGCGAGTTCACGCGTTCATAGTAGTGATAATTTTTTCCCGTCCTTCAATTCTATTTGATCTATTTAATATTTAAATGTCAAAATATTGTATAATTAGAAATTAAAATTTAAAAATTCATAAGTCAAATATAGGATACAACAGAGTTGATAACAGAGCTTAGAAATCCCATTTTCTTCTTATGGTGCCGTCATCTTACGAAGGTTGGCGATCATTATGGCAATCTGCACTCTCGACAACGCCGCACGGAACAGAGACCTGGTACTCTTGCCGTACCATTGGCGTAAGTTCCTGAGCCATGATATTCTCCTTCTACCTGGCCTTCTTCTGCTCTGGATCATTCCCTGAAGAATCAGTTGTAGAAGATCGTACTTTTTATTCTTCAGAAATCCCATATGTATGCTATTTTTCATAAATGCCAAGCTCTTTTCTTAACACAAATCTAAGTTAGATTTATTGTTTTTATTTTATATTAACCTTTAATGACAAATATAATCGCGATCGGTAAAATACGGTCAAAATTATTACTCCTCTGTACTTGCCGATTGCAAATGATAGTTATTTTCAATTGATCTCCTATAAACAACTAGATACACAGTCAGCCTTCTAAAATGTCCGAGCGCAAAGAAGGTCCAAACGGATGAATCATTTGCTTTATTGGACGTTATTTGTATACGTTAACAATGTACCCTTATTTGGACGTTTTTTTAAATGGTTTTAGTAAGACCTTTGTGTATCTAGTTGTGTATAGGAGATCAATGGATAAGAACAAAATATTACTACAACGACTTCGGAGCATTTTATGATGGACTAGAAAATAAAATTGAAAACGGCTGTATGGAAAATTTTATACGAAACGTTTGCAATTTCATATTCTGCCCCATCATCAATAAAGCCTTGTGCCAAATATAAACTGCCTCTGAATAAGCGTTCATTAGCAGAGTCCATTTGTAGCGCATCTACGGCTCCACAGGTCGCCACTTCGCCAGTGAGCTACGGGCTACGGCGTAGCCCTGACGCGTTTCCCGTAGACCTTCCAACCCCTAAGTTGCACCGGGAGATACCATTTGTTTATTTTTGCGAAAAATAAGTTAGAAGTTACGTAACTTTGTGCTAAGTTGAATTGTTTAGTGGTTAAGGTAAGTTATGTTATTTTGACGAATATGTATTGCGACTATTTTTCAAAAATCAAATTATATCGTTTATTGCCTTGTTTCCCGTTATTATTTCAATATTTCAGCTACTTAGCAGGTGTTATGACTGCGTAGAAAAAGTGGATAACTCTTAGTTAACTGTATTCTGTGCAAGGGGTTCTAGGTTCGATTTTCAGTCCCGAAGATAAAAACACTTTTCTGTCCGAGTCTGAGTGTAATTTAAAATCGTTTTTGTGTATGTTTCTATACTCATAGCACAAAATCAAGAGTCTGGCAGGTATGTTGTATGTTGATTGTGAAAATAATGGTCATACTTTATTTTACTTTCATCAATTCATCATACTTCATAATAGTATGACGATAGGCATTAAAAAATCTTGACTACTGACTGACACACCACTACGAACGTGAGGACTTATTTTTTCATATACTTCACACCATTGTGAATAGTCTTAAGGTCAGTTAGTTGATGGGATAACCGTCGCATGGTGTCTGGCAGAGACTGGACGCAAAAGTCCGAGATCGGGTTGAGTGGCGCGCTTTGGGAGAGGCCGACGTCCAGCAGTGGACTGATACGGGCTGATGATGACGAAGTAAGGCCCACTTTTGAGTATATGATTGTGCACCAAACGGACATACCGACCTGCATAACTCCCCAACTCCCAAATCCCGCATAACAAGGTCACCGTCGGATCAACATTCGGCGAGCTCATGCCCGGATAGAGAGGGTATACCCTCTCTATCCGGGCATGAGCTCGCCCCGCGCATCAAGCCCCGCACTTCTCCCCCCAAGAATATGATGCTTTAAGAATATGATGTTCTAGGAATATGATGTTCTAGGAATATGATGTTCTAGGAATATGATGTTCTAAGCATATGATGTTCTAAGAATATGATGTTCTAAGAATATGATGTCCTGATAATGTGGTAAGTATCTAGCAAGCGGTATTTTGAGAATGTGATGTTTTGCTAATGTGGTATCTGAGAATGTAGTATTTTGAGAATGTGGTGTTCTGTGAATATGGTATTCAGCGACGCATCGCCTCTATTCTAAATACTCTAATGCCTGCCGAAATGTAGCCCTATTGGGAGCCAAGCAGCCTTTTCGCGAGTGATATGGGGCGCTAAATTATTCGGAGAGGGCGGGAATTGCGTAAATAATGCACTAACTTCGGGGTCACAGGCCCGTCCGTAACAAAGCCTAGGGATCGGACACAGGCACAAGCGGAGCGTGAAATACATCTCTTCTCTTGGTGTGGTTTAGTGACTAAACCTATTGTCAGAGTTATTCGGGTCGCTCGAAGGCCTCTGACATGGCCTGACGGCTGCTGCCGATCATCATTTTGGAATGACGGATAGATATTTTATTTGTTATATTTATTTCAAAAGGTACAATATAAAATAAAAAGAACCATTCAATATTTAAAAAACCTAATCTAAACTATTTTGAAAAAATTTAGGTGCAGGAAGAGTACCCAAGACACTGGCAGCGTTACCTCGCTGGATCGCGATGCTAATCCGTTGCGCGAGGTAGCTGCCAGCTCTTGGGTCACCAGTGGCATCTACTACTCGTTTGCTAACCTCTTTATATATTTATTTGTTTAATTTTCTAGTTACACGAATACTCTAAAAACTTGACAATGGCGAAATTATCTCTTAAATAAGAGTAGAAGCCATTCAAATAGAATAGAACAATAATAAGATCAATAGAATATAAGAATTGAAATAATAATTGAAATTAGAACATGATGAAAAAATTCTTGCCGTGGGCAGGAATTTTTTCATCATGTTCTAATTTGTTCACCGATCATGGATAATGCGTAATACAAATTCTGAATAATTAGAATAATAGAAGAAGAATATAAGAATAATAGAATAGAAATAAATAAAAATATAATATAATAGATAGATATAAACAAAAGTAGAATAGAATAGACAACAACCGGGACCAACCTTGCAAAATTATACATGTATGTGTGTATACGTGAATTTTTTTTCAACTTACATTTACACCAATTTGCAAGGAAAAGGTGTCATCGCTGCTGAGGAGAAAAAGTGGCAAAAAACTGTCAGCAAAGATGTGCTGAGAGTTTTTTGCCACTTTTTGAAACAATAACCAGTATTTTTTTAATACTTAAGTAACTATTGTACACACGAAGACAGAGATAAGTATACAGGGGACCTCAATAATGTTGAGATTTTCTCAAAAACTACTGAACCGAATTTCATAATTCTTTTACTACATAGTTTTAACTTTTATCTATCAAACAGTGAAAGAATTTTTGCAATAGGTCAAGTAGTTTTTAAGAAAATCTCAACCTTAAAAACTCTACTGTACACCTTTCTCCGTGTTCCACCGTATATAATCAACAATGACAATCAGGCGAGTACCTTTTGAGATACTCAACCTCAGCCCTTGTAGGCCCATAACTACTTTTCTCTTATACTGTTATTCATAAACCTAGTTAAACCTTACTTCTCTTGAATCGTGTTGCTATCCCATTTCGCAATTTGTTAAAAAAAGTTAAGGGCAGGGGGTCTAAACGGTGACGTAACTTTAAATCTCGTTTATGAATATGCGCCTTACTTAGCCATAATAAGTTCTTTGCTATTCTGAAAAGATATATCTATCTCCAATCCCTTCAACTTTTCCTTTTTTTTGTTCAAAAGTTGATTGGGACGATGAGGAAACTTCGAGATTTCCTTTTCCGGTAAAGACCTTTTTACAGCCGTAATTCTTTTCTGATAAATTAACCTAACGGAAGTAATCTTATTACTGCCAAAGCGAATATTCACTGAAAACGAAAATTTCGGTCTGAACTCATCAATATGACTGACCAATTTGAAATAAGAGTCGACAGCACATAAACAATGTAGAGTCGAGGACTTAAATTAGACCGAAAATCATCATGAACGAAAAAAATTGGCAGCGCTCTATGGAGAGAGCCTAAAGTATATTTTATATGGGGGCAAGTCTCCGCCCTTGTCACTTTCACTCTCATATGTCAGAAAGAGACATGCTGTTTTTATAATGTACGAGTTCTACTGAAAATTCCTAGGAAAATTCAAACAATGGAAAACAAATGAGTGGTTGAAGTAAAATTTGTCATACAAGAGCGGTGTCTGCGAGGTAAATAAAGGCATCATCATCATGCATGAGAGTGATATAATCTAAAAGTTTGCATCTCATGTGTTTTCGACTGCAATTTACGAAATAAAAATGATTATTCTAATGTTACCTACTAAAAACATTAAATTTCAATTCCATAGCTTCTCAAAAACTACTGACCTATTGCAAAAATTATTTCGCTGTTAGATAGATAAAAGCGAAAACTATGTAACTGTAAAAGAATTACTAAATTCGGTCCAGTAGTTTTTGATTCTCAACCTTATTGAGACCCCATGTATACTTATCTCTCTCTTTGACAAATAAAAATGATTAGAATATGTTACCTACTATAATCATTAAATTCAATTCCATAGGTTTGTACCCCGTTGTACTATCAGTAGTACCACGGGGAATTTTATTCATTATTATATATTATTTTCACATAATAATTTAGTAATTCTTTTACAGTTACATAGTTTTCGCTTTTATCTATCTAACAGCGAAATAATTTTTGCAATAGGTCAAGTAGTTTTTGAGAAAGGTTGAGACCTTAAAAACTCTCCTGTACACCTTTCTCTATGTTCCACTCCACCGTACTACAACATTAAATTCTACTAGCTTTAATAACAGGCAAAGCTACTCCGTTATCTATATTATCAGGTAAACTATATGTTACAAATTATTTCATCGCCCATTTGATAGCAATTACACTATCGATTTGTATGCGTATATATGTGCCTTACTTCGAAGATCCTATCATTTATAAATATGCTTTTTTAAACGTGTAACGTCGCCTGTCACGCAATCTATTAATTTTCAACATTACTTTGGATTTAATGTGTTTTCAAACACATAATCTAAATCTCTAATCGCTATTAGACAGTACCTATGACAAATTAACTTACGTAACACATGAAAGTCAATACAAATACAACATTAAATAAAAAAATAGTTCTCAAAAAATGACACTAGATGTCGCTGTACGTTTTTAAAACGCGCTATCGTTTGGTTCCGACCGCGCGTATATATTCTCCGGACGAGCTAGCATCGTCACTCTGGTTTCCCTTCAAAACGCAAAAATCTTTCGCCTTTTACTAAAGATTTCCGTGGAGGGGAACACTCAAATGAGTCTTGAACTTATTTTTTAATGCCCTGCTCACGCGGGGTTTAGAATAAACTTGTATAGACGACTTACCCCATAGACCTGTAACAGGAGGGCGCCCGTTTCTGCCTGCACATGAGCGCAAAATTGCTTCGCGACACGCGTAACCTTGAGATATCGAAACGGGTTTAATATGGCGCCCCTGCCTCTCGCTTTGTCTAATTGCGCCTATCGCTTGACAGAATTTTTCGCTTGCAAAAGACATTGCCACATTTCAATGGAGCTTTGCCCCACCTACAAAACTTTGTGACCATTTAAGCTGCACCTATCATATTGTTGGGGACTTATTACAGGTTTCATATTGCATAATCAGTATCATTTTCTACTACTCTTGCAACTCCTATAGAAGAATAACAAAAACAATGAATAAATCGCTTCGATTTCTTACTATTTTCTGAATTCTTAATTAAGCTGTATTTTTCGAATCGCAACTTGTACAAAACTTTATTTTAAACCAATAATTTTAATAAAAACGGAGTAATTTTTACATTTATTCGTTATTTTGTACAACTTGCGGTTGATGGTGGGGCAGAATCTGGCATTGTCATTTGTACCGATTTCATGCCTATTGTGTAAATGTTCTGTGCTTGTATGACTTCCCAAGTATTAGCTCACCACGTGTGTTGATTCCAAGCTACAGTCCAGCCAGACAGCGTTGCCGAAACCTTTTAGATTAGCTCTAGTAACATTAACATATTATTATTGTTACTGTTCGTTACTTAATAAAATAAATAAATAATGCTATAATAGCTATATTAGCCCCTACATTCCCACGAGAGACCCTCGGGCCATTGGACAAACGGAGCAAACAAAACAAACACGTATTTGTCATATGCTGCGGAAACACATTTATTTTCCTTTTATTTAGAAGTTACAGTATACCTACTCATATAAGAGTATCTTAGGCTGTTATTCATAAATGTGATTTAAAGTTACGCCACGGTTTAGCCACCCTGTCCCTTTCTATCTTAACATTTTTTAAAGAATGTGAAAGGGATAGCAACACGATTTAAAGGAAGTGAAGTTTAACTAGGTTTATGAATATAACCAATTTTATGATTCTAGGCCAACGGGAAGCATAGCTTTTGAGTTTTTTGAATTTTCATACATATAAAATATGCGACATAAACGGCCATATCTTTTGATTGCGTTGACATAGAAGTTTGATTTCTTCACTAGGGGCTCATAGTCCAGTTGCGAGTACACGTTGAAAACAACGTTGGGCGAAGTCAGGACCTGGATGGGTGACCGCTAGTGACACTTTATCTGAGCCCCGGAAATCACGTTAAGCAGTTGGTCCCGGTTGTTGTCACTTGACAGCAGTCGTTAGGCCACGTCAACGGCCTACGGGCGGCCTGAATAGCTTTGACAAATAGGTTTGGTCACTAAACCACACGAGAAAAAAGAAAGATTTCTTCACAGCTGCATGAGGTTGCAGACCTGAGTATTTGTTATTAATTTCAACTTGATCCGTCCACGCGTTTCTGAGATATAGGTCTTGAGTCTTGACAGACGGTCGGACAGACAGACGGACCACAAAGTGATCCAATAAGGGTTCCTTTTTTCCTTTTGAAGCACGTAACCCTAAAAATAGATGAAATGTAGTCAGACCCCTTTACATAGACCCCTCGACGAGTCACAGTTCCACAATGATATCAAAACGAGTGCTCTTCTTTATTAAGACTAGAATTCTCAAGCCTTTATTAAGACTCGGGTACTCAAGTCTTGATTAAAACCCAAGCAGGCGTAGTAAATTTTCACAGGCATCTCTCTGGAATAATCTCATTCTACAATTAACCTTGTTCCTTGATGTTAAGGTAAAATTTAGCTTGTGTATTTTTATTGAATATAACGTCAACGCGTAGGAAGTCAATGAAAAAATATCGCCACCTTTTTAATTAAAAGTATGATGTTCAATTGTTTTTTACGAACATGTTAACAAACTTTTTAATGAACTAGGTATGTCGATTTTACTAAGCCTTTCGTAACATTTTTAAAACAGATAAGCGCATTTCTCTTATATGAAACTGTAGATAATATGTAGTAAGAATACCTATAGGTAAGTATTTCGGTACTTGAAATATCTATTTTATATAACCCTAGCCTACGACTGACCTAAATCTAGGTACATAGATAATCTGTTTTCGGACGCATCCAAAAATTGAAATCTTGATAACCAGCATTTAGGAAGCATCTACACAATCTTAGACGACTAATTATTTCTGTTAATTTCCAATCTGTTTTCAAAGAATCTTTCTCAGAATAACAAGCAAACGTAACTCTATCGTATCTCCAATAACGTTTATTGCGAAAGGGTAACACGGGGTGAAACGTGCCCCACGTGCCCCCAACAATAGAGCCTCACTTACCAGGCGAGCAGCAAACAAAGGCAGTAACTCGAATACAGTGCTTCATTCAGCCGACCCTGACCCGGCCGGGCTGTTGTTGGGGTACCAGGATCAAAGAGGTAGCATGGAAATCCAATACAATTGCAGGCGTAATTGTACCTTGGTACTACGTATAAGTAAACTTACACATTCTAGATTTTTTTCTAAATAAGTTTGGCCTCGGCTTCCAAATATCCTATAGGAAATCGAGTCTTGATTATTTTCTATAGTAGAGAAAGGAAAAATTTTTTTTTTTGGGGCCACTTTCTGTACTTGTTATTGAGCATCTAACAAATCTATATATATATACATATAAAAGAAAGTCGTGTTAGTTACACTATTTATAACTCAAGAACGGAGGAATCGATTTAGCTGAAAATTGGTGAGGAGGTAGCTTAGAACCAGGAGAAGGACATAGGATACTTTTTCTCACGTTCCACTAAGAAAAAAATGAAAGATAAATATGATGATAATTTATATGAGAAATTCATGACTATCGGTAATGGTCGAGTACCTGTCAGATTTATTGCCTCTAACGCGGAACAAAGTTCGCGGGGTCAGCTAGTACATTATAAATTAAAATTTTCTTCTATTAACAGTTTATAGTTCCCCACGGGAAATAGTAGCGGGTTTATGCATGTGTTAAGTTAAAAATCATAGAGGTAGAAGTAAAATCACTATCCGTGTTGGCCTTAATAACATTAGCTTTACCAGGGCGAATGAGTATTTATCCTAGCATTCCTGGCTGTCATCAAAGAATATGTCGTTTATTTATAGGTATGGTATGTGTAGCTTCGATATTAGATATGATTTATAAATGTATAGGGAGCGTGAATTTTTTTCTAGACCTTAAAACCGCTATTTCATCGAAATCAGAAGACAATATCAAATGGAGCCTCTGTTGTGACGGTTTAAGATTTCATAACATGGTACAATATCTGTACCTTCGAAATACTTACTAAATATTGTAGAAACCACTTTCGATTATTACCACTATTCGGATTGCCTATGAAACAAAACTCCAATAAAAAAAACACTTTCCCCGCAACCGTTTAAGTTTCTCTCGCATTGCCCGTTACCAGGATAGTATAAAACTGTTGGAGATCTTGCAACAAGAAGAGTACAATCAGCACTGGAGCCAGGGAGGGAACGAGATGGAATTTTTGCATTTCTCTTCACAATATAAGCCGGATTAGGCATTCACCAGGCCTTTCCAAGATCCTCCTTCAAGTTTATAAAGTCCTCGTCGGCGAATGACGGCAATTAGGCTTCACTATTAAGGAAAATGTCGTCCGAAAAGTTAACCCTCTGAATTTATGTAGAGGAAATCTTGCAAGACGGTATCCAATTTATGGATAACTTTGTTGCCAGTTAATTTACTACACGTATGCATATTGTTTTCTCGTAAATATAAGGGAATGATGTATGTACGGTATAAATTGTTATAAATTCTAAGTAGGTATAACTTTAAAGCGTAATTTTAGGTTCCGGGTTATAGTAACTACAATCTTCTTTCTTCTGGTTTGATAAATCCTTTAATATCGTCAGTAAGCTCTGACAAAACAAGCCTGGACTTTTTTTATTACTACATATTTTCTCGATTGAACAACATTTGAATCAAATAGTTTATTACATACATACACTCGAAAAACAGAAGCTTCCTTCTTGCGCAGTCTGGTATAAATAACATTGATTTTCTTCCCCCACTCGATATTCTACCTGAAGTAAAATGCAATCGTCACTTTTCACTCCTACACAACCTTGCGTCCAGAGTACTAGGGTAGCAGCAAACGGTGGCGGTGTCCTATTACACGTCTTGGAACCGCTACTACTTGTACTATTATATATTCTGTGCCGCTACTAAGTGCACAGCGGAGTGGTAACAGGATGGTTACAGATTGCATTACCATATTCCTTCAGGGTGTATTATTAATGTAATTCGTTATGCTAGAGTTCTGAGCCTTAGGTAGTAAGTAGCTGATGTTGATGGATGAGCGGGAACTGTAACGAATAACAAAGGTATTTTTAGAGGCTTTTCCCTTCCAATATGTGTCTCGCTGATAAAAGATATTTTTTCGTTTTTACAAGGATTTTTTTTGGCAATTCTATTAATATTATTTAACTGCTATTTATGAGCAAGGAACCGCCGATTGAGTAAGCCATATTTACATCGAAGACACTGCTATTGCATAATAATTCTAAGTCTCTGCCACTCATTTGTTTCTCATTGTTTGAAACAATACAAGGCGAATAATAAAATGTTGTCTCTTGTTTTGTGTTTAATATCACGTTAAATTAATCAGAAAATGTTCGCGAATGACAGTATGGTGAAGTTATTAGAGGATTCATGCAGGATCTGAAGTTTGGCGCCATGGTCAAGAGTCCCACTACGAGCTCGGGAGTGAACGTGACTGTCGAGCTGCTTCGTCCAGAGTGATGACGCTACGGCGGCTCGTCTGGAGGAAGAGAAGACGATATGATATTTTGAATATTCGTTAACATGACATTAGAAAATGACGAACTGTACAGTCCATTAATAAAATAAATAAATAAGATGTCTCTTTCTGACGCATGAGAGTGAAAGTGACAACAACCGGTCCCCAATAAAATATACCTTATGATCTCTTCATTAGAGCTCGGTTTACTTAATTATACGCATCACGGATGTCACTTTATAGCTTGTAGACCATCTATGATCGTGTTGTCGACTATACAAGTACATCGGAACGGTTGGTAGCCAAATAGGCAAAATCGATTTCCCGTAGCGAGTGCAAATTGCGAATACCTGCATATTCAGAAGCGTGTGAAATCGACGTGCCTGCAGGCTCGCTCGGTTTGCACTTCAAACCGACTGCAAAATGGAAATTTAAAGTCCACACAGGTTACACTGGTTGGGCTGCGTTTGATATTTGAATAAAACATTATGTTTTTGTTTGTGGAGCTTGAAAAAACAGTTTTCATGGGTTAGTTCGGCAGCCATAATGAGTTATCCTCGGTTTTTTCGACGGAAACCTTACTTACATTTACCAAGTGCTCTCAAAATGGTGAAGGAACACATCGTGATGAAACCTGCATGCCGTAGAAGAAGAAAAAAATTGTAAGGCATGTAAAATCCGCCAATCCGCACTGGGCCCGCGGTGAATTATGGCCATCGATGTAAGGGAAGGTCTGTGCCCGAGCAGTGGGACAATATAAACAGACTGATGATGAATGTGTTAGTTCTGCAGAACCTAAAAACTAGTGAAAAATATTACGTCGCGCTCTACAAAGGTCTCGAATCCATTCGACAAATTGAAATTGGAAGTTGTACTTATGATAACTATTAAATTGGTAAGGTTTGCAAAAAAAATTGAACGAAGTAAGTCATACCTGTCACACCTTACCTTACCTGTACCTTAGAAATTACAATAATTACTTTATTTTCCTCATAAAGCAATTTCCGCATAAAGCCTGTGCTGCCATCTATCTGTTTTATTGGATGACTTAACCTTTTTTTTTGGTTTATTTCGTTTAACCGTGCTTTTTCTCAATTCGTTGGTCATCACCTAAGTACTCGACACTGGCAAAATTACTGTGCCAGCCACGGTAGAAGCCATATTTTAAAAAGTGAAGTGACAATAAGTCATTACTATTAGGTCATATTCCAGTGAAAGAAATCATTGCAAAAAAATCAAACTACATTCAAATATAAAAACTTCAAAGCACATGTAACGATGCACATCGAATTAATATTTTTTTTGATAAGTAGTTGAATTTATTGTAAATATTTTTATTTTTTCCCGAATTTAATTTAATTTACTTAAACGCTGCAGAATCAATGTATGTCACAATTTTTGTCGAATGAATTCAAGGCCGTCCTGTATAGAGCATCAGCATATTTTGTATGGGGATGCCATTGTTGTCTCTTTCACTCTCATACGTAAGAAAGAGACATCTGTATTTTTTATGTGTTCAACTTCTATTGAAAACTCAAGAAATGGGAATACAAATGAGAAGCTTAAAGTCATGCAAGAGCATTCTTCGATGCAAATATATGGCTTATTGCGTAGACTATAGACCGTTTCCTTGCTTTATGAACTGATATAATAACATAAAGTTGCGTTCACAACCAGATAACACAACTTTATCGCCACAGTTTTTGATTGTTGATTGATTGTTGGTCGAATGTGAATTAATTTATCTATACTTAGGTAAGTACTTCATTTTTAAGTAGGTACTTACTTAGGGTCAAACAAGTAAAAATAATACGTTACGACTGACCTCGACTGACCTTTCATAGGGTCCGGCAAAGGGTCGTGATAATCTTTCATCCCTTTGCGACACTTCCTAAAACACCTTTTTTGTTTGACAAGTTTTCGATTAAATACAGCTGATCCTTGGGTATCGGGTATCCTATACATTTGACAAAATAAAACATCTTCTTATACGAAAATAATCATAGACTGCTTCAAAACAGTCGATGAATATGTTCGGTCGAAGACAAGAAAGATAAAGAATTGTTAAAATCGATCAAGAACTACTTTCTTGAGAAAATATCAACCATATTGTGACCCCTATATACTTATCTCTGTCTTCGACTGTACCAGGATCGCAGAAGTTGAAAGACTTTCATCTCTGCTTACGCTTACGAAAAACAGGCGTGATATATGTATATTGATAGCAAAGTATCAATAACGTTGGGGGTACGCGACAGATGACGTATTTTTTTAAAAATCAGTCTTGTCCTCTTCCAGTGAAGGATAATAATTCTTTCACGCTCTACAGACGACGTAGGAATTGCCTACCCGAACAAAACACAAATGTCTTCGCGGAAAACTACAACGGATAAGTTACGGAGGATCCGACGCAAATGACACAAAAGGCCAAAGGGATAACAGTCAGAGTCTCACTGATAGAGCAATATTAATATCATAGCTGAATTATCACGGTTATGTGGCAGAGGCCAAGGGCGTCGCCAAGGCAGGCAGGTAGGGACAGCTGCCCCCCCCCCCCCCCCCCCCCCCCGAGATTATAAAAAATATCCAGCCAAATGCAAAGCACCCAAAATACTTAGTCAGGCACCGGGAAGACGAGAGCGAGCGGGGAGAGGAGAGTACTACTGTCTCTATTTCGTCCACACTGCCGCGTCGTCTCGATATTTAGAGACCTTTAGGTGTCCAGGAAACCTGGGATCGGGCCACATGGACGATTCATGGAGAGGCATATGCCCAGGAGTGGGCTGACTGTGCTGAGGAGGAAGAAGAAGAGTTGTCTTAGGAATACTGTAAGCTCATGCGTGTTTTCTATCCCCAGGATGTCAGCAGAAGGCCGGTCCAGAGTCCAGCAGAATGACCTGCTTCTGCATGAAGCCGTCATCAAGAATGAACCTGAGGCCGTCAGAGAAGCACTGCAGAGGCCTACTGATGTTAATTGCAGAAACAACGTTAGTTGTTATTCGTATCGTGTGGTTTAGTGACCAAACCTAATGTCAGAGTAATTCAGGCCGCCCGTAAGCCTCTGACATGGCCTAACGACAACAACCGGGACCAAAAGTTGGACCAAAAGTTGGTCCCGGTTGTTGTCATTCGGCACCAGAGCATTTGTTGATAAAGTACATTCCGAGGCACGGAGGGGCTCAGATGAAAATGTCACTAACGGTCACCCATCCAGGTATATTTTGTAGCTACAACATCAAATAACAAAAATTATAATAAGTAATTTATTTATTTTTCATATGATCACGGCGACGTGACAGAGATCAGACCGTGAGTGGGGACCGTGAGGTTGTCCAGTCTCCAGCCACCCAATCAGCGACCACAATGCACAATAACTCGGATTTAACCTGCCTCGGAAATACTGGCACCAAAGAAATAGGTTTCGAACATCATAGGGCCGGTGCGCAGAAGGCACAGATGGCATTTCAGATCGGACCCCGGGGCGCTTCTGTGGCGAACCCCAGAGCATGTCATACAAATGGTCAATCGAGGGTGATGTCTTATCTTGGCTGACGCACGCGATTGAGTGTCTGGAGTATTCATGGTCTGATCTCTGTCCTTTTGATGTTTTCCTGCATCCTTTTGTGCTAAGTCCTCTAGGAAAACCAGGAAAAATTCTGATTCATAGTCCACCTGGGGAATTAAACCTAAACTCCAGTGTTCTATAACTACTACAGCGCCACAGAGCTCTCGGTGTTCTTTTAAAACAAAAATGTTCAACTTCTTTTGTTGTGGACCATTCAGGAGTAAAGCATAGTGCAGCTAGGTATTTGCTGTGTACACAGGAACGATGCTATCTAGCTTTTTTTGTTTGTGTTTGTTTTTATTCTACAGTACTTTATCTTGTCGCCAACTGACCCACTTACTTAGTTGTCCCGCCTGTCCACTTGACCGATTGTAGTTTGGGATACTGTTAGTGACGTGATCCATCATTTATTTCACGCATCTATGCATTTGGAACACGCCCAAAGGAAATATTGTTAGATATTGATGGATTAATTAATGTTCTGTTACGTAGGTTAGGTATTTTTTTAATGATTAATGTTTTCATTTTAATTGATTTCTCCTAAACCACTATACATTATGCTAAAAGCAGCAACTCGTGTGAGTAGAATCGACTCTGACTTTTCTTTTCGTAATCGTTTTAATTTAGACAAGTGGACGCGATACATTACTGCAATATGTTCGCATGTTTTAATAAACAGTAGTTTAAGTTTTTAGATTTTTAAAGTTAGTTTTTAGTCCTTTTATTATTTTAGGTTATAATTTAATGTAATTTTGTGTCTGATTATTAAAAGATAGAGTCGAGTTGACAAGAACTTTCAAGTGTTGCAAGTTTCTCTAGGCGACGATGACCGCGTTTTGGAGTGGTTAAGGAGCCTCTACCATCGTTTAAAGTTGTATGGCTAGAAACTCTACAGCACTCTACCAGTAAATAGGGCGAAGTCATCGAGCAGAGTCAATATTTAGCGGCCGAGGGCCGTTTATCCGACTACCCGCACTCCGGCCGCACTTTGTATAGCTTTTGTACTTAGCTAACAAGTTTGATTTACATTTGAACTTAACGGAAACGTGCCACTCTACATAATACTCTACATACGCGTTTTACCCTGTGTGTTTATATATTATAAGTACAAATCTGACCATATGATAATGAAATGATGTTGGTATCTGTTTTAATATTAAAAACTTTTGACAAACTAAGGATAATTTTTTCTGTCAGTAATTAAAGTTGCGAAAGATATAGCAGCTACTTTTCGTATATGTACCTACGCATGTGCTAAAATTAAATAAATGTACTAATAATTAATGCAGCTTTGAGCCAGGGACTTCCCATGGTTTCTTTTAGAATACTTATAGCTTAGTTTTAGTTTATTTGTTTTTTTAGGTTGATTAGGTATTTGTATTTTTTAGACATGGTTAGTTTCTTATTTCATGGTTTTTAATGAGTGTTGTATAACAAGGTTATTATAATAAATAAATAATTATTTGACCTATTTAAAAAAACTCATAATTAGACAAAAAATGTGGACAACATAAAATAATAATAATAATATATTATTACGCAACAACAATTTAACTTGAAATAGGTAGGTACAAAATACAAGGAAAAATTGTTATTCTTGTTGTCCCTGGTCTCCACACTAGGATTCCCTGTGTTGTGAAGACCAGATAGGTATAAGTACCTACTTTGTGATGGACCATTCTAAAATATTTATCTACCTACACTACCTAAGCTACGGTTGAGGCAAATTAAAAATAGTTCATCGATCGACTGGACTCTCAACGTTTATTATATAATTTTATATAAAACTTCAACAAGCGAATAAAAAGCTTGAACATTTAAAGCGCACTCTAAAAAAGTTGATCGGGACATTTTTCCCGGGAAACGATACGAATAAGTGAAATATTTGTAAATCCCTGCTTTTCATGGAAGACTGACTGATGGAATTGGATAGGATAGGGTGGGAAGATCCCTGGAATTTATGGGGTACAGGGTGTCCTTGAATTCATTCGACAAATTGAAACTGGGGGTTGTACTCATGATAAATATTAAATTGGTAAGGTTTTTTAGTAAATCACAACTGCAAAAAAATTTAACTTAGTATGTCACAAGTCACACAATGACCATTAGGTCAAATTCTAGTGAAAGAAATCGTTGCAAAAAATTCAAAAAATACCTTAAAATGTAAAACTCCAAATCACAGTAACTTTGCACATCAAATTAATATTTTTTTCCCCCAAACTGTTTAATGTCCAATTAATTTTGTCGAATGAATTTAAGGGCTCCCTGTATAGGTACAGTCTATTGAGATTTTCTCAAGAACTACTTGACCGACTGTAAATCTTAGTTTACTAATAGGTAGCTTAGAGTGCACACTATGTAATTGTAATGAATTTTAAAAGACAATCAAATATTAAATAACTATATTTGGTCGAGGCCACGCGTGACCAAAGGGCTGGCGGCTACTTTGCCCAACGGGTCAGCCTCGCTATACAGCGGGGCAACGCCGCCAGCCTTTTGGGCACATTGCCAATTGTGGGGGACTTGGCGCAGGTTTTTTATTTATAATTTTTACACGTTAGGTACCTAGGTTTAGATAGTTTAGATTTAATTTGTATTTATTTGTAAATTATATACTTCTTATAAATAAATTATTAACTTGAAAAAGTATTAAATGATAAAAAATTTCACAACACAGGACTTGAATTTCATCATTTAATTTTTTCACTGAGCATGGCATACCTAATGCATTAAAAATTAAATTTGGACTATGAAGTACTTTTTGAGAACATTCCACCTGGACTGTACGATTTGAATGTACCTACTTATTTTATTTATTTTTGTTGCAGTACGGAAGAGCGCCTATCCACTGGGCGGCCAGTCGCGGGAATGTAGAAATAATAAACTTGCTCATAGACGCAAAATGTGATATAGAAGCTGCTGATAAGGTAACTATTTCTTCCTATACATCGATACTAAACTTGATAGATACAAACACGTGTACATCCCACGCGGGAACAGAACCTCCAACCATCTGCTGCGATCCTGGTACAACACTTTCGCATCTTCGATCGTAGTACACCTTGGTCCTTTTTTAAATCATTGCTTAGTCGGGTTTCCTCCACGATATACCTCTATCGACGCAAAAAGGCTACGTTTCCAAAATTATTATATCTCTTTTTTTTCGTATGATTGCTTTAATTCTCTAATTTAATTTTCTATTCTCTTTAAATGCCAGAGTCTTCAATCTTTAAATTGTTAGGTACTACGTTTTCTTTCAAATCGTATCATTCTCTTCACACAATTATCTTGCTCCACGCCTAGTACATTATTAATTTAAACAATTTTATTTTTTAATTCACGTTATGTAACTTGTGAATTGTGATAACAATTTATATGTAGTGCCAGTTCTCGGTCCCTTCTAACAGTAATATTTGCCAATGTAAAACAATTCAATGCTCAAAGACTTAGCAAAGAGCATCTGTGAAAAGGGTATGACATTTATGTATAATTAACGTTTAGATTTTATACATATAAGTACTTAAAGTAGTTATACTAAGACTTTCAAGTTGTCACAATGTTGTAAATTCCACGAAACTTACTATGTAGGTATGTGATTCTTATTGTTACTTTGAATCGAACATATTTTCCACCCCATACATTTGTAATCGTACTTCAAACACCCATCATTTGATGTGTTTTCGTGTATACGAGTAAAACCTGTAATACCAAAGGATTACTTTATCTCTAAGGATGGAGCTATTTAATTTTAATCCTAGCTGAGCTTGAAAACTCTCTCCCATTTGCATACGATTTCTCGAATACCAGGTTAGCATGACTCACTGAAAGTAACGTTACGCCCCACAGTTTGGAATGCGACCCCTCCTGATGGCGGCGTGGCATGGACATCTCGAAGCTGTAAAAACGCTCGTTAGAGCGGGCGCCTGTCTCGCTGCTACCAATAAGGTATGGGCTCCTGGTAGAATTTCTTATTATCAGTCACAATGAGTGTCGCTAACTTTGTCCCAAGGTTTCAGAAACAAATAAACATCGATAGATAACAGCTATCTTATCGGTTTCAAAACGATTAAACAGCGATTTTAATGATTATAATGAAATGATGAGTTATGTGATAATATTTTCGCGTTTGTTTAGCGTCATCTCTGGCATGTTATCTCAAAATGTTTCATCGTTTTGAGGACGGCAAAGCAGTATCAAAATCGGCTCAAAATAATTAAATATGTTATAAATATCAAATACCTTTATTTAAGTATTTACCTAAATAATTATTGTCCATACAACCAAATTCTTTTTTGGTTTTCAAAGTGGGTTTTATGTGAAAACTCCGGTGTAGTAAATAAGCTTCTTCTCGTGAGTATAATCTAGTTTTGCGAATATTAGCCGCAAAATCTCTCTTAAGAAAATATAATCTCCTAAAGTGGCAGCAAGGAAACCTTTTCATAATTTATGTTATGGCCTAGTATAGTAAGCTTGCGAGCTTAAAGCGGAAACTTCAAAGAGAATACGAGTAAGTGAGTAGAAGGCTGACGTATAGTGTACTACAGGGTAATACCGCCACCGATTTTAATCTTATATGGTTCCTAGAATACCTGCCTAAACGTTCTAACTACAGAAGAGTTTTATGGTTGAGATATTCTGAAAAAATACTTGACAGATTTTTGAAAGTTCTTACATAGTGTCAAGTAGTCATAGTTCTTACATAGTGTGAAATATAATATAATATAAATATAATTTATAAAGACCTGTCGGGGCGGCTCGTGGAGTCCACACGTGACCAAAATGCTGGCCTGTATTTCGCCCAAAGGATCAGCCTAGCGATCCAGAGGGGAAATGCCGCCAGCATTTTGGGCACGTTGCCGGACAACGGGGATCGGTTGAACTATTTGTAATGCTAAGTCATTCTGATAGTTCAACCGACCTATTGTACCTACATATAGTTTTTAGTTTAGTTTATATATATTTTTTTGTGTGAAATAGATATTTTTTACAATCGGTCAAGTAGTTTGAGAAAATCTCAACCTTATTGAGACAGACATAAAATACGTTTATTCCCACTAGCTCAGTTGTCCAGTTCAGTTGACTGAACTAGTGAGAAAATTTTCCCCATTTGGAAAAATCAATGGGAAAAAATTTATCACTCGTTCAACTGAGGAGGAACCCCATTTGTTCTATGGAAAATAAGACTACCCCTGTACTAGTTTTCTTTTCAACTGAACAAATGGGAATTTTTTTCTCATTGGTTCAGTCAACTGAACTGGATAACTGAACTAGTGGGAATAAACGTATTTTTTATTGTACGAGTCAGATTTCTAAGATGCGACGTCGCGTTTTTACAGTTTTGTGTTTTTATTCAATGATTTAGCAGTTTGACTCTGTTTTCTTAATTGGATTTTGATCAATTATTAGATATGATTTTTAAAATTGACTGCGTCACCCACCCAACCTGTCCACCATATTTTCAGTGATAGATTTGTATTATAAAATGTATGTAAATCGTTGACTAATATAATGGCACAGAGGTGAGGTGGCAGAAAAAATATCATTATAAACACACTTTTGATATGAACTCATCAGTATAATCTATAATTTTATTATCTTATAAAACACTTTTCTACAAGATGGTTAGTTAGGCCTTAATCCGTTGCGACGTGTTTTAGTGATGTTTTGGTAAACGATTTAACAAAGATTTTTTTTACGCCACGCCCTTAAATCACTTTTTTGTAACACTGAAACACGACACAGCGGACTCTGCTTAAAGGTACCTAACAATAACACAACTTATTGAGACATCTGGATACTAAATACCAGACTAGGCTCACTAAACTGCATGATAAATGCTACCTCGTGTCGGCCTGTTTGTAAGCTCCCAAAGCCCACCTATTTCCTATTTAGTTAAGGTCATTTCCATTATTTTTCGTTATCGTAACGTAAACCCTCGGCTCTGGAGTCATTATTATTCTCTTTATGTCTTCTGGTATTGTGTTGTGGTTTATGCGACGAGGAGATTTGACTTTAGTTTCTAATTATTTTGGGCATATGTATCTGAAAAGAAGTCTTCTTTGTCAGCCAACACCAGTCTTCTTAGGCCTATGACTCTCCATGCATCCTCCATGTGACCCGATTCTAGAGTTATCTGGTTTACTAGATGTAATACTTTAGACGCTTTGTTCTTATTATCTGCACCATAAAAGTGGAAATCGTAATTCTTAAGTCACTTCTTGTGTTAATGTAGAATTAAATAAAAAATCGTCTAATGATGTCGCCAGCTTTGTTTACATCTACAGACATTAAGCGTGTCCGGCACGTGGCGTGGCATACAAAATCATAATATTCTATCCAATGTGTCTGCCCGCGTCTGTGCGGCCTTGTAAGTACTGTAGACATAAATACGTTTCATACAAATTGTAAAGAACAGAATATTAAAATTTTGTCTGCCACGGCACGTGTCTGACACGCTCAATGTCTGTAGATGTACTCGACAACGCCGCCGAATGTAATAGAGATCTTGCTCTCCGGTCTTCTTCTATCCTGGATATTTCCTTAAAGAATCGGCTTTAGATGATTGTGTTTTTAAAAGTACATATATACAAAATGAGTATAAATATGTAGGTATATCAACTCTATCTACAATCTACATAATTGGTTTTAAGATGACCAAATCACTGTCTCCAATGAAATGGAAATCGTCGTCATGGATCCTTCGCTTAAACCTTCTATCGACGTTTCTAATTCAGATGGAAACTATTGGAAACTAATCTAAAGTTATTAGCAGTTAAGATTTTGAGTCTATTTAATTATAGGGCTGTTGTTCGACAATACATCACTACACAAAACTATTGCAATAGTATTAACGTCACATAAGAAATCACTTTAAAAATAAAATAATTTGATAATCAGGCATATGCTTTCAATGTTTAAAGAATGACAATAGACCCATAAAAGACATTGCCACATTTCAATGGAGCTTTGCCCCACCTACAAAACTACGTGACCATTTAAGCTGTACCTATAATTTTATTGGGGACTTATTACAGGTTTCATAATCATAATCAATATCATTTTCTACTACTCTCGCAACTCCTATAGAATAATAACAAAAACAATCAATAAATCGCTTCGATATCTTACTATTTTCTGAATTCTTAATTAAGCTGTTTTTTTCGAATCGCAACTTGTACAAAACTTTAATTTAAACCAATAATTTTATTAAAAAACGGAGATATTTTTACATTTATTCGTTATCTTGTACAACTTGCGGTGGTGGGGCAGAATCTGGCATTGTCATTTTCATGGCTTTGCGCCTCCATTCAGCTAAAGTTTTCCGACATTTATGAAAAATAATATACGAGATACCGTAAATTACGCACACTTTATGTGGTTTATTTGTTGTGAAACCAAAACTTTCTGCATTCGCAGTAAACTTTTGTTTGTTCACTTTTGAGAGTAGAAATCTAAATATAGACCTTCATTTATGACTAGTTAGAATTGTTTATTGGATATAATAAGAGCGGGGAACAGATCATACTTATTTTATCAATGGATATTTTTTTTCTTCATAAAATATATATTTGTATCTAACAAATGAAAATGATCTTATTATTATTTTTTATTTATTTATTTTATTAATGGACTCGACAGTTCGTCATTTGCCAGTGTCGTGTTACGGAAAATTCAATATATTCAATAGTCTTCTATCTTCCTCCAGGGGAGTCGCAGTAGCGTCTTCACCCTGGGTAGCCGCGTCTTCATCCAGAGGAGACGCAGTAGCGTCATCACTCTGGACGAAGCAGCTTGACAGTCACGTTCACTCCCGAGCTTGTAGCGGGAAGTCTTGATAAAAGCTTGAAACTTCAGATCTTGCATAAATAATCCAATAACTTCACCGTACTGTCATTCGCGAACATTTTCTGATTAATTTAACGTGATATTAAATAGTCCCTGTAGACGTTAAAAGGAAAATTATCAAATAATTTCGCAACCGTCGTTTCCCGCCATTTTCAAAAGAACCGAAAATGACCTTGTGAGGCAAGTAATCAAATGCAGTTAGACTATTACCTAACCTACAAGCAAAAATTAATTGTGTTTTCTACGAATTTGTATGAATGAATTAAATTCAACGTCAAACTTTCAAACTACAGTTTGAAAATAAAATGTCAGGTAAGCCGAGTTTAAAAATAAAATAGAGCATTCATTTCACAATAGGCACTTTATGCAGCGGTAATACGGCCTAAAATGCAATGTTTGTTATGGGCTGAAGGGATGGCGACTGTATCTGTATAACTAGACATCTTCACAAAAGTTATGAAGTCATGCTCAGTAGGAACTTGCTCTGCAGAGCGCTGAAAGTGCTGAAAGTTTTAGTCGTCTGCAATACCTAAGTACCAGGCGCGGAGAATGTCTAGAAGATTTACGAGCTCCATGCTCAGCGGATTTCCTACACTGTATTTTCATGCTCCGCTTCGCTCTAGAATTTATTTCCTTACCCGTCTCAATTCATGGTGCTCTAGTAGAGGGAATACAAAGGTATTATGGCGTTTTCAGAAAGGAATAAAATTTTTCAAAAGGCACAACATAAAGGGGTTGATAGACAATTACTTACCCGGAGCTATTTGTTTGAAATTGTTTGAGATTATAAACATGACAAATGTCAAACGCAACGTCCCTCGTGTTTTTTGAATTGGTTTGAATCGTGCTCAGCCAATTGTCCCCACAGGGGAAAAGGGGATTTTTGTGATTGCTCTGGTTCAAAGTTTGCATAGAACATCGACAATTCTTACCTACCTATAACAATCTCAGTTACATCAGTCTCATCCTTGTCGAGTAACTAAAAACTAAGTACATAGTTGTTTAACTTTATTATATACCTACATCTGATCATGTTTACCACCAGAAACAAAACGACCTCCTGCAATGCGCTTGTTCCCGCGGCGCTGTCGAGGTCGCCGACTACGTGATATCCCTCGGCGCCAAGGTGCAAGGCTGCGACGCGGCCGGGGATTCCCCGCTCAGCCTAGCGGCTAGAGCGGGGCATACTGCTGTCACGGACTTGCTGTTGGAAAAGGGGGCCTATATTGACGCTGTTAACAAGGTTTGTGAATACTTTAGTTGAGGAGTAACTAAGCTATATTACTAGGTGTCAAGGCTGCGTCGTGGCCGGGGATGCCCCGCCAGCCTAGCGACCCGGGCGGGGCATACTACTGTCACAGACTTGCTGCTGGAAAAAAGGCTTTATTGACGCTGTTAACACGGTTGGTGGATATTATAGCAGAGGAGTAACAATTTGCGTGCTTTATTACTCGGTGCTTACTGCTAAGGTGCAAGGCTGCGACGCGGCCGGGGATGCCCCACTCAGAGTCAGGGCATATCTGCTGTCACAGACTTGCTGCTAGAAAAAGGGGGCCTATTTTGTTGATGGTTACAAAGTATTGTGCATATTTTAGCAGAGGAGTAACAATCTGTGCTTTTATTACTCGGTGCTAAGGTGCAAGGCTGCGACGAGGGCGGGGATGCCCCGCTCAGAATAACGGTCCGGGCGGGTCATACTGCTGTCACAGACTTACTGCTGGAAAAGGGGGCCCATATTGACGCTGTTAATAAGGCTTGTGAATATTTTAGTAGATGTTCTAGGTCATTTCATATTGACATTGACATACCACGCACGGTTGGGATTACTTTATATATTATCGGAAGTCCCAGCCGCATGGATGATCGATTGTGACAACATTTTATAAACCTTCTCTGCACCCATTGATCTCCTATAAACAACTAGATACACAGTCTGCCTTCTAAAAATGTCCGAGCGCAAAGAAGGTCCAAACGGATGAATGATTATTTGCTTTATTGGACATTATTTGGACGTTAACAATGGACCCTTATTGCGACGTTTTTTAAATTGTTTTAGTAAGACCTTTGTGTATCTAGTTGTTTATAGGAGATCAATGTCTGCACCACATACTTTATTGAAATTATGAATATTTTACTGTGAAATATTATCTTTATAATCGCTTCAGGGCGGTGTTTGCTTTTAGAAACGATATTCCCTTGAGCCTTCCTTTCCTAAAATAAGTAAGTACCTCTATTTACTTAACTCGGGCTATTTCTAAAATTATAGAATTAGGAACATAAAACAATAGAAACTTGCCGCTTGCTGAATTTGTAAAGGTGACCATTTTAATTCTTTATTAGGTACTTGGTCTAGCTTAATATTCCATGAGAATGTTAATTAGTAATAAATTATTTTGAAAGTTTTAAAATTGCATGCGTACTGGAAATGTCAACTAACTCGAGCCAAACTTCATGTTAGGTACCGACATGCAAAGAGTTTGTCTCCGAAGGGACCTAGGACGCCTAGTTTTTAGCAGAAGCCCAAACTGAGTTTTCTTTTCTTATCAATCGGAGCATAAATAGGTAATACTTCAAAAATTCAACGGTATTTCAGCAATATTTATGTCAACCCGCCAATATTGTATATTACCATCCCTTAGTCGCTCGTCGTTGATCAAAACATGTGAGTGTATATGGGAGGCAAACAGTCAGCCCGCAAACTGTTTGCTATAATGGGTCCACACTAATAAGCGGGGTAAGGGGTGGGGACCGACTATATTGGCCACCCAAATGCCAACCTCACCGGCACGTGGTGCACCCTGCCGACCAACGGACGGGGCTCTGGCGACCGACAGTTGGCGGTATACCCAGCTCGCACCGTGTCGGCGCCAAGTGCAGCAGGTCGGTGACGGGCAGCAGCGTCACCGGCGCGAGGTGGCCGGCTCTGCGATCGCCAACCCGCTTGCCCAGCGTGGCGATTACGGGCATCACCTCCCAAATATGAGTGACACCACAAGGCCCCGGCCCCCAGTTCCCGGCCGCCCCGCTATTCCTAGCCAAGGCAGCGGCTACGGTAACGGCGGGGCAGGGGGTGCTTCGCAAAATGGCTGGCAGGGACTGGATGCAGAGGGCCGAGAGTAGGGTTGATTGGCGCGCTTTGGGAGAGGCCTACGTCCAGCAGTGGACTGATACGGGCTGATGATGATGATGACTAATAAGCGCGAATTTGTCCATAAAAAGGTGAAACTTGCAATTGTGACAATTGCAAATTTAAATATTATGTACTAGGTTTAAGAACAGTGTTACTGTGCTGCTCTTTGCGCTCACATCACCCAGCCATGTGATTTGAAATATAATTAATTAATGTGTACAAACATATAATATGTAAGAAACGTGACGTAACCAAGTGTTCCATAGTGTACCTAAGGCCGAATAAATGAGTATGAGTATAAATATTTTGTACAGATGAGAAAATAGTGTTTCGTATTAGGGGCGAAATTCCCACTGGAAATTCAACTGCAGTCAACACTCGTATTACTACACTTAGAGCTCAATAAAACTTTTATGAGCAGTCTGTAATCCGTCGTATCGTACTAGCATAAGCCGCACCCGCTTCATTATTCAATCCACTCGGTTTCGGCATAGTTTCGGTTCTGTTCGGTTTCGAACTATACAGTGCAAGTCGGACTCGCGCACCGAGGCATCCGTGCAACGCAACTTAACCCCATAATTTCACTCTAAGGAAAATATAAACTAGATTTAAAGACCAACTTATCTTTGCCATTATCAAAATATTTTGTCCATGCATCGACATATTTCTGATTATATTGACGATCTGCAAATATAAGTTTGTAATACCAAAAAATATATTTTTGGGGAGATGTAATCTCAATTTTAGTTTTAGGATTTTTTCCTTTACTTGTGCTATAAGACCTAGCTTCTTGACAAATTTCATTGATTGTAGGTCAACGGGAAGTACCCTAAGTATAGGTTTTGGTTTTCTTGCATTTTCATACAAATATGCGTGAAAATGCGCCATTAAGGCCCTATCTTTTGATTGCGTTGACGGAGAAGTTTGATATTTTCACGGCTGCATGAGGTCGTATTAATTTTAACTTGATCCGTCCACGCGTTTCTGAGATATAGGTCTTGACAGACAGACAGAGACGGACGAACGGATCTATGCGCGTATTTTCAGTTTTCTCTACGAAGTCTACGGCACTAACTACTAAGATTAAACGTCTGAAAAAAACATATAGCAATCTTAAGGTGTATATTTAGAGTTTGATGAATACCGATACACGATTTGACAAACTTCGCTCGATAGTAAATAATCGCAAACATACCCCGTCCATGTCTTTTCAAATGAAAATTATATCTAAACCGAAATAGTTATTCATACAAAATATATATCAAAATGTAGGGTACTATAAATACGAGAGCTTGTTTTAAAAAATCTGATTTTGGTTGGCGTATTTTTATTTCTCTGCCAAAATTCTTAAAAATACGAATATTGAGACACCGCGCCTCTGCTCTTCACTCCGCCGCTGCGGGGGATCTTCTGTCTCATTATTGCTTTTGACAACCATATAGCGCCTTAAATTAATTGATTAAAGAAAATATTATTGGTATGCGGTATAGTATACAGTCAATCTTTGTATACCTACCTACTTTGGTAAATATATTTTGATGTTAATTTATAATTAGATTTATTTGCATGCTTTTGCGGAGAATTTCCTCGTTGGCTTCCAATAAATAATTTAACAACATGCGAGCTATTTTCGTACCTAGTGGGATTTGCTCGTTGTTTCATCCGCTGTTTGCGCTTTGGCAATGTTTAATGGACTGAAATTATATTATTTAAGTGGGACATTATTTGGGGCATGTAGAGGTTTATAATTCCGGGGTCGTCCTATTTTAAAAAATTTTACTTGTTTTTGTACCTACTAACATTAGTTTGTAAGTCATTTTATTGTATTCTACTAACATCTATGGACCATGTCCGAAATAAACATTTTTTTTTTTTATAATTGGATTTTCAATAATGATTTTCAGGAATGTTTATTTTTCATTTCTCCTATAGTAGTCTGAGGCGCGTATTCAACGTGATTTAAAGTTACGTACTTTAAGATAGAAAGGGGCAGGGCTAAACGTTAACTGTCCCTTTCTCTCTTAACCTTTTTTAACGAAGTGTGAAAGGGATGCCAACACGATTTTAGGGAAGTGAGGTTTAACTAGGTTTATGAATAACAGCAAACGTGTGCAAGATACAATTATTATTTTCTGTTGTTAAAAAACTGTTGCTGATTGTTCTTATAATGTTAACTTAGAGTTTTCGAAAGATGTACCCGTGGTCCTGTCCATGGTGGCGGAGGCGGAACACCCCAGGAGTTTTAGTTGGTGCGAGTCCAACATAATCACCCGTTCCCCCGGACGGGTGGTATAACATTATGTATTTCTCCTGGGCAAAAAAAAAAAAAGGCATACTAGATTTAACCAAGAGTACGTGGCTACACCAAGTTCTAACCGGCTAAAACTAGGCGTAGGAGCACTTCTGCCGTAACATATCCCACACATAACTCTCCACAACACAGGGAATCCTAGTGTGGAGACCAGGGACCAAACATACAAACATGAATAATACATTTTTCTTGTATCTTGTACCTATTTTATGTTAAATTGTTGTTGCGAAATAAATTATTATTATTCATACAAAATATATATCAAATTGTAGGCTACTATAAATACGAGAGCTTGTTTAAAAAAAAACATACCTTCTATCTATCCACATAACGTGATCTCAACGCGTCAATCCGAGCCACAAGATAAGTGACTAAACTAATCCATTATGAAGGTATAGCCATGTGCCGATGGAAACTAAATAGGTACCTATCCCGAATTAGGCCGAAATATTTGGTGAGAGCCTGCCTTATGTGTAATTAATCTAATCGTAGGGTAATCAATCACTATACTTACCTACCTATGGTATCAGTATTCAAGTTGATTGACCATACCACCTCCCTCCTCCTCCCTAATCGTTGCCTCAGTGCTGAGGATCACGACCCTCAACAGCAGGTGCCGTCTTGGCATGTATGAAATGGCGCCAGGAGACACGGTCTTGTGCTCTTCTCACAGCCTCTTCGAGGGGCACGCCGAGGATTCTGCCAACTACATCAGTCCAGAGGGCTGGTCTCCGGCCACGTGGTCTAGACCCCTCAACCATACCACTTAACCTATGCGAAATTAATTTATAGCAAGACCACGTACATACATACCTATCTAGGTACAAAAAGATACTTTCGAATATGTCGGGAACGTGGCGAATGCAAAATTATTGTTTCGTGGTTGTTTTGTTTTTAATATCACGTTAAATTAATCAAAAATGTTCACAAGTGCCATGAAGGGCCTTGAAAAAATAATATCTTCCAATTTAATCAATATTTACAAAATGTTTATTAGGATGAATCGGGATGAATACTATTTTTCAATATACAATACATGGCATAATTGCGACAAGCTAAGTTGTAGTTCACAAATGTGCCAAAAACGACAGTTTTTCGCAATTATGCTACAACTTACCGAAATTGAATCACGTTATAAATAAGCATTTAAAAAATAGTATTTATCGTAATAAACATTTTGTAAATAGCTTTTTTAATAAAATGGATTATATTGGAAGATATTACTTTTTTAAGATTGGCGGCGCTAGTTGGCTCATGGAATCGTTAAAAAATGTGAAGATATAAATGGACAGGGGGCCTAAACGGTGGCGTAACTTAAATCACGTTTAGGAATACCAGCCATTCTGTTGGAGTGTTCGAGTGATTATATTATGCAAGATCTGCAGTCTCGAAGTAGGTAGATTCAAGACTCCCAACAGAGCTTGGGAGTGAACGTGACTGTTGAGCTGCTTCGTCCAGCTTAGCCAGGCTTGCAATTCCTCTGGAGGATGCAATACGATGCAATTTGCAGTATAATTACTCTAAAACATGACATTACCAAATGACGAACTGTCGAGTCCAATAATAAAATAAATAAACCATGTATAGTAATGGGTCGATCACATAGTCGACCCCCTCTGTCGAAGCTGTCACTCGCAAAACAAAGGTCCAATTACTGGGAGAACATACTTGAGCCACAACATTACTCCACATCCAATATTTATCGCATGATGGACAAGTATACCTCCTACATTTTATGCGCCCTTGGTCCTGTTTTTTTCTATTTTATGCGCGAAATATATGTACATAATCTTTAGGTAAGCTCCTATAAAGCTTAGAATTTAATAGGCTGATATTTATTTAATTAGGTACATAACTATTTTATATTCTTCACTGATAAGCCTATACAAGTATACATATTTTAATACGTATTCAATAGGTAGGTTAATCTATTTCAAGCGATCAATTAAATTAGTTTTAATTTATTATAAGTAGGCACATTAATAATAAAAATGTTAAGTATGTTTTCGTTTTATTCGACACAGATGTTATTTGATTTGTTTTTAACTTGAACTGGAAGCTTCGGGATATTTTTAACTAACCTTTAAAGAACGCTTTATAGGGTCTAAACAACCACGGTTCATGATGATGACATTCACCCTTGAATGGGTAATTTTATGGAAGCGTTTACGACAAGTAGCGAGCAGAATATTAACTTTTACGTTCCAGCGACGATGACGCGATTTATGTGGCGACTAACATCAGATGTGACATGTTTCACATTCATTCTCCTAATAAATAATAACTAAGTTGTCTATAATGTGTATTTTTCTCAGTCTTGGTCTTCAATCTTGAAGGTAGTTTGTACCCTTCGCGGTTGAGACGGCTGGTCCTTGGGGAGCGGAGGCCGGGGAGTTCGTGTGGGGAATTGGGCGGCGAATGCGGGACCTCGGTCTCGAACCTCGCTCTGAATCGTTCCTGATGCAAAGGCTGTCCATAGCCATACAGCGCGGTAACGCCGCCGGTATTACGGGCACCTTTGCATCGACGGGAACTATCAGAGGAGGCTTATTTGATTAAGTACTTATTTTTATATATAAATGTTGTTATTATTTAATATACAATAAATACATGAAGGTAGTTGTCTGGAATTCTAAATTGAAACTCCTTCATCGATCTCTCAACCAATCTTTTCCATCCATCTCGGTCTTAAGGTTTGCAATAAAATATACTTAACTCGAAAGTTAGGGATAATCTCTCTTGCCCAAAAGATATCCAGGAGTCAAGTTCTAGGTTAATCAGGGTTCTAGGATAACTACGTACCTAAACCGAACTTTATAGCATACTTTCCTAAACTTTTCAAACTCTATACTAAAACGCCATCATCCATCATTAGCCTATTTTAGGTGCCCTCTATTGGGGCCTTCCCTTACATCGAGGGAGCTCGGGTCATCCACCATTAGGCCCAGTGGATTGATCCAACCAGGAATACATAAATAGGCTAACAGTACTTATTCAATATTTCTGTACTGTAGGTGGGCCGAACAGCCTTGCACGTGGCGTGCGAAGGCGGGCACTGCACCACTTCTGCTCTCCTGGTATCGCGAGGGGCTTCAAAAGAAGCGCGAGACAACTCCGGCCGGACCCCTCTGCACCTGGCCGCGGTGCACAGGCACACAGAACTTGTCAGAGCTCTTCTGGAAGCTGAGTGCCTAGTGGATGCGACTGACAGTGTGAGTATAAACAATGCCCCCAAAAGCGGTACATTTTAGTCGACACATACTTAGTGTAGAAATTTAGATTATCTGAGTTTTGTGCGACAAAATTGTCGCCGGGCACCGAATTAACGAGTAGGTGCACACAATGTGCACTTGATATGCTTTCGATTGTGCTTATACGATAAAAAGTAATCTTTCTTTTATATCTATGTGTTTGTGAAAACAGGGAATGAAAAAACATTAAAATTATATTAAAATGACATGAGATATTGGCTGTCGGTTCTGAATGAAATATTAATAAAGACCCGGTATTTGCTCGTCACGAGATATTTAATTACGTTTTAATACCTTAAAATACCACCTGCAAAGTGACTATTCATAATTACTTTTTCATTCGCTCTTGCGTTGGAAAAAAATGTGAATTTTCTCTCTGAAATTTACATGACAATTGTTGTTCTTTTTTAGTCTAAAGCCTCCATTAATGAGTTAGAATTAGTCTCAGAATTACATTCGGATTTCGAGTCAAATACTTAATGTTTTCAGAGTCTGAATAACTCGCAGGTCACCGCTCCAGGAGTCCGATTCTTGAAAAGATGATGAAAGAATATTATATCCCATGTCGACTGTAAATATTAAAACATATCGACTGTTAGGGACTACTCATTGCATTACGATCGCTGGGACTCGATAAATATCGAAGGTGATATTAAGGAGAATAACAAAAAAAATTGTCCTTCGACATCCGCCATTTTTTCGATATTTATCAATCGTGATATCCTGGCACCTAGAACGCCAGTCCGACTCTCAACTACCTTCTCCGCGTTTCTACCTGCAAGAAACCTTCTGCGAGTAATGTCCGACAGTCTGTCGAAAGCAGCTTGCAAGTGTACACTTGCTGCGCAGTTTAAGTTTACACCTTGCAAGCTTGCTATCGGACAGACGTTGGTCATTACTCGCAGAAGTTTTCTTGCAGGTGGAAATTAAGCCACAACCACACATTCTGACACATTGATAATGGTTTACATTTTTTTCCCGAACGCTTCTCAATGTGAATAAATTCCCATTCTCCCATGTGGGAAGACCCTGTGGATGAGTACGGGACTATTGGGAATACTGTATTATTATGTTGTATGCCTTATTGTGCTACCACCTATAGTCGATGACCCATCCCTCGTGTGCCAACAGAACGGTGTGACCGCGCTGCAGCTGGCATGTGCGCAGGGCTGTCGCGGCATCGCCGAGCACCTGCTCACATTTGGCGCCAACGTGCACTTGCAGAATAACGTAAGTTGCATGTTCTTGCAGGATATTCCAGCATTTTTGAAGACCGCAGTATCGAGGGAGAGAGTCCACTTGCGAGTACACGTTACAAGTTAAGCAACGGTGGGCTAGGTCAGTATCTGAATGGGTGACCGCTAATGACATTTCCATCTGAGCCCCGCCGGTGTCAGGCTCCGGTTGTTATCATTCGGCAGCAGTCGTTAGGCCACGTCAGAGGCGTACGGGTGGCCTGAATAATTCTGACAAGAGGTTGGTCACTAAACCACTAGAGAAAAGAAAAAGAAGAAAACGCAGGGTCCGTTAGTTTAGATCGATAGACCAGACACGCATCATTTTCATTTCCAATCACTGCAATGATTTGTGCATCTGATGGTCTGTCTTTAATTGCATTCAGATGCGCTCAGAGACAAGTTCCGCTTGGTGCATCCACATATCCCATCCTCTCATCTGTGGTGAAGCCACAATAGCTTCTAGGTTACCCTCCTATCTGTGGCGATGCCATATAGCTCTCTAGGGCCTTTATCACGGATGACTAACCTTTACTTGTTGTTATACTGGTGAAAGGTCAGGATTTTTTAAATAGCTTTTACACCAGTTTGACAGGCTAGTGTGATGGTAGTCACTCGTGGCCTCTACGCATTGAATAAGTGTAAGGATTTCAAAGGACGTGGTTTAAACTAGTGAAGCCTTAAGCAATAGATATTTAATCCAGAAGTGGATCATGACCCGAGTTCCAGCGATGCAAGGGAAGACTTATGCCCCATAAGTTTTCCTGTCTGCTGACTCTTACCGCTTGTCCCAGGTGGGTTCGTCCGCGCTGCACGCGGCGTGTGCGGCTGACGCGACAGACATTGTGGAACTCCTCCTGGCACACGGGGCGGACCCGGCGCTCACTGACCAGGTAACGTGGACACTTATTGGAAGGATGAGCTCACTGATCAGGTAAAGTCAGTTACACTTGATCTGCTGTTAGCTGTAGGTACCAATTTGTTTCCTATGTATGTTATTTATGTATTTGTCTGAGTTGTGCAATAAAGTGTTAAAACAAACAGGACGGCGGCGGTTTCGAGTAAAGAAAAAATGATCCTCCTTCGAAACCGGTTACGTACGAGGATCATTCTTTCCTCATTCGCAACTGGTTACGAAACTCCGGTTATGTAGGCGGACGAAGTTATCGTTTTAGTGCGTTGTTATGAAAACAACTTGTATTGGGCGACTGCACTCCGTTCCTCTTAAATATTATGGTGAAGGATAGTCTCTAATATAATAGGCAAGGGCTTTGTTAATATAATTTCTCTCAGAGATGATAATTTATGTTCATCAAGATTTACCTGTAGGGCTGGTAATAGATTATAGCAAATCCTTTGTAACGCGGCTCGGCCCTGAGGCTTACAGCGCTGTGTCTGAGCCTTCACAACGTTTACAATGTAGTACCTATTATTATATTATTGACCTTTATCTAACAGAAATGTGGAGAAATTTACAGAGCATAGGTAGGGTTTAAGGCTTCGTATGCGCGGTTTACAGGTTTTCTCCTCGATCGCCACGGCACTAACTACTAAAATTAAACGTCTGAGAAAAATATATAGCCATCTTCTATTTAGAGACTGATGAATACCGATACACGATTGGACAAACTTCGCTCGATAGAAAAAAAATCGCAAACAACTTCCATGTCATTTAAAATGAATATTATATCTAAACCGAAATAGTTATTCATACAAAATATATATCAAAATGTAGGGTAGGTACTATAAAAGAGAGCTTGTTTAAAAAAAATCTGATTTTTGTTGGCGTATTTTTATTTCCGTATTTTTATTTCCCTGCCAAAATTCACCTAAAATTCATAAAAATACGAATATCGAGGCACTGCGCCGTGCTCTTCACTCCGCAGCTGCGGGGCATCTTGTGTCTCACTTTTGCTTTTGACAACCATATAGCGCCTTAACACAGATAAATGTGTAAGTATAGGAAAGTTATTAACGTTGAAATTTTCGTGACTGGTTTTAGGGTGGAATACACATGTATGTGTAATCCACCAATCTTCACTGGTCACGCGTGGTGGATCATGGCTTCAGCTCCCTCTATGAAGGAAGGTACGTTCACCAATAGTGATGACATAAAAACAGGTTAACAATTTTCTTTTACAGCTGACAAACAAAAATGTGCCTTTGAATAATACATAATAAAAAAGTTAACTTCGAAGGGGACACCCGGGTTTGAACCGGGGACCTCTCGATCTGCAGTCGAATGCTCTACCACTGAGCTATATCCCCACGTGGGTAACTCATCGAAATTGCGCTTCGTATCCTTGCAACCAGTCGAGCGGGTATGACGTCACCTTATTGTTCAAGCCAGATAAGCGCGCATCGCCCCCGCTTACGATAAAATAATAGAATTCAATTAACATATTTACACAAGTGGTGACAATGTTTAATAGTTAATTCAAATAAAATATGATTAAGTGCATAACCGGTTCGGTCTTATAACTTTTAATATAATTTTGACAGCCGCAAGGGCTTACGCTGATTTCGTGTTCAAAATGGTCCATGACTATCGGTCCTAGGATGTGGAAATCTCCACATCCTAGGCCGTGTTTACGTGTTTTAATAGTCTGAAGAATCCTCCGTTTTCATTATTTAAAAACTAAGTTCGTGAAAATTAAACAGGACGTAGTGACGATGACGTCACATTACTGAAATAGTGTCGTTCCAAAATCGGTGAATAGGTACCCATGTTTCGGACGTTTTCAGTAAGTATTTGTAAGTGTGCTCATTGCCATTTTTCTTGCGGACTCGCCAAATATGATTCCGACTACCTAGAAAGCATTGAAAAAGTGTTATAAACAAAAATTCAATGTATTACTTGGCTGTATGGGTTATATTCTCTTTGCCTACTGCGTCGGAGCCACAGTACTTCCGGAATGCCAATTTTACACAAAACATTTTTTTTTCTCGGAAAATTCTGAACAAAAATTCTAGGTATTCAGAGAGACAAAATCAACCATAGTTCAGACAACCCAACTGGCCAAATGAACTAATGGGAATAGATCCAATCTCAGTTTATCGTAGACGAACTTGTTAAAATTAAAACGAAGTAGGTACCTAGACCTACCTAACTATTAATTCTCTTAAGGCGAGGTGTTGGGACGTTTTTAAGTTTTTCGATGAAGGCTACGGCACTAACTACTGAAATTAAAGGCCTGAAAAAAATATATATCAATCTTGGGGTATCTATTTAGGGACTGTTGGCTCCCGAAACACGATTGGACAAACTTCTCTCGATAGAAAAAAATCACAAACATACCCCTTTCCTGTCTTTTCACTGAGTAGTGTGTCTAAACTAAAACAGTTATTCGTACAAAATATATATCAAAATGTAGGTTATTATAAATAGAGGAGCTTGATAAATTAAAAATCTGTTGTTTCTAACGTTTTTTTTATACCAGGCAAAATTTAAGAAAAAACACAATTTGTATAAATACAAATGCACGGCGCTACGAGCTTCAGTGCGCCGCTGGGCGCTGCCGAGGTCGGACCTGTATCGATTTTTGCCAAATGTTCCACTTTGGTCTTTACCTTGGAATAGTTGGAATGCTCCCACGATCGTCATAACGTAATAAAATTTAAAATAATACGAGTCGAATTTGGTCACACCTATACTTTAAGATTATTAGTTTACTAATCACGGAATGATTGTGCATCGTTTTGAATAAATAAATAAAAGGACTCATAACCTAAAACAGATATTCCTTAACACAATAGATTTTTCGCGAACCATGTTTTTGAAGTCATCATATTACACGCGACACGAACACCAGTGTCGAGTGTCGTATATTGGGAGCGAGCAGTGGTCTGATAATTGCAGATGAAGACAAGTCGGCTAACATTACAGTGGGGCTATAACATTACGGTTCTCAAAACGATCAAATCAAACCATGTCATAGCGGCCGTGAAAGGGACAGTGCTATTGCATTGGTATAGCGGCGTCTCTGGTTGGCGCGCCATGACATGGTATAATTTCATCGTTTTGAGAACGGTAATAGGGGGGCTGATCAGTAACTTCCAAATTGACCAAAGTGGAACAGGCCAAAACAAATGACTATTGACGGTGATTTGTCCCACAGAGCAAACAAACAAACAGCAATCGAACTTAAAATAGTTTATACGTAGTTGCTACTTGTAAAACTATGTACAGTGAACATCACATAAAGTTTGCCACATTTTACTCTACGCACACTCGCACAGTGATAATAAATACGGGCCAGATTTCAATAGCTATGCAAGTGTAGCTGTGGTTTGTAATGTGGTGTGCGATATATACCTGTTTTACTCTAAGCACAGTGATAATACGGGCCAAATTTCAATAGCTACGTAGTTATAGACTGATTCAATATACACTGTGCCTACTTTTAAAAGTACAGTCAACAGCACATAATGTGTGTCATGTTTTACCCTACGCAGTGATAACACGCGCCAGATTTCACCATCACTGACGTCACACCTGACACCAATAATAATACTTACCTAACATCACGTTAAAAAATTCGTCATTTATTTAGTTTTATTGATACACTTGACAGTTTGTCACTTAAAGTCAAAGACAGATTTCTTGTAATGTAATCTCTATGGTTATTACCATTTTTTATTAAATCGCGTGAAAGTACTTTCAAAATATATTCCCCTAGCAAATAATTTGATTATTCCAATTTTTCACTTTTATTGATTTTGTTACAACAATATTACCTAATTGACATTCCTATTATAACAGGTCTTTTTTCCGTCAGATTAGTATTAACATAGTATTTTATTCTACTACGTCATACTATCATACGTCAATATAAATAACTTAAAAAATAATTAAAATATATAACCTGTAGACGCGAATTTGATTGCACTGAACCCACTCCGGACGGTCGGTTTAACGTATGTCTGCTTATGACCTTCCGTATAAATAAATACGTTTAAAAGTACAAATTGCTTTACTTTATTGTCAACCAGCTTCTGCCCACCACTTCGTCTGCGCAGGATTATAAATTATAGCCTATGTGTTATTTTGATGTATAATATGAGCTATATTATTGTAAAGTTTCATTCAGCAACATCCATCCATCCATCCAAACTTGCGCATTTATAATATTAGTGGGAGTGGTATGGGATAGTCACGAGCACAGCCCGTGTTAGGGCCAGTGTAGAAGTTGAAGCCTGGTTGGCGGCGAGAGGTGAACAGGAGGGGTGATGATGATACGGTTCCGAGTTGACATAATGTGCGACAACATTTAGTATAGACAAAAGTTCAAGATTGAAAGAAATATTTTCCGACAATCGCGAAAATTGAAATAAGTAACTCCGAAGCTGTGAGACTTGGGATATCCCTCATCATCAGTCTATTTATATTGCCCCACTGCTCGGGCACAGACCTTCCCTTACATCGAGGGAGCTCGGGCCATAATCCACCACGCGGGCCCAGTGCGGGTTGGCGGATTTCACATGCCTTAGATTTTTTTTTTCTTCTTCTTCTACGACATGCAGGTTTCATCACGATGTTTTCCTTCACCGTTTTGAGAGCACTCGGTAAATGTACGTAAGTTTTTCCGTCGAAAAAAACGAGGATAACTCATTGGTACATGGCTGCCCTGGCTGGGAATCGAACCTGGGACCTCCATATTGCAAGTCCATTGACCCAACCACTGCGCCACCGAGCTCTGCTGGGATTTCCCTATTTGGCATTAAATGGGTCGATAATGTTGGCACCGACAAGTGGACTTCGATATATCGTCTATCCGTGGGACATTCTGTATATGTAATATTATGGGTAGCGAGCTGTGACGTCACAGTGAGGACACTGGTTACGATTACTCTGTGTACCTGCGCGAGTAATGACCCCGATCAATGCGCGTCATCCCTCTCTCGCCCCTCCCTCGCCCCGCACCTCACCCCCTCACTAGGCTCAAATGGCCCAATGGCCTCGCCTTAATAAGGTAGTCATATTATTCCTCCATCTATTAGAATTATTACACAAAGCCATTGCCTATGTATACAGACCTATCTACATAATTACTGTATAGCCTCTCGTCTCAACAATTCAGGTTGAAGTCGTCTCGAGTAGCTCATTCGAGAGGAATTCCATTCAGATTACTCGTATGGCTATAGGTATGAGTATCTCTACTAATTCATTAGGATTTGAAGCCAGTGATGCTCAATCGTATTAAGATTGAGGGGTCGCACTTTATGAGATATGAGAGACAATTCTAGCGATTATAGAGTGCGATCGTTAATTTTAATCAACTCTGAGCGAGGATCTCGCTCACTCTTATGAGATGTAGCATATGAGTGACAGTTGCGTTTGGGTTTAGAACATTCGTGATCGTGGCCACGTTGTAACGGAAAGTTAGCAGAAGATGAGAACAACTTTAACTTTAACGGAAAGTTAACAGAACTTTTCGAATTTCGCGAAAAAAAGGACTGTTGAATTAGTTTGAGTATAAACGGACACACCTAACGGAGCATGCCTAGCCCAGTGTGGGAGTCGCCGTTAATCTATACATATAATAAGACGTTAAAAAATTGTGTCTGTATATTGGATATTTTTTGAAAAGAATAATAAAATTGTAATGTGTTTTAGGATCGATACTGATGTCAAAACACAAATTTTTAGAATACTTGTCTGTTTGTCTGTGACTTTGTGCAAGTACCACGCCATAAGTACTGAAGGGATTTTGACGGAAGTTTCACTATGAGATAGCTGAAATATCCGGACAGATCATAGGCATGGCGGTATGTGATGTGGAAACAAGGATCCGGAGAGGAAGATCTGCTTCCTGATCTCCTCCATCCTCCTCCTCTACGCAAACGAAGTTGCGGGGTACAGCCAGTCTTTAATAATTATGTAAATCTGTAGGTACTTACCTGCTGTTGTTGTTAATAATTTTTCATTAATTTGTATTCATTTTTTAATCAAAAAGTGATAGAACTAAAGTTATTCAGTTATCAATGAATACTGTGACAATACATTATTAGATAAGTACTAGGCACACTTTCAGCGTTCAGTTACATCCTTTAAAAAATTCTTCAAGTAGGTAGGTACTGTAACGTCTCGGGCTAACCCGAGACGTTCACTATGAAATAAAATACAAAATTTTTTAATTAAAGAGTCGCTTTTAATGTCTGCTTTTCAACTCTATACCATAATAATAACAACTCATATTTGAATACAATATGTATTTTATTGCTTTTATAGTATTGTATTATGACATTTTTGCACCCGCTACGCTGTTTTTGATACAATATCTCCATCACCCAAAGGTTGCCTGGAAGAAATCGCTTAAAGCGATAAGGCCGCCTGTCTGTACACTAGCTAACTTTGGTTTTATATGTAACTGATGTATTTTCATTTGTGTGCAAATAAAGTATATTTGATTTGATTTGAACTCAATATCTTCTTTACAAATATATATAGCTCGATTACCACTGACTCACTCACTCACTCACTGATTGACCGTCCCGTTTAGTCTGAAGGAGTTCCCGGAGGTGAAAGTCATGTAGGGGGGAGTTGTATAGTTTAGTGATTGGACCAGAGGAAAACTATAGGGAAGTGAAAAAAACAAAATGGCGGCGGGTCACGTGATGCCATCTCCGCCATTTTCCAACCGATTTCGTTCAAATTTGGAACGCGTGTCACATGGTCCACCTACTTTGTGATGAAATTGAAAAACAAAAGAAAAACAAAATGGCGGCGGAAATATAGCCGATTGAAAATTTGGACATTTCAGACCAAACTTTGACGAATTAGCTGGCCTAGCACGAGCGCATGAGGAATATCCAACCAATTCCACTTCGTAGCACATATGATGCAGTATACCAGAAAATTGTAATTTTTTGGAAAAACAAAATGGCGGACGAGTAGTCAACCATAATATTTTCTCAATAAATTTTCCTATACGAAACGAAAGGATTACTGTCGTGCGGTAAATATCTATCAGTAACTATAGCGAGGCCGAAGGCCGAGCACCCTTCGGCGAGGCCGAAGGCCGAGCTCCGCGTAGGGCGAAGCCCGAAGCGATAGAACACCGCGAGGCCGTAGGCCGAGCTCCGCGTAGGGCGAAGCCCGAAGCGTCCCCTTGCCAAGCAGAAACAACACCCCACCCTCCAAGTAACTTTTGCGAGGCCGAAGGCCGAGCCGTGCTGCGAGGCCATAGGCCGAGCTCCGCGTAGGGCGAAGCCCGAAGCGTCCCCTTGCCAAGCAGAAAAAACTCCCCACATTCCAAGTAACTTTTGCGAGGCCGTAGGCCGAGCTCCGCGTAGGGCGAAGCCCGAAGCGTCCCATTGCCAAGCAGAAAAAAACTCCCTACCCTTCAAGTAACTTTTGCGAGGCCGTAGGCCGAGCCGGGCTGCGAGGCCATAGGCCGAGCTCCGCGTAGGGCGAAGCCCGAAGCGTCCCCTTCTCAAGCAGAAACAACTCCCCATATTCCAAGTAACTTTTGCGAGGCCGAAGGCCGAGCCGAGTTGCGAGGCCACAGGCCGAGCTCCGCGAAGGGCGAAGCCCGGAGCGTCCCCACGCTACCAGAGGCTGAAAGCCCTTGCCTTTCGAATTATGAACAAAGTTATGGAAATTGTGTACAGCTAGCAACGTTTGGGTTTCGAAAAACTTTCTTTAAGTTTCTGGCATACGGGCATTTAGAGCGTTGCTTGCTTTAAAAATCACAAAAAAAACCCTACTTTAAAGGAGAAAATTCTTTTCGAAATAAATGTTTTTCACAGAGTTTTGAACTTGCGACTTTCGGGCGGTGCTTGATATAATTAGTGGATGGCTTGCGCGAATTATTTGCACAGCGAACAATCCGGATAATGTTTATTTAGTTGCGGCGCCTACAACACGAAACAAAGCAGTCTCGCGGGCCGCGCGCGGCCCGCGCACCATGCAACACCTAGTTTTCCCATATAACTAAAAAGCCTACATTACAGTACCTACTTGCGGGCCCCAACAAATAAACGTTGATTGCGACTGTTTTGGCGCAAAGCGGTTATGAAAGTGTAAAATGCAATCATACCAAAGTGTCGTTCGCGTCTGCCTCAAACAATACGTATTCATGACAGTATCCCTAACGTAACGTTAACGTAACATAGGTAGGTAGGTACTCGTACATAGCTATGAGGCTTGTACACTAACAGCAGATCAAATGTAACACTTTGGACCGTTCTTATTATCTGCGTCGTAAGATTTAAAATCGTACTGCATGTGATACCATTGAGCTGCTTTGTTCGTGCCTTAGGTACCTATTGTTAGGATAATAAGTACACCTGAATACAGAGGACCTTAAGTACCTAATACTGTACTTACTGCTTACTTTTTCTCTACCCAAAGGTTGTCTGGAAGATATCGCTTTGAGCGATAAGACCTCCAATTGTAATACTAACTGTATTAGCTTATTTCGTTTGTGTAATTTTTTTTTTTCAATAAAGAATATTTATCTTATCTTTTTCTTTTTTCTTGTGGCTTAGTCACCAAACCTATTTGTCAAAGTTATTCAGGCCGCCCGTAGGCCTTAGACGTGGCCTGACGACTGCTGTCAAGCGACAAAAACCGGGACCAACTGCTTAACGTGCTTTCCGAGGCACGGAGGGGCTCAGATGAAAGTGTCACTAGCGGTCCCATCCAGGTCCTGACCTCGCCCAACGTTGCTTAACTTGTACAATCGACAGCAGATCAATGGTATCACTTTTTACTTTTGACAGTTCTTATTATTTGCGTCGTAAGACTTGAAATCGTACTGCAAGTGTTACCATTGATCTGCTGCCCCTTACATTAATGCTTACGACTGTACATAACTGCCTAACTAATTATTTAGCGTCTTGATAATCCCGTCTTTAAAGACAAAGGTACCTACTTACTTAACAATAAAGCAAATGGATGTACCTAATCTCAAAAATTACTTCTGCGAACAACCAGGCGAGGTTTAATTCGGAGAAATTTAATCTAAATAACAAACGAGAAATGAACTCCAATTAAAACACAGCCAACTCATCTCATACTAAAACAATAGTACCTACTGTTAAAAATACTGAAGGAATTTTAATAAAACAAAAATTGATGGATTTTCTTTTTCTGTCTTTTCATCGTCTAAAATAAAAACAAAAGTTTTACAATAAAAATCGTTTCAGAGGCGAACATTCTTAATTCACAAGTTTTGAGTTTCTAAATTCATAATTTCGAAGTTAGAAGTAGCTACCTACCTACTACTCGGCCTTAAGCTGTCTGTAACTCTGTACACTAGCTAACTTTGGTTTTAATTGTAACTAATGTATTTTCATTTGTGTGCAAATAAAGTATATTTGATTTGATTAAGCTCACGCTCAAAATGTCTCCAATAGAATCACGGCCTTAAACTGAAAAGGTCTCCAATTGAATCTCGGCCTTCAACTCGCGTTCAAAGTGTCTGTCGTTGAATCTCGGCCTTAATCTCGCTTAAAAAAAGTCTCTAAATATTTCACGGTCCTCAACTCGCGCTCAAAGTGTCTCCAATTGAAGCTCGGCCTTAATCTCACGCTCAAATTGTCTAAATCTGTATCCTCTCGCAGTGGTCCCGCTCCCCGCTGAGCGTGGCCGGCGGCGCAGCAGAGTGCCCACCCGAGGGGTTCCGGCGCGCGGCGCGGGGCTCATTCTCGGCCATACTGGACCTACTCACTGCTACCACCAACTTGGATCATCATCAGGTGAGTACAGACTACACTGTTCATACTTACTTTTAAACTTACGATGTTTGAAGAAAAATATAGGTAAACTGGATTGAAAAGAGTACCTACTTAATGAGGGGTTTTCAAGGTTACATTTAAAAAAGAAAGAAAGTACCGATAGTCTCGGTAGATGGCACTGACTGGTCTGATGTCAATATTAAATGCGTTGTTATTGCTTGTAACTTGGGCTTTTCGTATTTCTATACCTAGTATTATTTTGTACTGTATTGTTTAAATTACACAAACTTATAATAATAAATTATTCAGCTGACATTGTAATTTATTTTCATGGTGCTGTTTTTTTTTCGATAATATCGCACTTCGGTGCAACGCCATCTATTATCAACTTAAACTTGTTTTTTCTTACAACTGTCACTTTGAAAACCCCTCATTGTATGCTGGTTTCCAGTATTGCCGTTATAAAAATTCCCATCATCCCCCAATTCATTTTATTATTTAAAAATGTAAGAGGTTGGATTGCCGTCTGAAAACTAGTTTTTACTAAATGAATACTTACCCACATTAGGAGACAAGAAAATCATAAACTAAAAGGATATGAAATGTAATTAAAAGGTTTCTTTATTTTATATGTGTATTTTTTTCTTTTCTATGTTTTCCAACACATTTTAGTAACACACAGCTGCTGTTAAAATAATTCTCCTACAAAAACACCCACCGTTTCACATGCGTTTTCTTTTACCTTTTTTTACCTTTTACCCCAAATTATCCGGCTTTTACCTCCACTTACCTTTTCCCCTTTTAACCCGGGTTTACGAGTGTACCCCACTTGTAGGATTAGGTACACGGAATAAATAGGGTTGCCTTTGCCTGTAGGCAGTTAAATTCACTTAGCTGCTAAATTATTATTACTGTGTTGGCCTTATACCCGTTTAACCTCACTTCATTTCGTTAAAAAAAACGTTATAGAAAGGCCGCTTAACCGTGGATTAAATTTTATTCAGCGTTTATGACTACGGTCTACGACCCTTTGCTAACTATGGATTCGTCAGAGCAAATAATTGTACCTAGACAATATCTAACTTTACTAATCCATCTAGCTATAAGAAGGCAATTAGCTAGCAAACCACTATAATGTAACGGTTTTAGTTGCTAATCATAGCTAATCTTTTCTTTCCGTGTATTAAAGCTTTTTCACATAGCTTTGTGACAGTTTTTTTAAAGAACATATTTCGTCTTATCCCTGGGTATTTAGAATTTTCAACCGAAACGTTATTTTTTGCGATAAAAATGTACATTTTATGCAAATTGGTAGACGACGAAATTTTTGCCTTTTAAAAGACTCGCTGATGGAAGTCAATTAAGTTTTTCCATATTTATTTATTCGCTAACAATGTTCATTGTGTTCGAAATTCATTGTAATCTAAAACAAGCAAACAATAACACTATTGTACAATATAATATCTACCTAATTAAATACGATTAACAAAATTCTCACAGTCAACAATTTCGAAATTAACTACTTATTCTAAACAATGTCAACTGAAAGGCAGATAACTGGTACATACTAATAATATTAAGAGCCTTCCTAGAGCCAACTAGCGCCGCTAATCTTAAAAAAATCATATCTTCCAATATAATCAATATTATTAAAAAAGCTACGTTCACATTGTTTATTGCTATAAATATTATTTTTTAAATGATTATTTGTAACGTGATGCAATGTAGGTAAGTTGTAGTTCACATAATTGCGAAAAACGGCCGTTTCTGGCACATTTGTGAACTACAACTTACCTACATTGAATCACGTTACAAATAAGCATTTAAAAAATAATATTTATAGCAATAAACAATGTGAACGTAGCTTTTTTAATAAAATTGATTATATTGGAAGATATGATTTTTTTAGTTGGCTCATGTCAGCGCCTTAATGTCAACAAATAAATCAAAAATCATCTATATTGTAGCAGCACTTCTTCGTTTAATCTCACTTCCATTAATCAGTGTTTTGTTACTTTCACACTTCGTTAAAAACAAGTTAGAATCTCTGTCTTAACCTTTAACTCACTTTTAGACTAACAGCGCTCATTAACAAACAATATGATTTAAATAGCACTCTAAACTAGTAATTTTAGAGTGCTATAGTTTCCAAACTCTATCGTTAATGACGCGGTTGATTCGATTATTAAAATAGTTACTAAAAGCAATTAAAGCAGTCCCAGCACTCCGGTTCCGGCAAACTTGATAACCGGGGAAGTTAATGTTGTTGTCCAGCAATTGGATAAAACTGTCCGGGGATATCCGGGCTCGCAGTTACTGGTGCATTTTCACTTGTCACTTAGCGACTTTGTCACTTAGTTCTTGTTGAAAATCAATTTTCGCAGAGAAACTGGTTTGTAGCTATACCTACGTGATTTTAAACACGGCAAAACTTAACTTATATGTAGGTACACTACAGGATGTCCTTGGATTCATTTGACAAATTAAAATTGGGGGTTGTAGGTATACCTAGGTACTCATGATAAATATGAAATTGGCAAGGTTTTTTAGTAAATCAAAACTGACCAAAAAATTGAACAAAGTACGTCACAAGTCACACAATGACCTTAGAAATGACCATTAGGTCAAATTCCAGTGAAAGGAAACGTTGCAAACAATTAAATATACCTTAAAATGTCAAAAACTCTAAAGCACAGTAACAATGCACATGAAATATATTTTTTTTGATAAGTAATTGAATTTATTGTACTTAAATATTTTTTTATTTTTATCTATGTTGTTTATTTACTTAAACGCTGTGCAGAATTAATGTATGTCACAAGCCTAACCATCCATTTAATTTTGTCGAATGAATTCAAGGTCACCCTTTACCTGTAGGTACCTATATACTAATACAGGATAAATAATACAGGTAAATAATTAGTGTACCTAATAGGCATTGAGGTTATAAAACAAACCAGTGGTTGTGTTGTCTAATAATTTTAATTTAAGATAATTAAATAAATGTAAGCGAACGTTCTTCTGTACAATCGAAGACAGAAATAAGTAGAGGTACATGGGGCCTTAATAAGGTTGAGATTTTCATCTATCAAACAGTGAAAGAATTCTTGCAATAGGTCTAGTAGTTTTGGTGATAATCTCAACATTAAAAACTCGGTTGTACCTAGGTACACCTTTCTCTGTGTTCCACCGTACCTTACCTATCTACCCAAAAGCACACAATTCATTGATATTGACAAAAATCGGTCACCGACAAAACTCCGATGAAAATCGGTGATCGATTAATTATGGTTAGTCTTTGCGTCAAATATTGAAACAATGCCTAAGCTATGTTTATGTCTACCTCTTACTTTAAATCCCTCCCCTGTATAAGTAAAGCTAAGAGCCACGAGAAAATAGCTAGAGGGTGTTTATTTTATAAAACAGCTTTCGTAGACAAAGAAGTTTATAGACTGATATCGTAACAGAAAAGCTATTTCATCGAGTACTACCAGCATGGGAAATGTTTCTTCGAAAAGTAGTAATTTTTTTCGATTCGTAATCGTTTTGACAAATAGATGATACCTACAGTCCTACACATTACTGCGTTTATTTATCGTTTAATAAATTTACCAATATATGTAGTCATCGCGTCCATGTGTCAAAACAAAAACGATGAATTTTAATGTCTTCAGTGATTATTGTGTGTTTAATATCACGTTAAACGAATCAGAAAATGTTCGCAAATGACAGTATGGTGAATTTATCGGACGATTTGTGCAAGTTTCGAGTCGATTCTAGTGAATGTGCGGGACTGTTGTTGAGCTGCTTGGTCCATAGTGACGACGCTTATATGGCGACTCCTCTAGATAAAGAAAAGAAGACGCGGATATCCAGGGTGACGACGCTACGGCGACTCCTCTGGAGGACGAGTGAAGACTATATCTTAAATATTCTGTAACATGACGTTGGCAAATGAGGAATGGTCGAGTCCATTAATAAATAAATCAGTCGCGGTCGACCCTCAAAATGCTCTCGTGGTAGTACTCGATTACTCGGTTGATGCCACGATCTCTTGGTCTATATCTACTGCGTAACATCGACTGGCTTGTTCGAGGTCGCGTCACGCTCGAGGCGTACCTGTTTGAAGTTTGCCATGTTTGTGTAAGGGTGGGTGTTCAGAGTCTGGGATGTTACATTTACCTACATTACACAGAATGTAGATAACGAAAAACAGCCATTTTACAACTACAACATTCGCGTAAGAGTGAGCTAGGCGTCACTATTAAAAAGAAAGGAATGAAATTGAAGAAGAAATGTCGTCTCTCTCTTGTATTGCTGTGCACAAGGTCCATAAAGAACATTGTAACATTTTAATGTTAAGTATGTGAATATCTGTATTATAACTTATGGAATGCAATAAATATATTGAGTATTGAGTATTGAAATGTTTATTGTGGTTCATAAAAAATAGCATTTGTGCCTGGCTCTCAAACTAGGATTCCCTGTGCTATGGGAAGCCAGGTCTTTCGTCCTTAAGACTATTGCAGAGGTACCTCCCCGTCGATATTGCCATCAGGCTTGCCGCCCGCACCATGCCGGAATACAATACAAAGCAATAACAAAATTAGAGTGCGGCACTCTGAAATCGCTAGAGTCAGAATCATATAATTTTATTGCAAAATTATTCTGATAGTCAACTAGCCTATTGTTCAAGTAAAAGTTGAGCCCAAAGTAAGCTACCACTTTAAACAATTTGAAAAACAAGTAAAAGACATTGCTACATTTCAATGGAGCTTTGCCCCACCTACAAAACTACGTGACCATTTAAGCTGTACCTATCATTTTGTTGGGGACTTATTACAGGTTTCATATTGCATAATCATAATCAGTATCATTTTCTACTACTCTCGCAACTCCTATAGAAGAATAACAAAAACAATGAATAAATCGCATCGATTTCTTACTATTTTCTGAATTCTTAATTAAGCTGGTTTTTTTTCGAATTGCAACTTGTACAAAACTTTATTTTAAACCAATAATTTTAATAAAAAACCGAGATATTTTTACATTTATTCGTTATCTTGTACATCTTGCGGTTGATGGTGGGGCAGAATCTGGCATTGTCATTTTAGCTCAAGTCTATTTCATGTTGCATTTGCGATGTAGTGCAATTTCAGTAGCTGTTTGCGCAAAAGATCAATTTCCGGCTTGCGATCGACGGAAAGCTCGATTTTCCGTTCCGATATACCGGAAACGGGAGACTAGTGCCGTACCTACTGTCATGAAGGAAAAAATTGCTCCATGGAGATAGCAAGTATGTTTTGTATCGAGATAGGTCGCTGCCCTTGTTGTTACTCTCACTCTCATATGTCAGAAAGATACATAGGTACTTATATGCTGTATTATTCATAAACATAGTTAAACCTCACTTCCCTTAAATCGTGTTGCTATCCCTTTTACAGCTCGTTAAAAAAGGTTAAGATAGAAAGGGCCAGAGGGCTTAATTAAACGGTGGCGTAACTTTAAATCACGTTTATGAATAACACAGCCCCTAGGGTTTTTAAATGTTCGACTTCCATTGAAAATTCAAACAATGGAAAAACTGAGGAAAAATTATCATGCTAGAGCGGAGTATGCGATGTAAATATTGGCTAACTCCATCAGTGGATCCTTGCTTCATGCGTATTGTTGACTGCGAGCAAATCTATCTATAAAACAAGCAGTTAAGTTAAACAAGTAGCTAAGGAAGGGAATATAAGCCAGTTTTAATTTAAGTCACTGGAATATTTTACTTTTGAGGTGCCAACTTCCTGGTATTAGTGGACAAACGTCGACCAAATTGGCGGTTTGTTGTACCTAACAAACCGACGCAACGAGCGTACATGAAGAGATGATGATGAATGTGGAGGAAACGAGAGTTGTGCTGTGCCAGGATCGCAGCAGAAGATAGTCTATCGTTTCTGTTTACTCCTACGGGAAATAGTAGGTACAATATTATTTCGCATTAAGTAGGTAGGTACAGTCAAATACAGAGATAAGTATACAGGGGGCCTCAATAAGGTTGAGATTTTCTCAAAAACTACTGGACCGAATTTAATAGTTCTTTTACAGTTACATAGTTTTAACTTTTATCTATCAAACAGAGAAACAATTTTTGCAATAGGTCAAGTAGTTTTTGAGAAAATCTCAACCTTAAAAACTCTCCTGTACACCTTTTCTCTGTGTTCCACCGTACCTACCTACCTACCTAAAGACGAAAAGTTATGAAGTTTCCATCCATGTCATTACAAAAGTTGACGGTAACGAGTAAAGTTAATTCTCTGACGTGCGTTTTGCCAACTTACCACTCGTGTGTGGTACCTACGAGGGAATTCTAGTCACGTGTGGCCAGCGAGGAAATATGGGGCTAACCAGCGAGAGAGTGTTTCTTAATGTAATGTAATTACTGTGAGTGATGTCACGGCAATTTAAACTTAAATTAACTTAGCTAAAAGTGTCTGTGCGAAAATTGAAACCGAAACTACCGAAGTAGGAGGTAGCCTAATTTCGGCCTAAGCTACTTTAAACTCAACCCTTTCCTAGGTACTTCTTGGTTTAGGTATTTATAGGCTTCCGTGCCTCAAAAGGAAAAATGGAACCCATATAGGATCACTCTGTTGTCTGTCTGTCAGTCTGCAAAGACCTATATCTCAGAAACGCGTGGACGGATCAAGTTGAAATTTTTACCAAATACTCAGGTCTGCAATCTCATGCAGCTGTGATAAAATCAACGCAATCAAAAGATATGGCCGTTTATATACCATTTTCTCGCATATTTGTATGAAAATGCCAGAAACTCAAAGGGTATACTTCCCGTTGACCTAGAATCATGAAATTCGGCAAGCTATTTTTTTTTACTTGATGTTTAGTTAGTTAGTCATTAGGTATTTCACACTTCGTTACAAAACGTTAAGTTAGAAAGGGATCGAAGGCTTAAACAAGAGGAATAACTTTAAAATCACTTTTATATCTAACAGCGAAAAAGGTTCCTACTTATTTTATCTAGCACATTTTAAATCATGAAATAATCATATACTTACCTAAAACTATACGAGCACGATGGGGATCGAACCCAATACTATTTTTTCTTTACAACCTAAGTAGGCTACCGAACACTATAAAACTCGTCCTGGTTTTGGGTCAATAAGTACGGTGGAACACAGACAAAGGTGTACAGGAGAATTTTAAGGTTGATATTTTCTCAAAAACTACTTGACCTATTGCAAAAATTCTTTCGCTGTTTGATAGATAAAAGTTAAAACTATGTAACTGTAAAATAATTATAGTTTTTGAGAAAATCTCAACCTTACCGAGTCCCCCTGTATACTTATCTCTGTCTTCGACTGTACTTACCTGCCTATTCAAGCTAAAATAGGTACTTTAATAAAAACTCAAGATTCAATTCAGAGATAAAAGCTGTCAGTTATTAAAGGAAAACTCTGTAATATTGCAAATGGAAATTATGCCTTCCGCGCTTCCGACGGCTATCAACCGTCGCTTTGCTCTAACGTATTTTATCAACTTCCGATATCTGTTGGAGCTAATTCATTTAATTAATTAAACACGTCATCGTGTCAGAAACAAAAGCTTTTGTGAAGCAGCCTTGAAGCAGCCCAATTTTTTTTTGTCTTGATGTTAGCAAAATAATTTACTTTTAAGTAATTTATGGAAGGAGGAAGTGTAGGGAAAACGAGTTTTAATTTGTATGTAATTTTTAACAAAGAATGCAATGATTACATCGGTCGCCATTAACGTAGCTCTCTTATACTAGTTATACACCCACTTCACATGGCTATTCGTATTTGTTATAAGTATTTGACAAATAATTGCCATGTGTGGTTGGTATGTGTGACAAAATACTCGTATATTTGCTTATTCGACAAACACAGCAAATACAAAATACGCGTATCCGTGCGCTTGTGGACGGTCGTATTTGAATAGACGTCAAATATTTTGACAAATACGACAAACAATCCAATAGCAATTTATACTAATAGCCATGGAAGTGGGAGCATTACATTGTTTTACACTGTAGCACACTCGACAGCACATCAATGGACAATCGCAGCACGATTTCAGCCTCTAATGGCATATAGATGATAAGGACAGTCCAAAGTCTTTACAATCTGATCGATATTGGCAGTCAAGAGGAAAGATGGGGATAATCCGAATTGTGTGAGAGCGTGGGTAGGTACAGTTAAAACACATGAAGCTTCACAACTTGTAGTGCGAGTCTTATCTCTACGGCGATTGTAGTGTACCTAGGTAATAAGATTAACGAGACAAAGCACTACAAGTATAGTCAAACTGTAAAATGACATGAAAATCTGTAATGCCCTTATTAGCTGCCTACTTAGAAGGCATTCAGACCGTCAGGGTAATAGTGTTCTGTGATTCAGACAGGCAGGTTTTAATTTTAACGAAGTTCTCATTTCTGCGCATTACCTATTGTTGTTTTTACCCGACTGCGCAAGCAAAAGAGGGTAATTAGACAAATTGCACGAAAGACCAATGATGTTATTCATAAACTTAGTTAAACACTTCCCATAAATCGTGTTGCTATTCGTTACACAAGGGTTAAGATAGGGACAGAGGGCTTAACTAAATGGTGGCGTAACTTTAAGTTACGTTTATGAATACGTGCCTAAATGTTGTTTCCAACCGCAGGATCACTCTGACGGCTCAGCGGCGACCACCCCGCGCAATGACGACAAGTCGGGCGGACACTCGCCCGCCGCTAATGAAGGTACTTTACTTAAGTACCTACCTAATATTCATTACTTTTTGCATACTAGGTAGGTACAGCTAACAGCAGATCAAGTGTAACACTATGGACCGTTCTTATTATCGGCTTTGGACACATTCGTACAATTTCCACATTCGTACAATTCCACATTCGTACAATTCCACATTCGTACAATTCCACATTCGTACAATTCCACATTCGTACAAGATTACAATCGCAATCGCACTTGCACTTTTGCCCACTTATTATATTCCTGAAGCATGGTTAACTATTAAAGAATCCACGAAAGAAACAGAGAAAATAAGATTGTTCATAGAATATTTTGAGTCAGTGGATATCCCCAAAAATGGTCCTAATGTTAAGCTGTTACGGCGAACAATACCGTACAACCAACACGCTAGAGGGCTGGCATAAAAAACTAAACCGCGAAATTGGTTCATTAAAGGATTCGTTTCCTTACGTAGTGTCGTTTTTAAAAGAAGAGGCACAACGTAACGATTTAAAAAATTCAAGAGCAATACATAACATAGAGATGAAAAAGAGAAAACCATCACAAAGTGTTAAAAACAAAAAGATTGCTGCAATATTGAATGAATTATTGGATAAAAAAATCACAGTTTTGGAATGGTTAAACAAATTAAGATGCTTATCTTTAACTACACATGTAGACAATATTACAGAAGTGAAAAGAGATAATGCACACGGAAATAGTACAGATGAATACGGAAATAGTACAGATGAACTACAACCACAGAATATATAATAGTACAAGTACTACAACGTTTACTAGAAAGCGACTAAGTTTCTTGTTAAGAGAAGTGCCTCTTTTGTGTTATTTTAGTTGTTTACTCTTACTTAAAATGACGCTGTACGTAAATAGAAATTATACGAAAGATTATCTATCCTTGGTTAACTATAATGCAGACTCACATAGTACCTATTGTACGAATTTGGAAAACAATTTAGGAAAAATTGTACGAATGTAGAATTGTACGAACGTGGAAATTGTACGAATGTGTCCAAAGCCTTATTATCTGCATCGTAAGATTTAATCGTACTGCAAGTGTTACCATTGATCTGCTGTTGTCCGTACCTATACGGTTAAATTCAACCGTTTTCTGTAGGACACGTTGGGCTCTGCCCAGAGCTCCTCAGCCTCATAATGCACGGAAGAGGCCACCGCGGGGTTTTAGTCGGTCTGACAAAACATGTCGCTACCCCCGAGGCGGTGGGTATGCGCAAGCATTTCCCCCACGGAAAAGCGGTATATTTAGTTAATGATTGTTTGTACGTTGAATTTCAGGCGTGGAGCCCGACAACGAGCGGTGATGGTCGGCCACCACGTTGCTGGACCGACTCGCGCAGCGCGGCTTCGCGGCCGACACGCGCCTCGCTCTGCCGCCCACAGGTAGGACCTACTTCGTGACTCTTTTCTTCATTAGGTAGGTACTCTACAGTTCCCAGCAGCTTGTGAAGGTAGACTCGACAGTAGATTAATGGTAAGTACTCTAACACAGAGTTCAGGCTCGCAACAGCGGACTAGCCAGCTTGTTCATACTTCTTCCAGTGATGTTGCGAAATCAAGGGATTACTATCTGGCAACATGTAAAAATGTATCTAATAGTAGTGTAGTGTTACATGGAGTAGGTATAGGTAAACCGAAGCCCAAATCAAGTGACTTATTTTGTAAACAAAAACTACCCTACCCTACTAACATTTTAAGCTATTCTGTGAATATTGCATAGTTGTTTTCACATTATTACTTGGATCGGATCACTTTATTTTCACAATGATGAACAGGTTCGATCAATCAGTTCCTTCAGTGTTACATCACAACAGGTAATTAGATGATCATATTTGTTTACAAAACAAGACACTTGATCTGGGCTGCGGTATACCTACGAATCTACGATAGGTGTTCTTTCTTGCAGCTGAAAACGGAATTTTTATCGACCTTGTTAAGTTGTTATATTGCACCATTTATGTGACTTGACTCTTTAACTTTAGACTTCGATACGATCCACAATTTCCGACGAAGTCAGGAGATAAGCAGATAAAATAGTAAAGTCCCAGCCACGGAAAATGTATAAACTTTAACGACTCCACCCATACCTTACCTACCAATAGCCATTTTGAACATTCCAGGTTGCGCGCGCTACCGCGAGCTGTGTTACCGCGCTGCGCAAGCGCACCTGCCCGGCGACGTCACGCCACGCGTCTGCGACTGCGCAAACTGCACCTCGCGACGTAACTCGGCCACGGACCCATGAAACTCGTCACAAGTTCGTCCCACGTTCGTCATGACTCGACCCATACCTACTGCTTCTTGCTCGAAGACGCGACGAACTGAAGATGCTCAATAACCTATAATTTATTGGCTTTATATTTTGTAGTGAATAATTATTACAGTAACAAAAACGACTGCTTTTTAGGCATATTTAATATCTGTGATGAGATGGCATTCAATATCTAGCTAGAATATAACGTATTACACAAATATTGTGTAATACGTTATAGTATTCATATGCATCCCCATATTTCGTCCCTTAATCAGTCCCGTGATCCAACACGAATCTAACGATACCCACCTCACATCAAATCCATCAAGTTTAGACTACGCACTGTTCTGTCACTTTGACTGAAGATGCTCAATAATTTATTTTTTCAATGTGCTTACTATAATATTACTTAGGTACATTAATTAATACTTGTTAAAAATACTAACCCATAGGTTCCATTTCGCTCGTCCAGTCATGGGTCTTGAGTTACCCCATCCCCGCTGTAAAAACGAATTGAATTTTGTCTTATGTGTGACAAAAACATGTTTCAATTCAATCCTTAAGCTCTTCCCATCGCAATATTCAGTATCTCTTATTGCATATTCTTCCATTTACCCTGAGGTTTTGCTTTATCTAAATAATATCTAAACAATTACGTACTTAATCAATTAAGAGTCCAATTACTTCCCCAATTCCTTCTCTCCTAGTGCCTTACCTAAACCTTGTGACATGGGTAATTCCAATCAGCGATTTTCATACTAAAATGGCAACTTAAGAATGAAAATCGCTGAATTGAATTACAGACTGTATAAATGTAGGTAATTCCCCCTATTGCATATTCTTCCCCTTATCCTGAGGCCTTCCTTTACTTAAATAATGATCAATTAAGAGTCCAATTACTTCCTATTGCTTCTGTCCTAGTGCCTTACCTAAACCTCTCTGCAATAATTCCAATCAGCGATTTTCATACAAGCATTGTCGTTTTAGTATGAAAATCGCTGACTGGAATTACAGACTGTAGAATAGTCCCCAGTCCTATTTGAAATCTCGATGTAAAACTATTCGTCAATCTTTAGGAAATACTTAGTGTACGCATTTTTGCACTATCTAGTTGTATTTTGCACATCCAGAATCGCTTTTGTAATTAAGGGAAAGCGCGCACGGCGTGCCATAATGATATTTTATTAAAATCAATTCTATATGTCTGTCCATAATATAAGTGTCCTAGATATAGCTTCGATTAAATAAATAATGGGAAAACTTAAATTTACACAATTTATTTAGATGAGACTACATAAGAATTTTCCGTAAACACTAATTTATATCGAGAACATGCTCATATTATGTAAAAAAATCTAAGTCAAGATTACTTAGAAATAAATTTAAAAATAAGTAACGGTAGGTTGGCTATGTTTGACTATGATCCAGATATAACTGCTAAACTAAAAGTAATTCCTGTGTGCTAAATATATGTAAAACTTCTTAATTTTAGAGCCTAATGTTAATACTAAGTAGATTATAAATCTAGCATAATTTCTATATTACTTCGTCTGACTTATCTATTTGTCCATCGGATTTAATCTTTGATCGATTTATTATCATCATTAAGTATTAAATTATTGCTATTTATATTATTACATCATTATAATTATAAACATTAATTTTAATTACAATTACTACATAATTCTGATCTATTTTCGATTGTACTTAGCCGAAGTCGTTTTTAGCGTACATTATTAAATTATTAACAAAGGCCTACCTACGCGCGTTATAAAATGTAATTTAAAAATGATTATAAAATAAATGTTAATTATATATAAAAAAATATCGTTCGGTTTCATTTAACTTTGGAGTGTTGTGGTAAAAAGTGAGTCAGTAGGTTACTCAAGATTTAACCAGTCTTGTAAGTGAATTTAAATAAAACTTAAAATGTTCAGTAATTTTATTCAAGTAAACAAAAACACCGTGTCAATTTGAGAACAATTAGGTAGAGTAGATTACCTACTCTTGTTGCAAAAGATTCTAAAGGAATAACTATTGACATGTCAGCTGACGAGTGTCTAGAGTTGCAGTTCTAGATAAATATTAAATTCGAAATAGTTTACATTCATTCTCTTTTAGAGATTATGTTATGTTTGGTAAGAATGGAGGTAGAATTCCCACCAAGAGAAAATGCTCGTGCACTTTTTGGTGTACCTAATAAGAAAATGATTAAGCATCAGGTGACGATTGACGCTTGATGTCTCCATCGAATTTTGTACTTAAAACTAATATTAATTAAGGCTTGTATTAGTTGTTGCTAATATTTGTTTTAAATAGTTTTAAATAGTCTCGACTTTTGATCAATTACTTTTATTAATGAGGAGTTTTCAAGGTTACATTTAAAAAAGAAAGTACCGACAGCCCCGGTAGATGGCACTGACTGGTCTGATGTCAACATTAAATGCGTTGTTATTGCTTGTAACTTGGGCTTTTCGTATTTTACCTAGTATTGTTTAAATTACACAAACAAACCAATAATAAATTATTCAGCGTTTTTTTCATGGTGTCGTGTTGTTTTACGATGATATCGCACTTTGGTGCCATGGTACGCCATCTATTATCAACTTAAAACCTTGTTTTTTTCTTACAACTGTCACTTTGAAAACCCCTAATTGGATCAAAAAAGCGAGCAAACCTTTTTTCTTGGGTGGGAATTGAGATCGAATCAACTTTTCCATATCGACCGTCTCAGAATTGTCACCTAGATGACTAAAGACATGTGAAAAGGCTCTTATTTATGTGTATTAAATTTACAACTACATTTGACAGTAAAATCTACAAATTACATCATGCAATTCATTCGTGAACAATACTTGTACTGGCAAATAATGTGTCAATCTTGATATAACGTCCATTCGAGGATGAAATGTACAGTCGACAGTACATCAAGTCTAACACTTTACGCGATTGTAATACGCCTTTTATTGGAATGGTTTTGTGTAGGTTGTTGTGCTGTCGATTGTACGTAAAAGCTACTTTATTTTAGCTATGTACAACAAAATCTATTTAATGGTACTGTAATAAACTGTCTTCTCTAACAAAACATTCCAAACAAAGATTATTTTAACGAACACCAAAATGTCTTAACTTATACAGATCGATGGAGTTCGTAAGATTGAGAAAGATAAGTCCAAAAATTAAAAGACTAAAATGACTTTTACTAAACTTCATCCTTGTAGAATCGATAAATTCATACTGAAATCGTTTTAATACATGATTTTAGAAAGAGTTACTTACACTAGACATTATGATTAGTTTGTTTTAAACCTAACAGATAATTTCTTAACCAGGAGCGGTTATATTTTAAAGTCTAATAAAAGTGTATAGAAAAATACAGGTCAATTTGGGTAAATCTCAATAGCTATAAGTAGTTATGTAAATGGTCAAATTATCTGCGAGATTGTTCCCGTAGAAGATAAGAAAGTATTTCGGAATTAATCTAAATTAATTAGCGATGGGTTTATATTATGTTATACGTCTTTTCCCGTCAAAATGGGAAAATATTAAATTCCGGATATTTAATAGCGAAATTCTCAATAAATCTTCCCATTTTGGACAAAATACACGGATAAAAACTAGACCGTAAAATTAATGCATAATGGCTTGTCGTGTATTCGCTTAAAACCCGTACAAATTACGTATTTATAACAGAACTTATTAAAAATAAGGAATAAGAGCATCATAAAGTATGAGAAAGTTTGTTACAACTGTCAATTTTCAGTTACAATACGCTCACTGGGACGAACCCCAGTCCACAATACACAAATACAGTCCAAAGTATAACTAACCTACAATCACATGGAGGCAAGTTTATAAGAACACGTGGTCTAGTTGAAAGCAATTTTTGGATTTAATTAGAATTTTTTCTCTCTTGTGGTTTAGTGACCAAACCTAGTCTAGTTGTCAAAGTTATTCAGGCCGCCCGTAGGCCTTTGACGTGGCCTAACGACTGCTGTCAAGCAACAACCGGGCCAACTGCTTAACGTGCTTTCCGAGGCATTTAATTGGAATAAGGCCAGTCAGATATTTAATTATCTATTAGGAGTAAACCGCAACCGCAGTTATGCACAATTCTTTCGTACACAACTTTACTGAGGGCCTAGCCAATGAAATGAAAAATGTGATTGGCATGAAATGACATTGGCATTTGCTTTGTCGTTACCAATGTCAATCCCAAACACTGCTCTTTCTATTCTAACCCTAACGAAAGTCAAAGTTACTCTTGGCTAGGCCCTCTGACTGAACTCTTTACATCTACAATTTGACAACCAAATCAAAATATAAAGTTTACATAATATATTCTAAGAACCTAAAATCTAAAAAGCTGCTATGCTAGGATCGCGGAAAATACCGAGTTTTATATTTTCGTAAATACAAAAATGTATTTGGTGGTATAATTATTATGTGTAGGACTTCAATATTGAAAGTTGTGCACAAACTAATTGTATCTTTAAACTTTAATCTTCGATAATAGCAGTTAATCATATAAGTACGGTGGAACACAGATAAAGGTGTACAGCAGAGTTTTTAAGGTTGAGATTTTCTCAAAAACTACATGACCTATTGCAAAAATTCTTTCACTGTTACATAGATAAAAGTTATAACTATGTACTATAAAAGAATTATTAAATTCGGTCCAGTTGTTTTTGAGAAAATCTCAACTTTATTGATGTCCCCCTGTATACTTATCTCTGTCTTCGACTATCCTTTTGTAAGGTTTAATAATTGTTGTACCATACTTAGCAATATCTATAGCGTCAGCGTAGTACTGAGTCAGCAAAGTAAACACTATAAAAAAACAATTCCAATCAACCAATAAACTACGTTTCTTATACACTTGCGTCCATAAAAAAATCATTTACAAACCTAATGATTGCGTTTGTAGAAAAAATAGGTATAATAATAATTATTTTACAGGTTGTTTACAAGTCGACTATGTTTACGGTTCTGTTATAGACGCTGGATACTGACTAGGTAACACAGAATGTTCAGGCAACTATTTTAATTATGGACCCATTTTGAATCAATAAACAACTCTGTCACAATAAAACTTAGACTGCCGTCTATCAAATGCGACTACTTTATCGACTCGACAAAGACAGCAAATGACAAGATGGTTCACTGTGCCAATTGGTGTGATTCTGTCGTGGCCACTAATGATGCTAAACGGAACTATCACTCGTAGGCGTTTAAATTTAGTGTGCGTCATATTGGAATCACAGCTGTACTTCAACTAAAATTTTTGAAATTTATGTTTATTGTAATTTAGTATATAATGTGTACCATCTGTTGGAAACCCTAAATAAATAAATAAATTGACGACCATTCAGCCTAACCCAGACAAAAGTAAACGTTATTGAGAAACACTGCTTGACCGACTGTAAAAAATCTTTCACTCTTCTTTGAGTATGTAATTGTAGATTTTTTTTAAATTGATCAAGTAGATTTGAGGAAAGTATATCTCAGGCCCCCTGTACACTTTTCTCTGAATTACACTACTTACAGGCGTGGATTCAATTTTAAAAATAATTTGATTGTGTAGTAACAATCAAATTATTTTTAAAATTGAATCCACAAGGATCCGATTACAGCGCACATTTTACTAAAACTCAATTGATTCAAAAATTATTGCTTTCGTCTGTTAACAAGATAATCGGGTTACCTTTCAGTCAGGCTAAGTTTCTAGAAAAGGCTCACTAGAAAAAGTTCCGGAGTCATTATATCACGAACGTCTCTGTTAACTAGTCATCTCCTTTGGCTTCCCGAAACTTAGTTCCGCTTATATCCAACATAGGTCAGTATAAAGACGCTCTAATAGGATATTTGACAAGTAAATAATACATCAAACAGTCAGAATTCATTTTACAAAAACAAGTTGGTTAAAAATTACAATACAGTTCAGAAATGTTCAGATATTAGGACTTAGAAAGAGACGGATACCGCTGTTTATAGGCGGCAATAAACACATAAGTACTACTAATGCCACATCTTACTTAGAATAATTTTTGAGATAGAGATGACTTTGATTAATATCAGTTGTGTTAATCGAGAGCCTACAAACTTAGGAGATAATTCTAACCAATAATTTAGGCGGTTCTTCTACCGCCGGCGAGTAAATGTGGGCTATTTTTCGGGCAAGAAACGTACAATAGATAGCACATTCCGTGTAAACAAAAGAGACGCAACGATACTCGATCGGCGACCCTCGCTCAGAGATGAACTATAAATATTATGTCACCTAGCGAGTATAGCTGCGTCTCTTTTGTTTAAACGGAATGTATTATCTATACAGTCGGAGACAGAGATAAGTGTACAGGGGGCCCTCAATAAGGTTGAGAATTTCCCAAAAACTACTGGACCGATATTAAAAATTCTTTTACAGAACATAGTTTTAACTTTTATCTATCCAACAGTGAAAGACTTATTGCAATAGGTCAAGTAGTTTTTGAGAAAATCTCAACCTTAAAACCTCTCGACCGTACCTTTGTTGCGCGAAAAAATAGCCCATAGTTACTCGCGTACTCTCCGGCGGTGGCACAACTGCCTTAACATTATATTGTGTTATTTATCATCAAAAACGAACCCGCCATTAGGATTACCAAAATTGTTTGAATAAGAAAAGTCAAATACCCCATCGTCGCGTCAGACATTGAACCGCAAAAACATTCCAAGAACGTCCCAAAACTTACACAAACAGTACCCTAATAGTCGAGATAAGCGGTGGTACTCACGGGGAAGTTTATTGGAATGTCGTCATTCGACGAGTAGCGCAGTGAGTCGCTAGCGGCGATACGGGTGGTACGAGGAGGCTGGGGCGCCGCCGCTTGAAGAAGTCCCGCCGTGGTGACTCCGCTTGGACGACCGCTGGTAGCCGTCGCCAGACCCGCCCGTGTATTCATAATCATCCCCTGATGCAAAACAACACGTTAAATATACTCTAGTAAAGACTAGATTGTATCTGAACATATAACCTTAGTATACCTAACGCCGAAGACAGCAAGAGGTTGTATCGATTGAAAGCACTTGCTACTAAACTGAAAAGAGTGAGCGTGGACATTCCAAAGAAAGTTTGGACATATTTAGCTCACAGGACATACATAAACTCATGGTTTATTATACAAGCTGTATTATATGACTTAATGAGTCAATCAAGACACCACACAGAAACGATCACTTACACACATACTCGGTAAAAATGGTTATAACTCATAAGTAGGTACATTTTACTACTGGGACTCGAACCCATGGGAACCCTTCACAGTAAGGTACCTACTAACGATCAAGTCGTTGTAATTTCTTAATACAATTTTAAATAGCAATGAATATAAGCATCAAATAATACATGAATTCAATAAGATTACGATATAAATCAAATATAATAAATGGAAACTTACCGCACCACGCACCAACCCTCCTTTACCATAAGTTTTTTAAGGTTTTCGATAGAACGCATTCGTCCTACTCAGAACAAAGTTATTTCTATAATTGCTTTCAAAATCCTCCTTGAATTGAACGGCTAAATACGATCTATCGAAATCCAGAATTAGTGTGAACCCGACTATAATGCATTCATACAAACTACATGAATTAACTAACCTACGAATCCAATTGAACTTTGTATTTTTAGTATAACATTGATCTCTAAAATCAGTCTTGTCTAAAAATCAGTTCACAAGGATTTAGATGTGATTCTTTCGTAGCAGACATACCTAATCATTTACTCATACCATCGCGTAAGAGTGAGTTGCCTGAGATTTTATTTGCAAATTACTTGTAATCTAATATTGGAGCGATTATATCGTGCGAATTCATTTAATGGTGGTACTTCACTTGGCTATTCGTATTAGCTATTGGTTGTTTGTAGTATTTGTCAAATACTTGACGTAAATACAAATAAGACGAATATTTTGTAAAGAATAGCAACCACACATGGCAACAATAGGGCTGAAAAACAGCATCTGTGCTGAGATCCCGCCCAACACATAATCTCATATGTATGTAACAGGTTTATTTCTGTATTGTTGAATTTATAACTGTATTGTGTGTGTCGTGAATAAATGACTTTAATTATGACAAATACGCAAATACGAATGACCAAGTGAAGTACCGCCATAAAGTTAGACAATATGTAGTTTTAAAAAACGCACGCAAGAATTACTACCATGACTAGTATTACGGATAAGATGTGACTAAACCAATATCTAAGACCCGATAGTCATAGACAGATTTGAGTACGACTAGAGGTCAGTCTTATAACTGTCAGTTGACAACTGACAGTTGTAAGAGCGAGCTCAGGCTGAGTTCGTGCTGAAAAGTGTATGATTATCGGCCTAATACATGATTCTAGATAACGTCATATTGTAGGCACCTGAGACTGACGCCGACATGTCGGAAACATTGCAAAACGAGGGCTGTGGTGACATCATACCGCCACAGTACATCATTTGGATCTGTTAAGTTCAAAAACTTGTCAAGACTAATACAAATCCTACATTTAACATACCTAGGTATATAGATAAGTAAAGCTGGAAGTTAGCTACACTAATCAAATTTCGGATCTTTAATGAAAGAGTAAATAGGCATTTTATGTAAGAGGTCGGTGGCTAAGTGGTTGGGTCAATGGATTTGCGGTCCCAGGTTCGATTCCCAGCTAGGGCAGCCATGTACCAATGAGTTATCCTCGGTTGTTTCGACGGAAAAACTTGCGTACATTTACCGAGTGCTCTCAAAACGGTGAAGGAAAACATCGTGATGAAACCTGCATGCCGTAGAAGAAGAAAAAAATCTAAGACATGTGAAATCCGCCAATCCGCACTGGAGCTGCAAGGTGGATCATGTCCCCAGCTTCCTCGATGTAAGGGAAGGTCTGTGCCCGAGCAGTGGGGAAATATAAATAGACTGATGATGATGAAATAGGCATTTACTGTGCCTGTGTGCTTCATCATCGGCACTTACCATCAGGCGAGATTGAGCTCACTTCTAACATAAAAAATATACTGAATTGAACACACGAATTCGAGACGATGTCTCATCTTTCAATTTTACAGTAGTTAAACCTAGCAAATAAATCTAGTCTGTTTAAAAAGTCAGTTTACATGGATTACGTAGTACGTTTAAATTTGACATTTCTAAAAGAAGTGTCATCTCTTTCATTACTTTAGTGTTAGAAAGGGAAACAGCATTTTTAGACCCCTCAGATTTAGTTTAGTACAGTCGAAGACAGAGATAAGTATACGGGGGGGGGGGGGGGGGGGGGGGGGGGGGCCTCAATAAAGTTGATATTTTCTCAAAAACTACTGGACCGAATTTCATAATTATTTTACAGTTCATCATCAGTCTATTTATATTGCCCCACTGCTCGGGCACAGACCTTCCCTTACATCGAGGGAGCTGGGGCCATGATCCACCACGCGGGCCCAGTGCGGTTTGGCGGATTTGACATGCCTTAGATTTTTTTCTATGGCATGCAGATTTCATCACGATGTTTTCCTTCACCGTTTTGAGAGCACTCGGTAAATGTACGTAAGTTTTTCCGTCGAAAAAACCGAGGATAACTCATTGGTACATGACTGCCCTGGCTGGGAATCGAACCCGGGACCTCCGTATCGCAAGTCCATTGACCCAACCACTGAGCCACCGAGCTCTTTTTTACAGTTACATAGTTTTAACTTCTATTTATCAAACAGTGAAAGAATTTTTGCAATAGGTCAAGTAGTTTTTGAGAAAATCTCAACCTTAAAAACTCTCATGTACACCTTTCTGTGTTCCACAGTACTAAAACGTATCTCAAGATCACGAATCAATTTTAATCGAAATACAGCTTTCACATAAACTGATTTTTAGCTATACTCTATGGGTGCCTACAATATGAGTTTATTTATAACCTGTGGTTGTGTCCCAAGAGCCTCGCTCATCTGTGGTACAGCCACGAGCTTGGGGCTGCCGTTACAGCCCACGCCGTCACCTTCTACAGTATACAGCTGGTTAGTTTCTAGTTACCTATGTGTGATTTACTATTGTACCGGGGTATTATGGGTTATTTTTTGTGACATTGCGGTCTAATAACTTAGGATGCCTGTACGGTCAACAGCAGATCAATGGTAACGCTTGCAGTACGATTTCAACTCTTACGACGCATATAATAAGAGCGGTCTACTTGATGTGTACAATTGAAAACGGAAAAGTATACCGGGTGTCTCAAGGACGAGATTTTCTCAAAAACTACTAGGCCGATTTTAATAATAATTTTACAGTTACATAGTTTTAACTTTTATCTCTCTTAACAGTGAAATTTTTTTTGCAATAGGTCAAGTACTTTTGGAGAAAATCTCAACCTTAAAAACTCTCCTGTACACATTTCTTTCTGTGTTAGACCGTACAAGACTAAACGAATGTTATAAAGTTGTAACAAGAGCCATGACAACATAAAACGCTTACGCTGCTACATAAGACGCTTACGCCGCTACATAGATGTTATGTCGTAACGCCACTCATCAATGCGTAAACGCTTGTGTCGCCACGTAAACGCTTACGTCGCAATGTAAACCCTTGTGTTGCCACTTACAACGCTTACGTCGCCGCGTACAAGTGTACCATGTTTATAAGTTACCTCGGTAATATTCGTCGGCGCAGAAAGATGCACCCTTACCCCGACTAGACACGATTGTAAACAACATTGAAATATAGACCTTCCGGTATGATATTTAAAGGTAAAATTTGTTCCGAAGTGTACGGTTTAGGAACGCGCATGCGCCCAACACTGCGGTGGGCCGACAAATGGCAGAAGGACACTATGAATGCCACCAAACGGCGCGCACGCAACCGACCGAATAGCAGTGTAGATATTTACCCGCGGCAACATGGTGCTTTATGATTGACTAAAATGTTTTCGCGCCGTTCAAAAATATGACCATTGCGCAGGTACATTGGGGTAACTTATAAACGTGGTACAATTGTAAACGCTGCGTCGCTACATAAACGCTTACGTTGCAATGTAAACGCTTACGTCGTCATGTAAACGCTTACGTCGCCAGGTAACCGCTTACGTCGTCGCCACATAAACGCTTACCTTGTAAAGTAAGTGGACGCTTACGCTGCAATGACATCGCTTACTATTTATAAGCGATAACAAAGGCACGATTTACTTTTACTTCACGAATTCCTTGGTATTGGAACGCAATGTCACAAAACTGCCCTAGATCAAATACCTAAAAGGGACATAATAATATTAATCAGTGTTAATAATATACTACACCATGATAGAGTTAGTATGTATGTGCATGAATATGTAAAGTGTCAGATAATATAAGATTTAATAGGAAATAAGTTGTGTAATAAGTGTCGTTTTAGTAGTGTAAGACTATTATTAGGGTATCGGGGTTTCCTTGGTAACTTTATGCCAGCATATTAAAAACAAAAATTATGATAACTGCGGCCTCCGGTACTATTCTAGGGGAATAGGGTGGATGAAACCATTAAAAATGCCAGTGTTATTTTGAAATTTTTGATTTCTTTTAATTATCTACGTTTTATAATGTCCTTAAAGTAGATATATATTTCATCATAAGATATCTCAAATATTTGCAGTGGTAATATTAATATTTTAATTAATCAACCAGTAGTATTACTTAATCCATTAAGATAGAAGAAGCTTAATAATAGGAAACTACGACAAAACTGTTTTATTTTTTTTCCATTACAAACTACATACTTATGTTACCAGTTAAATCTAACACTAAAATATACCCAAATTACCTAATATGAATAATGCATAATTTCTACTTCGAAACACCTCAGTGTTATTTTACGTGATAGCACTTTTATTATTACATCAAATACTTCGCGTACAAACAAGCTTGTCGTCTTATTTTAGTGCTCCAGTTAAAATTAATAATTAAAACCGTAATTAACTAATTATCATTAGGTAATATTTGTAAAAAAGAAACAACAAGGACGCTCGTGTTAGTCTATCATAATTTTCCTTTTCATATAACGAACATAAAGTAACTTACGCAAACCTCTAGGCTAGGCTTCACGCTTAAGCACTCTTTAGGGCTAAGTATAGTAGTTTACACATTATAAGATTATAACAAATCTAGATAATAGTCTTACAATCGTAACATGCTTAGTTTGTGTTTCGCTCGCGGACGCCTCCGATTATAATTACATTGTAGGAAACTAATACAAATGTATAAACACGGCGGCCGTGGCGGCGCGTAAAGTAAACTTATATACTGACGTAAGTAAATTACTTTATAAATATTGTACATCAGTCGAGAGTTCACCTAACAATTTTGTAATCTAATCAATCAAGAATTATGTACTTTAATCCACTACAAAGAAATATAGTTTAAAAATTAATCAACATCAAAATTTTAATTAAAACAGAAATAAATAACAACTTGCCCTAGGTTTTATAATAATTATTTAATTAACTGTAAAGCCCGTGCACTTTATTTTACGATAATATGGGATCAATAATTACATTTATATTAAATTCTAGTATAAATACGAGGTTTTATATTAATAATACCTGCATTGATTTTAAAATAAGTTTCGAAAAGTCTACAGTAGAGGTCGACAGATGGCGGCCGACTCGTTTAAATGCAAACGATTTGATTTGTAGGACGAAGTGATGAACTTAAGAGAGTATCCAGCTAATCTAACGTTAACTCTAGGGTTTGTATAATTAGTCAATTACGATCATAAATGTATTACAGCGCGCGCGTGGGTCGCGCGCGCAGTTAGTAGTCATCCAATACCAAAATACACTTTTACACGAACATGTTTCCTTTATATACTACTTGAATAAACATACACATATAAAAACCGCGTACACTATAATATAAAGTAATACAAACAAGAATCGAAAGGTTAACTACACAACAGTACTACAGTTAAGCCATGATTAAAATATTATTCCATAAACATTATTATTAAGATACAGTGTATATCTTATGTCGATATTACTCAGTGTAATATATTAATTAAAATGCGAATGATGCACGTGTCACTCACGGTGTACCATCGGGTGTATGTAGTGTACTGTCCGTGAGTGGGAGGTGTGTACTAGGGGTACGGTGTGTACTAGTACACGGTACTAGCGGCCGAGGAGACGGCGCGCGCCGCCCGCTCGGGCGAGATGAACATTTGACAGACGAGCCTCTAACGAGTCTTACCGTATTTGTATTTTGCTAACTATTTTTAATTAATAAATTCATCCAATATTTTAATGCTCTTCTCCTATATAATAATAATTAAAAACCCATATAAATAGTCTCAATTGATTTTTCACAATAATTTGCACTAAGTTTAATGTTCAGTAAATCTAAAATTTCTAATACATATTATACCTTTATTTAAATAAATTATATTCTTTATGTTAATTAGAAAGATTGCCCCGATGGTTCATTACAAACTAAGTTCTTAAATTGTTCCGTTATTTTTTGTGAGTGTCGGGCGATGGCCCGTATCTAAACGCCTTAGTGCTAATCGATATCACTGAAAATAACATAATATAAATCATCTCTATTCACTTAACTTCTTTTTTGTAAGGCATCGTTTCCTAATATTAAACAGGTGTGAACAATTTCATCGTATCATCGGTGGTTGTACATTAAAGTTTTAACCTACAGTAGAAGTGATAACGGGGACGCGAGCTAGCCGCGGGGGAGAGGGGCGTGCCTGTCGTATGGTGCGCGAGCGTGAGGGGGACTGGGGGGAGGCGACGAAGTGAACAAATGCTGTTTGAAGGAGCCTATATATGGTACTTTCTTTTCGAAACAATTCGAAGAAAATCGTGACGATTAGCATACACTGACGATTTATCGTAACGTTATATTGGATGGGATTTTGTTGCGATCTCCGAATAAGTCGTTACCGATATCGACTTTTACTATCGATTCATTTGTAACGACGAATCGTACCATATATGGACTCCTTTTGGCGACAGGAGTGGACAAGAACGACGCGGGAATCGCTCCCCGGTCGCCGCTGCTGAGGAATGAACGAGACAAATTAACCTAACTAACATAGGAACGAAGCAACAGACAGACGAAGCGGCACGAAGCGGATATACGTAACCTAGTGGGTAGTTAGGCACCGAAGTCATTTAGTTAACATTATCTCAATATACTGTTAGTAAGGTACGATCTGCTACAATGCACCGCTTGCGCGCTAACTATGAACATCACAATGTAAAGGCGTGTCACTATGTGGTACAATGACGGACGCCGCACCCTTCGCGGACCGCGTCACTTATTAATTTGCTTACACCTCACGATAATCCTCAATAGATAAATTATACTTTACTTATGGAGCGATCTTAAATAACCCTATTCTAAACGATCAAATTATGCATCAATGTAATGTCAACAATTTGTCTATTCAAAACATTTATAACAAATCTTATCGCGCGGCGCTGGCCGCGGGACTATTAGATAACTTAAAGGAACGGCTCCCGGGCGGGAGCGGGCAGTCTATCAGTATCCGTAAACTCTAAGATAATTACAACGAATAATGCGCGAGGCGCCCCGACGCGCGCGCCCGCCGACCCACTAATTACTTAGCTTAGCACTAAAATTTTAATCAGTCGATCGGTCAAATGATTGAGCGATATAGTACAGTAAAGGACTAACATTAAATTTAATCTAACAATGTTATTTTAAATTATAACTCACTTTGCGACGGGGGGCGGGCGCGCGCCGCGGGGCCGCTCCATATTATGATACCACTAACATACCGGCCGTAGCGGCCGTCGAAAGCTCTATACAGTTTTAAAAATATTTGGCAATCACATAAATTAAAACTTTAAAACTATGTGACGAGAGACTTGATTAAAATTATGCTTTACACACAAGTATAAGTATATATATGTACAGTAGGTGCGCGCGAGGGGTGCGGCCGCGCCAATATCGACTCTATATCCTAAATGCTTGAGCGACTTCTCTTAACACATTAATTATCGTTTGCTCGTTTAACAATTTGGCAGGTAAATTTAATTCATTAAAAGTATAAATTCCATAATCAACTTAAAATTGCGATAAAAAACTAAAATGCGTATTAGAAAACAAATTAAAATTACGAATATTTTATTTATACAGAATAATTGTTCCCCTTTTAAAAAACGGGATAAAAATTAAAATATATTTAAAATCACGTTCAGTCATACTATGTTTTGTTATTAAATATTTAACACAATTATTTCAATACATCCCTACCGTTTCCTAACACTAGTGGGTGGTAAATAACCAAAATTCTAATATTAAACATACATACCGATATATATACCAAATATTTATACAAGTTATTAGCTTAAGTTAAGTTGTTTAGGTCATTTTCCCTAAATTGGCCTTGTTTAAACAGTGTCTGTCAAATGCGGTCGCGCGAGCGGGCGGCCGGCGAGGCGGTCGCGGGTGCGCCGCCTCCGCCGGCCAACTCCTACGAGAACTCGAAACATCACCACTACGCGAATAGTGAGATCCCATCATATATATGACGCCATTAAAAGAAATCATTTTAAAAACTCACAAAATATAAGACAATCTGCAAAAAGTTGAAACAATAAACATTCTAGAAAAGCCCATAATCCAAATAAAAGAATATTAAAAGCGAAGTAAATGTGTACGAGCGTACACGCGAATCAGCGTCCTTTAGCTTGGACAAGGGGTCGCGACAACTTCGGGGGAACTAATATCAAGAGGCTCAAAGACGCGTGCCTTTGGTCAAATATTAAATTAAACGCATCCGAAGGCTGTGAGTGATTTAATATCATTTTATAGCGTTCAGAGACGGCTAAGTGTCAAATAGTAACGATCAGAGAAACCAGGGGATCTACCAGTCAGTGAACAAGCTAAATAGTAGACATCTACTGTAACACTAGTTTGTTATTAATTTTAATTAAAATTAACGGTCCTTAATTACGCGTGTGGGTTTGTGTTAATGCAGTCATTTGGTGACTTTTAATATTAAAAACAAGCCTAAAAAGGCTTTTAATAAAAAATTGCATGCAGTATTATAAAGTCAAGTGTTTAGTTAGATATAACTTGAATGGTAATGTTAGGTTTGTGCAAAAACCTCCGTATAATTGAATAATTAATTCGTCAAATAAACTGACAATGAATGAATACTATCTTGCGTTCACTACACTCGCTACTTCGAAGAACGCAAGAGTATTGACGCGTAAATTGCGTCCCTATTTCGTCGAACCTAACGTGAGCGTAAACAGTGTCGTTATGTGTGCTTGAGTCGTTTTGTTGGGACTGACGACCGTATGAGCGCGCGATCGCGTTTCATTAAACGTCGATTTAATCAATAACACCAATTGAATGATGCTAAATAAAGATAGCGAGAAATATGAGCAAAGCAGGCGTAAAATCGCACTAGCCGGCTAGAGTAATCTAGCTGAAAATTCGTGACGGAAATTACGCTCGGCGCAACACTACAGTCAAAGTTTGCTGTATATTTCGGTCCGAGCGGATTTTCGCCGCGATTATTCGCGACGTTGCAGTAACGCGAATGCGAAGCGCCACAGAACATTGATGTTAGTGTAGAGTTACGCACGCGCGCGTCATTCGGGTCAGATGCCCCGTTATCTTGGTCACACGAACGTTTCGAGGTGTAATAGTATCAGATTGACAGCTACTACTTTTAAGTAAAAAAAACATCGATATGACAAAAACAATAGATACGTCTTGCGCCAAGAGATAATTACAATTCAGTTGGTAGATCTCGAGTTAACACGGTAACTTTAATTCGTGATTGGCGCAAGAGATAATGGACAGACCGGTATAAATCACTCATTGGACTACATTGTATGACGATTAGTAGCAAGAAACAAATGAATCGTGCGACATAACTCAAGTTGAGATAAACCGCGTTTATGATAATATTCTGCTTCGAATAACAGTTTAGCTGTTCTCGGTAAACAGTAGATTTGCTTCACGAACTAAAATTACCACTTTTGATGACAGTAATAATTTTTTTTGCTATATTTTAACGATCACGCCTAGCCTATAAATAAGGCTGCAATCTATTGTTTTACCCTACTACCAAAAGGAGTACGTATGTAAGTCAATTCTATTGTGGTCTGATGCAGCTTTAGGCTTGCTTTATTTTGATGTAAGAGTTGTCTCGATAATTTGACTAATATAGTCACTTTAAGCCAAAAAACATCGAGGTTTATGATTTTTGTAACATATCGATGACCAAATTCTGTTATACGCGTCGTGTGTACCAAGATATCGTGTATTATGATCGTGTGTTGTGTACAGATTACGCGGCGGGCCACTCCTTGTTAAACTCGTTGGCGTTGAAGTGTTTTGGCGCGTGGTGTGGATGCGTGTGCACACCTGGCGGCTGTGCGGTGGGCGCCGAGCCGTGGTACTCGCCGCCGCCGGCGTACCCGCGCGACCCGCCGCCGCCGTACGATGAACCCTAGCCAGTGCCGCACACGTTAACCCAACACCGTAACACAGAGATTCGGACAGACATTTTAAGATTCATAGACAGTTTTCGCAAGTTCTATAAACGCCGAGAAAGCCCGATGGTTTTGACACCAAGCTGGGCTGTGGCGACGAGTTTGGTGTGTCTCCTTTAGAGAGCTTTAATTTAACGGGATATAGCGGGCCTCTGAATGCATCGGAATTTTTATTTATTTATTACGCGCTCAAAATTGTCTATGAACCTCGGCCTCAGAAACAATATTAAGCGTCAAAGCTCAGCGTGACCTCTCGCAATTGTCAAAAATCTATTAAAATTGATAGTTGTAAAAGCGAACTCATACTAAGATAACGCTCAAAATTGTCTCTAAATCTCGGCCTCGGAGATAATTTTAAGCCCGAGCTTAGATCGAGATTCAGAAACATTAACGAGCGCAAGTGTAGTGCGAAGTCGCACTCACAACTGTCAAAATTCAATGAAATTTGGCAATAAGAGCTAGTTCACTCTAAGTTCGTGCTACATAATGTCTCTAAATCTCAAACCAAGCTTGAGCTCATTCTTACAAGTCAATGAAACTTGACAGTTGTAGGATTGAACTCACGCTAAGCTCGTGCTCAAAATTTTCTTTGAATCTCAGCCTAAATACGTATACGTCACACTTCTCGAGCGGTGGAAACACGTTTTGGTCGAGTGATTGTTACGTAACTACACCACACCAGACACAAAGCTTGGACGAGGCGGATGGAGTAGGTGATAAAAAATACACCGGGAGTGATTATTCCTCAGAAAGTTCAATAATTATTAATTCGATGATGTAGTTAAATGTCATCTTTGAATTTATTTTTGTGTAATATATTATTAGTTGCATGAATAAAGACTTTAACTTTGTCGTACTTATGAGACTTTAGTAATCTAAACCTGTTGCGAAGCATTTGTGTCTGGTATATTATTCGCAATTTTGTATCGAAGGAAGCGAGAAAAATAGAGGTTACTATACGACAGTTGTAACTATACTACAACCGCAACGTACCTCCACCGAATGATATGACACTATATCGCGACTTGTAATCTAGAACCGTTCAAAATATGAATATATTAAGTAAGCCCCAAAGTTTCTACGGCCAGATAACTTTGCGATTGACACATCTGGGCACATCTAATAAGTCTACAGGGAGTAATAACTACAAGTATTTTAAATTAACAGTCAACACTAACGCTTGTTAGCCATAAACGCGAATTAAAAGTTATTGCACCTTTCAAACTTAACGTTTTTAACGAAGTAACAAACTATGGTTGAACTAGGTTTATGGCTACCAGCCTAAAAGCGGGAATAATAAACACGGACTCTCATCGCATAGTTACCTGGCCGTATCTAAGGGACGATTGATAAGCGATTCTTTCCATAGATATCATATCGAAAGGAGTGTCACGTCTACGTCGTTAATCAATGTCACGCCCACAGCGGCATCAGCCGGACTGTCAGGACGCAACGAGCGGAAGCCGCCGGTACACTATTACTAATTGATACGTGCATTTAATAGAAAAATGGAAGTACAAAAATATAACTCTATTTTAGAACCTAAATCAAACCAGAGGCTTCGGCTGCGTTGCGTCCGATGCCGTCATGGAGGATCCAAATGAGGCGAATACATCAAAATATCAATTAACTAATTTATTGATTACTCGTAATTAATTACCAATAAGTACTTCACTAAAAGTTACGTCAAAAAGCCGCATTCGGCGATGCCCCCATGATGTATTAACACAATTTTGTAAATATTGTTATCTCATTACATTTAACAGAATAGTCGAATTTTATTTATCTCTGAACACTTAAAGTACAGCTCTTAACATTATCTTTATAATTAACTATTAATGAACCTGTAACAATATGAGAAAAATCGAAATTTTACTAATTTGTACTTTAAATGCCAATTTACAAGTGTTGAGATGAAACAATTGTGGTTGAATCATCTCGCACGGCTACAAAATGCAATACGAATATCGAATATAACTAGGGTAAGCTTATATCTAGTGCGGTGCGATGCCTTATTGATCGTCGCTATCGTCGCTAAAACCGAACCGTCCATAGTGAGAAATCCCCATAGTTTCGCGACAGACCCTCATCGGAACCCGCCCTGACCTCTAATTGTCTTTCTGGAGGAGCCACTCTTGTGGGCCCTGATCGACCAACTGGAAAAGAAGAACACGACATAAAGTCCCATTCGCCACACGATAGGATCTTTAGCAGGTATGTAAGTAGCGCAGAGCGTGAAGATGGACCAAGCGTGTGAATATCCCGGAGGGCAAGATGAAGAGTCGAGAGCGGGAGGAGTAGGAGTGGGGGGCTGGAGGAGTAAGGGCGGTGATGAGAGACCTTCAGCGAAACTTGTAACAACACTAATCTCCTTGATTTTTCACTATGGATAGCGGAGCGACGCCGCGAGAGCGCGCCGCACCGCGCGACAGACCGCAGCATAGCTCGGAAAATCAAAAAGACATCGCACATTTATTCTCGCCACTGAAAACATGCAGAGCGTACGTCTGCGCAAGATAAGAGATATAAACAAGCATTGTATCGGAACACAGCACACAGATGCAGGGGAGGCAAACTAATGGCTCTAAAGTTCATGCTGCTTCGAATCGGAACGTCTTTCTAGTCGGACGCTACATTTTCGCTGAATTTCACTCGCACCGTGACTTCATACGATCGCACTTTCATTCATGTCAAACGAGCCAAGTACAACCAAATTGAGCTATGCGGTTATTGAAATAATGAAACTGTACTTTCCACTCACACTCTCTCACACAATGAAGAATGTATCCGATTGTAGCTCTCATAATACAAATTGTGAATCGGGCAGTGACTAAATTGGACGCATGACGTCATGGATAAATGCGACAGGCTGCATAGAAGCCGGTGTAAGGTTCGATTTCCACCGACGGGCAATTTTTTCTCTGATTATTTCATCATTTAAAGTTCGATAAACACTTTCATGCGGCCATACATACTATAACCACGTCAAACAAATGTGGGGTAGATGCGGGAACGAAATGAACGAAAACAAGCAAGGAACGAAGGAAGGAAGCAAGCCCCAATAGGATTCAGCAAATACGGAAAACTTGGCTGTACTCTTTTGGTCTAGCAAAATTGCTATGAGCGGATTACTACGTCTTGGAAAGATCTAGAAAATCGTTTATCAAACTATAAGGTGAAAACAATCTATTACATCAATACTAGCTTTCAAATTTTGCCAATCATGTCATAGGGGTTGAGCTGGTCTTGGAACAAAACGATATATTAGAATCGTAAAAATCTTAATGCGACTCTGGCCAGCACGTAAGGCATAAATGCCAAAATCAAACATATAATTATTATTAGTAAGTAAAGCTTTATCTCGACATCATGTTTACAAAACAATGATCTAGCTAGAATAACATTCCAAGACGTAGTATGAAAATAAAAATATGGTTCTTCGTTTGCGATTTTCATTGAATATCGGATGGAAAACATTACTCATTTATTTATTCAGTTGTCGAACTTATTACTCAGACAACCTAAAACGCTAGCCTCGGTGGAGCTAAAATACCCAAATTGGAATTGGATGTTATTTCAAAAATTAACACAATAGTGAGTTTCCATCAAATATTACAAAAAAGCGGTAACAAATTAGGTCTGTTACTTGGCAAATTCAGCAATAGTTTTAAGTTAGAATCATGGGCATAGTTCGAACTTCAAGTTCAATCATTGCTAGAATGGGTGGTGAAGAAAAACTTCGTGTGAAAAGTTTAGTACACCCTAAAACATGCGTTAGAACAGATCTGCACTGGACTAGTACATTTGACTAGTAACATACAAGGACATACAGTTGAATTACGAAACCATGCTATATGTGGGATGCTTGTATCATTCGGGGCTTTTGAAATGTTATGCAAAAAGCATGGCAAAGCACGTAACAGTAGGAAAAAATATACATTTCTGACTCAAATATTCATTTCTTCTTAGAATGTAACGCTAAAATATGTAAGTACCTAGTTATGTTTTATTAATACTTACCTACATTAAGTTGACTGTCCATCAATGGAACCGTACGATTTCAATTATAATGACGTAGGCAATAAGATTAGCACAAAGTTCAAAGAGTTACAGTGAATATATTTTCGACTGTACAAAAAGACCTCATAAATTAATAGTCAGAAATATATATTTTTAGATTCGAAATATCACAAGGCAACAATTCAAGCTCAGTAAAAACCAGGCCAGCACCGTATTTGGATCAAACCGGTTCATGCTAGTTAAACATCTCTTATTTATAGATCAAACCGTTGAAGCGGAAAAACTGGTCAATTGAGAACCAATTAAATGGAATTCTCAATTGAATACAATGTTGCCACTTCACAGGGCCGATTCTCAGTGGCGAGAATAGAACACGGGGAACCGTTAAGACAGCTTACGCGTGTGAAATATTTTTTTTACGAGTCATTGAAATTAACTGTCTATTCATTATGTTGTGATTCAATGTTCAACGAAATTCGAATGGCAAAACGTGAGCTATCTTAGAATTCTTCTACCTGTTACTGAATAGTGACTGTATTAGAGTTTGACCTACAGAATGTAACAAAATTCACATTTGGACTGGTTATACACAAAATTATTGATTCCGAATCATTGATCTCCCATAAACAACTAGATACACAAAGGTCTTACTAAAACAATTTAAAAAACGTCCAAATAAGGGTCCATTGTGTCCAATTAAGCAAATGATCATCCATTCATCCGTTTGGACATTTTTTGAAAGGCAGACTGTGTATCTACTTGTTTATAGGAGATCAATGTTCCGAATACATAAACCACTTAATCAGACTGAAATTGCGAGATAATTAAGAAGTAATTTTAGAAAATTGATAAGGTTTTGACAGTGAAACGGTCCACCAGTGATTTATGTTAAATCTTGTAATTTCTATTTTCTTGTAATATCTATCCAGTCACTAATCAGGCATCCAAAGCAAGGATCTGCGGTTAGGTATGGTCAAGCTTAGCATTCTAAGTTCTTAACTCACCATAACGTATAGGTTATTTTTACAAAGCGTACCCGCAAAGAATACTGACCTTATAAACTCTGTAATACATACATCGCGGTAGAAATCAAATTCATAGTACGGCAAGGATTGAATTAGCCTGGCCAAAATATGAAGAAGACTCGGCTGAGCATGACCAAAAAAATCGCGGCCAATTTGTTTCGTCATACAACATACTTAAGTAGCGATAGTTGTCGCCAGATAACAGTTATTATCGCGACATGTGCAAACCTGACGACCTGATGGCTATTGATAATAAAAAGTTATTGCATATTAGGGAAAAAACTTTAGTTTCCTTTAAAAAAAAACAATATTTTTGTACAATAAAATAAGTTGCAGATCTTGGAAATGATCGTACATATTTAATTTTTTCATTTATTTAAAGGTCTGAACTTCTTATTTGTCATTGATTATTTCTATTATAGACCCATCCATTACAGTACAGTCGAAGACAGAGATAAGTATACAGCCTCAATAAGGTTGATAATTATTTCACAGTACATAGTTTTAACTTTTATCTGTCTTACAGTAAAAAAATTATTGCAATAGGTCAAGTAGTGTTTGAGAAAATCTCAACCTTAAAAACTCTCCTGTACACCTTTCTGTGTTCCACCGTACATGAATTAACTATGGATTTTACTTCTACAACAATTTACGCATGTATTTAAAATTAAATGGCCTATTGATACCTTCCTTGCGGTGACGCTTTGCTTCCAGACGACCCTTTCGGATTACCAAAGACGTTAAACATTAACCTAACCTCACATAACGTAATCGGGCACGTAAATGTACGATTAGGTTACCTTCTGGTTACGAAAGTAGAACACTGCACATTAATCGTATTCCCATAGTGATTTTTCAAGTTATTTCATTGAAGCTACATATCAAAGTATTGATGGGCAGTATTCTATTTGTACTATTTATTAGTGATTAAACATAGTCGAGGCGTAGCGATGAGCGATGTGTTTAGAACTGCGAGAGCTGTCGATAGTACGGAACCTTCTAGAAATATGCTGGTGGATAATAGCTTAAAATACAGTCCAATGAAAATCAGTAGCATTACCATGAGCTTCGTAAAGTTTGCTCGCTAGCTAGTGCGTACATACCGTTACCGAGACTTGTGACAATACAAGTAATATTATTATGCTATTATTATTATAGCTACGATTAACCTTCCTCTCTCCTAATTGTGTGCCCAACGTGTGGGTCCGTAATGTTATGTGGCACTTCGCTATCGGATGTTTGTCGTATTTGTCAAATATTTGACGTACATACAAATAAGACGAATATTTTGTCAAGAATAACAACCACACATGGCAATTATGACAAATATGTAAATACGAATAGCCAAGTGAAGTGCCACTATTATACTTCCATCAATACAATACCTTACGGAATGCAATAAAGATTTTAAATTTGAATTTGGATTTTTTTTTGTCATTGGCACAGTGCAAGCATAGGGCGCGGAATGTCTAACATTATGGAACCGCCGCTTGTGTCCACAGCGGTTTCATATGTTTGACATTCCGCGCCCGCCGTCGCGCCCGTGCTAGGTGTGTGGCCGAGCACATAGGAGGGATTTTTGTTGCTCCCCGTATTGAAACGACCGAAGCCCAGGACTATGGTGTTTACTAGCTAGCAAGAGAACTTAGAAATTCATGGTGCTTGTGAAATTTGACAGGTTGTAAGGCCGAGCTCCAACTCGGCTCACAGTCAATACTGTCTATTCTGTATTAAAAAGACCGTACCTTATGAAAATATATTTACTAACATTCCCGGTCTTTGTGACTGCAATAAACCGTTTTAATTTGAAATTCTGTAGGATTCTTGAAACGAAATGGCGTGCGTGACGGGGACAGTGCGGCGTCTCAGGTCAGCACGCCATCTCATTTCGTCGTTTTGAGAACGGCAGTAGTTCTTTCGTATCGTTCATCGCTCCGCCTCTCAGCGGTATTATGACAGCAGGCTTAGTATTGAGTACGCACCTGGTCCTGTTGGTACGCCGGCGGGTACTGCTGGTAGGTCGAGTAGTCGGCCGACGACGACTTGGAGAGCGCGGCCGATGAGAGCGCGCCGGTGAGCGCGGGCGCGCCGCCGCCGCCGCCACCACCGCCGCGGCCGTACATCTCACCCGCTTCAGACAGCGGCACGTACGAGCCTGCGCAGTAAGGGCGCTTTCAATTTAGACGTTTGTTGTCGGCCTGCTGAAGTGCCGGAGCGGTGCGGTAGTCGTACTGCACACGGACGATCGTATTTTTTCATACAAAGCGCACGGAGCGGCAACGCAGCGGTACCGCGTCCGCACGACAGCAGGACGACAACGTCACAACTGCCACGTGTGGGGTAAATAGAAAGCTATTTTCGCTAACTTACAAACGCACTGCAGACTAATACGCTTTCAATTTAGACAGTTGATGTCGTCCCGCTGCCGTCCTGCAGCGGTCCTGCTGCGGAACACAAGCGGCACAGTAAACGTGCGGCAGCGGTCCGACACAAAACGACTAAATTAAAAAGGCCCTAACCTTAGGAAAACGTTGACGGTGCGGACGACATGATTTTGTTTTAGAACTTATTTCCTATCTGGTTCAAACCCTAAATAAGAACTATGACCTATCACGCTTCCCTAAATAAGCTCGCACTTATTAACTCCGACCTATCATGTGTCCCTAAATAGGCGCGCATCCTATCTTCGGCCTATCATCTTTCCCTAAGTAAGCGCGCTTCCTATCATTGGCCTATCATGAGTCCCTAAATAAGGGGGCGTTCACTATCGGCAAGTCCCTAAGTACAACAGTACTAACCGGAGCCAGTAGAGTTGGAATTCTGCGGCATGTTCCAGTTGGTCCAGCTGCCACCTGCCGAGGCGCCCGCCGGCCCCGAGCTGTAGTTAGCTGCACATCCAAATTATATACGTTACAATCTATGGAGGCGGATGACGCTAGGCCAGTGGACTTGCCTCGAGTACAGTCTGACTTGACCTTGAACTTTAACCGACTGGCCTATGCCTTTAGCCGTAATAAATATGTATTTCTGTGTCAATTGACGAAAGTCGTTCGGAAAAGTTTGCCTTTACGAGGTATGCCGAGATTTAATGATGGTAAGATTCTGACTACGGTACATGATAGCTGTCATGCTTACTTATCTACATGAGCAAGACAGATAATTAGGTTCAGAAATCAATTCAGGATCAAGGCTGGGAATTGTCCAATTTCACTCTAATTTCATAGTCAGATACTAAACAATGCATTAAACTTTACCATCCTTTCCTTTGCTCAACTGGTAGCCAGTTTTTACTGTCTACTGACCATTGCTACTGACCTGGTGTAAACAGCCCATTAGATTGGCAGGTGGAGCGGAACCCTAACTGAACTGTGGCCGTGAAATGGGATAGAGGAATTGGTTATACATATAAAGGATTTACGATATACAATTAAAGACAATGTTTGACGTAGACAATAGGAACGAGACGTAACGTAAAATAAACGAGATTTGATACGATGCCGTGGGACAAGCTGACAAATTATCGAAGGTGACGAAACTTGGACGAAGAGTAGGTACTGACAAAGCAGATCAATGGTAACACTTGCAGTACGATTTCAACTCTAGATATTAAGAACGATCTATAGTGTTACAATTGATGTGCTTTGATGTGTACAGTCGAAGACAGAGATAAGTATACAGGGGGCCTCAATAAGTTTGAGATATTTTTTAAACTACTGGACCGAATTTAGTAATTCTTTTACAGATACCTACATAGTTTTATTTTAACTTTTATGTATCAAACAGTGAAAGACTTTTTGCAATAGATCAAGTAGTTTAAAAAAATTTCAACCTTTAAACTCTCCTGTACACCTTTCTCTGTGTTCCGCATCTTGCTTTCGCTAGACGTTAACCGTTTTGTCCTATTTCATTACCTATATTCCATACCGCATTTGATTTGCACCAATGACGCTAGCCGTTGAAGTTGCGACACTAAATTCTAAATCCATCCAATAACACACCGGTAAAAATGAGTACCACTAATAAGTCTGGAAGCCTGCTATAAAAAGAAACCGCATCGGGTCAATACTGTGGACGGACACACATATAAAACCCCAAGACATAAAATTAAGAGCTAATGATATCAATAAAAATCGATAAAGTCGTCGTAGCTGATTAGACCGCTCTGTAATTAAATTACTGTTGCATTAATTACACAACATTTAACAGTGTCTAATGAATAATAACAATACACATCACGCATTTGTGGGTGGCGATGCAGTCATTGCGCTCCACGAGAGACCTGTCAATTCCTGTTTAATAAAAATGACAATGCCAGATTCTGCCCCACCATCCCGCAAGTTGTACAAGATTACGAATAAATGTAAAAATATCTCCGCTTTTTATTAAAATTATCGGTTTAAAATAAAGTTTTGTACAAGATGCGATTCGAAAAAAACAGCTTAATTAAGAATTCAGAAAATAGTAAGAAATCGAAGCGATTTATTCATTGTTTTTGTTATTCTTCTATAGGAGTTGCGAGAGTAGTAGAAAATGATACTGATTATGATTATGCAATATGAAACCTGTAATAACTCCCCAACAAAATGATAGGTACAGCTTAAATGGTCACATAGTTTTGTAGGTGGGGCAAATCTCCATTGAAATGTGGCAATGTATTTTAGCCGATGTACCGTCGGAGAATGTCAAACTAATAACACCAAATCGTATGACATCTCGATAAAGCTGCTTCTTTACTAGCATCAAATAAATTACAGGGTGTAGAGTGTAGCCTCTCGTAGCTGTCCTGGCCGATGCATTTAGATACCTCCTACGTCGTATGCGATCATAGTGCTCGTCAGGGTAAACTCTGTAATGTAATGCACTGACCGGAGCTATTGTATCCCTGTGCGTATAGTTGTTGGTCACTTGTTAGTTAAATCTTAATAAGAATGTGTTAAGCGTGGAATGGTGTATAGTGAGCTAAACGTAGCTACCTTAAGCCTATCGAGGGTGGATACATTTGTTTACCTCCTCCGTCTTATCCGAGCCTAGTACTCGTGAGCGCAGATCAACACCATAGCTGCCGTACCCCTGCGCGGTTGTTGGATGCTGGCCATGCGGCAGGGCCAAGCGGTGGATGGATTTGGTTAGCTCCTGCGTCTTATTCGAGCCTAGCACTAACTGTGTAATGTGTGAATGCAGTGACCGAAGCTGACTTCGGATGTATATCTCAACCTCCTGGGTATAATGCGAGCCTAGTACCTCTGTAATGTGTGGATGCAATGACCAGCTTCATATCGCTGCTCGGGCGGCTGCTTGTGCCGAATATATTTCTTAACCTCCTGCGTCTTATGCGAGCCTAGTACTAACCGTAGCTGCCGTATCCCTGCGCGGGCGGCTGCGTGTGCTGCGTATAGTTGTTCGACGCCGGCCAGGCGGGCGCGTGCGGCGGCGCCTGCGGTGCCGGCGGCGCGCCCCAGCCCTGGTAGTTGCCGGGCCCCGCGCCCGCGCCCGCAGCGCCGTAACCCGCGTACGACGTCTGCCCCGGCGATGTTCCCCAGCCTTGGTAGCTGCGACCACAATGGATACAGTCAAAATATATCACATTTTGAATAATTACAATCAAATAAACCCGATTATTCGTCAAAATTAAACTTCCATACTAAAAAAATACATTATTATTATTATACACCACTTTTAATAATGTACGCGATTTCCGCATTCGCAGTTTTAAGGCCGAAACATACTGGTAAAACAGCACGCGATGCGACTTGTGTTAAACAAATTAAATCGTTTCATTATCGTCGGCGCCGGATGTTAATAGTGTAATAGAAAATGCAACGATTTGATTTGTTTAACAAGCGTCGCAGGGTCATCCATCCTTGGGTAGAAGAAAATACTTCGTAGTTTTATATTACTAGGGATCCAATAACAAAACAGCGTTGAAGAGTTTCCAAAAAGGAATTACTCGTATCAAATTGCACAAAGAAATATTAAATAGAACACATATGATATAGTCGAATCGAGAACCTCACGAAGTTCCTTGAAAATGAACCATGACAGTTCTTGTTCAGCTCGTCCTTCTGACCTGCTACATCCTTAAAACACAGGGAATCCTAGTGCGGGGAAACTTCATGAAGACATGTTAGTTGTCTGTTAAGGAGCGAGCAGTGGAATAAATTAAAATATGAAATAGAGGAAAAACTGGGTTTTATTGGAGGTACCATAATATTTGTAAAAATCAGTCTGAAGAAAATCAATAAGTTGTCGAAATCCAATCAAAAATCAAAGTGAAGGTGACAGCTTCTTTTTATAAAAACATTGCTATTTAGAAATTTAGGCGGTCGAAAGAGACCGCATCGTAACATGTCCTTTAAGATGTGTAAGTCCTTACCCCTGCATAATATTGGGCCCTGCCATGGGCATGTTGATGGGCGGTCCCCCCATCTGTCCGTTGTGGCCTTGTATCATGTTGATGGGCGCCGCGGGCGGGCCCCACTGGCCGGCGGCGGGCGCGTCGCCCGGGGCAGACATGCCGCCGCCCATGCCGCCGCCGCCGGACCCGAGTTTGCCAGACCCGTCGCGGGGCTCCGCGCGCTTGATCTCCACCTGCTCAATCGAAGATATTTTAGGGATTTAGGGGCAGGTGCAAGGCCCAAAAAGGCCTTTAGATTGGATATTCGTACGAGGACTGCGGGCTTAAATTAACACTGACAGTCACGGGTTTCAAATGCGTGAAAATCGAAAGAAAAAAGAGTTGCTACACGACGACGGATCAAAATTTATTATGTACTGAACCACAAATATTTATTAGACATTGGGACGTTTGTTTGTTTGGGAACAATTTTAGCATTTGTATGGGGACTGTCAATGTGTTAAAACTAGATACTAGTACAATCTAACACAGTAAAAGAGTATAGAAGAGTTTTTAAGGTTGGGATTATATCAAAAACTACTTGACCTAATTCAATAAATCTTTCACTGTTATATAGATAAAAGTTAAAACTATGTAATTGTTATAGAATCATTAAATTCAGTACCGTAGTTTTTGAGAAAATCTCAACCTTATTGAGGCACTCTGTATATTTCTCTCTGTCTTCGTGCGTGCGAGGACTTAGGACACTGTAGGCTAAATAAATATTTAAACTATTTAATTTAATAATATTTAATAGTTTTTGGACTAATTTTAGGAATTTAGGGTCACGTGCAATGCCCTAAAGGGGCTTCAGTTAAGACTAGTAAATAAATAAAAACTAGGTATGTCGCAAACTTTGTAGGCTCTTAGTACCATGGGGTGCAAAGAGTATATGCTAGTTTGCGTTATTATCCCACAAACATCTGAACGTACCGACAGCGGGAGCAGCTGCGGCACTGCCTGGATGTGGATACTAAGCTCAGATGCTGTTAGCCATATATACCTAGTTTAACCTCATTTCCCTTAACCTAAGTCCTCGTACACACGAAGACAGAAAAAAATTAAGGCCGAGATTTTCTTAAAAACTACTGGACCGAATTTAGTAATTCTTTTACAGTTACATAGTCTTAACTTTTATCTATGTAAGGCAGTGCGCTGACTAGAGTCACGACAGTTTTGTCAAGACTTGTCGCTGAGCAGTTCTCGTAGGTATTAGACATCTTTGTCTATGAGACGTTTCGTTTGAAGTGTGCGCGCTTCATAATGTTTGTAAAGCAATGGTCTGTCTTAAAACTGTCGTGACTCTAGTCTGCGCACTAACTGTTAAATATTTCTTGCAATAGGAGACAATCTCAACCTTAAATGCCACGTCAATCACGTTTATGAATTCGAGCCTAAGTGTTTGACGATCTTATTCATAATAGAAGTCAAGCATTGTGTGAACATATGACACGCGATGATATAATTCATGAAGGATGTTGGCCTTGGGATGGAGATATAAAATCAGAGTACGCGGTCACAATAGATCTTTCACCAGTGACCCTTGGACTCGAAACCAAATTATAACAAACATTATAATAGAAGTCCAAAATAAAATTCAAGTTCAAAGGTCCATTGCATTGTTACAATCGCTACAATCACATCGCTAAATATATTTGCCTTAGTCACAATAACCCACAGACCACTTACCCCATGGACCTGTAACAGGCCCGTGTCTGCCCGCACTTGAGAGCAAAATTGCTTCGCGACACGTGTAACCTAGAGAATTATCGACATGAAGGCATCTCTTTAATACGGCAACCCTGTCCCACGCTTCGTCTCTATGCTCTCGTCGTTGACAGAATTTTACGCTTGCAAATTTGTGCCGATTTCACGTCTATTGGGTAAGTGGTCTGTGCAATAACCCAATGTCTAGGTTATGAGACTGAACAAGTCTGGCTGGTTCTATCCTCGCCTCTGGACAATTTGTAGGTCGCGCTAGGTTGAAAGGGATAAACCTGTGTATTATAAAACAAATTACCTGTTTTCCATTGAGGTTGATGAAGTGTTCTTGGGTCACTCTCTCAACGGACATCTCATCTTCGAACGACAGGAATCCAAAGCCTAGAACAATTACATTAGTATTAATTAAGACTATAACCATTGTACCTCAAAAATACAAGAGCTATAAAAAATCATAGATGATCAGATCATTCCTAATGATGGCGAGAGTTTCAAAACTATCGGCCTGCATTTTCTTCAATTTTATTTTTATTTTAGCTCAGCATCCATTCCCACGGTTGACGATTAATTAAGACATTATCATCATCGGCGCGTATCAGTCCACTGCTGGACGTAGGCTTTTGCATTCAGTCCCTTTCTTACGTAGGTCATTCCTTCATCAGGTCGAGTTGCATTCCACTCCACACCACGTTTTGTTCATGGTTTCCATTCGATAACTCGTCGGCTGTCGGTTCTACGACAGATATGATTAGGCTACTGCCACTGCCGATCCTATGAAATTCTTGTATGTCAGCGGAGTTAGGTACACGAAGTTTTATTGCACGGCAGGTATCTAGTGCAATTTATCGTCATGTACCTATCATCTTAACCTCGTATCAGTCCACTGCTGGACGTAGGCCTCTCCCAAAGCACGCCTCAACCCGATTCTCGGCCTTTTGCATCCAGTCTCTGCCAGCCACCTTGGGAAAGTCATCTATCCATCTGGTCGGGGGCGTCCCACGCTAAGTTTGCCTGTTCGTGGCCTCCATTCGAGAACTCGTCTACCTCATCGGTTCTACGACAGATGTGGCCAGCCCACTGCCACTTCAGTTTGCTGATTCTATGAGCAATGTCAACCACTTTTGTTCTCTGGCGGCTAGCATGTATAAGAAAGTTAATTTTGTCGCAAACTTTGTAGGCTCTTAGTACCATGGGGTGCAAAGAGTATATGCTAGTTTGCGTTATTATCCCACAAACATCTGAACGTACCGACAGCGGGAGCAGCTGCGGCACTGCCTGGATGTGGATATTATTACAATTAAATTATGAAGGCTATCGCAAACTTCGGGAAAGTTACGCACTTCAAATAGAAAGTTAGGACGGGATTTTGGGGTGAGCCGTAGCTTTGGATTTTGATATAAACTTGGTATCTCAACAAATCTATAACTAAATATATAATTATGAGTAAACAGGTCAACGATTATCTGTGTACGTAATTGTTGACGTATGTTTTGTGAATGAGAAAAACCGTAGCGTTAATAGTATATTTTAAAGGTTCAAGAGAAAAAACGAACCCTTACAGGATCACAATATTAGAAAGGATGCAGGCAAATAATCCTGGTGGTAAATGGCGGTAGTTTCCATTAGTTCAATAGAACTGCGACGTCGTTCATCCACAAAGACGTTGGTTCGCTGTCGATTTGAAGAGCACTAAATTCACCTAAACCGTTCCAATTTTCAGTGTGTTACTGCCAACCTCTGAACTTCCTTATCTTCTGGTAGCACTAAGTAGATGATACCCTAAAATCTTGTCGTAGAGGTAAAATTTATCGTCTAGTTATGGCGATACTGTTCGGAAACTGCCGAAGAAGTTAAGATTAAAATCTAAACAGTTGTCTTCTACAGTATTCAGGTACTGACTTCGAGACTTCCTGATATCCTTGTTGCATTAGCTAGACGAATATCCCCAAATTACATATAATTATCTCTCGGTTATGGTGAGTGTTCGGGAAGTTAGGGTTGCAATACAAACGAATTAGTGCTGACTTCGTGACTTTATGAACTCCTGGTCGCAATAGCTATATGAGTACCACGAAAAAATTTTGAAGCGGCGAAATAATTGGTATGGTTTGTAGACTTTGTTCGGAAGACCATCGATGTAAAAACTGCTATTTATACGGTGTTGTTACTGACCGCGAGACTTCTTCTTTTCCTGGTCGTACATGATGACGACCTCCATGACCTTTCCGTAGCGGCCGAAGAACACACGCAGGTCGGTCTCCGTGATGTTGGACGGCAGACCGCCGAGGAACACCTTGGGGTAGCCGCCGCCGCGCTTCGGCTTCTGCAGAGTGCGCGGGTTGCACGGCTTCGGGTCAATGGTCCTATGGGGGAGACAAATGATCGCATTGAAAGGATTGTAACGAAGTGACACGATATGAGGAGATGTCTATCAAATGGTGGCATGTCCTGCTTTTTTAACAGTACTCGATAAAAAGCGCTAAATAAATGAATGTTGCTAGTTTTTCACATAATTAAAGACAAAGGTTTTATTGATAACATAAAAACAAATTTAAGTCAAATATTATGCAAAGACTACAGATGTAGCGGTTTTTATCGATTTCTGTATATAAAAAAGCAGGACATGTATTGACCTCCACATATGATAATGAACTTATTTATTTAGTTTATTGATGGACTTTACAGTTCGTCATTTGCCAATGTTACAGAATATTTTTAAGATATCATAGTTTTCTCTCTTCTTCCAGAGGAATCGCCGTAGTGTCGTCACTCGTTTCGGGCTAGAAACCGTCTATAAGGGTAGCTACACACATAGTCGGGCCGGCCTTAATCGGCACTAATCGGCACAGCCGGGCGGTAAAAATCCGATACAAAATGGCTAATACTGCCGGCCCGACTATGTGTGTAGCTACCCTTACACTAGATACCTAACAACCTTGGCATGTCATATGCTCTACTTATATAGTCGATATATACCCTATATATCGACTCTATAAGTAGATTCTCCTAACTACTCCTACTAAACTCCATGAGTTTGATTGACTTCTGCTTTCATTTTGACAAAGTTGTTCATTGCTTCAAAGGGGTAGAACCCACCTACCTAAATTAAGATTGAAGACATCGACCCCCACAAAACCATTGTAATCTACGCCCTATTACAATACAGTAAAGAATCCTTATTACATTTGATGTGCAGCCGATTGTACTAGTAGTCTTCCGGAAGCCAAGCAAATCGATACACAATATAAATTATTCCGTAGTAAGTAAACGGCTAAAACTGACTCGGTAACAAAAAGAACCGCGAACTTGACGAATTTAGTCACGTTTACGTATACGAATTCCTAAAATTAGTTATACATACTTTTTGTATTTCAAACCATAAGAATTACGCTGTCCAAAACTCAAGCAAAGCCTTTTACTTTCGCCAAACGAATAACTTTCTGTGAAATACTTAAATGTAAAAAGTCTGCCGGAAACGAAATCTTGTATTTTTATGGTTTCGCGGTCACGGTGTTTGCCTGCTGACAATCGTAAGCTTGGTTTGCGAAATAAAACTCTTGCAAGTTATTAGTATAATGGTAAATTCGCTGATTCGAATTCTGGCAGGTTCAATCCTTAGTGTTGGCACTTTTTTCTTGCAAAGTAGTGTAAAAATATACGAACTGTATTAATTGCAATAAAGATATATATAAACCTAATTCCGACTGTCGACGGCACTCCTCAATGGTAACATTGCATATTTCAAAGTGACAACCGTTATGGCACGATTTTTATAAACCTATATTATACAAAGGAAAATTCCTCCATTACATAGTCACGATGGCGGCCGCAAGCGCCGGGCAAATCCCCCCCTTCACTTTTTTTAGATCCTCTTTCCACTTTCGCTGAGGTCACTCCAGCCAGTGGCAATCGTCCATAGTCTGGACAGACGATAAAATACGGATAATGCCGCTAACGACGACCTTAAAGTAAGCTTAATAAGGACGTCATGGTCCTGCTATAAGATTTCATGGTAAGGGCCCTGTACCTCCACTTTCACAAATAAATGTCGCAAACTTTGTAGGCTCTTAGTACCATGGGGTGCAAAGAGTATATGCTAGTTTGCGTTATTATCCCACAAACATCTGAACGTACCGACAGCGGGAGCAGCTGCGGCACTGCCTGGATGTGGATATTAAGCTCAGAATGTTGAAGTAACACTTGCAAAATATAATCCGAGAGTAAGCAACTTAAGTAACGTAAGCCACTTCCGCATGAGGGATAAACTTACTAACAATAGTAATAGTTACATAGTTATCAAGTAGTAATTGTATTATCATTATTTCATAGTTTTTTGCCACTTTTTCTCCTCAGCGTTGGCACCTTTTCCTTGCAAAGTGGTGTATAAATTCAAAAATATATTGACGTGCAAAAATGTACTCAACGTGCTTATTTGCAATAAAGAAATTTGACTTGACTTTGACTAACCCGTCGAAATACCGACTGCTTAGTGTCTATTCACACGTACCACTATTCCATGCCATACCATGTGAATCAAGCTAAGGCTTAAGGTACAAAATGTATGTCCTAAGTCATTGTCATGAACATGATCTAGCTAGACTAGACGAATGACTCCTCATACATAAAAATCCATCAAGCCGTAGGCTACAGGAGTTCATAAAGGAACATAATATACATACACTCATACATTACGCGTCTCCTTTCGGCAATCTGTTAAAAAACTACACTGATTCCTTTCAAGTTACAAAAACTCGTAAAAACATAAAAGCTAAGTTCCTCAAAAATGTATTTGCAAAAGCGTCTTCATGAAACCTTTTGTGTCAAGATGATTTATTTTAAAAGCGTAGAAAAAAATGTCTATTGACCATTGTGTACGAACGACAACAGATCAATGGTAACACTTGCAGTACGATTTCAACTCTTACGATGCAGATAATAAGAACGAGTTACACTTGATGCGCTTTCGGCTGTACATTCGACAACAACTTATTTGCGAGTATTCAACAATAGTCAATAGTAAAGCTGAGCAGGTAGCATAAAAAGGATTTATTTCTCGTATCCTGGCGATAACTGTACGTAAGATAACTCGTATTTATTTTTACAGGGTCTTAACCATTAGACACTTTTAACTTTTAAGTATTTTCAAAGTTATTAACTTTTAGAAAACATATGTAAAACATGTACCATTACAAACTCTGCTAGCGAGTACGTGAATACCGTAGCTAAAGGGTTCGTGACTGGTGGGATTTTAGTTCCGCAAAAAGGGATAAAGATAAGATAAGAGGAACGAATTATATTTTATATTATAGGCATTATAGTACACACTGTCTAATTTTAATTTTTCATTCTAACCTAAAATCTATTATAAGATCGAATACCTAGTACCTACCTACTTAACTATAGTATAATCTGTTTGGTCTTCATAGTAAACCATGGCGGAAGAATATTCTACTACAATAATTAACTAAAGGAATACATGAAACAAAACTGCCACGCAAAATCAAAGCCACATGTTACATACATGTTTTTTTATGGTGTCACTTCACTTGGCTTTTCGTATTCGCTATTGGATGTTTGTTGTATTTGTCAAATACTTGACGTACAGCTGACAGTAGATCAAGTGTAACGCTTTGGACAGTTCTTATTGTCTGCGTCGTAAGAGTTGAAATCGTACTGCAAGTGTTACCATTGATCTGCTGTTGTCCGTACATACAAATAAGACGAATATTTTGTTAAATCCAGACAGCGTATCGACCGCGAAATTATATCGCTTTCATTTTGAAACATGGATAATATAATTAATATACATTGCTGCGGGTCTTGATCGCTTATTAAAACTTGCAAAAGTATTCCATTCGCGTCCATGTGTCAAAATTCAATCGTTTGATAGTCGCAGTTTGTGTAGGACCTTGATGGGTCATTGCAAGAATGTTTATCTACGTACTAAGCAGTAGCAAAGTAAATAAGCTAATCTAATACAGATAAAATTTGTATGTTGTAGTGCCAAATAGTAGAGATTTTAACGTGATTTTAAACTAAATTTGAAGTTTCTAAAGCGCCATTTACACTAGAATAGTTTCTCGAACGATGTGGGCGTGAATATCGTAGGACATTCTACTTTGCCAGTACGCTCCATAAGATACTTTTTAAATACGCAGAATACCCAGAATCATATCTTGATCTGTGAACTTTTACTTATCTACTCAAAACCAATCTAGGTCGTATTACATATATTTTTATATTTTCTTGCATATGCGCTATGCGAAACGAAAATCTAAATGGAGATTTTTTTTGTAATTGCATAATTACTGGATAGATGTCGCTACCTGTCAGACGAGAATATGGAGACAAAATTCACGATCTTGATACGAATCACGATGTCTCTGTTGGAATAGAGCGTGCCACGGAATGGCGAGGGCCCCGGGTTCGAATCCCGGTCGTGATGAAAATTTTTCTCCATTTATCATTTAGGTCGTATTACTGCCAGTGCTCATGTATTAAGACGTATTAAGACTGTACTCTTATTGAGTTGAAATCGTACTTCAAACGTTACCATTGATAAGTTGTCGGCTGTACCAAATGAATTTTGGTCACATTGCAAAAAAAATGTAGCAGACTGAAAGATAAACATTATTTCTATCATTTGATGTTACAAAAAAAACATTCAGGGCTATTCATTTCAGTAGTCACAGTAAACAGTTTATTTTGGCGTACAAAAAATCTTTAAAATTAGGTCACATTTCAAGTTTCAACTGACTTCGATGTCAGTCAGAAAATACAAGACAGCAGATTTAGTGAATTCTATGCGATGGTAATACAGTGTAGACTAATAATGGTTTTGTGTTAGGTTAATGTGATGTCGACTGTATGCTAAAAATTATTTAAATGTTGAACTTTCACAAGTCGAATTGCTCCTATTTTAGTCGCCCACTAACAGTAAATTTTCAAATTTAGTAACAATAAAACATTGCTAAAACTAATTATACTTACATTACCTATTACAAAAACCAAAAAACATAAAAATGTATTCAATAGGTGTGATTTTGTAGTGGCCGCCAAATCTAAACCTAAATACAACTGTCACGGTCAATCATATCATATGCTACATCGCATAATAGTGAATGAGCGAGAATGTCATGAATATATTATAAGTGAAGTGGGAGAATAACACCTCATCACATCAAAATCCATCTACAGAACTCAATTCTGAAAGATCCTCACCTGCCATCTAGTTGGTGTGGCCCGTTCTGGAGCACCACGTTCACAAGAGACGGCTCAGCAAAGGTCACGAAGCCAAAGCCCCGGGACCGGCCAGACTCGCTGTTCTTCATCACGACGCAGTCGATCACGTCCCCATAACGTGAGAAATACCGTTGCAGATTCTCCTGCGATGTCTCCCATGATAGTCCTCCGACGAACAGTTTTCTGTTGTGATGAAAATGTATAATAAATTGTGTGTTTTTAATACTTTTAATCGGCACAGGTAAAATTGTCAAGAAATAGTGAATATTAGTATAACAAGAAATAGTGAATATTAGTATATTTATTTTTTGCATTGAACATTGAAATCCTACAGAGATTCCAGTCGTAAACACCTGCATATGTTCAGTGGTGCTCCGTGGTACATCACAAACAAACAACTGCATCATGACTTAAGCATCAAAACTGTCTGTGAGGACAAACGGATTAGCTACTGGCCTAATGTGCAGTAGGAGTCTTCAAGAGATTGAAGAGGAAAGCTCCACAAGATTTGCTGTGAAACTCAACAGCGGACTAATCACTGGACTGGTGCCGCGCAAACCAATAGACAAATTCATAAAGTGCAGCTGAATGTCCCTGTGATAGATTGCGGAAAAAATAAAGTTTAAAAAAAATAAAAATAAAGTATTTATGTTTTCCACCTTCCCTATACCTGAATGGGTAAAGTTCTATGAATACTTCTTATAACATGGTATTATTTTAAGACCTTTATTTTGCATGTGATTAAATAATTGTTTATGAAGGAACTAAAAAGCTGGTAGGTAATTAGATCATACGTAGTTTAATTTAAGAACAGTAAAGAAAGATTCAATCTTAGGCATTGTTTTAATACCTAACCTAGGACACGTAACTCAACACAATTTTGCTGCTCATGTGGAATGATCAGCAATTTGCTACTTGCATTTTTTTCGATTGACAATGTACATTGGCTTTTTTTTTAATTATGAAGGTACTAACCTAACTATAGTACCTACCTAAACATTGTGAAACAAATATTTTTATATAAAAAAATGTGCTGCTGACAGTTTTTTGCCACTTTTCCCCATCAGTAAAGACCACATTTTCTTATCAAACAAAAGTTATAATATCATATGAACATGCGAAAAAATTAATAAAATGAATGGGTAGGTATTTAGTTACAAAAAAAAAACAATATAAAGCGGAATATTATTTTTAAAATGTAGCTACATATAAATCTTATACTTACGTATTCATTAGGGATTTAAATAATATACAATTATTGCAAAGCTGATAAAACACGACAAAAAATTACATTTGACCTAAAAACTCAATCTAATTTTGTATTATCTTCATTAAAACAATGATAAGAAGTGTGGAACTAATAGTAATAAATAGTTGAACCAATCACGTCATTAGTTAATATCACTAATTTAATAATATTTAACTGATGATTAACAAATGCATTTTTGTACATTTTCTGTTTTAAATAGCTATGTTGAAATAGTAGCTATAGATGTTGAGATTAGTCGAAAACATCTAAAAATACAGAGGGTGTCATTAAGATTGGGATTTTCTCAGGAACTAGGACTTGGTCGATTGTAAAAGAGTAAACAGTTTAAGGCTGGGTATCCATGGATTTTTCTATAACTACTAAAATTTAACATCTTAAAAAAATATATAGCAATCTTGGGGTGTCTATTTAGAATACAGGATTGGACAAACTTTGCTCGATAGAAAAAAGATTTTGGTTGGCGTATTTTTATTTCCCTGCCAAAATTCATCCAAAATTAATAAAAATACAAATATGGAGTCACTGTGCCGTGCTCTTTACTACGCCGCCGTTGCGGGAAATCATCTGTCTCGCGGTTGAGTTTGACAGCTGGCAGACCCTTAAGAGTGCCTACACACCATGTAATCTCATCTCACTAATATATGCGAAAGTTTGGATGGATGGATGTTGCTCTTTCACGCAAAAAGTAATGAATGGATTTTAATGAAACTTTACAATAATAAATAATAATATATCATAAATCAGAATAACAGCAAGCTACAATTTATAGTGATCCTGCGCCGACGAAGTCGCGGGCAGCAGCTAGTTGTAATTTCTAAAAAGGAGTCGGGAATTTTTTGAAAATATTTAAACCTAAATAACTTTCCTGTACACCTTTCCGTGTTAGAGAGTATCTACTATGGGTACTGTAATATTTATTTTATGTTGGATAATCCCATTATGGTCTTACCATCCATAAAATAAAATACAACGGGTTACTGGAGCTTTCCTCTAAGAGATAGCCAGAACCGAGTAAAATAAAAGTTAAAAATTTAAGGTATCGGTGCTGTAAAATGAAAATTAAATTTGGAAAATTATATAATTAATAAATAGCACTGACCTTAGTACTAAATCGGGCGCCAGAGAATCCAGACATTCTCAAAGAAAAAGAAAAAAAGTAAAACCATGACTCAGGATGTAATGTAATATCATATATTTTGTGAAATTTAAAAGTTACAATAAACTGCGTTTAATTGAAGTGTTTTATAAAGGAAATACCTAAGATTTAATTAGAAACTAACCGCTCGGATTTATGTCACACATAAATGTACTTACTGGTACAATCGAGAAAAGCTAAATTTGACAAATAATTTCTTATCCATAAATTAAATTTAAAGTTATATTAAAGGTTAAAGGTGTTAGTTAATAATACTAATTCACTGATATTAAACGTTCAAAAAAGTCTCCGATCACAAACATGTGGCTCGGTCACTAAAGGTGACTCGGGGAGTGCCTTCCAATTTCGGGCGCTGAAAAATAATTGGTACGGGCTGACCTTAATGTCTCCGAGGTGCTCACGTCATATAGGACGGAGGCGACGTAGATCCCGTAGTGGAAAGTCTAGACTTGCATCCCTTTTCAAAACGGACCACGAAATGGTATCGACGAATCAATCCGACCGAAAAATACGGCGATCTGCGGTCTTCCGTCTAGGATTCCATCCAGAAGGTGGCGTGAAAATCCATTAAGACATCCGAACTCGTCTTGAAAAATTTAACTAGATATAAAAAAAAGGCTGAAAACATCACAAGTTATCAGAAGAGAGTTCCAATTGGAAAATAAATCGAAATATCGAATAAAAATACAAAACGTGTCTACTAACCTTATTGCCTTTTTTTATCAATTTAAATCCGATTAGTCATATTTCCTTTCATTCCAGTTTATTGATATGCCCGCTCCATTGGGGTTTGAGATTGAGATTTTCAATCTATTTTAAAGTAAAATAGCCCATTTGGCTTAAATTATTAATTTTATTGCCACATAATGATGGCGACTTGACAAGTTCCACACGAAAAAAGCCAAGAAAAACGTGAAGCTTGCAACAGGTAAACCAAAAAGTTGCCATTAGAAAAAATATAATTTAAAAAACAAATAGGGAAACGACATGTCGATTGAGTATCAATTACATAAATAGGCTAAATTAATGTGAATAATCGACATCCAGGCCATAAAAGTTGAAAAAAAGGAAAGTTAAGAAAAACATAACCTCAAATTTGGAAGAAAACAAACAAACCGTTTGTAACAAACTATGTATGTTACATTACACCCTCACTAAAAAAATAAAAAGAAGAAAACTCCTTTTTAAAGTTAAATGCCAAAAAAAATTTAAATTTCAAAGAAATTTTGAAAAAACTACTATCTACCAAATATTTATAATAAATAACCATCTAAACCATTCCTTGGAGATGAGAAGCACAAAGACTTACTCACTCGAAACACACTCAAAATATGTACTAGAGATAGGTTAGTTACTATCAACTACCTACTCGCCGAACTATCCAATACTATAAAAATATTGTTATAAATAAATATTTCCAAAAAAATTCCATCAATACAATACTACGATCCTTAGAGATGTCGGGCACAAAGACCAGACACTCGAAACCACCATGACTGTCCGTGACTAGTTTACTGGAGATAGGTTAGTTACCAACAACTACCTACTCGGGTACACTCCAAAATTTTAGAATACAAATAAATAAACTCGACGTGTCTGCAGTAGAACACCGCCCTTCGCCTGATGGGTCTGCCATAGAACACCACCCTTTGGCTCCTTTCTTCAAACAACTACCCCTGAGCGTACAAGGGACGACTCAGAGATAAAAAAATACACAGAACTGAGGTCGGCACAACTCCACTGACTTCCCGAACACAGTCTGGTAAAAAAGGTGGAAACAAAAGTTCCAAAATACACAGAACTGAGGTCGGCACAACTCCACTGACTTTCCGAACACAGTCTGGTAAAAAGTGTGTGAGAACAAGGGTCTCAAAAAATATATAGAACTACGGCCGGCACACCTCCACTGACTTTCCGTACGCAGACTACATATAAAAAATAAGGAAAACACGAGTTCCTATAAAGAAAACCACAGTACTACGATCGACGGAAACCATCGGACAAGCCGAATCGTAGACGGGGAAAAATAAATGGAAATAAATTCCAAAATAGATCCACAAGTGAAAAGTCACTTGGGAAAGAGTAAAATCCGGGTGTATAAACGTCACATCCGAGAGGAGCTAATTACAAAATATACAGTCGTATCCTAGGGACATGCACGAACTGTACAATATATGTAAATATATAAATTTTAACTAAAAATGTGTGAAAAAGTTACACCAAAAAATGTGAACGACCAGAACTAAAATAAATGGTCGGATCAACAAAAGTAACAAAACATAACCTATGCTATATGCCAACAAAAACATAACAAAATGTTTGAACAAAAACAAAACAAAAATGTTTAAACAAAAACATAACCAAAATGTTTAAAAAACAAAAAATGTGAACAAAAATGTTCAACAAAAATATACTTAAAAGGTTAAAGGTCTGAATCAAACAAAATTGGTCGGTTCAGAACTAAAACGTTAGGCTCCAACAAAGGTGATGAAACCTAAACAAGACAGCACAAACAATAATTAAGATCATACGAGTTGGATCGAAAGAGGTGTGAGGAGAAGATTGAGAGTAAATTTAGAAAATAACCAAATATGAAATAAAATATTCGCAGTTTTAGCCTTACATATAGATATTAAGTTTTTTCCCACATACATCCTCATTCAAGTGGCATTTATTCATACATCAACTACATTCTTCATCATACAAAACCGCGGTAACTCAACCCATATGCAAATCCAAAATACTAAATATTGAATTTAATTTTAAACTTTAATAATATCTTTAATGTGAAAACGATTAACGGTACCTTTATCCAAATCTTTCAATACGTACACATTATTAGAAACTTTTTCTACAATTTTACATTTGATAAATTTAGGTGCCAACTTAGCAGAAAAGTATTCGGCCGCGTTGGACTGAACAAAATTTCTTCTCCACACAATATCTTCCAGCTCGTAGGAAATGGCTTTCCTATGTTTATTATAATAAGAGGCGTTCCTCTTGTAAGCTTTACAAAGAGATTTAACAACCAGTTCAAAAATAGATGCCAAGTCATGTAAAGAAGTGGCATAATCGTGTCGACTACCCAACTCAACTTCATCCAAAAGATCAAGCGAATCGTCAAAACGATGTAAAGATGAGTCTACGATTACTTCTCTCCCGAACATCAGAAAATTTGGGGTAAAATCTGTAGCCAAGTTAACACTACTATTCAAAGCTAGTTGAACGTGATTAATAAATTTTGACCAATTACGTTGATCATCTCGAACGTAACATGCAATACAAGTTTCCAAAGTCTTGTGATACCGCTCCACAGGATTATTCTGGGGGGTATACAAAGTGTTGTAAAATATTTTATGAATATTATAACTTTTCAAAAATTCTTTAAAATTCTTAGATATAAACTGTGCTCCATTATCGCATATAATAACCTTGGGGCAACCAAATTTAAGAAATATTTCTTTCTGTAAAATCTTAGTAATAGACTGTGTAGTGGCATTACAAATAGGAAAAAGCCAACAGTACTTCGTAAATACATCTACTGCTGTAAACATATATCGGTGACCAGAGTAAGCCTTTGGCAGTGGGCCAACCAAATCCATCGAAAGCATAACCATCGGACGATTTACAAGTTTTTGATTAGTCATAAGACCAAGAGGTGGCGCATTAGAATGCTTATACGCCTTACATATCTCACACCTAGAAATATACGACTGAACATCATTAAACATCTTCGGCCAATAATAATGTAATTTTAATTTATTTAAAGTTTTATGAACACCTAAGTGTCCTGAATTTATATCATCATGATTTTCTCTAATGGTATCTATAACATCTTCTTTAGGTATAACTATTTTCCATGATAAACTATCTTGTAAACTAAATTTGGGTTTGCAAAATCTATATAAAATATTATTCTCAATTCTAAAGTTTTTATAACGTGTTGGTGTCTTTTGACAATTAATAAAAATTCGTTTATACCAAGGATCGTCAATTGAATCATCAGGTTGAACAATAGAACAAACGTGGACAGTGTCAATCTCAATACGTGACAGAGCGTCGGGAACTGTATGAGCACTACCTTTCTTATGAACGACATCAAATGAGAACTGAGCGATACGTGCAGCCCATCTTGCCAGTCTGCCTGACGGATTACTTAAAGCAAGTAGCCACTTAAGGCTGGCGTGGTCGGTAACGATGGCAAATTATCTTCCCGAACACACGTCTTCCCATCAAGTTCAAACGTCAAATGTAAAGCGCAAATAAAAAATTAAATTTACAATTAAATGTAAATATTAAATTATAAACATTAAAGAATGTTCAAATTATATTTAAAGCAAGCAATTAAATATCAAATTAATAATGTAAAGTATGTGTAAAAGCTATAAGATTTCACCACCAAAAATATTCAATGTCGAGAGAGGTAACGCAGAGCAAAAATGCAAAACAACGTGCAAATGCAAACGCCGAAAACAACGTCCCAACAAAATAAGCGAGCGTCTTAAACAAAGAGCGTCGAAAAAATTAACAAACGTCGAAAAATAAACGAACGTCGTGTAATAAATAAATGAACGTCACTAAATAGCGAACGTCATCCAAAATAAAGTAGTAAACGTCAAAAAGAACGTTACTAATAACAAAGCGTGCTAAAAGAAGCGTTATAAAAAATAAACAACTCAAAATAGGAGCTATTACAAGTATAAACTTAAAGTTAACAAAGTTATACAAAGGCATAAATTGTTACAATGTAAATTAAAAGTTATTGTTACAATGTAAATTAAATGATACACAAAACATTCTGTGTCATACAAAAGTTTCAAGCTAAGTTGTAAAAAATTCAAGTTAAATTATAAATCCAAGGGAAGGGATTTAATAACAAATGTTATTTCAAAGTCCCTACGGAGGGCGCAAATTGTAATATTTATTTTATTTTGGGAATATCCCAGTATGGTCTTACCATCCATAAAATAAAATACAACGGGTTACTGGAGCTTTCCTCTAAGAGATAGCCAGAACCGAGTAAAATAAAAGTTAAAAATTTAAGGTATCGGTGCTGTAAAATGAAAATTAAATTTGGAAAATTATATAATTAATAAATAGCACTGACCTTAGTACTAAATCGGGCGCCAGAGAATCCAGACATTCTCAAAGAAAAAGAAAAAAAGTAAAACCATGACTCAGGATGTAATGTAATATCATATATTTTGTGAAATTTAAAAGTTACAATAAACTGCGTTTAATTGAAGTGTTTTATAAAGGAAATACCTAAGATTTAATTAGAAACTAACCGCTCGGATTTATGTCACACATAAATGTACTTACTGGTACAATCGAGAAAAGCTAAATTTGACAAATAATTTCTTATCCATAAATTAAATTTAAAGTTATATTAAAGGTTAAAGGTGTTAGTTAATAATACTAATTCACTGATATTAAACGTTCAAAAAAGTCTCCGATCACAAACATGTGGCTCGGTCACTAAAGGTGACTCGGGGAGTGCCTTCCAATTTCGGGCGCTGAAAAATAATTGGTACGGGCTGACCTTAATGTCTCCGAGGTGCTCACGTCATATAGGACGGAGGCGACGTAGATCCCGTAGTGGAAAGTCTAGACTTGCATCCCTTTTCAAAACGGACCACGAAATGGTATCGACGAATCAATCCGACCGAAAAATACGGCGATCTGCGGTCTTCCGTCTAGGATTCCATCCAGAAGGTGGCGTGAAAATCCATTAAGACATCCGAACTCGTCTTGAAAAATTTAACTAGATATAAAAAAAAGGCTGAAAACATCACAAGTTATCAGAAGAGAGTTCCAATTGGAAAATAAATCGAAATATCGAATAAAAATACAAAACGTGTCTACTAACCTTATTGCCTTTTTTTATCAATTTAAATCCGATTAGTCATATTTCCTTTCATTCCAGTTTATTGATATGCCCGCTCCATTGGGGTTTGAGATTGAGATTTTCAATCTATTTTAAAGTAAAATAGCCCATTTGGCTTAAATTATTAATTTTATTGCCACATAATGATGGCGACTTGACAAGTTCCACACGAAAAAAGCCAAGAAAAACGTGAAGCTTGCAACAGGTAAACCAAAAAGTTGCCATTAGAAAAAATATAATTTAAAAAACAAATAGGGAAACGACATGTCGATTGAGTATCAATTACATAAATAGGCTAAATTAATGTGAATAATCGACATCCAGGCCATAAAAGTTGAAAAAAAGGAAAGTTAAGAAAAACATAACCTCAAATTTGGAAGAAAACAAACAAACCGTTTGTAACAAACTATGTATGTTACAGTACCTAATAGTACCCTAATAGTTGCAGGTATTACCAATACCTGCAAATCCTACACTTATTGATAAACCGATGACTAAGAAAGATAAGGCAAGTGGAAGTTTTTCAAATAAAAACTACAGCATTCTATAGACAAGACATGCTGAATAACAAAGTATTAAATCAACATACCTAATTTAGTATCAATTAGTTTAAATATATGCAATTACCTACCTATGTAAATTCAGTTTTTCAAATAATGTTATGTGTAGTTATTTATGAATAATAGCCATAGATAAAAATCTAGCTATTATACTATTGGTTTTTATGCTCTCTTAGCCCAAATATTCTTGGAAGCCGGTGAAAGTAACATTCACTTTTTAATTCATGAGAGCAAGTTCTCATACGTTTCAAATTTTAAGCTACATACGTATATCTAATGTCTGTATTATGTTGAGTGTTATACATCTCCTCTATTGCTAGTACAGACTATTGAAAGTCATAAATTATGAAGGACAAGTACCCAGTGATACCATCTTGCTAAGTGGGGTATGTACAACTTACCCCAGCTTTAGTTTACTACTTAAGCCGGGGTTAAGTGAGAAAAATGTGTGAGATTTCATTGGTTAAACACATAAAGCTGTTTATTATTGGGTGCAAGACGGGGGTTAGTTTGTAGCATTTTTTTTCTAAATGATGACATGCAAAATACATATTTAGGTAAATTACTTTCTAGAAATATAGAATAAGAATCTCTATCTGCAAGTATATCTTACAAGACAAGGAAGGTCATTTATTTATTAACAAAAAGAGAAAGATAATTTAAAGGGCCTTGAGAATATTTGTACTGATTGTAGGTAAACTTGTTCCCAATACTACATAACCTAACCAACAATTTGGAAATACAAAACCACCACAGAACATTAGTGACAACAATGAAAAAAATATACCAGGATCCCATGAACAGAAAGCATATTGACATGGTGGAAGTGTATGAAGCAAAGTTCATTGGCGATTGCGACGTCGCGCACTTAACCATATGCAAATGAATCAGCACGTTTCGGCCGCGTCTCGTAAATGAGATCGAGCTACGCGGCACTTCGACCATTGCTCTAATAACCTCATTTAGGTTACCGTTCGTAAAAATCAACACGTTCAGCGTACCATACGGAGCGCCTAACGCCCTAACACGAAATACGCGATAAGAGAAAGCTACGATTAGTCACAGAAAGGTTAATTTTATATATTGCGACGTATCCACATCACAACTTCAGCTAAAAGGAAGTTATATAAACATAAATATGCAAATATACAGCATTTTGACCATGGCAAAATGTGGAATTTCTGGCAAATACATTATGGGAAAGTAATAGCTGCCATGATCGCATACACGCAAGTCGCACGGCGAGGCTTGGGGTCGGTGGCCGCTAGCCGGTAAAAGGCTAAATTGTCCATACGCGGATGGTATCCATGTCGGGTCACCAACTGGGTCCGATCACCGAAAAAACATCAAAATAATTCGAATCTCGTCCAAATCAAGCCTCGGCCGTAACGCTGCATCACAAGCCTCGCTGGCTATCCATGGAACGCGACACACCAAGCGAACGTGCAGTTTGACCTATCATAATTCACACACCAGGGGAAGCCTTGGTCCACGAGCAAATTACACAAAAACAAACTCACCCCTTCTCGTCATCGTCCATGTCTGGATTCATACGCATAACTTACTACTAATTAAAAATAATGGTTGGCACCGGTAAGAAAAACCAAACCGCACAAGCACAGACCCACACGAAAGATTATGGCGGACCAACCACTTCCGCTTTCTCAAAAAAAAGTCATGGAAAGGGGAAGAAGTCAGTAATACTGTTTATATATTTTAATATTTTATACAAACGTGATTTCTTAGAGCTCGTAAATTATATGAACTTAATAAAATGTTAAGTATATTTATACCAAATTAGTATAATTACTAACTGAATACAAATATATATTATATTAAAGAGTAATTCTGTGATTTGCCAAACAAACTTTAGTTTACACACTGCTATCACTAGATGGCAGCAGCGGGGTGATAAAATGTTGCCACATGAAAAATAAATATGGTAATGACAGTACTACACTCAGGTACTACACTTGTTAAACTCGTCATCGACCAAGTAGAACCAATACTCACATAAAATTCACTCGAATTTAATGCGAGTTTGCTATATGCGAGTCTCATGTGTTTCACTTTTCTAAGATTATATTTAGCAAGCTTAAATATTATGCACGTTAGGTATTTATGCATTTTGCAAGTTAAACTTAATGAAGAAAAAATAAGAAATAAAGGAGATGGCCACTTGCGTCCCGCTGCCGCCGGCGGCGGGTGGCTTTTTATATTTATATCAATTTTGACGTGACAACGTCTTATAAATTGGTTTGCCGGGTGACACTTCAAGAAACTGCGTTACGCTCCGCTCACGTTATGCGCTCACAATGAGAGCGAGTGAGAGGCACGCGTCCCTTCCACTTTCCCTTCGTCGTTGTCACGTAAAACTTTCGCCCGTATACCGACTTTACAGGCAACCATTTTTTTTTTAAATTTGTTTAGATGTAGAAATTTATTAAATAGGAATCGAGGGAATCGAATTAAGGAACAATGAAGGAGAATAAAGATCAATAAAGTTCATAATAGTCCAAAACATTAGGTAGGTACTTTTATAAAAAGACGTAAGTAATCCCAAAAATAATATATTTTTTAATAAAGTTGGTACAGCTAAAATAATTTCAAAGATCATATATTTTGTTTATTTCCTCTGTTTGATTAAACTTTTGTTGGCTAACCCTACTGGACTGGCAAAAATCATTGTGCATCACTGGAATTGTTGCCACTGTCACTGGAATATCCTTGTACATCGTAGTATGAAATGGAAAAATAACTTCAACCTGTAAAAGAAGAGCTTAAATTGCTTTTACAGACACCATGTAGATAGTTAACACTATAGTCCGTCAACGTCGTGCTTGCCGCGTGTTAGGGGTACAGGCAAGTCGGAGGCGAGGGAATACTGTCTCTGAGGGGCTGCGGGCGGCGTGGTGGAAGAGCACGCGAGCGCGACGCGCATGGCTTTGTATAGAGTTACCTCGTCCCCGCCAACCCCTGTCACGTCGTGGGAGCCGCAAGCACGACGTTGACGGACTATAGTATAGTGCCGATATGTGTAGAGAGAGTCTTACGACTAGAATAGATACACGAAGGTAAGATCTAGCTAGATCTGCGTAATATACTCGTATTATGACGACAACAGAATGCTTGACAAAATTACAATAGGTTTACTGTTTGTTCCTCTACTTACCCTTAATACGTACGAAATGTCTATCATTGGTTCAATTAAATTAATACTTGAAGGTAACGTTTGAGGTATTTCCATTCCAAATTGACAGGATTCCGTTACTGTGTTAGAAAATTTGGTATGCATTACTTTGCAAATATTTTTCTCGTCGTTTGCATATCCTGATGAAACTATGTACTTAAGTTTCTGTAATTAAATTCAATGTAAAATTAACACTCAACCCTTTTACTTACTAAACTTAAAAGTTGATTCCAGAGGTAACTCACTTGAACAAGTATTACGTTAATTTTAGTAATTTTAACCTTTTTCTCATTAATGAATTGTATTTCAAAGGGGATACGTTGTTTCGGAGCAAAACCCTTGTAAGTTTTGAAGCGCATAAAAATTTTCCCGGAATTCCAAAAAAACTTGCCACTCTCAATAAATATAGGCTCCTGAAATTAGAATGATGCGGTGTTATTATTATAAATTTTCTATTACTGGGTAGAGCCATTTAAATGTTTATAATTATGTCATATTGATACAATCTAACACAGTACCTAACACAGAGATTTTCTCAAAAAACACTTGCCTGATTTTTTACACCGCAGTGTAGGTATTAATTTACAGTATCTACTAAATATTAAAATAATTTATCCATTAAGTAATTAGTTCAGTTTTTAATGTTAGATATATGTTTTTAATGTTATCTTTAGATTTTTTCCAAATAAATAAAGAGAAACATTTTTTACATTGGTATAGTAAATCTTGATAAAATCTCAACCTGTATACTTACTATTTTATGTTTTCGATTGTACAATAGAAATTCTGGGGTGCGGTTTTTTAAACTATACTAAGTAAATCTGATAGGTATATAAATTCCCCTTCGTAAACAAAGTTGTAAAAAGCAGGGCACTATTTTTAAAACTGTCAAAGTTAATTTAATATTAAAAAACAAACGGCAGAATTGCCGCCATTGCATACCAAATAATTGTCAATATGATTGAGATTTATATTTCCTTGAACCTTGAATGGTACAATCTTTTGTTTTTTGAATTTGTATGTTGCTTTTCCCTTAATTTTAATATAATATTGTGCCTTCGCTACGGAGCTTTCAAATGACGAAGGCAAGTCGCCTGGTAAGGCAAAATGAAAGTGAAAATTTTGTACGCCGGGTTGTATCGTCTTGCCTGAAAATAAATTATAACTTTTGTTAGCAGGTACCTACTTATTACAAATAGGTTTTAAAAATGTCGTATGTTCACAGTAATGTTGTACTTAAGTTTAAGTGTCTCACCATGTAATTCTTTAAAAATATCGATGTTATAATCGAGTACTTTTTGTTGCTCGGAATATATCCTTATGAATGGCATCGTAGGCATCGATCTCGACCATTGCGCTTTGCATTCACCTACTACTTTCAAATCAATCCCTGAAATTATTCAATGAAATGTTTATAATAAGGACCATGAATGATGTAACTGATCTGAGGCCCGAGCGCTAAAACAATTAGCTTACATTCAATTTTTTGTTCATGCTTGAATTCCAGTATAACAGAACCAGTAACAATATCACCAGTATAAAAACTGCCCGTGGAATCACTATTTAACAATACAATACAACTTTCCCAAGCCATTTCGCAAATTACTTCATATACAAAATAAAAGACTATTTATAATATTTTTGAACATTTTATTAGGCATCAAAAGTTATCTAATATCAATTACATATCGATTAGATACATGATAAACGATATGATAACAAGTAGCCATACATAGCCCTTGTTGATAAGATAATTATAATTACAAATATTTTAATTATATTCCAATAGATTTCGTTTGTTTTAAAAAAAAATTATCACGATCTTGATTGATTTCCAAACCCAAAACTAGGATTTCGTCTTCGTTTGTTTACTGCGTGCATATAAAGTAACACTAGTTTGTAGTATAGGATGTGATGATCGTAGAATTCGTAGGACAACAAGTACCACTGCAAATGACAGTTCAAAATGTTGCGTTTATTTTGACACTGTTTCAGCGCTATTAATAATTACTCAGTGTACACCACCGTGTTTACTTACATTTTTATATGCACATACATATGGAAAAGCGTCGGTGTTATAACTACGAATAACTTTAGCGTTATAATCGTTCCATAAAAAGCCGATTAAAAAGTCAAACGACGAATGACGATCGCCGGAGGAGAGACATTTTTCTTCGATTTTCGATTTTTCATTCATTTGCAATGGTTGGTTTTACAGAAATTCGTGTTTGTGTTTTCAAGATAGCGTGATTTTCAGACATTTTTGGTTTGTTTAAATTCGGACATTTACAATGGAACTTCTTTGGGACTTTTGTGTAATTTTTGAGTGCCCCTTCTAGCTACGCAAAATGTGTTAAGGTTATGTCTAGTCTTTTCACATTATAATGTAAGTATTTATCGTACAGTACACTTTATTCGGGAGATTGTTATTATTATTTTGTCGTTGCATCAGTAATAAAATATCTTTTGGTATTGTGCTGATGTACTTAGTACCGGTATTTTTTGCCGTCTCGACTCGAGTGTGGTTGATGTCTTCACGGTAGATCTTTCGAGTACACTGTTCTCGCTATTTGCTTCAATGTTTTTTTAAACAATGTTTATTGTAAAGATACAGTGTTCTTACAGGCTGTATGTATTCTTGAGGAGGTAGGAAGACAGAATGGAGCAAGACAGAACAGATGCCCTTTGCCTCTTTGATATTTGTTATTTTATGTTGATTTCCTAAATAAATACTTAAATAGCTAGTGAACTCTAATGGCTGCCACACACGCTACACAAAACTATCTAAAATCTACTAGCAAAATAATATTAACAATCAATCGGTTAAGTACCTAGTTCTTGAGAAATACTCTAACTTATTTAGGCCCCATGTATAAAATAAGGTACTTATAAGTAATCTATCCTCATAAGCTGATGGTTGTTGCCTATAACAGTGACATAATAATTATTTTGTCAATTCTGCTTTACTTGTTATAGTGAAAGGACAAAAGCAGATCAATGGTAACACTTGCAGTACGATTTTAACTCTTACAACGCAGACAATAAGTCCAAAGTGTTACACTTGATGTGCTTTGATGTGTACACCCTGTGGGTTATCTATTTCATAAAATAACATAAATAAATTGATGTACCTGTGCTTTAATCTTCACAGTTTAAATCATGGACCCCAACATCTATGCGTTGGTGCTGGACACCCTGAACCGGGCCACAAGCCAGGAGCCGGAAGTGCTGAAGCCAGCCGAGAAGAAGCTTCAGGAATGGGAGATAGAACCAGGATTCTATTCTGTGCTTCTGGTAATTAGGATTTAATTTTTTACCTACCGTATTAGGTATTGGATTTATCCCTTAACAATAAAATTAGATTGCCATTACATTTTGTATAGGAGTCAGATAGGTCAACGGGAAGTACCCTATAGATTTTGGTTTTCTTGCATTTTCATACAAATATGCGAGAAAATGCGTCATAAACAGCGATATCTTTTGATTGCATTGACGTAGAAGATTGATTTTTTCACAGCTGCGTGAGGTTGCAGACCTGAGTATTTAGTTTTAATTTCAACTTTATCCGTCTACATGTTTCTGAGATATAGGTCTTTACAGACAGACAACAAAGTGATCCTATAATGGTTCCTTTTTTCCTCTTGACCCTAAAAAAAATGATATTATTTTGCAGAACATCCTATCGAACCACTCAATCGACATAAAAGTCCGTTGGCTGGCCGTGATGTGCTTCAAGAATGGCGTGGACCGTTACTGGCGCCGCAACGCCCCGCACACTATCACTGATGAGGAGAAACAGAAGCTGCGACAAGGACTCCTCACCACCAGCATACTGAGCGAGCCGGTGGCTCAGATCGCTACACAACAGGCTGTGCTGATCTCAAAGATTGCTAGGTATCGTCTTAAGTGGTTAACGTCAAAAATGTAGAACTAGCCGAGTAATCAATGAGTTTTCCTAAATCTACAAAAAATATTTATTTTAGAAGGATTTAGGAAATGTCAGCATGTCTTTTATCAAGCTGTACCGCGCATTACGAGCAACGTTGCGCCCAGTTTCATTTGTTGCCTCTTACAATCCGTAGGAATATTGCTGACTTTACGTTTTTGCTCAAAATTGCTCAAAGTAAGGTTGATCTAAGCTCCTAGGTAATTTATCGCTGTATATACCAGTTAGAAATCTACGTACTAATAATTTACTCCATGTCCCATCAGTTCACTCCAACTATAGGAAAATTAGCTATCTACTCAGAGCAAGCGCAGCGTTCAATCGACTGAGTGACTGATCGTAGTATTGATCTCTTTTGCAGTGGGCCTAATTGCGTCAGAGAAGTATGCATGGATATTAAAATCAACAAATAATAATCATGTCGGCTTTTTAGATTATTGTAAATAGATTTAAGTTTTCAATATTTATATGAGTGTTATATGTGGAAATGGAAACTTTTAATTGGCATGTGGCTATTATTTATAATTTCATATTGTAACATACGCTGTAAGTTCCCCGAATAAAAAAAAAGGTATTACACAACTATTACTATTGTTAGTAATCTACACTTTATCCCTCATGCGGAACCAGCAACACACCAATAATATGTCGCTGATCGAGTATCGCTGCGTCTCTTTTATTTACACGGAATGTATTATCTATTGTACATTTCTTGAGCGAGAAAATAGCCGATAGTTACTCGCTTACTCGCCGGCGGTAGGACAACTGCCTTAAACTACATGTTTTTATATCCATACTTTATGTAACCAGGTTCGACTGTCCAGCCAACTGGGCAAACTTAGTGCCAGACCTGGTGGGTGCACTGAAGGCACCCCAGCCCCTGGTGCAGCATAGATCCCTGCTCATCTTCCACCATGTCGTGAAGGCGCTAGCTTCCAAGAGGCTGACTGGAGACCGGAGGACTTTCCAGGTCCGTAAATGATAAAATTAATCTTATATATTATACAACTAACGTCCTTCTCACACAGAGATAGGCAGAGACGACGCAATTCTATCTGCTACGATCCTGTCTGTATAATTCTGTTCTTATTTAATACCTATATTTATTTTAACAATTAAACAAAATTTACGATAATGTAAATAGTCGTCAGCCGCCGCCAGCGGGGTGCATGTGCATCCAAGCTGCCGGAGGTTAGGATCCAAGAGAGAGGAACCTCCTCACAATACGTGCCGTGTCCAGCAGCACTGCCTTCTGCAGCCGACTCTTTACTCAACTGTCTATCGAGATTCTCTTAAGATGTTGGTCGAGACTCTTCGCTGTTAAACCGTGCACAGTTACGTCTATCGGAATAATTATGGTTGAGTCCACATCCCACCTGTCCACCAATCTCGTGAACCAAGTCTAAGTATTTATATAGCATTTCCTTTTCGGCCTTCACGAGATTCTCATCATGGGGAATGGTTGGGTGGTTTTGTCATCAGTCTATTTATATGTCCCCACTTCTCGGGCACAGACCTTCACTTCATCGAGGGAGCTCGGGCCATGATCCAAGAGGACCCAGTTCGGATTTCAAATGCCTTAGGTTTTTTCTTCTATGGCATGCAGGTTTTCTTCACCGCTTTGGGAGCACTCTGTAAATGTACGTAAGTTTTTCCGTCAAAAACCGTGGGTAACTCATTACAGTCGACAGCAGATCAATGGTAACACTTTTTACTTTTGACAGTTCTTATTATATGCGTCCTAAGACTTGAAATTGTACTGCAAGTGTTACCATTGATCTGCTGTCCGACTGTACATGGCTGCCGAGTGCTCTCAAAACGGTGAAGGAAAACATCGTGATGAAACCTGCACGCTGTAGAAAAAAAAATCTAAGGCATGTGAAATCCGCCAATCCGCGCTGGGCTCGCGTGGTGGGTGGATCATGGCCCCAGCTCCCTGGATGTAAGGGAAGGTCTGTGCCCGAACAGTGGGGCAATATAAATAGACTGATGATGATGATGACATGGCTGCCCTGTCTGGGAATCGAACCTGGGACCTTCGTATCGCAAGTCCATTGAGCCAACCACTGAGCCACCAAGCTCTCTTACTACTTACATAATGATACATTATTCCGCAGGAACTAACGAACACCGTCTACGGTTACATACTAAACCTCTGGCACGAGAACACCGAGTTATTCCTCCGTCACATCCAAGAGGGTGCCGCCACAGAGCTCATTACTGAGCATCTGGAGAAAGCGCTCCTCTGTCTCAGGATGCTGAGGAAACTAACCGTCTTCGGCTTCAAGAAGGCACACGAGAGCCAAGATGCGAGCGCCTTTTTAAACGTCGTCTTCGATAGAGCTAAGACGAGTTTGGAATGTAGTGAGTAAACTATACTATTTATACCTTAACCAAACGGGGTACAGGGGTTGGCGGCAATCGCCTTGTGCGTCGCGCTCGCTTGCCCTCCGACACCATATTCTCTCGTCCCGCCAACCCCTGTACCCCATAGGTGCGGCAAGCACGACGTTGACAGACTATGTTTGTTTGTTTGTTTGTTTTTAAAATGTCTTTACTGCCAGTAAGTATAACAATTAAACTTATAATCTAGTGTAGATTTGTTCCTAGATATAAGTAACTTAAAAATAAGACAGTTTTACTCTTATCAAAATGATTAACTATAAGCGAACATCGTAATATAAATTCATTGACTTAAATCTAAAGTTATGATAATTGGTATGTTTACTTTGATAAGCTGACATTTTTCACCTGTGGCTAAGCAAATAAAAGAAAACAGTTGACAGACTATAGCTGTATCCGTAACTTCGTAAGCGTAGAAGTCACTATTTACTGTAGACCTCCACGAAGTACTTTTAATTTACTGGGAGGCAGCTCTTCATCTCTGGTTTAGTGGTTCTACATTACATACTGTAACGGCTTAGCCTATGTGCTACCCAGATATTTGAGCTATCTCCTAGTGAAAGTCTCATCAAAATCTAATATATTAATTGCCATTTATTTTTCAGGAAAACTACTAAAAGGTCGTGGAATATATCCTCTGGAACTCTGCGAGAAATTTATCATACATTTAACCAAGGTCGCTTTAGGCGTACTGTCCTTGCATCCATTCTCCTTCGTGCCTCTAATCAGGCCTTCCTTGGAGTTCGCCTTGTACTACTGTTTCACTGAACAAGGCATGGCGTTGATATACGAAAGGTTTACGATACAGTGCCTTAATATTGTGAAAGCGATATTGCAATGTGTTGAGTATAAGCTGCCTAAAGGAATGGAACAAGTTAAGGAACCATGTGAGTATTTACTTCAGTCTACGGACGCGGACGGACAGACAGACATACGGACAACAAAGTGATCCTATAAGGGTTCCTTTGAGGCACGGAACCCTAAAAATCACATACCCTTTCCATGTCTTTTAAAATAAGACTTAACTGAAATAGTTATTCATACAAAATATATATCAAAATGTATGTAGGATATTGCCGTAATTATAACAATAATTATACCCATATAGATATGCTTAATGAAGAATATAACGATTATGTATCAGCAGTCAAAAAATCATAAAATCAGATATCACATTTAGACAAAACATAGCATTATATAGCTTTATTATTTTGGTCCATTCAATAGTTTTTCAGCACCTATACAATTGATTGATATAGGTACTTAGTTATCATTATCATGTACGCTGTTTAACTAGTAGTGAAAACTTTATTGGCTAATGTGTTAATTTTAGTTCATTATTCATAAGTATCATTAAAGCTGTATGTTTTCCATAATAAATAAATAAATATTATATATACGAAAGCTTGTTTAAAAAAATCTGATTTTTGTTGGCGTAGTTATATTTCCTTGCCAAAATTCATAATAATACAAAATGGAGGCACTGTGCCGTGCTCTTCACTCCGCCGCTGCTCTTTTGTCTCACTCTTGAGTTTGACAGCCATATAGCGTCTTAAGGGGCTGCCAGCTGTCAAAATCAAGCGCGAGACAGAAAATCAAGAAGTAGCGGCGGAGTGAAGAGCACGGCACCGTGACTCCATATTTTTATTTTTTATTAATTTTGGATGAATTTTGGCAGGTACTAAATAACATTTTCATATATATTTTGTTTGGATAACTATTTCGGTTTAGATATAATGTATTCATTTTAAAAGACATGGAAGGGGTATGTTTGCGATTTTTGTCTATCGAGCTAAGTTTGTCCAATCGTGTATCGGTATTCATCAGTCTCTAAACATACCTCAAGAAGCAATCTTGAGTGAAGGGAACGGCACAGTCCTTATTTGAATGATATATTTGTTACAGACGTTTAATTTTAGTAGTTAGTGACCTTCATAGAAAAACGGAAAATCCGCGCACACCCAGCCTTAAGAACGGTAATACATGCATACCATTATCTCCACAGTAACACTACAAGCCCACCAAGCGAAGATGGAAGTCCTTGATCAGAATACCGTCTGCCATATGTGTCGACACCTCGTGACGCATTACTTCCTATTGTCTTCTGACGACCTGTCACTGTGGGACGCGGAGCCAGAGAGCTTCGCCACTGACGAGGCGGGGGAGTCGTGGAAGTATAGTTTGAGGGTATGTATTCAGAGTAATTGTTGGAGTTTATGATAGCCTAGTACATGTAGGTTCTCGATCAGAACGCAATGTACCCCATTTGCCGGCCGGTCCCTCGTTAAGTCGTCACGCATTACTTCCTGCTGTCTTCTGACGACCTGGTACTGTGCGGATGCGGAACCAGATACCTTTGCCATTGCCACTGACGAGGAGGGGGAATCGTGGAAGTAATAAGTTTGAGGGTTTGTATTCAGAGTAATTGTTGCAGTTTATGATAGCCTAGTACACGTCCATGAATGTCCTTGATCAGAATACAATGTGCTTTGTCACGGACGAGGCGGGAGAGTCTTGGAAGTGTAGTTTGAGGGTACGTATTCAGAGTAATTGTTGGAGTTTATGAGAACCTAGTACATGGAGGTTCTCGGTCAGAACACAGTGTGCGATATATGTCGGCACCTCGTAATGCATTACTTCCTGCTGTCTTCTAACGACCTGGTACACTGGGATGCGGAGCGATAGAGCTTTACGACTGACGAGGCCGGGGAGTCGTATAAGTATAGTTTGAGCATATGTATTTATAATAGTTTTTGCAGTTTATGAGAGCCCAGTACAGTCACAGAGCAAAGTATGCATGGATTCAAATTAAGGTTGAAATTTTATCAAAAACCTGGATTTAAAAAATATTTCACCAATAGATAGTCTAGACGGTTATCCATAAACGCGATTTAAAGTTTATTCCTATGACTAAAAGGCACATTCTCCTCCAGCCCTGCACGGAGACAGTGTTCACGGAGCTCTTCCAGTTCCGCAACATCCTGGCTCCCGAGCTGGTGCGACTCCTGGCGTCTGTGCAGACGCAGAAGATATCCCCCGACGACTTGCCCGCTATACTGAGGAAGGATGCCATCTATAACGCGGTCGGATTGGCGGCTTTTGACCTTTATGACGACGTAAGCCAATATTCGTATATTAAAATCATAGGAACTTTCAGATACATTTGGTCGCGTCAATATACGAAACTGACATGAGATGGTGGCAGTTTTAGATTTTATTTTGGAATAGAACAGAAAATTAAATAAATAAATAAAAGATCATTTATTTGCCACATTATTCGTACATAAAATTAACATGAATAATTACATTGCATCTATCGTACACTGTGGCAAAAAGGCTAAGAGTGGCTCAGTCCTAAATGCAGCATTTAATGCAATACAAATAGTACTGATTTTCAGCTACCGCCTGATAGGTTACATTCATTTGTAAATCGGTAGAACGAACGAATGTGATACTATAATTATATATATATAATTTGGTATTATAAACTAGACACTGTATTATATTGGTGGGTTTAATTTGCGTAAGTTTATTGCACACCCTTACAAAAATCAAATAATGTGAATTTAGTGTTGTTTTGGTCGTGTGAATTCTAACGCAACATTTATGAATGAATAATCTTTATTTCAGACACAAGTCCATAATATGTTAGTAACAATTTGCATACAACTATGTTAGTGATTTTACTTATAATAACATTTTTTGGGTGAAGTCGCCTGACGTAGCGTGTACGGTGGAACACAGAGAAAGGTGTACAGGAGAGTTTTTAAGGTTGAGATTTTCTCAAAAACTACTACCTATTGCAAAAATTCTTTCACTGTTTGATAGATAAAAGTGAAAACTATGTAACTGTAAAAGAATTATTAAATTCGGTTCAGTAGTTTTTGAGAAAATCTCAACCTTATTGAGACCCCCTGTATACTTATCTCTGTCTTCGACTGTACCTTCACCCAAAAACAGGATGAGGCAGTCCCACCTGTCGACAATTAACTTCAGGAGGCTGTTGTTTATATTAGATTTTCTATTATATTATAGGTGGACTTTGACGAGTGGTTTACGAATGTGCTGAGCCAGGAACTGAAAATTAAGGACAATAACTACAGAATTATTAGGAGGCGAGTGTGCCAATTAATCGGTGAGTAATACCAACTAGGGCATACAGCCTGGTCTGATGTTAATATAATGTCTGAATTCCTATAAATACATACTTATATACGAAGATAACCTAACCTAAACCTAGACACAACCCTCCCAAACCCCTAAACGAAATAACTCAACGATCCACGCAATCATCGAGTTATACAAGGAAACCTTGCTAAGAGCACAAAACTTCACAAACACGACTTCTTTCGAGCACTCCCATTAATAGAAACGTTCGCGGACATCTCCTGATTAACTTAACGTGATCATTAATCCATAAATACTACGGGAACTATTTAATTAGAATTTTCCTAAAAAAATAGCTAATGTCGTTCCGCGCGCTTTTCAAGGAATCCAGATTACTTCATTATCCATTGCAGGCCAATGGTGCGGCGTTCGAGCATCTCAATCGCTCCGACCAGCGATGTACGCGGCGCTACTCGAACCACTCGCTTCCACAAGCGAAGACGCTGCAGTGAAACTTGCAGCGGCTGAAGCGCTGAGGAGTACGATAGACGATTTCAACTTTGACGTGGATCAATTCTCGCCGTACGCGCCTCATGCAATTGCTGCGCTTTATGATCTCCTGGTAAGTGGAATTATGTAGCTTCGAATTCTATGTCGAAGAATTGTTCGTCTCTGCTTCATAAAGCTTGCTGTGTTTTATTAATTCCTGGTAATTCTAAAGATCTACTTACAAAGTGAAGGCCGGTATTTTACTGTAATTTTCCCTTACGTTAACCTTATCTAATTTCTGATAGTGGCCTTAATGAATAGAATATAATGATGAAGGAAAAAACTTCGCCGTGCTTGATGAAGAGAGCCTAAAGTAATCTCTTCTAGTTACTTTCACTCTCATACGTCAGAAAGAGACACAGTTTTTATATGTTCTACTGAAAATTCAAACGATCGAAAAACAAATGAGTGGCAGAGACCAGAGTAGATTACGCTCCTGCGTCTCTTCTAAAGAAAGAAGATAGAGAATTTTAAAAACTCTGTAACATGAAATTGGCAAATGAGTCCATTTTTTTTGTAAACCTACAAATTGTCCCTCTGCTAGGCAAAGTTCTCCCCCCTCCTCTTCCATCCATCCCTGTCTTTAGCCTCTTCCAGCCACCCATCCCTGTATCTAACGACATCGTCTCTCCACCTACGCCGAGGTCTGCCCCGACCGTCCTAAGGCACCCATTCTGTGACAGTCCGGACCCATCGGTGCGGCTGTATGCGAGTCCATTAATAAAGCTAATAATTCTTTGTTCATTAGGTGGAATCCGAAGAATGCGACACCAAAATGCACGTCCTCCACGTGATATCGTACGTGATGGAGCGTTGCGGGCCTCGCGTATCGCGCGCGGGGGGCGCAGGCGCACTGTGCGCGTACCTGCCGCAGCTGTGGCTGCACGCGGCCGCGCACAACATGCTGCGCGCTGCCGTGCTCGCCGCCATTGTGCACCTCGTCAAGGTAACCTGTCGGAAATTATAGCTTTCTCTATAGGACGTTTCTTGCTTCATGACTGTTACAGACCTCGGCAACTAAAGCGATTATTACACTGCCCTGCACCACGCAGCATGTTGCGTGTCGACGCACCTATACCGCAGCCCAAATCAAGTGTCTTATTTTGTAAACAAATATGATCGTCTAATTACCTCTTGTGATGTAACACTGAAGGAACTGAGTGATGGAACCTGTCCTTCATTATGAAAATAAAGTAATCCGATAAGTGTCCAACAAAATGATAGGTACAGCTTAAATGGTCACGTAGTTTTGTAGGTGGGGCAAAGCTTACGGCGCCCGAGTGGATCGAGGCTCAGACGGGGAGGTGGAAGGTGATGGATGAATGGATTATGCAATGTGGGCTAGTACAGTCCACAATGTGGAGTGCTCGGGGCGCCAGTCGGATCGCAGATGTATCGCACTTCCCGTGGCTCGGCAACAATGGCACGAGGTGGAACACCCCAGGAGGTTTAGTCGGTATGCTGCCCCTTCAGGGCGGTGAGCCCGACATAATCAACACGCTCCGTGGCGGCGTGGTGGTACATGATTTTGCATGTTTTACCTGGGGTAAAAAAAAAGTGAGGCAAAGCACCAAACTTACAATCTCTTCACAGAATAAATAAGACCTTGCATTTGTTATTTACATCCCTTATATTTACACCCGCAGGCATTAGGCGAATGCGCGCCTAACATCCGGCCCTGGATTCTAGGCGTCGTGAACGAAGCCACCAAGCTAACGGAGTCGGCTCACGTGTACCTGTTAGAGGACGCCTTGGAGCTCTGGCTCGCCATATTACAGACGTCGCAGGTCGCTGACCCCGCTACCCTGCAGTTAGCCGATAACCTGTATCCTATATTAGGTTAGTATAGTGTTATTTATTTATCGTTCGGTCGTCAGCTGCCACAACACAGCGTGTATCACAAAGGCAAAACTTTTCTTAGCCACGCGATGGCTTCGTCATCCGCCGTGTTTATTCTGGCCAGTCCTCCCTCTATAGGCCAGTTTGGGCAGTCGTTCGCGAGGTGGGCCATGCTCTGTATCGCTCCGCAGGTGCATGTCGGGTATATAGTGTTTTTAAACCTTTATTGAACACCTTTATAAAACTATGTCAGTGACCAAAGCCACTAAGCTAACAAAGTCGGCTCACGCGTACCGCCAACAGCAGATCAATGGTAACACTTGCAGTACGATTGCCACTCTTACGACGGAGATAATAAGGACCACAATAGACATGAATGTAAGCGATAAATTCTGTCAACGATCATAGAGACGAAGCGGGGTGCAGGGGTGTCGAAAGAGATGTCTATGGCGATAATGTATCTAGGTTATACGTGTCGCGAAGCAATTTTGCGCTCATGTGCGGGCTGACACGGGCGCCCTCCTGTTACAGGTCTGGGGTAAGTGGTCCTTGATAAGGACGGACTAAAGTATTACACTTGCTGTGTTGTGGCCAGCCCCCTTACCATGAACTCTTATAGCAGGATTACTTCCATAATACTTTCTTACTTCGTACAATGACGACCTTAAAGTAAGCTTACTAGGGTCGTCATTGTACGAAGTAACAAAGTATTATTGAAGTAATCCTGCTATAAGAGTTCATGATAAGGGGCCTGTACAGTGCACAAATTCAGTTTAAATACACTTTATTATAGATAAAAAAAGACTGTTATAAGGGGCCATCCATAAAGTACGTCACACGTAAAGGGGGTGGGAGGGGGTCGACAAAGTGTGACATGGTGTGACAAGGGGTGGGAGGGGTCCTAAGTTTTGTGACATCACATTTCAAAATATAATATATCTAGAGACTGAAGATGATTGAGTTTCTTTCTTCTTCTTTTTCTTTGTATTCAATGGTTTATTGCTTTGTTATTGTTTCAAATATTTGATATAATGTTGATTTCAGAAAAAAAGTACTTAATTTAAATGGAAATAAAACTAATTTCGGAAGTGCTGTTTTAATTTAATAATTTTTCGATGTGAAATTGCAAAACATGTGACGTCACACTAGGGAGGGGGGGGGGTCTCAGAAATGTGACCACCTGTGACAAGGACGGGGGGGGGCTCAAAAAATCATGAAATTCGTGTGACGTACTTTATGGATGGCCCCTAAACGGCATCTAAAATTATTTCACTTTCACCACTGAATATTCTCATTCCAGAGCAATCATCAGAGCACCTCCGAATAGTCGTCTACATAATGCAAGCCTACACTCTCCTCTGCCCCGAAGAATTCCTCTCCGGCGCTGGAGGAAGGTGCATGACTCTTCTAGAAGATATGCTAAGTGACATGAGGACTGAGGGCGTCATCATAGTACTCAAAATGGCGGAAATTTGCGTCAGCGTTACGTTTCCTGAACGTAACGCGTTTTTAGGCGTTAAAGTTGTTTGGCCGGTGCTCATTCGGGTTGTGCAGTGAGTATTTTATCTTTTCTTGTATTATATACGTTAATATTCCGTCTCCCATAGACAGAGACGACGGAATTCAACCTGCTATGAACTAGAAAGCTAATGATCCAGAATGACTATATGTAATTTAATATTGTTATAGCATTACAGTCACTTAACCAATGCGCTGTGCAATTCATGTCATATTACATTATACATCACTAGTATAATTCAATTATTAAGAGCCTTCCATGAGCCAACTAGCGCCGCCAATCTTAAAAAAATCATATCTTCCAATATAATCAATTTTATTAAAAAAGCTACTTTCACATTGTTTATTGCTATAAATATTATTTTTTAAATGCTTATTTGTAACGTGATTCAATGTCGGTAAGTTGTAGTTCGCATAATTGCGAAAAACGACCGTTTTTGGCACATTTAAGAACTACAACTTTGCTTGTTGTATGTTTATCCTAATAAAGATTGTGTACATAGCTTTTTTAATCAAATCAAATCAAATCAAATCAAATATTTTTATTGTGCATAAAAAATATAGGTTACATAATTGAGTATGCGCTAAAATCCGCACTAGGCAAGCCTGTCTTACGGACATCAGCGCCCCCTCTCCATGCCTAATACAATTCCGCTAACATCAAAATTAAAACAGATCACAATGGTACACATGGATGGCGTGTGAGCGAGCAATGTATGTCTATATATATATAAATATGTAAGTATATGTTGTTAATATATAAAGTTACATATATATTTATAGTACCTAGCGAATCAACAGAGATATATAAATAGATATAAAGAGGTGTAGGTAGTACGTGTAAGGCGGAATAAATAGATGAAATAAGATACGAGGCATAGTAATATATATATATATATATTTAATGTGTTATTTAACCGAACGCAATATGGTCTCTGTTTTGTCATAGTCAAGTGGCTGGAGAAATTTTTTAATTACTGTTTTGCACTGTGAGTATTATCAAAGGGTATATGTCGAGAATGTAATTTATTTTGTCGTAAATGTATGGAGCGAGACATATGTGTTGGTGGTGAGCAAATGATGTACGTCGGATATCAAACGGACATACATTATGACCTTTTCGTTTAGATATGTAGGAAACATGGTCATAGGGAAGGGTCTTATGGTGTCTAAGAACCGTGTTCAAAATAAATATCTGCCGAACTGTCATTACCTGGGTGAATGAATACAAAAGATGTGTAGGATGGCGATATCGTTTGAAGGTCATGACTTTTAGAACAGATCGCTGAGCCCTTTCAATTTGTATCATCGACGTTTTGTATATACCTCCCCAAGCAGTAATACAGTAACTCAGAATGGACTGGCAGAGAGCGTAATAAATGGTTTTGAGTAATTCATGGCTAGCTATATACCGCAATTTCTTAAAGATCCAGATAAGTTTTCTTGTACGGCCGGTAAGTGACGAAATATGTTGTTTCCAATTGAATTGACCATCTAGTAAAACACCAAGGTATTTAATACACTCGGTTCGTTCGAGGGGCTCGCATGAACACGACTCACGGTGATTAGGGAAATCAGAGCAAGAATGAGATTTTAAAACATATTCAGCAGAAGGTTGAGAATTTTTCTGGATTGAAAAGGTTATATATTTGGTTTTCTTGACATTTAATGTTAGAAGATTGTTCTTTAGCCAGCAAACAACTGTATGTAGACCGGATTAAATTTAATAAAAATTAATAATTTGTAAGATATTATTTTTTTAAGATTGGCGGCGCTAGTTGGCTCATGGAAGGCCCTTAAGTCAAGTGGTTGGCTCCATCTCGTTCTAGCAAAACGATCTTTATTATGAAGTTTGTATGGCGCTACATCAGTAGACGTCACATACTTACATCATCTACTGTGTCTGTATCTTTCTAACACAACTTTTCTAAATGCCTGTAGTCATTACACTTTTTAACTAATTTCAATTATGATATCACAACAATTAATTATATTATTGTGAATAGAATAGAATAGAAAATATGTTTATTGCCATACACCAATTACATAAGCTTACAAAAACAATCAATCAGTAGTAAGTTATCAATGTAGTTATGCTAAGTGGTGTGGCAAAAGGTGCATGTTTCAGCTGAGCTGACACCGAGGTGTGCAGCGCTGTTTTTCGACATGCACCTCTTCCCTGCCAGAATTTATACCTGATATTCGGTATGATAACGAGCTTGAACTAAGATAGCCTAGTGCTATCTTCCCTTAGAACTATACTAGGGTGGGTGACTGAATCCATTAAAAACTTGCTCTAAATTGTAAAACACTGACAAGGCCTCTTTACAGCCGCAATTAGTTCATATCCCATGGGTCGGTTCTTTGCCCTGTTTCTCTGTTCGTACATCCAGCCGTAACCTAGTTTGTATTCTGTACCTTATAGGTATTATTGTAAATTATTATATTATGTATGACATAACCAAGTGTTCCCTAGCTCCTAAGGTTGAATAAATGAAGTATAAGAAATATAAGTATAAGAAGTTTAACTAGGTTTATTATCTTTCTGACAAGTTTGTTATTTACAGTCATCTTCTACTTTATAAAATAATAATAATAAATATATACTTATAAATAAAAAATAAGAAGTTGATCATGAATTTGTGTATATTTTGTAATAATGAAAAACATTTAATTTTCGATACTTCAAATACCCTATTCGCAGCATCAACCTTTCCATCGCCCATTGCCCGCTGTTAACATCAAAACATTAATCTTTCCAGCTGCCTTCTAGAAGGCGACGACTTGCCAATGGTTTTATCAGTGCAACTGTGCCTCCTCTCCCGAGTGATCCTCATATCATCAGACCTCTTCTACAAGGCGGTCCAGGAAGCCTCGAGTGGAGTCGTGGAGTACGATTCGGACCCCGCCAAGGTCCTGGGAAGGATACTTCATGTCTGGACTGAGAAAATGAACATTATTACGCAAGTTGAAAGGTGGAAGGTTGTAGGTAAGTCATCATTAAGATAAGATAAATATGAATGTAAGCATTTAGTTTATTTAACATTTTAAATATGATAGGTATTTTATTGCATTTATATTGTTTTATGACATCCTCGCACCCGCTACGCTGTTTTGATACAATGTCTCCATCGCCCGAAGGTTGTCTGGAAGAAATCGCTTAAAGCGATAAGGCCGCCTGTCTGTACACTAGCTGATTTTGGTTTTAAGGGCCATCCATTAATTACGTCACACGAATTCCATCATTTTTTGACCCCTCCCCCGTCCTTGTCACAGCTGGTCACATTTGTGAGCCCCCCGATAGTGTGACGTCACATATTTTGCAATTTTACATCTAGAAATTATTGAATTAAAACACCAGTTCCGGGATTAAGTAGACTCCCACGGTGAAATTTTGCATGCCAAACATTTGGCGAAACATGTACGCTTGTACATGTTTATAACTGCCATCTTTTATACCGCGTTCCGAGCAAATAAACTCCATCCTGTATAGATACAGTTTATAGTTAAAAGTTCGTGTTTCACTTAGATTATAATAGATTTTGAAATGTGATGTCACGAAATTCAGGTCCCTTCCCACCCCCTTGTCACACAATGTCACACTTCGTCGACCCCCTCCCTCCCCCCAAACATGTGACGTCATTTATGGATGGCCCCTATGTGTAACTGATGTATTTTCATTTGTGTGCAAATAAAGTATACTTGTTTTGATATTTTCTTGCATATGCGCTATGCGAAACGAAAATCTAAATGATAAATGGAGAAAAAATTTCATCACGACCGGGATTCGCAGGCCTCGGTCTGGCCGCGTTGCTGACCACCCAGAACGCGACCGTGCTGCAGCGGTTCCCGGCCATCCTGCTCAACATCACCGAGGTGTTGAACGACATCATGAAGACTGACGATAACGGCACGCATGTCGAGTGAGTTATATCATATAAAAGTGCATACGTAACTGCTTTTCGAGTCTATAATAAGCTGCCTAAAGAAATTGCGATGCTAAATAGTACAAGATTTAAATACTGTCTCAAAAAATGGTTAATAGATAATTTATTATTTATTTATTTTATTAATCGACTCGACTGTTCGTCATTTGCCAATGTCATGTTACAAAAAATTCAATATATTCAATAGCCTTCTATCTTCCTCCAGGGGAGACGCAGTAGCGTCTTCACTCTGGGTAGCCGCGTCTTCTTGTCTTCATCCAGAGGAGACGCCGTAGCGTCATCACTCTGGACGAAGCAGCTCGACAGTCACGTTCACTCCCGAGCTTGTAGCGGGAACTCTTGATAAAAGCTTGAAACTTCAGATCTTGCATAAATAATCCAATAACTTCACCGTACTGTCATTCGCGAACATTTTCTGATTAATTTAACGTGACATTAAATACAAAATAGTCCCAGTAGACATTAAAAGGAAAATTATCAAATAATTTCGCAACCGTCGTTTCCCGCCATTTTCAAGAGAACCTAGATAATGTATTCTACGATTTAAATGAGTATTTTGCAAAATGTGAGTCCGTGACATGACTGTGGACGTATATTTGAATATGTATTATTGTGGAATGTATATTGTATGTAATAACTATTCACGTACGTGTAATAACTATTACGTTAGGATCTAAAAATTGCAACTTAACTATAATTTATTGAAGGCCCGCAGGCTGATTTTGTAACTAGCAATCGCTAAGCGATCGCGACTATTTCGAAATAGTTGCTGTCAAACGTGAAATTCGTATTACGTATCAGCGATTAGCGACCGGCCGACGGTGCTGCCGCCAGGGAGCAACTCGAGAACTAAAGTTGCTTCTTAGTCGCTTCTAAGCCATACAAAGATCTAAAATTCGTATTTTGTAAGACTTTGACAGCGACGCAATCGCGACTCGCGAGCAACTAGCAACTGGAATTAGCAACCGCTAAAAGTGCGATCGCTATTTAGTTTATTAGTGAATTTACGTATTTTATATTGTGTTTTAGACGTTAAACTGGTGAAATGAGTGAAATAAATGTAAATTGTATCTATCAGTGCCAATAAGGAATAGAAATAAAGGGCTGTGCTGTTTGTTTATGCTGCTCGTATTAGTTAAAAAATGGCACGAGCATTTTTGATAATTGATGCGATGGTAGAGGAGGAAGAAAGCCAGGGAAGAGAGAAGAAACCAGGCTCTTGCAACTATTCGCCTCCACCGAGATCTTCGAACGCGTGCACACTGCACGTCCCTTACAAATGTCAGAAGGCCTATTCAAAAAACATTATAGGTTATCTAAAACTTTATTTCTGAACCTGTCTTCTGAACTTGCTCCATTTTTCGCAAGTAGAAGAAGAAAAACAAAAACTATTTTCGTGCTCATAGCTAACTTGTAGTCTTCGTACATTTGTTAAATTCATGATCCATGCTACTTAAATTAAATACCTGAATGTAAATAAAACTATTTTGATACATAAAATTTGGTTTATTTTCTTTAGTTTAGTCAAGTTCACACACACTTTACTGTTATGTTATAAACAGAAATCATTATGAAACAATCAGATAACCAGCAATACGGGATTTTAGCAAATATAATAATATTAATTTAAAATAATATGGAGATAAAATATGTGTAGAAATATGAGAGGAGTAGGTAAGTAAGAAATATAGAAAAAAAACTACTGACATCCCCTATAATTGTGTTCGCTGTGACTGACTGACTAAATTTTCTACTAATAATCGCACCGTGTCTGCGAATGCCTGGATGGTTGGCCAATTAGCTGTGCTATCTCGGCATTTTTGAGATGCCTGTGCCATCAGATGAGTAGCATTAGCTAATTTTTCTTCCGCAGCCACTCGACGCCGTTCAAGCTCAACTACCCATTCGGCTCCACTTCTGAAAATATAGAAGAAAATATTTTATAAAACAATATTCCAAATTCCCCCCCAAAAATGTTTTCTTTGATAAATGGTTAAATATTCTTGTTTTCCATTTAGAAGTGGAGGGTTCGATTACCGCGCGTCATAAATAAACTTTGATACTATGATAATTACACATGGGAAAATCAATAAGTGTAATGTAGTAACATTACCTATGTGGTTCCACACATGGTGTGATTCATTATTCAACATCATCCAAATGTGTCTAGTAGTTTTTACATGATTCCGTAACCCCAGACAGAGCTGTATATAGTAGGTACTTACTCGTTTCCATCTCTCGCCACTCTTGGTGGCACCAGTGCCATGGGCGTTCAACCTTGCGGCAAGGTCCTCCCACAACGTCTTCTGGTTGTCTTTTGACCTTGCCCAGAGACCAAACCCTTGGGCTAGGATGCGATGGGTCGCCATGAACTCCAATAATGACTCCATATCCTATAAATACAATTTTAATTTCACTCACACAAGCTCTATATATTTATAGGTACTCCATATTTATGTTTTAACAATGATAAATGAACAACAATGAAAAACTTATCACTATACTTACTTTTAAAACAATTAATATCACAACACAACATGAATGTTGATTGTTGACGAAATGACAACTCCCGCCACTTTAGTTGCCGATTGTTTCCGAGCGGTCGCGAGTGGCGCTGTTGTCTATGGCGTATTCGTTTGACAGCGACCGCGACGAAACTCTCTAGCGATTGCTTACAAAATACCAATTCCTAAATGCAACTAGCAACCGGTCGCGTGACTATTTCGCAACCGATCGCTAGTTGTCATTTTACAAAATCAGCCTGCCGGTCTGTGTACACTGCAAGTGTTTCAGTACCACCTAAGCAACTGCAACTGTTATAGTATGACCGTCTAAATCAGTCTTCGCCTGCGCGGTACAGGGACGCGAGGGACGCGGGGGTAGGACGACAACGGGGACCGAGAGAGGTGGCAATAAACGATTCTGATTCTATAATCATGATCACAATGGTAATGCTTAGAGGGGCAGTGATAGAGTAATTGAGATATTTTTTTTATTGCGTCAATCAACTCTCATATTTCGGCTGAAGAGAACTGTGAAGTCAGTTTACAAGGGGTGGGGGGGATGCCCCATCTCTTTTTACCCGACTACGCAAGGGTTATTAGCAAAACAATCATTAGTATAAAGTTTGTATGGTGTAAGGTTTGTATGGACCTTAGTATGTTATTGTCTCTTTCTAACACAACTTTTCTAAATGCCTGTAATTACTTCATTTTTCAACTAATTTCAATATTGAATTCACAGTTGATAATGAATTTGTGTCTATTTAGTAATAATAATGAAAAACAATTAATTTTCGTTACTTGACCAATCTCGTATTTATATATTTTTGTTTATTTGTATTGTACAGTGGTCTCATTGGTCCCGGCGGCGGTCCCAACTCGCGTCCGCCGTCCCCGCTGGAGGGTCGCGGCGCGGCTGCGCGGTGGGAGGAGGCGGGCGGGGGCGGCGGCGCGGACACGCACAGCGCGCACGAGCTGCGCCGGCGCAGGCTGGCGGCCGCGCACCCCGCGCATGCGCTCGACCTGCGCCGCGTCACGCACCACCAGGTAACTTGATAACCATATCGATAACATACAAAAACATTAAAAAAAATGGTCAAGTGCGAGTCGAACTCGAGGCTTCCGTGCAACGCAACTTACTTAACCCCGTAACTTTGCTCTAACGAAAAGATAAACTGGATTTCAAATTCAAAATCTTTATTTCATTCCGTAAGTTATTGAATATGATAGTGAGTAGTTGATTTAGAGACAACTTATCTTTGCCATTACCAAAATATTGTGTCCATACATCGACATATTGCTGATTATTTTATTTTTATTTGATAGGAAAACTTACAGCTTTTATGTATGTAATATGGGTTATAAACTTAAGTTAAAAACTAAGCCATTTACAAGTTTTTGACAATAATTTAAATTAGTTGATCATCTGCAAATATAAGTTTGTAATAACAAAACAAGAAATATTTTTGGAGGGATATAATTTCAAATTTACAGTTTTCGGATTTTTTCCTTTACTTGTGCTGTAAGACCTAGCTTCTTTCCATATTTTATGATTCTAGGTCAAGGGGAAGTACCCTATAGGTTTTGGTTTTCTTGCATTATCATACAAATCTGCGAGAAAATTCGACATATACGGTCATATCTTTTGATTGCGTTGACTTTGAAGTTTGAATTTTTCACGGCTGCCTGAGGTTGCATACCTGAGTATTTGGTATTAATTTCAACTTGATCAGTCCACGGGTTTCTGAGATATTGGTCTTGACAGACAGGCGGACAACAAAGTGATCCTATAAGGGTTCCTTTTTTCTATTGAGACACGGAACCCGAAAAATAAATGTATTGTTATTCTATTTTATTCTTTCAGTTGGAAACCCTGAAGAGTCAAGTTGGCGCGGAGACCTTCGACCGGCTCGTCCAGTCCACGGACCCAGAAACGATACAGCAAATCAGGGAGTACATACCCATCTGAACGTAGTATTGCAATAACATTTCAAATTATGTTAATATTTAGTAGGTATGCGATTAAATATGTAATAAAGAAAAATGTTATAAAAAAATCATGATTATAATGTCGCCGTTATGAAAATAAAACTTCAGTACTGCCTTAAGGTTGCTGCAGACGTCCCGGCACGGGATAAGCGCCGCCTCAACTCGTGTCATAATCACTAACGTAACGGCTTCGTCTCGCTTTATTTTTACAACTGGTTGACAGCGAGGGGCGACGCGAGGCGGTGCCGGGTACGTGTGCGACAACGATTAAATTTTTATTTTTGGAAACTATTTTATTCCGTAATAAGCATTGCAAACTATAGTCTATCAACGTCGTGCTTACCGCGCCCACGGGGTCCAGGGGTTGTCGGGACGAGGGAATACGGTGAGGGGCTGCGGGCGGTGTGACGGGATGGCAAGCGAACGTGACACGCACGGCTGTGTATAGTTTTACCTCGTCTCCGTCAACCCCTGTACCCCGTAGGCGCAGCAAGCACGACGTTGACAGACTATAGTATCCTTAACTTTTACCACTAATGAGTTACTTGAATGACATGTGGCATACCATTGGAAACGCCATAAACTACGTCAACAAATGGTCATTATTGGTAAAAATTAAGGCTACTATAGTCTGTCAACGTCGTGCTTGCTGCGCCTACGGGGTGCGGGGGTTGACGGAGACGAGGCTCTCCCGCCACACCGCCCGCAGCCCCTCCGAGACCGTACTCCCTCGTCCTCGTTGCTATGCTTACTAAGGAATAATTGAAATTTTTATTTTTTTAAATCTTATCTCAGTACTCGTGTCGTGACACTTAGGGCAAATGGTCACATGAGTTAAAACCTTGCAAATGACCCCACCAATCCACCAAAATTTTTTGTCGGTCCATGTGTCGACCACCCTGTATTATTTTTCTGCAAGCTTTAGTCACATTATATTCTAAAGTCGCGGCCAGATTTAAAAACTAAAACTGTTAAATATAAGAAAACAATAAATACGTAACCGTAACAGATAAACGATAAAAATAATTAAAAAACAGTTTAAATAATTGTCTTATTTTTCATGTCATTTCATAATTACTTATTGTAATTAATAACATGCATGTTAAATATTATTTAGTTTATCAAATATAAAAATAGATATAATTACACTTGTCTTATAAATAAATGATATACAATGTGTATACTATATGTGATATACTGACATCTTAAATATTTCCTATACTAGCTTTAAAATAATTAACTTATAACATAAACTCACAATACAAGTGTCTTATTATGTAAACAAAACGATAATTATTTTCACATTATTTCATCAGATCACTTTAGCCTCCGGCGATGAGCTAGTAAAGCTATCAACTATAAAACGAGTGGGCGAGCAGCGAGTGGCGAGTATAGTTTTGTAGCTCGGCTATCAGCGAATGTCGCTGAGCGACGGGCGATCACTCGCTTCACTCGCCCACTCGCCAGTGTAGCTCAACTAGTGATGGGCCAACTCGGAAAAAACATAACTCGATTTAACCCGAGTTAAAATGGACATAACTCGGGTTGAACTCGAGTTACGTAACTCGAGTTAACTGGATGGAGGAGTCAATGTCTTTTTTTTAATTTTCACTAATTTATTCCCTCAGCTTCGCATTACTAGTTAAAGAAGGAACATACCATTTTTCATCTGTTAAACAGATAAGAAAATTGTCAGTTCAAATTTTCTTCAAAATCCACTCAGTAGTTTTTGCGTGAAAGAGAAACATACATACATGCATTCTTACAAACTTTGCGTTTATAGTTTTAGTAGGATTGGAAGAAGAGTATTACTGACTAAAGTAAAAATCCATGTCGCTCCATGTCGGTTCCATTCGGTTTTCGAACTCGAGTCAAAGAGAATTCAACTCGAGTTGGCTCGAGTTACGCCTAACTCGAGTTAACTCGAGTTGGTTACTCGAGTTGACCATCACTAAGCTCAACGCGCGGGCGAGTGTCGGCGGGCGATAGGATGTACTCGCTCGGCGACAAAATAGCCTAGTACTCGCCAGCGGTGTGAACAGTCGGCGATGAACTATTAATATATGCATCTCTTTTGTTTACACGGAATGTAGTATCATTTGTACGTTTCTTGGGCGAGAAAATAGCCGGGATTTACTCGCTTACTCGCCGGCGGTGTGACAACTGCCTTGTTTACAGAATGTTGAATAGATTCATTCAATCAGTTTCTTCAGTGTTCACAACAGGGAATTAAACGGTCACACGAGTATTTGTTTACATAATAAGACACTTTTGGATGAGGTATACAATATACAGACACTTGAAAACATACTCCTTTCGACAGTCGGCTAAAGTATAAATACATTTACCAACACTGTATAATGAATATGGTGATTGGAGAATTAGTATACTCATCAATAATTATCGTGATCCGAATCGCGATCCGCAGGGTGGGTTCAGAATTTTTTATTGATGGAATATATGTTACATGTATTAAAACCACATAGTTACATAGTGGCGTAGGCTTATAAATATATAAGTTAGGTTATCCTGTTTAGCAAATCGTGCTATTGAAGTATACTAGCTCCCACACTAGGATTCCTAGTTTCTTCGGGAGGAACCATATGCCAACTCATCAACATATATATATAATAACAAACGTTTTCACCTTGATATCGTGGCAATTTCAGCGTTTTTGAGACCCTGATTCTACCATTATGGAAGCCTTCACCTAAACTTGGATTCGTGTAACGAAAAAACGCTGAAATTGCAGTATTCCACTGAAAACGCTGATTTTGGCGTTGTTAATTCCTAAAGCACCCATCGGATCGCGATCCAGCCCTTGTAGCACGCGCCAGCATTAGCGAACGGCGTATCGCCGCGGAGCTGTCAAACTGACGTTATTACAAGGCGTTTGACATTAGTTTGACAGCTCCGCGGCGTTGCGCGTGCTAGCACCCCAAATTACGAAAAATTTAATGTATTTAGACTTCGCCATAGACTATAGTCGGTTTCAAAAGCAGGCGGAAAAACGCGCAATACGACTTCTCACCCGACCACGTACTATGAAACGCGGTAAGATACGTAAGCGATAACAATGTGTATGGAAAGCGATAGTATCGTTGGATTTCAACGTCAACATAATACTTGGTGCTATTGCGCGGTAATCCGCCTGCCTTGGAAACATACTTTACTATAGGAGACTAAAAAACAAAACAAAAATGAAACTATATGCACACGACTAACTCATTCTAGGTCTTATGTACGAAAATCTTCCTTATTGTATAGTATAATAGGTATAAAATGTAATAGTTATTAACTTATTTGCAATTTTGATGTTTACTATTATATTTTGCATCGAAAAACTGGCCTTAGATTTTTTAGAGCCTTGATAAACGTAGCTGCCAAATGGGCGACCAGAGATGCAACCAAAGCAATTAATATTGTTTTTTTTTGGTAATTTGTTTGGTAGCTTTAAGTGGCAGCTCGGAGAGACGAAAATTATATACAACCAGGTTTTGGAATGTTAATTGAATTTTTTAATAAAATGAAATCGACGGGATGTAGGTACCCTCTCGGTTATCTTTTATAGACAAATTACAATTATTTTATTTAAAACTGCAAGAAAACTACCTATAATTACTATATTAAGTATTCATTGCGATTTTTATACGTATTTTTTAACGTTACAAAAATCATTATTTTGTATGAGAAAAACATAACGTTTTTATAAAAAAAATCATTTTCGCTCTTACAAATGGAGAATTTATGATTTATCAGGATACCTACCCATCTTCTTAAAGTTGATTAAACTCCTAATAGTGACTGCTATCTTATTTTCTTTAAGGATCGTGAGTTTTAGGAACGAATAAGTTGTGTAAGATATTTTAAGAGCTGTGTCATGCCGAGATATTAACTATTCAATCGCCAAAACATTTGATCATTGCTTCCTATACTCATATTCGGATCGGTACTTTCATTTTGGCATTTTATCGTACGGACAACATCAGATCAATGGTAACACTTGCAGTACGATTTCAACTCTTGCGACGCAGATAATAAGATCGGTCCAAAGTGGACCAAAGCGGAGAGGAGACGAGAGATGTGTTTTGAATCAACCAATCAGATTTAGTTCCTTCTAAGCGGAGAGGAGATGTGGAAATAACGAAATCTTATTGGTTATTCAAAAGACATCCCCTCTCGTCTCCTCTCTTTAGTGGATACCACAAAACAATAGCAGTTAGAAATGCATTATGTGAGTTACATCGTATGAGATTCCAATTTCAGCGGCTACCGCATGACATTTATAACCTCTAAATATAAAAATATTCTGTGGATTTTTTTTTAACACAGACGGCTTTTGTAACCATGAGCCGGCAGCGACACAAATGTCGCTGTCAAAATGAAATCACTTGGTGGTTTGAACTGTAAGGCGCATGTTAATTGAACTTTATATCATTCAGATGGCTGCTCGGCGACAGTTTTGTCGCTGTTTTGTATTTATCATGTGGTTAGTTTTTTAAATAAATAAACTAGCGAGGTTCACCTTAAGACCTTGTGCCGACGATAAGATGCGTATAAGAGCAACCATTTTAACTATTAACTTAGCGACATTGGCTCTTTCTGGTTACCCATTTGGCGTCCAGTAAGTTGGCATCTGGGTGAGACACCGCTCTAAAGTGTCGAGAGTTGTGAAACGACATTGTAAATTGTGTGGATTATTCCAAGTATGTATAGTGGAGCCCACCACTAGTGTCTTATATTGTAAACAAAGATGACTACCAGTTTAGGCTTTACTATGACGAAATATCGGTGGCTCAGTGGTCGGGTCAATGGACTTGCGATACGGTAAGGTTCGATTCCCAGCCAGGGCAGCCATGTATCAATGAGTTATCCTCGGTTTTTTCGACGGAAAAACTTACGTACATTTACCGAGTGCTCTCAAAACGGTGAAGGAAAAACCTGCGTGCCGTAGAAGAAAAAAATCTAAGGCATGTGAAATCCGCCAATCCGCAGTGGGCCCGCGTGGTGGATCGTGGCCCCAGCTCCTTCGATGTAAGGGAAGGTCTGTGCCCGAGCAGTGGGGCAATATAAATAGACTGATGATGATGGTTATTGTTAATTATTTTCACAATGTTGAACAGATTCACTCAATCAGGTCTTTCAGCAGGTTAGACTATCATATTTGTTTACAAAATAAGACGCTTGCTGTCGGCTTAGGTATAGGCTCCTGTATGATAAATAAATTGTATGTATTTTTTTATCGCTCGAATAACATAAGCCTTCTGAGGAGAGTTGGTGTATAGTTATGTTGATATTATTGTATAGTTCAGCTATAGTAAGCTATATATAGGTTTAAGTTAACGGGGATCCTCCATACATATTCTTTCGTTTTCTTTAAAGGTGCTCCCACACAGCAGCTATATAACGTTATAAAACATTGTGTAACACGATAACATTTTATAACAGCGTGTAGCTTACAAGTAAAAAGTTAGACAACAAATGTTAAGCAACAGTCTGTAACGTTATATAGCTGCTGTGGGAGCACCTTAAGGCAGCAGTACCACCGCCGGCGAGTAAAGCGAGGCGCAAGAAGTACAATAGATAGTACATTCCGTTTAAACAAAAGAGACGCAGCGATACTCGCTCAACTATAAATATTATGTCGCCGAGCGAGTATCACTGCGTCCCTTTTGTTTACACGGAATGTACTATCTATTGTAGATTTTTTTTCGCGGAAAAATAGCACATAGTTACTCGCTTACTCGCCAGCGGTGTGACGACTGCCTTAATGTCGAAATTCTACACACAACCAAATCAAATAATACAAAGTGAATGTAATCAACATTCATGAATGAATCATGGCGTGCGTTTTTTATTATTAAATATAACATAATGACGGAGTAAAAATGTTGCCTCCCTTTCAAACACTATGTTATGAAACGGACACTACTTTTAGTAATGTCACATTTAGCTTAAAATACATTGCCACATTTCAATAGAGCTTTGCCCCACCTACAAAACTACGTGACCATTCAAGCTGTACCACCTATCATTTTGTTGGGGACTTATTACAGGTTTCATATTGCATAATCATCATCAGTATCATTTTCTACTACTCACGCAACTCCTATAGAATAATAACAAAAACAATGAATAATTCGCTTCGATTTCTTACTATTTTCTGAATTTTTAATTAGTCTATTTTTTTCGAACCGCAACTTGTACGAAACTTTATTTTAAACCAATAATTTTAATAAAAAACGGAGATATTTTTACATTTATTCGTTATCTTGTACAACTTGCGGTTGATGGTGGGGCAGAATCTGGCATTGTCATTTAGAAAATGTCTTACACATGGATTGATTTGGATGAAAAATATAAAACAAGCTGAAATTAATTAAAAAAAAACAAAAAAAAACCGACTGCCAAAAATTTAAGCCGCTTTGATTAAATTTTTATAGCCTATGTCACTTCTACAACCAAGACGAATCTAACGACACCTCATATGTTGAAATTCGTCAAGCCGTTTAGGCTGTGGGGCGTGCCAAAGAATTACACTATACACTCGAAAAACATAACCCTCGTTCTTGCGCAGTCAGGTAAAACATGTACGAATGTGCCGGCTTCAACAATCCGGAGAATAATGTATTTCATATTATGTAGGTTAGGTATTTCTACTTGGTAGAAATTAAAATGGAGGATTCACCTTAAAGCCTTTTCTGAGTTTTATGTTAATATCACCTTATTGGCCTTGAAATATTTCTTAATTGTAACATTTTCTTTTGTTAACGTATAGATAGGTAGACCCATATTGAAATACAAGGTGTGACAAGATACTTGTAAAATTATTCGGTGGTATTTATGTTAAGATTGGGGCTCGTAGGCCAGTTGCGAGTACACGTTGTACAAGTTAAGCAACGTTGGGCGAGGTCAGTACCTGGATGGGTGACCGCTAGTGACACTTTCATCTGAGCCCCTCCGTGCCTCGGAAAGCACCGTTAAGCAGTTGGTCCCGGTTGTTGCCGCTTGACAGCAGTCGTCAGGTCACGTCTAAGGCGGCCTGAATAACGTTGACAAATAGTTTTGGTCACTAAACTGCACGAGAAAAGAAAAAAAGATGTTAAGATTAATCCAAGTTCCTGTAACATTTAAGTGACAATGCGTGATATTGTTAAAATGAATCATTTTCAGCATATTATACCTATTTTATCACACCTTGTAATATTCGATAAATGAAAAATAGTCATATTGTTTAACGACGACGCAAAGACAGTTGTTTATTTTGTTAATTTACGGCAAATTACGAAATAAATTGATTTACAATACAACAGTTGTTTTTATTTATCCTTTCCTTGTTATTTGCGAGAGGTACGGTCTACGAGATTTATTAAGTTACAGATTTGAAGATCAATTATTAATATTTTTAATTACGATTTTTAATAACTAGCTGTTCCTTGCGGTGTTAATCATTTCTAATCTGTGACTTACGCGTCAAGCAAACCTTTTCCGTAAAGAGAAAAAGGCGATAACCTGCTTGAGAAATACCGTCTCCAATTTTGTATAGCTTCATAATTATGTTCACAGCACTATCTAATGGAGGAAAAAAAAAATGTTCGGTTCGGTAGGCAAATCGATTTTTGACTATTCCATAATTTTCTTTAGTATTACAATGTGGATTGTTATGGACCTTCCGGTGTACAACGGGAAAAATTTCTTTCCGTGGTACACCGAGGTGAACAGCCGAGGTGGACCACGGGCAATACCCCGAAAAAACCAGTACTTAAACCTCATATGGTGAAACACTGAAGTCGATTTCAAATTCAATCGAATGAATCATTGTAAAACAAAAGAATAATTTATTCAAATAACTAAAAATATAAACTAACTTACTAAACTTACATACTAAACTAAAAAGTACTTACTAAAATATAACTAAAATAAAATAAAACTATATGTACAAAATAGGTCGGTTGAACTCTCAGAGTTGAACTATCCGAATGGCTTGCATTACGGATAGTTCAACCGATCCCCGCTGTCCGGTAACGTACCCAAAATGCTGGCGGCATTTCCCCTCTGAATAGCCAAGCTAATTCTTTGGGCGAAATACAGGCCAGCATTTTGGTCACATGTGGAAAAAACAACAACTAAAAACAAAAACAAAAAAAGTAAAACTAAGTTGATAAGTAGGTACGATATAATAATGCGAAAATATTCATGTAGTAATCCAAGCAGCTTAAAATATCATAACCTAAAACGTTATAACGTCAAGATGATATATGAATAAAGTATCTATTTATAAAACTTTAACAACAATCTTGACGAACATGATAAAAAACTAACACCCACATACTCCCCAAATATACGGATAGGTATTATAGGTCCTTGTCAAATATACCCTTGCTTTCTGACCTGAGGATACCTTAATAATGTACCTACGTAGGTCGTCTACATACGTATCCACCTAATTCACGTGCGGCCTCGCTGGAGATTTCTCGAGAGGCCGCCTAATGGGAATGCATTTTAAACTCCGCACGCCGACGGAACCCTCTGGAATCCTGCCAGGAGATAGCTCTAGTGATTTATAAAAATCAAGACAGCCTCGGTCGGTTCGGATTAGATGAACTTAGAATGTCTGGTAGGTATGTGGAAAGTGGACAAGATTGATTACTTATAAGTAAAATGTTAAAAGCTATAGAGGTTTTAGCCGTTCGGGCGTAGCATAGGTAGACCCTTATCTGGGCTTCGGCACTTAGGTAAGAGTCCAAAAACGTATAGAAACGCTGACGAATAATCATTGAAATTCATTATTTTTTACAAACTTAATGAAAGTTTTATTAATCTTTAGCTTTCCAAGCAATTTTCCTACCAATTTCAAGCAACTATACCTAATTTTGTAATTACGTTAGATGAACTCCAGAAATATTTGAAAGAATTCCGTCAGTGTAGCATATTGGAAAACTAGCAGCCTTGATATATCGGGATTTAAATAGATACATACTTACTCTTTTTTTATGAGAAAGGAGCCGAGACACGAGCCATCTGATGGTAAGCGGTCATCGTCGCCTAGAGACACTTGCAACTGTTAAAATAAAATAAGTAAATAAATAAACATCGAAGGCGTGCTTGTTTGCTGCCGACCTTGGCTTTATACACGTTCCTTTTGCACCATCCCATATCATCATACCTACTCGATTACTCGACAGTAAACACGTTACGTAGTACGTTTTATTTTGTTATATTTACAAACCATTTACCTTAATTTAAAAAAGTGACACTACCAAAACAATAAATTTAAAAGCGATCTCCCGTTTTGGTGCGACGCGAAACGCAATCAAAAAGTCGTTACGTGCATATCTGGGAGCTTGCACCGAAGACTGTGACATAACCTTATCACACGTCTGGGTGTAAGCCAACCCCGCGTTCCACATTCACAAAGATTGTGAGAAGTTTATGTGTAGGTTTCACGTATGAGTATTTTAGCAGACATTTTTCGAATCCGTCTGTAAGTAGGCTCCCATGCTAAGTTCCCCGCAGAGATAGCGCTGAGACGCTTTTTTGTCGAGAATTTCGCCTAGTATCAGTAGTCCGATTATTAGTCCGATGATCGGACTAGTTAGACTGTCGTCTCAGTAGTTCGATGATACAGAAAATCGGACTAGTTCCAGCCGTTTATTTCCATCGACTTTATCCAATCAAATATATTCCAATGCTGTGTCAAATGGGACAAGATCGAGCTGCCAAACTAGCGTATCTGGGACGAGCGACCGGCCGTCAGCCGGTCGGGCGTCCTCGGTACCTACCGCTGAAAGCACGAGGTCTAGAAGGACCTGCACCGACTGCAGGCACACACGTGGCAGCAGTCGGTGCAGGACCGGCACGACTGGCGGCTTCTCGTTGCGGAGGCCAAGATCCACTTCGGGTCACTGAGCCAGCGGAGTAAGTAAGTGTCAAACCCAGCAATGTAGGTACCTACTTTAAAATAGGAAAGGTTTTCTGTCAGTTCCACAATTAAGTAATTTAATAAAATTGCTAGGTACATCGCCAGAATCCCATATCAGTCCACTGTTGGATGCCTCTTTCAAGGCGCGCCACTCAACCCAATTCTAGGCTTTTTGCATTCAGTATCTATTAGTCGCCATCTTGTTCAGATATCACCGTTCACAAAACGATGAAATTATAGATACCATGTCATAGCGCGCCAAACAGAGACGCCGCTACACCAATGCCATAGCTTTGTCTCTTTCACGGCAGCTATGATTTGATCGTTTTGAGAACCGTAATAGCTCCTGGTCGGCAGTTCATCTGGTCGGGTTACTTCAAGTACTAGGTACCAACTATATATTCTCAGGCATCGAAGTTCCTTTTAGGCAAAAGTCCTTTTATTGCATTTCATCTCATATCCTACATACCAAAACGAGAAGTAAGTACTAGTTTATTATATTATGATCTTAGCCCGTAGATAAATAATCGCGTTATCAAATAACGCAGCGGAGTGATAGTCCCACGTTCATTAGCTAGTTCCCGGGAAAGTCCCGGCTGCCCGGCAGTCTGCAAGAAATGGAACTAATGGCAGCGGGAACACGAGAGTTGCGAGATAGGTGTGGTGCAAGGGTTAGGAGCTCAGAGCCAGCGGTTGCGGGCAGATACGGCAAAACTTAACACCTAAGTCCATAAATTCGGGTATCATCCAACATTACAAAACCAAATTGACACTTGTTTGCATGACACCACTTGCCAATTGTAATACTAACTGTATTAGCCTATTTCTTTTGTGTAATACTTTTTTTTTTTGCAATAAAGAATATTTATCTTATCTTATCACTAAAATAACCCATCGGGGTGTCATGGGGAAAGAATGCAGGGTCGCCAGATGTGTTTTTACGTTGTTTCAGCAGTAAAACAACGAAGAAATTAGTAAGATCCGATGGCCGCACTCAGAATTATTAGCCAAAACCCTAGTTTTCACGCCAATACTATCGCAGTTTCGGCGTTTTTTGTTGTTGAAATTTCTGAATACTGTATTAGGTGGAGTCACCTAAGCATGGATACAGGTACTTAAAAATGATGAAATTGCCACAATATTGGTGTGAAAATGCGTATTTTAACTGATAATGCTGAAAATTAACATTGTCGTTAAATTAAAAGTCGAAATTCTCCACAATATTTCTTTTATCTCCAAACACTTCTCTAGATGTTCCCTTTCTGCAAAAATATCTCCAGGAGCCAAAATTTTACCCAGAATTGCGAGAAAAATACCCAATTTGGCAACCCTGAATGAACGGGCGGACTTACAGGGCGAGCAATAGCGATTCCCCATACAGACCACATACCCCCATAGACCTGTGACAGGAGGTCCGCCGGAGGGCGCCCGAGTCTGCCCGCACATGAGCGCAAAATTGCTTCGCGACACGTGTAACCTAGAGATATTTATTATCGTCATAGACGCATCTCTTTAATACGGCACGCTTGTCCCCCGCTTCGTCTCTATGCCCTCATTGTTGACATAATTTTACGCTTGCATATTTGTACTGAATTCATGACTATTGGGTAAGTGGTCTGTGGATTCCCCATGACACCACGGTGTTGTCATATTGGTGGTGTCATTGGGAATGAATGGAGGTTGCTTTGTAAAATATTGTAAATGCTCCGTTAGCCTATAACTCGCACCGCCTAATAATTTATTGTTGGAAGCTAGGACGGGGACGCAGCAATTAGCTGGCTTAACGAACGCCTGAAATAAATATCATTTCGTGATTAATGCTGGGAGCTGATAAATATGTTCACGTTATTCATTGTAACTGATATTTTCGATGGTGAAAGGGTTTGGTATGTAGGGAAATCTCGTTTAAACCAAATTGTTAATAATTTTAAAAAGATTTACCTCCAAGCGAATTTGGATAGATCCAACAAATTATCCAATAAAACATTGAAAGATTCGTTTATTCTAACAAACACGAAACATCCGAACTTCTTATTTTATTACAACATATATTTCTGAGACCAAGACTTTAGTTTTAGTTGCCAAAAATGCGTAGAGGGAGAATCATGGGAGCACCCCTACGATATGATAAAACATTTTTCAAAATTGGTCCCCCAAATGCCGAAGTTATGAAGACCAATGAAATTGTTTTTGGTATTCTTCTATAGGAGTTGCGAGAGTAGTAGAAAATGATACCTAGATACTATTTTATTGTTATTGAGCAAATATTAAATGAAATTCGTGGAAGGTTTTCTATTGCGTTTATTCAGTTTCGCCATGACACGAGAAGAGAGTTTATAATAGTGTTGCCAGTAATATAATCTTATATTCTACTTAATATAATATTAGGCTGTATGTCTGATATTACAACATGCCGCTCCTTAAATAAAAAAGAAAATATTTTTACTCTATGGTTACAAGATTGATTTACTATTGATTGATTGATAAATGTAAACAAATAATAATGAAATTTGGAACAATGCGTTTTACCTGAAAAACTTATTAAATGGATTATATAATGCAAGAATTATTTTATACAATGCAATAAAACAATATTGAAGTGAATAGCAATGAAGTTAATGTGCAATTGTGACTTAAATGTGAAAGTTTGTTACAATACTATGTTTACAATGTTTTTGTGAATTCTATGTGAAAATTAAAGTTATTAAACATAAATGTTGTTGTTAATTTACTTTACTTAAGTTATTTACTTACAATTCTTATTGAGTTAAACGCAATGAAAAGTTTACTTACATACTAATTACTTAGTACTAAAGAATTTAGGAGTTTTTACAGTTCTCCCTGACCTAGTTACTAATTGTTTATCAGAATCTTTCTTAGACTTAGTATTAGACTTAGAAGTTAAAGAATCTTGATAAGAATCAGTTTCTGACATGTTACTTGGTACATAGGTTTCATCGGACAGAGCGGTTTGACAAAGTGTATCTTCTGATACTGACATTTCTTCTGGATTAGACAATTCTGATTGAATAGATTCAAAACTAGAATGTAATGACTCATAGTTAGACTGCATATCTTCTTCTGTAATTGACTGTAATGACTGACGTTGAGACTGACTTATACGACTTGGACCTGGACTTGATTCAAATATATTTGTAGACGACTGACTGATTTGACTTGAACCTTGACATGGCTCTGACATTATAGATTCTGACTCTATAATCTGACTTTGACTTGAATCGTTGACTGAATCTGAGACATTTGATAATTGACTGTATGACCGTTCTGATTGTGACTGTGAAGACATTAATTCTCTTGACTTTTGTTTTGAGTTATTGTACCAATAGTAAGAATAGTTATCGACATTAGTAAATGAATTAGTTTCTGTAGACTTGTATGAATTTGACATGTTATTTTGTGACTGTGATTCTGAATTCTTATGTTTATTTACTCTGTGATTAGGTAAATTAATATGTTGTATATTCCTTCTGTATACACTTCCTGACTCATCTCGCACTATGTAGGAACGAGGAAAATTAGTTTTAGAGACAACAAATCCTTTACACCACATTCTATCATTAGGATTCTTTTTGAAATAAATGAAATCATTTTCTTTTAATTCTGGTGACACCCTAGCATGTTGGTTATAGTATAACTTTGTTCTGTGTAAATTACTTTGTTTATTTTGTGTATGTAATGAAAATTTGACAATTTTAGGTTTTAAATTAGAAACTTTGTTAGGTAATTTAGTTCTTAATTGACGTGACATTAGTAGTTGTGAAGGAGAACTGAGATTCCCTCTTGGAGTATTACGATATTGTAATAATCCAATATAAGGATCTGTTCCTGAGTTTTCACACTTTCTAAATATGTTTTTGACTATTTTGACAGACACCTCAGCAAGACCATTTGCTCTAGGCAAATAAGGACTGGAGGTTATGTGTTCTATGTCCCATTCAGTTAAGAATTCTTTGAAATATTGTGAATTAAATGGGGGACCGTTGTCACTGAGCAATTGCATTGGAATACCATGCCTTGCAAAAATAGACTTTAATTGTGTAATAACATACTGACTTGAACTGTTATTATTCAATAATGCAATTTCTATGTAGTTAGAATAAAAATCTACACATAATAGATATTTCTTGTTTTTGTAGTCAAACAAATCTACTGCTATTTTTTGAAAAGGAAATAAAGGTTGTTCGTGTGAGAGTAATGGATCTTTTGTTTTATTTTGCATAAAAATTAAGCAAGTTTCACACTGTTTTACTTTTTGTTCTATATCATGGTTAATGTTAGGCCAATATACTGTGCCACGGGCTTGACTTTTAGTTTTTTCGATGCCCTGATGACCTTCATGCAAAATTGATAGAATTTCTGATCTCATTGATAATGGAATTATGACACTTTGATTTTTGTATAGTAAATGATCAATGACATGAATTTCATCTCTAATATTCCAGTAAGGCAAAACAATAGGATCCACTAATTGTTTACAATTAGGCCATCCATTATGAAAATAGTATTTTAACTTTTGAAGTACTTGATCTTGATTTGTGTGTTGTAGAATTTTATCCAGTTTTTCTTTACTCAAAGCTAAGTTAGAGGTTAATAAATTGACATGAATTTCGACACTGTTTTGTAAATAATCTAGATTTTTGTCTCCTGAGTCATTGACTGGTGCTCGGGACAAAGTATCAGATACATACATTTGTGAACCTTTTGTGTATGTGACTACTAAATGATAGGCTTGTAATGTAATCATCATTCTTTGTAAACGAGTAGGAACATCAGATAATGCTTTTTTGAATAGTGTGACAAGAGGTTGATGATCAGTTTCCACCTGTACAATCTTTCCATACACATATTGATGAAACTTTTTGCAACCAAATACTATAGCATATAGTTCTTTCTCAATTTGTGCATAGTGTTCCTGACATGTAGTTAATGATTTTGATGCATAGGCAATTGGGTTTTTATCATGAAATATTACAGCACCTACAGCACTCTTCGACGAATCGACAGACATTCTTAGAGGTTTTTTCATATCGAAATGAGTTAATACTGGTGCTTGACAAATAAGTGATTTTAATCTATTAAATCTTTGTTCATGTTCATCTGACCACTGCCATAAATTTTGTTTTTTGAGTAAATCTCTGAGAATATCGGTTTCTGAGGCTAAATTTGGTATGTATGAACCTAAATATGTTATCATTCCTAAGAATCTTTGCAAATCTTTGACATTATTTGGACTTGGCATCTTAAGAATTGCTTCTACTTTAGACTTGTCTGGGGAAATACCATCTTTATTGAAAATATGACCAACATAACATACTTCTGAAAGACCAAATGGACATTTAGATTTATTGAATTTTATGTTTACTTCTGCTGCACGTTTAAATACAGCTTTCAGACGTCTGTTATGTTCCTCAATTGTATCTGCATGTACTAACAAATCGTCAATAAATACTGCTACACCAGGAAGATCTCCAAATGCTTCTACCATCGTTCTATGAAAAATTTCAGAGCTAGAATTGATACCGTATGGTAAACGTAGGAATTTGTATCTACCATATGGAGTATTAAAGGTACAGAGGTCACTGCTCTCTGGATCTAACTTTATTGCCCAAAATCCTGAATTTGCATCTAATTTTGAAAAAATTGTTGAATTTGCGACTTTAGAACGTAAATCATCAAATGTAGGAAATGGATAATGAGGTCTTTTAATAGCTTCATTTAAATTTCTTGGATCGAGACATACTCTTAATCTACCATTAGGTTTTTCGACTAAAACAATAGCATTGACCCATTTTGTCGGCTTAGTTACTTTTTCTATGACTTGTTGTTCAACCATTTGGTCTAATTCTTGTTTGAGACGAGATAGTAATGAGTAAGGTACTCTACGAGTAGGACATATCTTTGATTGTATACTAGTATCAATATCCAAATGTGCTTCATTAGGTAGACAACCTAAACCTTCAAATGTGAATGAATATTTATCAATAATACTTTGTACTGACCTGGGTAATACTTGTTGTTGATTTTGTGTTGACATTTGTTTATTACTTGATTGTGAAATACTCTTTGTCGAACTCTGTGTCCTATGAGACTGTGACTGTTGTTTATTACATAAATCATTGTCCTGAAAATTCTTAGTTATGCTGAAAACACGTTTAACAATACCTAAATCATCACACGTTTTGCTACCAAGTACAGTCTGACATAATATATCTGCAACAGCAAAATATAAATCTGTAATTATACCATTTGAAAATGTGCACATTAGTTTACATCCTCCAATTATTGGAATTTGGTTTCCTGAAAATGAATACAACTTATTATTCGAATCTGAAATGTTTACACTGTTTGATAATTTTTGTAATGTTTGTTTAGAAATTACATTTATTTCAGCTCCTGTGTCAATTTGACATTCTAACATTTTACCATTTACATCAATATTTATTTTCCAAGTTTTATCAGATTGACACAAGTTCACAGTATTGATAAATCTCACCTTTTTGTTATTTTTATTGCTGAAACAAAATCTCGAATAATGGTTAGGACGATTGCATACACTGCAAGTTACACCTTTTGCTGGACACCTGAATCGATGAATTTGTCCACATCTGTGACAATTCGAATTTGAGTTTTGACCATTGTTGTTGTCATTTCTCGATAGACTTCTTGCTCTTCCGTTGAATTTTGATTTCTTTGAATGACTGCGCTTCCTTCCTTTGAAGTTTGGCGTATGACTTCTTCCACGATGTTGCATTTTACCTTTGTAAATAGCATTTATTTGCTCCTTTGACTGTGAATCATTACTTGACTGGACTAGTTGATTGGACCGTTCTTGAGACAATTCCATACTTTTGGCAATTTTAATAGCTTTTTCTATAGACAGATTATCTTCTTGGAGTAATCTCTCCTTGACTCTTTGATTGTTTATTCCTATGACAAACATATCTTTGATCAAAGATTCCTTTAGACTTGACAGATCACAAGAGTTGCTTAAATTTGTCAAAATTGTTATATATTCGTCGATAGTTTCATTTGACTTTTGTAGTCTTGTGAAGAAATTGTATCTTTCCACCGTAAGATTCTTACACGGGTTGAATTTGTCATCAAATTTTTTCATAAGCTGTTTTAAGGTTATATCGATTCTTTTGACATCGAATGAGTTAAAAATTTCGAGGCATTCGTCACCAACAATGTTCAGAAATATTGCCACTTGTCGAGCATTGCTTTGCTTGTCTAATTCATTGGCTTCAATATATATCTCAAATTTTTGCTTCCATATTCGCCATTTTTCCGCCACGTTGCCGTCGATAGTCATGGGACGAATCGTGTTCGAAACCATCACTACACCTGAATTGGAATTACCTGTGCCTGCGACGTCCATATTTTGATTATTCCTTTACTTCTGACACCATATTTTATTGTTATTGAGCAAATATTAAATGAAATTCGTGGAAGGTTTTCTATTGCGTTTATTCAGTTTCGCCATGACACGAGAAGAGAGTTTATAATAGTGTTGCCAGTAATATAATCTTATATTCTACTTAATATAATATTAGGCTGTATGTCTGATATTACAACAGATACTGATTATGATTATGCAATATGAAACCTGTAATAACTCCCCAACAAAATGATAGGCACCTACAGCTTAAATGGTCACGTAGTTTTGTAGGTGTGGCAAAGCTCCATTGAAATGTGGCAATGTCTTTTCATCACGACCGGGATTCGAATCAGCCTCACCATTCCGTGGCACGCTCTATGCTGGAATTTTTTTTTCCATTTATCATATAGATTTTCGTTTCGCATAGCGCATATGCAAGAAAATATCAAAACATGACATGTCTTTTCAAAAGATTTCTAATAGTTGTTGCAAATTTTAGAATTAAAACTATAGTGAGCCATTACTACAAATTATTCTCCAATTTTTTGAATTTACACCATTACAACGGCGACGCGGGCGTGGCGCGCTCACCTTGAAAAAGACCGTCGAAATCGGGCGAAACTGTCGGTCTAATTGCCGACTTTAACAATATAAGTGAGTGATATCCGTTTATATATAATAAGTTGTTGCAAATGTCCTGCAGGAACCATTAGAAAGTTAGAAATGAACTTATAAACTACGCTTCCAAAGCAGAAAAACATCCGCCTTACCCTTTCAGTTAGAGGCTTTGGTAAATCTGAGTGGCTTGCAGCTAAGTTCTTTAGTGTTTAAGGCGAGAAGTGTTGCTAATTAGGTACTGGCGGTAAAGCGACAGCTTTGCCAGCAGTTCGGTTTGCAGTTACGATGAGATAAAGTTTGTTTTGCGGGTACACGGACTAAGAACCGATTGTTGGTCACGTTTTTTTAATGAGCATGCCAGTTAATCATTGACCTATTGGTAGGTCAATGAAGTTAATCAATGACGAGTGAATGACGAGAGTTGGTCCTACTACATCGACCGACACGGACTAAGAACCGATTATTGGTCACGTTTTTTAATGAGCATGCAAGTTAATCATTGACCTATTGGTAGGTCAATGAAGTTAATCAATGACGAGTGAATGACGAGAGTTGGTCCTACTACATCGACCGAATGTTAGCGGAAGGAAACGTCCTCATAATAGAGTGAGGTTCATAGATAAGTTATACAAATTGAAACTTACCAACAACGATTCCAACAGGCAGTTTTATTTGCTCTACCTACTTATTTAATCGTAAGTATGATATGATAAGTAGTATATTCATTCATAAGCTCACGCCCTTTTTCCCCGTAGGTGTAAGCAGAGACGATGGACATATGCTGCGTGCGATACTAGCATACAATAGCACACATGCGATCTGGTATACAATAACACATATATCCTGGCATAATATACCTAGGTAGCACATATATCCTGACATACAACAGCACACATATCCTGGCATACAATAACACACATATTCTGATATACAACAGCACACATATCCTGGCATACAATAACACACATATCCTGGCATACAATAGCACACATATCCTGGCATACAATTAAGTAGGTATATCATCATCATCAGCCTATTTAAGTTGCCCCACTGCTCGGGCACATACCTTACCTTACACGAGGGAGCTCGGGCCATGATCCACCACGCGGGCCCAGTGCGGATTTCACATACTTACTTTAGATTTTTTTTTTCTTTTAGCAATGGCCAGCAGGTTTTATCACGTTTTCTTTCACCGTTTTGAGAGCATTCGGTAAATGTAAATACGTAAGTTTTCCGTCGAAAAAACCTAGGATAACTCATTGGTACATGGCTGCCCTGGGTGGGAATCGAACCTGGGACCTCCGTATCGCAAGTCCATTGACCCTACCACTGAGCCACCGAGCTCTCAAAATTTCAAAATAAGACACCTTGATTTGCTTCGGTATATAGGGTTTAACAGTATCATTTCCCCAAAACTAAATAACCCAACTCTTCCAGTGTAATTTTACATCACAGTATCAGCGGTGGCCTGTTGATTAACAGAACTGTGTGGAGTTAATCCTAGCTTGTTTTTACGCTGTTACCGCACTGAATATACTCGTATCTACCCACTAGCCAGTTAGCTTTAATTTGGCGAGTTTGCGATTCGTCCATTGAAACCGGTAGACTCAATGTGCAATACTCTAGCCAGGCAGGCGGGCGAGTTTAGTACCTAAGCACTATACTATATGCATGTAGTATAGGTATTTGAGTTAGATCCCCAAGCTCTTGGATGAACTAACCAAAGAATGCGGAATTATCGAAAAATGTATGAGAGAACCTTTGAGATTATAACGGCGTTAACCAATATTTGGGGGGATTTTACAGGACTCGAACTAAGGCCCGTATTAATAGTCTGATCTCAAACCCGCTCAAGTCCTCAAGAGCGATTTTAGTTGATGAAGTATGACATTTATTAATAAACCAATTTAGAGGGCTTATCACGTGTTGATTGCAGGCGAACCGCGACTTGAGAAAGATATTCTCAAGTCGCGGTTCGCCTGCAATCAACAAATATGTTCTCAAGTGTGAGTGTAACAGTTCTCTTGAGAAACTTACGAGTTACTCGGTTCCTAAACGCGCAACTAAGTTACGTTTATTAATAGGAACACCATCTTGAGGTCGTTCTCAAGATTGACTTTTGAGCTGAGAGTGATTTATTAATACTTATTTAAGTATTTATTAATTAGACTCTGTCGAACCTATTATGACGACATAATTTCTACAATCACATGAAACGGAAGGCAGAAGTCACCTGGCCTTTATTTAATAACTACCATCACAAATTCCAACATCAGCAGCACCTCCTCCCAGGATAGGACTCGAGGCCTTGGGAGCTCCGTCGACAGTGACAGTAACCTGACAGCACCGACCACTTACCCCATAGATCTGTAACAGGCGCCCGTGTCCACATGAGCGCAAAATTGTTTCGCGACACGTACGTAACCTAGAGATATTATCGACATAGGCGCAACCCCTGTCCCTATCTATACATAATAAGATAAGACTCTAAAAAAGTTGTGTCTGTACATTGGATATTTTTTGAAAAGAATAATTGTAATGTGTTTTAGGATCGATACTGATGCCAAAACACAAATTTTTAGAATTTTTGTCTGGTCTGTGACTTTGTGCAAGTATCACGCCATAACTACTGAAGGGATTTTGATGGGAGTTTCACTAGGAGATAGCTGAAATATTCGGACAGCTCATAGGCTATAAGCCATGGCGGTATGTGATGTGGAATCAAGGATCCAGAGAGGAAGATCTGCCTCCTGATCTCCTCCATCCTCCTCCTCTACGCAAACGAAGTTGGGGGGAGGGGGGGGGGGGGGTACAGCTAGTCCAAAATATACCTACTTTAGGGCCTCACCATAGAGCGCAACGAGTTTTTCCCTTCATGATTCCCTCAAACGATTTATAATAACCCTAAAAATTTATACCTAGTAAAATCATTATCCCGTGGTAAGGGTCCAGTTTACGCGTGATCCGGGAAAGTTACCTTCGACTATTTCTAATTCCCGGCACGAACGGCGATTTATCCCGGTATATCGCCCTCGATGACCTCGATGTGGGGATTGTCCCGGGACACGCATTGTATTTCGATTCTGTTAAAGATCTCTAAGGTACCTACTTATAAGACATCAGCACTTCACACAAATTATGTTATATTGTATATATTTCTATATTATTATTGCGTATCTTGTGTTGACTGTATACGATACTTAAATCTGCCTGAATTTGTTTGTTTCGACTATATAATTATTATCTTTAATAAAAAAAAATATTTCGACGAATTGATAACCTCCTCCTTTTTTTTGAAAGTCGGTTAAAAAGATTATTATCACCAATTTATTGGGAGTACTCAGTTTATTCACGAGGGGCTCGTAGTCCAGTTGCGAGTACACGTTGAAAACGATCGTACAAGTTAAGCAACGTTGGGCGAGGTCAGCACCTGGATGGGTGACCGCTAGTGACACTTTCATCTGAGCCCCTTCGTGCCTCGGAAAGCACGTTAAGCAGTTGGTCCCGGTTGTTGCCTCTTGACAGCAGTCGTTAGGCCACGTCAGAGGCCTACGGGCGGCCTGAGTAACTCTGACAAATAGGTTTGGTCACTAAACCACACGAGAAAAGAAAAGAAGTTTATTCACTGGGAACATTCCAATTCCAATTTGGGTATTTTGGCTCCACCGAGGCTTCGGTGATTCCGCCAATGTCATGGTTGAGAGAGACACTGAATATTAGTAAGAATTGGACCGGTAGCTATTAGGCGATGGACTCCTTGAGTGTACTGAACAAAACATTGCTGGGGGACAACACAAAATATTAATAAATATAAGTACATATAACGTAGATAGACATCACAGAAGCAGTTAAGTGTGGACGTACACTTCAAGATTTACAGTTTAATATTATTGGTTTTTATGAATTTAGCGAGTATCTTACACGTGGAGAAAATACCAATGTGAGGAGAGATATAAAACAAAACATTGTTTTCGTTAATTAATAGCTAACCTCAACTGTTGACATCAAAAAAGCTTGGCATTTAAAAAAAAACACCTCATTCTGATTCTAATATTTCGACTACGTAAGTAAGTCTGTCTGTGTCTACACGCATTAGGTTTCGTGGTCCCATTAACATTCACAAACTCATAAATTAACTCACTGAGCATGTTAACCGATGGCTGTGTTTATCGAATGGAAAAAATTACGCGTCAACGGCGGCGCAGTGAGCCAGATTTTGTCACAAATGACGAAGAAGCGAAGAATATTTTTTATTTTAAATTTGAGTTTAGTTTAATAGAATTAAAGGCTGTACTCATCGGCAGCATTCGTTTCGCGATTGAGCGTTCATGGTGCAAGATTTTGTTCGCGTAGCAAACACGAACATTAGGTGAGTTACTTTGAAACGAATATCGGAAGTTTGCTTTGCAGTTTTATGTTTATTTTCCAAATATACAAATCAATGATAATGATTGAAAGACTGACGATTATACTAGAATCTGTAGTTGTTCCGAAAGAATGTACTTGGTGCGTGTTTTATGTAAACCGTATTTAGGTAACTATAATAGGTTAGGATCACCATGGTAGAGGGTTTGTTCTCAGCAGATCAAAGTGTAACACTTTGGATTTTGGACTGTTCTTATTATCTGTGTCATAAGAGTTGAATTCGTACTGCAAGTGTTACCATTGATCTGCTGTACGTACCTACAGGATCAACCAATAATAAAATAAAATTATTAGTGACTAATATGTTAGTTTCTAACACATGTCAGCGCAACGAACGCTCGCAAACTTTTGCATAGCGAATGCTCCCGGTGAGTACAGGCCTTTAGCATTTAAACGAGGAGCCAGCCATGCGTTTCTTATCTTATTACCTACGACGCATCTAAACTAGGTTTAGGAAGGTTTAGACACCACCCAGAATGTCTAAAGACAAAACCTCAGATACTGCCTTATCTAAAATTGATATAGGTAAAAATGTTTTATTCAACACTGTACTGGCCGGGCCTGGATTGAACCCGACTTTATCGTTTGGCGAACCTTAGAAACCTAATAAAAGGGGTTCGGAATCGAGTTGAGACGGCACATTTTATATTTGCGACACATAATTTATTAATTCTGCGGTTGAGCACGTCTGCACTGCCTGCGGTCACGATACGGCCTCACGTGATGACGGGACGAGTTCGAAGCGAAAAAGCGCTGCCAAATTTTGTGCGTGCGCTTATTTTGTTAGCGATATTAATATTTTGTTTTATTTGGGAAAACAAACAGTACGGTAATTTTTTTATAAACATTATTTTCAACGCAGCTGTAACTATATAGGTATTCGCTAATAATGGTTGTGCTAATCCTAATTGGTGGCACTTCACTTGGCTATTCGTATTTGCGTATTTGTCATAATTGACATGTGTGGTTGGTATGCTTGACAAAATATTCGTCTTATTTGTATGTACGTCAAGTACAGATTCATTCCTAGTTCAGGCACTGTATGCTTGTAAAACTATTGTCTAAATTTTTGTTAGTGCTGAGAAAAGAGCTTGATATTATTTATAAAAAAAACATCTCTGTATGCTTTAAGGTTCTCAAACTTGTTTCGTCTCCGCCCACTTTGAAAATCAATTATTTTTCAGCGCCCTCATTTTGTTTACTTCACAGTTTAAAAACCACATTTATATTTATTACTTTAATAAATTTAATTTGTGCTATATTAATTTGTCTTTTTTAATGTAGTATTCCTGTTCTTCCACATTCTTTTCTTTTATTACGTAGGATTTTTTTCCCCAATTTATTTTATTATGTATGACAACAAGAATTATCAAATTATTTTTATTTTTATCAATTTTATCTTAAGAACACGAAGTGGACAATTATTATAAAATGTAAGATTGAATTAATATGACAACTTATAAGATGTAGAGTCAATAAAGGCTTTTTTTATATTAGTTTGGTCTGGAGTTTAACTTACATTCTAAAATAATTTTGGAGCCATTACCAATGCCTCCAGCGCCCACAAGTGGGCGTTATTGCCCACTTTGAGAAAGACTGCTCTAAGGAAAGGAAGAAAATGCAGCAATGCTGAGTCCATTTCGCCGCCAGTTGGCTGCGTTTCGTCTCAACAATTTGCTAAAGCCTGTTTCATATAAAGCACTTGAAGCGCCAATCTAGCAGCACTCGATGACCAGGGCCTAACTTAGAGTTATGTACCAAGGCATTTATTATTTACTCACAATCGCGACCCACGTACGTGCTACATGTGTTATCGTACCAGTTTCACTTCTCCTTTCGTTTTGGCGTATCCAGCCTTCTAGCCAAGTTGCATTGACTTTCGGTAGTGCTACACTGAAAAATCACCATAGGTTAATTTTACAAAACCACCAAGGGTTGACTGGTTACCCTCGTGAATCAACCCTTTTGAGGGTTGTTATTACAAAACCATGATTGTTAATAATACAAAAGTGAATTGGTTGATTTTTATTTTTTTCGGGTGGGTAAAAGCAACAAAACACATTGTTGAAATTACAATAGCTATTGTTAATATTACAAAACAAAAGGGTTAAAATTACATATATGTGTACTGTAAAATCAACAGATGTAGAGGGTAAAAGCAACAAAACACATTGTTGAAATTACAATAGTTATGTGTTAATATTACAAAACAAAAGGGTTAAAATTACATAGATGTGTATTGTAAAATCAACAGATGTAGAGGGTAAAAGCAACAAAACACATTGTTGAAATTACAATAGTTATGTGTTAATATTACAAAACAAAAGGGTTAAAATTGCATAGATGTGTACTGTAAAATCAACAGATGTAGAGGGTAAAAGCAACAAAACACATTGTTGAAATTACAATAGTTCATTGTTAATATTACAAAACAAAAGGGTTAAAATTGCATAGATGTGTATTGTAAAATCAACAGATGTAGAGGGTAAAAGCAACAAAACACATTGTTGAAATTACAATAGTTCATTGTTAATATTACAAAACAAAAGGGTTAAAATTACATAGACGTGTACTGTAAAATCAACAGTTGTAGAGGGTAAAAGCAACAAAACACATTGTTGAAATTACAATAGTTCATTGTTAATATTACAAAACAAAAGGGTTAAAATTACATAGATGTGTACTGTAAAATCAACAGATGTAGAGGGTAAAAGCAACAAAACACATTGTTGAAATTACAATAGTTCATTGTTAATATTACAAAACAAAAGGGTTAAAATTACATAGATGTGTACTGTAAAATCAACAGATGTAGAGGGTGAAAGCAACAAAACACATTGTTGAAATTACAATAGTTCATTGTTAATATTACAAAACAAAAGGGTTAAAATTACATAGACGTGTACTGTAAAATCAACAGATGTAGAGGGTAAAAGCAACAAAACACATTGTTGAAATTACAATAGTTATGTGTTAATATTACAAAACAAAAGGGTTAAAATTGCATAGATGTGTACTGTAAAATCAACAGATGTAGAGGGTAAAAGCAACAAAACACATTGTTGAAATTACAATAGTTCATTGTTAATATTACAAAACAAAAGGGTTAAAATTGCATAGATGTGTATTGTAAAATCAACAGATGTAGAGGGTAAAAGCAACAAAACACATTGTTGAAATTACAATAGTTCATTGTTAATATTACAAAACAAAAGGGTTAAAATTGCATAGATGTGTTCTGTAAAATCAACAGATGTAGAGGGTAAAAGCAACAAAACACATTGTTGAAATTACAATAGTTCATTGTTAATATTACAAAACAAAAGGGTTAAAATTACATAGATGTGTACTGTAAAATCAACACATGTAGAGGGTAAAAGCAACAAAACACATTGTTGAAATTACAATAGTTATGTGTTAATATTACAAAACAAAAGGGTTAAAATTACATAGATGTGTATTGTAAAATCAACAGATGTAGAGGGTAAAAGCAACAAAACACATTGTTGAAATTACAATAGTTATGTGTTAATATTACAAAACAAAAGGGTTAAAATTGCATAGATGTGTACTGTAAAATCAACAGATGTAGAGGGTAAAAGCAACAAAACACATTGTTGAAATTACAATAGTTCATTGTTAATATTACAAAACAAAAGGGTTAAAATTGCATAGATGTGTATTGTAAAATCAACAGTTGTAGAGGGTAAAAGCAACAAAACACATTGTTGAAATTACAATAGTTCATTGTTAATATTACAAAACAAAAGGGTTAAAATTACATAGATATGTACTGTAAAATCAACACATTTAGAGGGTAAAAGCAACAAAACACATTGTTGAAATTACAATAGTTATGTGTTAATATTACAAAACAAAAGGGTTAAAATTACATAGATGTGTATTGTAAAATCAACAGATGTAGAGGGTAAAAGCAACAAAACACATTGTTGAAATTACAATAGTTATGTGTTAATATTACAAAACAAAAGGGTTAAAATTGCATAGATGTGTACTGTAAAATCAACAGATGTAGAGGGTAAAAGCAACAAAACACATTGTTGAAATTACAATAGTTCATTGTTAATATTATAAAACAAAAGGGTTAAAATTGCATAGATGTGTATTGTAAAATCAACAGATGTAGAGGGTAAAAGCAACAAAACACATTGTTGAAATTACAATAGTTCATTGTTAATATTACAAAACAAAAGGGTTAAAATTACATAGACGTGTACTGTAAAATCAACAGTTGTAGAGGGTAAAAGCAACAAAACACATTGTTGAAATTACAATAGTTCATTGTTAATATTACAAAACAAAAGGGTTAAAATTACATAGATGTGTACTGTAAAATCAACAGATGTAGAGGGTAAAAGCAACAAAACACATTGTTGAAATTACAATAGTTCATTGTTAATATTACAAAACAAAAGGGTTAAAATTACATAGATGTGTACTGTAAAATCAACAGATGTAGAGGGTGAAAGCAACAAAACACATTGTTGAAATTACAATAGTTCATTGTTAATATTACAAAACAAAAGGGTTAAAATTACATAGACGTGTACTGTAAAATCAACAGATGTAGAGGGTAAAAGCAACAAAACACATTGTTGAAATTACAATAGTTATGTGTTAATATTACAAAACAAAAGGGTTAAAATTGCATAGATGTGTACTGTAAAATCAACAGATGTAGAGGGTAAAAGCAACAAAACACATTGTTGAAATTACAATAGTTCATTGTTAATATTACAAAACAAAAGGGTTAAAATTGCATAGATGTGTATTGTAAAATCAACAGATGTAGAGGGTAAAAGCAACAAAACACATTGTTGAAATTACAATAGTTCATTGTTAATATTACAAAACAAAAGGGTTAAAATTGCATAGATGTGTTCTGTAAAATCAACAGATGTAGAGGGTAAAAGCAACAAAACACATTGTTGAAATTACAATAGTTCATTGTTAATATTACAAAACAAAAGGGTTAAAATTACATAGATGTGTACTGTAAAATCAACACATGTAGAGGGTAAAAGCAACAAAACACATTGTTGAAATTACAATAGTTATGTGTTAATATTACAAAACAAAAGGGTTAAAATTACATAGATGTGTACTGTAAAATCAACACATGTAGAGGGTAAAAGCAACAAAACACATTGTTGAAATTACAATAGTTATGTGTTAATATTACAAAACAAAAGGGTTAAAATTGCATAGATGTGTATTGTAAAATCAACAGATGTAGAGGGTAAAAGCAACAAAACACATTGTTGAAATTACAATAGTTCATTGTTAATATTACAAAACAAAAGGGTTAAAATTACATAGATGTGTACTGTAAAATCAACAGTTGTAGAGGGTAAAAGCAACAAAACACATTGTTGAAATTGCAATAGTTCATTGTTAATATTACAAAACAAAAGGTTTAAAATTACATAGATGTGTACTGTAAAATCAACAGATGTAGAGGGTAAAAGCAACAAAACACATTGTTGAAATTACAATAGTTCATTGTTAATATTACAAAACAAAAGGGTTAGAATTACATAGATGTGTACTGTAAAATCAACAGATGTAGAGGGTGAAAGCAACAAAACACATTGTTGAAATTACAATAGTTCATTGTTAATATTACAAAACAAAAGGGTTAAAATTACATAGATGTGTACTGTAAAATCAACAGATGTAAAGGGTAAAAGCAACAAAACACATTGTAAAAATTACAATTGTTCATTGTTAATATTACAAAACTAATGGGTTAAAATTGCATAGATGTGTACTGTAAAATCAACAGTTGTAGAGGGTAAAAGCAACAAAACACATTGTTGAAATTACAATAGTTCATTGTTAATATTACAAAACAAAAGGGTTAAAATTACATAGATGTGTACTGTAAAATCAACAGATGTAGAGGGTAAAAGCAACAAAACACATTGTTGAAATTACAATAGTTCATTGTTAATATTACAAAACAAAAGGGTTAAAATTACATAGATGTGTACTGTAAAATCAACAGATGTAGAGGGTGAAAGCAACAAAACACATTGTTGAAATTACAATAGTTCATTGTTAATATTACAAAACAAAAGGGTTAAAATTGCATAGATGTGTACTGTAAAATCAACAGATGTAGAGGGTAAAAGCAACAAAACACATTGTTGAAATTACAATAGTTCATTGTTAATATTACAAAACAAAAGGGTTAAAATTGCATAGATGTGTATTGTAAAATCAACAGATGTAGAGGGTAAAAGCAACAAAACACATTGTTGAAATTACAATAGTTCATTGTTAATATTACAAAACAAAAGGGTTAAAATTACATAGACGTGTACTGTAAAATCAACAGTTGTAGAGGGTAAAAGCAACAAAACACATTGTTGAAATTACAATAGTTCAATGTTAATATTACAAAACAAAAGGGTTAAAATTACATAGATGTGTACTGTAATATCAACAGATGTAGAGGGTAAAAGCAACAAAACACATTGTTGAAATTACAATAGTTATGTGTTAATATTACAAAACAAAAGGGTTAAAATTACATAGATGTGTATTGTAAAATCAACAGATGTAGAGGGTAAAAGCAACAAAACACATTGTTGAAATTACAATAGTTATGTGTTAATATTACAAAACAAAAGGGTTAAAATTGCATAGATGTGTTCTGTAAAATCAACAGATGTAGAGGGTAAAAGCAACAAAACACATTGTTGAAATTACAATAGTTCATTGTTAATATTACAATACAAAAGGGTTAAAATTGCATAGATGTGTATTGTAAAATCAACAGATGTAGAGGGTAAAAGCAACAAAACACATTGTTGAAATTACAATAGTTCATTGTTAATATTACAAAACAAAAGGGTTAAAATTACATAGATGTGTACTGTAAAATCAACAGTTGTAGAGGGTAAAAGCAACAAAACACATTGTTGAAATTACAATAATGCATTGTTAATATTACAAAACAAAAGGGTTATAATTACATAGATGTGTACTGTAAAATCAACAGATGTAGAGGGTAAAAGTAACAAAACACATTGTTGAAATTACAATAGTTCATTGTTAATATTACAAAACAAAAGGGTTAAAATTGCATAGATGTGTACTGTAAAATCAACAGATGTAGAGGGTAAAAGCAACAAAACACATTGTTGAAATTACAATAGTTCATTGTTAATATTACAAAACAAAAGGGTTAAAATTACATAGATGTGTACTGTAAAATCAACAGATGTAGAGGGTAAAAGCAACAAAACACATTGTTGAAATTACAATAGTTCATTGTTAATAACACAAAACAAAAAGGTTTAAAATTACATAGATGTGTACTGTAAAATCAACAGATGTAGAGGGTAAAAGCAACAAAACACATTGTTGAAATTACAATAGTTCATTGTTAATATTACAAAACTAAAGGGTTAAAATTGCATAGATGTGTATTGTAAAATCAACAGATGTAGAGAGTAAAAACAACAAAACACATTGTTGAAATTACAATAGTTCATTGTTAATATTACAAAACAAAAGGGTTAAAATTACATAGATGTGTACTGTAAAATCAACAGATGTAGAGGGTAAAAGCAACAAAACACATTGTTGAAATTACAATTGTTCATTGTTAATATTACAAAACAAAAGGGTTAAAATTACATAGATGTGTACTGTAAAATCAACAGATGTAGAGGGTAAAAGCAACAAAACACATTGTTGAAATTACAATAGTTCATTGTTAATATTACAAAACAAAAGGGTTAAAATTACATAGATGTGTTCTGTAAAATCAACAGATGTAGAGGGTAAAAGCAACAAAACACATTGTTGAAATTACAATAGTTCATTGTTAATATTACAAAACAAAAGGGTTAAAATTGCATAGATGTGTACTGTAAAATCAACAGTTGTAGAGGGTAAAAGCAACAAAACACATTGTTGAAATTACAGTAGTTCATTGTTAATATTACAAAACAAAAGGGTTAAAATTACATAGATGTGTACTGTAAAATCAACAGATGTAGAGGGTAAAAGCAACAAAACACATTGTTGAAATTACAATAGTTCATTGTTAATATTACAAAACAAAATGGTTAAAATTACATAGATGTGTTCTGTAAAATCAACAGATGTAGAGGGTAAAAGCAACAAAACACATTGTTGAAATTACAATAGTTCATTGTTAATATTACAAAACAAAAGGGTTAAAATTACATAGATGTGTACTGTAAAATCAACAGATGTAGAGGGTAAAAGCAACAAAACACATTGTTGAAATTACAATAGTTCATCGTTAATATTACAAAACAAAAGGGTTAAAATTGCATAGATGTGTATTGTAAAATCAATAGATGTAGAGGGTAAAAGCAACAAAACACATTGTTGAAATTACAATAGTTCATTGTTAATATTACAAAACAAAAGGGTTAAAATTACATAGATGTGTACTGTAAAATCAACTGATGTAGAGGGTAAAAGCAACAAAACACATTGTTGAAATTACAATAGTTCATTGTTAATATTACAAAACAAAAGGGTTAAAATTACATAGATGTGTACTGTAAAATCAACAGATGTAGAGGGTAAAAGCAACAAAACAAATTGTTGAAATTACAATAGTTCATTGTTAATATTACAAAACAAAAGGGTTAAAATTACATAGATGTGTACTGTAAAATCAACAGATGTAAAGGGTAAAAGCAACAAAACACATTGTTAAAATTACAATAGTTTATTGTTAATATTACAAAACAAAAGGGTTAAAATTACATAGATGTGTACTGTAAAATCAACAGATGTAGAGGGTAAAAGCAACAAAACACATTGTTGAAATTACAGTAGTTCATTGTTAATATTACAAAACAAAAGGGTTATAATTACATAGATGTGTTCTGTAAAATCAACAGATGTAGAGGGTAAAAGCAACAAAACACATTGTTGAAATTACAATAGTTCATTGTTAATATTACAAAACAAAAGGGTTAAAATTACATAGATGTGTACTGTAAAATCAACAGATGTAGAGGGTAAAAGCAACAAAACGCATTGTTGAAATTACAATAGTTCATTGTTAATATTACAAAACAAAAGGGTTAAAATTACAAACATCCCTTTCAAACTTCTGTTGTTAACCATATACCTACCTGGTTTGATCTCACTTCACTTAAACAATGTTTGATCAATTTCACGCTTCTTTAAGTTAGAAATCGACCTATGACTTAAACCGTGGAATAACGTTAAGTCATCTTTATGGCTAACGTACCTATGTTGGAACTATAGTTGTAAAGCAGCGGTTGACAACGGATATTTTATCAAAAGCGGCCGATAACAACCGATAGGCGACGGTTGACAACCGAGTGTTTATCCGATTCAGAGCCAAAAGATTGGTAATGTTTACACCGTTATGAGGCTAAATTGCAAACAATCCCATATTACTTAATTATTCATGAATATATTTATTTACAAAAACAAACTATTTTATATTTACATTCAAGGATGAACAACATAGGTAATTTATTTATATATGCCAAAATAATAATACATTAAATAAATTAAAATAATTAATAATAATAATTTAATTACATATTACTTGATATTACATACGTCATATGAAAATATTCAAATTCAAAGAACCAAGTAAGGATTAAGATAAGCTCGAGTTACGGTAACCCTGGATAAAAAAATGATTTAGCTTTGACATTTTTGACACTTTTTCATGCCTTTTCATACCTTTTCATACTTTTCATACATTTTCATACATTTTCATAAATTTTCATACATCATACATTTTCATACATTTTTATACATTTTCATACATTTTCACTTGGTCACGCTTGGTCGTACTTGGTCGTACTTGGTCGTACTCGGTCGTACTCGGTCGTACTCGGTCGTACTCGGTCGTACGCGGTCGTACTCGGTCGTACTCGGTCGTACTCGGTCGTACTCGGTCGTACTCGGTCGTACTCGGTCGTACTCGGTCGTACTCGGTCGTACTCGGTCGTACTCGGTCGTACTCGGTCGTACTCGGTCGTACTCGGTCGTACTCGGTCGTACTCGGTCGTACTCGGTCGTACTCGGTCGTACTCGGTCGTACTCGGTCGTACTCGGTCGTACTCGGTCGTACTCGGTCGTACTCGGTCGTACTCGGTCGTACACGGTCGTACTCGGTCGTACTCGGTCGTACACGGTCGTACTCGGTCGTACTCGGTCGTACTCGGTCGTACTCGGTCGTACTCGGTCGTACTCGGTCGTACTAGGTCGTACTAGGTCGTACTCGGTCGTACTCGGTCGTACTCGGTCGTACTCGGTCGTACTCGGTCGTACTCGGTCGTACTCGGTCGTACTCGGTCGTACTCGGTCGTACTCGGTCGTACTAGGTCGTACTCGGTCGTACTCGGTCGTACTCGGTCGTACTCGGTCGTACTCGGTCGTACTCGGTCGTACTCGGTCGTACTCGGTCGTACTCGGTCGTACTCGGTCGTACTCGGTCGTACTCGGTCGTACTCGGTCGTACTCGGTCGTACTCGGTCGTACTCGGTCGTACTCGGTCGTACTCGGTCGTACTCGGTCGTACTCGGTCGTACTCGGTCGTACTCGGTCGTACTCGGTCGTACTCGGTCGTACTCGGTCGTACTCGGTCGTACTCGGTCGTACTCGGTCGTACTCGGTCGTACTCGGTCGTACTCGGTCGTACTCGGTCGTACTCGGTCGTACTCGGTCGTACTCGGTCGTACTCGGTCGTACTCGGTCGTACTAGGTCGTACTCGGTCGTACTAGGTCGTACTCGGTCGTACTAGGTCGTACTCGGTCGTACTCGGTCGTACTCGGTCGTACTCGGTCGTACTCGGTCGTACTCGGTCGTACTCGGTCGTACTCGGTCGTACTTGGTCGTACTTGGTCGTACTTGGTCGTACTTGGTCGTACTTGGTCGTACTTGGTCGTACTAGGTCGTACTAGGTCGTACTTGGTCGTACTTGGTCGTACTTGGTCGTACTTGGTCGTACTTGGTCGTACTTGGTCGTACTTGGTCGTACTTGGTCGTACTTGGTCGTACTTGGTCGTACTTGGTCGTACTTGGTCGTACTTGGTCGTACTTGGTCGTACTTGGTCGTACTTGGTCGTACTTGGTCGTACTTGGTCGTACTTGGTCGTACTTGGTCGTACTTGGTCGTACTTGGTCGTACTTGGTCGTACTTGGTCGTACTTGGTCGTACTTGGTCGTACTTGGTCGTACTTGGTCGTACTTGGTCGTACTTGGTCGTACTTGGTCGTACTTGGTCGTACTTGGTCGTACTTGGTCGTACTTGGTCGTACTTGGTCGTACTTGGTCGTACTTGGTCGTACTTGGTCGTACTTGGTCGTACTTGGTCGTACTTGGTCGTACTTGGTCGTACTTGGTCGTACTTGGTCGTACTTGGTCGTACTTGGTCGTACTTGGTCGTACTTGGTCGTACTTGGTCGTACTTGGTCGTACTTGGTCATACTTTTTCACACTTTTCACACTTTTTGTCAATTTTCACTTTTTGACAATTTACACACTTTTTGACAATTTTCACACTTTTTGACAATTTTGGCAGTTTTTCACACTTTCTAAAGTGTAAAAAGTGTGAAAAAGTGTCAAAACTGTCCAAAAGTATCAAATACAGTATAGTAATATAATATATTATATTATTGGGAAGCATAACCCGTGGAATAAAGTTAATTCACCTTTATGGCTAACGTCTTCGAAAGATACCGAAAGCTTAAACCGTGGAATAACGTTCTAGAACTTAGAACGATACCGAAGGCTTAACCCGTGGAATAATGTTAAGTCTTCTTAATGGCTATAGTACAGTCAACAGCAGACCAATCAGTTCTTATTATTTGCGACGCAAGACTTGAAATCGTACTGCAAGTGTTACCATTGATATGCTGTCGACTGTACCTACGGTAAAAAATATACCGAGGGCTTAAACCGTGCAATAACGTTAAGTCATCTTTATGGCTAACATACCTATGTTAGTAAAATACCGAAGGCTTAAACCGTGGAATACCATTAAGTCATCTTTATGACTAACGTACCTATGTTAGAACGATATCTAAGGCTTAACCCGTGGAATAACGTTAAATCACTTTTATGGCTAACGTATTAGAAAGATACCGAAGGCTTAACCCGTAGAATAACATTAAATCATCTTTATGGCTAAGGTACGGACAATAGCAGATCAATGGTAACACTTGCAGTACGAATTCAACTCTTATGACGCTGATAATAAGAACTAAGAACGGTCCAATATATTACACTTGATGTGCTGTTCGCTGTAAGTACCTATGTTAGAATGATACCGAAGACTTAACCAGTGGAAAACGTTAAGTCATCTTTACGGCCAATGTACCTAAGTTAGAAAGATACCGAAGGCTTAAACCGTAAAATAACGTGAAGACATATTTAAGGCTAGTCTAGTAATAACATACCTAAGTTAGAAAGGACCGAAGGTTTTACGGTTTACGTGGACTAATTTTAAATCACCGTTATTTATGGCTAACTGCGTTAGTTTGTGTCAATACTGTCAATCACGCACGTAGGTAATAATTTGATAACATGGATCCTAACCAACCCTACTAAACATACATTTTTAACAATTAAATATTGCATAGTTAAAACTACGTAGTACAAGTAGTTTAATATTGTTGTGTTGATTTCTCAATTCAAAGTCGAAGTCAAACTTTATTGCAAGTAAGCACGTTGTGTACATTTTTGCACGTCAACATATGTTTGAATTTACATTTACACCACTTTGCAAGGAAAAGGTGCCAACGAAGACGAGAATAAGTGGCAAAAAACTCTCAGCAGCACATCTCTTAAAATAATAATAACACAATTATTTCATAACTAGGTATTACACAACTATTACTATTATTAGTAATCTACACTTTATCCTTCATGTGGAACCGGCGACACACACCAAGCATATTCATCGTTTAAATAGTCGTCTATTCTGTAATACGCCTTCCTAACAAGTGTTCCTTTAAATAATAATAAGCTTGAATTGTTCCTTTAAATAATTCAAGCTAAAGTTCACTGTAAGGCATTATTAATTTTATTGTACGTGCCTATTAGAATATCTTTTCAAAATCAACCTTTAAAAATTGTAAATTCAACACATATTTTATGTTAAATCTACCCTCGAGTTTCGGAGACGAAGCCCGCGAGTCGTCGGCCTTCGGATACAGTCGTGCCCAAACGATACGTCTTGCTTGTGCTCTCGCGTTTGAGAGGGACCGAACGGATGGCGACACGGCACGTGTGTGTGTACCAGTGTGTACCAACACACGAAGGTAGAGATAATTATACAGGTGGCCTCAATAAGGTTGAGATTTTCAGAAAACTACTGGGCTGAATTTAATAATTCTTTTACAGTTAAATAGTTTTAACTTTTATCTATCTAACAGTGAAATAATTATATCAATAGGTCAAGTAGTTTTAGAGATAATCTCAACCTTACAAACTCTACTGTACACGTTTATGTGTTCGACCGTACCTAATAAGTATCAATACTGAAAATATGGTCTCATACCTAATAATTAGGTTTTTTTTGTAAACCTATAAATTGTCCCACTGCTGGGCAAAGGTTTCCCCCCTCCTCTTCCATCCATCCCTGTCCTGAGCCTCTAGGTATGTAAACGATTATTATCTGTGCTAAAATTGATATAAGTCCACATCAAAGTACATCAAGTGTAACACTTTAGACCATTCTTATAATCTGCGTCGTAAGAGTTGAAATCGTTCTGCAAGTGTTACCATTGATCTGCATAAGCTCAACAGTCCAAACACTCATACACATAACTACCTACCTAATCACGACAATAGTGCAAATTCCAGATTGCGTACGCCAATATTAGTCGCTGCTAAGCGAGGCGTCCCGCTCGATCTAGCACGATATAGGTAGCATATGAACGACAGTGACGGTTGCGTTTAGGATTAATATTTGACTTAGTAACCGCTACACAGAATTAGCTATATTGTGTTAGGTATGACCAATCGACAGCACATTGACCTTGGCCATACTTTAAATACCTACACCACGTGATTTGCTGTCTACTGTACTGTGTAGGTAGAATCTTTGTATCACAGGATATCCTATGTCTCTAAGGACCACTTGCACCAAAAATAAACCATGAGTAACAGGTTAGGTGAATTAATCCGAGTACAAGTTATTTAAAAAAAAAACGCCTTCAAAAAAATAAATCATTCTGTGTTTGTACATTATTGAAAGAGTCATCCCCTACCTACCAAGGAATTATACCTTCTACCATCAGCGTGAGTTATTCAAGTGATTCAATAACTTGAAAGATTATAAGTAACAGTCTATGTGTACAGGTACACATAGACTGTTACTTATAATCTTTCAAGTTATTGAATAGGTCTATAATATTTGAAGAATTATCCCCCAACTCCTAATCGTTAAGGAGTTATACCTTCCATCATCAGCTCACCAAAATGAGATGATCACTACTAGATGCAAATACTTGAATATCTGTAGAAAATATATGAAATACGTTATTTGTGCCTAACATTTCAAGAATTCCCTCTATTTCTCCAGGATCCCATCATCATATCCTGACCTGATGACTATGGGACCACCTGGGAGGTATACCCTTTCAAACTTGAAAGATTAAAATTTACGTCATAAGTTTGCCTATAATATTTAAAGAATTATAACCCAACTCTTAATCGTTAAGGAGTTGTACCTTCCATCATCAGCTTACCAACGTAAGTTGATGACTACCAGATGTAAATACTTGCATAGCTTTAGAAAATATATGAAAAACCTTATATGTGCCTATAACATTTGAAGAGTTCCCTCGATTTCTCCTGGATCCCATCATCATATCCTGACCTGATGACTATGGGACCACCTGGGAGGTGTACCCTTTCAAACTTGAAAGATTAAAATTTACGTCCTAAGTTTGCCTATAATATTTAAAGAATTATACCCCAACTCTTAATCGTTAAGGAGTTGTACCTTCCATTATCAGCTTACCAACGTAAGTTGATGACTACCAGATGTAAATACTTGCATAGCTTTAGAAAATATATGAAAAACCTTATATGTGCCTATAACATTTGAAGAGTTCCTTCGATTTCTCCATGATCCCATAATCAGATCCTGACCTGATGACTATGGGACCACCTGTGAGGTATACCCATTCAAACAAAAAAGGAATTTTCGAAATCGGTCCAAGCGTCTTCGAGTAATCAGGTAACATACATAAATACTCCTTTTTTTTTAAAGTCGGTTAAAAATGACAAACATGTTGGTATTTTGTGGTTTACATTGGATAAAAAGCATTTAGGTACCTAACCTACCTAACTTGGATTATTTGTTCGGTGCAAGTGGCCATAAAACTGCTGGACTGATTTTAATATTGTTGTGTTGATTTCTCAATTCAAGCTAAATTTGACTGTAAGGTATTTTTAATCGTACCAACCTATTAGAATATCTTTTCAAAATCAACCTTTAAAAATTGTAAATTCAACACATATTTTATGTTAAATATACCCTCGAGTTTCGGAGACGAATTACGAAGCCCGCGAGCTAGAGGCATTCGGATGCCGTCGTGTCAACTCGTGTCCGAGCGATGCGTGCTATCGGGTTCGAGAGGGACGGACGGAGTGCGGCACGTTAGGGTTGTCATATCTCACATTATTGTAGTTTTAGTTATGAAAATATAGAATAGGCAGTCTTATTTAAATTTTATTGATACTTGGAAACACCACAATATTTTCAATTCCTTCACCATTTTGAATGAAATACTAACCTGACATAAATATTAAATATAACTATAAAATAAAACGCCATTAGCGTTATTTTGTGAAAATTGCAATTAAATGGTTACAGGGATGTTTAGTTATTAAAAACTAAAATAGTTTTAAGTACTTACTAATATTTTACAGTCGTTACAACTGCAATAAGTAATGTGCATTTGAATGATTTCGTTTAGTGGCACGGGAGGATTGTGTTTAGGTTAGATTATGTTTCATTATATAAGTATGTATTTATAACAAAACATACAATAAAATTATAAAACGTCAGACCAGGCTGTATAATATTTATCTCTGAGAAAAATAGAATTTTAACTAATAAAAATACAACGCGCATAATCACCATGTAAATAATGTTGTCGCAACCCTATGGCAACACACACAGGCGTGCGCGCCGGTCAGCGCGGCGGCACCCGGTTTCATTTCTTTCATTTAGTGATAGATCGGGGTTCGGGAGTGGTGGCTTCAACTTTTCATGCATTTTCTATTGATTTCATTATTCTTCTAATTAACTTGACGCTGGCGTTATAAACTAAGTAGAATAGAAAGACCGCGAGTGTTTTTCTAGTTTTCATTATTGTGTGTGAAGTTGAATCATGGACTCAGTGCAGCAAAATGTAATTGAAACTGTTAAACATTCTACTAGCTTCTTGTGGTATATCAGAAGAAAGTAATCCAAGAGGTTTTCAGAGGTAAGAAATACAAAATATCTGGTCAATTTTTATTTTTTTTAATATTAAATACATTATATTGTTATTTTTAAATTAAAAAATTATAATAATAAAAAAATAATTAATAAAAAAAAATTCTTGACTATGAGAGTGTCGCTAAGGGGGGCACTGAGGAAAAAAGACTTAGAAAAATTTTGATCGAAAATTTCGATCCTATATAACCCCCCCTTATTATGATACCGTCGGAAGGGGGGTTCTTTGGGGATGATTTTATGTCAAGGTCATTTTTTTGTCCGATCAACCCTTGTCAAATTAGGGGGTGAAACGTAAGAAATTCGATTCTGGCACTTCGCCGGCCGCTGCCGCGGCCCGCTCGCTTCGCTCGCTCGGCTCGTGCGTTTGTAGTCATAAAACAAACCTAACCTAACCTAATGATTCTGGGTGTTAAAAAAAATATATTTTCTAAGTACTAATTTTCATTTTTAGCCCCTAATAGGACAGGGGTTGATCGGACAAAAAAATTACCTTGACAAAAAATCATCCCCAAAGAACCCCCCTTCCGATGATATCATAAAAAGAGGGAGTTATATAGAGACGAAATTTTCGATCAAAATTTTTCTAAGTATTTTTTCCTCATTCGTGGGACTTAGAAAAATTTCGAAAAATGTTTTTTCATTTTTATTTTTTTCTCCTAAAATAAGGGTCGCAGAGAAAAGTATTTCAGGCAAAAGTTGTTACCCTTTGTGCCCTTCTTCCGTTGCACCAGTAAAAATGGTGGCGGTCACCTGCAACTTCCAGGTGGTGGCTCTGGGGGTCACAAAATCGCTTTTAGCGATAAGGCCGCCAAAATTGTACATATTGTTTTGTATTTCTGTATTGTAATTGTTTGTCTTTTATGTACAATAAAGTGTATTTGAATTTGAATTTGAATTTGAAAATGGGTCCGCACAAAAGAAAGTTTCGGTTGGGGTGTCGCTAAGGGGGCACTGAGGAAAAAAGACTTAGAAAAATTCGCGGCGGCGACAACCGGGTCGAGGTGTCGTTAAGGGGGCGCTGAGGAATTTTTTTTTTCAATGACTTAGAAAAATTACGGATACATTTTTTTTTACTTTTTTAGACTCGTTGATGTTTGGCTAAACCATTGGTACTGAATAAAAAAAAAAAATACACTTTTAAAAAGGACTTTGAAAATTATGTGCCCCCTTAGCGTTACATACAACCACCGCTTTCAGAGACTTGGAAAATTTTCGATCGGTTCCGATGTCATGATGACCCCCTCTTTTTATCATCGCAATGGACCAAGGACCTGAAGGGCAACAACTTTTGTCTGAAACTTTTTTTTGTGCAGGCCCCTTTTGTGACCCCCCGAGCCACCACCTGGAAATTGCAGGTGACCCCCACCAATTTTATTGGTGCAACGGAAGGAGGGCACAAAGGGTGACAACTTTTGCTAGAAACTTTTCACTTCACTTTGCACTTTTCTCTGCGACCGTTATTTTCAGAGAAAAAAAATAAAAATGAAAAAACATATTTCGAAAATTTTCTAAGTCCCACGTCTCTGAAATCGGTGGTTGTAACGCTAAAATTTTCGAAATATGATTTTTCATTTTTATTTTTTTTCTCTGAAAATAACGGTCGCAGAGAAAAGTGTTTCAGGCAAAAGTTGTCACCCTTTGTGCCCTCCTTCCGTTGCACCAATAAAATTGGTGGGGGTCACCTGCAACTTCCAGGTGGTGGCTCGGGGGGTCACAAAAGGGGCCTGCACAAAAAAAAGTTTCAGACAAAAGTTGTTGCCCTTCAGGTCCTTGGTCCATTGCGATGATAAAAAGGGGGTCATCATGACAATATCGGAACCGATCGAAGTTTTTGAAAAAAAAAAAAATTACGCCCCCCTATGGACACCCTAACGCTAACTCGTTTTTCAGCAAAATTAAATAAATAAATAATTGTGCCCCCTTAGTTTGATCTAGGATCTAGATTCTGAGCAATTTTACCTATTTTCACCTAGCAGGTATGACCCAATTAATTCAGTTTGTTTGTATACGCTTTATTGTACATATTTTTTGACATTGGTAACACTTAACGTAAATTAACAAAACCTATACATTGAAATTAATTAATAAAAATTCGGGCTTATCTTATTTCTATTTCATCCAGTCAACATTTGGGTGGTTGATAAGATACTTTGTGTGCGGGTGTCGTTATTTATCTATGATATAGTATGACATAGTTTGTAATATGCCAAAAAGTTAAAATTATCTTTTTATTTATTTATAAACTCATGCCTGATTCCCGTAGGGGTAGGCAGAGACGATGGACTTCCATCTACTGCGATCCTGGCACACAACCCCTGCTTCCTCCACATTCATCAATCTCTTCATGCACGTCGGTTTGTAAGTTAATATTACTGCAGTTTAAACTTATTAATTAATATTATTTGCAGAATTACAATACAACCTAGTGTTGAGGAAGCGATGGCTTTGAAAATGTGGCTGCAGTTCAACAGAGAGTTTTGGACCGAAGTGATAGAAAAGTGCCGCAAATATTTCAAGCTTCGACGAGAATATATTGTGTGTCCTGAAAATTCAACATCTACGGCATAATAAAGGATTGACCGTGTGTAAAATCAGGTTGGGTTACAAATTATTATATATTTTATACTTGCAATATCTTAATTTATAATTGAGAAACTTAAAAGATAATTTTGGTATGGTAGCTATAGGCTTATAGGTACTAGCTACATCAACTTATTTAGCTTTAGGGCGTAGCGTTGTTTATTTTCATAATTTTTATTTTCGCTAACAATTACTGATTAAATAATAAAAAATGTGTGTTTATTATTATTTCAGAGTATAGCAGAGTTTCTCAAAGTTTATCCCAATTTGGATCTAAACCTATTTTTGAATTGGCTGCAATTTATAGAAAAGCTCTACATTATCTACGAGAAACGCAAGTCTTGTGAGGATAATTTAACATGTTCCAAAGACAATCCTGTGGATGGTAAGCACAAATGATTATTATAAATAAATGTTTACGTGGGAATGACCTACAAAAAATAGCATGTAGATTTTTTGTCAATCGGTCAAGTAGTCCTTGAGAAAAGCTCAATCGTATTGTATACTTTTCTCTGTTTGCGACTGTACAACTATTTGCGTGATAACTAGAAGATAATGTTGAAGCTGTAGGTACTAGCTACACCAATTTATTTGGCTTTGGGGTGTAGCATTGTTTATTTTCATAATATTTATTTTCGCTAACAATAAAATTAATAATTAAATAATAAAATTGTGTGTTTATTATTTCAGATTGAAGCAGACTTTCTCAAAGTTTATCCCAATTTGAATCTAAACCTATTTGTGAATTGGCTTCAATTTATAGAAAGGGCTCTACATATCTACGAGAAACGCAAGTCTTGTGAGGATACTTTAGCATGGCTGTTTCAAAGACAATCCTGTGGATGGTAAGCATAATTATTATTATTATAAATGAATGTGTTTACGTGGGAATGACCTACAAGAAATATCCCCTGGACCAACCTGAGTTAGAGCATGCCAGAGGTTGAGAGAAAAATAATTTCCAAGCATTAAAATTCAAATATTGCAGCAACATACCAGTGATTTCAGTGAGATAATGTTTAAAGAAAACTTTGAAATAAATTAAGCGAACATTCCTCAACAATGCACCGCTTAGGCTTCAACCTTCGGTTATACATATATGATTAGTCATATATGTATAACCGAAGGTTGACTGGTAGAGAATGCCGCATGGCATTAAGTTCGCCTGTACATAAAAATCGTGTATAAAGAATAAATAAATAAATAAGATTAAGTATAAAAATAATTATCACGGTAATTTGATCGTAATTTGTTGATATTTTGCTATTGTATGTGAATAATGCTATTTCAAAATTAATAATAACACAGTTAGTATGTCTTGTGATCATGATTATTGTAACGGTGTCGAATCTCATAATTCAGTCTAAATCGCGGTAAGAACCTGTTACTAAAATTTGCAAATGGACTTCCAACCAGCCCGAGCGTCGTTTAGCTGTAGTGTTGAACGTTGTGTTCAACCGCTCAGCTAATTGACACTTAGATGTTTGGTTGGATGCCGTCGTTCAATCAACGAGCTAGCTGTTCAATCACACGTCTATTCCAACCAGTTGACTGCGACATATACTTTTCTCTGTTTGCGACTGTACTACTATTTGCGAGATGAGGGCATATCTTTCTCTGAACTGGGGTTGTTTTTATACAATATCTTAATAAAGGTATGATAAATCATACTCTCAGCCTCAAGCATGGCAAAGGCAGTTTGGAAATTCGACCACAGAAGTGGTTCGATTCTATTTTAAATTTTTAAATGCTTTCTTTCGGATGTCAGGACTATGTATTACTTAAACTGATTGATAGATTGATAGGATTTACATAAATCAGTCCGTACGCTTATTTGTGTACAGACATAAAGTACTTTATTCATTCTGAAAATATGTTATTATTCTGTTACAGAACCAGAGTAATACAGACGCCTGGAACTTCGTGTATCATTTTAAGGTGAAAGAGGACTACCGTGTTAACTTATAATAGTAGTATTTTTCTGTACCTTCAGATTATGTGCTGTATAAAATCGATACCTTGATCAAAGCTTAAATATGTATGTTTCGTTTGTTTCTGTGTGGTAATGGTAAACCACCACAAAATTATTTTAGCACATTATAAATTTAGTTTTGACTTAGATTCAAATTCAACGTATCAATGTAAACAGTTAAAATTATTAATGCATTATTATGTCTTATTATAATGTAATGATGATTTGTAGAGTATAATTAAATTAATAATCATAATATCGAGTTGCGAAATCAATGTAAGTGTTTAATATAAATTAACAATAATTGCCTCTTTTCTTTTCAATTTCATCTTCCTCACTATTGTAAGTACAATGATCAAATTGCTATTTTTTCATGGTCTGTGTCCGGTCTCAGTGCCACATCGTACGTCATGAGCAACTGCGTGCGTCGTATTGAGTAACCAATCTTAGTGCGCATATCTGCTTTTTTTCATTGTACTTACAAATTCCTACAGTTGTTCTTTACGAAACAGTTTATGAAAGTTTTTCACAAACAGTTTTGTATTAACAACCACTACATTTTCACTGTGTTGGTTTTAATTAAAAAATGTGTTTGGTATGTATTAGTAAATTGTGTTGGTTGTAATTAAAAACGTTTTCAGTATATATTAGTAAATTGTGTTGGTTGTAATTAAAAACGTGTTTAGTATGTATTAATAAATTGTGTTTGTTGTAATTAAACACGTGTTTAGTATGTATTAGTAAATTGTGTTGGTTGTAATTAAACACGTGTTTGGTATGTATTAGTAAATTGTGTTGACTGTAATTAAAAAACGTGTTTGGTATTTGTTAGTAAATTGTGTAGGTTGTAATTAAAAAACGTGTTTGGTATATATTAGTAAATTGTTTTGGTTGTAATTAAAAAACCTGTTTGGTATGTATTAGTAAATTGTGTTGGTTGTAATTAAAAAAACGTGTTTGGTATATTAGTAAATTGTTTTGGTTGTAATTAAAAAACGTGTTTGATATGTATTAGTAAATTGTGTTGGTTGTAATTAAATAACGTGTTTGGTATGTATTAGTAAATTGTGTTGGTTGTAATTAAAAAAACCTGTTTGGTATGTGTTATTAAATTGTGTTGGTTGTAATTTAAAAACCTGTTTTGTATGTGTTATTAAATTGTGTTGGGTGTAATTACAAAACGTGTTTGGTATGTATTAGTAAATTGTGTTGGTTCTAAATATAAAAACAGTTTAGTATAATTTACTAAACCGAGTTTGTCATTAAAACCATTACAATTTATTGAAATCTATTAAACTGATTTTTTTAATAACAACCTATACAGTTTAGTAAAATCTACCAAACAGGTTTTGTAATAACAACCTATACAGTTTAATAAAATCTACTGAAATAGTTTTATAATAACAACCTATACAGTTTAGTAAAATCTACCAAACAGGTTTTGTAATAACAACCTATACAGTTTAGTAAAATCTACCAAACCGGTTTTGTAATAACAACCTATACGGTTTAGTAAAATCTACCAAACAGGTTTTGTAATAACAACCTATACAGTTTAGTAAAATCTACCAAACCGGTTTTGTAATAACAACCTATTCAGTTTAGTAAAATCTACCAAACTAGTTTTGTAATAACAACCTATACAGTTTAGTAAAATTTACAAAACTGGTTTTGTAATAACAACCCATACAGTTTAGTAAAATCTACCAAACTGGTTTTGTAATAACAACCCATACAGTTTAGTAAAATCTACCAAACTGGTTTTGTAATAACAACCCATACAGTTTAGTAAAATCTACCAAACTGGTTTTGTAATAACAACCTATACAGTTTAGTAAAATCTACCAAACTGGTTTTGTAATAACAACCCATACAGTTTAGTAAAATCTACCAAACTGGTTTTGTAATAACAACCCATACAGTTTAGTAAAATTTACGAAACTGTATAGGTAAAATTTACAAAACTGGTTTTGTAATAACAACCTATAAAGTTTTGTAAAATTTACAAAACTGTATAGGTATAATTTACAAAACTGGTTTTGTAATAACAACCTATAAAGTTTTGTAAAATTTACAAAACTGTATAGGTAAAATTTACAAAACTGGTTTTGTAATAACAACCTATAAAGTTTTGTAAAATTTACAAAACTGTATAGGTAAAATTTACAAAACTGGTTTTGTAATAACAACCTATAAAGTTTTGTAAACTTTACAAAACTGTATAGGTAAAATTTACAAAACTGGTTTTGTAACAACAACCTATAAAGTTTTGTAAAATTTACAAAACTGTATAGGTAAAATTTACAAAACTGGTTTTGTAATAACAACCTATAAAGTTTTGTAAAATTTGTAAAATTTACAAAACTGTATAGGTAAAATTTACAAAACTGGTTTTGTAATAACAACCTATAAAGTTTTGTAAATTTTACAAAACAAGAGGGTTGATTTTTGGTCCTACCACGAAAATTGTTGAATTTACAAAACAAAATGTGTTGATATTTACAAAACTGGTTTTGTAATAACAGCCTATAAAGTTTTGTAAAATTTACAAAACTAGAGGGTTGATTTTTGGTCCTATCACGAAAATTGTTGAATTTACAAAACAAGATTTTGTTACCTGTACAGGTAAAATTTACAAAACTGGTTTTGTAATAACAACCTATAAAGTTTTGTAAAATTTACAAAACTGTATAGGTTGTTATTACGAAACCAGTTTTGTAGATTTTACTGAACTAAATGGGTTGTTATTACAAAACGGGTTTTGTAAAAACAACCTATGCATTTTAGTAAAATCTACCAAACTAGTTTTGTAAAAACAACCTCTACAGTTTTGTAAATTTTAGAAAATATACCCAAAAATATGGGTTAAATTTACAAAACTGGTGTGGTAGAATATACAAAACTGGTTTGGTTACCTTTACTAAAGTAAAGTGTTAAATTTACTAAACCACTTTTGTAAATATCAACACATTTTGTTTTGTAAATTCAACAATTTACGTGGTAGGACCAAAAATCAACCCTCTTGTTTTGTAAAATTTACAAAAGCTTTTGTAATTTCAACCCTTTCATTTTTTCAGTGTAGTAGTACTTAAATCCTCATAAATATTATAAAGTAAAATGTATTGGATTAACATTTTGTTAAGTAGTTGATTAGTATTGAAAAATAAATTATTATCTTTAATTTTACAAAATAAACAATGTCCTGGTCCATGTGGAAACATAGTTGAAATCAGTTAAAAAAGTCAAAGTCAAATTTCTTTATTGCAAGTAAGCACGTTGTGTACATTTTTGCACGTCAACATATTTTTGAATTTACATTTACACCACTTTGCAAGGAAAAGGTAAAGATTATTTTTATAAGATATTACCTTTGGCATTTGAAAATCGAGAATCTGCCTTTTTCGTTTTGCTAAAATAGGATGAAGCACAACTTTGATCATCAAATGCCTACCTATCTCTTATGTTACTAAATTGGAATATCCAAAATTAATTTGAGATAACCTTTGTATGATCAAGTGAGTTGAAATATGCAATAAAAATAAACTACTTAGTCTATTACCAGGATCTCTTTATGGCATACAATAATAAATACATTGTGTATGTTTTTACACGTCATGTCTTTCCACAATTACCTATAAACAAGCAGAATTTATTTGAAAAAACAAAAACCCGATTGCAAAAAACTATCCCCTTTTGATTGATTTTTTATACCCTATGACACTCCCGTAACCAAGACGAATCTAACGATACCTCGGTTCTCTTGAAAATGGCGGGAAACGACGGTTGCAGAATAATTTGATAATTTTTGTTTTATTGTCTACAGTGGTTATTTTGAGATTAATATCACGTTAAATTAATCAGAAATTGTTCGCAAGTGACAGTATGGTGAATTTGTTGGATAATTTGAGCAAGATCTGGGGTTTCAAGCTTTTATCAAGAGTTCCCGCCACAAGCTCGGGAGTGAACGTGACTGTCGAGCTGCTACGTCCAGAGTGACTACTGCGACTCCCCGGAGGAAGATAGAAGACTATTATATATTGAATTTTTTGTAACATGACATTGGCAAATGACGAACTGTCGAGTCCATTAATAAAATATATAAAAATAAACGATACCTCATACACCAAAATCCATCAAGCCGTTTAGGCTACAGGATGGCAGGAAGGAATAGACATATATACCTACACTCAAAAAACATAACCCTCCTTCTTGCGCAGTCGGGTAAAAAACTACAAATCCTCTAAATATTTACCAAAAAAAAGTAATTTAGCGAACAAATAAGTGATGGCAACCGTGTTGAAAATAGCAAAGATGCAAGCGGTCGTAAATATTATTTTTATTTATTCCCCTGTGGAATGCACGTTTTCGTGCCACGTCGGGATGGGAAAGGAAAATGCAGGCATCGCGTGGCGGCGCGCTAGTGTGGCTTATAATGTTTCTGATCACGCAGGCTATGTGTTTAGGTAGTGAACTGAGGACAAGCGGTAGCGGTTAGGAGAAAAGAGAGGAGAAAAGATGTAAAGCGGTTAAGAGTAATGGGTTAAAAGAACGGGGAAAAGGTGTTAGGTAAAAACACAGACCACTAGCTAGACAATAGACATTAAAATTTGCAAGCGAAACATTCTGTCAGCGATGAGCGTATAGAGACGAAGGGGTGTCGTAAAACTCGTAAAGTAAAGAGATGCGTCCATGTCGATAATATCTCGCTCCGAGTTTTATATCTCAAAATAATCAGTGTGCTGATTATCTTAAATGTAAAGACGAATAAGATCGATGACGGAATTGTTTCGCACCTTTTTCTTGCAAAGTGGTGTAAAAAAGTAAATTTAAAAAAATTTTGACGTGCGAAAATATACTTACACAATGTTTATAAGTACATAATACTTCGAATTAGGTTTGGGCACTAAACCACACGGAAAAAAATACTTGGAATAAAGACATGATTCTGATGAAGAAAACGCTATTCCTATGTAATATGTCTCATCCTAAAGGGTCAGATTATCACCGGGGCGAGTCCTTACCTTACTGATGAAATTATATCCAGCCCTCGGGGAGATTGAGACGTAAGCTTAGTTTTTGTTTCCACGCAAAATTGGGAGATAACATGACTTGACTATGAATACAGCTTGCAAGAGAATAGGTGAGATACCTACCTAATACTGTGGCCACTAAGTTTAAAATAACAAAAACTATATAAATTGTCACGGTTGCTAATCTAGGTATCGGTAGGTAGGAGCCGCCGCCTAAGTAAGGGCCCGGACCCACGGACGCAGTGTGCGCACCGCACGGCGCCCGAGTGGCTCGAGGCTCAGACGGGGAGGAGGAAGGTGATGGATGAATGGATTATACATTGTGGGCTAGTACAGCCCACAATGTGGAGTGCTCGGGGCGCCAGTCGGGTCGCGAATGTATCACAGTTTTCCGTGGCTCGGCAAGAATGGCACGAGGTGGAACACCCCAGGACGTTTAGTCGGTATGCTGCCCCTTCAGGGCGGTGAGGCCGACATAACCAACACGCTCTCCCGGGCGTGGTGACACATGATCTTGCATGTTTTACCTGGGTAAAAAAAAAGTTCGCAGGTCCTGTTCCGCTGCAGCCAAGCGCTACGAGCGTGCTGGCCCCGGCTGATGCGGGCCGAGGAGTGCGTGTATGTATAGCAAGCGCGTGGGGAACTCTGGTGCAGTTCAACAGATAGCCCAGAGCTCCCCACGATGCGCGGAGGAGGCCACCGTGGGGCGAGTCCGACATAACCCGTCGCCTACCCCTGAGGCGGCGAACATCGAAAAAAAGCTACGGTCTAATCATTGATCTCCTATAATCTTTAATTGTTTTTTAAATATAGTAAGTTTGCGTTTTAGATAGGTTTAGTTTAGATATAATTATTAAGTAGTTTGTTTACTTTAATTTTATAGTATATAATAAATTCAACTCTCATAATAAACAACTAGATACACAAAGGTCTTACTAAAACAATTTAAAAACGTCCAAATAAGGGTCCATTGTTAACGTCCAAATAATGTCCAATATGAGGGTCCATTCATCCGTTTGGACCTTCTTTGCGCTCGGACATTTTAGAAGGCAGACTGTGTATCTAGTTGTTTATAGGAGATCAATGGGTCTAACACAATGAAATATAGGAGAGTTTATTTAGGTAAAGATTTTCTCATAAAGTACTTGGCTATTTTTTGAAAATTCTTTAGAATCATTTAGTGTGTACGGTGGAACACAGAGAAAGGTGTACATGAGAGTTTTTAAGGTTGAGATTTTCTCAATAACTACTTGACCTATTGCAAAAATTCTTCCACTGTTTGATAGATAAAAGTTAAAACTATGTAAGTACTGTAAAATAATTATTAAATTCGGACCAGTAGTCTTTGAGAAAATCTCAACCTTATTAACCTGCATACTTATCTCTGTCTTCGACCTATTTACCTAAACTGTAAATGATATTTTACAAGCGGTCAAGTAGTTCTTGAAAAAAAAACTCCAACATATTGAGTTCTGTATATTTTACTCTTTGTTTTCATTTATAGTTACTAAGGGTGGTTTTCTCCAAGGATAATATTTGACCAACCTGAGGATTGAACTCTGACCTCTGGCTCAGTATTCAGAACGCTATCCCAATGAGCTCTCATGCTGATATACAGGGCGGTATTCAGCCATCAGGCGTAAATCCTGCGAGCGAGCGCCGGAATGTGGGCCTGTGTCGCCTTCCTCGTGACACTTCAGTAATTAGGCCCAAGATGGCGGATGAGAATTTCTGGAGAATTTCGGCGGTATTACCACAGGATAGAATTAACAGTATCTCAAGTTTATTATGGTTGTATCTTGACTTTTATACATTTCGCGAGCGAATCCACACATATACTAGGGACTTGTGTTGTGTCTACATAATTTAACTTACTTTTAATACCACATAACAAAATTAATATTAGTGCTAAATTGTAATATAAGTAATAATAATGTCATACCAGGTTAATTATTATGTTAAGTAACTTTAAGTAAGTTTTCCCAACGTTTATTGTACGGACAACAGCAGATCAATGGTACCACTTGCAGTACGATTTTAAATTTTACGACGTAGATAATAAGAACGATCCAACCAAAGTGTTACACTTGATCTGCTGTTAGTTGTATTAGTGAAAGAGCATGACTCCACAACACAGGAAATCCTAGTGTGGAGTCACAGGAACTTAGAATAAGGTGATGTTTTCTTGAATAAATTATGTTTCTGTTTATACTTACTGTCTAAATTCTTACTTAAATAAAGTACTCAATCATATTATATCTGCGATTTCCTGTTACACAAAACATGTCTAAGTTTTCTACGTGTTGATCTTAGGCGATAAGCACAAAATTGAGTCATTACTGCACGTCAACATTTTTTTAGAATTTACATTTACTTACACCACTTTTCAAAACGTCCCAACTCTATTTTATCCGAGTTGGAATTTTCAGCGACCTTATATTTATTAATATTTTTCATCGAAATGCTCTCGATACGGGCCTGGAAAATAGTTTGCCAACATTGTTTTTTATGTCAGAAATTCTGTGTTTGAAATCTAGGTTAATTTCTGCTCGAAACTTTGCAGACTTTAATAACTTTGAGTGACTGCATTTGTTCGCAAAGTTATCTTATTTTATTAGATATTTAAGCCACAACTTGTCTATACTCTATAGTAATGAATATTGTAAAATTAATCAACTAAAATCTATGGCGTATTCATAAACTTCATTTAAAGTTACGCCACAGTTTAAGCCCCTGTCCCAGTATATCTTAACTTTTTTTATATAACAAAGTGTGAAAGGTATAGCAACACGATTTAAGGGAAGTGAGGTTTAACTAAGTTTATGAATAACAGCATAGGAGTCTTTTTGGGACCGAAGCAACTCAGCGCGTAGGAATTTCAGCCGCCGAGTACGGAAGGATGTGCAAAGCGACTGGTTATGACTTCCGGAATTCTTTCAGCAACTGCAACTTGCAACTATGGTAAACGACAGCGCCGAACTTAGTCTAGAAATGTTGGACCCCCGGGAGAAAGGTCACATAACCTATAGGAGTTCAACCAAGTCTTCTTACGGCCATGGTGATTGAAATGTTAACAAAATATACGTACGGTGGAACACAGAGAAAGGTGTACAGGAGAGTTTTTAAGGTTGAGATTTTCTCAAAAACAACTTGACCTGTTGCAAAAATTCTTTCACTGTTTGATAGATAAAAGTGAAAACTATGTAACTGTAAAAGAATTATGAAATTCTGTCCAGTAGTTTTTGAAAAAATCTCAACATTATTGAGGCCCTCTGTATACTTATCTCTGTCTTCGACTGTACATATATATATATAAATATATTTGTAATAATAATTCACACACCACTTACCCCATAGACTTGTAACAGGAGGGCGCCCATTTCTGCCCGCACATGAGCGCAAAATTGCTTCGCGACACGTGTAACCTTGAGATATCGACACGGGTTTAATATGGCGCTCCTGTCCCCCGCTTCGTCTAATAGCGCCTATCGCTTGACATAATTTTTCGCTTGCAAATTTGTACCGATTTCATGTCTATGGGGTAAGTGGTCTGTGTAGTAATTAGAAATTATGTAGTTACCCCTCGACTCTAATCGGATGACTTACGAAAGGGACTGGATTCAAAGGCCGAGAATCGGGTTGATTGCTTGAGAGAGGACTGTGTCCAGCGATGGACTGATAGGTACGGGCAGATTCTTTATAACTAATACCTACTTGCTTTGTCGCTCGAGCGTCACATGAGTTGGTATCATTGGGGTGACAAGGTGCAGAAGGAACTGCGAGACCTTCTGTCGCCAATCAGGGGAAGGCCATTGAAGCAAAAGGCAAAGACAAAAGCCAACGCTCTTTGGGATCCACTTTGGGTCACTGAGCACGGTGTAAATAAGTTATTGCTGTGTTCAAACCGCGTTCAAGTCGAAACTGTAATTTGTTGTTATAACACCTGTATAACAAACATTTAAGGGCCTTCCATGAGCCAACTAGCGCCGCCAATGTTGAAAAAAATAATATCTTACAATTTAATCAATTTCATTAAAAAGCTATTTACAAAATGTTTATTAGGATGAATACCTACTATTTTTCAATATACAATACATGGTATAATTGCGACAAGCTAAGTTGTAGTTCACAAATGTGCCAAAAACGGCAATTTTTCGCAATTATGCGAACTACAACTTACCGAAATTGAATCACGTTATAAATAAGCATTTAAAAAATAGTATTTATCGTAATAAACATTTTATAAATAGCTATTTTAATAAAATTGATTACAATGCTTCCATTATTATTTATTTAAGATTGGCGGCGCTAGTTGGCTCATGGAAGGCTTTTAAGTATTATATTCTAAAGTTGGCTAACAAATGACCTATGGGACCTGCCTGCCCCTACCTAACTCCGTCCCTGATAAATGCCAACTGAATGTGCAAAGTAATTGCTCTCTTCCAGTAGTTTCAGTTGCGCTGTCATCACGCCATTCCGTATTTTATAGAAACTTTGCAATTTACTAGTAAAATGAACAGTACTGCGGAAAGTTTGTTTTAATCGAAAGGCAAGCCTTGCTAAGCAATTTTCGCACTTTTAAAAATTATGTATAGGCACTTTTAGTTATTAACTGGGATCCTACAAATGCGACTTCCACAATTCTTTTGTGCATACCTTTTATTTGAAAGTCCTTCAATTCTACTATTATTTATTTAATATATATGTCCCACTGCTGGCAAAGTCCCCCCAACCCTTCCACTCATCTCTATTCTGTGCAGACTTAGACCACTCTCTCATAAAAACGTCAAGTTTGTCTCGCCATCGGCATCGTTTGCGGGACTACCACGTGGCCTTTTCGCGTTTCTACTACCAATGAAAAATATAGGTTGGTAGGTACAGTCGACAGCAGATCAATGGTAACACTTTTTACTTTTGACAGATCTTATTATTTGCGTCGTAAGACTTGAAATCGTACTGCAAGTGTTACCATTGATCTGCTGTCGACTGTACTTACAGTAAACATTTTCCGGAGTCCAAGATTTGTTAATTTTGGATAGCTCTCTTGGGCGTTAAACCTACTCTAGATAGATATTTCGCAGACTAAATTAATATCGCCGCTCGCAACGTATCGATTGCAGTTGCGGACTTGTTGAGCGAAACATTTTTCAATATCGCATCCGATCATTGAGCTGTATATGGGTACTATGTACTAGAGATGATACAACGAAAGAGTTGTGTCGATTCCAGCGAGTATCTCTCTGAGTATGAGCTCTTTTTGTTTCGCTGAGGGCGTTTAAAGCCTGACACATACACGTGCCATGCGATGTATTAAGTGCATGTGAACTGAATAACGCATGGAACCGAAATTCATTCTATCGATGAGCTCGAATATTCGTGGGGTCGAATGCCCTAGGCTCAAATATCTTAGACCGACAATTCGTTCATTCGAATTTCATGGGCTCGAATATTCATGGGTGGAACGCCATTAGTTGGAATATTCGTTGAATCGATACAATTAGAACCGACAATTCGTTCGAAGATATTATAGGTGTGATTCCTTCGTGGCCGCCAAATCTACTTGATCTTAAATCTAAACTCAACTACCACTTGCATGCTGCATATCATTATGAAGAGTAAAGCCTGACTCATACATGCGCGGCTTGCGGCCAGTTAAACCGCATGCCCCGCCCCCTTTTCTGCTAGTTTTCGGTAGCAATCTGCGGCCTACGTCGCACATCGCTGCATACTGAACGTTAATGACGGGAGGAAAGGGGTCAGGGTATGCGGTTCAACTGGCCGCAGGCCGCGCGTGTATGTGTCAGGCTTTACTCTTCATAACGATATGGCATGCAAGTGATAGTGGCAGTTGCACTAAAAAGCAAAAATGAGAGCTTCTCTATTCCATAGTTCCTCAATGCATCGGATGTGCATTACTGGAATTTCATTCGGATTATTTGAAATTGAAACGATTTTATACGTGACACGTGTTCGATGAAATAATTTACTACAGGGATATAAGGTAAGTCGATAGTATGAGTATAACATACAGGCACTCTGCTCGTTGGTGATACAGTCTATATTGCAATGGTTTGTTGTAGGTTTATATGCTATACAAGCTTTTAGCCAGTTGGAGTGATTGAGGAAAAAATTATTAATGTTAAAATATTGCTAATTTTCTGTATAAAATGATCTACAAATCGGTGCGCTAAATGGAATACCTTGTTGATTTCGACATACTTAAATAGAAATCTACAAGTATGTGTTAAAAAAACCTATATTATAAAGGCTATTTTGTCGCCGAGCGAGTACATCCCATCGCTCGGCGACAAAATAACCGAGCGAGCACTCGCCAGCGGTGTGAACAGTCAGCGATGAACTATTAATTTATGCATCTCTTTTGTTTACACGGAATGTAGTATCTTTTGTACGTTTCTTCGGGCGAGAAAATAGCCGGGATTTACTTGCTTACTCGCCGTCGCCGGCGGTGTAGTAGACAACTGTCACAGGCTGCAATGGGGGTCTTCGGTGTTGGAGGCCAAGACTAATTTAAGTCACTGAGCCGAGGAGTAAGTAAGTGAGTGTACTTATCTCAAAATTGATAAAATTACTGATTTGTATTAATTTGCCGTTTTGTAATGCAATCTTTGTAATCACATGTATGCCCACGGGACAGGCCTAGCCTAGTGTGGGGTGCCCGGGGAAACTTGGAATCTTAACCGATTTGCAATGTACCTACTGTTTACTTTTATTTATTTTAGACCCTATTGATAAGTTTTTTTATTTATTATTTTAAAAACATTCCAGATTCCTCCGCCGCCTAGAACGCAGCCTAAAGATGAAGGAAAGCTACCCCGCTTTATCGGACGACGAAGGCGACGAGTCTTCCAGCGTGACGTCACCTCTCCTCCAGGCTTGGAAGGACCTGCGCGGCGGCCATGTCATCACAGCACCGCTGCTGGGCCCTCGACCCAAGATCACGAGGCAGCGGAGATACGACCGGTCGCTTCTCAGTGAGGACACGAGGATACTCAATACGGTGCAGGATAATTCGGATTAGGAATAATTCGGATACAAAATGATTCTGACGTGTGTTTTACCTAAATCTGACAGGTCTAAAAATCTGCCGTGCTAATAACAAATGCAGTAAGTATTTGTAAGTTATCGAACTGTTACATTCCTTGAGTGGTCCGATCTTACCGGCCACTTTTCCGGTTTTCCGGCCAGTGCTAAGTAACTGTAGTCTGGCAAATTGAATTGGCACGGGCTGATGGAAAACCTGAGCGCTATAACCGGATTTTTCCGGATAGAGCCGCGGGCGGGACTACGCAACAAAGTGGAGACACTTTTTGTTGCGCGGCTAGAAAGTTGCTGGAAATGACCACAGAACAATTATTATTATAAAAAAAAATCAACTGCAAAAAGATTAAGTTTGGAATGAAAAATAATAACAGCGTAGGTACTTAACATTTTTTAAACTAAATCATTAGTCACTCCTAAAATCAAGACGAATGTAACGACAATCCATCAAACCGTTTATGCTGCAGTGCAGGGCGTGCCAAAGAATTAAACATTTATACATACACTCGAAAGACATAACCCTTCTTCATGCGCAGTCGGGTAAAATATATACCTACACAATGTACATGTAGGTACACGACCCTCAGCACTAAGGAAGGATTAAGGAAGGATTTATCATCATCATCAGCCCATATCAGTTCGTATCTCCCAAAGGCGCGCTACTCAACCAGACTTTCGGCTTTTTGAATCCAGTCCTGCCAGCAACCTGGTTTAGTTCATAACTAAACACCCGTTCGTGGTCTCCACTCGAAGACTCATCTACCCCATCGATTTATCGCTTATACGACAGATGTGGCCAGCCCACTGCCACTACAGCTTGCTAACCCTATGAGCTATGTCAACTATTTTTGTTCTCTGGCGGTATGATATGATATTATATCATTTCTTAATCTATCTACCTATGAAGGAAGGAACGACCGGTACAGTTTCTTTCTTTGATGTATTTAGTATAAGAAAGTGACACCAATCTTCCCATTTCTTGAACTTGATTGACTATGTGTCTATTCCAGTTGAATATCGGTAGATCATTGTCAAGGACTTTTTTATTTCTTGCTAAAGTACTGATGAACAGGAACACAATTATGGGCCAGTGTGATGAGGAGACATGGTAAAAGCTGCGATGACGAGCTAAATTGGTTTAGTATGCAAAGAGTCGCAAAAATTGCAAATGTTGTTTAGAGTTTAGTACTTATAGAGCAGCTTATAGTAAATAATAATTGCGCTGGCTCAGCCGGAGTGGGTCCTTGGTCTCCGAAACCAGAAGCAGAACCAGTGTGGTTTTGCAGCAACATGCTTCACGTATCTGCAGTCGGCCTAGACCTCTCAACTTCGTCCCTCCAGCGATAACTAGGACGATTTACTGGACGTCAACCAAGGGCCGACGTACAACGTCACGGCGCGGCGCCGTGCTATCACATGGCTTGATGTGTCTCGGCATCGGCCGGCGCCATATAACGGTGCACGATTTCGGACGGCGATGGTCTCAGGCGGACAGCGTAGTGATGATAGACGGCGTCGTCCACAGGCGCGGTACACGGCGCTGACGTGCACAAGGCGTTGTGCGTCGGCTCGTAGAGTTATTATGTCCCAACTTTCTTTTCTTTTCCGTGCATCGGAAAGCACGTTAAGCAGTTGGTCCCGGTTGTTGTCCCTCGACATTTGTGAGGTCATGTCAGGAGCCGACTGAATAACTCTGGCAATAGGTTTGGTCACTAAACCACACGAGAGAAAAAGATGTTCCAAATGTTGACTGCAATGACTAGCAAACGAGTGGCCGAGTTGAAATGGACCTGGGCACACGACTGTCGATGCGTGGATGGCAGCCCAAGTTGTCTGGAAGAGATCGCTTTCAGCGATAAGACCGCCATTGTTGTACTAACTGTATTATCCTATTTCTTTTGTGTAAGTAATTCTTTTTGCAATAAAGAATATTCATCTTATCTCCGTTATTTATGTGGTCAGTCGACTCGTTGTGGAACAAAAACCCTGGGATCGAGCCTGGAGGATACATGGAAGGTGAGGAATAGCTGGAGTTTGCTGGCAAAAAAGAAGAAGAGAATATTTCGAAACCATTAATCGTCACCTAAATGTTCCAAAATACGAAAAGTTTTTGCCGCTGCGTAAACTTTTAGACACCTTTTTAGATTTCCACACCTTTTCCACTTTACAGTCCAGAAATGTAAGTATCATTACAGCACCGGAGCGAGTTACATAATTGTTTCAGAACCCATAAAGTTGGGCAAAAGTGCGTACTGTGTCCATAAATTTGGTTGAATTTGCGCATTGTTTTGTAAAACGAGCGGCTTTATGCAAATCAGCCGGGATGCAGTGGCCAACTGCTCATTGTTTGCTAGGACTACATTATTGCATGTTATTCTAGAATCATATCATTTTGTACGACTCTGCAATATTGTTTTCTAGATTTACTTTAGGTGTGATTCTGTCATGGCCAATAAATCTAAACCTAAGCGCAACTGTCACTCATAATGCTACATCGCGTGGCAGTTGTCGACCGCCGGCGATGAGCGAATAGCGAGAAAGCTATCAACTATAAAACGAGTTGGCGAGCAGCGAGTGGCGAGTACCTATAGTTTTGTAGCTTGGTTATCAGCGAGTGTCGCTGAGCGACGGGCGATTACTCGCTTCACTCGCCAATGTAGCTCAGCGAGTGGGTGAGTGTAGCTCAGCGAGTGGGCGAGTATCCGTCGATTGATGTCGATGGAGTCGCCGAGCAGTGTGAACAGTAGGCGATGAACTATTAATATATGCATTTCTTTTGTTTACACGGAATGTAGCATCTTTTGTACGTTTCTTTGGCGAGAAAATAGCCGGGATTTACTCGCTTATTCGCCGGCGGTGGGACAACAGCCTCTGTGGACTCATTAGGCAAATAGTTTGCGTTCGACTGTAGGCCAGCTGACTCTACGCTGCTGAGTAGGTATAGTCACTTTGCTTGAGTAAAGAGTCAGTTACACAATAATAGTCTCTCGAACGCGTGAATATCCGGCAAGTATAGGTATTCTTGCCTAGTGTAAACAGAAAATATGGACGTGCAATCTTATATTGTTTATTTTATAACTTAATACATAATTCCACTACGTAACAATGAAAACCGCATATAATTCTATCGAGTTTATAGGGAAGGAAATCTCACAAACAATTCCATCTATTTGAATGCTTTTACAAAGGATGGGTAAAAACAATGACCCACGCAACTTCGGGTAGCGCGATCGCGGAGGCGCCGGCTAAGTTTTTTCTAATTAGACGCCAATGATTCAGCCCTTTTCCTTGCATTTCAGAAGCGCCAAAGTAATTAGCAACTCCCATCGCCAATGAAATTCAATCGAAACGCTTTGTTAAGGGATGTGCACATTACCTGATCTTTATTTCTATCCTTGCTGCAACCGTTTTTGTGGGTTTCAGTCTTCTCTTTAAACTTTTGGCGCTAGAGAGTAGTGTCTACTCCGTCAGTTCCTTAATAAATATATATCTGGGTATTTCCCTCTATCTGTTTCATTTATCTGAATATTATTCAATCGAAATGCTTTGTTAAGGGCTGTGCACATTACCTGATCTTTATTTCTATCCAAAGGGTTCCTTGCTGCAACCGTTTTTGTGGTTTTCAGTCTTTGAACTTTCGGCGCGAGAGAGCATTGTCTACTCCTTTAGCTACTTAATAAAATGCCTCTCTGGGTCTATCCCTCTGTATCCTTTTCTCTGAATCTGATCATTATTCAACCGAAATCTTTGTTAAGGGCTGTGCACGTACCTGATCTTTATTTATATCCAAAAGGTTCCTTGCTGCAACCGTTTTTGTGGTTTTTGATTTTCAGTCTTCTCGTTGAAGATTCGGTGGCAAAGAACAGAGTTCACTCCTTCAGCTCCTTAATAAAATATCTCTCTGGATCTATCCCTCTGACCTTTTCTGTCAATCTGATCATTATTCAATGTAAACGCTCTGTTAAGGGTTGTGCATATTATCTGATCCTTATGTCTATTCTAGCGTGGAAGTACCCTTCCCGACCACGTATTGTAGTTTTCGGGTGGTTGCGGTGTGGTGTGGTCATCGTATTTTCAAGCCTATCGTATATTCAAGTATCTATCTACCTATTTAATTATAACTTAGCAGATGGTTCGCTACGTCATGTCATATGTGTGTCCCTTTAGAGTCAGGAAAACTATTGCAATAGAATGCTAATTATTTTTAGCTTATCTCCTTTCGAGAACAGTTCAATATCGACACTGGACTCGTGTGGTTGATCTTTGTCCATGTAATTGGAGGCGAAAACCTCGACAATGGAAAAATTAAGCTTACTGCTCATATTGCATTGTTCAAAATAATCGGGTTAAGTACCATACGGATAACACTCACTTATAATTTGAAGCCAATAAGCGAGATCATAAGAGTGAGAGCCCATCGTGCAGGTACTTTCCGAACGCGCTCTTCGCGCTTTATAACGTAGTGCTAGATGAAACGTCACCGGCGTTGCTGGCGTGACAGTGACACACTCACCTTGAAATTGAATAGACCGTTGAAATATGTCGAAACTCTGTCGGTCTAAACATCGGCTTCGAACCAAAAAAATATAGTTTTAATTCCAAAATTTTTGTACTAATATTAGTCAAAAATCTGATATTGACGGCTAGTAAAAATCGACGCAGCGCAACCCCCAGACTTCTAAGAGCGACAAAGGCAACTCTTTTGAAGTAGGTAATAAATCTCGAGGAGCTCGGTGGCTCAGTGGTTGGGTCAATGGACTTGCGATACGGAGGTCCTAGGTTCGATTCCCAGCCGGGGCAGCCATGTACCAATGAGTTATCCTCGGTTTTTTCGACGGAAAACCTTACGTACATTTACCGAGTGCTCTCAAAACGATGAAGGAAAAACATCGTGATGAAACCTGCATGCCGTAGAAGAAGAAAAAAAATCTAAGGCATCTGAAATGCGCTAATCCGCAGTGGGCCCAGCTCCCTCAATGTAAGGGAAGGTCTGTGCCCGAGCAGTGGGGCAATATAAATAGACTGATGATGAAATAAATCTCTATAGGTGATGGTAGCCTACCAGTTTGTAGTTCCATGTCAATAAAAATACTTCAATTTTCTATTCAATTCCATTAACAAATAACGCCTATGAGTATACAACCCTAATTAATTTACTTATACAAATGTACCGATATCCACATACTTTAAAAAATTAAAATTAATCGACATAATACAGAAAGTGGTCACCGATTATATTGGTTATACGAGTAAAACACGCTTATGGAAATAATAACGAATGATAAATTGTTTTAACTTCAATTTGACGTAAACATTTACGCTTTGTGCACTTGTTTTTGACAATAAATTTAATTAAGTAAAATGTATAAACCTGCAGGCTTGATAAACATAACCAAACATATGTCGAGACCAAAAATAAAAATTCCGAAGTCCCTCGGTACATTCTTTTTCCTTGTAAATTTATTGGGAATAGATTTTGGGTTTGTTAAATTATTGCGGCCAGGAATACGACCAGTGGCGAAATTTCTATCTGTTTTCTTGTCCTTGGTCGCCATGGTCATTTTGTTACCACCCATCGACAAAAATTTAAATTTCGAAACCAACTTTTATTGGTATTCATTACTTTTAATACAATATTCCTTATATTTCATCATCCTGCGATTCATGAAATATAGCGTTTGTGATTTTATAACCGATATTTATAAAATAAATGGAAATACGAAAGGAATTAATAGTGAAATAGTTGGTGTGATTCCTGTGGTTTATTTCTCTTTGCTAATAATGTCGAAGTTATCGACTATTATTTTATATTGCCAGTATGTAGGCAAGTATGTTAATTCCTGTGATTCGTTAACTGCTCCATACTACATATACAGCATACCTTATATTAGCCCCGATGCGATCCCAATAGTTCTGGGTATAATATACTACTACCTGTATTGTTCTGCAAGATATTTGAAAGAGTTGTCGAAGAAATCTGATATGCAAATTAAGCTTTTTAAACAGTATATGTTTCTGACAGAGTGTTTCGATAAAATTAAGCCTGTTTATGATAATTTGGTGAGTATTTGTGATATTATTTGTTTGTATAAATTATAAAGCTTCTTAAAGCTTATAATCTCAATGGTAGAGTATGAAACTGTAGAGCAAACCTCGTTGACACGATTCACTTCGGGACTAGGCCTTAGGCCCGTATTAATAAATCACTCTCAGCTCAAAAATCAATCTTGAGAACGACCTCAAAATGGCGTCCCTATTAATATATTTAATTTAGGTGCAGAGCGTATTTGCTGATTCAGGCAACTTGAGAAAGACATCACGTGATACGCCCTAAAGATTGGTTTATTAATAAATGACATACTTGAGATGGTGATCACGTCTTGATAGTGTATCAGCTGATAACGCTCTTGAGCGGGCTTGAGCTCAGACTATTAATACGGGCCTAAAAGTGTGGCAAACAGCGGCTTAGTATAGTTTTATAATACTTAGTAAATCTGTCTAACTGAATTTATTTTATTTCAACAGATAATTATGCAACTGGTATTCGAAGTTCCCAAAATGATGGGCAGTTTAATAAACATGTTGTATATTATAAAAAGGAATGTAAGTACCTGTATTTTTTTTAAACTGCGATATTACTGGCTTTATGTTAAGTTCGTTTTTATTAGCAAAACGCTCCTACGTAGTTTATATGCTACATCTCATCATGACTGAAGATATTCTGAATGCCTAGAACTCAATGAATTTCGATACAGTTTTCACGTTTTACCATTAATTTCACTTTATATTTTTAACGACAATGAAAACTTGTTTTTATTACCTATAATATGTAGCTAACAGCAGATCAAGTGTAACACTTTGGACCGTTCTTAATATCTGCGTTGTAAGAGTTGAAATCGTACTGCAAGTGTTACCATTGATCTGCTGTTGTCCTTACCTACTTACGGATAGTAAACTCACTTGACTGTGCTTTGAATAAATGTCGTGGACCTGCTGGGAATTCGTGTATGAAGATTTGAAAACCAATTTTAATTGGCCGTGGACCTGGTGGGAAAAGGAGAACAATAGATTCGTTCCCATCGGGAACGACCCAACTCACTTGCTAGTTTGAAGTAGGTTTAATACAATAAAATTATTTTATAATCATTAGCTGCAATGCTGTGGTGAAACGGGTAGTGTGAATACAACATCTATTGTAATCTGACTGTTTAGATTGTCCAACACCATTTTAGAATATTGTTGATTGACGTGATCAAGTGTACCTAGTGTTCCTAAGATCCGAATAAATGAGTCATACATGAGTTATCCTATTACCAGAATTTTAAATTTCCAGGCTGCACTGATGGAATACGTTGCCCAAATATTTTACTGGGCCCCGATAATCATTCACATAATAGTACCTGCAGCGTTGGCTGAAATGGTGAGCTCTCAAGTTGAAGATATCAAACTGACTTTACATAACAAACTAACTTCAGAAAAAGGTATGATCTAATACTATCTTATCTTATCCTGATTGGGTGCCAATGTGGCGGCACTTCGACCAATTGGGATCTTTTGTGCTCTCCCATTTCCTTTATGCTCCTTCCTCCTCCCTAGCCAGTTAGTCACATTCACACAGTAAGTGTTTCATGGACTCCGTTTTGTCACCACAGGCTCTGCAGGGTCTTGGGTTGGGCAGGGTTGCTTGGTGTCCCGTTAGCGCCCCGATTATGAGCCGCATCTGGTTTCTATTGTGTTTCCAGAATTTCCTGCACCAGAAAAATGCAGTCTGTTTCGCCAATGAAAAGTTTGGAGTGTTTCAGTTCTTTGATATGAACTAATACTAAGAAAAGTAGATATGAACTGTCTTTGATATGAACTAATACTAAGAAGTCTTTCCCACACAGCCGGACCCTGGACCGAATGGGCCCGGTCTGTCACAGAATGAATGCCACTGGACGGTCGCCGGCGTCCTCGGGCAGACCTCGTCGTAGGTCAAGAGACGATATATCTTTCGATGCAGGGATGGCCGGGTGGCAGGAAGAGGTTTAAGACATGAGTGGAAGATGAGGGACCTTTGCCCAGCAGTGGGACGATTTATAGGTTAAAAAGGAAGAAAAAAACTTGTCAGGTATTACTAGATTATGCTGTGGTTTCCAGATGAGGATAAGACCGATGAGATCAACCGCATGCTTATGTACCTGGAGGCGCGATCCCTCCAGCACAAGGCCTGGCGGATGGTACCGGTGAACCTGCAGCTGCCAGTCTCGCTGTTCAGCATATGTACCACCTACTTGATTGTAGCCATACAATTAACGCATCTGTATGACTAGGACTTTCTTTCTTCCTTCCTTTCCTTCTTTCCCCCCTGTCTGCCTTTCCCCCTTTCTCTCCCTCTCTTTCTTTCTTTCCATATTTTATTGATAACACAATGTATTTACCTACTAGCTCCTAAATAAAAAAAATAAAAAAAATAAAAATAGCCTTTATTCTTGCCAATTAATACATTATAGATTTCGTTGTTAAGTATAGATTATTTATAGATTTCGTTTTACATTAAGATTATTACCTATTGTTATGTTACTATCATTTTTACTTATTATTATTGGATACCATGCATTTATAGATATTTAATTGTTTAAATTGTGATTATTTTATAAATGTCTTTTAAAAATATTTACTTATTATTTTATTTACCTTTTATTTTTTTCAGCAACCCTCACGCGGGCAAACGCCTCCCCCAAGTTTTGCCACTTCTTTCTGTCTGTAGTCTCCCTGGTCCAGGTGACCCCAATTTCCTTCTTCATTTCGTCCTCCCACCTTTTCCTCGGTCTACCTTTTTGTCTTTTATCTTTAGTCTCTAGGGTACCATTCCGTTGTCCTTTTGGTCCATCTGTCGTCACTAGCCCGCATCAGGTGCCCGCCCCATTTCCATTTTTGTTTCTTAACATGCTCCGTGCAGTCTAATACTTTTGTTATTTCTCTTATTTCTTTGTTACTTATTCTGTCTACTCTTTTTATATTTAGAATGCTTCGTTCTATGCTTCTTTGGCACACTCCTAGTTTTTTAATATTTTCTTGATTTAAAGATCATGTTTGGCACCCATACATGGTAGTGAGACCGAATCGACCACCTTCTTCTTTAAACATACTGGTATTTTTCTATTTTTGAATATATCTTTTAAACTCCAGTATACTACTAGCTACATTAAACATAAATCGCATTTCCAAAATACATAGATTATAATAGAAAATAAATTTATTGCTACATAGAGCATTAATCTCCTATAAACAACTAGATACACAGTCTGCCTTCTAAAAATGTCCGAGCGCAAAGAAGGTCCAACCAAACGGACGAATGTACCCTCATTTGTTTTATTGGACATTATTTGGACGTTAACAATGGAACTTTATTTGGACGTTTTTTAAATTGTTTTAGTAAGACCTTTGTGTATCTAGTTGTTTATAGGAGATCAATGACATAGAGTTAAACACACCTTATGTACATAAATTTTTTATTTCATGTAACGTGTATTTATTTTGTGTACTTTAAAGAATTACAGAATTCATTTTAATGATGGGCAATTGATATTTATCAATTGAATGAAATGAAAATTAAATGTTCCGTTCCCATGTATAAATAGATCTAAGTAGAATGGATTAAAACTAAATGTAACATCAAAAAGTAAATGTTAGTACAGTGTAAATATTATGTGAATTATGAATTATTCAGGAATTATTGAGGAATTTAATTTAGAAACCAATTAAAATAATGTAATTAATGTAATGGATTTATTTTCCAAGTAATCACATTATTGAATGATAATATTTGACACTACAATCCATGTAATTCCAAATATTACAATCATTCTTAAGTACCTATTACAATTGAACACGCACGTTCTATTTCCAAAGGAATAAAAGTACAAAAATGTATAAACCTACAGGAATAATTAATATTTCAAAAGACATTAGAAGGCCGAAAACGAAAATTCCCATATCAATTATTTTCTTTTTCTCAATCTTAAATGCTCTTTTTGGGTTAAATTTTGGTTTTTACAAATTATTACATCCTAAAGTACATCGAATAGCGAAATGTTACTCGATCTGTATATTAATATCAGCTATTGTTCTAATGGTGCCATCTTATAAAGATGTTGAAACTGGCAAATTTTATTGGTACTCAGTAGTTGTTGTTCAATACTTATTCTACAATCTCGCCGTGCTATTTATAAAATATAATGTTTACGATTTCATGCTCGGTATTCATAATATACATAAAGAGACAAAAGGAATTAACAAAATGCATGCCGGAGTAATCGTCACTATTTATTTTTTTGTAATACTTGTACTTAAATTGTCAATAATTGCGTTATTCTGTAACAATGCTAGTGAAACTGACAATGATTGTGATACTTTATATGGTCCATATTACATATTTGCTTTACTTTATATCTCCCACGATGGGATACCGATAACTCTTGCTTTAATATATTACTACATTTATAGCTGCGTAATTTTTTTGCGAAGCTCGTTAGAAAATGCAGAATCACCAGCAAATATTCTTAAAGGATATATGGGTCTAACAAATTGCTTTGACATGATTAAACCACTATACGATAGATTAGTAAGTATATGATATGATTATTTAGCACATTGCTTTTGATTATGACAAGTGCGGGTGGGTGATTAGTGCAAGAGTGAAGTGATTAGTGCAAGAGTGAAGTGATTAGTGCTAAACCTATTTGGATGGAAAATTCATAGTTCGAGAAATTGGGGAAGGAGTGCTTCTTTCTTTGAGATTTCTGCGAGTAACAGATATTAAATTCGCATCTTTGCTAATCACTAAACTGAGCCTCACTCGCACCCGCACTAATGAAAATGTGAACGCATTATTATTCAAGAAAAGTGTACTTATGAAGAACCATTTTAATACTACTTTAAATGACAATGCCAGATTCTGCCCCACCATCAACCGCAAGTTGTACAAGATAACGAATAAATGTAAAAATATCTCCGTTTTTTATTAAAATTATTCGCTTAAAATAAAACAGCTTAATTAAGAATTCAGAAAATAGTAAGAAATCGAAGCGATTTATTCATTGTTTTTGTTATTCTTCTATAGGAGTTGCGAGAGTAGTATAAAATGATATTGATTATGATTATGCAATATGAAACCTGTAATAAGTCCCCAACAAAATGATAGGTACAGCTCAAATGGTCACGTAGTTTTGTAGGTGGGGCAAAGCTCCATTGAAATGTGGCAATGTCATTTAATACTTCTCTTATTTCATCAGATCATGATACAATTGACTGCTGAAACACCAAAAATGATGGTATTTATAATAACGATGTTATTTACATTTAAAGTTAATGTAAGTATGTGTTTATATTATTAAAGACGCTATTGAATTTACTTGGAGCTAATAAAAAATTCAATAGAATACAATATTGAAAGTTAAAGTCTCTATTGAACAAGAAAGTCGAAACCGGTCCAAACTGTCGGTCTAAAAACCGACTTGAGCACAAAAAGTTATTCGTGTACATAACATTGTGTTTGTTTTGTACACACTAACATTCCTTTGTAAGTCATTTTATTGTATTTTACTAACATCTACGGACCCTGTTCGAAATAAACAATTTTTATTTTATTTTATAATAAGTTGAAGTAATTTCTTTCTAAAACTCACTTAAGTCGGTATTTAGACCGACAGTTTCGATCGATTTCGACGGTTTTATCAAGGTGAGGTGAGCCGGCGACGCAGGCGTGGCGAAACTACCTACCTATATGTATATAACTATTTTTTTCAGACCGGTATAATGTTGGTTTTTGCATCACTTTTCTACTGGGTACCTATAATATTCTATATAGTTACACCCGCTGTAATAGCCGAAATGACTAACTCACAATTAGAAACGTTCCATCGAGCTCTTCATAAACAACTAGTTACAGAAACGGGTATGTATGCATTAGCGATATGATAAAACAGGAACTTGATCAAAACACAGAGGAAAAATGGTTAACTCAATTGTATAATTTCAATTAATTAGATCTTGATAAAGTTACAGAAGCAATAGAATAGAATAGAAAATATGTTTATTGCCATAAAATCTACATAAGTTTACAAGAATCCAATAAACAATAAAATTATATGATAGGTAAGCGGTGTGGCAAAAAATGATTCAACTAAGCTGACAAGCGTGCAGCGTTGTTTTTCGACATGCACCTCTTCCATTCCAGAATACTATACCACGATATAAGTAGGTACGGTATAATAACGGGCAGTAGTCGTTTTCAAAACGATGAAAATTCAATAATGTGAATATTAACTATCCCTGTTCAACATCATGGACACATTGATCTCCTATAAACAACTAGATACACAGTCTGCCCTCTAAAATGTCCGAGCGCTAAGAAGGTCCAAACGGATGAATGGACCCTCATTTGGACATTATTTGGACGTTAACAATGGACCCTTATTTGGACGTTTTTAAAATTGTTTTAGTAAGACCTTTGTGTATCTAGTTGTTTATAGGAGATCAATGTTCACACTAGACTAGATCAATTTCCAATAAAGTTTAATTATTACTATTTATTATGTTTTATGTATCCATAGTTAACTTTGAGGTGAAGTTATTATAATTATTTTTTACAGATGAGATGAAATCTGCGGAGTTAAACCGCATACTACGTTATATGGAGTCCCATAGCCTTCAGCACAAGGCATGGCGTATGGTGCCAGTGGATATGCGACTACCGGTTTTACTTTTCAACTTTTGTGTCACCTATCTGATAGTTGCCATACAATTTACTCACATTTACGATTAAAGAAAAAGGCGTTTTGAATTATTAGTTTGATATTTAAGCACGGATAAGTATAACTGAAATTAGTTATACTTAAATTCTAATGTCTGTCTTTATGTATATTATTTAAAGAGTCATCTTTAAATAATATACATAGCCATATACTTACTTTTTGGTCGGCGGGCGCCGTGTACCGCGTCTGTGGACGGCGCCGCCCGCCGGCACGACGCCGTCCGCCGGTAACTTGCGCCGTCCGACATCGTGCACCGGTGGCCGGTGTCAGCAGACGCCGTGACACGCCGCGCCATGCGACGGCACGGCGCCGCGCCGTAGCGTTGTGCGCCGGCCCTTAGATGCCGGATGTCGGTTTAAATACAGACTTCAACAAAAAAGTGACAGCCGTCTTTAAAAATATATACGAGTACATAAAGTCAGACATAAGAATTTAAGTAAGTCATTTGATATTTTTTATGTATACCTAGTATTTATTTTGAAATAAAATCGAAAGGAGACTCGTATTATAGCTATGTTATTATATGAAAAAATTGTTCTTATTTGGATGTTCCATCTATCTAGGTGTTGTAATCCAAATTAAATATTTCTATAAATTCCCTATAATTAAAAAAAAAATCAAGTGCTCTGTGGCGCAGTGGTTGGGTCAATGGACTTGTGATACGGAGGTCCCAGGTTTGGTTCCCAGCTAGGGCAGCCATGTACACAATGAGTTATCGTCGGTTTTTTCGACGGAAAAACTTACGTACATTTACCGAGTGCTCTCAAAACGGCGAAGGAAAACGTCGTGATGAAACCTGTATGTCGTAGAAGAAGAAAAAAATCTAAGGCATGTGAAATCCGCCAATCCGCACTGGGCCCGCGTGGTCGATCACGGCCCGAGCTCCCTCGAAGTAAGGGAAGGTCTGTGCCCGAGCAGTGGGGTAGTATGAATAGACTGATGATGAATCGGAAAAATAAAAATGTACTAAGTAAAAGTTCAATTGAAAACCTTTTCTATATCATCATAATTCAAATGTTGTAGAATACGTTCTAAATTATTAATGGCCTTCCATGAGCCAACTAGCGCCGCCAATCTTTGAAAAATAATATCTTCCAAATTAATCAATTTTATTAAAAAAGCTATGTTCATAATGTTTATTACGATAAATACTATTTTTTAAATGCCTATTTATAACGTGATTCAATGTCGGTAAGTTGTAGTTCGCATAATTGCGAAAAATGGCCGTTTTTGGCACATTTGAGAACTGCAACTTTGGTTGTCGCAATTATGCTATGTATTGTATATTAAAAAATAGTGTTTATCCTAATAAAGATTGTGTACATAGCTTTTTTAATAAAAAAGAATAAAGATTGTGTACATAGCTTTTTTAATAAAAAATAATAATTTGTGAGATATTATTTTTTTAAGATTGGCGGCGCTAGTTGGCTCATGGAACCTTAAGTTCAATAAACAACGTATCTACTTATTAGTGAGTATATTAAGCAGCTATTAAATTATGGAAGTTCATATTTCGAATCAACTAAAATAATTAATTGAAGAAACGTAATTTATTACCAAAGCAATCATTTTATCAAAGGAAAATATTCAACCACATCATTATAAGTGTGAAGAATTAGAATTGAACACGTTATTTTTAAGGATTTCCTGAAACAAAAGTTTTACAAAATGTATAAGCAAACAGGAATAATTAATATCTCAAAAGATATTAGAAATCCAAATAGAAAAATACCCACATCACTTATTTTCTTTTTCTTCATATTAAATGTATTTTTTGGGTTAAATTTTGGGTTTTATAAATTACTACGACCTAAAATACATCGAATAGCGAAATATTATTCCATATGTATATCAACTGTAGCAATTGTCCTAATGGTGCCACCTTATCATGAGAAGGAAATCGGCCTATTCTATTGGTATTGCTCCATTTTAATTCAATATTTATTATATAATCTCAGTATCCAGTTTATGAAATATACTGTATTCGATTTTATGTCCGATATTCATAACATTTTAGGCAAAGACACAGCAGGCATTACCAAACAACATGTTGGTGTGATTGCTACGGCCTATTTAATTTCCACATTCCTAATTAAAATATCAATAATTATACCATTTTGCAAAGACCCAAAGGGAATCGATAATTTTTGCGATACCTTATTTGCACCATTTTATGTATTTAGCTTATTTTATATATGCCTAGATGCGATGCCAATAACTCTCGCTCTAATATATTACTACATTTATAGTTGTCTAAATTATTTGCAAAATTTGTCGAAAATATCAGAAACACAAACAAAGATTCTAAAAAGCTACATGACTTTAACGAAGTGTTTCGATGAGATAAAATCGTTATATGACAGATTTGTGAGTAAATATTGAATGAGCAAGTATATTTTATTTTGGTTTAATAATTAAATTAAAAATTATTATTTCGTCCTCAGCTTATGATACAATTGATTAGTGAAACACCAAAAATGATGCTCAGTATAATGAACATGCTTTCTGCCCTGAAAGTTAATGTAAGTTACTCAAATTTTATTTATTATAGACTAGCTGTACCCCGCAACTTCGTTTGCGTAGAAAAAGTTCTATGCTCAGATCATATACCGCCATGGCTTATAGCCTATGAGCTGTCCGGATATTTCAGCTATCTCCTAGTTAAACTCCCGTCAAAATCCCTTCAGTAGTTATGGCGTGATACTTGAACATAGTCACAGACAAACAGACAAAAATTCTAAAAATTGGTGTTTTGGCATCAGTATCGATCCTAAAACACATTACAATTATTCTTTTCAAAAAATATCCAATGTACAGACACAAATTTTTTACAGTCTTATTATATGTATAGATAGGATAGATCTCAACAACATTTTTTTAAAGGAAGCCTCGTAAATGATGATACTTACTCAAAAACCATATGACTGATTTTCAAAATTATTATACAAGTGGGCACCTTACTAACCTAACTATATATAATAATTCATGTAATAATTTTAGGGTGGAGCAATCACATTATTCGCCTATCTTTTGTACTGGGGTCCCATAGTCGTCTACATTGTCACACCCGCTATATTAGCAGAAATGGCGAGTTCGCAATTAGAGACGCTGAAACACAATCTACATAGGCAACTAGCTACAGAGATGGGTCAGTATTACGTAAAGTATTATGTAAAATATATGTTAGTATTTTATTTATTTAGAAATCTATATAGAGATTATAAGGTGGTACACGAGGTTCACCATTATTATGTGTAAGTATATAAGACATACAGAAGGTGACTTATCATTTACTTGAAAAATACTGGATTGATTTTTATAATTCTTTACAAATTAGAACATGATGAAAAATTTCTTCAAGAAATTTTTCATCGTGTTCTAATTTGTTCACCGAGCATGGATAATGCGTAATACAAATTCTGAATTCTTTACAATTTCACTATCTACTACTAACTACCTAGAAAACGTATTTTTACCATCGGTCAAGTAGTTCTTAACTATAAGATCTGAACCCCCTGTATACCACTACAACCTACACCGCAGAATAAATAATTCTAAACACTCATTATGATTACGATTGAAAAAAGATGATGTTAAAATCCTAAAGCAGTTATTTACAAAAATATTTAATACCGTTTAGTGTATTAAGTTTAATTTTATTTTTCTCGCAATCTACAGCTAGTGTTTTTATTTATTACAGATGATGCTAAAAGTGCCGAGTTAAGGCGCACCCTATGCTACATGGAATCTCACAGCCTTCGGCATAAAGCCTGGCGAATGTTGCCTGTAGATCTGAGGCTACCAGTTGTACTATTAAATTTTTATATAACATATCTGATAGTGGCTATACAATTTACCCATATTTATGATTAAATGGGTGTAAAATTATGTTACGGTAAATGTCTGTCATAAGCTGTCTGTCAGATGGCCCCGGGAGAAAAGTGGGTTTTCATTTATACTTTGTTCTATTCTGAAAATGTCAGCGGTAAATGTTTGCTTAGCTGTGAATTGCTGTAGTTTATAAAGTAGATGTGCAAAGGTTTAACTTGATAATCTAACTTAGTCATTAGTTTTATGTAAAGTAATATAAATATATATTATTTAAGTGCTATCCTTATGTTATGCAACACTGGGTAAGTATACGAAAGTTAATTGGTACAGATCATCAGAGAATCAAAGTTTCGCTAAACGTCAAACATTCATTAGGAGAATCAGTAAAAAAGTAAGAACCAAAAAATATTAAGTAAGTACTTATAGGAGAGCTCGGTGGCTCAATGGACTTGCGATACGGAGGTCCCAGGTTCGATTCCCAGCCAGTGGAGCCATGCACCATTTCAAAAAAAACATTTTTTAAAACTATATTAGAGTTTAGTTTTTAGAAACGCTTGCCAGAATTACTACCCTTTTGAATTTTCACGGCTATGGACAAATTACGGCATTAATCATTTTCAATTTCTAAGTAATCAATTTCATTATGAAAGTGGTAGTCCATAGATATTATTATCGTTATTAAATAAATATGTTTATTGATACAAAATTTCCACTTCAGGTGATAGCAGTATACTTTTCATTGAACTACAGTGTCAGAAATTGATAATAATTAAAAAAAATGTATAAACCCGCAGGAATAATAAACATTTACAATGATTCTAAAATACCAAAAAGAAGAATACCAAATTCACTCGTATTCTTTTATTTCTTAGTCAATATATGTTTCGGGATGAATTTTGGATTTACCAAACTATTGAATTCGAAAATACGTGTGTTAGCCCAATATTGTTCAAATGTAATATCGATTGGCGTTATTTTCATGCTTATACCACAATATAATAAAGATGCCACATCTCAGTTCTATTGGTATTCGGTAACTTTGGTGCAATATACAATATACATATTTATTTTAAAATTATCAAAATATACCGTGTATGACTTTATCACTGATATACATAATATCAACGAGAACATAGAAGGAATTAACAAAGAAATTATTGGTTTGATTCCGTCCGCTTATTTACTTCTAATATTAATTTTGAAAGTGTCAACAAAAATTTTATATTGCATTTATTTAACAGAAAATGTACACATTTGTGATACGTATTTTGCTCCTTATTACTTATACGCCATACATTATAATTGTCTTGATGTGATACCAATAATACTTGGCTTAATATATTATCACGTTTATTGTTGTGCAAAATATCTGAAAGAAGTCGTGGCAATATCAAAACCTAAACTAATTAATGAATCTATGACACTGGTTGTCTGTTTCGATAAAGTAAAACCGTTATATGATAGCCTGGTAAGTAGTTTTCCAAATACAACGCAAAAATGATATTATAAACAGTGATGTGAGTTTAAATAGTTCGGAAATTAACGAACGTTCAGTACAATAATTTATAATTAAATAAATAATTCAATTTTGAAATGTTGATTCCACAGTTAATGATACAACTGAGTTTTGAGATACCAAAAATGATGTCCAGTTTATGGTACATGCTTTATGTTATAAAACATAATGTAAGTATTTATATTATATAAAAATATTTAAGTGAACAAACATGTTATTTAGTTTAGGTTTGTTTAAATATTGAATGTCTCTTTTTTATTTTATATTGTTCCTTTTTTAAATAAAACTCTATTATTCTATGGAATATAGTGAAAAAAATGAATAACATAATTTTATTTTCTGATAAAAGATTGAGCATGAAAAATATTGGGATGTAGGTACGGTGGAACACAGAGAAAGGTGTACAGGAGAGTGTTTAAGGTTGAGATTATCTCTAAAACTACTTGACTTATTGCAAAAATTATTTCTTTGATAGATAAAAGTGAAAGTAATGTAACTGTAAAATAATTATTAAATTCTATCCAGTAGTTTCTGAGAAAATCTCAACCTTATTGAGGCCCACTGTATACGTATATCTGTCTACTATGTACATCTTTATAATTACAACCTATTGCTATTTCAGGTTGGATGGATGGCTTGCACCACTGAAATAATTTACTGGTGTCCTGTAATCGCTTATGTATTAGTATGCTCCGTGTTAGCTGAAATGGTCAGCTCACAGTTGGAGTCCCTGAAAGTTATATTAAATAATGAATTATCTACCGAAGAAGGTGTGTACAGAACTACAGCAAGCAATATATATAAATCTAAATTACTTTACTTACAAAGTATGTAACTACCATACTTAGCACATATTATTAAAATAGTAACAAATAGATATTACACATTTTAGAATTAAAACAAAGTGAGCCATTACTATAAATTATGATATATATAATGTAACGGTTTAAACACTGGCTTCGTCGACAAAACAAGTGAGCCTTAATCTGTTTACATATTAGCTGATATGTATGACACAATATGATATGAAAATGACCTGCTTATATACATACAATAGAACTCCATCGTCTCTACTAATTAATATAGATGTGAAATTTCGAGTATAATTTGATACAAATCAAATATATAATATTAGTCACATGTATTCACATTTATTCACTTTTTGCGCTGTCGTAATATTACCTTACTTTAATATGTAATTTGTTTATTAATATGTTTTGATATTTTCTTACATATGCGCTATGCGAAACGAAAATCTAAATGGAGAATATGGAGATAAAATTCACGACCTGGGTACGATATCACGGTGGCTCTATTGGAATAGAGCGTGCCACGGAATGGCGAGGTCCCTGGTTCGAATCCCGGTCGTGATGAATTTTTTTCTCAATTTATCATTTTTTTTTTAAACGCTACATTTTACGAAGACGAAATACTATATAATTTGTCCATGACAACAATCATTATTTTGGGAAACGGTCATTTTATTTTTGCGTTTCTTGTTATCCAGATGAGGAGAAAACTGTGGAAGTGGACCGTATTCTGCGATACATGGAGGCACGCAATTTAAACCATAAAGCATGGCGAGTGGTGCCCGTAGACCTCCAGTTACCAGTGATGCTGTTTAACTTTTGTGTTACTTATTTAATAGTCGCTATACAGTTGACCCATCTATATGATTGAAGAGATGGTCTAAAAGTTAAAGGCTTAAGCACATAAGAGCAGCGAATAAGAGGAACGGCAACGGCAGTGGTTGTAATATATGAAACTCTATGAAAGATGGCAGACTGAACGCCGCGCGGGAGCCGCACCCTTCCTTTGCCGCTGTCGCTCTTTTGCTGCGAGTCCACATATTAAAGATATATAACTTTTATATGCAAATTGAGTCCTGTCAACTTTACCGTTGCCTTTCCGCTGCTTTTTCAATGTGTTTCAGCCTTAAGTCTTAGGATAGTATTTTATTTTGTTAAGATAGGTACTAATTTTTTTCTGTTAGTAAATAAACACGTGTGTTTGCGATGTAGTTTTATTTTTATTGTATATTTTTGTTACGAATTACATTAACGAAATTTCAGTAATTATTTCATGACACCTTACATTTCTAAACAACAATGTGATAATTTATTAATAACCTTAAAAACAAATATAATAATTTAAAATAAGTAGACAGAATATAATTACTGCACATAGATTGCGGTCCGGACATATTCCATCAAAATCTTTTGCATTCCTAATGCGCAAAGTTGATTCTGCCAAATGCGAAGATTGTGGGACCAAGGAAGACTTGCAACATATTTTGATGGAATGTGTCCGGTACGCGACTAAAAGAGAGCATGTTATCAATAGTTTAGGTTTATGCAAATTAGATGTAGGTATATTCCACGGCATTTTAGCTGAGCCAACTTCAGGCCCAGCTAAAATGCTGTTCTCGATCTTTTATAAAATTTAAGTTAATTTAGAATAGGTACGATGGGATTGACATCGTCACTACAAAATCAAAATCGTCGTGTACAAAAATCCCTAAACAATTTGAGATTAAAAAAAAATATATATAGGTAATAAGACTAAACTAAAGAAACTAATAATACTACCTAAAAATACTTTAAAACTACTTAGAAAAAAAAGAAGTACCTAATTATTTCAAAAGTCCAAACCTACCAAATCCATTTACTTTGATACCACCCTGACATCTTAATATTTCTACCAACTCATAGGTACCAACTTTAATAAATGGTAAACTTAAATATACCTAATTGGTTTAATGTATTTTCAAACACACACAGGCCGAACTAATAATTTTTCCGCCCTCGGGGTTAAATGGCTTAATTTTCTAAGTAACTAATCAATTTCATTTGTAAAGTGGTGGTATCATTTACAACCCTTAATAACAGGCTTGTAATAAAACAGTCGACCGCAGTACATAAAATGTTTTTAACCTATCAACAGTGTCGTAATTATCGAAAAGATATAAGTATTAGTATTTAAATTCCTTTGAAAATGGTACCGGCAGAACTATTACAAATCTCTGAGGATAAAAGAAGAAAAATACCAAAATCGCTTGTTATTTTGTTCTTTATAGTGAATTTCTTTTTTGGAATGGACTTTGGGTTCACCAAACTATTACGTAACAAAAGCATAACGAATTATCTATTTAAAATAATTCCAATTATCATAATTATTTCACTAGTGCCACGTTATGATACAAATAGTAAAAATGACTTCTATTGGCTTTTGATAACTTTAGCGCAGTATATAATATACATTCTCATCTTAAAATTAGCTAAATATACTGTTTATGATGTAATAACCGATATACGTGATATATACGAAGATATGAAAGGAATTAATACTAGAAATATTGGACTGATTCCATGTGCTTATTTAATTGTAATACTAGTTATAAAAATGTCGACACAATATATGCATTGTAAATACGTACGAGGAAATGTACACCTATGTGATACATACGTTGCTCCATATTACTTATATGGTGTGGAATATAATAGTCCAGATGTGGTGCCAATTATACTGGCTCTAATATATTACCATATTTATTGTTGTGCAAAATATCTGAAAGAGTCTTCGAATAATTCAAAAACAAAGTTGCTTAATCAATACGTAGCGCTAGCAGAATGCTTCGATAAAATAAAACCATTGTATGATAATCTAGTAAGTAAAATGTTGTTAAATTAAAAGCGAACGTATGTTGTATATTATAACATCAGAATTGCCATAATTTTTTTTTTATGGTAAAATATTGTACACTTAAATTTTGGTTGCACACTGTAATGAAATAATAGATAATTATAGTTAAAGACTAGACTATTTCCGATATTATTACATTTGAATAAATACACATTAATCTGTGTGAAACATACCATGACATATGAAGAAAATTTATTTTGATTTAAGTTAATAACACAATTGGCTTTTGAGATACCAAAAATGATGGCTAGTTTATGGTATATGCTCTACATTATAAAGAGTAATGTAAGTATATAAAATTTGATATATTATATAATGTAATAATGATACATTATATAATATATCATTATTACATTAAAAGCTTAAAAGCGACGAAAGCTCTAAAGCTTCCTTAACCACCCGCGTCAAACAAAATTGCAATAGTACCGACTTTACATTCAATTCACAACCTCCGCCTAATATTGATCACCGTTCCACCTCTTCTAATACTTGCAGGTTAGTAGAGACTAAAATAAGTGATGGTGATATTAAGGGGGCCGCTCGTATTCTTTTTTCTAACGATGCAATCGCTCCCGATACTCCGGACACCCTATCAGCTCTACATAGTAAGCACCCTGCCCCCACCGCTAACCTCAATCTTCCCACCGCCCCGCTATCCTCCGACGAATACCTCCAGGTTAATGCCGATGCTGTCCGCGAGGGTATTCTGTCATTTAACAGTGGCTCTGCTGGTGGTCTAGATGGCTTAACACCTCAGCACCTCAAGGATTTGATTGGCGGGGGCTGTGGCGATGCGGGTGTAGCTCTACTCGAGGAATTAACAGGCTTAGTCAATTTCATGCTTGCAGGTAAAATAAACAATGATATTTTGGACATCATTTACGGCGCAAACCTTTGTGCCCTCAAGAAGAAGGATGGCGGCATTAGACCGATCGCTGTCGGAACCACATTCCGCCGTCTTGTTGCCAAACTGTGTTGCAGGTCGGCCTCAGAGTCCTTGACTGGTTACTTTCAGCCGATACAACTGGGTTTCGGCAGCAAAGGTGGGTGTGAAGCCGCCGTTCATTCTTTGAGGACATTTATTACTAACCAAGGGGGTGAGGTGCTTTTAAAAGTTGATATTAAGAATGCATTTAACTCCATCGACAGAGCCGCCCTTTTGACACAAATTAAAGCCAAAATTCCCTGTCTCTACAATTTCTTATATCAATGCTACAGTTCACCATCAAAATTACTTTACAAAGACCATCTTTTACAATCCGCTGTTGGCTGTCAACAGGGCGACCCACTTGGGCCGGCCATTTTCAGTTTGGCCATACATCCAATTATTGAACGTCTAAATTCCAAATTCAACGTCTGGTATTTGGACGACGGGACCCTGGGAGGTGACGCGAGCACGGTGTTGGATGATTTGCAGCTATTAATTCAAGATCTAAAGACCATTGGTCTCGAACTCAATGCTTCGAAATGCGAGTTGTTAGTTTCCGACAACTGCTCGGACACTAACGATATTATCGCCAAATTTAACACAATAGCACCCAACATCACTTTAATCAACCCAACCTCGCTGCGCCTCCTAGGATCTCCAATTTTGGATGATTCGCTCCCAGGTTTCGTATCAGACAAAATTCAAAATTTTACAGATATTTCGGATAGACTACTCAAAATTAACACTCATATGGCTTATTACATTATTAGATACTGTTTATTTGCTCCTAAATTTATGTATTACCTGAGGTGTTGCCAACTTTGGAAATTCCCTAATCTTCTCATCAATCTCGACAACACTATCAGGGTTACTCTATCATCAGTCTTAAACATAACTTTCGACGACAAAATTTGGACCCAAGCTTCCCTGCCTATTAGGTTCGGTGGCTTGGGTATAAGAAAAATTTCTAGTGTTTCCTTACCGGCGTTTTTATCTTCGGTTTACAGCACTCGTCCCCTTGTCGATAAAATCCTTGCGCCGTCGCTGGGTGTTATCGATGAGGTGACATACTCGGCCGAGGGTAGAAACGCTTGGGTTTTGGCCTGCCCAAACACAGACCTCCCAACCACTCCCTCCTCGCAGAGACAGTGGGACGAGCCGCTTTGCAGTTTGGTACGGAATAATCTGATTAATACGTCAACCAACTCTGCAGAGCGTGCTCGTCTACTGGCGGTGGGGGAGTGGGAGTCAGGTCTGTGGCTACATGCATTACCATCTCACAACATTGGGACACTTTTGGAACGCACCACATTCCGCCTAGCTACGTGCCTGCGCCTAGGTGCACCGACGAATATCCCCCACTCCTGCCGTTGCGGTGGCGCTGTTGACCAGCTCGGCCACCATGGTCTGTCGTGCAGCAGAAGTGCAGGTCGCATGCCCAGACATGCTGATCTTAATGACATCATCCGTCGGGCCCTTGCCACCGCCGGAGCGCCGGCCGTTCTCGAACCGAACGGCTTGGCGCGCGACGATGGCAGGCGACCAGACGGCATGACTCTTATGCCCTGGACGATGGGGCGGCCTTTGGTATGGGACGCAACTTGCGTCGATACCTTAGCGCCGTCCCATCTTCCAGGGACTGTTAATAAGGTCGGTTATGCGGCAGAATCTGCTGAAAGCCTCAAACGGCGCAAATACGCAGGCATCGGCGATAACTACGTATTTGTGCCGTTTGGGGTTGAGACGCTGGGACCATGGGGGCCGGGAGCACACCGCCTAATGAAGCAAATCTCCCGGCGCCTGGTCGAGGCCACGCGTGACCAAAAGGCAGGCGGCTACTTTGCCCAACGTGTTAGCCTCGCTATACAGCGGGGCAACGCCGCCAGCCTTTTGGGCACATTGCCAATTGTGGGGGACTTGGCGCAGGTTTTTTATTTATAATTTTTACACGTTAGGTAGGTTTAGGTAGTTTAGATTTAATTTGTTTTTATTTGTAAATATTATTTCCTAATTTTGAATAATGATTGTATAAATATTTCTATCGCGTTAGATCAAATTCTGTCTTGCGCTTTTTATCCTATAGTTGAAATGAACGTAAATTATATTAGTATTTTTAAAGTTTAATTTATAACACCCAATTCCAGAAATTGTTCCCATTGTTTTTGTGTAAGACCCCGTTCTTAGAAAAATGAAATACTCGTTTAAATAATTGTATGTTAGCTACATTTTCTTGTTAATGAAAGATGCGATAGATGGTAAGAACAATAGAACCTACTGTTCACGGTCATAAAAAATATTCAAGTAACAGATAGGAGAAAATAACTATTATACTTAATATTAAGTTATTTTTTTATTGAAATACTGAAATTATAATGCATTTATTTTGGTCAGAAGGTATACCCAAAAATGAAATGAATAAATAAACGAAATAATTGAAGTTCAAAAATATTCGTCGTCGTCGTCGTCTTCAGCCTGTATCAATCCACTGCTGGACGTAGGCCTTCTAGCAATCCTTCCAATTTCTTCTATTTGTGGCCGCACGCATCCATTTCTTCCCACATGTGCGAGAGATGTCGTCAGACCATCTCAACGGTGGTCTTCAAAAAATATTGAACTGTATTTACTTGCAATTAGGAGATATGATTCTGATTCTAATATTAACCATTTTTAGGGTAGCTGGATGTCTTGCGTCACTGAAATTGTTTACTGGTGTCCTGTGATCATATACATCTTCACATGCGCTGTGTTAGCGGAAATGGTGATCTCTCAAATAGAGGCTCTAAAATTGACGTTACACAACCAACTCAATACAGACAAAGGTACCTACTTATATTCTAACACATGTAAAAGTGTACAGGAGAGTCTTTATGGTTGAGATTTTCTCAAAACACTCTGATGACTCTGATGATTACTCGAAACTATGTAACTAGTAAAATAATGTTGACAATCAGTCAAGTACTTCTTGAGAACATCTCAATTTTAATGAGGTCCCTTGTATATGTATCGGTATGTATGTATTTTTCTGTTGCACTTATTTTATTGTTACAATATAGTTTCGCATTAAACGGGTGTTAAATTTTAAAAACTGAAATGAAAAGATTTTACATTTGCAAATGACGATATAAAAATATACGATAACCGAATGAATTTGACTCTAAACACCAAAGTAATATGGATACATATGATGAGAATTCGTTTGATAAGAGTTATTTGTGTGATTATTGTTATGTTATATTATTTAGAACATGATGAAAAAATTCTTGCCGTGGGCAGGACTTGAACCTGCATCATGTTCTAATTTATTCACCGAGCATGGATAATGCGTAATTCAAATTCTGATTATATTATTTATTATGTTAATTGAATGAATGTATAATTATTTGAATGAATTTATTATCTGTATTGAAATCTGGCCCATTGGTTAATTTTAGTTTTTATATTGTTGTATAATTTTTATTATATAAAAGTATCCATAAGGATCTATTTTCAGAATAAATATTGAAGTTTGAAGTTTGTGAAAAAATTCGATGCTTTTGTAATATTTTACTATTACAGATGAGGAACAAATCACAGAGGTAAATCACTTGCTCAGATACCTTGATGCGCGTGGACTAGAACACAAGGCGTGGCGAGTGGTGCCCGTAAATCTGCATCTTCCAGTTATACTGCTCAACTTTAGTACCACTTATATGATCGTCGCTGTGCAATTTACGCATCTATATGATTAAAAGGTTTTCAGTCACAGACCACTTACCCCTGTCAAGGGAGCTCTCCCGTGTCTGTCCGCACATGAGCGACATGGACGCATCTTCTAGTACGGCACCCCTGTCCCCCGCTTCGTCTATATGCGCTCATCGTTGACAGAATTTCTTGATTTGTTCTTGCTTACAAAAGACATTGCCACATTTCAATGGAGCTTTGCCCCACCTAAAAAACTACGTGACCATTTAAGCTGTACCTATCATTTTGTTGGGGCCTTATTACAGGTTTCATATCGCATAATCATAATCAGTATCATTTTCTACTACTCTCGCAACTCCTATAGAAGAATAACAAAAACAATGAATAAATCGCTTCGATTTCTTACTATTTTATGAATTCTTAATTCAGCTGTTTTTTCGAATCGCAACTTGTACAAAACTTTATTTTAAACCAATAATTTTAATAAAAAACGGAGAATTTTTTACATTTATTCGTTATCTTGTACAACTTGCGGTTGATGGTGGGGCAGAATCTGGCATTGTCATTTGTACCGATTTCATGTCTATTAGGTAAGTGGTCTGTGGTTTTCAGTACTTCAAGAGTTGTCAATGTAAGTACGCTCGCTGTAGGGACTATGATTACCTTCGCTGCGATGTACGGTATTGGTGAGACTATAGTTCCGTTACTGGCCGCTAGATGGACAACACTGTCAGAGCTGTAGTTTACGTAGTCACTAGCGAGCAAACTTACGTTGCCAACTCGTGGTAATGGTGTAGGATTCCCTACCAGTGATGAGATATGGAGCTGAAACATAGATACTGACGGTGAGACCGACCCACAAGTTCAAAGATGCTCAGAGAGCTATTGGAATGAGCTTTTCTATCGTGGATAAAGCAGATATGTGGAAAATCTTTATGTGGATAGTTTCATATATTATTGATTCATGTCTGTTATATATTTTGTTCTGCTAATTTTTTTATTTATTTACAACAAACTAATAACATATTTACATAAACAAAGAAAAAAATGGAAAATAAAATACTTAAAAAATAAAATTCTATAAAAGTACCTACTTGGACGCGGTATTCCAGCTGTGAGTGGCCTCTACCAGTCACAGGTAGAACACCGCGTCCAAGTCGCTCCCATGCGCAGGGTGCCCAAGAGAGCGGCTGCGTTATCCCTTTGTATGGCCAAACTTATTCGTTGGCCGAGGTACGCACCCGCTCTATTGTTCTGCTTCATACAATCATTATAAGTACTGGCAGATTCGAATATATTAGTAACGTATTAGCCTCGCGATACAGCGGGGCAACGCTGCCAGCCTTTTGGGCACGCTGCCTATAGTGGGGGACCTGGTGCAGGTTTTTTTTAATTTAATTTATATAGTAAGTTTACGTATTAAAATTAAATGATATTAATTTAAAAGATTTATAAGTACTAATTATGAAATTCAATTGCGTTGCTTTTTATTCATCTTAGAGTAAAGTAAACACTGAACTAATAGTTTAATACAGTATGAAGTACAACTTGCAATAAGTAAATATTCCAAATCAATGGTACCGATTCTGTCGTGTGTTTTCTAATTTTAAGGGCCTGATAATGACTTTTCTAAATGATTGTAACCCTTTTATTTTTCAACTAATAACGATTTGTTTTCATGTATAATTTAGTTTTTTCAATGATATTGACTTTTGTCATTTAATCTGCAAGAGTTAGATGTCATATGCTTCTGTTAACTTTCTATATTCAAGGGCAATGTTACATCGTTAATTTTAGTGTGACAAATTCTAGTATTTCAGTAAAATTATCATAATAGCGCCATATATTGAAATTGTTGAGTATAAACGATTCATTTCCTACGTATCCAATTTCGTGATGAAGTGATTGACCATAATTATTACACTTATAACATCACGCAACTGAAAATACAATTCACTTTGAAACAGTACATTTAACCATATTCAACCGAGCAGCAGTGTTAAGTACCAACGTGATAGAAATAAATTGATTTATACTAAAAACTTTTAAAATGCACAAATCAGCAGAATCACCAAGTGTTGAAGATACTACGAAATCCAAAAAAAAGTTTCCTAAATCAATAATTTTATTTTTCTTAACAATACATTTATGTTTTGGCATAAATTTTGGATTTATTAAATTATTGCATCCCAAAGTGCAAAAATCAGTCAAATATTGTTCAACAATACTATCGTTTGTTGTAATTATAATTCTCATACCGCGATATGATGAGTATTTAATCAATTTCTGTTGGTTCCTGTTCTTTGTGATTCAGTACTCGATATATTTTTTCATTCTGCAATTCACGAAATATACAGTTTACGATTTTATCACCGATATTCAAAATATAAATGACGATATCAAAGGAGTTACCAAAGAACGCATTGGGATGATTCCATATGCTTATTTATTAGGAATGTTATTCATTAAATTTTCATCACAATTTGTATATTGTAAGGATGCAGCTATAACAAATTGCGACTCATATTTTGCTCCGTTTTACATACATATGTTTTATTATAACAGTTTGGACATGGTACCAATAATACTTGCATTAATGTATTACTATGTTTATTGCTGTGCAAAGTATCTGCAAGATTCCTCTAAGAATTCAACAGCAAGGATTATTAAAGACTATACGACTTTATTAGCGTATTTCCAAAAAATCAGACCGTTGTACGATAATTTGGTAAGCTTTAATAAAAAGGGAACTCAAGATTATGTTACTTTTATATTTACCTACTTCATTTACTGATGGTTTGATAAAAATTATCATTAAATTTCTTATACCATAAAACTGTTATGTGCATATTGTATTAAAATATTATTAATTTATTATAAAATATTATGCACGAAAGAATTTTATATTATATGAGAAATCAATGATAACAATAAGTAAGTAATAAATAGTCTACATAATACATAGGGCCTCTACGCGTTGGCCCTATGTCTCCGTGCAAGCCTTTTAAAGGACCGGGTTTTCAACCTAGAGAAATAAGTAGTAATAAATATAATAATAAGTATTTTTTTCATAACTTCGAGACAATGTGATCATGGCAGGTGTCCGACGTCTCGCTCTATAGACCAGACTGACTGACCCACCAACACCCCAAACCAATAGCCCCTTCCAATCACTGCAATAGTTTATGCACCTGACGGTGTCTGTCCTTGAGTGCAGTCAGATGCGCTCAGAGACGGGTCCCGCTAGGTGCATCACATATCCCTTCAAATTAAAGTTCTCTAAGGGACCTCTACGCGTTGGACCTGTGTCTCCGCGCAAGCCTTTCAAAGGACCGGGTTTTCTTAAACCCGTGAGTATTATATGTGAGAGTATTATATTTTAAATTAAAAAAGAATAGTCATGCACACAAGATTTTTAAGTATATGGAAGACGAATTTGGTAGATCCTCGTTAATAAATAAATAATAATAATTTTTTCCAACAGTTTATGATGCAATTGATTTTTGAGACTCCAAAAATGATGGGCAGCATATGGTATATGCTTTATGTTATACAAACAGAGGTAAGTTTATATTTGATTACTTTATAATTTTTTGTACGTAAATCGTATATCGATACTAATTAAAATTCAAAAGTTGAGATTGTGATCACATCAACAATAGATTGTAAGGTGATCTCGTAAACGGTTTGAAGATCTCTGTAACAATGACAGTGCTTTGGAAACTCTATGAGATCACCAACAACGCATTTGTAGTCCACTTGCGAATACGCGTTTGAAAATGATAGATCTTTCAAGTTAAGCAACCTAGCGTAGTCTATACCTGGATTGGTGTTCGCCGGGATGATTTTTATCTGAATCCTTTCATGCCTTGGAAGGCATTCCGGTTGCTGTCTTTTTACAGCAGATATCATATCAGAGGCTTACTGGAGGTCTAACTAAACAATGTTGTATAGAATAAATGTTACTAATTCGCTTAGATTAGCTTTGATAGTTAATATTATTGTTTTTAAGATAATATAGGTATGGACAACAGCAGATCAATGGTAACACTTGCAGTAGGTACGAATTCAACTCTTATGGCGCAGATAATAAGAACGGTCCAAAGTGTTACACTTGATCTGCTGTTAGCTGTACTAGTCTACAATTACGTTTTAGTTATCTATACATATAATAAGACTGTAAAAAAGTTGTGTCTGTACATTGGATATTTTTTTGAAAAGAATAATTGTAATGTGTTTTAGGATCGATACTGATGCCAAAACACTAATTTTTAGAATTTTTGTCTGATTGTCTGTGACTTTGTGCAAGTATCACGCCATAACTACTGAAGGGATTTTGATGGGAGTTTCACTAGGAGATAGCTGAAATATCCGGACAGCTCGGCTATAAGCCATGGCGGTATGTGATGTGGAAACAAGGATCCAGAGAGGAAAATCTGCCTCCTGATCTCCTCCACCCTCTCCATTCTCCTCTACGCAAACGAAGTTGCGGGGTACAGCTAGTTGAATAAATAAATTGAATTGAACGATAAAGGTTTATAAAGTGACTGTTTCATTATTGTTTCAGGCGGGACTGATGTCTTGTATCACTGAATTCATGTTCTGGTGTCCTGTGATCGTCTATATCGTTTCGACAGCTATTCTTGCTGAAATGGTCAGCGCTCAATTAGAGGCCCTGAAAGTAACATTGTACAAACGATTGACGATAGAAAAAGGTGAGATTCCATGAAGGAAAAAAAAATCTCCGCGCTCTATACAGAGAACTTAATGTATATTTTGTATGAGGCAGATGATAGCAATTCATTTCCAGAATTCCTAGCAACTGTAACTGTTAGGAATTTGGGGAATGAATTGCCATCAGAGGAATTGCGCAACGACGCCTTTTTAGACCCGCTGTTTTTATATGCTCGTCTTCTATTGAAATGAAAATGCCAGATTCTGCCCCACCATCAACCGCAAGTTGTACAAGATAACGAATAAATGTAAAAATATCTCCGATTTATATTAAAATTATTGGTTTAAAATAAAGTTTTGTACAAGTTGCGATTCGAAAAAAACAGCTTAATTCAGAATTCAGAAAATAGTAAGAAATCGAAGCGATTTATTTATTGTTTTTGTTATTCTTCTATAGGAGTTGCGAGAGTAGTAGAAAATGATACTGATTATGATTATGCAATATGAAATAAGTCCCCAACAAAATGATAGGTACAGCTTAAATGATCACGTAGTTTTGTGGGTGGGGGCAAAGCTCCATTGAAATGTGGCAATGTCTTTTATGGAAAAACAATGAATGAGTGGCGGTGATGCTATTTTGTAATGCAAGAGTGTTGTCTGCGGTGTAAATAGGTCTACCTCCATCGACGGTTCTTTGCCTTGAATTTATTCCATGTTTTATTTTTCAGATAAAAAGAAGATCTTCGAAGTGAAGCGCATATTAAAGTTCCTGAAGGCACGCAAGCTTCGCCATAAGGCATGGCGTATAGTGCCCGTAGATTTACGATTGCCAGTTATACTGCTTAATTTTTGTACATCTTACTTGATAGTTATTATACAATTTACTCATATCTATGATTAATGTTATTGCAGGACTGCATAGTAGACTATTTAAATAAATGTTAAGTAAAAACATAACGAGCAGTCGTTTTTATTCATGTATGTTGGTACTTTTTGAAACTTGTTTAAGATTACTGTAGGTATTAGCCAATTTCTTTTGTGTAACACTTTTTTATTATTTTTGCAATAAAGAATATTTATCTTATCTTATTATGTAGTTAATTATAATTATTATTTTACTGTATTTAACTAACACTGTGTTTTACTTAACAATAAAAGTTCTTTGTTCAACAAAACTAAATGAATAAAGTATATTTTCGGCCTTCTTTTCTTCTCATGATCTATGAAGTAGATATCTCTACATTATACTTATAATAATATATAGAGCAGGTATGGTCTACGGAAATTGAAGACTATGTCATTTCTGATATTAAGGCGAGGCCATTGGGTCATTTGAGCCTAGTGAGGGGGTGAGGTGCGGGGCGAGGGAGGGGCGAGAGAGGGACGACGCGCATTGGTCGGGGTCATTACTCGCGCAGGTACACAGAGTAAGCGTAACCAGTGTCCTCACTGTGACGTCCCAGCTCGCTACCCATAATAATACCTATACAGAATGTCCCACGGATAGACGATATACCGAAGTCCACTTGTCGGTGCCAACATTATCGACCCATTTAATGCCAAATAGGGATATCCCAAGTCTGACAGCTTCGGAGTTACTTATTTCAATTTTCGCGATTGTCGGAAAATATTTCTTTCAAATCTTGAACTTTTGTCTATACTAAATGTTGTCGCACATTATGTCAACTCGGAACCGTATCATCATCACCCCTCCTGTTCACCTCTCGCCGCCAACCAGGCTTCAACTTCTACTTTTTTATTTTTTTTATTTTATTAACACGGGCTGTGCTCGTGACTATCCCATACCACTCCCACTAATATTATAAATGCGCAAGTTTGGATGGATGGATGGATGGATGTTGCTGAATGAAACTTTACAATAATATAGCTCATATTATACATCAAAATAACACATAGGCTATAATTTATAATCCTGCGCAGACGAAGTGGTGGGCAGAAGCTAGTTGACAATAAAGTAAAGCAATTTGTACTTTTAAACGTATTTATTTATACGGAAGGTCATAAGCAGACATAGATACGTTAAACCGACCGTCCGGAGTGGGTTCAGTGCAGTCAAATTCGCGTCTACAGGTTATATATTTTAATTATTTTTTAAGTTATTTATATTGACACGTAACGTAGCGTAGTGATGTAGTATGACGTAGTAGAATAAAATACTATGTTAATACTAATCTGACGGAAAAAAGACCTGGAATAATAGGAATGTCAATTAGGTAATATTGTTGTAATAAAAGTGAAAAATAGGAATAATCAAATTATTTGCTAGGGGAATATATTTTGAAAGTACTTTCACGCGATTTAATAAAAAATTGAGCATAAATTCTTATAAAATACAAAATTTATTAAAATTTTAATAACCATAGAGGTTACATTACAACAAATCTGTCTTTGACAAATTTAAGTGACAAACTGTCAAGTGTATCAATAAAACTAAATAAATGACGAATTTTTTAACGTGATGTTAGGTAAGTATTATTATTGGTGTCAGGTGTGACGTCAGTGATGGTGAAATCTGGCCCGTGTTATCACTGCGTAGGGTAAAACATGACACACATTATGTGCTGTTGACTGTACTTTTAAAAGTAGGCACAGTGTATATTGCATCAGTCTATAACTACGTAGCTATTGAAATTTGGCCCATATTATCACTGTGCTTAGAGTAAAATGTGGCAAACTTTATGTGATGTTCACTGTACATAGTTTTACAAGTAGCAACTACGTACAAACTATTTTAAGTTCGATTGCTGTTTGTTCGTTCGCTCTGTGGGACAAATCACCGTCAATAGTCATTTGTTTTGGCCTGTTCCACTTTGGTCTATTTGGAAGTTACTGATCAGCCCCCCTATTACCGTTCTCAAAACGATGAAATTATACCATGTCATGGCGCGCCAAACAGAGACGCCGCTATACCAATGCAATAGCACTGTCCCTTTCACGGCCGCTATGACATGGTATGATTTGATCGTTTTGAGAACCGTAATGTTATAGCCCCACTGTAATGTTAGCCGACTTGTCTTCATCTGCAATTATCAGACCACTGCTCGCTCCCAATATACGACACTCGACACTGGTGTTCGTGTCGCGTGTAATATGATGACTTCAAAAACATGGTTCGCGAAAAATCTATTGTGTTAAGGAATATCTGTTTTAGGTTATGAGTCCTTTTTTTTATTCAAAACGATGCACAATCATTCCGTGATTAGTAAACTAATAATCTTAAAGTATAGGTGTGACCAATTTCGACTCGTATTATTTTAAATTTTATTACGTTATGACGATCGTGGGAGCATTCCAACTATTCCAAGGTAAAGACCAAAGTGGAACATTTGGAAAAAATCGATACAGGTCCGACCTCGACAGCGCCCAGCGGCGCACTGAAGCTCGTAGCGCCGTGCATTTATATTTATACAAATTGTGTTTTTTCTTAAATTTTGTCTGGTATAAAAAAAAACGTTACAAACAACAGATTTTTAATTGATCAAGCTCCTCTATTTATAATAACCTACATTTTGATATATATTTTGTATGAATAACTGTTTTAGTTTAGACACACTACTCAGTGAAAAGACAGGAAAGGGGTATGTTTGTGATTTTTTTCTATCGAGCGAAGTTTGTCCAATCGTGTATCGGTAGCCAACAGTCCCTAAATAGATACCCCAAGATTGATATATATATTTTTTCAGGCCTTTAATTTCAGTAGTTAGTGCCGTAGCCTTCATCGAAAAACTTAAAAACGTCCCAACACCTCGCCTTAATCCTTTTAAAAATGTATGAATTCCAGCGTCTTTCATTCATTAAGTAATGAATTTAATAAAAAGGTTTCCTTAATCAATTAACATTGAACCTTAATGTAATAATGCAGTACCCTTTACGTTTTCTATTACACCTGTCATTTTTGTAGAACAGTATAAACATACAGGACTAATAAACATGTCTAAAGAAATTACTAACCCAAAAACAGTAATACCTAAATCGATTGTTTTATTATTCTTAATACTACATTTTTGTCCTGGATTGAATTTCGGATTTTTTAAATTATTGAGCCTCCAAGTACAACAGATATCCAAATATTTTTCTATCTTATTTTCTATTTTTTTATTGGTCATATTAACACCAAAATTAGAAAATCCCGAAGACACGTGCTTCTATTGGTATTCAATACATATAATACAGTATACTGCATATTTCACTATTCTAATATACACGAAATATTCCTTATATGATTTTATAACCGACCTTCATCATATAAATGATAATATAAAAGGAATTAACAACGAAAATGCGGGAGCTATATCCCTGATTTATTTTATAATCATAATTGTAACAAAACTATTTACAGCTATAGCGTATTGCAAATACACGATTGAAAATAATCTGTGTGATTCAGTATTTGCTCCGTTTTATGTTTATAATATACTTTATATGGGACTCGATGCTATACCAATAACTCTTGCGTTAATAAACTATTATGTGTACTGTTGTGTAAAATATATACAAGACATATCAAAAGATCCAATAATATCAATGGATCTTTTAAAACACTATATATTTCTGATAGACTGTCTCGATAAAGTTCGCCCATTATATGACAATCTAGTGAGTATACATATTTGGAATAAATAAAGGAATTTAGGTAAACCTATAATAATCCCAACTTTATTGCAGATAATGACACAATTGATAGCTGAAATACCTTTAATGATGTCTAGTATATTGACTATGCTATATGCTATTAAATTGGATGTAAGTATTATGATATTATGTTTAGATTCATTCCTTTGTTGACCTGGGTTAATTAAGTGGATTTTTCAGTGTTCTAATATCACCTTATTATGGGTGTATATTGTTCACCTTGGAATGATATTATCACCTGGGTGAAATGTGGCGATTTTCATACTTTAAATTATGAAACAAGCAGTGAAAAAACTGCCAGTGGGAAATGACCCCCCCCCCCCTTATATTATTATTTTACTATACTATACTTTACATTATACACAGCCTGCCACGTTATCCATTTCACCACGGCGGGTCTGATACGACATAGACATTGCGTCCATGTCAGTCACGGCTTGTTTCACACTTTTATTTATTATTTATTTTAAGGAAGATTTACAGCTACAATAACTTTAGGTTACTTAATAATGTCTAGAAGCTAATTACAAATCTCCACCTATAGATAGCAAGATGTGTCTCAGATTTAAAAAAATAAAAGTGACTTAAATAGGTACTTATGTTAAATTTTTTATATAAATCTAAAAAATACTTTAATGATAACTGTCGTTAAAGAACTCCTGTTATTTAAGTACCTACTTGATAGCTCCAATCTGCTACAATATATTTTGTATTATTTATTTATTATGTAGTTATCAAGAATTGCTTATTACGTACATATATAACTAAATGTATCATCATCATCAGCCCGTATCAGTCCACTGCTGGACGTAGGCCTCTCCCAAAGCGCGCCAATCAACCCTACTCTCGGCCCTCTGCATACAGTCCCTGCCAGCCATCTTGCGAAGGTCATCCCTCCATCTGGTCGGGGGGACCTGTATGGCCAAATGTAATTTCTTACCAGCGATATTCTTGGTTAAAATTAAAATGAATCCATTCTGATTTTAATATTATACATGAAAGCTCTAATTGCGTTTAAATCAAATATTATACACTATTTCTTTTGGTTTGGACAGGTATTTTTCATTATTTTTCTTCTTCTTCATATGTTTTTTAAATAAATTTGATTGTCCTTTAAGAGTGCATCCATGGCGTACATCAGTGAAATCAGCTACTGGATTCCTATGATCATACAGATAACCACACCCCCGATAATAGTTGAAAGTGTGAACTCTCAGGTGGATAACCTGAAATCAATGTTACACGACCAAGTAATTGTAACAAAAGGTTAGTTTGTTGAATAAGAAATCAAACATACTTTTGATTAATTTATTCTTATTTTTCTTCAAGAATGGGAATTTTGTCATGTAAGTAACTTCTTATCTATAAAAAAATCATGGATTCTGTTAGGTACCTGTAGCAATGAAATTATACAACACTTTTCTGTTTTGGTTATATTTACTTAGTTAGTGATATGTAACTACGTACTTTTGTAAATACAAAGTAAAAAAAATATAATTAATTAAATACGTGTGCGTTACACAATATTTTTAGGAATCTACTAGTTTATAATATATTAAGCTTCATTAATGTATGCCAAAAAATAATAATAATAAAACTTAATCGAATAAGCCCCCTCTGATCGTTCCCGATGCAAAGGTGCCCATAATACCAGCGGCGTTACCGCGCTGTATGGCTATGGACAGCCTTTGCATCAGGAACAATTCAGAGCGAGGCCCGAGACCGAGGTCCCGCATTCGCCGCCCAATGCCACGCACAAACTCCCTGGCCTCTGCTCCCCAAGGACCCGCTGTCTCAACCGCAAAGGGGACAAGCGTGATGGAATCTACTTATATTTGCATATTAATTAGGTACTTGTAATTGTGGACGATTTTTACTTTTTATCATGAAAAGGCATTTTAAAATCATTGTTTGTTTTTAGATGAAGAGAAAATCAAACGGTTGAATCGAATGCTTCGATACATGGAGACTCGCACACTGCGCCATAAAGCATGGCGACTAATGCCCGTAGGTCTGCAGCTACCCATGGCACTGTTCGGGTTTTGCGTTACATATTTGATATTCGCTATACAAATAGCTCATCTCTATTAAATTGTTCTACGGTTAAGTACATTATTATGTCAATCAAGTAAATGTTCATCCATTTACTTAGTTGATGACAAGCTATGTCGTTGTTTACGTTAATTCAATATTCTTTATTTTCTAAGTAATTAATTTTCAATCAATTTGTTTGAGAAAGTGGTCGGACTTGTCCTGTCCATATTATATGAGGCTATCAATAAAATAGAACACTTCCAAACACTTACAATATTTTCAATAATCGACGAAGCTAATTCATTTAATGCCTGTCTAAACATTAATAAACCAACCAAGAGGATTTAGGAATATATCAGAAAATATGTCTAATCAAAAAGAAAAAATAACCAAATCACTTTTATTGTTTTTCTTTATCGTAAATTTTTGTTATGGAGTAAATTTTGGGTTTAATAAACTATTTAGTCCTAAAAAACGACAAATTGCGAATTTCTTTTCTATTCTAATAACTGTTGCGATTATTCTTATATTGTTACCACGTTATAATACGGAAAGTTTGGATAACTTCACATTCTATTGGTATTCCACCGTTTTAGTGCAATACTTACTAAACAAGTTCGTGCTAGTGTTGACAAAATACACCGTTTACGATTTTATGAATGACGTACATAATATAGATGAAAACATAAAAGGAATAAACCAAGAATTTTTTGGAATAATGCTTTCTGTTTATTTCTTCGTCACATTATCTATAAAATCATTAACACATGTGTTTCAGTGTGTGAGCTTTGAAGATGGAAAAACATGTGATTCATATTTAGCACCGTATTACATATATTCTATAGTTCATAACAGCACAGATACAATACCCGTAGCACTTGCTTTAATATATTTCTATATTTATTGTTGCATACAATATTTGAACGAGTCACCAGATAAATCAATATCTCAGCTTCAAAAAGAATATATAATTGTGTTGAACTATTATGATAAAATTAAACCATTGTATGATAAACTGGTAAGTTATTAATAATGTTTGGAATAAAATAATATTTTTTATAGGCAATTACATCGGCAATTTCACACTATAATAATTATATTATACGTCTATTAGAATTTTATACAGTCGAGATAACATCAACCTTTCCAAAACTGTTGCAATTTATGCCATATTACCATCACGTAGAGGGCCCGTACTTGATGTTTTGTTTGTTGCCTATATAATTATAATCAATACTTAATTGTAGTAGGTACTTAGTTGTACGGTCTAGTCTAGAACAGATAAATACCTATACGAGTAAGTATGTAGCAGATGGTAATGGTATAGATAGATAACTAAATAAATCAGTTTTGTTTCACCAGATATTGATTAAACTGATTTTTGAGGTAGCAAAAATGATGACCAGTATTTGGTACATGCTAAATCTTATAAAATTAAATGTAAGTATATATTTACAATTTTTTTTATTTTTAATTTTGAGCTGATAATACACGATGTACAGGAGTTTTATTAATTTAAATTTTAGGAGGATTGGGTGATGTATATTGGTGAAATAATTTACTGGTGTCATATAATTATTCATATTGCCGTACCTGCCTTGCTAGCTGAAATGGTAAACTCCAAAGTAGAAACTCTGAAATGGACATTACACGAGAAATTATTGAGAGAAAAAGGTAAGTACGAAATAAAAACCCAGACCCGCGGTGGCGAAATGGATATCGCACCAGGGGTGACCGCGACTTCACTCGTTTTCGTTATCGTTTTCATTTTGACACTTGAACGATATACATTGCTGCGTTTCGTTGTCGTTTGTTAAAACTTGCAGAAATATAGCAGCAATGTATAGCGTCCATGTGTCAAATTGAAAGCGATTACGATAACGATTGGAAGTCGGGGTCACCCCAGAGGTTGCTTATAAGTCGGAAGTTTAGGTTTTGATTCCCACTGACGGACATATTTTTGTACCTACTTGTTTTATCGTTAAAAGTGTGATAAAGTATTTTGAAATCTTCAACTGCTAGGTAGTATTACAGTACGTAATTTTTTTTGTCAATGTCAAGAATGGAGCATTGGGGTTTGTTTTCTATATGCAGATAAAAAGAAGATCTTACAAATCAATCGCGTGTTGCGCTACATGGCGGCGCGCGGCCTGCAGCACAAGGCGTGGCGTGTGATTCCTGTGGACCTGCGGCTGCCCGTCTCACTGTTCAGTCTGTGCGTCTCATACTTGATAGTCGCCATACAGTTGACACATCTGTATGATTAGAATATTTTTGATGTACAGTCGACAGCAGATCAATGGTACTTGCAGTAGATTTCAAGTCTTACGACGCAACTAATAAGAACAGTCCAAAGTCAAAAGTGTTACCATTGATCTGGTGTACATGGTTTTGAAGTACAATTCTAAAGTTAACAGCTAGTTTTCATTGTTTATTTTACATTATTAATATTGATCATAATGAAAATATAAAGACATTACGAAATGGGGAATTTATTTATTATAAATTATTATCGACTAAATAATTATTGTATTAGTTTTAAGCTTGACAGTTGAATAAATAAATAACATTATTACTTCGACTGTTATATTCAGTTTGAAATAACTATTTTATTACGAATTATTATATATAAACGGATATCACTCACTTATATTGTTAAAGTCGGCAATTAGACCGACAGTTTCGACCGATTTCGACGGTCTTTTTCAAGGTGAGCGCGCCACGCCCGCGTCGCCGTTGACGTTTCGCGATGAGCGCCCTCTGTGCGCGCTCCGAGATAACTTGTCCCGCCGACGACGACGGTGTGTTCGATGGCTGTAGCTGGATTCGTTGATCGATCTCACTTATCGGGGAGTTACCGCCACTCACGTTAGGTCCCGTCACGCAGTATGTACTCACTGCGTCTACTCCGCATTCACTCACACTCCTAACATTTTATTACGATATCGTACAAATAAAAAATAAAGTACAATTACTCGTACATGTCAAACTTAAAACTAAAATATCCCTAATATCGTATTATTCACGGACATTTTTGGTATTAATTCTATGGTTATCCAGAAAACATTGGTTCATACATTCATCTGATTGATTTAATGCATTCTTTGCTAAACATAGATTAAAATATTCTAATGCCTATTAATTCTAGACACAATTAGCTCAAAGAATCTTATTTTGATAGTTATATTCTACATTATTGCCAATGTCAGTCTTTTAGCTTCGAACGACCATGAACTAAATATAAAGTGGCGATTCATTAATGTGGTGCATTAACGATTGAATAATAATCAATCAGTCAATTTTGTCATACTACGTTCCTTGCGCTGATGTTATACTCATTAATTTCATGATACGACATGTTTGAAAACTATTAGACAAAGTATATTTTTCTAAGTGAACTTAATCAAGAAAGTGGTCTACCATATAAGATAACACGCTTTTAGAAATGGAAGTTAGTACAACATACGAAATAGATTACAATAACGAGACCTAATGAACCACACAAAAATGTATAGACAAGCAGAAGTAGTTTCTTCTAACGATATAATCACCAAACCAATACAAAAAATATCCAAGTCATTTGTTTTCTTTTTCTTTGTACTTCATTTATTTTTCGGTATGAATTTTGGTTTAATCAAAATATTGCCTTTCAAGATGCGACAGTTAGCAAAATACTTTTCTATATTAATGTCAATTACTATAACGCTTATATTGATACCACAAAGTTATAACAAATATGAGAATAAAATAATATTTTATTGGTATTCATTGGGGCTAATGCACTACATACTATATTGTTGCATACTGCTATTCACAAAGTATACTGTTTATGATTTTATGAACGACATTCATAATATAGATGAAAATATTAATAAAATTTTCAAAGAAAATGTAGGAGTGATTTTTTCTAGTTATTTTTTTGTAGCAGTTATTGTAAAAGCAATAACACATGTTGCTGAGTGTGAAAGCCATGGTAATTCACAAGACTGCGATGGTTATTTCGTATCATGTTACATCTTAAGCGTGCCTTTTAATAGTTCAGATGCAATACCGATAATACTTGCTTTGATATATTACTACCTTTACTGTTGTGCAAAATACTTGGAAGAATCATCAAATAAGTGCAACTCTAATCTTCTTAAACAGTATGTAACTTTGGCAGACTGTTTTAATAAAATTATACCTTTATACGATAACCTAGTGAGTATCAGTCTGTAGTGAAAATATAATGAAATTAATGTTCTTTGGTATTAGTTAAATAAAATATGTTGAGTTATCTATATCTCAGAAGATACAACAGCTGTATTATCTGTATCGATCGATAAATGAGTCGTAATGATGAGAATAATATTTGTGGCATTGTTGTAATGACATACAGTTTATAACAAAAGAAGAGTTTAAATATTACTTGCCACAGCTCAGTTAAGTTATCATTTTCACATCCACAAACTTATATTTTTATTTATTTATTGAACAGATGATAACGAAATTGATATTTGAGGTACCGAAAATGATGGCTAGTATTTGGTCAATGTTACATTTCATAAAGTCCAATGTAAGTATGTCGAAATGTTTGCTAATGATTCTGTAATTCTAAACAAAATACATACACGTGAAATTAAATGTATCTACATCAAGTGTGGTTAACTGTAATGAGTATACATTAAATTGATGCATCAAATCGAATATTATAGTAATATGTTTTCGCTTTTAGGAGTCATTGGTGCTGGGTATTGGTGAATTTATATTCTGGTATCACATAATCATTCAGATTACCCTACCCGCAGTGTTAGCAGAAATGGTGAACTCTCGGTTAGATAGTCTGAAAGTATCGATGCACAATCAACTTGCAATAGAAAAAGGTAAAAACATAATAAATAAATAACATAGTCTGAGTCTGCGAAGAATAGAGATGAGTGGAAAGGTTGTGGGCAGGCTTTTGCCCAGCAGTGAAACATTACCGGCTATTAAATAATAATAGCATTGTGTGTAGATGAATATGAAGTGTATTATTAGTGCTACTTGTAAGAAAGATCAATGGTAACACTTGCAGTACGATTTCAACTCTTACGACGCAGATAATAAGAGCGGTCAAATGTACACTTGATGTGCTTTGGGCTTTACAGTTCTGTATAATGTCTTTCTGTTCAAGGATATTCATAATTCAAAAGATTTTTGTCACTTTTAGAACAAGACAGTATTTGGAAGTTATGTACATAATTTATATTTTAGTGTAGATTTGGGACCCGATATCCCGATGTGTGTGGACTGATGATATCGTGACGGGACAAGGTGACAAATGTTGAGGTGTTGAACCGTATGGATAAAAAGTTGGAACTTTTAAAGGAGGTTAAGCGACGGAAGCTCCAATATTTCGGTCATATTATGCGGAACCCCCGATATAACCTGCTGCAATTAATCATCCAGGGCAAAATTTGTGGAAAGAGGAGCGTTGGCAGGAGAAGACACTCTTGGCTGAAGAATTTACGTGATTGGTTCGGCTGCAGCACCGGCTCCTTGTTCCGGGCAGCCGTTCAGAGGGTGCAAATTGCCATGATGTTGTCCAACCTTCGATGAGAAGAGGAACGTTGAGAAGAAGAAGTGGACTGATGAGTCTCACTCTCACACACAGACAGGGGAACATTTAAATTTTAAGAGTTAAGTAAATTATCGTATTGTATTTTCAGATGAGAAAAATATTAGAGAAATAAATCGCATTTTGCGATATATAACAGCGCGACCTCTACAACACAAGGCGTGGCGTGTGATTCCCGTGGACCTGCGGCTGCCCGTCTCACTGTTCAGTCTGTGTGTCTCATACTTGATAGTCGCAATACAGTTGACACATCTTTATGATTAAAACTTTACTTTAGTGTATTTATACACCTTTAATTGGATAGTCGCCAAGTACTGTAAATTAAATTATTTTCGTTAATTTTAAGTTTTTATTATTATTGAGTTACATAGTTTTATTAAATATATTACGTCATAATATTATTAAACGAGGTTGTAATTTATGAAGTGTGTGTATCTGGAAAGAACACAAGTGTAGGTACAGTCGACAACAGATCAATGATAACACTTTTTACTTTTCACAGTTCTTATTATTTGCGTCGTAAGACTTGAAATCGTACTGCAAGTGTTACCATTGATCTGCTGTCGACTGTACAAGGTACATTAATCTATTATCATTTTACAATACAACATACAGTTATATGAAAGTATGTGACATTTTAATTTTCTAAGTGATTCGGTCTAATTAATAATATAAGATGGGAGTCAAATAATGGGGCTACAATTCTTACCTACGACAGACAGGCAGGACATCCAAAAAATTAATTGTACGATTTTTCTATTTCAGTGATATTTTAAAATGTATAAACCTGCCGAATTTATTAGTTCTACAGTTGACATAAAACCAAAAAGAAAGATTCCTAAGTCACTAATATTTTTTTACTTCGCACTCGGTTTGATTATGGGATTAGATTTTGGATTCTTTAAAATAATTAATTCCGAAATACGGCAAGTAGCTAAATGTACATCTGTCTTAATATCAATTGTTATTATGGTAATATTATTTCCTTCAAGTTATAATAACTACTATATATTTTATTGGTATTGGTTAATTTTAATACAATACGCAGTAAATTTTGTGATACTGCTATTTACAAAGTATACTATTTATGATTTTGTGAATGACGTTCATAATATTGACGAAAATATACCAAAAATTTGCAAGGAAAATGTGGGGGTTATAGTTTGTGTTTATTTCTGTATAATAATGATCATAAAAGCCCTCACACATGTGGCCTCGTGTGGAACTCTTGGCAAACCACAAGAGTGCGATTCATATTTTGCACCGTATTATATAATTAGCGTACCGTTTAACTGCTCCGATGCGATACCGATAGCACTTGCTTTAATATATTACTATATTTACTGTTGTCTAAAATACTTGCAAGAATCATCAAGTAGCTGCAAAGCTAAGCTTCTTCAACAGTATATAGTTTTAGCAGACTGTTTCGATAAAGTTACACCGTTATATGACATTCTAGTGAGTATTATCAATATTAACATGGAATTTCCACTTCACCAATTGGCAAATAAGCAAGCATCTCACATATTAAGTATATTAACTTAATATGTGAGATGCTTGCTTGTTATTTATAATCTTACCATATTTTGATTACAAATATTTATATTAATAATTTGGCCACAGTAAGTTCATTTATTTGTCAGTATTGATACTGGTTTACTATTGTGTTCAACAGATAATAATAAAATTGATTTTTGAGGTGACAAAAATGATGGTTAGTATATGGACCACGTTGCATTTCATAAAGTTAAATGTAAGTATGTTTTGAATCAGACATCGTATTTGACTGGGAATGTATTATATTATGAACAAAATAGCATTAAAAAACTAACATTGTAATAACGAATATACATCACGAAACAGCAAGGGTTTCACCAATTGATTTATTTCTGATCCATTGTTGGTACTCCGTTAAATTCCAAGTTAGTTGATGCATGACATACATAAGATATAATGATATATTGATTATGTTTTAGAATCTGTTGCTGACGAACATTGCTGAATTTATTTTCTGGGCTCACATAGTTATTCAAATTATCGCACCCGCATTGTTGGCAGAAATGACGAACTCTCAGTTACAGAAACTCAAAGTAACATTGCATAACCAGCTTGCAGCAGAAAAAGGTAAAAATACAAGCATAATAGTAGTAATAACCGAGAATCCTAGTGTAGAGTGATATGAATAATAATTAGTATAATTAGGATTTAATAATTTTCTTAAAATATTTATTTATTTTATTTTGTATTCAAGAAGATTAGCTTAGATTAGTTATTTATATCTTGCGCTAGAAATTAATGGTCTAATCAACTATTTATTTATTCTACTATTTATCTATTTTATTATTCATACTTACCTTATTTATGCCTAATAATTTAACTGTCAGTGTGCTTAAGCTGTTTAAGGGGAAGACAATAGTGTCACAACTAACGAACACAGTTTCACAACTAACTCAGGCGCTAGGGCTTCATTAATATAACTAATGTAAACAGTTAAAAAGAAAGATTTTATTATTATTATTACTTTTATAAAATTATCATAAAAACAGACGCTATAATGAATTCATAACGATGTATATTATAATAATATACTAGAAAATATCCGCTCCATGTTTATTGTTTGCGCTAACCGTTATAAAATTGAATAAATTCGGTCATTATAGTCCTTACCTTGCATAAATAAAATGGGATCCCTTTTTTTCGCATAATTTTTTTGTCCTAATTTAATTTAGCATAATGAGTTAGGCATAATGTTTTTTGTCATAATCATATTTTGTCATAATTGTTTTTGGGCATACAATCTAACTAAGCATAATTCTAGTTTGGGCTAATCGTTTTTGCCCTAATTTTGATTTCCATATTGTTTTATGGCATATTGTTTATTCGTCTAATAGATATTATACATAAATAATGTTTGTTTGTGTATTTCTTCTTTTTTGTTGGTATTGGTGTTGTATGTATGGTGTATTAGGTAATAGTAGGTTACGGTGCGGCGGGGGTGGCCCTTGGGCCACCCGTAAGCCGCCAACATGATTATTTTATATACAATCAAAAAGTAGGTATTAGGTAGGTATATCAGATATAACTTAGGTACCATAGTGTAATAGTAGGTTACGGTGCGGCGGGGGTGGCCCTTGGGCCACCCGTAAGCCGACAACATGTTTATTTTATATACCTACAATCAAAAAGTAGGTATTATAGTGTAATAGTTGGTTACGGTGCGGCGGGGGTGGCCCTTGGTTTAATTTTTGTTTTTAAAACTTCAGGAGTATATTTTTCGGCGAGTAATTAATATGATTATTACAATTATGTTTCAATATCATTATGACAAAGTTTATTTAGGCTTTATAATATTATTCTTAACAATCTTTATGCTGTTTGTAGTTATGCTTAATAATATTATGCCTATAAAGTTATGCCTAATGACTATTATGCGTAGTTATTACTAGGACAATTTAAAGTATGCCATGTTATATTATGACATAAAAATTTATGCACAAAAATAGGGAACCAAATAAAATACTTGACAAAGGTTGTTACAAATTATTATGAAGATATCAAATTATGCTCAGAGTGATACAAATGTTTTTTTTTCTTTTTTAGACGAGAACAAGATAGTAGAAATCAAAAGCGTGTTGCGCTACATGGCGGCGCGCGACCTGCAGCACAAGGCGTGGCGTGTGATTCCCGTGGACCTGCGGCTGCCCGTCTCACTGTTCAGTCTGTGCGTCTCATACTTGATAGTCGCCATACAGTTGACACATCTGTATGATTAGAATCAATTAACATTATTTATATAATTCTTGACAAGTTGGTAAAAGTAAATTAATGTTGGAAACGTATTATCATAATAGGTACATTTAATTAGCCAAGTGCTTCATTTATTTAAGAAAGTGGTCGTTATTATTATATAAAAATAGTAAAATAAATAAAGTATCTGTGGGTAGTAGACGTTACGTATCTACTCATTACCATTTTCCTACATTATTAACAATCTTATTATAATGTACAGGCCAGCTGGGTTGATAAACACTTATAAAAGTACTAAACCAATATCACAAATACCCAAATCATTTGTTTTGTTCTTCTTCTTAGTAAATTTAATTTTCGGCATTAATTTTGGCTTTCTCAAGTTATTAAATTCTAAGTTACAACAATTAGCTGAATACGCTTCTCTTGTCATATCAATTCTTATAATAACAACTTTAGTACCCGTGCGTTATAACAATGGAGATAATGTCGACTTTTATTTTTATTTATCTGTTTTAATACAATATGTAGCTTACTTTTTAATACTACAATTAACGAAATATACTGTCTATGATTTTATGACTGATGTTCATAAAATAAATGATAATATTGAGGGAATTAAAAAAGAAACTGTCGGAGTAATTTTTTTAACATATTTTATTGTAATAATTTTTGTAAATGTATCAACACATTTAGTTCTGTGTATGAATTTAGAAGATCCTTCAGTATGTGATTTATATTTTGTTCCATACTATCTATCTGCCATTCCGCAGAATAGTTCAGATGGAATACCAATAGCACTTGCGTTGATATATTACTATCTTTATTGCTGTGTAAAATATCTGCAAGAATCTTCGATGAGATCAGTAAATGCACTTTTTAGACAGTATATTATCATAATGGACTGTTTCGATAAAATCAAACCTCTATTTGATAAACTGGTGAGTGTATTTACAACTATACATAATTTACAATCACGTTTACTAACTCTAAACTGAATTAATTTTATTTCGACAGTTGATAATAAAAATAATATTTGAGATACCTAGAATGCTGGCTAGTATTTGGTACACGCTGTACATTTTGAAATTTAATGTAAGTATGGTCTCTAAAACAAGAAATATAATAATGCATTTTTTTCTATGTTCACTTTTTCAGCGCATATTATAATCCATACGTTCTGTTTTAGAATGACTGGGCAGGGGGAATGAGTGAATTTATATTTTGGTGCCATATAATTATTCATGTCCTCGCACCCGCCCTGTTAGCTGAAATGGCGATATCTCAGTTAGAAACTCTTAAACGGACATTACACGGCAAGCTAGTGGTAGAAAATGGTAAGAATTATACTTGATCCTTAGGGCCGACGTACAACGTCACGGCGCGGCGTGTTACGACGTCCAGCGGCACCGGCCACCGGTGCACGTTGTCGGACGGCGCAAGTCACCGGCGGATGGCGTCGTGCCGGCGGGCGGGCGGCGCCGCCCACAGACGCGGTACACGGCATCCGCCGCCGTGCGCCGGCGGACGCCGCGCCGTGACGTTGTACGCTAGCCCTTAGGTCGTTAGTAGACGTTATAAAAATAGATTTATTGGTTTTAAAAAGATTCTTCTTTTATTAGAGTTCTTTTAAATTTTAGAACCACAAATATATATCATAATATAATTATTATTATATACGGGAAAATATGACAAAGCCTAGAATAGCCTAGGCTGCTTTAATCACCTTCACACGTTTAAAAAAAAATATATACAGGATTTGAAATAAATAAATCATAACTTTCACAATTGTTAAATAACTGTTCACCCTATTTTAACGAAACTCACAAGTTTCCTAATTATTATGAAGATCTAAAGCCGCGTCTCCTGCGACGTGTTACCGTGTTACGAAACACAGTAACATGTTTCGGTAACCGATTTAACAAAGGAAAATTGTTACGCCACGCCTCTAAATCGGATGTTACCGTGTTTCGTAACACGGTAACACGTCGCAGGAGACCCTGCTTTAGACACTTCCCACACACACATAGAGCTAAGACATTTCCCCATATATTGAATCTTAAAAATCCAAGTTTTATAACTTATCATTATCACACAATATACCTAATTTTCTCTTGATAAAAAGAATTTAAATTTATTTATTATTATATTTATTTAAATCGAAGAAGTCCATATTTTGTTAGTAATACTTATTATACGTTAGTAAATATAAAATGGTTCAGAATATAATACAAATAATAAAATTCAGATTCAAATTCCTTTTGTCAATAATAACATAATCACATAATATAGCTAGTCCCTACATTATGCCACCAGCACTTTGGTCCAGTATGCTACTATGGCACACTCGCACTTATCATCGATTACCCTCAGGAACTATTAACATGATATGTTCTTGTAAACTTGCATTTTTTTCCCGAAAGTTTTAGGTTATTTTGCTAGGCAAACAAAACTCAATCATCACCACTTATTGTCAATCTTGTCAATAACATCAAATGAGTTAGCCACTAATCTGTGTCAAGGAGATTATTATATAGGTTTTATTTTCACCAAAGAGGAAAAAATACCAAAGAGTATAATACCACGAATGATATTATTATGACAATACTAAACTATATGACATTTTGTCGTCATCGTTGAAAAAAATGACGTGTGGCCATAGTTTTATTGCTGTTTGATAATATTCAAGGAGTTACGTGTAGTATATAAGCGTCTTGTAAGTAGTTATTCAGGAAATGACGCATTCAAAATGAAATAAAAGTGGATATGAAACTAATTTATTTGCAAATATGAATTGAATGTATTCCGAATAATATTTCGATCTAACAGGACTTAGAAAAATATGGGAGGAATATTGAATATTGTCTTAGTAACATTACAGCTCTATAAAGGGTGGGACAGACTTGGTCAATCTTCTTTAAGAATAAGTGCCTATTTCTTTTATTTCTGTTTCTAGACGAGAAGAAGATAGCAGAAATCAACCGCGTGTTGCGCTACATGGCGGCGCGCGGCCTGCAGCACAAGGCGTGGCGTGTGATTCCCGTGGACCTGCGGCTGCCCGTCTCACTGTTCAGTCTGTGTGTCTCATACTTGATAGTCGCCATACAGTTGACACATCTGTATGATTGAATTGAATTTCTATTTTTTGTGGTACTTTTGAATGGCAATCTTCATAATTAAAGTTTGACCGATTTGATGTGTTCATAAATACAGGGTATCCTTGAATTCATTCGACAAATTGAAACTGGGGGTTGTACTTATGATAAATATTAAATTGGTAAGGTTTTTTAGTAAAACAAAACTGAAAAAATAATTGAACTAAGTACGTCACCAGTCACACAATGACCTTAGAAGTGATCATTAGATCAAATTCCAGTGTAAGAAATCGTTGCAAAAAATTAAAAATACCCTATAATGTAATAAATATGTCAGTTAATTTTAGTGTTTTGAACCATTCTAAAAACGGGTTTGTCACTAAATACTCTATAAGAAAAGGTAGATAATAGAAAATGCCAACGATATTGGATTATTTGTTTAATACATATGTTAAACGAGGTTGCTAAGTGCGTGTAGCTTGGACGAATTCTAGTGTAGGTACCAGCTACATTAATTTATAACCATTTTACAATTCAACATACAAATTATGTGAGTGTGTGTTGTGACATTTTAATTATCTAAGCGATTCAGTCTAAATTATTAGTAGAAAGTGTCAATAATCATGGCCTTCAATTCTTGCCTTCGATAGACAGTCAGGACATCACGGAATTTCATTTTACTATATCTCTATCTCAGTAAAAGTCTTTTAAGATGTATAAACCTGCCGGATTAATTAGTTCTACATTTGACATAAAACCAAAAAGAAAGATTCCAAAGTCGCTCTTATTCTTTTACCTTACTCTCAGTTTTATTATGGGGTTAGATTTTGGATTTTTAAAAGTAATTAATTCCGAAATACGGCAAGTGGCTAAGTGTACATCTGTCTTGATATCAATTGCCATAATGGTAATATTATTTCCGACGAGTTATAATAATAACTATATATTTTATTGGTATTCGCTAATATTAATACAATACGTTGTAAATTTTGTCATACTGCTATTTACAAAATATACTATTTATGATTTTGTGAATGACGTCCACAATATGGGCGAAAATATACAAAAAATTGACAAGGAAAATGTGGGCGTTATAGTTTCTATTTATTTCTGTGTACTAATTATCATAAAAGCCCTCACACATGTGGCCTCGTGTGGAAGTCTAGATAATCCGCAAGAGTGTAATTCATATTTTGCATCGTATTATATAATTTGCGTGCCATATCACAATTCCGATGCGGTACCGATAGCACTTGGATATATATATTACTATATTTACTGTTGTCTAAAATACTTGCAAGTATCATCAAGTAACTGCAAAACTAAGCTTCTTCAACAGTATGTAATTTTGGCAGACTGTTTCGATAAAATTACACCGTTATATGACAATCTTGTGAGTATTACTAATATATATAGCTCGACTACCACTCACTGACTGACTGACTGACTGACTGACTCACTGATTGACATGCCCGTTTAGTCTGAAGGAGTTTCCGGAGGTGAAAGTGATGTAGGGGGGAGTTGTATAGTTTAGTGATTGGACCAGAGGAAAACTATAGGGAAGTGAAAAAAACAAAATGGCGGCGGGTCACGTGATGCCATCTCCGCCATTTTCCAACCGATTTCGTTCAAATTTGGAACACGCGTAACATGGTCGACCTAATTTGTGATGAAATTGAAAAACAAAAGAAAAACAAAATGGCGGCGGAAATATAGCCGATTGAAAATTTGGACATTTCAGACCAAACTTTGACGAATTAGCTGGCCTAGCACGAGCGCATTAGGAATATCCAACCAATTCCACTTCGTAGCACATATGATGCAGTATACCAGAAAATTGTCATTTTTGGGAAAAACAAAATGGCGGACGAGCAGTAAACCATAATATTTTTTCCATATATTTTCCTATACGAAACGAAAGGATTACTGGCGTGCGGTAAATATCTATCAGTAACTATAGCGAGGCCGAAGGCCGAGCATCCTCCCGCGAGGCCGAAGGCCGAGCTCCGCGTAGGGCGAAGCCCGAAGCGATAGAACACCGCGAGGCCGTAGGCCGAGCTCCGCGTAGGGCGAAGCCCGAAGCGTCCCCTTGCCAAGCAGAAACAACTCCCCACCCTCCAAGTAACTTTTGCGAGGCCGAAGGCCGAGCCGTGCTGCGAGGCCATAGGCCGAGCTCCGCGTAGGGCGAAGCCCGAAGCGTCCCCTTGCCAAGCAGAAAAAATTCCCCACATTCCAAGTAACTTTTGCGAGGCCGTAGGCCGAGCTCCGCGTAGGGCGAAGCCCGAAGCGTCCCATTGCCAAGCAGAAAAAAACTCCCTACCCTTCAAGTAACTTTTGCGAGGCCGAAGGCCGAGCCGGGCTGCGAGGCCATAGGCCGAGCTCCGCGTAGGGCGAAGCCCGAAGCGTCCCCTTCTCAAGCAGAAACAACTCCCCATATTCCAAGTAACTTTTGCGAGGCCGAAGGCCGAGCCGAGCTGCGAGGCCACAGGCCGAGCTCCGCGAAGGGCGAAGCCCGGAGCGTCCCCACACTACCAAAGGCTGTGAAAGCTCTTGCCTTTCGAATTATGAACAAAGTTATGGAAATTGTGTACAGCTAGCAACGTTTGGGTTTCGAAAAACTTTCTTTAAGTTTCTGGCATACGGGCATTTCGAGCGTTGCTTGCTTTAAAAATCACAAAAAAAACCTACTTTGAGAAAATTCTTTTCGAAACAAATGTTTTTCACAGAGTTTTGAACTTGCAACTTTCGGGCGGTGCTTGATATAATTAGTGGATGGCTTGCACGAATTATTTGCACAGCGAACAATCCGGATAATGTTTATTTAGTTGCGGCGCCTACAACACGAAAACAAAGCAGTCTCGCGGGCCGCGCGCGGCCCGCGCACCATGCAACACCTAGTTATCAATATATTATGGAATTTCCACTCCAGCTTTAAACACTCCGCATATTTGTAATGACTAATTATGTTTAATAAGCAAGCGTCTCATTTTATTAAATAAGATGATTGCTTATTATAAAACCTTATCTTATTTTGGTTACTAAATGTTTGTATTAATTAATACTTTCGCCACAGTAAGTTTATTTTTTGTTAGTATTGATATTTGTTTACTATTTGTCTTCAACAGATAATAATAAAATTGTTTTTTGAGGTGACCAAAATGATGGTTAGTATATGGTCTACATTAAATTTCATAAGGATGAATGTAAGTATATGTTCTAATAAAATTATATATCGTACTTGATTGGTTATAGAATATAACTAAATAGAACATCATTGCGATCTAGCATTAAAGACAAATATAACAGCATATGGAGTACAGCGACGTCGGTGTGTTTAATACGACGATTAGTCATACATGTCTTCATTTATTATATTAACAGTATTAATGGAATAATTACACCAATAATTTTGTTTTAGGATCTCTTTTTGATGGGCATTGCTGAAGTTATTTTCTGGTGGCACATAATTATTCAAATTGTAGCACCGGCATTGTTAGCAGAAATGGTGAACTCGCAGTTAGAGAAACTCAAAGTGATATTGCATAATCAGCTTGCAACAGAAAAAGGTATTAAAATTAACATTATTAACTCTTTATTGTCTACATTTATTTTATAATAAAATAAATGTAGACAAGAAAGCTAATAATGTTGCTACTACTGGCCGCCTAAATTTTAAAAAAAATCTTTAATTTTTTAATATTCAATACAATGCAAACACAGATATTAGGCAGATATTTTCTACTACGTATTTTATTTTATCCATATGACTTAATATAGCGCCTTATTCTGTGAAAACTTTACACGATAATTATGTTCTTGTTTACGTTACGCAATGTAAAATTGAAAAAAGAAAAACAACAGTTTAATTAAATGTCCCTATGTATGACCGGCATATGAAATAGGTAAGTATATAAATTGACAAATTGAAATAGTAAATTGTATTATCATTGACAATAATTATGATTTTATTTCTGTTTACAGATGAGAACAAGATAGTAGAAATCAACCGCGTGTTGCGCTACATGGCGGCGCGCGGCCTACAGCACAAGGCGTGGCGTGTGATTCCCGTGGACCTGCGGCTGCCCGTCTCACTGTTCAGTCTGTGTGTCTCATACTTGATAGTCGCCATACAGTTGACACATCTGTATGATTAGAATCAATGAATTCTCTCTGTATCTATAGTACATTTTAGCTTGATTAATTTGACAGATGGTACTAGGGTACATCTTTATTAAAAGATTGACATTATGACATTATTATATATTAAATACAAAACACATTACAATTTTATTTCGTGCGGAGGGGAACGGATTGTCACTGTTTCTAAAACCAGAACAAAAGAAATTACTTTATTCATTCATTCATTCAGTCATTCATTCATGTACAGTTGTCAATTTAATTTGGTTATACAGAAAAGACTAGAATAAAATAAGATATACACGATATACTTTTGAATACAAGTAGAGTGGATACAAGTAGAGTCGAGCAGACAGAAGTAGAGTAGAGTCATTAGAGTAGAGTATCCACTCTACAAGAAGAGCGAATACAAGTAGAGTCGGTGCAAGTAGAGCGAATACAAGTAGAGTCGGTGCAAGTAGAGTCGAAGTAGAGTCGATACAAGTAGAGTCGATGCAAGTAGAGTCGATGCAAGTAGAGTCGATACAAGTAGAGCGAATATAAGTAGAGTCGGTGCAAGTAGAGTCGATACAAGTAGAGTCTACCATTCGTTCATAGTCGACTTTACGAGTATGGACTCGATAAATATTCGAGTCAATAGCATTAGAACCCACGAAACTTGTGCAGATGTATTTAAAATAGATTGCAGTGATTTTGTATGAAATGTTTGAAATTACAGTTTGCTACAAATACTGGCTTTAAAATAACTCCCATCTTACGTGCCTCTTGGCCGTAGCCATAAATAGTAGGATTCAGTTGCTGTGAGATTTATTAAACAGCTCTAGCTTAGATTTGGAGCTAAGTGAGGATAAGAGATGAGAGACTGCAAGATCTTCTCATATTGTCTATTGTGTTTGTAGACACATAAATCAGAGATCAACATGAAGCAAGGAAGATGACGCTGATTGAGTTAGCTATATTTACGTCTCAGACTCCGCTATGACAATTTTTCTCGACTCTGCCACTCACTTGTTTATCCGTTGTTTGAATTTTCAATAGAAGTCGAACATATAATTATTTTAAAAACCCGACTGCCATAAATTTACGCTCATTTGATCAAATTTTTATAGCTTATGTCACTCCTACAATCAAGACGAATCTAACGACACCTCATATGATAAAATACATCAAGCCGTTTAGTCTGCACAGCGTGCCAAAGAATTAAACATACAAACTCACATACATGCATACACGCGAAAAACATAACCCTAATAAAAGATATCGCTTTCTGATGTATGACAATGAAAGTGACAATAAGGGGCGGATACTCTAGATACAACGATTTTTTTATTACCGCCCAAGTCCTGTCAAAGTCTGACTATTGCAGAATAATAGTACAAAAATTTCGTTCCGACTTTCACAGGGTTCTTCCACTTAGAGCGCCTAAAAAGACCTTGCCGGAACCCATAAATACGAAATAGTCCCAATGGCATCCTGAATGCGGTATCTAATAAACCATGCTGCGCAATCTGGAGGCATTGGGCTAAAACTATTATGCCTTCAGATTGCTTTGCAACTGAAAGATTATTTTAAGTACTAACATAGTTATTAAGCTTAATGTATACTAACACACAATATGGACACTCAAGTCTGAAATAAATTTTTTGAATTTGAACAAATTCACCATACTGTCATTCGCGAACATTTTCCGTGATATTAAACACAAAATAATCACTGTAGACATTAAAATAAAAATTATTAAATTTTTTGCAACCGTCGTTTCCCACCATTTTTAAAAGCCTTCTAATTCTAAAGTCTACTTTCTCTTCTTACAAGCACATTGTCATGGAATACGAAAGAACTAGTTGTAAACGCCTTGTTACACATGCAATAGTCTAAACAAGCGGGCTTTGCGTGAGATCCACTGTTCGGAACTGGGATACCAGAAGTAGAAAAGGCTAGGGAAGAATCACAATAGATGTGGTTTATTTGTAAATAGGCTAGTTGACCCAATTTTTTTTGTCTTAAATAGTTAGTAATCGTTTTATTACACCGTACAAAAAATTACAGAATTTTTTGAGACCTTTAAAAAACCAAGTTTTTTGAGGTTGAGATTATCTCACAAACTACTAGCTATCGCAAGTATTCTTTCACCGATATATAGAAACGAATTATTAAATTCGGCCTAGTAGTTTTTAAGAAAATCTCAACCTTATTGACGAGCCCTTTAAATTCTCGAGAATCTGTTTAGAGTGCGCTTTGAGAGAGGCCTACGTCCAGCAGTGGACTGATGTGAGTTGATGATATTACTGATTGATCTAATCGAATGCTGTCTCGCTTTCGGCGGTAAACTGCCGAACTACACTTGAGCCTATACTAAATCCAAATTACTAAATTAATGTTATATGCTGACCGGTTAAATACCACCCTTATTACAATTGGCTGTCACCAAAACTAAAACTTCGGCTAGCCACAACCAATTTCGGAATAATTATTTATTGTTTCGACACTTGGTTTCGGAAACGAACCTAAGCAGTTAAATGCACCCATTAACTGCACTAGTTTTGCTACTTAACTAATAATTATTAATTTATACCACATGAACAATTATAAATAAATGAAGGGGCTTTTGAAAATAGCGGGAAACGACGGTTGCGAAATTATTTGATAATTTTCAGTTTAATGTCTACAGTGGTTGTTTTGTGTTTAATATCACGTTAAATTAATCAGAAAATGACAGTATGGTGAAATCATTGGAGGATTCATGCAGGATCTGAAGTTTGGCGCTATAGTCAAGAGTCCCACTACGAGCTCGGGAGTGAACGTGACTGTCGAGCTGCTTCGTCCAGAGTGATGACGCTACGGCGGCTCCTCTGGATGAAGACAAGAAGACGCGGATACCCAGTGTGACGACGCTACGGCGACTCTCCTGGATGAAGAGAAGACGATATGATATTTTGATATTCTGTAACATGACATTGGCAAATGACGAATCCATTAATAAAATAAATAAATAAAATAAATTCTTAGTCCGTACCACATCCAAATCATAAAACATTCGTCTCCTTGGTGTAAGCAAGGCACGTCCGAACCGTTTGTTTTCATACACGAGGGCCAGTTTGTGTATAACGGGCGCAGTCGGAGGATTTAGCCTGTTTTCGGCTATAAACCGCATCGCGGTATGTTCGTTCGTTTGAGTTATGGTCGCGAATCGCTAAGAAAGAAATATAAACGCACGTGGCTTAAAGTCTACTTAAATTGATTTTTCGTTTCACTTTCATACATACGTTCACGCACTACTCTTAATATCATATACTCAGGATATACAGGGTGACGACGCTACAGCGACTCCTCTGGAGAAAGAGGAGACTACAGTGCGCGAGGCGTAAGCTCAGGTCTACATTTGTGTGAGTGATAGCGGTACAAGAGGTGAAGTGCGGTGCGTGCGCGGCAGGGTGTATTTTGTTGCGTTTGTATTGGACGCGTCGCGCCTCAGGCCGAATATCACTCTACACTATCTGTGTGCACTCACACAAATGCAAACCTGAGCTTACGCCTCGCGCACTGTACGATATTTTGAATATCCTGTAAAGTGACATCGGTAAATGACGAGCTACCGAGTCCATTAAGGGCCTTCCATGAGCCACTAGCGCCGCCAATCTTTGAAAAATAATATCTTCCAATTTAATCAATTTTATTAAAAAAACTAAGTACATAATGTTTATTATGATAAATACTATTTTTTAAATGCTTATTTATAACGTGATTCAATGTCGGTAAGTTGTAGTTCGCATAATTGCGAAAAACGGCCGTTTTTGGCACATTTGAGAACTACAACTTTGCTTGTCGCAATTATGCCTTGTATTGTATATTAAAGAATAGTGTTTATCCTAATATATATATTTATTTTCAAGATATTTGCTGATTTATTTATTTATATTCTAAAACCTTCCTTAGACGCAGTCATTGGCCCTTAAATTGATATTAACAACAAACGGACAAACAGACAATCGTTTATAAGATAACTGTAATGATAAATATTGGAACTCTTCCATTACCTGATCTAATTGATGTTCAGTGCATAAATACTTCAGCTATGATTCTTAGCTCAGCTAACCTACCTAGCAACAAAAATAGCACCAATCACTATCATAGCTACGGTATTTACGCCATCGCTAGCGAGGAAATTTACTATACAAAATCATGGTGGTACTGATTGAGTAAACAACAGACAAGAGCCAACAGAAAATAACGAAACCAATACGCGATAGCATTGTGTCAAAATTCAAGCGGTAACCGATACGGGTAAGTTCATAAAAAGCTCGTTGAAAATTCCGCAGTCAAAAAGGCAGTTGTTATCGTTATACCTACTCGTATCCTCGTACCGGACGAGGCGGTAAGCGAAAAATACGAATCCATATTTGATGAGGCGAGCCGTTAGATATTCATGCAAGGCTCGATTGAGAAATAATTTTCTGGGGTCAGGCATATATCTAATCCAGCCATAGTTTCAGATTTCATTTCCTTCTCTCAATGGTCTGCTGGAAAATAACTCAAAAGACATTGCCATATTTCAATGGAGATTTGCCCCACCTACAAAACTACGTGACCATTTAAGCCGTAGGTACCTATCATTTTGTTGGGTTATTACAGGTTTCATATTGCATAATCATAATCAGTATCATTTTCTACTACTCTGGCAACTCCTATAGAAGAATAACAAAACCAATGAATAAATAGCTTCGATTTCTTACTATTTTCTGAATTCTTAATTAAGCTGTTTTTTCGAAAAAAGTACAAAACTTTATTTTAAACCAATAATTTTAATAAAAAACGGAGATATTTTTACATTTATTTGTTATCTTGTACAACTTGCGGTTGATGGTGGGGCAGAATCTGGCATTGTCATTTGGAGCGCTTTAAACTTTGTTGACACTTAGTTGGCATATTTAAGCGTTCCAGACACAACCGCGACCTGCACGTAGGGAGCGATCTGAGGCCTAGGCCGCAATCCGCTACCTATTGGACGTTAAAATGCGCATAAAATGGGGCGGAGCATGAGTTTCAACTGGCCGCAGGCAGCAAGCCGTGTGCAGGTCGCGGGTGGAACGCCTTTCATCAACAAATTACAATTTTTTTTTCATAAAACGTTTCTTAACTATAATAGTAAGTTAAGTATAGGTAACCATAATAACTTACGAAAACGAAGTCATAGCTTAATATTTTCACAAAATAAATGTCACATTCCCCACACTTCACTTAACATGGAATTGTTGATATTTAACCATTGATCTCCTATAAACAACTAGATACACAGTCTGCCTTCTAAAAATGTCCGAGCGCAAAGAAGGTCCAAACGGATGAATGTTCTCATTTGCTTTATTGGACATTATTTGGGCGTTAACAATGGACCCTTATTTGGACGTTTTTTAAATTGTTTTAGTAAGACCTTTGTGTATCTAGTTGTTTATAGGAGTACAATGTATTTAACAAAACAACAAAACAAAATTTTAAGATGAGAATCTGATAATGAAGTATCTATTAGGTACGTTTTAGGTAACAATGTAGTTTAATAATGGTAATATAGCAGTCATAAATCGAGTCATTTACGAGTTTGATAGATTTATTACCGGTGTTATGGGTACTTGGGTTTATGACGTCGTAAATCTTATACCTTCAATAGCCAAATCCTACAATGGCAATTAAGTATTTCTATTAGGAATGCCGATCCGAGATCAGAGAGAGAGAGAATGATGAACAAGTTCAATCAATCAGTTCCTTCAGTGTTACATCACAACAGGTAATTAGACGATCATATTTTGTTAACAAAATAAGACAAAATATTATATATAAACGGATATCACTCACTTATATTGTTAAAGTCGGCAATTAGACCGACAGTTTCGACCGATTTCGACGGTCTTTTTCAAGGTGAGCGCGCCACGCCCGCGTCGCCGTTGACGTTTCTTCGCGCACTGCGGATGAGCGCCCTCTGTGCGCGCTCCGAGATAACTTGTCCCGCCGACGACGACGGTGCGTTCGATGGCTGTAGCTGGATTCGTTGATCGATCACACTTGTCGGGGAGTTACCGCCACTCACGTTAGGTCCTGTCACGCAGTATGTACTCACTGCGTCTACTCCGCATTCATTTATATAATAATTTGTAGTAATGGCTCACTATAGTTTTAATTCCAAAATAAGACACTTGTCATTGTATTGATTCATGTGAGCCAACCCTAGCCTATTGTGAAAATTCATAATATTCAATTTATAGTACGTTACACGAACTAGTTACAAACAAAAGGCAACCACTCGCCTGTGATATCGGGAGGTAGCTCGTCAATTTTTATGTCCTAATAGTTTCGAACAAAGTAGCATCGCTATTGTTCTGTTTTACTAAAGTTCGGAACATTTTTGTTCAATTGTGAATCTATTTTCGACTGAAAAGTTATGATGTTCAGCTTTTACGATATATCTATGAAATATTTGGAGGCAGGTGTTGCTCATGGGCTAAATATATATATATATATATTTTTAAATAAAGTGCCATAATATGACATTTTATTCACATTACGATCTAGCCTAAATACAATAAGACAATAAGTAATTTGATTTTGACCTAAATTTCTATAAATTCACACTTATGTCTAAGAGTTAGTCCAACGACATTACTTAGAGTCTATTAAGGGCGATCACTTTGTTCACGTGTCTTACATTCGCGCACTATCACTACGAATTGTTTTCACTACACTACCTCAAAAGGTTTGGTTCTTTTCAGTCGTGGGCTAAATATTAATGATGTTATTTATAAACCTAGTTAAACCTCAGTTTTATTCTTTAAAAACGTTATGGTAGAAAGGGACAGGACGGCCTAAACGGTGGAATAACTTTAAATCACATTTATGTATACACGTCTATATTGGTAAGATTCTAATATGATCCACTAGGTACAATTAACAATCTTATTGATGTCTAATAAATTTATTTTATTTATTTGTTTATTTTATTTAGGTACGGACAACATCAGATCAATGGTAACACTTGCAGTACGATTTCAAGGCTTACGATGGTCTTAGAACTGTCAAAAATCCAAAGTGTTACACTTGATTTCCTGTTAGCTGTACCTACGCGTGTTTAGTCTTTCACATAGATACCTCCATTATTTTCAAAATAATTGGTAAATCTACTAAGTTAAATATTGAATGGGGAGAATTTTTCGTCACTAGATTTATTAGGGGACCGGGATTTTTACCAGGATGAGAACCAGGGCGATTCCGTGTCAAATTTTTCTCCATTTAATATTTATAACATCGCTTCAAAATCAAAATCCCAGAATGACCAAGTCCCTGAGTGACCAATTCCCAAAATGTCCAATTCCCAGTTTGACCAAATTCCCAGTTTGACCAAGTCTCAGATGACCATTTCCCAAAATGTTCAAATCCCAGAATGCCAAAAACCCAGATTGACCAATTTACAAAATGTGAAAAAAAATCTTGTCTAAAAATCGAGAAACCATGAGTACCAAGGTACAACGGCGGCATAATATAAATTGCAGCTAAACAGCGCTTTAGTGACTCCATAAAGCAGACTCCTTTGTCGTGAATGGGGCTAAATCAAGCGCTGTCTGCGGCACGCAAGCCTTGCGTTGTAGAGGATTTTATATCAAGTCTGGAGTGTTTTATTATCATAATAAGGAACGAGAAACAAGTTGGGCTGGATACCTTACTGCCAGTGATCACCGTCGCCCATAGCCACCTGTAACTCCTGAGGAGTTTCATGTACCGATGCCATACAGACTCCGGCATCTAAGTTGAAAAAAAATTGGGGCCGGATTTGGAGGTCTGAAGGCCCTGGAGTAACGAAGGAGCGGAGCCCTAATTCAAGTTTTTCAAAAATTTATTGCCAATAAATAAAATTATTTCAACAAAGAACGTAGTAATTAGTGAAAGTCAAATTTATTTATTTCAAAATATACTTCACAGCATTACAATATTAAAACTAAAGCACTGTGAATTTCATAACATTACATAGGTACCTACTTATAATCATATTCATAAATAAATAAATACTATGGTTTTTCTCCCTGTCGACCCTCGGTGCTACATGATACAATCATAAACAATGCTAGAAATCAACAAGGAAAATAAAAAAGTAAAAAAAAAGGAATTACATTATATACAATGTACATATGTACTAACAAAACAAATATTAACGAAAATAACAAAAATAAAAATAAATACAATTTATTAAAAACTAAACCGCGTTATTGATTGAATCTTTTTATCTCTATAGTGGAGGCCTCTCTCTTGTGGTGGCCCCAGGGCAGTAGCCCCCACCAGCCTGCCTGCGGCGATTATATTGGGTCCCTTACACATGAACACCAGAATTGCTATATTTGGCGGTAGAGAATGTAACGAGATAGTTTTTACCCTGAGGGACTCTACACTGATTCCTTCAAGAGTCTATATTGTTCTAGGATACTGACAGCAGAGCATAATGGATTATTCCGTGTCTATTTGGCGGTAGAGATGTAACGAGATAGATCTTACCCTAAGATACTCTACATTTATTCTTTCAAGAGTCTACTATTGTTCTAGGATACTTATAGAGGCGATACTTATTAGTGCACGATGGATTTTTTCCGTGGAAAAATGAGACAGGAAGATCCGCGTCCGGTTTCCGTTAGAAATATCTCTATTTGTGTCAAGTTAAAGTTTAAACCTTATCACGTAGGCGACAGACATGGCAGCGTTTAGTCCTAGCACCTTGCCGGCATGCCAACTTGCCGAGTGAGGCGACTCTAACTTAGCCTTTTGTGTAACTTGGGAATTATTACAGGGACGAAGTAAGGTAATGAGCAGAAAGGCGCTAAATCTTTGACATGGACTTTTAGAAATAATATTCACTGCACGTCAAATGCTAAGTAAACTATGAATATTGTATGCAAATTATTAGGTACATTTCCTAGAAGAAGTTAAAATTAAATGTGAATAAAAAACATGACAAACAAACATTGTCACAATATTATGTTAATTTCTAGGTGAATAGACCAAAGATGTCTTATACAACAAATTATTTATACTTTTAAATAATTTAAAATTTTAATTTAAATCCGGAAATATCACTTCGATGTTCGAAGCCATGTTTTTGTAGGGTTCTGGGATATCTAACGCACAATCTAAAAAAAAATCACGACGCGACGCGGCCATAGAGTATATGTCTATAGTTGGCTATGGTTTGCATTCCGTTATACCATATTTACAATTCCATAGACGTTATCATACCACTTTAACCAAAGTTCTGAAGGAATTCGGGCTATTAAGTATTAGTGTTGCAGTTGATAGATATCTACAGCGCACCCTTTTATCTTCAAAAACAGCATATTTACGCTCTCCTGAAGGTGAAAAGATAGATTTTAAATACAAGGGGCGCAAATATACCTCTGGGCGGCATTTTACGGAACCGTCCCTGTTTCCAGCTAATCAGTTATACTAAGTTAGTTGCTGTTTACTACATAATTTACAGTTTACTTAACTTTGTTAATAAAAGCGATGTTAGGTGCTATGTTGTAAATTACATCAGGTACGAGGTAATTGATTAATATTGTTGCTTTTTGCGAGAGTTATGATGAGACGAGAGGTGGGAAGGGCTGAAGATTTCTCCTGGGAGAGCAATGTTCGGAGATAAAGGGTCTAGTTTAAGAGTTTATTATAAAAATCAATGAAAATTACTGCTACTTGCAATAATGTCGGATATATTGGTTCCTGAAATAGTATAATAGAAATTGCTCATAGGAGTGTAGGTATAATAAATTAAGTATTACATTACACTCTTGGAGTTATATTTCAACCCTTACGACGCAGACGCGAGTATATCCGCCAGAAGACAAAAGTGGTTGACATTGCTCATAGAATCAGTAAACTGAAGTGGCAGTGGGCTGGTCACATCTGTCGTAGAACCGATAACCGATGGGGTAGACGAGTTCTCGAATGGAGGCCACGAACGGGTAAACGTAGGGTTGATTGGCGCGCTTTGAGAGAGGCCTACGTCCAGCAGTGGACTGATACGGGCTGATGATAATGATGATGACGCAGACAAAAAACGGTATAAAGTCTAAATTGTTATACCTAAATGATGTGCTGTTGAATGTACCGGTCTAACACAGTGAAAGGTGTACAGGAGAGTTATTATGGATGATATTCTTTCAAGAAGTACTGTGTGCGTACTCTGAACTATATACTACTGAAACTTGTACATGTGAAAACTTATAATTATCTTCTAGATGTTATGTAATTATTTATATAACTCTACAAAAGAATAGTACCCGCTGCTATCCTAAGCAATCATTAAAATCTTTAAACGTTTGACAGTTTCGCGGGTTTATAACTCTATGGTTACACTTGCTAAAGTAGATAGTAAGACGACCACAACAAATATTAAATTAAGTAGAACGCACGAATCGCGACCAACAGTGGAGGTAGTTTTTTATTGTTTTCATGAAACGCACGAAACGCGATCAACTAGGTTGTTTACTCAAAAACACCGACGCACGAACCGCGACTGTACCCACTGATTGTACCAGTGTACCGTACCTATTTGTTTTCCGAATAAAATAATAAAATAAAATAAAATAAAGATTTTTTTACTAAGTCTAATAGTTTTTGAAAAAAATCTGTCTGTTCTTCGACTTTTATTATAGACTATAAAATGTATGGGGAATTTTCGAAGGCGTACTTATTTTTTTAATTTACTTACTTAAATTACTATTGATCATGTCCCAACAACAATCAGGTTACAATTGTTGCTAAAACGACTTAGTGAGCCTAAACCAAATCCCTCAGATTCTCTAGTTGAATGAAAGCAGTCTAAGTGGGCTGGCCGTACTTGAAACTTTGAGCACTCGAATAATAGCGGCGAATAATCGAATTTTAACCAATTCTCTTGAAGGTCTGTGTACTACCGCGCGACCAGAGAAGCTAGACCCTTCTACGCACAGGGTGAACCTATTAGAATGCCTTCATAAAGGCTGAAACACATTAAAAAGAGGGTTCTCTTTCTCCTCTTGAGGTAGGGAAGCCTAAAAACAGCAGAAAGGGCAGCGGCAGTGGTTGTAGGTATTAAACTCTATGTCAAGCCATATAATTAAAAAAAAAAATTGCCGCTACCTGTCAACCTCAAGAGTGAGACAGAAGATGCCCCGTAGCGGCGGAGTGAAGAGCACGGCACATTGCCTCTCCTATATAACTGCATTGTTATGATTTTTGGCAGGGATAAAAAAAAACGTTTTTTATATAATAAGCTCCTGGTATATTTAAAATACCCTTATACGTTTTGATATATATATTTTGTATGAATAACTATTTCGGTTTAGACACAATTTTAATTTTAAAAGACATGGAAAGGGAATGTTTGTGATTTTTTTTCTATCGAGCGAAGTTTGTCCCAATCGTGTATCGGTATTCATCAGTCCCCAAGATTTTAGAAAAACTGTAAATCCACGCTTAAGTTAGAAAGGGACCGATGGCTTAAGCCGTGGAGTAACTTTAAGTCACGTTTATGTGTAACCGCATTTAAGAGCAGTTCATATCTTGGTCTAAATAAAGTCACACCCACTGTGAGATACCAGGAGAGCAGCGAACTCAAAGAGGTCTCGTCATCTGGTTAAGTTATCTCAGGGTCCTTTCAAAGGGTCCGGGGTATAAAATGCACTTAGCGGAGTGACTGTTTTGTTCAAAGGGCTCTCTCTATAAAGAAACGAGATTATTTCGTGCGATGGACGTGAGGTGGACTTATTCGATGGGCCTCGTTTTGATAGATGTGTCGCCTTTGAAAAGATTGGTACTTCAATGCTTTAGATATCTGTAAATAGGTACACACCCGCAGCTAAGTTAGCAAAATTGCGAATCTCAACCATTGATCTCCTATAAACAACTAGATACACAATTTAAAAAACGTCCAGATAAGGGTAAATTTTTAACGTCTAAATAATGTCCAATAAAGCAAATGAGGGTCCATTCATCCGTTTGGACCTTCTTTGCGCTCGGACATTTTTAGAAGGCAGACTGTGTATCTAGTTTTTTATAGGAAATCAATGATCTCTACGAGATATTATGTACTCCACCAATCATCATTGAATCGTATCGTGGATCATAGTTTAGGCTCCCAATACGCTATGAAAGGTCTGTGCCCCTTCCTGTTATTATTGAAGTTGGATGAAAATGCCACTCTTCAAGGTAATACGCCAACTCTCGTACATATTGAAGTTATTACGACATCACCTGACATTTCTGTCCAATCAGTGGATTCAGAATGAAAAATGAGTAGCAACATTAATACGGGGAACTTTCCTTTCGTTCGAAGTGATAAATGATGCCGCGATAAAAAACAAATTTGAATTAGCAAAATGTGGAATAAAATATGACTAAAATAGTCAGATTTTTTTACGAATTATAAGTTTTGTTTAATTATCAATAAATATTTGATATGTACCTACCATTGATCTCCTATAAACAACTAGATATACAAAGGGACCCTTATTTGGACGTTTTTTTAAATTGTTTTAGTAAGACGTCCAATTAATGTCTAATAAAGCAAATGAGGGTCCATTCATCCGTTTGGACCTTCTTTGCGCTCGGACATTTTTAGAAGGCAGACTGTGTATCTAGTTGTTTATAGGAGATCAATGATATGTACAGATTGGAATGAGAAACAACAGCCCTTGTAGCACGAGTCAGCGATCGCTATCGACGCAAATAATGGCAAAGTGACATTATTACAAGGCGTTTGACGTTAGTTTGACAACTTCGCGGCGTTGCGTCGATCGCTAACGCGACTCGTGCTAGCCCCGCAGATCTTACTGGCAATAACTTGGTTTGATTTTTTGTAGTGATGAAGCAAATCCGAGACCACTGACCAAATAATCGAAAGTGACAGCGACGGCACAGAAAACTATGACAATGATAATAATAATATAATATTGTTACTTTTTAACATGACATTGGCAAATGACAAAACTGTCGAACCCATTAACCAGTTTAAAAAAATGTTGGTAACTTTTGAAAATGGCAGGAAACGACGATTGCAAAATTATTTAGATAATTTTCATTAAATTGTAAGGATTTATTTTGTGTTTAATATCACGTTAAATTAATCAGAAAATGTTCATGTTAAAGTTGAAGTTTTCGGATGATTTGTGCAAGATCTGCAGTTTCGAGCTAGAGTCAAAGAGTCCCACTACGAGCTCGGGAATGAACGTGACTGTCGAGCTGCTTCGTCCAGAGTGACGTCGCTACGGCGACTCCTCTGGAAGAAGAGAGTAGACTATGATATTCCGAGAATATTCTGTAACATGACATTAGCGAACTATCGAGTCCATTAATAATAATAAAATATAAGTCAATGAATTCATAACCTCTCCCGAATTTCTTTGATAAAGATGAAACGTAACGGTGTCCTGTGTTTCTCGCAAGTCAGTCACTGTATAGAATTACATGATTACGTTCCTCTGGGGGTCTCAAATGGCCCCATTGAGTCGCGAGCGGGAATTAACGAGGGAGCGAGAGGAAAAAAATGAGTAATGACGTCACTCGACGCCCGGCGATAATCATCCTCTCTCTGTTGCTTATCTCCTGGTCGAAGGATTGCTTTTGTTTACGTAAATTAAGGCTGTTGCAGTCGGCGGTGACGTCACAATTGTTGTGGTATTATGTTGAAATTATCGATATTGATAATTGAAAGTTTATGTAAAAAATAGATTTTACAAAAACCTAAAGGTACCATTCCGCAACCGACCGCAGTCAGCGGACGTGTCGCTGCGACACTACTAAAAAAAACTACTGGTTTCTATGTATTTCTATGAAAAACCTTCCGTAGCCGTCGTCTACTGCTGCTGTCTATGGCCGGCTGCGGAATTGTACCTTTCTGTTATTTTTTTGGAAATCTTAGGTCATCCCTCGTGAAGACGAGTATAACGATACGTATTATACATAGTATACGTTAAGGCTACAAGAGGCTACATACAATCGAAAAACATTATCCTCTTTTTTCGGCAGTCGGTTAAAATACAACATTTTAATCCCTAAAGACGTCTAACTTCCAAACTGCAGTGAAACTGTCATATTTTTTATAAAACAGAGTCCCCATAAAGTACTGAGATAACAAAACCATTCCCACAAGATCCCAGAACGAAGTTAAACGTATATTTTTCCAAACTCCACCACTTCCACTTAATTCGTTTTGTGAACTTTCGGTCGAAAAGTTCGCCTATAATTTTAAGAACTTCACCTTATAGACCTGGAGGCGACTGACCAAAGAAGCCTTGAAATGAATCAATCCTAAAATCTTCTCTTTTAAACTTTACAATATAATTTTTTTTATTGAACTCTTAAACAAAGTGTATTCGTCGACGTATTGCATATCTTGCCCATCTACGTCGACCCTACGTTTGGTGCGATTAGTCATTAATTGGGTTTTGGACATGTTCATCTTGAGTCCAACCCCAAGACTGGCCGCGCTGAGCTCCTGCAGCATGACTTGAAGCTCGATTGGGTTAGAAGAGAACAGAACGATGTCATCTGCGAAACGGAGATTGGTTAGCCTTAAGATTAGTTAGGTTTAAACAAAATCTTTATATGAATTTTATTTTGTTAGACCAAAATTAAGCGATTTTCACTAATTAAATTTTAATGCTTCTGATGGACAGAAAAATAATATGAGTAACTCGAATTCCCAAAAAAATTATGCCAGGCCAGGACTACCATATTCAGTCCGCCCATATACCTACTGTCACTAAGAGATACGTATGCTATAGGTATATGAATGGAATTTTAGAATGCCTAACGTAGAATGCCTAAAAGTAATAATTCATCTTAATCTTAATTTTTTAAATAATATATGCTAAAACTAACATATAAAATTTAAAATCCGCCATCATCTTGGATTGGCTGAGTGATATTTTCCTAATTGATTAATTTTATATTTACGTGGATAGGTTACCTACTCTAAATAACTTGACATTGGCGAAATTATCTCTAAAATAAGAGTTGATCCATTCAAATAAAAATATAATAGAATAAAACTATCAAAAAATATGAGATAATTTGTAATATGTAGAGTCAATAAAGGCTTTTTATATTTTATTTATTTAAAAACTTAACAAATAATGAAACACAGGTACCTTTGTAGTCTGAAACTCGTAGAAAACAAAAATAGTTTTATCATGACGATTTCTTCCAGTCACTTCCGAGACCACTATAGGTACATTATAAATTATACAGGCTGGTAATTGTTTTTACTTTTTGTATACTTTAAGATGGTCAGAGGTAATTTTAATAGAAATTCACTTTATCAAAATGAGTTGCCAAGTATCCGGGGCTTAGCCAACTTAATATTGGCTAGACGCTCACATGCAATTACCTGGTGGTTGGCGAGATGTTCTTAACTTATCTTCCACGGATATAAGGCTTAGAATTCAAACTTTCTTAACTAATATTGTGGTGAGACCTTCTATTATGAGTAGGTACGAAGACAGAGAAAGGTGTACAGTAGAGTTTTTAGGGATGAGATTTTGAAAAAGATGAGATAGTTTCACCAGTTTATTGAAGCCGTATCACACTTCCTCCATACGCCCTAGGTCTAGACTAGAATACAATCACTGGCCTTGAGTCTTCGAGCATCGGCAGCTCAGAACTTGCAGATCCGTGTCCAGGTAGGTAGATATAGGCTGGAACTCCAGCCAGTCAGCATGCAGTCTTTGTAGGCCCGAGGTGAGCTCGTGCCGTGGATGTATGGAGGACTTTGGGCATCTTTAGGGGAGGCCTACTTACTACAATTGAATAAGTATAGGTATAATAAATATTAATAAATAAAACCGGGCAAGTGCGAGTCGGACTCGCGCACCGAGGCTTCCGTGCGACGCAACTTAACCCTGTAATTTTGCTCTTTTCCACGATTTTTTTCGGTTGCATGGGGTTGCAGAATTCCTGCGTATTTGGTATTAATTTCAACTTAATCCGTCCACGCGTTTCTGAGATATAGGTCTTGACAAACAGTCAGACAGAGCGGACAACAAAGTGATCCTATAAGGGTTCCTTTTGAGGCACGGAACCCTAAAAAAAGGATTTACATAGGTGATTTATGTTACATTTATATACATATAGCAGTCGGAAGCTAGTAGAAGCAAGGCTTTTTATTTTATTTATTCTACTATCTCTGGAGATAATTGAAATATCATGAACAATTGCGTTGAGTCAATTTAGACAAAGTATTCAACGAGAGCTCGGTGGCTCAGTGGTTGGGTCAATGGACTTGCGATACAGGTGTCCCAGGTTCGATTCCCAGCCAGGGCATCCATGTACCAATGAGTTATCCTCGGTTTTTTCGACGGAAAATCTTACGTACATTTACCGAATGCTCTCAAAACGATGAAGGAAAACGTCGTGATGAGACCTGCATGCCGTAGAAGGAAAAAAACTTCTAAGACATGTTGAAATCCGCCAATCCGCACTGGGCCCGCGTGGTGGATCATGGCCCCAGCTCCCTCGATGTAAGGGAAGGTCTGTGCCCGAGCAGTGGGGACATATAAATAGACTGATGATGATGATGATTCAACGATTCTATTAATCCACTATCTAGAACAGCAATTTCCCCGGGTTAGAAGTCGATGACTCTCTCAAGGTATTAAAGATTAAAAACCCAATACCAACTTATCATCCCTTAAGCGTTATAACTCATAATAACGTAATTATTAAGGTAAAGCCAGTCACGCGCGAAACATTAAACCGGAGCCTGCCTCTTCATTATTGCTACGTTCGGTTATAGACATTATCAATAGCCATAATTGCTGTAACTTTTTCTTTTTATTACCTGCTATGAGTTATAAGGCGCAGGTGTTTTGGAACGAAGACCTAGACGATGTTTCTTAAACTTTTCTCACTACCAGACTCTTGCTGTTATTTTTTATTTAATCTGTAATTGTTTAGGGATTTTTGTACACATAAAGTGACTATGCCAATCCCATCGTACCTATTCTAAATTAACTTAAATTTTATAAAAATCGAGAACAGCATTTTAGCTGGGCCTGAAGTTGGCTCAGCTAAAATGCCGTGGAATATACCTACATCTAATTTGCATAAACCTAAACTATTGATAACCAGCTCTCTTTTAGTCGCGTACCGGACACATTCCATCAAAATATGTTGCAAGTCTTCCTTGGTCCCACAATCTTCGCAGTTGGGAGAATCAACTTTGCGCATTAAGAATGCAAAAGATTTTGATGGAATATGTCCGGACCGCAATCTATGTGCAGTAATTATATTCTGTCTACTTATTTTTACTTGCTGTTATTCATCATCATCATCATCAGCCCGTATCAGTCCACTGCTGGACGTAGGCCTCTCCCAAAGCACGTCACTCAACCTGATTCTCGACCTTTTGCATTCAGTCCCTGCGAGCCATCTTGCGAAGGTCATGCCTCCATCTGGTCGGGGAGCTGGGGTCTTGCTGTTATTCATAAACCTAGTTAAATCTTACTTAACCTTACTGTGTTGTTGTTTCTTTAACACTTCGTTAAAAACGTTAAGGAACAGAAGGTCTGAACGGTGGAATAACTTTAAGTCACCATTATGGATAGGCGCCCCTGTGTCTAGCATTTTTCCGAGTGTTGGCATAGTCCTAGATTCGATTCGGAAGTAGTTTTTATAGAACCTATGGGTAAATTGCAATTGTATTATCTTTTATAACAAGTTACAGGAAAGTGTCACGAAGTTAACAGGGAGGAAATTTAATTTTTTTATTAAGGGCCTTACATGAGCCAACTAGCGCCGCCAATCTGAAAAAATAATATCTTCCAATTTAGGGTAAGTCCGGGGGAGATGGCCATAGTTTTTTTGGAGAGCCGTCAAATTAAAAGTATAGACTTTATTCTATGTATTTTTATTTTAAAATAAACTTTGGACTTCTATATTTTGGATAATTATCACAATAGTAACAAATTGTAAGCAAAATGAACCTTAAAACTAATTTAAAAAAAAAACACATTGGGCCATCTCTCCCGTAGCGTCCGGGTGAGTTGGCCATATGAATAGGGGAGAGATGACCAGTACTTAATTGTATACTTTGTCATCTTCTTTATTGCCGTCTTCGTCTGATACATCACACAAAACCGGTTCGGCATCTTCTTCACTGCTGTCAGATATTCTCCTAATTGACTTTCGCTTCCTCGCCGTACTTGGGTTTTTTTCCGACTGACTAGGTTCAATCTTACTTTATTTTTTTATTTTTTGGTCTTTCAATCTTTTTTCTCTTCTACACACCTCCTTGTTTCAATATGTACATCAGATGTCAATAGTTCATACATAATAGAACAACACATTAAAAAATAAAGTGTGTCAGGGTTAGATGGACATAGGGCCATCATACACCTACTATACATGGCCATCTCTCCTAATTTCCCGGGACAGATGGCCATACCTATAATGTAAACAAGTAGACACAATTCATATGAAATTTTGAGGTTATAACACGACACCGTTCATGAACTATGCATAAAATACATAAAAACCCTTTATTTTCACAAAATCATATCACCACGACATAAAACATAAACCATCTAAAAATGTTTAGTAGTATACGGAACAAATTAGAAGGATTTTACTCACTTTTTGTATTTTTTTTCGCCAAAAAATTCCTGTGACGTTGCACTTAGGTACGATGTGAAGCGAACTGAGCGCTAACAGGCGACATCTGGTGATAAGTTTCCGAAATATTTCGGTGGGCCATCTATCCCGTATGGCCATCTCCCCCGGACTTACCCTAATCATTTTTATTTAAAAGCTATTATGTACGCAATCTTTATTAGTATAAATGCTATTTTTCAACAAACATTGCATAAATGCGACAAGCTAGTAGTTCACAAATATGCCAAAAACGGCCTTTTTCGCAATTATGCGAACTACAACTTATCGAAATTGAATCACGTTAGAAATAAGCATTTTAGAAATAGTATTTATTTATCGTAATAAACATTTTGTACATAGCTTTTTTTTAATAAAATTGACTATATTGGAAGATATTATTTTTGTAAGATTGGCGGCGCTAGTTGGCTCATGTCAGGGCTTTAAAGAAACTTTAAGAATAGATGAGTATTTAAGCGATGGAAATGCAAAATCAATGGAATTCTTGGGAACTCCTACTCCGCAATGACAAGTTTTGGGAATCGTTCTTCAAATACCTAGGCTTAGGCTTATATATAGCCTAAGCCTAGGCTTAGTAATTAGGTCCTGGATGCCGCTGGAGAGTAGCCCCATTGTGTTATTCAATATTCAGTGAACACTAGAACAACAAGATTTTTCCATGTTTCGGCTTATTTTCCTTGTAAGTTGTAAGAGGTTGGCGGATGTTTTTTGGTCGTTCTATTAGGCAGTGCGCAGACCAGAGTCACGACTGTTTTTAGACAGACTTGTCGGACTTGTCGCTGATCAGTTCTCGTAGGTATTAGACAGCTATGAGACGTCTCGTTTGAAGTGTGCGCGCTTCATAATGTTTGTAAAGCAATAGTCTGTTTACGTGCAACTACACCATAACATTTTCTCTAACGAAAAGATAAACTAGATTTAGGGACAAACTTATCTTTGCGTTTTCGAAACCGATAACGTCATATATCGACAAACCAGGCGTCAACTGCATATATAATTTTGTAATTACCAAAAAAAAATAGATAATTATTTAGTGATAGAACTTCTTACAGATTTCGGATTTTTTCCTTTACTTGTGCTATAAGACTTCTTGCCAAATTTCATGATTCTAGGTCAACGGGAAGTACCCTATAGGTTTTGAGTCTCTTGCATTTTCATACAAATATACGAACAAATGCGACGTAAACAGCGATATAATATATGTAGGCGTTATGACATGTGTGTGTGGCAGCTAGGGTTCCGGGCGGGGGCTGAAAAACAGCATCTGTGCTGAGATCCCGCCCGTTCACCCACACATAATCTCATATGTAATAGGTTTATTACTGTATTATTATTCAATTTATAACTGTATTGTGTGTGTCGTGAATAAATGACTTTTATTATTATTATTATTATTATTATATATTTTGATTGTGTTGACGTAGAAGGTTGATTTTTTTCCACGACCGCATGAGGTTGTCAGCGGTAAGGCAAGGTAGCCTCAACTGCGCGGCGTTCAGTCGGTACCTCACAAAGTTTCATACATTACAACCACTGCCGCTGTCGTTACAGGTTGCCTTTCTGCTGCTTTTAATGCATTTCAGCCTTTAACTTGGTCCACAATGTTTGTCGGACAAGCGAAATTAACAGCAGCGCGACGAGGGTGTCGACCCACGTCACCGGTCACCTACATCGAGCGATATTGCGCTCAGCTGTTTATTCAGAGCCGTTTCGCTTCGCAACAAATACGTGCTTGCCACATTGGCACTTTATGTGGTACTACTGTGAGCACTGGAGTTTTGTATGCTGTGGTTATGACTTTGAGGAATAGTGTTATGAGTTATGAGAATTGGAGTATCTATGTTTGAGAGTTATGACCAGAGCTCACACTTTAGAAATTTAGGTTTAGGTATGGCGCTTGAGACATAATTCCGTTCGAGTCCTGTCCACGGCTTGAAAATTTTCATCATATATAGGCGCGTATTCATAAACGTTTAGGCTTTCCTTGTCCCTTTCTATCTTAAACCTTTATTAACAAGTGTGAAGGGGATAGCAACACAATTTAAGCGAAGTGAGGTTTAACTAGGATTATGAACAGCATTTAATGTTTATTTCAGAGGACTTTAGGTTTCTCAGAATTTGAATTACGCATTATCCATGCTTGGTGAATAAATTAGAACATGATGAAAAAATTCTTGCCGTGGGCAGGACTTGGACCTGCGACCTTGTCATTCCGTGTCAGGGAATGACAAGGTCGCAGGTTTAGGACTTTAGGTTTATTTAAACGATGAACATGCATGGTGTGTGTCGCCGGTTCCGCATGAGGGATAAACTTACTAACAATAGTAATAGTTACGTACTGTATAGTAATTAAGTAATCATTGTTTTAAAAGATGTGTTGCTGAGAGTTTTTTGCCACTTTTTCTCCTCAGCGTTGGCACCTTTTCCTTGCAAAGTGGTGTAAATGTAAATTCCAAAAAATATATTGACGTGTAAAAATGTACTCAACGTGCTTACTTGCAATAAAGAAATTTGACTTTGACTTTGAGGTTTCTTTAAAGGTATTTTTAGTAGTCACCAGCACATCAAGTGTTACACGGGCACGCTATCTAGGGATAATACAGTGTAGTTTGCAATGATTTTATGTATGGTCGATTTTATCTACCATCTTAATCAAGAGTTCGCTACGATACAAAACCTAACCGTACATGAATCATGATGATATAATCTTAGGCTTATTACGTGTGGAAGAGCCTATGTCTAGCCAGCTTAACTAAAACTTCCACCTTCTCTTCCTTCTCCATAACTTGGGTAACAGAGGAGCCGTCCAAATCATTAGCAGAGGTCTTCCAGAATTGGTTGAGTTAACCAGTGTTCCCGATTAGTTCCTAATGGCGTGGAAGGAAAAGATTAAAACTGGCCCTGACAGTTCTGGACGCCATATCTGCGGCCATATGTATTTTCGAAGATTATAAAGATGGAAAGTTTCAGGGTTTGCGTTAGTGTTTGTTGGAAAAGTTTGATGGAAAGGGAAAGTTTGGAGGACACATTTCCTTTTACGATACGAATATGTTACAAGGTTCAGGCATACTGGTTGGTCTTTACTAGTGCTCGTAGTTCTAAAGGCGGAACTGTTTGAAAGAGAATCCAGAATTTAATTAACTAGACTTTTTAAGTAGTAAGACTAGTATTTTTAAGAATCATAGAATGAAATTGCTTTACTTTAAACTATCTACTACAAAGATAGTTTAAAGTAAAGCAATTTCATTCTATGATTCTTTAAAAAAAATCCAATCTGTCGGCCTTCTATTAGGCAGTGCGCAGACCAGAGTCACGACTGTTTTAAGACAGACTTGTCGCTGAGCAGTTCCCGTAGGTATTAGACAGCTTTGTCTATGAGACGTCTCGTTTGAAGTGTGCGCGCTTCATAATGTTTGTAAAGCAATAGTCTGTCTTAAGGGCCTTCATAGAACCAACTTGCGCCGCCAATCTTTGAAAAATAATCTTTCAATTTAATCAATTTTATTACAAAAGCTATGTACATGCCGCGTCTATAGTGATGTAGATTACAATATACCTACCTACCCAAGACAAATGTACTAGCTTAGCTTTTAAGAAAATTGTTACTAACACAAATGGACCTAGTTGTCTGAATAAATAAATAAATATAATATATAATATAATATATAATGTTTATTAAAGACTATTTTTTAAATGCTTACCTATTTATAACGTAATTCAATGTCGGTAAGTTGTAGTTCGCATAATTGCGAAAAACGGCCGTTTTTGGCACATTTGAGAACTACAACTTTGCTTGTCGCAATTATGTCGTGTATTGTATATTAAAAAATTTTGTTTATCCTAATAAAGATTATGTATATAGTTAAAAAAAAAAAATTTGCCGGCGCTAGTTGGCTCATGGAAGGCTCTTAATTTTAATTACTTAATTGTGCAACTGAATACTTATATGAAACTGAACTAGACTCAAAAACAGCGTTGAACTGCCACCAGCCTTAGCACATTATTTGGAATCTGGATCGTATTAGGAATCTTTGGTTAAAGGGTACCTACACTACTGCGAATAACTTTTGGTCGCTAAACTTTTGATCGACAACTATTGATCGAAACTACTTTTTATTGAAGCTACATTTGGTCGATGGTACGATTTAAATGCACTGTGCATTGTTATGTTTCTCGAAAATAATACCTTATCTATAATTAAAAAAACCTTTTAACACTACAAAAGTCTTCAACAGAATAAAATACAGCAAAGAATTTTAGTTAATCACTGTAACGGTTTCCATATCTACATCAGGGACTATCAGTTAATTTAATGTGTCAGCAACATCGCACCCTTTTCACGAGGTCTGTTGTGGCTTCGGGCCGACTATTCTATATTGTTTACACAATATAATATTAAATGACATTGCCACATTTCAATGGAGCTTTGCCCCACCTACAAAACTACGAGACCATTGAAGCTGTACCTATCATTTTGTTGGGGACTTATTACAGGTTTCATATTGCATAATCATAATCAGTATCATTTTCTACTACTCTCGCAACTCCTATAGAAGAATAACAAAAACAATGAATAAATCGCTTAGATTTCTTACTATTTTCTGAATTCTTAATTAAGCTGTTTTTTTCGAATCGCAACTTGTACAAAACTTTATTTTAAACCAATAATTTTAATAAAAAATGGAGATATTTTTACACTTATTCGTTATCTTGTACAACTTGCGGTTGATGGTGGGTCAGAATCTGGCATGGTCATTTTTCATCATGTTCTAATTATTTATCAAAAAATCCTAATCTCTAGCTAGCCTGCAAGCGATAGTCCACATGTAGGTTTTTAAGTAGATTTTAAACAATTATGATTAAATTTTTCGACGCTGGTCAATCTGCGAGCTAGAAGTGATGTAACACTGCCTTATCAATGTATTAATTGATGCGGTGTTGTTGTTGCCTTCCTTTGTTTACTTTGTCGCTAGGTCACTATTGTAGCTAGACTAAACTAATAAACCAAGTGGCCCGACTCAGGAGCACATTAGGTACGCTCTGTTTCGCAGTTTTACGCGACAAGTTTCGCATGCAAAGGCTTTTAGCCATGCGGAATAATGTTACTGAAATATGACGTTGTACTTTCAGAGGTATTCTAGTTACACACCGTTGTAGAGTACTGAGAGCTTGTATTTATGGCCCGTATTAATAAATTACTCTAAGCTCAAAAGTCAATATTGAGAACGACTTCAACGTAACTTAGGCGCGCGTTTAGGAATCGGGTAAATTCGCAGTTCTCAGGAGAACTGTCAAACTCGCACTTGAGAACGTATTTGCTAATTGCATATGAACCGCGACTTGAGAAAGATATCACGTGATACCCCCCTCAAAATTGGTTTATTAATAAATGACACTTGAGTCCTGATCACGTCTTGAGAGTGTATCAGCTGAACTCGCTCTTGAGGGCGGGTTTAGCTCAGACTATTAATACGGGCCTCTGTGTCACTCAAAAGTATATATATTATAGGATGGGTTTTGTTGAGGTTGAGATTCTTTCAAAAACATATTCTTTAGTCTAGAAATTTGTCAAAGAAGAATAAAAAAAATCGGTCAAGTAGTTTTGATATAATCTAGATTTTAATGATGCCTCGTTTACTTTTCTCTGTATAGATGAATAATAAACGCAATCTAATTGAATCGAAATGTTATATTTTTGAAAATATATATAATTGAAAATATTGGTAAACAATGCAGATATTTATTATTTCGTGTATTAGTATCACCACATTTGGCCCGAATTTGTTTGGCGTTAGCTAAAGATTTGGAATTACAGGTATATTGATAAATCATCGCAAAAAAGAATTAATATTAAATAATAATTCAAAATGAATTAACGATTGCTCTTTCAATTAAGTAGGTACCGCATCGTTTGATAATTGATATGTCTTTGTTTCAGATTTTTCTTGTTTTAGAAGCTTTTTTATTTTGAACTATGTTCAGTCAACGAGTCTGCAGTGTCTCACAGCCGTGAAGCAATATGTCTTGATAAGTGCATAGAGAAAAGTTTCGGTGGCTTCGTCGGTCGTTGCACATCCTTTACGAGTGTTACACCCTATGCCAGCACCTCACATTCTCATACGTGCTGCGCTCCTGGTAGCTGAGCATGATATACTTCGTCTGCCAACAAAGGCTAAGAACAATTTATGGATAGTTTTGTAGATTTTTGGCCATTACGCCTGCCTTTATGAGAGTCCGTTTCTCTTTATAACGCTTCGTATGTTCTGTGCTCCTGGTATGTGGCTCTGAATATTAGGTTTATTCGACTAGAAGTTTTAATTTAAACGACTTCTAAAAGATGTAGATTTTCCATCTGCAGGCTTACCATCACCATCATCAGCCTCATCGTCACTTACCATCAGGTGAGATCGGGGCCAAACGCGGGTTTAGTCAATCAATAATAATAAAAAATCACTCAATTAGCGATTCAGTTCAGTTTAGGTTCCTAAACTGGATCGCAATAAGAGGTGATGGTTATAAGGCCGGCTGATCTGATTAAACCCTATTTTGCGGAGAAAACTCGTACTTATCTAATTCTACTTTGAAGAATGAATTTTCCAGAAAATACCATTTCTAGGATCATCACGCAATTTTAGAATACCTATCATATTCATACAGTTAATTTACCATAATCTAATAAACATACACCGGATTTAATCTTAGATTTGGACAAGATATCTTAGGAAATTCGGGATTCTCCCCAATTTATCTATGTTTTTATAGGCTAACATTTACATAATCGATTGTCCGTGTTTGTAGAGTCCTCTCGCTCGGCATTAGCTGGATAAACAACGATTATGTCTGCTTCTCTTGTCAGGGAGTAAATAAACAAACTGAAATTGTCAATGGCGACATCTGACTTCCAATTGAATGTCATAGTCTTCACAAGTCTGGGCAGAGAATGATGGCATGCAAACCACTTTGTATATATATCTCACTCCACGTACCTAATCATTACTACCAGTAATTATGACAGTGAAGAAGGAGATTGGAAGTATAAAGATCATGCTCTGACTGATGATACGTCTGACTGACGATAGTAAAAGCCTGGCGCATGATGGAAAAAAGGGTTACTATCGGAACCTAAAGACCCATGCTGAAGAATGACGTAACTGGCAAATTGACTTTGTAGTCCGTCTACATTACAAAATACAATACAAAAAATTTATTTTGGAAAACTAGAAACTTAGTACAGCGCAGTAACAACTTATTTGGACTTAAGTATTTATTACACAAAGAAAGGCTGAAAACTGTGCAGATGGAATTCTAGTATCCGCGATAGGTTTCCCTGTGCTGCGGCTACCAGTGACTCCCGGTTACACCAGTGCGTATGTACATGCCAGTGCTTTTGGACCTATACTTGCTTAAGTTAGTATCAGTTAGTGAATAGGAGTATCAGTTAGTGAATAGGAGGAATACATTAAATATGGCTTTTTGGTAAATAATGCTAAAGCGCTGAACGAACTTAAGTAGATAGGTTAGACAGTTAAATACAATTACTCTGAACGACTACGAAACGGAATGTTAAAAGCGAAATAAAATTAAAAAGCAGAGATAATAAAGAGTTGGCTAATTAGCTCGTTAAAGTTTTCCAGCTCTGTCCAGTAGGAAGTAGGTAAGTAATGGTTTCCTACTTTAAGGCCCATTGGCTTCAGAAAGAGTTTAAAGGAAACACCGCTCTTAATGATTTCCTTGAATGAAATAATAATTATTAAGGATTGAATCGTTATTGCTGTCGATTCGAAAGTGTTGTAAGTATATTGCAAATTACATTGCCACATTTCAATGGAGCTTTGCCCCGCCTACAAAACTAAGTGACCATTTAAGCTGTACCTATCATTTTGTTGGGGACTTATTACAGGTTTCATATTGCATAATCATAATCAGTATCATTTTCTACTACTTACTCTCGCTCCTATAGAAGAATAACAAAAACAATGAATAATTCCCTTCGATTTCTTACTATTTTCTGAATTCTTAATTAAGCTGTTTTTTTCGACTCGCTTGATGTACAAAACTTTATTTTAAACTAATAATTTTAATAAAAAACGATCACAGACAACCCAATATTAGGATTAATTGGATAAATCTGGCGACCCACGGAAGGCAGCGGGTACAGCGTGGTCCTGTCCCGCTGCAACCAAGCGCTGCGAGAGTGCTGGGCCCGCTTGGAGCGGACCGGGGGAGTGCTGTCAGCAAGCGCGTGGGGAACTCTGGTGTAGTTCAACTGAGAGCCCAGAGTTCCCCACAATGCGCGGAGGAGGCCACCGTGGGGTTTTAGTCGGTGCAAGACTAAGTCCGACATAAGCATTCGCATAAGCATAGCATAGGGGAGGGGGGGGGGGGGGGGGGGGGGGGGGCAAAAAAAAGGTATGTCGCTGTAATATTAACATATATTATGTAGGTTGGGAATAATATATGAACACGTTAAACGCATACCAACACCGGTTATAAACGCAAATACGAATCATCAAAATGTCACATTACGTAGTTATTGCATTTTTCGTGATTTACGACTTGCTGTCTCAACTGACTATATAAAATACAGTATACACACAAGCGTGTGATTCTGCGATGGCCACTAAATCTAAACCTAAACAAAACTGTCACCTCATAATCTTTTACTTTTGCAATTATCGCTTTGTAGTTCGATTCTGTTTTAATTTTAAAGCTAAATTCGACGTTTTTATATCCCTGTCATTTGGAATAGCGGATTGATGTTTTTTGTTTCTATTTGTTCAATTTTCCAATTTTATTATTATTCCCAAGTTATTTAGAAATCTGTCGAAAATACTTCTTTAATAAGAGGAGATATATAAAAAAACATAGATGTAATAAAATCTAAGATGTTTCTAAAAATTATTATATATAAACGGATATCACTCACTTATATTGTTAAAGTCGGCAATTAGACTAAAACTGTCGGTCTAATTGCCGACTTTAACAATATAAGTGAGTGATATCCGTTTATATATAATAATTTGTAGTAATGGCTCACTATAGTTTTAATTCTAAAATGTTTCTAAAAGTGGTAAAAAACCATGTTTTCACAACTTTAGCGAAAGAAATAGTTACCATTTTAGGAGGGGATGCGGGGGGGGGGGGGGTTCATTATTTTTATTAGCGGTCCAGTCCTATCAAAGTATGCGCCAGTGACAGAACTGGAGCGTTAAAAAAATCCCACTGTTAATTTTGTTTAGTTTTTTTTTTTTACAAAAACGCATGACAAAATTAATAACTACTATTGTCCTTCTGTTTCTATATTTTTTTATGTATAGGCGTTTTCCCTAGGGCTGTAGGTATATTTATTTATTAGTTCTTAAATTACCGCCGACCGGTGCGGTGTGCGACACGCCGGCCGCGCGGGTCACGTGCGTTCGCAATTTGCCAAGTAATGGAAGAGTGCGGTCGCGGAGACGTGCGTCGTCTTTATTGCGCCTTATTCCTACAAAATAAACGCACCGGGTCACTTACTGGATAAAAATGAGGTTATGGGCCTGGAACTCGAATTGTGTGTAGGTACTCTGCAATCGACACAAGTAATTTACTATAAATTAATTATTATACTCTCGAGACAACTTACGGAGTTAAGGCATTGGCAATAAACGTATTAAGTATTTCTTTCATTTTCAGAAATGTTATAAGTAAAGTAAAACTAAAACGACAATGAAATATTGTCAATATTTTATATTTCATCCTGTCTAAATACTTCTTTTTCTGCTTCCTTCTTCTTTTCTCGTATGGTTAAGTGACCAAACCTATCTGTCAAAGTTATTCAGGCCCGTATGCCTTTGACGTGGCCTAACGACTGTGCCGAGCGACAGCAACCGGGACCAACTGCTTAACGTGCTTTCCGAGGCACGGAGGGGCTCAGATGAAAGTGTCACTACCGGTCACCCATCCAGGTCCTGACCTCGCCCAACGTTGCTTAACTTGTACGATCGTTTGTAACTGGACGCCCCACTGGACTACGACTCCGCTAGCTCGGTTACGTCGAAAGAATGGGAGAAGATCGAGGTGCCAAACTAGCGTATCTGGGACGAGCGACTGGCCGTCGGTCGGTCGGGCGTCCTCGGTACCGCTGGAAGGACGAGGTCGAGAAGGACCTGCACCGACTGCAGGCACACATGTGGCGGCAGTCGGTGCAGGACCGGCACGTTTGGCGGCTTCTCGTTGCGAAGGCCAAGATCCACTTCGGGTCACTGAGCCAGCGGAGTAAGTGAGTAAGTATTATTTATTTATTTTATTAATGGACGCGACAGTTCGTCATTTGCCAATGTCATGTTACAGAAAATTCAATATATTCAATAGTCTTCTATCTTCCTCCAGGGGAGTCGCAGTAGCGTCTTCACCCGGGTAGCCGCGTCTTCGTGTCTTCATCCAGAGGAGTCGCCGTAGCGTCATCACTCTGGACGAAGCAGCTCGACAGTCACGTTCACTCCCGAGCTTGTAGCGGGAACTCTTGATAAAAGCTTGAAACTTCAGATCTTGCATAAATAATCCAATAACTTCACCGTACCTACTGTCTGCGAACATTTTCTGATTAATTTAACGTGATATTAAACACAAAATAGTCCCTGTAGACGTTAAAAGGAAAATTATCAAATAATTTCGCAACCGTCGTTTCCCGCCATTTTCAAGAGAACGGTATTATTTATATGTCATCCTGTATACCTACTAACAAAGGCCTGTAAATAACAAGCTCAGACATGATTATAATTATATGTAAGTTACCATTAAATTAATTTTTATTATGCGACTGTGTTTACGAGAATAAAATAGAGAATTAATTGAATAACTTAGATTACAGTTGAAAGGTGATTGACCCCGGAAACTAGTCACCCACTCAGGAAACAATAAAGTGGTGCTTTATTGCATCGTTATTAAATCTTATACAAGTACTTAAGACACAATCATAAAAGTACACAAATTATCCTGGATGGTTTTCTACGGAACAGAACAATGCTTAGAAATTACTTTTGAAATTCAAATACATACCTATGCATAAACAATTATATGCATGATATGGAGATAAAACGAGAAATTGCAGCGATTCTTGGCAACTTTCACAGTTCTAAAAGGGTAACTTTTGTGTGGGAAAGTGAGGCAGCATTTTTAGATTAGTGAGATTTTTTTTTAAAACACGCCAGAATTACAACAAATCACATAATATGTGACCACCACAGACCACTTACCCAATAGACATGAAATCGGTACAAATGACAATGCCAGATCCTGTCCCACCATCAACCGCAAGTTATACAAGATAACGAATAAATGTAAAAATATCTCCGTTTTTTATTAAAATTATTGGTTTAAAATAAAGTTTTGTACAAGTTGCGAATCGAAAAATCTATTTTAAATATAACTAAATACTCTATTTAGTTTTTGTACGTTTTTCCGCTAATCATTCATTGTAATGTGACAGATTTGTTTACGCCGCGCGTTATTCGTCGATATTGTAAGATTTGTAGAAAAATAACTGATGGTTAGAGATTTCATTCTTTAACTCTCTGTTATTCTCTGTTATTTTGAGATTAATATCACGTCAAATTAATCAAAAAATGTTCGCGAGTGACAGTATGGTGAATTTGTTGGATAATTTGAGCAAGATCTGGGGTTTCAAGCTTTTATCAAGAGTCCTACAAGCTCGGGAGTGAACGTGACTGTCGAGCTGCTTCGTCCAGAGTGATGACGCTACGGCGACTTTTCTGGATGAAGACAAGAAGACGCGGCTACCCAGTGTGAAGACGCTACTGCGACTCCCCTGGAGGAAGATATAAGACTATTGAATATATTGAGTTTACTGTAACATTGACATTGTCAAATGACGTACTGTCGAGTCCATTAATAATATAAATAACTAGATAACGGCGGATCACGATCCAGGCTCGCGTTTTTAAAAGAAACGCTATAAAACTGAAACACGAACTGAGTCCGTGATCAGTGACTCTAAGAAATAAACAGTAACGTACTGAGGACATAATCGGCTGACAATAGGCTGGCATTAATTAAAATGTGCCGCTTGCAAAGTGTGATTGCGTGGATCGTTAAGTTATTTCATTTAGGGGTGGAAGGGTTTAGGTTAGGTTATCTTCGTATTATGTATTTATAGGAATTCAGACATTCTATTAACATCAGACCAGACTGTATGCCCTATGTTGGCTTTGCCTTTCCCTCTGGGAATAATTTTTACAAAAAAATAAGAATTTACTTTCATGGCCCCACTGTTAGGGCACAAACCACACGAGGGAGCTCAGCTCGGACCATGGTCAACCGATTGATAACATTTTTACATGCCTTAGATTTCTCTTATTGTTCTCAATTACGTTTTAAATTTTTGAAGCGACGAACTGTGAAATTCTCCATTTTTTCGAAAATAGGTCCACAACGAATTACTTAGTACTTACTACTTTTTGCATGACTGACTCCATTAGAAAATCATTTGAGTAGCTAGATATAAATATAACCATAATACGCGAAGGAATTGTCTGTCCTGTCGCATTGAACGGCTGTTGAAGATAAAATAAATAGATTTTTTTAACGTAGAGATAATTAGGTATATTCGTTGTAGAGTAAACCAGTGAAATTACATGTGATTAAATAAATACCTAATTGAATTTAAAAATCGTGGCTACAATGTTATCTGTAAATTCGTCGACACTACAAACTGTTAGGTTGCCATTATTATTAAAAACTTATCGAGGGTAAGATAAAATGATGTATTTTTTGTGTGCAATTTTTTAAAACCTATAAGAGTCACCTTTGGTCTCACCCCTATTTTTAAGGTGGGGACCTTTGGTCACCTACGTGACCATTTAAGCTGCACCTATCATTTTGTTGGGGACTTATTACAGGTTTCATATTGCATAATCATAATCAGTAGGAGTTGCGAGAGTAGTAGAAAATGATAACAAAGACAATAAATAATTCGCTTCGATTTCTTACTATTTTCTGAATTCTTAATTAAACTGCTTTTATCGACTTGCTAGATGTACAAAACTTTATTTTAAACCAATAATTTTAATAAAAAACGTAGATATTTTTATAATTCATTCGTTATCTTGTTCATCATGCGGTTGATGGTGGGGCAGAATCTGGCATTGTCATACGTACCCATTTCATGTCTATTGGGGGAAGTGGTCTGTGGTTTGGCTAATCCTTATAAAATAAGTTAAAATTTACAGATTTAGTACGGGACCAGTACTCAGTACTGATAGGAAATTAAACTACTTGCCAATTGCTGATTTTTACGCTGGAAAGTCTGTACTAGTTACTGGGGGAACAGGATTTGTTGGAAAGGTACTATTAGTAGATAGTATTAGTATTAATTAGTTAGTAGGTTTATTCCTTAGCTGTTGGTTGCCTGGAAGAAATCGCTTTTAGTCAAAAGTCAAAGCCAAAGTCAAATTTCTAAAGTCAAAGTCAAATTTCTAAAGTCAAAGTTTTGACTTTGACTTTAGAAATTTGACTTTTTCTTTATTGCAAGTAAGCACGTTATGTACATTTGTGCACATCAACATATTTTTTGAATTTACATTTAAGATAATGCCGCCAAAATTGTACATACTGCTGTCTTATAATAATTTTGTATTGTGTGTCTTTCGTTAGTACCTACAGTATATACAGGGGGCCTCAATAAGGTTGAGAATTTCTCAAAAACTACTGGACTTAATTTAATAATTCTTTTACAGTTACGTAGTTTTAATTTTTATCTACCAAACAGTGAAAGAATTTTCGCAATAGGTAAAGATAATAATTTTAGGTAGAGATAATCTCAACCTTAAAAACTCTCCTGTACACTTTTCTCTGCGTTCCACGGTACAATAAATAATATTGAATTTGAATTATTATCATCTTAAGATGGAGGTCAATGACATCATCGCTAAGCTATAAGATGATAAAAGTATGGTTACATTACAGGTGTTCATAGAAAAATTACTGTATAGTTGCAGTAAAATAGAAAAGGTTTACGTTTTGGTGCGAGCACAAGACATTAAGGGTGCTAATGAAAGAATACAAGAATTAAAACATAAACCGGTAAGTTCGGAAAAAGTCCTTAAATCCTACTAAACGAGCCCATCATCATTATCAACAGTCCATATCTGTTCACTGCTGGACATATGCCTCTTCCAAGGTACGGCACATAACATTATTTTCTTTTCGGCCTATTGAATCAAGTTACCTTGAGCAGGGTTGGGTCGCGGTTGTATCACAGTTTCCCGTGGCTCGGCAAGAATGGCACGAGGTGGAACACCCCAGGACGTTTAGTCGGTATGCTGCCCCTTCAGAGCGGTGAGCCCGACATAACCAACACGCTCCCCCGGGCGTTGTGGCTCATGATTTGCATGTTTTACCTGGGTTTAAAAAAAAAAGGTCAATTTCCATCTGGTGCCCCCAACCTTATAGAATCATTATCTTTTAGAAAAGCGACGTACTTATTTGCTGTTATTCATAAACCTAGTTCAACCTCACTTCTCTTAAATCGTGTTGCTATCCCTTTCACACTTAGTTAAAACAGATTAATATATAAATGGACAGGGGGCCTAAACGGTGGCGTAACTTTAAATCACGTTTATGAATACGCGCTTTAAAGTAAACATCTGGTGATCGGGATCAATTGATAACCTCACAATGTATGTGACACAAGTTTCTGTAAGCAATTATTTTCAATTACAGCTGTTTACAAGACTAAAACAGGAGAGACCCCAAGATTTAGATAAAATCATTCCAATTATTGGTGATATATCAGTTCCCAATCTTGGCATCAAACCAGAGGACGAAGTAAGGCTTCTAGAAGATGTGTCCGTAGTATTTCATTCGGCTGCTACAATCAAGTTCAATGAACCTTTAAAGGTTGCTCTTAATATAAACTTAGAGGGGACTAGAAGATTACTTGGTTTATGTCAACGCATGGAGAATATGGAAGTAAGTATTAGAAAGTTCTTCTTCTTCTTCTTAGTCGTTCTCTTGGTAAAGTGGTCGTAGTCGTTACTTCAGTCGCAGCCTCACAACACGTCGTCATTTGTCTCTGACGGTTGCCCTCCTGGTGCAGACGTGCAAGGGATCGGCCACGGCTGCCCTAATCTGGTCCGTCCATCGTGTTGGCGACCTGCCGCGCGCTCGGGTACCGTCAACCTTGCCCTGAACCACCAGTCGCTCAATCGATTCAACTCCACACGTGCCCATAGAAAGTCAGAATGCGAGCCTGAACTACAGAGGATAGACGTTGCATTAGAAAGTTACATGATGATAAATTAATTTTATAAAGGGCCAAGTAAGGTCTATTAAAGATTCGTGAAGCGAAACTCTGTACCAGGATCGTAGCAAATGTAAGTCCCTCATGTTTGCCTATTCCTACGGGAAACAGGCTTGAGTTTATTATTGACAGTGAGGTTGATGGAAATAATGAGCTACATGATAGTAATGGCCATAGATCATGTTACTAATGTTTATAAGATCTTACTATTTGCAGGCTTTTGTCCATATTTCAACAGCATACACCAACACAGACAAGAAAGTTATTGAAGAGATTGTGTATCCTCCTCCAGCGAAATTAGAAGAGGTTTACAAATTCATCGAGAAATATGGCGATGATGAAGAAAAAACTAGACAATTTTTAAGTAAGCAATTTGATTTCTTTAGGAAATGTCTTGAAATAGAAACAAAACGGGAAGGTAAAGGAAATTATGGACGGAATAAGAGGCAGAAGAATTACACAAAATATCGAAGAATGCAAGTTAGAAAACGTAATTTAGATGAATAAACTAATGATGTTTGATTTACAGATGGTCGACCAAACACGTATACATTTACGAAAGCTTTAGCTGAATGCTTGATAGCAGAGACCCACCAGTCTGTACCATCAGTTATTGTGAGGCCGTCCATGGGTAATTAAGAAAATTTATTTTATGCTTAGAAAAATAGACAACAGAAATTAAACACAACTCATTAATTTTATTTAACAAACATTCTAATTATTACGTTTTAATGTTTGGATATTTTGGGTCATGAGTGTGAGAGGGTGCTATGTGTCAAGAGACATACAGAAACGATCACAAATTACATCCAGACTGACTCGGAAATAGTGGTTACACCTTAAGCACCTTCTCGGCTGGGATTAGAGTCAAGGACCCCTCTGCACAGATCACAGACCACTTACCCAATAGAGGCAATAGACATGAAATCGGTATTGGCACGCGAAAAATTCTGTCAACGATGAGCATCCCATGTCCAAATGATGACCCCTGTCCCCCGCTTCGTCTCTATGCAGACGAAGCGGGGGACAGGGGTGCCGTATTAAAGAGATGCGTCATGTCAATAATATCTCTAAACGTGTCGCGAAGCAATTTTGCGCTCATGTGCGGACAGACACGGGCGTCCTGTTGCAGGTCTATGGGCTAAGTGGTCTGTGACACAGATGGTAGGCACACTACCGACTATAGTATGACCGTCTAAATCAGTCTTCGCCTGCGCGGTACAGGGACGCGGGGGTATGACGACAACGGGGATCGAGAGAGGTGCGGGCGGCAGGCGCATTTCTGTTACAATACATTTCTGTTCGCGCGCCCGCCCCCGCACCTCTCTCGGTCCCCGTTGTCGTCCTACCCCCGCATCCCTGTACCGCGCAGGCGAAGACTGATTTAAGACGGTCATACTATACTTTAGAAGATCGTCAAATGTTCTTAAACAGCTTCAAATAACATCGATGTTGTTAATTACAGTAAAGGCAGGAAGAAACGAGCCGTTAAGAGGATGGTTGGACGCTTGGTCCATACCGACGGCCATCTTGTTTTCAGTCGGGAAAGGATTGAATAGGGTTGTGGTCGGCGAGAAGAATACTATAGTCGATTTCATCCCTGTTGACTATGTTGTCAACCTTTCTATAGTTGCTGCTACTAGATGTAACAGGTAAATTGACGGAGATGTCATTTTTGTCATCATCACGTCCATCATTTTACTTACCTACTCTGTTGTGCGGGTTTGCTGGTTGAAATCTCTTTTGACGTAAGATCGTCTTTTGTGCCAATTTGTTTCCTTTGTATGTTATTTAAGTATTTGTCTGTGTTCTGCATTAAAAAATAATTTAATAATTTTGTTTGTGTTATATTAAACAAAACATATCCAGAAGGAAGAAACGATCAGCCGTTGGCCTCTCTTCATGATCATGTCATATTGGAATACGGTGTCTTTGACCCGCAAAGAAGCTATCAGGCCACCTGATGAGCTGATTTAAATTTTGTTTCCACAGTTCACAGTTGACCACCAATGTATTTTTAATTTAAAAATCTTATCAACTACCGTAGTAACTGTATTTTGACCTATATCGAACCCCAGATCAAGTGTCTTATTTTGTAAACAAAAACTACCCTAACCTATTAACATTTTAAGTTATTCTGTAATTATTGCATAGTTATTTTCATATTATTAGATCGGATTACTTTATTTTCACAATGATGAACAGGTTCGATCAATCAGTTTCTCAAGTGTAATAAGTAATTAGACGATCGTATTCGTTTACAAAATAAGACACTTGATTTGGGCTACGGTATAGATTACTTTGTCTTTCAGATTAAATGAAGTGGCTGTGTACAATAGCTGTACTAGTGTATGTAATCCTATCACACTGAGTGAGAGTCTTCAACTGTTCTGTGATGAGAGTCGAAAACAAGGATTCAGTAAGTTAACTGTACCTATATCTATTTGACTTGCGCTTTATTAGGTACTTACTTACTCTGCTGGCTCAGTCACCTGAAGTGGGTGTTGGTTTCCGAAATGAGAAATAATTTTTCCTTAATATTAATCATTTTAAAATTTTATCGATGTATCGTGTTAATGTTATTGTATTATTTTTCAGATGACTTGCCATTCCCATGGGCGTTGAATACTAGGTCTCAGTGGTTAATAATGATCGTAACATTCGTGATGCAAACATTACCAGCTAATCTAGTTGACTTCTGCTTAAAAGTTTCAGGGAAGAAGCCAAGGTACGGAAATCTCAAATCTGCATTATACTTATCACATTGTTAAAGTTACTTCCTCTCTTTAGCATTCGTTGGTTTCAGAATTACATCGCAATTTTTTTGTAGATGAATGTTACACTAATACACATCTCTATATCTAATTGTTATCTCATACTGTATTTAACATCATTATCTTTAATTAGTTAGATACAGGGATGGGTGGATGGAAGAGGAGGGGGGACCTTTGCCCAGCAGTGGGACAATAAAAAAACTTTAATTACCTACAGGCTACATGCCAGTAAAGAGCCTGAGCAAAATGAAAAAGTTTTCCTTTAGTGTACTACTTACCTACAATTTATTACGTATCAAAAAGTTTCCTCTCCTCAAACTATGAAATTTTATACCCCATCTACATAATTATCTCAAATTGTCCAAATATATTTCAACAGACTCGTGAAGCTAAACAAAAAGTTCACCAACATACGCAACTTGGCTCAATACTTCACTGGGACGACGTGGTTTATGACGTCGCGACATACGCAGGCGCTGGCAACGTCACTGTCTCCTCACGACCAGAAGGAGTTCCCCTGCAATCCTGCCGATATAGACTGGCAAGAGTTCATGAAGACGCACTTTCATGGGGTTAAGACGTATTTGGTTGGAGATAAAAGTGGAGTTAAAGATTTGTAATTCAATAAGTACCAGGAAAGCAGCCGTCAGAGACAGTGGCGACGAGTTGTGAGGCGAGTCATTACCACTGATGTGATTGTCAATACCACTCTGCCAAGAGTTTAGCTATAGAGAAGAGATGAACGCAATAAATACTTAGTATACCACTTCTCTGGTTTGTAACCCGAAATATAACTTGGCCTCCCCAACGAAAAGACGCCATTCGTACCACTTATGTGACTGCAATCGGTGCAGGTCCTTTTAGACCTCGTCCTTTCAGCACTATTCTGTGTATTTTAACAAATAAATGTACCTATTGATTGATTGAACATCGGTCAATATCTAGGATGCCCGACCGACAGTCGGTGGTTTGAAGTATGCTAGGGAAACTAATAGAGATCAAGTCGACGATCCCCTGGATCGGCTTTGACGAAAGAATGGGAGTCGTGCTGTAAAGATAGCATATTTGGAGCAACCAACTGGCCATCCTCCGTCCCTGCAGATACCGCTCGAAACACGAGATTGAGAAACAGTTGTATCGACTATACAGGCCTACCCTTGGCGGGAGTCAGTGCTGGCGTCACGAATGACGTATTGTCCATTCTATTCTATTTTTATTAAATGGTTCTCAAAATGGCTTCTCCTCTTATTAAGGGCCAACTAGCGCCGCCAATCTTAAAAAAATAATATCTTCCAAATGTTAGGTTTTTGAATAATTGTACTGGTCACCCTAACTCTGGCAACACTGTTCTCTGGTATGTGTAATTTGTGGTGTAATGTCGATTAATGTCGGAACAATAAAACTCTGCTAATACATTTAAAACCGTCTATTAATTTCTAAAACAGTACAGGTCATGGGCCCAGGCCGCCTGTCTGCGAAGAAAATTAAGTAAAAACCAAGTAAAAACAAAAACTAAGTAAAAACAAAAAGTGAAAAAAAATTCGACGTAAAATAACCAAAGTAACCTTAAAACAGAAAAATGTCTAAAATCGACAGCGAATTATCTAACATACAAAAATTAATCGACGAGAAAAGTTTTCCAGTGTGGAAATTCCAAGTGGACATTATAATAAAAAGTCAGGGACTGACCGACGTAATTTACCAAGATGACGCAATCGCGTTGTCGGCGGGTGCCAGCCGCCATGATGAAGAAAAACGCGACGCTTTAGCACAACGCATCCTCATGATGACGATTGATAAAAAGTATATCCCGCTAATTATGTGTTGCGAAAACGCAAAAGCGATGTTCGACAAATTATGTTTCATCTTCGAGAGATCGACAGAGCAACAAAAATGTGAACTTTTGCAAGAATTTTTCCAATATAAATATGACGAAACCAAAGACATGACTTCCCACATAAGCATGTTAGAAAACATGGCATATAAACTAAATGCCCTTGGTGAGAAAGTAAACGAAAATATGTTATTATCCAAAGTCCTATCCACGTTACCAGACACCTTCAAAAACTTCATCACTGCATGGGAATCTTCCCCGATAACGGAAAAAACAGTCATAAACTTAACGGCTCGCTTGTTGACTGAAGAAAAGAGAGTAATTATCAAAACATCAACCGATCGAGTGGCGTTTAAAGCGAATGAGAGGAAATGCTTCATATGCAACAAGACAAACCATTTGGCTGCAAATTGCAGAGAAAACAAAAAGAAAGAAAGACTTTACTGTTCAATATGCAAGAAAAAGAATCATAAACAAGAAGACTGTTATTTCAACAAGAAAAGTTGTAAAATCTGCAAGAAAACGAATCATGAAGAGAAAAATTGTATTTTGAAAAATGTTCTTTGTGTGCCAGATCTTTCCCGGAATTTATTATCAGTTTCAGCAGTCACAGATAGTGGTGGTGAGGTTGTATTTAAAGGGAACAGCGTTGAGATTTCCAGTGGCTCCGGCCAAAGCTTAAAAGGAAGAAAAGAAGAGTCGGGCTTATACACATTGGATCTCACTCAAGATGCTGAAGAAGAGTCGCTGCTCACCCATAAAATCAGTAACAACTCTGCGACTCAATGGCACAGGAAGTTGGGTCACCCAGGAAAAGGTATGTTAAAACTTCTACCTAAAGTAGCTAATGGCATAACAATTAATAATATACAAGAAGATCTGAAAAGTTGTGAAATTTGTATTCAAGCCAAACAAACAAGATTGCCATTTGAGACACAGCGTAAACGAGCAGATCGAGAGCTTGAAATAATACATACTGATGTTTGCGGACCCATGCAAACTGAAACATGGAATAGAAAACACTATTTTCTTACTGTACTGGATGACTACACACATTTCACAAAAATATACCTAATAGAAAATAAAAGTGAAGTTTCAGAATGTCTTAAAAATTACATAGAGGAGTCAGAACGTGAGAAAGACCACAAAGTGTCCACCATTAGGTGTGACAATGGTGGAGAATATACCAGTAACACATTTAAAGGATGGTGTAAAGAAAAAGGAATAAAATTGGACTATACAGTGCCATACACACCGCAGTTGAACGGCAAAGCTGAACGATTGAATAGAACTATCATGGAAAAGGTACGAGCTTTGTTATTCAATGCAAAAATGGAGAATGACATGTGGGGTGAAGCCGTGTATTGTGCGACTTACCTAATAAACAGACTTCCAAGCGAAGCAGTAAAACAAAGAACCCCCTATGAATTATGGCATAAAAGAAAACCAGATTTATCTAATATCCAAGAATTTGGATGTGATGCCTATATGAAGGTACTAAAACCAACACAGAAATTAGATTCAAGAACAGAAAAGTATACCATGATTGGTTACACTAATACAGGATATCGGCTATTTGATAGCGTAAAACGAAGAATAATTGTAGCACGTGATGTTATATTCAGAAACCAAGAAGTAAAAGAAACATGTCTGAAAGAAGACGTAAAAATTGCAGTATCTCAAGATGAGTGCTCAGTAAAAGAAATCCCAGAGGCCAGCAACGGCTCTGATGATGAATCTGAAACAGAAGAAATAATAAGACACATAAATGCAGAAGAAATGAGACAAGATATACCTAAAAACAATAACGTTACAATGAGTTTACCAGAAAAAGAAGAATATGAAAGCGCAGAAGAAGAAATAAGTAGAGCGAAGGAAGAATATGAAAGCGCAGAAGAAGAAATAAGTAGAGCGAAGGAAGAATATGAAAGCGCAGAAGAAGAAATAAGTAGAGAGAAAGAAGAAGAAGAAAGAAGCAAGGAAAAAGTAAAACAAAGAAAAGGCAAAAGAGCAGTAAAACTACCAGAAAAGTATAGAGATTATGTATTACTTACCTTTGAAGAAGCGATGAAAGCACCTGAAAAAGAAAAATGGAAACAAGCAATTAAGGAGGAAATGAAGTCATTAAAAGAAAATGAAGTATGGAACTTGGTAGACAAGGATGAAGCAAAAGGACATAAAATACTTACCAATAGATGGGTGTTCCGCGTGAAGGAAGATGGGACACACAAAGCTAGATTAGTCGTTCGAGGAAACGAGCAACATGAAATGGATTATGAAGAAATTTTCAGTCCTGTAGCATCTCAATCTGCCTTAAAAACACTGTTTGCTTTAGCAGCAGCAAAGAACTACAATATAATGACTTTTGATGTAAAAACAGCTTTCCTAAATGGTGAACTAAAACATGAAGATGAAATATATATGAAATTACCACAAGGACTAGAAGGAGAAACAGGAAAAATCTGTAAATTAGAAAAGGCTCTTTATGGATTGAAACAGTCACCGAAGAGATGGAATGAAAAATTCATACAAACGATGAAAGGACTCGGCTTTACACAAACTAAAAATGAACCATGTGTACTAAAAAATGAAGACTCATCAATAATACTCGCCATTTATGTGGACGACGGATTGATAATAGGAAAAGACAAAGAACAAATACTGAAGATCATGAAGAAAATAAACTCGAAGTTTGAGATCAAAGTATGTGAAAAACCAAGTATGTTCTTGGGTATGGAAATAAAGCAAGACAATGAAGGATTGTATTTGACGCAAACTTCATACACTAAAGCTATATTGAAGAAATATAATATGGAAAATAGTAAACTGGTGGCAACACCTTGTCAGACCGAAGAAGACAGGAAAGAACCTAAAGAAGAGAAGGTAAAGTTTCCTTACAGAGAGGCAGTAGGGAATCTACTCTACTTGTCTACAAGAACGCGACCAGACATAGCATACGCTGTGGGCATGGCCAGCAGACGCATGGAGAACCCTGATAACCAGGATGTTATAGCACTAAAAAGGATTTTCAGATACTTAGCAGGCACCTTAGGAGAGGGTCTGTTCTACAAATGTAACACTGAAATAGAATTAAAATCGTACTGTGACTCGGATTACGCAGGCGACCTGAAAACAAGACGTAGTACCACAGGATATGTATTGATGCTCGGCGGAGGGCCAGTGGCCTGGTGTTCCAGAAGACAGCCAGTTGTAGCCTTGTCCTCCACAGAGGCTGAATTTATTGCTGCGGCAGAGTCCAGTAAAGAAACGATGTTTCTAAAATCTCTTTTATTCGATCTAAATATCAAAGCTAAAACTGTGTACAAAATTGATAACCAAAGCGCTATACAACTGATAAAAACCGGTATATTTAACCGCAGATCAAAGCACATAGATGTACGATTCCATTACATTCACGAATTGTATTCTAATAATGAGTTTCAGATAGAATATTGCCCAACAGACTCGCAAACAGCTGATATTTTGACTAAACCGTTAAATAAAATTAAGTTTGGAAAATTTAAAGATGTTATAATTAAGAGGTGTTAATTATGTTTAAATCTAACTGTAATAAGTTTCATAAGATTATAATAAGTTGAAATACTTAAGATTTTAATTCATAAGAAATGCTAATGTAAAACTAATGTGTGATTAGATATAATTTTGCCAAATTGTCTCTTTGACAAATTAGGAGAGGGTGTTAGGTTTTTGAATAATTGTACTGGTCACCCTAACTCTGGCAACACTGTTCTCTGGTATGTGTAATTTGTGGTGTAATGTCGATTAATGTCGGAACAATAAAACTCTGCTAATACATTTAAAACCGTCTATTAATTTATAAAACAGTACATAATTACATAATTACAAGTACATAGCATAATTGCGACAAGCTAAGTAGTAGTTATCAAATATGCCAAAAACTGCCGTTTTTCGCAATTATGCGAACTATAACTTAGCGAAATTGATTCACGTTATAAATTAGCATTTAAAAAATAATATTTATCGTAATAAACAATGTGTACATAGCTTTTTTAATAAAATTTATTATATTGGAAGGTATTATTTTTTTAAGATTGGCGGCGCTAGTTGTCTCATGTCAGCCCCTTAAGGTTAGGGCGTGTTCTCGTTTCGGGAGCCAAGATCTACTTCGGAGCCAGTGGAGTAAGTAAGCCTGACATGGTTCTATAACAGCTATAAGCAAAGTACAAACTAAAAATAAACATAAAAAATTGACAACAAAACTTACTGACACACACTAACACAACACACATACATCACATCGACCGACCTCTCACATTCACCGCAAACACACACACGTTATCTACACACATCCATACAATAAGTAACCATTGGTTGGCATTGGAAGCTGTGAGCTTACCTTACGTACGTACGTACGGTACGATGCTCCTCTATAACCAATTTGGAGCCAAGGTGTGGGCTGAAAACCAGCGCTGACGCACTCTGTGTCAGCATCAGCTGAAGCCTAAACCTTTTGCCTAAGTTATAGGTATGTTTGTTAATTGTCATTGTAATTTTTATTTCTTATATGTATATACTTAATAGGCAATAAATGTTATTCTATTCTATTCTACAAAAGAACTTGGTTACAAGAAAGATAAAATGGTAGTGTTCCAGTAGAAAGCACTAGCTAGCATCACACTTAGTCGCTAGACGTCATCAAGTGCTTAACAAGTAAAGTTGAGCAGTCAACAGGTGCCCGCGGGAACGCGAGGGACATAAAATATGTAACGGTGGAACTTTTCACGTATCACGCCTGTTTCATGTCAGCATGTGTAACCATCTATACTATTTATACGTCGATGGTACAAATTATGAGTAACTCTGAGATGTCAAAGTATGCAGGGGTCTTCGGTAACGGGAATCCTCCTACTAATTATTTCAAGCTTAATTTAAAGTCCCATACACCAAATATTCGGCTTTCGGCCTCGCGCACCGAGGGTTCCGTGTAGCTTCTGCGGCATGCATGTTTCATCACGACGTTTTCCTTCACCGTTTTGAGTTTGAGAGCACTCGGTAAATGGATGTAAGTTTTTCCGTCGAAAAACCGAGGATAACTCATTGGTACATGGCTGCCCTGGCTGGGAATTGAACCTAGGACTTCCGTATTGCAAGTCCATTGACCACTGAGCCACCGAGCTCTCGTGTCGTGATATACAAATACAAAAATCATTTATTTAGAGCCTTCTATGAGCCAACTAGCGCCGCCAATCTTAAAAACATAATATCTTCCAATATAAGTAATCAATTTTATTAAAAAAGCTATTTACGAAATGTTTATTACGATAAATACTATTTTTTAAATGCTTATTTATAACGTGATTCAATGTCGGTAAGTTGTAGTTCGCATAATTGCGAAAAACGTCCTTTTTTGGCATATTTGATAACTACAAGTTAGCTTGTCGCAATTATGCCATGTAGGTATTGTATACTGAAAAATAGTATTCATCCTAAGAAATATTTTGTATTTTGTTAAAATTGCCGATTTTCAAATAATACTGCATCAGTACCTACTGCACATTTAAAAATAATAATTTATCAAATTATCAACTATTGATAAAGAAAATATAGAGTGAAGTATATAGTTATCGTCAATAAATCCAAAAGTATCAATGGCAAAATTGTTATATCAACTTACACTGGATGTCTTAAGGGTTCAAAATCAAATAAATGAATAGATACAGCTACAGTGTTTTATTTATACACAAAATACAGTACATCGTGATTTCTAAATGTGTGTCAGTTGCTTCAATTATTTTATGTTGCAACGAATTTCGACTAGATTTACACATTTAACCATATTTATGTCGTTTTAATAGTCAATAAATAAACATTGAGTATATTGAAGAATCCATTAACGCACTATCCTATTTTAAGTTAGCAAAATAGCGATTGTTTAGTTTAAAACTTAGGCACTTAAAGGCATAATTCAGTTAAGGCTATATTGTCTAGTCTAGTACTAAGTTACCCATCACACCGTATTGTAATTTGTCCTTATACAAATAAAATAATCACATGCTTTTCTATGGACTTATTATCTCTAGTTATTATTCGTAGGAGTTGAAATCGCACTGCAAGTGTTACCATTGATCTGCTGTTGTCCGTACCTACATTCATTTCAGCAAAACGGATTTAGATTTACTTGATCTCATTAGTGGTCCCACAAGTACGGGTTGGCATCTCGTAACATATTTTTCTTTTGTAAAATTCTTCCCAGGGGGAAAAGCAAAGCCAACTAGGGCATACATCTTGGTCAGAAGTTAATAGAATGTCTGAATTCTTATAAATACATAGACATATACGAAGATAACTTAACCTAAACCTACGCACAACCCTCCCAAACCCCTAAACGAAATAACTCGACAATCCACGCAATAATCGAGTTATCCAAGGGAAACCTTGCTAAGAGCACAAAACTTCACAAACACGACTTTTTCGAGCACTCCAATTAATAGAAACGTTCGCGGACATCTCCTGATTAACTTAACGTGATCATTAATCACTAAATACCACGGAAACTATTTAATTCGAATTTGAACGTAAACACGCAACTGGCCTACGAGCCCCTCGAGCAATGTAACCTTGAAACCCCCTCATTACAGTAAATCGAAGTAATCGTACCATGATATATATAGTCAAACGTCAAACTCTTGATTCTCATTCCATGGTATAAACAAATCCCGTTCGCGATACGTTCAGTTCGGTGTGACAGGCATCCGTTTATCCTGCAGCCAGTGCGCGCGGCGTGTCCCCGCATACATTAGGGACCCAGCAACTTGGATTAAATATTAACCCCGCTTAACTTTAATAAGCCGGGACACGGATGTTTGCTAATTTGTCAGTCCGGTTACTGCGCAGATAACGAGATAACATTGTTGGCCAATCCCATCATGCTGGGACAAAGTTCAGATTCAACAGTTCCGTTATCCAGTTATGCTATGCATAAGGCACCACCGCTGGCGAGAAAGCGAGTAAATCCCGGCTATTTTCTCGCCCAAGAACAAAAGAGATGCATTTTTTTTGGCGACACTCGCCCACTCGCACATCAGGTTTTTTATAACCTAGGTGCTTATAGAAAGAACGAACGCGCCGCGTAATTTTTAGTTGTAAAAATATTGTATTGCAAACAAATGGCAAAAAAATCGTTTTCTTAATTTTTATCGATAAAAGTACTAGATAAGATACTTAGTTGGGATGTCAACATTATCCAGGGGTGAGGGGGGGGGGGGGGGGGGGGGCTGCCCCCTCCCCCTGCCCCTACCTGGGTACGCCCATGAGTGGGGACATATAAAGAACTGTCGATGACCTCTTAAAAGACTCGACGAAGTGAAATACTGAACTCACGATACGGATGTCCCAGGTTCGATCACCATTTAGACACGTTAATTGACTAGATGGAGTTGTTTTGATATTTTCTTGCATATGCCCTATAAAAATTTTTCATCACGACCGGGATTCGTGAAATTTTTTCTCCATTTATCATTTAAATGGAGTTCCAGACAACCAACTCCATTTATCATTTATTGGAGTTGGTTGTCTGGAAGATATCACTTTTAGCCATAAGGCCGCCAAAAATATTATGTCTGCTATTTATTGTGTCTATAATTGTTGTGTCTTTTATGTACAACAAAGTGTATTTAAATTGAATTAATTAAAAATGTACTCTATTGAGTACTCCGTGATCCAGTAATTATAATAGTTACAGCCACAGACCACTTACCCCATAGACCTGTAACAGGAGGGCGCCCGTGTCTGCCCGCACATGAGCGCAAAATTGCTTCGCGACACGTGTAACCTAAAGATATTATCGACATGGACGCATCTCTTTAATACGGTACCCATGTCCCCCGCTTCGTCTCTATGCGCTCATCCAAGGGCGTCGCCAGCCGATGGCCCAGAGGGGGGCAAGCTGATATAAATTACAGCTGTGTGTGAGAGCAGGCGACGACGCGGCCGCGTGGACGGAATAGGAGAGACAGTAGCACTCTCCTCTCCCCGCTCGCTCTCGCCTCATCGCTTTCCAGTGCCTGACTAAGGACTTTGCATTGGGCTGGATATTTTTTCTAATCTCTAGGGGGGGGGGGGGGGCAGCTGCCCCTACCTGCCCCCCCTTGGCGACGCCCTTGCGCTCATCGTTGACAGAATGTTTCGCTTGCAAATACCGATTTCATGTCAATTGGGTAAGTGGTCTGTGGTTACAGCTATATTATCGCTTGACAGAACTATCGTCTCCAATTCTCTCAACCAACGTCATCTGATATTCTAGCCTGTAGTGTGGTTCTAATACAATTACAGGTTAGTAGGTTAATTATAGACTTAGCCTTGCGTCCCTAGTGTTTATTCGTAATTAGATTACAGTAACACTAACAAAGGCAGGCATCAATCAGTTTCGGAACCAGTTAATTAGCGAAGCGACAGTCCCAGCTCATGAATGCTAAGTGCGGTTAACTTTTGTACTGGTACCGAAGAGAGTTTTGAAAGGAGATGCCATTATAAACTCGCAAGATGGCGAGATTTCCCGCCGCAAACGGTTGGCGCTGCGAAGAGTCAGACACAGTTCGCTAAGAACCCACAAGTGTTCGTGAAGTCGACCGAACATCAATGATAACATCTTCAACAACGATTTCAATTCTTCTATGTTATAAGAAAGGGTTTAAGTTCAAGTATACATACTTTGAAGGGATTTCAACTGTATCATAGCTACAAAGAGCTGCTGGCAAATGGAGATTGTGATTGCAATGCATGATATATCAACTTAATTGAAAATGCATATGATTTCTTCGCGTTTGGTTGTAAATCTTTATTGAGCAGAATTGCGACGCAGCTACAATAGTGGCTATAGAGAAGACGATTGGCAAATATGACTGACCTATTTTAAAACATTGTAATTCTGTCTTCTTGATTTTTATAACATAATTTGTAACTTTGCACTGTGATAACACATACCTTCATCTAATGACATTCATAATCTTGAAACCAGAACAAAAGGGATCACCTTTTGTTCTAGTAGGTAACCTCCGCCAACAGTTTTTTTATAAAACGTGGTAATGTCGCTCTCTGGAGTCATTTATTTATTTCATAGTAAAAAATAAATTATTTTGCGACTAATAAATTACGAACATTTCCAATACTCACTACTTACTTATTGTTGTTTGCACAAGTACAAACTTAAGGGCTTCAACAGACGTGTGTCAGCGGCAGCTCGCAACGCTGTCGGCCAAAGTGTCGCGAGCTGTCGCTGACACACTGCCCGCTGGTCTGTTGGAGCACTTAATGACCTAAAAGGCGCCTCCACCTCTGTACACTCCGAGCCCGATAGTATAAAACGAAACGCCACTCGTAAACTCCATCGGTGTCTGGCATACGAACTGTCCTCAATGTTGTCACCACTGGATTTATTACTAACTACATAAAATAGAATCGATACGTAAGTTTGTTATTCATTCGTGCGTGAAAACCTGAACAGCGAAGCGTTCCACATAGTTTTTTTATAAAACTGGACGTTAAAATGCCCAGAAAATGGGGCGAGGCATGCGTTTCAATTGGCCGCAGGCCGCAAGTCGCGTGCAGGTCGCACCTGTGTATGTCAGGCTTAAGTAAGTACTAGGTATACATAAACCCACAGCAAGTATGTTATTTTGTAAACAAATATGATTGGCTAATTGCCCGTTATGTGTGCTCTTTGACCATACGAGTACATGATGGTAGGGCCAGTTGTACACACGACTATAGGGAAAAGTATGTGCAGATGGCCTCAATAAGGTTGAGATTTCCTCAAATATTACCAAAAGGAGGAGGGTAAAGGTTTCTGAAGATCTACTCTATTTTAAAGTTGGTTAAAACCAAAAACACGTTTTTCAAGTGACGCCGTCCAATATCTGAAAATCGTAAATTTAAAATAAATAAATCGGTAGCAAACAATAACAGAAGCCGAGCAATCCATCAATTTGCCAGAATTAATTTCGTTTGGGAAAAGAAAAATGAAAAATATCATTTGGAATTCAAAAAGTGGCCCACAATCTATAACGTGGCCCGTTATCGACGTTCGCCATGTTCACCTCTATTCGTGAATCATAAAAATATATTAATTCTCTTCGTAACAAAGCAAACTATATAGTATGGTTCAAGTTGAAGTTTTGAGCGGTAATATGGTTTAGTAATATAAGATAACTGTAAGTTGCAATGAGGTGATTATTAGAGGATTAACTACGTAAGAGTGTACAGTTTAACATCTCTGTCTAACTTGTAATAAACATATAGTCTCAGTGTATGTAAGTCTATCAGTTCTTCTCCTAACGACCAATGGCTACCATCATGACACCGAGAACCATCATCAGATCGAGAAATACCACATGGCAAGCCTGCCAAATAAGCGTGGACCGGTCATGGCAGGAACGCATTTTATCTCCATCGCTTCAGGCGCTGCGACGACCCTAGCTGCAAGTGTGCCCCGGACATCGACCAGACTATTGAGCACGTCCTGAACGAATGCCCGAGATATGGAGCCAGGAGGCTGCAGCTCGAGTTCGAGATTGATGACCAACTCATAGTCTCGAACTGGTGCTCCCTCTTGGCGGGGAAAAGTTCAGGACATAAATTTGCCGAATTCTGTGTCGATGTCATGAAGGCGGTGGCACAATTTAATAAATAGACACAGACACACACTCACCCTCACAAAAAAAAATGAATTGTACAATGGTCTATAATAACATATATAATGATACATTCAAGTACCCCGAAATATATAAATCGGGAGAAAAAAATTAAATAGAATCAAGAAAGAAAAAAGCCAGCTTAATACGTGAATGGATTTAATATTACACAGCAACGTAGGCCTAAAGTTATTACCGCTTGAAGCCTATAACTTACTCTAGAAACAAATAAAAATGTCGGCGCACGTCTTTTTACGTCTCGATACAAATAAAGGACCTTCCTGTTGTTATTGGCGGGAATGTATTGTGTTTTGACGTTGACAGCCAATCAATGGGCCGCCTACAACGAAATATGGCGGCTTGGAAATGAAAAAATACATCGTTTTATTTCTTTTTCGGTTATGTACTTTTACTTGCTGAGGAACGAACAACAGCTTTAGTTTACTTGTGTAGTTATCAGTCTTTCTAGTTTTCTAAAACGTGAAGTTAGAACAGGATCGGGGCTTTTGAAAATGGCGGGAAACGACGGTTGCGAAATTATTTGATAATTTTCAGTCTAATGTCTACAGTGGTTGTTTTGTGTTTAATATCACGTTAAATTAATCAGAAAATGTTCGGGAATGACAGTATGGTGAAATTATTGGAGGATTCACGCAGGATCTGAAATTTAACGCTAATTGCTTTTTTTTTTCTTCATTTTTCTCTTCTTACATTTCTAGCTCTACCTCTCTCTATTTAATAATCTTAATTTCCATGAATAGTTTGTTGCCTGGAAGAGGGGGTTGTCTCCACCGATCCCAGGATCCGTTTGGATTGGAAACGGATCCCGGCAGTTTGTCTCCACCGATACCGGGATCGGTTTCCAACACAAAAATCAATTAATGTTTGTATCCACCGATCCCGGTATCCGTGGCTACAAGAAATAAATTATATTAATTGTGGAAACGGATCACGGTTTACAAGAACATGACATTGGCAAATGACGAACTGTCGAGTCCATTAATAAAATTAATAATAAAATAATAGAACAGGACCGCGGCACAAATCGTGGAATAACTTTTGAGTCGCGTTTATAGCTAACAGCGGGTGTAACAATTTGTCGACATGTCTAAATAATTTGTTAAGTTGGGAGTTCAATTGCCGTGACTTAACGTTAAATTAACTTAGCGTTAAGTTAACTGAAGTTAATTTAAGTTTGTAACTCGGATCAATTTGTTATCTATGCGAGGGCGCGAGGAAAAATTAACGAGAAAAAACAGGCATTTGACAGATTACTCTTGGCAAAGTTTTATTTTACATTCATCTTTATGTAACGATGAGAAATTGTTCTCGAGGAATATTTCTAGAAAAATTAATAATAAGTACAAGAAATCTGTTTGCGTTTTTTTAAACTAAATCAAATCTGACAGCTAGAAATGCTGCCTTCCTTTCACACATCATAAATATAAAAAGGATGACACTACTTTTAGAAGTATCAAAGTTAACTTAAAATTAGAAAACACACGACTGAATCGTAACCATTACATAACTATTTATTAAAAATTGGATAGGTATTGTGAATGAAGTTCATTCAATTATATATAAAAACTACGATCAAGATCCTTGTCATATTTAAGGTCCTATTTGTTCGAAGAAATATTACTATTTATCATCATTTGCGCCAAGATTATTAATAATTCGATAGTCAAGTAACACCATGTTTAACCGGCGGACTAAGCTGGTGGATATTGGGGAAAGGATGGCTTCTGGCCGTGAAACGGAACGTGTGGTGGCGGGCCATCGCGGGGTCGCCGCGCGGGGGTGAAGTATCAAATGAAACTGTCAAAGTGTGAAGGTCAAAAGTGACATTTAATTAGGAAATACGAGAACTTTCGGACTATCTAAACGGACAAGCGTAAAATTTATTTGTTCAATTGTTTTTATCTTTAAAACACCAGTTACCTATAATAATATACAGTCCACTTATTGACCACCACCGACCGCAGGTACAGCTTCCCTGAAGTGGAGATGGGCAGGGCACGTTGCACGTAGAGACGACGAACGCTGGACGTACAGAGCTACAGTCTGGAGGCCACGCACGGGACATCGCAGCGTGGGAAGACCACCGATGTGATGGTCTGACGACATCTCTCGCACATGTGGGAGGAAATGGATGCGTACGGCCACAAATAGAAGAAAATGGAAGGATTGCGAGAAGGCCTACGTCCAGCAGTGGAGGGATACAGGCTGACGACACCGACGACGAACCCCATGTTTGCGTTATTTAACTTAATGTCTTGAAATGTCTTGACTTAAATAGCGATTGGTACAATTCAGCCTTGAGTGAAGTTAATAAAATTTAATTCCAGACGAAGAAACATTAATGTCTGACACCAAAAACAGTAATTTATGTGTGTTCCATAATGGACGGAATATTTAAAAAGTGTCATCCCCATGATTTGCATTTTCTCTTTGAAAAAACATGTTCTGATGTCCACATTAGCATATTAAAAGTTTTTACAGTATATTTTGTTCCGACAGAGTAAGTTTAATTAAATAAATTATTTGTACTGTCGTCTGTATGTCTGTGTTCTTGGTTAACAACTATTGCTGTTATTCATAAACCTAGTTAAACATCATTTCCCTTGAATCGTGTTGCTATCCCTTTCACACTTCGTTAAAAAAGGTTAAGATAGAAAGGACAGGGGCCTAAACGGTGGCGTAACTTTAAATCGCGTTTATGAATACGCGCCTATGGTTATAAGGTCGATATTTATATACAGCTATGAGCTGAGTTTAAATTTTTAACGACTGCGCAGAAGGAGGGCTATTTCTAGATTTTTTTTGTGTCGTCAGTTCCGCTTGACTGATTGTTTTAAAAACTAAAACTGTTAATATAGATACAAGGCTTCGTATGCGCGTATTTTCAGTTTTTCTGCGAAGGCTACGGCAAAAACTACTAAAACTAACGTCTGAAAAAAAATAGCAGTCTTGGAGTGTCTATTTAGAAACTGATGAATACCGATACATGACTGGACAAACTTATATATCAAAATGTAGGGTACTATATATACGAGAGCTTGTTTAAAAAAAATGATTTTTGTTGGCGTATTTTTAAGGCCCTGCCAAAATTCATCCAAAATTCTTAATAATACGAATATTGAGGCACTGCGCCGTGCTTTTCACTCAGCCGCTGCGGGGCATCTTCTGTCTCACTCACTGCTTTTGACAATCATAGAACAGCAATGTACTAAGAGATATCCTACTACTGGCAGTGGGCTGGTCACATCTGTCGTAGAACCGATGGGGTAGACGAGTTCTCGAATGGAGGCCACGAACGGTAAACGTAGTGTAGGATGCTCCCAGACCAGAGGGATGACCTTCTCAAGATGGCTGGCAGGGACTGGATGCATCATGCAGGGGACTGATACCGGCTGATGATGATGATGCTCATATTACTACATACGTACTAGGGCAGAAGAAGTCCAAAGAGGAGAAGAATAATTTTCATTTCAACTAACAATCTCTGTAAAGATTTACGTGAACTCAGGGCCACCATACTTGTGGAATGGAAATGTCAGAACACAGTACTCCAGCAGTTACTTTAACTGCAGAAAATATCAGTTTACTGTCGGATTCCTCGTAAAATGAAAACTACAAACAATAAAACTAGCCGTAGCTTTCGCAAGCGGATCTGGGGACGTAGGCTTAAGGCGGCCGCGTGTCACACCATTGTGTAACAGACAACTCTTACACTGTAAGCGAACATAAACATGAAGTAATTCGACATCGCAATCACTTCATTTTGACAGATTATTATATATGATAGATTAGATTAGATTTATTTATCACAAATTATAATGTCATTTACATATAAGTGAATAATACTTTAAAATACTAAGTGAATACTTAAGCAATGTGTTAAATTATGGTATGATGAATTTATCTTATTTTTAGTTAAGTATATTGTTTTGTAAAAAGGGAATTGTCGGTATATGTAGAAAAGATGTGAAAATACCCATTTTGATATCATAAATAAACAATCAGTCTAAATCTCGAGCCTGTGTTTAATTGACGCGTCCCATACACTTCGACAATTATACCTAGAAAATGGCCGTAAATATTTCGACATAACTTTCTTATACAAAACTATGAATTCTCCAATTGACTCTCTTCTAAATATACATACAGCTTCATTATATTATGAGTCATGCTCGCGTACCGGCCCGTTCCTCAATTTCCAATATTTTTTTTATTGGCGGACATTTTTTTGCACCTCTGTGTAACCCTGGGTACGGTTCAAAGTAATTTTTCATTTCAGAGAGTCATTTGCTAGTAGACGGGTCAGCATGGACTATTACTTCAGACATGTTACACATCTATGTAACAATGTTACAGGTGCCAAAGGTTTGGACATACTTCAAAAAACTGTAACCTTAAACCGAGATGCGTCAAATGTACGGGACCACACGCCACAAAGGACTGTCTAAAGAAAGACAGAAGGGAGCCAGCTTGCTGTTGTAACTGTAACTCTGACCACCCAGCAAACTTCAGAGAGTGTACTGAGCGATTAAATTACCTGAAATATACAGAGGCAAAACGCCAGTCTACGAAGAAACCTATTCCGGCAGTATCTACTACTGATGGACGTGCATGGTCAGCAGTTGTTCGTTCCACTGAACCTAAGACTTTGAACGTGACCCCTATACCTGTTATTAATGTGGAGAACAGATCGGAGCGCAGAATTTTCCAAGCCAAACGTAAAATAGCAACATCTCAAGAAAGCATCGCCGACGTGAAACAGCCTGCAGACTCTGTGCATATGGATTCCACCACAACTGAGATAATGAAAATATTTACGGCTATTAGGGCCATAAAAGAACAATTTACCTCCTGCTCGTCCCTCATGGACAAAGTCTTATTAGTATTCACACATTTGGGTCAATATGTTTGACACAGTAAAGCTAAATATGTTATATTGGAATGCCGACGGCGTCCGTAATAAGCTTCAAGAGCTGACAGACTTGATGGTAAGTGATCTGTCTATTGATGTCCTTGCTGTTTGTGAGACCAAACTTGCCAATAAGACCGACTTCAATACTCCTGGATATACTTGCTACCGACAAGATAAACATGCTAACGGTCATGGACAGGGCGTGGCCCTATTTGTCAAATCTGACATACGACACTCAAGAATTTCTATTCCATTAACGAGACACCTCGAGGTTGTGGGAATTGAGATCTGCGTGTCTGGCTCAAACCACATAATACTTTCAATCTATCAATCCCCAAATCTAACTCTTGAAAATTACGACCTTGATATTATCATGAGCCTGGGGCCTCGTGTGGTTGCTATGGGAGATTTTAATGCGAAACACACCCTCTGGCTTTGTAGGGATACAAATATGCGTGGCAGGGTACTTTTCCAACATATGGTTACTAATGACTATGTTTTACATGCACCTAGCACACCAACTTTAACTCACTACAGACCTGATCATCATCCGTCCACTCCTGATCTGTGTCTTGCGAAGAACTCTCATGGCATCTCCGAGCTCTGTACGGTACCAGCTTTGGGCTCAAACCACCTACCGGTTTACTTGACTATTGATGGAACAGTTGCTCGTATATCTATTACTCGTTACAATTACGCTGCTGCTGACTGGAAAGGATACCGTAATTACCTTAACCAAAATATTATTCTTACCCAAGAAACATACAAATCTCGTTCGGAAATTGACAATGCTATTGTAAACTTTACGCAACATCTAAAAAATGCTAGAAATCTAAATATTCCTAAAAAGACCACACACCTAGGACCGAAGCCACTTCCGCGTTTTATTAAAAAGTTGATTACATCAAAAAACAGACTTCGCAGACATGAACAACACGAGCGATGCCCCTACAATCGGCAATTTTTAAGGTCATCTATAAACGATCTCCAAAAAAGAATCAACAGGTCGATTGCACAATTTAATGATAAGATATGGAGTACTAAACTTTCCAAAGTCGACAACCCGTCTGATGATATTTGGAGAATAATTAAAACCCTCTCTAACAAACAGACTACCATCCCACCTCTGCGCAAGACAAATGGGACTCTGACGACTAATGTTAGGGAACAATGTAATGAACTTGCTGGATCATTTCATCAAAACATGTTACTTACTACTGACTGGTCTGATCCTGTGTCCGATGTTGCTACTATTAACGCCATTAAAAACCTGGAAAACTTCTCTTGCACCTCATTGCAATATGCTACAAGACCTAACGAAATTTGGAAATATATTCTCAAACTTAAAGCTAATAAATCGCCAGGAGTTGACGAAGTTAACAATCTTTTATTAAAAAATTTAACGACGAAGTGTATTGTTATGCTAACTAAAATCTTCAATGCTTGTTTTAAATTAAGCTACTTTCCTTCAACTTGGAAGATAGCGAAAGTAATCCCCATTAGAAAGCCAGGTAAAGACAAAACGATAGCTACAAGCTATCGTCCGATTAGTCTTTTGCCTACATTAAGTAAGTTATTTGAAAAATTAATTTCAACCCGCTTATTGCGATTCATGAGTGATCTCTTCATTGATGAGCAATTCGGTTTTCGTGGACAACACTCCACAGTGCAGCAGCTTGCTCGCGTCAGCGAACATGTTGCCCACAATTTGAACCTAAATAAATCCACTGGAATGCTTTTATTAGATATAGAAAAAGCCTTCGATACAGTCTGGCACGCTGGCTTACTGTTCAAACTTTCCAACAGTATACCCATAAATATTGTTAAGTTAATTGAGTCATATCTTTGTGACCGTGGTTTTGCTGTTCACTTTGGTGATGAGGTGTCTGACATGTTTGATGTTCCTGCAGGTGTTCCTCAAGGCTCGGTGCTTGGTCCGATATTGTTCCTAATTTACCTAAACGATATCCCAAAACAACCCCATACACAGCTGGCTTGTTTTGCTGATGACACAGCGTCGTTCACTTCGTCAGAGGACTTAGACCTGATCATTAGTCGCTTAAACTTATCTATTGAACTATTAGTCGCTTATTTTAAGAAATGGAAATTAAAATTAAATGAATCTAAAACAGAAGCAATACTTTTTACAAGAAAAAGAAAACTACCGACAAGACAACTGACCATTAACAATTATAAAATTCCTTGGAGTAAAACCGTCAAATATCTGGGTATAAATTTCGACACTAAACTTAACTGGACAACACATATTACAACACTACGTGATAAGGGCTTGAGGGCCATGAATGCCCTTAGTCCCATCTTTAACCGGAAATCCAATCTAAGTGGACGTACTAAACTACGTATTTATTCGACGTTAGTTCGTCCATGTATCACCTATGCTGCGCCAGTGTGGAGCAGTACGAGTAATTCTAACCTCGAGAAACTACAGATAGTGCAGAACAAAGCCCTAAAAATTGCTTTTAATACTCCCTTCCGCACCAACCTTAGCGAGTTACATATATCAATTAACTTCCCGCGTCTACCAAAATTTATTATTGATTTAGCATGTAAATTCTATTTATGCAAAAACTACAAACATAGAAATAGTTTGGTCTCCAACATTGGTCGATCACGATATCGTAATTTGTCGTATGTCGATACTTACAACAGGTATCGCCTTCCGCATCACTATGTGCTCGGACTAGACTGACGATCACTTGCCACCGGTTACATACCTATCATTGCCATTACTAATGAGCTATGCTGCTAGGAATAAGGTTTATTTTTCACATTCCGATTACAAACTTAATTGTGTAATCGTAAATTAGAACCCATCTTTGTTTATTTTATTAGCTACCTACATTTTGTAGGACATATTTTATAATATTATATAATTATTATTTTGTAATATTTTATTATTTATACATTGTATATATGTACATTTAACTAAAATGCGCATACAACTGCATTATTGTAAAATATTATTGTGATGTGAACTAGTGTAGTGAATTAAGATCAGTGAACAAGTTTTAAGAGGTTCGTAACCTGAGAAACAATTTAAATTTTTAAGTTAATGTAAGCCACTGCAATGTTTTTGGTATACATGTTATTGTATAATTATGCAAATAAAGAACTTTCAAAACTAAACTAAAAAACATAGAGTTCGGTTGTCTATAATCTTTCATTTCAGGGAACCATTAAATTTTGTTTAGTAGACGGATTGCAATATTGACTACTTTAATAATCAGAATTTGAAATACGCATTATCCATGCTCGGTGAATAAATTAGAACATGATGAAAAAATTCTTACCTTGGGCAGGACTTGAACCTGCGACCTTGTCATTACGTGACACGTTCTTACCAACTGAGCCACCACAGGCCACGCCACGCCCACCGAAAATCTTCATCGCTTCAAGTCCTGCCCACGGCAAGAATTTTTTCATCATGTTCTACTTTAATAATGTTACACTTCTATGTAACACAGGGTCAGGATTGCAGTAATCTTCCATTTGAGGGAGCAATTTGTCTAGTAGACGAATCACAGTAGCAGAGAGTCATCTAATCTCCTCCCACTCATTATTTAACGAATAATATAGAACTTACTTCACATATGTTATACTTATGTGTAACACAGGGTCAGGATTGCAGTAATCTTCCATTTGTGGGAGCAATTTGTCTAGTAGACGAATCACAGTAGCAGAGGATACCAAATATACTGTGGTATTTGTCTGTTAAAGTCATCTAATCTCCTCCCACCCATTATTTAACGAATAATATAGGACTTGCTTCACGTATGTTACACTCCTGTGTAACACGGGGCCAGGATCGCAGTAATCTTCCATTTGAGGGAGCGATTTGTCTAGTAGACGGATCGCAGTAGTCTACGGAAGCCCCTGATCCATGCTCATTCGACTCGAGACGCACGTGCTTATAGCCACCGTGAGGGAGTATGTTATAGGATTACCCATGAATCTGTATTGCTGTTATTTCTAAACAGGATTGTTATCAGTAAAACGACAATGCCAGATTCTGCCCCACCATCAACCGCATGATGTACAAGATAACTAATGAATGTAAAAATATCTCCGTTTTTTATTAAAATTATTGCTTTAAAATAAAGTTTTGTACATCAAGCGATTCGAAAAATCAGCTTAATTAAGAATTCATAAAGTAGTAAGAAATCGAAGCGAATTATTCATTGTTTTTGTTATTCTTCTATAGGAGTTGCGAGAGTAGTAGAAAATTATACTGATTATGATTATGCAATATGAAACCTGTAATAAGTCCCCAACAAAATGAGAGGTACAATGGTCACGTAGTTTTGAAGGTGGGGCAAAGCTCCATTGAAATGTGGCAATGCCATTTAATGAGTCATGAGTACAACCCCCCGTTTCAATATGTTGAATGAATTCAAGGACACCTGTATAGATAAAAGTATAGAGCCTCAATAAGGTTGAAATTTTCTCAAAAAACACTGGACCGAATTGAATAATTATTTTACAGTTACATAGTTTTAACTTTTATCTATCTAACAGTGAAATAATTCTTGCAATAGCAAGTAGTTTTTGGGATAATCTCAACCTTAAAAACTCTCTTGTACACTTTTCTCAGTTTTAGAACTTTCAAAAATCGAAATTTTTATTGTATGAACATGGTTATAAACAGTTGGTATAAATGATTCATCACAGTTTCACAGTTCAAGTACCTTATCAGGCATACAATTATACAATGTCAATAATTGTTAAAAGTCATTGTTCAAATTCAAAATTAACCAATATCCACCAATTTTATAAGTACATTCCAATAATTCAATGTTCAATTTATAAGCAGTCATTTAGGTAAGTATGTATTAAAGAAAATACTTATTTAGACTGTAGAAAACATTTTGAGTTAGCCACGTTTTTAGGACATTATTAAATCTATTGTTGTTTAAACTTAAACTTGTTAAACTTTATCATATCATATTAAATGATATGATATGATAAAGTTTTTCGCAAATAAAAGGTGCATAGGTGTACCTATGCAAAACAGTTTAGGTACATTGCAAACTGATATCTTAACACAATTCTAACAGAAATATAAATCTTTACCCGTGTTTTCTCTATTTTAGGTTAGATTAGATACTTACTATACTTTTTATATCGGCGCCGTAGTAAGATTGCCTATCCTATCCTACGGGTATCTCGGGGCCGTCGGGTCAGCTGAAATATTAAATGTCAGAGGGAGGGAAGGTGATTAATGTGCATGCGCCACTTTCATTAACCCGGATTTCGTTACCGTAGTTTAGAATAAGCTGCTTGATTCCTTCAGTATGCCAGATGACTATTTAAACGATGGATGAATCAAGTTTATTTATTTATTTTATTAATGGACTAAACAGTTCGTCACTTGCCAATGTCATGTTACAGAATATTCAAAATTTGCATTCAGGGGAGTCGCCGTAGCGTCGTCACTCTGGGTATCCGCGTCTTCTTGTCTTCATCCAGAGGAGACGCCGTAGCGTCATCAGTCTGGACGAAGCAGCTCGATAGTCACGTTCACTCCCAAGCTTGTAGCGTATTAATGAATCTGGTTTAAATAATTTAGCAACCAACATGTTCTGCGTCAGTTTATGTTGACATTTTGTATGCAGAACGGGGCTAGCGTTTCACCTTAATAAAATAATGACTACCTTATTGGGTATTTATTATTATTTATTTAATTAATGGACTCGACAGTTCGTCATTTGCCAATGTCATGTACAGAATATTCAAGATAATATCATTGTCTTCTCTTTCTCCAGTATTTCATTTCTCTCTTGCAGTACGATTTGAAATCTTACGACGCAGATAATAAGAACGGTCTAAAGTCCAAAGTGTTACACTTGATCTGCTGTTAGGTGTATCTGAATGTGTACTTATAGTGACAATTTCATCAGAAACCCTCCGTGCGTCGGAAATCACTCTGCAGTTGGTTGTCTGGAAGAAATCGCTTTTAGCGATAAGACCGCTAAAATTGGGGCCTCGTATGCGCGTAATTTTAGTTTTTCTACGAAGGCTACGGCATTAACTACTAAAATTGAACGTCTGAAAAAAATATATACCGTAAGGTCGGGTACTTTAGCCCTAGGGTGCAACTTTGGCCCAAAACGACAAAAAGTTGAACTTCCCACCACTCCGCACATCAGGAGTTATCGAAGAATTTCGCACTATCTTTCGATAGATGGCAGTATGGGGCGGTCGGTAAAACAGTTTCACGTCTACAAAGCGCATTGGTCAATCTGTCATTAGTGCAATAAGTTACTACTGTAAAACACGTGAAATTATTATGTGCAAACTTTGTCACGAAACAAAGCTATCAGGTAAGTGTAAGTGTTTTTTTCTTATCAATCGTAACAGATATGTATCTAGGATCCTAATGTGATTTAAATCAAAGAGTTTAAGGCATTTTTCTTAGATGTATATGATAATTAAAATCACAGTATACTTTGGCCATCGTTTTCGGGTAACTTTAACCCATGGGGCAAAGTAACCTCACGATGTTTTTTATGTTTCTAATTTCGTTTTATCAGCTACCTATTTACATATTTTTTTAACTTTCAGATCTGCAAAGATGCCTACAGTTTATAAAAGGACACCAGGAAGTCATCGTTACATTGACTATACAAACGAACAGCTGCAGCAATGTCTAAACGATGTGGGATCCAAGATTTTGACTCAGCGAGAAGCTGCGCTAAAATACAAAATTCCTCGCAGCACAATTAAGAATAAGCTAAAGAATAAACACTGCAATAAACCTGGCCATCCGACAATATTTACAACATAAGAAGAACAGGCATTTGTGGCCCATATTACGGCACTTTCCGAATATGGGTTTCCGATAATGTTGGAGTAGAAGCTGTTATTGACGAGAAACGTCAGGATGGAAATGACTATTGTGTCGGTGACCATGTGTTGGTTAAATGGGATTCACGTGTTTATCCAGGGAAAATTACATCGATAGCCGTAGATGCAGCGCTAGTAAGTTGCATGAAGTGAGGAAAATTCTGGAAATGACCTGCAATTAAAGACGAACAATTATACCATTGGGAAGCAATGATAAAGAAAATTAATATTCCTAAATTTGTGAAAAAAGGCTTATTTACTGTGCCTGAAATAAATCGTATTTAAGCTATTGTTGATTTAATTAATACGTAATATTATTTCTGGTTTAAATTACAAGTCTGATTATTTACTTAAAGATTCTCAATTTTTGAAGACTTATTAGTAACAGTTGACTGTTAAGCTAGGTATTGGTAGGCATCTAGTAAAATAATTTGTTAGTTTATGGATGTTGATTGAAGTTACCCATGTTGAGCTACTTTTAACGAATATAATTTATTAATTTAGAAGATTTGTCTTATAGTTTTGCTAAAGATTTAATTTGTGTTCATTATTTTCTAGTTTTTAAGTACAATAAAAATAAATAAATTAAGATAACACGTCTTTGTTTGATATATGAAATTAATCGAAACGGGTTTCTTTGTTCCTTCTTTGAAAACCGTTACGTTTTACTACATAAAAAAATGAGGGCCAAATAAACCCGCTTCAAAGTACAACTTTGGCCCAAACTTTAACTTTTAAAAAGCAAACTTAGGGGTTGTTTTATTAAGTTGTACGTATGTACATGAGTTGATTATATTCACAACTAAACACTCATTTATATGAAAGAGACATGGTGCTACTTCAATTGAAGTACTCAAAGGAGAAGTAAAAAGTATCATAATTTTGGGACAAAGTACCCCGACCTTACGGTAGCAATCTTGAGGTGTATATTTAGAGACTGATGAATACAATTGGACAAACTTCGGTCGATAGAAAAAAAAGCAAACATAGTTATTTGTCTTTTAAAATGAAAATTATATCTAAACCGAAATAGTTATTCATACAAAATATATATCAAAATGTAGGGTATTATAAATACGAGAGCTTGTTTAAAAACCTCAGATTTTTGTTGGCGTATTTTTATTTCCCTGCCAAAATTCATAAAAATACGAATATCGAGGCACTGCGCCGTGCTCTTCACTCCGCCGCTGCGGGGCATCTTGTATCTCACTCTTGCTTTTGACAACCATTAGCGCCTTAATCTAATTATCCTGTATTTATGGTGCAATAAAGTGTATTTATCTTATGTCCAGTGGCTCTATGTGACCAGCTTTACACTTGATGTGCGTCGACTGTTATCACAAAAAGCACTTTAAGGATGTGCAAAAACGAAGAGTCAATCCTCTCAATCCGAAGCAGAGAGCATCAATCCAGGATTCCATTTAACTAGATCCCGAAATGGCTAGGATTTAGCCTAAATCTGACTTCAGCGCACTGTGGTCACCGAAAATAATAGATGTGACGATATCGTTACTGAGTGTTTCAGAAAGTTGTCACTTTTATTAAGTACTAAACACTAAACGTTATTAGGTAAATACTATACTTAATATAATTCGCTTTAGCAAAAAACTGCGAAATAGTTGGGAACGTTTTTAGCTGCAGTTGCGAATGTTTAGTAGGTACTTAACATTTTCTATGAGTGCAGTTTATACCAGGTACCTACTTAATATTCACAATATAAAGTATTTATTCTCCACATTTGTAGTTATGACAAAATAGGTCCACGATAAATATAAAATGAGTAAATATTTTCTTTCTAAATACTTACCTAATTGCAGATAAATCGTCACGACCAAAATTCGACCTCATCATCATTGCATCAAGAGCCACTATGACTCGAATCCGATCTCCGCATACATAAACTTATCGGTTCAACAGAAACTTTCATCCGTATATAAATATTCGGATAAGTACTTACCTATTTTTAATTATTTTCGCGTTGCAAGCAATGACTAAAATTGTGTTTAAGTAATAAATAATAATTATGGTAATTTATTCATAATAAATATATTTATTTAATCAGTATTTGAATTACGCATTATCCATGCTCGGTGAATAAATTAGAACATGATGAAAAATCAAGTCCTGCCCACGGCAAGAATTTTTTCATCATGTTCTAATATATTTATTTAATACTTATTTCAACATTCAACATAGTGCAATCACTTTACGACCTACTTTATTTACTTTATTGTAATACGAGTAAAGATATATTTATCCAATTCTAGTTCGATACGTACCTACAGATAGGTATTCTACATTAGGTATTTATTCTTGTTCTTAAAGCCCCATCGCGTAGTGGACATTGATACCATCTCTCTGTATCTCATTGTTTCTACCACCTACCGAGCAGTAGTAGTACTATTATTTTCCTGCACCCAGACAATCTCCTCGATCCAATCAATGAAACTCGATACTCTAGTATACACTCCGGGTGTCTCTGCGAGAGCGCAGCGGATGCCGAATGACGTCACGCCGATAACATAGTGCATTATACTCTCCTCATTTGGTGGGAGAGGGATTTTCATTTGCAGAGGCCCTCCGGAGTCTCCCTGTAAAAAAGAGGTAAGGTTAGATACCAATGTTCTGGTTGACAGCCGAAAAAAAATGCAACACTTTGGATTTCTACCATTATTTTATACACTTTATGAACTGAGATCGCATTTTAAGTGTTTTGGTTAAGTCCCGGTTTCCATCAAACTGGAGAGAAGAAGAGATCAGTAAGATTTCGTTCCTTCTCCTAAGCGGAAAGGAGATGTGATGGATTATTCAAAACACATCTCCTCTTGTCTCCTCTCCTCTCCGCTTTGGTGAATACAGGGCCTACGTGACTTATTTTATTTTAAATGATTAAGCCAATACTTGTCATAATCAAGCCCTTAGGGCAATGAGGGAAAAACTGATATTGATGGTCAAGGATGAAGGGAAGAGGCGGATTGGCAGAAGGTGAAAATCGCGGGTCCACAACATAAGGTAGTAGACATCGATAGCCAGCCTCGAAGAATTGTTCAGACTGTTTCAATATAGAGGATGATGTGGAGCTGACAGCCAGACATCAGTACCTATAGGGGCAAGACAAGAAGGAGTGTGATAACGTTTAAAAATTATACTGTTCGATAGCCGAATTGATCCATGAATTTTCTTTTCAGTAATATTTTGTTAAAATCCATTGCATAACAGAGACATTTCATTGTCTATGCGATCCTGGTACCATCACCACTTGAAAATGTTTCGTACCTGGCAAGCATCGACTCCTCCAGCGAGCTTCCCGGCGCATATCTGGTGTTCTTGGATGCCGCACCAATTACGGTTGCACGAAGGTCGCAGTAACAAGTCACATTTCTCAGATTTTATGACGTCGACGTCTGCTGTTTGGAGATTTGCCGACGTTTTGCGCCCAACTTTAAAGTAGAAGGATAGTCAAGAGTTAAATTTTTAACTTTACAGAGCTGCAGTGTTTAGAGGTGTACACTTACCGATTTGGGAAATTCCCCATCCAGTCACCGCGGCTTTTGTTCCAAGGCTACTAGTGTCGAAATTATTCCACAGGCAGGCAGGTCGCACATATTTTGTAAAATATTCTAGTCGATCAATTTCCAATAAAGCGATGTCAAAGTATTTCTTCGGAGACTCATATTCGGGATGGATGATTATTTTTGTTATATGCATCTCTTTATTAAAATAACTGGGATGCCACTGTGTACAAAGGAACAAAATTATTATCTTATGTAAGCCTACACGCTACGGTCTACCGGAGACCTGTGCAGGTTTGCCTGCGCAGGTCAACTGAACGTAGGTAGCGTGTATGGGCACGTTCCGGCGTACCGGAGATCTCTTCAGTTCCTTTCAATGACACCGTACGGTTTCATTCGCAGGCGACCGGCGCAAGATCGAAAATAAATTACTTAAAAAACTGCACAGGCCTGTTCCCATTACACGCTCCGGTCTAACTGCGCGGGTATACCTGTGGTGCAGGTACACCTCTCCGGTAGACCGTAGCTTGTGTGGCGGCCATTAGGATCTCACAGAGTGCTATGGAAAGAATTACATCCGGTTGGAGTCTTTCTGACAGCCAATCCACTACAGCCTCACTTGTCATGTGTAACCACGACTTCGAGATATGGTTATTTATGGATTTGACGACTTCCTATTTTTCCACGAGTGCACGTTCACACATTGCGCAAGTCGAAAACTCTTCCAAAAAAAACCTAAAGATCTACTAAAGATTGTATCAGGTATCGCGCATACAGAAAGCTTACATTCTCAATGACATTTTTGGCGCCCAGCCTCACAATTTTCGGAATGACATCAGCGATGGTAGTGTCTCGTGATGACGCCTCGGTGCAATGCGCAGCTGTGAGTACGAAGTTGTAACTGATGAGGGAACCACCACAGTTGAAGAGCCAGGTGCCTCCGACTGCTTTCCAACCTATGGCCGCCTGGTAACAAAAAAATGGTTGTCATTATGAAGAAAAAAGTCATTGTTTATCAGTTCAGGAGGTGGTAGACTGCGGAGTTCGCCTGGGTAAATATTACTCCTTACTTATTGTTGCTGTCAATGCTTTACTGAGTTCCGGTTGTAAATATAGTTATTGCAGCTTCTTTGAAGTTATATAGTTATCTATAAGAAAACGTAATCAATGTCCATCGGGTGACTTCTTACCAGCGGATTTATAATATTATACATATACGTTCAAAATATACTTATCCAAACATAAAACCTAATAAAATGTGACTTATAACTAAATATCGTTGAAATTCGTCGATCGAATTGTTTATTAGCACTAGTTCATTGTCCATTTCAGTGGACTGAACTAGTTTTTATTCCCATTTGATCTGTTGATTGAAATAATCTGCCTCATGTCATATAAGTGTCGCCGCACACGGGCCACACGCGACAGCCACGAACGCCGCCACGAGAAGCTAGAAGCTTGTAGCGTGTGGCCGCCACCGGCGCCAACCGTGTGCGGCGAGTCCATATAAAATGTATGAAAATTACAGGAAATATGCCAGTGGCGGCGTTTTGTGGTTGTGGCCGGTGGCCCGTGTGCGGGAGCCCTAAGGTGCCAATAACGCTATCTTTGCAGTGCTGTAATTGATAATTATGGCAATTTTTTCGACCAGATGACTTGGACCGAGGGTCACATCCTTTTTCCTTAAGGCGAAGAATTTTGGAGATATTTCTTTTAAACTTCCGTCTTTTATCAACCTGGTGTTTCCGCTGCGAATGGATTTAAATAATGTGAACAAAAAAATACCATATGCGGATATTCTCCAGGCGTCGCGTCTCTTCCACCAATAACATATTCGCCACGACCTATAACAATATTAAATAATTACCGATCAAGGTTCGAAGTAGGCTTTTTTGTATCAAAATTATATCATACTCCTTTTTTCCCAGGTAAAACATGCAAGATCATGTGTCACCACGCCCCGGGGGAGCGTGTTGGTTATGTCGGGCTCACCGCCCTGAAGGGGCAGCATACCGACTAAACGTCCTGGGGTGTTCCACCTCGTGCCATTCTTGCCGAACCACGGGAAACTGTGATACATCCGCGACCCGACTGGCGCCCGAGCGCTCCCCATTGTGGGCTGTACTGCCTACAGAACATTTAAACATGTTGAAAACATATCTGTAGGTTGAGTTTTGGATCAATGCATTTTAAAACTTACACTTTTGTAGCTTCTCTCGATAGTCGATATCATATTTTATTTGCCAAATGTATTCGTAGCATTCTGAAAGAAAAAAATAATGTTTAAATCATTGATCTCCTATAAACAACTAGATACACAGTCTGCCTTCTAAAAATGTCCGAGCGCATAGAAGGTCCAAACGGATGAAGGACCCTCATTTGCTTTATTGGACATTATTTGGACGTTAACAATGGACCCTTATTTGGACGTTTTTTTAAATTGTTTTAGTAAGACCTTTGTGTATCTAGTTGTTTATAGGAGATCAATGGTTTAAATGCATAAAAACGACTCAGCTGCAGAATTACATAAAATGTAGAACGCTTATAAATATAATAAGACCACAACTTGTATCTCAATCGAAATACCCAATAAGGGGGTTCTCTCGAAAATGGCCGGAAACGACCGTTGCGAAATTATTTGTCTATTTTCCTTTTAATGTCTTCAGTGGTTATTTTGTGTTTAATATCACGTTAAATTAATCAGAAAATGTTCAGAAAAGACAGTAAGGTGACGTTGTTGGATAATTCATGCATGATCTGAAGTTTCGAGTAATTATCAAGAGTCCCACTACGAGCTCGGGAGTGAACGTGACTGTCGAACTGCTTCGTCCAGAGTGATGACGCTACGGCGACTCCTCTGGAGAAAGAGAAGACAATGATATCTTGAATATTCTGTTCATGACATTGGCAAATGACGAACTGTCGAGTCCATTAATTAAATAAATAATAATAAATACCCAATAAGGTTGTCATTATTTTATTAAGGTGAAACCCGCAAAAAATGTCTGCGATACGTGTTACCTAGAGATATTATCGACATGGACGCATCTCTTTAATACGGCACCCCTGTCCCCCGCTTCGTCTCTATGCGCTCATCGTTGACAAAAATTTTCGCTTGCAAATGACATTGCCACATTTCAATGGAGCTTTGCCCCACCTTCAAAACTACGTGACCATTGAAGCTGTACCTATCATTTTGTTGGGGAGTTATTACAGGTTTCATATTGCAAACTCATAACCAGTAGGAGTTGCGAGAGAAGTAGAAAATGATAACAAAGAATGATAATAATTCGCTTCGATTTCTTACTATTTTCAGAATTCTTAATTAAGATGTTTTTTCGACTAGATTGATGTACAAAACTTTATTTTAAACCAATAATTTTAATAAAAAATGGAGATATTTTTACGTTTATTCGTTATCTTGTTCATCATACGGTTGATGGTGGGGCAGAATCTGGCATTGTCATTTGTACCGATTTCATATCTATTCGATAAGTGGTCTGTGGTTCGTATCTTCGGTGACGTGAAGAGCATGGTACTAGATTATACGAATTGGTCGCGGTTCGTGCGTCGGGGTTTTTGAGTAAATAACTAAGTTGGTCGCGTTTCGTGCGTTTTATGAAAACAATAAAAAACTACCTCCACTATTATACTTACTTATTTGATTTATTCTTCGACCCGGTGCGCTAAAATCCGGTTTCTCCAATAATGTAAACATACATGGCTTTCCAGTTCTCGTAGGACCAGATTCCGTACTTAGTGTGGTATTAACTATAGTATTTGGTGTGGTACTATCTGTAGTACTTAGTGTAGTACTAGATGTAACACTTAGTGTGGTAGATGTAGTACTAGGTGTAGTACTAGGTGTAGTACTATCTATAGTTCTATCTGTAGTTCTAACTAGTTTTTCACTTCCCACCCTCACCTGTAATAATTAATTAAATTAAGTAGTTAAGTTAATATTTGCCTGGTACGTAAGAAACGACGATCTCCACAGGGACCTTAAAGTGGACACAGTCAACAAAACCATAAAAAATATTGCTGAAGCTCACGAACATAGACTTCATCATCATGTAAATGTCGAGGCAATCCAGCTCCTCGACAACACGGACATAGTGAGAAGACTGAAAAGAACCAAACCTTTTGAGTTAGTGTAGTGAAAACAATTCGTAGTGATAGTGCGCGAATGTAAGACACGTGAACAAAGTGATCGCCCTTAATAGACTCAAAGTAATGTCGTTGGAGTAACTCTAAGTGTCGCCGCACACGGGCCACACGCGACAGCCACAAACGCCGCCACGAGAAGCTAGAAGCTTGTAGCGTGTGGCCGCCACCGGCGACAACCGTGTGCGGCGAGTCCATATAAAATGTATGAAAATATCAGGAAATATGCCAGTGGCGGCGTTTTGTGGTTGTGGCCGGTGGCCCGTGTGCGGGAGCACTTAGATATAAGTGTCAATTTATAGAAATTTAGGTCAAAATCAAATTACTTATTAGTCTTATTGTATTTAGGCTAGATCGTAATGTGAATAAAATGTCATATTATGGCACTTTATTTTAAAAAAAAAAGTTAATATTTAGTAATTTAATTAAGTACGTTAGACTGTCATTATATTTGATTTTTTTGCTAAAGGGCATATAGTAGTATACCTCTCATGCATAACCCCCACAGACCACTTACCCCATAGACCTGTAACAGGAGGCGCCCTTGTCTGCCAAAGAGCGCAAAATTGCTTCGCGACACGTGTAACCTAGATATATTAACGACATGGGCGCATCTCATTAATACGGCACCCCTGTCCCCCGCTTCGTCCCTATGCGCTCATCGTTGATAGAATGTTTCGCTTGGTTTGTACCGATGTCAAGTCTATTCGGTAAGTGGTCTGTGATATCTCCTATCTCTATGTAGCACAGACTGATAATTATATTCGAGAAAAACCAAATGACAATGCCAGATTCTGCCCCACCATCAACCGCAAGGTGTACAAGATGACGAATAAATGTAAAAATATCTCCGTTTTTATTACAATTTTTTTTAAATAAAATTTTGTATATCTAGATAGTCGAAAAAAACAGCTTAATTAAGAATTCAGAAAATAGTAAGAATTCGAAGCGAATTATTCATTGTTTTTGTTATTCTTCTATAGGAGTTGCGAGAGTAGTAGAAAATGATACTGATTATGATTATGAAATATGAAACCTGTAATAAGACCCCAACAAAATGATAGGTACAGCTTAAATGGGCGTAGTTTTGTAGGTGGGGCAAAGCTCCATTGAAAAGTGGCAATGTCTTTTAGGCAAAGAATTAAGACCTTCCTTATTTCAAATGTGAGAATAGTATGGTTTTGGGTATTAATTAGATAAAACGGGAATTACCGTGTTAAACATTTATTATTGAGGTCTCGATATTTCGACAGCATTGCAGCCATCATGGTCACGAGTAGACCGATTCCCGTTTTATCTAATTAAAATGTATACAAACCGCGTAAGTTTAAAAAGTGATATATATATGTTAGGTACTTACTGGAGGCGCCTTATCTTCGGTATAACCCCATATCCAGGGAGGATCTTCATCTTCCTAAAACGATAGTATAATTATTACTTTACAATAGCAAAACTATGAAATTATATTAGGTATCGATTACAACAATATGTTTTTGCTGGTCGATGGTCGAGTGTGTGTAAAGAGTGCATGAGGTTATGTGAGATGGATGAATGACGATAACTTCACATATTTTTTAGGTTTACCTACCCTGTGGTTCTACTCATTTTTGTTAGTAATTATGCTAATCTAATTTATACTAGTAAGGTACTAATCCTAAATTGTGTCCTAATATTATGTAATTTCACAGTGCTTTAGTCTCAGTACTGTTATGCTGTGGAGTGTAATTTAAATAAATAAATAATAAATAAACAATTATCGTTTTTGTTGTACTTAGATTTTCAGCGATTTATTAGTTTTTCAAAATAAATAAAAATGAGTGTTATTTTATACAACCACCATTGATCTCCTATAAACAACTAGATACACAGTCTACCTTCTAAAAATGTCCGAGCGCAAAGAGGGTCCAAACGGATGAATGGACCCTCATTTGCTTTATTGGACCATATTTGGACGTTAAAAATGGACCCTTATTTGGATGTTTTTTTAAATTGTTTTAGTAAGACCTTTGTGTATCTAGTTGTTTATAGGAGATCAATGGTTTTTTAAAATAAATAAAATTAAATGTCATTTTATAGAACCACTAACATGTTAACATGTTGAACTAAGATGTTTAAACTCAAACTTGATTACTGATACTTCTTTATACAATAAATCATCATTAGTCTATATTGCCCTGAGATATTGCCCCATTGCTCGGGCACAGACCTTCCCTTACATCGAGGGAGCTGGGGCCATAATCCACCACGCGGGCCCAGTGCGGATTGGTGGATTACACATGTCTTAGATTTTTTTTTCTTCGGCATGCAGGTTTCATAACGATGTTTTCCTTCACCGTTTTGAGAGCACTCGGCAAATCTACGTAAGTTTTTCCGTCGAAAAAAAAACGAGGATAATTCATTGGTATATGGCTGCCCTGGCTGGGAATCGAACCTGGGACTTTCATATCGCAAGTCCATTGACCCAACCACTACGCGAGCGTGCTCTCATTAGTTTATCTTATTTATTTGTCTAGACGTAGCACAGGGATTCTAGTTTGGGACAGAAATGTGATATATGAATATCGTATACTATGGTTATTACCTTTTATTCAAGAAATCTTACACAAATATAATAAAACTAAACTACTTAAAAATATATTAAAAACTAAACTAAAAATCTACCTAATTAAAAACATTCTAAAAAACTTGGCCCTCTTGGGAGGGTGCCCATCACGCTGGCGGCATTCCCGCGCTGGATGGCTAGGCTCAGCCTCTGCGCGAGAAAGCCGCCAGACCGAGGGTCACCAGTCGCCTCAAAAAAAAAGGGATCACTCCCTTACTCACGTAAGGTTGAAAAAGAACGTCGAAATCGGGCGAAACTGTCGGTCTAATTGCCGACTTCAACAATATAAGTGAGTGATATCCGTTTATATATAATAATTTGTAGTAATGGCTCACTATAGTTTTAATTCTAAAATATACTATGGTTACCAAACATATCTTTGCGGTAAAAAAGGAATTTAGATTACTTTTTGTATATCATAGCCACATAATAATTATTCGAGATGTGTATTACTGTTCTGTTATATATGATATTATGATATAATTATGTTGTCGTCTGATAATAAAATTGAAATGACATTATAAATATTATAGATTTTACAGTAATTAATTACCTAATCAAACAATCAACATTTCCCAAACTAGGTCTAATATTTTAATATTATTATTGACTATACCGAAGCCCAAATCAAGTGTCTTATTTCGTAAACCAAAACTACCCTACCCTACTAACATTTTAAGCTGCTCTGTGATTATTGCATAGTTATTTTTACATTATTAGATCTGATCACTTTATTTTCACAATGATGAACAGGTTCGATCAATCAGTTCCTCCAGTGTTACATCACAACAGATAATTAGACGATCATACTTGTTTACAAAATAAGACTCTTGATTTAGGCTGCGGTATACATACTTACATTTTTAGGCACTTCCAACATTCGATTTATATCAAATGTTTTAGCTTCATATTTGTTTACTGATGACACTGTGAAATATTTTATATAGTTGTTAGTAATTATGTAGGTATTAATTAAATGAGAAACATGTGTTGATGTCACCACTGAACGTCTATTTATTTAATAACGTTGATTATAATATCTTCCTCGTTATTGTGGAACTTGGTTGTGGAAAGTATATTGTATGTTGTAGGTACCTATTCACAAATGACTGCATGTTTTTATGTTTAACTTAAGGGCCTTCATTGAGCCAACTAGCGCCGCCAATCTTGAAAAAATAATATCTACCAATTTAATCAATTTTATTAAAAAAGCTATTTACAAAATGTTTACTTTTTATTACTGCAATCCTCAAATACTTAAAAATACCAATAAAAGTAACTTAACGAATGAGTAATTGCACAATTACTGGATAAGATGTCGCTACCGTCCCTCAGACGAGAATATGGAGACAAAATTCACGATCTGGATACGAATCACGGTGGCTCTGTTGGAATAGAGCGTGCCACGGAATGGCGAGGTCCCGGGTTCGATCCCGGTCGTGATGAAATTTTTTCTCCATTTATCATTTAACGAATACAAGTTCAAATAAACTTTTCACTCCTTACCTATCCAAAATACTGTAAAAACTTTTATATTATTACACTTCATTTTTGCACAAAGTACCTAATATTTGACACAATTAGTTACCTATACTTATTAAATTTTACGAATTCATATTACGTATAATTAAAATTATGTTTGACAACTTTTAAAGATACATGTCCTGGCAGTGGTCACATTTAAAATGACTTAGGTATTAAAGCCAATGTCATGTTTTCTGGACCGGTTTAATAGTATAACTTGTCCAACAGCATCTGTTGGATTTTCCTCTTTGCAGTTTGAAGATATAGGTACAGGGTGATTGGAAATTCGATACATTCCTTGAAAGGGGTGATACTTTTTTTTTATTGGGCTTCATAAGATTTCCCTCGATGTTTATCTTTACTTAAGTTTAAGGGGTGATACTAGAGGTGGTTAGCAACAAATTAGGCCCTATTAACGAGGGGTCGAAAATGAGTGGTTCTGAGTTACGGTAGTTTTAATTTTATTGTATCGAATTTCCAATCACCCTGTATTCATAAAGGTAAGTATTTTTGTATTTCCTCAATCTAGATTTGCATTATATTATTTTATTACTTATACCTACATATAAATTTCAGTTTAGTGTGTATGACATATAATTAATAATAGTATATAGGACACAAATACTTATTCAATTCAATTCAAATACACATTCTTGTAGATATATAAGACAACAATTACATTCGCTCTCTTGGGCACCCTGCCGCATGGGAGCGACTTGGACGCGGTGTTCTACCTGTGACTGGTAGAGGCCACTCACAGCTGGAATACCGCGCTCAAATAGGTACTTTTTTAGATTTTTATTTTTTAAGTATTTTATTTTTCAATTTTTTATATCATTTTTTGTTTATGTAAATATGTTATTGATTTGTTATAAATAAAGAATATTACATAAATAAAAGCCTTATCGCTAGAACCGATTTCTTCTAGACAACCAACTATTCATCGAATTAAAGAATAATAAAATATAATAAGAAATAGGTAAGTATAGCTAGAAATACATGAAGAATAAAAAGAAAAACAATCAAATGGTATTAACGAAGAGTACAAAGAAATACATTTATAAAGAAATATTATTGATTGTATGAACAGATAGACATAAGAAAACATAATAACTTATAATGAATGATACATATGAACACTAAACAAACTGGTATGTATGGCTATGGCAGCGCTGCGCCCGCGCACCGCTGTCGTCTCTGGTCACATACCATTTACCCCATAGACCTGTAACAGGAGGGCGGTGTGTGCACATGAGCGCAAAATTGCTTTGCGACACTCGTAACCCAGAGATATTATCGACATGGACGCATCTCTTTAATACGGCACCCCTGTCCCCCGCTTCGTCTCTATGCGCTCATCGTTGACAGAATTTTTCGCTTGACAATGCCAGATTCTGCCCCACCATCAACCGCAAGTTGTATAAGATAACGAATAAATGTAAAAATATCTCCGTTTTTTATTAAAATTATTGGTTTAAAATAAAGTTTTGTACAAGTTGCGATTCGAAAAAAAAACAGCTTAATTAAGAATTCAGAAAATAGTAAGAAATCGAAGCGATTTATTCATTGTTCTTCTATAGGAGTTGCGAGAGTAGAAAATGATACTGATTATGATTATGCAATATGAAACCTGTAATAAGTCCCCAACAAAATGATAGGTACAGCTTAAATGGTCATGTAGTTTTGTAGGTGGGGCAAAGCTCCATTGAAATGTGGCAATGTCTTTTGTAACGATTTCATGTCTATTGGGTAAGTGGTCTGTGTCTCTGGTCAACTCTGGTGTCGAACAAACACTACTGGTTTAAAGTGCCGCGTGCCACGTACGAGCAAACAGCAGGTCAATGGTGACACTTGCAGTACGATTTCAGCTCTTACGACGCAGATAATAAGAACGATCCAAAGTACAAAATGTTATAGTATACGTGGTTTGGGCTCTACCAATGCACATGCTTGCAGACAGATTAATGTTGATAAGCATGAAATTGTTGGTCTGAGATTAACAAAACTATAGTATGACCGTCTAAATCAGTCTTCGCCTGCGCGGTACAGGGATGCGGGGGAAGGCGACAACGGGGACCGAGAGAGGTGCGGGAGGGGGGGGGGGGGGGGGTATTTTGATTTGCCAGTATTCTTTGTTAGATACTAAAAGTTACGAACGTATGATTTTGTATGGTGTATGATTTAATCCAACATCTGTCATTTTGACAGAAGAAGCATCCTCACTCTTTCTGACGTTACTAAGGCCCGTATTAATAAAACACTCTCAACTCAAAAGTCAATCTTGAGAACGACCTTAAGATGAGGTTCCTATTAATAAACGTAACTTAGGTGCGCGTTTAGGAATCGGGTATTAATAAACAAAACTCAGTTCTCAAGAGAACTGTCAAACTCACACTTGACAACGTATTTGCTAAATGTAGGCGAACCGCGACTTGAGAAAGACATCACGTGATACGCCCTCGAGATTGGTTTATTAATAAATGACATACCTACTTGAGATAGTGATCACGTCTCGAGAGTGTATCAGCTGAATTCACTCTTGAGTTTTGAGCTAATTGATATAAATAATTAACTAATACGGGCCTAAGTGATAGTACTATTCTTTTTCTGCGGCCAGACAATGTCCTCGATCCAATCAATGAAACTAGATACTCTAGTATACAATCCAGGTATATCTGCGACAGCACAGCGTTTGCTGCCGGATGACGTCACGCCGATAATGTAGTGCATCTTTGCCTCATTAGAGGGAGGGAGCGGGATCTTTACTTGCAGAGGGCCTCCGGAGTCACCCTGTAGAAGAAAATATTATACCCATATAAATAAAGTAAATAATAAAAAAAGCCTTTATTGACTCCACAAACACTTAACGGCGCCTGGTCGAGGCATCGCGTGACGAAAAGGCTGGCAGCTACTTCGCACAACGTATCAGCCTCGCGATACAGCGGGGCAACGCTGCCAGCCTTTTGGGCACGCTGCCTATAGTGGAAACCTGGGGCAGGTTTTCTATCTTTAATTTAATTTTTTTTTATTAGTTTGTTATTATTAGTTGAATTTTTATTAGTAGTATTTTTAAAATTAAATGTTACAGAATATTAAAAACACTTAACATATTAATTTATAATTTTATAGCAATTATTCCCTTCAGTTTCTTATATAACATTAATAATTGGATGAATCTTGTTGTTATAATATGATTTAAATAATGATTAATAAATATAATTAATATACTTAATCGAATAAGCCTCGCTCTGAATCGTTCCTGATGCAAAGGCTGTCCATAGCCATACAGCGCGGTAACGCCGCTGGTATTATGGGCACCTTTGCATCGGGAACGATCAGAGGGGGCTTATTCGATTAAGTTTTTAGTATTGTATAGTTGTATACTTTTCACTTAAATAGTTAATAAATAAAATTATTATTACTACAATAAACATTTCGTAAATTGATAAATATAATTGTGATAAAAAATAATATTAAAGAAAAGAATTACAATTACAAAATTGAATGAATATAGGTAGGTAGTTTTAACTAGTGAGAGTCCCCGATTGCCGGGTATAGGCCTCCTCCAAGCCCATTATACCCATATAGGTTTAAAAAATCAATTAAAAAATGAAATGTTTAATGAAAAAAGTATCTGCACCTATCTGTGACATATGTGGATGATGATGATGTCCAACTTTTGTTGATGGAATGTGCTCGAAACGAGTCCAAACACACACAAGTGCTTTCTATCCTCACCTGACAAGCATCGACGCCTCCAGCCAGCTTCCCAGCACATATCTGATGTTCCTGAACTCCGCACCAGTTACGGTTGCAGGTGGGTCGCAGCAATCTGTCACACATCTTAGTATCTAGGATGTCAACGACTGCAGCTTGAAGAACTGGCGACTTTGTGCGTTTAACTTTAAAGCAGAAAATTCAGTAAGTACATTGTTCCGTACTGGAACAGAGTTTGGGAAGTAGTTGTTTGTTGGCAAAATTAGTATGTAAGTTCGTGTATAAATGTTCCTTAATAGACAACACAATTTGAAATGTATCCCCGTCAGATCACGTGTTGTATTGGAAAGTAGGTAAAAATCGATGAGCCTAGTAATAAGCCACACCAATTCAAACGCGACGCATCGACTCGGTGGTCTGAAGAGGGCAGCACTCATCGCCAGCCTGGTGGTGGTGACGGGAACATTTTGACAGCTTCATTGCATTCGTGACCTCTTGAACGAGATAGACGCTTTTTCTTACGTGCTACGCACTGTACCTAGTTCTTTCTATTTTCTACTGGACAATTTGTGCTATTTATTGTGGTGATCTGATGTGCAAGAACTGCCTGCCCGGGCTGTGCTATAAACACAAACTATAAACGCAGTGACCTGTGGAGTGTATGTGGTGTTAGAGGGACGAGCTCCAGCAGGAGAAGCTGTCGGACCAGAGACCGAATCTAGTCGTGGAGGATTGGCAGGTTAGTTGCTGGGCTCAAAGATTCCTCCGCTACATAAATATTTGATCCTTTCGAGCCGAATAAATTACAGTTCAGGTTGTGTTGTCTCGGGTAGGTATATTTATCGCCGATCACTAAACTTTCAACCGTCACACGTCATCTTTGCTACGCAAAATGGACGACGGAGAAATTATTTTAGATATTTTTGAACGGGATATTCTGGTCGACGATCTAAGAAAAACCTTACAATTTGCTGCGACTGACCAAACGCAATTCCTTTCACGAACGAAAGATTTAACTTCTCAGCAAAGAAAATTTACTAAAATTCAAAGTAAAGTCGAGAAAATCTTGGTCAAAACTAAAAAGTTTAATAAAGAGGAACAGTTAAAGATTCGTAATGATTTTAATGATACGTACTATGCAATTGTAGTGCAAATTAATCAACATAAGGAATTCGAAGACGAACTACGACGTATGAGTCGTTGTTCGGTACCTAACATCGTAATGCCTTCGACTTCGAGTACCATTATACCTAATAAATTACAGCCGTTACCTTTGCCCACGTTTAGTGGCGAGTCCACAGACTGGCCATCATTTTATGACTTATTCAAGTCGTTGGTGCACAGCAATTGTGCCTACACGGATGCGGAGAAATTTCGGTACCTTTTGTTGACCCTAAAAGATGAACCGTACAATCTCATAAAATCAATTCCCATCACTGATTTGAATTATTCTAGCGCCCTAGACATTTTAGTGGCGCGATATGAGAACAAAAGAGCGATTGCATCGAAGCATCTCGATCGTATTTTGGATATCGAACCTTGTACTGACAAATACATTCAAAGTTTACGTCACTTACTCAATGTGTATCAAGAGAATATTAAGGCTTTGGAAATGCAAAGATTCCCCGTCAAGCAGTGGAGTTTTATTTTGCTCAATATTCTATTACGAAAGATAACCCCAGCTACTAGACGGCGTTTCGAGTGGTCGCTAGATAAACCGTCGGAGGTACCTAGCGTCGATACATTAATCACATTTCTGGAAAGGGAACTTTCTGCATGCGAATTCTCAAGTCAGGTTAATATTTCACACAATAGTTGCGGTCAGTTGAAAAAAACTCCTAGCGATCAAGTCGGTTGGCGATACACGGGCGGTGCGCCGGCGCAGTCCGCGCCCCGAGGGGGCCACACACAACCCGATGGCTTCACTCAGCGGTGCTCATTCGCGGTCAATGTAACCCCGCCGCCGGCAATATATTCCACCGGCTATCATAATAACAAAAATTGTATTTGTTGTGATGATCCACATTCATTACCAAAATGTAGTAAGTTTCTAAATTTATCTCCACACGAGAGATATGCGTTTATAAGTAACAAAAATATTTGTTATAACTGTTTGAACGTGGGCCACGGCGTTTCACAATGCAAGTCAAATTATGTATGTCGTTCGTGTCATAAACGTCATCACAGTTTGCTTCACTTCGAAAACGAATACGAAAAGCAATCTTTACCAATACTTAGCGGGTTACCACCCGACAACGGCACCTCGAATCATATGTTCTCATTCCCTCCTACGGAGGAATGCAGCGAGAACACCACTGCGCCGGATATAGCCGAATCTTCGTTCGCTATGACTTCGGTTCAACCCGCCCACATGACGCAGGAGCATAGCGCGCTTTTCAATGCTCCGTGCGCACGCGCTCACACGGTGCTGCTATCTACGGCACTCGTCGATGTATGTGTCGACAAACATAAGCGATTTACAATCCGTTGTTTGGTAGACACAGGTAGTCAAGCGACTTTCATCTCTGAGTCGTGCGCGCAAAGGTTGGGTTTAGCCCGGCGACACATTAACGTCCCGGTATATGGTATCAGTGTTGATAAGCCCGTGCATCCCAATGGCGTAGTATCGTGTTGTTTAGCACCGAGAAACGCGGATCAACCTTCTATTTCTGTCGATGCCTTGATTTTGCCTAAGTTAATCTCACAAATGCCTAGTGTGCCATTACCTCTTACAGAGTGGGCTCAACGTACACACTTGACGTTAGCGGACCCTAACTTTCATACTCCACAGCCAGTGGAAATGCTGTTAGGTGCGGATATACTATCCCACATTCTATTAGGAGATGTTATCACGGATCTACCTGGGTCGCTGATAGCGTTGAACAGTATTTTCGGTTATTTACTGTTAGGTAAATTTTCTTTTGATAATACGTTTCCGACTTCCATCCAGGCATGTCTTAGTTTATTAAACGACGAAAGTAATCCGTCGCTAATGGTTGATTCTCCTGCTTGTCTCCAAGAGCATGTGGATCTTAACGACATGGAGCTCGCGGACAGCGCCCCCGCGGCGGCGGCGCCTGGCGCGAGCTACCACACACCACATCCGTGTCTTGTAAAAGAGTCTAGCGAGACTACAAAGACCCGAGTGGTGTACGACGCCGGACACAAGCCGTTAAACGAGTATTCACTCAACGACGTGTCCCTGACGGGCGCCCCGCTTCATCAGGGCATCATGTGTGAGGCATCTGACGAAGCCAAGGCTCTTGCCCTGCAACAGGAGCCTATCGCCCTCCGTCGTGCGGCTGGCTATGAGATTCGCAAGCGGCACAGTAATTCGCCAGCGATACTCGCTGCGGTACTGCCATTAGCGTCTCACGGTGAGCGGCGTGAGAATATAGATATCGCCGAGCTCGAGAAGAACAGGAAAACCAGGGTGTTGGGACTTCAGTGCAACCCTCACAATTCCTCTGATGGTACATTCACATTCCATATACAGTCCACATCTCAAAAAAGAGCCATTCTCTCTGATATCGCTAAGATGGGGTGGTTCAAATTATATGCAAAATATTTACTTCAATTATTATTTATCATTTCTTTATTATGGATCGCCGTCTTCAATGATGAAATCCCACCCATGTACATTGTGAACACGTGGCCGCATTTTATCAACAAGTTACTGCTCATCTCCCGAGTTGTAGTGCCGGTGTGTTTACTGCTCGATAAAACGAGAGCTCCTCCTCTCGGAGGATTGTTTGGAGCAGGCGTGCAAAGGTTCAACCATCACGCGTGTCAAGTACTAGGCACTCGCACGCACACCTATGATAGGCTGCACTCCCTGTTGTGCCACATTGAGGCCTTTTGGAACCCACGCCCCCTCGGTGCGTTGAGTGTGGGTTCTGGGGATCCGACTTCCTCGCATTTTTTAATACATCAGAGCTATATTCAACGACCTGTCGTCGAAAGATGCCCCCTTCATCTCAAGTAGATTATTACGAATGTTTTCACTTAGTACGTAAGATAGTTTTAATTTCAATATGCTAACTCTTCTAGATTCTCTCGACTCTACTTATACTCCCTTTGAACTTTAATTTCCGTTAAAAGCCCTACGTCCTTTTAAGGTGAGCGGCATGTTCCGTACTGGAACAGAGTTTGGGAAGTAGTTGTTTGTTGGCAAAATTAGTATGTAAGTTCGTGTATAAATGTTCCTTAATAGACAACACAATTTGAAATGTATCCCCGTCAGATCACGTGTTGTATTGGAAAGTAGGTAAAAATCGATGAGCCTAGTAATAAGCCACACCAATTCAAACGCGACGCATCGACTCGGTGGTCTGAAGAGGGCAGCACTCATCGCCAGCCTGGTGGTGGTGACGGGAACATTTTGACAGCTTCATTGCATTCGTGACCTCTTGAACGAGATAGACGCTTTTTCTTACGTGCTACGCACTGTACCTAGTTCTTTCTATTTTCTACTGGACAATTTGTGCTATTTATTGTGGTGATCTGATGTGCAAGAACTGCCTGCCCGGGCTGTGCTATAAACACAAACTATAAACGCAGTGACCTGTGGAGTGTATGTGGTGTTAGAGGGACGAGCTCCAGCAGGAGAAGCTGTCGGACCAGAGACCGAATCTAGTCGTGGAGGATTGGCAGGTTAGTTGCTGGGCTCAAAGATTCCTCCGCTACATACATATATCAAGGTTTCTAACAAGTATAAAATTTTAAAAAAAAACGACTGCATAAATATTTAGCTGGAATGAAAATAATAACAGCGTTTTCACTTCCTCTCATTACTTTGATAAAAAAAATTGCCCATGTTACTCCTACAATACGAATCTAACGACATATCATAAAGTCATGATAAATATTAATTTGGTAAGGTTTTTTAATAAATCAAAACTGCAAAAAATTTGAACTAAGTAACGAGTCACACAATGACCTTAGAAATGACAATTAGATTAAATTCCAGCGAAAGAAATAGTTGGAAAAAATTAAAAATACCTTATATGTTAAAAACTCCAAAGTAACCAGTAATCCAGTAATGATGCACATCAAAACTTAGGTACGTATTCTATGTACTTATTTAAATAGCGACACCCGCGCACAAACTTCTTTTTCAACTACTCAAGGGTTGACTGGAAGAAATCCCCTGAGCGGGATAAGTCCGCCTTTGTACAACTATTCTATTTATATTTTTTTTAAGTGGTAATGTAAAATTTATGTACAATAAAGAGTTTACAAACAAACAAAATAATTTTTTTTTGATAGTTGAATTTATTGTAAATAATATTTTATTTTTCCCCGAATTGTTACTTAAACGTAAGGTAAGTTACTTAAACGCTGTGCAGAATTAATGTATGTCACAAGCCTAACCATCCATTTAATTTTGTCGAATGAATTCAAGGCCACCCTGTGTACATCACGCTACTTCTTGCACGTCGGGTAAAAAGTGTAAAAAATTAGAGGCGAAACTGGTATACACGAAGACAGGGATAAGTATCCCGGGGGCTCAATAAGGTTGAGATTTTCTCAAGAACTACTTGACCTATTGTTAAAATTCTTTTACTAGTAGATATTTTAGAGTACACACTATGTAATTGTAAAAGAATATCTAAAATCAGTTAAGTACTTTTTCTGAAAAACTCTGCTGTATTCCTAAATTAATATTGTACTCGACCGTACGGTGGAACACAGAGAAAGGTGTACAGGAGAGTTTTTAAGATTGAGGTTATCTCAGAAGCTACTTGACCTATTGCAAAAATTCTTTCACTGTTTGATAGATAAAAGTTAAAACTATGTGCTGTAAATTAATTATTAAATTCGGTCCAGTAGCTTTTGAGAAAATCTCAACGTTATTGAGGCCCCCTGTATGCTTATCTCTGTCTTCGACTGTGCCACTTACCAACATCAACAACCCCCCATCCAGTCAACGTGGCATTGTTCCCAAGACTGCTGGTGTCGAAATCCGTCCAGAGGCAACCCGGGTGCAAATTTGAAGTAAATTTTTCTATTTGTTCAATTTCCAATAACGCGATGTCAAAGTATTTCTTCGGGGCTACATAGTCGGGGTGTATGATTATTTTTAATATCTCCGCTTGTTTTGGAAAATAACCGTAAGACCACTGTAAATGAACAAACTATTACATTGTATCTCACAGAGTACTATGGATATATTCTACTCTATTTTTATTTGAACAATGTCAAGTTATTTAGACTATTCATGTAAATAGAAAATTAAATGAATAAAAAATCAATCCGCCATTCCAAAATGATGGCGGATCTTCATAAAATCGATTATCATCCTGGATATAAGTAATCTGTCAGAAAGTCTACACCCCAAATGGATATTTGGGTTCTGGTGTCTCTTCGTAGAATTCTCGCCAATCGAGCCGGATATGGGAGAGACGAGGCTGACTTGGATATAAGTAATTAGTTAAAGGCCGGCCCTGCAGCAGCTACCCGCAGAGGTAACTAAGCGGCGCAAATATGCAGGTCTCTGTGGAGACTGCATATTTGTGCCGTTTGGCGTAGAGACCCTGAGACGGTGGGCACCAGGCGCACACAGCATCCACAAAGATATCTCTGTGCGCCTGCTGGATGTGTCTAATGACCAGAGGGTTGGCGCATACCTCGCGTAACGCATTATCCTGGCAATCCAGCGAGGCAATGCAACCAGCCTTCTGAGGACACTCCCCGCGGTCGGTGATTTAGGTAAATTTTTAATTTTATAGTTTTTATTTACATATTTACTGTCTTTAATATAATATTTTGTCGTTTAAAATAAAGATTTACGCCCAGTAACTAGTTTGGGTTGTAGACTTTCTGACAGATAATTTTAACTGGCAGAAAAACGATTAAACATCGATAAAATTGTTCAATTGGTGTCTGACATAGGTATCTATAGATCCAAGACAGCGTCCAATTAACGCATTTTTTGTTTTGTGTGAACATAGTATCAAGTGTTGAATATTATGAGCATAATCATAATTTGACCGCTTACTATCTATCTAGCTATATAACCAAGTGTTTCACAGAGTATGTACGGTGGAACACAGAGAAAGGTGTACAGGAGAGTTTTTAAGGTTGAGATTTTCTCAAAAACTACTTGACCTATTGCAAAAATTCTTTCACTGTTTTCGGTCCAGTAGTTATTGAGAAAATCTCAACCTTATTGAGGCCCCCTGTATACTTATCTCTGTCTTCGACTGTACCAAATGTGTAACAAATTAAGTATTATGAGAAAACTTACATCGTCTAGAATATTTTTGTCGCCCATTCTCACAATCTTCGGAATGACGTCAACCACGCTAGTGTCTCGTGGTGATGCCTCGCAGCAGTGGGCAGCTGTGAGCACGAACTTCGAGCTGATGAGGGAACCACCACACTTGAATATCCAGGTACCAGCAACTGCTTTCCAACCTATGGCCGCCTGGTAATTACAAAACTATTTTGTAACATCTGTATGTGGTACCTAGATCTCGATACAGAATCCCCAGGGATATTTATATTAGCAACTTATTTATTTCTGTTGTCAATGCAGAAAATACGCAGCCCATTTGCGTGCAATATTTGGGTATGATTTTGATGTATACAGGATGTAGCGTAAAGGGTATATGAAGCTGAAGGGAGGGTATTCAGTATCGGTAACTGAACAACTTTTGTTCTACGACTTTTCGACTTTCGCGAATTTATTTTTATTTATTATTCGAAAAGTCGTAGAAGCGACCCGACACTGAACACCCTCCCTTCGGCTTCATATACCCATTTAGGTTACACCCTGTATAATATCGTCAACATTACACCAAAATCATAAGTATCCAAATATTGTCATGTCACACTCTCTTGGATGTGAAAATAGTAAGTATCTAATGATGAGAAAAAAAGTAATGTGACATCATTATTAATAATAATAAAAACAGGCCAAGTGAGAGTCGGACTCCGCACAGAGGGTTCCGTTCAACTTAACACCGTAATATTGCTCTATCAAAATGATAAGCTAGATATACAGACAAACTTATGTTTGCGGCTCGTTTGCTCTAGCTAGTACTGGGCCAGTTGCAAAGATAAGTTTGTAATCGTAACAATCGAAAAAAAAAAGTTTTCGGGAGATGTAAGTAATTACAAATTTATAGTTTTCGGATTTTTTCCTTTACTTGTGCTATAGCACAATATATAGTCTTAATTTATAGTCTTATAAGACTATAAATTATGTTCCATAGCTTGCCAAATTTCATGATTGTAGGTCAACGGGAAGTACGGTGGAAGACAGAGAAAGGTGTACAGGAGAGTTTTTAAGGTTGAGATTTTCTCAAAAACTACTTGACCTATTGCAAAAATTCTTTCACTGTTTGTTAGATAAAAGTTAAAACTATGTAACTGTAATAGAATTATTAAATTCGGCCAGTAGTTTTTGAGAAAATCTCAATCTTATTGAGGCCCCCTGTATACTATCTCTGTCTTCGACTGTACCTTTAAAATACTTATAGATCATATTTTGAGCATTATTTTATTAAAAAGTGATAAAAAAATACCATATGCGGAAATTCTCCAGGCAAAGCATCTCTTCCACCAATAGAGGGGTAGTAACCACGTCGTTTATTGTATTCAATACCTGTAACAAACTGTATTACTGCCAATTGTACAGAATAGGTGCAGTTTTGAGGGGTCAGAACCCATTGGTCCCCTAATATTCGTCCCCCGGATTAAAAGTTGTAGATTCGGCCCCTATATAGGTGCCCATTGGTCCCCCGGCAGGACACGAGGCAATATTAATTTATTTTTAAGGTACCTACTCGTCCCCTGCTCAGTCTTCGGCACCTGCTCAGGTACTTTTTGGTTCCCTGATAGACAACCAGCCATATTTTTACATAAATAGCGCTGACACAGTACATTTGTGAACAAAACTTTACCGTTTTTCTAAAAGACTGATTGTCAATAAAACTTATTTTTGATACTAATTATCTGTGAATGAATATGATTATACCTATTTTATTTACTTTATTTATTTATTTTTGCCTTTAGTACGCGACTGTACCACAACCACAGGGGCCGAAAAGAAATCTCTAAAATAGTAGAGCGCGAGGAAATATAAATTATTTAAAAAAAATAACAGTTCAGGGGACGAGTGGAAACCTCAAATATTTTAGGGGACGAGTGGGCACAGGGTGCGAATTTCAGGAGACCAGTGGGTTCTGACCCGTTTTGAGTTAGGTACGGTCTTACTAACACAGAGAAAGGTACCTATATAAAAGTTTATAATTATAAGATTTTTATAGGTTGAGATTTTCTCAAAAACTACTTGATATTACAAGAATTCTTTCATTGTTAGATAGACAAAAGTTAAGACCATGTAACTGTAAAATGATTAAGGGCCTTACATGAGCCAACTAGCGCCGCCAATCTTAAAAAAAAAATATTTTCCAAATTAATCATTTTTATTAAAAAAGCTATGTACATACACAATCGTTATTAGGATAAATACTATTTTTCAATATACAATACATCGCATAATTGCGACAAGCTAAGTTGTAGGTAGTTCTCAAATATGCCAAAAACGGCCGTTTTTCGCAATTATGCGAACTACAACTTAGCGAAATTGAATCACTGTTTAAATAAGCATTTGAAAAATTAGTATTTATCGTAATAAACAATGTGTACATTGTTTATTACGATAAACAATGTACAATGTATGACCCTCTCGGGCCAGCCATATTCAGCCTCGCCATACATCCAATTATTTCATCGCTTTGTTCAAAATTGAATATATGGTATCTTGACGACGGTACTCTCGGTGGTGACGCAGTCACCGTCCTACAAGACTTACAGACACTGATAACCAAATTCGAGGCCATCGGCCTATCATTAAATTTTTCGAAATGTGAATTATATATCTCCGACAATATTCCACCTGATGTCAAATCACAAATTATACAACAATTCAACATACTATCACCTAACATTAAAATTCTTAGTAACGAAACTCTACATCTTTTAGGCGCTCCGATTTTGAACGAATCCATTCCTCCATTTATTAGAGAACATGCTTTAAAATTTAACAACTATTCGGACCGTTTACTTAAAATTAGTAGTCATATGGCTTATCATATAATTAGATATTGCTTATTCGTTCCAAAATTCACATACATATTAAGATGCTGCCCATTTTGGAAATTCAGTAGCTTATTGTCAACATTAGATAACGAAATTAAAAATACATTGATCAAAATTCTAAATTCTCCCATTGACGACCGTGCCTGGACCCAGGCCTCACTCCCGGTACGCTTTGGAGGCCTGGGCATTCGTAAAATATCAAGTGTGGCGTTACCGGCGTTTCTTTCTTCTAGCCATAGTACGGAAAGTCTGAGACATAAAATTCTTGGTGCCTCATTGGGCTCAGTACCGGATCCGTATTCTGCTGAAGCAAGAAACGCCTGGCTGACTACCTGCACGAATAGTGACCTCCCGGACGATCCTAGGCTGCAAAGACAATGGGACGAGCCGATCTGCAAGCTGACGGTGCAGCATCTATTGAACACAAGCGTTAATGCAACAGATCGGGCTCGTCTGTTGGCTGTCTCGGAGCGGGAGTCAGGATTTTGGCTGCAGGCCCTTCCATCCCCCTATATTGGTACGTTTTTAGATAATATCACTTTTTCTCTGGCCGCCAGTCTGCGTTTAGGCTGTAATTTAAATGAGCCACATCGGTGCTCCTGCGGGAACGACGTCGCTCGCCTTGGACACCATGGTCTTTCCTGCCAGCGTAGTGCTGGCCGCCTATCTCGTCATGCCGCCCTCAATGACGTCATCCGGAGGGCCTTTGCCACCGTCAACGTGCCGGCCATTTTGGAGCCGAACGGTATTGCACGTGACGATGGCAAGAGGCCCGACGGGATGACACTCATACCGTGGAAGCATGGGAGGACGCTAGTGTGGGACGCTACCTGCGTCGACACACTGGCTCCCTCCCATGTGCAGTTCACGAGTAGGGCGGCAGGGGCGGCGGCCGGCGCCGCGGAAAGTGTCAAGCGGTGTAAATATGCGGCTCTCAGCGAGAGCTACATATTTGCGCCGTTTGGTGTAGAGACCATGGGGCCATGGGGACCAGAGGCGCGGCGACTGTTCAAAGAACTGTCGTCGCGCCTCATTGACTCGTCGGGTGACCAAAGGGCTGGCGCTTACCTCGGCCAGCGTATATCGCTGGCTATACAACGAGGTAACGTCGCCAGCCTTTTGGGCACTCTTCCGCAGGGCAGTGATTTGGCCCCAATTTTTTATTTATAAGTATATATTTATTATTATTATTTTATAAGGTAGAAGATGACTGTAAAATAGTATTTATCGTAATGTGTACATAGCTTTTTTTAATAAAATTGATTATATTCGCTTGCTTTGTACTGATTTCGCCTATGGGGTAAGTGGTCTGTGGTACCGCATAATGACAGCGCTAATGCGCTGCGATAATTTCAAGAGAACTTGAAAAGAGTTTTTGTTTAATAGTAATTACCTATGTCAAAAATAATTAAAACACAATTTTGGAACTAAGATTATGAGTGCGCCGGTGGTCAAAAACACGTGTTATATAATCGGTACCGCCGCCGTTACGTACAGTATAGAGCGTTAGATCAATGCTTTTTAAAACTTACATTCCTCTTCCTTCTTTAGAAAATCGATTCGAAATTGTATTAGCCAAATATATTCGTAGCATTCTGAAAGAAAAAAGTAGTCAGAATTTGTTTATGCATTATGCCATGCTTGGCGAACAAATTAAAATGATGAACATCTTGGCCTGCGCTCTACCGTGTACCTATATTATTTATTTTGTACCTATTATTTGGAGACAGGTTCTCTTGAAAATGGCGGGAAACGACGGTTGCGAAATTATTTGATAATTTTCCTTTTAATATCTGCAGGGACTATTTTGTGTTTAATATGACGTTAAATTAATCAGAAAATGTTCGCGAATGACAGAACGGTGAAGTTATTGGATTATTTATGCAAGATCTGAAGTTTCAAGCTTTTATCAAGAGTTCCCGCTACAAGCTCGGGAGTGAACGTGACTGTCGAGCTGCTTCGTCCAGAGTGATGACGCTACGGCGTCTCCTCTGGATGAAGATAGAAGACTATTGAATATATTGAATTTTCTGTAACATGACATTGGCAAATGACGAACTGTCGAGACCATTAATAAAATAAATAAAATATTTGGAGACAAATAGTTTTTTCAAATACTTAATACGTTCTTAATACATTTTTACACATATTAAGGCCTCACAAATGATCTACCTATAATACTAATACACTACGTGAGTATTATATATTATACTTACTTATCCGACTTATTCTTCGTCCCGGTGCTCTAAAATCTGGTTTTTCCAACCATCTATATTCACATGGATTTTCTGTAGTTCCAACTGACCCAGATTGAGTACTAGGCGTGGTACTAAATGTAGTACTAGGCGTGGTACTAGCTTTAGTACTAGGCGTGTTATTAGGTGTGGTACTAGCTTTAGTACTAGGCGTGTTATTAGGTGTGGTACTAGTAGTACTAGGTGTGGTACTAGTAGTACTAGGTGTGGTACTAGTAGTACTAGGTGTGGTACTAGTAGTACTAGGTGTGGTACTAGTAGTACTAGGTGTGGTACTAGTAGTACTAGGTGTGGTACTAGTAGTACTAGGTGTGGTACTAGTAGTACTAGGTGTAGTACTAGGTGTAGTACGAGCTGTAGACCTAAGCGTGGTACTAGCTATAGTACTAGCTGTCGTACTAATTAGATTAGGACTGTCCACCTGTAAACATATTTTCAGTAATTAATTCCTTTCTTCAATAATTTTATCTACTAGCGACCCGCCCCGGCTTCGCACGGGTGCAATGCTGATACTAAGGCCCGTATTAATAATTCACTCTCAGCACAAAATTCAATCTTGAGAACGACCTCAAGATGGCGTTATTAATAAACGTAACTTAGGTGAGCGTTTAGGAATCGGGTATCACGTGAGTAATGCCTTAATAAACAAAACTCAAACTCACACTTGAGAACGTATTTGCTGATTGCAGGCAAACCGCGACTTGAGAAAGACATCACGTGATACGCCCTCAAGATTGGTTTATTAATAAATGACACACTTGAGATGGTGATCACGTCTTGAGAGTGTATTAGTTGATTCGCTTTGAGCGCAGACTATTAATACGGGCCTAAATATACTACAGAATGTCCTTATATACAACATTCATAGCAGCTTAGTGACTGGCATCATGACAGCCCCCTTACCTTGAAGTCTTATAGCAGTATTACTTCCATAATACTTTGTTACTTCGTATAATGACGACCTTAAAGTAAGCTCATTAAGGTCGTCATTGTACGAAGTAACAAAGTATTATGAAAGTAATACTGCTATAAGACTTCAAGGTAAGGGGGCAGGTCACTGTTCTTTAAACAAACATCTCTTTACAATTGGGATTACAGACAGTCCTCTGTGCAGGGGCTGCATGGAGGAGGAGGAAACAGCCGCACATGTGCTTCTAGAGTGCAGTGGTGTGGCCGAGCAGCGGGCTACAATCCTCGGGTCACCGAGGACGCTCCCGGAGGCCTGCAGGGTCATTAAGAACCTGTTGGCCTTCCTGGCTGAGCTCGGCTGGCTAGAGTAGCGCCAGCCACCTCGTGCACAATGGGCCGCGCGGCCAAAGTGCGAACGAACACAGTCTTCAAGATTCAAGATTATACAACGTTCAGAGCTTTTTTGTAGACCTTTTTAAGGTCTAACTGTAGTATATTATTTTGTTCTATCTCGTAGGGTTCAGCCAACGTTTGCAATGTAAGCGCAAAAAATGTGTTTCAGTTTAAGGATTCTTTATTCTCATTAAAGACAAATTACAAGTCACTTACATGAGAAGAAGGTAAAAGTAAATTAAAAGTATACATTCACTTCGATCTATAAAAATACAAGTAAATATTACACTTCACTAATAAATTAGTAGGTTATTAATTAAATTAATAGGCTACCTTTGCAAAAGGATATGTTTTGATAACTGTTTTTTAAATTCATTAAAAGAGTGTTTATTTATGACATCACATTATAAACCTTTAAAATTATCAGTGTTTCTCTGCTATATTACGCATTGAAACGGCGTAAATATTCCCAGCTCAGCGCGCACTACGAATTTGTCGCGCTGGCTGTGGAAACACTGGGCCCGTGGTCGTCGGATACAAAAATGTTTGCAAAGAGTATGTCCAAAAGACTGGTCCTCGCTACAGGGGATGTCAGGGCTGGCGCTTACTTCGCTCAATGGCTGAGTTTAGCCGTTCAGCGAGGTAATGCCGCCAGCATCCTGGGAACCCTGCCGCATGGGGGCGGCGTAGGCGATATGCTTATTATGTAAATATTTTGTAAATATTACTTTTATTATTTGTATTATTTTAAGTTTTTATATTTCTATATTATGCATGTATTATACATATACTTCCTCTTGAATCACTCTATCTATTAAAAAAACCCGCATCAAAATCGGTTGGGGAGTTTTAAAGATCTAAGCCGCAAGTCCTTTGTTTTATACTATGTAGTGATGATGATACTTAGATATTATACATATCCATGTGGATAACACTCACTCAATTAATCGTGAAAAAAGTCAAAGTCAAATCTTTTTATTGCAAGTAAGCACGTTGTGTACACTTTTGCAGGTCAACATATTTTTGAATTTACATTTATGCCACTTTGCAAGGAAAAGGTGCCAACGCTGAGGATAAAAATCGTATACCTATACAGGGTGTAACGGAAAGGGTATATGAAGCCAAAGGGAGGGTGTTCAGTATCGGTAGCTTTTGTTCTACGACTTTTCGAATAAAAAATAATTAATGTCTCATACAAATCGATCAGCTGACCGGTACGAAATGTATGAAAAGTCCTTTTTGACTTTCGCGAATTTATTTTTTGACTTTTCATACTTTTCGTCCCGGTCAGCTGATCGATTTGTATGAGACATTAATTTATTTTTATTTATTATTCGAAAAGTCGTAGAACAAAAGTTGTTCAGATACCGATACTGCACACCCTCCCTTCGGCTTCATATACCCTCTCCGTTACACCCAGTATACAATATAATCGAGAAATATCTTATAATGAATAGTTGAAGCCCGTAATTAGATAAACAGTTTCCACCGATTTTGACCTTTAAGTACCTAAGTGAGTTGTAATACATAATTTCAAGTAATGGTAGTTTAAGCCACGGTCTAAGGGCCTTCCATGAGCCAACTAGCGCCGCCGATCTTAAAAAAATAATATCTTCCAATATAATCAATTTTATTAAAAAAAGCTATTTACAAAATGTTTATTAGGATAAATACTATTTTTTAAATGCTTATTTATACCATGATTCAATTTCGCTAAGTTGTAGTTCGCATAATTGCGAAAAACGGCCGTTTTTGGCTTAGCTTGTCGCAATTATGCGATGTATTGTACCTATATTGAAAAATAGTATTTATCCAAACAACGATTGTGTACATAGCTTTTTTAATAAAAATGATTAATTTGGAAGATATTATTTTTTTAATATTGGCCTCGTTAGTTGGCTCGTGGCCCTTAAGTATTGTCTATACAAGCCTATGTGTTTATTACAAAGTTACTTACTCTGTGTTTAATATCTTCAGCATAACCCCATATCCAAGGAGGATCATCTTGCTAAAACAATATTTGTTTATTATTACCTAAGGTACCCGAGTCGAATATGGCCACCCAAGCTTTGGCGTTTATTTTTCTACAATTTTTAAGGTATTAGAGAAAGCCATGGTAATCATATCGAAAGGATCTAGCTTTCATCTTTTTTTTTGTAAACCTATAAATCGTCCCACTGCTGGGCAAAGGTCTCCCCCTCTCTCAAAGCTTTCATATTATAGAAAAATATATCTATATTAGTCGGCTGGTCATATTCGACTCAGGTACCTCACATAAAATTAGCGGAACAGTGATAGGTATTATAATTAACTAGCAATATCTCTGGTGGTGATGGAAATATCGAAAAACTCTAGTTTCAGATATAGGTGCCTATTTCCGCAGCATGATCAGGAATTGATTTAAGTTAAAAAATAGTTAACTATTAAGTATCAAATCAAATCATTTATTTCCAATAAGTTTACATACATAATATTGTTTGTACAATGGCCTATGGTATAACATTTTACCAGTATAGATTTCTAAACCTGGATTGAACCTGTTACCTAATGAATGGTCGTAGTTAACTGATTGGGCAGAAAAAATTGAGAAGTTGGGCTGTCGATACAAATGTGCAGTGTTCTGTGTATTAATGACATATAAATAATGTGTAAGTAGTATATACTTATAATAAAAAATTTATCCTTATTATATATTATTATAATAAATAAATATTTACTATAATGGTTTACTTACAATTTTAGGAAATTCCAGAACTCGGTTTATATCAATATTTTTAGCTTCACATAGTAGTACTGAAACTGTGAAATAAATAACTTTTATCAAGGGCGCCCCCCCCCCCCCCCCCCCCCTAGAGATTAGAAAAATATCCAGCCAAATGCAAAGTCTGCATTTGGCTGCACTTCTACTTATTTTCTATATTATGCTGGGAATAGTTTCCTCTATTTTCTCAGTACCTAAGTGTTTCATGTTATTTACAAAGAAATTTTTAATAAACAAAGAAAGAAACTCATGGTTATGTTGCTATAATTACCTACTGGAAGGCAATAGTCAAAGTCAAACTTTATTGCAAGTAAGTACGTTGTGTACATTTTTGCACGTCAACATATTTTTGAATTTACATTTACACCACTTTGCAAGTAAAAATAATATATTCAGTAGTAGAGTTACCGAGAGTTCAAGACTTGAAAACAAAAGCGAAAATTAAATTTTCACTTATAAAACTTATATGTAGATTGGAGGATTACAACCTTGGATGAATGTTGCTTTCAGGACAATGATGAATAATCATTAATTTAAATGAAATAACTCGACGATCCATATCAAACCCTGACTCTTACGAGCAATCCTTGATACTCGTAAGAGCACTAAACTTCACAACCAGTCGTCTTTCCACCACTCCCATAAATATAAACATTGCGGACAACGTGATCATTAATCGCTAAAAACTATATACCTATACAATTTTTTTTATTCTCACAAAGGAAACGCTAATATTGATTCGCGCGCTTTTAAAGCTTTGAAATCTATTCACTTCTTACCTAAACAAAACACTGTCAATGCTATCACATTACACTGCATTTTACACAAAATATTTTTTATTATTTAAAAAATATCAACAAAGCTTTTTAAAAAATTTCAAAATTCACATTATTTACAAAATACTATTTTTGTTTCAAAACTGTGGCATAGGTGCGTCATGTTCTTAGAGGTAACTAAAATAATGACATCGTGCGTCCGACTGGTTTAATAAACCGGTAAAGAAACGGATTGGTGGATTTTGTTGTAAAAAGTATGGTATGACGTGTCATTAGAGTCGTTTCGGTCACGGGACTGACACATGAATATGATACATTTTAATAATACCGAACATGCATGAAGGGTTCTCTTGAAAATGGCGGGAAACGGTTGCAATTTTTTTTTGATAATTTTTATTATAATGTCTACAGTGCTTAATATCACGTTAAATTAATCAGAAAATGTTCGCTGTTGATCTGCTGTTGTTCGTACGGTGGAACACAGAGAAAGGTGTACAGGAGAGTTTTTAAGATTGAGATTTTCTCAAACACTAGGTACTTGACATATTGCAAGAATTCTTTGACTGTTAGTTAAAATAATTATAAAATTCGGTCCAGTAGTTTTTGAGAAAATCTTAACCTTATTAAGGCATCCATCGACAGTACAGTCGAAATCTCAAATTAAGTAACTTCTTATTGCGTGCATCTAGAATGGAAATAACAAATCGACGCGCTGTTGAGTATACAAGGAAAAATGAAGTATAATATTTATAAACAACTAATAAATACACACAAAAAAAAATGATTATACAAGAAACCAGAGTTGAACTAACATTATAATCATTGCACGGTAACAAAACAGGTTATTTTCAATATCATATCGTGCTTGAAATGCGAAGATTATAGGCACTTAGTTGAATATAAGTGCTACAGTCATGTCTAATTAATGCACCCACTTCGCATGGCTATTCGTATTCGCTATTGGATGTTTATCGTATTTGTTGTCAAAATATTTGACGTACATACAAATGTGCAAATACAGACAAATACGATCGTCCACACACGAGAGCCAAATGACATTGCCAGATTCTGCCCCACCATCAACCGCAAGTTGTACAAGATAACGAATAAATGTAAAAATATCTCCGTTTTTTATTAAAATTATTGGTTTAAAATAAAGTTTTGTACAAGTTGCGATTCGAAAGAAACAGCTTAGACAAATATGCCATAAGAAGGAAAGTTGAATTTTTATTTATTGAACTTTCCTTCTTATGGCACATTTGTCTAAGTCATCTAATTTGTCAACCGTGGATGGACGTGCTCTTTTTTCACTATTTTCTTAACGCGTACGTAGTATAGTAAGAAATCGAAGCGATTTATTCATTGGTTTTGTTATTCTTCTATAGGAGTTGCGAGAGTAGTAGAAAATGATACTGATTATGATTATGCAATATGAAACCTGTAATAAGTCTCCAACAAAATGATAGGTACAGCTTAAATTGTCACGTAGTTTTGTAGGTGGGGCAAAGCTCCATTGAAATGTGGCAGTGTCTTTTAAACACACACATCGTAGACGTCGACACCGACAAGCGCTCGGAAACGCGTGTTTGGTATTTGCTGTGTTGGTCGAATAGGCAAATAAGACGAATATTTTGTCACTCGAACTATCCACACATGGTAATTATTTGTCAAATATAACAAATACGCAAATACAAATAGCCATGTGAAGTGCCACTATTATCAATAAGTAGCTATGTCCTCTCCGATATCTAGAGATTACTTATACACTATAATAACGTTTTCAAATACAAAATAACATTAAATTAAAGTAATAAAAAATCATCAGCTGAATAATACAAAATGTGTGAAAGGTCCATTAGTTCTGTGGCAAAACCACATTAAAATTAAACTTGTGGCCAGACGATGTCCTCGATCCAATCAATGAAACTCGATACTCTAGTATACACTCCGGGTGTATCTTCGAGAGCGCAGCGGACGCCGAATGACGTCACGCCAATAACGTAGTGCATGGAACCCTCCTTAGAAGGAGGGAGCGGGATTTTTACTTGCAGAGGGCCTCCGGAGTCACCCTGTGAAAGAAAATAAGTTTAGAGTAATTTCTGCCAAGAAGGGTTAGCGCTTTACTCAGGGTTTGATAAGGAAAATGTTGGAGTTAAGTCACTAGCACTTGGGTTATCTGTTGGTAGTACAAGTAAAAGTGATCCTAAGAATAACTTAGGGCTTAGAAACATAATCCCAAATTTTTCGGAGACATATTTTCAGTAGATTTGTGACCTAATTCACCATGAAGTTCACTAAGTATCAATTAATTTATGGAAAACTCGTTATTAAATCCAGAATACAATTTATATAATACTACATATAATATTAGTAATATTCGATGGTAGAAGTGTAAAATGTCCAGTAGTAAAATGACTTTGAAATCTACTGGAAACTGTGATTCTGGTTTATGGTACCAGATATCATACTCTCCAGAGTGGTTATATTATAATCATTTTCTACAGACCCCTACCCAAAGCGTCTAAAGCGACACACAATGATGGAGCTGGATGAATGATCCTGAGATCCAAGTTAAAAGGATTGCAGTCTCCCAACAGAAACGATTGCAGTCTCCCAACAAAACCCAGAGAAAAAAAATCATCAGACAGGACTGTCAGATAGATACTATACTCCAAAGTTTTATCATCGTATTCATGACGTCCTAGTAACCACAATATCACAGTCATTACCTGGCAAGCATCGACACCTCCTTCCAATTTCCCAGCACATATTTGGTGGTCCACAATACCGCACCAGTTTCTATTACACGAGTCCCGTAGAAGATAGTCGCATGTATAATAATCTATGATGTCAATAACGGCTGATTGAAGATTTGGAGATGTACTGCGTCCAGCTGTGATACATAATGAAGTAAGTATTTAATAAGGAATTGAAGCCAATTGAAGGTCATTATGCTTGATATCTCTCTGGTGGATGTAATAAGAAATGAGTATATTCACCAGATATTAACAGTGGTTGACATTGCTAATATAATCAGCAAACTGAAGTGGCAGTGAATGAACGGGACACATTTGTCGTAGAACCAATAACCGGTAGGGTATACGGGTTCTCGAATGGAGGAAGGAGCGTGGGATGCCTCCCGACCAGATGGAGGGATGACATGGTGGCTAGCAGAGACTAGATGCAAAAGGCCGAGAATCGGGTTGAGTGGCGTGCTTTGGGACATACCCATGTCCAGCAGTGGACTGATAGGTACGGGCTGATGATGTTAAAGGTCAGTAGATCCACTTGCCTGACTCGATAACGCCCCATCCAGTCACCGTGGCTTCTGTTCCGAGGCTACTTGTGTCGAAATAATTCCAAAGGCAAGCTGGTTGCACATTATTTGAAAATTCCAACTCATACGCCAGTTCCAAGAGAGCTATATCGAAGTACTTCTTTGGGGACTCATATAGAGGGTGGACAATTATATTTGATATATTCACGTCGAATGGAAGATGGCCGTCGAACCACTGTGAATAAGGAAATGGTAATCATAATTAAAGAGTAGAAAAAGATGAGCTACTGCCGATATTTCAAGAAACTTACAGTGTCAATGATAGTTTTGTCACCCAGTCTCACAATTTTTGGCACAGGGTCAGCGATTGCAGTATCGCGTGATGATGCCTTAGTGCAATGAGCAGCTGTGAGCACAAACTTCTCACTGATGAGGGTGCCACCGCATTTGAACACCCATGTTCCAATTGCTGCCTGCCAACCTATGCCAGCCTGGTAACCACGAAGAAACATTTTAGGAGTGTGAAATATATTGGCTTTTAAAATATAAATGAAGTAAGTTATAGTATTTATACGGATGCATGGTAGGATTAACCAAGGATCATGCAGAAATATAACTTTTGTACATAAACTACTTTGAATTTTGTATGTCTGTTTCGTTTGCTGGACTTAATGAACTTGGATGGACATCAAACCTTGTTCTATGGTTATAGACAGTGAGTTAGCGACTCACCATGTGAGGATATTCACCAGGTAGAGCATCTCTACCTCCAATAACAAAAGTAGCGCCTTGTATTGTATTGTACTGCAAACCTGCAACAATGTTATTGCTACTAATAATACCTTGTACAATGTTCTGGGCCTCTTCCGTATTTCTTCGTGCTTATGTGTAATGTATTGTCTTGCTCTTTTCAAATTAATAATCCTATTTAGGTAGGTACTCAAAGTAAATCTTGGTCTCCGATATCAAATCTCTGCCTGATTTCTATTTTAGACAGTCTTAGTAAGGGTGAAGCTTTGACTTTTATGTTTCTTAGTTATTCCATCGATGCCCTATCCATCGACTAGCCGTCGTCCTTTATGGGGAAATTTTCCACAATTAAGTTACATGGGATTATCAACAACTAGTCAATCTACCCATATATCCTACTAAACACCAAAAAAAATCGGTTCTTTGCCCTGTTTCTCTGTTCGTAGATCCAGCCGTAACCTAGTTTGTATTCTGTATTATTGTAAATTATTATATTATGACTTTTTAAACTTTCACGGTTTGTATACATATTAATTAGATGAACCATATGAACAAATCATCGGCAACATCGAGGAAGTTATCAGCAGAAACCGTATTCCTCCGAATGATGCAGAGATAATAAGACAGGAATCGGCGGTCATATTGCGTCACGCGCTACCCCCAAAACCAAATATCTCGCAAGAGGAAAGAAGTGCCATGTTTGAACTACGTCGAAATGAAGACATTCTGGTACTTAAGGCAGACAAGGGTAATGCTACGGTAATTATGGATACTGCAGATTACCAGGTTAAAATCCAATCGTTGCTCGAGGATGAAGGGACTTATAAAAAAGTGAATTACAACCCAACTAGCAGAGTCACCCGTCAAACAACTAAGATTATCAAAGAATACAAACACCTATTCAATGAGGATGTCCTTAAACGCTTGCTTAGGCCAAGGGTAATGCAGCCGCCAAAATTGTATGGTCTACCAAAAATACACAAGAACCACGCACCCCTGAGACCTATTGTTAGTCAAATTGACTCACCCACGTATGAGTTGGCAAAACATGTCGCTAAGACATTGCAGCCACTGGTGGGCAAGACATCATCCTACGTGAAAGACTCCAGACACTTCGTGGATATCATAAGGCAGACCAGGGTTACAGACAGTGACAGGCTGATCAGTTTTGATGTGGAATCTTTATTTACAAATGTTCCCATTTCAGAGTGTTTGAATGTGATTAGCCTGAAACTCCAAGATAACAATACCCCATCTGACATAGTCGTGCTATTGAAACACTGTCTGTCATCGAATTATTTCATCTACCAAGGAGAATACTACCTACAAATTGATGGTGTGGCCATGGGTAGTCCAGTAGCACCAGTAGTAGCCAATATGTGGATGGAACACTTTGAGGACCTTGCAATGCGCACCGCGCCACCGATACCCATAAAAATGTGGAAACGGTACGTTGATGATGTCTTCGGTGTGCTTGATGGTGACAGTGTAGACATTGAACAGTACCTTAACCACCTCAATTCGGTACACGAAAAGGTTAAATTTACCCACGAAGGGGTGTAAGGGGTGGGGACCGACAATATTGGCCACCCAATTGCCAACCTCACCGGCACGTGGTGCACCCTGCCGACCAACGGACGGGGCTCTGGCGACCGACAGTTGGCGGTATACCCAGCTCGCACCGTGCCGGCGCCAAGTGCAGCAGGTCGGTGACGGGCAGCAGCGTCACCGGCGCGAGGTGGCCGGCTCTGCGATCGCCAACCCGCTTGCCCAGCGTGGCGATTACGGGCATCACCTCCCAAATATGAGTGACACCACAAGGCCCCGGCCCCCAGTTCCCGGCCGCCCCGCTATTCCTAGCCAAGGCAGCGGCTACGGTAACGGCGGGGCAGGGGGTGCTAAGAATCCCCGGGTTACGGGAGGCTGCCAAACAAAATTGACCCTGGCTACGTACAACGGACGAACTCTGCGACTTGACGATCATATCGCGGAACTCGAAGTAGAGTTGGAGAGGATACGCTGGCACGTCCTAGGGTTATGTGAAGTCCGAAGAGAGGGGGAGGACACACTGACCCTGGAATCGGGCCATCTACTCTACTTTCGAGAGGGCGATCAACTCTCCCAAGGCGGGGTAGGTTTTCTGGTGAATAAGGCCCTCGTAGACAACGTAATGGAGATCTCCAGTGTGTCGCCACGGGTAGCGTACCTCATTTTGAAACTTACCGAGAGATACTCTCTTAAGGTAGTACAGGTCTACGCACCAACGTCGGCACACTCGGATGAAGAAGTGGAGGCTGTCTATGAAGACATAGCCAAAGCCCTCAATCACACCACTAAGACACACTTCAACGTTGTCATGGGGGACTTCAACGCTAAAGTGGGAGTGCAGAGCAACATCGAATCGAAAATCGGACCACATGGTCTTGGTTGCAGGAATCATAGGGGGCAAATGCTAGTTAACTTCCTGGAGAAAGAGGGGCTATTCTTAATGAATTCGTTCTTTAAGAAGCAGCCTCAGAGGAAGTGGACTTGGCAAAGCCCCGACTCTATGACGAAAAATGAGATAGACTTCATCATAACGGACAAAAGGCATATATTCAGGGATGTCTCTGTACTTAACCGGTTTAACACTGGTAGTGACCACCGACTCGTGCGAGGCACCCTGAATATCGATTTTAAGCTAGAAAGACTCCGTATGATGAAGTCTACGCTCCGACCTAACCTGCAACAGATCGTAACCGGCTCCGATAAATTTCAGCTGGAGCTGAAAAATAGATTCGATGTCTTGGAAACCACAATTGACGTTGACCAGGCGTTTGACACAATGGTGAAGACCATCAGGGACGTAGGCGTAAGGTTTTGCAGGTCGCAACGTACTGGCACGAAGTCTAAGCTCTCAGTGGAGACTCTGGATCTCATGAAGGAAAGACGTGAAAAGGCTACGCAAATCTCTCAGACAGAACAGCGGACCCTCAACAAGCATGTAAGGAAGCTTATACGTCGTGACCTTCGTCGCTCCAATACACGCCGCATACAAGAGGCAATTGAGCAAAATCGAGGGTCAAAAGTATTCATACAGCAGTTGGGGAGAAGCCATCTGACCAAACTGAAGTCGGCGAATGGCAGAACCGTCACTTCCAAACCAGAGATACTCGCTGAGATCGAAGACTTCTACGGCCGATTGTACGCACCTCACGCACCGCAACCTGAGCCTAGTACCGATGATCCCCGAGCTACGTTAACACGCCATTTTACCGAAGACCTGCCGGATGTGAGTCTTGACGAAATCGGACTGGCTCTCAAACAGCTTAAGAATGGAAAGGCCCCCGGTGAAGACGGGGTTACATCTGAGCTCCTGAAAGCAGGTGGTACTCCTGTCCTGATGGAGCTACAGAAGCTTTTTAACTCCGTCATACAGAGTGGGAGAACTCCGAAGGCATGGCACAGGAGCATTGTTGTCCTGTTTTTCAAGAAAGGGGACAAAACCCTATTGAAAAACTATAGACCTATCTCTCTCCTGAGTCATGTATACAAGCTGTTTTCGAGAGTCATTACGAATCGTCTTGGACGGAGATTTGACGACTTCCAGCCCCCGGAGCAGGCCGGGTTTCGCGGAGGATATGGCACCATAGACCACATCCACACAGTGAGGCAGATTATACAAAAGACAGAGGAATACAATCGGCCCCTGTGTCTTGCATTTGTGGACTATGAGAAAGCATTCGACTCTATCGAAACCTGGGCTGTTCTGCAGTCCTTGCAGCGATGCCAAGTAGACTGGCGGTACATCGAGGTGCTGAGGTGCCTGTATGACGCCGCCACTATGACCGTCCAAATCCAGAACCAGCAAACAAGATCTATCCAGTTGCGTAGAGGTGTGAGACAGGGAGATGTTATATCACCGAAACTCTTCACAAACGCGCTGGAAGATGTCTTCAAAACACTGGACTGGAATGGACGTGGCATCAATGTAAATGGCGAGTACATTTCACACCTTCGGTTTGCCGACGATATAGTGGTCATGGCTGAGTCGCTGCAGGATCTGCAGGCAATGCTGGATAGCCTTAATGCTGCTTCTCGCCGTGTCGGGCTCGGGATGAATTTGGATAAGACCAAGATCATGTTCAATGATCTGGTCGTCCCGGAACCAGTAGTAGTCGATGCCACGGTCCTCGAAGTTGTTCAGAAATATGTCTACTTAGGACAAACTCTACAGCTGGGTAGGAACAACTTCGAGAAAGAGAGTGACAGGAGAATTCAGCTGGGCTGGGCAGCGTTTGGGAAGCTACGTCATATCTTCTCGTCTTCAAAACTAAGGTCTTCAACCAGTGCGTCCTGCCAGTGATGACCTACGGAGCCGAAACGTGGACATTGACGGTGAGACTGGCCCACAGGTTCAAGGTCGCTCAGCGAGCTATGGAAAGAGCTATGCTTGGAATTTCTCTGTTAGATAGAATAAGAAACGAGTATATCCGCCAGAAGACAAAAGTGGTTGACATTGTTCATAGAATCAGTAAACTGAAGTGGCAGTGGGCTGGTCACATCTGTCGTAGAACCGATAACCGATGGGGTAGACGAGTTCTCGAATGGAGGCCACGAACGGGTAAACGTAGTGTGGGACGCCCCCCGACCAGATGGAGGGATGACCTTCGCAAAATGGCTGGCAGGGACTGGATGCAGAGGGCCGAGAGTAGGGTTGATTGGCGCGCTTTGGGAGAGGCCTACGTCCAGCAGTGGACTGATACGGGCTGATGATGACCCACGAAGTCGAAGAAAACCGCTCCCTTCCTTTCTTGGATGTGAAAGTTGTTGTCAGACCTGACGGCACTCTGAGCCATTCGGTGTATAGAAAACCTACACACACTGACAGATACCTCCATGCTGATTCTCATCATCATCCCGCACACCTGCAGTCAGTTGTTGCATCCCTTACCAGACGAGCCTTCGACCTGTGTGACGAGGACCACGTGGAGAGGGAGTTAACACACGTAAAGGGCGTGCTCAGAGACAATGGATATGATGGGAAGTTCAGAACACCAAGAGCACCTGCAAAGAGACGAATAAGGGTTGACAGACAGCCGGCGTATCTACCTTTCGTGAGAGGGGTAACAGACCGAATAGGCAGACTGCTTTCAAAGATATCCATCAAAACAGTTTTTACCCCGCACACAAAGGTACAGAGAAGCATGAGATCGCCCAAGGACATTTTTCCGCTTGAAAAACCTGGCGTCTACAAGGTCGACTGCAGCTGTGGTAGTTCCTACATTGGACAAACAAAACGCACGATCGCCTCCCGGACTAAGGAGCACATAGCTGCAGTCAGAAAGAACGAAGCGCACAAGTCAGCCGTAGCACAGCATTTGTTAGAGTCGGGCCCTAATCACTGGATTGAACTTCACAATCCAAAAGTATTATCGACAGAACGCCATTATGTTCCCAGATTAGTACGCGAGGCCATTGAAATAAAGAAATACAGAAATTTCAATCGCGACGATGGTTTTCTGTTGTCAAAAACTTGGAATCCAGTGATCGACTTATGTAAACGAGGCACAAAGGCGAGTGCGTGCAAACGAGCGGACATAATTAGTTCTTTTTGCAAAATGGGGGTACCTGCAAATATCAACAACTTTTCTCAACGCAGTCAGCGAACACGAAAGAGGGTAGATCGTTTTGTGTCACCCTTCTGACGTTTAACACTCACCGACTTCAGTCTACTCGTGACCATGATGGCTGCAATGCTGTCGAAATATCGAGACATCAATAATAAATGTTTAACACGGTAATTCCCGTTTTATCTAATTAATATTATATTATGTATGACATAACCAAGTGTTCCCTAGAGCTCTTAAGGTTGAATAAATGAAGTATTGAAGTATAAACGGTATCGCGTAAGGTCAACGATTGAAAACTTACATGCATCCATTTTCTCTGTCCAGTCTTCTCGATATTTGATTTGCCAAATATATTCGTAGCATTCTGATGAAACAAAATAGTAAAGTCAGTTTTTTATGAATATTAATTTCGGAAAGATGTATTATTTTTAATGTTGTAGTTATTTGATTATTTATACTTACTGACTTCACTGATTCTGCGGCCTGGTGCTCTAAAATCAGGTTGCGTTAGTTTCTCATACATACATGGATCTTTTTCTGTGGTCGTAGTTGGTGATTCAGTACTAATTAGATTATCATTTGCTGTTCTCTCCTGCTAAAGGAAAGTGTAACATGAAAAGTTGTTGACTGATATAATTAAACCAATGTTAAATAAATTATACCGAGTGCTCTTAAAACGGTGAAGGAAAACATCGTGATGAAACCTGCATGCCGTAGAAGAAGAAAAAAATTAAGGCATGTTGAAATCCGCCAATCCGCATTGGGCCCGCGTGGTGGAGCCATGGCCCCAGCTCCATCGATGTAAGGGAAGGTCTGTGCCCGAACAGTGGGGCAATATAAATAGACTGATGATGATGAAGACTGTTAAAATCCCTCAAATACATTTTTACTAGTCTCTGATGTATTTAATTACACTACTTTACCATTACAATGAGTTGTCAACGTAAGTAGTCTTGCTAGCGCCTACGCAAATACGTTCTGTGGAACGACGGAATTAGTGACACATTAGTTTCGCTACTGGCCGCTAGATATGCCACACAAATCCGACCAATCCCGTACTTCGTAGTTGTGGTTTACGCAGTCGCTAGTGAGCGAACTTACGTTGGTAACTCATGGTAAGGGTGAAGTAAAAAATGTTCTAAATATTTATAATTAGATGTCATACCAGGAATAGTAGGAATACAGAAGCCCAAATCACGTGTCTTATTTTGTAAACAAAAACTAACATTTTCACAATGATGAACAGGTTCATCCAATCAGTTCCTTCAGTGGTACATCACAACAGGTAATTAGATGATCATATTTGTTTACAAAATAAGACACTTGATTTGGTCTTAGATATAGGTACAGTTATTAATAGATGTATGGCAGCGGTAGTAGATAAAACCTGTGTTTCCTGTATATAAACTTACAAACTGATCCAATTCTGGATTTCCGTACGGTACAATGATGTCAACATAGCCCCAGCTCCATTGCAGGTCATCTTGCTACAACAGAATGTTATTCGTATACCTTGATGACATAAGAATAGCAAGATTCATTGATAAGTTATGATGGTATATAGATCTATGAAAGGTTCGCCGTTAAATAATAATAATAATCATTTATTCTCAGGTAAATAGTACCCATAATATTACTACAGTAAATAAAATTAAGATAAATATTAATAAAGGCACAATACGTAAATAAGTTAAGTATACCTAGACTAATCTAAAATCTAAATAAACATAAAAATACATTTTTGCGATTTGTTTTAGGCAAAATAAGTTCCTTACGATTTAAAAGCTAGTCATCATATTCAATATAATCAAAAGTTTCTACAAATGCAGGATAAAGTTGTCGACAAAACATTGAAAATGTGTTTCTTTAACATATTTTCGATGTTTTGTCGACAATTTAAAAGAAAAATACCATCTTTTAAACTTTCAGTGGATGATTTTTTCGTAGAACAAACAGTCCCATCGGCTTAGCGGTTTTTCGGCGAAGCGTTCCTTTCGGTACGGTGAACCCTTCATTTCGGTATTATAGTATTATAGATCTAAATTTTCTTTCTTATGTATGTGAACATACATAAGGACCTATATCTTTTATGAGAGAAAAACATGTAGACTTTTTGTTGTAAGTTTCAGTAAATTTCGATAATTTAGATCTTGTTCTGACTTGAATTGTAATAACATTTCATATGCAGCAGCCTTTTATGCCACTGCCTAATCGATTGCTAACGATGCTACATGTAATTGGATAGGATAAGTACTCACCCTCTTAGTTCTTTTTAATATTTCCGCCTTATTAACTTGTATTGACGACACTAAAAGGTAAATATTCATTAAATGTGTTGATTATTTCGTAGGTAGGGTATTTACTTACATATAGCAAGTTAATTATAGGTATATATGCAATAAAATACTTATGATTCTTACTCATAAATTACTTATATTTACATTTAGCCTACATTAAAATTTTTATTTGTTACGCAAGTGATTAGGTGTATCTATATTTCGCTTAGTCTGAATTTTACAATTACGATAAAGCAACTACGATAGAGGCAGTTTTTGTGACATACCTGTTACTATTATTGTCCAAATTGCTAAATTGTACTGCATTTTACACAATCTTAATATTTGAACTGACTATTTGAATTTTAACCAGGCTGTTCGAACTACATTACATAGATTTATTTAACGTATATTTACATTTATACATATAGGTATACAAATATGATTAATTTGGAATTATCAAGTCTACGTTTATTTTATGATGGCTATATCGAAATCACTACACTTGTTTCTCAAATAAAGCCAATGGCCAAAATGATCTTGAATTTTGAACCTAATTGTGAGTAGACCTCTTCCATCTTGATCAAACAAATCCTAGTTTAAATAATATGTATTTACAAAACACGTATAGTCTCGGCGTTCATCGTAATTTCGAATCTCTTCAAGTACCTTTACTAACACTATTTTTTGGTAATAAAAATACACACGCTCAGAGGTATCATTGTATAATGATACCTCTGTTAGGCTTTCATTCTAATGCTAAAATATTTCAGCTATCTTCGTCATTCTAGCAATCAAACGGATTTGAGATACCTATAAAAATAACTAGGTCCTTTTCCAAGCGTGCCTAAATTACCAATCTTCTAAGATCAATAGAATAGGAGTGTCATTTTATATATAGCATCAATTTATCCCCTATTCCATGGATATCTTCTACCTTCAATAGCCATAGCGGTACAGATCATATCTAATTTATTTGATTTTACAGAGTTACGTTTTTATTTAGTATTCTTTGATTACAGTATCATCCCCCAATGACTTCATGGTGGTACTCGATGAGTTTAAAATTTGCGGTGAATACCCGCACTATTCGTACATTCAGCAAACATACGTGTACATAGTTGTTAAGACAAAACCATTGCAATTTAGGCCCTATTTTCTTCTAGTGAAGTATCCTGTGTTCATTTTAGGCTTGATGGCTTCGAACAACTACCTAGAGTCTCATTTTATTTGTTTTATTATTTATTCAATGTCAAGTCAGACTGTATTTGGATAGTGGTCAAGTTGTAATATTTATAAAGACAACTATTAAGAGGACCAGCCTCCCTACCACGAACGCTTATAGCAGGATTACCTTAATAATACTTTATTATTTCGTACCATGACGTCCTTAATAAGCTTATTTTATTGAAGTAATCCTGCTATAAGAGTTCATGGTAGGTACGGGGGCTGGAGCACGAGTCATACAATATTACGTTGGTCCATACATAATTGTATGGGTAGCTCCTATCACAAATTCACAACGCGAATTGAATCTTGGTGGACAGGTAATGATAATAAAAATAGCTCGAAATCTATGAAAATTTCATTCTTTCCAAACTCGTTAGCTTGCTAATTATTAATAATAATAACAGTGTGCGACGTCCAATTGATGGGAAAGGTCCTCCCTATTAACTTCTTCATTATAGGCATGGGCGTACCCAGGTTCTGGGCCGGGGGGGGGGGGGGGGGGGGGGGCAAATCAGATTTTTATAAGCTAGGTGCTTATAGAAAGAACGAACGCGCCGCGTAATTTTTACTTGTAAAAATATTGTACTGCAAACAAATGGCAAAAAAATCGTTCTCTTCATTTTTATCGATAATAGTACTAAATAAGATACTTAGTAGGGACGTCAACATTATCCCCCCCCCCCCCTCGCCCCTACCTGGGTACGCCCATGATTATAGGTATGTATTATACAAAAATGACATTAGTATTCTCACTAATAGAAATCTCAGACTTATTACCTCCTACTGACCGTGAGCTGAGAACATAAAAAAAACTATTACTGCAAAAATTATATTATTTTATTCAACATCATCATATCTAAATAAATCAATTAATATAGAATATTACAGCGCCCGTAAATTCAGTCAAGTTAATCTAGCTTAAAAAACCTCCAAAACTATTTTTCTTCTTGGAAGTACTTGTGACACAATGCATTTCATATTTTCTTAGGTAACTAAGGCCAGTAATATTTTTCGCGATCCTACTTCGATACAAATCTACAGATAGGTATGTATGACCTTGTTTCAAAAGTCACCGCCTACCGAGCAGTAGTAGTACTATTATTTCCCTGTGGCCAGACAATGTCCTCGATCCAATCAATGAAACTCGATACTCTAGTATACACTCCAGGAGTGTCTGCGAGAGCGCAGCGGATGCCGAATGACGTCACGCCAATAACGTAGTACATAGAACCCTGTTTAGAAACAGGGAGCGGGATTTTTACTTGCAGAGGGCCTCCGGAGTCACCCTGTAAAAGAAATCGGTATTTGATAAAGAATAAACCTAAAAATGAAACGGTAAAGGAAAACCTCATAAGGAAACCTGCATGCCAAGTCATGCGAGGAATCCTTGATAAGAAATAACACGATTCACAAACACGTCTTCTCTCTAGCACTCAAATAAATAGTAATATTCTCGGACAACATTAATCATTAAACGTCACGATAAACAAAAAGTTAGAGGTCCAAAATGAGGATGTAAGAATATTTTAATATTTTCATTTACCTGGCAAGCATCGACGCCCCCAGCCAGCTTGCCAGCGCAGATCTGGTGATCCTGGACTCCGCACCAGTTTCTGTTGCACGAGGGTCGCAGCAGTCTATCGCAGGTCTTGGTGTCTATGATGTCAACGACTGCTGCTTGCAGGATTGGAGATGTTGTGCGTCCAGCTGTGAACATTCAACGTCAACCATCATAGTCAACGCAATTAATATAGCTGATGACACCAATCATAGTCTTAAGGAAGGATTTCAGGGGCTCGTAGTACAGCTGTTGCGGCCAACCTGAAGTTCAAACCAGGAAGTCTAATATACAAACTTATCATACACAAAATAGGTTTATATTCTACCAATCGATTGTATCAGTGACACACTTACTTGTTTCTATGACACCCCATCCAGTTAAAGTAGCTTCAGTTCCGAGGCTACTCGTGTCGGAACTAGTCCACAAGCAGGCCGGATTCAAGATATTAGTATATTTATTTATTTCAACCACTTCCAATAATGCTATATCAAAGTACTTTTTAGGGGACACATATTGAGGATGAACGATTATCCTTGTTATATTAATATCTTCAGGATAATAGCCGTTGTGCCACTGGAATGAAAAAAATAAACGCGATTGAAGAAATAGTAAAAATAACCGTTTTATTTTAGACGTGAGGACTGGATTTCTTATTATCTATAATTGTTAGGGATATTTACACATAAAGTGACGATGCCAATCCCATCGTACCTATTCTAAATTAACCTATCTACTTAAATTTTATAAATGATCGAGAACAGCATTTTAGCTGGGCCTGAAGGAATTGAATGACAGGAATTCTAAAACAAGGAAAAATCTAGGGAAGTTTATAAAAATCGAATCGCATATTACTGCAAAATCTGATATAAAAACATTGGCATATTCTTATCCAACCTTGCCTTCGACGTTACAATAATGACAATCAAGGATAAAGCCAATGATACACTAGGGGACAAATGTCCTACGACATGTATCGGCGACATGTCAAGCGAAGCCGGCCGATTTCGCCTGACATATCTGGCGACATCGCGCGACTTATGTCCGTAGCGACGTCAGGCGAAGTCGTGCGACTTCGCGAAACTTCGCTTGATATATCTGGCGACCCGACATCACTGGCGACCCGTGTCGCGCGATGTTGCCAGACATGCCGCGCGAAGTCCGGCAACGTCGCGCTGCTTCACCTGACGTCCCTGGCGACCCGTGTCGCGCGATGTTGCCAGATAGGTCGCGCGAAGTCCGGCAACGTCGCGCTACTTCACCCGACGTCCCTGGCGACACGTGTCGCAGGACATTTGTCCCCTAATGTATCCTTGGCTTTACTCATAGATTGTTGTAAATCCTTAAAACGTTGCCTTTGACGCAATGTGCGCTTGAACACACAAAGGTCTTATTAAAACAATTTTAAAAACGTCCAAATAAAGGTCCATTGTTAACGTGCAAATAATATCCAATAAAGCAAATGAGGACCATTCATCCGTTTGATGAACGATTATCCTTGTTATATTAGCGTCTCTTGGATAATAGCCGTCCTGCCACTGAAAATTAATCAAGAACGTTATTGAATAATTTAGGGTTTTTGGTTATATTTACTAATTATTCAAAAACGTTCTTGATTAATTTTCAGTGGCATGACGGCTACAAGAGGGAGCCATCATTTAAACAACATACACTAGAATATTCATTATTTCTCTTCTCCTTGTGACAGCCAGCCAAAATTTTGTGCAGTCCTTCTAATAAACTTACAGTGTCAATAATATTTCTGTCCCCCATTCTAACAATCTTCGGAAAGATGCCAGTGATGGTAGTGTCTCGCGGTGACGCCTGGGTGCAGTGCGCAGCTGTCAGCACGAACTTGGAGCTGATGAGGGAACCACCACACTTGAACACCCAGGTGCCTGCTGATGCCTTCCATCCTAAGGCCGCCTGGTAATCAAGAAAACATGCAACGTTATTATATTATCCCATTTTAGTATAATATAAGGTACCTATTATATTTCTTACCATATGAGGAAATTCACCTTTCATGGCATTACGACCTCCAATGGCGCCTCCAATGGAGAATTTAGCACCTTTTCTATTAATGTAATCAAAACCTGTAAGAATATTACGATTTTCTTTGGTTTGATATACCTAAATATAATAATGGGCTCTATAATTGTATGTCATTTGGCAACATCAAGTAAAATAGTAATAACAATAGTATGAAATAGACACAATTATTATTATCCAGGGATGTGATCAGAAGCAACTTGAACTGGGCGATGATGATTACACATCTGGCTGATACTGCCGTGTCAATCCCACTTTCAATCCCATCCCATCCCACTCCCACTAATATATAAACGCGAAAGTTTGTATGGATGGATGTTTGTTGCTCTTTCTCGCAAAAACTAATGAATGGATTTTAATGAAACTTTACAATAATATAATTCAAAAATGTTTACTAAGAGTATGTCCAAAAGACTGGTCCTCGCTACAGGGGATCTCAGGGCTGGCGCTTAGGTACTTCGCTCAACGGCTGAGTTTAGCCGTTCAGCAAGGTAATGCCGCCAGCATCCTGGGAACCCTGCCGCATGGGGGCGACGTAGGCGATATACTTATTATGTAAATATTTTGTAAATAGGTACTTTTATTATTTGTATTATTTTAAGTTTTGATATTATTATGTGATTAGTTTATTTTATTAAAAATATATATGTTCATAAATCAGAATAACACATAGGCTATAATTTATAAAGAGCCTGTACAGACGAAGAAGCTAGTAGAAACTTACAAAGTTTCCCTTTCTCATTCCAATCTTCTCTATATTTAATTTGCCAAATATGTTCGTAGCATTCTGAAATAAAAACGGAGTAATTATTTTAAACGGCTAAAAAGGAAAATATTGAATACATAATTATAATTGTAATAATATTGTGTTTTATAATAGATTTGTTAAAAATGGATAAGGCGTGAAGCGCAAGCTGATTAATGGCTAGAACTAAATTCAAATAACTTGAGTGATTTAAAACGCCATGTCTGGACTGTTGTGTTTGCGGGATAGAAAATAAGAAAGTGAGGAATTGAATAGTTTTGTTAAGATTCCTTACTTGTTTCACTAATTCTGCGTCCAGGTGCACTAAAGTCTGGTAATTTAAGTTTCTCATATTTACACAGGTCTTTTTCTGTGGTCGTTGCTGGTTCCTCAGTGCTCGGCTGATTCTCATTCAGTACCCTTACCTATAAACCCAAAGTAATAACGTGATTCAACTTGTGCATAGCAACTCTTAGATAGTAAATCGTCTCTCTACCCCACAGACCACTTATCCAATAGACATGAAATTCTGTCAACGATGAGCGCATAGAGACGAAGCGGGGGACAGGGATGCCGTATTAAAGAGATGCGTCCATGTCGATAATATCTCTAGGTTACACGTGTCGCGAAGCAATTTTGCGCTCATATGTGGGCAGACACGGGTCCACAGGTCTATGGGGTGAGTGGTCTGTGCTCTACCCCCACGGGAATCATACGAGAGTTTATGTATGTGTGTAATTAAACGACTTCTAAAGGGAGCATGAATTCCAATTTATCAAAAAAATCAGCTGACGCGTCACCTAATGGTAATTGGTCACCATTGCTTATTATATTTACAACTTCAGAAGACTTGCAGGTACCATAGCCGACCTGAGGACTGAGATGTAATGTCTCATATGTCCGAAATTCCACCTGTAACTTCACATACAATTATATCTTGTTCTCTTCTTCTTTTTAACCGTTCTCTACCAGTCTGGTGTAGGCTTTAACCTTCTCCACTCCCGTCTACTTTGCACCATTTGGATCCACCTCGAACCGGCTGCTCTCCGGATGTCATCACGCCGTCTCTTCTGTGCCTCCGTTTCTCGCCCCACGGCCAAGAATATAAGTGGGAAGAAGGAATATAATTGTTCAAGGCAAGGCTGGTGTAAGGAAGTACTCCAAAATAGAAACATTCACGAACATTTCCTCATCAACTTAACAATCATTAATCACTACGTCACGATAACTGCGAATTAGAATTTTCACAAAGGTAATATTAGGGGACCAATGGGTTCTGACCCACTGTAATGTTGATTTCAATCATTTTCTTAATGTTTCTACTTACATTGGGTTGAGTGGCGTCCACAACCCCCCAGTTCCACGGAGAATCTTCTTGCTAGAACACAATTATTAAATTCTTTATTTAGTGGAACAACAAAGACTATATATTTATTCATAAAATTTAAAATAATTAATATTAAAATAATCATTTACTTTATTTCATTTAGTTTAGGTTTTTAATGTTACATGTAATTTTTAGATTTTTCCAAATAAATATAATAAGTTGTTAAATAAATAATCAATTGTGTAAATAATCAAGAGATCTCGGTGGTGCAGTGGTTGGGTCAATGGACTTGCGATACAGAGGTTCCAGGTTCGATTCCCAGCCAGGGCAGCCATGTACCAATGAGTTACCTATCCTCGGTTTTTTCGACGGAAAAACTTACGTACATTTACTGAGTGCTCTCAACGGTGAAGGAAAACATCGTGATAAAACCTGCATGCCCTAGAATTTTTTTTCTAAAGCATGTGAAATCCGCCAATCCGCACTGGGCCCGCGTAGTGGATCATGGCCCGAGATCCCTCGAAGGGAAGGTCTGTGCCCGAGCAGTCGGACAATATAAATAGACTGAGGATGATGATTTAGTGGAAAACTAAAATTAAAATAATCAATTGTGTAAATTTTCAGAGCTGGGGAGTATTTTGCCCAGCGCCTGAGCCTCGCTATACTGCGGGGCAATGCGGCCAGTGCGCTGGGCACCCTGCCGCGCGGGACGGGCCTTGACGAGGTGGAGTGTTGCCTAGATATATTTTTTATATAATATGTCATTTTTATAAACAGTTGTAAGTACCTATCTAATATAAAATAAAGTTATTTTACGTAATTGTGTAAATAAAATATTGTTAAAGGTACACGTCGTCGTCAAGCAAGTAAGTTTTAACTTTGAATAAAACTTACTCTTTTTGATCTTTCCAATTGTTCTGCCACTTGTATTGCTGACACTGAAAATAAATTCACGAAGTGTTATTAAATGTTTCCTGATGGTAATTTATCCAACCAACTACTTAATTCGACTAGAACGGATTGGGCGCTATTTGACACCATCGCAATTCGTCCAATTTGCATAAATCCATAAATGAACCAACACGAAATATTTAATCTGCATTGATCTCCTATAAACAACTAGATACACCGTCTGCCTTCTAAAAATGTCCGAGCGAAAAGAAGGTCCAAACGGATGAATGGACCCTTATTTGCTTTATTGGACATTATTTGGACGATTTTTAAATTGTTGTAAGTAAGTAAGACCTTTGTGTATCTAGTTGTTTATAGGAGATCAATGTTAATCTGCGATCATTAGATGGTACATAATATCCCTTCTCATAGATAAGTTATAAATCAATTAAATTCTATAAAAATAAAAAGCATTTTTAAATTAAATTTCTTTTAGAAACTGATTAAAAAGAAGCCAGAGAAGTATTTAAAGGATATACTTATTCTTGGAAACACGGTTCATATTCATATTCTTTATTATTCTTGCCACATGATAAATAAGATATTACAATGTCAAATGTATATGTGGCACCAATGTGGCACCCCGTGGAACCACCACAAACTAGAGAGAGTGCTACATTAAATTAAAATTCCAGGATCCGTCATCATTTTGGAATGGCGGATTGATTTATTATTTGTTTAATTTTCTATTTACATGAATACTCTAAAAACTTGACATTGGCGAAATTTTCTCTTGAATAAGTGTAGAAGCCATTCAAATAAAAATAGAATAGAATACATTAAATTAAATAAATTTCAATCATTTCATTTACAGTGTATAATAGAAGCTCATAAGGATTTCACCTACCTATCCAAAATGCTGTAAACATCGCTGTACTGCACTGCATTTTACACTTAATTCTTTCAGCTAGGAAATTAATATTGTTATAGGTATTTTAATTAATAATTTCTAAATGTTTTAGAAACTGGTATGGTCTAAACATGCTATTCAAATAATCGCGATGCTTCATATGAACGTGACTTAAACCCTGTTGTGAACCTGAGTCGTGTTTGCGAAACCGGTTCAAAAAAGAAACAAGTCACAGATCATATTATGTTAATGACACGAAGCAGGTAAAACTGTGTATTTATTCGACTAAGGATAGATACATATAACACGACATATTTAACAAGTAATAAGCTAAAAACACAAACAAATGACAATAAAAACTAATACCTATAATAACAAATATATTAATTATATGTCTAATAGCTTTAAAAAAAAAATAATGTAGGAAAAAAAGTAACAAATAAAACTTTAAACATGATTAAAATAAATACTTACCTAAATATAAATTAATAACCCGCCCCTTGTCGTACCCGGTGCAAAGGTGCCCATAACGATCGCGGCGTTGGCGCGCTGTATAGATATGGCCAACCTTTGCACCAGGTAGGACCCGGAGCGAGAGTCATAACCCCCCTCCCTAAGGCGACGGCCAATTTCTGACACAAATTTTGTTGCATCTGCCCACCAGCAACCCCCCGTCTCCACCACGAATGGAACAAACAGGTAATTCTGTTGGAGAGCGGCATATTTTTTAACAACACGACATATTTAACAAGATATATAACACAAAACATTGTAAGTCGACGTGTGACCAAAGAGCTGGAGCTTACTTCGACCATCGTATATCTTTACAAAACGAGGTGATACCGCCAGCCTTTTGAGCATCCTCCCTCAATGCAATGCAAACATATACAGGACCAACTTTCTTTGATATTTTCTCCCTTACAAAAATTCTTTAATATCGTTCATATAAACGCGCAAAGTGTCCCAGCTCACTATCCAGACCTCTTAACTTCCTTCAACTGCAGCACAGTAGATGCAGTTCTCATTTCGGAATCGTTCCTCAAACCATCCCTACCTTCTACACAATATTCATTACCAGGCTTCAAACTGCTGCGTAACGATAGAACTGGAAAGGGCGGCGGTGGAGTGGCAATGTATCTCCGGGCTGACATCCCATGCAAAGTTATTGACCAATCCCCCAGCGGATATAGTAAATCTGCAGAACATTTATTCATTGAAATAACCCTGCACCACACAAAGCTTCTCTTAGGTGTATATTATAGTCCCTCTTGTCAAATTGATTACTTCACGTCTTTTGAAACCAACCTTGAAAACTTATCTACTCTTTACGACCACACAATTATCCTTGGTGATTTTAACACATGTCTGTTGAAAAACGATTCCCGCTCACGTAAATTAGTATCCTTAGTTTCATCTGTGAATATGCACATACTTCCGCTTTCTGCTACTCACCGAGCCCCGCACTGCAATCCGTCTCTTCTTGATCTTATTATTGTATCCAATCCTGATAGTGTCGCCACACATGGGCAATTACCTGCATCTTTCTCATACCATGACATGTTATTTCTCTCTTACAAAATTCGCCTTCCTAGACGCAAATCAAAAACACTTCTTCTTCGTAGCTTCAAGGGTATTGACCTGGTGGCTTTGGGGAATGACGCGAGTAATATTGACTGGTCTCCGGTTTTCGATTGCAACGAGGTAGATGGGAAAATTGACGCATTTAAAAATATCATTACTAACCTTTACAACACCCATGCACCACTGAGACGAGTAAAGGTCAAACATCTTCCTGCTCCTTGGCTTGGGCCAGATATTAAAAGTCAAATGGCGAAACGTGACAAGGCTATGCGACGGTACAAAAAGAACCCGACTGAAGATAACCTATCGCAATATAAAAAATTACGAAATCGCTGCAGTAAGATGTGTAGGGACGCTAAAAAACGCCACATTCACTCTTCAATCGATAATCTTAATTCAGCTCAGGTATGGAAATTCCTAAAGTCACTTGGTGTTGGTAAGCACTCTACAGATGGTTCTAATGACATAGATCTGAACTCTTTAAACAAGCACTTCTCTCTACCCCCGGTCCGTGTCGAAGACAATCTCAAAGTCTCCACTATTAGTCTTCTCGCTGATTTGCCATTACCCAAGTGCGATGCATTCAAGTTCAAGGAGGTCACTGAGTGTGACGTTAGGAAATCCCTTCTATCTATCTCCACAAAAGCGGTGGGAACTGATGAGCTTAGCATCCAGATGCTTAAGCTCGTCTCAGCGGAGCTTGTACCCATAATCACTCACATCCTTAATCACTCCCTGGCTACAAGTTCCTTCCCATCCGCCTGGAAAAAAGCCTATGTCATACCCTTACCGAAAACATCCAATCCCACATCTCTAAACCAATTCCGACCCATCTCCATTTTACCTATTTTATCCAAAGTTCTAGAGAACGTTGTCCATAATCAGCTTGCTAATTACCTATCATTACATAACCTCCTTAGTCCTTTCCAATCTGGCTTTCGTCCTGGCCACAGTACAGTCAGCGCCTTAGTAAAGGTCTCTGATGACATCCGCTGGGCCATTGACAACAAGCTTCTTACGATCCTTGTCTTATTGGACTTCAGTAGTGCATTTAACTCCGTAGATTTTGACATCCTGCTTGGCATCCTATCCTCTCTTAACGTATCTCCACCAGTGATCTCTTGGTTTCGTTCTTATCTTGAGGGTCGCTCGCAGTGTGTCCGCTCTGACGAGGCTACCTCTGATTGGTGTGATCTCGCCGCGGGCGTTCCTCAGGGCGGCGTTCTCTCTCCTCTTCTTTTCTCCATTTTTATTAATGCCATCACTAGTGTTATTTCATGTAACTACCATCTTTACGCAGACGATTTACAATTATACCGACACTTCAAGGCGAACGAAGTATCTGAAGCCATTGACCTTGTCAATTCAGATCTTCGCGGAGTCTCTTGTTGGGCCAAGACTTTTGGTCTGCTAGTCAACCCATCTAAATCACAAGCTCTGATCGTAGGCAATAGGTATACGTACAACCTGATTGATCAAGCTTCCTTACCACTAGTTCTATATGATGACGTACCAATTGCCTATGCTGATAGTGTCAAAAACTTGGGTGTCATATTTGATCGCAACTTATCTTGGACCAAACAGGTGAACGAAGTGAGTAGGAGGATGCATTACTCGTATCATTCCCTCAGGCGTCTCCAGTATTTCTTACCCTTTGAAACTAAAGTTATTCTAGCCCATGCACTTCTTCTTCCTATTCTCGATTACGCAGATGTTTGTTTCCTCGACGTGACAGAGGAGCTGCTTAATAAGCTGGAGCGCCTTCAAAACTTGGCAATACGTTTCATATACGGCTTGCGCAAGTATGACCATGTTTCCATCTATAGAGCTCAGTTGAAGTGGCTCCCTATACGTCAGCGTCGAAATCTCCACATTTTGTCTTTCTTGTTTTCTGTCCTTTTCAACCCTTCTTTTCCTTGCTATCTTCGTGAGCGTTTTAAGTATATGTTTCCCCGAGGTAAACCCTGTCGGTCTATCACCTCGCTATTACTAGATATACCAGCTCACAACGCCCGTCGCTACGGTGGATCCTTCTCAATGAAGGCGGTGAGGCTGTGGAATGAACTGCCACACACGGTACGCGCGAGTCCCAATTTGGAGTTATTCAGGGGAAGAGTAAAGGAGCATTACTTGTCCTTATGTTATGGTAAATAAGTTATGATATGTATGTATGTATACTTAGTATAATATGTAGACTTAGTATAATATGTAGATAGGTATAGTCATTTATGTAATTATTTTAGTATAATATATTGTGTAATATAGATAGTATTAAGAATTTATTGTATGTCAGTGTGCCTGCTCAGAATACGATCTCCATTTAAATAGTTTAAGGTTAGCTGTAAGAGAACTCTATAGGGTTAAGCTCGCCGTTGTAAATATTGTCTCCAAAACTATGTGTTAATTTTTAAGGTTTTTATGTACAATAAAGAATACAAACAAACAATGCTCTGCCTGTCAATCCATCAGGCTCCGGCAGGCTACATAAGGCCACGAACATTATAAACACTCGAAAAACGTTTGCCTTAAAAGTATCTGTAAGGGAAATACTCGGGCAAGTAAATTATTATATATAGTGATATATTATACAGGGTGTATATTTGCATCGTTGCCATATTCATGGGGGCAACTATACTGCTGATACTGATTACAAATCAATTATAAAATAAATACCATTTTTTTTACTAATTTTATTTCGTAATTTTATTTCATCGACAATTCCACGAGCAAATCACTAATTTATCGTTCGCGGCTACGCGCCCATCACTATTCTAACACGTAGGCATCAATGGTCAAAGGTCAATGGTTGACATGAATCAAAGGCGTGCCGCGCGCCACCTCGCCCCTTTGAATTCGCCGCCTGCGCCGGCCGGCCGGCCGGTCGGTTCAGTCAGTCGGCGCCGCTGTCCCGGGACGCACGGGTTCACGGATTTTGATACCGCGTACTGAGCACGCGCAGCGCGGTGCCGCCGCCCGGCGCCCTAGCAGCAGGCTCCGGGCAGTAAACATTACGCTTATTCGAATTGTGGAGTGACGTGATGTGAAAGTGGTGTGCACCACGAAATTGAGAGTGTTGATGTGTTACGCTTACGTCAAATAATTAGTTCTGCATTCGACACGGTAAAACAAAACATTTACAAACGTGTTGAGGAAATTAAAGAAAAATTGTGCCTGGCTGGACTAAAATGGAAGGCTTTCTGAACACCTATTACCCCGATACACATCCGGTGAGTAAATGTAAATAATTTGTATTGTGCTTTAAATGTCTACGCCAAAAACCGGTTAGAGTAACGCTAATTTTAAATTTCGCTAAAATACGAACTAAACTTGGTGCTAAGTACCAATATTAGGTATTTTTGTCGGTCAAGCCCGTAAAAATAGGAAGGAAAGTCTCAAATCGGTCGAAGTATTCTAGGGGCTGGCTATCTATGTTTGCTTGCTGTCTCTTTCACTCGGTCACGTGACTAGCTCGTAGTATTTTGGTAGTAAATAATCCCATTGCGCCAAATAAAACAGGTTTCTTTCTATTTACACTTAAAATCAAAATTAATTAAAATCTGGCTGCACTTTAATTACGCGAATTTATAATACATGTTAAATTATTGTTAACATTGATTACTATTACCTCTTAGAATATGGCAACCATGCAAATATACTCCGTGTATACAGGATGGGGAAATCCTTTTGATCGTATCATTGAGACATCCAGTTGACTCATTAATTGAAAGTAATGTACTCCTATTGATAAACGTTCTTATATTTATGCGAAGAAATCTTCTAACAGGCATGTTGTGTATATCATCAGCTTGTGTTACTATGGTCCGGTTTATTTTCCTTGTAGTCTATCTACTAGATTATAAAATATGTCTGTAAAATAAAAGACATTGCCACATTTCAATGGAGCTTTGCCCCACCTACAAAACTACGTGACCATTTAAGCTGTACCTATGACTTTGTTGGGGACTTATTACAGGTTTCATATTGCATAATCATAATCAGTATCATTTTCTACTACTCTCGCAACTCCTATAGAAGAATAACAAAAACAATGAATAAATCGCTTAGATTTCTTACTATTTTCTGAATTCTTAATTAAGTTGTTCTTTCGAATCGCAACTTGTACAAAACTTTATTTCAAAACAATAATTTTAATAAAAAACGGAGATATTTTTACATTTATTCGTTAACTTGTACAACTTGCGGTTGATGGTGGGGCAGAATCTGGCATTGTCATTTACCTCATCCTCATTAAGTGTCTTAAGCGCGTGTCACGGAATGACAAGGCCGCAGGTTCAAGTCTAGCCCACGGCAAAAAAAAATCATCATTTAAAAAAGTATCATTACGCTTTCCTATTAACATAATTATTTTCATATTATTGCATCGTATCACTTTAATCACAATGATGATGTTCCCTTGTAGCACGCGCCAGCATTAGCGATCGACGCAACGCGGCGGAGCTGTCAAACTGACGTTATTACAAGGCATTTGACATTAGTTTGACAGCTCCGCGGGGCGTTTGCGACTGCAGCGCTGCGCGTGATAGCACCCCAGTTCATTCAATCGGTTTTTTCAGTGTTACACCGCTAAAGGTATTAATTAGACGACCACATTTTTATCTTTATCAAATAAGACCTTTCTTATAAGCCCGAATGATTGTAGTTCAATCTACCGAGGGCAAATTATTCTGCCACGGGAAATCAACCACTAAAATTTCACGTTGCATATTAACATCTTTAGAACAATAAAAACACAAGTTTAATTCGTATTTTTTTTTCATTTATTCAACATATTCTATTATTTAATAAATAATATGACACAAACTCGAATAATGTGGAACCTTATCCTTTTTGGGAATCGGTTAAAACTTAAATAAATAACAAAACATTTTCGCTCCAGCCAATTGTCGTCGATTCAGTCAATCCACTCATTAAATTACGGAGGTAATTGGGGTAGATTTAAAAAAAGTAGTTTTACATTTTGACCATAGTGGAATTATATAATAAGTTACGCTTGTGGCCAGACAATGTCCTCGATCCAATCAATGAAACTCGATACTCTAGTATAAATTCCGGGAGTGTCTGCGAGAGCGCAGCGGATGCCGAATGACGTCACGCCGATAACGTAGTGCATGGCACCCTCCTTGGACTCAGGGAGCGGGATTTTTACTTGCAGAGGGCCCCCGGAGTCACCCTGTGAAAGAAAATGGTGTTTGTTAAAGAACAATCTCGAAAATGAAACCTGCATTCTTGAGAACAATAAAAATCGAAGGCATTTGTAACCCAGCATGCAATGATTTACTATTTTATATTTCAATGATACAAATCTGAAGCTATGAAGGTGTTTAGGGCGACATAATACTGACCAAGACATTGTCACATTTCAATGGACCTTTGCCCCACCTACAAAACTACGTGACCATTTAAGCTGTACCTATCATTTTGTTGGAGACTTATTACAGGTTTCATATTGCATAATCATAATCAGTATCATTTTCTACTACTCTCGCAACTCCTATAGAAGAATAACAAAAACAATGAATAAATCGCTTCGAGTTCTATTTTCTGAATTCTTAATTAAGCTGTTTTTTTCGAATCGCAACTTGTACAAAACTTTATTTTAAAACAAATAATTTTAATAAAAAATGGAGATATTTTTACATTTATTCGTTATCTTGTACAACTTGCGGTTGATGGTGGGGTAGAATCTGACATTGTCAATTTATACACAGTACTTACTTACTCTTCCTCCGCTACTCCGCTGGCTCAGCGACCTAAAGTGGATCTTGGCCTCCGATACCAAAGAGCGCCCCTGCAGCCTGTCCTGCGCTGTCTGGCGCCAGTCGGGCGCCTGCAGCTCTCGCAGGTTCTTCTGCACCTCGTCACACCAGCGGTATCTAAGACTTCCGACTGGTCGTCGTCCACTGGGCTTTCCGACATATGCTCGCTTCCTCGAGAGAGTTCCTCTCCCATCCTCTCCACGTAACCAAGCCAGCGGAGCCGGGATTTGAAAATCGGGTGTCTTTGTTAACATCTATCCTCGGTAGCAGCCTACAAATGCAATTACCTGACAAGCATCGACGCCTCCCGCCAGCTTGCCAGCGCAGATCTGATGATCCTGGACTCCGCACCAGTTTCTGTTGCACGAGGGTCGCAGCAGTCTATCGCAGGTATTGGTGTCTATGATGTCAACGACTGCTGCTTGCAGGATTGGAGATGTTGTGCGTCCGGCTGCGAACATTCAAAGATGGTGTGGTGATGGTCAAGGAAAATTTTATCATGTTCAATCATTGATCTCCTATAAACAACTAGATACACAGTCTGCCTTCTAAAAATGTCTGAGCGCAAAGAAGGTCCAAACGGATGAATGGACCCTCATTTGCTCTATTGGACATTATTTGGACGTTAACAATGGACCCTTATTTGGACGTTTTTTAAATTGTTTTAGTAAGACCTTTGTGTATCTAGTTGTTTATAGGAGATGTGTTCAATGCACTTTTAGCTTGGCTAATGACATCCAAATAGTTTCTGTTTTGGTAAAACACAGGGTGACCCTGAATTCATTCGACAAAAATAAGTGAAGGTTAGGCTTGTTACAACATTTAAGTAAATTAAACAATTCGGAGAAAATAAAAAAAAATATTTAAGTACAATAAATTCAACTATCAAAAAAAACTATAATTTGATGTGCATCGTTACTGTGCTTTGGAGTATTCATACAATTTTTTTTCCATGATTTATTTCACTAGAATTTGACCTAATTATCATTTTTAAGGTAATTGTGTGGCATGTGACGTACTTATTAAAAAAAAATACAGTTGAGATTTACCAAAAACCTTACCAATTTAATATTTATCATGAGTACAACTCCCAATTTCAATTTGTCGAATTAATTCAAGGACACCCTTTATACATAGGTATTTACTAGAAAACAATTTTACACTACCACACTGAGTGTAAAAAAATATTATATACTACTACTACTTCTAATTGATTGTATCAGTGACACACTTACTTGTTTCTATGACACCCCATCCAGTTAAAGTAGCTTCAGTTCCGAGGCTACTCGTGTCGGAACTAGTCCACAAGCAGGCCGGATTCAAGATATTACTGTATTCATTTATTTCAACCACTTCCAATAATGCTATGTCAAAGTACTTTTTAGGGGACACATATTGAGGATGAACGATTATCCTTGTTATGTTAATGTCGTGTGGATAATAGCCGTTGTGCCACTGGAAATAATTAAAAAACGCGAATAAATTATTAGTTAATTGTATTATTACAGACGCGAGAACTGGATGTCGAGAACCAGGAAAAATGCCGTGCTAGAATTTGGGGAATCGAAAATATATGCCATGCCACAGGCAGCCTGAGGTCTAGGATCGCAACCTACTAGACCTTAAGGACGGGAGAAAATGAGACGGGTCGTGCGTTTCAATTGGCCGCAAGCCGCGTGCAGATCGCGCCTGTGTGGGAAAGACTTTAATATAATAGCTAGTATGACAACTTTGGCCCAATCTGATATGACGTTCTAGTGAGTATCTTGCTCGGAAATGACCATGCCAGATTCTGCCCCACCATCAACCGCAAGTTGTACAAGATAGGTAACGAATAAATGTAAAAATATCTCCGTGTTTTATTAAAATTATTGGTTTAAAATAAAGTTTTGTACAAGTTGCGATTCGAAAAAAAACAGCCTAATTAAGAATTCAGAAAATAGTAAGAAATCGAAGCGATTTATTCATTGTTTGTGTTATTATTCTATAGGAGTTGCGAGAGTAGTAGAAAATGATACTGATTATGATTATGCAATATGAAACCTGTAATATGTCCCCAACAAAATAATAGGTACCTACAGCTTAAATGGTCACGTAGTTTCGTAGGTGGGGCAAAGCTCCATTGAAATGAGGCAATGTCTTTTGTCATTACTGCAACGTTGAGGACAAGGACGTAAGAATGTTTGCGCTAACAGAATAGCACTCCTGGACTGTTCCTCTTTCCATCTGACCGGCGAAAAACCAAAACTTACAGTGTCAATAATATTTCTGTCTCCCATCCTAACAATCTTGGGAGCAATGTCAGTGATGGTAGTGTCTCGCGGTGACGCCTGGGTGCAGTGCGCGGCTGTCAGCACGAACTTGGAGCTGATGAGGGAACCACCACACTTGAACACCCAGGTGCCTGCTGATGCCTTCCATCCTAAGGCCGCCTGGTAACACAGAAAACATCTAACGATTATACGTTTGTCAAGAGCAAGGGCAAAGACGTGAGGGGATTCTAAAGACCATAAAATAATGGAAATTCGTATTCCTCAAGAATTTTTTAATTAGAAACAAAAATACGAACTTTCGTCATGTTTCACGAACTTCCGCAATAGTTAAAGCAATAGTGAGTGTAAAAAATAATGACCAAGCTTTGTATGAGACGTCAGCACCATTAGAATAATAAGCAAAGGTCTCAACGGACTCTGCAAGATAATTATGGAAACGTTTACCTATAGACTTACCATATGAGGAAATTCGCCTTTCAAAGCATTACGACCTCCAATGGCGAATTGTACACCTTTTCTTCTGTTGTATGCTAAACCTGTAATAATATTATTGTTCTATACAGTCAACAAACGGAGTGTGTTTAGTATCGATAACTTTAAATGTGACAGCAAATATAACTTACAATCTTGCAATTTAGCTTTCAAATCTTCTCTATATTTGATTTGCCAAATATATTCGTAGCATTCTGAAAGAAAAATAGTATAGCTAATTAATTGACACGTCTGAACACTAGGTGAATATTACAAAAACCTTATTTATTAGTTGATAAAATGTATTTTAAACAATTGATGAAAATTTTATTGCTGTGGGCAGGAAGCCTGCGACTGTGGCGTGGCCTGTGGTGACGCAGTTGGTAAGAGCGTGTCACGGAATGACAAGGTCGCAGGTTCAAGTCCTGCCCACGGCAAGAAATTTTTCATCGTGTTTATGCTTCGCGCACATTATGCCGGGCCGCAGCGTGTCGGGGCGGGCAACAGCACAGCGCAAAATGCTTACTTAGCACATTAGTGATGGGCCGCAGCGAATTGAAGTGTACTGCCAGACATCGTAAAATGAACACGGGCACGCGTGCACTCCAATCCGCTTGCTATAGCACACTGTGTCGGGGCGCAGCGGGGCGGGGCGGGCCGCAAATCCATCTCGCAATAATGCGAGCCGCTGCGGCCCGACACAGTGTGCGATAGTTCATTGTATTAAAGCAATTTGAGCGGATGTTTTCACTCCGTCCCGACACGCTGCGGCCCGGCAAAATGTGCTCGGACCTTTAAAGTTCACTGAGCATAGACAATGCGTAATACAAATTCTTTTATTTAATTATTTGGAGAAAAAACAGACATAGAATATAAAATTCTGAGTGATAAAATATAGTTACAGGCTTTTTGTAAGGAGTCAACAAGATATTATGATAAATACCACAATTACCATACAAATTCATAATTATTTTATTATCCTTTTGATAATAAGGTATAAAACATGGCGACAACCCAACTTTAAAGGTTAATGGCTAGTGTTAGGTTAAATATTATAAACCATTCCCAGAATATTCAAATTGATCACTTGATTGCATTGATCTCCTATAAACAACTAGAGGACACAGGTATTACTAAAACAATTTAAAAAACGCCCAAATAAGGGTCCATTGTTAACGTCCAAATAATGTCCATTCATCCGTTTGGACCTTCTTTGCGCTCGGACATTTTTAGAAGGCAGACCATGTGTATCTAGTTGTTTCATCATCAGTCTATTTATATCGCCCCACTACTCGGGCACAGACCTTCCCTTACATCGAGGGAGCTCGGGCCATAATCCACCACGCGGGCCCAGTGCGGGTTGGCGGATTTCACATGCCTTAGAGTTTTTTTTTTCTTCTACGACATGCAGGTTTCATCACGATGTTTTCCTTCACCGTTTTGAGAGCACTCGGTAAATGTACGTAAGTTTTTCCGTCGAAAAAACCGAGGATAACTCATTGGTACATGGCTGCCCTAGCTGGGAATCGAACCTGGGACCTCCATATTGCAAGTCCATTGACCCAACCACTGAGCCACCGAGCTCTCTTGATTATTTACAGAATTGATTATTTAACAAGTTATTAGGTATATGTATTTGGAAAAATCTAAAAATTACATGTAAGGGTGGATATGTCGTGGTCATATCGTTAAATTGAACATTTCATGAAATAGTCGACCATTTCTATCTAGTTGTTTATAGGCGATCAATGCTTGATTGATATAAACTGAGTCTTAGAAAATGACATGCCTGTACCATTTGCCAACGTAACTATGCTCGCTAGCGTTTACGTAAATACATTCGCTTAGACGTAGGTACGTGATTGCCGGGACTATACTTAGCGCACAATAGGCCTCGTGGTCATAGTGCGAATAAGTGCAAAAGTGAGAGATTCCTACTTGTTTGACTAATTCTGCGTCCAGGTGCACTAAAGTCTGGTAATTTAAGTTTCTCATAGTCACACAGGTTTCTTTCTGTGGTCGTTTCTGGTATCCCAGTGTTCGGTTGGTTCTCATTTGGTATCCTTACCTTTAAACAGAAAGTAATAACGTGATTCATAATAGCATGTTTTAAAAAATTTTAATAGCATATAACTCATAAACCCGTTTAAGGGTTCCATGCCTCAAAAGGAAAAAAAAGGAACTCTTATAGGATCACTTTGTTGTCCGTCTGTGTGTCCGTCTCGTCAACGCAATCAAAAGATATGGCCATTTATGTAGCATTTTCTCGCATATTTGTATGAAAATGCAAGAAAACCAAAACGTCACACAGGTTTCTTTCTGTGGTCGTTTCTGGTATCCCAGTGTTCGGTTGGTTCTCATTTGGTATCCTTACCTTTAAACAGAAAGTAATAACGTGATACATAATAGAATGTTTAAAAAATTTATAATAGCATATAACTCATAAACTCGTTTAAGGGTTCCATGCCTCAAAAGGAAAAAAAAGGAACTCTGAAAACCAAAACCTATAGGGAACTTCCCGTTGACCTAGAATCATGAAATTTCTGCGCATGGGCATTTCTGCCCCCCCCCCCCCCCCCCCCCCCGCGCCATCAATGTAATTTCAAATTTACAGTTTTCGGATTTTTTTCTTGTGCCTGACCTAGCTTCTTTTCTTGATTCTAGGTCAACGGGAAACCCTGTAGGTTTTGGTTTTATTGCTTTTTCATACAAATACGCGAGAAAATTGGCCATATCTTTTGATTGCGTTGACGTAGATAGAAGTTAACGGCCAGACGGAGAGACAGACGGACAACAAAGTGATCCTATAAGAGTTCCTTTTTTTCCCCGTTGTCGTCATACCCCCGCGTCCCTGTAGGTACCGCGCAGGAGACTGATTTAGACGGTCATACTATAGCCTGGTTCGAATCCCGGTCGTGATGAAATTTTTTCTCCATTTGTTATTTACCTAATCAAAACACGTTTTCTATCTAGCACTCCAATAATTTAATAATTAACTTAACGATCCGTAATTATTAATTAGAATTCTCACAAATGAAACGCTAAAGTACTCATAGTCGTAGTATCACGCGCATCTCTATAATTTTCTTGAGTATTCTTATACCTACATTGGGTTGAGCGACGTCCGCAACCCCCCAGTTCCACGGAGGATCTTCTTGCTAAAATAAATCATTGAAATTCTTTATTCAGTGGAACAACAAAGTAAGTTTTGGGGATTTTTAAAATGGCGGGAAACGATGGTTGCGAAATTATTTGATAATTTTCAGTTTAATGTCTACAGTGGGTGTTTTGTGTTTAATATCACGTTAAATTAATTAGAAAATGTTCGCGAAAGACAGTATGGTGAAGTTGCTAAAGTTTGGCGCTATAGCACAGAATATATAATAGTACAAGGCTATAGTCAAGAGTTCCCACTACGAGCTCGGGAGTGAACGTGACTGTCGAGCTGCTTCGTCCAGAGTGATGACGCTACGGCGACTCCTCTGGATGAAGACAAGAAGACGCGGATACTCAGAGTGACGACGCTACGGCGACCCCCTGGTTGAAGAGAAGACGATATGATATTTTGAATATTCTGTGATTTGACATTGGCAAATGACGAACTGTCGAGTCCATTAATAAAATAAATAAATAAAGTAAGTTTTAAATTGGAATAAAACTTACTCTTTTTGGTCTTTCCAGTTGTTCTGCCAGTTGTATTGACGATACTGAAATTAATAAAAGCGTGATTGAATATTTTTTTTTCAAGCCAATGGCAAATACTTTGAAACTGTACTATTCTTATTTTAATAAGATAAGATAATATTTATTTGTTGTAAGTAGGGTTAATTATAAAGGTCTGAAGAGTTTATTAATTAAATCACTAAAAATATAAACTAACTTACAATATTAAACTAAAAATAAAAGTACTTACTAAAATATAACTAAACTAAAATAAAACTATATGTACAAAATAGGTCGGTTGAACTATTAAAGGTCTTATATTATAATATATATCTTCAGATCTCTCTTCCATATGGCGATGTTGGTAAACACATTTTCTGTTATTCATAAATCTAGTTTAACCACACTTCCTTTTCGAGTTGCTATCCCTTTCACACTACGTTAAGATAGAAAGGGACAGGGGGCCTAAATGGCGTAACTTTAAATCACGTTTATGAATACTTTAATAAGCCTTTGACATAATGATAGTCAACCAATACTATTTATTCAAATTCAAACTATTTATTGCAGTCACAAAAACCATAAGTATATAAGTGTTAGTAAGTACTTAAAACAATGTTAGTGTTTACATGAGGTGTATTACGCGATAACATGCGACTTAGGTCCGACTCCGAGACCCCGGGACATGTAAGTGTACCCAGTGGCTCAGAGGACTGTCCATGGTATCCGCAATGCCCTTCAGGATGATGTTAGGGCTGCCGCGAACCCGGCGCATAAGGACGCGACTCTTTTGCGTATGATGGCATGGAACCCGTCCACGCCGGCTTCGGTAGTAAGATCACCAAACTATTAAACGCACGAACCGCGACCAACAGTGGAGGTAGTTTTTTATTGATTTCATAAAACGCACGAAACGCGACCAACTTTGTTGTTTACTCAAAAACACCGACGCACGAAACGCGACCGATCCCCGCAAACAGCCCTGACGCGCTGCAGCATCGCGTCACCCCCATCGGCATCCTGAACGCATTGTTATATTGTACACGCATTAATTACTTACCCATCCAAAATACTGTAAAAATCACTTTATTGCACTTGCACTGCATTTTACACTTAGCTAATTCTTTCAATTAGATTATTTATCAATACTAACTTCCAGTTTAAATCTAGAATCGGCACTACTAAGGTCTTTTCCTTGCAGATACCAAGATCCACTTCAAGTCTCTGAGCCAGCGGAGTAATTAAATATATTTTTCTTAATTTTTTCTATAACTTCGAAATGTTTATATTGTTGAATCTTGTACAGTCCAGACATGTTATTGAAGTCATCGCGATGATTCAAATGCTCGTGACTTGAGCTCGTGTCGTAGTTAAACCGGTTCAATAAAGGCACAAATCACAGCAGATCATGTTAATGACACCAAACGGTAAAACATTTTGTTTATTCGATACCTTAGCGCTCGCTTTATCTGCTTGGTTACTTGAATTGTCCTCTTGCTAAGAAGAGGTCATCTCCAACTCCATTGTATCTTCATCATCAGTCTAATTCTAAGTCCCCACTGTACGGACACAGACCTTGCCTTGCATCGAGGGAGCTCGGGCTATGGTGCACCACGCGGACCCAGTACGGATTGGCGAAATTTTCTACGGAGCCTTCCATGAGCCAACTAGCGCCTAAGATATTATTTTTTCAAGATTGGCGACGCTAGTTGGCTCATGGAAGGCCCTTAATATCGTTATATAATCGTTTTGAGAATATTCGGTAAATGTTCGTAAGTTTTTCCTTTCGGAAAAGCCGAGAAAAGCCCATTGGCTAGGGATCAAACCTGGGGTCTCCGTATTGTAAGTCCAGTAACCACTGCGCCACCGAACTTAATTGTCTCTTCATCACTCTTTTATTTAGCAAGTGAAAGAAGACAGAAGATTAACTGAAATTATATTTTGTTGACCATTTTAGAAATAAAACTATAGTGAGCCATTGCTACAAATTATTATACATAAACGGATATCACTCACTTATATTGTTGAAGTAGGCAATTAGACCGACAGTTTCGACCGATTTCGACGGTCTTTTTCAAGGTGAGCGCGCCACGCCCGCGTCGCCGTTGACGTTTATTCGCGCGTCGAAACTGTCGGTCTAATGGCGACTTCAACAATATAAGTGAGTGATATCCGTTTATATATAATAATTTGTTGACCATGTCATTCTTCTCAGCGTTACCACCTTTTTCTTGCAAAGTTACCTATTTGCAATAAGGAGATAATATCTAAATGATTCTTATAAATAATGTCCGGTAAATACCCGAACAGGTACCTAGGTATTTTACTATAGGCAAGGATGGTAGTAATTACGATATAGTAAACACGAAGGTTTGGAAGGGGAATACCTTTTGATCGTATCAATGAGACATCGACGTTCGACTCATTAATTTGCACAAAACCGCAGTGGTTCCCAACCTTTTTAAGATCAAGGACCTTTTTTGTTACGTAACATTATAATAATAATAACAATTTTTATATTTATATATTTTACTATTTGTTTTTTATTATTAAAATGTATAAATATATTAGATAAGAAAGAAAAGAAATAAAGAGAATAATAATATTTACTACATATATAGGTATATTATTTTTCATTCGGTCCGTACATGCATCCCTTGCAAGGAGTATTCAATCTAAAGGCTAAACCGCGCGGGCATCATATTAACAATTTAATATATTGAAACCAGATGCGGAGCAGAATCTAGTTCTCTAATATATAAACAAGTTTAATTCATAAAAATGTTTTATTAAATTCCGTAAATGCTAATAAATTTCTTATGCATTTTCATCATTCTATGCTCTAACCTTTTGGCCAAACATTACCCTCGATCCAATCGAGGAAACTAGACACTCTAGTATAAACACCAGGCGTGTTTTCCAATGCGCAACTGAAGCCGAATGACGTCACACCGACTACATTGTACATTGATCCTTGAGACGACTTAGGAAGCTCCATTTTAACTTGCAGAGGTCCTCCAGAGTCACCCTGTAAAACAGGTACAAAACAGTAAATGGTAGAGTCACATGGTAGACACCAAAAGTATCTGACAAGGGTCATTAGTACGCTGAAGTGGCAGTAGACTAACCACAGTTTTGTGATAGAACCAATAGCTTTTAAAAAATCCTTGGTTTGTCCACACACGGCTGAGAAGGCGGGATGTAGTTTTAGCCCACAGGATTCGCTCTGGGCACATTCCATCAAACAAATTTGCTTTCCTAATGAATAAAGTATCCTCACCTAACTGTGACACGGTGGAGTGGTAGATGACGTGCAACATTTGTTGATGGAATGTGCTCGAAACGAGTCCAAAAGACGAGTGTTATGGTCTCAACTGGGAATCATTACATCTAATATGGGGGAGCTTCATAGCATTTTGGCCGAACCGTCTTCGGGGGCGGCCAAAATGCTATATGAACTGGTGGGCGATAGGCTAGATAATAAGCATAATGTGTGTTAATTAGGTTAGGACATGATGGGACCGACATATACATGTGTATAAAGGTCCCTAAATAAAATATAGAAAAAAAAAACAATAACCGATGGGATGACGAGTTCTCAAATGGAGGTAGTGTGGGATGCCCTCAATCAGATGGAGGGATGACCTACGCTAGCTGGCAAGAAATGGATGCAATATGCGAGTCTGATCGCGTGGTGCTCCTTAGAAGAGGCTTTCGTCCAGCAGTGGACTGATACGGGATGATGATTAGAACATACAAGTTTTTCCTCTAAAACCTAACACATAAGGGATACTAGATGCATGATCGATCTAAATCTATTTTGAAGACTAACGTTTTCCACATAGAGCTGTGATATATGCTATGTGACCTTTTAAATAAAAGCATTATTCTTCATTACATTCGTGAGCTTCACATAATTGAAATTCATCATTAGGTGGTTCGTATGTTCGGCTGCCTTACATTTTTCAAGTTTCTTCAAAAATTGAGAGGTATATTTTTTTACCTGACAAGAATCAACGCCACCAGCTAATTTTCCAGCACATATCTGGGTATCCTGGATACCACACCAATGCCTGTTACACTGGGGCCGCAGAAGCCGGTCGCAGGTCTTGGAATCTACGAGGTCCACGTCTGCTGATTGGAGAGTTGGGGATGTTGTGCGTCCTCCTGTGATATCATAATTACATTTCAAATTAACCAATGAAATCTGAAATTGTATCACTGACAAGTTTCGAACCTACAGTTTCGTCATCCTTGGCACGCTTTATTGAATAAAGTCTATTCCAAAAGAACCACCGTGAAATGACAATGCCAGATTCTGCCCCACCATCAATCGCAAGTTGTACAAGATAACGAATAAATGTAAAAATAACTCCGTTTTTTATTAAAATTATTGGTTTAAAATAAAGTTTTGTACAAGTTGCGATTCGAAAAAAACAGCTTAATTAAGAATTCAGAAAATAGTAAGAAATCAAAGGGTTTAAGAATTCATTGTTTTTGTTATTCTTCTATAGGAGTTGCGAGAGTAGTAAAAAATGATACTGATTATGATTATGCAATATGAAACCTGTCCCCAACAAAATGATAGGTACAGCTTAAATGGTCACGTAGTTTTGTAGGTGGGGCAAAGCTCCATTGAAATGTGGCAATGTTTTTTAAAATTTCCTGTGTCCTACATATTCAAGTACACATGTAACATTGTGCCTATTTCTTTCTCTCCAATATTTAATGAAAACGTTCTAACCATGAAATAATCTAAATTCCGTGATTAGATTGTCCACAATCGACTCAAATTATTCATTTAGTAATGGCACAACTAATTATGTGTTCCAATTGGTTTATTAACGACGACGATAACAATGTGAATATCATTTTAAGTTACGAACGCGTTAACAAAATTATATCGTTTTTATTACTCTTGGGATAACCCATGTATCAACTAATAAAAACGTGCTTTTGTATCAATTATCCCACATTACAGAATCTATTTCGATGTCTACATACAAAAAACTAATGCCCGTCTCCCCTAGGGGTATCCAGAGATGACGGAATTCCGTCTGTCGCAATCATTGCAAAACCACATCGCTGTTTTTAGAGCACTTTAGATTTACTTGATCTCATAGTGATCCCACGAGTCCCTCGTCACAACATGGAATCGAACCATGTTATAGCTTCCTTCCATCTGTCCGGGCAAAATGACAATGCCAGATTCTGCCCCACCATCAACTGCAAGTTGTACAATATAACGGATAAATGTAAAAATATCTCCGTTTTTTATTAAAATTATTGGTTTAAAATAAAGTTTTGTACAAGTTGCGATTCGAAAAAAACAGCTTAATTAAGAATTCAGAAAATAGTAGGCAATCGAAGCGATTTATTCATTGTTTTTGTTATTCTTCTATAGGAGTTGCGAGAGTCGTAGAAAATGATACTGATTATGATTATGCAATATGAAACCTGTAATAAGTCCCCAATAAAATAATAGGTACAGTTTAAATGGTCACGTGGTTTTGTTGGTGGGGCAAAGCTCCATTGAAATCTGGCAATGTCATTTCGATTGCTCTTCGGGAATAATTGTGTAGTCAAATAACTTTTCTACCTGTTGCAATGACTCCCCATCCAGTTACTTTAGCGGTTGTCCCAAGGCCAGTAGTATCAAAACTTGCCCACAGGCAAGCTGGTTGCACGTTATTGGTAAATTCCACCACTTTTTCTAACTCCAGAAGAGCTATGTCGAAGTACTTTTTTGGAGATCTGTATTGCGGGTGAACGATGATTCTTGCTATATTCACGTCCACTGGATTGAGACCGTTGGCAAACTGGAAATTAAAAATGATCTTAAATACGTCATTTTATTACGTATCTTCTAGGTTTATACTCGGCACTTGTTATCCGTAAGAGGTGGATATTCCGTCGTGTATCTTAACTCAGTAGGTATGGACAACAGCAGATCAATGGTAACACTTGCAGTACGAATTCAACTCTTATGACGCAGATTATAAGAACGGTCCAAAGTCCACTTGATCTGTGTTAGCTGTACCTATGTCAACGAGGAAACGCCTCATTTCACGTTTGTCCTATAACTATGCATCTCTTTTATAACTCTCCTGTCATTTATTCGTTTTAAATGCCGAGATTCAGACACAATTTTGAGCTTAAGCTTAGCTTACAACTGTCAAAGACAGCTTCAGAATTATTCCCGAATCTCTGCGTAAGTGACCAAATTCGCGTATATATTATTTTAAATTTTACTCTCATCTTCTTTTAAACGACCTCGTTCTCCAATCATTTCATTTCCTTTTACCAAATCCACATAATACTCATGCACTATCCACACGCCAAGAAAGTTGAAGTAACCTGATCATATAACTTAATAAGCAAGTGAAAACTTACATTATCAATAATATTCTTATCACCCATCCTCACAATCTTGGGCAGAGTTTCTGCAATGGTAGTATCTCGTGGCGAAGCCTGGGTGCAATGCGCTGCTGTGAGGACGAACTTCTCACTGATGAGGGTGCCACCACACTTGAACACCCAGGTGCCTTCTGATGCCTTCCATCCTAACGCCGCCTGGTAATCAAAATGTTTCATGATCATTCGTCAACCTGCTGGACATAGGCCTCTCCTAAAGCACGACACTCAACCCGACCCTCAGCTTTTTGCCAGTGTCTGCCAGCTACGTTGCCCTGGTTATCCATCCATCTGGTCCGAGTAAATGTGTTTCAAATATAACTATAACGAAGCCCAAATCAAGTGTCTTATTTTGAAAACTAATGTGAATGTCTAATTACCTATTGTAACGCGACACTGAAGGAACTGATTCATTGAACCTGTTGAGCATTGTGAAAATAAAGTTATCCATCTTTTTTTTTAAATTTATTTATTAATTTTTAACAAAATTGCAATGTTACATCGGTCGCCAAACTGCAATGCAGTTTGTTGGCGTAGTTCTCTTACATCTACACTCGACAGCACATCAATGGCAACACTCGCAGTACGATTTCTATTTAATGTGAAAATAACTACTTATTCAATAATCACAAAAAAACTTAAAATGTTATTAGTTTTTGTTTACATAATAAGACACTTTTTTTTTTTCAATTTATTAAGTTGGAACAAAAAACAGGTTACAGTAAGGATTTGGGTTTCGTTATAAATAAATAATTTGATTAGCTCAGAATATTCTGTTGCGACCATTAACGTCTGAAACAGTACCCAGTAGCGGATTTAAAATTGCACCAATCTCGAACGTTGTGCCTAACGTACTATGATAACTGATGGTAATTGTACTAATATAATGGTTTTATCGTAATACAAAACAAATGACGATTTCGTCTACAACATAATAATATGTAATATTGTACGTTTCCAACTAGTCCTTATGATAATTATAGGCACTTCCGTCAATTAACTTACCATATGCGGGAATTCCCCAGGCAAAGCGTCACGGCCGCCTATCACTTCAATATGGATAAACATCTCGCTCGGACCTGTATTCGTACCTATAAAAATTAAGTACATCAGAACAAAATACTACTAGGTGGCATTAAAGGACTGCATTTAATTTTGGCTTATATTTAAAACTTACATTGTTTATCTCTTGTCGCTTTATCGTCTCGAAATTTCCTGAGCCAAATGTACTCCTGGCATTCTGGGAAAATACAAATATTTATTTACTTCGCTTATTTATTTAATGACATTGCCAGATTTCAATGGAGCTTTGCCCCAACTTTACAAAACTGCGTGTACATTGAAGCTATCATTTTTTTGGAGACTGATTGCAGATTTCATATTGCATAATCATAAACAGTAGGAGTTGCGAGAGTAGTAGAAAATGAGAAAAATTTAACAATAATTCGCCTCAATTTCTTAATGTTTAACGCTCAGCACTATCTGTTATATTGTCTGATGGTGGGCCCATAATAAAAAAAATATGTCACGTTACAATGAATGATTAGCGGAAAAACTAAGAGGAAAACGTACAAAAACTTTTAAAATTTATTTTACGACACGCAACTTGTACAAAACTTTATTTTAAACCAATATTTTTAATAAAAAACTGAGATATTTTTACATTTATTCGTTATCTTGTACATCATACGGTTGATGGTGGGGCAGAATCTGTCGTTGTCATGATTTTTCAGTTTTGTTTACTATTCTATTCTATTTTTATTTATGGCTTCTACTCTTATTTAAGAGATAATTTCGCCAATGTCAAGTTATTTAGAGTATTCATGTAAATAGAAAATTAAAGGAATAAAAAAATCAATCCGCCATTCCAAAATGATGGCGGATCATCAATTTTGTTTACATTTACAGTCTTAGTTCATCATGAAAATATTTTGTTTCATTTTAAAGCTTACCTAAATAGTCTCTTGTTTCCTTTATCGTCTCGTATTACCAAATATAAAAATTGTCTTTACAATATTATTCACTATACAAACTTACTTTGTTGACTAATTCTTCGTCCCGGTGCCCGGAAGTCAGGTTTGGTGAGCTCTGGCAGGGAACTACATGGATCCTCGGTGATTTTTTGGGGTGTTGCAGTCGGTTTTATATCTTTATTCGTAGTTGCCTGACAACAACAAAGTTTTTAAAGTTGAAATTAATCATAACTAAATTCGATTTTTAACCCAGGGTATATCTATAGGTAGGTATCAATTTTGCCAATGGTGTATAATGCTGAAAAGTGAATGAATTTGGAAAATGAATGACAAATTCATTCATTTGAAAAATGAGTGAATTCGAATTTGAAAAATGAATGAATTTGAGTTTGAAAAACATGAATTCGAATTAAAAGTATATAATAGTGAGCCATTATTACAAATTATTATATATAAACGGATATCACTCACTTATATTATATATTGCCGACTTCGACAATATAAGTGAGTGAATGAATAAAATGAATTTTGAAAAATGAATGAATTTGAGTTTGAAAAATAAATGAATTTGAAAATGAATGGATTTGAATTAAACTCACATCAAATTTTTCATCACTGTAGCCCCAAATCCAAGGATCGTCCGGCTGAAACAGTAATTAAACGCCTTTTATTGTACAGCCGACAGCAGATCAATGGTAACACTTTTTACTTTTGACAGTTCTTATTATTTGCGACATAAGACTTGAAATCGTACTGCAAGCGTTACCATTGATCTGCTGTCGACTGTACATATCACAAAGAACGAAACAACTATATAGCTAAGGTAGGTATCCAGTCTAGTTGTTGACTAGGTACTAAAGTCAGTTCGGGGAAAATAGCCCGGAAAGAACCTTTCCAAAACAGAGTCCTTATAAGTAGGTTATGAGTATAGTCCTACACGTTTATTTATAGTTAGGTAAGATAAAATGGTATTCGTTAATACCTACCGTTATGTTTTTAACTTCATTTGATCTGCTATGATTGTTTTTTGCATATACTGTCAAGGCTGCGACTATAAACATTAGAACAGGTTTAAAATAGAGAAAAATATCAAGAGATCTCATTATGTAAGATTGAATTGGACCGATTTTTAAAATTCTTTATTATTTATACATGGTTCAAACGATTTTAGATACGTGTTCAGAGCGCGATTATGAATTAACCAAATGAACAATTTTTTAAAATACTTTTCACAAAATATCAACCGGTCGGGATCGTGTGTATGTGATGGTTATATATAACCTCCAAAACAAATAGACTGCACAATACTAATAATTCACAAAAGTTCATGGACATACCCGTACAAAGAAATATTAAAACTGTAAAACTGTTTTTCATTTTGTCAAATGTCTCAAGATTTTTAATTCACTATTTCTACTTCACCCTTTATATCTCCTTTCACGATTTTTAAACTTTTATGTTAGTAATTTGATATAAACAAATAAAATGTTTATAATAATAAGATGCAATGTAAAACGTGTTGTTTCAAAGTAAACACAAGATGAAGTGAACTTAATGGTGAATGAACTTAGTACGACCGGTTTGATTAATTGGCAGAGCTAGTAGGCTAGTCATTAAAATATGGTCATTTTAAGAATGATCATTAGGTAATTAACAATCTTCGTTTTTTTACAATGATATTATATTATTTTAAGGTACCTACTCTTATAACTATGAGTTATTAAATTTTAATAATATATTAACCTAGTTTATACAATAACCTGACAATAACAGAAACTTATATTAAAATAATATCTAGACATAAAAACTAATTAAATACTCTAATAACAATAACGACACCACGGACCCGAATGCTCCAGAGAGTGGTCCAGGTCCCCGTCTCCGGCTTGCCGCAATGGTTTGTTCGGAGTGGACTCCCAAGGGGACCTGCAGGACTCTCGCCTCTGGCTTGCCTTAGCCAGCCGGCCAGAGTGGAGTCGTTAGAGCTATAACTTACATCTATATAGCTCGAAGGAGTGGAAGTGTTAAAGGCATAAAGCCGGGAGTAGCCCACTTTCTGGCATTCCAGTAATGGTGAAACTGCAGCACACCTCTCGACACCCCTTAGCCGCTCACACCGGTGTTGCTCTCAGTTGTATTGTATAGACCATGTTGAGGGCCCATCTAGTGAGGGGCGAGTCACCGCCTGCCAATTTTTTCATAACTTCGAGACAATGTGATCATGGCAGGTGTCCGACGTCTCGCTCTATAGACCAGACTGACTGACCCACCAACACCCCAAACCAATTAAGTTGTAATTTCCAATCACTGCAATAGTTTATGCACCTGACGGGGTCTGTCATTGAGTGCAGTCAGATGCGCTCAGAGACGGGTCGCGCTAGGTGCATCACATATCCCTTCAAATTAAAGTTCTCTAAGGGGCCTCTACGCGTTGGACTTATGTCTCCGTGCAAGCCTTTCAAAGGACCGGGTTTTCTTAAACCCGTGAAACCTAGAGAGATACATAATAATGAAATTATAAATTATGACACATTCAAATAAATTCATTCAAATAAATACATTGATAAGTTCATTAATATTGCAATTAATTCGGTGGATCCCGATCGAGGTCGCGATTGGGCCGTGACAGTCCCGGGATTATGGGGGATTATCCCCGTGACCCAAAGAGAATATGGATTTATTTGTATATTTCAAGTTTTTCCGTCAGATTTTTCAATTATGATGTTCATATTATTTTATTTATTTTTACCCGACTGCCCCAGAAGGAGCGTTATGTTTTTCGGGGGTATGTATGCATGTTTATGTATGTATATATGCGCGCGAGTTTTATAACACGAGAGTTATAGAGCGCGTGATTTTACAGTTCTTGATTCTCGACGAATGCGGGGTGCGGGGAAGGAATGACGAATGGATCGCTTCTTACCCGTGGTACTACCGGTGGTCCTACTGGTAGTACCACGGGAAATATATCCATAGAGTATAAAATACTGATCCGTGAGTGAGTGAGTGAATTGAGTTATCAAATATAAATAAAGCGCGCGTACTAATTAGCAATAAAAATCTGGGGAAGTGACTTTTGTTCTCTCTATTTCGAGATTCATTCGTTAAGGGTCGGCGAGCTGTCAAACTGGAGGGCGAGACAGAAGATGTCCCGCAGCGGCGGAGTGAAGAGCACGGCACAGTGACTCCATATTTGTATTTTTATTGATTTTTGATGAATTTTGGCAGGAAAATTAAAATACGCCAATAAAAATCAGATTTTTTTAAAACAAGCTCTCGTAATTATAATACCCTACATTTTGATACTTATATATTTCGTATGAATAACTATTTCGGTTTAGACATAATTTAAATTTTAAATGACATGAAAGGGGTATGTTTGCGATTTTTTTCTATCGAGCGAAGTTTGTCCAATCGTGTATTCATCAGCCCCTAAATATACACTCCAAGATTGCTATATATTTTTTTCAGACGTCTAATTTTAGTAGTTAGTGCCGTAGCCTCCATAGAAAAACTGAAAATCCGCGCATACGAAGCCGTGGTGGTGTCAGGGCACTGAACTTACGATACATAGGTCTTAGGTTCGATCCCCGGTTAGGTCGACCATGTAGAGCACAAAGCACAAAAAGTGTAACTGCGTCGTAAGTTGAAATCGTACTGCAAAGTCTGCAAGTGTTACCATTGTAGCCTTCATCGAAAAACTGAAAATACGCGCATACGAGGCCTTAACGAAAAAGTCGAAGGCTAGGCTAGAATTTGCGCAGTACACATGTACTTAATAGGTTGCTTATAGAAGCAGGGCGTATTGTAAACCTACCAATTTCGCCACCAATATTCGCGAACAATTTACCTACGCATAAATTCATTTCGGGTTCTCTCGCCATGTTTCGGATTATTCCCTCAAATTGCATGCAAATTCGGAAAGCATTAAATTTATTACACATGGCACGACAATTGGAAAATCAGTGGGCATTTCCCCATTAGTGGTAATAACTGAATACCGGGATGTGAATGCTCGATCGCACATGCCCTAATGCTGGCGTGTGAACAACAAATTCAGTCACTTTACGTACAGTATGCTACAGAATCTATAAATATAATTGAACTGTTTATTATTTTTATAGATTATTTTTTTGATTTGCCGCTCTGCAAATTGGTCCGGAATAAATTCATTGATACTTCAACCAATTCTGCAGAGCGTGCTGGTCTGCTGGCTGTGGGAGAGTGGGATCAGGTCTGTGGCTGTACCAACGTTGTCCACTCATGCTGTTGCGGTGGTGCTGTCGACCAGCTCGGCCACCATGACCTCTCCTGTGGCAGAAGTGCTGGCCGCATACCAAGACATGCCGACCTTAACGACGTCATCCGTCGGGCTCTTGCTACCGCCAAAAACGCAAAAAACATGAAAATTATATGACTAAATTGCTATTTACTCGGAATTGGTAAACAGTAGCAATACCAGAATAGGTCATAAAACTCACTATGCTAATCGTTTCATGGCAAAATGAAAAGATCTGGTTTATTTCCACAGAATCATTTTTAATTAATTTATTAAAATTACGGGACATGAAACTTTGGATGATGATTTCTCCAAAAGTATTCAAGTGAGCCTCTCGGGAGTTCTAGTCTCGCATTAGTAACAGAATGCTTCGTACATTTATAACTTAATATCAACGTGACCATTTTTAGGGCAAAAAAAATACTGTGCGCCGGTGCGCCGGCCGTTCTCGAACGGAACGGTCTGGCGCGCGACGATGGCAAGAGACCCGACGGTATGACCCTCATGCCTTGGAAGATGGGACGGCCTTTGGTGTGGGACGCAACGCGCTTGTAGCGCAAGGTTGGTGATGATGAAACAGATACGGGATGATTATTATATTGGCACCTAACACTCTTATCTATATAATTTATACAGCTTAACGTATATTATTTCGTAGTATACTTACTCATACTTAAATCGCTCGCAGCAGAATACACAATATTTATGCAACGTCAAACTCGTAATCGCCGCCGCGAATTCTGTTGTTATATTATCCAAAACTTAACTTCAGAGGCATGGAAGTACGAATTCAGTCGACAGATATGGTATCTGGTTCACGAAGAACATATTCCTAATTCAGCATCACGTGATATCTACGCCTTCCCTACACTTCTGTACATAACCTAACCTGAAAACTCATATGTCATCGAATCGATTTGTATGAGACATTAATTTTTAATAAGATTATAATATTAATAAGGTAAAACGGGAATTACTATGTTAAACATTTGCAATTTATGTCGCGAACGGACCTGCGAATATCAACCACTTTTCTCAAGGCAGCCAGCGAACACGATCGTTTTGTGTCACCCTTCTGACAAACACTCATCGACTTCAGTCTATTCGTGACCATGATGGCTGCAATGCTGTTGAAATATCGAGACATCAATAACACATGTTTAAAACGGTAATTCCCGTTCTCATTAATATTTATTTCGTTGCCTTGTTTTTCAAACTAAAAGTGCTCGGAGACGGCGATGAGGTTCGCCTTCGCCACCCATCACGTCATGGCCTACGTAGTGGCGAAAGGCGTTGGATAGGTTGCTACATGGAATGTACGGGGGGGAGGGGGGGGGGGGGGATAAATTGAATGAGGTATGTTTGTTATTGTATGCCAGGATATGTGTGATATTGTATGCCAGGATATGTGTGCTATTGTATGCCAGGATATGTGTGCTATTGTATGCCAGGATATGTGTGTTATTGTATATCAAGATATGTGTGCTAATGTATGCCAGAATCGCTCTGCTCTAGAAGCTCATCGTCTCTGCCCCTATACTCATTTATTCGGCCTTTGATACACTATGGAACACTTGGTTACGTCAGTTTTTACAGAAATAGATGATCTTTTTACATTCGTATATCTATCACATGGCTGGGTGTTGTGAGAGCAAGGAGCAGTACAGAACCACTGTTCATACATGAAATCAAAATTGCAATTGTCGTGGTTGCAAGTTTCACTTTAAATTATATACCTAGCAGCTGTAAAGAGGTCTTGTCATGTGCTTTATAGAATTAGGGAAATACATTAATAATAATAGAAATTCTAAATAATAAATGAAGAAAAATTTTCATCACGACCGGGATTCGAACCCGGGACCTCGCCATTCCGTGGCACGCTCTATTCCAACAGAGCCACCGTGATTCGTATCCAGATCGTGAATTTTGTCTCCATGTTCTCGGCTGGAAGAGGCTCAGGACAGGGATGGATGGAAGAGGAGGGGGGAGACCTTTGCCCAGCAGTGGGACAATATATAGGTTAACAAAAAAAAAATCTCGTCTGAGGGACGGTAGCGACATCTATCCAGTAATTGTGCAATTACTCAAATTCATGTCTAACATTGCAGTTAGAAATCATGTTTTTAATTGTTCGAATCCCGGTCGTGATCAAAAATTTTCTTCATTTATCATTTAGATTTTCGTTTCGCATAGCGCATATGCAAGAAAATATCAACAACAACAAAAATAGAAAATTAATATTAAATATTTGCATTGAATAATGTTGCCTCATCCATCGCTTGCTATGTAGCTGCTTAAATAAAGCAGGCGGTAGTTTAAGCTGCAATAGTTTCCGAGTTATCGCGCACCGCACTGTGACACCAGTCTGAGTTAGTTGACTTTAGGAACAAACAGGCTATACACACTACGTAGTTTAGAAATACTTAGTTCTCTTCAGTTTTCTTCATCATCTTCAGTCTTTTGGCCCCACTGCTCGGTCACAGACCTTATCTAGGGAGCTCGGGCTATGATCGACCACGCGGATCCTGTGCGGATTGACGGATTACATATGCCGTAGAGTTTTTCTTCAGCATGCAAGTTTTTCGTTTATGAAGATTTTTTACAATTCTCCATTTTATGGAGATATATTAAGTAAGTATATAAAGTTATAAATAGATACAGGGATGGGTGGCTGGAAGAGGATCAGGACAGGGATGGATGGAAGAGGAGGGGGGAGACCTTTTGCCCAGCAGGGGGACAATTTATAGGTTAACAAAAAAAAGTTATAAATGATTATAATTATAGAATTAAGAAAAACTTGACTTCAATTTGAAACCATGTAGGTATATATATATAATTCATAATTCATTTATTCCTTGCTTTATGTGGTAACATGGTTCTTCGATAGTACAGTAAGTGCTCACATACACCCTGTAAGGGCACCGCAACATTAGACACTTAAACATTAAAAATTCAATTTTGTCAGTCAGTCAGTCAATAATACAAATAAATATTCAAGTAAATATAATAATTAGGAAATTATCATAAATTGCATAACGACATCTTGAATGAATAAAATGATCTCTTATCTCACGATGTTTTTACGCCCGTTTTGAGAGCAACCGGTAAATATACATACAGGATGATTGTCAATTCGATACATTCCTTGAAAGAAGTGATACTAGAGGTGGTTTGCAACAAATTAGGCAATATTAACGAGGGGTCGAAAATGAGTGCTTTCTGAGTTACGGTAGATTTCATTTTATTTAGGAATTTTCTGACTTGTTCACATAAAATTGATGTTCAAAAACTGCTCTAGGTACTCTGAGCATTGAAATAATACTTTTCTGAAAGATGATAAAGTAGAGATTACCTTAAAAAAATGCATGCCTAAAATTCCCATTAACTCAAAAATAAAAGGTCATAAATCATGAGGTTTTAATTTTTTGACGTAACTCAGAAACCACTCATTTTCGACCCCTTAGACTGTTTTCTGTTAGGAAGAAATTGTTTATATATATTATTATTTAATAGCCTGCAATGCTCCACTGAACTCACGTGTTACTCCAGAAGTAATATTAGCCTACTTCTTTTGTGTAATTATTTTCTTTTTTTGTAATAAAGAATATTTATCTTATCTTAAGGGCCTTCCATGAGCCAACTAGCGCCGCCAATCTTGAAAAAATAATATCTTCCAATATAATCAAATTTATTAAAAAAGCTATTTACAAAATGTTTATTAGGATAAACACTATTTTTTAATATACAATACATGGCATAATTGCGACAAGCTGCGTTTTTCGCAATTATGCGAACTACAACTTACCGACATTGAATCACGTTATAAATAAACATTTAAAAAATAGTATTTATCGTAATAAACATTTCGTAAATAGCTTTTTTAATGAAATTGATTATATTGGAAGATATTATTTTTTTAAGATTGGCGGTGCTAGTTGGCTCATGGAAGGCTCTTAAGTAATCAACGTCTCAAGGCCAGGTTGTATAGAGTTACGTATGATAGAGTGCAAGCCAAGTGCCACTTAACTCGGTCCAATGTGCAACAAGTGAGTTTAATAATTGAGCGCGTCTGCCCCCAGGTGGCGCACTTTGTCTCTCCCCGACACCGCTACTGATTCAGAATTCAGTGGTTTCATGAACAATTTATTGCTAATTGAAGTTGGAATTGAACTCAGTGACGCAGTGGTTGGGGCACTGAGCTTACGGAGGTTCCAGGTTCGATCCCCGGCCAGGTTAGCCCAAAAGAACATCAAGTGTAACACTTTGGATCGTTCTTATTATCTGCATCGTACTGCAAGTGTTACCATTGATCTGCCTGTCGTTCGTAGAGTTCGTAGAGTATGCAATCGTGTATCGGTATTCATCAGTCCCCAAAAAAACACCCTAAGATTGCTATATATTTTTTTCAGACGTTAGGTCAACCATGTAGAGCACAAAGCACAAAAAGTGTAACACTTTGGACCGTTCTTATTATTTGCGTCGTAAGACTTGAAATCGTACTGCAAGTGTTACCATTGATCTGCTGTCGACTGTACCAATGAGTATTCCTTGAGCATTTTCGAAGGAAAAACTTACGTAGAAATATTTACCGAATGCTGTTAAAACGACGAAGGAACACATCGTGATGAAATATGCATACCGCAGAAAAAATTTAAGGCATGTGTATAATGTAGGTACGCATGGTGGACCATGGCTCGATCTCCAAACAATTATAATATGAAATGAAAGTAATTAAAATAAGATTTTTCACAGCAATATTAATTTATTTGACAAACAAACAAGAATAAAACAATGGTGTCTTGCTACCCATAAAGCCTAATTAACTTATGAATCGCTGACGTGCTTATAAGCGATTTCGCCTACCGCGGTAGCAATTACAAGTGCTCATGCATAATGTTCATAATTCAAAAGCTTAGTTTTTGCTTCAATTTTCGACCAAATATACATAGAAGAGAGAAGTATAAAATGGGACCCATTTTTTTATTTAACGTACGCCACAAAGTTTTCTTTACTACTACCAGATTCGACTCTGGAACCTCGTCATTCAGTGGCGCACTCTTTTCCAACAGAGCCACCCTGACTTTAACGAATATTTAGATAAGAGGATTGATTACTCCTCTAAAATTCATCATCATTCTATTCTCAAAACATTTTGGGCTGTATCATGATATGACCATGTTTGAAATTTCCTGTGTCTAGGAAAGTGTTGGGACTTCAACCAGCCAAGAGACGCTATCGGAGCAAAATTAGACTCGAAGCCTTTGTCATTAGATAAATATTCTCCTAAATTAAGATCTACTGTATTTTCTAATGGCGAAATAGTTGCTATAACTTCTTTGCCCCATACTTTTTCTTCTATCCAATCAATGAAATTGAAAATTTTAGTATACACGCCAGGGAATTTCCTTGATCCACATACAGATGAGAATGATGTCACGCCGATGGCATTGTAGACTGGTATTGTGGTGTTGGTTTGTAGTTTCGCTTGAAGAGGACCTCCGGAATCGCCCTGAGAAGAATGGTAAATTTGAATCCTTTGACTCTCTATAAATGACTATTTCGAGCGTAAGTTTTAATACTGAACTTTCACATCAACGAATTCGAAATCAGTACATAAAATTACAATTGATGTGACAAAATGATTTTTTCAGTTAATGTTGACACCGAAATCTGCAGCAGCGCTGCTTTTCGACATACCTACCTACAGCTCTTCTCTGGCCGAATGCTTTGTAGTATACCGTAGCCCAAATCAAGTGTCTTATTTTGTAAACAAATATGATCGTCTAATTACCTGTTGTGATGTAACACTGAAGGAACTGATTGATCGAGACTTGTTCATCATTGTGAAAATAAAGTGATCGAAAAGAATGTGAAAATAACTATGCAATAATTACAGAACAGCTTAAAATGTTAGTAGGGTAGGGCAGTTTTTGTTTACAAAATAAGACACTTGATTTGGGCTTCGGTTTACCTATACCAAGAGTATCAGGTATGTTTAACAGACTTGCCGGAATTTTCTTTTATGACAGAGGAAGGGAGAATGGCAGATAGTAGACGAGCCACCGTGATTGAGCGCTCGGTGGCTCAGTGGTTGGGTCAATGGACTTGCAATATGGAGGTCCCAGGTTCGATTCCCAGCCAGGGCAGCCATGTACTAATGAGTTATCCTCGGTTTTTTCGACGGAAAAACTTACGTACATTTACCGAGTGCTCTCAAAACGGTGAAGGAAAACATCGTGATAAAACCTGCATGTCGTAGAGTAACAGAAAAAAATCTAAGGCATGTGAAATCCGCCAACCCGCACTGGGCCCGCGTGGTGGATTATGGCCCCAGCTCCCTCGATGTAAGGGAAGGTCTGTGCCCGAGCAGTGTGGCAATATATAGACTGATGATGATGATGATGAGACGAGCCACCTGATAGGATATAAAATTTACGAAACAATGGGCAGACCAAATAATTATTCAATCAAGAATTTCCCTTACGCTGCAAATGTCTCCGTTAGAACTAATTCCAGTAGCACAAATCTGATAGTCCTGGACCCCACTCCAGCGTTTATTCTTCTTCTGCCATAACATGTCATCGCATGTCCGAGATTGCAGTATCTGCACATTCGCAACTTGCAGTACATCTGATCTGCGTTTGCCGTAGTAACCTAGAAATAACGAAAACTGAATGCACGGTTCATGCCAGATTCTGCCCCACCATCAACCGCAAGTTGTACAAGATAACGAATAAATGTAAAAATATCTCCGTTTTTTATTAAAATTATTGGTTTAAAATAAAGTTTTGTACAAGTTGCGATTCGAAAAAAACAGCTTAATTAAGAATTCAGAAAATAGTAAGAAATCGAAGCGATTTACTCTTTGTTTTTGTTATTCTTCTATAGGAGTTGCGAGAGTAGTAGAAATAATATGTCCGTAACAAAATGATAGGTACAGCTTAAATGATCACGTAGTTTTGTAGGTGGGGCAAAGCTCCATTGAAATGTGGCAATGTCTTTTCTGTCGTTTCAAGACGCACGTACGTAACACTCACACACAACTCAACACACACACGAATACCCTAAAATGCATGTATTTGTTACTCAAGTACGCACAAACAACTTCTGTAATTATATACTCATGGTTTTGTTGCAAAGTGCCGCGACGGAGTGGCTGTGACGTCACTGGCGGCATTGACGGAATACCAGCGCTGCGCACGCGCCGCCCCGTGCGTGTGCGCGCGCAGCAATATGCTGAGTCAGTGCCCATTCATTACGACACACAGACAATGTACCAAAAATACTTTTCCATAATGTTACTTTCCTTAGTGTATATCTACCTATTTTATTTATTTATTTATTTATTAAAAAGTATAGCATTACATTTTATCACCTATGCACTATACATTTCATTTAATTATTAATTAGATTATTAGAATATCAATTCAATTATATGTATTACAGTTATAATATTGTTATCATGTCTCATTATTCCATTAAATAGGTATAATATTTAAAGTCATTTAAATTAAATTATATACAATAAATAATAACAAGTACAACACAATATATGTTTTCCATGTTTGTACTTTTCTTTTGTGTATGTATTGTAGTGTGTTGCAGAAACGAATAAATGTTTTATCATACCGTGAGTTCACACTCTAACTCTCTTTTGCCACTTTAGTCGCTTTGCTACAAAGTCAATTGGCCAGTTCCGTCATTCTTCAGCATGGGCTCTTTGGCTATGTGGGTGTTCTGATAGTGACCTCTATGGATGTATCAAAAAGCAAAGAACCTGGACATTGCTTTGAGCGATTCAACCTTACATCTTTGACATTCCGCAAAGCGTCTTCCTACTCTAAGAATACGAAAGAAGTTGAAGTGAATTTTGATAACAGTCAATTCACGAAATATTTACGTACCTTTTTCTATAACTCCCCATCCAGTAACTGTCACATTTGGAATTTCTTGCAAGCCATTTTCTAATGCTGGACTCCTGAGACATGCTGGACGAATGTATTTGCTGAATTCGATTCTTTGTCGTAGCTGTATCAGAGCAATGTCGAAGTATTTACCAACCTTCGCCTTGTAGTTAGGATGGGAAATGAATTTGAGGATTTTTATGTCCAATGGACGTTTTTCATCGCTCTGTAAACGATTGGTTAGATTAAAACATTATACAGATATTTGTACTAACATCCGTGTCAATAGTGGTAAGTTCTGTAGAAGTGCTTATTGATTTGATCGATTTTAATAATTCTTTATTTATAAATGAAACTAAGACAGCATTCGCATAACAAAGTAGAATTCAACAAATGTTTTCATCAGACGGAGTCGGCGCCTTTGCAAAAACTAATAGCAACGACAATAGAATAGGTATCCAGTAAGTAAATACGGAGATCAAGAACTTACAACAATATTGTCTACACCAAGCCTCACAATCTTAGGGGAAGGGTCAGTAACATCTATAATTGGAGCACTTTGACAGTGCGCAGCTGTCAACAGGAACCACTCGCTGATAACGAAACTGCCGCACAAGAATATCCACCGACCTTTCTTAGCAGACCAACCTACAGCACCCTGGAAGACAATACAAATTATATAATCAGTAGTTCACCTTAGGTATTTGTAAAACAGGGAAGAAAACAATGATCAATTGAAGAAAATTCTTGGAGAAAACATATTTACAAGAATATCTCCTGATATATCAGGAGAACAGATCAAGAAAGAGTTTTGTTTTGCCCAAAATGAACCTAAACATTTTATATTCTTTATCCACTATCCTTGCTCAAATACGAGTCTTTGCTAGATCAATCTGATCATGTCTATTTTGTGTATCCCTAGTCAGATCGAAATAATTTTAATGATGGTAGTTGAACTGTAATTATTTCATTCATTTCTTACCATATGCGGGAATTCTCCAGGTTCAGAGTCTTTGCCGGCTACGACGGAAGTAAAGTCGAGAAACTTGCTTTTGTCTGAAATATACAAACTATGTCTGAAATATACTTTCTCGCAGAAAATAATTTGACATAACCTAACAATTGTTTATTTTAAATCTGTATTTTTTAAACAGATGCTTACATTCACTGATTCTGCTAACAGTTTCATCCGCTTGCTTGGCTTCCCAAATAACTTCCCGGCATTCTGAAATACATTATGATAAGGATTAAGGACTGATTAAAACTATGTATTTGATTATCTTTCCCAAAGTAGATGACATAGCGTTATGAATTCAAATATTGTGGTACGCGCTCTTACCGACATCAATGCACTCCTATAGTCAGCTCATGAATGTGACTTGTTTGCTGATAGTTGGTTGAGTGTAGTGAGAGAGTGTGCTAGGTATTGTGAGATGAACTATAAATTGCATTCATCTATTGTATAAATACTGACAATAATAATAATAAAAAACTTAATCGAATAAGCCCCCTCTGATCGTTCCCGATGCAAAGGTGCCCTTAATAATCTATTGTATAATTAATATTCTAAGCTCTTATGTACTTACGTTATTTTATATATAATGCAAGTAAGTATGACTGTCCTACACCTTGGGGCAACCCGTTATGTTCGACAAACTTTGAAATACATGAATAAATTATGTCAGGATTGTATCCAAGTATAGCACAAAAAGATAGAAAGACGTACTTACTAGCCTCACTGATTCGAACCCCATTTTTTTGAAAATTTGGTTTCGGTTGATTGTACAAGTTGATCAGTTCTTCATTTCTTTTCCAAATATCATCTGCTATGAGGTCTGCTTCTGTTATGACTACTGATAGTACTATAATAAAATCATCGATGTTATATGCTAATATAAGTACCTACTATAATGTTTATAACTTAGGTAAGTAATTAATTTTCTTTTTAGATTATCAAAATCGATGGTGTTCATTTTAGGTAATATACTAACTAAGTCTAGCTTCTATCAAACAAGCTTTTGTTATAGAAAAGTATATAATTAATTACTTGGTTCTCTTGAAAACGGCGGGAAGAAATTATTTGATAATTTTCCTTTTAACGTCTACAGTAGTTATTTTGTGTTTAATATCACGTTAAATTAATCAGAAAATGTTTGCGAATGACGAATGGTGAAGTTATTGTATAATTCATGCAAGATCTGAAGTTTCAATTAACAAGAGTCCCGCTACAAGCTCGGGAGTGAACGTGAATGTCGAGCTGCTTCGCCCAGAGTAATGACGCTACGGCGACTCCTCTGGATGAAGACAAGAAAATACAATCAAAAAAATACAATCCTTGCAAAGTGGTGTAAATGTGAATTCAAAAAATGTATTGACGTGCAAAAATGTACTCAACGTGCTTACTTGCAATGAAGAAATTTGACTTAGACTTTTGACTTTTGAAGACGCGGATATCCAGAGTGAGAACGCCACGACGACTCCTCTGGAGGACGATAGAAGACTATGATATATTGAATATTCTGTAACGTGACATTGGCACCGAACTGTCGAGTCCCTTAATAAAATAAATAAATTAATTAATTACCTTTGAATAAAAGTGACATTGCTATTATTTGCTGCCTCATTTTAAATATTGCAAATATAAAAATAATTAAATTACAATTCTAACTTTTCTCTAAGGTAGACAAAATAATTATGGCACTTGGCTGTATAATCACCAAATTATATACTCATTCTGTAACGTCACAAATAAAGGAAATCTGAATTGACGCAATACCAAGCTTTACACAACCACAATGTGAAAACCACAGCATCTATGGTTTCTGAATTTCCCTTGGGAACTCTATATTTTATGGAGAGCTTGGTGACGAGGTGGACAACTCCGGGGTTACTACAATACCTAGACACAGTCATAAGGCTAAACCTTCTTTAAGGCCTTCAATATTAGTATTTTTTTTTAATTTTTGAAGAATTTTGGCAGCTTCGTCTAGAGTTGCAGTTTCTTCGGACCATTCCCTTGGAGTTAGATATACAGTGTAGAAATGCTATTTTATTGCTCTTTTTGACATTTAGCAAATATAAAATTATCGAATTCATTTATAGGATAAAAAAATACCTAAAAACTCTAACGAAGTCACCCAAGAGCCGTGTTGCCGCGTGTTGCCATCTGAAAGTGTTCGGAAAAAGTATCGAATCCGCCAACCACGTCACAGTTGCGTTCCGTTGCCCATGAAAGATAAAAAAAACGCCACGCTCCATGGAGAGAGTATAAAATATTTTAGAATTAAAACTATGGCTCACCCATTAGATACTACAAATTATTATATATAAACGGATATCACTCACTGGGCGTGGCGCGATCACCTTGAAAAAGACCGTCGAAATCGGTCGAAACTGTCGGTCTAATTGCCGACTTTAACAATATAAGTGAGTGATATCCGTTTATATATAATAATGAGTATAAAATATATCAAAATTGGGGTCACTTTAACTCTCTCTTTTGCAGTTTTGATTTACTAAACAAACCTTACCAATTTAATATTTATTATGAGTACAACTCCCAATTTCAATTTGTCGAATGAATTCAAGACAGGAGAAGATGGAGAAACAAATGAGTGGCAGAGACGCGAAATTTTTTTATTGCGGAGTCTGCGATGTAAATATGTCTAACTCCATCGGAAGGAACCACTCTTGCTTCATGCCTTTGCCGTACAATCCCAGATTATGGCGATTCCCACTTTCCGAGCAATTCCTAAATCTCTGCAATATCCGGAATTCCCTTATCTTGCGCATCTCGAATTGTTTTCTCGACTGGATTAGTTTGGATATAAGAGTACTATCGGATGGGATGGGATCTGTGTAGCTTAGTTTTGTTACTTATGGGCGTCCTATAGCCAGGTGGGATCCTTAAATATCCGTATCTTCTCGAGAGCTTCGTAGTTCGTAAACCAGTGTCGATTTCACGTAAGTAAAACAAGTGAACACACTACGGTATGTGATGAAAATCAGCGCTGTGCCCAGTCACCCCAGTGGCTTGTCACAACATTTAAGCTGATCACAGTCCCTTTACGCATATTATTTTAAGTTAGCTCTAAGTGTATAAATAAGGTGACCTTGTATGTGTAATATGTGTAATAAATATTTTTCATTTCATTTTCATTTCAAGTGTTTGAAATGATCGCTCTGTCTAAATTAGAGAATTTTGTCTGGTCTCTGTTTCTGGTCTCCGCCCTTGTTGTCACTTTCACTCTCATACGTCAGAAAGAGACATCAGTTTTTATATGTTCGACTTCTATTGAAAAAAACAATAGAAAAACAAGTGCGGTTCTACGATGTAAATATGGCTCTCTCTACGGAGCGGCGAAATTTTTTCCTTAATGATAGTTACACATGATATTATCCCTGAGGTTACGTATTGGTATTATACTTGTAGGAAATTACGTAGAGACTATTACGTATACATATTAAGTTAGGCATACGCTATAAAAAATTATATACCAACCGGGACCAACTGCTTAACGTGCTTTCCGAGGCACGGAGGGACTCAGATGAAAGTGCCACTAGCGGTCACTCATCCAGGTACTGACCTCGCCCAACGTTGCTTAACTTGTACGATCGTTTTCAACGTGTACTCACAACTGGACTACGAGCCTCAAGAGGTATTATAGTAGAGAGAGGATCGCGGGCAAATGCATTCACGACAACTTTACAAAGACGAAAACCATTTGCAGTCCCATTAATTAAGGTCACCAAGAGATGCCACCTTATACAAATTGTCATCTCATGCCCTTGCCAGTTCTTCTTGCAGTGTCTCTCCACTACTGAAGGCCGTCAGTCCCGCATATCTCCCTCTGTCTTGAGCCAGTCGGAAAAACTCTTCGACGCTGGCTATTGCTGTCCACTCCCTTATATTGCGGAGCCACGATTTTTTCCTTCTGCCAACCCGCCTCTTCCCCTCAATCTTGCCCATCATTATGAGTTGGAGGAGTTGGTACCTCTCGTGTCTCACTTGGCCGAGATAGCTCACTTTTCTCCTCTTGATGGTGATCATGAGTTACCGAAGTGAATCAGTCCATCATCATCAGTCTATCTTTATACCATATACCATTTCTTACATAGATAGCCATGATCCACCATGCGTACTCAGTGCGGATTGGCGGAAAATACATGCCTTAGATTTTTTCTACAGCATGCAGGTTTCGTCACTACGTTTTCCTTCACCGTTTTGAAAGCATTCGGTAAATGTACCTGGTAAGTTTTTCTTTCGAAAAACTCTAGGAATACTCATTGGTACGAACAAATCACCTCTGCCGCCGAAACGATGGTCGATGGAGTAAGTGCGTTCTAATGTGGAGACCCCGGACGGGTAGAAGAAGCGTGGGCAGACCACCGGCCAGATGGTCCGACAACATCAAGAAGGTTGCTGGCTCGGTGTGGACCAGACAACCTTGGGATCGGGCCACATGGAGGATTCATGGAGAGGCATATGCCCAGGAGTGGGCTGCTGTATGCTGAAGAAGAAGAAGAGAAGACGAACAGATCAATGGTTACACTTGCATTACGATTTCAACTCTTACGATGCAGAAAATAAGAACGGTTTAAAGTCCAAAGTGTTACATTTGATGTACTTTGATGTGTAGGTAGGTACACTACGAAAGTTTTTCCTTTGAAAAAAAAAACGAGGAAAACCAGCTGGGACACAGCAAACCAGGGACCTCTGTATCGTAGGATCCAACCACTACGCCACCGAGTTCTGATTATGTTCCGAAAATATCTTTTTAACGGGTGGCACCTCTCAGCCTTAAGATTAATCTCTCAAGTCGCCAATATCAAACCGACACTAGCGGGTTAAAGTAAATTCAATTAAGGACCTCCAAAACTACTTAATACAACAGATTTAGTTTCTAAACAACTGCTTACTAATGACTTGTTGAGATTTGGCTCATTAAACGCGACAGTAAGGGTTAATAGCTAAGTAAAAGTTATGTTTAATGGTGGCTATTGAGTAACGTTCTTAAATATTGTTTAGCAGTACTTACCCTAATCGCATTTAACACCTAAACATGCCTAACATCTTGAATATCAAAATTTATGGCTTCGTATGCACGGATTTACAGTTTTTCTATGAAGGCCATGACACTAACCTACTAAAATTAAACGTCTGAAAAAAATAAATAGCAATCTTGGGGTGTCTATTTAGGGACTGGTGAATACCGATACACGATTGGATAAACTTCACTCGATAGAAAAAAATCGCAAACATAGTGTAAATTTCATGTCTTTAAAATGAAAATTATGTCAAAACCGAAATAGTTATTCATACAAAATATATATCAAAATGTAGGGTATTATAAATACGAGAGTTGTTTTAAAAAATCTCCTTTTTGATGGAGTATTTTTATTTCCCTGCCAAAATTCATAAAAATACAAATATGGAGTCACTGTGCCGTGCTCTTCACTCCGCCGCTGCGGGACATCTTCTGTCTCGTGCTTGAGTCTGACAGCTGGCAGCACTGTTAAGTAGACAAGTTTATCAACCTGTCAAAGTACAATATTAATTGTGTGACTTATTCCGGTCGGATATCCTAATCTGATCTCTTGCTGATTATTACTATTTTTTAATTCCGGTCTGGGGGGTGACCGCGACTTCAATCGTTATGGTTATCGTTTTCATTTTGACACTTGAACGATATACATTGCTGCGTTTCGTTGTCGTTTGTTAAAACTTGCAAAAACATAGCAGCAATGTATATCGTCCATGTGTCAAATTGAAAGCGATAACGATAACGATTGGAAGTCGCGGTCACCCCACTGATCTACTTTATAATTTGTCATTGTTTTTGGCAAAACCTTACTAAACCTGATTAGTAGAGAATGCCTCCTGGCCTTAAGTTTACCTGTATATGAAGAATAAATTAAATTAGACTGAAAAGAAAAATATTTTAAACATAATCTCACTCAAGCCGCCTTAAGTCAATAAATAAATTATAAACTGACAAATTACCCATGATAGATGTAACAAAGGACTACATATTCAATCGACAGCTGTTCACTAACTTTATGAAGAGACTGCGAATGTCTCTCACCAACTTTCCCACTGACACGACTGAGAGCAATCTTCCAAGTTTCAAGTGATATGATATGAATAACATTTACTATCGACATATGCTTGTCGGATTATGAATTACTAAAATCTAACGAGGGAAATTTCAATACAGATATCAATTACTGCAAGCATTGTATATTATCTGTTGTTATTTTTTTTAGAATATGATATAATAATTCCTACACCAGTTTTCAAGGAAAAGGGCTGACGATAATGACACTTTTTCTCATTCAAAAAACTTCAAACATCACATCGTATTTGTTATATTTAAATATAAATTACATTGATCTCAATATTAGAGAAAAACAGAATTTGGTACAGCTCTAGAAGTAAATTGTAACTTGTAGTCAATACGTTAAGCTAATGTATTTTATTTGTGTTCCTCATATGCTGCAATTAGACAATTTGGGGAAAAATAAAAAATAAATATTTACAATAAATTCAACTATCAAAAAAGTCTTCATTTGATTAGGTACTAATTATATATAGTACTAAACAATAAATTATTAATAATAAAAACTTAGAACATGATGAAAAAATTCTTACCGTGGGCAGGACTTGAACCTGCGACCTTGACATTCCGTGCCACGCTCTTACCAACTGAGCCACCACTGGCCACGCCACGCCCACCGAAAATCTTCATCAAATTTTTTCATCATGTTCTAATTTATTCACCGAGCATGGATAACGCGTAATTCAAATTCTGAAAAAAAAAAACTTGTAGATAAAAAATTGGAGCAAAATTGCTGCCCTGCGGGAGAGTGCTCAAAAGGCTGGCGACGTTGCCTCGTTGTATAGCAAGCGATATTCGTTGGCCGAGGTAAGCCGATGGTCACCCGACGAGTCAAAGAGGCGCGACGACGCCGACGACGGTTCGCCGCGCCTCTGGTCCCCATGGCCCCATGGTCTCTCTCTTTATTAGGTACTATTACATAATTTAATTAAATAACAATTGAAACTATATTGGTACCTATACATCCGTCATGCGGAACTGACGATACACTGACAGTACTGACACCATGATATACTCGTAGTAGTTATATCATGGTATAGATACTAGATATACCTTCCGAGATTACCTTATTTCCACAGTCAACAAACTCCCTCGAGACAAAAAATAATCACGCCAACCAAAACAAACAAATTAATTTAGGTCCAGTCGCTCTCAACATGGCAGCCACATCTGCAATTCAATTCAATTCCAAGTTTAAATTGCTTCCTAGCTTTGTAGTGGCAACACTGAATTATTTGCCGGCTGTTATAAACAGCTCATAAACAACTAAATGGCAGATTTATTTATACATAAATCTGGGTTTGTGATACTAAAGTGTGGGGTTATGCAGCTGGCAACATTGATAGTTGAAATCCTCGCTTCGAAACGGTTAAAGTTATATTGCAGTTTGAACGAATACAGATAAGTAGTACTTACTTATGGAAAACCAATCCATTTATCGATATAATGAGATGACAACAGTAGGAACTTATAGCGGTTCTCGATATATACAAATAAGTAAAAAAATATACCTACTGAATTTTAAAACGCTTTTCTGGATTTTAAGTTTAGAGACGCTTTTTTTCTTGATATTCAATTTTTCTTTACTATTTTTTTATTTGATAAACTATACATATGTTATCAAATACATGTCAGTTCATATATTATTGTCTATTTATTACTATTACAATACAATCGTTTATTGATAAAATAACACATTTACGAGTCAATTGTATAGGTAAGCTTACATTAAATACAATTTCGACAGTTGAAGAATTTTTCAACGGTGTAACACGACATGCCTATTAACATATCTTAAGTTTTTTTAATATTTATATATTGACGACCTCCTTACAATACTTCACAAAGTGATATCTATTTTTCCTATCTTCTATTATTTGAAACATACACTTATCTTGTTGGAAGGTAATGTGGGATCGACATAACTGGCGTCTTCTCGTTTCAAAACTAAAGTTCCTCATCGGATGAGCCAGCTGAGTGTGCAGTCCAACTTTATGACAAGTCCAAATTCCAATTCAAACGTAATTAAACATCCCAAGTCAACTCCGGACTGAAAACTTTGGACCGTGTTTACAATCGGATACTTTAAAATAACAAGCCGGGATCTGAAAGCGAGCCTCAAATCCCATGACTAATAAATATTCCAATGATTCGCCATCCAATTCGGCCAACTCTTGAATCTTTCCGAAGGGAGACGTACATTAGCATATATCTGTAACATAGAATTGTGCGACTCTAGAAGAGCAATCATAGTACCTATTATCAAAGGCAATTTAATGTATACGAGGCCTTATCTTTGTCTTATATTAGATTGTTTTTTCCATATCGCTTATAATGTCGTTTAGGACATTTTAGAATACCTTGACTGTAGATTTTATCACAACATCATGCTCACTTATAACTTGATTATACATGTTCGTAAATAAAAGCATCAATGGATGTATGTAGACTGATAAATTGATATACAATATTAAATGACAATGCCAGATTCTGCCCCACCATCAACCGCCAGTTGTACAAGATAACGAATAAATGTAAAAATATCTCCGTTTTTTATTAAAATTATTGGTTTAAAATAAAGTTTTGTACAAGTTGCGATTCGAAAAAAAACAGCTTAAGTAGGAATTCAGAAAATAGTAAGAAATCGAAGCGAATTATTCATTGTTTTTGTTATTCTTCTATAGGAGTTGCGAGAGTAGTAGAAAATGATACTGATTATGATTATGCAATATGAAACTTGTAATAAGTCCCCAACAAAATGATAGGTACAGCTTAAATGGTCACGTAGTTTTGTAGGTGGGGCAAAGCTCCATTGAAAGTTGAAGTCTTTTTATTGCAATAAAACAGTTTCCGGAAAGAAAGTGTACAACATATAATTCCCAAGTACTGAATTTTTCGTGGATTCCAATCTCCGCAACTTCTTAATTGTGTAACAATTAGCATGGTTTTTCTTCGTTGAAACTTTATTGATTGTTCGTAATTGTCAACAACAGATTACAAGTGTGTTTTTTACTTGTTTGTAGCGACAAATCTCCCTAAATATGTAATGATCTTCTAGTTATTTATTGGCATCATATCTGTGATATCGACAAATTTCAATTTGCCGTTCCCTGTCTTGAGCACACTCTTTATTTCCATAGTAACAGCGAACACAAAGCGTCGAAATACAATTTCCCAAGGTTATCGCTTCAGAACAATCCTTCAAAAGAGCGCATTGAAACTTGTTGAAGTTTGCCTAACTCCTCTTAATTTATGCGTTTCGTCTTTAATTTTGTTCGAAGCTCGGGCTTTGAATTTGATTAAAAAAGGGAGACAATAGCTTGAACTAAGACAAGGAGCTATAGTTTGCTTTGTTAAAACTTTGCCCTGATTAACATCCCTCGTATTGTTTTGTCATGGAATTATGTTCCGCTGCGTCCGTAACTCCTTCATTTTTATGAAGTTGTTTAGTTTAACCTCATTTTCAGTCAATGTAGTTGGTACACGGATAGAAAAGATTAGCTGCTTTTGCCCTTCTGCCTCTTTGTCTATCGAGCCATGTAATGTATGACGTAACCAAGTGTTCCCTGTGTACCTAAGGTTAAAATAAATGAGTATGAGTATGAGCTGTGGTTATCATCACTTTTTAAAGTTATACGATTTGTACATATTAATTAGATAAAACGGGAATTACCGTGTTAAACATTTATTATTGATGTCTCGATATTTCGACAGTATTAAAGCCATCATGGTCACGAGTAGACTGAACGAGTAGTCTAGTGTTTTTACGCCCAGTAAATGCCAATCTGACGATACTGGCCTGGGAACCGCGTGGACAGGAATTCAATATTAAAAGTAATTCACGGCAAAAGTTAAACGAGGATTTAAGCACACGGTAGCACTACGTTGGCACGCAGGCCAATTTTTCAAAACACAGGCCGCATATACACCGATTCTTATTAAGGCTGGGTGTGCGCCGATTTTCAGTTTTTCTATGAAGGCTACGGCACTACTAAAATTGAACGCCCGAAAAAAAAATATTGCAATCTTCGGGTGTCTATTTAGAGACTGATGAATACCGATACTTACACGATTGGACAAACTTCTCTCGATAGAAAAAAAATCACAAACCCTTTCAATGTCTTTTAAAATGAAAATTGTGTCTGAACCGAAATAGTTATTTATACAATATATGTATCAAAATGTAGGGTATTGTACAGTCGAAGACAGAGATAAGTATACAGGGGGCCTCAATAAGGTTGAGATTTTCTCAAAAACTACTGGACCGAATTTAGTAATTAAGTTACAGTTACATAGTTTTAACTTTTATCTATCAAACAGTCAAATAATTTTTGCAATAGGGCAAGTAGTTTTTCAGAAAATCTCAACCTTAAAAACTCTCCTGTGCACCTTTATCTGTGTTCCACCGTACCTAAAGGAGAACTTGTTTTAAAAAATCTGATTTTTGTTGGCGTATTTTTATTTCCCTGCCAAAATTCATCCAAAATTAATAAAAAATACAATCAATATTTATTTTATCAATCTATATTTAAACTTTTGGATATCATTATTTGTTACCTTAACTAACTGTATACCTAACAACCTGTAACTTGAACTATAAAAACCCGTCGTTCTGTATTAGTAATTCTTTTAGAATCCCACGGGACAGGCTTAGCCTAGATAAGATAAGATAAATATTCTTTGTTGCAAAAAAAAAATAAAAAAAAATTAGTCAAAAGAAATAGGCTAATACAGTTAGTATTACAATTGGCGGTCTTATCGCTCAAAGCGATCTCTTCCAGACAACCTTTGGGTAGAGAATTCGACGTATGAATAGGTAGCTTGTTGAGCAATATTAATACCTATCATTAACTGGTACTTAAGATAAGTACCTACCTACATAAATAAAAAAACTGTGGGCTTCACTGATTACTAAGTTAAATTATGTAAAATACTGTATTGTAAATAAAACATTTCATTTCATGCAAATATGGAGTCGCTGTGCCGTGCTCTTCACTCCGCCGCTGGACATGTTCTGTCTCGCGCTTGAGTTTGCAGCTAGCAGACCCTTAAGCGAGCCGACTCGCGTGACTCTCAGGCACTCTCAGCTATGTCACTTTGATGTGCAGGAAATTTTCGGCGAGCTCCGAATTTTCAAGCGGATTACACAGAAATAGTTTCCTTGTGTGAACTCTCCACAGGTTGCATTTTTTTTAAAGAAAAATAGTTTTTTATTCAAAGTATCAGCAAAAATATTTCACCCACTTCTGGGCAATTGTGGATAAAAATGAAAGTAGGTAGGTACAGTACGATTTCAAGTCTTACGACGCAAATAATAAGAACTGTCAAAAGTAACAAGTGTTACCATTGATTTGCTGTCGACTGTAACTACACATTTATTTTTAAACATTGTTTACGCCCACATTAACAGCAGATAAAGTGTAACACTTTGAACCGTTCTTATTATCTGCATCATAAGAGTTGAATTCGTACTGCAACCATTGATCTGATGTTGTTGATAACTTGATTTGGGCTGCGGTATACATACCTACAATTGACCATAATATTATTATATATAAACGGATATCACTCATTATATTGTTAAAGTCGGCAATTAGAAACGTCAACGGCGACGCGGGCCTGGCGCGCTCACCTTGAAAAAGACCGTCGAAATCGGTCGAAACTGTCGGTCTAATTGCCGACTGTAACAATATAAGTGAGTGATATCCGTTTATATATAATAATTTGTAGTAGGCACACCTAATGGCTCACTATAGTTTTAATTCTAAAATGACCATAATATATTACGAACGACAGCATAATTATATGAATGATGACACTTGCAGTCTATTCCAGTTTTGATATAAGTTACTCAAGTATATCAATTAGTATATATTATATCCATTAGTCAATTCTTTTACGTAGATATATTACATTGTGACCAACGTAATGCTGTATCATAGTTAAAACTTTCAAGAACCAAGCGCTTTAATGGAAAATTGCTACCAACACAACTAGACCCTCCGCGCCGTCCTTCAATCGCAATCAGCGTTCAGAAACTAAAAGATGGAGGAACTTGTAGTGGAAATTAGAGACCAAGAAATACTGGTTCATCTGTAGTGTTTATTAACGTCAAGTTGTCAGCTAATTCGAGCTCGGACTGGCAAATTTAATAGTGAGTAATGAAGTATATAGGAACCAGAGAAGTTATGAAGTGGTATGAAGGTTGCGGAATGTTAATTCTCCTTTAAGATTCTTGCCGTCTCCTTGCATATCATTCCCACATTGATCTCCTATAAACAACTAGATACACAAAGGTCTTACTAAGTTTGTTCATGACAGACCAACTCAAACCCTCTTGGCCAAGGTGCATTGACTCTCATTAATGCCAGGTACAAACAACTAGATACACAAAGGTCTTACTAAAACAATTTAAAAAACGTCCAAATAAGGGTCCATTGTTAACGTCCAAATAATGTCCAATAAAACAAATGATTCATCCGTTTGGAACTTCTTTGCGCTCGGACATTTTAGAAGGCAGACTGTGTATCTAGTTGTTTATATGAGATCAATGCATTCCCAAGGCTTTTATTAATTATCGAAATCATTCTTATTTAGTCTCGCTCTTCACGACAAGGGTAAACCACTTCAAACCAGATTAATAACTAATATTAACCCCAACCTAATAATAACGACATTTAATTTCAAATCATCACCCCGTATCAGTCCACTGCTGGACGTAAGTCTCTTCCAAAGCACGCCACTCGACCCCTACTCTCGGCCCTCTGAATCCAGTCCCTGCCAGCCACCTTTTAAAGGTCATCCCTCCATCTGTTCGGGGGGTGTCCCACGCTACGTTTACCCGTTAGTGGCCTCCATCTTACCGTAGGTAGGTACGGTGGAACACAGAGAAAGGTGTACAGGAGAGTTTTTAAGGTTGAGATTTTCTCAAAAACTACTTGACCTATTGCATAAATTCTTTCAGTTTGATAGATAAAAGTTAAAACTATGTAACTGTAAAAGAATGATTAAATTCGGTACAGTAGTTTTTGAGAAAATCTCAAGGAGGCCTCACTCCTGTGTACTTACCTCTGTCTTTGGCTGTACCCATTGATCTCCTATAAACAACTAGATACCTACACAGTCTGCCTTCTAAAAATGTCCGAGCGCAAAGAAGGTCAAAACGGATGAATGGACCCTTTTTTGGACGAATTTGCTTTATTGGACATTATTTGGACGTTAACAATGGATCCTTATTTGGACGTTTTTTTAAATTGTTTTAGTAAGACCTCTGTGTATCTAGTTGTTTATAGGAGATCAATGGCTGTACCTTAATTCATCATCATCATCAGTCTATTTATATTGCCCCACTGCTCGGGCACAGACCTTCCCTTACATCGAGGGAGCTGGGGCCATGATCCACCACGCGGGCCCAGTGCGGATTGGCGGATTTCACATGCCTTAGATTTTTTTCTTCTTCTAGGACATGCAGGTTTCATCACGATGTTTTCCTTCACCGTTTTGAGAGCACTCGGTAAATGTACGTAAGTTTCTCCGTCGAAAAAACCGAGGATAACTCATTGGTACATGGCTGCCCTAGCTGGGAATCGAACCTGGGACCTCCGTATAGCAAGTCTGTTGACCCAACCACTGAGCCACCGAGCTCCTTAATTACTTACAAGTAAAACATTATTTCAGTATCTCGTGCTACAATGCCAAGCTATAGGCCTCCTTGTCTAAATGTCTACGAGTAAATAAGGCTTTGATAAAGCTCCCTCCGTTCCGAATTCCGGATGTCTACATTTTCTTTTGATCCTCCGTGACGTCATGGGGGACTCTACATAAAATATGAGATAACAAACACACGTTGCAAATAAATTTATACCTTATAGGGAAGACCGACGCATGATTTTCTAACCTATTTTCTAGACAGAGACGAATTTATTAGTAGTCATTATATTGTAGTAGAGTATGTACAGTCGACAACAGATCAATGGTAACACTTGCAGTACGATTTCAAGTCTTACGACTCAAATATTTAAAACTGTCTCGCAGGTGCATGACAGGAATCACCGTCATGTCAATGAGTTATGGCCAGCTATGTCTAGGACGGCTCTGAAGCACAAAAGTATTTATTGCATGGCACCGAAGTTATATAATAAACTGCCTTGTAAAATAAAAGAACTCGGTATAACGGAGTTCAAATCCGCTTTATTTAAATTATTGACTGACAAGTGCTATTATACTATTACAGAATATGATAATGACATTATTTAATTTACTTCCACTGATTATATTATTTTAATTTATGGCGGCTTATTCTCTAATTTTGACATATTTTAATTTTGACTTTGTAAATTATATTTTGTACTTATATCTAAATAATTTAATGTCTAAATGTTGTGTGAATTATAATCTCTATATTGTAATAATTGTTTCTACATATTATAAACATTTGTACGCCGACAGGCAGGATTTGATGCTACATTTTTTTTATCATTTTTAACACCGTTGTATGTAAACAATTACCCAAATCTACAAATAAAGATTCTGATTCTGATAAGAACGGTCCAAAGTTCAAAGTGCTACCATTGATCTGCTGTCGACTGTACCTAGTATTACTAAATTTATTAATGACTAGCATTATCCGGTATTCGTATACGTTCTAATGCCACTCTGAAAGAAAAGATTTACTGTGTTTATAGGGTTCTGTGCCTCAAAAGAAACCTTTATAGGATCACTTTGTTGTCCGTCTGTCTGTCTTTCCGTCTAGTTTTTGTTTAATTTATATTAGTTATTTTTAATTTTTATTATTGTTTTATGAATAAATAATAACATAACCATAGTGAGCCATTACTACAAATTATTATATATAAACGGATATCACTCACTTATATTGTTGAAGTCGGCAATTAGACCGACAGTTTCGAACGCACCGTCGTCGGCGGCGGGATAAGTTATAGTATGAGAGCCCACGACCAAAATTTTTGTCTCATAGCAATACAGCCAAAACCGCATCAAATCGATAGATACGATTATCCTGAACTCGAAAATACCAATTTCAGACATTTTCCGCGTAGCGTTTGATCTGACCGAATTTTAAAAATTGTCAAAGAATTTTACCGAACTGCATCATAGCAATATGTCTGATTTGCAGACTGTAGTTGAATGATAGTTCTGAGATACCGGAAACATATTTTTCAGACGTTAGTGGTGTAGCTCAAACCCGTAAAATCACTTAAAAAAATTAAAAATGAGACAAAAAAAATGTCTCATAGCAATACGTCTGAAAATCTTTTTTATTAGTAAATTTTGGTTATTTGATGCGAACAAAACAATTTTCAGACGGAAATGTGAACGCATTAAATTTTGAGACCGTTTTGAAAATGTTAACAAATTTTACCGATCGGTATCATAGCAATATGTCTGAAAATTGTTGAACATGATAAAATAAGTTGTCCACATGTGCGAAAAATTTATATCAGACAAATTAAGTGTAGCACCTTCTCTATCAGACAACTTTTCGATACTCAGATATCATTTAAAAATCGTATTGAGGCATCTTGAATTCTCTGTTACAAACCAATGAATACGTTGCGACCCTGAATTTATTAGATGATAATTAACAAAGAATTTACCCGAAACCGTAACATTGAAGTTGAAGGACTGAAATAAATCGCACAAAAGGAAACTGGGATGAAGTTGAAAAAAAAGAAAAGGGTAGGAGCGTAACAAGCGCTGAGGCTGTTGAAATTAAATACTGATTGATTTGATAGTTTTGGTTTTATTTAAAGCACACTTGAGTAACTTTTACAAAAGAAATAAGTAATGACATCTGTCATCTGTCAAAGTACATATAATAGACAAGGGAGATTCTTGAATATTTATGAAGGCTGTAAATTTAAAAAAACATTTAACAGAGGCGTCGGCCAGGCGACTCCGAAACGTTATTTTCGTTTTTGGGAGTATATGCTACACTTAAAGTGTCTGAAAACAGGTTTTTGGTAATCATGGCAGCAATACGAAAAGTTAAAAAAAAAAAATATCCGTATTGCTATGATACAGGTCGGCTAAATTTGTTGACATTTTCAAAAATGCGCTCAGGCTATGTGCTACGCGCAAAATGTCTGAAAACAAACTTTTTCGTAATACAATTATAAAATCTATGTACATTTTCACTATCAGACGTATTGCTATAATACCGACTGCCTTTTTTTTTTGACACAGCAGAAATGGCCTCCCACGCAGTTGCTACACTTTCGACCGTTACTACACACCTAGTCGGGTTCAGAATCATACAATCTAACGATTTTATAGGGTTTTTGCCGTATTGCTATGAGACATGGTTTTGGTCGTGGGCTCTCGTACTATTATGTCGGAGTGCGCACAGAGGGCGCTGATCCGCAGTGCGCGAAGAAACGTCAACGCTCACCTTGTAAAACACCGTCGAAATCGGTCGAAACTGTCGGTCTAATTGCCGACTTCAACAATATAAGTGAGTGATATCCGTTTATATATAATAGCATAACCATAAGAAAAATATTTTTGGGGAGATATTTTTCACGGCTGCATGAGGTTGCAAACCTGATTACGTAGTATTAATTTCAACTTAATCCGTCCACGCCTTTCTGAGATATAGGTCTTGACAGACAGACGGACAGACAGACGGACAACAAAGTGATCCTATAAGGGTTCCTTTTTTTCCTTTTGACGCACGGAACCCTAAAATACAAGCTTTCTTGAGTTGATAGTAGATGACGTTACACCGAAATTAATTGTCGCTGTAAAAAAACATGACACCATGATAAAAAAAAACATTATCAATATCAGCTGAATAATTTATTTTATGGTTTATGTAATTTTAAACAATACAATTTAATTTTTTAATGAGTAGCTACCACAAAAATACACATTCCATACAAATTCACACACAAATCTAATTTTAATTTTGACACTTGACGACGAATCAGTGCCATCTACCGGGGCTATCGGTACTTTTTTTAACCGTCACTTTAAAACCTCCCATTGTACCCAATACCGCAGAATTGCACGTTTAAAAATAGAGTCCCGTTTAGTGATTCCGCACACGTACGCCGAGGCAGTGCTAATGGACCCCTCGGTCTCTGCTCGCTGTTTGATCTCCGCTTCCGAGAGCAATGGCTATTGTCCTAACTAGAAGATGAGTTTCTTGTATTAATATTGACGCTAGAAGACAAGGGGCTCATTGAATCTCATAGTCAAAAGCAAGGGAATGTAGTTGCTAAGGACAATCTTGTTTTTTCAGTGTAAGCACATTATTAATTAGATGTACTTACAGCTAAGTCTGAGAAAAGTACAAGTAATTATACGGGGTGCCCAAATAGGGTGTTGGCAGGTTATATCCGATAATCAAAAATGATGAATATATAGGGCACATACATACAATGGAAATTTTTTTGATGTCCAAATGACGTCCATTACGATTTTGACTCTCCTCAAGTCGTGGCCGTAAATTACCGATGACATTTTCACATAAAACGTTAGTGAGTATTGTTATTTCACTTGCAATCTTGTTCTTCAATTGGAAGTTGACGGCTTATTTATGTAAACCTTACTCTTTAGGTAACCCCATAAAAAATAATCAAGTGGACTTAAGTCCTGGCTCCTAGGGGGGCCATTTAAGGTTCCCGTTTATTGAGATAACTCTTTCTGGTAATAACTCGGTCAATGCTTCAATATACCTTCTACTCGTGTGACATTTAGCACCATTCTGCTTAAAAAAAGCAAGCTGCGGTTCTTTGCCCTGTTACTCTGTTCGTGCATCCAGCCATAACCTTGTCTGTATTCTGTACCTTATATTATAAATTATTACAATATGTGTGGAATCCTAAGGTTGAATAAATGAAGCATCAAAGTACTATCCGACTGTACTTTGCAAGAGGTTGCATGTTTCACCCGAACCGCGTGGGCGTAAACGGCTTCCAGCAAAAATAACCTGAATACCAGTTTCCGAATTAAAAACCTTTGCATTCGCACCCTACAGGCAAAAACTCGAACAGTTACTGTCCGCAAACGATTTGGAATGATGCCAGTCCCGTGTACCAGAGAACCCCGACCGGGGTTTTTAATAGCCGCTCTGTTGGCGACACGTGATTGAGGGCCTTCGAGGGATAGATGTTTGGATTTAGGTTCTGTATTTGCAATACTATTGTAGGCTTTCAATCTGACCCTACAGAAGCGATTAATGCTTGGCATGTATGTCCAATCTCTGCCGCTTGAGCGTGGAAACGAAGACTGTACGGATAAAAGTACGGACAACAGCAGATTAATGGTAACACTTGCAATACTATTTCAACTCTTACGATGCATATAATAAGAGGTCCAAAGTCCGCAGTGCCGCCTCAATTGGAGCGGTTCAGTAATGAAACTCCATATTGCAATACTAATCGCCTACATAACGGCATCGCCTCGCATTATTTTGGTTCAAAGCGCGGGGCGAGGCGAGGCGGTGCCGAGTGGGTACGTATGTGGCAACGCTAAGTTCACCTAGGCTATGCGCAGTAGCAGATTTTCCGGTTGCAATCGAAGTAGGATTTTTATATATGTTAAATAAAAATATTAGTTTGTATAACACTTTTGTCTGCAATGTTTTTTTTTTCACGCAGATGACCGCCATTGTGGGTAAACTTTGGGACAGCACACCGATTGTGCATTTTAAAAAGAACTACAACAAGCAGAAATTATTTCAAACACAAACAAAAAAAACCGACTGCAAAAAATACTAACCCCTATTGATTATTTTTTATACCCTTTGACATCCCATAATCAAGACGAATCTAACGATACCTCATACACCAAAATCCATAAACCGTTTAGCCTACAGGAAGCACGAAGGAATGGACATACATACATACATACATCCACCCGAAAAACATTACCCTCCTTCTGGGCAGTCGGGTAAAAATATAATAATCTCTTTCTTCCTTTTATAATCCTATGGATCTCCTCGGTATAAAATCTATTCATTTATTTCTCGACCACCGCGAGCGAGTCGCCTCGCTTGGCAATAATTAAATAGTCACAACATACATAATAAATAACACAATATTACTTATAATCTCACATCTGATTCCCGTGGGCGTAGGCAGAGACGATGGATTACCATCTGCTGCACAACTCTCGCTTCCTCCACAATGTGAATGTTATTATTAATCACGATTCGCGTTGTTTTTCTCAAAAAATATCCTAAAATTGGCTGCTAATTCGGCAAAAATTAGCTGTTCCTTTTTATTAAAAATTAAACGGGGATAGGTCCATTAATCAGTCATGTTGCTATTAGCCTAGATAATTAACTGAAGCGCACTTAAATTGGACTTAAATAGACAAACATTTTGGACGCGGGATTTTTGTTTAGACTTAATTGAATTGCTAAATTGTCACCATTTTGAAGCCACTACCAGAAGCTATTGGACGGTCAGCTAAATAATGAATTATTCAATGTTGTCTAGTTTGTTAAGGGGGGTTTGCATTACCTTATTACGATTTAGTCAGACTGGCCAAGATTTAAAGACATTTTTGAGCCCAAGGTTGCTGCCACAACAGTCATTCCTTTTACTTTGCAATAAAGAATATTTATCTTATCTTATCTTATCATTCTAGCCAAGTGGCTTTGACTTTCGATAACGCTGGTAGAATAGAAAGAAAAATGTATGTGGTTTTGACATTTTCTAGCATTAACGAAAGTTGAGGCCTTCAGACTATCTGTAAGCCATGACTTATGACAATTGTAATGGTGTCACTTCACTTAGCTTTTCGTATTTGCGTATTTGTCATAATTGCCATGTGTGGTTGGTATTCTTGACAAAAATATTCACCTTATTTGTATTTACGTTAAGTATTTGATAAATACGACAAACATCCAATAGCAAATACGAATAGCCACGTGGGAGCTTAAAAGCGAGCTCCCACTAAACTCGTGTTCAAAATTGGCTTCGGCCTTCTAAGCCCATTCGTGATGTATGACGATAAATAGGCAGATGTGATGCTAATTATTATATATAAACGGATATCACTCACTTATATTGTTAAAGTCGGCAATTAGACCGACAGTTTCGACCGATTTCGACGGTCTTTTTCAAACGGTCGAAACTGTCGGTCTAATTGCCGACTTTAACAATATAAGTGAGTGATATCCGTTTATATATAATAATTTGTAGTAAAGGCTCACTATAGTTTTAATTCTAAAAAGATGTGATGCTGTTGCGATCTTGGACATTTCCAACCTAATGCCAGAATTGTCCTTCCAATAAATCGTTCATTTTTCGTACTTGTCAAACTTATTTCCTGATTGTATCGCCACTGATTATCCTCTTGAATGCACATCAGGCAACGCGTAGAACCCTTAACAATAAAATCACTCTAGCGAGGTATGTCTGTCTGGCCAATCGGAAAAGCGGCAGTAAAAGAGCTGAGAAGGCTTTGCGGGTAATACACGTGTCGTCTTTTAAATAATGTAAATTGGTTGAAGGGGAGTATATGTTTCCGTTGGATTTTCTCAAGTTTTACTAAGGATTTGTATGGATTTTAAGATCGAAATGGATCCTGTAAAGGCTTAAAAAATCGAAAATAGCCTTATTATGATAAATGATTTAGTTCAAGAGACTCGAACATATAGAAACACCCAGACCAGTGAATAAATAGGTACCTATTTTCTGCTCATAACATAACTATTTGCACAAGGCGGGAATCGAATCCCCGACCTCCGTAGTGGCAGTCCGGCTAATCATATTATCGGATATGACGGACAACAAAATGATCCTATAAGGGTTCATTTTTGGAGGCACAGAACCCTAAAAAGCGACTTCTACGCGTACGAAGTAGCATAATGACATGTATGTAATATGTCACGATATAAATACAATCAAAATTTTGATAAAAAACCTACTTTTCGTGTTTTTTTTTTCATGCAGAGGTCGTACTCCCGCAACCGCTTGCCGTGCACCTCTGGCGCGTACACAGTCAAGTAGCGCCTCTCTAAAGGGGTACGTATCATAATATATAATTTTAAAATACATACGGTTGGAATATATAAAGTTAAAATACCGAAAATATAAATATATAATGTATCAAAAAATATACAGTTATTTGACATAAGTTCTAAATGTCTAAGTTTGAATGACATAATGGTCGAAATATATAACAAACACAATGCATAATGGTTCCTAGGGCTACGTTTTATAATATAGGTATAATTTCAAAATACATTATTACAAATGATGAATTTAAACGTATATTATTTTCAGAACAATAGTCACAGTATAGCCTAAGCCGTAACAATATGCGTAGTGTTATCTTGTATATATTATTATGTATATTTTTAATTTAGAAATTATGATACTATATATGATACAAAACGTACTTTATTATCATATTTTTAGATTTTATATATTTTGAACTTATAGATTTTAAACTTATGCATTATGACATTTATATAAAACGTAAGTTATGCATATTGATGATTATTTCTTCTGACTATTATACTTTTTGATTTTATATATATTGAACTTATACATTGTAAACGTATAGATTTTTAACTTATGCATTATGATATGTACCCCTCTAAAGAGATAATCGTGCCATCTCGCTGACGGTCATGGGTTCCAAGAAATCGTCTTTGTCACAACTCTCCTCTGTCACAACCCTCCTCGGTCTCCCCTACAGCTAGTTAATAATTTAAGCTGTAAAACCGTAAAATGTACTTTCTATATTATTACTTACATAATGGAAGTTTGTACGCCATCACCACTCCGTAGTCTCCGTAGTTCTCATAGTTAATTCCAGAACATTTAATGAAAGTTTTTTTCTTATTGTAAAAGATAGCGTACTTAATTGCTTAACTCATCTTCAGGAGTTTTGTAGTCACGTACGACTCTTACTTAGCCCGGCGCCACTCGTTACGGAAACTCGAGGGTAATAAAAGAAACGCTTCAATTGAACTTTGGCATTTTATTTGGATTCAAACTTACAGCTTACAAACAGTCAAACACTAACATTTAACAGCTAGCGTTGTTTTACCAAATTACCTAACCATAACCTTGTCATTTTCTAATTTAATTTTTATGCATTAAGCCATGCTCGGCGAACAAATTAGATGATGAATTTATTGGCCGTGGACAGGACTTGAACCTGCGACCTTGTCATTCCATGACATGCTCTTACCAACTAAGCCACCACAGGCTACAGTCCGACCACCGAAATCATTCATCGTATTATACATACTAAGGGTAATAGGTAGGTAACCTACGCAACGCCATGTCCTGGCAAGTCCACGGCTAGAAATTTTTCAGCATATAACTGGTCATTTTCTTTCGTTACCCGGGTTACTAAACACACACACACACACACACACACACACACACACACACACACATACATACATACATACATATATACATACATTACATATATTAATCCCAATCTTTAGGAATATGCTTAGGTCACAAGGTAAAACCACGTACACAGTTCACTTATCCTTATTTTAGACGAAAAATAGGTCTAAAGACGTTACAACACATCCCGTTTAGCATAAATTGCCGCTCGGCTTAACGTAATGGATAATGTCATGAAGGAAAACATTTGCCATGGAGAGAGCCCAAATTATAATTTTGTCTAGGGGCGGTCTCTGCATTGCCATTCTCATATGTCAGAAAGAGACATCTGTTTTATATGAACGACTTCTATTGAAAATTCAAACAATGGAAAAATAAAAGTACACACAATAAATTAGTGTACCTACTTAATTATGTTTACAATTCTTTCTGTGTAATCGATTGTACTTGTGATATTTGCGTATTTTTCACTATGTACCTAGGGAAGAAACTAGTCTCCCACGACACAGGGTATCCTAGTGTAGTGTACGACACAGGGGACTAGTGAATTTGTATCTAGAATGTAAGTATCCAACGTACAATTAATAAATTTCATTTCATTTCAAATAGGTTTCAGTTAGGATCACAATTCGTCTTTTCACTAAGCGATCTCTTCCAGACAAGTGAGTGGTAGAGACGCGAAAAATTGTTATGCAAGAGCGGGGTCTGCGATGTAAATATGGCTAACTCCATCTGTGGTTCCTTGCATCTATCCGTTTCGCCGTTCTTAAAGCCGATAAAATTCTGCCGAGTCGGATATATGTTTCACCTTAATTTTCACCGTTTATGTAAATAAATATTGTTGATTTCAGGAAGCTAGGAACCCCCGATAGAATTAGCCATATTTATTTACATCGCATACGCCACTCTTGCATGACAATTTCTCGCATCCCTGACACTCACTTGTTTTTCCATTGTTTAAATCAATAGACGTCGAATATATAAGAAGAGGAGCCTTACATTGAACTCTTATAGCAGTATTACTTCAATAATACTTTGTTATTTCGTACCATGCCGTCCTTAAAGTAAGCTTCTTGTAATACTACTGCGGTTTTGTTTTCTTAGACGTTTTGTCAAAAAAAAAGTGACGATGACATAAAAAAAAACAATAGCACCAAAAAGAAAAAGAGCATGAAAACCGCCATACACAATATTGCATTACAGTATCGTTATTAACCGTGCGTGAACATTTGCCATAAACCCCCTCCCTCTGAGGGGCCACATCACCGTCGGCCCGTTGGCCGACGAGACCCTGCCGGGGCAACAAGGGAGACCTTAAGGCCCCCACGCTCCAACCCAATGAAGGAAGGATGCATGACCTGTCGTCGTCGTCGTTAGACGTTTTGTGACGTCATCGCAAAAGTATTAACTCAATTTTGTATGAGAATTCGTACATTGATGTCTCTTTCTGACGTGAGACTATGAGAGTGAAAGTGACAACGATGGTTCTCTCTATGTAGCGCGGCGAAATTTTTTCCTTCATGGTTGATTTATTTGATGAAATTCATAATCATAACAACTCCGATTGAGACTGATCGCTTTCAAAGGTTTAGGCGGTTGGATAGGAGTTATCGTATAAACAAATTCGCAACATATATACTGGAAAACGGTATATATTAGTAAAAAAAGTTGTTCAAAAGATTGAGAGAGAGAAATGATTATTTATGTAAAAAAAGAACATTTTAAATGTCTCTAGTGGAGAGTCGGCAGAGGTAGACCGAGGAGAACGTACGTTGACCAAATTGGCGAGGTCTTGAAAAAGGGTCAAGTACGGTCTACTACAAACCGACAAGCATGCATGAAGAGATTGATGAATGTGGAGGAGACAAGGGTAGTGTGCCAGGATCGCAGCAGATGGAAGTCCATCGTCTCTGCCTACCCCTACGGGAATCAGGCGTGAGTTTATAAATAAATAAGTGGCTCTAATAATGATCTATTATTCAATGGATTAGAGTCGGTTCTATGTAACAGACTTGGATATTTTGTTTCGGAGCACTGTAACTTCTTTTATTTCTATTCTTTGGGATCAAAAACTAGTGCTGTTATTCAAAAACATAGTTAAACCTCACTTCCTTTAAATCGTGTTGCTATCCCTTTCACACTTCGTTAAATAATGTTAAGATAGAAAGGGACAGGGTCGATTTTTGACAGTTCCTGTCAACTTTGATCAACGTCAGTCAAAAGTTATGTCGGCCATAATGTCTGTCGGGCAAAAGTCGTGTCGATTAACTGTAGTGTCAATTAAACGTAATGTCGGTCATACGTTGTTCGGGCAACTGTTTGTCGATCAAATCGTGGCTAGCTGTGGGCGTAATTTTAAATCACGTTTATGAATAAGAGCCTAGGAATTTAAACAGGAAAAATCGAGCGATAATTCCGAATCAGGATTCAACGAAAGTACTCCATCCTCCTTAAGGACATTATGATTCAAATATCTGAATCAAAGTACACTAATTCAGCTTCAGCAATCAAATATAATCTCTTCAGGAGACCAAATAAAACCGTTTTAATAATTTCAAATATTAACCCGCCGCTTCGACTATACGATAAATATTTAATTCTAACACAGCCATATTTTATCGAATGAAATGAACCTTAAATTCTAAAATACTTCGAATAATGGAAGTTCGCTATTGAAATTCTACTTGGATGACTTATTTTATATTTCCTATATCTTTAATAGGTACCTATACTACAATATAAAATCACAGCCTGATTTGGCTATAATGTGATCATATTCAATAACTATTGCTGTTGTTTCTTTATCGCATTGATTGACATACAACGCGAAATTTTAGTGGTTGCCTTCGTTGCGTTCTTTGTGTTGAGGATGATTTTTCCTCAGTAGTACTGTTGAATTATACAGATAAAATTAAAAAGAAATTTAGTTTTTAATTATTTTTTAACTATTTAAAAATATATGAACAATAATAATAAAAACATACTTATAAATAAAAAATGGACGCCATTTCGCTACCCTGTGGGAGAGTGCCCAAAAGGCTGGCGACGTTACCTCGTTGTATAGCCAGTGCAGTGCTGGCTATAAGTAGTTAATTAATATTTTCAAATAAATTATCAATCATTATTTTTTTAAACTCGAATGTTGAGAGACGATAGTAACTCACTAGACATAGGTACCTACCAAACTACACGCGCATCGCAGAGCGCCTTCTCACTGTTGCCTTGTACTATTATATATTCTGTGCTGTTGCTACGCTGCAATATCAAAGTGTTACTGTCGAGATCGCCATCGAGTTCAGTTTTTCATATTTCTTACTGTAATTTCTTTATTTAATAAAAATAATAATTAAATCGATAGTACTACCGAACCAAATTACCATTAACACAACCACTAGAATTTCAAGTTGTTCACGAATACTAAGCTATGAACATAGATAATGCAACGAATGCCTATACTACGAATAAACCCATTATTCGCGTTTGCACAAATTCTATAACGTATGCTCATAACAAAATTTATCTATTGTCTAGTGAGTCTCTTCTTGTATAATAAATAACCATTAACATTGGTCTACTAAAGCTACGTATACGAATAATCGCATTGTCACATTTTAAAACTCTTTCTCGCTAAATGTGGTTCATATACTTCCTTAGCATTCTTTGACTTTTCGTCAAAAAACGTATCGCGTTTACAAAATTCAATCCAACTTCAATATCCCTGAAACTTGTACTACTATTCTTAACAACCATTCAATAAAACATTCGACATCCATGAAACCACACTAAATAAAATCTAAAAGATTTGAAAAATTACTCAATGAATCTACAAAACCCATACTGTACTTGCATGGTTAAAACTATCAGAACCATCACGTTATAAGGGAAGGTTTGTGATATAGACATTAAATATGGCTGAATTCAAAGAATATAACATTATTAAGAATACTGCTTAAGGTCATTTAAGAGTCGCCACTGTCAACTGGTAAGAACTGCTGTTGAGCAACAGAAGACAAGATCATGTCGATAGGCTTGGTGTCATCGTAGAGGGAAGGTGCTTCGCAGAGGATAGCGAAGGTACCAACGATGGATGCAATGGTGAAGATCCAGAGAAACAGTCGGTCGAGGACCATAGCCACGAAGCCCCAATCTTGATCCTCCTGATGATAAAAAATAATTTTAAGTAAGTCAGCCACCATGCTTTACAATGTGAAGAATTTATTTATAAAACTGACATCTCTTATTTGACTAATAGTGGTAAAAGGCCTGACTTTATCAATACCCAGACCATCGTCAATGTAGGTAGTACATGTAGCCCTTTAGTACGGACAACAGCAGATCTATGGTAACACTTGCAGTACGATTTCAACTCTTACGACGTAGATAATAAGAACGATCCACACTGTGTTACACTTGATCTGCTGTCAGGTACAACCCAAGGCCCAAGCCGCAACATTGAACATATTAATTCTAATTATCTTTATTAAGGAAATATTGCTTACGTTACAAAGGCCGATATTCATAGAAAGTTTTGAGTGTGAGTTGAGTTTGACTTCGGTCTTATAACTGTCAGATTTCATTCAATTTTGACAGTGCGAGCTCATGCTGAGTTTGTGCTCAAAACTGTCTATGGGCATGGCCTTCAATATAACTTAAGCCGCGTTACTGAATACATTGATTACTATTCTCTTTATTATAGAATTCTTGCTGACATCACTAAGTCACTTCTAAAAGTCTTAGATTCTAAATAAAATCTTCAATCAGCTTTCACATACCGCATTAAACTCATCCTGTCGTTGCATATGGTGTTGTATGAACATGACGTTGTGTATAGCTTTCTCCAATTCGAATGGGTACTTCTTCCTTGGTACAACGTCGCTCAGAGAATCGTCTAGGCCTGACATGACCGAGGGTAGGCCGTTATAACCTGCGCCTAAGCTTCCTAGGGCACCGACGAGACCGCTGAATCTGTTGAAAATAATTGTCTAGTAATAGAAGTGTCATTCCTTGACACGCTCTTACCAACTGAACCACCATAGGCCACAACTCCGATCACCGAATTATTCCAAAAACCATGTCTCATTAGGTTAGAAAGCATGATTTAACGATGACGCGGTCCTATTTTTGTATAAAAAAATTTGGAATTGAGGTTTTGTTATTCGTTTACATAGTTATACCAATTATATTTTTTTAGGTTAACATTATAATAGTTATTTTTAATTTTTATTATCGTGGCAAATAAATGATAGTAGTTAAGAATTAAGCTTAGTCGCCATCATCATCACCATCAGTACACTGCTGGATATAGGCCTCTCCCAAGCTTTTTCAGACATGGTATATTTTTATTAAAAAGACATGGCTGTAAAATGACCTGCTAGAAAAAATACACTAACAATAAGTCCCCAAGTATTTATATTAGGTTCCCAACATTTTAGCGCCATTCCGTAAATGGCGCTAAAATGTTGGGAATGTTGCAACTTCATTTGTTACACGTGTTAGTTTACTTCCCCTATTTGTCTTGGGCTAAGCAAGTTGAATTATTTATAGGTGTTTCATTATGTCACCTTCTCTCATTAATCATAGAACTATGTTCACTTACGGAACGATTTCTATCTTAATCATATTTGAAGCAAGGAATATTGTAGTTCCATTCAACAAAGGGACTTGTTATAATCGCAAAATGATCTAGTGCGGATTGATTGACTTCAACATGTCTTTATAAGGCACGAGAAGCAGTTGCACACAGCCGAAATGAAGATGCTTAGATGGGCCGGTGGGGTTATACTTCTGGATTAAAGTCCGTAACTAATATGTCAGAGGCTCATTTAAGGTCCCCCATTGCAGAAAAGCTCTCAGAGAACAGGCTTAGGTGGTATGGACACGTGATGCGTAGAAATGAAAATTACGCCGTAAATAAGCACTAAACATACCAACTAAGCCAAGGGGCAGAGGCATACCACCTTCTACGTGGTGGTCCAGTATCGAGAGAGAGATGAAGGCTGGAGAACTCCCACAGTCGACAACTCAGGACAGATTGTCCTGGCGCCGAAGTACGAGGATACCCGACCCCAGATAAACAGGGAAGAAGGCACGGCAAAGAAAAAGAAGAAGGCCGCTTTTCGATATTTTCCTTCACCTTACATAGTATTTCTAAAAGTTGTTTAATAGTAATTTTATTAACTTCAAGATACCTATTAGTAGCAGTAGTAGAATGCAATCCATTGCAGCCTCCAGGCATATGATGACGCAGAGAATCAGGACTTGATGCATTCGAATTGGTTTGCTCAGCCGCCGCCAGTGCATCTTTAAACTGATTCTTCTTCATACTCCTACCAGCTATCTTCTGAGCCGCTAGATCTCTCAGCAAATCTTTTGGGACTCTCATCAAAAGCAACTTTGGTAACTTTGTTATAAAGAACTTTCTGACCCATGGTGCCATTTTGTGAGTACTTGGTTTTCTATAATGTACGTTCAGGATTATTATAGTGATAACAACTGACAATCCAACGAGCAACATGGTGAATAATAAGTATTTGCCTAACAACGGCAAAGCCAGAGAGGTAGAAGGAATGATTTCAGATATCAGTAAGAAGAACATAGTTTGAGAGAGTAGGATAGAAATGCTCAATGCAATCTTTTCACCGGAATCAGCTGGTAGATAGAAGACAAGTACTGAAAGATATGATATTCCTACACAAGGAACGATAAGGTTCACTGTGTAAAACAATGTTTTCCTTCTCAATGTTATGTTGAAGAATATATCTGAAACAAAGCAAATAAGTTAAATTAGAGAAATATGGACGCAATTAGTTTTTTAACATGACAATTTTCACAAAAAGAGACAACGTTCTTATAGTTATCTCTGATATTAATTCAGAGATGGAGAAATTAATATTGTCTTAAGAATAATGAGAAAGTAAATTAACTATACGACATTTTACCATTATGATGAGAGCATTGCCCATATATGCGATATCTGCAAATTTATGCGAAAATATCCTATAGGAACTGAAATGGGATTTTGGATTATCTGTCTATCCCTAATATGGAATACAGATGAATAAATGACAATGCCAGATTCTGCCCCACCATCAACCGCAAGTTGTACAAGATAACGAATAAATGTAAAAATATCTCCGTTTCTAAATAAAATTATTGGTTTAAAATAAAGTTTTGTACAAGTTGCGATTCGAAAAAAAACAGCTTAATTAAGAATTCTGAAAATAGTAAGAAATCGAAGCGATTTTTTCATTGTTATTGTTATTCTTCTATAGGAGTTGCGAGAGTAGTAGAAAATGATACTGATTATGATTATGCAATATGAAACCTGTAATAAGTCCCCAACAAAATGATAGGTACAGCTTAAATGGTCACGTAGTTTTGTAAGTGGGGCAAGGCTCCATTGAAATGTTGCAATGTCTTTTATATTATGTGTTTTCAAAATACAGGAGTAGATATTTAAGCTTAAAAAATTATAACACCATTGAGGTTTGAGGCTCTTCGATTGATTGCATCAATGAATATGTGCATCCCGCCAACAATTACACCAATAAAGAAGGCCTGAACCTAACCGTAATACACTTTGATCATGATTAAGTGCGTCCCTTTGCCGGACAAATTGTTCCTCACATACCTCCGTATCCACGCACATACCTACGTGTGGGTTAGGTAAGCTATTAGGCCACCGTATGGCACCGTCTCGTAATATTACGGAGAGTCGAATTGGTACTTTTCGCAAATTGCGTTCTGTGTTGGCCAAATAATCGATTTTGGCGGAAAGCAAAATGTTGAATCGCGGCATTTGGAGTATTGTTTATGTTAACTATAGAGGCAGGCTTTTGAATAGAGATAGTGTTGGTTTGAAGTTGTATGGTATGGTAATGGTGGCATTTCACTTGGCTATTCGCATTTGCGTATTTGTCATAATTGCCATGTGGTTGGTATTCTTGACAAAATATTTGTCTTATTTGTATGTACAGTCGACAGCAGATCAATGGTAACACTTGCAGTACGATTTCAAGTCTTACGACGCAAATAATAAGAACTGTCAAAAGTAAAAAGTGTTACCATTGATCTGCTGTCGACGGTACGTCAAGTAACTATTTGACAAATACGACAAACATCCAATAGCGAATACGAATAGCCAAGTGAAGTCCCACTATAATATAATAATGAAACTGCATTTTTGCTGCTGTTGTATGGCCTTTGGTCGGGGCCTAACCTATATTCGTGCAAAGTTTGAGGCTTAAGCTTAGCGTGAGCTCGCTCTTATAAACATCAAAATCCATAGACATATGGCAGGTCACAACCGTTACAAACTATAGGGACAGTCAACTGTTTCGCTATTTTGTTTTTCTAGCGGTGATTGGTTATTCTTTACAATTATTTGCTCTGACTTACAAAGCCGCAGTTATTTTAGAAATCAACAGCTAAGTAAATTTAGCCTTGTTTTTCAGTGTAATATTTTGAACAGCATCCTTTTAAGGGGCTGCCAGCAGTCATATTCAAGCGTGAGATAGAAGATGTCCCGGCGGCGGAGTGAAGAGCACGGCACAGTGACTCCATATTTGTATTTTTATGAATTTGGGATGAATTTTGGCAGGGAAATAGAAATACGCCAACAAAAATCAGATTTTTGTTGGCGTAATTTTATAGGACATGGAAAGGATATGTTAGCGATTTTTTTATATCAAGCGAAGGTTGTCCAAACGTGTATCGGTAATCTATCAGTCTCTAAATAGACACCCCAAGATTGCTATACTTATATTTTTTCAGACGTTTTATTTTAGTAGTTAGTGCCGTAGCCTTCATAGAAAATTTAAAATCCACACCCAGTTTTCTTTTCTTTTTTCGTGTGGTTTAGTGACCAAACCTATTTGTCAGAGTTATTCAGGCTGCAGAGCGACAGCAACCGGGACCAGCTGCTTAACGTGCTTTCCGAAGCACGAAGGGGCTCAGATGAAAGTGTCACTACACCCAGTTATTTCATAAATGTGCTCCCTCACCGGGAGCATTCGCGTGTAATGTAACGTTACAGATTCGAGCATTACATCAGTGAGGGAGAAAAACAGCGTCAGTCAGGGAGGTAGTATTGTAATGTAATGCTCAAAGTCGAATCTGCAACGTTACATTACACGCGAATGCTCCCGGTGAGGGAGCACCTTTATGTTACAGAATGGTGTAAACAGCATCCACAGCAGCGTTACAGATAAATTACGTCGGTTGCGTACACTAAGGCATCTCCTCAACCGCACTCGAGGTCGGTGTGAAGTGCTAGCAATTTGGGCGCTCAACGTTCACGGTACATGTGTAATGCCACTTAAATTCATCACATTCGCGCTGTTAATGACATGAGTCACTGAAGGTAAGCTCTTTGATATTAACTTTTTATTGTAAGAAATATTTAAAAAAAACCGGGCAAGTGCACCGAGGCTTACGTGCAACACAACTTAACCTTAAAGTTGCTCTAACGTAAAGATATATGTAGAAACCAACTTATATTTGCATTTATCAAAATTTTATTGGGGACTTATTACAGGTTTAATATTCCATAATCATAATCAGTATCATTTTCTACTACTCTCGCAACTCCTATAGAAGAATAACAAAAACAATGAATAAATCGCTTCGATTTCTTACTATTCTCTGAATTCTTAATTAAGCTGTTTATTTCGAATCGCAACTTGTACAAAACTTTATTTTAAACCAATAATTTTAATAAAAAAACAGAGACATTTTTAGATTTATTCGTTATCTTGTACAACTTGCGGTTGATGGTGGGGCAGAATCTGGCATTGTCATTTACAGTTTTCGGATTTTTTCCAGACTTCAATAAGGCAATGTTTAGTAGGTATGACAGACACACGACCGTTGCGAGGACGCCATATGAAATTAAACTGCACCACCCTCAGCACCAATGTCACTCGTCACTTCCTGAGCAACAGAGTTGTTCAGGCCTGGAACTCACTTCCAGACGACGTTGAGTCTGCCGTCTCAGTTAACGCATTCAAAAACAAATTGGACAGTTCTTTTAAAACCATTAACAAGAATATATAAGTGATAGACTTTACAAACACTGTGAAGTGGACATATCAGCGATGAGCTGCCTGTCCATAATTAAATAATAATAATAATAAGAGTCTCGACCAACATCTTAAGAGACTCTCGCTAGACAGTTGGATCAAGAGCCGGATGCAGAAGGCAGTGCTGCTAGACACGGCACGTATTGTGAGGAGCTTCCTCACTCTGGGATCCTAACCTCCGGCAGCTTGGATGCACATGCATCCCGCTGCCCGCGACTATTTTTTATATTTTTATATATTTTTTAAATTTATTTTTTGAAATGTATAATTGTATTAAATAAGAATATGTGTAAATAAAGATAATAATAATAAATATTTTTTATTTATTTAACCTTGAATTTCTTTCAAATCTCGTGTTTTAAAACGCCGTATTAAATTAAAAGCTACAGACTAATAAATCCAAAGAATGTACCATGACATGTAAAATTGTTGTTTCTACAAACATTGCATATTTTTTTGCTTTTACACAATTTGGTAGATACTTAATTTCTCGCCGTTTACCGTATGTGTCGTTTAACAAACAACCCTATATTTCACGTTTAGATAAACACATTTTGGGTTCATAATGACGCCTTTTATAAAACACCCCTTTTCATTTCATTCAATGACTCTCGTGAGGCTTTTAACTTTTTGTTATAATATGTTTACGGTAGGTAGGTTTTTCACGTATTGTGTGATGAATTTATATTTAATAGCTGTCCTTTTAAACAGAACAATGGGATTTGTTACAGTTTCGAAGTGGATCGTTTATTTCATGTCGAGGAGATAAAAAGGTGGAAACTAGAGCCCAGGAATATTGAATATGTCTCACAATTGGAGATCTTTCTTTCTTTTCTCGTATGGTTTAGTGACCAAACCTATTTGCCAAAGTTATTTTAGCCGCCTGCTGTCAAGCGACAACAACCGGGACCAACTGCTTAACGTGCTTTCCGAGGCACGAAGGGGCTCAGATGATAGTGTCACTAGCGGTCCCATCCAGGTACTGACCTCGCCCAACGTTGCTTAACTGGTACGATCGTTTTCAGCGTGTACTCGCAACTTGCCTACGAGCCCCTTAATTGGAGATAGGTACAGCTGACAGCAGATCAAGTGTAACACTTTGGACTTTGGACCGTTCTTATTATCTGCGTCGTAAGTGTTGAAATCGTACTGCAAGTGTTACCATAGATCTGCTGTTGTCCGTACTATTTTTAGGAACAATAATTATAAAAAAACTGTAAGAGTTTGATAAAAAAAAACATAAAAAAAGTGATTGTAAGAACAGCTCGTGGTGAATTATTAAGAAGATAGTGCTTGGGAAGTTTAGAAACCAATGCAATTATTTGGTGGAAAATTGTTCTACTATCAAGAATATGCGATAACAACTCATGTTGGTGTATACTTACATATGTTGTTGGGTTGTTATCTACATATATAAATATTATATAACAACCCTTTTCGTCCCACATAATGTCGTGTTTATTTCGTTTATTAATTACTAAGAGCATCACGCTCCCCATTTATTTTCATAACTAATGATAACACGCTGATTTCCGCGTAATTCCGTTATTGCTGCAATAATTTGCATAAAACCTTACCGGGAGGTCGTCAAAATATTTAATTGTATTGATGTGATTATTCAAAAGGCTTTATTATATGAATTTCGAAAGCCAAAGTTGATTTTAGCAGCAATTTTCTCTGATGAAATAAACGATAAAATTAATCGAAATGCGTGGTAGGCCCTCGTTGAAATAAATCATATTTAATCGGTAAAGTCATTGTTCTATGTAAATTAGACGTCCGACCCGCTTTATATTATCGTCATGTGCTAATTTTTTGTTGCTCAGTAGTGTATTCATGTTTTGAAAGACCAGAGATTCTATTAGAATCTTTTACAACTAAGTATAATAACTCATGTCATCCAAGAAACCTTTTTTCGTGCATGTGTTATACTTGATGTTCTGTCGAATGTATTTATAAGCCCATTGGGCTAGAGCAGTAACTGCGATGCAAGTGTCGTAGGTTCGGTCCCCACCTCTGGACTAGATATAGGTATTTGACATGACCTAACGACGCTGTCGAACGACATCTTCTTCTTCTCAACGTTTCTCTTCTCATCGAAGATTGGACAACATCATGGCAATTTTCACCCTCTGAACGGCTGCCCGGAACAAGGAGCCGGTGCTGCAGCCAAACCAATCACGGAATTTTTTTAGCTAAGACTGACTTCGCCTGCCAAAGCTCCTCTTTCCACAAATCTTGCCCTGGATTATTAATTGCAGCAGGTTATATCGGGGGTTCCGCGTGATGTGACCGAAATATTGGAGCTTCCGTCACTTGACTTACAACTTTTTATCCATAAATGTTGAAGTGTTGAACACTTTCAACATTTGTCACCCTGTCCCGCCAGAATGACATCAACCGGGACTAACTGCTTAACGTGCTTTCCGGTGCACCTCCGTGCCTCGGTGTTCCATGAATTCAGATAAAAATGACACTAGCGGTCACCCATCCAGCTACAGACCTCGACCAACGTTACTTAACTTATATGAATGTTTCCAACAAGTGGTCAAATGATTCCTCTTTTTCCTTCACTGATCCTTATCAAGGAACTCCTCCGACTAGAAGGCCTAGCTATGTGGCTTTGACTTTGCACTTTGATTAACGTTAGTAGACTGGAAAGAGAAAGGTACTTAAGGTATTAGGCGCGTCTCCGTCGAGCGCATGCCTCGGGTGAGCGTTTCCATCGCGAGGCTCGCTCGGTCTGTGTGGACATTCCTCGGGGTCATCCGGGCGCATTGCCTCGGCCGAGCGTGCCACTGTTGGCTCGGCCTGCCTGGCGAGGCTCGCCTCATGCCTCAATGTACCGGGCAAACTGCTGAGGCAACGCTTACTGGAGGCGTGCACTCGATGGTGAGGAGATACCTATTGATATTTGCTTCTTCGTTATTAAATGTCAATCCTATATTTTTTCCTGTATATTCTATTGCTCAAGCAGTTGTTGATCTTGTAGCTCCAGTTACGTCTTCATATTTAATACTCGTAAATTATACTTATAGCAGGTAGTTCGCAATTCTCGCATTACGACGAATTTTGCTGCCAAGGTCAATGTTTTCCCCATTGTTTGAATAATACCCAGGAGCCATTTAATTAATTTGTTCCCGAGTAAGCCTCCAATTTCTGGGAACTCGTCGAGGCTGCTTCCTGGTAAGCCCGGGGTAATTGTACGTACGGCCGTGTCTTGCTAAATAATAATTAACTCAACACATGTTCTGTGCAAACATGTCGACTTAATATTAATAATTATTTAGGTCATTAATGTTTTGGGAGCTGTGAGATGTACTGATTTAGTGCTTTAGGGGTGGCTATTCCAAACTGTAGCAACGCCATACTATGTTAGGCGTCCCACTCACTCTTACGTACTAAATGAGTGACAGTTGCGTTTAGATTTAGGATTAGATTTGGCGGATAATACGAAATAAAATAAAATAAATAGTTACACCTATACCGAAGCCCAAATCAAGTCTCTTATTTTGTAAACAAAATCTACTAACATTTTAAGCTTTTCTGTGATTACTGCATAGTTATTTTCACCTTAATAGATCGAATCACTTTATGTTCACAATGATGAACAGTTTCAATCAATCAGCCCCCTTACATTTAACTCTTATAGCAGTATTACTTTCATAATACTTTGTTACTTCGTACAATGACGACCTTAAAGTAAGCTCATTAAGGTCGACATTGTACGAAGTAACAAAGTATTATGAAAGTAATACTGCTATAAGAGTTAAATGTAAGGGGGCTGTTCCTTCAGTGTTACGTCACAACAGGTACAGTCGAAGACAGAGATAAGTATACAGGGGGCCTCAATAAGGTAGAGATTTTCTCAGAAACTACTGAACCGAATTTAATAATTATGTTACAGTTACATAGTTTTAACTTTTATCTATCAAACAGTGAAATAACTTTTGCAATAGGTCAAGTTGTTTTTGAGAAAATCTCAACCCTTAAAACTCTACTGTACACCTTTCTCTGTGCTCCACCGTACGATCATATTTGTTTGCAAAATAATATAGGGGTTATAAAATAATTGATTAGGGCTTCGATATAGGTAATCTTTGATTAGAATGATTCACGGTTTTCGACAACAAAGATTGTTTTGTTTTTAATTTACAATAAGACCTCACTTGTTTTAGAAATATCGATGAGATTCCAAAGCATGTTCAGCCCCCTTACCTTTAACTCTTATAGCAGTATTACTTTCATAATACTTTGTTACTTCGTACAATGACGACCTTAAAGTAAGCTTATTAAGGTCGACATTGTACGAAGTAACAAAGTATTATGAAAGTAATACTGCTATAAGAGTTAAAAGTAAGGGGGCTGATGACAATTTCGATGGGGGTAAGTTTACTATCTAGATAAACTCCACTAAACTGGCCCAGATCTCGAACAAAACATCGCAAATCAGCTAAATACCACATTACCTCTGGTAATAAACCTCAGGCCAAAATTATCGTATTTTTTCCGAAATAATCCTTCCACGAAACTCTAAGATAGTGACGGGAACAGCAAGGCGAGACTAAAACGCGGTCTAAGGTGCGGTGCGGTCGCGCACCGCACCTCGCCGCTAATGGCCATGCCCACTCGACTCAACGCACTGCTGGCAGCAGCGCCGCATTGCGACCTGTTCGCCGACCCGCTGTACAAAGTGCTGCGTGAATGTTTGTTGTTATGTGAGAATGATGAATGAATGAATGCGGCTGGATTTCTGGATTGTGTTGTGATATAGTGACATTTTGTATTTTTTTTTGTTATTGACATTTTTCATTATTGTATTGACATTTGCATTATTTTTATTCTTATGACATTTTCATTATTGTTATCCTGTAAATTAATTTAATAGTATGACTAAGACAAATTATGAAATGTATAGTGCATTAGTTTAAGACTGTAATGCTAGACATTTAAATGAAATAATAAATAAATAAATAAAAACCGAGACCATGGTATATATGTATTATAGTATACGTATACGTTGGTGGTGTTATGTAGGTATTTATGTATCTATTTATGGGTATTATATTATACAATATTATATACAAGTACATTTTATGTATAAGATATTAATAGTCGCTCAGAATATTTTATTTTCGATAAGAAGGTATGTGAAATTGCACTATTATGCTACCACTTCCTAACACACTGCTTCTCTACCCAAAGGTTGTCTGGAAGAGATCGCTCTCAGCGATAAGACCGCCTATTGTATAATAGTTGTTTAAGCTTAATATGTGTATCTGTTTTTGTGCAATAAAGAATATTTATCTTATCTTATCTTATCATCATCAGTCTATTTATATTGCCCCACTGCTCGGGCACAGACCTTCCTTTACATCGAGGGAGCTCGGGCCATAATCCACCACGCGGGCCCAGTGCGGGTTGGCGGATTTCACATGCCTTAGATTTTTTTTTTCTTCTACGACATGCAGGTTTCATCACGATGTTTTCCTTCACCGTTTTGAGAACACTCGGTAAATGTACGTAAGTTTTTCCGTCGAAAAAACCGAGGATAACTCATTGGTACATGGCTGCCCTAGCTGGGAATCGAACCTGGGACCTCCATATTGCAAGTCCTTTCTGTCTGTCTTTTCTCCATATTGTTTGAAACGAACTGGATGCTTTCAAAGGAAGATGGACTAAATTATAGTCCGCATATATGATGAGAGGATTTTTCTGCAAATCTAATGTTATCCTAGAATCTGGAAATTAAGAATGCAGTTTTCGGATCGGTGGCGTCCGATAATAAAAAAAGCATAATATTTAGGAACCGTCGTGGATTTATTCCAGCCGCCTCATTACCTTTAAATTATCTTGGCATACTTTGGTAATAAAACGTATACAAGGGCCCTTATTAAAATTGAGGTTTTCTCAGGAAATACTTGACCGAGTGTGAAGATTATTTTACTAATATATTGTTTCGATTACAATCTACATATGTCTTTGATAAAATCTCAACCTTTATAACACTCCTGTACACCTTTTTCTGTGCTAGACCGTAGGTACATGAGTTTTGGTTTCGGTCTTATTGTCTCAACACATCACTATACTCACAAACCTAATCTCCCACTCGCCAGTAAATTACACGCGACACCGCTTATCTATGCTAAGTTACAGTTTTACTGCCGACTTGAACAGGTTAAATGCTTGTTTTGTTGCTTGCGAATACAGAGCACGCTGTTTGAATGCTTGATGGTGAAAAGCTTAGTTATGGTCGAATCGCACTGGGCATATGAGGCGATGATGCGACGCAACGGCGCTGAGATCTGCATAACTCTTGCATCCAACCACTAAATCCCCTTCATCTCATATCGTCTTACGTTATAGCGAAAGAGAGCTTCAATCTTTGCATAATGACGCAAAGAACAAACGAGGCGACGAAGCACGACGCCTTTTATAAGAATGTATTATATTAAATTGGCAGCAAACTCGGTTACCGCCTTTTTAAGATTAGCTAAGGAGTAGTTCAGCGTCAATCGTAGACATTGAGGGAATCCGTCGCGGGAAATGAAAGTCCATAAAGTCGGATTTAGCGCGAATTCTCTCGCATTGTGTATATTTTTTCACTATCCTATGGTGTCTTAGGTACCGATGGGGCGACGAGATGCAGTAAGACCTGCGAGACCTTCAATCTGGCGACAGACAGAGCAAAACAGGCTGCAGTGGCTGTCTTTGGTGTTGGAGGCCAAGATCCACTTTGGGCCACTGAACAAGCGGAGTACGTAAAAAAAATCAATTTTATTATACAACTTTGCAAGGAAAAGGTGCCGAAAACGCTAAGGCGAATTTAACACTTCCCTTCCATTTATTCTGCACCAACGTGAATTGAGCTAAACTAGGCATAGGTAGGTAATTTCATTTTTAAGGACATAAGCAACATACATAAGTGAGCTATATTATTACGTTGATATATTATACAGGTAGCGCTAAGTTATAAAATTTATAAAATTATAAAAATATATAAAATTATATAATTTAAAATTTTGTCGTTTCGCGGCATCGTCAATGTGAACTGACGCTTAGGAATAAGAGTTCACTCGACTTATATGCATTTTGAGAGTTTCTCGAGTTATAACTTGGAGGTGGTTTAACATAAAGAGGATATTCGAACAAAGAACAGTCGCGGCGAAGTTAAATGTTTCTATTTTGCCCATTATTGTACCGGCATCGGCACATTAAATAGGATACATGGATTCTACGCGAGGGTAATACGGCTGATATTGCAATGGTTTTGTGTACCTTGAGTGCCGTCATTTGTACCTACTTTATCTTCAGATTAATAGAAATTGGTAAACAAAAGAAACGCAAAACTCGATGAAAGGCCAGCATTAGCCGGAAAATGTTTTTGTTGTTCAAATGTGTATCCTGTTTTTTGTTGGACTAATCCAATAGAAAAGGAAGAAGAGTATAATATACTAAAATGTAATACAGTATTTTAACAGGAACACAGAGATTGTTACTCTAGTCCAACAACAAACCAGCGATCGATCAACGAATCCAGCTACAGCCATCGAACGCTCCGTCGTCGTCGGCGGCGGGACAAGTTATCTCGGAGCGCGCACAGAGGGCGCTCATCCGCAGTGTGCGAAGAAACGTCAACGGCGACGCGGGCGTGGCGCGCTCACCTTGAAAATCGGTCGAAACTGTCGGTCTAATTGCCGACTTTAACAATAGAAGTGAGTGATATCCGTTTATATATAATAATTTACTTTAGTCCACATTAACTGTCCAGATGGACATACTTCTCCTTTTTTCCTACTGCGTCTATCCGCTATACGCTTAAATATATTAAAGGAACGGTTAAATAATTAATATAAAATCAAAATAAGCCCGTATCGGTGAGATGCCACCTTTCAAAATTGTTAGTGGTCAACTCACCCCGCTCTAAAGGTTTAGTACGTTTATAGAGATATCAAATTGATTTATTGACCACATCTATATCAGTTTTAACTGTCAAAAATGACAAGAACAGTCAAAAATTACAAGAATAGTCAAAAATTACAAGAACTGTCAAAAATTACAAGAACTGTCAAAAATTACAAGAACTGTCAAAAATTGCAAGAACTGTCAAAAATTACAAGAACTGTCAAAAATTACAAAACCATCAAGAACTGCCAAAAATGTCAAAAACTGCATATACCTAGTTAATAGCGATTCTAGATTGCGTACACTAATATTAATCACCGTTAAGCGAGGCGTCCCGCTTGCTCTTACCCGATGTAGCCTATGAACGACAGTGACAGTTGTGTTTAGGTTTAGGATTCGATTTAGAATTAGCTACATTACCTGGATAGGGTTCCTGGCAGCAAGGGTAGTATCTCTCGTGTCTCTCGGCTGGTACTCCGAGGATATCCCACTCCACTGAGGGATAATACTCCCGGAGATCAATCCCTACTTCTACCATGTCACCTTTCTTCTGGTTTATGTGTTTTAGATCGATCTGAAATGAAGAAGTCATATGAATATCATGATAATATATTAGTTTATCACAAGGAGAGGGTGATATTTTCGGGTGTATAATTGAACGGTCGAATGTATTCTGGACTGGAGAAAAGTTATTAAAATTGCAATTTTCTCAAAAATAACTTTTTTGGTTTTTGAAAATTATACTCCAATGTCCAAGCGCAAAGAAGGTCCAAACGGATGAATGTACCCTCGTTTGCTTTATTGGACATTATTTGGACGTTAATAATCGACTCTTATTTGGACGTTTTTAAATTGTTTTAGTAAGACCTTTGTGTATCTAGTTGTTTATAGGAGATCAATGACTCTAGCAAAAGAATTGTTAGAAAGGGTACAGAGGTTCTGGAGAAAATCTCAACCTTATAGTGGTCAAATGCAGGTACAATTTTCTTTATTTTTGACTGTACCTATGTCGGTTCATTGGAAGCCTCGTGTATCCAAAAAGCTTGATGGTTTTGATGTATGAGGTGACATTAGATTGGACACTTGATCTTAATCACGTGACTAACCATACAGTTTATACCAAAAACGAATCATGTTTTATGTTGTCCTGGCACCATCTCCGTCTCTCTACAGCAGCGTATAAAGTAAACGATAGGTATCCTAAACGACAGTAATCCGAAAGGAGGATGATAAGTAAAGATAACAAAAAAATCTGCAACTTTTCGATTACAAAATAAGTAAGTAATTATAATATCAATGACGCTAACACTTCGAGATTGTAGGTATATTATACTAAGACATGCTGAAATAATTACATTATAATTAACATCAGATGGACATACAGAGACTGACAGACAAACGATGAGTCTTATAAATATAGATAGAGAATTGTTGTTTGAAATGTAAGACATTCTTCGTGAAATTCTAAGTGATCTGAGAACTCTGCGTACATTAAATTAATATCTTCACGATACAATTAATTCTCAGTAATTCAATACGGTTCATTGCGTCAATTTAACAAGCTTTCGCAAACGATATAATATTCGAATGCGACAACAAACGTTTAAATCGGAGTAGATATTTTCTTGAACATGTTTATTTTTATATAAAAAAGTTCGTAAAATGAACTTGTTATAAGCTTATCATTATTTTATTGGTAAAATACATTATAAAACCTTACGAAGTTGTACAGAACATGTTGTGCTCTTGAAAGATTTTGGCGTTTTTTGTACACTGACAAACCACAATATTTGATGCGCTAATCACCCTGTGATACAGAAGGCTGGGTGCGCGTGGATTTTCCGTTTTTCTATGAAGGCTACGGCACTAACTACTAAAATTAAACGTCTGAAAGAAATATATCTTTGGGTGTCTATTTAGAGACTGATGAATACCGATACACGATTAGACATTTTGCTTCGCTTGATAGAAAAAAACATGTGTTTTAAAATGAAAATTATGTCTAAACTTAAATGGTTATTCATGCAAAATATAAAATATATATCAAAATGTAGGGAATTACAAATACGAGCGATAAGCTTTCATTGGCGTATTTTTATTACCCTGCCAAAATTCATCCAAAATTCATAAAAATACAAATATGGAGTCACTGTGCCGTGCTCTTCACTCCGCCGCTGCGGGGCATCTCATAACTCATAACTCATTTATTCAGATCTTAGGAACACCAGGTACACTTGATCACGTCAATCAACAATATCTCAGAGAAATTTTCAACAATATAAAAAAAAAAAAGTAAACCTATGTTGGACAATCTGTTGGCAAAGAGCAGACATCTTCTTTGAATTTGACAGCTGGCAGCCTCTTCAGATTTTACGAAAATATAATTTCACGAATGTCGATCTAACCAAATAATTACACAATACAGACATTTATATATTTGCAATAAACGACAAAGACTGATTTTGATTATATCACCTCATTATTTACATTTGAATCCAGACAATAAATGTATTCACAACCAAAATACAAATCGCTAAGTGTCCAATTCATTAAAATAATGTCAGATTAAAATTCATTTATTCTGTTTAGCCCTAATCGCGGGATAGACAGAATAAATGAATGCGAGAAAACATTTAATGGGAAGAACCACAAAAAGTACAAGGGAAATGGCTGGTGCAAATCACGTCTAAAAATAAATTCAAGACGCGTATTTATATTCATGACGGAGATGATGAGCAACATTTATAATATTAAGGTTTCAGACATGGACCTACAAGTTTTAGCATACGGTTTTGTTTAAATCCCTACAAGTATCACAGATGCAGAAGCACTTTAGCCATGCAGTCTCGCTTATCGCAATGTATGCCTGCCTGCAAGAACAACTTTCTTTGAAATGATATGGGCTCGAGATACAATAACTTTAAAATATTAGATTAGTAAATGGTAATTTAAGAATTATTACGACCGTTGCTAAGCAGTTGAATATTATAAGCAAATGTTTTGATATTTTTCTCGACATATCGGCAGCTTTCGATACTTTTACTATTTCCCAATATTTTATCGAAAATGTAAACCATGGCAATCAAAGCTTAGCAATGTACATGTTCTCGAACTATTTAACAGACAGAAAATAATCTGTCAAATTGAAAACATATATGACCGCCGAATAATTTCAACTTACACGGAGTACCTCAGGGTAGTATATTGGGACCAATACTGTTTCAAATCTATGCAAATCTAAATTGATATTTGACTGGGCTCTAACAAAATCAATAATATTCTGCAATCTAGTTACCTGATCGCCATCGTAACTCCAAGATCCAAACTTCAAGAAGCAAGTCTGCTGGTCAAACGGGAAGTAGCGTACGTCGATCTCGCAGGAAGATTTGAAGATAGCAGGTGGAGTCCAGAGCACCTTCCCGGTATGGTGGAGAACGGCCTTCGTCATTGTTGTTACAACGTACTCGCCATCGGCACTGTTGAGGTATATTTGTATTAGAGTCACGGTGTAAAGTAGACCATGACTTCACAAATAATATTATCGCAACACAATGTTGAAACCTGATCGGGAGTTGATTAAAATTTGTTGTAAATTAATCATCATCAGTCTATTATATTGCCCCACTGCTAGTGCTCTTAAAACGGTGAAGGAAAACATCGTGATGAAACCTTGCATGTCATAGAAGAATAAAAAAATCTAAGGCATGTGAAATCCGCCAATCCGCACTGGGCCTGCATGGTGAATTATGGCCCGAGCTCTCTCGATGTAAGGGAAGGTCTGAAAATAATAGTCCACGACTATTTGCCTCTTAGCATAGGTAGGTATACCTAGTCACATAAAATTTGTTCTTCATATAAATATGAAAGAAAAGACTGAGTTTTGTAAGCACGCATATAACGAATAAAACCATTCAATATTAATGGATAGCGGACGGTGTATGACCCACTTGACCTATCAGGTTTCAACTTTTATACTGCGATATCTCTTCTTCCAAGAACATCCTCTCCGATTAAGAAAAGACACAACATAAAACAGAGTAAACAGACAAAACATATATGTATAGGGTATCACATCGTGTACCCTCGTATATCTAAACGCTGACACTGCACACACCGCTCCAATGAACGGAGCATCCAATACGAGGCCTACTGCGATCTTCCCGTTTATGACAGCCACCATAAACCCGTCAAAAGGCAACTCATACGAGAAGGGACGGACGTACGGTCCGGAGAATATTTGGTGCAAGTTATAAACTACGAGATAGACTCACAGGTTTGCCACCTGACTATACTCCAACTCTCCAACAACTGATATACTCTAATCCAACCAGATTATCATTATCTTCAAAAGACATTGCTACAATTCAATGGAGCTTTGCCCCACATACAAAACTAAGTGACCATTTAAGCTGTACCTATCATTTTGTTGAGGACTTATTACAGGTTTCATATTGCATAATCATAATCAGTATCATTTTCTACTACTCTCGCAACTCCTATAGAAGAATAACCAAAAAAATGAATAATTCGCTTCGATTTCTTACTATTTTCTGAATTCATAATTAAGCTGTTTTTTTCGAATCGCAACTTGTACAAAACTTTATTTTAAGCCAATAATTTTATTAAAATCTGAGATACTTTTACATTTATTCGTTATCTTGTACAACTTGCGGTTGATGGTGGGGCAGAATCTGGCATTGTCATTTTTCCAACTTTCCCCCAAAAATGTGTTCGATTGTCACTGAATCACGCTAAAATGGTTTAAAATCTACCTACCTACCTACAACATACAAGAGGATAGGATATTCTATGGGCAACTAGTAAACTGCCACAAGCAAGTCCGCGCTACAGGCTTGGCTACGTTAGTCTTTTTTACCCGACTGTCCCAAAAGGAGGGTAATGTTTTCGGGTGTATGTATGCCCATTCCTTCCTGCCATCCTGTAGCCTAAACGGCTTGATGGATTTTGTGTATGAGGTATCGTTAGATTCGTCTTGATTACCGGAGTGTCATAGGGTATAAAAATTATTCAAAAAGGGATAGTTTTTTTGCAGTCGGGTTTTTTGTTTTTTGAAATAATGCAATGTCATCTACATCATCTGTATAGTCATCCATATCATGTGACAAGTAGCTTCTATTCTAATCAGGGGGGTGACCGCGACTTCAATCGTTATGGTTATCTTTCATTTTGACACTTGAACGATATACATTGCTGCGTTTCGTTGTCGTTTGGTAAAACTTGCAAAAACAAGGCAGCAATGTAAAGCGTCCATGTGTCAAATAGCTATAGGTGAGTTTGACAGGTCAGCCTCTTATACCTTAGGCCCGCCACATACGCTCGACACAGCGTAAGATTAGTCGCACGTGCGTCGTCCTCTCATTCTACAGCTATGATTAATCGCTTGCCGGCCTGTTTTGACACACCATGATGTATCATTCCCGAACGCTTTCTTGTCGATATTCCACGCAATCAATTAACTTTTGCGATACGATGTGATACAGTGTAACTAAATACAGCCTAACTAGGTTGTAGCTTTTTATGAGAGCAAAAAACACGAGCGAAATACGTTGGTAATATTTTCGGTCAGATGAAACATAAAAGTCGTCATCTATAACTGCAAAAAGGGAACGGATATTTCAGAAGATTAATGTGTTTGGCGAAAGTTGGTCGTTGTAACCATTTGAAGGCGAAGGATAATTGTGTTGAATAAATATTCATTGCAGATGTATTTAGGATATCGTGGAATGCAGTCCGAATGAAAGAGTCATTGATTGTTGCACTATATTTTCAAGACAGGTAGCCAGCAATGGATTATTTACTAAAGGTTTCTCCTTTAGTAAATGACCATGACCAATAACCATCTAAGGCCCACCCTTAATAGAGCTGTCCTGTAATCGAGACAAAATTGAATATTCATCCCATAATTTTCTTCCACTGTTAGATAGAAATTGCACTGGGGAATTATTCAAGTCATATTTACAAATAAATTAGTTATATATCGACATTTATTCCATTTTGAATGCGTTTTGTACAGCCTTTGTAAGTACGATATCTTTACTATTTAGTGTCTAATTTGAGCTACCTATCTGAAAAAAAAAGCTTTTGAACTTTCTCCTTTAGATGTCTAAAAGGAATTCCCGTAATCATGCTGAGAATGTTAGTCACATACCTAGTTTAGCGTCACTTCCCTTAAACCGTGTTTATGTCACTACCACAGTTCCTTAAAAAAACGTTAAATTAGAAAGGGCTTGAACGGTGGTATATTATTATTTGATTTGCAGTTGATTGATGCAATAAAATAATCCTGCGAGATCAATGTATAAACAACAGATCACAAAACCCAGCTGTTGGTACTCAGTGTCGGGAAACAACTAAGTCGGAACAAGTTGATGAGCAACTTTGTTGACAGAAGTGATATAGATATCGATCAAACTGTCCGGGAAATACCACCGAACTTGTATTGAGTGATGATTATGGAGTAGTATATTTTAGGCCTCTTCAATGATATTCTGTAAGCGTCAATACATCCCCTCCTGTCATCAACATTGCAAAAATGACAATTAACGACGACGTGCGTGCTAACCCGCACGTGGATTACAATGTACCTATGTAATATTGTATTTATTGATATGTTATATTTATTTGTATTGTATTTATTTATATATTTATATGTAGGTATATGAGGCTTATGTGTCATATTATTATATGTATGACTGTACTATAATATTAAGATAGGTAAGTATATAGGTACTTATGTTTATTTGTTATTTAAGTAGATATACCAGTAAAATTTAATTTTACTCCTACATCCACGCTGTATTTGATTTTTTCAAAGGTTGACTGGAAGAGGTTACAATAAAGTGTATACAAACAAACAAACGTGTACGGTGGAAGACAGAGAAAGGTGTACAGGGGAGTTTTAAGGTTGAGATTTTCTCAAAAACTACTTGATCTATTACAAAAAAATTATTTCACTGTTTGATAGATAAAAGTTAAAACTATGTAACTGTAAAATAATTATTAAATTCAGTCCAGTAGTTTTTACTCTATTGACGCCCCTTTATGCTTATCTCTGTCTTCGACTGTACCTTTTATAATAATATTTTATTTTACATAATTTATTTATTTCACTCTACTTTGTGTTGATATAACTGAATAAAAATTAATTGTATATTTGTTACGATAAATGAGTTAACTTATAGATCGTCATTATTGCAAAGATAAATTTCAAAGTAGGATGTTTATGCTTACTTACTTATTTCAATTTATAATAGGTACCTATCGTATAGGTACCTATAGGTATCTAGGTATAGGTATAGGAAGACATACAATAACTTTATACTAAATCATAGATATATAATTCTTCTGGAAAAGAAACATCATTTCATTTTTTCATTTCTATCTCGCACAATAGGTACTAACTTTTTTGGGTGAAGCCGATGTTTAGACTGACAGTTTTACAGGCATTTCAAAATCATCATCAACACATTCCTTGTCTAAGTGAGTTGACCACCTCACATTTTGAAAATAGTTAACTCACCCAGGTGTTGGGTGAATCGACCACTAACAATTTTAAAAGGTAGCATTTGGGTGAGATGCCATCTTTTAAAATTGTTAATAGGTGAGATTTTTGGAGGGTGAGTTACCTACCACCTAAACCTAAAATCGATAGAAAGTATTATTAGTGAGATATTTTTCAAAAATTCTAGGGAACTTTCATAAATTCAGAAGATAAGGGCTTTAACTTTTGAGGTCACATTAGTCTTCGCTCTACATAGTAAGGTCAATGATCTTATAACAATCTTTTTTTGGTTCTCTTGAAAATGGCGGTAAACGATGGTTTCAAAATTGTTTGATAATTTTTATGCTAATGTCTACAGTGGTTATTTTGTATTTAATATCACGTTAAATTAATCAGAAAATGTTCGCGAATGACAGTACCTATAGTGAATTTATTGGATAATTTGAACAAGATCAAAAGTTTCAAGCTTTTATCAAGAGTCCCGCTCCAAGCTCGGGAGTGAACGTGACTGTCGAGCCGCTTCGTCTAAAGTGATGACGCTACGGCGTCTCCTCTGGATGAAGACAAGAAGACGCGGCTACCCTGGGTGAAAACGCTACTGCGGCTCCTCTGAAGGATGTTAGAAGACTAATATAAATATAATTTTCTGTAACATGACATTGGCAAATGACAAATTGTCGAGTCCATTAATAAAATTCCCGAGGCACAGGAAAAGTTATATCTTTTGTCTATTATCAATTTTCCCTCAGAGGTCGTGTACGTTTAGGCATCCCATCGGACCCGTATATTTCTCTCGGATGAAGCATAGCCTGTACTTAAGTACGACAACATGAATCATAAAGGTTCGTGTTGTTTAAGAGAGCTTAGGAAAAGTAAACAAAGCAAAAATGAAGCTAAGATGAATAAATATATTTTTGTATATATATAAATAAAGTGCCATAATATGACATTTTATTCACATTACGATCTATCCTAAATACAATAAGACTAATAAGTAATTTGATTTTGACCTAAATTTCTATAAATTGACACTTATAGCTAAGAGTTAGTCCAACGACATTACTTAGAGTCTATTAAGGGCGATCACTTTGTTCACGTGTCTTACATTCGCGCACTATCACTACGAATTGTTTTCACTACACTACACTAACTCAAAAGGTTTGGTTCTTTTCAGTCTTCTCACTATGTCCGTGTTGTGAAGCTAAGATGAATAAATATGCGTGAACTGAATGTGTTCACGACATTGATCTCCTTAATTCTATAAACAACTAGATACACACAGGTCTTACTAAAACAATTTAATAAAACGTCCAAATAAGGGTCCATTGTTAACGTCCAAATAATGTCGAATAAATCAAATGAGGGTCCATTCATCCGCTTGGACCTTCTTTGCGCTCGGACATTTTTAGAAGGTTGACTGTGTATCTAGTTGTTTATAGGAGATCAATGGTTCACGAAGATATAACAATTAAAAACGACTGCACTACGGAATGTCGGTGTTCAAAATACCGATGAACGGTATACCGAAAGTACATGAGTTCGAAAGTACGTAATACCGAATGTCTGAATATCGAATGTTCGCTATCGCGATGTACGGAATATCGAAAGTATGCTATATCGAATTACTCAATATCGAATGTGTGCTATAGCGATGTACGGAATATCGAAATAATGCTAAAACGAATTACTTAATTCTGAACGTCGGTGGCCTATAATATGGTGAGTAACCGTTGCGAGTGTCCGGGGTTCGAATCCAAATGCCATGGTTACCCACGATTGTATAAAGCATGGTAAACTAATCCTTAATCAAATGGGGTAGACGACGTAGCTATAGCCATGATTTATGCAAAGGCAGTGTAACAACAGAGTAAGTTGACCCGAAGTCAAACATCATGTATCACTGGGCGGATCCGGATATTGCCAACAATCTACACTATGCACGTCGGTTAGCTACTGACCAGAAATAGATCGGAGGTAGGACAATAGGCCATTCGGGATTCTGTCCTAAATTGGTCCATGTATCATATGAAACTTGTGTAGTTTGAGGCAGAATATCACAATGAAAGAATATGGACCAAATTGGCGATGTCTTGAAAAATGCCAAGTACGGTCTGCTACCGACGAGCATTCATGAAGAGATTGATGAATGTGGAGGAGGTAAGGGATGTGTGCCTCGCAGCAGATGAAATCCATCGTCTCTGCCTACCTTTACGGGAATCAGGCGTGAGTTTATAAATAAATAAAAATAAGGGACAAAAGAAGATTGTCATCACAATATGTTTTTAAACCGGACAAAATACAGTCGACATCAAAATGACAATGCCAGATTCTGCCCCACCATCAACCGCATGATGTACAAGATAACGAATAAATGTAAAAATATCTCCGTTTTTTATTAAAAAATAAAGTTTTGTACATCAAGCGAGTCGATAAAAACAGCTTAATTAAGAATTCAGAAAATAGTAAGAAATCGAAGCAAATTATTCATTGTTTTTGTTATTCTTCTATAGGAGTTGCGAGAGTAGTAGAAAATGATACTTATTATGATTATGCAATATGAAACCTGTAATAAGTCCCCAACAAAATAATAGGTACAGCTTAAATGGTCATGTAGTTTTGAAGGTGGGGCAAAGCGCCATTGAAATGTGGCAATGTCATTTATATTCTAACTACAAAAAGAAAAGAAATACCTACGGCATTTGTTTTCAAACTGCGAAAATAAAAGAGGGAATAGACAATAATTAAGTTACTTATCTTAATGAAATTAACAAAAGTAGATCATCTGAATATACAAACTAAGGAATTGAAAGAAGAACGTCACAATTTATATTCAAACGGCAAAAACAAAAGAATATTGCACTATATTGCCAAACAAAAAACACAAAAGAACACGCGTGATCATTTATTTTCAATCAGCGAAAACAAAAGAAGATCGTCAAAATTATTCAGAGCTGACAACGACTACAAGGTAGGTATTAGGCTATTAGGCAATAAATACTAGTTATCTCCAAATCCGCAAATATATTTAAACCCGCCCAGAACCGTGTAATTATCACTAGCGGGATAAGTTGGCGAGTTTAACAATGCAATTCGGTAATGCTAACGTTCAAATGTTCGCCAACTAACTTCGCTGGGCGCCGTTATGCACAAGCACAAATTAATTTGGCTATTACACATAGCTCGATATCGGATGTTGGTGCGGGATTGTTTATTAGAAGCGTAGGTTGTAATTAGATGCATGTGTGGTCTACACATTGGTATAATAATATTAATATAGAAGTGTATTCTGATTTTTCTTGATCGAGTTTCCATTGCGAAGTTATTCGTTGGCACAGAATGATAGTGATGAAGACTTACTTTGTATAAACATGTATAAAGCATGTCTGGCAACGAAATGTTGCATAAATAAAGAAATTGTTAGTAAGAATTACTTATATCTATGACTTGAGTTTTAATTCAAACCATTTATTGCTGTCACAAAGACCATAAAAGTGTTAGTAAGTACTTAAGACTATGTTAGTTTACATGAGGTATATTACGCGCTATGACATGCGACTTTGGCCCGACCCTGAGACCCCGGGACATGTAAGTGTACCCAGTGTCTCAGAATCGGGCTGTCCATGGTATCCGCAATGCCCTTCAGGATGCTGTTAAGTTTTAAAGCAAACATTTTTAGTTAAATTATCGTGACGTAGCCTGTATATTCATCCAAAAACCCAATCCCGCCTTATCCTCAATTATTCTACGTAGACTTTTGGGGCCACTCTGAACAAGCTTCCCAATTTTAAACACTTACTTGTTATAAAGCACGATGTCTGGCAACCAAATGTGTTCAGATGGTACATAGAGTTCTTTCACACCACCATACTCCAAGGGATCCCATTTGAATTTGTGATCTTCCCATTCCTGTGAAAAACAATCTACTTTAAATTCACCTTTAAAACTACGATTATCTCACATTTGACTTCGTTGTCGTAAATGATGATTAAATCGAAGATGAATTACATAACCCAAATTCCTAGTCTAGCCAGAAGACAAAAGTGGTTGACATTGCTCATAGAATCAGTAAACTGAAGTGGCAGTTGGCTGGTCACATCTGTCGTAAAACCGATAACCGATGGGGTAGACGAGTTCTCAAATGGAGGTTACGAACGGGTAAACGTACTGTACTGACATAAAGAAGGTTGCTGGCTCGGTGTGGACCAGACAACCTTGGGATCGGGCCACATGGAAGATTCATGGAGAGGCATATGCCCAGGAGTGGGCTGCTGTATGCTGAAGAAGAAGAAGAAGAAGAAACGTACTGTGGGATGCCCCCGATCAGATGGAGGGATGACATTCACAAGATGGCGGCAGAGACTGGATACAGAGGGCCGAGAGTAGGGTTGAGTGGCGTGCTTTGGGAGAGTCCTACGTCCAGCAATGGACTGATACGGGCTGATGATGATAATGACATTCCTAGTCAGTGTGCTTAAATATATCGTTTGTTTTCGTGAAGTACAGCTTAAAAATATGATCTTTTCCTATATAAGAAAGCTAGGTCTGACGATGCAAATAGGAAGAATTTATGACTAAGGAATGCATACCTTCCCGGAGTCTGATAAATGAATGAATGTGTCTAATCATGAACCAAATTAATTTCTTCAGAACGAGCACAGTCACTCTAGAAAATCTACTACAGTGCACGAGGCGTAAGCTCAGGTTTGCATTTGTGTGAGTGCACACAGATAGTGTAGAGTGATGTTCGGCCTGAGGCGCGACGCATCCCACGCATACTTTATACACAGCGGGACGCCACCCTGCCGCGCACGCACCGCACTTCACCTCTTGTACCGCTAGCAGCTTGGCGATCACTCACACAAGTGTAAACCTGAGCTTACGCCTCGCGCACTGTACTATCTACTACTTAAACCTACTCAGAGTTAGGCGGGCTATAATTTTCATACAAATCAGGTGGCTTTAACTCTGTTAAAGTTCCAGCTAATAAATGCAACGTTGTTTGCACAGTTGCGCTTAGCATAATAAATGGCATAGTTTAGGAGATTTTAAAGTTTTGCAGGGATTTCAGAGATGTATGATACTAAATGTCATCATGAAGCCCGCAATAACGTGAAAATAATAAAATTTTCTTGACGTGACACGTCACGTGACGTGTCACGGAATGACAAGGTCAAGGAATGGCAGGTTCAAGTCCTGTCCACGGCAATAAATTTTTATTGCAATGATTTCTGTCACTGGAATATGGCCAAAATTTCTAAGGTCATTGTGTGACTTGTGACATGGTGTGATCGTTTTGAGAACCATAATAGCCCCCCCCCCCCCCCCCCACACACACACACACACACTGGTGTCCACTTACATGTTCAAGCCAAACGTTTGTAGTCAAGATTTGATCCTTCAGATTCTGAAACAAATGAAAGTTTCATTTCAATAAAAATGTAGGTAAGTATGTCATATTCGTAACTTTTTCCTATGGAAGTTCTATGCATATTTACTAAGCAAATGACAATGCCAGATTCTGCCCCACCATCAACCGCAAGTTGTACAAGATAACGAATAAATGTAAAAATATCTCCGTTTTTTATTAAAATTATTGGTTTAAAATAAAGTGTTGTACAAGTTGCGATTCGAAAAAAAAACAGCTTAATTAAGAATTCAGAAAATAGTAAGAAATTGAAGCGATTTATTCATTGTTTTTGTTATTCTTCTATAGGAGTTGCGAGAGTAGTAGAAAATGATACTGATTATGATTATGCAATATGAAACCTGTAATAAGTCCCCAACAAAATGATAGGCACAGCTTAAATGGTCACGTAGTTTTGTAGGTGGGGCAAATCTCTATTGAAATGTGGCAATGTCTTTTAATATCAAAAGTTATCTAGCTACAAATAATCATTGTTAGAACACACAAAGATGACCAATATACGAATACCTACATAAAAATACAAGCTCAGAACCCGGTATAAACTTCCAGATATCCTATTAAAGGTTCAAGTCTCTATAGGCAAATCGATTGTGGATTCCTGGCATGGTGCCAAGGGGTCCCGTAGCTCATCAAAACGAATGTGCTATGGTAAATGGCGTCACGAAAGCACGTCCCAATATCAAAAACCTTTCCAACGACCTGTTCGTGATTCATTTCTATTGGCTTGTTAGAATTTATCGCGTGATTATTGCCAGCAAAGACACAGCGTAGCTATAAGGCTGGGTGATCAGATCACTAACTAAATTGTTTAGTTGATGAACTGATTAGTTGGTGGATTAGAAGCAATGTAGTGTTATAGCATACCACTCATGGATATAAATTATATTACTATTTAAATTAAATTAAACAATCATTTATTTGCCACTTTTTCTCCTCATTTTCCTTGCATAGTGGTGTAAATGTAAATTCAAAAAATATGTTGACGTACAAAAATGTACGCAACGTGCTTACTTGCAATAAAGAGATTTGACTTTGCCACAGTACATAATATAGACATAAATATGTACAGAAATGCATTATGTATGTACTTGTACCTACACATGTTTCACATTATACTGCACCAAAAATGCAAGAAATGGTTCAGTGCTAAAAGTATGCAAGTGGTTCGATGCATATAACTCTGTTTTTCAGCCACCGCCTAAAGCAGAAACAATTTGATACTACTACCGTTATTACGGACTGGAGCCAATAGAAATGCCTTTTTCGTAGGTACAAACGTATAATAGAAGAAATATAGATCGCGATTACAATAGAGTGAAATAACAAGTGAAGAACGGTGATAAAAGTTAAGTTTATCAAAAGAGTAAAAATATTAAAACTAAATATAAACTGGCCAGCACAACCGTAGTAGTTCTAAGTATAATTATATTGTCAATCCTTAATCGTAACCTCCCATTCTACTAACATTAACGAAAAAAGCAAAACCTGTATGCCTAGGCCCTTTGTTTGGTTTTGTATGCGTTATAAAGTAACCTATCCAACTATTAGTTGGATAGGTTTATTTTGTCGACTGTCAATCTCGTTACACAAGCTGTACTACCAATGAATATTCCGAATATCCCCAGAGCCAGTGGGATGATGTCGTGAGATGGATCATGCATGAACATGACTCCGAGGGATTGTTGCAGTGTTGCCAATGCATTGACAATGTTGCTTGTTTTTCTATTTTGGCTTAATCCAGCACGAAACTAGCTTGGATTTTGCCAATTTTGTAGTTTCTTTTAAAATAAATCAGACGATAATTATTGTTCGGGTGTAATTGTTATGGTGTAAAAACTATTAACATCCTAAAATAAAATTCAAGATTTTGTCTTTCTGAATACCTACGTGGAGTTTTATCGTAGATATATTCCGAGGAAAAAAATGTTTTGTGTAAAATTAGGCATTCCGAAAATAGGCTCTGATAGTCCGCGATAAATCTAACTTTTTTGAACGAATTAAATTATAACTGGAATATAAAAATTGGATGTGATAGTACACATGGACTCTCGATGCATTGTATACCCACCAATAAAGTGGTCCGGAACATTGGATTAAAAAAAAAGTTCTATTATTGTAACTTTTTTTACACGAATAGATACGAGTAATTTTCCGGTAATGATTTAAGTCTAATCATATCATTCTGTGAAAAATTGAGACCCAATCTTCAACACAATAGAATCCAAAATTACGCTAGCATTTCTAAACAGCAACCTAAAGACCATTTCACAACTACTTTGTCCGCGCAGAGCTGTAAAAACGGCATAAAACGGCTGGAAACCGCTCAGCATTGCTGAGAATAGCTGAGAACAGCTCAAAATGGCTTACGTGGCAACTGCATAGCAATTAAGAGACCCCTGGGCGGATTGTAAACGTCTATTTCATTTCAATTAAGCACCCTTTACACTGGAGTCGTTAACGTCCGTGTTATGGGCGAGTAAAATTCTAACGCTCTTTTACGCGCGTTTTCGGCAAACTATATGAAAACTCCAGTATTTTACAGAGCTTTCAGTCAATATGTTATTTTTCTAAAAATGCTGCTGCCAAATGGTTTTGACTTTCATTAACGCTAGTTGAATATAACGAAAAATGTATGGGATTGACATAAATGAAAATGCCAGATTCTGCCCCACCATCAACCGCAAGTTGTACAAGATAACAAATAAATGTAAAAATATCTCCGTTTTTTATTAAAATTATTGGTTTAAAATAAAGTTTTGTACAAGTTGCGATTCGAAAAAAACAGCTTAATTAAGAATTCAGAAAATAGTAAGAAATCGAAGCGATAATAAGTCCCCAACAAAATGATAGGTACAGCTTAAATGGTCACGTAGTTTTGTAGGTGGGGCAAAGCTCCATTGAAATGTGGCAATGTCTTTTGATTTTTCGATAGCAAATTCGATACCTACGTTATTGCAAACTTTTTTGCCACTTTTTCTCCTCACCGTTGGCAACTTTTCCTTGCAAAGTGGTGTAAATGAAAATTCAAAAATATGTTGACGTTCAAAAATGTACACAACGTGCTTACTTGCAATAAAGAAATTTGATTTTAACTTTGACTTTGCATCAATAGTTCTACTGAAAATCAGCTTATAGATTCAATTACTTTAGCACATTGACTTTCTTAAAACAAGCTCTCATATTTATAATACCCTACATTTTGATATATATTTTGTATGAATAACTATTTCGGTTTAGATATATATTTCATTTTAAAAGACATGGAAGGGGTATGTTTGCGATTTTTTTTCTATCGAGCGAAGTTTGTCCAATCGTATTATCGGTATTCAGCAGTCTCTAAATAGACACCCCAAAATTGCTATTTATATTTTTCAGACGTTTCATTGTATGTTTTGATATTTTCTTGCATATGCGCTATGCGAAACGAAAATCTAAATGATAAATGGAGAAAAAATTTCATCACGACCGGGATTCGAACCCGGGACCTCGCCATTCCGTGGCACGCTCTATTCCAACAGAGCCATCGTGATTCGTATCCAGATCGTGAATTTTGTCTCCATATTCCCGTCTGAGGGACGGTAGCGACATCTATCCAGTAGGTAATTGTCAATTTATCATTTAGATTTTCGTTTCATTTTAGTAGTTAGTGCTGTATGTAGCCTTCGTAGAAAAACTGAAAAGCGCATACGAAGCCTTAATACGACAGCAATAAAACCGACTGCACACCGATTGCACGGTTGGTTTGCAATTGAAATGCAGTCCGTATATAGAGCTTTAATATTCATGTAGGTACTTCTTCTTCTTCTTCTCGTGTGGTTTAGTGACCAAACCTATTTGTCAAAGGCCGCCCGCCCTTTGACATGGCCTAACGACTGCTGTCAAGCGACAACAACTGCTTAACGTGCTTTCCGAGGCACGAAGGGGCTCAGATGAAAGTGTCACTAGCTGTCACCCATCCAGGTCCTGACCTCGCCCAACGTTGTTTAACTTGTACGATCGTTTTCAACGTGTACTCGCAACTGGTCTACGAGCCCCTTATGTAGGTACTTGAAAACATTATACGCAGGTAGGTACTAAAAATGTTGGCACACAACCGCTTTGTGACAACGGGGACCTCCCTTTGAGCCATAGTTAGCATTCCTCGCGCAAGCCGACTGCAAGAGTTACGCCGGGAATCCCTACCTGTCTAAGTTTTAATGTAATTTAAATGGTAATAGTGCGGCCCTGGCGAGGCCTTTTATCTTGTTTAGCCTTTATTCACGAGGGTGGTTAATTTTTTAATGAGAGAAAATGGAAATTTTTATCCGTTCCAACTCCCGTTACGGCCTTTTGCGGCTTTCGGTATTAAACGCTGCTTTTATTTATTATGGCTGCTTTTAGATTTAATTGCAAGAATGGCCCCACTTAATGACTGCCGGATTTTTCCGGACATTCCGGCGGTGGACATTAAAACTGGTGGGTGCTCTTTTGAAAGGCTGATCTTCAATTCTTTTTTTTAATTGTTTGGTGACAAAGTACATTTGATGGAGGGTATCAAGATACAACATAGTTCATCGTGATTGTTATTTCAGATTAGTAAATAAGATTGATAGTCTTTATTGTAATAAATGTACCTCGACTAGTGAGTACCTATTTCGTAAAAGTATCTATTAAAATTGTAATTATGTAAGTACTTACTTAATAATTATTTTTTTAAAGATGTGCTGCTGACAGTTCGATAAATTTTCTCCTCACAGATGGCACAAGGATATTAAATTTTTTTGCAAAGCAATGATAATGAATCTGAAATCTTTTATTATATACCTCATCCCAAAACATGTGTCTTATTATGTAAACAAAAATCATCATTTTAAGCTTTGCATTTAATACATTATTTCCACATTATTAGCACACATAAATTTATTTATTTTTATAATGATGAACAGACTCATTTAACCAGTACAATAATATATACCGCAGCCCAAATCAAGTGTCTTATTTTGTACACAAATATGATCGTCTAATTACCTATTGTGACGTAATACTGAAGGAACTGATTGATCGAACCTGTTCATCATTGTGAAAATAAAGTATTCCGATCTAATAATGTGAAAATAACTATACAATAATCACAGACGCTGCCAAGGCCAGCTGAAAACCAGCGCTGTGGCCCCGCTACAGCACATGCTGAGCTGGTCTTTTTTGACGTTACATGCCGCACCATATATAAGTGTTTATTGTATTAGTGTTTTTGTGTTTCGCTTATTTATTCACTGTATGCTAGTATTTTATTGTAGCGTCAAATAAATGCATTTTTCTTTCTTTCTTTCACAGAACAGCTTAAAATATTAGTAGGGTAGTTTTTGTTTACAAAATAAGACACTTGATTTGGGCTTCGGTATAGATCATATTTGTTTACATAATAAGACGCTTGCTGTGGGACGAGTTTTGTTCATTTTTCCTTCAAAACAATACAGGTAGGTAATAATTTTCGTTACGCCCACCCCGTGCCCCGGGGGCGTACCCAACTAGTCGGAATATCGTAAGGTTTCTGGCAGACGGTGCTAATCAAACAGTATTTGTGTTTGGCCTGCTAACGAAGTGCTTCGGAGGGGAGTCAACGTGTACTAAGTAACTGAGTTACTGCAGTGCGACAAGGTATAACAACTTCGTATACTTTGGTACTTATGTACCTGGATACAGCCCACGGCTTGGTTCGTAAGATAAATGAACGAATTATTTTGATAGTTTGAGTGGTATGATAATGGTAATGAAGTGTTATTTTTTATCTATTTATTAGTAGTACCTATATATATTTATATGCATTAGCATTGCTCGATTGCGAGAATACCTATATATATTATAGTTATTATTAGTATTTGTTAAAGTATATTTATTTACGAAAACCAACTTACCCATTACATATTTACAATAAAGAATTTCAAAAAGGGTATAAAAATAAAAAATTATATTATATAAAAAGTATTATATTCTTACAAGTATATTTTAGAATTAAAACTTGCGCGAAGAAACGTCACCGGCGACGCGTGAAAAAGACCGCCGAAATCGGTCGAAACTGTCGGTCTAATTGCCGACTTCAACAATATAAGTGAGTGATATACGTTTATATATAATAACAACTTACAAGTATATATTATATTAGTATATAATTCAATAAAATCAAAGTATATAATAGATATAATTTACATGTTTAAGTGTCGTTTAGTGTAAATTGTGTTACCTATCTAACGTAGCTATTAACTATTTATTATATTTACTTACTGTGCACTTCTATCTCTTTCTGATATATTTTCATAATATCGTCTGCAGTTGGTTGTCTGGAAGAAATCGCTTTTAGCGATAATACAGCTATAATTGTACATGCTTCTCAATAATGTAATTGATACTAATGTAATAATAATACCTATTATGGTGCAATAAAGTGTATTTTATCTTATCTATCATTAGAGTCAGCACCTAATTTAGGTAATGTTCAAGCTATTTCGGTAAGAGTGCATTTAGTGCAAGCCCAGGTGCATTTCCTCCCTTAATTATGCGCATTTCAGAGAATATCACTTGAGTATGTGTATATTTTATCTAGCTCTCTCTGGTAATAATGAAAAAGACATTGCCACATTTCAATGGAGCTCTGCCCCTGTAATAAGTCCCCAACAAAATGATAGGTACCTATTATTTTGTTGGGGACTTATTACAGGTTTCATATTGCATAATCATAATAAGTATCATTTTCTACTACTCTCGCAACTCCTATAGAAGAATAACAAAAACAATGAATAAATCGCTTCGATTTCTTACTACATTCTGAATTCTTAAATAAGCTGTTTTTTTCAACTTGTTGTCAACTTGTACAAAACTTTATTTTGAACCAATAATTTTAATAAAAAACGGAGATATTTTTACATTTATTCGTCATCTTGTCTAACATCTTGTTCGGCTTAACATCCGGTTCATGGTGGGGCAGAATCTGGCATTGTCATTTATTACAGTACCTACACTGAAAAATTATTTCAAAAAACAAACAAAAAAACCGTTTGCAATAAAAACTATCCCCTTTTGATTATTTTTTAGAGTTCCGAACCTCAAAAGGAAAAAAAGGAACCCTTACAGGATTAAGCCAATGATACACTAGGGGAAAAATGTCCTACGACATGTATCGGCGACATGTCAAGCGAAGCCGGCCGATTTCGCCTGACATATCTGGCGACATCGCGCGACGCCCGACCGACTGGCGACCCGTGTCGCGCGATGTTGCCAGACATGTCGCGCGAAGTCCGGCAACGTCGCGCTACTTCACCCGACGTCCCTGGCGACACGTGTCGCAGGACATTTGTCCCCTAATGTATCCTTGGCTTTACTTTGTCTGAGCAAGTCCATTGACCAAACCACAGCTCTAATTTCGTAAAGTAATATTGAAACATCTCCAAGCTCCTCATTAAACAGTACTAATCCACGATTAATTACGACCTTTTACACTTGTAAAGCTAATCCCTCCTCAAATATTTTCTGATCCTCCAAAGGTTTAGTGGGAGGATTAAGAAGTGGTCGCCAATCTCCCGAACGACTACAGAGGCCGTGATTAAGTCAGGAAGTAAATTGGATCGCTTTGGCAAAATTTGGAATATTTTAATGGATATTCTAAAATATTTTAAGTAAATGTCAGTTAATGTTATTAAGGCGTATTGTCAAAAGCAAGAGTGAGACATAAGATGCCCCGTAGCGGCGCAGTGAAGAGCACGGCGCAGTGCCTCGATATTCGTGTTTTTATGAATTTTGGATGACTTTTGTAGGTAACGATTGTTTATTAATTTTAATATATAGCTATAAGCCATGGCGGTATGTGATGTGGAGACAAGGATCCAGAGAGGAAGATCTGCCTCCTGATCTCCTCCATCCTCTCCATCCTCCTCTACGCAAACGAAGTTGCGGGGTACAGCTAGTTGTACAATAAATGTCGTATCTCTCTTGTTATGTATTGATGTGTCTAAACAAGGTCCATAAACAACATTTTATTGTTAATTATATGAATTGTATTTTGACTTATGGAATGCAATAAATATATTGAGTATTGAGAGTACACTACGGACCCTGTTAGGTATATAATTAGTAGAGAGGGCGGCTAATCATAATTATAAAAGGCAGCAAAAGTATTGTTATTACGTACAATAACGGTCACTTATTACAGTTATTGGCAATTGCTTATGATGATTCTTGTAATTAAGTAACTAAAAACTTACCAAGTCAATCAACTGCGACAACCTAAGCCCCAATTTCACCAGCACAGTGTTGTTGTTCTTATCAACAGGTCTGATTAGTCTATTGTAATTACTCAGTAGGTCATCGTACAGTCGTTTGGCGTCAGGATTCCCAAAACATAAACCACAAGACGCCAAAAACACGAGAATTACGGTCCGGGACATCTTCTTTTCACCCAAAATTATTGCCACCGTTCACTGTTACGAAAATAGGTTAGGTTTTGTACAAACCAACATTCGATATTTGAATATCACATCATTCGATTCCGAAAAATACTTCACGGGAAATAATAACCGATATAGTCCGTTCAGAAATCGTAAACCTTTGGTGATATTATAAATTTTATAAATAATTTTGACAACTACGCCCGAGTCGCTGGTGCGATCGATGCGCCTCTACTGGCGGGAAATCGTAGCAACTAAGACGGCATTGCGCCGACTCAGAATACATTTTTTTTGTACCAGCAATAAAACATTCATCTTAGTTGTAATTATCAGGCTTGTTGATATTTGTTCGCCATAACTTTTAATTATTTTCGTGTCTCGATAATTAAATAAAGGGTCTCTCAAATATTTTTAGCATTTACTCTTACTGTAAGTACTTCTGTTGTGTCTAAATATTTATTTGTATTTTCAAAATGGTTTCATGATTTTGTGAAAAATATTAGACGGAATAAAAAATACAATATTTTTCTGTAATTCGCCGATGGTAACTGAAAATACTGGCAGATTTTTTGTCGTAGAATACATTATTTACGTGTCGGCCGGCGTGGATCGATGCATAGTACGCCTGCGTGCTGGCCCATTCATGTCCGTAGTGCGTACTTCGCTGCGTAATAATAGATGGCGTTGTTTGTTAGGACAATTAATTTATGTAATGTTTGGCCGAGATGTGGGTTTACTTGGAGCGGAAGTTTGCGAAGGACACGAAATTCAAATTCTGTATAAACGACATGACGGAGGAGATGTGAATTTGTGAGGAAAAGTTTTTGTTTTAAGAGTTTCTTCTGCTCGTTCTTGTCATTTATTTAAAACAACGTGACAATGTCAGTTTCTACTAAGATGCGAATATGTACAGTTATGTTAAAGTGTGTACCTAACCTACTTTCCCCCCTTTGAACAGTACAATTTTGAAGACATCTCCAAATCAAAATATACATCATAATCGCCACATCTCACACATTTTTAGCTTAGTGTGAGTGGTTATGGAGAAATTTAATGAAGTGAAAAAAATTCAAATTTTTTTATTTATTAAAAATATCTAAAATGTGGAACATCGTCCCTACAAAGTAATAACAATTCACTATTCCATAAAAATCGATTAAACTCGTCTATGTCGCCGATACCCAGCTAGCGCCCAACGAAGCATTCACCCTCAAAATTAGAAATTTTATAGTTCTCTCTTAACCCCCAGCCCACCTACTAGTCTGAGAGACTTGGGGTCGTTTGTACCCCGATCAAAGGACCAAAAGGTTTGACGGTAATGTGAACATAAAAAGCGAGGGTTGCAGAGCGTAAACGAAAAAGTTTTCGCATTTTTCAAATCTGGAATTGGCATTACGATTATGTTAGGTTATCGGCAGTCGTTAATAGAGTTGACTTACCTTCTGTTATGTAGACGGGATTTTTTTTGATGACATTGACTGTTACATAAAGATTGTGATAATTATAATATCAAACTTTAAAGACAATTTTCTTTTCATCATTAGTAACTTTACGAGATTTTTTATTTATTTTCATCTTTATATCATAATTTAAAGTCAAATAAAAGACAATTTAAGTTACATGAGTAAAATTTAGAGTTTCCTGTGCAAATGCGGGCCCGCGATGGCGAAACTTCACCTTTGAGGCACCTTTTGTTCATGTTTTATTGGCTGTACTTTCCTTTTCGTAAAATACGACCGTTTCAAGAAACAAACGAGGCATGATAAAATGTTTGCAACCACTGATCTTTTACATAGAATCTGTGTTAGTGACTAAACGAAAATCATCAGGAACTTTTGGGGTGGACTTTTGAAAATGGCTGGAAAGTGACGGTTGCTAAATTATTTAATAACTAGCTGTACCCCGCAACTTCGTTTGTGTAAAGGAGGATGATGGGGAGGATGGAGGAGATCAGGAGGCAGATCTTCCTCTCTGGATCCTTGTTTCCACATCACACACCGCCATGGCTTATAGCCTATGAGCTGTCAGGATATTTCAGCTATCTCCTAGTGAAACTCCCATCAAAATCGCTTCAGAAGTTATGGCGTGATACTTGCACAAAGTCACAGACAAACAGACAAAAATTCTAAAAAATTGTGTTTTGGCATCAGTATCGATCCTAAAACACATTACAATTATTCTTTTCAAAAAATATCCAATGTAGAGACACAACTTTTTTACAGTCTTATAATATAATTATTATTATTGTATAGATATTATTTTTAAATGTCTAAGCGAAGGTTAGTTGTTTTGTGTTTAATGTCACGATAAATTAATCAGAAAATTCTCGCGAATGTTGGAGTTATTAACGAATTTATGTGCAAGATCTGAAGTTTCGTGCTAAATTCAAGAGTCCCCACCACGAGCTCGGGAGTGAATGTGATTCCTGAGCTGCTTTATCCAGGGTGACGACGCTACAGCGACTCCTCTGATTTGATCTAATGGTCATTTCTAAGGTGATTGTGTGACTACTAAGTACGTACAATTTGTTTGGCAGTTTTAATATACAAAAAACCTTACCAATTCAATATTTATCAAGAGCACAACCACCAGTTTCAATTTGTCGAAAGAATTCAAGGACGCCTCTATTTTACCTCATAATAAACTGTTACTTTCTCACACGTAAACGCCAAAACGATCCAGAGAGAATAGAGAGATAACTCTATCGGATTATTTAGCCTTAACCGATTTATCTCAATTTGATTGCTTCCCTCTGCAATTAATATCGGTCCCGGCGGATAGGGCCAGACGAAATTAAAGGCAAACCGGGCCAGAAGGTATCTGAGTGTCTGGCTGGGTGGTATTGCCAGAGACTGCAATGCGGAGAGCATGCCCCTACGCTACGTAGAGTTTGAATTATGTATACTGTACAAGAATATCCTATTTGTTGGCCGGGAGTCGGGCTTACGTTTTTGTTAAGAATTTGACTTTGATTTCACGATTAATCAAATTAGGGTGATTATTATAATTTCGGCAATAAAAAAATGTTTGTGTATTAAAAACAATGTACCTAAGTAAAGGATTTATACCTAAAGTGGAATTTTATTGATAATGTTTTCAAATCAACCTTGTGGTTAAAGAAAAATGTAGTAACGTAATGACAAAAATTATCTAAGTTTATGATGAGCTTGTGCAGTCATCATAAAATATAATTCATCGTCTCAAACGACGAAATTAATTAAATGAGAATTGTCACATATTATTTGATATTTTTTAAAATAAGACTGTATTCTATAATTCCCTTATTCTCTATAATATGGAAACTAAGAAATAATGATGAATTTGTCATTTGCAAACATTCCTACCTACTCTTAAATTATCGTCGTAATATTGGTGAAGTGACAACAATAATGAGTTTTTCCTCCGCTTGTCTCATCATAGTAAGAAAAACTTACGTACATTTACCGAGTGCTCTCAAAACGGTGAACGAAAACATCGTGATGCAACCTGAATGCCTTAGAATGGCCCCAGCTCCCTCAATGTAAGGAAAGGTAAGTGCTCGAGCAGTGGGGCAATATAAATAGACTGATGATTATGATGAGATAAAATATCATCTTTGTGTTTGAAATAAACATCATAAAAAAATATATAGGTACCAAAAATGTAATAGGTATAATTAATTGAGCATCACGGATATCTAACCTCACCAAACCTTTCATATTCCTTCAATCAACAAACAAAATACACGTCGACTCCCGTAGTATCGCCGTAGCTGCGGGGCGTACACAAAAGTTTATTTTGTAAATGTAGAGAAATGTGTGTTGTTGCGTTGTACTCGTATTTAGTTCATCTGGCTGTCCCGCGAGCTCAGGTCTTTGTTTGTTTAATGAGTTTTGCCGAAATGTTTTCTTGTTTATACGATTTTAGGAGACGCCTGTAAATGATTAAACATGTTTGTGTTATTTAGAATCATTCATCTAATTTTTTTTTGTCAAAAATACATATAGAAAACATATATAGCAAATTATTTACTGTTTGAAATGTAAATAAAATCGTATGTCGTAACATTTTTGAGATTAAATTAAAATATATATATATATATATAAACCGAGGCCCAAATCAAGTGTCTTATTTTGTAAACAAAAACCTACCCTACTAACATTTAGGCTGTTCTGTGATTATTGCATAGTTAGTTTCACATTATTAGATCGGAACACTTTATTTTCACAATGATGAACAGGTTCGATCAATCAGTTCCTTCAGTGTTATATCACAACAGGTAATTAGACGATCATATTTGTTTACAAAATAAGACACTTGATTTGGGCTGCGGTATAATGTATGCAAACATGATAAGGTAGACCTCTAAAAATTACGAGCGCCTGCTTTTGAACTTCTCTTATTTTTGCATTGAATGTTTGTTTCTCGTGCAATGAATCAATGTTTTAGCTTCTCTAGAAAAAAGTTTAAAATATAAAATACGTAACTAGGTGTTATTCTGTTGGCCTGCAAGTATCCTAAACTTAAATACAACAACTAGTGCCACTGTAACTTCATATGCTACATCGCATAAGACTGCATGTGTGCAATCCAGAATCGGCTCAACAGGTACAGTACAGTTTAAACCAAATATTAGGATGTAGCTCTCCCATAACCTACCATAAAAAGTCTTTATTAAAGTTGATAATCTCAGCAATAGATACCGAAAATGTTTTTACCCAAAGGTTATCCTAAAAGCACATAACTGAAGATACTCGTAAGATGTGATAAAGGGCGGCTTTGTTCTTATCAAGGGGATTGTTCTTATGAAGTATATCCCATGGTGCGTATGAAAGAGATACAATACAAACCTTTGTAAGGTTCTATCTCTTTCTAAATCGCCCAAAAATAAAGACTGCAATTTAAGAGCAATTAGTGGGAATCTATGTGTCGGTTTGAATAAAATTAGGTTTATCTGACGGTGTAAAAGGGGAAGGGAAGTTTTAGTAGGCAATGTTTAAGGTTATCTGATAGAGATTGCTTTTGAGGATAACGCTATTTCTTGTAATTTCTTTAGGTTTACTAGACAAACAACATGAAGTATTTATTTGCCACAATAATAAAAATGAAAAATAACTAAGTATTATAATATTAACCTAAAAAAAACTAAACTAAAAACTGTATGTACAATAGGTCGGTTGAACTATATGAATGGCTTAGCATTACAGATAGTTCAACCGATCCCCGTTGTCCGGCAACGTGCCCAAAATGCTGGCGGCATTTCCCCTCTGGATCGCTAGGCTGATCCTTTGGGCGAAATACAGCCCAGCATTTTGGTCACGTGTGGACTCCACGAGCCGCCCCGACAGACAATAGATAACAATATAAGATAAGATTCAACAGTTTAAAGTAAATTTACAATTTATACATATTATATAACCCTTTTGCCTTTCATCATAATCATGTGTGCAATCGCAATGATCAACTTCAAACTATATTTTGATGACGTAAAAGTTGAAACCGCAAAAATTCATAATAAATTAAGTGGAACCAAGTACCAAGTATTGTTTTTAAAATATCTCACAAAAATCTATTCGGATCATCTGTTCAATAAATTTTTCCTACGAAAAAAGGTAAAATTATACGTGTAGGTACCTACCCTACGTGTGTTATGTTATACCGAAACCCAAATCAAGTGTCTTACTTCGTAAACAAAAACTACGGTACCCTACTAACATTTTAAGCTGTTCTGTGATTATTACATAGTTATTTTTACATTATTAGATCGAATCTCTTTATTTTCACAATGATGAACAGGTTCGATCAATCAGTTCCTTCAGTGTTACATAACAATAGGTAATTAGAGATCATATTTGTTTACAAAAAAACACTTTATTTGGGCTTCGGTGTACGTGAACAAAGAACCCCTGCTTATCCAGAAGGAGAAATTACAATCTTTATAACATTCCTAATACGTGAGTCACGAACAAAACATAAAATACTCAGGACCAAAGACATGACTACATATTTTTATTTATGCTCTACACACCAGTCTCTTGGAGTACCGTAACGTGGTTATTTATTATTCATGCTTTAATCTCCACTGACGATAGTTTACTAGATAATAACTTGGTTCTTGAAGTTTTAATAGTATACTCGTATGTGCTGTATTTTTGGAAACACCTATGTTAGACGTTCCATTAGTTTGAAGTTACCAAAATTATTCTAAGTTTAGCCAAGAGAATCTATAGTTTTTATGTCATATTTCCATTCCAAATACAATAAGGTATACCAAACACACGTATTTTTTTTACACGTAGTTATATGTGTAGGTGGTATTTAATTGTTTGGAAGAATATTACGTTGATGATACACACCGATGCATCGGTACTCACTGCGAGCGGTGTATTAAAACAATACCTACATGCTAAACCCTATTACACAGTATAGGAATTTCTAAAGGAGAAAAATTAATAAACAATCGTTACCTACTACTTACTTAGTTACTACAATTTACATTATATTTGAACAAAAAATGTCGTCTCTCTCTTATATTGCTGTGCCTAAACAAGGTCCATAAAGAACATTGTAACATTTTAATGATGAACATCTGTATTATAACTTATGGAATGCAATAAATATATTGAGTATTACTGCATTAATATGGAATCGAATCTGAAATCGTAAAGTCGCATTGTATCTATTATTTCTGACCTTGAAGTTAACGTGGTTGCTCGTTTCGTTTAACACACGCTGGTAGGTAGGTATGCCGTTCATTGACCGTTCATGAAAAAAGGCCAACGAAATAATAGAGGAAACTCTCGTCGCTTGCTGGATCGAAGGAATCACCATGTAAGTTCAAAATATGAAATGATCTGCCCTCCGAAGAATTTGCACAGAGACTTGGGATATTTTAGATAGAGAAATGTAAACAGGACTTCCGAAGGCTGGCAACACAGACCACTTACCCAATATACATGAAATTGGTACAAATTTGCAAGCGAAAAATTCTGGCGGCGATGAGCGCATAGAGACGAAGCGGGAGACAGGGGTGCCGTATTAAAGAGATGCGTCCATGTCGATAAATGAAGCAATTTTGCGCTCATGTGTGGGCAGACACGGGCGTCATATTACAGGTATATGGGGTAAGTGGTATGTGGCTGGCAATGATTCAAGTTGATGCAAGGTGACACTAGACTACGATGATTGCTCGCAGGTTCATCATCATCATCAGTCTATTTATATTGCCCCACGGCTCGGGCACAGACCTTCCCTTACACCGAGGGAGCTCGCAGGCTATTTGTCTGTTAATTTCCTATGCCATAAAAATGAAAATAGATTTTCTCCGGACTATTTCAAGATTCTGTTGAGATGGTTGAGCCAAACACTTCACACACACACACGTTTTACCACCAACTATATATTTTTTTTTGTGTTATTTGTAGTAATAACAATCATTTAACGATTTAATATAATCAAACATTTGTACTCTAGGGAGAGACTAGTCTCCTATAATACAGGGAATTGTGGGAGTAGTCTCCTATAATCCAAGTGTGGGAGCTAGCGCTCACCAATATAGTCTAATTCTAGCCCTAGCACCTTTACTTGTAATGAAGCTGTAGTTTCGCCATATCCACGATTATTTCTTACCTGAAGGTAGTTCAAGTTTTCCGTTAACACGCTCCACGTGTCGGCCGCTGACAAGGGTGTGCTATTTATCATAATATCACGGCCGCCCGTCAAGGTGCCGGCTAACTCTTATTAGTTTTTGGACCCCCTGTTTTATGCATGAACGAATTGGGTAATAAATGCGCACCCTGTATCGATGTCTTGGGAGATAATTTTAAGTGAGAATCTGGGGAAATTGATGATAATATTTTTGTTAAATATACTGTAATGTGCGACGTGCTAAGTATGCACGGCAGATCAATGGTAGCACTTGCAGTCCGAATTCAACTTTTATGACGCAGATAATAAGAACGGTCCAAAGTGTTCAATTTGATCTGCTGTTAGCTGTACGAATGAAAACTGCAAAACCTAACTTTATACTGTTCCATTAGTCGAGACCACAGACCACTTACCCCATAGACATGGGTACAAATTTGCAAGCGAAAAATTCTGTCAAACGATGAGCGCAATAGACGAAGCGGGGTGCCATATTAAATACATGTCGATATCTGTAGGTTACGCGTGTCGTGAAGCAATTTTGCGCTCATGTGCGGGCAGAAACGGGGGCGGCCCTCCTGTTGCAGGTTTATGGGGTAAGTGGTCTGTGGTCGAGGCAAATAAATTACATTTTTAACTATATATATTGCACCTACGATTCACTTTTGTCATTATAATTTATTTGATTTGGGGTGAATTGAATTTAATATTATTTTTTGTAATAATTGATATAAATAATAAACAGTAAATACTTGACGGAACTAATTGCCTGTTAAGGAAATAAAATTGGAATAATATATTTCATTAAGAGTAGGTACAGTTGTTGGCAAGATAAATAAAATTATACTTACAAAAAGTAAAAACTTCAACGCATAGACGGCACCTGTTCAAGCGAATAAGTTTCGCTGAGAAAATTTCAGCTTCGCCTAATTACACCGAGAAGTGAGTTCGATCTCCAAGTCACAGAATCGAGTTTGGTGAAATTCAGAGCTGGTAATTGGAGGAACTTTTGCACGCCAGTATACTTAAGTTTATGCAGAGCGTTAAGTCTATTTCGTTGCGTGTCGAGTGTTTGACTTTAGGTGTTAAAATCGGATAATTATGACAAACACTATTTTTATTACGAAATGTAATCAGCTAAAAATACGAACAAATAACAATAAAACTAATACCTATATAACAAATAAAACTTTAAACTTGATTAAAATAAATACTTGCCTAAATTAATTAAATAAATAACCCGCCCCTTGTCGTACCCGGTGCAAAGGTGTCCATAATGCTCGCGGCGGCGTTGCCGCGCTTTATGACCAACATTTGCACCAGGTAGGACCCGGGGCGAGAGTGTCATAACCCCTCTCGAAATGTAGGGTTTATAGAATAATTCAGTAACTAAGTAACGTACGGGAAGTACCTACCTAGAATTTAACAAGAACCTAGGTCTTATAGCACAAATAAAGGAAAAAAATCCGAAAACTGTACATTTGAAATTACATCTCCCCAAGACTATTTTTTTGTTATTACAAACTTATATTTGCAGATGATCAAATAAACAGGAGTATGTCGATGTATGGACAAAATATTTTGATAATGGCAAAGATAAGTAGGTCAATAAATCTAGTTTATGTATTCGTTACAGTAAAGTTACGGGGTTAAGTAAGTCGCCGTTAAATTGCACGGAGGCCTCGGTGCGCGAGTCCGACTCGCACTTGGCCGTTTTTTTTTATTCAAACGAAATGTTGCGTTATTTTATAATAATTCGTCGTGTTTGAATAATGATACTAGTACATAGTAATGATAATATATAAATAAGATGAATGAATGATAATAGATAAATAAGATGATTGGGATCCCTTTTTTTCGCATAATTTTTTTGTCCTATTTTAATTTAGCATAATGAGTTAGGCATAATGTTTTTTGTCATAATCATATTTTGTCATAATTGTTTTTGGGCATACAATCTAACTAAGCATAATTCTAGTTTGGGCTAATCGTTTTTGCCCTAATTTTGATTTCCATATTGTTTTATGGCATATTGTTTATTCGTCTAATAGATATTATACATAATTACACTTTAATAATTCATAATGTTTGTTTGAAATGAATGTAATGTTTTTTTTACTATAATTTTCATGCAATATAATTCCTTTCATTTTAAATGTAAATTTTTAGCAATAGCTTGTAAATAGGCAAGTTTTGAAGTGTATTCATTTTTATTGTTAATAATTTTGTCAAGGCGGTTATGTTTGTCTGTGTATTTCTTCTTTTTTGTTGGTATTGGTGTTGTATGTATGGTGTATTAGGTAATAGTAGGTTACGGTGCGGCGGGGGTGGCCCTTGGGCCACCCGTAAGCCGCCAACATGTTTATTTTATATACAAACAAAAAGTAGGTATTAGGTATATCAGATATAACTTAGGTACCATAGTGTAATAGTAGGTTACGGTGCGGCGGGGGTGGCCCTTGGGCCACCCGTAAGCCGCCAACATGATTATTTTATATACAAACAAAATAATATGATTATTACAATTATGTTTTAATATCATTATGACAAAGTTTATTTAGGCTTTATAATATTATTCTTAACAATCTTTATGCTGTTTGTAGTTATGCTTAATAATATTATGCCTATAAAGTTATGCCTAATGACTATTATGCGTAGTTATTACTAGGACAATTTAAAGTATGCCATGTTATATTATAACATAAAAATTTATGCACAAAAATAGGGAACCGAGATGATTATTAGATTAGTTAATGATGTTTAATAATTAATGCATTTAAATGGTTATACAATAGAATATTAATGTCCAAATATTACAGGTAAAATGACGTCGGAAATGGAATTAAAAAGCCGAGCGCCACCGCGAATAATTTCCAAACGGTGTTTAAATTAAGCGTGAGACACGGAGTGGTTCTTTTGTAAACTTAGTTTTCATCCGCAAATTTCTCTACTCAAAGATTGTCTGCAATAGATCGCTTTCAGCGATGAGATAGCCAATTGTGATACTAAGTAATCTTTTTTGGATTAAAAATAATACTTAATCTTAATCTAAAGATTTTAGTTAGTTTAATATTGTAATAGTGTGTATATTTTTGTTATTTGAATAAATTTTAACATTTTAGAAATAACGCGAGTTAATAGTTACAAAATAAACCTGTACAGACTCATATCGAAAAAAAATCTAAAGATGGTCATCTAAAAGAATTTAACAAAAATTGTATTTAAAAGTGAACTATGGAATGCAGATTTTTTTTTTTGGAAACTTATAAATTGTCCCACTGAAATGCAGATAAATTAAATAATTGATGTCTCATACAAAACGATCAGCTGTCAGCTGAGCAGATTCATACTATCCTATTGCTGTATTCGCTTTTATAACAAGTTACCAGAAAGTGTCACGACGTTGACAGAAAGGAAATTAAAAAAAAATCATTAAAGGAACACTTGTTAAGAAGGCGTATTACAGAATAGATGACTATTTAAACGATGAACATGCGTGTGTCGCCGGATAGAGTTTAGATTACTGATAATAGTAATAGTTGTGTAATACCTAGTTATTAAGTAATTGTGTTATCATTATTTTAAAAGATGTGCTGCTGAGAGTTTTTTTGCCACTTTTTCTCCTCAGCGTTTCTGTTCCTTGCAAAGTGGTGTGAATGTAAATTCAAAAATATGCTGACGTGCAAAAATGACACAACTTAATTACTAGACTTTGCTCGATAGCCGGAAAGGCAGTGTGTCACTGAAGTTAGTTGCATTCTCTTGATGATAAAATATACGCCGTGGTACACTGACGCGTTACGTTATGCAATTTAAGCCACGAAACCGCAATGCAGCACATTCTCGTACTTAAAACAATGTGAGATTGTGAATCGTGCTAGTGATTTATCGCCGAGTTTAGAAATTAGGAGTTTGGCGAGCTGCGGTGTGCAATTTCACACGCTAACGAAAATCTAAACACTGGAAATCGAACACCACACTCCTACACTACAATAGATAGGATCTAATAAATAGACTGAGCTCTCAAGACCGCTCTCAATTGCAAAAACAGCTGACTAGCAATCAAGATTTCATCAGCATCTCAAGTACGTCGTTAATTAATAGACCAATCTTGAACAAATACACACTCAAGCCGCGGTCCTACTGCACTCATCAAATACGATCTCAAGTGTGAGCTTGAGAGTGCTCTTGGTTGCTAAATTATGTTTATTAATACGGCCCTATAACATAACTACAACTCTAATAATATACTATCAATAGAGGTCAAGCTCGAACAATAAATCTCCTTTTTATGTAGGTACAGTCGACAGCAGATCAATTGTAACACTTGCAGTACGATTTCAAGTCCTATGACGCAAATAATGAGAACTGTCAAAAGTAAAAAGTGTTACCATTGATCTGCTGTCGACTGTACCTACGTATTTATCTTAAGGCGCTATATGGTTGTCAAAAGCAAGAGAGACAGAAGATGCCCCGCAGCGCCGGAGTGAACAAGCTTTCGTATTTATAGTACCCTACATTTTGATATATATTTTGTATGCATAACTATTTCGGTTTAGATATAATTTCATTTTAAAAGACATGGAAGGGGTATGTTTGCGATTTTTTTCTATCGAGCGAAGTTTGTCAAATCGTGTATCATCAGTCTCTAAATAGACACCCCAAGATTACAATATATTTTTTTCAGACGTTTAATTTTAGTAGTTAGCGCCGTAGCCTTCATAGAAAAACTGAAAATATACGCATACGAAGCCTTAATTTAATGTAAATAACATTCTTTAAAAAGTTGTGGTTTGAGTTTATTAATTTATTACCTTTATTAAGCTACTATAAAGCCAATCTAAACTCTCTGACCAAAGTGCCCGTTCATTTCCAATATGAGTTGCAAGGCCCATTACGTGATTGCGACTGAGCCCGGGGGAGAATCGCCGTTTTACTTTTCGTGAGATTAAAATGAAAATATTGCTATGTATTTTAATAAATATTGACTTGCATTGGACGATAACAGGCAATTTCAGTTATCGAAAATTACTCACTATTGAGAAAATTATGATATAAACTGTACCTATTCATAACTCTTCATTGGACCCTACATCGCTACTGTCAGTAAACGTGTCACCACTCTCAAACAATTGTGATGATATTCATTCAATATGTACAATTTAACTTTTAAATAACTGTTTTATGTAAATGTTGTGCATAGTTATTATTGGAATGCAAATGACAATGCCAGATTCTGCCCCACCATCAACCGCAAGTTGTACATACAAGGTAACGAATAAATGTAAAAATATCTCCGTTTTTTATTAAAATTATTGGTTTAAAATAAAGTTTTGTACAAGTTGCGATTCGAAAAAAACAGCTTAATTAAGAATTCAGAAAATAGTAAGAAATCAAAGCGATTTATTCATTGTTTTTGTTATTCTTCTATAGGAGTTGCGAGAGTAGTAGAAAATGATACTGATTATGATTATGCAATATGAAACCTGTAATAATTTAATGTTGTACTATACATAAGATTCCCTACACTGTAATAATTTGTATTATGTTACTGTGCCGAAAATAAACAAATAAACTCCTAACTATTAAGGATTGTCCACACGAGTGATGAGTTCAAAAACCAAAGGATAGCGACAAAATTGTCGCCAGATACGAATTTGTATGAAAACAATCAAATTAATACGACCACACAAACATAGACTCAAGCGACTACAATTTTCAGGTCAGTGACACTTTTGTCGGTGTGTTTGCTTGTTGCGAGGTCTGTTGGTACAGAGAGCCAGTCAGATAGGATTATTGTTGCACCTCTATCGACCATTAGCGAAACTATGTATTACGTAGTCTCTAGCGAACGACCACCGGGATGTCTTTGGGAATGAACGGGAAGACTTACCTGACACCAGTGGTATCATTTTGGGGGTGTCATGGGGAATGAATCAACTTACGTTGGCAACAGGAAGTATTGATGTCATATTGGATCCTGTAATAGGATCTCTAGTGGACTCTCCACACAAGGCGAGCTATCACACCGCAGCATACTTTACAGTCCGACTTACCTCAGAGCGGGAAATATTATGCTGTCATGAAGAATGAAACAACTTACGTTAGCAACTTATGGGACTATTGATGTCATTTTGAGTCCTGTAATAGGATCCCTAGTCGACTATCCTCACAAGGCGAGCTATCACACCGCAGCATACATTACAGTACGTTCGACTTACCTCAGAGCGGGCAATAGCGATTCCACATGACATCCCTATGGAGTCATAAGGAATGAACCTACTTTCGTTGACACTCATGGAAGTATTGATGTCATATTGGGTCCTGTAATAGGATCCCTAGTCGACTCTCCTCACAAGGCTATCACACCACAGCAGCATACATTACAGTCCATCCGACTTTACACAGAGCGATGAATAGCGATTTCCTATGACACCCGATGTTATCATTTTGGTGTCATGGGGACTGAACCAATTTACGATAACAACTCGGTATTGGTGTCATATTGAGTCCTGTAATATGATCCCACAGCGGGAATAGTGATTCCCTATGGCGCTCCTGTGGTGTCATTTTGGTGTCATGGGGAATGAACCAACTTACGATGACAACTCGGTATTGATGTCATATTGAGTCCTGTAATATGATCCCAGAGCGGGAATAGTGATTCCCTATGGCGCTCCTGTGGTGTCATTTTGGTGTCATGGGGAATGAACCAACTTACGATGACTACTCGGTATTGGTATTATATTGAGTCCTGTAATATGATCCCAGAGCGGGAATAGTGATTCCCTATGGCGCTCCTGTGGTGTCATTTTGGTGTCATGGGGAATGAACCAACTTACGATGACTACTTGGTATTGGTGTTATATTGAGTCCTGTAATATGATCCCAGAGCGGGAATAGTGATTCCCTATGGCGCTCCTGTGGTGTCATTTTGGTGTCATGGGGAATGAATCCACTTACGATAGCAACTCTGTATTGGTGTCATATTGGGACCTGTAATATGATCCCTAATCGACTCTCCACACAAGGCGAGCTATCACACCACAGCATACATTTACTCCTGCTTTAATGGAATGCTTTATCCACTTACCTCCCGTATAAAGGCTTCCCGCTAGAATCAAGGTAATTCACTTTGCGAGATGGTTCGCTGAGTTAATACGTATTTCCTGCGCAGATGCCTTTCTTCTGTACCCTGCACGTAAAGCTCTGTTAGGTTTCGTTTATATCCAGGATGCGAGCATTTTGTAAAAGCGTACACGGAAAAAAAACCTCAGATCAAGCAATGCCTGTTATCAATGATGAATAAAAGTACAGAAAGAACGAGAGAGGAAGAGATGATTATTAAGCCACCACGAGGTCATTTTCTTCAAAAATGTTGATAAGTGCATAGTGTTTTATGTGCCGGTATGGAAATAGTTCGTCTATCTCCTGCAAATTACCATTTTCACCGTAGATTTTAATAACCAGTCGCATGCCATGAGGCTGGTCGCTGTGCGACTAAAAGTCGAATTCTAGTCTAATTTAGAACTTGCGACTTTAGTTATCCGTGTAAACTCCACATTACATTGGCAAGTATACCGCAGCCCAAATCAAGTGTCTTATTTTGTAAACAATTATGATCGTCTAATTACCTTTTATGATGTAACACTGAAGGAATTGATTGATCGAGTCTGTTCATCATTGTGAAAATAAAGTAATCCGATCTAATAATGTGAAAATAACTATGCAATAACCACCGAACAGCTTAAAATGTTTGTAGGGTCGGGTAGTTTATGTTTACAAAAGAAGACATTTGATTTGGGCTTCGGTTTATATCAATTCTATACCTGATACGAGTATTCCACTGATTGAATGAGTCTGTTCATCATTATAAAAATAAATTTATGCGTGCTAATAATGTGGAAATAATGTAATAGCAAAGCTGTTCTGTGGTTATTACCACAGAAGAGCTTAAAATGTTAGAAGGGTAGTTTTTGTTTACAAAATAAGACACTTGATTTGGGCATGGGTTTAGATTAAAATGTATTTTGTACTAGATTCAATACTACCTGCTTTTAAGGCTGTCTGTCTGAGTACAACCTTAGAGAAGTTAAAAGGATTAAATACGTTTGGATAAGTTTTATTTTCAATTACAGAGGGTTACGCTCCACAATGACGGTAATTCACTTTGTGAGGAGATGGCTCGCTGGGTTAATAGGTATTTCCTGTGCAGATGCCTCCCTTCTGTGTTGCAATCTGTACGGTGCAACTTCACAAGTTTCGTTGGAAACTATTAGGGGCAACGTTCTTGGTGCATTCTTGCAAGCATTCAACGCAGATTGCTAAATAAGCTTCCCAAAACCCGTGTCAGCCGGTATGACAAAGTATGAACACTCTTTAGATGGTTTCTGAAAATTAAATAAATAAAAGGATTTTATTAAAGACAGCATACACAATATAACAAGGAACATAACATTACATTTAATTATTTTGTCACTATTGTCTAATATAAGTTTGTATTATACAAGTTCTATCCTATTACACTGGCCTAGTGGCCGTCTCGTAGCGGACAGCGTGCATACAGTAACAAGTGGAACAGTGACAAAAATACATTGCCAGATTCTGCCCCACCATCAACCGCAAGATGTACAAGATAACGTTTTTTATTAAAATTATTGGTTTAATACAAAGTCTTGTACATCTAGCGAGTCGAAAAAACAGCCTAATTAAGAATTCAGAAAATAGTAAGAAATCGAAGCGAATTATTCATTGTTTTTGTTATACTTCTATAGGAGTTGCGAGAGTATTAGAAAATGATACTGATTATGATTATGCAATATGAAACCTGTAATAAGTCCCCAACAAAATGATAGGTACAGCTTAAATGGTCACGTAGTTTTGTAGGTGGGGCAAAGCTCAATTGAAATTTGGCAATGTCTTTTAGTTAGGTAGTATACAGCAAATTGTTTTTGGTTGATGCCGTTGAGTGTAATCCGCACACATAATAGGCATCCATAAATGCGATTTAATATCCATCGTTTAGGCATTCTATCCCTTTCTACCTTAACGTTTTTAACGAAGTATGAATGGACAACACGGTGTAAGGGAAGTGAGGATTATCTAGGTCCATGAATAACAGCAATATTCATATTAAAACTTCATCATCATCATCAGTCTATTTATATGTCCCCACTGCTCGGGCACAGACCTTCCCTTACATCGAGGGAGCTGGGGCCATAATCCACCACGCGGGCCCAGTGCGGGTTGGCGGATTTCGCATGCCATATTTTTTTCTTCTTCTTCTATGACATGCAGGTTTCATCACGATGTTTTCCTTCACCGTTTTTGAGAGCACTCGGTAAATGTACGTAAGTTTTTCCGTCGAAAAAACCGAGGATAACTCATTGGTACATGGCTGCCCTAGCTGGGAATCGAACCTGGGATATGGAGGATATTGTAAGTCCAGTGACCCAACCACTGAGCCACCGAGCGCTCAAACTAAAACTTATATCACGAGTAATATTTAAAGTCAAAGTCAAAGCGTCTTTATTGCAATCTGTTACGGGATACAAAGTAGGTCTTAAATTATTATATGTTCGTACATAACCTACCCGTTTTGTGGGCGTGCAATAGATACTATATACATTAATTGGTTAATAATACATTTACAAGTTTCAATGCCTTAATATTATACATTTATTTAGGTATGTCAATAATATCTCCTATATTAATTGTTAAAATTTGTAATTTAAATATTCTTGCAGTGTATAAAAATAGTTTTCCAGTAATTTTTTTTTTTTAATTTCTGGTAAGAAATCTCAAAACACAGGTTCGTAGGTTTCAATCCGGTACCGTTTGATATAGTATTCTAGTGCTCTACTGTCCCTGGTAACATTGTGCTGGCATCACTCAAGATCCCAGATTATATCGTTGCAGACAAGGAGGCGGGAATAAGGAGATGTGTGAATAGGAAGGGTTCTGTCTAAAAGATGAATGATCCTGGCCCTGGAAAGCTGTAACCAAAGTGGGGACTATGAGACACTTTTAATTAGGTACAGAGTACGATTTCAACTCTTAAGACGCAGATAATAAGAACGGTCCAAAATCCAAAGGGTTATGCGCTTGATATGCTTTGATATACTACACGACATATTACGCATCGATTATTGGAAGCAAATGGAAAAAGATGAGGAATGTCTGTTACACTTTATCATCATAACTTATGTATACCTTATTAGAACATGATGAAAAATTTCACGGCAAGAATTTTTTCATCATGTTCTAATTTGTTCACCGAGCATGGATAATGCATAATACAAATTCTTATATATCCTACCTACCTGTTGCAAGTATTTTATCATGTCAAAAATTTTATGAACATACGTAAGTGCATTTACACTGTATTATTTGTAACGTAGCTATCTAATTGATATTATCGCATATGAAACAAGGAAGTAATACTTTACAAGATCTTCTTTAGAGAAGATCTTGGTCTTCTTAGGTGCTAATGGAACTATTACTATCTTCGGCTCTTCGCATCTAGGCCAGCCAGCCATCTCGCAAAAAAATTACGTCTATTTTATATTACAGAGGGAGCTATGACAAATGAGTTTGAGAACCTCTGTCCTAAAGCGATTTAACATATCTTCCGTATGAGAGTGCGAACTCTCTGAATACACGAAGCTCGGAAATAGTGTTTAATTTAGTTGAAACTATTATTCTTCGTACAGAAGATTGTTCATTTCACGAACGTTTTAGACCAACGAGTGGGTAACTTAAAGTTGCTTGAAATAATGGAAGGAGAGAATTGATATTTTACTGATTTTCGTACTCACCATGATCTTTTTCTTTTCTCGTGTGGTTTAGTGACCAAACCTATTTGTCAAAGTTATTCAGGCCGCCCGTAGGCATTTGACGTGGCCAAGTGAACGACTGCTGTCAAGCGACAACAACCGTGATTTCCGAGGCACGGAGGGGCTCAGATGAAAGTGTCACTAGCGGTCACCCGTCCAGGTCCTGACCTTGCCCAACTTTTCTTAACTTGTACGATCGTTTTCAACGTGTACGCGAGTTAACTGGCCTACGAGCCCCTTGATAAAGACCGTCGTTTGTCTAAACTATCGGGATGACTATAGTTAGTTTCAACTCAAACAGAGTGTCATCACGGTATTTTACCGCTTCGTGCAGTCGGTCCAGATCCTTCTCCACTTCGTCCTTCCAGCGATATCTAGGACGATCGACTTGACGTAGCCCGTCCGGTCGTCCCAGGTATTCTCTCTTCGCAGCACGATCGTCCCCCATTCTCTCGACCTGACCGAACCAGCGGAATCGAATAGCTTATTCGCCGATGATGTTTGGCTTGGACACAGTATGCTCCCACTTCACTTGGCTATTTGTATTTGTGTATTTGTTATACTTGTCATGTGTTATTGGTATATGTGAGAATATTCGTCGGGTATATTGACGTTCAATCGTCGTGTACTTTGACAAAATATTGTCATTCTTATTTTGACAAATACGACAAACATCCAATAGTGAATAGCCAAGTGAAGTGAGTGCTTACAGTGATAATTTGTAAGTGTCATTACTTTCATCTTCATCATTATTAGTATTAGTCCATTGCTGGATATAGGCCTCTTCCAAAGCACGCCACTCAATTCGATTCTAGCATTTTGTATTCCATACATTGATATTGAACTCCTTTCAAATTGCCTACTGTATACCCATTATATACAATATATTGTATGTTCAGTGTAGGTACAACATACGTACCCCTATGAGAAATCACAGCGTCACCATTATTCCTAGTAATCACTACCTATACAGGGTGTCCGCTAACCGAATTCCGCTCGGGTCGGCTCCAAAGGTCCCGATTATCATAATTTCGGGGCAATATAGCGTTTCTGTCAAACAATACAGCGCTATTATTGGGTTCACAGCCCCGCATGTTTTATGTATGAGGAACGCACTTGTGTGTCGCGGAGAGTGGTGTGGATACGGAGCCGGAGGTTTTCGGGATTGAATGGGATACAATGGGTTTATTTGTTAACTACAGCACACTCCTATAGGTATATTTCTCTTCTCCATGGCTCAGTTGAGACCAAATGGAGAAATGCTTGCGTACTTTTTTCGTGTCACTGAATAAGAATATGTATCTACAGGGTGGATTTGAATTCATTCGACAAAATGAAATGGATGGCTAGGCTTGTCACATACATTAATTCTACACAGCGTAAAGTAAATTAAACAATTCGGGGAAAAATAAAAATAAAATATTTTTACAATAATTTCAACTATGAAATTTTTTATTAATTTGGTGTACATCGTTACTGTGCTTTGGAGTTTTCATACAGTCACCATCCATTTAATTTTGTCGAATGAATTCAAGGCCACCCTGTAGTTAACGCTGAAACGTTAGAGTTTTTAGATATAAATACGCTTCGAATTGCCACTATGCTGGACAAGCTGGCCTTGTAGCAATGGTATGGCTGCATATCAACAAAATTCAACGATTCTGTAGGGGAATACTAAAAATTCAAACTACTAAGAAGGGGTTTCAGATGCCGTTGATGGTCCGGAGATAGAGATGTTATGCCTCGTGTGCCACTAATTGCACTGGTTGACTAACACGACAATGATAAAAGTTATTGACGTTTTCAAAACAGTTTAAGAACATTTTGCGATTCTCCTAAAATCCTGGTTACCATGGCAATACTTCTCGGAGTCGGCAATCGATGAGTCTATATAAAGTCGTGGCGATTCTGCGGAGATCACGCGCGGAGTTTTAATGGGATCAGCTCCCGAACTTCGCGGCGATGCCTATCGATGTTTGGGTAACAAGTTTATAACAATAAATATACTTTGGAATTTATTTTATAGGAAACTCTCGAAGATCGTTCTGTACTGTAGAGTCTATATGCTAAGTGGTACGCAATACTGAACAATGACAGTACTAATTCGACTTATATATCAGCCAGTGCCCTTGGTAGGTGCCAAGGACACTGGACTGACAATCAACATCAGTTTTGAAGGTGAAACATCATAGGAGACGTATCAGTGCTCCTTGGTTTTGGAAGATTCGAAGTTGTAAGTAAAATTAAGAAAGTATGACAGGTTTATTATTACCAGTCAGTCTTTCACCATCTGTCCAGAATTATTACATCTATGGGCCGGCGCACAACATCACGCACCGGTGCACGATGTCGGCCGGCGCCGGTCACAGGTGGACAGCATTCGTGCCGGCGGACGGCGCCGTCCACTGGCGCGGTACACGGCGTCGTACACGGCGTCGTCCGCCGGCGCCGTTCTGTTGTACGCTAGCCCTATCAGGATTTAACTATCCAGAGACATAAGCAGAAGCGAAAACGTGATTCTTAATTAAGGCTCCATTGCGTCAAACGACGGTTGCGAAATTATTTGATAATTTTCAGTTTATTGTCTACAGCGGTTGTTTTGTGTTTAAAATATCACGTTAAGTTAATCAGAAAATGTTCGCGAATGACAGTATGGTGAAATTATTGGAGGATTCATGCAGGATCTGAAGTTTGGTGCTATGGCCAAGAGTCCCACTACGAGCTCGGGAGTGAACGTGACTAGTTGCTTCGTCCTGAGTGATGACGCCACGGCAGCTCCTCTGGATGAAGAGAAGAAGACGCGGATACCCAGGGTGACGACACTACGGCGACTCCACTGGATGAAGAGAAGACGATATGATATTTTGAATATTCTGTAACATGACATTGGCAAATGATGAACTGTTGAGTACATTAATAAAATAAATAAATAAAATAACCTTGTCTTTGAACCAGGAATCCATTGCACAGACGCCGCCGTTTGGACGAGCAGTAAGGATCTATAAACTTTTATATAATTGTTGGCCAAAGTTATTACTGGATTACCAACCCGATGTGAGTTAAAGGTTTGAACTGAAACCAACAGACACTCTTCAATGAAAAACGAATTAAGAAGTTTACGTTGTGCCAAAATGTGAACGAAGAATTTTCATTTAATCAAGCAACTCCTCTGAAATTGCGGATGCTTTCTACCAGCAGCGATAATTTTCTATCAGTTGGCCCAAAGCCCAAGCTGGCTCAAGCCTCTGCTAAGCATTTACGCGTGCTGAAATTATTCAGTCTTCTGTCTCGTTTTCTAAAAAAAATGTGAAAGTACTCAATGTCCGAATTATATTTATTTATCATCATGCTCTGTAAGCTCTTGCAAAGAGGATAGATAAACATGATGAAAAATTTCAAGCCTTGGGCAGGACTTGAACCTGCGACCTTGCCACGGCAAGAAATTTTTCATAATACAAATTCTGAGTAAAAATAGGAGCGCGTCATCTTTAAATCATATTTCTAACTGAATGTTAGACATGGTTGTCGGAATACTACTACTATTGTCCGATAGATGGAGTTGCGAAATATACCCTTTAAGCTTTTATAATTTGATGAAGATTTTCGGTGGGCGTGGCGTTAGCCTGTAGTGGTTCAGTTGGTAAGAGCGTGTCACGGAATGACAAGGTCGCAGGTTCAATTCTTGGCCAAGGCTAGAAATTTTTCATCATGTTTAAAGTTCACCGAGCATGGGTAATGCGTAATACAAATTCTGAGGATAGATACACATTATCATTAGCGGTATCTTCTCCTTTAAGTATACTGTGCTTCTTAAAATCTGTGAGTACAGTACTCTTCTAATTCTAAAAACTCCACCTTGATCTACCATCGTTTCTTTTGCCACTAACTTTGGTGTCGTAATACCTACTAGTGTGTGTGTATTATTATATTATTTTAAAAGATGTGCTGCTGAGAGTTTATTGCCACTTTTTCTCCTCAGCGTCGGCACCTTTTCCTTGCAAAGTGGTGTAAATGTAAATTCTAAAATATGTCGACGTGCAAAAATGTACACAACGTGCTTACTTGCAATAAAGAAATTTGACTTTGACTAGTTTAGTCAATATCTTCACTCATTCATTCGACTTACCTAAGCGAGCCCTTATCATTTTATCGACGATACATCCACATTTTGCTTTACAAATAACTTTTCAGCCAAGAATCTGAGCAGTCGTCTGTTGTACGGGTAGAAATAAAAAAGTTTCCCACCCCGTATTAATCTAAAAGCAAATCAGATTCATACCCTGGGGAGTGAGGCGCATCTGGCCAGTTAAAAGTTGCCAGCACACTGTGGTATGAATACACCACCGTAACTTTGTTAACAACGGCCAAGTCATAGGAGGTAGCGGTTAATCTTCGTCGCTTCCTCTTATGAATCTCGATGACCTAGCCTAGTCGGTAGTGCGCCTGCCTTCTGTGCATGGGGTTCTGGGTTCCATTCCCAGTCGGGAATGTGCTTGTACATGTACACACGAAGACAAAGATAAGTATACATGGGGCCTCAATAAGGTTGAGATTTTCTCAAGAACCACTGGACCGAGTTTAATAATTCTTTTGCAGTACATAGTTTGAGCTTTTATCTATCTAACAGTGAAATAATTATTGCAATAGGTCAAGTAGTTTTTGAGAAAATCTCATCCTTAAAAACTCTACTGTGCACCTTTTTCTGTATTCGACCGTTCCTAAGAGCCCTGCCGTCCCGGTGAGACGTCAGTGGGACGTCGCCAGGTACGTATCCATGCAATTCAAATCGGAATGTATGACAGCTAACTCACTTGCCGACGGTTTGGCAACGTCGCCAATTTGAAACTTCAATTTGACTTGTTTAGATACGTAGCTGGTGACGACGTCGCATTGACGTCCGGTGAGGCTGGGTCTAATTTGTGATTTCTGTGTATGTCTCTGGAGTCTGGATCCACAGCACAGGGAATTTTAGTTCAGGCCATTAGTGAGATGTCTTATTTATTATGTTTCGTTTGTTATGTGACCAAACCTATTGTCAGAGTAGCGATAAGTCAGAAACATAGTAGATAATTAATAGTGCTGGGTCCCTGGGGGCCTGCGGCTCGGCGGCTGGTGAAAGAGCTGTCGTCGCGCCTGCGTGAGGCTTCCGGGGACAGGCGGGTTGGCGCGTTCCTCGGCCAGCGCATAAGCCTAGCCATCCAGCAGGGGAACGTCGCCAGCATTCTAGGCACACTCCTGATGGGCAGAGTTTTTTTGAAGTTTTTTACTTATAATTTTTTTATTTTGTTACGTATTTGATAATTGATATAGTTATTTATTAATAAACATTATTGATAGTGCTGGAGATCAAATTCATCCATACAAATGGAATCTATGTATTGTAACTGACCGATTAAAAGTCAGCTAACCTAAGAAGAGCTCGGTGGCTCAGTGGTTTGGTCAATGGACTTGCAATACGGAGGTCCCTGGTTCGATTCCCAGCTAGGGCAGCCATGTACCAATGAGTTATCCTCGATTATTTCGACGTTAAAACTTACGTACATTGACCGAGTTCTCTCAAAACGGTGAAGGAAAACATTGTGATGAAACCAGCATGTCGTAGAAGAAAAAATCTAAGGCAGGTAAAATCCGCCAATCCGCATTGGGCCCGCGTGGTGGATCATGGACCCAGCTCTGTAAATGTAAAGGAAGGTCTGTGCTCGAGCAGTCGGGCAACATAAAAATACTGATGATGAACCAAAGTAAGAACATATCGCGTAGTTACTTTCAGTTATTAATAGAATTACAGTTATTCAGAATCAATAAACCCGCGCCTCTCATGCTTCCGCTAATCGCTTTCTCTCATCACACAGATTCGTCTGCGAGTATTATACATACAAAAGCATCATATTCTCGGAGACTTTCAACTTCGTACTGGTAGCGTCGTTGTTAGTGCGGGAAAAATATGAAAATAACATGTTATTATAAACTTAGTTAGGTCGCTTTTAAGCATGAAATATCGTAGTCTGTTGGCGAGGCCCGATTTTGAATTCCCTGCAAGTTTAAATAGCGAAATGGAGGTTTTATTTCGAAAGAACATTTTTGTATCATGAATAGTTGAAGTTCTGTCATTTGTGTACGTAGGTATACTAGTACAACACTGCCATATATTTTTGCTTGAAGACAGGACACTACTGGATTTCCCCAGATTCGATTATCAGGACAGTAATACATGACAGGTGATTTGTAGTGAAATCGTGGCTATTTGAGGGCTGGCTTTTATTAGGCAATATTTGTCATAATCAAAAGAATAGGTATGTGTAGGTTTCTCAGGATGGTGTACACCACGACAAGTACCATTTACAACACTGCTCTCTTTTTCAGGTTTGCTGGTAGAAAAATATTCTGAGAAAGAGTCCACACGAAGACAGAGATGAATATACCGGGGGTCTCAATAAGTTTGAGATTTTCTCAATAACTACGGGACCGATTTTAATAATTATTTTACAGTACATAGTTTTAACTGTTATCTATCTAACAGTGAAGGAATTATTGCAATAGGTCAAGTAGTTTTTTGAAAATCTTTATTTATTTATTTTATTCATGGACTCGACAGTTCGTCATTTGCCAATGTCATGTTACAGAAAATTCAATTTACAATAGTCTTCCTATCTTCCTCCAGAAGAGTCACAGTAGCATCTTCACCCTGGGTAGCCGCGTCTTCATGTCTTCATCCAGAGGAGACGCCGTAGCGTCATCACTCTGGCGAAGCAGCTCGACAGTCACGTTCACTCCCGAGCTTGTAGCGGGAACTCTTGATAAAAGCTTGAAACCCCAGATCTTGCTCAAATTATCCAACAAATTCACCATACTGTCACTCGCGAACATTTTCTGATTAATTTAACGTGATATTAATCTCAAAATAACCACTGTAGACAATAAAATAAAAATTATCAAATAATTTTGCAACCATCGTTTCCCGCCATTTTCAAGAGAACCCCTTTGAAAATCTTAACCTTAGAAACTCTACTGTAGACCTTTATCTGTCTTCGACACACATATTTCTTTCTATTGTCGTAGCGTCACTTGGCCTAGGACCTCTGGGATCAGAACCTAGGCCGCCGTCATACAACTCAATACCCAGAGCACCACTACCGTACCGTACTCATTAGATTTTAATGACCTCAATAAACACTGGGCTACCAAAAAAGCAGGTGCCACTACGCCAAACACCTTCCGCCGTCACAATGAATAATGTATTCAGATCTAACTCCTATTTACGTATTTAGCATAAAATTTGAATGTTACGCATTGGCACACGTCCCAAGTTCCAAACTCTGATTACTTATTAGGCGAAGTTTCAAGGATTCGGGTGTAAAATAAAATAGGTTGTGTAACTCAACTCTAGCGAAGGATTTAGCCGAAATTTAAAATTCTGGTAGATTTTCTTGAAGCGATTTTTGTGGTTCTGAACCAGAAAAGGAAAAAAATAAACTTTTGTATAAGTTATATATAAGATTACTCGTGTTTCGTCTGTCTGTCTGTTTTTCTTGAAGGCAACTTCAAGTCTCAAAATGTAATCCGTGGATAACGTTGCTGGTTATATAATAAGTAGGTACCTTTGTTATGTAAGTAGTTAGTACCTTATGCTAGTTAGCTTATGCGCATTGTATAACTGATTGTTTTAACAGATACAAAAGATAAACTTTTTATTTATTTAATTACAATACGTACAACTGTTTATAAAAATGACATATTATATAAAAAAATATATCTAGCCAACACCTCGTCAAGGCCCGTCCCGCGCGGCGGGTGCCCAGCGCACTGGCCGCATTGCCCCGCTGTATAGCGAGGCTCAGGCGCTGGGCAAAATACTCACCAGCTCTGAAAACTATAACAGATAAAAAACACTTAAAATAGTAGTGAAATATATTATAAAAGAAAATATTTATCCCTTGATGCACGATTTCAACTCTTACGCGGTTCGACAAAAACGTGATTTAAAAATTATTCCACGGTTTAAGTCTTCAGTTCCTTTCTTATTGTTTTTAAAGAAGTGTGGAAGTGACAAAACTCAATTAAAAGGTAGTGAGGTTTAACTAGTTTTATGAATAACAGCATTAGGGTGCAAATAATAAGTAAAATAATAAGTATTTCGTCTAAAAATATTACACTTCACGCCATTTAAATTATACGAAGCTTCGAATTTATAACGTGTGAATGTAGATTGTCAATGATGATCTTTTATTACAAGTAAATAGTAATTTTAGAACTTAGGGATAGCGTACAACAGAACGGCGCCGACGGACGACGCCGTTCGCCGGCACGAATGTTGTCCGCCTGTGACCGGCGCCGGCCGACATCGTGCGCCGGGAGACGATGCCGGCAGACGCCGTGACACGCCAAGCCATGGGACGGCACGGCGCCGCGCCGTGACGTTGTACGCCGGCCCTTACATTTACACCACTTTGTTATCAAAATTGCCATCGTACCGAAATGCCTATCAAATTGTCATATCACATAAACCCGAGACATATCGCTTGTATTTTTCAAAGCCAAAAACGTCACGGCGAGATTAACAAATGGATCGCGTGAAAAACTTCGAGCAATAAATTTCGGTGAAGTCACAAACTCGGCAACGACACGTTAAATTTTATTACTGCCTCGAGCCTGTGGAACGTTAGGTTGCTATTAAACTTCGGATATTATTGAAATGATCTCAGACAAAGGTTGTTATTGCACGAAAATATATGCGAAGTTGCGAATTCGGAGTTTAATGTGTTCGATCAGTCGTTTTGACGATAATGTCTTGGAAAAAAGTCGGCGCGAGAAATATTCGGTTATTGCTTTTAAATTGTCCCGCAGTGTAACGAAATTGCGGTTTGACGGATTATTTTTAAGGTGTACCTATCTTGTCCTGATAGGGTGCCATTGTGGGGGAACTTCGACCCATTGCGATCTTTTGTGCTCTCCCCTTTCCTTTATACTCTTTCCTCCTCCCTAAAGATGTAACTCATTAGGTCCGATATGCAGCTCATGGGAAGAAGTCTGTAATCTTCTGGTTCCGGATAGGCTAACTGACCCTAGAAGACTCATCTACTTTCTAGGTAGTGAGTCACATTCCACATTATTTATTTTATTAATGGACTCGACAGTTCGTCATTTGCCAACAGAATATTCAAAATATCATATCGTCTTCTCTTCATTCTGGGTATCCGCGTCTTCTTGTCTTCACCTAGAGTAGTCGCCGTAGCGTCGTCACTCTGGACGAAGCAGCTAGACAGTCACGTTCACCCCCGAGCTCGTAGTGTGACTCTTGACCATAGCGCCAAACTTCAGTTCATGCATGAATTCTCCAATAATTTCACCATACTGTCATTCGCGAACATTTTTTGATTAACTTAACGTGATATTAACACAAAATAACAACTGTAGACATTGAACTGAAAATTATCAAATAATTTCGCAACCGTCGTTTTCCGCCATTTTCAAGAGAACCCTACCGCCAAGTTTAATTTTAACCTAAGAACTATAGAACTGTCAAAAACTGACAAGAGCTGACAAGAACACGGGCGAGTTTACAGGATGAAGACATGAAGACGCGGCTACCCAGGCTGAAGACGCTACTGCGACTCCCCTGCTCCGACGCTACTGCGGAGGAAGATAGAAGACTATTGAATATTTTGAATTTTCTATAACATGATATTGGCAAATGACGAACTGTCGAGTCCATTAATAAAAAAAAAAAGTATTTAAGTCTTTGACAAATAAACAGCTAAATACCAATTAAATGTCTCCGCATATAGGTAGAATATATTAATATCTTTCAATTTTCTCAATACCGACTGGACTCAATACTGTTCAGTTTTCTTACTGGAACGAACAATAACTATCGAAGTTTGTATCAAGTTTTCCATCGACTTGGCTCTTATTTTAAAATGAGATTTCCAGGATTCAATTTGAAAAGGCTCCGGGCATGGTCAGCTCGGCCAACGAACGGCTTGGTACGGTCTCCGTACTACGGAGACTCTGAGTAATTGGGAATTTCCGGCTAGTTTCCATCAAGATGGTATATAAGTACTTGTATTTGTGTAAAAAGTGGACTTACAGCATTTATTTCGTGCGGTTGTACCTTATGCGATCGAAATACATTCTGACGTCTTCCCGATGATTGTGTGGATGGACGATAAATATATTGTAGGCACTAAGTAAGGTAGAAGGTAAAGCAGACGTGAATTTGGGCCATACGTCATGGACATGGAGTTCACCAACTATTAGTGGGTGAGCTAAACGTCACGCGAGCTTGAATGCACATACGTCAGCTAATCCTAAGTACACATGAACAGAATAGAATAGAAAATATGTTTATTGCCATACACCAATTACATAAGCTTACAAAAACTCAATCAAGTTGTAAGTTATAATCTAATATAGTTATGCTAAGTGGTGTGGCAAAAGGTGCATGTTTCAGCTGAGCTGACACCGAGGTGTGCAGCGCTGTTTTTCGACATGCACCTCTTCCCTGCCAGATACATACCTGATATTCGGTATGATAACGAGCTTGAACTAAGATAGCCTAGTGCTATCTACCCTTTGAACTATACTATTGTTTATTACGATAAATACTATTCTTTAAATGCTTATTTATACCGTGATTCAATTTCGCTAAGTTGTAGTTCGCATAATTGAAAAAAAACCTACCGTTTTTGACATATTTGAGAACTACAACTTAGCTTGTCGCAATTATGCCATGTATTGTATATTGAAAAATAGTATTTATCCTAATAACGATAGTGTACAAAGTTTTTTTTAATACAAATGATTAATTTGAAAGATATTATTTTATTAAGATATTACAATAAGGTTATTGTAATGTAATATTACATATTACATTACATTAACTAGCGCCGCCGCCAGGCCAGACCATAAATTTTAGTAAATACTTACTTAAAACTATTATTGTATTACTATACCGCAGCCCAAATCAACTGTCTTATTTTGTATACAAATATGATCGTCTAATTACCTGTGATGTAACACTGAAGGAACTGATTGATCGAACCTGTTCATCATTGTGAAAATAATGTGAGCCGATTTATTAATGTGAAAATAACTATTCAATAATCACAGAACAGCTTAACATGTTAGTAGGGTAGGGTAGTTTTTGTTTACACGAACACAGTACGGGATGTGATGAAAATCAGCGCTGTGCCCAGTCACCCCAGTGGCTGGGCACAGCATTTCAGCTGATCACAGGCCTTTTACTCATATTATTTTAAGTTAGCTCTAAGTGTATAAATAAGGTCACCTTGTATGTATAATATGTGTAATAAATATTTTTCATTTCATTTCAAGTGTACTCAGTGCCTCAGAATCGGACTGTTCATGGTATCCGCAATGCCCTTCAGGATTAATCAGTTTAGTTGGTAAACTATCGTTCGTGCCGCCTGGCCCTTTATGTTTCTATGTCAGTACAGTTCTGGTTTCATCGAAATTCTGCAACAAACACAATGCAGTTACATTAATTATGGTGGCACTTCACTTGGCTAATTTTCGTATTTGTCAGATTATTTTTTGGTTTATTTTTGTATTTATTTCTCACAAAATAACAAATGTTTTCGATAGGTCTACTGGATAAAATAATAATAATAAATCATTTATTTGAAATAAATAATGTACACTCTGTACTTAAGGCGGAGCGTTGGGCAGTTTTTCAGTTTTTCGGTGAAGGCTACGGCACTAACTACTGAAATTAAAGGCCTGAAAAAAATATATACCTATCAATCTTGGGGTGTCGATTTAGAGACTGATGAATACCGACACACGATTCGACAAACTTCGCTCGATAGAAAAAAATCGCAAACATACCCCTTCCATGTCTTTCAAAATGAAAATTATATCTAAACCGAAATAGTTATTCATACAAAATATATATCAAAATGTAGGGTACTGTAAATACGAGAGCTTGTTTTAATAAAATCTTATTTTTGTTGGCGTATTTTTATTTCCCTGCCAAAATTTATAAAAATACGTATATCGAGGCACTGCGCCGTGCTCGTCACTCCGCCGCTGCGGGGCATCTATTGCGCCTTAAATAACTATGCTGGTCACTGGTTCTCAAACTAGGTCTAACCTGTATCTTGAGAACCATTGCCATGTGTGGTTGGTATTCTTGACAAAATAAGATTTGTATGTACGGACAACAGCAGATCAATGGCAACACTTGCAGTACGATTTTAAATCTTACGACGCAGATATTAAGAACGATCCAAAGTCCAAAATGTTACACTTGATCTGCTGTTAGCATCAAGTCTTTGATCTCCTATAAACAACTAGAAACACAAAGGTCTTACTAAAACAATTTAAATAACGTCCAAATAAGGGTCCATTGTTAACGTCCAAATCATCATCATCAGTCTATTTATATTGCCCCACTGCTCGGGCACAGACCTTCCCTTACATCGAGGGAGCTGGGGCCATGATCCACCACGCGGGCCCAGTGCGGTTTGGCGGATTTCACATGCCTTAGATTTTTTTCTTCCATGGCATGCTGGTTTCATCACGATGTTTTCCTTCACCGTATTGAGAGCACTCGGTAAATGTACGTAAGTTTTTCCGTCGAAAAAACCGAGGATAACTCATTGGTACATGGCTACCCTGGCTGGGAATCGATCCTGGGACCTCTGTATTGCAAGTCCATTGACCCAACCACTGAGCCACCGAGCTTTTTTATCTAGTTGTTTATAGGAGATCAATGCATTAAGTATTTGACAAATACGACAAACATCCAATAGTAAATACGAATAGCCCAGTGAAGTGCCGGCATTGGAGTTGTAGTTGATATAAAATCGACTGGTTTTACAACCAGTTAGAACGAGTACCAGCCGCATTTCCGCTAATCTGTTAGCCGTGGAGTGCGGTTAACGGTTAACTCCACCCCGCCTGCCACTAGAACTGTTTTTGTATCAGTGGGTTCGTGCATTAGAATAATTAGACCGCGCGTTTAGTGTTGATAGCCTGATCCATTGCGTGAACTTAAATGATTTTGCATTTTGTCTAGCTAGCATTGAACGTTATGACTATGATATATAGAAATACTAGCTGCTGCCCGCGACTTCGTCTGCGCAGGATTATAAATTACAGCCTATGTGTTATTCTAGTGTATCATCATCAGTCCGTATCAGTCCACTGCTGGACGTAAGCCTGTTCCAAAGCGCGCCACTCAACCCTACTCTGGGCCCTCTGCATCCAGTCCCTGCCAGCCATCTTGCGAGGGTCATCCTTCCATCTGGTCGTGGGCGTCCGACACTACGTTTACCCGTTCGTGGCCTCCATTCGAGAACTCGTCTACCCCATCAGTTATCGGTTCTACGACAGATGTGACCAGCCCATTGCCACTTCAGTTTACTGATTCTATGAGCAATGTCAACCATTTTTGTCTGGTGTATGCGCTATATTATTGTCAAAGTTCATTAAAATCCATTCAGTAGTTTTTGCGTGAAAGAGCAACGAACATTCATCCATACAGACTTACGTGTTTATAATATTAGTAGGGCCACAGAATATATAATAATACAAGGTAGGGCTCTAATATATATGAGTATATGCACCAGAGTGGCGTGCTTTGGGAGATACCTATGCCCAGCAGTGGACTGATACGTAATGATGATGATGAATGCTATTCATACTTGTACCTATGCCTAAATCAAGTGTCTTATTTTGTAAACAAATATGATAGTCTAATTACCTGTTGTGATGTAAAACTGAAGGAACTGATTGATTGAATTTGTTCATCATTGTGAAAATAAAGTAATCCAATCTAATAATGTATAAATAACTATGCAATAACCACAGAATAGCTAAAAATGTTGGTGGGGGAAGGTTTACAAAATAAGACACTTGATTTAGGCTCCGGTATAGTATATTTGCCACTCTGCTAATCTAGAGTTTTTTTACTGACTGCGCAGCAAATAAGGGTTATTAATCAGTGAGTATGGTTTGTGTTGCATTCGAATAACTTTAGTATTGATAGCCTGATCCATTAAACTTAGTGATAGTGGACTTAAATACACACATATAGAACACAATATAGTAAACATCACTCCGCTAATCCGCTATAGCTCTATTTATATGAGCCGGTTTATGCTGCATTAGAATAATTAGACCGCGCGTTTAGTGTTGATAACCTGGGGCCATCCATTACATTTAGTGATAGTGGATTTAAATGAATAAGGGTGACAAGTGTTGAAAAGCTTTAGACTGCCATCGTAACTATGTTTCAATAACCAGTTGCGATGGAAGAATTTTACCCATAATATGTCAGGATATACCCTAATTCACAAACAGATCAAAATAATAATTTTCTTCCATAGTACAAGAGTGTAGGAATTTACCTACTACAGCAACTCGTGGTAAGGTGAAAAGTTTTTTTTAAGTCGTTTTAGTCTGCGCCTAGACCGGACCAACGAACGCCAACGAACGGCAACTGCCTAGTAGGCCAAAGAAAGAACGTGCGGTATTGTACGAAAGGCAACTCCGAATGCCGTTCGTTGGCCTTCGTTGGTCTGGTTTGGACGCGGATTAGGATGACAAAGAGGCATAATAAAATAAAAGATGCTGAAGTTTTTCCCGATCCATGTGGTGTTCTCTGTATAAAAATATATAATTGCTATCTTAACAGCAACAATAATTTACACTAATTGTATAATTGATTATTTTTATAGCGTATTCACTGAATCGGTGCTTTGGTGATATCTGTAAACCAGTCAGTTATATATTGAATAAATAAATAATATAAGTTTTGTTTTATAAGAATTTCTGTCGCTACGAGCAGCAACTTCCTACAAATATAATCACAGGTTTTGAGGTAGAAAATCAATCATGGGAATTTCCAGTCGCAAATTCGTAACGATGTTACCTGTGTGTACGAAAAGAGAAAGCAAATAACTCTTGCTTATTTTTCGAAACAGAGCTACACAATCGAAGAGTAATTTCTCAGCACCGATTTCTCCGAAAATTGAGGCCGTAGTGCCGTAGGCGAGGAAACATACGGATCCATTTACCGTTAGTAATCGCTTAGGCTAGGTATCAATCAAATTGAAATATATTACGTTACCTATGTCTGTCGAGTGTCGACTAATGCCGATAAGGGCCCACGGGGGCTGCCGCGGACGAGGTTGTGGTATTTGGTGTTGCGTTTCCACAACCTCGTTCCAAACGCGATGCGTTGAACACCTTGGGGTTTTAGTATAGGGCCGTATTATGGCGGGAGTCCCACATACTCACCGCGCGCCCCTCCTCATTGGCGCGGTGAGAAGCGAAAAGCATTTCCACAGGTAAAAAAAGGTATCAATCAAATTAAGTACATTAATGGAAGAAAATGATAGCAAAGTGGTTTATAGAGCTAACTATGAAGAGTCGTGTAAAACGGATTAGATGGAAAGCCTAAAAGAAAGTATTAATGAGATAAAACAGGTCGAATTGCCGTGTTAAACATTGAGGAGGTTTCAATATATTGACAGTATTACAGTCATTATGGGCACGAGAATACTGTCGAAGAGAAATGTCGATACCTGTACAACGACAATTCCAATTCATTTCGCTAAAAACTTTGGACTTTTTATACATTTTGTACAGCTAATCAATTTGTTAGATACACAGAATTTGTATTACGCATTATCCATGCTCGGTGAACAAATAAGAACACGATGAAAAAATTCTGAGTAAAAATAGGAGCGCGTCATCGTTAAATCATGTTTCTAGCTGAAAGTTAGACGTGGAATACTACTACTATTGTCCGATAGATGCCTGCGTGGCCTGTGGTGGCTTAGTTGGTAAGAGCGTGTCCCGGAATGTCAAGGTCGCAGGTTCAAGTCCTGCCCACGGCAAGAATTTTCCACCATGTTCTAATTTGTACAATACTTATTTATTTCTTATTGTTTCACGACGTGATTTTTTAGAATTCACTTTTACATCGTATTATAAAGGTCAGAGCTGACGAGAAAAAGCGTCAATTTTTTTTTTGCAGCACATATCTAATTTCAATTTTAAGTTTTTTATTCAACATAGACAAATTTAACGATACCTCATCGAATACTATCAAAAAATTTAGGCTACATAAGACCACAAATAAACCGTCACCTTAAAAAATTCACTCTCCTTTCGGCAGTCGTTTTAAACTTCAATTAAACTAGTCGCAGCGGATTCAAACGCAACAGGCTCCCGTAAAGTTCCGTCTATACCAAAAATTGTCGTCGTAATTCCCGGAGATTCAATTTAAAATCGCTCGGAGCTCGGCCAGTGGGATATTCCGCGGGGAGCGGCCGCACGGATAATTGGTATTTCCCTTGCAGCCGTTGCATTCAAAAATCGGTAGAGTAACTTCCCACAAAAACTATGTTTTTCCAATTTTTCTGGGGGAGAAGTGATTGGTGTCGATGTTAGAAGAATGGTGTTTTTGTTGACATAATTTTGACAGCATCTATAGATGTCATTACTTTTTAGTTTGAATATACGGTTTAAAAATAATGCTTTTAGATCAATCCTTGTCTTCTTCTTCTTGCAGTGTCTCTGCACAAATGAAGGCTGGCCATCAGCTGCACATATCTCCCTCTGTCTTGAGCCAGTCGGAAAAGCTCTTCGCCGCTGGCTATCGCTGTCCACTCCCTTATATTGCGGAGCCACGATTTCTTTCTTCTGCCAACCCGCCTCTTTCCCTCAATCTTGCCCATCCTTATGAGTTAGAGGAGTTGGTACCTGTCGGATATTACTCGAAGTTGTCTTGCAGGTTTAAACGCGGCCTGAAGGCTTTTTAGTATTTACATTTAAACTAATTTGCATTAGGTTTGAAACATATTTCTAGCTGTTATTAATTAATCATTGTAATAAAATATGAAATCTGTTTTGGCATACATAATTATTAATCTAAAATTGTTAAACTATATTTAAGACTGTTTGATTTCTGATAAATAAATAAATAAAATAAATAAATATTTTGTGATTTAGGTTAGGTTAGTTGGTATATTATACTGTGTTATTTTCCTAATATCAAAATGTTTTGATTTGAATTTTTCATTATTTTTCAATGATTCACCACGCATATCCAAGGGCGTCGCCAGCCGATGGCCCAGAGGGGGGCAAGCCGGTATAAATTACAGCTGTGTGTGAGAACAGGCGACGACGCGGCCGCGTGGACGGAATAGGAGAGACAGTAGTACTCTCCTCTCCCCGCTCGCTCTCGCCTCATCGCTTTCCAGTACCTGACTAAGGACTTTGCATTGGGCTGGATATTTTTTCTAATCTCTAGGGGGGGGGCAGCTGCCCCTACCTGCCCCCCCTTGGCGACGCCCTTGCGCATATCCAAATCATTTGTTTACTTTTAGCTAGAGTACGTATCAGTATTACCAAAGTATATTATCGTTCCACCCTTTTCCAAATCTCCTACACCCCAGACATCAAAGCTGAAGCTGATATGTGAGCCCTTCTGAATCAAATCATGTTTTTGAATGTTTCATCCATGAAGGAAAAAAAATCGCAGCGCTCCATGGAGAGAGCATAAAGTATATTTTATATAAGGTTAGAGCGTTAGCATCAATGATTCTTATTAGCGCTCAAGTCCTCTGACAAAGCCAGATTATTGCCGAAAAATAGAACAAAAATGTCGTTCGCGCAGACTTTGACAGGACTTTGAGCGCTAGTAAAAATCGTTGCTGCTGTCACTTGCTTGTAGATTGTGATTGTCCTCTTGTTATCAATTAATTTCTCTCTCATACGACAGAAAAGGACGTGTTTTTGTATGTTCAACTTCTATTATAAAATAAAAAATAAAAACAATTGAATGCTGCCATTACCGTCTCTACAGACGCGAAAATTATGTAAAGTTTTAAATTTTTTGTTGATGTAAATATTATGACTAACTCCATCGGGGCTTCCTTGCTTCATGGTTTCATCGATATGCTGAAGTGAGGGAGTTGTAATATGAACTGCCTTTACAAAATTAAGTTTACGTTTGAATAAAATGCTTATGAATCTTCTTGGTAAAGAAATAAGGTTAAGAATGATATTGAAATTTATTCTGGGAGTGGAGTTTATAAGACAAAAGATAGGATGTTTACGTTTGGATGTGGAGAGACGTCACCTGTTAAAAAAGATTATGCTATCATAAGTATCAAGGAAACTTGATAATATTTTTATTGGACCTACATGAGTTAATGCTGTAGTTCGTTCGCTAGCAGGTACATAAATACGTTTGCTACAACGTTTGACATTCGTGGGATATTAATTGCACTCTTAGTGACCAGTAGGTTCTAAAATCCCAGCAATCCTGAACTCCGAAGCTAAATTATTGCCGTCTATATTAATTTATGCTTCTTTTTGCCTAAACTAGATTTTTTGTTGGTCATTAATCAAATTTTGATTACCAATTTCGATTACTTTCCAACATTTTGTGCATACTTACATAAATGGAAAATAATCATATCAAATATTAACATAACATCTTTTATGGGGCGACACCTGACCGTTTCTTTTAATATTTTATTTGTTGGAAGACTTCTTTTCGCTTGTTTTTTGAACGAGGGTGTGACGTACATACACAATTACACATACATTCAGAATCACGGCATTTATCCGTTGAGAGGTAGAATGCAAACGCAAAGTCGTGCCGATCAACTGTAGCGTCGATCAAAAGTTGTGTCGATCAAAAGTTGTGTCGATCAACTGTAGTGTCGATCAACTGTAGTGTCGATCAACTGTAGTGTCGATCAACTGTAGTGTCGATCAACTGTAGTGTCGATCAACTGTAGCGTCGATCAAAAGTTATGTCGATCAACTGTAGTGTCGATCAAAAGTTGTGTCGATCAAAAGTTGTGTCGATCAACTGTAGTGTCGATCAACTGTAGTGTCGAAAACTTTAGTGTCGATCAACTGTAGTGTCGATCAAAAGTTGTGTCGATCAACTGTAGCGTCGATCAAAAGTTATGTCGGTCATACGTTGTTCAGGCAAAAGTTATAGAATCAAGCAAAACTCATGTCCGAGATTAAGACTGAGATTAAGAAACAATTATGAGCGTTATTGTGTAAATAATTAAATATAGATAATTTTGAGGCCCAGCTACGCTCAAAATTATCATGTTTGAGAAACTCGATCGTCAACATCGATCTCGGCTAGATATTTTTGAGCGTGAGCTTTGGGCATTGCTCTTACAACTGTCAAGTTTCATAAACAATATTATTTCTATAATTCAACTGTGTCATGATTTTTTTTAGTCTTGAAGGTGAGCTCCTTCTAAACTAAAAATTGACTGCCTCTAATCTCGCCTGAGGGTCTAAGGAACGCAGTGATTATAATATTATATTCGATCCTATTTCTTTACTCTGCTTAGACGAGACAGCTTAAAAACTTAGCAGCTGTCTCCATAATATTCCGACGACGCTGCAACCACTCATCCATGAAAGAGAAAAAATTCGCCGCGCTCCATGGAGATAGCCTATTATAATATATGTTGTAGGTATGTGTGCTGGCCAGTTTATATTTATTTTTAATATTTTTACTTTTTTGATAATATTGACTTTTGTCACCGTTTTTCACTTGTTTTTTTTTTTGCTCTCCATTTGTAATCGCAATTATATTTCTCCGATTATACGTTATACCTACGAAAAAGGCATTTTATATTGGCTACAGTCCGTAATAGTATGGGAACAGGTTTACGCCCTTGTTGTCACTGTTATTCTCTAGAAAGAGACTTATGTTTTCATGTGTTCGTCTTCTATTGAAAATTCAAACAATGGAATAACAAATGAGTGAAAGAGACGCTAAAATATGTCACGCGTGAGCGTTCTGCGATAATTTATGCGTTATTTTTTTATTACGTATAAAGTATTTTACTAAGTTCAGAGTGCATTACATAAAATTGTAATATTAATTAGATAAATACGGGAATTACCGTGTTAAACATTCATTTTATGATGACTCGATATTTCGAGATTTTCAGTCTACTCGTGACCATGATGGTTGCAATGCTGTCGAAATATCGAGACATCAATAAATGAATGTTTAACACGGTAATTCCCGTTTTTATCTAATTAATATGTATACAAACTGTGTAAGTTTAAAAAGTGATATATAATTGTAATGCTGACATGTAACTAAGTTTACATTGTTAATTAAAAAAAATAGGTACAAAATACAAATACCAAAAACCTAACTATTTACAATCAGAGCCAAACATGCTCTAGCTCATCACCACCATGTTTGAAATAAATAAATGTAATTACGGCTTACTCCATATGCCGTTCTTTGTTACATGAACCCATCAAACGCCCCGACGCTCACAACCTGCTTGCCCTAACGCAATTTGCCTACATTTCAGCGACGTCTCACTAACCAGTTTATCGAAACTTTATGTTTATGGGGCGAAAGTATATCGGAACTTTGCGAGTAGACGTGTCAAGAGAAAGGAGAATGCTTGTCACATGAGTACGGGGGCGTTAGAAAAAAAGGCGAGTAGCAACTTCAATTTTTTTTTGTTGTAAAATTCTTCCCAGAGGGAAAGACAAAGCCAACTAGGGCATACAGCCTGGTCTGGTGTTAATAGAATGTCTGAATTCTTATAAATACATACATATACGAAGATAACTTACCTAATCCTACGCACAGCCCTCCAAAAGCCCTAAACGAAATAACTCAATTATCCACGCAATCATCGATTTATGCAAGGAAACCTTGCTAAGAGCGCAAAAACTCACAAATACGACTTCTTTCGAGCACTCCAATTAATAGAAACATTCGCGGACATCTCCTGATTAAATTAACGTGATCATTAATCACTAAATACCACGGAAACAATTTAATTAGAATTATCACAAAAAAGAAGCTAAATAATGACGTTTAGCGCGCTTTTCAAGGAATCTCAAAACTACAAAAAAGTATACAGTGGGTTTAATAAACTCTTTCCATGGGGAATGGCAAAGCTAACAAGAGAGTACAGCCTGGTCTGAAGTTTTTTTAATAATTTATAAAGTTGTCTGTTTTGTTATAATAGTAAGTATATTAAAATATCATAACCTAAACACAGTCCTCCCTTACCCTCAAATGAAAAAAACTCAACGATCCACGTCCATTCCTGAGTTATGAATAGAAACCTTGACAATAACACGAAACTTCACAAATACGTCTTCTTTGAAGAACTCCAATAAATAGAAACGTTTGCGGACATCTTCTGATTAACTTAACATGATAATTAATCACAAACACGACGGTTACTATTTAACTAGTATTTACGCAAAAAAGACGGCGATTTGCCGCGTTTTTAAAGGAATCAAGTAAATAGTTTTATTTTAATATTACAGATAACATTACCTCAGTAGAACTCGTTTATTAACCCTCAAATTCATACTTAAGTAGTAATACGAAGGCATAGATAAGTATACAGGGGCCTCAATGAGGGTGAGATTTTCTCAAAAACTACTGGACCGAATTGAGTAATTATTTTACAGTTACATAGTTTTCACTTTTATCTATCAAACAGTGAAATAATCAAGTAGTTTTTGAGAAGATTTCAACCTTAAAAACTCTCCTGTACACCTTTCTCTGTGATCCACCGTACATTAGATACAAAGTATCGAAAGTACGGCCATGTCGATATCGATAATAATATTATCGATATCGACATGGCCGTATCTCTTTAAATTTCACTTTTTGTGAAACCTTAAACTCCAATAAAGAATTTATTATTTATAGTTTAGCAATGATTCTGCCAACCATACTGCCTAGTTCTACATCTTAAGCATAGTTTACATTACAGCTACCCGACCGATTCGCAACAAACTCAAAGACGGAGACGTTAATCACTTTATCTAAGGCTTTGATGTCAATGCTTTACAACAAAGCTCGGAAATGGGTGTCACCGGGGCGCTACGCTCGTGTGTCCTGACCCAGAAAGGTTAGAATGTTATAAAGATGACATAACTAACAGAAATTAATTTAAAAAAAAAACGATTGCCAAAAATTTAAGCCTTTTTGATTAAAAAATTTATACTTAGCCTATGTCACTCCTACAATCAAGATGATATAACTAACAGAAACTAATTTAAAAAAAACTGACTGACATAAATTTAAGCCCCTTTGATTAAAATTTTTTTAGCTTCTCTCTCTCCTACAATCAAGACGAATCTAACGACACCTCATATGTTAAAATCCATCAAGACGCTTAGGCTGTAGGGCGTGACAAAGAATTAGACATACATACTTACATACATACACTCGAAAAACATAACCCTCCTTCTTGTGCAGTCAGGTAAAAAAAATATCTTCCTTCGAAACCGGTTTCGTGCGGCGAAGATCATTGTTTCCTCATTCGCAACTGGTTACAAAATGCCGATTACGTTAGCAGCCGAAGGGATTGGTAACCGGTAAAGTATTTTTTTTTAAGTTAACATTTTTAACTTTATTGCAAGTAAGCACGTGGTGTAAATTTTTGCACGTCAACATATTTTTTCGAATTTACATTTACACCACTTTGCAAGGAAAGGGTGCCAACGCTGAGGAGAAAAAGTGGCATAAAACTCTCAGCAGCACATCTTTTAAAATAATGATAACACAATTATTTAGGTAGTCGTGACACTTTCTGGCAACTTGTTATAAAAGCGAATTCAGTGCCCCATGAAGGATGTACGAACCTTACGTAGTCTGAATCCTGGAAATGTTTATCCCTATTTCTTGTATTTTAACTATGTGTGTCAAAAACTACCCTACCCTACTAACATTTTAAGCTGTTCTGTGATTATTGCATAGTTCATTTTCACATTATTAGATCGGATTACTTTATTTTTTCAATGATGAACAGGTTCGATCAATCAGTTCCTTTAATAAATAATATATTGTTTGTACATATAGTTTTAGTATATTTAATTATTTATTTATAGGAAGTATACAATATAAGTGAGTCAGAATTGATGTCTATATTATAATGAATATGTTTTTACAGTATAAGTTATTTTAAAGTTCCATAGCTTTTTTTGTATAAAGATTTTGCAAACATTTTTCAAGGATCTCTTAATTTAATAATTACTTATCTACCTATTACAAAACAAAGTTCCTTTAATGTTACATCACAACAGGTAATTATATGATCATATTTGTTTACAAAATAAGACACTTGATTTGGGCTGCGGTATACGTAACTACATTTTCTTAATCTAATAATCATTCATAAATAATTGGTGATTACCGTGCATTTTCGTTGACCAAATAATCATGTAATATAATTCTGTAATTCGACTTCCATACTTTGCTGCGAGTTAGACCGTACACGTACGTTCCTTTACGTGAACTTAAGGCCGCTCTGCACCGCCTTGGGACGAAAAGCTGCCTCAATAATAAATCACAGCGTAGACTTTACAAAATATGACCCGCCCGCGGCAGCTTAAATACAAAACCTTGTCAGATTTATACATAAATACCCCGTGAAGCTAGTTAAACTATTCTTTATTATTATATAAAATACTCGTGAAGTTACTCACGACTTCTTGCACAAATACAGGTGATACTTACCCTAAAAATACGACTGCACTACGGAATGTCGATGTTCAAAATACCGATGAACGGTATACCGAAAGTACATGAGTTCGAATTACGTGAGTTCGAAAGTACGTAATACCGAATGTCTGAATATCGAATGTTCGCTATCGCGATGTACGGAATATCGAAAGAATGCTAAAACGAATTACTTAATTGTGAACGCCGGTGGCCTATAATATAGTGACTAGAGTGAGGGGCAACCGTTGCGAGTGTCCCGGGGTTCGAATCCGGATGCCATGGTTATTGGTTACCCATGATTTTTTTATTTTTTCGGCACTTACGGACTGCTCTGTCTGACGGTGAAGGAAAACATCGTGATGTGTGAGACACAGACATACATATTATATACAAGTTTTTAGGCAAGGGTTTTTTTTCTAGGTAGTTTTAATGTATTTTTAGGTAGTATTGTTAGTTTGTTTAGTTTAGTTTCATTATATTTGTTTTTAAGGTTATTTAAAAAATATTATTTATCGTAATAAACATTATATAATATTTATACAAATAGGTCTTATCGCTAAGAGCAGGCAACTTATTGCTGCATGGAGTTAACCTTCTTCAATAAATGCTAAATAACTTTTATATTATGACCATAATAATGATTCATTTTATCTACCCAAAAACCTGTTAATCGTTAAAAAATTATAATAATTTAAGTTATGTATTATTCATACCAATACCAATTGAGCCAGGTACTCTTACCAAGATTCAAGTCCTGGCCACTGCTAGAAATTTTTCAACATTTTGTTCGCAGTGCACGGCATAATGCATAAAATAAAATTCTGAATAAATATCAACCTCCAAATACGGTCGTATTGCAGAAGTAATATCTCTGTCAACGAACCTGGTTTGAATATACGCTTCCCAGCTACAGTTTTCTGTTCTACAATTTTAATAACGTACCGAAATTCCAGTAATGGAGGTCTGTCGATTCAGCTTCATAAATTATTTAGAAACTGCTGCTATGTCGGAGTATAGAGAGATTAGATTTATACTTAAAGTTAATAGAATAAAGCTTGAGTAGGTACTGCAAGCTAGGTACTGTCGAGCTCGGTGGCTCAGTGGTTGGGTCAATGGACTTGCAATACGTAGGTCCCACAGGGCAGCTGACCAATGAGTTATCCTCGGTTTTTTCGACGGAAAAACTTACGTACATATACCGAGTGCTCTCAAAACGGTGAAGGAAAACATCGTGATCAAACCTGCATCCCGTAGAAGAAGAAAAAAATCTAATCATAATCATCATTGGATCATGGCCTCAGCTCCCTCGATGTAAGGGAAGGTCTGCGCCCGAGCAGTGAGGCAATATAAATAGACTGATGATGAGGTCCTGTAAGACTCTACAAGATTTAAAATTAAGCTGATATGCACGTTTATTCTGAGACTATGGCATGACTAAAGTTTATTATAATCAGGTTTGAAAGTACATGTTACTTAATTCGAACCCTACACTGCCGGCTTCAACGCAGCCTGGTCTGACGTCAGGCGTCCATGAACCTGCGGACATGAACCTGCGACCTTGTCATTCCGTGACACGCTCTTACCAACTGAGCCACTACAGGCCACGCCACGCCCACCGAAAATCTTCATCACTTTATACATACTTAAAGGGTATGTTACGCAATTCCATCTATCCGACAACCATGTCTAACATTCGGTTAGAATCATGATTTACGATGATGCGCTCCTATTTTTACTCAGAATTTGAATTACGCATCACCCATACTCGGTGAATAAATTAGAACATGATGAAAAAATTCAAGGCAATAATTTTTTCATCATGTTCTAAATAAACCATGTTTTCAAAACTATTTTCCTCACAAACAGAGCCTCTAAGATCCCACTAAAATTAATTTAAGTACTCAATCCTCACGTCAGTAAGTACACCGCGTTAGCCCGCATTACTCCGGACGCGGGTTGGCAAAGAAACCCACTGTTATTGGCACAAATCCAGAAAACTATCCAAGATACTTCCTTCGCTGGGAATAACTTTTTTAGTTTCGTTATTCTGTTTAATCTAATTAGATTAGAGTTTTCTAGTAAGCAATGGGAAGTTTAGCAATGCACTTGGGGAAAGAGTGTAAAAAAGAAAGTATAAGTACCTACTTAAGACAGAAATTTATTCGAAACAATTAAAGTATCAAATGATAATGCCAGATTCTGCCCCACCATCAACCGCAAGTTGTACAAGATAACGAATAAATGTAAAAATATCTCCGTATTTATTAAAAAATAAGTTTTGTACATCAAACGAGTCGATAAAAACAGCTTAATTAAGAATTCAGAAAATAGTAAGAAATCGAAGCGATTTATTCATTGTTTTTGTTATTCTTCTATAGGAGTTACGAGAGTAGTAGACAATGATACTGATTATGATTTTGCAATATGAAACCTGTAATAAGTCCCCAACAAAATGATAGGTACAGCTTAAATGGTCACGTAGTTTTGTAGGTGGGGCAAAGCTCCATTGAAAAGTGGCAATGTCTTTTTATCGATTCTGATAGGTACTTATTTACACTGGGAATGACTTTTTGAGTTTCTCTAATTTGATTCGAATTTTCTAATAAGCAGTGGCAAGTTTGAAGTTTTAAGCAATAAAAAAGGCACCTACTTTATTGACTGAAAGGGTTCATTATTATACAAGCGTGAAGAATTTTTCGATATTTCAACTAATAACGGATATGTATCATATTAATATATAAAGTCATGTTACGGAGAATGCTTCATCTGTTTTCATCCAATTGCCGAAAGGAAGAAGATAATGTTTTAAGAATAATTATTTAAATTATGTAGTTTCATGATGCATTCTTTGGTACAGCTGCTTAAATTCAAAGTAACTATTTTATTTTTCAACTAAATTTGATTGTGTATTTTCTACAGACCCTATGTTTATAAAAATCATTTATTAATTTTCAAAATTGTAAATTGGTTAGTTTTAATTATAGAATGAATTTTCGTCAGGTTCTGTTCATCGTCAACGTGATCGTCCATTATCTGCGAGTGTTAAAGACTGAACACACTTGACCTCTCCGGTCTACAAAAAGACGAAGAAGGCCGAGTGGAGACGAGAGCCATTTTGACATTTCTTTGAAGTCAAGTGCCACATCTATCCACTTATTTATCCGCAGTCAGATAAGGGTGCTTTTCCACTAGAGATTTTCTAAGCTCGTAGCGAGGGATGTGTTTTTTATCAACCAATAGGATTGTTTGATTTTCACAGTTGTTAGCTCAGCATCAGTGGAAATGGTTCAAATAAGCTACACCGACTGACGAAAGAAGAAGGGATAATGTTTTTCGGCTTGTAAAGCTATTTATAACGGTTTCCTTAGGGTCTCCTGCAGATTAAACGGTTTGATGGATGGATGGATGAGATTTCGTTAGATTCGTCTTGATCAAGCTACGTACATTAAATGTATTTTGTTCCAATAAATCAGTGGTTTTTGTAATAATTTACTTGCTAACATACTTGTTGAAGCGAGCCCTGCTTGCTAAAGGAAGGGCGAGTAGTTTAGTTTAGCCATCTGAAGCCCTCTATCCTATAGTAGCGGCTTATTCCAACTAGTCGTACATTTAGTTCTACACGTATAACTATTAGTTGGTAGAAAATCCGATTAGTTCTACACGTATGCATAACTACTTGGACATACACAGCTTAGCTAGTGTCAGCCATTTTCTTCGCACTAAATGTAAACCCTGGTGGAAACACATACAAATTATGGTTTAGTTACTGACTGAATGACAAAATTGAATTTTAATTGTTTAACTAATATTGCGGTGCCCTTACAGGGTTTATGTCAGTACTATCATAACAACCATGTTACCACATAAAGCAATGAATAAATGAATTATGAATTAATTTTGATCAACGACGCGCGATTAAATATATAAGTAGTTTCATGGCTTAGTTTGAATATCGCTGATAGCTTAACTCCCTTGCAAGTCTCTGGTGGAAAGCCAGCCTAAGGCGGACGCGTCACTTGGTTACCAGGAACTCAGAAGCGCCACGAACGTCGTAAATTTCCAACTAACAACTACATCTCCGAGGCTTTCGCGCTAAAGATAAGGGAGGATTTTGAGATCCGACTCGAAGACGGAGAGTCGAGTTTCGGACAGTCGAGGTCAGGCCAGACGTGATTAGAAACTTAAGTTGTGTTGGCACGTATGAGCCAAGGTTTAAAGTTAGAATTGGATGAATTGAGGTTTTTTCAGTTAGAATTGGTGGTAGTGGTTAAATGGTAGCTAGGTAATCGGTCAATGAATTATAGCTGTTAGATCGTTAGCTATAAACCAAGTTTAACACTTCCCTTAAACAAAGTTTTGTTACTTTCACACTTCTTTAAAAAAGTTAAATTAGAAAGAGACTGTGGCTTAATAAACTGCGTGGAATAACCATTAAGTCTTGTGCTGTTACCCCAAAACCTAGTTAAACCCTTGAACTGTGCTGTTGTCCCTTTCACACTTCGTTAAAATGTTAAGGTAGAAAGGAACAGAAGGCCTAAACGGTGGAATAACTTTAAATCACTTTTATGGCTACGCGCTTTAGCGAAAAAAAAATCTAAACGGTTGCTTAATTTGACAGTTGTTGAACTGCCTATTTTGTATGGAGAAACCCAAAGAAAATCCATTCCAGAACTTTAAAAGTCGCGTTTATCGCTAAGCCTAAGTATCGACATCAATCAATATTTCCTCACAGAATCAATCTATATCAAAGCCGACCCCAGAGTTTCAAATAAATTTCTCTAAATGGAAGATCGTAACTAAATTCCTTAATTCCTTCTCCGATATCGGCGCCCAGGGCACTTCTCTAAAAAGCAATAAATATAATGGCGTTGGATATCCGGCCAATGAAAGAGGTCTATTTCTTCCAATATTTCGTGTCGAAACTTCGCGAAGTTACTTTGATTGAGATTAAACATTAAAACGACGACAGTGACACGTAAGAAGCCTTTTTTCTTAAAAATTTTTAGTCAACCATATTTTTACATAATTTACTTAATATAAGGGGATGCCAGCTGTCATACTCGAGCGCGAGACAGAAGATGTCCCGCAGCGGCGGAGTGAAGAGCACGACACAGTGACTCCATTTGTATATTTATTAAATTTGAAAGAATTTTGGCAGGGAAATAAAAATATGCCAATAAAAACAGAATTTTTAAAACAAGCTCTCGTATTTATAATACCTTACATTTTGATATATACTTTGTATGAATAATTATTTCGGCTTAGACATAATTTTCATTATAAAAGACTGGAAGGGTATGTTTGCGATTTTTTTCTATCAAGCGAAGTTTGTGCAATCGTGTATCGGTATTTATCAGTCCCTAAATAGACACCCCAAGTTTGTTGTATATTTTTTCAGACGTTTAATTTTAGTAGTTAGTGCCGTAGCTTTCATGGAAAAACCGAAAATCCGCTCATAGAAAGCCTTTTATTGCTTCACCAAATTGTATTAACAATTTGTTAGCGAACATATGCACTCACTTTAATACATACGTGTATACATAATGTCGCAGCCAGACAGCGCAATTGAGCACCTCACGAAGTGTCTAGACACTTCTTGAAGCGCCCAACCACACATTAAGCTTCGACATTATATTAAACTTCGATAAAAATTAGGTTTTAACTGACAATGGGTTTAAATGACGACATCTTTACTTACTTAAAAATTAACCTTGATATACATGTGTTTATAAATTAGAAACTGTGGAACTCAGAGAAAGGTGTACAGGAGAGTTTTTAAGGTTGAGATTTTCTCAAAAACTACTTGACCTATTGCAAAAACTCTTTCACTGTTTGATAGATAAAAGTTAAAAATATGTAAATTGTAAGAGAATTATTAAATTTGGTCCAATAGTTTTTGAGAAAATATCAACCTTATTGAGGACCCCTGTATACTTATCTCTTTCTTCGACTGTACCTACTTGCATTTACAATACTATTAAGTACCTATATAAAATGTCCTTCTAAGTTTTAAATTGGATGTCACATATCAAAACGAGTTAGTATAATTAGAATCAGTAATCCGAAACAACTTTTCAGTAAGTAAAGTAAGTAGAATTATGTCAAAAAGGTGACATTAAAATTATCCAAATACAACTCGACACTGCGGGCTCTTAATGCTAAGTTACGAAATATGATAACTTGATAACTTACCCGAGCGAATAAGTGTTACTTAAGTTAAAAGTTTATACAGCACGTTTCTTCTTTCGAATGCACTTCGTGGGTTGGGTATGGCATTACACTTTGTGCGTAATCAATTTGGCGAATAGTTTATAAAGTATAGTCGACAGAACGTAAACGTACATTACAACGTTGCAATTAAGGCCGTATTACTGTCTAGTTAAGTGCTAATGGTGGACGATTTGGACGTTTTTCGAAATTAACAACAAACCAGTGCTTCAAACAAACAAACGAACAATAATCAATGATATAAATAAGAGGGACTCATCAGCCCCAGATGTGCAGCTAAAATCAGATCACACTTTGCACCGTTCTTATTATCTGCGCCATAAGAGCTGAAATCGTACTGCAAGTAAGTGTTGCCATTGATCTGCTGTGGTCATGCGCCTGCCTGGCCGTATTCTAAATAAGAATATGTATTTTTTATTCAAAACTAGTTTTGAAAGAAGAAATAGTATCCTCTAGTAGTTTCGAAATGAGAATTGATATTCTTAACTCTGCATACTATTTGGGTATATTGACGATATTTTAAAATTAATCAATAATAACTGAGGCCAGATATATTTATTTGTTTATGATACAAGGAGTATCTAGCGTTTCAGGCGTCCCCAATTTGATAAAAATTGAATCCATTTAACGTCGAAATTAAATAACTTTTTTATCGAAATCTCACAGTTTTCACAGCACTAAGTCAGAAAGTAAAAGTAAGTGCCGTCGGTAATGGAAATATTAAGTTACCGGCTGCAAGCGAGACGGATTGATCTCGCAAATCGAATGATCGCTGACACTCGTAGTGATGGCTGGTGGTCGATAAAATGTAGGTAGAATTGTTCTCATGATGCACATGCATGACAAATTAAATAGTTCTTAACACATAAAATACTTGACGTATCCATAGAATACTAAACTTGACGTAACCATAGAAGATTTGACGTATCCATAGAAAACTTGACGTAACCATAGAAGACTTAACGTAACTATAGAACACTTGACGTATCCATAGAATACTTGACGTAACCATAGAAGACTTGATGTAACCATAGAGGACTTGACGTAACCATAGAAGACTTGACGTAACCATAGAAGTCTTGACGTAACCATAGTACGGTGGAACACAGAGAAAGGTGCACAGGAGAGTTTTTAAGGTTGAGAGTTTCTCAAAAACTACTAGACCTATTGCAAAAATTATTTCACTGTTTGATAGATAACAGATAAAACTATGTAACTGTAAAATAATTATTGAATTTGGTCCAGTAGTTTTTAAGAAAATCTCAACCTTATTGAAGCCCCCTGTATACTTATCTCTGTCTTCGACTGTACAATTATATAATTATAGCGCATACTGTGTAATGTAAAATGACTGTACTGTATACTTATCTTTGTGTTACACCGTAACATACAGCAAACGCCAAACCAGCCGCATATTTGGCAGCGGTAGCGCAAGTTTGAATTCAGGCATTGTTAGCTCCGCCCGCCATACTGTCATTGAGGCATGTTACTGCTAAACAATACAGGATGAAATTTTAATCAGTCCTGAAACCGAAATAGAATTAACTGGAGTCTGAAACAGTACACGACTTTAGGAAATTCCTGAATTAATTGAATCAGTAATGCTAGACTGAAACAATGTCTTTGCTATTGTAATAAATTACTGGTACAACGTATGGGTGGGCAATTTTGAGATATTGACATTCCTTTAATTGATTCAGTATTAAAGTATGTACTTATAATGCTTTGAAGTCGTATTATGTAAGTATGACTTCAAAGCATTATACAGGGTAAGACGAAGGGAAGGTGTTCAATATTGGTAACTATACAACTTTGTTCTACAACTTTTCTAATAAAAAAATAAATTAGTGATCGATGACAAATTTTTTATTTATTTTATTTTATTTAGTACATTTAACATTAGGTAAGATACATTTTGTGGGTAGATGTAAGTGGTAACTTAGCTCATGGCTCAGGTCTGTACTTACCGCCGAAACAGTGAATATCTGACTCCTAACTAGGTAAAAACCTGTACGTAGGAAACCGAGAGTTCATGTTGAGTGGTAGTGTTCTCGTTCTTGTGAGCACTTTTCACTTCACACACACACAATATTATATATTTTATAAATATCACCATTTCCCTTTTCTCTGGTACTTACATATAAGACACTTAGTAATATTTTCGTATAAATAAATATTAACAGTATAAATATATTTGTATAGTTTCTTTCCAGTAAGTTATAGAAATAAACTTGAAATAAATAATAAATAGGCCACAATGTTTCGATTACCCACTATTAAAAATGTTAGTCGAACAAAGGAATGTGTTGTTCAATAACAATGATCTATGTTTCCCTGGAATAGGTTGGAGCGTAGTTTAGTCGGAGCGTAGTTTGGTTAGAGCGTGGTTTGGTGGTTGCACTATACCAAGTGATTTCACTTAATGCAGTGCAGCCATCAGACCATGTAGTTAGAAATATGTAAGTATATTAATATATATAATATATTATATTCTCAATAGGCATATTTTATGTACTTTTTACAAGTATTCATTGTTTAGCTTTTTAGTGTGTGTTCCATATAATTATCAAGTTAATAGTTAGTTGACTTCTTTATTTAATCTATAATATTTATGTGTAAGTAAGCAAATATTTGTATTATTATTATTTTATAATTGTTAAAAGTTTTTCAGTTGCATGATAGTCGAGTGTGTAAAGGTAGTTTGTCAGTGACTGTTTAATGAAGCGTTTAGTGTGAGGAAGCATTTCTAATTCTCGACTTAGTGTGTTATAAAGTACGGGTGCCATGAACATGAACTGGATTCTAGCGAATCGAGTGTGCAGTTTTGGTACGGTACACACTAGGTCGGTCCTCCTTTTGTGTTTCAGCTTTTCCTGTACTTCGTTGTAGTCTATTGTTGAGTGATGTCTTATAGTTAGGTTCAGGATGTATAGTTGACGAACAGTAAGTATTTTGCAAGCATTGTATAGTTGGTTAGTTGGAAAACGATATGGCTTAAAAGTCATTACTTTTAGTAAGGCCCTTTGTGCTCTTTCCAATCTGATGATTCGTGTTTTAACTGATCCGCCCCAGACTGGGATGCAGTAAGTTAGAACAGACTGGACAAGAGCAACATATACAGATCTGATGAGGTTATAATCAGTTGTACTACGAAGGTTACGAAAAATGAAAATAAGTTTTCGTACACGAGATGATAGATAGTCGATTTGGGAATCCCAGTTTAAATGCTGGTCCATTGAGACTCCTAGATATTTAATATGTGTTGTTTGAGTTAACTGTTGACATGGACAAGCAACGTAAGTATTGTCTTGGGCGTTACAAGTATGGAGTTTTATGTTGAAGTTGTCGCTTGGTTGCGTTTTGTTTGAGATTGTGAATGAAATGAATTTAGTTTTTTCAACATTTAGGGTTAGTAGATTGTTGGTCAACCAACAACTGACTTGACGCATTCCCTGTTCAGCAATGGTCTTTACTTGCTCCCAGGAATCACCATAAAATAAAATTGCTGTATCATCGGCGAAAGTGTATAAGTTTGCGCTTGCTATTTGGAGATTGCAGAGGTCATTTATGTATATTAAAAATAATGTAGGGCCCAAGATACTGCCTTGTGGCACCCCATGCGTCACTTCTTCTTCTTTACTAGTATGAGTGGAGATTCGGACTGTCTGTGTTCTATTCGTCAAATAATTTCTAAGGAGTTCCAAGGCCAGGCCTCTCACTCCTATAGATTCCAGTTTAGCCAACAAAATGGGTATAGAAACGGTGTCAAATGCTTTGGCTAGATCCAAAAATACTCCCAGACACTTTTTCCCCGAATCCAATATTTTTGTGATTTTGTCGGTCATCATTGAGACGGCATCGATAGTTGATCTTTTTCTACGAAAACCAAATTGATTCCTTGATAAAAGTTTGTTTGTTTCTAAGAAGGCAACAAGCCTCTCATTGATGACTTTTTCAAAAATTTTGGAGAGTGTTGGAAGCAGCGAGATGGGGCGGTAGTTTGAAACACAATTTCTATTCCCACTTTTATATATCGGACATATCACGGCTTTCTTTAGAGGAGCTGGAAACTTTCCGGCTTTGATCGAGATGTTGCAAATATGGGCTATGGGTATGCATATACTAACTTTGGCCAATTTGAGAACTTTAGTGGGTATGTTGTCCCATCCAGGGGCACTCTGTTCGTCCATTGTATTAATAAATTTAATTACTTCATACTCATCTGTGTAGAAGAGAGATAAAGATTTTAGGGGTGACTCAATTTGAATATGTTTTGTTAGGTCTTGTTCTGTTAGTGAATGTTTGGTAAGAATATTATTTGCTAATGTTGGTCCTATTTGACTAAAATACTGGTTAACTGTATTTACCGAGTCGTTTGGATTACATCTAATTTTTAGCAATTCTGCGGGAACACATTTAGTTTTATCTAAGTTACATATTTGTTTAATGGTTGACCATGTTCGTTTTAGGTTGTTGTGATGTTTAATTAGTAACTTTCTATAATAATTTTGTTTAAGAGTTTTTAGGATATTGTTACAGGTATTTCGATATTGTTTGTATGATTTTAGTATTGTTTCGTTATTAGGGTATTTCCTAGTTATTTTGTTACGATGCGGCCTCTTTCGGCCGCATCTTGTATTGGCCGCCTAATTTTAAAAATAGGAAGGTTTGAAAAAGAAAAAGAAAAGCTTGACTGACATGACGGATGGAGAGAAAAATGGTTGATTTTTTACGACTTGTAACTTATTGATAAAATCTGAAGTAAAATAATATATAATATTTAATCCATTTTTCTCTCCATCCGTCATGTCAGTCAAGCTTTTCTTTTTCTTCTATTTTTTCTTTTCTTCTTCTCTCTTTCTTTAACAAACTGTACTTTCCTTCATCTTCTACATTACCTACCATCTTAATTCATCCTCATTCCTTTTCTTCATTCACTTTTTCGGAATTTTGGATATAAAAAAAAAGTTTTTCAACCTTTTTTTTATGCCGGGCCCCCCCGGGTAGTGTTACGATGCGGCCTCTTTCGGCCGCATCTTGTATTGGCCGCCTAATTTTAAAAATAGGAAGGTTTGAAAAAGAAAAAGAAAAGCTTGACTGACATGACGGATGGAGAGAAAAATGGTTGATTTTTTACGACTTGTAACTTATTGATAAAATCTGAAGTAAAATAATATATAATATTTAATCCATTTTATCGTATTTTTAATAAAAACGCTCGCTCCGCTACAATTTTATGTAGTTTATCTCGTCGTCTTATGCATTTTATGAGCCCTGTTGTTATCCAGGGTTTTAAGTTTCTTTTTGATTTAGGTAATAGTGTTGTAGATGTATGGTTCTCCATGACAGATCTTATAGTATCAATAAGTACGCGTGTTGCTATCTCAGGATCTTCTGAGTTAGTAATGGGGGTCCAATCAGTTTCCAACAGATCTTTAGCTACTGCGTCATAGTCAATCTTTTTTACTAATTTGGTTATAGGAGTTAGATGTTCGTTTTGATTATTTGGTGAAAGACTTACTTTACATATTACTGTGTCGTGGTCCGTGACGTCACTTTGGCATACTACAACTGTAGCTGGCAAACGGGTTTTTAAAAATAAATGGTCAAGACATGTGGTTATCCGGGTTGGAAACGTATGTGCTGGCAGGAGGCCATGGGCAGCAGTGATATTTAAATAGTCCTTGGCTTTGGACATATCCTTGGGAGGGATGATATTAATGTTGATATCCCCGGCTAAAACGATGGTGTTGTTCTGTTTCTGTTCTTCTAGGAGGGTGTCCAATGATTCAACAAAAATTTCAACATTTGTGAAAGCAGGTGGACGGTATATTGCGATAATCACAAGCATAGGTGAAATTTTGAGTACTAAACAATTAGCTTCTTTAAGTTTTGGCTCGTAGATACTAATTATTTTAATTTCATCTCTGATATATATAACAACACCATCATTTTGGTTATGATTTACACGGGTAAAATGTTTACTATATCCGGGTAGATTGGGGATATCAGAGCCATCGGAGTCATTCGCTAAACGACACTCTGTCATTACCATTACGTCTATCGTGGTATTTAACCTTTTTATAAGCACACTAAAATTATCCATATTTTTATTTATGCTTCTAATATTTTGAGTTATCATTGTTAGTGTTTTCCCTTGCATTTCAAGATGTTGAAGACATGCCTCTGCCTCCGTAACCAGAACTGCCTTGGCGATATTGACTTGGTCAATATCGACAGCTATATCGTTTATGTTTGTCATTATCTAACTACATATATCCGAGGAAATATATCACAGGCAGCTGAAGTCAGGGGGAGAGAATGTCTTGAATTGTAGGTGACTAATTTGTTTATAGGGATTTTTGAGTGGTGCATTGTTTCATTGTGGCGAGTGTGAAAAAATAGTATAATAAATACAGATATAAAATACAGTATAATAGATACAGGTATGAAATACAGTATAATAAATATAGATACACAAATACATAGTATATGACACATTACAAAGAAAGATGCAAATATGAATTCTAAATTAACATGCTTAAGAAAGACACAAAATATATTCGTTAGCAAGATAATCATGCGAGTTACGGTTTGGAAACTATTCGTAAAATGCTTCGTTGAAATGGAGCGGCAGGGGGCTAGTCAGGCTTCCATTGAATCTACTGTTTTTATACTTGTTTCAAGTGATTGAAGTTTGATTAGGTTATTGATCTGAACTACGGTATCTTTTTCTGATTTTCTAAGAAAAATTTTACCATTTTTAGTCCAACAGAACTTATAGTTGAGTGCCTTTGCAAATAAGCGTGCGTGATAGTATAGTTTTCTAGCGTACGGAGTCAGATAGTCAGAAATATATATCGGTTCGGATTTACCTTGGAAACCAAGTACTTCTGTGTTCAACCTGGAGTTATTATGAGCTAAGTTATAACTTTTGACAAGTTCAAATAGCTTATGTTTTTCTTCAACACTCGCGAGCTTCAGTATAATGGGTCCATTGCCTTGTTTTTTCTGTGTGACTCGATATGCTGTGTGGGTAGTTTTGCTATCTGTTGACATGTTCATTCCAAGAGTGATAAAAATCTTCTTTACAATGTCTTCCACATTTTCTTCCTTTGCTTGCGGTATGTTTCTAATTTCTACTTGTTTGTTACGCTTTGCTCTCAGAAGGTCTTCCAGGCGATCTTCAATTTGTTGGATATTGTTGGAGTAAAATTTCTCTTGATTCACAATCTTTTCCTCTAATAGTTTTATGGTCTTTGTATTCTCTTCATTATGTTTCTCAACCGATACCAGTTTCTCAGACAATTCTTTGTATATTTGAACATTGTATGTTTTCATTTCTTGTAAATCCGATGAGATTTTAGCGAGTTTAATGTCTTGATCTTCCTTGAAGCTGATGAAAAATTCTTTCATTTCTTGTTTGTATTCGGTGATCATTTTTCCAATTGAGGTCTCTGCTGTGCGTCTCTTGATAAGATTAATGTCTTCGTTCACAGGAGTTTCTGCATCTCTCGGTGAGTCGTATTCAGGAGTTGTTTCCATTGTATGTCCTTTCCAGTGTTTACTAGATCTTTGTGCGATCGTACCGGACGGACCAGTGGGGATAGCCGAGAAACACGTCCACTCGCGTTAGCGGTGCGGGGCGAAAAAAAATATATGAAAAGTATTAAAAAATCTCGAAATACGAAAAGACGTAGAACAAAAGGTGTTTAGTCATAGATACTGCTCCCGTGGCGAAATCCAGAGCATGTCACACGTCACTGATAACTGCTCGCAATGGTCAATTGAGGGTGGTCTTGTCAAGATCCATAAGGCTGACGAGGACGTGATTGAGTGGCTGAATAGCCTCCCACTCACGGTCTGATCACCTCACGTCGCCGTGACCTTACGAAAAATAAATAAATACACTCTTTCTGTTACAGCCTGTATACATACTGAAAACACTCACTTTGCAATTAGGCTACCAGCTCCACCGTATTGAATCCCCATCGTGTATTGAAAGGTCGACGACAGATATAAGTGTGCAGGGGGCATCAATAAGGTTGAGATTTTCTCAAAAAGTACTGGACCGAATTTAATAATTATTTTACAGATACATAGTTTTCACTTTTATCTATCAAACAGTGAAATAATATTTGCAATAGGTCCAGTAGTCTTTGAGAAAATCTTAACCTTAAAAACTCTCCTGTACACGTTTCTCTGTGTTCCACCGTACCTATTAATAATAAGAAAATAATGATAATTTAGTACAATTTTAATAAAACATTTAGTCCTCCGAAATTCTAAAATTGAATTTTGATGTTTATGCGACAACGCTTAACAAACTTCTAAAGATAGATCCTTTATTATACGATAAATTCTCAATACAAACTTAATTGCAAATCAAATTGTCATCGGAGACGACCACTTGAGTTTAAATTATCATTTCTTAGAGAACTAAGTAAATTGGTCTCGAGTTGAGGTATCTCCCGTCCCTCTCTCTCCCATTGTTTCGCGTCCCTGATTAAATTACGAAGGAATTTATTCCTTTGAAATTCTACCGAGAGACGAGTGCATTTAATTTTGTTGTATTGTAGGCATACCTACCTATAGGTATATAGTAAATCCTCTTGGGGAATGTTAAATTCTTCAACAATGCCCACCCATCCGTATGCCATTTAAATACCTTCAGCCAAATGAATGTTTCACTTTTAAATAATGTATTAAGCGTAAAAAAAAATCGTATATAAATTGATTTGTATGATACATTTTTTATACAACCGAGAAGTTGTAGAACAAAAGTTGATTATTTATTTATACTGAAAACCCTCCCTTAGACTTTCTAACCCTTTCCGTTACACCCTAATAAGTTTTAATTTTAAAATGTTTCATTCACGGACTTTATTTAATTTTCAAAAAAAAAGATTCCAGATTTTTAAAAGAGCATTTCACTTCGCTACGCATCCGCAGCTACGCGTCTACTACGCGCGTAGCACAACGCTACGCCTGGCGTAGCACTTGCCTAAGTCAGTGAACTTTTAACTAAAATGAAGTGTGTTGTACAAAAATAATTAACTATAGAGTTTGTTTTATGAAGGAATTATAAAATAACCAGAAAATACACTAACTAATATACTCTTTAATAAACAGTATAATATTATAATTGATGAAACATTGAATATAATGTAATCTTTTATTTATTGTTGCAGTGTTGTTTTGTTCCTCGGGTATTGCTAGTCTCTAGGGCGACGATGACCGCTTACCATCACGTACTTGTCTGCCTTTTTACATATAAAAGAAGGAAAAAAAGAAAAAGGAACAAGAATTGAAGGGTTTTTGCCCCAATAATGTGGACATAGAAAATGGCTAATGAGAACAATTTCTAATGTTACGGATAACATTTTATATGGAGGCGTAACCTCTCCGTCCTCATTCGACGAATCCGATTTCTCGCAATAAGAGGTAAAGTGAAAAGGTAAATATAAAATTCCTAGAAATCCAAAACCGTCTTCCAAAGCAACTGTGAACACTTCAAAAAGTAATCTGCCGTTGACAAACTCTTTGACACGGCAATATTCACTGTTGTCCTTTCGATGTTATTTTACTCTTCTATTTTCTCTGCTACTATAAGTGTTCAGGCAGTTTTGAACCTTGTGACTAGTGAAAATAATCGAAAATCCTTTGCATAGAAGCCTCAAAGAGCTTAAGGCTGACGGAGGAACCGATTACGTTTTTTGTAGTTGTCATATTGAAATCTGATTGGTATTGGTAATTAAAAAGAACATAAAATGTCTGGTCACGCTGAAAAAGAGTAGTAAACTTCAAACTTCAATATTTATTCTGAAAATAGATCCTTATGGATACTTTTTCACTATAGTACTTTTGTACACTTCAATATGTACTTTCTGAGGGTTTCTAAATATTGTGACGTCGTAATTCCTTTTCTTTGTTTTTTTCCTATTTTTCGGTTAATAGCTTTTTGTACATTTGGTTGAGCTTGACACAAACTGGATTCTAATTAGGATCGTAAAAATCCAAATGACTTCTCGGACTACCAAAGGGTGACCACAGAGTGTTCATATGTACCTACGTACGAGTATGAATTTTTGATTTTAATACACAGTTACATTACATCGATCGTGTCCACGTACATTGCGATAACAAATAAGTATTGGATGGTAGACTTTAACAAGTAACGTATCTTGCTGATTTCAAATAAATACGAATGCAGATGGATTTATAAACCAACTCCGTCTCAATACCTACTATACTCTTGTAGCTAGCAGTTCATGCGAAGCAAGTCATGTGTAACTTATAACGAGATCTATTTTAAAAAGTAGAAATTGATATTACGATATGTTGCGGTCGGCAAAGAGTAAAACGACATAGAAAATATTGCAGAATTTTCGAATGCTCAAATCTGAAATTTTAATTTCATTTACATATTTTTCCGAGGACGCTGTCGGCGTTATAAAAACGCAACGCGTGATCCTAGTTCTCTTCAACTCAACGAAATTTGTTAAAAAAATTAAGGATTTAAGAACCGTTCAGGCGGAAAATTCGACCATTAACGCTACGGCTATATTGTTATTAAACAAAATAGTATAGTTATCCTTAATTAAATGTAATTATTATAGGTTAGTGTCTTTGTTCGGCGAGTGGAGACGGCCTTATCGACTGGGCGGCGCCGGTCGCGCGCTCGGGCCCGCTCGGGGCAGGCTCGGGCGCGCTCGGGGCAGGCTCGGCGGCCCTCGGGCGCCCTCGGAGCGTACACAGGGAATTTAAGGGCTTTTCAGACAGGCGCTCAACGGCCGCGGTACCCGCACGCCGTTACATAACCCGCCGACCCCGATACATGCCTCCAAATCCCATACTCGATTAGAAAAATCTAATAAAATTGGACTATTAAGACTAAAAAAGCTGGAGGGTTAAATCTTCTGAAATAAAAGGCTCAAAAATGTCACGCTCGGTCAAAGAGAGAGCGGCGAGCTCAAAGGCGACTAGAGCATGGCCAATTGTCGTCACGATAAAAAGAGGAGAGGAGGAGTAGCAATTTTCCTTTGCCGGCAACCCTTTGCGAGCGTCGGCGCGCGGCTGAGTGCGGTGCGAGGCGGCCGTCGGGTGCTGGCGGTGGGCGGGGGTGGCGGGGTGTCCGGGCACATGGCGTCGGGCGGCGCGGCGGCGCGGCGGCGCGGGGCGCGGGGCAGGCCCGGGCCGCCCCGCCTCAGTGGCGGCCTGCAGTGGCAACGACGCGCGTGTCGCCTCCGACACTTCCGCCCCGCGCACACCTAATCCGCTCATTTAGCAGCAAGCGCCGCATACGGTGCGGTGGCCGTGGCAGCCCGGCGGCCAGCCCGGGCCGCTGCCGAGCCGGGCCCGCGCCCGCAGCCAGCCAGCCGGCCAGCAAGTGTGCCGCTACCTCACACCCGCGACATGACCGTGCGAACGATTGTTTACGTTGACGCTAGTTGATAACCGACGGGCCGGCGCTGGCATGCTAATGTGAGTACCCGACCGCCACGATCAATCCGCCGGGGCGCGCTCGACACACGCGGCTGCATGTAAAATTCCCTGGAAAAAAGCTACCATGCCGAGCGTACCCGGCGTGGATGTGAGCCACGTTTTCCTGCAATGCGACATCGTGCTCCGACAAAGTTTTCGTACATCGTGATGTCTTGGTCAGTCTTAAAGCGGTGAATGGTTTGTTGACAGTCGGACTGTGCGTCGTGTCTACTCGTGGACTGTTGTCGCCTGTGGGTTGTGTGTCGGGCTGTGGCGGCGGCGGGGGCGGGCGCGGCGGCATGCGGCGCGGCCGGTAGCAAGGCGGCGCGGCCGGGCGCAGCGGCTCTCGTGCGCTCTCGGCTATGTGCCCCCTCTGCAAGACATTGTAAGTAAACAAATAATCACTATTATCCATACACTGAAAAAGAACAAAAACTATAAAAAAAATAATTATAGATAGAAGATATCCAGCGCGTCGCATCGAGGCAACGTGCCCAGAATACTGGCAGCAGATCCTCTTTGTATGGCCAGGCTATGCGCTGGCCAAAGTACCACCACTACCAACGTCACCAGAAGCATCGATGAGACGCGCTGAAATGTCTTTATATAATTTATGGTCTTCTGGACCCCAAGAACCCATCCTTTCTACACCGAACTGCACGAAAATATATCCATCCCTTAAATGCATATATTTGTACATGGTTCCTGTAGAATCTAAAGATTATCTGTTGATTTCTATCTAAAACAACTTATCAGTCACAGCAAATATTGTAAATATAATAGGTAATTCTGAAGCGGTCACTAAGTCGAATCCTAAATGCAACTGTCACTGTTGTTCATATGATACTTCGCGTAAGAGCGAGCGGGACGACTCCCTCGATATTAGAGTGCGCTATCTAGAATTAGCATAGACAAAACAGGGATGCCTGTAGCTTTTACTTAGCTGTTGATTTCTAGCTAAAACCACTACGGTCTTGTCAGTCAGAATAAATATTGTAAACAATAACCAATCAAACTATACTAAACAAATAGCAAAAACATCAATACACTATTATATCTGTAATGTTTTAACTGCCGTTTCGAATACTTATCAAATACAGCTAATCTTTAATATAAGTTAGGTACCTACCTAAATATTTTAATAGGGTAAAATTTATTCAAATAACTAAAATATACAAACTATTACAATATTAGACTAAAAATAATAATCATCATCATCATCAGTCTATTTATATTGCCCCACTGCTGGGGCACAGACCTTCTCTTACATCGAGGGAGCTCGGGCCATAATCCACCACGCGGGCCCAGTGCGGGTTGGCGGATTTCACATAATGTAGATTTTTTCTTCTTCTTCTACGACATGCAGGTTTCATCACGATGTTTTCCTTCACCGTTTTGAGAGCACTCGGTAAATGTACGTAAAATAATGGTAAGTACTAAAATATACTTAAACTACATTGCGAATCTTTTATTTCCATGTAAGCGTGACTTACCTACCATTATCCCAAGGTTTAAGTCGTCGGTCCCTTTCTAACTTATCGTGTTTAACGAAGTGTGCAAGTGATAAAACACGGTTAGTTTTCAGGTAAGAGAGCTTACGGGATTTGAAAGTTCAATAAGAGGGTATGGTCCAAGTGACAAGTGATAAATTATTTGCAATTTTTCCATATACTGAAATATACCAGTATTGGTAGACCTATTTATGAGGTGCGTTGTTTTTTTAAATTCGGTCAGAAAGATAAGGTAAAAAATCCTACAATAAAGTTTTGAATATCTATGTCCACTCTTCGGAGCCACGATTGTCTTCTGTCAATGCCTGTTCCCCTCAATCTTGTCTATTCAGTTATAGGTAATGGTACCGCTCGAGGCTTAGCACGTGAATCATATTGTATGATATCTGAAAGTTATAAGGCCGAGCTCAAAATCAACGTGTACTATGAATTTCGACCTTAGTGTGCAGCTCAACTATCCAAAATTTTGCAAAGTGCTGTAAATTGTAAATTTAAAAAATGTACACAACGTACTTGAATGAATGAATGAATGAATGAATCATTTATTTGTCAGATTTCTGGTTACAAATTAGGTGTTTTATAAATATAATAGAATCACAAAAATCTGCCATTTCTGGCGTACAAATATTAAATTTTCATTTTAAATTGTACCTATGTTTGCTTTTAAAATAATTCTAATTTTATACATTATTAATCATCATATTATAATTACCAACTTCAACAATATAAGTGAGTGATATCCATTTTATATAATAATCAATACAAAGTTAAAATGTACACCCATACATAATAACTAGGTGTTGCATGGTGCGCGGGCCGCGCGCGGCCCGCGAGACTGCTTTGTTTTCGTGTTGTAGGCGCCGCAACTAAATAAATATTATCTGGATTGTTCGCTGTGCAAATAATTCGTGCAAGTCAATCCACTAATTATATCAAGCACCGCCCGAAAGTTGCAAGTTCAAAACTCTGTGAAAAACATTTATTCGGAAAGAGTTTGCTCATTTAAAGTAGGTTATTTTTGTGATTTTTGAAGCAAACAACGCTCGAAATGCCCGTATGCCAGAAACTTAAAGAAAGTTTTCAAAAGCCAAACGTTGCTAGCTGTACACAATTTCCATAACTTTGTTCATAATTCGAAAGGCAGGGGCATCTTTCAGCCTTTGGTAGCGTGGGGACGCTCCGGGCTTCGCCCTCCGCGGAGCTCGGCCTATGGCCTCGCAGCCGGCTCGGCCTTCGGCCTCGCAAAAGTTACTTGGAAGGTGGGAAGTTTTTTCTGCTTGGCAAGGGGACGCTTCGGGCTTCGCCCTACGCGGAGCTCGGCCAATGGCCTCGCAGGCCGGCTCGGCCTTCGGCCTCGCAAAAGTTACTTGGAAGGTGGGGAGTTGTTCTGCTTGGCAAGGGGACGCTTCGGGCTTCGCCCTACGCGGAGCTCGGCCTATCGCCTCGCAGGCCGGCTCGGCCTTCGGCCTCGCAAAAGTTACTTGGAAGGTGGGGAGTTGTTCTGCTTGGCAAGGGGACGCTCCGGGCTTCGCCCTACGCGGAGCTCGGCCTATGGCCTCGCAGGCCGGCTCGGCCTTCGGCCTCGCAAAAGTTACTTGGAAGGTGGGGAGTTGTTTCTGCTTGGCAAGGGGACGCTTCGGGCTTCGCCCTACGCGGAGCTCGGCCTGCGGCCTCGCGGTGTTCTATCGCTTCGGGCTTCGCCCTACGCGGAGCTCGGCCTTCGGCCTCGCCGGAGGGTGCTCGGCCTTCGGCCTCGCTATAGTTACTGATAGATATTTACCGCACGCAAGTAATCCTTTCGTTTCGTATAGGAAAATTTATTGAGAAAATATTATGGTTAACTGCTCGTCCGCCATTTTGTTTTTCCAAAAATTGACAATTTTCTGGTATACTGCATCATATGTGCTACGAAGTGGAATTGGTTGGATATTCCTCATGCGCTCGTGCTAGGCCAGCTAATTCGTCAAAGTTTGGTCTGACATGTCCAAATTTTCAATCGGCTATATTTCCGCCGCCATTTTGTTTTTCTTTTGTTTTTCAATTTCATCACAAAGTAGGTGGACCATGTGACACGCGTTCCAAATTTGATCGAAATCGGTTGGAAAATGGCGGAGATGGCATCACGTGACCCGCCGCCATTTTGTTTTTTTCACTTCCCTATAGTTTTCCTCTGGTCCAATCACTAAACTATACAACTCCCCCCTACATCACTTTCACCTCCGGGAACTCCTTCAGACTAAACGGGCGCGTCAATCAGTGAGTCAGTGAGTCAGTGAGTCAGTCAGTCAGTCAGTCAGTGGTAGTCGAGCTATATATATTAGTAATAATGTATGTATCGATACTATAATTACTGGCAATAGAGAGATATAAATTTGATTCTATGATTAGGCCCTTAACTAAAGTATCATTGGTAGAGTCTGTTTAAACAGTAGTGTTTTAGACAAACACATTTTGCATTTTTTTATTTATTGATACTAAATTTCACATCACATATTTGTCGTTGCGACGATGAAATCTAACGCAAGAACTGAATATGGCTACTTTAAAGCAATATGTATATAATTTTACGTGTCATATGAAATCCATTTTCAGTAAAACTACATATTTGTGGCACAGTAAAAATGCTCCAAACCTCAGTTTCCGACTAAAATAGTGACAGCTTCGTTGTAGCCGACAACCATTCTATAACAGAGCACATATTGTTTTATCTATGTCGATAACGATCAGCAGATCAATGGTAACACTTGCAGTACGATTTTAAATCTTACGACGCAGATAATAAGAACGGTGCAAAGTCCAAAGTGTTACACTTGATCTGCTGTTAGCGTACAATATTTCAGAATATACAATTTAGTCACTATACGATGTCTCATTTTTATGTGATTGATTTTTTACGATACAAGAAGAAGAAAATGTTTTAGGATATCGATTAGCTTTTTTAATATAAGAGTCTTTTTAATTATGTCATATCTAGACAATTTTGAGCGTGACGGTTTGAGATCGGTCTTACAACTGTCAGTTTTCATACAAATTTCAAAGTCTTAAGTGCGAGCTCACGCTGAGTTCGTACAAAAACTGTCTACGACTATCGGCCTAAGTCAATTCAAGTATATATATATATATATATAATAAGGCCCCCGGGATACTTATATCGGGTAATAGACTGTACTACTCGTATGTAAAAGTAAAATAATATTGCTCGTCTCCAATCATATTCCGATCACAAATAAGTAAAATAGATAATCAAATTGACTTAGGCCGATATCAAGTAGTTCTTAAGAAAATGTCAACCTTATTATATATATATATAGATCGATTGTAAAAAAATATTTTTCTAGTAGATAGTTTAGAGTACACACTATGTAAATGTAAAGAATTGAAAAAAAACAGTTAAGTACTTTTTGAGAAAATTGCAACCTTATTGAGGCCCCCTGGATACTTATCTCGAGTAGACCGTAAATCATATTTTTCACAGTATATTATATCGATAAAAAATCTAAAAGCTATTATAAGCTAGGAGGTCGTCAACATAACAATTTGCTTACAAACAACAGCGATTCTATAAGCACAAAGCACGTATTCCATTATCTATGCTGGTAACGATCGTATTGTCAAAAATTCAGCAAGTATGCGCTATGCATAAAATATTTTGTTGGCACGAGTGCCGCGCCGAGCCAACGAAGTACAACGTTGGCTATACGAACTATGTGGCCACAGATTATGTAGCGTAGAAGCATGACAAGTTACCGAAAAGTGACTGAGAGGAAATGTAAAAATAACAAATAAACGCATAGAAGTATTAAATTAAATAATTTTAAAAAAGGATGTTTTAAAGATGTGTCGCTGAAGGTTTTTTTCTCACTTTTGTTCCGCAGCCGGCATCTTTTTCTTGCAAAATGGTGTAAATATAAATTATAATTAATGATGACGTGCAAAAATATACACAATGAATATGAATCTGCGTAATTGTACTGTAAGGAATATTATCTATACATATAATAAGACTGTAAAAAAGTTGTGTCTGTACATTGGATATTTTTTGAAAAGAATAATTGTAATGTGGTTTAGGATCGATACTGATGCCAAAACAACAATTTTTAGAATTCTTGTCTGTTTGTCTGTGACTATGTTCAAGTATCATGTCATAAGTACTGAAGAGATTTTGACGGGAGTTTCAATAGGAGATAGCTGAAATATCCGGACAGCTCATAGGCTATAAGCCATGGCGGTATGTGATCTGAGCATATAACTTTTTCTACGCAAACGAAGTTGCGGGGTATAGCTAGTTTTATAATATAATATGATAAAGGTACTCAAAGAAAATAATACACTTATACAAAGCAGTGTCATTCGAACAAAGAATCATAATTTCCGCGATTATTTCGTAGTATTCAAGTTTTTTGTTTGTTTTCATTTTACCGCCATTAGAACCATTTTTATCGCAGGACTTGATCGCTAGTAATTTCACCACGGAGTACTCTTATTCAGTACTTCGTACAACTGGCCTAAAATAAAACGAAGTCGTAATATTCTTACCAAACATTATCAATTTTGGTAAATTACAACTAACTCAACGTACAACCGACACGGTTATTACTGAACCAACATGACATAATGTCAATATTTACGGCAGCAGTAATGTTACTTGTTATTTGTTCGTAGCGACACAACTTGTTTGTCAAAACAGACTCGATCGCAATCAAGTTTCAGCAAGTTCAAAATGTTACACGAAACTTTGTTATTGAAAGGTTTATGTTTTTATTTATTTTACCAAAGTCACCGTTTGCCTTTTCGAGACTCGGAGAAATCAAGTTTTATTTATTTATTTAAGTTCTTTATAAGGTGTGATTCTTTCGCAAATCTAATCATAATCCTCGTCCATAAACATTGCCTCAGTGCTGAGGATCGTGACCCTTAACAGCAGGTGTCGTCTTAGCATATGAACTGGCTCCAGAAGACTCGCTCTTATGGCCTTCACATAGTCTCTTAAAAGGGCACACCGAGGATTTTACCAACCGCATAAGACCAATCCTAATCCAAAACGTACTATGTTGCGTAAAAGTTCATGTGATTGTCTCTTGTCTGAGCTCAAACCCTCAAGAGAGAATTCAGCTGATACACTCTCAAGGCGTGATCAGCATCTCAAGTATGTCATTTATTAATAAACCAATCTTGAGGACGTATCACTGATGTCTTTCTCAAGTCGCGGTTCGCCTGCAATCAGCAAATACGTTCACAAGTGTGAGTTCGACAGTTCTCTTGAGAACTGAGTTTTGTTAATTAATACGGCGTTACTCACGTGATACCCGATTCCTAAACTCGCACCTAAGTTACGTTTATTAATAGGCCGTCTTGAGGTCGTTCTCAAGATTTACTTTTGAGCTGAGAGTGATTTATTAATACGGGCCTAGTTTGGACCATGACTGTGAGAATATTCGTAAATAATTCCAATTTCAAATAAAATAACGGCATTATTAAAAGAGGCATCCGAATTTCAACAGATTAAAAATAGAAGACTCTCTGGGAGCCAATCAGTGTCGTGATTCGAAGTCAATAACGCGGATTGGAGTGCCCTTACTACGGGCTATAGCGGGGCTTGTTTTAAGGCCAATCAGTTCCAGTGTCTGTAGAAATTCGGAAAATTCGAAATTGGAATCCGTACATTCGAACCTCGAAAGCCATTGACGTCGTAGCCGTATTTACTGAGCTTACGTATGAGTTAACAATGCTATATGATATGATTAATTCAAATTCAAAGACTACTAAACGAAATTAGCTTTCATAAGTAAATTAAATACATCAATTCATGAAGTTTTGTATTCGCTTTCAAGTTGCCGGAAAATGTCATGAAAATCACGGAAAGAAAGTTTAAAAATATTTGTTAACAATAATTAAACTGAATTTTTTTAAAAACCCCTACACAACGTAAGATCTCGAGGCTATCTTTCTGGACATCATCAGACCCTGGATCGTTTATGTCAAATACCTATATTAATGTACCTACCTACTTATTTTAATCAACACTAATGTTCACTTAAAAGAATTCCACTTACTAACAATACATTAAATTAAATTAGAAATAAGTTCTCATGTCAGTGAGACGTATGTTTTTTAATGAGAAATAAATATCTTTAAACACCACCTTCTCGCCAACACCACCTATCAAACGAGAAACACGCTTTCAAATCAGACGATCCGCTCTGTAGCTATGGTAACACAGACAGACACACAGACATACATGAAGCATGAAACTTATAACATTAAATTAAAAATGTTAATTAATTAACTTATAACACTATCAATCTCAATGTGGATATCTTCATGAGAAGAAGTAATTTTACTCTTTTCTTTCTACATTTCTCCTCCCTACATTTGTGTGTTAATTATTTAAGTGTAAGTATATTTTTAGCTAATTAGGTATATATTTATTATTAAATATAGGTATATGTGATTTATTTATATTAATATTAATTAGTTTATTATATTATATTGTAGGTATTAGGTTTATTTAACATATTTGAATACAATAGGTATTTTATTGCATTTATATTGTTTATGACATTTTTGCACCCGCTACGCTGTTTTGATACAATATCTCCATCACCCGAAGGTTGCCTGGAAGAAATCGCTTAAAGCGATAAGGCCGCCTGTCTGTACACTAGCTAACTTTGGTTTTATATGTAACTGATGTATTTTCATTTGTGTGCAAATAAAGTATATTTGAATTGAATTAAAAAGCTTATGTAGGTACACACTAAAATCTAGAGAGTAGGGTTTGGGTAAGAAATATTGATACCATTTTAAATAAACCGGATAGTCCACTTCTTTGACCTGGTAATTCTCCTGGCAACATTGCCAAGTACAAAACCTATAGGTATACATCGCCTGTCCTGACCTACAAGCTTTTTGGCAACTAAAATGTCGATAGTGAACTCTTTATCAGGTGTTACATCACCGTTGCAACTTATCTGTAGTTGAATCTGGAACTAAGCCAATGGTATAAATATTTTTCAAAAATTTTATCTTTTTTGTGAGCATACCCTCAGTCTCTCTTCTTCTTATTGTCTTTTTCTGTGACACTACTTAGAAAATTGGTCTACTTTTTGTAACGTCTTTCCCTTCGTAATTTCTACTTCTTGTTAATTTCTAAACGCTTCTTAAAAGTGAATATATTTTGTAAGATGTTTTCTTTCTTATTGGTCTTTTGGTCTTTTTTACACAGCTTCTTAGAAAATTAATCTATTTTGTAAAGTCATTCCTATATTTTTCTCTTCGTGAAGTTTTGTTCTAAGTAACTGTGCTATTGAAAATATTTTTTTTTCTTTTTGCATTTGTCTAGTCCATGAAACTTTTTAGAAAATTGGGCCATTCTTTAAGTCTTCTCGTCACGTGTCCTATGAAACTTTCCAGATAATTAGTATATTTGGTGAAATATTTCTTTATTCCACTTCTTGTTGGCATGAACCATAGAAAATTGGTTAGAATAGTTCGTTTCTGATTTTATCACCAATGCACAATGGTATCGACAGAAGAAAACGACTAAAAAGACCAGCCCTTCAATAATACTTTGCTATTTCGTACCATGACGTCCTTAAAGTAAGCTTAATAAGGTCGTCATGGTACGAAATCTTCTCTTCTTCTTCTTCCTAGCCATCCTCTACCAAATTCTTGGTGTAGGCCTCCTTCAACTTGAAGGTACGAAATAACAAAGTATTATTGAAGTAATCGTGCTATAAGACTTTATGGTAAGGGGCTGGTCTTTTTGGTAGTTTTCTTCTGTTGATACCATTGTGCATTGGTGATAAAATCAGAAACGAACTATTCAAACCAATTTTCTATGGTTCATGCCAACAAGAAGTGGAATTAGAAATATTTCACCAAATATACTAATTATCTGGAAAGCTTCATAGGACACGTGACGAGAAGACTTAAAGAATGACCCAATTTTCTGTTTTGGCGGGTTTCTAAAGTGAATAATCTAATCTAATGAACCGACATTTACCAACTTGAATAATCTCAAACTGCTATTATTGAATAGTATCAACTTTTATAAGATGAAAGTATCGGTCTAGCTAAAAATAATATCCCAGTTTTTTTCCAAGTGACTGTTAACGCGACATCGAGCAGACAAGTAGCAAATATGAGGCTTTTTCGAGAGCACTTGCTCTTATCGGCCGGGTATATTGTTTAGTCAGCGCGGCCTAAGGTTTATTGTGTCCGGGGTAAACGAGGCTCCTACTAAGGCACGCTTCCGGGTAACGGTCCTTTTGTAATAACTTGAAAGGATAGCTTCGGAATAAGCGTAATAACTCTAATTATATGTTTTGATATTTTCTTGCATATGCGCTATGCGAAACGAAAATCTAAATGACAAATGGAGAAAAAATTTCATAGCGCATATGCAAGAAAATATCAAAACATATGAAAAAACATGATTTCTAACTGCAATGTTTGACATGAATTTGAGTAATTGCATAATTACTGGATAGATGTCGCTACCGTCCCTCAGACGAGAATATGGAGACAAAATTCACGATCTGGATACGAATCACGATGGCTCTGTTGGAATAGAGCGTGCCACGGAATGGCGAGGTCCCGGTCGTGATGAAAATTTTTCTCCATTTATCATTTAACTCTAATTATATCAAAAACAAAATACAAGAATGAAAGAAAAGTTTTTTGACACATTTTCTGTTCAGTGCTTGCAAAGTAATGTTTTAAAAGAAATATGACCAAAAATATACATTGCATTTACTTGCAATAAACGATTAAGGCAGTGCGCAGACCAGAGTCACGACTGTTTTATTTTATTTTATGAAATAGGTTACCCACAGGGTGTACACCAAAACAAATACAGTGTAACAGTCCACAAAATAATTATGCTAAGTGTCACCCCAATTATAGGCAACAACGGCATGCTTAGAAATCCAAGGAAAAGGTTACAATGTTATATCGAGCTTAACAATAAAAATAAAATTTAACAAATTTAGAAAACATTTCAGTAAAGTTTTAAGACAGACTATTGCTTTACAAAAATTATGAAGCGCGCACACTTCAAATGAAACGTCTCGTAGACAAAGCTGTCTAATACCTACGAGAACTGCTCAGCGACAAGTCTGTCTTAAAACAGTCGTGACTCTGGTCTGCGCACTGCCTATCGTTTGCCTAAAACAGAAATCGTTATGAAAAATTAAATATTTAACGAAATCCGAATGTCTCTTCGCTTGAGCTAACAACTACTTTTTATACAATTCCAATGTATTTAAAAAAAACATTAATGTTTCACGTTTTGTGCGTGTTTAATTACCAGGCAAGAATAAGATTCTATAGAATGCAGCAAAAAATGTAATAAAGTCTCTTTGCACATTTAGATTGCCAGTAAGTAAGGTAACAAAATCTCTTTACGTATTTAAAAACACATGACAGTTTCTTTTATAGTGAATGACGTAAAGAGTTTTCATACTACCGCTGCCTGCGACCGCAACTGTCAACTTCGATGTATCTCTAAGAAATGACAATGCCAGATTCTGCCCCACCATCAACCGTAAGATGTACAAGATAACGAATAAATGTAAAAATATCTCGGTTTTTTATTAAAATTATTGGTTTAAAACAAAGTCTTGTACATCTAGCGAGTCGAAAAAAACAGCCTAATTAAGAATTCAGAAAATGGTAAGAAATCGAAGCGAATTATTCATTGTTTTTGTTATTATTCTATAGGAGTTGCGAGAGTAGTAGAAAATGATACTGATTATGATTATGTAATATGAAACCTGTAATAAGTCCCCAACAAAATGATACAGTACAGCTTAAATGGTCATGTAGTTTAGTGGGTGGGGCAAAGCTCCATTGAAATGTGGCAATGTCTTTTCGCTAAATAATGATCGAATATTCAAATATGTTTAAGAAAATAATGTTTTTTGGTTAACAGTTCATTTCCCCGAGATAACGATCACATTCCCCCAAAACAGGATTCACTTATTTACTGTGTTTTATGGTGACCGTAAAAATTTCTGACAGCATTGTACTTCATGGTAGGGCCAGGAGGGATTTCTCCCGTCGTTTGGGCCATTGGACCTTCTATATTTGAATATTTATTAAATCATCCTCCTTAAGGTATATTCAGACGGGCGACGCGACCAAAGCACAGCAACAACATTTACGCTAAAAACAAACAACGAATTTTATGACAAAGCGCAGTTCTATTTATTTAATTAATGGACTCGACAGTTCGTCATTTGCCAATGTCATATTACAGAAAATTCAATATAGTATTCTATCTTCCTCGAGAGGAGTCGCAGTAGCGTCTTCACCCTGGGTAGCCGCGTCTTCATGTCTTCATCCAGAGGAGTCGCCGTAGCGTCATCACTCTGGACGAAGCAGCTCTACAGTCACGTTCACTCCCGAGCTTGTAGCGGGAACTCTTGGTAAAAGCTTGAAACTTCAGATCTTGCTGAAATAATGCAATAAATTCACCATACTGCGAACATTTTCGGATTAACTTAACGTGATATTAAACACAAAATAGCCACTGTAGACATTATAACAAAAATTATCAAATAATTTTGCAACCGTCATTTCCCGCCATTTTCAATGCGCAGTTCTATTCACACGAATCACAAGCACTAAGGCTCTTATTCATAACAGTGATTTAAAGTTACGCCATCGTTTAGGCCCCTGTCCCTTTCTATCTTAACCTTTTTAACGAAGTGTGAAAGGGATAGTAACACGATTTAAGGGAAGTGAGGTTTAACTAGGTTTATGAATAACAGCATTAATAACTAACGGGGGGCTAGCCGGCTGGCCTTTTTTGTCCTGTCAAAGCCTGCAAAAAATTTTGTACTAATTTTCGCCAAAAATCTGACATTGACGGCTAGTAAAAATCGACGCGGCTCAGCCTCCAGTACCTATACTATAAGTGCGGTCGCTTCTAGAAAATTAAGTACTGTTACGGATTGATTTTCTTTGTGAATTCTAGCCGCACTTGGTACAAAATAAGACTGTATACCGCCTTTATAAACAAGCATGACGATCCGTGCAATATTGATGGAACTGATTGAATGAATTATTTCTGTAATTACGATTCGAAGTAATGAAATAAAGTGAAAATAATTACGCAATAATTTACAAGCATTTACCTATAAGCAGCCGCCAAAAGCGACATGATTTTTCAGCCCAGAATTTGGTCACTGTCGTCGTCGTGCTCTGTCTGCATAGAGCCTTATTAAATCCTCCCCCCTTACAATCCTCCCCCTATTGTTGACGTGCTTTCCTCTTCCCTTCATTTGGCTCATCTCTCGATGTATATTATGAAATGTTTACGTCTTGAAATTACACAATAGAAGGATATTTTTTTGATATTTAATTTTAGCCACGTTTTCCTTGTTGATTTACTTTACTTAATTGGTTAAAAAATACTTAAGTGTTCTGAAGCAAGATATATATATTATTTAAAGCTGCATTTTAATGTTTTATCAAAATACACTGTAAAATATCTGTGACACAGAGTTGCCTAGTATAGTACCTACAGTTGTTCAACTCTATTTGGCAAATAAATAATTGTGTATTTATTTACCCGACTGCTGAAAGAATGAAGAATGTTCGGGTATATGTACGCTAACAGCAGATCAAGTGTAACACTTTGGACTTTGGACCGTTCTTATTATCTGTGTCGTAAGATTTAAAATCGTACTGCAAGTGTTACCATTGATCTGCTGTTGTCCGTACCTACATCATATTTTGGGGCATCCAGTAGACATAATGGTTCGACAGATTTGGATTTACGAGAAATACATTATACAAAACACTCGGGTATATTGTTTTTTAATAAATTCTATATTTACATCAAAACCTTCAGTTAATTATAATTAGCCAATATTCGTCAAAATAAGGTCCACTTCTTTTAAATCAACTCCCCCGGTAGATTTTTAATCGACACTGTCACTTTTAATTATCGTTTAAATTAACTCTGACAAGACAGATTAAATTACTTTATTGATTAACTTTCCTGATCGGGGAATTTCGGGGTGCTGAGGCACTTTTTATTTGAGGTTCTATCGGTCTACTGTTTTGTGCGTATTTCCTGAGAGAATACGATTGCATTTACGTAGATTTATTTTTGAACGCAATTGTAAAATCGTATTTTTTGTTTACTTAAGAATTTACTTATTATTAATAAGTATTTTAATATGTATATCCGCCGACCCTATATTTAGGTTTTGGATCGCAAAGAATATTTTAAACAGTTTATATTTAATAATATTTAAATTAGCGTTCCGCACTCTTAAATTCCTACAACTGACTGTTTGCGTTCGAATTAAAAGTTATAGTGTAATTAAATTTTGCATTGAAGAGAGAAATCGATGAATGAGACGAGTGAGATAAAGAAAATATTTCACTTACGTGACAAATTATCGTGTAACTTACAGAAGTAGGTATTCATTTACGACTGAAGTATTGAATGGAAATATAAAAAATAAAATTCAGATGCTACCACATCATTTCCTGAAAACTAGTTTCTTTTCAAAAACAATTTATGTAATGCGTCCGAAATTATACAATCACTTACCAGGCGAATTAAAAGAGCAATAATTTTGCGTTTTCAAACCTAAGCTTTATAAAATCCTGGTAAGTAAATGCTATTGACTTGTTTCTTAACGATAAAGTTGTATGACATATTATATATTTGACTAATTAGTAATTTATTATAATAACAACAAAATAGATTGACAGAATGGGGCAATTTGACATTAAATTTTATTATATTTTGGTTATTATTATTTTTTCAATAATTTGTATTTAATCAATGAAATGTAATAAGTAGTTAAATTATAAACTGAACATAAATATTGTACGCAGAAAGGCAGTTGCAACATCTGTATTTATTTACCTGCAATACCAATAAAGAACTTTGAAATGTTGAAGTACAACTTTTAAGCCGATAGAAACACGATTCGAAATCAACGCACTCCATCCGTCGGCCGACCGAGCAACTCAGCGTTCGATTGATCGGTTTCGACTGCAAATTAATACCGGATAAGTCGTTACCGCTCACCCGGGACGTAAGGAAATTAACCGGATTTTACCGGATCCGTGTTCATCCGAGTCGGAATCGTACAATATCCAACGGAAGTATCGTTCATTTGCACGCGTCGAAAGAACGTACAGTCGATTAAACATAAACAGATTTGAATGATTACCGGTCGGTGGGTGGTTACTTTGGATGACATTGGAGTTCACTTACAATAAGCCGCTATAAGTTACCTTATTTTTGGCATTAACTAAAATATTATGCGACATTACAACCCGATGGAAGGCGTTAGCATCCGTCATACAGTTTTTTTTAAAACTAGTACGGTTGCTATCGTTTCACACGGTTACGCATCATAAGGCCGAAATTCATAAGACCCATGCACGAAAGGCCGAATATCAAAACGCCGAATGTTCATTTGGCCGAAAGTTTAAAATCCTGAATGGACGTTTGGCCGAAAGTTTGAAACGCCGAAGGTTAAAATCCCGAATGTTCATTTGGTCGAAAGTTTGAAATGCCGAAGGTTAAAAATTGTTTCCAAACAATGCTGTTATAGCTATAAGTTTTCAATCAAGAAACTCTGTTCTTAAATTCTCAAGTCAATAACAACCTTTATTATTATTTATTATTGTCCTCCAAATTATCAAGAATACGTTTTTATCTTCGTCAAGGATTCCCATGTCCATATCAATTTGTTCACAGACCGAGACGGCAGCTGTCCCTCTCTGGCCTATCTATTTAGATACATTGACAAGCGTGACAGATGTCCCCTCTAATTTCATTAGTCCGACGTCTGTTTCGTGGTCGATTACACAGGTAAAGTACGAATATCTATGTGCTAGTTAATTAATTTGTATTAGATCATTCGATTTGATGATTTTGGCAATACTAGGTACCTTTACATTGTTAAAATGATTTTAATTAACTACGAGTACTAACAGTCTGTGGTTTGATTATAATATTAACCTAAAAAAAAGGTTACATTATATTTTATTGACATAATTACATTTCAAATGTATCCTATATTTGTAGGTTAAAATATATTTTTGGTCATAGACAGATTTGAGTATGAGTTCAGTCCACATAGGTTTCCACCAGGTGGTAATCGGGAATAAAATTCCCAGTTGCCATCGCGTGGCGACTGGGAAATTATTGCCCCCAATTCAATTCGCTGTACACTGCGGCATGGATTTGCGCTGGGATGAAGAAAATATTGTTAATATACCCATTCATCGCAGCCATAAGACAGACAACGATGACGGTGTTGGCGATCCACGCCGCAGTGTACAGCTATTTTATAGTGGGCGCAATAACTATCCATTCACCACTCGGTGGCAAATGGGAATTTTAATTTAAACATTTGGAGGCGACTGGGAATAAACGAAAAAGCTAAGATTCAGTGTTTACGTAGATGTGTTTTGTTCTGAAAATACTGGTAAGTACGTGTTCAAAAATGGCTCACCCGATCGTAAGTTACATCACATCGCAAGTAGCAAGCCAGCTCGAACATAAGACAGTTTGATGAGGTTTAAACTTGCTTTACATCCCAAAGTTGGCAGGCAACAGCTTCTCGCCGACCCCTGATGTTTCGTATAACAATAGCTGCGTTCATAGTTTACCATGTAGGTAGGTAGTGGAACTTCGGTGCTTTTATGGCTGGATATGAATTTTAACGGCTTTACAAGTCGTTTTTAACCATGAAGCAAGGAACGCCCTGTGGAGTAAATATTAGTATTTGCTATTTTTATTCAAGCTTCGTTCCTAGTTTCTTACTCTGTGTACCAGAAACTCTCAGTAACATATCTTGTTTCTAAACTACAAGACGCCACATGCCTGGCAAAAGCAAGAGTGAGACAAAAGACGCCCCGCAGCGGAGGAGTGAAGGCACAGCACAGTGCTTCCATAATTTGTATTTTTATTAATTTTGGATGAATTTTGGCAGGCAAATAAAAATGTAGTGTGTAGAGTGATATTCGGCCTGCGGCGCGACGCGTCCTACTATTTATACACAGCGGGACGCCACCCTGCCGCGCACGCACCGCACTTCACCTCTTGTACCGCTAGCAGCTTGGCGATCACTCATCATCATCAGCCCGTATCAGTCCACTGCTGGACGTAGGCCTCTCCCAAAGCGCGCCAATCAACCCTACTCTCGGCCCTCTGCATCCAGTCCCTGCCAGCCATCTTGCGAAGGTCATCCCTCCATCTGGTCGGGGGGCGTCCCACACTACGATCACTCACACAAGTGTAAACCTGAGATTAACCTTAAACAGTAGATCAAGTGTAACACTTTGGACCGTTCTTATTGTCTGCGCCGTAAGAGTTAAAATCGCCAAGTGTTACCATTGATCTGCTGTAGTCCGTACTATTGTATATTCTGTGACAATACACGCCGTGTATTCCGTCCATGTGGACGGAACAAAATTAATATTCGGAACGTTGATTCTTCAGTAACTCGTTAAACCGCTAATTGAAAAATCGTGTTACAGATTTTCCAATAATATTGTACTACGGTGTTTACCGAGCCGGATCACCGATACAACCGCAAACTAGCAAAAACCAGTTATATCCAGTTACCGATGGAAACAATTAGCAGACCGATGGAACATCCGTGTATCCGGAAGCGATGATTGAAATGTTACAAGAATTTTATTACTCCTGTAGGGACATGATTACCTAGTACTTTTCTAAGCTGTTTCTAAAGTGATAGACGACATGAACGGTGCAATATAGAAAAATAAATGTTTATCATCAACACAATATGAAGATAAGCATTTATTATTCGATACTTACTTGAATTTAATTTTCGATACTTGTCTGTGATGATTCTTATTTTCATTACCAGGACTTCAGAACCTATTATTTCTGCATACATTTCCCTGCAAATGCATAACACCCAGTGGAAAGTGTCTACGACAATATCTGTCAACACCAGGGTGCGCCTCTGAGTTTGTAGATCCAATTTGTGGTCATATCCTCGCTATAAAGAGCTTAGTGCGAGTAGCTGGATCGTTCCAACAGAAGCGAAATGTTGTTTTGAGAACACATGGTATATTTTAGCTGTTCAAATGCTCTGCTATCCTAGTACAAAGACGGGGCTCATGTTTATAAATTCAATGATAAAATAGTGTTGACTCTGCTGAGAACACTGGTATGTTTTAGCTGTTGAAAATTCTGCCTTCCTAGTACACTTTAGAGCAGATAAGTTGTAATACTGGAAGTAGGATTTTAAGTCTTATGGGGACATTGGGTACAAAGTCTGAATTGACTACTTTTTGTGAAAATTCTAATTAAATAGTTTCCGTGGTATTTAGTGATTAATGATAGCGTTAAGTTAATCAGGAGATATCCACGAACGTTTCTATTAGTTGGAGTGCTCGAAAGAAGTCGTGTTTGTGAAGTTTTGTGCTCTTAGCAAGGTTTCCTTTGCATAGCTTGATGGTTGCGTGGATCATTGAGTTATTTCGTTTAGGGGTTTGGGAGGGTTGTGCGTAGGTTTAGGTTAGGTTATCTTCGTATATATGTATGTATTTATAAGAATTCAGACATTCTACTAACATCAGACCAGGCTGTATGCCCTAGTTGGCTTTGCCTTTCCCATTGGGAAGAATCTTACAAAAAAAAATGTAATCTTGATAATAATTACAGTTACCTCCCGAATAGCCAGAAGGGGCTCGAGATAAAGCGTGTTCGTGTTGACAAATAGATGATTTGGGGCAGTTACTACGAGTATTGTCCGAGTCAGTTGAGGGTAAGTTAGGGCAACAATATCACTGGGCTCCTTTTATACCTTTGCCGATAGCTTCTATTCGACTATTACCCGGAAAGGTAAAGGACAATGTACGTTGTCAAAGGTTCTACAAGTGTCATCACTCTTTATATTTGGGACACCATTTTATTGGTGGCAGTGGGCTGGTCACATCTAGAAACGATAACCGATGGGGTAGACGAGTTCTCGAATGGAGCCCACGAACGGGTGTGGGACGCCCTCCCGATCAGATGGAGAGATGACCTTCGCAAGATGGCTGGCAGGGACTGGATGCAGAGGGTCGAGAGTAGGGTTGATTGGCGCGCTTTGGGAGAGGCCTACGTCCAGCAGTGGACTGATACGGGCTGATGATGATGATTTTATTGGTAGAACTTCATGCAACGTTCGCCTTTAACAATCTTAGTATGAATAGTTTACATACATTTTTCATGATACAGAGTACTTAAAACGGTTCACAACGAACGACGAACAACTTTTATTCTAAGACTTTTATTTACTTTTAATACATTTGGTACAGCTAACAGCAAATCAAGTGTAACACTTGACTTTGGACCGTTCTTATATTAGGCCGCGGTAGTTTTCGAAAGATGTACCCGTGGTCCTGTCCATGGTGGCGGAGGCGGAACACCCCAGGAGTTTTAGTTGGTGCGAGTTCAACATAATCGCCCGTTCCCCCGGACGGGCGGTATACATAATGTATTTCTCCTGGGCAACAAAAAAAAAATGGACCGTTCTTATTATCTGTATCATAAGAGATAAATTCGTACTGCAAGTGTTACCATTGATCTGCTATTGTCCGTACTAATCAGCTAATCAATTTGTATGGTATAACCTTAATCTAAATATAAATAAAATGATACTATGGTAAACTTAATAAAAAATTACAAATTAAAAATTTGTATGGTGACATTTTGTATTTTTAATTTTTATTCGTTTAGTTATAAATAGTTATTCAATTATCGGTAGGTAAGTAGATTTCCGTTACTTTCAGTTCTGTTTTGCAGTCTCTAAAAACTTTATTATGGCGGCACTTCACTTGGCTATTCGTATTCGCTATTTGATGTTTGTCGTATTTGTCAAATACTTGGCGTACATACAAATAAGACGAATATTTTGTCAAGCATACCAACCTCACATGGCAATTATGACAAATACGCAAATACGAATAGCCAAGTGAAGTGCCACTAATCAATTTGTATTGTGACATTTTTTTTTTAATTTTTATTGGTTTAGTTATAAATAGTTATTCAATTATGGATAATCCCTGTAGATCCCTTTCCGTTACTTTTAGTTATTTTTCGCACAGTCACTAAAATCTTTCATAGACAAACATAAATTAACTTTGGTGTAAAAAGTTCCTTTTATATACAGGACGTTCTATATTCCACTCAGGGGGCTGTGTGTGTACATTTGACTAATTTCCGGGGCGGGTTGCCCTCTACACGGGTTTTCCATCACCACATATTCGCCCCTTTTTGCAATATGCATTTTAGCGAAGTTTTTATGTGGCGTCCTTTTCCCCGTTTCGGCGATTGCTGTATAAAATGTAAAAGGAAAAGTTTGTATTGCTGTCTATTTTTTTCAGGACAGCCTGTATCAATGACGAGGGCTTTGGGTAGAACGATGAATATTTTTTGCCATTCCCATTTTCGTTTACGTATTTTTTTGTTCTGTGTAATATGAGCATGACTCTAGTTTTAAACACTGATGAAAAGAGGGTTGGCCTGAAAAATTATTTATATAATATAATAATAATTTTATTTACGAATGACAAAGATTCATTATTTGTTAGTAGAGTCTTATACACTATATTAGTAACTAGCCTAGGACATGCAACGTCACACATTTTTTTACAATACGGCAGTCGTATTTGCCGGCTATCATTTGCAGGATGCTGTTGTCGCTGCGTCGCACTCTGCAGAGCAGAGACGCGCACTTCTTACGCATGATTGCGTGGAACCCACCTTATTTATGACCCACCGACTCAGATGATAATGCGTCTATAGTGATATGGATTTCAACGTTCGATGCGCTAACAGTTCTCCTTACCCAAAGCAGTCTATCAACATCTTCACGTCCTTTTTTTTTTGTTACCCAGGAGATATACATTATGTATACCGCCCGTCCGGGGGAACGGGCGATTATGTTGGACTTGCACCAACTAAAACTCCTGGGGTGTTCCGCCTCCGCCACCATGGACAGGACCACGGGTACTCAACCTCTTCACATCCTATCGCAACCAAACTGCGTTGACTTTTCCATTTTAATCGCTGACGTTACATAACCCTCCCCTGTCATTTATCACTTGTCCCAACCCCCCATCGGCGTACGGTCACGAACTACAAAGCCACCCCCCACAACAATGGGTCTCACAGAAATGGCTACAATAAAATCGGGTGGGGGATAAATTTTGTCTCACAGAGCTTTCTTGTACACTCCTTAGCCGGTTAATGAACCATTCGTAAAGGTTCGCTCCCGTTTCTACCAATTTTAGGAGTTCTATTCTTGGGTTTCAGGTCAAAGGCCTCGGTCATAATTAGAATCAGATTATTATATATAAACTGCACTCAATTATATTGTTGAAGCCGCCAATTAGACAGAGACGTTTGACCGATTTCGACGGTCTTTATTTAGTATATATATAGTATGTATAATTGTATATAGATAGTAGATCGCTCTGCGAGAACGCGCGCTCACTATCGGCCCCGCCAGCGGTGCGCGTGAAGGCTGTATCTGAATTTACTGGTCAATCACTCTTAGTGGATAGTTGTCTATCAACCGGTTGAATCGTGACCGGGGTTGAGTGTGTGAGCGATTCCAAGAGTGATACAGGTAGATATTGCGTGACAGGACATGACATTAGAGTATTGAATGATAATAACTCTGCAATAAGTGTGATTGACCATCAATTCCAGCTGCAAAAAGTGGCCGATTCAAACGCTTGTTCAATACGTGATCGGCCACTTTTTGGAGCAACGATGTAGCGTTGTTGTGGTATGTGTGAATAGACGCTAAGACCATCGATCCACTCGTATCAACAAAGCTATAGACAACAACATCCGTTCAGAAAGACGACAATAGAAAAACAATTGTCAGCCGGGTTACCGATGACCCCAAAGCTCAAAGGCTTTTAATCTCATTGATGGGTGAAACTGGGACAAAACAAAAACAGGTATATTTTATAACATAACACGGATAATGGGGATGGGCCGTTAGAAACATGAAGCAGGGATCGGGCTATGGAGTAAGTTATATTTACATAGCTCTTGCAGGGTAAATTTTGGCGTTTAGAAACTCATTTGTTTATCCATTGTATATACAAAAAACAGGGAGATTAGCTGCAACGATTTTTTGTTAACGCTCGAGCCTGTCAAAGTCGGATTATTTCCGAAAAATATTACAAAGATTTCGTTCGCGTAGATGTTTTCGGCGAACTGCTCCATCGGTGAACGATTTTTTCGTAGAACAAACTGTCGGCTACGCGTTTTTTCGGCGAAGCGTTCCACCGGTGAAGGGTATTTCGGTATACCGTAGCGAGCTCGAATTTGACAGGACTTGAGCGCCTAAAAGGAACTTGCTGCTAACCCACCAGATGTCTCTTTCTCACTAGAGTGAAAGTGACAACAAGAGCGGTAAACCTGTCCCCATGCAAAATGGGGACAGGTTTACAGATTTAGGCACTCTCCATACAGCGCGGTAATTTCTTCCTACATGGAATGGTGCTTTAGAAATGTCGACACACTCTTTTTAGATACTCAGATTTTTAAGGGTTAAATTGTGTGTAATAATGTTTTCTTTGCAAATTACATTGGAATTATTAGAGGTGCTTTTCAGGTACAATAACTGTGAACTGTTTGGATTTTTAATCGATTATTAATGAATGTAGTTTAATTACTTTAGTGACCACTGACACAATACAGTGGGTCTGCTTTTTGCCCTTCTGCCTCTTTGTCTATCGAGCCATGTAATATACCTATATCATTTAAAAATGTATGATTACAATATTTACAATATATGACGTAACCAATTGTTCCCAGTGTACCTAAGGTTAAAATAAATGAGTATGAGTATTAGTAGTGAATAGATATTGGGTACATAATAAAATTGTTTGACGTATGTTCACCTTAGTGAATAAGAATTTCTCTGTAATAAAACCGAATGAATAAATAAACTGATTTTAATAGAGGGGGCTCGAATCCAAATAGTGTCTTGGTAACTGAAGGAGTGGGATCGTAATTCATAATATCGAAGCATTGGCTCGAATATTGGTAGGGTCGAAAGCCATGCGGTCAAAACTTTCGACTCTACGAAAATTCGAGCTCACGAATTTCGACTAAATGAAACGTCGACTGTATAAACTATCGATGCATAAACAAGCGAACAACTCAAACAAAACACAATCACAACAATCCAATAAACAGCCTAACATATCCTATAACGTTACTACACTAGGCATAAAACATAAACAATCCCATTGCCTTTAACCTCACGACGACGCCAGGAAAAAAAGAAAAACACCATTCTCATTTATTTACGAGAACGCCTTAAAGCTCGCCTGCCAGAGGCCATTAGTAGGACAACTATATCTATCCCGTTTCGTCTACAACAAAGTCGTATAAAGCCGTCTCTGACAGATTTTCCAGCTCTATTATCCTTCGGGTTAAAACACTTAAACTCTGCACTCATGTGGAAAATGTCGGTCTAAGGATTCCTTCACATAATGCATGGTTATTAGTACTGTTAGATATTGAGAATTATACTTTTAGCTGAAGTTACGAACTCTTATTTCAGTGTAACATCCAAGAATAATGGTTAGAAAACGACGGTTGCGAAATTATTTGATAATTTTCAGTTTAATGTCTACAAGTGGGTGTTTTGTGTTTAATATCACATTAAATGAATCAAAAAATGTTCGGGAATGACAGTATGGTAAAGTTATTGGAGGATTCATGCAGGATCTGAAAGGCGATATGGTCAAGAGTCCCACTACGAGCTCGGGAGTGAACGTGCTGTCGAGCTGCTTCGTCCAGAGTGATGACGCTACGGCGACTCCCGTGGATGAAGAGAAGACGATATGATATTTTGAATATGCTGTAACATGACATTGGCAAATGACGAACGGTCGAGTCCATTAATAAAATAAATAAAATAGAATGATGCCATAAAGATAGGCTGCAGTAATTACAGAGTATAGTAGATGAGATTTTGGCACGAGTGACTAACGGACCGTGTGCCAGGGCCGACAAAACCATCAGTTTTTTGTGACCAACGGAACACAGGTCATTACGCTGTTGGCACTCAGGTTACGTAATGACGAATTAAGCTGGAATTTGGTGGGCATTAGTACATAATCTTCTGTTTTCCTGTGCTTGTTTCGTAATCTCATGCAACGATTATCGGCACACAACTATATCTTTACCGGAAGAAAATATTAGCTGTGATTATTAAGTATTCGTAACTGCAGCTACAACCGTTACAATCTATAGGCAGTTGCCCCACCGCCGGCGATGAGTAAAGCTATCAACTATAGTTTTGTAGCTCGGCTATCAGCGAGTGTCGCTGAGCGACGGGCGATTGCTCGCTTCACTCGACCACTCTCCAGTGCTATTTTTGAGTAAAAAAATATTACAAAAATAGAACTTTTTTTTTAATCCAATGTTCCGGGCCACTTTCTGGGTGGGATATTATACAATGCATCGAGAGTCCATGTGTACTATCACATCCAATTATTATATTCCAGTTCTAATTCGTTCAAAAACGTTAGATTTATCGGACTAAGTGTAGCTCAGCGAGTGGGCGACAAAATAGCCGAGCGAGCACTCGCCGGCGGTGTGAACAGTCGGCGGTGCACTATTAATATATGCATCTCTTTTGTTTACATGGAATGTAGTATCTTTTGTACGTTTCTTGGACGAGAAAATAGCCGGGATTTATTCGCTTACTCGCCCGCGGTGGAACAAGTGCCATAGTCCGGCAGCCGAATGTTTTGCTGTTTTTGCTAATATTTGTTTTCCTAGCTAATTTGATTGGTTTTTGTTCACAATTACTGGCTCTATACAGCTAAGTAAATTTAAATTGGTATCTATACAGAACCCTGTTTTTTCAGCGTATATATCTTTCTAACTCAGTTTGTTTTCTAAATGCCTGTAATTATTACGCATTCAACTAATTTCAATTTGGTTTCCTCAATTAATCCTCAATTTATCTATTTTGTAATGATAATGAAAAGCATGTAATTTTCGATGCACCTTTCCTTGCAAAGTGGTGTAAATGTAAATTATAAAATATGTCGACGTGCAAAAATATACACAACGTGCTTACTTGCAATAAAGAAATTTGACTTTGACTTTGATGCTTGAAATACCCATTCCAGTTTTATTTTCCCGCAGGAGAAATCATTAATTTCTTTGGACTATACCCATAACCGTCTATTAGACGTAGTTATCAGCTACTTTACCGAGGGATAAGTCTGTCTTTCATAAATCGAACCGTACTTTAGAGGAATTTTCGCGTTTCCAGCCACTACTATTCAAAGGTACAGGGGCCCTAAATCCGCGGATTTGCCGGGATAAAATAAATCTTAAGATGGATACCCCACGATAGTACGGTACGACGTAATTATGTAGCTAATACTTCTTTGTTTCGTTGTTCTGGTTTATTTTTCAGCTACTTATCCAAGATACATAGATAATATACTACAGTAGAGAGTTTCAGCGGTTCATGAAGTGGAGTCACTATGAAAGTCCAAAGTCCCAAGTTCAATCTCTAATAAGTTTATTGGAATTTTGGTCGAGATATAGACATAGATACTATAGTACTAATAATAGTAATAGTTATGTACTTACCTATATAGTTATTATAATTTCTTTTAAAAGATGTGCTGCTGAGAGCTTGCTTGCTACCTTTCTCCTCAGCGTTGGCACTTTTTCCTTGCAATCATCATCATCATCAGCCCGTATCAGTCCACTGCTGGACGTAGGCCTCTCCCAAAGCGCGCCAATCAACCCTACTCTCGGCTCTCCGCATCCAGTCCCTACCAGCCATCTTGCGAAGGTCATCCCTCCATCTTTTTCCTTGCAAAGTGGTGTAAATATAAATTCAAAAATATATTGACGTGCATAAATGTACACAACGTGCTCACTTGCAATAAAGAAATTTGACTTTGACTTTTGAGAGTTTCAGAAGTTGATGAAGTGGAGTCACTATGAAAGTCCAAAGTCCCAAGTACAATCTCTAATAAGTTTATTGGACTTTTGGTCGTTTTGTGAGCGTCGGCCGAAAATAATCTAGTAAAATACAAGTGGTGTACCATAGGTAGAAATCACTTCCCCATTGTCTACCCAGGTGAACCACGGGAAAAAGGCATTTCCCGTGGTTCACCCAGGTGTACTACGTAGGTGGACAACGGGTAAATCAAATAATTTCGCAACCGTCATTTCCCTCCATTTTCAAAAGCCCATCGCACGTTTTACGTACTCCCTAGCGAACGAACTTAGCAGCAACTCGGGATAACAAAGCTCTTTCAAAATTAAATTCTTGTTTATAATACTCATAATACTCATTTATTACACCTCAGGTCTATAGAACCCTTAGTTACGTCAATGTTATCAATAAATTCAAATTCTTTATTATGCTTGCCACATGGTATATAAGATGTGAATTGCCATTGAATGTTGACCCGTTCTACCCAAGTGGAGAATTAATTTATTAAATTGATAAAGATTCAAGAAAGGGCTGGATACAAATAGGCATAGGGGCAAAAAGCAGACCATTAATCAATAAATTATCACACTGTCATACACTGTGATGACAAAATTATTAATATGGTATTCATGTCTTAGTACGGTGGAACACAGAGAAAGGTGTACAGGAGAGTTTTTAAGGTTTTCTCAAACACTACTTGACCTATTGCAAAAATTCTTTCACTGTTTGATAGATAAAAGTTAAAACTATGTAACTGTAAAAGAATTATAAAATTCGGTCCAGTAGTTTTTGAGAAAATCCTAACCTTATTGAGGCCCCCTGTATACTTATCTCTGTCTTCGATTGTACAAAATAGCAGCTGGAAAGTATAATAATGATGATTCTAGTGTTATAATTCACAATGTTTGCACAGGACATTTCAACAAGTGCTTGAACCATTTTGTCTCCGAGAGATAACCGAGGACACTCCTAGATTCAGACTACCCGTAGGTACTGCAACATTGTTTGACAGCTCTCGTAAACTTTCCTTTGTTTTGTGATAATCGTCGAGGGTACTTTTGTAAAGTTCACAACATAAACAAATGACTAATGGTAGCGACATTATGATATTCCTATTTAATCTTAAAGTTGAGATCGTAACTTCGTAATAACATTTTCATGATAAAATAGCATTAGAGTCGTAATCGGGAGGAAAAGACAAATATTTTCTTTGGTTGTAAACTTCGGGTGCTTTTAAGAGGATTACATTGGTTGATGACATTACAATTACTGGATTACATTATTTATAGATGATTATAGGTACCCTATTAAGCTGACGATTATAGGCATACTAATTTTTGGCAGAGAAGCTCGTTTTTAAGCGCCATCCTAGTTTTAGAATTAAAACTATAGTGAGCCATTACTACAAATTATTATATATAAACGGATATCACTCACTTATATTGTACTACTTATACTGTCGGTCTAATTGCCGAAGTTCATCGAGATTTTGACACTTTTTTAGAGTTATGATTTTATGTTAGACATTGTTGTTCTGTTTTAAAATAGGTCATATGTCTGATCCAATGCCAGGTTCGATAAACGCAAGATTCTGCCAGATTCGTTAAATACCATAATATTCCCAAAATGCCAGACTCATGAAATACCAGATTCGCTAAATACCAGGTTCACAAAATGGCAAATTCGTAAAAACTCACCGTTAGTGCATTTGTATAAAACCATTGCAATTGAAACCGTATTACTATAACGTAAAGTGTCCGTTTAACTTGAAGTGCTGTCGCTTGTACGAAAAACGGAATCCGCGCCAGTTTTCAGAGGTGTCGTAACTATCCTTTAGACCACACACGAGACACCAAAGTCCGCAGCGAGGACAAAGCATACAAAATTCATTGCCGACATGGGCCCATTTATAATTACCGAAGCACGCCCGCATCAAACTAGGGATTGTGTAAAGAAACCCAAAATGGTATTTTGCGGTGACCTCAAGATTCCCCTAGGACACCCCTGCAATGCGTAGGATAAATAATAAATTGAAACTTTGCTGGTTAAAACATGCGAAATAAAGGAGATTCCTCAATTTTCATATTATGTGCTTTGTTTATAGTTTTTTTTAACTTATAATTATAATACTAAACTCTTTTAAGGACCTTCATAGAGCCAACTAATCGGCGCCGCCAATCTTAAAAAAATAATTTCTTCCAATATAATCAATTTTATTAAAAAAGCTATTTACGAAATGTTTATTACGATAAATACTATTATTTATTACGTCGGCTTTTTATATATAATTTGTAGATTTAAGATTTAAATATTTATTTGAGTGTTATAATTATGGAAACTTGTAATTGGCATGTAGCTATTTATAAGTTGATATCGTAACATTATGCTGTAAGTTCCCCGAATAAAATTAAATAAAATTTATCTACATACAGGCGAAAGTTTTCGACTTATTCCCGTCATAGTGATTTCTCTTTACGATGAATTCCCGTTGCGGTGACTCCCGTGCAGTGAATATCATTGCGATGATTCCTTGGCGGTTACCACCGCCTTTTTATCAAAAAAATTCTTTACGTCGATTCTGGTACAGCCAGCCATATAATGTTTTCAATTGTTAGTGGGTTATTTGGTATGCTTCGTTGAGGTGCCGATCAAAAAGAGCTCTTTCTGATCAACCGCTCAACGAAGTGTTTTATCATTCGAGAGTCATACCTCCACGCGATTACTTCTAGAATGCTGTTGGGGCTGCCGCGAATTCTCCTCAGCAAGAAAGCCGTCTTTTTGCGCATAATGCATTTTTATTTATTCCAGTCAACCCCAGCCGAAAAAAAATCTATACATATAATAAGACTATAAAAAAGTTGTGTCTGTACATTGGATATTTTTGGGAAAGAATAATAAATTGTACTTAATGTGTTTTAGGATCGATACTGATGCCAAAACACTAATTTTTAGAATTTTTGTCTGTTTGTCTGTGACTTTGTGCAAGTATCACGCCATAACTACTGAAGGGATTTTGATGGGAGTTTCACTAGGAGATAGCTGAAATATCCGGACAGCACATGGGCTATAAGCCATGGCGGTATGTGATGTGGAAACAAGAATCTAGACAGGAAGATCTGCCTCATGATCTCCTCCATCTTCTCCATCCTCCTCCTCTACGCAAACGACGTTGCGGGGTACAGCTAGTATATAATATAGATACAGACCAAGAGAAAATAATATGAAGTGTGTCGATGTGAGAATCTCAACCTATTTGGAAGCTAACTAATTTTAATTTCAATGTAAAATGAAATACTTTACTTCAAGATCCTATTTCAGATAACGCTGCACGTTGAATTTAAACCACACTACATTAATTCTGGCCTCAGACGGCTGAGTACCTGCCACAAATGCCTGGCGCCGCGGCCGTTTTGATGCGGTGCCAAAACTGCGACCTCCCAAATACTCCCAATACGCATGACCGTTGTGGAGATTTCGTTGGTGCAGTTGCAGAAACTTTGAATTTGAGATATTGTTTTATGATGTTCTGCATTGGAGCAGAAAACGTTTTTATTCGTTGTCATGTTTCCAAACAAATTCTACGAGTATGCGTCAATTACAATTTCAAATTACTTTACTGAAAGTTCTCTTGAAAATGGCGGGAAACGATTTTTGTTATAATGTCTACAGTAGCTAATTTGTGTTTAATATCATGTTAAGTTAATCAGAGAATGTTAGCGAATCACAGTATGGTGAAGTTATTGGATAATTTGAGCAAGATCTGAAGTTTCAAGCTTTTATCAAGAGTTCCCGCTACAAGCTCGGGAGTGAACGTGACTGTCGAGCTGCTTCGTCCAGAGTGATGACGCTACGGCGACTCCTCTGGATGAAGACAAGAAGACGCGGCTACCCAGGGTGAAGACGCTACTGCGACTCCTCTGAAGAAAGATAACAGACTATTATATTATATTGAATTTTCTGTAACATGACATTGGCAAATGACGAACTGTCGGATCCGTTAATACAATAAATAAATAATAAATACTATACTGAAGAAATAGGGGCTCATAGTCCAGTTGCAAACGTTGCAAGTTGAAAACGATCGTGCAAGTTATGCAACGTTGGGCGAGGTCAGGACCTGGATGGGTGACCGCTAGTAACACTTTCATCTGAGCCCCTTCGTGCCTAGTAAAGCAATTTAAGCAGTTGGTCCCGGTTGTTGTCGCCTGACAGCAGTGGTTAGGCCACGTCAAAGGCCTACGGGTGGCCGAATAACTTTTAGAAATAGGTTTGGTCACTAAACCACACGGGAAAAAAACCCTGAAGAAATGTGTATCAGCTACTTTCTCAGATATATTTCGTATCACATTTCTCTTCAAAACTGTTACTCAAAACACACAGACTTGTACATTTCAAATTCACACCATTACTTATGCACATAAACTCCTTCACTCTAGTGTATGCTTAAAAGTGATATCTACATCTGTTTGTGAACCTTGTCACATCACTTTCGCCTCTTCCATTAGTCTCTTCATGCACCATATAAACATGAATAGATTTAAATAGTGTCTGTAAGTTATCTCCTTTCGTTCTGAATGCGTAAAAATATTTCACACGAATCGACGGGAGGCATTTCGCGTCTAATGTATAGTTACGCGTTCCCTTTTTCTACTCTACGCATACCTATTCGACATTTTTCTTTATCCCTTTTCTTATGTAGGGCGTTTTTATGGCCTTGTCTTCACGAATATTTCCTTTGAAAATCCAAAGAATAGAAATTTCTAAATCCATGGCTCTGTTTTTCTGTTGGATACTAAGAATTGATAGTTACTGTACGTAAACCGAAGCCTAAATCAAGTGTCTTATTTTGTAAACAAAAACTACCCTAGGCTACTAACATTTCAAGCTATTCTGTGATTATTGCATAGATATTTTCACATTATTAGATCGGATCACTTTAATTTCACAACGATGAACAGGTTCAATCAATCAGTTCTTTCAGTGTTACATCACAACAGGCAATTAGACGATCATATTTGTTTACAAACCTTCGCTTCGTTTAATCATCAATATCTTCACGCTCGTGTGAGACAGATAGAAACGAATTAACAATTTAGTAAACCAAATGATAATTAGGTATTATGTTTTGTGAACACCTTTTTACTTAGTCTTGGTGACCAGATTCCTGCCCTGTTTTAATGATGTGCAACAGCAGATCAATGGTAACACTTGCAGTACGATTTTAAATCTTACGACGCAGATAATAAGAACGGTCCTAAGTGTTACACTTGATCTGCTGTTAGCCTTGCGAAAAACGATATAGATAAAAGACATTGCCACATTTCAATGGAGCTTTGCCCCACCTACACAACTACGTGACCATTTAAGCTGTACCTATCATTTTGTTGGGGACTTATTACAGGTTTCATATTGCATAATCATAATCAGTATCATTTTCTACTATTCTCGCAACTCCTATAGAAGAATAACAAAAACAACGAATAAATCGTTTCGATTTCCTACTAGTTTCTGAATTCTTAATTAAGCTGTTCTTTTCGAATCGCAACTTGTACAAAACTTTATTTTAAACCAATAATTTTAATAAAAAACGGAGATACTTTTACATTTATTCGTTATCTTGTACAACTTGCGGTTGATGGTGGGGCAGAATCTGGCATTGTCATTTGAATCTCCTACCAGTTGGACGATTGAGACATCCTCAGACTGAATTAAACTAGGCATATTTTTGTATCATCAATTTATTTCCAAATACTGTATTATGTGTATAATCTTTCGTATATAGGAACTCTTCTTTTAATATTATTTAGCTTACTTCGTTTTGGTTACCTTGATTAGATATCTCCGTAATACTTGAAAGTGGCGTTGACCTGTACTGTGATAGCTCCACGTTTCTGAATACGTTCTTAAGCTGTTCTCTGAGCTCATTCGCAAAAATTATAGTCTCATAGGATATTGATCGTTTCACTCTGAGTAAATTTGGTAGAATATTTACCGATGACAACTTCCTCTCCTGTTGAGGTGCCTTTCTCCCTACCAATTTATTGGAAATCCTTTCTTCTTCTGGCTCAGAAACCTCCATAATACCAGCAGTAAATGTAGTTAAAGCTCTTAAACCATACATAACCACGACCAGGAAAAGGGAGAAGCCAGCTATGATGTAATTCTTCTCAACTTGTCTCAGAACCAGGATTTTATCGAAATCGTCCATACAATTGTCGAAGATTAGCGTATATACGTTTTGTAGAGGAATATACATACCCAGATATATGACCGAGGCAAAGTAAACGGCGATGGACAGTAAATAGTAGCTCCTATAACTCTTTAGGGTGTAGTTAATGTACCGGGCTATCTTGCAAACGTCGTAGTCGGGGTTAAGCATGACCAGAATGATGGCCATTTGGATCAACAGCAGGCAGGGGAGGACTATCGAACTGGCGTCCATTTTTGTGATCTTGTAACTGTTGTGTATGGTAACATAAATGGTTCTACGCCATCTTACAAACTTGGGGTTTTATAATTATTAGAAATATATGAAAAGGATACTGTAAATATTTTCCCTACATGTCAAAATACAATGACATATTGATGTAACAAAGACAAGTTTGTTTTGTAAAATTTCTTTATAGAAAAAGTTCAAACAAGATTTTATGTACAAAATAGGTAGTTAAAGGTAGTTTTTAAATTAAAATGTTTAAAAGTATGATTCGTGGTTCTCTTGAAAATTGCGGGGAACGACGGTTGCGAAATTGTTTGATAATTTTCCTTTTAATGTCTACAGGGACTATTTTGTGTTTAATGTCACGGTAAATTAATCAGAAAATATTCGCGAATGATAGTACGGTGAAGTTATTGGATTATTTATGCAAGATCTGAAGTTTCAAGCTTTTATCAAGAGTTCCCGCTACAAGCTCGGGAATGAACGTGACTGTCGAGCTGCTTCGTCCAGAGTGATGACGCTACGGCGTCTCCTCTGGATGAAGACATGAAGACGCGGCTACCCAGGGTGAAGACGCTACTGCGACTCCCCTGGAGGAAGATAGAAGACTATTGAATATATTGAATTTTTTGTAACATGTCATTGGCAAATGACGAACAGTCGAGTCCATTAATAAAATAAATGAATAAATATGATTCGTGTTTGGACGAAAAACTTCCCGTGGTCTACCGAGGTGAACAGCAACAGCCGAGGTGGACCACGGGCAATAACCCGAATAACCTTAAAGATGATATATGGTCCGGGTTATTGCCTCTCGGTAACAGTCCTCATATATGGCCATCAGAGAACTATACGGGCCTAAACAACCATCCATAGGCTTGTTCACTAAACTACGACAAGAGATAAGACACGACAAGAAGAAGATGTCATGTATCACACTCATCTAATAAATAGTTTGACGTATATTTGATTTTCGTGAATGTGAAATGCAAATAAAATCGTAGCTTTATTTTGAGAAAACAATCAATACAATTTTGAAGCAACAAAAAATTATACAAATGCAATATTCTGCACTAAAATATCCCTCAACCCGCATCGCACTTTATTTAAATGGTTTCAAAAGTTATACCACAAAAATCAGTGCTAAAAATATTTAACTCCAAAAACAACTGGATAAGTTATGCCATATTGAATTATTCAATCAGATTGGGTTATTTTATTCTAAATTATGAAATTTACATTAAGGTTCTTTGTTTCTATTAGTTTGTGTTCCCTTAATGTGCTCATCAGTATCTGTTGTAGGTAGTATGCCTCTATTCGCTTCGGTATTTCTTTCGAGAGCATCAGTAGTTTGACTTTGCCCATCTACCTCTTCATTTTGTACACTCAATTTTCGTTCAGTATCTTTTCTCGACATTTTCTTCTTTATCTCCTTCTTCTTTTTGCGCTCTTCATTGTCTACACCACTGACTCCTTCTTTCTTGGATTCATTGTCACTACTATCATTTTCAGATGAACTTTTCTTTTTATCTTTAAAGAAAGTTTTTATCCGGGAAGCTTCTATTTTACTAAAGTCAACAAAAGAGGGCCAATGATAGTCTTTCTTCTCTGTTTCAAATTCCTCGAGTTCTGCTAGAGAGCCGTCTATTATATGAACAGATTCCGTGTCAGAATGTGTTTCGTCATCACATGTGATATCTATTAGATCATAACTTCCCATTAGATTTGAGAACTCGTGTAGAGTAGATGAGAATTTGACATAATCCATCATTCTCCACGTGACCAGCAAATAAAATAATGAGAATCCTCCAAGTAAATAGTTTCTAGTTGCGTTAGTTCTTTCAATTATTCGAATCAATTTATCTCGTGCAGACTCATCTTCTATTACCATTTTTTGGTACGTCACAAATGTTTTTATTGGGCATATAATTCCATATCCAATTACGATACTTCCGTATACAATAGCAATAGTTAAAAGCAATGGACTTTTCTTCAACTTTACTGCATACAATTTAATAGTTTTGGATAGGATACTGATATCTATTATAGGAAATAACAAGAATAATATTGATACCATTTGCAGCACATTCAAGCAAATTAACACTGACGTTGGGAAGTCTAGAAATAACATGTTATATGAATTTAGTAATTACAGTCTAGTAATTATATATATTAATATATAGTATGAATTTTGGAATTTAGCGATAAATTTCATCACTTCACTTTTTAAAATATGGATTCTAATGTATTCTACTCCTCACTATTACACTATTGTAGATCTGACAGTGACAGCAAACATAGACATAAACATACATCCCATTTCTATAATCCATTGCTCGGTTGCTGTGACAATAATTTTTATGTTAGTAATGAAAGCCAGCCATGGAATACCTATAGAAATGTCGATTTAATCAAAGAGTAATCATATGTTTTCTGCTTGACATTTTTGGACATTTGGATAATAGTTTTATTACTCTTTGCAATAGAGGAGGCCGTATAGAGAAATCTAGAGAAATAGTCTGCTACGTATTCACCCTCCTTGAACGCGAGGGGAGGAGTGAGGACAAAAATCCCATTACGGCCCTTTTCAGTTGAAGCGACATTACGCACGCAGAGTGCGTCACTTACTTTCGCGTGATTGAATTCGTTATCAACCTTCACCCACAATGCTGTATCCAATACGGAACTCGTACCAGTCCTATTTACATCGATATATTCTGAAACAAAATAACGTACGTGGAATATATTTCGCTTCAAACCATATGTCGTTCTAGTCTCACCCGCTTCGATACGCATGACACCCGCTACCTGCAAATACGAGCCATTAGTTCGAAGGGGACGGGTATATTGGCTGTCTCGTTTGCTCGAATGCAGCACGTGGTTAGGCTTCCCCCTTCCAGGTGTCCCCCTCACCTTTCGTGAGAATTATTTACCTATGTCGATTCAATTATGCCCATCTGTTGACACTGGCTGCCAATATTTTCAAAGCTTGCGGTAACGGCTGTCCAGTTTCAGTGATAATAATTGACGTGGAGGTTCTCTTGAAAATGTCGGGAAACGACGGTTGCGAAATTATTTGATAATTTTCCTTTTAACGTCTACAGGGACTATTTTGTGTTTAATATCACGTTAAATTAATCAGAAAATGTTCGCGAATGACAGTATGGTGAAGTTATTGGATTATTTATGCAAGATCTGAAGTTTCAAGCTTTTAATCAAGAGTTCCCGCTACAAGCTCTGGAGTGAACGTGATTGTCGAGCTACTTCGTCCAGAGTGATGACGGTACGGCGACTCCTCTGGATGAAGACATGAAGACGCGGCTACCCAGGGTGAAGACGCTACTGCGACTCCCCTGGAGGAAGATAGAAGACTATTGAATATATTGAATTTTCTGTAACATGACATTGGCAAATGACGAACTGTCGAGTACATTAATAAAATAAATAAATAATTGACGTGTAATGAGAAGGCTACTTATTGAGTTGCGAGAATACGTCAGTATCTATCACAATATTATCGGAGAAAAGTTTTCATGGACCTTGTTTTGTTTATTGTACAATACACAAATACATAAATAAAAATACAAGAGAAACACATTGGTACAAAGGGCGAACTTATCTCAAAAGAGAGTTCCACCAGCAAACCCGCGAAAGACAGAGCAGTGTAGTAAGTTGTAGTCCGAAATAACAAAGTATTATCGAAGTAATCCTGTTGTAAAACTTCATGGTAAGGCCCCAGGGGGGTGACCGCGAGTATCATAAAAAAAATTTAGCCGAGGGCTAGACTTTAACCTGTGCACTTGTCATTCTGTAACACGCTCTGAGCCGACTGACTTGAGCCACCACAGGCCACAGTCCGACCAACGAAATAATTAGAAGGATACGTGGGAGCCGGTTTTTAAGTTTTCCTTCAGCATATAAGCTAGTTGCTGCATTTAAAAATGTGTCAAACCCTATTAGAGTATGTAGACTGCGGCTATGAATCAAATTGGCTCATGTGCGTGACGTCATTATCTACCAGACGTGACAGCGTGACTCCGACTGTACGTTCTTGGCTCATCCTGTATAATAAATGCCATTTTTGCATTATTACCATTTTCGCTGACTCCGCCCGGGTTGGGGATATAACATTTTCTTTTACGGCTGGGGGTGTCGGCTTTTCTGAATTGTACTAAGCGCTACCTACTTATAACAATGCAACAGTAAGCAGTAGAGTTTGTAGAGTCTGGTTGGCGTGATTATACTACGGTTTGAATGTGTAAGTTTAAATGACAATGCCAAATTCTGCCCCACCATCACCCGCAAATTGTATAAGATAACGAATAAATCAATCAATCATCCAATATACTTTATTTGCACACAAATGAATATAGATCAGTTACATATAAAACCAAAGTTAGCTAGTGTACAGACAGGCGGCCTTATCGCTTTAAGCGATTTCTTCCAGGCAACCTATGTAGGCAAATGGTATATAGGCAAAAGTAAAAATATCTCCGTTTTTTATTAAAATTATTGGTTTAAAAAAAAGTTTTGCACAAGTTGAGATTCGAAAAAAACAGATTATTTAAGAATTCAGAAAATAGTCGAAGCGATTTATTCATTGTTTTTGTTATTCTTCTATAGGGAGTTGCGAGAGTAGTAGAAAATGATACTGATTATGCAATATGAAACCTGTAATAGGTCCCCAACAAAACGATAGGTACAGCTTAAATGGTCACGTAGTTTTGTAGGTGGGGCAAAGCTCCATTGAAATGTGGCAATGTCTTTTATTTACCCATACATTGAATTTTCTATTCATAAATAAAATTATACAACAAAAGCTTTTCTTTTTCTTGCGTAAAACTATTTCTTTTATTTATTATAGGGGATTGTTGCCAGCAGTGGGACGAATTATAAGTTTAAAAACTGGAAGTAATTGACTTTGAAAGGTCACTCGCCCTAACCACAGTGCGAACCTAATGTGACCAATCTATGACATTTGACAGTTGTAAGAACGAGCTCACACTAAGATCGCTCTCAAAACTGTCTCTGAAGAATTTGGGCCATTATTTGACTGTAGATGTTTCAGATATTTCCAATGTTCCTTTGAAACTCTGATTATGGGATTGGACACCGTTTACCATGGTATTTTATCAGACCACTCTAACGTCTAACGGCCTCTCCTTGACCTTGACCTTCCCTCTGAGACGCAATCCTCTCGCCATCTCGGGTAAAAGCCTCTTATTTTACTTTACTTACTTTAGATTAGCTTATAAAAATTCCAAACTAACGGTATTCATCCAATTTGTTACAGGTGAGTGTGCCGACCGTCGTCAAACTGAGAACCCATGTCGGACTGGTACGCTGTTTCATTTACCTTTATATAGACGCTACAAGATTTAAAGCAAAAACTGTTTATAGGGGTCAGAACCCATTGGTCCCCTAATATTCGTCCCCCGGATTAAAAGTTGTAGATTCGACCCCTATATAGGTGCCCATTGGTCCCCCGGCAGGAGACGAGGCAATATTAATTTATTTTTAAGGTACCTACTCGTCCCCTGAACCAAAAAGTACCTGAGCAGGTGCCGAAGACGACTTCGGCACCTGCTCAGGTACTTTTTGGTTCCCTGATAGACAACCAGCCATATTTTTACATAAATAGCGCTGACACAGTACTTACATTTGTGAACAAAACTTTAACGAAATTAATTAAAAAATTTGTATTATGAAAATTATATTGCATCGAATTATTAAAAAAAATAACAGTCCAGGGGACGAGTGGAAACCTCAATTTTTTTAGGGGACGAGTGGGCACAGGTTGCGAATTTCAGGAGACCAGTGGGTTCTGACCTGTTTATAGTACGGTGGAACACAGAGAAAGGTGTACAGGCAGAGGCGGATTAAATGTCGACAGCGCCCTAGACTACCACCTCACCGGCGCCCCTCGGTTTTTATATTTTACCAACTTCTGTTATGGAATCTGGCGATGCAGGTGCAATGAAGTAGACGGGGCGCACTTAGGAAGCTCTAAATGTGGATTTTGAATCACTTAAAACTACATTATTAGCGAAATCGTGACAATGCCTTTGTCACGATTACGAGAATAAAGCAAATGACCATTCATCCGTAGGGACATTCTTTGCGTTCGGTCATTTTTAGAAGGCAGACTGTGTATCTAGTTGTTTATAGGAGATCAATGGGTTAGTCACAAAAACATCCTTTTATAAATACTAGGGTTAAGATACTTAACCAAGTTTTTATTTTTGAAGCAAGTGGCCGTCACAGTAATTAGTTAGAATAATCCTTGCGTTGATATTTGTTTACAAAACATAGCCATAGTAATGCTCTTTCATCTTGAATAAATCCAACCTATTTTGGTCTTATTTACTTAAAGTGTGGGCGGGGATCCTACCTCAAAGGAATAGCACTTGAATATAAATTAACTTTACAGGGCTTGTAGCTTACTTACACATACAATTTCGTTTTATCTGTTCAGTCAATCTACGGGTAGTCTAGACACATTGTCCCACATCTACTATTCATCTACCGACGTGCAAGTTTAACTGACAGTTCTGAATGTTCAGACGAACTATTCAGTTAGAATCGTTACATAATGAAAATGGAAAAGTGTACAGTTTATAATAATTACTTAGATAAAATTTTAACAGCTTAAACTATTCGGTCACAACTGTCAGTTAAAGCTTCGCGCACATTATGCCGGGGCGGACCGCAAAAATCCGCTCAAATCGCTTTAATACAATTTGTATGAACTATCGCATACTTTGTCGGGCCGCAGCGGCTCGCATTATTTGAGCAATATTTGCGTCCGTGCGATGCGGCCCGCCCCGCCCTGCTTTGCCCCGACACAGTGTGCTATAGCACTCCAGGAGTGCACGCGCGCCCGTGTTCATTTTACGATATCTGGCAGTACACTGTACTCAAAATCAGTCAATGCGCTGCGACCCGGCCTGTCACTAATGTGCTAAGTAAGCATTATGCGCTGCGCTGCGGCCCGGCATAATGTGCTCGGACCATAAAACTGCATAAAGCATACGATTAGTAAATTGAGTCAAGAAGTGGCCTTATGACAAATGTCCACAAGACAAACTTCTAAATTGTTTTGTTTTTCCTGTTATTATGTGCCTGGACCCGCCAAAGACAGCAGTGTTATTATCGAACCCAAAGTTCTGTAAAACAAAATGTGTGTTAAAAGTATTTTTCTCCAATGTTATTTTCAATAGATTCTTAAACGCAACTATTACTTCCAAGAACAATAGATTCACCGATATTACTCGAAGTTGAAACCGAAGATATTTTTCTAAAATACCTGGCTCCTCTGAAATTGACCTCTTCAAACGAGATGGGGGTACCGTTTGAAACGAGAAAGTTATCTCGCGATACAAAACATTGGATGGGCAACTTACCTTATGAAAGTTTGAGCGAGGGAAATACTCATACGAATACGAAACTTTACTATTCATACTCATATAGTGGAAAGCATATCAAGTCTTGCACTTTATGACGTTCTTATTGTCTGCACCATACGACTTCAAATCTCACTTCAATCAATCATTGATGTGATGTTTAGAGTACGTAAGCTATAAGCTCTACACTACGAATATACGTAATTTTACCCTTCATGCTCGTATAGTGGAAAGGACATCTTGCACTTTGTGTAGCTCTTATTGTATACACCATAAGACTAATAGCCTTACTTATAAATAAAAAAACATACAATTTTTCAGTAATATACTGAATATAATTTAATTTCCCTTTTTACTTTCAGATCAATATCTGCATAGCTATATTACTACTTACTACTCCTGGCTCAGCGACCCGAAGTGGGTCTTATTATTTATTTATTATTTCATTTAAATGTATAGCAATACAGTCTTAAACTAATGCACTATACATTTCATAATTTTGTCTTAGTTATATTAAATTAATTTATACGATAATAATAATGAAAATGTCAATAATAATAAAAAATACAAAATGTCAACAACAAAACATGATATACACAAACAGATAGCACTATATCACAACACAATACAGATATCCAAAAATACAGAAATCTTGGCGTCCGAAACGGGTATACGCGAGTCATTGCGGTTCTACACCAATTCACGCCACGTGTGTGCCTGCAGTCCGCCCAGATCCGAGTATATGTGTCGTGGTCAGATTGTTGAATTGAGCATTTCATTAAATCGTCAATTATTTCATGAAATAGTGGCATTTCACGAAATCGTCAAATGTCTATTGGTCATTGCTTGACCAAATCAATGAATAGAAAGCGTTTGACGATATTTATTTATTTTATTTATTTATTATTTATTATTTCATCCAAATGTCTATATATATGATATGGCCAACAAACGCTCGGCTATTTCTTGATATGACCAAACATAATTGACCATATCGTAGAAAAATTGCAATAACTACCGCTAGAGGCGCTGAACGCGCTTTATTACTGTTTGTGTTGTGTGCGTAAGTAAATAATGCGAATTCATTCTGTCGAAAAGTGAATAATAATGTGCACTTATATAAGAACGTGTGTTGGAACGGAATTAAACGATATGACCAGCACAACTTGACGATTTCGTGAAATGCCACTATTTTATGAAATGACTTCATTTAATAAAACCTTCTCCGTTTTGGACCTGTTCAATAGCAGCAGGAACACCTTTAAGAAGGATGTCGTGGCATTGTTGGGGGATATCTATGAGTACTACAGTAAATACATAACATACACGTACACACCCTCACCCACCCTCCATATCAAACCAACACACACTTAACTTCCCTAATTTTTGTGTTCATTTTTAATATTGTAAATCCGTCATTGGCAGTATGTTATGACTTAAACTGAAATGTAATTTATTTAAGTGCTGTGGATTTTGTTTAAAATGCTCAATTTAACGATCTGACCACGACATATTACTTTTCGTAAATTGTCTATGAATATCGGCTTAAAACTCATTCCCAGGGTAGGTTCGCTCCGCAGTACCCCATCATCTCCCATTCTCTCGACATGGCCTAACTAGCTTACAATCTCACCGCAAATATTGAGTTCAGTAGTTATTTGTATAGGCTTCAGGAAGTCCAGAAATAATGTATCAACCTTGTTACATTTAATTTACAATTCTGAATATTGGCCGATCGTGCCGTACGTGATTTCTGCTTGTTTTCTCTCCACAATTGTGGATAATTTGTTAGTATATAAATAGCGCTCAAAATCACTTGTTATGACTTCACCACAAGTAAATCAACTTTTGCGTAGTCATTATTATTTTCGTTTCTTACGTAAGAAACGACGATCTCCACAGGGACCTTAAAGTGGACACAGTCAACCAAACCATAAAAAAAATTGCTGAAGCTCACGAACATAGACTTCATCATCATGTGAATGTCGAGGCAATCCAGCTCCTCGACAACACGGTCATAGTGAGAAGACTGAAAAGAACCAAACCTTTTGAGTTAGTGTAGTGTAGTGAAAACAATTCGTAGTGATAGTGCGCAAATGTAAGACACGTGAACAAAGTGATCGCCCTTAATAGACTCTAAGTAATGTCCTTGGACTAACTCTTAGATATAAGTGTCAATTTATAGAATTTTAGGTCAAAATCAAATTACTTATTAGTCTTATTGTATTTAGGCTAGATCGTAATGTGAATAAAATGTCATATTATGGCACTTTATTTTTAAAAAAAAATATTTTCTCCTTGACATAGGCCGGCCACCATTTTCTTTTCGAACAGTCCTACTCTATCTTCTTTATATTCTATCTACCTTCTTTATTACCCATGGGGACCAGAGGCGCGGCGACTGTTCAAAGAACCAGGTGACTGTAGCTGCGGTCGGTGGTGATAAATAAGTGGACTGTATATTATTATAGGTAACTGGTATATTAAAGATAAAAACACTTGAACAAAGAAATTTTACGCTTGTCCGTTTATATAGTCCCGAAAGTTCTCGTCGTTCCTAATTGAATGTGACACTTTTGACCTTCACACTTTGACAGTTTCATTTGACACTTCACCCCCGCGCGGCGACCCCGCGATGGCCCGCCGCCACACGTTCCGTTTCACGGACAGTGACCAAAGGGCTAGCTTACCTTGGCCAGCGTATATCGCTTGCTATACAACGAGGTAACGTCGTCAGCCTTTTGGGTACTCTCCCACAGGGCAGCGATTTATGTATGTTTTTATTATTATTAATGTATTATTGTTTTAGTACTACATATAATTATTCAGTATAAATATTTGCCTTTAACATATTCCTACATTTTTCTATTGTAAATACTTAACTGCTCTATAATGAAGGCCAGGGCTAATGGTTATTGTTAAATAACTTGTAAAAATTTATCGGCATACTTTATGATTAGAGGCCGAACGAAGTCGCGAGAAATCTAGTAAGTAAATAAATAAAATTCCAATTTGTTGTTTGAGAAAGTTTTAACTCAAGAACAGTAATTTGTATTACTTTACCTTGAAATAAATTAGTGAATAATAAAAACATCTTTTTGAGACGATAGCACCAAACTCCTGCTATCAATTTTATTTCAAAAACTTTCTTGTTACAAAATCTGATTGCGAGCCTCTTTAGCTTTACAAGACTTTTTAAATGCTCCTACAGTCCTCTCCGAAGCTTCTGCAACATATTTTAGCGTCCAACGAATAAATTCTTATACAATTGTGTACCTTAAGCAATTGTATCAAAGAGTTTCAGGTTAAGCATTTCAGGTTTTTGGGACGGCAAAGTTGTCTTTGCAGGTTTATTAGAAAACTTTTTGCAGTTTCTGATTATTGAAAGTTGGAATTTTCTTTTTGTTGCGTCGTTCGTTCGGTCACGGAGATGTGATTTGCGAGGAAAGGGATGAATCCACTTTGAGTTAGTTATAGGTACCGAAATATTTGAAAAGCTTTTTCCTTGACTTAATTATTTATTTCAAATTTTGTCCAACATAACTGGTTGCCCCAAGGCGTAGGACAATCATACTAACTTACATTATATATATATAAAAACTTAAGTACATAAGGGCTTAGAATATTTAAATATTGTTATAGAAAACTAGCTTCAGCCCGCGACTTCGTCTGCGCAGGATCTTTATAAATTATAGCCTATGTGTTATTCTGATTTATGAGCTATATTATCGTAAATTTTCATTAAAATCCATTTATTAGTTTTTGCGTGAAAGAGCAACATCCATCCATCCATCCAAACTTTCGCGTATTAGTTGGATGGGATAGGATTTAACATTTTCACAACGAACTATTAGACCATCCGCTATACGCTTTCAAGAGGTCACTGAAGGCGGTATGTAATACTTCCAGTGATATCTTTTATTTCAAAATCCTATTTAATGACTGAGTATTCTTATAAGTATTATATCTACATAGACTAACGAGACCTATTCAAAACCAATAGGTAACTACGGTTCGGCAATTTTCAGAACCGTTATTATTTATGAACCGTTCGGTGCCTATAAGAAGATTGGTATCCAGCCGTTGTCAACAAGCGAAATTGTATTGCGTTCTTATGGATCCCTGTGGCTAGATTTTGGCAGACGACACTGATTTTCGGAACCAATAAGCTGTTGACGATCAAAACAAAATTGTTTCAGCTCAGGTTGTTTGGTAAATAATATTGAGATAGAAATGACAGCTTTTGTATTTCACAGACTGTTATTTTCCTTTACGAGTTTCTTGGCAATTATTGTCGGTATCTATGTGATTTTGATTATCGAAAATTGCTCAATCTACTTTATTCAAAGGATCTAGTTAGTTATGCGTTAATCCATCCATACCTTCAATAACATCTTTAGAACTTTTAACCGACTTTTACAACCTCTATTCGTAAAATTGGTTGTAGGTATATTGGGTTTGTTTTTACCCAACTGCCCCAGAAGAAGGTATGTATGTATGTTTTCGGGTGTATGTATGTATGTCCATTCCTTCCTGCCATCCTGTAGCCTAAACGGATTGATGGATTTTGATGTATGAGGTATCGTTAGATTCGTCTTGATTACGGGAGTGTCATAGGATATAAAAAATTAATCAAAAGGGGTTAGTTTTTTTGAAGTCAGATTTTTTTATTGTAATATTTAAATCTCTTCGTTTATATACCTTTTAAATCATTGCTAGAAGGTATAATTAGATTATGGTATATCAATTAGACCGATTCTTAGCTCTTTGCTCCTCGTAGGTATTATACTACTGCCAGTATTAATAGTCTGAGCCCAAACCCGCTCTCAAGAGCGAATTCAGCTAATACACTCTCAAGACATCTCAAGTGTATCATTTATTAATAAACCAATCTTGAGGGCGTATCACGTGATATCTTTCTCAAGTCACGGTTCGCAAATACTTTCTCAAGTGTGAGTTTGACACTTTAATAATAATTAGTTTTGTTTATAAATACGGCGTTACTCACGTGATACCCGATTACTAAACGTGTACCTAAATTACGTTTATTAATAAGAACGCCATGTTGAGGTCGTTCTCAAGATTGACTTTTGAGCTGAGAATGATTTATTAAATTCAAATTCATTTATTCATTCATAATGCATGAAACATTACAGATATTATGCCTAAATCGTCACATACATTTAATATTTAAGTTTAATATAATACCTACATTATGGTCATTTCATTTTTAATTATTTTCTTATAACACAGTTATTTCACATATATATGTACTTATTAATACTGGTCTCAACTCTAGAGTTGTTCTCGAACAGTTTACCCCATCGGTTGTTCTTTTTTTACATGTAATCATCCCACTGTCATTTTAACTTGCTAATACCACTGTACTTATAATAATAAAGGAATGTACGAACACCCTGAGGAATCAACATACCTCACGCACTCAACACTTTTATGCTGGTCACGTTCTAAGTGAATTTCTTTGAGTAGAGTTTACAGCTACGGGGGTCTAATTCAGTTTGTCTCTTTGCCTACAATTCGGCTCGTGTGCAAAATGCTGCTTTTATGAGTTGCCTAGCTTTTGCGCTGGGCCCTTTGAACGTGCTCACTACATTTTTCACTTTGTGTCTGGTTGTTTAAGGTCGTTACTACCATATTCGTTTTTACGATGTTAAAAGGCGAGACGCTGTTAAGTCAATTTTATCATTGGATTGTTGCAGTTGGTTTTTTTGTTTTCATTTTGACTCATTGCTTCATATGGAAAAAGACTCTCATAGATATAAGTTAGTGCCTTTTCTTCTTTAATATTTCCATGTTTAATATTTATTTTATTAATGGACTCGACAGTTGGTCATTTGCCAATGTCATGGTAGAAATATCTTTTAAGATAAGCTCGCCTTTTGTACCAATTTGTTTCTTCTGTATGTTATTTACGTATGTAATGTATGTATGTCTGTGGTGTGCAATAAAGTGTTAAGGCGCTATATGGTTGTCAAAAGCAAGAGTGAGACAGAAGATGCCCCGCAGCGGCGGAGTGCAGAGGATGCCTCGATATTCGTATTTTTATGAATTTTGGCAGAGAAATAAAAATACGCCAACAAAATCAGATTTTTTTAAAACAAACTCTCGTATTTATAGTACCCTACATTTTGATATATATTTTGTATGAATAACTATTTCGGTTTAGGCATAATTTTCATTTTAAAAGACATGGAAGGGGTATGTTTGCGATTTTTTCTATCGAGCGAAGTTTGCCCAATCGTGTATCGGTATTCATCAGTCTCTAAATAGACACCCCAAGATTGCTATATATTTTTTTCAGACGTTTAATTTTACTAGTTAGTGCCGTAGCCTTCATAGAAAAACTGTAAATCCGCGCATACGAAGCCTTAAAACAAAACAATTACATCAGGTGCTTCAGGCATCTTGGGTGACTGTTGAAGTCACATTTGTAGTTGCTGTTTTTGTGGTCTGTCTGAACAGAGCCTTCTGTCGTAGCATGGAGGTCAGTTAGATCCCGTAGAGAATTAATAGCCCCATCTTGCCCGGAAATCGAATCCGTTCATTTTGACCTGCGCCCCCTGAATACAATGGTGTTCTATTTTTACCCATTCATTGGCTACTCGCTATCTCTACTCTGCTATTGTGTTACAGATTAGATTTACGAGGTAGTTAGATATAATTTAGGGGAATGGGGAATGGAAATAATTTTCGCCATAGGATGTACAGTCGAAAACAGAGATACGAGTTAGTATACAGGGGGCCTCAATAAGGTTGAGATTTTCTCAGAAACTACTGGACCGAAGTTAATAATTATTTTACAGTTAATTTTATCTATCAAACAGTGAAATAATTTTTGCAATAGGACAAGTAGTTTTTGGGAAAATTTCAACCTTAAAAACTCTCCTGTTCTTCTTTATCTGTGTTCCACCGTACTTGTGCTGACAGCAGATCAAGTGTAACACTTTGAACTTTGGACCGTTCTTATTATCTGCGTCGTAAGATTTAAAATCGTACTGCAAGTGTTACCATTGATCTGCTGTTGTCCGTACATAATTACGCTGAAAATACAGCTGACATTAGTTCTTCAGTATTCCAATTAACGCTAGCAATATTAATCCCTATTTGGTAAATCGAATTTAGTATGAATAGCTGTACCTAGTTGATTTATGCAATACTTTTTTTTAGTTTCCAACATCCTATCCCATTATATCCTAATCAACTTGTGAATCTTTCTTGCAATAGCATGCCATGAATAGCGAGTTCCTTGATTATAATCGCGGAATAATGTGGAAACTGTTTCTCCATTTATTTATTTATTTATTTATTTTATTAATGGACTCGACAGTTCGTCATTTGCCAATGTCATGTTACAGAAAATTCAATAAAATATAATAGTCTTCTATCTTCCTCCAGAGGAGATACAGTAGCGTCTTCACCCTGGGTAGCCGCGTCTTCATGTCTTCATCCAGAGGAGACGCCGTAGCGTCATCACTCTGGACGAAGCAGCTCGACAGTCACGTTCACTCCCGAGCTTGTAGCGGGAACTCTTGATAAAAGCTTGAAACTTCAGATCTTGCATAAATAATCCGACAGCTTCACCATACTTTCATTCGCGAACATTTTCTAATTAATTTAACGTGATATTAAACACAAAATAGCCTCTGTAGACATTAAAAAGAAAATTATCAAATAATTTCGCAACCGTTGTTTCCCGCCATTTTCAAGAGATCCTGCTTCTCCATTTCGTATTGAACTTGTCACAGAACTTACGCATGTGTAGGTATGGTTGAATGGTACAATAGGAATTCAATTCTATGCAAAACAAATTACGCTGTCATATCGTCCAACGTTTTATCCGAGGTCACGTATACTATACCTCATTCCAGCCACTGACAGATAAATCGAAAATTCCGAATCAACCAGCCACAGTAACATAAAAACTTGTAAAAATAAAACCGGACTGGCGCGATGGCGGGTAGGGATGAAAACGTCACGTCTCCGAAAGAAATACATCGATGGTTTTGTTATCGATATTTAAAAACAAAACATCGGTATGAAAACATCGATGTACCGAGACATCTATCCAAAGGTGTTTATTATCAATAGGTAACTGAATAACTTACGTACATTGTCATCAAATAAGGTAATCTCTATGAGGAACTTAAGCCTGTATTTATAGACAGTTTTGAGTGCGAGTTAAATTTGAGTTGAGTCTTACGTTAGCATATTTCTTTATACATATACACTGACAATAGCAAGGCCGAGTTTACGCCAAGCTCCTTAAGGGGCTGCCAGCTGTCAAACTCAAGCTCGATACAGAAGATGTCTTGAGTTTCGTGAGAAGAGATTTTGAGTGCGAGTTCAGTTTGAGTTGAGTCATACGTTGTCATATTTCATACACTGGCAATAGTAAGACCGAGTTTACGCCAAGCTCCTTAACTGTCTATGAAAATCGGCCTCAAATGACAATGCCAGATACTGCCCCACCATCAACCGCAAGTTGTACAAGATAACGAATAAATGTAAAAGTATCTCCGTTTTTTATTAAAATTATTGGTTTAAATTAAAGTTATGTACAAGTTGCGAGTCGAAAAAAACAGGTTAATTAAGAATTCAGAAAATAGTAAGAAATCGAAGCGAATTATTCATTGTTTTTGTTATTATTCTATAGGAGTTGCGAGAGTAGTAGAAAATGATACTGATTATGATTATGCAATATGAAACCTGTAATAAGTCCCCAACAAAATGATAGGTACAGCTTAAATGGTCACGTAGTTTTGTAGGTGGGGCAAAGCTTTATTGAAATGTGGCAATGTCACTTTATCATTGGATTGTTCCAGTAGTTTTTTCATTTTGACTCATTGCTTCATAATGTTTGCTGGAAAAAAGTTTCTCATAGATATAAGTTACGCTATTAGTGTATTTTCTTCTTTAATGTTTCCGTGTTTAATATTATTATTAGATACTTCGGAAAGAAGCTTTGGACCTTGTACTGTTTTTATTATCTGATGATGCTGATTATGATTATGCAATATGAAACCTGTAATAAGTTCTAACAAAATGATAGGTAGGGGAGCAAGGGGCTAGATGTAACAGGGGTAAGTAGTAACAGGGCTTTTTCACTAGGAATTTAAACTTTATTAACGTATTTCTTTGACTCAATCTTATCGTTATAACGCGCCACGCCACGTCATCACAGTCAGAGTTCCTCCAGGTGGCGTATTGAGTGGGTGTGTGCAAGCCCTCCGTTGTCGCCAGCTAATGTATTATTTTGCTTTCGTAAACTTTCGATTGGCTTTATTATAATCGACTAATTGGAGCTTTCTGTGTTATATTTGATGTTAAATTTATCTATGTACGATGTGGTGTAACAGTTTTCGAGATTACTAAGTTGATTTAATAGTTATCGTTATAAATATTAAAAATTATGCCTTGGGGCTAGTTGTAACAAAATCTTGGGGTATGTTGTAACATGTTACAACTTGCCCCCATATTGCTGTATGTATGTGATTGATAATGCAATACCTATACCTTATTTTTTTTTAATGAGACTGTATAAGAGAAAGACAGAGCGGGGAACACAAAGTCAGGAGGTATACGAGTTAGCTGCAGCTGAAGTTTTAGAAAACAAGTGTTGAATACTCATAGAAAAAGTATGTTTCAGGTGATTATTTGATAGATGATTCATTTTATAGAAGTACCTCAATATTTTTGTTAAATACCTAATGACATGTTGAAAACAAAGCTAAATGTGAAGAGAATAAATGATTGAAGGTGTCACATTCTCGTTTTTTATTGTTGTTACTACATGCCCCAATAGATGTTACAACAAGCCCCAAGCACGGGGTAAGATGTAACACTTCCCTCTTTTTACAAAAAAATTAATTCTGAAGAAATTAGACATAGATTTGATATTTTTTCAATTAGAATTAATTAAAGAATGGTTAGAGTACCGATCAAAGTTTAGTTAGTGGTAATTTAGCCAATATATCTCAAGATATATGATTGTTTTTAAAAAATGTTACAACAAGCCCCTCGCTCCCCTACAGCTTAAATGGTGACGTAATTTTGTAGGTGGGGCAAAGCTCCATTAAAATGTGACTGTCTTTTAAAAAAAATAGTTTTCACGTTACCAATGCCGTATTATTTGCATCCCTACCGGCTCCGGAGCCGTAGCGACCGTAACGTAACAAAAACCGTACGACGAAATGTCCGGAGCAATGTATTCCATTCCGCCCCACTAGTTATATTCTGATAAATGATTGTCGGTGATAAAGTGTTTGCGAAAACACTGGCTTTTTTGTTGTTGACTCTGGTTTTGGTAGGAAATATGTACAGTGGTAATGGCCTGTTGACGATTTTATTCAAATGCTTTTTGTCACTTTTTTCCCTAAACATTATCTAACAAACACTAAGAGACCATTGAAGCTGTACCATTGTGTATCATTTTGTTGGGGACTTATTATAGGTTTTATATAGCATAATCACAATCAGTAGGAGTTGCGAGAGTAGTAGAAAATGATAACAAAAACAATGAATAATTCGCTTCGATTTCATACTATTTTCTGAATTCTTAATTAAGCTATTTTTTCGACTCGCAACTTTATTTTAAACCAATCATTTTAATAAAAAACGCAGATATTTTTACATTTATTCGTTATCTTGTTCATCATGCGGTTGATGGTGGGGCAGAATCTGGCATTGTCATTTGCAAGCGAAAAATTATATCAACGATGAGCGCATAGAGACGAAGCGGGGGACTGGGGTGCCGTATTAAAGAGATGCGTCCATGTCGATAATATCTCTAGGTTACACGTGTCGGGAAGCAATTTTGTGCCATGTGCGAGCAGACACGGGCGCCCTCCTGTTACAGGTCTATGGGGTCTGTGCCTGTACCTAATTGGTAGCAATCTTATGAAGATTGTTTAAAACGCCATCTCTTGTCATCTCTCATCTCATCCAGTTGTCGAAGAAAATTAGTGACCTTAATCGACCTTAAAATTCCCAGCAATGATTGATGTCTTCTGACGCCTGTTTTAATTTCGAAGACACCTGAATAATTCCTTGAAATCTTTAAATTATTAAGAACTTAGGAACTTACGAAGGACGTCTAAATCCTCTTTTGAACTCTACTTCAGCATTCGCGAAGTAAATCCGATCAAACTAGAAGAGCAATTGCATACGCATACCTTAACTTCTGTGGAAAGTTCATAAATTACATTTTGTTCCAAGTTTTCTGCATGGCAAAGAGTTCTAACTTCAATAGAGTTGTAACGAATGTTTGAGTAGTCCTAGTCACACTCGGAAGTTCCAAGTCTATGTAGATAGCTAGACGGAATTATTTAGCGTTGGCAGTTTTGTTAGCTAACACAAGATAGCGCAGCGGCGGAGTGAAGAGCACGGCACAGTGCCTAGATATTCGTATTTATATGAATTTCGGATGAATTTTGGCACGGAACTTAAAATACGCCAACAAAAATCAGATTTTTTTAAAACAGGGTTTCGGATTAATAGTACCCTACATTTTAATATATATTTTGTATGAATAACTATTTCGGTTTAGATACAATTTCATTTGAAAAGACACGGAAGGAGTATGTTTGCGATTTTTTTCTATCAAGCGAAGTTTGTCCAATCGTGTGTCGGTATTCATCAGTCTCTAAATCACCCCAAGATTGCTATACATTTTTTTCAGACGTTTAATTTTAGTATTTAATGCCGTAGCCTTCGTAGAAAAACTGAAAATACGCGCATACGAAGCCTGAAGAATATTTGTCAATTTCTATCACGTTTAAGATGAATAGACTCTCTCTCTCTCTCTCTCAGAAGAATTCGATGACTCTGTGGTTAGGACACTGGACTTGTGTTGCGTCGGATTTATACCTGGCTTTTATTATTACTCGGCCTTTTTTTACTTGGGGAAATGCTTTTCGCCTCTCACCGTGCCAATAAGGAGAGGCGCGCGATAAGTATGTGGGACTCCCGTCAGAATATGGTCCTATACCCACTAAAACCCCAAGGTGTTCAACTGGCCGCATTTAGACGAGGTTGTGGAAACTCTAGGTCGGCCTACCAATAAGTTGAATTGAACACAACCCAAAATAATTACTCAGAACTTTTGTTTGTAGCTCATAATTTCCTTAAAAGGTCTGATTTTTAATAGTTTCTGCCATTGGCAATCTAGCCAATAAAGAAAGAAAGGAGACCTATTCTCAAAAACATTGAACGAACCCCTGCTAAACAATATTGCATATAAACAGGAATGATACAAAATTTAAAATAAACGTCAGCAAAGGAAAAAATAGATCAGACGATACGAACAAAAGATAAAACTGAAATAAACTAAAATCCAATTGAAATGCCTTGGAATGAAATGTTAAAAACTAATTTAGATGGACCGGTAACTGAAATATTTAATTCGCTAAAAGAACGAGCATTTGTTATTTAGGAGTTTAGATATATCGATGAGGATATCTCTCGACCAAATTGGCGATATTAAAGAAAAGTGCCCAATGCGGTCTACTACAAACACACGAATGTGCATGAAGAGTTTAATGAATGTGGGGAAAACGAGAGTATCAGCATGCAGATGAAAATCCATCGTGATCGTGTGTTTAGGTTTAGATTAACTTCGGATGAGTGGACTTGCCACACTTGTCTCAGAACAGATAACCGATGGGGTAGACGAGTTCTCGAATGGAGGCCACGAACAGGTAAACGTAGTGTGGGACGCTCCCGACAAAATGTGGGGATAACCTGAGGAAGGTGGCTGGCAGAGCCTGATGCAAAAGGCCGAGAATTAGGTTGTGTGGCGTGCTTTGGGAGAGGCCTATGTCCAGCAGTAGGTACGGGTACATAATCTATGCATATAATAAGACTGTAAAAAAGTTGTGTCTGTACATTGGATATTTTTTTAAAATAATAATTGTAATGTGTTTTAGGATCGATACTGATGCCAAAAAACTAATTTTTAGAATTTTTGTCTGTTTGTCTGTGACTTTGTGCAAGTATCACGCCATAACTACTGACGGGATTTTGATGGGAGTTTCACTAGGAGATAGCTGAAATATCCGGTCAGCTCATAGGCTATAAGCCATATAAGAAACAATGATCCAGAGAGGAAGATCTGCCTCCTGATCTCCTCCATCCTATCCATCCTCCTCCTCTACGCAAATGAAGTTGCGGGGTACAGCTAGTATTATATATAAATTATGGTCTTTGATTGCCTATACATACCGTATCAGTCAACTGCTGGACATCCAGCAGTGGACTTATACGGGCTGATGAAGAAGACGATGAGTCTAGGTATGCCTCTGTATTTATTAGCATTTACGTGCCACACGTTCTGCCCTGCATGTGACTGCCATCAATTAAAGGGCGAGCGATTCGTCAATTAATTCCTGTCAGAACGGGACAAAGAACGGGGCTATTGTAATTGCGGACGTGTGGAGGGCCCTTGGAGTAATGGATCTTGAGAGGTAACCGAGGGCTGCCACTCACCGGGTGTCGTTATAATGTGTTAGTTAATAGGATGTTCAGGATCAATTTTGTATTGCTTCAACTTTGAAGCAATTAAAACTCTATACAGCAGCTTTATTTAGTTTCATTACGGGTCGGGATCGTGTAATAGGAGACTTGGAACAAAATTCTGAGAATGTATCATAAAAATATCAGAAACACAAAATTTTTGAAAATAGCTTTTCATTGAAGGTTTCAACCCACTGAAAATTAACATACAATATTTCAGCCGGGTTATACTTTATCAGTTCATTTTGAAGGGTCATCTATTAGACTCTACTAGAAACTAAACGTCTCTAAACTTAAATGACAATGCCAGATTCTGCCCCACCATCAACCGCATGATGTACAAGATAACGAATAAATGTAAAAATATCTCCGTTTTTTATTAAAATTATTGGTTTAAAATAAAGTTTTGTACATCAAGCGAGTCGAAAAAAACAGCCTAATTAAGAATTCAGAAAATAGTAAGAAATCGAAGCGAATTATTCATTGTTTTTGTTATTCTTCTATAGGAGTTGCGAGAGTAGTAGAAAATGAAACTGATTATGATTATGCAATATGAAACCTGTAATAAGTCCCCAACAAAATGTTAAGTACATTAAATGGTCACATAGTTTTGTAGGTGGGGCAAAGCTCCATTGAAATGTGGCAATATCATTTAGAGATAGCCTGTTCACCATTGCTGGTCCATTTCAGTACATATATTACGTTCTTTCAAAATAAACATATCAAAAAACATACATAAACTCACCCTTACGGCCTGATTCCCGGGTAAGTGTAGGCAGAGACGATGGATTTCTATATGCTGCTATTCTGGCATACATAAAAGAAAAAACCAAAATTCCTTTTCCTAAAATTACTCGGTCTCACTTAACATTTAATCTCCTTTCAGGCAGATATCGAGAAATTCGAATTCATCACGATTTCACAAAGAACTTGTCTTGTCGAGGCGAAGGCGAGAAACGGATGGATGCGGTGTAAAATTAAAGAATATGGCGGAATGACAATATAATTCTATTTTTCCACTCCACTTCCTACTTTAACTTATCCTGATAGGATGCCAGTGTGGTGGTACTTGGACCCATTGGAATACAATCTATACATACATATATAATAAGACTGTAAAAAAGTTGTGTCTATACATTGGATATTTTTTGAAAAGAATAATTGTAACGTGTTTTAGGATCAATACTGATGCCAAAATACCAATTTTTAGAATTTTTGTCTGTTTGTCTGTGACTTTGTGCAAGTATCACGCCATAACTACTGAAGGGATTTTCATGGGAGTTAGTCTTAGGCAGTTGTCCCACCGCCGGCGAGTAAGCGAGTAAATCCCGCCTATTTTCTCGCCTAAGAAACCGTATTAATTCCGTGTAAACAAAAGAGATATATATATGCCGAGTACTCGCTCGGCTATTTTGTCGCTATGTTGTAGCGAGTACATCTCATCGCTCGGCGACACTCGCCTACTCGCTGTGCTACACTGGTGAGTGGGCGAGTGAAGCGAGTAATCGCCCGTTGCTCAGCGACACTCGCTGATAGTCGAGCTACTAAATTTTATAGTTTATAGCTTTGATTTACTCGCTCATCGTTCACACAGTTTTATGAATTCAGGGCTACTATTCCTGAAGTGCAGAGCTTTTCGTTTCCTGGCCAGGAATTAGATTTCAATTCCGAACATGAATATTCATCATGCGGAGTAAAAAGCAGAATGTGATTCGGTAGCAAAATTATTTGCATCTCAAGCGCGTTATCAAATTCCACACGATTATCACAGGAGTGAATGAGATGCAAGACTATTACCAGCAGTGTGTTACTTTCGTTATTTCACGCTCAAGCTCAGCAAGGTCAAAAAATGCTCTAAATAGGTTCTGAATGGGTTCTAAATAGGTTCTAAAAAGTTGAAATCATCTATTCAGTCTCAGGTAAAAGTGCACAAAGTATTTGGTCTCTTAAGTACCCATACTGAATACCCGAATATTTAATGTCAGTTGTCACGTGCTGAGCGTTGTTATAACTGTCAGATTTCAACCTTCGGAATTGGCATCTTTATCGGGAGAATTACTAAAATGACAATACCAGATTCTGCCCCACCATCAAGCGTATGATGGACAAGATAACGAATAAATGTAAAAATATCTCCGTTTTTTAATAAAATTATTGGTTTAAAATAAAGATTTGTACATCAAACGAGTCGATAAAGCAGCTTAATTAAGAATTCAGAAAATAGTATGAAATCGAAGCGAATTATTCATTGTTTTTGTTATCATTTTCTACTACTCTCGCAACTCCTACTGATTGTGATTATGCAATATAAAACCTGTAATAAGTCCCCAACAAAATAATAAGTACAACTTCAATGGTCTCGTAGTTTTGTAGGTGGGGCAAAGCTCCATTGAAATGTGGCAATGTCATTTAATTTACCGGGAGCGACTGCGAAGTATCCTGTTTACCCGCAGGACCTTGACAGTCGTTTCGGAAAATGAAATATTGGTATGTCTCATGATAAAGTCACTTGTCGCTTACACCAAATACTTTCTTATTGAACCCCCTTCGGAGCCCGTAGCTCGCTCCGGTAAACTTGTCAGCGCTTGTAGTCGCTAACAAGAAGTGTTATCCGTCGATTTATCGCCTTGTTACCCAACTACCTACTCGATTCTTCACAGCACTAGAAAATGAAGTATTGGTAATTCTTATAACCTGGAGGCACACAGAAAATCTAGACTACTTTTGTAACCCTAGCATATATTAAGCAGTTTAATTCTGTAAAGAGGTTGTAATAAATAAATAATTTATATTTTTTTTAGAATTAAAACTATAGTGAGCCATTACTACAAATTATTATATATAAACGGATATCACTCACTTATATTGTTGAAGTCGGCAATTAGACCGACAGTTTCGACCGATTTCGATGGTATTTTATAAGGTGAGCGCGCAACGCCCGCGTCGCTGTTGACGTTTCTTCGCGCACCTTGAAAAATACCATCGTAATCGGTCGAAACTGTCGGTCTAATTGCCGACTTCAACAATATAAGTGAGTGATATCCGTTTATATATAATAATTTAAATAATAAATCTTATTACAGTAAAGCCAAATACTAATATAAACCAAAAAATATGTGTGGTTATATTGTGGCTGCATACAAACGCGGTCATTCATCTGCTACATAGGGTAAGAGTGAGCAGGTGTCGTTTAGCGATGATTATAATTAGCATGCCACACTTTAAAATCGCTACAAATATCAAACAAGAGTCGATACGAAAAGACTCAAACTCAAGATAAACTCCAAAAAGAGGTAAAATAGTATTATTATAGTCAAGTTACCAGCACGTTTTGATTTTTCGAAGCGACATCTAGTTGAATGCAAGTATAATTTCAAGCTAACATTGACAGTTCTAAAAGTAGTGTCTTCCTTTGAAAAACGCACGCCAGAATTACTCCTATTGCTGGTATACTTCAGTACTATAATGGTCTTTGGTAAAGCTATTCAATTACTTGTCACTTGGACCAAATACCCTCTTATAGAACTTGCTTGGAATCCCGTGAGCTCTCTCGCCTGTAAACTCATCGGTGTCGTATTATCTACTGCCTTATTGTCAGTTCTCATGCACTTTCAGAATTTGTACTTATTTATTTATTTTATTAATGGACTCGACTGTTCGTCATTTGCCAATGTCATGTTACAGAAAATTCAGTATATTCAATAGTCTGCTATCTTCCTCCACTGCGACTCCCCGCAGTAGCGTCTTCACCCTGGGTAGCCGCGTCTTCATGTCTTCATCCAGAGGAGCCGCCGTAACGTCATCACTCTGGACGAAGCAGCTCGACAGTCACGTTCACTCCCGAGCTTGTAGCGGGAACTCTTGATAAAATCTCATACAATAGCCTTCATTCTTATACTACACCTGTACAGTAGGTACTGTCAGTGTACGACAGGGTATTAGAACTGTCGAAGCTAAAATTGATAATTTTCATTTTAATGTCTACAGTGGTTATTTTGTGTTTAATATCACGTTAAATTAATCAGAAAATGTTCGCGAAGACAGTACGGTGTAGTTATTGCATTATTTATGCAAGATCTGAAGTTTCAAGCAATTATCAAGAGTTCCCGCTACAAGCTCGGGAGTGAACGTGACTGTCGAGCTGCTTCGTCCAGAGTGATGATGCTACGGCGTCTCCTCTGTATAAAGAAGAATATGATATTTTAAATACTTATTCTGTAACATGACATTGGCAAATGACGAACAGTCGAGTCCATTAATAAATAAATAAAGTATAAGAATGCTAATACAAGTGCGACCCGATATCTCGCTTTAAAAGCCAGTGCTAATGGTCGCGACGGGCTCTCCGCAATCGATTTAGCGTTTGTAGGGGACTGGAGCGTGTTCTAGTGGACACCCTTTGCATTTAGTGCTGTTATGGCGGAGAAAATGGCTCAAACGGCAAACATGTCAAAAGGCAAACCATGTTTTATTACTATGATTTATAGTCTAATGTTTTATCACTTTAGAACCCTAACAGGACTTATATAACCCTAAAAGGTTTTATAATGGGTACGGGTGCTTATGAATTCGATGCCTGTCATTTAGATGTCCAAGTCCTAGCTAAGTGGCATCGACTTTCGTTAACGCTAGTAGAATATAAAGAAAAATTTATGGGTTTGACATTTGTTACCGAAAAAGTAAAGGAGTTAAAATGTCTCTTATAGCCTCTTAAACAAAAACTGTAACATTTATTTATTTATTTATTATTTCATTTACAGTCTTAAACTAATGCACTATACATTTCATAATTTGTCTTAGTCATATTATTAAATTAATTTACAGGATAACAATAATGAAAATGTCAATAAGAATAAAAATAATGCAAATGTCAATACAATAATGAAAAATGTCAATAACAATAAAAAATACAAAATGAAAACATTTTAAGCTTTAGTGTGATTATTGAATAGTTATTTTCACATTTTTTTTTCATAATGATGAACAGGTTCAACCAATCAGTTCTTTCAGTGCAATAATAAAAATAAATGTATAATTTAATTATTATTATTTAGTTTCATTTGTTTCAGTTCCATATCTGCATGACCTCCTAGTACGTAGTCATTTGTTGGCATAAATGTTATGTTCACATAGATACGGCCTTTTGGGAAAGGAAATGTTCTCGGTATGGCGTTCGAAGGTACGGTCATGTTCGTTAAAATGTACTCGGCCTGAAAAAAAAATGTTATCATCGTCATCATCAGCCCGTATCAGTCTACTGCGGGACGCAGGCCTCTCCCAAAGCGCGCCACTCAACCCTACTCTCGGCCCTCTGCATCCAGTCCCTGCCAGCCATCTTGCGAACGAGGGATGACCCCCTCCATCTGGTCTGCCGTTCCCCGTTCGTGGCCTCCATTCGAGAACTCTTCTACCCCCATCGGTTATCGGTTCTGCGACAGATATGACCAGCAACACACTGCCACTTCAGTTTACTGATTCTATGAGCAATGTCAACCACGTTTGTCTTTTGGCGAATATACTCGTTTCTTACTCTGTCTAACAGAGAAATGGCAAGCATAGCTCTTTCCATAGCTCGCTGAGCGACTTTGAACTTGTGGGCCAGTCTCACCGTCAATGTCCACGTTTCGGCTCCGTATGTCATAACTGGCAGGTCATCATCAGCCACTCAGCCGTATTCTCATACTTCCACATCCAGATCCAGATCCAGCCAGCCACCTTGTGCAGGGAATCCCTCCATCTCTCCCTTTCAGTGCCTCTCCACTAATGAAGGCTCCGTCAGATCCGTATATTTCCCTCTGTCTTGCGCCAGTCGGAAAAGCTCTTCGCCGCTGGCTATCGCTGTCCACTCCCTTATATTGCGGAGCCACGATTTCTTCCTTCTGCCAACCCGCCTCTTCCCCTCAACCTTGCCCATCAATATGAGTTGGAGGAGTTGGTACCGCTCGTGTCTCAGCACGTGTCCTAGATTTTTCTCCTTTGGATGGTGGTCATGAGTTGCCGCAGCGTATCCTAAGCATCCTACGGTAACACCACATTTCAAACGCCATCCATCTGTATACCTAACTGTTATATGAGTTATTGTTATTATAAAGGCGAGAGTGCTTACCGGTGGAAAAGGACACGGTCGCTTGGTCAGATGAAACTGCTCCCTCAATGCGGTCCCAAAGAAGTTATCGTTATAAAGCAAGTCGCATAACTTGAAGTGCATCTCAACGAAACTGCGCTTGTATTGGTTAGTTAAGAATTCGAAGAAGTAGATATCTACCTGTAAAATAAAAGATATGGGAATCGTAGTCCAGTTGCGAGTACACGTTATAAATGATCGTACATAATCCGGTCAAGTAAAGTCTCCTAAATATTGGGAAACTGAGAATGGCCACACGATTTCACTTTGACGTTTTTTCTTCATACTCGTGCTGCCATCTAGGTTTAAAGGTGGATTCTAAAATAAAACTGCTCATTATTACTCACTGTGTAGTTATTACCAGCCCAAACATTACTGGTTATATTGGAGTTGTAGTAATAGACAGGATCTCGGCGACTGTAGCGGCGCGTATTGCAGGTAGCATGCGACATGTGCACAGGATTGTAATATGTTACTGTTGCACGTTCTACACTTAAATATGTTATCTGTAAAGAATATTTCAAATTCTGAACCTTACAGGGTGTTCTTGAATTCATTAGACAAATTGAAACTGGGGGTTGTACCTACTCATGATAAATATTAAATTGGTAAGGTTTTTTAATAAATCAAAACTGCTAAAAAAATCACTAAGTTCGTTACAAGTCACCCAATGACCTTAGAAATGACCATTAGGTCAAATTCCATTGAAAGAAATCATTTTAAATAATTAAAAATGCCTTAAAATAAATAAAAAATGACTTAAAATAAAATAAAAATAATCCAAAGCACAGTAACGATGCACATCAAATTGATAATTTTATTGATAGTTGAATTTATTGTAAATATTTTTGTTTTTATTTTCCCCCAAATTGTATAAATTATTTTAGATAAATTGTTAAAATTGCTTAAATTGTTTTAGTAATACCTTTGTGTATCTAGTTGTTTATAGGAGATCAATGTCACCGCTACAAAAAATACCGAATTTTTTGAGACCTTTAAAATACCAAAAACTTTAATTTAAAATGCAACATTCCAAACTCGATCAAAAACACCGTCCATCTTCTACTTTTATGTAATAAAAGTGATATATTTGGGATCCTAATGTGAAAACTATATGAAATACTTAAATATTGTTTTATTTAATGAGTCAACATATTGTGTCGATTCAACATATGGGTACAAAAGTATTCTTACCTTTTCGGTCCAGCCTAGTGCAATGATATAAATGAGAAATATTGTGAAAATTCTTATAATTTGTTCAAAAACACGAACTACAACGAATGCCATGGTATTTACACGAACAGTAAATAACTAATGTGGTATTGAATTTTCTAATTATCTATTTTATCCTCTATTATGTATATTAGCAATTGTAGCGATTCCGCCCCGAGGCGAGGCGCCCCGCTCGCTCTTACGCGATGTAGCATATCAACGATAGTGACAGCTGCGTTTAGGTTTAGACTTAGTGGCCGCTACAGAATTAGTTACAATGTATAGTTAATCGTGGCTATGGAAACGGTTATTATGTTTTTAAATTATTTAATTTTATTGCAAATACTTACGCATACAAAATCTATGTCGTTAAATTTTCTGCTCGATTACGTAAACAATTATGTTAAATTATTAATTGTTATAAAATTGTATCATGAATGGAAAAATTGCTAATTAAAAATACTACAAGCGCGGCGCAATTTTTCCATTCATGATCATGATCCATTTTGACAGTTATCTTGAGATCTGAGTTTTGTTTATTAGTAGGTACGGCGTTACTCACGTGATGCCCGATTCGAAGTTACGTTTATTAATTTTGGGCACGTTGCCGGACAACGGGGATCGGTTGAACTATCTGTAATGCTAAATCATTCAGATAGTTCAACCGATCTATTGTACATATAGTTTTTAGTTTAGTTTATATATATTTTTTAGGTTAATATTATAATAGTTATTTAGAATTTTTATTATTGTTATATAAATATAAAAAAAATAGGAAGGCCATCTTGAGATCGTTCTCAAGATTGACTTTAGTGCTGAAAGTGATTTAGTAATACGGGCCTAAGTGTACAATAAAATCAAAATTCTCAAATAATATTGCAACAGTCACGTTTCCGCCATTTTCAAAAATCCTGTTTATATTTCAATAACCGAAAGCGGGCCAAGGACGGTTATTTTCGTAATCCTATACATGATATTTTATCGCGTTGTGTTAGGCAAAGTTTTTTCTCCTATAAATCTCCTTTATTGTGGGGTAGGGATATATTTTTACATTTTTACATTTATTCGTTATCTTGTAGGTACAACTTGCGGTTAATGGTGGGGCAGAATCTGGCATAGTCATTTATGGGTTTGACATTTGTTACCGAAAAAGTAAAGGAGTTAAAATGTATCTTATAGTTTCTTAAACAAAAACTACTAACATTTTAAGCTTTAGTGTGATTATTGCATAGTTATTTTCACATTATTAGATCGGATCACTTTATTTTCATAATGATGAACAGGTTCAACCAATCAGTTCTTTCAGTGCAATAATAAAAATAAATGTATAATTTAATTATTTAATTTATTTATTTACAGGTAGTTTTAGTTTTTAGTTATTTAATGTTAGTTTTTCATCATGTATTATATTATTTAATTCATTTATCGTAATAAATATTGGCATAATTTAATTATTCTTATTTAATTTCATTTGTTTCAGTTCCATATCTGCATGACCTCCTAGTACGTAGTCATTTGTTGGCATAAATGTCATGTTCACATAGATACGGCCTTTTGGGAAAGGAAATGTTCTCGGTATGGCGTTCGAAGGTACGGTCATGTTCGTTAAAATGTACTCGGCCTGAAAAAAAAATGTTATCATCGTCATCATCAGCCCGTATCAGTCTACTGCGGGACGCAGGCCTCTCCCAAAGCGCGCCACTCAACCCTACTCTCGGCACTCTGCATCCAGTCCCTTCCAGCCATTTTGCGAACGAGGGATGACCCCCTCCATCTGGTCTGCCGTTCCCCGTTCGTGGCCTCCATTCGAGAACTCTTCTACCCCCATCGGTTATCGGTTCTGCGACAGATATGACCATGCAACACACTGCCACTTCAGTTTACTGATTCTATGAGCAATGTCAACCACGTTTGTCTTTTGGCGAATATACTCGTTTCTTACTCTATCTAACAGAGAAATGGCAAGCATAGCTCTTTCCATAGCTCCCTGAGCGACTTTGAACTTGTGGGCCAGTCTCACCGTCAATGTCCACGTTTCGGCTCCGTAAGTCATAACTGGCAGGTCATCATCAGGAATTCTCAGACTTCCACATCCAGATCCAGCCAGCCACCTTGTGCAGGGAATCCCTCCATCTCTCTCTTGCAGTGCCTCTCCACTAATGAAGGCTCCGTCAGATTCGTATATTTCCCTCTGTCTTGCGCCAGTCGGAAAAGCTCTTCGCCGCTGGCTATCGCTGTCCACTCCCTTATATTGCGGAGCCACGATTTCTTCCTTCTGCCAACCCGCCTCTTCCCCTCAACCTTGCCCATCAATATGAGTTGGAGGAGTTGGTACCGCTCGTGTCTCAGCACGTGTCCTAGATTTTTCTCCTTTGGATGGTGGTCATGAGTTGTCGCAGCGTATCCTAAGCATCCTACGGTAACACCACATTTCAAACGCCATCCATCTGTATACCTAACTGTTATCTGAGTTATTGTTATTATAAAGGCGAGAGTGCTTACCGGTGGAAAAGGACACGGTCGCTTGATCAGATGAAAGTGCTTCCTCAATGCGGTCCCAAAGAAGTTATCGTTATAAAACAAGTCGCAAAACTTGAAGTGCATCTCAACGAAACTGGGCTTGTATTGGTTAGTTAAGAATTCGAAGAAGTAGATATCTACCTGCAAAATAAAAGATATGGGAATCGTAGTCCAGTTGCGAGTACACGTTGAAAATGATCGTACATAATCCGGTCAAATAAAGTCCCCTAAATATTGGGAAACTGAGAATGGCCACACTGTTTCACTTTGACGTTTTTTCTTCATACTCGTGCTGCCATCTAGGTTTAAAGGTGGATTCTAAAATAAAACTGCTCATTATTACTCACTGTGTAGTTATTACCAGCCCAAACATTACTGGTTATATTGAAGTTGTAGTAATAGACAGGATCTCGGCGACTGTAGCGGCGCGTATTGCAGGTAGCTTGCGATATGTGCACAGGATTGTAATATGTTATTGTTGCACGTTCTACACTTAAATATGTTATCTGTAAAGAATATTTCAAATTCTGAACCTTACAGGGTGTTCTTGAATTCATTTGACAAATTGAAACTGGGGATTGTACCTACTCATGATAAATATTAAATTGGTAAGGTTTTTTAATAAATCAAAACTGCTAAAAAAATCACTAAGTTCGTTACAAGTCACCCAATGACCTTAGAAATGACCATTAGGTCAAATTCCATTGAAAGAAATCATTTTAAATAATTAAAAATGCCTTAAAATAAATAAAAAATGACTTAAAATAAAATAAAAATAATCCAAAGCACAGTAACGATGCACATCAAATTGATAATTTTATTGATAGTTGAATTTATTGTAAATATTTTTGTTTTTATTTTCCCCCAAATTGTATAATTTATTTAAACGCTGTGCAGAATTAATATATGTCACAAACCTAACCATCCATTTAATTTAATCGAATGAATCCAAGGCCACCCTGTATACATTATTTAGTGATCCTACCTCGGTACAAACAACATGATGGAATAGGCTAGGTGACCCTAATTTTTTTTTGTTCTTAAGAGCCTTCATAGAGCCAACTAGCGCCGCCAATCATTCAATATACAATACATGGCATAATTGCGACAAGCTAAGTTGTAGTTCACAAATGAGCCAAAAACGGTCGTTTTTCGCAATTATGCGAACTACAACTAACCGACCAATGAATCACGTTATAAATAAGCATTTAAAAAATAGTATTTATCGTAATAAACATTTCGTAAATAGCTTTTTTAATAAAATTTATTATATTGTAAGATATTATTTTTTTAAGATTGGCGGCGCTATTTAGATCTATGAAGGCCCTTAAATAGTTAATAACCGTTCATCGATCTCCTATAAACAACCAGATACACAGTCTGCCTTCTAAAAAGGTCCAAACGGATGAATGGACCCTTATTTGCTTTATTGGACATTATTTGGACGTTAACAATGGACCCTTATTTGGACGTTTTTTTAAATTGTTTTAGTAATACCTTTGTGTATCTAGTTGTTTATAGGAGATCAATGTAACCGTTACAAAAAATTACAGAATTTTTAGAGACCTTTAAAATACCAAAAACTTTAATTTAAAATGCAACATTCCAAACTCGATCAAAAACACCGTATTTGGGGTCCTAATGTGAAATACTATATTAAATACCTACTTAAATATTGTTTTATTGAATGAGTCAACATATTGTCTCGATTCAACATATGGGTACAAAAGTATTCTTACCTTTTCGGTCCAGCCTAGTGCAATGATATAAATGAGAAATACTGTGAAAATTCTTATAATTTGTGCAAAAACACGAGCTACAACGAATGCCATGGTATTAACACGAACAGTAAACAACTACTAATATGGTATTGTATTTTCTAATTATCTATTATTATCCTCTATTATGTATATTAGCAATTGTAGCGATTCCGCCCCGAGGCGAGGCGCCCCGCTCGCTCTTACGCGATGTAGCATATCAACGATAGTGACAGCTGCGTTTAGGTTTAGACTTAGTGGCCGCTACAGAATTAGTTACAATGTATAGTTAATCGTGGCTATGGAAACGGTTATTATGTTTTTAAATTATTTAATTTTATTGCAAATACCTACTTACGCATACAAAATCTATGTCGTTAAATTTTCTGCTCGATTACGTAAACAATTACGTTAAATTATCAATTGTTATAAAATTGTATCATGAATGGAAAAATTGCGCCGCGCATGTAGTATGTAGAAAGCCGAAAGAATAATATTTTATTAGGGGACGCGTATCCGCTCTTGTTGTCACTTTTACTCTCATACGTCATACTCTACATCTATAAATACATACAGGGTGTAAGGTAAAGGGTTTATGAAGAAAACGGATGAGGGGGGGGGGGGGGGGGGGGGGGTATCGGTAATTGAATAACTTTTGTTCTACGACTTTTCGAATAAAATATAAAAATAAATTAACGTTAAAAAAAATTCGAAATTGGAAAATAATAATTGTAATTTGTTTTGGAATCGAAACTGATGCTAAAACACCATTTTTTAGAATTCTTGTTTATTTATCTGTCTGCGACAAAAAAGATGAATGGATTTTGATGGGACTTTCACTAAGAGACAGCTAAAATATCTGGGCAGCACATATGCTAAGATATTGCAGTATGTGATGTGGAACCACATAACCAGAGAGGAAGAGCTATCTCCCAGTACATTAAAAGTACTTGTAGGAGGTCTATTAGTAACCAGCGACTTCTACGCATACGAAGTTGCGGGTACGGGCAACAGCAAATACGATTTCAACTCTTACGACGTATATAATAAGAACGGTCCAGAATCCAAAGTGTTACACTTGAGTGCTTTGATGCATACAGTTAATAAAATATATATATGTCAGCGAGGTGATATGTATCCAACCAAACATTTAATAATTATTTTTACATTTTTGTTAATAAAATAAAATAAAAAAAAACCTTTATTGACTACAATTCTATTGATTTAGAATTTTATAGTAATTATTCCTTTCGTTTTCTTAAATAACATTAATACAAATAATAATAATCGGATGATTATTGTTATGATAATGTAATAAATTTGATTTAAATAATGATAATTGTGATAAAAAATAATATTAAAGACAGAATTACAATTATAAAATTGAATGAATATGGGTAGTTTTAAATGTGTACAATAAAATCAAAATTCTACAACAGTCACGTTTCCGCCATTTTCAAAAGTCCTGTTTATATTTCAATAACCGAAAGCGGGCCAAGGCCGGTTATTTTCGTAATCCTATACATGATATTTTATCGCGTTGTGTTAGGCAAAGTTTTTTCTCCTATAAATCTCCTTTATTGTGGGGTAGGGTAGGCGAAATGCTCTAATATTGTTGAGGAAATCTTGCACTCGCAAACTTGGAATGTTTAACCCTCGTCCCTAAAATTGGGTTATGCGTTATATTTGTTTGTTGTTTTACTTAACTATATCATAATGATCAGAATAGATATCGGTTTTTACCATGAAACAATGAAACCTCATGGAGGAAGCCGCAGCGGAGTGTCCGAGATGCAGAATCGCGGACTCCGCTCTTTTATGATCATTTTTCGCGCCTCTGCCACTAGAGGATGTCTCGATCAGTTGGGATACAGCCCTTTTAGCGCGCGCCAGATTTTAGCGATCGGCGCAACGCCGCGGAGCTGTCAAATTGACGTCATTACAAGGCATTTGACATTAGTTTGACAGCTCCGCGGCTTTGCGCGTGCTAGAATCCCAGGTCTCTGATGCTTATTGTCACTTTCATACGTCTGTTTTAACAATGTTCGACTTCTATTGAAAATTCAAGCGTTTGGAAAAACAAATGAGTAGCAGAAACGATATGCCATGCAAGAGCAGAGTCAGCGTAAATAAGGCTTACTCCATAGGCATTTCCTTGCTTCATGATCTCGAGTGAGATTAACCCACTTTCTAATAAAAGGCTGAAGTTAATCGAGATACTCATACGAAAATGTATGAGTATTAAATTCACGTCTCACTAACCACTCCGGTCTGGGTATAAGGATCACCCAAACCATCCTTCAGAATAAGGATAAGTGGGGACCTTTGAGAATTTAGGCCAATATAAATTGTTATTCTACATTTCGAAAATGTTACTATACCTATGGTAGATTTTAAGTAGGTAGTCGATAACTATTTAAGCGATTTTCATAACCCCACATGTGAATTGACGAATCCATCAATAGACGACGAATTAATCATTATCAACCCAGCTTGACATACACAGCCGCGACCTAGCCGCGGCTTGCGTCCTGCGATCAGTTGAAATGCATGCCCCGCCTCATTTTCTGGGCATTTTAATGTCCAGTAGATAACGATGGCACAAAATGAGGCGGGGCATGCATTTCAACTGATCGCAGGACGCAAGCCGCGGCTATGTCGCGGCTGTGTGTTGAGGGTATAATCAAATTGTTTAATTTACATAAACGTTGTGCAGAATTAATGTATGTCACAAGCCTTACCATCCATTTAATTTTAACGAATGAATTCAAGGCCACCCTATAGAGTGTGACTCTTGAACCTAGTATTTAAAAATAGTATACCTACCTCATCACTACAGAAAATCAAAACGAGTAATAGACAAACGTCAAGACTGGTTTCTCATTCCTTACCTCTTCCCATGTGTCCTGACGAATAACCAAAGTATTTATTCTTCTTTTTCGTTCTTTATCTGAATAATCACGACAACAAACGCAGGCACCACAATGCTACTAGATATATTTACAGTCGTAACTCCGCAACGTTTATTTCCCAACAAAATAACAATACAAGACCATTAGGCGCAATTCAAGTCGGCCCATAACCTCCAAAGAACAGTCGGAATTGCTCTATAAAACTCTACATAAAAATTGTAAGCGTAACCAAAGTTAAAGTACGATAAACACGAGGGGTCTACCCATTTCCGTTCACCTGACAATAAAAATATCATAAGATACTAGCAAAATGGTCTACGTGGCTACGTATATAAAATAAACAATGACTGTGGACAGTAAGGCATGTTTCACACTTACCATGACTACACTACAAACGCAACCACGCGACAACATAAATGACATTGCCGGATTTCAATGGAGATTTGCCCCACCTACAAAACTACGTGACCATTTAAGCTGTACCTGTCATTTTGTTGGGGACTTATTACAAGTTTCATATTGCATAATCATAATCAGTATCATTTTCTAGTACTCTCGCAATCCTATAGAAGAATAACAAAAACAATGAATAATTCGCTTCGATTTTTTACTATTTTCTGAATATTTAATTAAGCTGTTTTTTTCGACTCGCAACTTGTACATAATTTTAATTTAAACCAATAATTTTAATAAAAAACGGAGATACTTTTACATTTATTTGTTATCTTGTACAACTTACGGTTGATGGTGGGGCAGAATCTGTCATTGTCATAAGCGCGGTCGCACCAATTCACATGTAACCACTGCATGTCAATTTTTGTCGCTGTGATGAGGCTTGGTGGTGGTAGGCATGGTAGAATACAGATGTAGGTACAGGAGAGTTTTTAAGGTTGAGATTTTCTCAAAAACTACTTGACCTATTACATAAATTATTTCACTGTTTGATAGATAAAAGTTAAAACTATGTAAATGTAAAATAATTATTAAATTCGGTCCAATAGTTTTTCAGATAATCTCAACCTTATTGAAGCCCCCTGTATCTCTGGCTTCGGCTGTACGTGTGAATAGTCTCTATGAAACTATTCTGAATCCAAGTCCAATATACTACTTTGAGGAGATGATTTTAAATAAATAAGAAAATAAAGAAATAGTATCCTATTTAAGTAAATCTTTGTATGAATTTAGTGTCTGAACTTATAATATCAGCTGTATTTCAATACGAGACATCTATCGTAGTTCAAATACACATTGTCAGCTGATACCGAAGGCTTCCGAATAACCACCGGTACAGTAGAATAGTAAACAGTAAAGGCACGGGGGCTATTTAGACCCCACATTGAAAGTTTATGGGGTAATGTCGTTATTTCTCAAGATTGCGGAGCGGAATTGCCTTTTTGGGAATGGTTAGGCCTTTTTCCAATTATTCCTGGGCTCGCAAAGCTATTTCGGATGTGATTCAACTCTTTTGCTTGCAAGTAAAATTATTATGACCTGCAAGCCCCTGCAGGCTTATATTGTGTAACTGTCAGTTTTGATTTGACAGTTCTTGCCAGATTTTGACAGTGTTGCCAGATTTTGACAGTTCTTGCCAGATTTTGACAGTTATGTCAGATTTTGACAGTTTAGAACTAATAAGAACAATCCTTCGTAACTAACTTTGAACCTACTCATTCAACATTATGGGATTTCAACATTTGTTAATGGGAGTTCAGCAGTCTGGGCCGGAAGGTCGGATACACACATTATACCTATGTAAAGTTAAAGTACACTAGGTTTTGAGTTTCTTGCGTTTTCATACAAATATGCGCCAAAATTCGACATAAACGACCATATCTTTTGATTGCGTTGACGTATAAGGTTTATTTGCGGCTGCATGAGGTTGCAGACTTGAGTATTTGGTATTAATTTCACCTTGATCCGTCTACGCGTTTCTGAGATATCTAGCTCGTATAATCTATAGGTATTGAATTTAAATTGTTACTAAATTAGTCACTTCGCCGCCACTCCGACGGTTTGCGCTAACCCTAACGATACATCATATTTTTGTAGTTAAGAGTGTAAAATGAGTATTGGAATTGCGGGCAAATAAAACAAAAAATATTTATTTAAGTGTTTTAAAGATTTTGTAATTAATTCCTTTTGTGGCAAGAAATATTTTTAATATGCTTAAATTATAACGTAATTTCTTTCAGCTCCATATCAATGTGACCACCGGCAATATATTCGTTTTTTGGCACAAATGTCAAGTTCACGTAGATACGGCCTTTCGTGAAAGGAAATGTTCTCGGTATGGCATTCGATGGAACGCTCATGTTCCGTAGAACGTAGTCGTCCTGAAAACATTTAGATAAATTAATTGGCTATTGGCAAAAAAATATTCAATCTCTATGACCTTAGTTAGTGCTATTTATGAAATAGTTTTATTAATTATTAAGTAAATTGTTTCAGTATTCATTTATTTATTATACACCTACATATCATATGTTGAAAAATAATTAATTAAAACTAAACTATTTAAACAAAATTATATATACAAAACCTGGCAAAGTAAATTGTATTATAAAGTAAGTATGTTTGCTTGATAAATTGAGCTTGTTAAGCTTAGGTCGCACGATCCGATTGCAGACAAATCAGACCGCGCCACGACAGGCCTACACGTTGTAGGAACGCGAATTGTCATATTCAGAATCTTTTTATACACAGTTCGTATGTATAATTTTGCACGTCAACTTTTTTTTTTGAATTTATTTTTACACCACTTTGCAAGAATTGCACGTTCGAGTGTATGTGTTTAGTCCTGTACGAGAATTTGTATGTAACTGAATGTATGTTGGCGATTGTGTATGCGAGGGTGCGTGTGTGTGTGTGAGAGAGAGAGAGGGTGAAGGTGTGTGCAAGGGTGTGTGCGCGTGTATGAGAGAGATACTAGATATGTTTATGCTTACCGGTGGATAGGGACAAGGTCTGTTAATCTTTCCCTGAAGCTTCAGGGCAGTCCCAAAAAATTATCCTTATGAACCATGTCGCATAATGTAAAGTGCGTTTGTAAAGGGCGTTTCGCGCGCTTAACAAGGAATCCATAAGCACCACATTTCTGACTAATTCGAATCACAAATTACCACAGCCAGTTTTCGCGGGACGGGACGAAGACTGACAAGGACAGTTGTTTTTGTGTTTTTGGTAAGGCAAATGCGCCAAGAGATCATACAGCCTTATAACGTTTTCATCATTATCATCTTCCATTAGATTTTAGAATTCTTAACACACGACTGCATAAAATAGAAGCATAAAATCTCTACCTGGTGAGTTAATAAATGTAGAAGGCACTTCATACCTGAGACATTATTACCAGCCCAAATTTTAGTTGTCATATTTAAATTAAAGTAATATTTTGGATCACGGCGACTATAGCGGTGAGAATTGGTGTAAACATCCGATATATAAATAGGATTTTGATATGTTACTGCTGCACGCTCCACGCTCAAATATCTTATCTGAAAATAATCAGAAAACAAAATATAATACAAACGAATATCACTCACTTATATTGCTGAAGCCAGCAACAACAGTCAACATTATTTAAAAAGCCATCAGTTTATATTAGACGGTTATAGTCTGTTAAACCAAATTAAAGATACTTAGGCTTAGTCACTGAGTTGTAAACATATTATACCTAGTATTACTTATTCGTTTAAATAAAGATATTTTAATAATAATAATAGCAACAACGGTTTTTAGTCCAATTTTTATCCGACTGAGCAAGAAGGAGGGTTAGTTAATACATTTTTAATTTATGAAGCATGAATATGTTGTTTAACGGAAAAAAACTCATTGATCTCATATAAACAACTAGATACACAAAGGTCTTACTAAAACAATTTAAAAAACGTCCAAATAAGGGTCCATTGTTAACGTCCAAATAATGTTCAATAAAGCAAATGAGGGTCCATTCATCCGTTTGGACCTTCTTTGCGTTCGGACATTTTTAGAAGGCAGACTGTGTATCTAATTGTTTATAGGAGAGCAATGTAAAAATTAGACAAACAACGGCAGTGGATTATTTTTAATTAAATTTTATAGTAGGTATGAATACTGTAAATTCAAGGACAGAGTGAATTAGGTAATTACGAATGGACTGTTAATCTTCAGATCAGTGGATTTAATATTTGTAAGTAAGGTAAGTGTACATATAGCCGTCAATGTACGTATGCCCGTCAAGTCAACTTAAATTACCTATATCTCACGAAAATGGTAGTTTATTTCGTTTTCTCTGCAATATTATGAAAATAAATACTGTTTTGCTGCTAATTAACTGGCAAAAATACAGTAAAACATAAAATAACATAATATAATATCACTTTATAGTTTGTGTTCACGTTTTTGTAAAAAAGTTACGAAGTTCGATTACTAAACTGCTGTTTTTACTGACTACGGTTTTTTTTCAACGCTGGCTCATGTATTTACTTATTTGTAAGTGTTGATGTTTAAAATGAAACTTTATTAATATTAATATCATTCTGTAATTTGATTTGATGCCTATTTGTTTTAATTAATTAAATAATAACATTTTAAATTCGTTGACGGCTATTGGTTCAACCAAACAGCAAAATGTACCAGTACCCGTCATCTATATGATATATAGATAACTATAGAGATATTGCTTACTTTCCACACCAGTACCCGTAAAATAATATTTTTTAACTTCCCAAAACACAAAACATCCCTAAATGCACAAAAAACGTCCCAAACATTACGATGTGTTTTCTTATGGTTTTGGACGTTTTTGTGCATTTTATTATTCATTTGATAGACAGGCAGCACAATGCTGGTGTGTCTATATCACAGTGTTGAAAAGTTCAGTCTATGTTGTCTAATGTTCATATGATTCTACACATATTGCTTATTTATATAATGTTTGATTTTAACCACATGTCGAGGCGATTTTTAAAAGAGTTCATTGATGGTGCAGATACTACATCATCAGACAGTTCGTTCCGTGCGTGGACAACTCTGTTACTTAAGAAGTGATGAGCGATTTTGGTATTGGCGATAGTGCGGTAGATTTTCATATGGTGTCCTCGCAATGGACGTATGTCTTTAGTCTCAAAGAAACGGTGGACATCTGGGAGGTTATATTTGTACGTGAGAATTTTATATGTCTCAATTAGATCACCTCTGAGTCGACGTTCTGCCAGGGTTTGAATACCTAGGATTTTAAGCCTTTCTTCATAGGATTTTTTGGGCAGTTTAATATATGGAATTGTTGCCTTTCTTTGCACGCTCTCAAGTAGGTAGTAGGTAGATCGGATGTCCTTTATAAAATATGGGTTCCATATTTGAAATCCATATTCCAGAAGAGACCTAATGTATGTTTTGTAGATTTTGACAAGAACCTCGGATGTAATATATTGAAAGGATCTCCTTATAACATACATAAATGAATTAGCCTTCTTGACAATGCCATTAATGTGTTCTCCCCATTTTAGATTTTTTGAAACCACAACTCCAAGGTCCTTTTGGGATTCCACAGTGTTTATATCAGTGTCATCAATGGTGTATACCACGCCAGGATTTCTACTACCTAGATGCAACACAGCACATTTCGATATGTTCAGCTTGACTAGCCACTGCTTCGTCCATTCCTGGAGCTTGTTTAGATCGCTCTGAAGTAGTTGTCCAGACACTAAGAGTGGGTTGCCAAAGAATTTCCCATCGTCAGCAAAAAATGCAGATTGTGAGTCTATCAGCGCAACGAGGTCCGTGATGAAAATTCCAAAAAGTGTGGGGGCTAAAACAGATCCTTAGGGAACTCCACTCAGGACGTCCCTCTTCTGGGACAAGGAGTAAACGATCCTGGTCTGGAAGGTTCTTCCCAACAGGTAACTCTTTACCCAGTCTAAAGGCCGACCTCGAATGCCAAAATGCTCCAATTTTATAAGCAGGCGCTGATGCGGGACTTTGTCGAAAGCAAAATCAAAATCGAGGTAAATAACGTCAACCGGGTTGCCACGGTCCACGTCCATAGTCCACGGGTGCACACATGACAGTAAGTTCGTTATTGTGGATCCCTTCTCGACAAAGCCATTCTGCTGGATATAAAATTTTCTCTGTTGTGGAAATTCTACAGTTTATTGCATATTAGTTTCTCCATCACCTTACCCACAATACTTGTCAAGCTAATTGGCCTAAACTTGGCAGGGTCTGTTTTATCACCGGATTTGTACACAGGTGTACCTACAGCATGTTTCCAGTCAAGTGGGACATGTCCGACCTCAAAAGACACCCTCATAAGCTCAGTGAGAACAGGAACAAGTGTTTTGCTGCAGTTTTTTAGAATAATGCTGGGAATGTTGTGAGGTCCAGGAGCAGAGCCTGTGTCGAGTCCTTTTAGAACTTTCTCAACATCTTTGGGTGTAAAGTTTATGTCACAGATCGAGTGCTCCACACGGGCTAATGTAGTCACTTGTTAGCATATGGTCACATCTGGTTCACGACAATAGGCTTTCTGAAACTCCTGCGCGAAGGTTTCCGCTATGTCGGTGGGGTCTGTAACTAGGTCGCCATTATAGTTCCTTATTGCAGGTGGAATGCTCACTTTGGATGACATGCACCTTCGCAGATGGGAATAGAAGGGTTTTGTCCGTTATCCAGTAGTTTTGCTTCATACAGTCTTCTGCTCCTTCTGATTTCTGCCACACAATGATTGCTGGCGGTTATATAGCGCTGGTAGTCCTCGTCATCCTTTGTGCCAATATAAACATCCCAAAGTATTCTCTTCTCAGATACAAGTTTCAATATATTGTAATTGATTCAGGGTTTATTACCTTCCTTCTTCTTCACTTTTTTAAGCGGAGCGTGTCTGTCTGTGTTTGTATCCACTATGGTTTTTAGCTGTCTCCAGTAGTAGATTCCAAGATTTCGAGGTCCTTCTCCAGTTCCTCCATGTAGTTGTCAAAGTCAATGTAATGGTAATATCTTTTAAGTTTGGGCTGACTGTGGACTCTTTGTATCAGAAATGGATGCTGATCTCTAGTGCGCAATGATCAATCTTTCCTATATGTGGTTTATAACATATTCCAGTGATTAAGTTTTCATCGTTTGTCATGATCAGATCGAGCAAGGATGGAGTGTTGCCTGTGCGGAAACGTGTCGGCTGGGAGACCAATTGATGAAGATTACTGTTGAGAAACATGTTCTTAAACAGTTCCTCGGGTCCCTTGAGGTCCTGTTCGATGTCTTAAGGCCATAGGATGTCGGAGTAGTTGAAGTCACCAGCGATAACTATCACATTGTTCGCTGAAGCAGCTTGGCCAATAATTTAGAGTCACGTCGTTTCCATATATCTGGTTCCCTATCATCGGGTCGATAGACCCCAACAACAAGGAAATGGTAAGAGTCATATTGAATATCCAAAAACAAGGCTTCCGTAAGATCACATACAGTCATACTTCTTATTAGTTCTTGCAATAATGGGTATACCGTTGACACGGTCTCTGACCTATATGGCAACACCGCCACCACGCGTTTTGCCACCCTGCGACTTAGGTCGATGTTTCTGGTCTTGTCTAAATATAGTATAATCAGGTATGGCAAATGTGCTGTTTCTGTCCCTGCTCTTCAGCCAGGTCTCCGTGACAATTATAATGGATGGCTTGTTGGTGTTTACATATAAAAGAAATAGGTCGAATTTTAATGACAGCGAGCATAAGTTGGTGTATAGGAAGGTAAGGTCAGTGTAGGGGTTGTTGGGGTCAAATAGTTTTTTTGTTTGATTATCTTCGGCACACCCCTGACATACTTAATAGTGAGATCTAACTCACCACTCTCAGTACGTAGCTGGAGACGTTGCCTCAGCTCCTTTAGCTCGTCCCGCTGCATCGGTGTATTGTCATCATACACTCTTACCTCCATGGCTCTATTCTTGTTTTTAAGGACCTTCACTGCATCATGCCGATACTTGAGGATCACTTTCATGTGGCGCGGTTTACAGTTGTCTCGTTTACCAAGACTTTCACCAGTTTGTCAGAAGATATCTGTTCACTCGTAATCTCCACCAGGATCCTTCTGACAGTGGCCTCATCAGTGGGCCCTTGAATAGCTGTGTCACCCGTATCCATTACAGGCAGACCAACAAGGATCACGTTATTTGCTCTGCGATCACGCTCCGCCATCTCCTCCGATATATTGTTAGTGTCTAAGGAAGTGGCCGGAGTAGCAGTAGAAACTGCATGAGTCACTGGTGCAGAAATCCGTCGTCCAATTCCTCACGTACACAATCATATGCTTGGATCAGTTTAGGCACTTGAAATAAGGCCTCGCGGCAAGGCGAACATAGAAATATGAGGGTGCGTTTGGATTTCAACCCCATGACACGAGCCTCGCTGCTTGTTAGGTTGCTGCAACTAAGACATAGGTACGTTCCGTTTACAACCATAGCACTGTATCAAATTTTCATCGCAATGATCATTATCGCACTTCATTTTGGAAACAAGTTTGCCACAAAAAGTCGTTAATTTTTCGTAAAAAAAAGTCAATTGGATTTTACACTATGTAATGTCGAAGTTTTTGCGAGATAACACTTGTCCACTATTACAATGCACAATTTCACTAAATAACGTGTTTTTGGCGTAATTTAGACACATAAACTAATTATTTAATTAATTTAATACAATATACAAATTCTAACACTGTTCACTTTTTGAGGGTAGAGAAAAAAAAACATCTTTGGGATTTTTAAAACTTCTTTGGGTGCATTAGTAATTATAGGCATAATGACCTGAATTATATATGTATACTGGCTGGAACAGCAACAATGAATATTTTGACTATTTTGGTTTATATATTTGAGAAATGTCGAAATGCCGAAAACATAAAGCTTGTCCAATCAGTGTTCCATTTACACTATAACACTTTGATCAATCATATATATACGTCATACATTACCTACACAAAAACTATATAAATATATGACGGCTATTGGGACATGGGTATGTCGGATATCTGTACAAGGACATGCCGGATACCGGGCAAAGGGGTATTATTTCATATAAGTCTAAAAATATCTTATTTAACCTTAAAATTAAAGAAACATTATTTAATTATGTAAAATTTAAATAAATTGTTTATATCTTTGCACTATTTCATTCCCTGTGGGTCTTATACTACGGCCGTGGCTACAAAATCAAAAGTGAAAAGTTCAAAAAGTGACGGTTATTGGGACAGTTCCTAGTAAAATATTTTTATACCTATATAATCTAAGGCATGTGTAATCCGCCAATCTCCACTGGGCCCGCGTGGTGGATCATGGCCCGAGGTCCCTCGATGTAAGGGAAGGTCTAATTTCGAGAAGTGAGGACATAAAATAGACTGATGAAAAAAAACATGCACAAATATTGTAGATAATTTTCTTGTTCTTACCTTTTCGGCCCAGCATAGTGAATAATAAATCACAAATACTGACAAAAAAAATTATGATATGTTTTGCACAAATTCTAATGAAAATCATTGTCTTTCGACGACTACCAATACGACTAGGTAAGTCATGATATTTTTACCTCAAATCTATATGACATACCTATATTATTAGTAAACAGGAAATTGTGTAACGAAATTGCTTGTAATTTTAAACATAATACAGGTATTTAATTCACCGTTAAATTCACTATTCTATGTTATTCACTATTATTATGTTACCTATTAATAATGCAGTAAATTGACCAAAAGATGATTCATCTGAATCCATGACAAAGGCCAGCGTACCATATCGCGTCAGGCCTCCCGACATGCGACGGATTGTATGAGCGACAACTTGCATAGTCTGGCTTTGACTTTATTATCGCTAGTAGAATATACTTAACTAAAAATGTATGACATTGACATTAATATTATCATAATATTATGTCCATTCTACTAGAGTTAACGAAGATCAAAGCCTCAGCTAGGCCCTCAGGCCACAACAGACGCGGGAACCCATACACAGCATGTAGGCCTGTCGTGGCGCGGTCTGATCTGTTTGAAATCGTACCATGGAACCCTCGCCTAAGGCACCGACCGCCTGCGATGAGCGAGTAACGAGTAAAGCTATCAACTATAAAACGAGTGGGCGAGTGGTGAGTATAGTTTTGTAGATCGGCTATCAGCGAGTGTCGCTGAGCGACGGGCGATTACTCGCTTCACTCGCCAGTGTAGCTCAGCGAGTGGGCGAGTGTCGCCGAGCAAGTACTCGCCGGCGGTGTGAACAGTCGGCGATGAAATATTAATATATGCATCTCTTTTGTTTACAGGGATTGTAGTATCTTTTGTACGTTTCTTGGGCGAGAAAATAGCCGGGATTTAATCGCTTTCTCGCCGACGGTGGGACAACTGCCTTATAGATGCATTGTCATAAAGCTAGTATTACGAGTATGAGTAATATTACGTTTGCTGAGATATCGACAGTAGATGCCCCCATACAGAGTTCATGACACCACACACACATATTTATGTGATAGACACACGTTGTTGTGACACTTTCGGATTTGTGGAGGCAGAGGGCGGAGCTGCAGGCGCAGCTAAATATTGCCCTTCGTATCTGTACCGGAGCAGGTCGGTACGTTCGTAACGACGTCATTGCTCGCGACGTGCGGGTTGAGTCGATCGAAGCGTTCGTGCTGAGGTTGACGCGATCACTATTCGACCGCGCCGACAACAGCAGGCACGCTCATCTCCGCAACCTCGCACCCCTGCACGCGCGCCCTCCGGAAGGCCACCGCCTCCAGAGGGAGTTGCTGCGCTCCCCGTCGCCTTAAGCGGCGGGTTTGAGCTGTGCACCAAACGGCCGTACCGACCCGCCCAACTCCCATATCCCGCATACCAAGCGGGACCAATATCACCATCGGATCATTATCCGGCGAGCTCATGCCCGGGTAGAGAGGGTATACCTCAAGGCCCGCACTTCTCCCCCGAAGTTATGAAAAGGTGAAAAGACCCGGTCGTCGTCGTTCGGATTTGTGGAGGGGTGGGTCATGTTATCGTAGAAGATCTCTACTACCAAACGCATAAATGGGGAATGTAACGCGTAACTGAGAGCACGGTTTATCTCATAAATATACCTAAAGGAGCATATTTACGCATTATGATGTTGGGGGTACAGCTCGTTTTGAATAAACTCACATGGTTGAGTGTGGTAACAAATATAAGTATCTATAATGTATTATAATTGTAGAATTACAATAATGTCATTTCTTTCAGCTCCATATCTATATGACCTCCGAAAACATATTCGTTGGTAGGCGCATATGTCATGTTCACGTAGATACGGCCTTTCGTGAATGGAAACGTTCTCGGTATGGCATTCGTTGGGACAGTCATGTTCTGTAGTATGTACTCGTCCTGAAAAAGTAGTTAAAATAACTATGTAAACCGAAGCCCAAATCAAGTGTCTTATTTTGTAAATAAAAACTACCCTACCCTACCAACATTTTAAGCTGTTCTGTTATTATTGCACAGTTATTTTCACATTATTAGGTCGGATTACTTTATTTCCACAATGATGAACGAACAGGTTCGATCAATCAGTTCCTTCAGTGTTACATCACAACAGGTTATTAGACGATCATAATTATTAATTAGATAAAACGGGAATTACCGTGTTAAACATTTATTATTGATGTCTCGATATTTCGACAGCATTGCAGCCATCATGGTCACGAGTAGACTGAAGTCGGTGAGTGTTAAACGTCAGAAGGGTGACACAAAACGATCGGTAGATCGTTTTGTGTCACCCTCTTTCGTGTTCGCTGACTGCGTTGAGAAAAGTTGTTGATATTTGCAGGTACCCCCATTTTGCAAAAAGAACTAATTATGTCCGCTCATTTGCACGCACCCGACTTTGTGCCTCGTTTACACTCTTACTCGTTTTGTGTCACCCTTCTGACGATTAACACTCACCGACTTCAGTCTACACGTGACCATGATGGCTGCAATGCTGTCGAAATATCGAGACATCAATAATAAATGTTTAACACGGTAATTCCCGTTTTATCTAATTAATATGTATACAAACCGTGAAAGTTTAAAAACGATCATAATTGTTTACATAATAAGACACTTAATTTGGGCTGCGGTATAATGACATGTATTTCAATTGGCGCTTTTATAATTTATCATAACACGGTACGGTACGGTACGATTTTATTGTCACGATACAATAAGAAGGTAAAATGTATGGAATAGACGTTCACGGCATGACGTTATCGTAGACGTAAATATAAAAGCGTCTTTAAGGTATACTATTCCATACATTTTGCCTTCCTATTGGAACGTGATGATATAATCCTACCGCGCTGTGCTACGATAAATTATAAAATCGCCCAATCTACCCTTATGTGAAGTGTCATTATTGAGATAAGTATTAATAATTAAGTATCTACTGTTGGAGATTAAACCTGTATACTTACATACTGTTATCTATGGTAGAAGAAGAATTGTCTTGTCAGATCGTTCTATCTGATTGTGTGTGCTTTTTATTGAAAATAATAAATCCTGACCATATAAGATATCCATGACCCTCATTTCCTAACATGGTAGCAGAGCGTGGTTCCAGAGATAGTAAGCAAGCCATGATGATGTCGGCTTTGTCGGCGGACGTACGGCCTGACTCGTGGTACATTGACTCGGGCGCGTCGTGCCACATGTGCAACCGAAAGGAACTCCTCGACGACTTTGTGGAGGACAGCACCTTACAGGTGACCGTAGCAAACGGAGATAAGCTGTGCAGTGCTGGACGAGGTAATGTGACTATCAGGGTGCGTGATGGAATAAAAACTCTTTGTAATGTGATCTATATTCCTACTTTGTCATGTAACTTGATATCTGTCAGTGTTTTGGCAACTCGAGGTTTCAAAGTTGTTTTTTATTCTGATTTATGTAATATTTACAACAAAAATAATTTAGTTGCTACTGCAAAACGGAATAATGGCTTGTACAAACTAGAAACCTTTATTTTACCTTCACTGAAATCGTTAGCGGGTTTGGATCAAACACTCGTTTTAGATCACACAAGCCCTAGGTTGTTTGCTTCAAAAGCGAATGAGTCTATTGCGTTAACCTCGTCTGCACCCGTTGTACCTATGGTAAGAAACGATGATTTAAATTCCAGAAATACTAGGAATGTGATATTCATCGAAAACAAGTGTCATAAATTGATTAATGATACTGTAGAACCTGAAAACCAGTGTAAATCCATTGATCATGTTGTAGATACTACTGGACAAAAAGCAGATGCAGCTGATGCTGAGGATTCGTTGAAGGATACGGATAGTACGGAAACTATAGTAGATCCTCCAGATTCTATGCACGAACTTGCGCAATTTCGTCTTGATGATAGTCAGATCGCTGTCATCGCTGCGAGCTGTAACGCGAATGACGAGCCGCAATCTGTAAATGAAGCGGAACAGTGGAAAGCTGCGATGTTGGATGAATATCAGTCTTTTTTAGATAATAAATGTTGGACACTTACTGATTTACCGGAAGGATCGAAACCTGTAAAATGTAAGTGGTTGTTTAAGAAAAAGAGAAGACTGAATGGAGAACTTTTGCAATATAAAGCAAGGTTAGTTGCAAAAGGTTTTACACAGAAATTTGGCATAGACTATCATGAGACATTCTCACCAGTAGTGAGGTATGCTACAATAAGGATGCTATTGGCTTTAGCAGTCGAGTATGACATGGATATTGATCACATGGATGTAAAGACAGCATTCTTGAACGGTGATTTAAAAGAAACTGTCTTTATGGAAATTCCAGAAGGTTTTGAAATAGAAAACGGCGGTAATAAGGCCTATCGCTTGCATAAAGCTGTTTATGGTCTAAAGCAGGCTTCCAAGTCCTGGAATGAGAAGATAAATCAAGTATTGACAATGAAAATGAAGTTTAAGAGATTATCTTCTGAACCTTGTGTTTATTTGAGGAAATCAGGCGAAGAAATGGTGCTTATAGCATTGTACGTTGATGACGTGATATTGTTTAGTAGCTGCAAGAGTGAAAAGGATAAGGTAAAGCAAGAACTAATGAACGAATTTGTTATGAAGGATCTTGGTCCTGTAGAGCATATTCTCGGGATGCACGTGACTAAGGATGATAATAAGATTCTTCTAGACCAATCAAGTTATGTTCGGAAAATCTTGGAAAAGTATAAAATGCAAGATTGCAAACCTGTAAAAACGCCTTTAGCTGTTGGGTTGAAACTGACTGCATGTACTGAAACTCGAAACGACCTGGATTATAGAAATTTGGTTGGTTCACTGATGTACGTGGCGGTCTGCTCGCGACCAGATATTGCTCACGCGGTTGGTGTGCTCAGTCAATTCAATTCCTGTTATTCGGAGAATCACTGGAAGGCCGCAAAACGCGTATTAAGGTACCTCAAAGGTACGATTGATTATCGAATAACCTTTGAGAAAGGTGGGTTGGATGTGACGGGATACGCGGATGCAGACTGGGGTGCAAACGAGGTGGACAGGAGATCATATACCGGGTATGTATTTAAAATTGGTAATAACATTACATCTTGGGAAAGTCGTAAACAGCGAACGGTTGCTCTTTCAAGTACCGAGGCAGAGTATATGGCCCTGTCGGATGCTTGTAAAGAGGCGTTGTTCATAAAGTCTTTTTTGTTCGAGTGTACTGGTGAAACAAAGGTTAACTTAACTGTCTTTAATGATAATCAATCCGCGCAAAAATTGTGTAAAAGTCCTATGTTTCATGCTAGATCGAAACATATAGATATTCGGCATCATTTTGTTAGAGAGATTGTAGAGAATAATGACCTAAAAGTCGAATACTTACCGACTGATCAAATGGTAGCCGATGTATTAACGAAACCTCTTTCGCAGGAGAAACATTGTAAACTTGTACTAGAATTGGGTTTATGTAAATAGTCTTTTGCGCGTGTCTTTTGTTTTAGTTAAGGAGGTAGAGTTGTTTATTTTATTGTTTGATAAACTTTGTGTTTATTTTTATCTGTAGAGTATACAAGTTTAAGAGGTCATGTTGGAGATTAAACCTGTATACTTACATACTGTTATCTATGGTAGAAGAAGAATTGTCTTGTCAGATCGTTCTATCTGATTGTGTGTGCTTTTTATTGAAAATAATAAATCCTGACCATATAAGATATCCATGACCCTCATTTCCTAACATCTACGTGTAAATTTTATGGACTGTGTTATAAAGTGTGTTCAAAATCAAATGAAATCAAATATGCTTTATTTGCACACAAATGAAAATACATCAGTTACATATAAAACCAAAATTAGCTAGTGTACAGACAGGCGGGCTTATCGCTTTAAGCGATTTCTTCCAGGCAACCTTGTGTTGTTTGATAAATAGATATTGTTAAGGTTAGATCACACCGTCTGGTTTACGACAAATCAGGCCGCGCCATGACAGGCCTACACGTTGTATGAACGGTCACGTTAATTGTGGCATATGTGTGTCTGTGTCTAAATGCATGTTTCCGTTTATGTTTGTATATGTGTGCGTGAATGTGTGAGAGAGATAGTAGATATGTTTATGCTTACCGGTGGATAGGGACAAGGTCGGTTAATCTTTTTCTGAAGCTTCAAAGCAGTCCCAAATAACTTATTCTTATGAACCATGTCGCACAACTTGTAGTGCATCTCGACGAAACTAGGCTTGTATTGGTTGGTTAAAAATTGGAAGAAATAGAAGTCTACCTGGAAAACATGAAAAGAGAGGGAGAATGAGAAGAGAATGGGAGCGTCAGATACTCTCCCATTGTATTTAAATTCAAATTCAAATACACTTTATTGTACATAAAACACAATAATTACACAAAAAGATTACATAGACATAATGTACAATTTTGGCGGCCTTATCTCTAAAAGCGATCTCTTCCAGGCAACCAACTAATTTAGGGAAATTAAGAATTTTAAATAGCGAGAGGTAGAGCTAGAAATGCAAGAAGAATAAAAAGAAAAACAATAAAAAAATAAATGGTATTCACAGAGAGTAGGAATAATACAGCTACATATAAAAGGATAAATAATAATATTACAGTTTACACTACATAATATACCACGTACACATACTACATATATACCACGTACATATACTACATATACCACGTACATATACTACATAATAATATCATAGAATAAATAAATACATTACTTTAGAATATATCATTATGATATGACAGAGTTTATGCATTTGAAAGAAAAACAACAACAGCATCAGAGGAAAATAAATAGAAATTAGAGTGAAAGAAAGTGCTCCTTAACCTGACTCTTGAAGATATGTAGAGATTGTGATAATCTTATAGATGCAGGTAAAGAATTCCAAAGTTGGATAGCTTGAGAAGTAAAAGATTGACGATAGAATTTTGTAGTAGAACAGGGAAGGTAAAGACAAAGATTTTCAGTAGAGCGAAGAGGACGACTGTGGGTAGTGAAAACGAATTTAAAGCGTTCCTTTAGGTACAAAGGAGTTGAAGGATTGAACAGCACCGAGAAGAGAAGAGAAAGAATATGCGCATCTTTGCGTCGACGAATTGGCAGTCACTTTAATTTGTCGCGGAATTCGGACACGTGGTCATACTTACGTAGCCCAAATATGAACCGAATTCCGAGATTTTGGAGACGTTCTAGTTTATTTAGCAGTTCCACAGTAAGATCAGAATAGCAGGCGTCAGCGTAGTCTAGGATAGCAACAGGATATATTTAACTTCTTGAAACAATCTGCGTCTAAAATAACGCTTAGGTCATTCATGCCTTATTCGTGAAATTACATTTAGTACGGTGGAACACAGAGAAAGGAGTACAGGAGAGTTTTTAAGATTGAGATTTTCTCAAAAACTACTTGACATATTGCAAAAATTATTTCACTGTTTGATAGATAAACGTTAAAACTGTAAAATAATTTTTAAATTCGGTCCAGTAGTTTTATGAGAAAATCTTAAGCGTATTGAGGCCCCTTGTATATTTATCTCTGTCTTCGACTGTAGTCCTTGTTATGTTAAGAAATATTAATTAACAAAGTCGTGTTCAGTATACTTTTATTTGTATTAGATACTACCAGGATTACAGAAAATGGACGCGCATCATCTCTACCTAGTAAATTAATAAACGTGGAAGGCACCTCGTACTTACTGATATGTTGTTACCACCCCAAACTATAGTTGTCATATTTATATTGAAGTAGTATATCGGATCCCGGCGACTATAGCGGCGTGAATTCATGTTAACATACGATATAAATGAAGGATTTCTATATGTTATTGCTGCACGTTCCACGCTTAAATACGTTATCTGCAAATAAGGCACAATTAGAAAACTAAACTATTTAAACTAACAACCTACAAATGTACAAAAAATATATATAAAAAAAAACCTGCGCCAAGCCAGCCATTGCCAATTGTGGGGGCACAATAGGCAATGGCTGGCCAAAAAGGCTGGCGGCGTTTTTTTTTCTTCAACATATGATATGTATATAATAAATAAATGATACTGAGGATGATGAGATGATGATGATGATGAGAGCTCGGTGGCTCAGTGGTTGGGTCAATGGACTTGCAATATGGTGGTCCCAGGTTCGATTCCCAGCCAGAGCAGCCATGTACCAATGAGTTATCCTCGGTTTTTTCGATGGAAAAACTTACGTACATTTACCGATTCCTCTCAAAACGGTGAAGGAAAACATCGTGACGAAACCTGCATGTCGTAGAAAAAGAAGAAGAAAAAATCTAAGGCATGTGAAATCCGCCAACATGCACTGGGCCCGCGTGGTGGATTATGGCCCGAGCTCCCTCGATGTAAGGGAAGGTCTGTGCCCGAGCAGTGGGGCAATATAAATAGACTGATGATGATGATGATGATGTAATAAATGATATTATCAGAAAACGATGCAATTTTATCAAAATGTGACCACTTGTGTCACCACCAAGTGATGAAGTGAAGTGAAGATGAAAGTTGAAAATATAGTAGGTATAGAAATTATGGTAGCTATACCATTTCTAGGGTTCCGTACCTCAAGAGTAAAAAAGGAACCCTTATAGGATCACTCTGTTGTCCGTCCGTCTGTCAAGACCTATATCTCAGAAAGGCGTGGACGGATAAAGATGAAATTAATACCTAATACTCAGATCTGCAACCTCATGTAGTCGTGAAAAAATCTAAGTTCTACGTCAACCCAATCAAAAGATATGGCTGCTTATGTCGCATTTCCCGCATATTTGTATGAAAATGCAAGGGAACCACAACCTATTACTAACTTTATTTTTTAACTTTATCTATACATATAATAAGACTGTAAAAAAGTTATGTCTGTACATTGGATATTTATTGAAAAGAAGTGTTTTAGGATCGATACTGATGCCAAAACACTAATTTTTAGAATTTTTGTCTGTGACTGTGCAAGTATCACGTCATAACAACTACTGAAGGGATTTTGATGGGAGTTTCGCTAGGAGATAGCTGAAATATCCGGACAGCTCATAGGCTACAAGCCATGGCGGTATGTGATGTGGAAACAAGGATCCAGAGAGGAAGAGCTGCCTCCTGATCTCTTCCATCCTCCTCCTCTACGGAAACGAAGTTGCGGGGTACAGCTAGTTATATATAAAAACATTGAGCTTACCTATAATTTATTTCTTACCTTTTCTGCGCAGCATAGCGCATAGATATAAATCACAAATATTGGCAATAATTTTACGATATGTTTAAACGCATAAATTGTTATGCAAAACATAGTGCTGTGAAGACTACAATACTAACAAATGCATCATTTACTTCCCATCTATCTTTATGTGCATTAGTAACCAGGAAACGACAATCAAAACCATTGTGATATGAATTTTAAAGCATAATATACCTACTTATTAGATCGTTAAATTCACTATTGCATACTTATATGTCCAAACAATCATTACCTTCGCGGTAAATTACCCGAAAAATTAATCAATAGTAGTTGGTCAGGGGGGCCCGCGGCGACGATATTTACAAGCGCTATCTACAGGGTGTAACGTAAAGGGTATATGAAGCCGAAGGGAGGGTGTTCAGTATCGGTAACTGAACAACTTTTGTTCTATGACTTTTCCAATAAAAAATAAAAATAAATTAACGTCCCATACAAATCGATCAGCTGACCGGTACGAAATGTATGAAAAGTCAAAAAATAAATTCGCGAAAATGGAAAAGTCTTAGAACAAAAGTTGTTCAATTACCGATACTGAACACCCTCCCTTCGGCTTCATATACCCTTTACGTTACACCCTGTATAGTCTCGTCAATGTCAGATTTTTGGCGAAAATTAGTACAATTTTTTTTTGACAGGACTTGAGCGTCTAAAAAAGGCCAGCCGTCTACCGGCCGATAGAAAGGAAGAAAAGAAAAAAGAAAACAGGTTTATTTAACACCATAAATTACAAAAACACATTAACAGAAGAAGAACGAGTAAAGTACAAATACAAATAGATATAGGTGGTATAGTCGACAGCAGATCAATGGTAACATTTGCATTACGATTTCAGGTCTTACGACGCAAATAATGAGAACTGTCAAAAGTAAAAAGTGTTATCATTGATCTGCTGTCGACTGTACAAATATAGGTTACTACATTTACTACGATAATGTAATTACTACGTTTTCGTTACACAATACAGACAAAAATGCTAATGTTTAATTGTATTTGTTACAGGTAAGTCTCGATCTATCGATGACGCAGCCAAGGAGGACCCATGTCTTACTGGTAGGCCACATTTACTAATTATTACATTTATTTCCTGGGACCTCCATATTGCAAGTCCATTGACCCAACCACTGAGCCACCGAGCTCTCAGGTTCGATTCCCAGCTAGGGCAGCCATGTACCAATGAGTTATCCTCGGTTTTTTCGACGGAAAAACTTACGCACATTTACCGAGTGCTCTCAAAACGGTGAAGGAAAACATCGTGATGAAACTTGCATGTCGTAGAAGAAAAAAAAAATCTAAGGCATGTGAAATTCGCCAACCCGCACTGGGCCCGCGTGGTGGATTATGGCCCGAGCTCCCTCGATGTAAGGGAAGGTCTGTGCCCGAGCAGTGGGGCAATATAAATAGACTGATGATGATGATGACATTTATTACCTACGATTACTATTAACATCGTTTTCCACTTTCCTACGGCCTCGTTTGCCTACTTGACCCAGACCTAGCTTCAAATGAGGGCAAGGGTCATTACTAGAGTCCGCAGGTCATTTTATGACCACTGAGATCATGATAAAGTGTTCAGTTGTACTACAAATGATGGGATTGGTCACTAGTAATACTGGTATTTTTTATTTATTTTATTTTATTTGGTACCTACACAAAAACAGATGATTTGCACGACTAATGTCCAAGTAGAATAATATTATAATCATTGTATAATTGAAATATCAGAGTCTAAATGTATGGTCTAGACAGTAATCCAAAAATGTTATGGTAGTACTAGAGACTCAAGGTGTACAAACAGATGAACTACTCAGTAGTACGGACAACAGCAGATCAATGGTAACACTTACAGTACGATTTTAAATCTTACAACGCAGATAATAAGAGCGGTCCAAAACTTGGCACCCGAAGATCTGCTTTTTGTCTTTTCTCGTGTGGTTTAGTGACCAAACCTATTTGTCAAAGTTATTCAGGCCGCCCGTAGGCTGCTGACGTGGCCTAACGACTGCTGTCAAGCGACAACAACCGGGACCAACTGCTTAACGTGCTTTCCGAGGCATGGAGGGGCTCAGATGAAAGTGTCACTAGCGGTCATCCATCCAGGTCCTGACTTTTTTTTTTTTTTTTTACCGACTAAAACCCCTCGGTGTTCCGTCTCGCCGCCTTACGACGACGGAGTCACGGGGAGACTTGCGTATAACTTCCGCGACTCCGCCAGCGGGTGTCCGGGGGACCCTTCTCGTGGGACTTTGACTCCCATCCGGCTGTTAGTGGCATGCTGGAACACAGACACGCCGACCAACTCGAGGACCTGTTACCGGGCGTTGGACTACCCCGTGTCCACTCGCCCGGAAGCCCTCATTACGGGGGGAGGTTTCGGGCATACGCCAGCCTCCTCCGCCCGACTCTCCTGCGGCGGATTCTATCGGACAAGGGGTCGACCTCCCTTGCCCTCTCCGCCGCCTCCTTCTGCGAAATTACCTGTTCGCAGAAGGTTACCATCGCATCCCATGACCTGTCGCTGTCCACCATAGTGTTTACTACGGACGACAACGACAGGACGGCTCCCACTGCCGCAACAAGTACGGCGCGCTGCTCCGACCATGCGGGGCACTCGGCCAGTGTGTGGTGCGCCGTATCCTCGGCGCAGCCGCAATGGTGGCATGTCATAGTGGGCTCGCTTCCCGCCACCTTGCACAGATATCTCCCGAAACAACCGTGTCCCGAGAGAACCTGCACGAGGCGGAAAGTGAGCACACCATGTTGCCTGTCCACCCATCTCTCCAGGACGGGTCGCACTGCCTCCACAGTAAGTCGACCGGCGCTCGGCTCCTCCAGTCGCTCCATCCATTTCCGGAAAAGAGCCCTCCGCGAATCCTGCCTCCATCGCCTGATCTCTTCCGGAAGTGGATGTTCACCCCTTGCCTTTGCTTCCGCAGTCCTCCGGTATGCGTCCGCCAGCACCTCAGCGTCCAGGTCCCAGGGTGGAGTCCCGGCTAGCACGCACGCTGCATCACAGGATATGGTGCGGTACCCTCTCGCAACCCTGACCGCCATGACCCGTTGCGGCTTCCGCAGAAGGGCTTTATTATGGGCGTTCAAGGTGTCGGCCCATATGGGCGCACCGTAAAGTGCCATGGACCGCACCACACCCTTGTACAGCCGGCGGCAAGTGTCGTTCGGTCCACCCAGGTTCGGGAGAAGCCTTCCGAGGGCGGCAGCGGCTCCGATCAGCTTTGGAGCCAAGCTTCGGAAGTGCTCCTTGAAGCCCCAGCGGCTGTCAAGGACGACGCCTAGGTACCGCATCGTCGACTTGATGCCAATTGGGACTCCACACACCATTATTTGTGATTCAGCTGGTGGCGATTTTCTTGGTCCATGAAAGCATAGGGCCTCGGATTTATTTAAGGCCACCTCTAGGCCTAGTCTCCTTATCCGGTCTACTACGTGGGCCACTCCGGCAGTTGCGAGCACTGCGGCCTGTCGGTACGAGGTGCCGCGAGCTGTGACGAGGGTATCGTCGGCGTAGCAATTTACGTCCACCCCTTGTAAATTGACACCTCGCAGCACCCAGTCGTACCCGATGTTCCACAGCAGAGGGCCTAGTACCGACCCTTGTGGAACACCGCACGACATCGCCCTTCGCCCCCACCCGTGCCCCGTTGGGTACGCGACGGCCCTCTCAGACAGGTAGGCCCCCACGATCCGGCGCAAGTATGCGGGCATGGCGTGATGCTTCAGGGCCTCGTTGATAGTAGCCCAGGGCAAGGTGTTGAAGGCATTAGCGATGTCCAGAGACACCGCCAAGACGACCTCGCCCTGGGACACCGCCTCTTGCGCAAGTTCTTTTATCCGCAGGATGGCGTCCACCATGGAGCGACCCCCGCGGAAGCCGAATTGGCTGTCACTCAAGTCCGGTCCAGGCCCCTGCAGGTGCCCGATGATGCGCACGGCGACAACGCGCTCGAACAACTTGTTCACCTCATCGAGCAACACGATCGGCCGGTAGGCCGATGGTGAATCAGCAGGACGGCCCTCCTTCCGCAACAATACCAGTTTCCCTACCTTCCACGTACTCGGAAAATGACCCTGTGACAGGCATGCACTGAACAAGCCCCTTACACGGGACCCAATGGCTTCCAGCGCCAGGACCCAGGCCCGTCCGGGTATGCCGTCCAGTCCCGGGGCAGAGTTCTTGGCTTTGAGCCTTAGTACCGCCGCCGTTAGCTCGCTCTCAGAGACCTCAGGGGTGCCCGATCTCTCGTCGTCGTCCAAATCCTCAGTTGAAACCATGGGCGGAGGCACATGTTGGTCAGTGAGTGGGAACAGTGCTGCAACCACCTGGCCCAGAAGATGAGGGTCGAGACTCTGCGTCAAGGGAGGCGTCCAGGGGCGAAGTTTCCGTCTCACCATTTTGTACGGTCGCCCCCACGGATCGACATTCAGAGTCTCGAGCATTTCCTTGTAGGCCGCTGCCTTAGCCTTGGATATGGCGACCTGTAGGGTCTTAACTGTGACCCTGTATGCCGCGTACAGTTGCGCCTCTTGCTCCTCGCCCCGGCGACGCCGCCTTCTGCACCTGGTGTACTGGCGTCTCGCTGTCACGCACTGCTCGCGGAGTCGCCCAAGCCCAGCGGACCACCAGTACACCTGGCGTCGGGCAGGACGCGTCTTGTGCCGCGGCATCGCCGCATCGCATATTTTCGTCATAGCTCCCCCCAGCCAGGCCGCTTCAGCCTCCACCGCGATCGGTTCTTCGGGCGCCGAGAGCCAAGTCTGGATCAGAGCCGCCTCAGTGATGACCTCCTTGTCCAGTCGTTTAAGAGACCAGCGCGGACCGCCCCCCTGGACTCTGCTCTGGCCAATTGGGTTCGCCGAGAGAGCGGAGACACCGAATCGGATATACCGGTGGTCGGACAGAGTTTCCACGCCCTCTAGCACATGCCATCTATGGACACGGCGCGCCAGGGCGGCACTCGCGAGCGTGACGTCCACGATAGAGCCGCCCTGTTGTCGCACGCACGTGTTGACTGCTCCCTGGTTGAGCACGGCCAGCCCGGAAGCAATCGCCCACTCTACCAGTAGCTCGCCACGCACGTTCGACGCAGGGGATCCCCACGTCGGTGATTTGGCGTTGAGATCCCCGGCAACGATAACTGGCGTGGGGTGGCTCTGGCCGATGATTGCGCCCATCTGGACCAGCATGTGCTCAAAGTCAGTGCGATTTCCATTCGGCGAGAAATATACCGCGACGACAGTTATGTCTCCCAGGAGAGCCGCGACGTACCCATGTCCTCTAACGACTTTTTGGAACGTAGGCGAGCCAGCAGCAGGTTGCGTGACTATCGCTACTAGGCCGTCGAGATCCGCAGCCCAGTTTTCCCTTTCCGGAACATAATAAGGCTCGGCGACTATTGCCACTTGAATCAACCACTCCGCCATGCTTTGGATCAGAAGATCCTGGGCTCTGGCGCAGTGATTGATGTTCGCCTGCAGGAATTGTAAGGCCATCTAATCGGGGATCCTTACTGGTTCCTCCTCGACCCTGGGTTTTGAGCCAGACCGGCGAAGCTGCGGCAAGGGGGCCTTGTGGCCGTCGCCGCTCCCTTTTTCTTTCTTGTTGGAGGGTGGTGCTACGCAATCCTTACCACCCAGCCTGTGCCCTGCTGGTTTGCCGGCCGCCGCGCATATGGTGCAATGCGACGGGGCGGAGCACGTGGCCGCCTTGTGACCCGGCTGACCGCAGCGGTAGCATTCCTTGCTGCGGTCGACCTTCGCGGTGCAGTGAGCTCCAATGTGCCCCGTCTCCAGGCACCGGTAGCAGCGCATTGGTCTGGGCTCGAAAACCTTGATCCAGGTCCTGACTCGCCCAACGTGGCTTAACTTGTACGATCGTTTTCAACGTGTACTCGCAACTGGCTTACGAGCCCCTTCGGTACTTGCTCTGCTGTTAGCTGTACTACTGATACTGCGCGATCAAACCGAGTAAAGAACAAATGTTTTACGAAACTGTTTTCAAGTATTCGTGGATTATGAATACTTGAAAACAGTTTCGGCAAAAATCTTTGTGTAGCCGTTTTAAGTTCCAAAAATACCCGACAGTGGCGCTGACTAAATTGTCATACAAATTGTAGATGATGATGAGTTACGAGATCGCATAGCGCTTTATCTCGGTTCAAATTCGATAATTGAATGTGCTCGGGCGTGTTGTTAGTTCGAGTTCCATCGAATCGATGTCGAGAAAGTAAACTGTAACTTCAATGGATAGTTATGTAGCCAGCCAGAAGCCAGCCCACAGGGGAGCCAGTCAACTTTCCGTTTACAGGGTGTCCCGTAAGAAGGGAGAAAGGGAGAAATATGAAAAGGAGAAATATAGTGAGGGGTGGTCATAGAACTTAGTAAAAGTGTCACAAATTTTCGGGGACACATGTTTTATGCCCCCATGTTTGTGATTTTTTATCTATCGAGCGAAGTTTGCCCAACCGTGTTGCATTCATCAGTCTTTTAATAGACACCCTAAGATGGCTATATATTTTTTAGACGTTTAATTTTAGTGTTAGTGCCGTAGCCTTCATAGAAAAACTGAAAATCCACGCACACCCAGCCTTAATTGTTTAGAGATCAAAAGATGGTCAAATTACTAGGGGCTGGGTAACTGATGCTTATGAAAAAGCCCACAAAAGCAACTACTAGTATTAAACCCACATTGTGACTATATAAACCGTAATATTCTGCCAAAATCCAAATAGTCAAGGAGAAAAACGTCAAAGTTATTTATGGGAAAACTTTAGCCCATTAGCAGCGGTCTCATCCAGACCACTTGTGTGTCATGGCCATGGCATGGCCCTTTCATGGCACCCATAGGAATGGCCTCATCTTACAAGCTTCAAGCTAATTACAAGCTGGCTTTCCAGTGAGGCTTTAATAAGTAATATTAGGAGCTACAACGCCTACGCTTCAAGATGATCAACTTGCACACCGTAGCGATCAATCTCGTTCAACAACAAATTCAAAGTAAATGCTTGGGTATATTTTTGCAAAAAAAAAATTATAAATGTGTAATATTGTGTAATTAAGCTTAGTTAGTGTGCTGTTGTATGCCAGGATATGTGTGCTATATTATGCCAGGATATTTGTGCTATTGTATGCCAGGATATGTGTGCTATATTATGCCAGGATATTTGTGCTATTGTATGCCAGGATATGTGTGTTATATTATGCCAGTATAGTTGTGCTATTATATGCTAGATCGCATGTGTGCTATTATATGCTAGATCGCATGTGTGCTATTATATGCCAGGATCGCTATGTGTGCTACAAATACTAGTATCGCAGCATATGGAAGTCCATCGTCTCTGCCTATCCCTGCGGGGAAAAAAGGGCGTGAGCTTATGAATGAATGAAAATGCTTAGTTAGTTGTTTTGTGTACCATTTTGTGAATGCTATGGGTACCTGTTATTGTGAGGGTCACAAATAACTAAACATGTCTGTAAATAGCGTAATATTTGTGATTTTTACGATGGTGCTCCTTATAAAATAAATAAAATATAAAATAAAGAAAATAGTAAGAAATCGAAGCAAATTATTCATTGTTTTTGTTATTCTTCTATAGGAGTTGCGAGAGTAGTAGAAAATGATACTGATTATGATTTTGCAATATGAAACCTGTAATAAGTCCCCAACAAAATGATAGGTACAGCTTAAACCGTCACGTAGTTTTGTAGGTGGGGCAAAGCTCCATTGAAATGTGGCAATGTCATTTAAGAAGCTGATTCAATCTTCACTAGTTGGAGAGGCGCCAATAAGAAAGGGCTCAGCCTCTGAAGATCTGTAGAATAGAACAAAAAGAATGTTCAGTATTCATAACGGTGTGACAGAGGATCGACTTTAATATGAATCGGGTCTAAACAACAATGTTTAATAAAACAACGAGATAGCGATAGCAACTCATGAAATTTATATTAACACCCAAGATTGTCTCGCGAGAATTGCCGAATTTACCGAAATATACGAGTACCCTCGTTCTGTCTTGAGTTTTGAAAAAGTACCACGTCTGTGCAAAATGCTCGTATGATGCATCGGAGTTACGACTTGTTGAGAATTTTACAGTTTATTTATGATGCATCTCTTTTACTTTATTTATTTACTTACAGGTCGTTATACAGCATGTTACATTTGAAATAAATACATGTATAAAAATATATAATGCCAATTACATAACAACGCAAAATGAATTTCAATTAAACATGTACCAAATATTATATAGTATGTATAAAAAAATGAATATAAAATAGATAACAAAGGTTAACTAACATTTTGAGTCTGTCTATCTACGTATGTGTATGTTTGTGTGTGCATGTGGGAGGGTGCGTGTGTGTATTATCGTGTATATCAAACTACTTCTAATATTAAAATATATCATAATGTTCGTCATCATTAACCATAGACATTGACTTCTCCCAAGGCACGCTCATCCTCTTTGCTTTACACGGTCACTACTGAAAATTTTCCTTTTTTCCCTATAAGCAAGCACTTCTATGCTGATGTATGATTCTGCTGTCGACCACGATACCGGGTCCAGCAGAAGACCAATGCTACGCCCTCGGACATAGCACCATGCTGAGCTGGGAGCTGTTTGGCACTGCTGCTACCTTAGCTATATAATTCATGTAAAAAGGCAGCCACCCTACGAGGTACGGTCTCTGGGAGATGGCAAGGAATACTAGATTGGATTGATCTCACCGAATTGCAGCTCCGCTGTCGTCATAAAGATAGGACCACCTGAACCATCCCACAGCGACACTGCCCACATCAATATTCTCTAAGTTACATCAATGAGCACCTCATTTCTGACCAATTCGAATCACAATTACCACCACCGGTTTTTCGCGCGAAGGGCGAACCACGAGAGTGACAATGACAGTTGTTGTTGCGTTTTTTAGTAAGGCAAATGCGCCAAAAGATCATACAGCCTTATAGCATTTCCATCGTCATCATCATCTTTTCTAATACCAATTCCATTAGATTCTAGTATTCTTAACATTCGTTATTTTATATATGTTGTAGGTACATTATGTATTTAAGTGTGCTGTATAGTGTCAAATAAATATCTAATTCATTCACTCAATCATTCATTCATTTGTTCGTTCGTTCGTTCGTCCGTTGGTCCGTCCGTCCGTCCATCCATCCAAAACGGTCTTCAGTATGAAGTTGTATGTATGTTGAATGTATGGCGCTACCGCAGTATGACGTCATAAACACAATATATCGAGTACCGTTTCTGTCTCTTTCGAACACAACTTTTCTAAATACCTGTAGTTACTTCATTTTTTAACAAATTTCGATTTTTATTTCTGAATTTGTGTCTATTTTGTAATAATAATGAAAAACATTTAATTTTCGATACTTATCAAATACCCTCTCTGTTTAATGTTTCCAACACCTAAACACGAAACTAAATTACGAATGTAACATAATTTGTTTATTTATTGACGAAATGCTAAATACCAATTATCAGTGAAGCCTCCAATTGAATTTCGAATGATTGACGTAGCCGCTATATTTTGTAATGAATATACAGGGTGAACACGAACTAAAACATCATTTATCACTTGTTGAAGCGTAACCGCGGTGACGTCCGTTGGAAATGGAATTCCCGTCACGGATGGGCAGGTTATAGGTACTGTAGGTAGTAACTGAATGGTTTATGGGGTTTGGGGAAAGGGGCAAAGATGATCTTAAGGAGTCATGGTTTAACCTTACTTAAACTTTGATTTATCTTTACCATTTTATGATTGAAGAAATAAAACGGACAATAGCAGTTCAATGGTAACACTTGTAGTACGATTTTAAATCTTACGATGCAGATAATAAGAACGGTCCAAGTGATACACTTGATGTGCATTCAAATTCAAATGATTTATTTCAGTCACAAAGACCATATAAGTGTTAGTAAGTACTTAAAACTATGTTAGTGTTTACATGAGGTGTATTACGCGCCATACATGCGACTTAGGTCCGACTCCGAGACCCCGGGACATGTAAGTGTACCCATCAGTGGCTCAGAATCGGACTGTCCATGGTATCTGCAATGCCCTTCAGGATGCTGTTAGGGCTGCCGCGAACCCGTCCCATCAGGGGCATTGATGTGTACAAATGTGGAGGATTCGTAGTTGCGAATAAGTAAGTATTGAAAACGATCGTATGGACAATAGCAGATCAATGTTAACACTTGCCGTACGATTTTAAATCTTACGACGCAGATAATAAGAACAGTTCAAAGTCCAAAGTGTTGTATTACATTTGATCTGCTGTTAGCTGTACAAGTTAAGCAACAATGTACAAAACCTTTAGCTGGAAAGGTGACTGCTAGTAACTTTTTGATCTGAGCCCAGTTTGGTAGCAGTCGTTTGGCCATGTCACAGGCCTACGGGCAGCCTGAAATACTCTGACAATACACAGAAAAAAAACTCAGTACAAGGTGATCTTGTTTCATATACCTATGTATGAGAAATTTTTAAATTAAGGAATGACGATTTCTTGAATCATTAATTTTTTAAACCTATAAATTGTCCCACTGCTGGGCAATGGTTTCCCCCCTCCTCTTCCATCCATCCCTGTCCTGAGCCTCTTCCAGAATCATTTATAAAATATAATTTTATTTATTAACTAAAAATTACATTATTCACAAAATAAATAACTACGTACCTATACCTAATATCTTAAACAACTTTTGAAAAAAAAATATATTAATTAAAAAAGGCGCCGTCTCGGGTCGTGTCTCGTCGAAAAATTCCCATCACACTGACTGCGTTACCGCGCTGGATTGCGAGGGTCATACTTTGGACGAGATACCACCCGGAGCACGGCGACCGAAATCCGCAACAAACTTCACAGTGTAAAATAAATGATGGTAGACTTTTATTTAATCTGCAAAATAAATTAAATGAACAAATTATTCTTAGATGAAGACAATGATAGACATAGACATCTTTATTGGTAATATTCATTACACGTCATTATAAAAGACATTGCCACATTTCAATGGAGCTTTGCCCCACCTACAAAACTACATGACCATTTAAGCTGTACCTATCATTTTGTTGGGGTCTTATTACAGGTTTCATATTGCATAATCATAATCAGTATCATTTTCTACTACTCTAGCAACTCCTATAGAAGAATAACAAAAACAATGAATAAATCGCTGCGATTTCTTACTATTTTCTGAATTCTTAATTAAGCTGTTTTTTCTCGAATCGCAACTTGTACAAAACTTTATTTTAAACCAATAATTTTAATAAAAAACGGAGATATTTTTACATTTATTCGTTATCTTGTACAACTTGCGGTTGATGGTGGGGCAGAATCTGGCATTGTCATTTACAATACAACTACATATATAATGTACGTTAGTTGTTCATTTATATTATAGTATAATATATTAGTATTTCATTATAATTATTCATTTCATTATCAGAAAATATAATATTTGTATTTCATTCATTAGTATTTAGTTATATTTACAAATTCGTTGTAACTGTCGAACGACGAAAGCGATATCAATATATTTTTCAGTTTTGTTTTGGTAACTAAACCACACGATAAGAAGAACGAATAGGTAACGATTCTGCCACTTTTCTAAACTTGTCAAATATTCTATTTAAGTCTAAAACAGAGCAAGAAAACACGAAATAAGATAACACAACAGCCGTCTTCAACTAATAGCAATTCAACAGGGTCTCTCGGAGGGGCTGAATATTTGAATACAAATGTATCAAAGGGAACAAGATCTCATCGGGTGCCAATATACGGTGAAAAGAAGTAGCTATGTGAAATATAACACTTTTCAACAAATGTAATGCTAACATAGGTTAAGTCGAATAAGGATTGTCTAGAGAAACGTAATTATAAACGATGTAATTGTTAAGATTTACTTATAATATTTTGGAGTAACCATAAGTTGCTCCGAATGTTACAATAAAACGCCGTGTTGATATTTACAATTATAACTATTTATTTGCGAGATAAAAAAACAAGGCAAAAGTAAAAGAAATGAATGCTTCGACTATTTACAGGAGAATGAAAAAACATATGACAATCGTCTTCTTTTGTTTTATATACATAAGCAAAAAGGCTGCCAGCCGCAACCACTAAGGAGATGCTATCATCTCTAAGGAGGCGCAGTCATGAACGCCTCAATAGTAACAAAAAAAAATACAAAAACCAAAAAAATACCGACTGCAAAATAAGCGAACAACATAAAATTTACACACATACTACATAGATTACTAAACACATAACTCTTTAGCTTACGCAGTCAGGTAAAAAGCGATTAGCCTCAATTTTGTTTATATTTAAACATAAAAAAATTCCAAACTACAAAAGCTTTGGTAACTTTTTCATTATTAAAAAAATATTTCATTATATTTTACGAGGAATAAAACAAACAAAATACAGCTATCCGTGTTTAAATCTTACAGAACAAAAAACTCTCAACAATGAGTGGTCTCACAAAATAGCTTCTTAATACCCTAATCTGTGTACCCCACATTTTCCGAAGCAGATGAATCGCGAACCATTTATCACTGCGTGAAACAGCCTAAAAAAAGAAAAAAAACAAAAGGCCGCATTCACAAGGATGAATTAATCAGCGCAGTCACGATCGCGAGTAACGATGGCACGAACTAGAACAAAATATAACTTCGCCCAAAGAACTTAGTTAGCAAAAACTTTGCGCAAGTGCTGGGGGGGAAGTTCGCTAAATGATACCGGGCCGATCGCTGTTTTATACAACTTTTTACGTACAGTCTCTATTATTATGTTGTAAACGAAGAGTAGCATGAAAATTATGAGATTTGTTCGAATTTGTTTTTGTTAGCAAGCACCCTCTAGCTACGTTTGTGGAATCAGTCTCATGTTTTAACAAAAAAAAATGGCGATTAATTAATACCGCTCGGAGTCCCGCGGAGGATTTCAATTCGCTAAGCGGCCGTGGCAGCTCGCGCGTCGGTCGGTGTGCCTTGCGACCGGTAAATGATCCTGGCATCACTCCACTCCCTCTGTCTGTGCTGACCCTTAATGTATAATTTAATAAATAATTAGTTTTTATTTAAAAAAGTCGTATAAAAAAATTCATTGTTCGCTAAACTTTAGCATTAACGATTGGCTCGTTGATATTACCTATATTATAGCTATTTTTCAACGGTGTGTCGCCTCCCCCGGGCCGGTTTGAACCCGAGCTTATCGCAATAAGCAACATCAACCACCGCTCAACCTACCCCATAAAAATGCCACTTTCCATGACACATGACTGCTGGGCATGGTGTCACATTTCACTGATAACGGGAGCAAAGTAAACGGTTGAACAATTTTGAAAGCGGTTTGGGCTGAAGCAATATTGGATGCAATGTGAAAGGTACCTAAGTATCCAGTTTGACATCTAAACTTTTTTACTTTCTGGAAAAACTGCGTATTTGGATTTGAAAAAGTGGTAGAAAAATTAGAACATGATGAAAAAATTCTTGCCGTGGGCAGGACTTGAACCTGCGACCTTGTCATTCCGTGACACGCTCTTACCAACTGAGTCACCACAGGCCACGCTACGCCCACCGAAAATCTTCATCGCTTTATACATATTTAAAGGGTATGTTACGCAATTCCATCTATCGGACAATAGTAGTAGTATTCCGACAACCATGTCTAACATCATCTGTTCATCATGAATTTTTTCATCATGTTCTAATTGATTCACCGAGCATGGATAATGCGTAATTCAAATTCTGACTCTTAATATAGATAGAAAAACATACTCACATACGTCACAGATGCAATAGCTGTCGTCATGTTCTGTTATAAATGTGAGTTATAATCTAGGTGACGTGAATATTTGCCTCCGAAACGAAAAGGTGCTAGTCGTGCCGACCCTGTACCAATTCTCTCACGTATGGCTGAAGTCAATGCAAGTCCTCGCTTACCCTAAGTTGGAAATGTTAGATATTCGTACGTTATTCGGTTGCCTCCGATATGCTCACTGTTGCATTTTCGTAAGATGCGTAATTCAAATTCTGGTAGAATTATGTTGTTCAGATGCCAATTTTTTTACCGGGTTGAAAATTAAGTACAGAATTGATCTAATTATTCCTTATTTCCGTGTAACCGCAGGTATCCCTATATATAATACCCGAGCAAGTAACTTTTAAGACCAGACCACATTGGTCATTCCATTTATGCTTTTTATTTGTTCAAGCAAACTTCTCGTATTCAAACGTGGGATGGGTCTTCAATGTCACAGTATATTTACGCACAGATATACCATTAAACGTCACAGATACCAAAAAGTGTGCTAGAAGAGATTGATGATTATGGAGGAAGCAAGAGTTGTGTACCAAGAGCGCAGTAGATGTAAGTCCATCAGCTCTGCCTATGCGAAACAGGGGTGAATTTTTGTGCGTATGTATGCCATGAATGAGTGAAAGAAATAAGTGAAAATAGGTAGTATGCATACTGGAAAAAAGACACTTTTTATAATATGAATTGGCTATCCACTACTAATATTAATAATAAATACTAAGAATAACATTTGTCAATATTTAAAAATAACTAAGTAAATATCCAATTTGACGAGGAAACAATTAGCAAAAATATCTTTGTGTTCTCTTCGTACGTTAAAAAGATCGTTGAACGAAATGTTCCGCTCTCTCTTACACAATTATTTGTAAAAGAGAGAGCGGAACATGCCGTGGCTATACCAAAATGAAACTGTAACGGTCAGTTACAGTTTCATTTTGGTATAGCCACGGCAGAATCGCATCTAATATAGGTACTTGTATACGCTATAAAGCGAGAATGCGATGAACTTTCAATCCAAAATTGGATAACAAATATCACTCAGTCACGCACAATACGAAGTGAGAAAATACACACACCTGTTACATATTTTCGAGACCTCTAAATACCATCTTGATTTATACTTTTGGCAGAAAGGGCAGTATTTTTATAAATCTACAAGCATATGCCATTTCCAAACAGTAAAAAAAAGTTTATTTTTATACAGCAACCTTTAAAAAACCTTTAGAACGAATTCTTTTACTATTTTTAAAACAAGAAACATTGACCTATAAATAAGACAGAACAAGAAATACATTTTCATAGCCGAAATAGGCTGTCCCACGCGATTCACCGCGTAGGCGTCTTACTACCAAGCTTACTCACCGTACACAAACATACTGTGGTCGTATGACGTCACGTTTAACCTTCGGTCGATACGAGAGTAGCAAGTTAAATGTATTCAGGAGTTGCGTATGCCTAATCCCGGTCTCTATGTCACATTGAGCTAGTACGTTTATTCATGGGGTCCTTGATTGTGATACCGATAATTTGGATGAATTAATGGCCCTGTAATATCTTAAGGTCGATTTACTGGTAATTAAAAAAACAAGAATTATTGCGGTGAAGGTAGTGTTTTTCATGTATTTCGTCCCTAAGACGAACATGGAGAAATAATTCATCGACCTGACTACGTGTCACCGTAGTTCTGTTGGAATAGAGCGTGCCACGGAATGGCGAGGTCTCCCTGGTTCGAATCCTGGTCGTGATCGTTAAATTTTTCTCCATTTAAAATTTAGATTTTCGTTTCGCATAGCGGATATGCAAGAAAATATCAAAACGTATGTAATGTCGCATTGTAGCTTCGTGTATCTTAAATGGTTCCATTAATGGTGTGATGTAAGTAGGTAGGTAGGATACATTTTAAGCTTAAAAACATTAGTTTTTTGTTTATTTTTGTAATTGAATTAATAAATGATTAGGTAGGAGGTTAAGATGTATATATTATGAAGGCTGAAGGTTTCAACCTCAAAAGCTGTTGAGCAATGGAGTTGAAAAGGCGACTTGCATTCTTGAGCAATGACCGCACCCAAATCTCGAGTAGAAGCACCCGTCGACGCTTTTATTAAAGTTTTCTGACAAAATTTGGGCATGTGCCTTATGTAGAATGCATGTGAAATGTCAAATAAGATTGCACCACTCAGCGGCATGCCACAAACTGTTGGTTAAGAGCCGAGCTAAGTGGGGCCTTAAGAATTACATCTTCTAAAATAATAGGTCTATTTTTTTTTTAAACTCTGATTAACAACGTGATTCAATTTACAATTTACAATCATAGCACCATCGCAATTATGATAATCTATTGTATATTCGAAAATTTAGTACATTTACCCGTAATAATGATTTGGTACAGCCCAAAGCACATCAAGTGTATTGGAACGTTCTTATTATCTTCGTCGTAACAGTTGAAATCGTACTGCAAGTGACCATTGATCTGCTGTCCTTCGTACATAATATATTTTTAAAAATAAAATTCATTATATTAGAAGATATAATATTTTAAAGGTTGATAGCGCTACTTTTGCTTGGCAATTGAACGTATGTCTTATAATTGTGTATTGTGTGTATTTTTGTTTGTACAATAAAGTATATTAAATCAGCTTGGATATAGCCCCTAATTTGAATAAATTAATTGAAATGTTACGAATACTCGTACGATATCCTACTGACATCCCTTTCAACGCGGCCAGTATCAACAAGTTAAAGCCCGAAGCTGCTTTTTAATTAATATGACCCGGGATTATTTTCCAAGTTCAGATGAAAACCATGATTAATGATGTGGTTAAATTAAGTGAATTTACTTAACGCAAAAATATGAATATTTGAGTATCAGTCAGGCATGGTTTCAAGTTTCATAAATATATACATAAACTGCCTGTTTCCCGTAGAGGTATACTTATGAGTTTATAGTTAGGTGTTTAGTTTGTTGGTAGACAGCTTCTTCTTCTTCCTCAGCATACCGCAGCCCACTCCTGGGCATATGCCTCTCCATGAATCCTCCACGTGGCCCGATCCCAAGGTTGTCTGGTCCACACCGAGCCAGCAACTCTCTTTATTTATTTCAGACCATCTGGCCGGGTGGTCTGCCCACGCTTTTTATGGCTTATTAATTATATTCTATTTACATGAATTACTATGTAAATAGAAAATTCCAAAAATAGGTAAAAATCAATCCGCCATTCCAAAGAAAAGTAGGGGGGGGGGGGGCAGGTCTGCAATCTTTGTCCACTTCTATCGAAAATTCAAACAATCGACAGATGCGCGAAAAATTGTCATGGCGCAACAACGTAGTCTGGGATGTAAATATGGCTCTTATTGCCTGGTATTAGGGAATTTTAATTGTCAGATGTCTGCCTATAAGGGCTCCACTTAATTCTAAGAATTACGGAACCGTAATTCGGTTTCCGTGACTCGTGGTCGCGAACAAAAGAATTAAATTAAGGCAAAGATCAGTGAGTCCGATGATAAATCAGAATGGTTAGGCACGAAAGTAGGGATAAAGTCGGTAAGTTTAAGTTACTTCTTATGTAATATCTACTCTGTAAGTAGTACCTAGAGTATTAGACAAGACAATGGAACCTGAAAACATTAGTTCCATCCAGTTTAGGTTCCTAAACAGAACCGAATCGCTATTGCCAGTTTAGGAACCAAAACTGGATCGGTATAAGAGGTGAGAGTAACCCCGGATCCTTAAAAGGGCGCTTACCACCCGAATTGATGAAATCTTATCTTTATTGTGACAGCGTTGATCCCCGGCCACCATGCCCCGGGACTAATCATAAAGTATGGGCCAATAAGAAAGTTCCCTGAACTTAACGGTCATTAACTCTCATTGGAGGAAGTCGTAAAATAGTCAATGTAAATTTTAAGTGCGATCCCGACGCTCCAATTTACGGAAGGACTTTACGCATGCGGGTTGCCACTGACTTTTTCCGGTATTTTGTGGTTTCATTGTGTAATTGAGATTCAAGCACGTTAAGGCTGGCTGGCGTGGATTTTTCTATGAAGGCTACGGCACTTAACTACTAGAATTAAACGTCTGAAAAAAATAATTAGCAATCTTGAGGTATCTATTTAGAGACTGATGAATACCGATACACGATTGGACAAACTTCGCTCGATAGAAAAAATATAGCAAACATACCCTTTCTATGTCTTTTAAAATTAAAATTATGTCAAAATTGAAATAGTTTTTCATACCAAATATATATCAATATGTACCTGTGTAAAACTAACCTTTTAAGAAACATAAACCAAAAGTTTAGGGTTGCTTTTATGTTATATCTGCACTCATCACATCAGATAATATTAAAATATTACCTGTCTACAAAATAAAACCTTTCGTAGCATATCTAACTTCAAGGGTCATTGCCCAAAAAATAAACAGACCAAAAAAAACTCACGCACAAACTGCTATACCTACTCAAACAACAATACCCATATACGATGGTACATAAACCCTAATATCATCTGACGTTCTGAGACAAAAGGAAGAAAAAAAAAATATATATTCCCGACACGTTTACGAAATAAAATGCGTCGGCATTGGTTCGTCCGGCAAATAAAATAGCTTCGGTCTTGGACGTAGTTCACGCATCGCTGACTTTTCACTAGCGGGTAGCGGACCAATGGGAGACAATTACGTCAGTCTACCTTTTAGGTTTGGAGTGTCATAATTTTTGGCACGTGTAGTATCGACGGTAAATAATAAAAAAGAAATGTCGAAATACCGAGACATCTATCCCAAATGTTTAACGCGGTAATTCCAGTTTTATCTCATTAATAAAATTAATACATTGAATCAGTATAATACAGATAAATGTGTCATAGTAAGTAATAATTCAGTATCTAATAGATAGTTTAAAACGTAGGCTACTTAAGTACCTATGTAACGGTAAAAAAATTGTAAAAACAAATCGATCTAGTACATTTATTGACAAAATTTTAACGTTAAAAAGGCCAATGAATTTATCTATTTTAGATTTATACACGAGCAAAAATTTGAAAATTACGTACCTACCTAAGTGTATATAGTAATTTATAGGCATGTGAGTTCTAGGACATGTTTTTTTGTCAGTCTTTCTCATCAGCGCTCGAACATTTTCCTTGCAAAGTGATGTAGCCATGTAAATTCTAAAAATATCAATCGGAAAAAAAGAGAGTCGAGTTACCTATTTTGTCTAAGAATCTTATTTCCAACATGATCGCATTTCGAACAAATCTTAGGTACTTTTAACGGAAGCTTATAATAAATTACTGAGTAAATACTTACGTAATATTATTCCCATAACATTTGATATATTTTGTTCCACTCCATTTCCGATGGGATAATTGATTTCGAATGTCGAAGTAAAGCCCTGTTTACACACGAGACGAGCACTTTTAGCATTATCAGTGCCTGCCATATACAAATAAAATTATTATTTCATGAAGGAAAAATCGGAAAAATTATGCTGATTCCATTCAATGTCGAGGCTTATCGTAAGAGCCATGAATTTCCGTTCAAGTCCTCTGTGTACACAGAATTTGCATATTTTAAAACGCATTTCTGTCTTTATGGTAGCGCTCTTTCATCTTATTGAGTATGAAAGAGACAAAATAACATACTAAGAGAACTAATTATTATATATAAACGGATATCACTCACTTATATTATTAAAGTCGGCGCGAAGAAACGTCAACGGCGACGCGGGCTTGGCGCGCTCACCTTGAAAAAGACCGTCGAAATCGGTCGAAACTGTCGGTCTAATTGCCGACTTTAACAATATAAGTGAGTGATATCCGTTTATATATAATAATTTGTAGTATTGGCTCACTATAGTTTTAATTCTAAAATTCTAAGAGAACTCTTAGATTAAGAAAATCCTTGTTTATATTTATAAACAATATCTGTAAACCAGTCAGTTATATATTGAATAAATAAATAATTATTAAATAAGGAAACTATAATTACATTACTAAGACCATTTTGACAGTATACAGTTTTTAGTATGAGTAGTTCTTAAGTAAATTTTCATAGATTTTTGACCATGGTAAGAGTATATTTAAACTAAGCACACAATGTATACGAGTATAAGTACGTGTGACCGACGTAAGCGACCGACATCAGCAGGAATTCAGGCTTTAGATCCTGAAAGCCTTAACCGATTTTGTCACTGTCTTGTGTACAGTCGAAGACAGAGATAAGTATACAGGGGGCCTCAATAAGGTTGAGATTTTTTCAAAAACTACTGGACCGAATTTAGTAATTCTTTTACAGTTACATAGTTTTCACTTTTATCTATCAAACAGTGAAAGAATTTTTGCAATAGGTCAAGTTGTTTTTGAGATAATCTCAACCTTAAAAACTCTCCTATACACCTTTCTCTGTGTTCCACCGTACCAAACACCTATCATTATCAGCACGTATTAGTCGATTGCTGGACGTACATCTCTCACAAAACACGCAAAACAAGATTCGACCTTATTACGTTGTAGGTACGTTTTAAGCTACCTGCGAGCGGTCAACTTGAGCATTTTTATAGCAATAGTTCATTTCCTTGACGAGCAGCGCCTCCTCGTGTTAATTGTCCGATTACCGCGATTTTTCAGTCTACTCGTACGGACAACAGCATATACACTTGCAGTACGATTTTAAATCTTACGATGCAGATAATAAGAACGGTCCAAAGTGTTTACGTACCCTATCTGCTGGTGTGCTTGGGTTGTCCTAAAAAATCTCAACCGCAAGCTTTAGCATCCAGTAGCAACCTCGCGAAGCCAAGCCAATGTGTACCCAGCCTATAAGTATCATCTATCTTTTCCCATTTCTACCGTAAGTGCCATTTTCAATGTTTCGCACTTTGAACACGTCAAAGAAATTTATTAAGACAGATGGGTGGGGCGACCGATTTTGTGGAGACATTGAGTAAAATGACATTGCCACATTTCAATGGAGCTTTGCCCCACCTTCACTACTACGTGACCATTAAAGCTGTACCTATTGTTGGGGACTTATTAGGTTTCATATTGCATAATCATAATCAGTAGGAGTTGCGAGAGTAGTAGAAAATGATAACAAAGACAATGAATAATTCGCTTCGATTTCTTATTATTTTCTTAATTCTTAATTAAGCTGTTTTTTCGACTCGCTTGATGTACAGTCGACAGCAGATCAGTGGTAACACTTGCAGTACAATTACGATGCAAATAATAAGAACTGTCAAAAGTAAAAAAGTGTTACCATTGATTGCTGTCGATTGTACAAAACTTTATTTTAAACCAATAATTTTAATAAAAAACGGAGATATTTTTACATTTATTCGTTATCTTGTACATCATGCGGTTGACGGTGGGGCAGAATCTGGCATTGTCATTTGTCAGGAATTTTCGTGTCACATCGGACCTGCGTCACACGTCTCGACAGGTACCTGCCAGGGTTTATTAGAAACCAATATTCTGCCATGGGATATTGCATTGTGACATGCAATAGGCCCAATTCAGTAGGCTCCGATACAGTCATAACCTTAAAGTCGCTAGCTATAGCTATTCATAGAAATACATAGAAACCAGCACTGTCGCGGCGACAGGCAGACGACAAGTAGTCGGACAGTACGTCGTCTGCTGTACCTGTCAGAGGTCAATTGCGGAGTGGTCCCTTAGTGGGTTCTCGGTTTTAGATTTGACCAATACAATGACTATTAATTTAAAAATTAATAGACATTAACTAAGTAATGTCTAAGAAAAAATGATTATCTACCTAATTCTAGGCACGTCGTCGTCTAGGCCCGTCCCGCGCGGTAGGGTGCCCAGCGCACTGGCCGCATTGCCCCGCTGTACAGCGAGGCTCAGGCGCTGGGCAAAATACTCACCGGCTCTAAGGTCCCCCGAGGCGAGGACCATTACACAAATAAACTTAAAATATCGATGCCATATTTATGGTTATCCCCTGGACCCTGGATCCTTTAAGTCTAAGAACCTTTTCTCCAACTAGCCAATAGGTGGCTATTACGAAAAAAATCTTTCAAATCATCCATCCATTCTGGAGCTACGATGACGCAAATAGACACACAGAGAGACATATTAGGCATGAAACTTAAAGAAAAGGTCATATTTGAAAAACGATGGTAATGACGTCATATCTTGCCGATATCATCAATAGGAATGTCAACAGTAAAGTAAAACATTGGACTAATAAAGTTTAAGGAATTTAACTATCAACCCTAAACTTTAGTTCTAAAGTTCTAATCTCAAATGCTAATTTGCATTTATTACGACTAAAATAATCTAATAAATTCCTAGTTAATTTATGTACACAGTAAACAACGAGGTTGTTACAATAATAACCCAAATAATTTAGGGTACACGGCTAAAACTGAATTCTTGGATTTACAGAATATGTTTTACTTATTGATAAAATTGGTAATTAGGTAGGTACTTATATCGAAAATTCATTCTACAAATAACTATACTAGTCCACACGTAAATATGATAATTTTGGCTACGGGGTCAACACAGAAATCTATAAAAAAAACAGCTGTTCTAACAAGTCAAGTAGATAATTATATTCTTTTTGAAAACAACATTTTTTTAAGGTTTTCAGAATTTGCCATATTATATGGAAAAGCCCATATAGGGAAAATTGTTCACTTTCATGTTTTTTTAACTTCCCCAAGAGAAATTACTTTCATTTGCCGTAGTTCATCATATACATTTAGTTTAGTTTTTAATGTATTTTTAAGCAGTTTAGTTTTATTATATTTGTTTGTAAGATTTCTTATATACATTGTAATATTGGTTTGATTTATACGAAGACTTTTTTTCCGTGTACTTAATTTATGTACACAGCAAACAACAAGATTGCTACAATAATAACCTATATAATTTAGTCCAAGTATTATTCGATGCGATCAAATTATTATGAGCACTACGCTCAAATACTCATATAACTTTTATAGGCCAGAAATACCATCGTATATGAGTTGGAGACTCGGTATAATTTGATGTTGGTATTTTATGGGGGAGTGCTTTGAATTTATCGTCTAATAATTTTGAATAAACACTAATAATAAGTCCTAAAGTCGAACTTTAGCTATACAAGTCCATATGTAGGTAACTTCTGTGTATATTAATGTATCTGAAAAGAAAAATTCATTTACGAAAATATCATGTACGTACGTAAGAATATATCTCTATTTCCAAAAATCAGTGACACACATAGTTATAATACAAGAAATAGGGATAAACTGGCATTTCCAGGATTCAGACTACGTAAGGTTAGTACATCCTTCATGGGGCACTGTATTCGCTTTTATAACAAGTTGCCAGAAAGTGTCACGACGTTGACAGAGAGGAAATTTAAAAATTTCATTAAAGGAACACTTGTTAAGAAGGCGTATTACAGGATAGATGACTATTTAAACCATGAACATGCATGGTGTGTGTCGCCGGCTCCGCATGAGGGATAAAGTCTAGATTACTAACAATAGTAATAGTTGTGTAATACCTAGTTATTAAGTAATTGTGTATTACTATTATATTATTTTAAAAGATTTGCTGCTGAGAGTTTTTTGCCACTTTTTCCCCTCAGCGTTGGCACCTTTTCCTTGCAAAGTGGTGTAAATGTAAATTCAAAAATATTTTGACGTGCAAAAATGTACACAACGTGCTTACTTGCAATAAAGAAATTTGACTTTGACTTTGAAAAGAAACCAAACCAACCCCTAACTGCGGTGCCGCCGTGCCGTCGCATGGTGCGGCGTGTCACGGCGTCTGCCGGCACCGTCTACCGGCGCAAGATGTCGGCCGGCGCCGGTCACAGGCGGACAACATTCGTGCCGGCGGACGGCGCCGTACACTGGCGCGGTACACAGCGTCGTCCGGCGCCGTTGTGTTGTACGATAGCCCTTAGGTAAAAGTATCAGCGGGTCTAAAATAGTCTAGGAATTCGGTATCTAAATTAATTGCTATTAGAGGAATTGCGCAATGAGGCCTTTTAGGCAGTTGTCTCACCGCCAGCGAGTAAGCGAGTATCCCAGCTATTTTCTCGCCTAAGAAACGTACAAAGATAGTATATTCCGTGTAAACAAAAGAGATACATATATTAATAGTTTATCGCCGACTGTTCACAGCGCCGGCGAGTACTCGCTCAGCTATTTTGTCGCCGAGCGAGTACATCCCATCGCTCGGCGACACTCGCCCACTCGCTGAGCTACACTGGTGAGTGGGCGAATGAAGCGAGTAATCGCCCGTCGCTCAGCGACACTCGCTGATAGCCGAGCTACAAATGTACTTTGCTAGAAAAAACAAGCTAATTTATACCTACAAGTAAGGAGCATGCTGCTTTTAGTAGCATGTCTATCTCTAAGTAAAAGAATATTCATTCAATCACTAATTTTCCTCACCACCAGTCAACACTATTTACGACTTTATTACCATCAACATAGACAATATCAAGTAAAACTCCAAAGTTTACAAAACTGAAGTGTTCTACATTGTATCATCGAATAGAGTCGTGAGTCGCTACTAACAAAGCCTCTGCCCCCACCACCCACCTCGTCTCACCCCTTTGCACTCCGTGCAATGTTTTTATACACCTGTGCGGGGTCGTTGCACTCACGACTGAACACAATGATCGCAGAAGACAATGCCACAGTATCTGTAAGGATGGAGCAAAATATCACTTTAACTGATCTCATAGACAGTGCCAACATAACATCTACGAAACGTAGATATTAGGGGGTTGACTCAATTTTGCAATGCTTTAATCGACTTACTTATATGAAAATGGTGAAAGTAAAACTGAAATGTGAAAGTAAAACTAAACTTTTGTTTTGTTTCTGTAATTGTTGTGTTTTTATGTACAATAAAGTGTATTTGAATTTGAAATTCGTTTTTCGACATTTCAATAATCACCAGCCCTAGCCATAGCTTTGAGAGCTTTGACTTTCGTTAACGCCAGTAGAATGAAAAGAAATATGTATGAGATTGATATTTGTTTTTTCGTTAGCAAATGCCAATGAGTTTTTTTTCTATTCAACTAGCGTTAACCAAAGTCAATTCATGCCACTTGGCTAGGCCCTCTAGTTATACCCTGTCTTTTCGTTTTGAAGCATCATCTACGGTTATTTTAAAACGTTTAATTTTTAGTTTAATTTATTTATACTCAGATAACAATTGATCCATTATAAGTTAGTATCAATGTTCTTATTGGACTATGTTAGTAAACTAAACCTAAACTAAATCTTTGTTTAAAAGACGCAGGAGCATATATTTCAGTTTCATTGATTTTTAATATTCACACAAATACGAGTATGGATAATATGGAGAATATTGGTATACTACGAGTTCCACTCCACTTGCAATGATCCAAGTGGAACGCGCGGTATTTGCTCCCAAGTAATACTCAAATTAAATTCAGGCGGTTGTTATATTCGGAGTAGGCAATTATCGTATTGAATATTGTGATAGATCAGAAAATAAGTTTTCAATCAATTACGATACCAATGCCAAAGTCAAATCTCTTTATTGCAAGTAAGCACGCTGTGTACATTTTTGCATGTCAACATATTTTTTAAATTTACATTTACACACAACGCTGATGAGAAAAAGTGGTAAAAAAACTCTCAGTAGCACATAAAATACTGACTATACAATTACTTAATAACTAGGTAATTACATAACTATTCCTATTATTAGTAATCTAAACTTTATCCTTCATGCGGAACCGGCGACACACACCATGCATGTTCATCGTTTAAATAGTCTATTCTGTAATACGCCTTCATAACAAGTGTTCCTTTATTGAAAGTTTTAATTACCTTTTTACCTTTATTTACATAATAATTTTCGTTTTTTTCCCCACTTCGACTTTGTGGTATCCTGTAGCCTAAATGGCTTTAGATTTTGATGTATAAAGTATCGTTTCAATAGTCTTGATCACAAGTTTACGTCAAAAAAGAAGTCAGGTATATTTTGTTTTTGTATCTATTTACTCTTTCATTCAAACACCAGCATTCGCTAACACAAAGAGATAAGATCTACACGTTTCGGGGTTGCCAGTAGTTGCGGATTTATAAAATTTTATAGATTTGTTTGTGCATCGTCTTGAAGGGGTGATTTGAGTGGCAACTTTGTTCTCTATCTTACTTTATGCTGACAATAATCCGGGATAAGAAAGGATTTAGATTTGTAACTTTCTATTCTTTCCATGTTGACTGTACCTACGGTGTTTTCTATTGATTTTGTAAAATGAGGTCAGGTTTCTTTAAAATATGCGTTGAGACTTTGATACATACCTAGATTCACGCATTTATTTCTTACGGAATTTTTATTTAATTCACATTAAATAAAAATCGTGATAATATTAATAACAGAAACAACATCCACCCACTACTATGCCATCAACTAACTTTTTCATATATGAGTGGATGGATTTATCTCATAGATTTATTGCTGAAAGAGTTTTACCTGAAAGTATATAATATTGTAGTTTGTAGTATTTTCAGTTTGATTTTATCTACCTCTTATTTTTTTCTAATATGGTACTTCGATAACATGTCCCGTTTCCATGAACTTTTATAGCAGGATTACTTCAATAATACTTTGTTATTTTGTACCATGATGACCTTAAAAGCTTATTAAGGACGTCATGGTACGAAATAATAAAGTATTATTGAAGTAATCCTGCTATAAGAGTTCATAGTAAGGGGGTTGAACTATTATAATGTTATCTGTACATATCCATTTTATAATTGATATGACCTAATAATCAAATTCTCAATATAAGATGAATATCTTCATAATATTGACTTTGGTTAGGCCTATTTCGAAGACATTTTGAATATTTAAATTCCTTCCAATTATTCGTCGGTCCATCCTGTCAAAGTAAACAGGAAGCAATCATTACACTCTCCAGTAAAGTTTTGGTAAAATTTTGTCCAACAATTCCTTAACACGGATATTTTGATAATGAACCAAAGTTGCTAATTAGTTGTAGGTTCGAAGTAAGGGCCCCGAAGGAGGAGTTTTTGCTAATAAGTGTTCTTAATTAGATGCCTTCTTGTTTGGGAGTTTTAGTTGTTACCAGAGTTCGGTTGTAGTGTATTCGAGCTAAGTGGCATCAATTTTAGTGTTACACTGGGACTAACTTCATAATTCGTAGCCTACGTGGATTTACTCGTACATTGGCTCAATGTATCGCTTTCTTTATTCTCTATATAGAGTTCATATCTATCTGATTGATCTTGGAGTATATCCGCCAGAAGACAAAAGTGGTTGACATTGCTCATAGAATCAGTAAACTTAAGTGGCAGTGGGCTGGTTATATCTGTCGTAGAACCGATAACCGATGGGGTAGACGAGTTCTCGAATGGAGGCCACGAACGGGTAAACGTAGTGTCGGACGCCCACGACCAGATGGAGGGATGACCTTCGCAAGATGGCTGGCAGGGACTGGATGCAGAGGACCGAGAGTAGGGTTGAGTGGCGCGCTTTGGGAGAGGCCTACGTCCAGCAGTGGACTGATACGGGCTGATGATGATGATGATTGATCTTTGGCATTTTACTATGCTTCCTCTGATATGTACTGTTTTGTCTTTGTTGTGGCATCAGCGCGATTTCTCTATGGTATATGATTTACTATTAGATCTTAATCATCATCATCAGTCTATTTATATTGCCCCACAGACTTTCCCTTACTTCGAGGTCTCGGTATTTCGACAGCATTGCAGCCATTATGGTCACAAGAAGATTGAATATTGAATTTTATTTTAGATCTTAATACTTCAACCCTATTTGAGCTTATTCCATATGAAAAAGAAGAAGACAGTGCACTGATGGATCTAAGAAAAGTGTTGTAAAAAATGCTTCACCAACATCTTACTCGGTACTACGAGTAAGATGTCGGTGAAACAGTTAGCGCACAAACTAAAAAGACTCGCTAGGAAACAAACACTTTTATATTGTAGCAAAGAAGCAAATAAAAGTACCTTCATCTAAGCCTCCAACAGCTATGCTGCTTTACCTTCCCACAAAGAATTCCCAAGGAAATGTAAAGAAAACTGGAAATACTTTCAAAGAAATGTAAACAAAAGACGAGATTGTTTACTTGTATATTTTGTGTGAATGAAAAGCGTTTCGAGATTTCACGTTTAAGGAAATGGCAGGGTATTTGTGCATTTAACCTGCTGTTTTATTTACAAATATGTATAATGAAATATTGACGACATCATTATAGCTGTTCAATTATGTTAAAATACTTCCTGATTCTTAGCAATACCTACTTCGGTTCTTGAACACTTTACTCTAGACATAGCTAGACCATAGTTAGAAAGCTAAATATTTGACACTATATTAAAGTTCAGAAAAATCCTTGCAAATAATATAGGTGTAGAAATAATTAGAATAGAATAGAAAATATGTTTATACCATACACCAATTACATAAGCTTACAAAAAATCAATCAAGTAGTAAGTTATAATCTAATATAGTTATGCTAAGTGGTGTGGCAAAAGGTGCATGTTTCAGCTGAGCTGACACCGAAGTGTGCAGCGCTGTTTTTCGACATGCACCTCTTCCCTGACAGAATATATACCTGAAATTCGGTATGATAACGAGCTTGAACTAAGATATCCTAGTGCTATCTTCCCTTTGAACTATACTAGGGTGGGTGACTGGGTGTGTAGGTGTGTAAGGTGGATGAGTATTTGTGTATCTACGAATTACTTTATAAGAAATTACATAGCCAAAGTTGGGAATGTAGTTTTATGGGCTAATTTCTTGAAATCCAATTTTGACAAACGTATCAGAGATCCTACAGAAGTAACTATGACTTTCGTAGTGGAATAGAAAGAAAAATGTATGGGAATTACATTTGCTACCGAAAAAGCCAATGTCCATCCTATACATTTTTGGCTAGACCCTCTGAACATACAAAGATATTTTGTAACAAATATGAGGCAACGAAACTCACACATTGTTGTCAAAGCGAATGTGCTGCATTAATAAAATAAATCTCGACACAAGAATAAAGTTCCGGCCAGACAAAAAGTCCCCGATATGCTGGCGTGCATTCGAAGTGAATTTATGATCGCTCTACTTACTTATGTTTATGTCTTCGGATACAGTAAGTAGCCGGGGAGGAAAAAGTAGATGGTTACTTAGAATATATTTTAGACTATGTAAGAAAATTCTGGCCAGAATTTTCAATAATGTCTGATTTGTTTTTGGAAAAATAACGGCGTACTTCAGGGTTGTATTCTCGGACTAATTTTATATTATGTTGAGTTCAACGATACGTGGATTAATACAATCTTGTATGTAATTTTTTGAATATTCTTATGTACAGTCGACAGCAGATCAATGGTAACACTTTTTACTTTTGACAGTTCTTATTATTTGCGTCGTAAGACTTAAAATCGTACTGCAAGTGTTACCATTGATCTGCTGTCGACTGTACGAGTAAGTGTGTTACAATATTTTAGAATTAAAACTATAGTGAGCTATTACTACAAATTAGACCTAATCTGGGTCTAATTGCCGACTTCAACAATATAAGTGAGTGATATCCGTTTATATATAATAATGTGTCACAATAGCTCAGAATTCAATTTTTGTGACATTACTATACGACAATATTATCAAACTCGGCACAGATTTTTTGTCGCTTTTTAAACTTACGCGGTTTACATTCATATTAATGAGATAAAACGGGAATAACCGTGTTAAAAATTCTTCTTCAATAAAATTCAATATTCAGTCTTCTCGTGACCATAACGGCTGCAATGCTGTCGAAATATCGAGACCTCCTGTGACCATAATGGCTGCAATGTTGTCGAAATATCGAGACCTCCCTCCTCAATGTTTAACACGGTAATTCCCGTTTTATCTCGTTAAAACGGTACGGAAGTGTTACCTTGATTAGCTTTTAAACTGTGACGAAAGCAGACCGACACAGGTTTATTACTTAAACTTTTACGGATACCAACTTTGGTATCAGCAGTAGTTAGCACATGTTATGTCGACAATTAAACTCAACTGGCTGGCACCAGAATTGAAGTGAAAAACATACCACTTAAAAATCTCGTAAAACCGGACTAATAGAAGAGAGTAGTCACCGCAAAAATCACGTTTTATGACATATTGTAAAAGTAAAATGTGTAGTAAAATCGAAAGAATAAGCTAATTCAATTAAAGTTATTTTATTGAGTTATAACTCTGTCGGGTGGAGTCGTAAAAGGCTGTTTTCAGTGACCCGTGCGCACTTCGTTTTTAGGGTATAGTGAGTTAGTTAATGACGTATTTTTTGTTATCTACAAGAGTTACGAGGAGAATGTAGTAAAATAGTAAGATCAGTAAACATAAAGGTATTACTAAGGTCAAGTCTGATCCACTGGTGTGATTGATCTTTGAAGGAAAGCAGGAAAAGAGAACGTAATTTTACAAAGTACTTACTCGCTATTACATAAAATCTCTCTAGCTATTCCATTAAAACATCACTTCTGTCAAAACTTCTACTTTCTACTACGGCACATTTTAGTCTTGAAATTATAAGTAATATTAAACTTTCATGACTTGCAATTTTGGTATGAAAAATGGCAAAAGTTTATTGAAAAGAACCGATGAATTTTTTCATTCTCTTTTTACGTTTACAACTTAACCACTTATAGAATAGTGGTTACGACAGTGCTATCGCAACGAGTCCCAATCGCGATAGGCTGTTCGTCGCGGTCGAATACCAGGAGATCAGAAGTAGGTCACAGTCACCTCATATTTTACTTTTATACGGGTAAGGCTCAATCCGATGTTTGTAAAGGGTTCCAGTAATGGTGTCTCAGAGGGCTGTCTAATCCCTTCCCTCAGCTCCTCAGGCCCAAAATTGAAATTCTCGGCCCTTTCTAAGTGGCAATGTTTTACGCAGTCCACTCTCTGACATTAAACTTTAAGTAATGGCGGTATTCGTTGTTCTAAGCTTGCTTACTGCTAGAGAAGTACGTCATCAATCACGCCTGTGGCTTCATTGAATAAACTACGTGGATTTGAAATTCTTTTATGTTACTGTCACGTATATCCATTTATTATGAATAATCTCGTTCTTTACTCGTTGCGTTTGAGGAAAATCTTTTATTAATGTTCTATGAAGGTTGATCGATTCACTGGATGTACATACTCTAATGATTTATGTTTTGAGACTATTCAAAATATCAACCATGCCTCTGATGAAATCTATTTATTACTGTACAGCTGGATCGTTCTTATTATCTGCGTCGTAAGATTTAAAATCGTAATGCAAGTGTTACCATTGTCTGCTGTTGTCCGTACATCAACTAGAAAGATTTTGATATCAGCCCCCTTACCATGAACTCTAATAGCAGGATTACTTCAATATTACTTTGATATTTTGTACCATGACGACCTTAAAGTAAGCTTATTAAGGACGTCATGGTACAAATTAAAAAAGTATTATTGCTGTAAGAGTTCATTGTAAGGGGGCAGGTACCTACCTACCAAACACTATTGTATGTCATCAACAAATTAACATCATAGTTTTCTGGAAAATCATCACCTTATCTGTTATCAATTTTGATTCTTAGTGAATATTTTAATTAAATATATGCCAACATAATATTTCTTACATAATATTCGTAACTGTCAATGTTTAAGACTTATATTTTAATGCTTTAATGATTACATTTGTAACATTTTCGAAAATTACGGTGTACGGAAATTGAACTTACACCAACTCCCAGAAAACGTTGAAAAATCCGAGAATGTCACTGTACTGACACTGAGTCGTTGAAATATGTGACCTTTTGCAGAGGAATTTTTCGAAAATGCATTTATTTGTCTCGAACCTTTTAGCTGGGCGTGCATTGTGCTGGAAAGTCACATTTACGATTTTTCACCGACAAAGTTGAACGGAAATATGCTGTTACTTTGGCTGTAGTCCTTTTAACTAAGTGAAGGGCTTTTTGAAAATGACGGGAAACTACGGTTGCGAAATTATTTATTAATTTAAATTTTTTAATGTCTACAGTGGTGATTTTTTGTTTAATATCACGTTAGAAAATGTTCGCGAATGACAGTATGGTGAATTTATTGGATAATTTGAGCAAGATCAGAAGTTTCGTGCTAAAGTCAAGAATCCCACTACGAGCTCATGAGTGAACGTGACTGTCGAGCTGCTTCGTCCAGAATGACGACGCTACGGTGAATCCTCTGTATGAAGAAGAGAAGACGCGGACACCCAGGGTGACGACGCTACGGCGACTCCTCTGGAGAAAGACTGTGATATTTTGATTTTTCTGTAACATGACATTGGCAAATGACAAACTATCGAGTCCATTGATAAAATAAATAAACTAAGTGAACACTATTATATAATTATACTTATATAATTTTTATTTGAATCTTCATTCATTTCTCAGAATTTTGTTCGCTGACTGCCCCGCGTCTGTCGCAGAGCTTTCGTTTCGTTGGTATTACTTTTTTATTTGAGTAGTAAATTTTTCTTCAACTTATTAGACTGAACTCGATACTGGTCGGTTTCGTTTTGTCCTCATCATTGCTCAATGGTTCATACGCTAATTCCCTCCTCGAGACTTTTCAGATACAATGAATGTTTTGTCTAGTTTGTCAATGTTTTTTTTTCCTTTTATTTAAATAAAATAAATAAATAAAAAGAACTTTATTAACCATTAAACATAATTATACAAAAATACAATTTTATCGTAATACTAAAATAAATATAATAGGCGAATGGGTCGAGGCCTCAGCACGGGTGCTGTTCTTCAGGCTCCGCCAGAGAGTCTTGCTGCCACTTACAGGCTAACAACCTATGTATGTTACCTATAATATTTGTTAACTACAACATTTTTACAAAATTTCATGTGATGTGATATGAGTGATATGATTGTGACATTATAAGATCTGCCAGAAGTTTAAAAATCAGATCAGCCCAATGGATTTATATTCTAAATTTCTTTTTTAACCCTTGACGAATGCTCATCGCCTAACTCAAGAATCTATAAATAATATCAAAACAAAACACAGGATTTATTTTTCAAATTCATACCATAATACTTAATTATTAGAGTTTATCAAACAGTTGTTAAATTAAACTACAAAGATACATACATACAAACTCATTACATACAAAATGCAATGAGTATTTTAAAGTCAGCAGGCAGGCAGTCAAAAAAAAATTGCCACCGACGTGACCTTAAGTCGGTGAAAATTTGAAAAAGTTAGAAAATTTAAAAAAATAATTTAATCTCAGTAATAGACAATGTCGAATGACGTATATGATGACGTTTTTAACTAATTTTATGGAAAAAGGAGTATGAACTCCTATGAATTGACAATAATTCGATATTCCATGCTTCAGAAACTTTACCCAAGTATATTAAAAAAAAAACTCATATCACGTTATATTAAACTTTGCAAGATTAGAACCACGCACTAGGCTAGGAAGTGCCTAGATATAAGGAAGAAAGGAAGTAGGTACCCACTTCATATCTCCGAGATTGAAGTCACAATTGGGAAAGTCCCAATAAGTCGCTGAGTCGACATCGTCGGTGCCGCATGTCGCTAACGTAAAATCGGCTCTCTCACGTTTTCGCTCGTGATCCTAAGCTGGTTCACGTTAGGGTTACCATATATAAAGGATAAAAATACAAATTCCATGGTTAATGATTTTGTCATTGAATTGCACCCTAAGGGCGCATTCAAATGACATTGCCACATTTCATTTTGTTGGGGACTTATTACAGGTTTCCAATTGCATAATCATAATCAGTATTTACTATTTTCTGAATTCTTAATAAAGCTGTTTTTTTCGAGTCACAACTTGTAGGTACATAACTTTAATTTAAACCAATAATTTTAATAAAAAAAACGGAGATACTTTTACATCTTGTACATCATGCGGTTGATGGTGGGACAGAATATGGCATTGTCATTCCGCAAAGTGCCGCAAGGAGGTGGCGCGGCTGCAGCACTGGGGTCGCGCTGCTTTGTAAATCCATCCAAAAAGGCAAAGAATGCGTCCCCCGCCACATACCATGGTAATTTAGCCATGATATTTAGTATGGTACTGCTTAGCAGTGAGAATCATTCGGGAATGTCAGAAAGTAGTAACAATTGGGCCGTTGTACTTTTCCGTAAAGACATTTGCGTTTTGATCGGGTATGCATCCGTCATTGCCTGGTCCAATATTGTTTGACTCGGTTCTCATAAGTTTTTCGATCATTTCGCGTCCTTTGGTTAATTAGTATATTTACCCCATGGGATCGAAATTAATTTCAACGATGAACGCTCTGGCTCGAAAAAAAATAGGGCTTGAAAGCTCGAATATTTGTTGAGTCGATTTGTCTGTTGTCTATCTGTTCCCATTCTCACACCAAAAAAAAATCGAAATATCTCAAATAAATCCGGCAAATTCCCAACGCGTGGCAACCCTAGCTGAGGCGAACGCTCCGACTCTGGTCACGGCTTCCGTGGTAGAATTTATTGCCTTTATTGACCGTTAGCGTTGTTAAGTACCAACGACCCCAGGCCGAGCTCCATATTAAGATGTTGTAATTTTATAGAAAATACGCCGCTCTTCACTGCTTCCAGTGCATTGGATTTGCAATAAATCAAATCCTGTCTAAAAATTAAACCAAATAAAAAAAGTAAAATTAAAGATAGAAAACTTGCCCCAGGTCCCCCTACTATAGGCAGCGTGCCTAAAAGGCTGGCTAAATAAGGCTTTGGTTCGTTCCTTGCTTCATGTCACTCTTACTTAAGACTCATAGGATACGAGTGACTTTAGGTTTAGAATTAGACTTCATATCATTATTAGAATCATACCATTTTAAAAGTGCGAAGAAACGTCACCGGCGACGCGGGCGTGGCGCGCTCACCTTGAAAAAGACCGTCGAAATCGGTCGAAACTGTCGGTCTAATTGCCGACTTCAACAATAGAAGTGAGTGATATCCGTTTATACCTATATAATAATTTGTAGTAATGGCTCACTATAGTTTAATTTCTAAACTTTTAAAAGCCTAACAATACATATATAGCAGTTCTACTTATTATTAAAAATAAAATGATGTGTTATTTCAGTAAAACATCCTATCTTCAATATTTAATGTAGGTACTTTCTCTCCGTGTGGCATGGTTGTGGGACGGCCTGTATACTCAAACAAACTTTACATCTACAGGTCTAATATAATATGAAATCATTTTTAAAACGGTAATATGCCCAATATAGATCAGAATCTAAACTAACAGCCATTGATCTCCTATAAACAACTACATACAGTCTGCCTTCTAAAAATGTCCGAGCGCAAAGAAGGTCCAAACAGATGAATGGACCCTCATTTGCTTTATTGGACATTATTTGGACGTTAACAATGGACCCTTATTTGAACCTTTTTTAAATTGTTTTAGTAAGACCTTTGTGTATCTAGTTGTTTATAGGAGATCAATGCTAACAGCTCAATCTCCCTGGTTTTGTCTATAAACTGCATTGCCAAATACGTTTTACCGAAGGCTTTATCTATTGAATCCGTCAGTCTGTCTGTCCGATATTTATTGGTGGCTCTCGACAGTTTTAGTGTCCCGGTTTCACCCTAACGTCGATTTTTATTCGTTGTTTTCGACAATAGGGATTAAGGGGGGGTTACGTTAGACCTGCCTATTATTTTTGGTAAGTTCGAAGGATTAAGCCGTGATAGTGAAATACAGAATGTATAACAACATTTATTTGTTGACTTTTCGAATCTCCCATTTTTTTATAAGTCAGGCTTTGATTTATTTTTATATTTTATTCGAAAAGCCCTAATAGCATACGAAATGTTTACAGTGACTGTAAACTATATATTGGTATAGGGGTATTCAGAACCTACTAATAACTCGAATCAGATTGAGTGACGTGCTAATGATGAGTAGGCTACCTATGGCTGTTACGGATACTGAATAGTATACTATGATTATCCGTTACATGTATCATTAGTGAAATCTACTTAACTTGTATTTGCTTACAGTATGCCTCTTATTCTTCTTCTACCTAAGCATACAGCAGCCCACTCCTGGGCATATGCCTCTCCATGAATCCTCCATGTGGCCCGATCTCAAGGTTGTCTGGTCCGCACCGAGCCAGCAACTCTCTTAATGTTGTCGGACCATCTCGCCGGTGGTTTGCCCACGCTTCTTCTACCCGTCCGGGGTCTCCACATTAGAACGCACTTACTCCATCGACCACCGTTTAGTCAACAGAGGTCAGGCCTATTTCAGTTTTGCCACTCGTTTGTCGATGTCGGTGACACTGGTCCGTAAGCGGATGGTCTCATTTCTTACTCTGTCGCGTAGGGATATACCATCGTGTGTTCCATGCTTATTTGTGCTACTTTCAACCTATGCACCATTCCGGAGGTTAGCTCTTGCGTGCTCAGTGTCCTGATGTAGTAAGTAGCCAGCTTCAGTTTTATTTGACAGCCGGATCTTACCCAGGGAATCTTCGCACATTGTGGGCTATTACAGTCCACAATGGGGAGTACTCGGGGCGCCAGTCGGGTCGCGGATGTTTCGCAGTTCCCGTGGCTCGGCATGAATGGCACGAGGTGGAACACCCCAGGGTGTTTAGTCGGTATTCCGCCCCTTCAGGGCGGTGAGCCCGACATAACCAACACGCTCGTGGTGATACATGGTTTGACATGGGACTATTCGCACCTCTTGCCCCACGTTTACCATGGCCGCTGTCGTGGCCAGGCACAATGGGGCTGCTGAGAACTACAATTTACCTCTTATTAGGTCGATGTTATGCCTATGTTGAGATAGGTATACACCTCTTTCCGCTATAGTCACAAAACTATAACGACTCCTCCATTACCTTACATTCCAAACCCCATTAAACAATTTGGTAGCATCGTTCCCCACTTAAGCGGCTCTTAAATTTTACGACGCGTTCCAATATCCCTTGATCGGCAGTCTGTCTACCTATATGTATAGTGGTTGCTATGTATATCAGAATAGGTGTAGAATGAACGAAGGAAAGGTTACTATGGAGTAAACCATGTTTACATCGCTAGCCCGTCTGTTACATGACAATTTTTGCGTGACAAAATTTACATTACAAATACGTAGAGTATTTGTAATGTAAATTCAAAGACCTTTGGATTGGGCCATGTCATAATAAATTTAAAAACAACTATGACTTTTATTTGACACATCAAAAGGATTTGACGTTAGATATAGCTAACATACCATCTCTATAAATACTCTATAAATCTTAACATTTGCCTTTAAAAACACCGCCTAATTGATTTTATGTGTTTAAATTTTCAATAGAAGTTTGTCTTATAAAAAATAGATGTCTCTTTCTAACGTACAAGAGTGAAAGTGACAACAAGGGCTGAGGCCAGGCCTTGTAGCACGAGTCAGCATTAGCTATTGACGCAACGCCGCGGAGCTGTCAACGTGACGTTTTTACAAGGCGTTTGACAGCTCCGGGGCGTTGCGTCGATCGCTAACGTAAGTCGTGCTAGCCCCGCTGGTCCCGTACATAGTATACTTTAGGCTATCTCCATGGATCCATAGATTTTTTTCTTCATGGTTAATAGTATTGGCAGTGTAGGCAGGTATATGTGGTGACTGTAATATGTCAAATTAGATAGGTAACGGCCAAATTAGCTGTCAGGTGCTACGACGTTGGGCTCAACGTGTTCGGAGAAATTTATAGTGACGGCTGTCACCATAAACTATGTTTCATCTCATCATTATCCTAATGTACCACATACCTCAATCTCATGCAACTTCACTTAGCTATTCGTATTTGCGTATTTGTTATACTTGCTGTGTGTGACAAAATATTCGTCTTATTTGCCTGTTCGACACACAATAATTGTTGACAAACATCATATTTGATGCTGCCACTTCACTTGTCTATTCGAATTTGCGTATTTGTTATACTTGCCATGTGTGGTTGGTATGTGTGATCAAATATTCGTCTTATTGGCCTATTCAACACACGATATGTTGACAAACATATCATATTTGATGGCGGCACTTCACTTAGCTATTCGTATTTGCGTATTTGTCATAATTGCCATGTGTGGTTGGTATGCTAATCAGCCACCTATTCACTAACTGATACTAACTTAAGCAAGTATAGGTCCAAAAGCACTGGCATGTATCTACATACGCACTGGTGTAACCGGGAGTCACTGGTAGCCGCAGCACAGGGAAACCTATCGCGGATACTAGAATTCCATCTGCACAGTTTTCAGCCTTTCTTTGTATAATAAATACTTAAGTCCAAATAAGTTGTTACTGCGCTGTACTAAGTTTCTAGTTCTCCAAAATAAATTTTTGTATTTGTATTTTGTAATGCTTGACAAAGTATTCGTCTTATTGTATGTACGTCAAATATTTGACAAAACGACCAAATATCCCAAGCCAAGTGAAGTGCCACCATCACAAATATTACAAACATCCAATAACGAATGTGAATAGCCAAGTGAAGTGGGAGCATAAAGTGAGTTTTGAACCTCTGTCAATTTCTATCTTAACATTTTTTAACGAAGTGTGAAAGGGATAGCAATACGATTTAATGGAAGTGACTTTCAACTAGGTTTATGACAAAAACGTGGAAAAAAAATTCATTTAAAAAAAATGTAAGGTATCATGAAATTTTTATTCTAAGAAAAGCCACATATTAGATTGCAATGTATTTTTACCGCGGGAAAATATATGATTCCCTTAAGGAAACGAATACCCTGCGGGTATCACGGAGCAGAAAGCTGGCTATACATAAAATTATTCATTCAAAAAGGTCAGGCGGAGCACGAAGATAGAAACCTCTATATAGGATGGAGCTTTGATTTCATTTGCGGAAATTGAGTTATCCGCTTTTCAACGACGAAACATTATCACGCTCAAGGGTCCAAATTAACCAGATCAAATTTCTTGTTGTAGGCACTTTTAGAATTAACTTAGAGACAGGGTTTTTGCAATTGCGAAAATACATAATTTATTTTTTCATTACCAAGAAATCCACAAAGCTTTTACCATGAAACCGTGTAGAATCCGTTAACAGCCGACGCATTAAAATACAAATCTATGTAAAATACGTGAAGGATGACTACCTACTTTAAAAAATATATATGTTCAGACGGCAACATTAGTCGTCCGTCATAATTAAATAACCACGAGATATACAATAAATTATATTAAAGGTAACATCAATAACTATAATAAAATTTTACTTAATTGAAAATTTTAATAAATATTCAGGAGTAACATAAAATTTTAATAACGTTGTATTGATTGCAACGTTATTTGGATTACCTATTGATTTTCAGATACAAGTTCATAAATCCATGTGAAAAGGACAACTTTTACGATTCTTTAATTTATTTATTCATAGACTTTGTGTCTAGAAAATGTGTAATGGAGACAAAATTTTATCTTCGATAGAGCATAGCGTAATAGATCCTCCTTTACAAGTCGAAATATTTTTTCCACCTCTATGATCACGGCAAATGTAATGCTCGATTTTTTTCCTCCCTGAGGCAATTTCCCTCCGCCTTCCCTTTTATCTCAAAATAATTAAAACTTGAAAGAGTGGCCTACCATTTTTCTATACAAAGTTCACGGTACGCATTTCGGTGGATTGTAATACTCAAAGTTGATATATTTTTTTCATAATTACGCTGTTTCTCTTGTTCTCTAAGTGGAATTATTATAATACACTACAGGGTGTTTTAGTCTAGGGGTTAGTAACGTAGGTCCAGGATAAATCTAGAATCTATCAACTAACACTCTACGTGATGGTAAAACGTCCTAAATTGCAATGGTTTTGTGTAAGTTTATATTTTATTGTACACGAACTTTCATGAATTTCGGGTTCTGAACCTTCCTAATCATACTAAACAAATCTTATTTACCCAACTGCGCAAGTAAAGGAGGGTTATGTTTTTTTGGAGAAACTAAATTTTATATATTGATAACAATACTTAATAACAATTCAAGTTTCATATATTAAAATATGCTTTACAATACATACAATAATATAATTTTATATTTTCAACTTTTTGATTAGGTACTATTTTCAGCCATTGTTTCAGCATTTCTGCAATCGTTTTAAAGACAAAATACTTGGCATCCATGGCATGGCATGGGAGCTATGCACATTATTGTCAATATTACTATTTGAAACTAAATAAATAATTCATTTCATTATGTTGCAATAACCACTGTGGTTATCGCAACATAATGAAATGATAATATATGTAATTAATATTTATTGTCAAATAATGTGCATGACAACTTTTAAGGACCTAATTAACTTAATAATTATGTGTAGGTACGGAATTCATGCAAGAATACTCAGACAAAATTGCAATAACCTTAAGATTAAGATATTGAAATAAAAGATTTTTCATTTTCATAATTCATATTATTCTTTACGAATCCTTTCATCCTTTTCGCAAATACGGATAAATCCTAAATCATTAAATACATCAACGTCATATTTTATGTATACACCAACTTTATGGAGAAAATCTATCCGTTTGACAGTTTCGCAGAGCTGGGGTTGCCGGTTGGTAAGTCTTTGAAGTAGGCTCATCTATAGCACTTTGTTACCCGTTAGTTCTTTGAGAGGAGCTGCTTTTGTCACGTCTAGCGGTAAGTAGTTTCAAACTGCTGCCAACTATTGCTAAGTTATCACTTTATCACATATTTGTTAGTTATTATTCCGGTCAGATGGGAGGAGGTAGTGAATGAGAAACTCTACAGTGGTTATTTTGTGTTTAATATAATAATAATAATTGTAATTTACAATCACTGCAATAGTTTATGCACCTGACGGGGTCTGTCATTGAGTGCAGTCAGATGAGCTTAGAGACGGGTCCCGCTATATGCATCACATATCCCTTCAAATTAAAGTTCTCTAAGGGGCCTCTACGCGTTGAACCTATGTCTCCGTGCAAGCCTTTCAAAGGACCGGGTTTTCTTAAACTCGTGAAACCTAGAGAGATATGTAATAATAATATCGTTTATATGTTTCAATTCTTATAGCCTGTTTACATTGGTATACATCCGAGTTGAAATACGATTAGAGGCTGTAGGTCTCACTATCTTGGTGCGACTGGTGTTTAAAAAAGGAAAATCCTGTGCTATAAAATAAATACCCTTCCTTATTGGAATCTAATTTAGCCAGTATTCTTAGGTAACACACTAGGTACGTAAAACAAAACAAAATAACAAGTTAAAGCTACAGGAATATAGGTAGTTAAACAATTTTGAAAAATATCACTTCAAATTAATCAAAACATGTTCGCGAATGACAGTATGGTGAAATTATTGTATAATTCATGCAGAATCTGAAGTTTTAAGCAATTATCAAGAGTCCCGCTACAAGCTCGGGAGTGAACGTGACTGTCGAGCTGCTTCGTCCAGAGTGAAACGCTATGGCGGCTCCTCTGGGTGAAGACAAGAAGACGCGGATACCCAGGGGTTTTAGTGGGTATAGGACCGTATTATGGCGGGAGTGCCACATACTCATCTCCTCATCCATTGGCGCGGTGAGATGCAAAAAGCATTTCCCCAAGTAAAAAAAAAGAGTGACGACGCTACGGCGACTCCCCTGGAAGACGATATGATATTTTGAATATTCTGTAACATGATATTGGCAAACGACGAACTGTCGAGTCCATTAATAAAATAAATAAGTAACTATAACTGACTATTGAGGGTTTTCTGCAACATTACACATAACAAAACCCCTTAGCTCTCCATTTTCACATCAAAATACTTAAGTAAAGTCACGCACGGCCCCGAAGTTGCCAAACCCAAACACATAATGTGTAACTCTTTGAGGCAACATACGTGGAAGCTCATTATCTAACACTTTGCCGGCGAAGGAGGTATTTCTTTGAGCGGTAAAGCTTTGTTGTTGATGACGCTCCCTTCAAAATGTCGGTGTTAGTTTATCTACATATAGGACGTAGGGCTCTATTCACGCGACAACTACGCAACGCTACGCGACAAAGAGGCGACAAAGACGCGACAAAGACGCGACAAAGACGCGACAAAGACGCGACAAAGACGCGACAAAGACGCGACAAAGACGCGACAAAGACGCGACAAAGACGCGACAATGACGCGACAATGACACGACAAAGACGCAGCAAAGACGCTACAAAGAGGCGACAAAGACGCGACAAAGAGTCGACAAAGACGCAGCAAAGACGCGACAAAGACGCGACAAAGACACGACAAAGACGCGACAAATACACGACAAATACACGACAAATACACGACAAATACACGAGAAAGACACGACAAAGACGCGACAAAGACAATAGAATGACACGACAAAGACCGAACAGCAAGAGTGCAAACTATTTTGAGACACTTGTGCCTGTTCCAGAGCGTCGCATGCTAAATATTATTTGGCGAAAAACAGGTCAATAGCAAAAGATTTCCTATTCTAATTGAACACCTACGTTTATCAATCCAAAGTAAGTATAGTTAGAAAGTATTCCCTAAATTAAATCACAAAAGGCCCGTTCCAAAACGTAAACCACTTTTCACCACACCGCATGTGACAAGCGAAATAATTTCGCCCAGCGCTGGACAATCCACCTAATTTTCCGTCGCTACTAATGCAGCATTAATATTTTATACTACCGCAGCATGCCAGGGTGGGGTGTGGTACAATTCACAAGCTTATAGACTTGAAAGAAAAAAATTCGCAGCGCTCTATGGAGAGACTCGAAAGTACATTATTTTTGTATGGGGACAGGTCTCCGCCCTAATATTTACTTTCACTCTCATACATAAGTATTGAAAATCTTGCTTCATGCTAATAACAAATGTCTTAATTTGTTCTGAGGGGTTTCAGAAAAGTTACATGTTTAGTCGAAGACAGAGACAGGGGGCCTCAATAAGGTTGAGATTTGCTCAAAAACTACTGGACCGAACTTAAAATTTATTTTACAGTTACATAGTTTTAACTCTTATCTATCTTAACTACTTGACATATTACAAATTTTTTGCAATATGTCAAGTAGTTTTTGAGAAAATATCAACCTTAAAAACTTTTTGATAAGGTGCCTCAGCAGCGGCCAATCCCACCTGCCGGCGATGACCTCCAGGAGGCTGTTGGGGCTGCCCCGCACTCTGTGCAAGAGGGAGGCGCTTATCTTGCGCAGGATCGCGGCGAACCCGTCTGTATGTGCTGGATGTATAAGAACGGTTCCTTTGAGTTTTATATATACTCGTACACACACGAAAAACTTTCTTTTATGTTTGGTTTTTCGCGATAATATCGCACAATTTTCAAAACGAAGAACATAGTTGATTTATTTGTTGAATTTTTGTCTGTTGGTGAAATAGTCTATGCCTGTTAAAAATCGCTTATCGCTTGGTCCGATAGCTTTGTCAGCGTTTAGCTACATGGACAAACAGAACTACACTACAGACTACTATTTTATTTACTCAGATGCCTAAACAGTTTTCTAAAAAAACATATTGGGTACTTATAAGAAGTGTTATTAAGTTGAGGCGTTCATGACTGCGCCTCCTTAGAGATAGCATCTCCTTCGTGGTAGCGGCTGGCAGCCTTTTTGCTTAGGTATAAAGAAACAAAAGATGACGATTGTCAGGTGTTTTTAGGCTTTCCTAAAAATAGTCAAAGCATACACTTCTATTATTTTATTTTTGCCTTGTTATATATGTTACAATTAAATATTTGTAAACATCAACACGGCGTTTCATTCGTTATCAATTTAACTTATGGTTACTCCAAAAAGTATTTACGAGTATGTAATAAAAGAAATGTGTGCAACAACGAATTTAGATTTTGTTTTCCAATGAATTCGTGTTAATTTTACCTGTCTGCCGAAAGGAGGAGGGGTAATGTATGTATGTAGGTATGTCCGTTCCTTTGTGGCTTACTGCAGCCTAAAAGGCGCGATTAGTTTTAATCAATTGATGTATGAGGCGAGGAGTTGTTAATTTTGTCATCATCACGAGATAAAGGATATATTAGGATATATTTTATTATTCTTTAATTCCTATAAAGTTGGATTCCAACTCTTACGACGTAGATAATAAGAACGGTCCAAAGTGCTACACTTGATGTGCTTTGATATGTACTATAAAGTGTATTTGAATATTTTATGGGAAATAACAATTAGTTTTTTTGGTCGCCATTGTAACAATTAGTTCGTATTTCAGTTAAATTGGAAATGGAATTCCGTCATCACTTTTCAATACATAAAACAACTATTATTTCGATAGCAAACATAAAATTCTCGCTATCTCTTCGCTAAAATTCGCTCTTCACGGACGCCCTAAATCGACAGAATACTTAATTTTCCCTAATATTGTGTTTCATTCTGTTTCAGGTAAGTTCAGTGACAACATTCGCTGTCGGCAGGTAAACGGTCATGAATTTAAAGCGGTTTCAGCGGAGCTATGCGGAATTTTCGGGTGGTACGGCGGAATTAAAAGGCTGTCCCGGTTTTCATTCAACAGTATTTTAATTGAAAGAAAAATGTGCTCAATTATATCTAGAATCGTCAATATACAGTCCAAAATACAGAGGGGCCTCAATAAGGTTGAGATTTGATCAAGAACTACTCTGCAGATTGTAAAAATTATTTTACTAGTAGATAGTGTATATGGTTTAGAATATTATACATTATGTAGGTAAGTAATTGATATAAAAAAATTCATATAATATCAATAACACATCCCGTTAATTGGACATATTACTAGCAATTAGGTATGTAACAACAAGTGAATTATAACAAAATAGATACTAATTTTTTAAATAAAATAATATGATATTATGATGTATCTCGTCATGCAAACGAATCTAATTATAATTCGAAATCGATTAAGCCGAGAGGAGGCCTCAGAGGACACGAAATACTAACAGACTTTCGAAAAACTTGACCTCCACCTTTGGGCAGTCGGATAAAACCATTTATTAGGCGACTAGTAGGTAAATATTTTTTACGTAAATAGCTACACCGCCCTCAATTTCCGCTACATTTTGCGTAGTATTTTTTCCATGTAACCGAAGGGAGGAAGTACATAGAATTCGGGCACTGAAATGCTGACTTATGTGTTTACATCAGTCATTTCCCCCCGGCTCGTGTGAGGACGGCTCATGTGAGGCCTGACTCGTATGAGCCCCGCCCTCAGGCTAGCGATTTACCGTAAAAAACTGAATAGAAAGCCTGTTTTATTACTATTATAGGGAACGACAAACAACTGGAGGGTGGTGACTTGATGATATGGTCAACGTCACCTATTAGGTACGGTGGAACACAGAGAAAGGTGTACAGGAGAGTTTTTAAGGTTAAGATTTTCTTACAAACTACTTGACCTATTGCAAAAATGCTTGCACTATTTCATAGATGAAAGTGAAAACTATGTAACTGTAAAAGAATTATTAAATTCGGTCCAGCAGTTTTTGAGAAAATCCGATTTCATGTCTATTGGGTAAGTGGTCTGAGCCTATTACAGACCGACAAGGTTCTTTTGGCAGGTGGCAAAAAGCGGAACTAACGCTGCCATCTCGTAAGACGTCACCTTTCGTTGCGAACAGCGCCCCCCTTTCAATGTCATTAACGTGCCAAAAGATCCTTGTCGATCTGTAGATACCTAGAAATCCAGGAAACTTGCAATTGCCCTGTGGACTATGACATTAACAGAACATAAAGGTGCTCCCTCACCGGGAGCATTCGCGTGTAATGTAACGTTGCAGATTCGACTTTGAGCATTACATTACAATACTACCTCCCTGACTGACGCTGTTTTTCTCCCTCACTGATGAAATGCTCGAATCTGTAACGTTACATTACACGCGAATGCTCCCGGTGAGGGAGCACCTTAATAGTCGTCGGTCTAAAAATCTACCGACAGATAATTATTGTTGTTATTCATAAACTAAGTTAAACCTCACTTCTCTTAAAACGTATTGTCTTTTCACACTTCGGTAAAAAAGCTTAAGACAGAAATGGCAGGGGGCCTAAACGGTGGCTTAACTTTAAATCACGTTTATGAATATGTTTAAATGAGGTAAGGAATAATTGACGTTGAGTTTTGTAAATAAAGATGATTTCCGATACACAACAGTAAACAAACCAATATTGTCTGATATATTCTAGTAATACCGCACATTGATCTATTGTGATGAGACAAGATATACATCTTCTGCCAACACTGGTTCAAATGAAACCAGTCTATTAAGACCCACCCCTCCCTCAAATTTCTCAAAAAACAGAGTCATATCAAAATTTTAGAGGTCTACTTTGTGGTTTACAAAAAAAACATGTCCAGCTTAAATTGAACTCCGACGTTAAGGCTACGGCACTAACTACTAAAATTATACGTCTGAAAAAAATATATAGCAATCTTGGGGTATCTATTTAGAGATACACGATTGGATAAACTTCGCTCGATAGAAAAAAATCGCAAACATACCATGTCTTTTAAAATGAAAATTATATCTAAACCGAAATAGTTATTCATACAAAATATATATCAAAATGTAGGGTATATATATACGATAGCTTGTTTAAAAAAAATCTGATTTTTGTTGGCGTATTTTTATTTCCCTGCCAAAATTCATAAAAATACGAATATTGAGGCACTGCGCCGTGCTCTTCACTCCGCCGCATCTTCTTCCGGGGCATCTTCTGTCTCACTCTTGATTTTGACAACCATATAGCGCCTTGACATTTCCTCAAAATTTTCGATCAAAACATTTTGTGTTAGGAGTTTGTAGAGGTCTTTATGCTGGTTATATTGGTAGAGGGGAGTAATATATAGGTCAAATATATTTCCGGTTATAAGTCATTGTAGCATTTTGCCGTTGAATCGCTTCACTAAGCCGGGGCAGATTTATCACAGCCACGGGGCGGGCAATATCCTAATGCGTATTTTTTTATTTACAGCTCTTTGCGTATACAGAAAGATGACTTAAACTTTTGGAATTAGCTTGGAAGTAGATTGACGAACTTTGGACATTGATTTCCTATAAACAACTAGATACACAAAGGTCTTACTAAAACAATTTAAAAAACGTCCAGATAAGGGTCCATTGTTAACGTCCAAATAATGTCCAATAAAGCAAATGAGGGTCTATTCATCCGTTTGGACCTTCTTTGCGCTCGGACATTTTTAGAAGGCAGACTGTGTATCTAGTTGTTTATAGGAGATCAGACTTTGGACCGAAAATTTGTTTAATGCTAACCGTAGATTAACTTGTTACAAGTAGGAATCAATCAAAGCTCATTGAAACTTTGGCGATATTAATAAAAAAGGAAATTGTTATAAATTATTAAAAAAGTTACAGAGCCTTGAAATTTTAAGCTGTTAAAACTAAACGGATATCACTCACTTATCACTAAGCCAGCAATTAGGTTCTATAATTTCTTATTTGTATAATTTTTTTATTAAAGTTTTTTATCTGCTACAAGTTTTTTTTGTTTTTAATTACCTATCTATAATGCATGAAGTTTGATCTTGTCACAAATATTTAAACTTCTGGTGACCTGTCGTGACCAATTTTCAACATCTGTGTTGAAATAATAATTTCCATGACGCCATTGATCTACGTCAGCAGTTTCCATTTCACAATATTATCTAAGTAAATAATGGGCCAGAAGTTATTAATTATTCCAAAGCCGCGTAAGAAATGTAACCATTCCACGTTAACACAGACCAAGTTCGTCATAACTGGAAACTCGGAATTCCTTATGAGTTACTTAGTTTTCACCCAGTTACCTCTTGCGAGTAAAGTCGACAGTGAAAACACCATTCTTATTAGCTAGAGCGGAAGGATTAAAATCCTGCGTCAAATGTTCTCGCTGATATGATGTCTTGTTATTATACTCTCGGAGTTAATAATCCCGTAATGCATAAAGCTTTGTGTTTATTATCCATTAAGTATGAGGTTGTTATGCTGTACTCTCTCTTTGAAATTATTACTAAAATCGTTTATGTCGTGACAATTGAAGAGAGTGCACTGTTAAAGTTGACGGTATTGACAATTAATATTTTTTACGATAATTTTTAATTTAAGTACAAGTACCAAAGTGGTGTCATTTTTCCAACTTTATACGACCTACGTTTGTCCCGGATATAGTTAATGGGAGGAAAAATGGGACAATATATTAGTTTTATATGTCCCGTTTCGGGACTCGTATTTATGCGATAGCAGACGAGAATGGGGTCCAACGAAATTGCGTCCACTGCTTTCAAACGATGTTATAACTTTATTTATTGGACTTTTTATTTATAATAGATGGTGTGATAGTGTTTAGGGCCGTTTATGTAAACTTTCTCATTTTCGCCTGTGATAAAAGTTATTATTTACTCTGCTTATATTTGGATACTTACCGCTCGTTCCACCCTAGGGGATCCAAAAACACTCGCTATTCCACCACGATCCCCCAGAGGATTCTTAAACACTCTTTATTCATTTTAAATCCCCTATTACAATTATAACCTTTTTACATGTTAAGGTCTCTTTACATGAGATATGTAATAATGCACTAATGACATTGACATTGTACCGATACCGCTATTAGACGAATCCATATAACATTCTCTCTGGCCCATCGACTCACACTGGATCTGTAAAAGAATGCCTTTGACTCGCATTACTAGAGTAGATAGATCTCTGGGGCGACTGAAACTCTCGCATGTTCTGTATTTCTTTTTTAATTTCTCCTCTAGTTCGCCTATAGTTCATCCTGGTCACCGGCACCAAAATGTATCACCACTCACTGCCCACACTGTACGGCTGCTTGCTAGTCGTGCACTTCGTTGTTCCAGGCGGTACCTAAATTCTGCCACAAAATTCGAATTTGCTGACTCGAATTCTCGAATAGGACGCCCGTCCGTCTATATTGCCCGTTAGCTTTTCCTGCTTTATACTCGTTTCATCTTCTTTCCCATCGTCTCTAGAATGATTCTAACATCAGTGACCAAAGTGAAGTAGCCCAATATGACTGACTTTAAATCTTACCTACATACGTTGAATAAATTATGAGCATCAGATAATAATATAAAGCCATTTATTCGAATCCTATTTTAGTTACATCTTCATTCGTTTTCAGAGCTTCTAGAAATCTATTTGCCAGTTGGTAAAGGCCTCCTCAACCTTCAACACCCAATCATTCTTCATCTTTGGAAAAGTGTTGGAGTAGGGCATTTAAGGGCACAATTGTGTTACCCTGTATCCAAACATTTAAAGGCGTTCATCACTCCAGATTTCTGTTCCAATAGCAGAATGAAAATCACTGATCGACACCTGCAGATGCAGTTTCTACAAAGTTTCCAGCACTTAGCACAGTTTACAATGTAACGTTTACGATCGAACGTGATGTCACCACAATTCGAGCTACTGGAATACTAACGAATACTCGAACGGAACACAATATCTATTTCCTCACATAAAATATCGAGTGCACGTCGCAGATATAAACTCGCCACGAAACATGGCGTTACAAAGTAGGCACCTACTTGTATTGTCTGCTTGCTGGAGTGTTCAATATTCTCTTTTCTGGTTTAGTTGTCAAAGTTATTGTCAGAAATCTTCCGGTTGTGCTGACATGACTTTAATGACTACTTAGATCTCGTCAAAACAAATATATGTTTTTCTTTAAAAATATGAACAAAATTGGTTCGATCAGAAACTTAAAGTGGATCTTAACCTCCCCAAAGAATGCTACTGCTCTTTGTTTTGCGCTATATCTCGCTAATCAGACGACCGAAGCTTTCACAGGTTCTTCTGCACTTATGCTGTTATTCATAAACCTAGTTAAACCTCACTTCCATTAAAACGCGTTGCTATCCCTTTCACATTTAAAAAAAAAGGTTAAGATAGAAAGGGACAGGGGTCCTAAACGGTGGCGTAACTTTAAATCGCGTTTATGAATTCGCGCCTTAGAGATCCCAATACACAGACCACTTACCCCATAGACATGAAATCGGTACAAATTTGCAAGCGAAAAATTATGTCAAGCGATAGGCGCTATTAGACGAAGCGGGGGGCAGGGGCGCCATATTAAACCTGTTTCGATATCTTAAGATTACGCGTGTCGCGAAGCAATTTTGCGCTCATGTGCAGGCAGAAACGGGCGCCCTCCTGTTACAGGTCTATGGGGTAAGTGGTCTGTGTCCCAATACGACCAACCGGCGTCATTGTTCCCTCGTCTCCACGTGAAAATATCATTGGCATTCTACAAACAGTGACATAATTGTTTTGATAACCCCACGTCACAGACTTATCACAGGGTCATTGGACCGAAAGGAGCAACAAAAGACGGGAAAGTGCTCCTTTTTTAGACGTTCGGAGTAAGTAGAGCAAATTAAGGACATAAAAGCTAAATGAGGCCACCGTTACTGTCAATTGTCAGGGAGCTTTCGCGGGCGCTCGGGAGGTTTGATTCGCGTTCGACTGTACGAAATTTTTTCTGTACTTCATCCATCAATGCTAATTTAATTATACTCTTTACAGTCATTTATTTTCTCGATGACAGCTCCCCTATAATGTAACTGCATCATGTTACGCAAGAGTTAACTTTTAAATGCGATGACAACTGCCTAAAAGGGATAGCAACACGATTTAAAGGAATTGAGGTTTAACTAGGTTTATGATTAACAGCATATGTTTGTAAACTGAACTTTTACCTAGTAGTAACGGTTTGTAACCATGTTGATAATTAATATAAGTTAGTATGTGTGCTTTAAAGTAACTCTGATGTCTCATTTTTATGTCAATAAAAATCTTTTTTTGTTTATTCATCATCATTCCGTCGTCTTAAATTATACTTAGGCACAATTCACAAGTACATAGTGAGTATCCTATCAACAGTTGAACGCAGATGCTCAACATTATTTTAACTACATTGCGACCACTGTACGATGTAACACGGGGAAAGGTGTTGTACGAGAGAGTTTTTAAGGTTGAGATTTTCTCAAAATCTACTTTACCTATTGCAAAAATTCTAACACTGTTTGATAGATAAAAGTTAAAACTATGTAACTGTAAAATAATTATTAAATTCGGTCTAGTAGTTTTTGAGAAAATCTCAACCTTATTGAGGCCCCCTGTATACTTATCTCTGTCTTCGACTGTACCATTCATCATCTGCAACCGATCTTACCAGAGTACACCCATCTTTAGCTCATTTATAACTAGTTGCGTTAAGTAAACAACAGACTTCTCGCAAATCAACTAAACTATACACAATTGTTGCCACTATTCTGTAAAGTGTTTGTCGTAAACAAGCTTATTAAATTTACAGTATGATTTTGTGCAGGAATGAGCAAACTACCTTACAAATTGGTCCGCTACAGTCTGCACTGTTCTTTGCTCTCACATCAGTGATGGTAAATTATGTAAAAAAATTATTTAGCCTCGTATAAATGTGAAGTAGAAAATAATATAATCATTTATTGTACAGTCGAAGATAGAGATAAGTAGGTATACATACAGGGGGCTTCAATAAGGTTGAGATTTTCTTAAAAACTTTTGGACCGAATAAAAAAAAAATAACAGTTACATAGTTTTCACTTATATCTATCAAACAGTGAAAGAATTTGTGCAATAGGTCAAGTAGTTTTTGAGAAAATCTTAATCTTAAAAACTCTCCTGTACACCTTTCTCTGTGTTCCACCGTACCTACTCTAAAGTGTAAGCCAAAAGGTAAATAAATGAGTATTAGCGTATTCAACATTGTTAAACATTGGAGAATATAGAACATTATATATCACGCGCCTTAAAGGAAAAATAAACATAAGATTACTAATCTATATGTCTGTATCTATTTGTGTGCTAGCATTTTTTCTCTGAAACTAAACTATACACATTGAACTTGGAGCATGCGTATTTACATAATTTGTCATGTAGACTGATAAACAAATAATTATCCTATACTTCAACAGTCGGATAAAAATAAGGTATAACTAAAATACAACGGAAGCTTGATATATTTTAAATCACATTTCAAATTGTTATCACGAACTCTTGTTAACTTCCATTCAGTAAACTCGTCACACTTAAAGGAGAGCCTACAATTTGGACCCTTTTCCGCTAAAGTTGGTCGCGCCTGGGTGAGGGTAACCAAACATAATTAATCATGCATAACATTTCCAGCCATTATTCAAACTCTTACGTTAAATGGAAACTTGTGAAATAAATTTTAATTTGAATATTTTGTAATTATGAATTGGTACAATTGAAGCAGTAATACGATTTTAAATGCAACAAAATTGTCATTATTTTTGATCGTAAATGAATACAATGACTTCGTTTGCAATTAATAATACCTTGTTAAAGGGGTATTGTTCAAGTCCGATCAGTAGGAAATCAATGGTATTCATCATAATTTCATTGAAGGTAAAAAAGACATTGCCACATTTCAATGGAGCTTTGCCCCACCTACAAAACTACGTGACCATTTAAGCTGTTCCTATCATTTTGTTGGGGACTTATTACAGGTTTCATATTGCATAATCATAATCAGTATCATTTTCTACCACTCTCGCAACTCCTATAGAAGAATAACAAAAACAATGAATAAATCGCTTCGATTTCTTACTATTTTCTGAATTCTTAATTAAGCTGTTTTTTTCGAATCGCAACTTGTACAAAACTATATTTTAAACCAATAATTTTAATAAAAAACGGAGATATTTTTACATTTATTCGTTATCTTGTACAGTCATGAGTAATAACATAGAAACATCCTTAAAATTCAAATTCATGTAACAACTTTAAATCGCAAAAATAAGTATGCTAAACTGTGGCCAATAATTATGTAAACGCTAAATTGTATCAAAATAAAGTACACACCCCTTGTACAACATTTTCTTGGTGGGGTGTGTACTTTATTTTGATACAATTTAGCGTTTACATAATTATTGGCCACAGTTTAGCATACTTGTTTTTGCGATTTAAAGTTGTTACATGTATTTAAATTTTAAGGATGTTTCTATGTTATTACTCATGACTGTACATCATGCGGTTGATGGTGCGGCAGAATCGGGGATGGTCATTTATCAATATCGAACTTAATTCTACTTAGATTGTTATACCAAATACATTGATCTGCTATAAAGAACTAGATAGGTACCTACACAGTCTGCCTTCTAAAAATGTCCGAGCGCAAAGCAGGTCCAAATGGATGAATATTTGCTTTAATGGACATTATTTGGACGTTAACAATGGAGCCTTATTTGGACGTTTTTTAAATTGGTTTAGTAAGACATTTGTGTATCTAGTTGTTTATAGGAGATCAATGACCAAATATATAATTTTTTTAATCATACCGGTTTGTCATGATCAGCCAAAGTAATTCTAACATCAATCAAAATAAAACAAATGCATGAATATCAATAGGCACTATATTCGATTCTACCCAATAATACCTGTATCAAAAACTACTATACTTTTTATATATATAATTATTTTTAATTTTTTATATTACTTTTACCTTTTTATACCCTTTTTGAAATCCTTTATTGTAAATATGTAATAGTTTGTTTTTGTAAATAAATAATTTCACATATATTTTTACCAATTCTTGTAATTGTAGGTATGTAATGTACCTACAAAAGGACAATGAATCTCGGAAGTGTGTTTGTAAGTCCAAACCAGACAAAGCCACGTCACATCCTGTAAATCACAAGTTTGTTTAAAATGATTCTTTTATAAAATCCAATTTGAAGTCTCTATAACTTTCAACACAATAATTCGGTTTACGTCCCTGAAGTTCCAACAAAGCATGGTCACTCGAGAAAAATGGAAACGTCTCCTACAAAGACTTGGCAAAGTGGACGACGCATTCTCTTACTTTATGTCTCGAGCAATTTCTTCTTGGCTCTTATTTACTATTATATTCAGTTGTGTTTTTAACATTCTCCTTTATTGCCTGCTACCTGCCGACCAGCAAGTTATGATTGAAATACTTTAATGGAATTGGTTTTTGAAATAAACGAAGTACCAAGTACGGACGTTTGATTAGGTTTTGTTTGTTATACAGGGTGATTGGAAATTCGATACATTCCTTGAATGATACTAGAGGTGGTTTGCAACAAATTAGGCCCTATTAATGAGGGGTCGAAAATGAGTGGTTTCTGAGTTACGGTAGTTTTAATTTTGGTAAAAAAAATCAAACTCCTGATTTATGACCTATTATTTTTGAGTTAAGGGGAATTTTAGGTAATCTATACTTTATCAGCTTTCAGAAAAGTATTATTTTAATGCTCAGAGTGGAGGAGTTTTTTACCATAATTTTTTTTTGTGAACATGTCAGAAAATTCCCAAATAAAATTAAAACTACCGTAACTCTGAAACCACTCATTTTCGACCCCTCGTTAATAGGGCCTAATTTGTTGCAAACCACCTCTAGTATCATCCCTTTCAAGGAATGTATGGAATTTCCAATCACCCTGTAGATAAATTGCAGTATACTCTGAAAGGTGACTAACATTTTCTGGGGAAGATTAATGAGCACTATACCACTAATATTAGGTCAAAATAGAACACATCTCTTCAATAGATAATCCATTTTAGGAAAATTCTAACATGCAACGAATGTATGCGATACTCCAATTTGATGCAATTGGTCAAACGCATCCGAAATAACGATGATTTTGAAATTGTCGAAGCTCCAAAATGTACCAATATCAACATTCTCGTCGCAGTCTAACAAGGCATCCAGATTGAAATCAACTGATACCCAATCACACACGCCGCAATTACAAAACCGAAATACCTAACTGGAATTTCGGAGAGACGCCTACCGTCAAACAACCTGTAATCATTGCTACATAATTGAACTAGCTCGTGACACATAGTGCCAAACAATTCGTGCGATGCAAAATTGAGGCAGACTGCATTCAACCAGTCTAGCTTACAGCGGCTGGACAGTTTCCAATATACGAGTAATTAATGTTGACGGTGCGCCGTCCATTCGACGCGTCATCTGTGCTAAGGGCATCGTACATTGTGCCTATCATCTGATAAAGGTATTGCATTTATCTGCACTAGTTCTAAGGATGACGAAGTTCTAATAATTTGTTGTTAATGTTATTGCAACTAACGTATCTTTTTCTTGTTCTTCTTCTTCCTAATTAATCTCTACTGTAATGGCTACAACTCTCTCTCTAACACACACACACACTTACTCATTAAGTACACTCTTCTCGTTATAGACTTAAATCCCACATCTTCAGTCTTCTTCTGTATTTCTTTTCATTAGAGTTTTTATAAATTCTATCATTCTACCTTTTAAGTAACAATTTTGTCTCATTTCTTAATTACAATAAAATACCTAAACCAATGAAGGAACTCAGCTTCAATATATTTAAGAAAACTTTATTTAATTGGCTCTGCGAACATTCATTCTACTCCGTTAAAGAGTACTTAGAATACAATTGACAGATGCAAGATAACAGTAATGTAGGAATAATAATAATATGAATAATAATTGATGAGCATTTTAATTTAAATATGATAGATATAAATTTTATTTTAAATAAGTTGACAATTGTATCTTTGAACTAAGAAATATCAACCTAATAATGTAGTAACAATGCTTTAATAGTGTAATATTTGCATGTCATTATTATATGGCAAGATGTGCCTTGGACATATTTCATGTATAAACACCTTATATTGTAACCACATTTTAAGAGCCTTCCATGAGCCAAATAGCGCCGCCAATCTTAAAAAAATAATATCTTCCAATATAATCAATTTTATTAAAAATGCTTTTTACAAAATGTTTATTACGTAAATACTATTTTTCAAATGCTTATATCTAACGTGATTCAATATCGGTAAGTTGTAGTTCGCATAATTGCGAAAAGCGTTAAAAAAGCCTTTTTTAATAAAATTGATTAAATTGGAAGATATTATTTTTTCAAGATTGGCGGCGCTAGTTGGCTCATGGAAGGCCCTTAAGCAAATAAAATATCTTATCTTAGTCTAAATAGAGATATGAATTCGTTCAACAATGGATCCCCCAAAACTATAATAATTAATCAAACCCATGTAATTAATGTAATGAGGGTAGAATATACTAACGAGTTTGAATTCATTCTTGAAGTTGAGTAAAGTTTTTTTCAATTTCCACTTTACCATTGAAGTTTCGCAAAACAAAAGAACAGTTTTGCCTCAACTTCGTGCAACGAAAGCAACGATGTCGCGTCCTTAATGAAGGAAAAATAATCTTCGCTCAACGAACACTTTAATAGAAACAAAATCGGAACGGCAAGCTTTAAAATTTATGACTGCTTAATTAGCATACAACGGGCCACGCTTCATTTCCTCTCTTTTTTACGATGGATTTTATTCCGGTAAAGGAATTCGCTTCTTTGAAATACTCGCCCAATAATGGGAAAATTTCAAAACTTTATTTCCGGTTGCCCTCAATACTACCTTTTTCATCTTAACCAAATGGCACAACTACTTGTTTTATTACACATTATTTCATAGCCCAGTAGAAATCGACACAAAAAAGGCTAAAATTATTGATAATTTAATTGATTTTGTAAGTATACTGAATACTGTTTGTCGGAAATGCATAGTTTATGAATTTTAGAGCAAAAAGTGAAAAAAGTCCCAAAATATCGTATTTTATCGCGTGGTGCGCAGCGAGCACAAGTTTTTCGAAGTTGCAAATTTGGATTTACATCACCCTAACTGATACCTACAACATATCAAAAATGCAGAACTCCATCGTGCTTTGCGATTTTAATGTCGATTTCTACTGGGCTAATCATTCATATCCTGTATTTCAAGTGATACCTTAGAAAGTTCACACAAATAACAGCCTACATGCATTTTATGAAGGGTTTATAATGTAATGTGCCTAATGTCTGGTCTGTCCTGGTGATGCCTGCCGCATCGCCTCACATGAACCATTCTCCGGCCACGTTTCGCATTGTTGTTACAGGATTTTTATTTGTATACTTAAGTATATTGTTAGTTTACTGACGTGATTAAGTGTACCGAAGTGTTCCTACGATCTTAACAAATGAGTATGAGTATTACCAAACAATTTCACACAATTTTCGAAATAGGCTTTCAAACCAAAGTTCAAGTAACTCTACTACGACCTCACATAGCACACAACCATTTATCATCTCCTTTCTAAAAGTTAATAAGTCCGTCATAACTCAAACTAACTACAACGATAAATCTGGTGCAGCTCGAAACATTGGTATCGACGACTTTCAGCTCCCGCTGCAGTTCTGCTAAAGGCTAAAAACCCTCGGATGCACTATCGGCTAAGTGCCAAGCCTGCTGCAGCGATGTGTTTTATGGTGGCGACAGATGGCGCTGGACGTGAGCTGTGGCGCAACATGCCATGTAACTGGTAGGGTTGATACTTCCATATATCAATTCTTCTGGCCTTTAGGGCTTTAGGAGATCAGACTGTCAAAAATAACACAAAATTAAGAGCTAAAAATCCGATTCTCGGTCACAAAAATAAAACTTATTTGTTGTGTAATTAAGAAGTTATTTACGTGATGTATTTGAATATCCTTTCCGTGACACAATTATAATCATTGGCTGATCGTCATGGTGGTACTACACTTGGCTATTCGTATTTGCGTATTTGTCATAATTACCATGTATGGTTGGTAAGCTTGACAAAATCTACGTTTTATTAGTATGTAGGTTAAATATTTGACAAATACGACAAACATCCAATAGCGAATACGAATAGCCAAGTGAAGTGCCACCATCATATTAGAAATTACAATTTCTGATGCACGAAACATACTTACAAAAACAACACAAACATCGAAAACACACACAAAACATTTAGTATGCGTTAATATCAATTAAAAATAGACGTTAATAAAGTATATGTAAGGATTAAATTTATTGGAAAATTTAATGAATGAGCTAAGGTATTTTGTATGAGAAACGAATTATTTTGACTGAATTCTTTTGAAATTTTGGTAAATTATGCTACTCAAAGTCATATTAATTAGATAAAAGGGCAATTACCGTGTTAAACATTTATAAAAAGTGATAGTCAAAGTCATTGGCAAGTTTATAATCACCTTTACTTTAGGTTAGATACCTTTTCGACTGTATCCAGACAGCTTTATCATTTAACCCGAATAAGGAAGCCAGATGACTGGCAGCCCTACGTGTTGTGACATAGCTAAACGGAATTTAGAATTTTGGTGGAACAGACTAGAATTTATATTGTTTTGTTTGTAGTTTCCCAAATACCTTGTGGGAATTATCCTTATTACAACTCGAGGAAAGGAATTGGCCTAAATACTGATGCAGTTTAAACTTGAATTTATTTTGTTCATTTGATTTGTTTTAATATTTTAATTTACCATCAACTGATACGTTTGACAGTTTGTCTTCCTCTTTTATATATTGTTCCCATTTCTGTCGTTCCAACACTTTGTCCTTGCTGCAAATTTTGTATTCATTTATTCATCTTTTGCTCCAAAAATATTTATTTTTCTCGAAATCATTATTTCAAAACATCAAAAGACTCCCCAAAAAATGTAAATGAAAACTTTGTACCCTGAACCAAATTAATTCTATAGTCAGCTTTTATTGAGAAATAAAATTGCAATAAGTTCAACTCAAAGAATGTTTTGTCGGTGCCGAGTAAAATTTCAAAGAATCGTTAAGTCCATCGTTTAATGATGCTTGTTTGTGCTTTTTATCGTTTCTGTAATAGTTTTGAGGCCTTAAATGAAACTGCTGGACTGAAAAGCCTTTAGTTAATGTAATGTTAGTTGAGCTGTGTCGGAATTCTCTGTAACTAGGTCATCCAGTTGATGCAGGCCTAGTATTTAGCTAACGCTAAAGGTATGTTAGTGGATGTAGGTAATTGCCTCTCACGAATCAAACCTATTATAGATAGATACCTTACTTTATCCACTTCATTGTTCATGTAAATACCTGTTAAGACTAATTCTGTTATTCTCTCACTTCTATTAAATCGTGTTGCTATCCCTTTCACACTTCGTTAAAAAGTTTAAGATATAAAGGGACAGAGGGCCTAAACGGTGACATAACTTTAAATTACGTTTACGCCTATGTATGTAACATTGTGAAATGAAATGTTTATTTGTTTACAAAAAATATCATATGACAATAATGTTCCTGGCTCCCAAACTAGGCTTCCTGTGCCATGGGAATAAATAAAATAAAATAAAAATATTTTCAAAAACACCAGCATATAAATGATGCAAAAATAAGATACCTCCTAGTAGGCAAATTAAAAATTCGTCTGTGTCAGGAGGGCCCACTCTTTCTTAGGTCTATTTAACTTAAAACTGGTACATCGGTTCCGAAACAGCAAGCATTGGTAATGAAAAAATAAAATAAACATGAGGTAAGTTTAACAAATTAATCTTAACTTAGGCATGCTGAGTGAGTAAAAATGTGTATGTGTGTGCGCGTGTTCTTGTGTTTGAGGGTGTGTGAGGGTGGGTGTGCATGGAAGCCAGGACTTTCGTCCTTAAGACTATTGCAGAGGTACCTCCCCGTCGATATTGCCGTCACGGTTTGCCGCCAGCAGCACGCTGGAATACAAGCCATAACATCAGTAGCAGATTACTTTATCTGCCAGAAACATTATAATATATTCTATCAAAATGTCCCAAGAAGTAATAACAAAATCATCAACAACCTCATGGATGTCGAGCTCGGCTGTAATTACTTTATCCTTAATTAATGTTAAAAATTCTGTTATTATGTAAAACCCCGCGGGGCGGACGTCCTTTGCAAATATAATAAAATCATTAAGTAATGTTAATTCGCTTAGTGGCCACGGTCGGCAAATATGATGAAAATATGCAAATGCCTGATAAAGTTGCTGGGGCCTTAGTTAAAATAAATTGCACGAACCATGTTGGCCTCTTAAATTTTAGAAAATAGCAAGCAAAGTTGCGAATTTGCCTTAGAGATCAATTTTAAAGTTTTAAGGTAAAAGGTCAATTTATGTTATGTTGTGTTGTGATTTTAGGCCTATGTTACGTACAAGGATTTGTAGTTAGAGCTCCTTAGATCGTACGTAAAAACATTCAATTTATTAAATCAGAACAATATCGTTTATTGCATGTAAAATACCCGGTGGATGTTATTGCACGTCTTATTTTTTTTTATATTTATCTAACTTTAGTAACTTAGCATCATTTAGCATAAAATATAAATAGACATGGGCCCAATGTTTAGACTTGTAGAATCCCATATTTATCCGAGATATTATCCATTTCTTTGTAATTTTCGTTGTCTCCTAAAATGAAAATTGTTATAACAACTACGAGTATGTGGTTGATGCAATCTGAAATGCATTTGATAAATCTTGTCAAAGTCAAATATTTTAGTGCAATCACATTGTAGTTATTTCTAGCTGTTACATCTCAAATACTATTGACTTGCATGTACCACCAGATGGCTCGCCTATTCCTGGTTGTTCTCCCCGCTTTCTCATAACACGGAGATTGAAGTCGGAATAATATTTATCGAGCTAAACCATACAAGTATATTAGTATTTATTGTAAAAATTCCTATTTGCCATAACTCTTGGCGAGTTTATTTAAGGGGTTACTGCTGTTAAATTTCCTCTGTATGAGACATAAAAGAGACTTATTTCCCTAATACATCGCTTCGGCGGACGTAACGGTAAAAGATAATGTCAAGCCAGTTCATATTTACGATGTCACTCGAGATGTTACAGCAAATATTGTAACATTTTAAGTGCTCAGTAATATTTTGATGTCGAGTGGTTGCTATCTCACAAACGGAACCGTTGGAGACATGTGAACAAAACAGCTTCCGTTCCAGGAATGAAATTGAAAAGGTGAAAGGCTTGAATTCTATATATGAGTTTGGGTATCTTGCTCTCGCGATCCACAAATGTTTTGAAGTGAAAATGTTTGTCGAACCTATCACGCAACTGATATAAACAATTCAGTTAGGAAAATGCAACAGTGAGCATATCGGAGGCAACCGAATAACGTACGAATATCTAACATTTCGTCGTGTAGGCGAGGACTTGCATTGACTTCAGTCAATCGTGAGAGAATTAGTACAGGGTCGGCACGACTAGCACCTTTTCGTTTCGGAGCCAAATATTCACGTCACCTAGATTAGAACTCACATTTATAACAGAACATGACGACAGCTATTGCATCTGTGACGTATTTGAGTTAGTTTTTCTAAGGGCCTTCCATGAGCCAACTAGCGCCGCCAATTTTGAAAAAATAATATCTGCCAATTTAATAAATTTTATTAAAAAAGCTATTTACAAAATGTTTATTAGGATGAATACTATTTTTCAATATACAATACATGGCATAATTGCGACAAGCTAAGTTGTAGTTCACAAATGTGCCCAAAACGGCCGTTTTTCGCAATTATGTGAACTACAACTTACCGACATTGAATGACGTTATAAATAAGCATTTAAAAAATAGTATTTAACGTAATAAACATTTTGTAAATAGCTTTTTTAATAAAATTGATTATATTGGAAGATATTATTTTTTCAAGATTGGCGGCGCTAGTTGGCTCTTCATGGAAGGCCCTTAATTTAATTAGTTATAGTTATCAATTATGTATATAGCTTCTATGAGGACGATGGACGATGGTCGCTCATTATTGTGTACCAAGTCTTTTTTTTATAAATAAAGATGTAAAAAAATTAGAAATTTTATGCCTATTACATAATTAACCGTTTTTCCGTTTCTTGTTTCTGATTTCAGTTGCGTAATATGTAGTCTTTAATATAATATTTTTGTATAGGTATGTTTTTTTGTACGTGTGTTATGTTATGACCGCATATTGTGCCCAAAAAGGGACTAAAAAGGCTTTTACTTCCAGTCGTGTCGAATAAAAATGCAAATCCACCTTTGTCGGGTCCTACGGCGTTGTAATTGCAAAAATCCTTTTTTACGAAGCCTACTATAGACTATTTAGTATAGACAGACAGTGTTTGAGTCCATTTTTGCATCACAAACGGGACGACATCCAATTTATTTTAACTGCAATTTTTTTAACATACAGTGTTTCGTTTATTTACATATTTCCACGTTAACGGCGAGGTAGAGTATGTTTTGAACGGACATTAATATTAATGGTCTTATTATATTGCCCCCGAGAGGTTGAATACTGGTACTGTCGACAGCGTATCAAGTGTAACATACTGGTACTTACGTGAGCGTAATACGGTTTAGGTTGGAGTGGTTTTGTGTAGGTTCAAATGATATGGATCCGTACGTAATATTAGTGATACTTATGGATACTTTCCTGAAGAATGGTTGACTTTTAATTTACTTCCCAAAACAAACTCTTTATATCACAAATTATAAAGCAACGGCATACGTTGTCATGTAATGAACAAATGCAAATCTGCTTTTGTTTTATTTTTTTCGTTGTCTCTCGATCGATGCAGGGTCAGTCTTATGATGTTAGTACGGGGGCGCTCTGCAAAAAACTTACGTCATCAGACACCAAGATGGGACCCATATGGGGTGGTAGGCTGATGGATAAGCTTCTCAATTATATAGGGTTGCCTGAGCTAAACCTGGAGCGTTTTGTGTAGGAGGCAAAATGAGTGTTGATTTTTGGGCAAAATTTACGTCATCGGGTACCAACATGTGACCTTGCACATTAGTTGAAGCTCATCAAGGACTACTTAAAAAAACTAGGTTGCCTCATCCTATCTTGGAGCTTTTTGGATCCGGCCAGATTTAGTGGTTGCAAAAAAAAAGAAATTTACGTCATCGGGTACCAAGACGAGAGTCATACCATGGGATAGTCCTAGTGACCTAACTCATAAAAAAAATGGGTTGCCTGGCCTCAGCCTGGAGCATTTCTTTTCCGGCCATGTTTAATGTTGCATGGACGGCCCACTATTAAGTCCCAAAACCGATCCAAATTTAGCGCGAGGATCCATGGTTTTTCTATATGTTGTTAGGACCCCTAAGAGTAGTTTATGCCCAAATTTGCAACACTGTATACCCTGTGCTACTTCCATGGTGCTCGAAAAACTGCGTAATTCTGGCACCATTTGCAGATTTTTCAAAATAATTGCCATAACGAAGCGTTTTCGGGTATCTTCATAATATAAGCTTATAAAGTTAACTAAATCTGCTACAATTTGGACCTAACACCAGCTCTCTACGTCTGTTGGCTTCATAGATACAGGCTGTCAAAGATTAACATTTTCATCCGTAAAGTGATTTATTTTGCAGATTTTTCGAAATAAGTACCTTAAGGAACCATTTTGGGGTATCTTCGTTGTATACGCTCATAAAGTAAACTAAATCTGCTACAATTTAAGCCTAACATCGACTATCTAGGTCTATTGGTTACAGAGCTAGAGCTAGTCGAAGATTAGTAGTTTTATCCATAACGTAATTTTTCCGGTAGGGTCACATTCTAAGACGCACTGCAAAAAAGTTACGTCATATAGGGCCATAAAAATCACACCATGGGATAGTCCTAGTGTCCTTACTCGTAAAAAAATTGGGTTGCCTGGCCTCAGCTTGGAGCATTTCTTTTCCGGCCATGTTTAATGTTGCACGGACGGCTTACTGCTAAAGTCTAAAATCTATCAAAATTTCGCTCGTAGATACATGGTTTTTATATATATTGTTAGGACACCTAAGAGTATTTTATGCCTAAGTTTGCAACCCTGTAGACCCTGTGCAACTTCCATGGTGCTCGAAAAACTGCGATGTTCTGGCACTTTTGGCAGATTTTTCGAAATATGTACCCAAGGAAGAGATTTTGGGGTACCTTTATTATATGCGATTATAAAGTAAACTAAATGTGCATAATTTGAGCCTAAGACCAGCTCTCTAGGGCCATTGGTTGCAGAGATAGAGCCATTCAAAGATTAGCATTTTTGTCCGTAGCTATTTTCAATACTGGCGGACGTGGCGTTATACGAAATATCATGGTATAAGAAATCAGCAGATCGTGGTAGAAGAGATCAGCCTAAAACATTTTTTGCAACGGGACCGAATTGAGGTGGGTCTTACTACAGACTGTAAGAAAGCGCGGACGAAGTCGCCGGCCGGCCCCCCATGCGGGCGCTCGCTAGGGGCGCCCGCTACTTCGTCAGGCTCGCTTATTCATGTTACAGTAATAAACGATAGTCTCCTTTTCGACTATTAATGTTAACATGATATTAATCTAATTATCATTGGGCATAATAATATAATAAATAGGTAAGTACTTCATTAGTCAATAATTCTTTTAAAGTTGGTATGTAGGGATAGTTTTATTGTTATGTTATATAGCAATGTGTCAAACTTATCACTCAACCATGTGCCGCCACACGGTTGAGTGGTAAGTTTGCAACGTTGCTAGATCGATAACAATCAAGACAAATCAAGAGTAAAGTGATATAAACACGAGTGTATTGTAAAAGAAAAATTGATACAGATAGTGACGCGCAGACTAGTAGTGGATGCGCCCGAAATTATATAATCATCATTATAATAAGACTGTAAAAAGCTGTATCTGTAAATGGGATATTATTATTATTTGTAGTATACTCTAGTAAACTTATATTAGTGTTGCTAGTATTTAAAATTTTCGCACATTTTCGTGCAAAAGCTCGACACTTCACATTAGGCATGGTGACTTTTTAAAGTATCAAATAATTAAATGACTGTATAAAAAATGAAATGATTTTAAAAATTGACCTGGTTTAAATATAAACATTTCCCTAGCGAGCGCCCGCATGGGGGGCCGGCCGGCGACTTCGTCCGCGCTTTCTTACAGTCTGTAGTAAGACCCACCTCAATTCGGTCCCGTTGCAAAAAATGTTTTAGGCTGATCTCTTCTACCACGATCTGCTGATTTCTTATACCATGATATTTCGTATAACGCCACGTCCGCCAGTATTGAAAATAGCTACGGACAAAAATGCTAATCTTTGAATGGCTCTATCTCTGCAACCAATGGCCCTAGAGAGCTGGTCTTAGGCTCAAATTATGCACATTTAGTTTACTTTATAATCGCATATAATAAAGGTACCCCAAAATCTCTTCCTTGGGTACATATTTCGAAAAATCTGCCAAAAGTGCCAGAACATCGCAGTTTTTCGAGCACCATGGAAGTTGCACAGGGTCTACAGGGTTGCAAACTTAGGCATAAAATACTCTTAGGTGTCCTAACAATATATATAAAAACCATGTATCTACGAGCGAAATTTTGATAGATTTTAGACTTTAGCAGTAAGCCGTCCGTGCAACATTAAACATGGCCGGAAAAGAAATGCTCCAAGCTGAGGCCAGGCAACCCAATTTTTTTACGAGTAAGGACACTAGGACTATCCCATGGTGTGATTTTTATGGCCCTATATGACGTAACTTTTTTGCAGTGCGTCTTAGAATGTGACCCTACCGGAAAAATTACGTTATGGATAAAACTACTAATCTTCGACTAGCTCTAGCTCTGTAACCAATAGACCTAGATAGTCGATGTTAGGCTTAAATTGTAGCAGATTTAGTTTACTTTATGAGCGTATACAACGAAGATACCCCAAAATGGTTCCTTAAGGTACTTATTTCGAAAAATCTGCAAAATAAATCACTTTACGGATGAAAATGTTAATCTTTGACAGCCTGTATCTATGAAGCCAACAGACGTAGAGAGCTGGTGTTAGGTCCAAATTGTAGCAGATTTAGTTAACTTTATAAGCTTATATTATGAAGATACCCGAAAACGCTTCGTTATGGCAATTATTTTGAAAAATCTGCAAATGGTGCCAGAATTACGCAGTTTTTCGAGCACCATGGAAGTAGCACAGGGTATACAGTGTTGCAAATTTGGGCATAAACTACTCTTAGGGGTCCTAACAACATATAGAAAAACCATGGATCCTCGCGCTAAATTTGGATCGGTTTTGGGACTTAATAGTGGGCCGTCCATGCAACATTAAACATGGCCGGAAAAGAAATGCTCCAGGCTGAGGCCAGGCAACCCATTTTTTTTATGAGTTAGGTCACTAGGACTATCCCATGGTATGACTCTCATCTTGGTACCCGATGACGTAAATTTTTTTTTTTTTGCAACCACTAAATCTGACCGGATCCAAAAAGCTCCAAGATAGGATGAGGCAACCTAGTTTTTTTAAGTAGTCCTTGATGAGCTTCAACTAATGTGCAAGGTCACATGTTGGTACCCGATGACGTAAATTTTGCCCAAAAATCAACACTCATTTTGCCTCCTACACAAAACGCTCCAGGTTTAGCTCAGGCAACCCTATATAATTGAGAAGCTTATCCATCAGCCTACCACCCCATATGGGTCCCATCTTGGTGTCTGATGACGTAAGTTTTTTGCAGAGCGCCCCCGTACTATGTAGGGTTAGTGCAGGCAGACGGACGGAGTGGAGTGGAGTAGCAACAAAGACTAATTTTGAATTCAACTTTATTTAATTCAACATACGACTGTAATCGGTTCCACTGGGAGTTCAAGCTCCGAATCGCTCGGAGTCGCGGTGGAGGATCTCAATTCGCTAGGCGGCCGTGGAAGCCCGCGGGCCTTGCGACCGGCGAATGCTCTTCGCCGCCACTCCACTCCACTCTTAGTGTAATAATTACAAAATCAAAAGACTTTACTAAGAACCCGCAACTAGCATGAAGCGACGTCGTCACACTTGAAAATTAGAGTGATAATTTCCAAATCCCCATCTTTAAAAGCTTGAGCGTGCATTAATACGGTACCTTTTTTGTTCTCGTCAAAAATTTTCATTTCATTTATAGCCCTGGAGGATCCCGCAAATTACTTGGGATTTTCCTTTTTTGCTTTTTGTAAAATTGCCTACGTTCACTTAAAGATATTAAAGCAGGAGACAAAGGGACGCGAATGTAAGTCAAGGGAGGCGGAGAGATGATACTCTCTATACAGGGTGTCCTTGAATTAATTCGACAAATTAAACGGATGGTTAGGCTTGTGACATACATTAATTCTGCACAGCGTTTAAGTAAATTAAACCATTTGGGGAAAAATAAAAAAAAGTATTTACAATAAATTCAACTGTCAAAAAAATATTCAATTGAAGTGCATCGTTACTGTGCTTTAGAGTATTTTTTTTACATTTAAAAGTATTTTTAATGTTTTGCAATGATTTTATTTCACTTTAATTTGTTTGGTTGGCTTCATTTCTAAGGTCATTGTGCGACTTGTGACGTAGTTAGTTCCATTTTTGATTTACTTAAAACGTTACCAATGGATTTATTGATATTTATAAGTGCAAATGCCTACCCTTTTTGGACACCTTGTATTTCTTCGACACTGTTCTTGAAAGGGGAATTTTCATATGCAATTAAACGTTATTTCCTGTAACCTTAGATCCCATGTCATATTATATTTAAACGTCTATAATTAACTTGTTATCGGAAGATAAACAATCAATCCCGTGCAGATTGAACGTATAATTGAAACTTGATTATAAATTCCGATTCATTTTGCTCTCGAAATTGAATTTCCAATTAGCCGTTCTAAAAACCTCTATAATTGGTTTAACGGTATCAAATGATAATGTATTTAACATGTTTGACGGTAACGTGAAACATAATTACATCACGTAATAATTACGTACAAAACAGCTCGGGGAAACATTCTGACGTCTACTTTTATACATTTTAGAATATAATACTTTCTGCTACGTCACATTTTAGGGATATAGGATAATATTCAGCAAAATGATGAAACACTTACTTTTGAAGAAACAAAATATAACAGTTACATTACCTACATCCTATTGTATAAAGATAATGACTTAGGAAATTATTTCTTATTGTTGTTTATTTACAATATGCTAGTTGACCCAAGTTTTTTTCGGTTTTAAATAGTAAATTAATCGTTCTATTACACCGTACTAAAAATTGCAGATTTTTTGAGACCTTTAAAACACCAAAAACTTTAATTTAAAATGCAGCTTTCCAAACTCGATCCAAAAAACACCGTCCGCCATGATTATCTGTGACATGACGTCATGCCAGCGCCGATAAACTAGGGATGTTCGGTGTTGAGAAAACATTAGCCATCCCTAAAAAGGCAGAGTGACGTCACGAATCTCGCGAACATGGCCGATTAGCGTTTTTGACACGTGGGAAAAACGGGGAATATTTTATTTTTAATTTCATTTTTTACAGTCATCTTCTTCTTTTATGTAATAAAAGTGATACATTTGGGATCCTCATGTGAAATATACTATATGAAATAAATATTGTGTTATTGAATGGCGATAGAGGTACTATTTAATCACAGTTAAATTAGCACAAGGTTCAAACGACCGACAAAGTACAATAGAATGCAAACGTTGGATCACGAGATGATCGGTCGTCGAACGTTCATTTTGGGATCAGATGAGGGCGAATTCAAACGTACATTTGGTATCGTACAATCCTACTAAGCGTCAAAGGATAATCACTGCGACGTTTTAGACGTGACAATTGCAAATTGACATAAGACAGTACGAACTCATGACAATGCATGGTTCAGCAGTTTTGTCGCAGCACAGGCTGTACTTCGAGGCAAAATGTAGTATCTAGCTTGATATGTAGCTACCACTCAGTATATTCATCATCATCATCATCAGTCTATTTATATTGCCCCACTGCTCGGGCACAGACCTTCCTTTACATCTAGGGAGCTCGGGCCATAATCCACCACGCGGGCCCAGTGCGGGTTGGCGGATTTCACATGCCTTAGATATTTTCTTCTTCTACGACATGCAGGTTTCATCACGATGTTTTCCTTCACCGTTTTGAGAGCACTCGGTAAATGTACGTAAGTTTTTCCGTCGAAAAAACCGAGGATAACTCATTGGTACATGGGTGCCCTAGCTGGGAATCGAACCTGGGACCCCCATATTGCCACCGAGCTCAGTATATTATAACAATATTATTATGTACATGGATGGAACTCATTCGTTTGATTCAAGTCGGTGTAGACTAACAGTCTCAATTCAATATATATAATATATAATTCATTTATTCATTGCTATATGTGGTAACATGGTTCTTAGATAGTACAGGCAGTGCTCACATAAACCCTGTAAGGGCACCGCAACACTAGATACTTAAACAATAAAAATTCAATTTTGTCAGTCAGTCAGTCAATATATACCTAGTATATGACATACCTACGCTATGAGTATATCAACACAATGATGTGATAAAGGCTGATAAAGTATTACCAAGATATTAGGAGACTAAGAATTACATCCGGACTGAATATGCTGACTGCCTCATCGAACTCCTAAAAATGACAATGCCAGATTCTGCCCCACCATCAACCGCAAGTTGTACAAGGTAACGGTCTCCGTTTTTTATTAAAATTATTGGTTTAAAATAAAGTTTTGTACAAGTTGCGATTCGAAAAAAACAGCTTAATTAAGAATTCAGAAAATAGTAAGAAATCAAAGCGATTTATTATTTTTTTTTGTTATTCTTCTATAGGAGTTGCGAGAGTAGTAGAAAATGATACTGATTATGATGATGCAATATGAAACTTGTAATTAGTCCCCAACAAAATGATAGGTACAGCTTAAATGGTCACGTAGTTTTGTAGGTGGGGCAAAGCTCCATTGAAATGTGGCAATGTCTTTTGGACGTGAAATCCCAACGAGACAAGAAATTACACACGTAGAAGTCGCAAACAATAGCTAGTTTAAATGATAAATGGAGAAAATTTTTTTTTTTTTTTTTCATCACGACCGGGATTCGAACCCGGGACCTCGCCATTCCGTGGCACGCTCTATTCCAACAGAGCCATCGTGATTCGTATCCAGATCGTGATTTTTTGTCTCCATATTCTCTAGTCTCAGACGAGAATATGGAGACAAAAAATCACGATCTGGATACGAATCACGATGGCTCTGTTGGAATAGAGCGTGCCACGGAATGGCGAGGTCCCGGGTTCGAATCCCGGTCGTGATGAAAATTTTTCTCCATTTATCATTTAGATTTTCGTTTCGCATAGCGCATATGCAAGAAAATATCAAAACATATGAAAAAGGAACGCGTCATCAATTAAATACATGTTTTCTAACTGCAATGTTAGACATGACTTTGAGTAATTGCACAATTACTGGATAGATGTCGCTACCGTCCCTCAGACGAGAATATGGAGACAAAAAATCACGATCTGGATACGAATCACGATGGCTCTGTTGGAATAGAGCGTGCCACGGAATGGCGAGGTCCCGGGTTCGAATCCCGGTCGTGATGAAAATTTTTCTCCATTTATCATTTAGATTTTCGTTTCGCATAGCGCATATGCAAGAAAATATCAAAACAATAGCTAGTTTACCGAATCCCAAAGAAACTTGTCAGATGTGACATTACGATGGCTGTGAATTGACGAACGGGCGACATCGCCAGTTCAAACAGACCAACTACACACAATAGATTGCACACGCTAGCTCTAGACGTGGCACGGTGGAGTCGGACGTCCATTTTGCAATCAAACGAGGGCGAATTCAAAAGTTCATTCACCACCTACTACACGTTTATTTCGAGAGGATTTGCTTCTATTTTAGTGGTATGCTTCTGCTTATGTACTCCTATGCTGTCTTTATTAGAAAATCATTTGTTTGTGAGCATTACTGCTAGATTTTGACTAATGATATTGAATGAAACGGAAAATTGTGAACAAGAACGAAGCTTTGTGACATACTGTCTACTCTGATCTCCCCACAACAATATAATTACTCTATGCTCAAGGAATAAAGTGAAAATAGACGAAATAGTACTTAGGAATAATAAGATGATAGTACTATAATCCATAAACTCCAGGTAACCGTAAACAAATGCCTTAGTTAGATTAATCCTGCATCTATTGGCCGAACTTAATGTCAAACGTGGAACTCTGGGAGAGGTGCCACTAAGCCCCAGTACAAAAAGACATAGTTCTTCGGCGGTGGCGTTGGATTGGCCACACACTACGAAGACAAGACGGAAATACGGCTCGGGTCGCTTTTGAGTGGAAGCCCGGCGGCAGGAGGAGGTCGTCCTGTACATAGCTGGTGAGGGTCGGTGACAGTCGAGCTGAAGAGAGTTGGACTCACTTGGGAGGCGGCGCAGGACAGGGAAAAGTGGAAGAGTACATCGGCGACCCTTAGCTCCACCTGGGAGTCATAGGAACACATCATCATAATCTTTAAAGTATTTCGTGTGTTCCAAGAAAAGAAAAATTAATATTCATATAATATTGTTTATGTTCCATTCACCGGGATTGACAAAATAAACTATATTGTGTTGCTCTGTAAACAAAGTATTTTATTTAATTTTATGACAAACTGTACTTAACCAAACTATACACTTTAACTTAATAACTAACACCTACCTGTAAACAAAGACACGACATTTAAAGTTTATTCTTTAATACGTCAATTCCTTCACTACTATAATTTAACTTTTAATCATCACACACGGTTACAAACAATCTTCGCCATTTTATAATTTTGTAAATCTACCCTACTTTACCGACAGCTTTACTGTCACCGCAGAATGCTGCTATGCCCACCGAGCAGAGTGCGCCAAAGTTCAAACTTAAAGAAATACTCTTTCTTTACATTCATCAAAGCCTTTGAATGCAGTTCGCTTAAGATTTTTGTATATTCATGAAAATAAAAACAAGGCAAATAGAAAATAAATAACACAACAATGCTTAAAGAACATCAGTGACGAATTAGGCCCACTTCCTAATCCCAAATTAATCTTCCTCTTTATACTCAGCGATTGTCTAAATCCTTCATCCGTTTTCCTGCTAATACTTGCTTTCATCCTAATTGGAAATGAAGCTACTTATATTTATCTTGATGGCATTGTACTAAACTGATTGAGCTTTACGACGAGCGTAAGGGAGTTATTAGCAATTTCACACACGATTCGCAGATAATTAAAATGTAATGTTACGCTTGACTATAAATTGTTGAATAAAATCTCTAAAAGAACAAATACTAGTCATGCATGAGGTCCTTGGCTCAAACTGGATCTTATTAGAAACGTAAAAGCTCCATTAGAAGGTTTCAGATGAAGTCCAGGGGAAATGTCCGATGGCCGTTAAAACCGTTAGACTCGAGTGACGTCATCAGCAATAACATTCGCGAAATCCATCTATAGGTAAACTGAGAAAATCGCGGTAATCGGACGCAATCGACGCGAGGAGGCGCTGCTCGTCAAGAAACGGAACTATGCTGTTAAAATCGTACTATCCGCTTGCAGGTAGCTTCAGAAAACGTGCAACGTTACAGAATATAGACCTATTAATAGATTCTCTGACTTATCAGTAATAAATAAATATTGTGAGGCCATATGCGGTGATATAAAGTAGCAAATGATTATTCATAGAGGTAAAACCATTTGCTAACTCCAGCTAGACTTTCTTGAGTTACAAGAATTTGTCACTTGGCGCCACTTAGGTACGATTGTTTCAATCTTAATTCGTTAAAGCCCTTTCAAATCAAATCCGATAGTTCAATAAGAGATAAAATCCCTTTTAAAAATCTTACAATCCTATCTCAGATAAAGCACTCGGGAACTACAATTTTATTTGAAATCATTTTTGTCGTTGAATTTTATAGAGTTGTAGCAACTGAGAACAGTTAGTGCGGCGTAAGAATCAAAAGTTTTATGTTCACGGCTATATTCCTCAGCAGAATACCAAGGAGTTTATCTTCTCTATCGTTCAATATTTAATCTTTGAGTTTGCGGCTTCTGTAAGAGAGATTCTTAAATATTAATGGTGGTCTTTATTCATGACGCTTTTAGTAAAGGAAATAACAATGTTTACATTAATATTTACTTTTATCTTAATAGCTACATATTATCATGTTGATTATGTTATGCTTTTCTTTCAACTTATGTTTCTGCTAATCCAACCTATGTATAAACTGAAGATTATTTTTATTATTAGATATCAGATTTACATATTAGCCTACAATTTCGAGTCCCATAATATAAGTGGGATCCTATAATGCAATATTCCCACCCCACTCTAAGGCCCGTATTAATAAATCACTCTCAGCTCAAAAGTCAATCTTAAGAACGACCTCAAGATGGCGTTCCTATTAATAAACGTAACTTAGGTGCGCGTGTAGGAATCGGGTATCACGTGAGTAACGCCGTATTAATAAACAAAACTCATTTCCAAGAGAACTGTCAAACTCACACTTGAGAACGTATTTGATGATTTCAGGCGAACCGAGATTGGTTTATTAATTAATGACATACTCGAGATGGTGATCATGTCTTGAGAGTGTATCAGCTGAATTCGCTCAAACACTATCTACGACATAGGTTTAGAAATATTATGTCGCTACAAGTAATAGGGGTTGAACATTGAATAATAATATAGCACCGCATTTATCCCTTGCGGGCGAGCCAGAGATTCTATTAAGGCTGACACGCATTAAAAATAGCAGAGTAGCAACAGCATCATAACGGCAATGGCAATGGTCATAATGAATTAAACTCTATGAAAGATGACAGACTGAATGCTGCAACGGAGCGGCATTTAATCTGTCACCTTTCAAAGATATTCTTACGGACAACAGCAGATCAATGGTAACACTTGCAGTGCGATTTCAACTCTTACGACGCAGATAATAAGAACGGTCCAACGTTCAAAGTATTACACTGATCTGCTGTAAGCTACCTATACCCTTTCCAGTCATTTATTTTGTCATGTTATGCAAAAGTTAACTTTTAAATGCGAGGTATAATACATAAACGATGACTGCCTAATTTTGTTCCTTGATCCCATGTACATTACCACCGCTGCCGCTTCTGTTCCGCTGCCGTTGCTTTTCCGCTGTTTTTTTTATGTGTATCATCCTTTAGGGTTCTTTAAAATTTCTAATAGGATCCTCTTTGTGCTAAGAACAAGCCTCATGCATGACATATCGCAAAGTCTGCCGGGCCTGTTTGATGTCAAGCTTTTCTGCAATTACTAGACTGTGTAAGAATGATTTTCCAAACATCATGCAGCCTACAACAAGAGTGATGACGCTACGGCGACTCCTCTGGATGAAGAAATGAAAACGCGGCTACCCAGTGTAACGGTCATTATGAAATAATGTACCTTACATATACCTACCTACATACTTATCTATAAATACATACCCTCGGTACATGGTTGCATTATTTAAGATTCCTCTGATCTTAAAACAAGGCGAGTAAGACGGGGCAGAGATCTTCAGAAAAAAATTAAAACGCCTTACAACGTGCATTGTGTTCAGTGAAACATTGGAATTCGTCGCTTGGCGCGACGAACTTAACACTTGAAACTACGATAACAGTTTTGCTTGTGTTGAAAAAAATATGACGCCAACTTTCGGGGATTCCGAGAGCTGCCTGCCAGACACTCAGGATCGAACCGGGACCAAAGCAACACGCGTAGTTTATTAGAATATAATTTAACCACATTTGCGTGAGGCATAAGACCTAGATTGGTCACAAAATAGTGCAAAGCGTATATAATATATTTTTAAGGTGTTGTGCATGAGAATAATGTAATCAGGAGTGTAACTAACGTGACAGTGTGTCTACGGTGCATCAGGCGAGGGGCGTGACGCAGTGAGTTATCTTTTAAGTTGTTAGACACCGTTGTATTCCTCAACTCATACATAGAATAGGGAATTTACGTGTGATGATTTTATCTACTCTAACCACCTTAACAGGATATGTGACATCGTGCGACAGTTCCAGACCTGAATTGGGTAGTAGCATAGGTCTATAGGGACTGTAGGGTCTTAGGCTGTGTGATACAACATTACCATTAAGTGTGAGACATGTCACTGTTTGATGCAGACCTCGGAAATTATTTCTAAACAACTTGGCTGTATAACAGCATTACCTATGGATTCGTCACTGATACATTATTATACAAATTATAAAATGATCACCGAATACCTAATCGCAGAATATATTGTGCAAATGACAGCCGTACTGCGACCTCTAATTAAATACTTATAATGGCGTTGTGAGCCAATCAATCAATCAATCATAAAATATATCTTCAAACAACATGATCTTCATAAATAAAACAATTACGCTTGAGCTGGATATTTTACAGTACTCTGATATACTTGTGTATTATATAGTTTTCCCTGAGATTAATGTCTAGTATTTGCTTTCGTCAAATCTCAACGGAGAATTTGGAACTTTGCGTTCGCTCGAGATGGGGAAGGCCGGCAATTCGTTGTCGCACCGGAGTATCATCGCAGAAGAGCAAAATCAAAACAATTTTCTTCGCGCGTTGCATAAGCACAAGCTGGGTGCTGGTACTCGGTGGACCGCGGACTGGGCGTAGTGCCGCATTGAAGAGGCAATGCGTTCATAGCCGTCATCCTATATAGCCGAGCCTGGCAGAAGAACTCGGTAAAGTGCAAATAAATTGTAGTATTGCCGTTTATGGCATTAAGCTAGATATAAACCTCAGGGACTTATTTATATTAGTATGTATTTGTATGTATATTATGCTTGCACTAACATTAGGGCGCAACTAAGCAGTTGCACGTCTCATACGGAGCGTTTGAGAGATGTATGAATGAGTACTGATCGGCATGGATAGACGGTTTGACCATTAGCTTAGCTTAGAAGGTCGTAGGTCGCTCAATCGACGGATTTGCTGGGCATGGGGCTGGGGTCGCGTAGACCTGTAACAGTCCGTGCAGAGGCGCAAGTGCTAGGTTGGATGGGAGCTTGCGTGGCCGAAAGGCCAATCAAAATTGAACTAGGGTCCCCCATTCATAGACCTAAGGTCTAACTCCAAACTCATCTTATTGGAATTTTATTTGGTTGTCGGTCATATCTGTCAATGTTCATTTCTAGGTACAGGTGGCGAGCTTCATGACGAACATGGTATTTTACCATTATTAATTTAATATTTATTATGTCTAGCATTAGGCGTAACCCATTGTTATAGAGGGTGTACGGCGCGTGCGACGAAACGGGATAGTGGCGCATGAGAGGTGACCGTATGTATGACTGAGGCGCAGCTGAGCCGATGCCATTGTATGGAATCGAATCGAGCTAAGTAGCGTACTCTACCGTAACTTTTACTTTTTGTGCCATCCTTTCTAGGTATTGCAGTTTCAAATCTTTTAATTTGTAAGTAATTAACGCGTAATAATTTACTTTAAACACAACGTAATGGGTCCTTTAGGATAGTTAGAACTAGACGATCACGCCAGGCCAATTCATTTATTTATGTTAGGGTAGGTCAGTTTTAGGTAGGTCATGGACGTTTACCCTTATATATCTATTGTAGATAAGTAAACGCTTCTACACCAGGGTGAAGACACTACTGCGTCTCCCCTGGAGGAAGATATAAGACTATTGAATATATTGAATTTTCTGTAACATGACATTGGCAAATGACGAACTGTCGAGTCCATTAATAAAATATAAAAATAATAATAAAGATATTAATCGATTATTAAATGTTAAGTAAAATTATTATTAAAAACATCGACCTACCTATAGGTATCGCTAGATTTGTCTTGATCATCGAACAATACATTATAAGACATCCATTCAGAAGTCGTTTAAAAAGCAGTCGTTTTTGTTACTGTAATATCTTTGCTCATATTTTGTGGCGATGTCTTTAAAATTCCTTTCCTTTCCCTCCATTTCTTATCGTCTCATTTAATTAAAGCAGCTACTTGTTTATTGCAGACTTGCTATTACGGCATGATACCGCGAAAGCTCTTTATGAGTGCGATAAATGGTAGATGATTAATGGGTAAGCCTTTAACTGGATACCACCTTCTATTCATGGTAGCATCTTAATTAAAATGGATCGGGGATATTGGAAATTTCTTTTTAGGTGAAATATTGGCATATGAATAGGTCGACCTTTGACTACAAGTTTAACCTTGTACAACTCGAATAACAAACCATCTAGAAAAGTGATTAAAGATCGAAGAGACTAAAATCCAGACATTCATAAAAGAAAGACAAGAATCCCTGAAAAAAGACTCCCTGTTATGAATACAAGGTTCATAGAAGGTTCTATATCATATTTAAAAATTGTTATCGGAATAGTCTTCAAAATACGTCAGCTATGCTAAACGAAAATTTAAATATAAAATTGAGCGAAAAATTTGTTAATTTCTTACCATCATCATCATCAGCCCGTATCAGTCTACTGCTGGACGTAGGCCTCCCTCAAAGCGCGCCACTCAACCCGATTCTCGGCCCTTTGCATCCGGTATATGCCAGCCATCTTGATAAGGTCATCCCTCTAGTATCATTTACCCGTTCGTGGCCTCCATTCGAGAACCATATTAATTCATTACCATCAGTTGAGATCAAATACAAACCCGGATCTTACTGAAAATTATCTTCTAAAAATAAATACGGAGAGAATTCTCGCAACAAACGTCGAAATTTGGGGTCCAGCCCTATTACGGTTCTCAAAGCGACGAAATCATACCATGTCATGCGCCGAACAGAGACGCCGCTATACCAACGCAATAGCACTGTCCCTGTCATGCGCGCTATGACATGGTATGATTTGATCGTTTAGAGAACCGTAATAGCCCAACTGGTCATACATCATCAGTCTATTTATATTGCCCCACTGCTCGGGCACAGACCTTACCATCGAGGAAGCTGGGGCCATGATCCACCACGCGGGCCCAGTGCGTATTGGCGGATTTCACATGCCTTATATTTTTCTTCTACGACATGCAGGTTTCGTCACGATGTCTTCCTTCACCGTTTTGAGAGCATTCGGTAAATGTAAGTACGTAAGATTTTTCGTCAAAAAAACGAAGATAACTCGTACATGGGTGCCCTGGCTGGGAATCGAACCTGGGACCTCCGTATCGCAAGTCCATTGACCCAACCACTGAGCCACCGAGCTCTCATCCACTGAGCCACCGAGCTCTCATGGTTCTCTGGTTATGATAAAATATTAGAATTATTCACACTGAACTCTGATTGATAAAGGCTTGGATTGAGTAGATTTTTCAAATCGCGTTTTCCAATTACTCTCGCCTCTTGAGCCCGACAACACTTTCATGTAGGAGTAAACATCTTTCGGCAATTTCCCTTCAACAGCGCCTGTTTGCTGACGCAAACACGATGCTAAAACCACTGGTGTAACGAGACCCGCCTCGCTCCCCACTTCACAAACATTATCAGGTACCAGAAGGGTATTTTAGAGGTCAAAATTTAACGGTCGCATCGTCATGCCAGGGTTTATGGCGGAATCTAATATTCCATTATAACGGAAACGGGTTTGCGACAAGGACCGTAATGGAGTGTACCTCAGGCACTTGACGTTAACTCTCAGTATGCCAGCGTTTGGAGGTGATTATTCCACTTCTCAGCTCCAGTTAAAGAATTTAGGATGACGTTTATAAGCTGGTTCGTTGACGTGAAAACTGCGACAGTCTTACCTAAGTGTAAGTTCTTATCTACGTTCAAAATGTTGTAATTTTATTCTATTTGTATGTTTACATTGTTTCTAATTTAATTTAGGGTCTGTATTTACTATCACCCATGCTACCCTATTCCTTGCAAAGTAGGCAGAGAGGACAGAACGCTACAATATATTATTTGTTTGAAACTAATAACTTTCTGTGTAATCGATTGTACTTGTGATATTTGCGTTTTTTTACTATGTACCTAGGGAAGAAACTGGTCACCCACGACACAAGGTATCCTAGTGTGGGGATTAGTGAATTTGTATCTAGAATGTAAGTATCCAATGTAAAATTAATTAATAAATTTCATTTCATTACAATTTCAATTCATGACAAATTTTTCAAGCTCCATACCTTATTCTTATTCTTTATCAACAATGGATGTATTGTTTATCTACAATATCTAACTTTTAATCTCTGTAATAATTTATGTGACGTCATCAGTCTCAACAGCCTTCAAATTCCATTTTAGAAGTCATCAAACAGGTACCGAATAGTTTACAGGCGCCGCGGTTTGGGTCCTCGCTGTAAATTCCAAAATGGCAGACCACCGTAAAGTTTTGCTCTTTGCCGCTATGTCGTAAAATGGATATATAATGTTATTGACATTATTTATATAGTTTTAAAAAGGTTTTAGTTCATTGCCCTTTTTGGGGGTGACAGGCTCAGATGTCAACTCATCCGGGGACAAGAGGATGAGATTTCCCCTTTTTAAATCGAACTATTTTCAGGTGTACACTGATCCGCAGCGTATTATAATTTGTTGGTATTCCACTTATTATAGCGAATTATTTTTAGTTGTAAACTGATCCTAAACCTATAATATCTACAGATTATTAACACTTTATTGTATACACACTGGATATTTACATTGTAAAATAGATAAGAAAAGACATATACAAAGGGCGTAACTTATCTCTATCAGAGATTTCTTCCAGCAAACAGATCATGTGTGTGTGTGAAGAATTGGGGTACCTATTTCAAATCTGAAACCCCATCAATGGGCTTAGGATTGATTAGGAATGTCCTACTGAAAACAGCAGTGACTCTCTAACTCTGAGCTTGTCCATACCATGACTTGTTGTTATGGTAGGCACGAAGACAGATAAGTATACAATGGGGTCTAAATAAGGCTGAGATTTTCTCAAAAAACTACGGGACCGATTTTAATAATTAATTTACAGTTGCAAAAAAAATCATTCACCTTTCAGTGAATGATTTTTTGCAATTAAAAGTCATGTAGTTTTTGCGAAAATCTCAACCTTAAAGACTCTCCTGTACACTTTTGTTTATGTTAGACCATATATAAACAGCGAGGTTTTTAAAGCCTTAGGTGGCAACTCCCCGCCAAAAATCTCACCCATGGATGAGATGCCACCTTTTAAAATTGTTAGTGGTCGATTCACCCAGTACGTGGGTGAGTTGACTACTTCTAAAATGTATGATGAGATTATGGCTCCGCTATTAGCTAGCAACAAAAATTGCAACAAATACAAGCCTAAGATGTGCTGCTGAGAAAATTTTGCCATTTTCTCCTCAGCGTTGGCTCTGTCATGTTTATACCTACTAATAATTGTAATTATCCCTTTAGGGCGAAACTCGCAAAGCAGCGAATTTCGAGCACCTTTCACTGTTTTCATAATGATATTTGTTTTCGCATTGACTAAGCGATTTTGTCTGTTTAATCATATTATTATACCCTTTCTGTTTAATGAGAGTCGCGACTACTGTTTATTTTTAGAAGCTAAAATAATGTTTGTTTAGAAGAGAAACGTAGGTAATAATATGTATTCGTAGAAGTCATTGGCCGATGGCATAAAATAGAATATGAATTCGAAAGTGGTTACCCTGATAATTCGAGCCTTCGATTTCGACTGTACGAATAGTCGACCTCGTGTATCGACTCAATAGACATCCGATCCAAAATGGTTTTCGCCCCACTAATATTCAAAGCAGAGCACAGGGGTCATCGTGAGGTCCCGATATTTCGATGATAGTGATCAATTAGATGGCGGTATGGATGGTAGCGGAACGAATATCTTTTAGCAACTCATAAGTAGTAATAGTAGGTATGTACTAAATATTAAAATAACTTTGTCAGCGTCTGGGTGCAAAATGAACCTAGTACAGAGTCAGAATTCTACGTATTTTTTTACACTTTTCAAAATTAATCGTTGCTATATAGGTACTGATTTTTTTACATCTTATTACGCGAGTTGGCTATTGAGAATGCCCCCCTCCCTGGCTGACGCAAATCCGCAAGAACCTAAAGCTAAGACCTAATCTAAGGCCAAATGTAGACCTAAGGTAAAGCCTAGATACCTAACCCCCTCAGAACACCAAAACCTATTGATACCTAAAGTCGTGAATGAAGATCTAAATAATTAATAAAATGATTAGTGGCGTGATCATCTATAAATATTATTGTTTAATTCAAAGTCCGTGATCGTCTTAATGCTTTTGCTCATAAAATAAAATGTATTACAATTATATGTTTGATTAATTCAATTATTATTACGCGACTATTAACAAACGCAAAACGTCGAAGTTGTTTTAATACGGAATTTATGGTGGTATTATTCGCATGTAAAGGCATGCAACTAACCTGTCGGGGCATTACTGGGTGACTCTCCGCTAGGGCACATGTCTCCGCCAGGTGTCTCTCTCAGCGTCCTGTAGATTTAAAATAACAATGCTAACCAAGTTCCACTTTCAAACAAAGGTGATTTCATCGTAAAGATGAAATAGAAAGATAATAATTATAAATCAAGATGAGTATTATATAACATTTATAACATGCTTGGGATAAAATAGGATCTCTAAATGTTGTCAGATTAGAGTTCGTGATAGTCAGGTTAATACCCAAAGTAACAGTCAATGAACAGTTAGGGTACGTTCCATTCATAAGCTCACGGCACGCGCGAGTATATTTGTTGTTGTATGGCGCCAATTTCGGTACAATAGTTGTCATGCTTAAACAGGTAGATTCCTTACGCTATTGTGTAATTTATATTAACAGGTGTCAGCCTCGGCGACTCGTAACTGGACATCGTCTCGTTCAGATAGCTGTAAGGGCGAACTTACATAGGCCATTTCGTTTGAATATAATTCTCGCGATTTTAATATTTCCCCCAATACGTATTCGGCGTACGTCATGTGTGATATTGTGAGTTTCTGTATAGATAGGTTGTCAGAGAGTCTTAGCTTACAGTACCTATAAAGGTAGTACGTCCCTGTTTGCACGCGAAGTGCGGAGGGCGCAAATAATAAATAAGTATGTGTTCCATAGGTATTCCAGTTTCGTAGGTATTCCAGTTCCGTAGGTATTCCAGTTTGTTGGGGCTTTGCCCGGTTTTGCTGCCGCCAACCTCCCACTATAGCGTGTCGTAGGTGCAGGGGTACAGCTTCGACTACATCTGACGTGTATCCCTAAGGATAAGGCAAGGTGCTGGTTACAATATAAAAGTGTTTGTTATCCTCCTTCCATAGAGGCGTGGTAGCTTCGTGGACGTCACTTTTGGATCGTTCACTCTCGTTATATTAATACATATGATAGATAGAGTCGTATCAAGCACTGGCGACAGTTTACCCTCCATACATGAGCGGTTACAGAAGGCTGGAACCGCTTTCCTAGGACTATGAATCGGCTCTGCGCGGGCGAGATGACGAGAGTACATAGATAAGTATATAGTGTACATTTCTGTATTTTTACCACACCTCTTACATCATATTTAAAAATGAGTGTGCCTTCGGCAGTGTTGATGTGTACGGCTTATGTTCATTCATACATATTTCATGCGAATGCCATGCAAATACATTAAGCTTCCGTGTAGCTGTAAGGAAGAATCATTATTATACATATACAAGGCACTCAGCTGTCGTAGCCTTATGAATGGTTCGTTTTGGTAATACTTAGGACGGTGTCCACTGTGGTATCGAATTGACCTTGTCATTGTGGAGTCATTAAATCCACTTGTAATAATATCATTAAGTACGGGTATCGTCGTGTAAATCGTCGTCACACATTAATTAGTTGTCTGTAATATATCGCATAACGTCAAGTATTTTGGTCAGGTAGTCAGTTGCGATATAAAGTAAATATAAATAGTATAGTTCGATTATATCGTTTGGACAGATCATGTGGCCGTTATAAAGCAGCTAGTCTAACATAACATCAATCTGGACTCATTGTCGTCAGTAGAAGCCGAATTTACACTATTTAGTGTGAATAATAAGTTATAGGAGTACAATAGATGGGTATTGTCGTCAGTAGAGCACTACTTAGTTTCATAAATAGACTTTTGTCATAGACAGAACACATGTACTTAGTGTCAGTATAATTTATTCTAGTTGATATCGTGAACTTTTGCCATCGGTGGAAAGCGGCCAGCACTACTTAGCTTTAGATCTCCGTTGCGATGAGGTTTCCGGGCTCCATATCCATATATACAACACTCACTTTGTCACAATACGTTCGTTATAAAGATCTCATCTTTATATTAATTAATAAAATATATTGTCACTAATGTAACTAAACTGTAACTTATAAATCTATACTTTCACAGTAGTCCGACGTAACTTTTAACCAACTTATCGAAAGTTATGCGAACTTGACCACGCTCCGAGATAAACTAACTAGATAAATTCATCCCCTAGTGACCCAAAAGCGTCTGCGCATCCATGGCGTCCCCGCTTTGTGATTTAGCTATTGGTCAATATTGGCTCTGCAAAAAACCTAAAGGCGTCGACATAATCTTTAGGGGTTCATTATTGGTTGATTAGGTTTTGGGTGGAGTTTTCCCATGAACTGTGAAAAGGAATATTTTTAAGTAATTTAGTAGATTTTTTGTCGCGCCAAATGTTGAAACCACTTACTTTGTCCCCAATGTTTCAATAGATCTCTCAATTGACGTCTTAGGTTACAACTTTAAAATAACAACGTTAGTTTCTAAAGAATAACCCTAATAAATAAAACAATTGAGTCTTCGAACTGACACTTTTAAATATCGCTTTTAAGAAACACACTTTTAGAAAATTTATCGCCTTTCAGAAATACTTAGGACCATAAAACCCATTTCAAAAAAAAAAGGAAATAACCTCCTGTTAACTTACAAGTATTCTTGGAACTAATTCTTGTCCCTTGAACGTGACTGTCCAATATAATTTGTATTAAGTACGTAACTGCCATTGCAGTGTACCTATGTCATAATATAATTAGCTCAGTACTTTTTTGATTTCCTGCGTTGGGGTGGGTAGCGGTCCATTACACTATGGCTGTGGATTTCTTTCATTTATATCCGAGTATAAATCCTTGAGCCCTGCGGCACGGCGACGCATATATTTTTCATAATTTATGGCAGAACGTATTTCGGAGGAAGAGTTCTGAGTTATTTCAAGTGAGTGAGCCTGATTCTGCATGGTAATTCGGGGAACTTTTTCTTGTAGAATATTCTTTAACTTTGTATGTGTACGAGAATTCATTTAGAATTAGAGCATCTATCTATTTCTTCGTCATTGTTTGATCATCCTTACTTTCAGTTAATCATTAGGAAAGTTCGGGGTTAAACGTTTTTTTACGGTTTTAAGTTATTTTACGATTGCTTAAATTGCAATTGTCATCTTTTCTTTAATTAAAGCAATAAGACTTAACTTTACGAGTTACATGATATATCAAATTTATACTATTTAATCAAAGAAGATGGGTCAAAACGTACCCACGTTGTAGCAACTTGAGACCTATATCATTCGAAAGGTCTTTAAAAATACAATTTTTTTTTGTATGGCAGCAACCTTGTAACTTATGGGAGAACGCCGCTATAATGTCGAGAATGTTTTGAAAATTCACCCTTCGAACCATTGACGCGCGCATTTTCTCACGGCCCGTGTCATAGCCCGAGTTTCGTTCGGGTAAATAAAAGTGGCGTACGGCACTGTCCGACCTTTCTAGGTATCTCTGTACAAAAAAAGTCCACTCAATACGGTGACCCCGGACGGGTAGAAGAAGCGTGGGCAGACCACCGGCCAGATAGTCCGACGACATCAAAAGGGTTGCTGACTCGGTGTGGACCAGACAACCTAGGGATCGGGCCACATGGAGAATTCATGGAGAGGCATATGCCCAGGACTGCTGTATGCTGAGGAAGAAGAAGACGTCTACTTAGAACAAACTCTGCAGCTAGAAAGGAGCATTTTCGAGAAGAGAGTGGCAGGAGAATACAGCTAGGCTTTGCAGCATTTGGGAAGCTACATCGAATCTTCTCGTTATCATACTAGAAAGCCCTGAAAACAAAGGTCTTCAACCAGTGCGTCTTGCCAAATGGTGAGCTATGAAGCCGAAATGTGGACACTGACAGTGGGACTGACCCACAAGTTCAAGGTCGCTCAGCGAATCAGCAAACTGAAGTGGCAGTGGGCTGTACACATCTGTCGTAGAACCGATAACCGATAGGGTAGATGAGTTCCGCGAATACAGTCCACGATCGGATAAATGTAGCGTAGCACGCCCTCCATCAAATGGATGGATAACATTCTCGAGGTGGCTGATAAGACCAAGATGTTCGATGATCTAGTCATCCCGGAACCAGTGGTAGTCCATAACACGGTCCTTGAAGTTGTTCAGCAATATGACTGTCTACTTAGGACCAACTTCGAGAAAGAGAGTGACAGGAGAATTCAGCTGGGCTGTGCAGCATTTGGGAAGCTACGTCATATCTTCTCGTCTTCAATATCACAATGCCTGAAAACAAAGGCAACCAGTGGGTCCTGCCTGTGATGACCTACTGAGCCGAAACGTGGACATTGACGGTGAGACTGGCCCACAAGTTCAAAGTCGCTCAGCAAGCTATGACAGAGCTATCCTTGCAATTATCTGGTAGATAGAATATACGAGTATATTCGCCAGATAACAAAAGTGGTTGACAGTGCTTATAGAATCAACAAACTGAAGTGGCAGTGGATTGGTCACATCTGTCGTAGAAGCGATAACCGATGGAGTAGAAGAGTTATCGAATAGAGGCCACGAACGGGTAAACATAGTATGGGACGCCCCTTCACCAGGATGTAATGATGACCTTCGCAAGGTGTCTGGCAGTGAGTAGTGACTGGATGCAGAAGGCCGAGAATCGGGTTGAGTGGGCGTACTTTGGGAGAGGTCTACATCCGCAGCAGTGGATTGATACGGGCTGATGATGACGACGATACCATTGGCAGCTGTCTTTAGGCTCCATCATTATTATTATTTTTAATATAAAAGGTATATTGCTGTTACAGATTGCATAAACTACTATACCCAACTAATGTTATAAATACGAAAGTGTGTTTGTTTTCTGTCCTCCTTTCACGGCAATGTGTAACGTATTGACTGGATTTTTTTTGTACAGAGATACCTAGAAAGGTCGGACAGTGCCGTACGCCACTTTTATTTACCCGAACTAAACTCGGGCGATGACACGGGCCGTGAGAAAATGCGCGCGTCAATGGTTCGAAGGGTGAATTTTCGAATCATTCTCGACATTATAACGGCGTTCTCCCATAAGCTACAAGGTTGCTGCCATACAAAAAAATTATGTATTTTTAAAGACCTTTCGAATGATATAGGTCTCAAGTTGCTACAACGTGGGTACGGGGTCCATACAAAATTACCCATTGTTCTTTAAATTCTATTGGAAGGAATTCAGAAGTGGTTTTACATAACAGAAACTATGAAAAAGAGATTCAATCCATTTGAGTATTCATATAGATCTTTTTACTTATTTACAAAAACAAACTATTACTTATTTTCATTAGAGAATTTAAAAAAAAGATATCTATACCGGAGCCCAAAACAAGTGTCTTATTTTGTAAACAAATATGATCGTCTAATTACCTGTTGTGATGTAAAACTGAAGGAACTGATTGATTGTTTGTTTATCATTGTGAAAATAAAGTAATCAGATCTATAAAATATGCAATAACCACATAATATCTTAAAATGTTAGTGGGGGAGGGTAGTTTTTGTTTACAAAATAAGACACTTGATTTGAGCCTCGGTTTACATGATATATTCATATAGATTGAATTGATTATAAAATGACCTTTTATTTCCATTAAAAATTTTAGTTCTAACATTTGTTAGCTTCATCAAAGTGACTTCTTTTCTAAGTGCTTCGTTCTTAAAAGCCTTCATCTATTCATATAAATTACCTAATTTAAGTCAAGTGCATAGCTCTCAATTTTGCAAAGCAAACCTTACCTGAGTGAAGGCTATATTGTTGACGATCATAATATAACTTGCTCGTAGCGCAGTGTCAACATGTTACGGTAATGGAATATTAAAGTTTATCGTACGTAGAATATTGGCATGTGATATTGCACAGATTCAGATTTTATAACATTTATTGGAGTAATAATACATTTTGATTATATTTACACTTTATTTTTTTAGAATTTAAATTAGAGGTGAAAAAATGGCAAAAAATAATTCGCAGCACCAAGCATCATATATAGGTATTGTACCTATATGGCGCTTGGTGGAAAAAAAAACGTCGAAGCGCGAGTCGAGGTTTCCGTGCAACGCAACTTAACCGCTCTCACGAAAAGATAAACTAGATTTAGAGACCAACTTATCTTTGACATTATCAAAATATTAGTCTAAACAGGGCCAAATGCGGTCTACTATAAATCGACGAGCGTGCATTTATGAATGTGGAGGAATCGAGTTGTGTGCCAGGATCACAGCAGATGGAAGTCCATTGTCTCGGCCTACCCCTACGGGAAACGGGCGTGAATTTATATATTATAATATTGGTTTTGAGCAGGAGCTTACCATGAGTTCGGCCTTACGACTGTCAAAGTTATATGAAATCTGACAGTTCTCTGTAAAACCGAACTCAAACTCAGTTCATACTGAGAATGCCCCCCTCCCTAGCTGACGCAAATCCGCAAGAACCTAGAGCTAAGACCTAACCTAGGTCTAATCTAAATCTAGACCTAAGGTAAAGCCTAGATACCTAACCCCCTCAGAACACCTAAACCTATTGATACCTAAAGTCGTGAATGAAGATCTAAATAATTAATAAAATGATTAGTGGCATGATCGTCTATAAATATTATTGTTTAATTTAAAGTCCGTGATCGTCTTAATGCTTTTGCTCATAAAATAAAATGTATTACAATTGTATGTTTGATTAATTCAATTATTATTACGCGTTTATTAACAAACGCAAAACGTCGAAGTTGTTTTAATACGGAATTTATGGTGGTATTATTCGCATGTAAAGGCATGCAACTAACCTGTCGGGGCAACTACTGGGTGACTCTCCGCTACGGCACATGTCTCCGACAGGTGTCTCTCTCAGCGTCCTGTAGATTTAAAATAACAATGCTAACCAAGTTCCACTTTCAAACAAAGGTGATTTCATCGTAAAGATGAAATAGAAAGATAATAATTATAAATCAAGATGAGTATTATATAACATTTATAACATGCTTGGGATAAAATAGGATCTCTAAATGTTGTCAGATTAGAGTTCGTGATAGTCAGGTTAATACCCAAAGTAACAGACAATGAACAGTTAGGGTACGTTCCATTCATAAGCTCACGGCACGCGCGAGTATATTTGTTGTTGTATGGCGCCAATTTCGGTACAATAGTTGTCATGCTTAAACAGGTAGATTCCTTACGCTATTGTGTAATTTATATTAACAGGTGTCAGCCTCGGCGACTCGTAACTGGACATCGTCTCGTTCAGATAGCTGTAAGGGCGAACTTACATAGGCCATTTCGTTTGAATATAATTCTCGCGATTTTAATATTTCCCCCAATACGTATTCGGCGTACGTCATGTGTGATATTGTGAGTTTCTGTATAGATAGGTTGTCAGAGAGTCTTAGCTTACAGTACCTATAAAGGTAGTACGTCCCTGTTTGCACGCGAAGTGCGGAGGGCGCAAATAATAAATAAGTATGTGTTCCATAGGTATTCCAGTTTCGTAGGTATTCCAGTTCCGTAGGTATTCCAGTTTGTTGGGGCTTTGCCCGGTTTTGCTGCCGCCAACCTCCCACTATAGCGTGTCGTAGGTGCAGGGGTACAGCTTCGACTACATCTGACGTGTATCCCTAAGGATAAGGCAAGGTGCTGGTTACAATATAAAAGTGTTTGTTATCCTCCTTCCATAGAGGCGTGGTAGCTTCGTGGACGTCACTTTTGGATCGTTCACTCTCGTTATATTAATACATATGATAGATAGAGTCGTATCAAGCACTGGCGACAGTTTACCCTCCATACATGAGCGGTTACAGAAGGCTGGAACCGCTTTCCTAGGACTATGAATCGGCTCTGCGCGGGCGAGATGACGAGAGTACATAGATAAGTATATAGTGTACATTTCTGTATTTTTACCACACCTCTTACATCATATTTAAAAATGAGTGTGCCTTCGGCAGTGTTGATGTGTACGGCTTATGTTCATTCATACATATTTCATGCGAATGCCATGCAAATACATTAAGCTTCCGTGTAGCTGTAAGGAAGAATCATTATTATACATATACAAGGCACTCAGCTGTCGTAGCCTTATGAATGGTTCGTTTTGGTAATACTTAGGACGGTGTCCACTGTGGTATCGAATTGACCTTGTCATTGTGGAGTCATTAAATCCACTTGTAATAATATCATTAAGTACGGGTATCGTCGTGTAAATCGTCGTCACACATTAATTAGTTGTCTGTAATATATCGCATAACGTCAAGTATTTTGGTCAGGTAGTCAGTTGCGATATAAAGTAAATATAAATAGTATAGTTCGATTATATCGTTTGGACAGATCATGTGGCCGTTATAAAGCAGCTAGTCTAACATAACATCAATCTGGACTCATTGTCGTCAGTAGAAGCCGAATTTACACTATTTAGTGTGAATAATAAGTTATAGGAGTACAATAGATGGGTATTGTCGTCAGTAGAGCACTACTTAGTTTCATTAATAGACTTTTGTCATAGACAGAACACATGTACTTAGTGTCAGTATAATTTATTCTAGTTGATATCGTGAACTTTTGCCATCGGTGGAAAGCGGCCAGCACTACTTAGCTTTAGATCTCCGTTGCGATGAGGTTTCCGGGCTCCATATCCATATATACAACACTCACTTTGTCACAATACGTTCGTTATAAAGATCTCATCTTTATATTAATTAATAAAATATATTGTCACTAATGTAACTAAACTGTAACTTATAAATCTATACTTTCACAGTAGTCCGACGTAACTTTTAACCAACTTATCGAAAGTTATGCGAACTTGACCACGCTCCGAGATAAACTAACTAGATAAATTCATCCCCTAGTGACGCAAAAGCGTCTGCGCATCCATGGCGTCCCCGCTTTGTGATTTAGCTATTGGTCAATATTGGCTCTGCAAAAAACCTAAAGGCGTCGACATTATCTTTAGGGGTTCATTATTGGTTGATTAGGTTTTGGGTGGAGTTTTCCCATGAACTGTGAAAAGGAATATTTTTAAGTAATTTAGTAGATTTTTTTTGTCGCGCCAAATGTTGAAACCACTTACTTTGTCCCCAATGTTTCAATAGATCTCTCAATTGGCGTCTTAGGTTACAACTTTAAAATAACAACGTTCGTTTCTAAAGAATAACCCTAATAAATAAAACAATTGAGTCTTCGAACTGACACTTTTAAATATCGCTTTTAAGAAACACACTTTTAGAGAATTTATCGCCTTTCAGAAATACTTAGGACCATAAAATCCATTTCAAAAAAAGGAAATAACCTCCAGTATTTTTGGAACTAATTCTTGTCCCTTGAACGCGTCTGTCCAATATAATTTGTATTAAGTACGTAACTGCCGTTGCAGTGTACCTATGTCATAATATAATTAGCTCAGTACTTTTTGATTTCCTGCGTTGGGGTGGGTAGCGGTCCATTACATCCCCCTCCCTGAGCATGTGTGGAAATGTGACTAATATTTACGCTCATGTTCACAATAGGTAGGTTTGCTTTCTGAAATTGTACTACCCTTTTGCTCACGAATATTCAATAGGTTCTAAATTCATAACATAAATAAACTCACGCCTGTCTCCGTAATGGTAAACAGAGACGATGAAATCAATATGCTGCGATTACTGATACAGCTTCTCCAAACGCATCGTATCTCGCATTCGTCCACGTACATTCATTTCAGTAAAATGGTTTCTCGCCGCCGCCGACTTTTCCCTTCGCCATGTGTCAAACCTTTCTTACCATCTCTTTAGATAACTCCATATTTATTTGCTCTCTTAGCGATCCCATTAACACGCATATGCCTCGTCACTACAGACAATAATCAAAATTATAATAAATCAATTAATTGCCACATTAAATTTTACATAATAGTAAATCAAAACTAGACTACATGTCCGACCTAGCAGAGACCTAGGAGCGTCTCGTTCCGGCTAGCGGCCGGTTATTAACCGTTAAGAGTGGCAATGGGCGAGACACAGTATCTACCTGCTGGCCATGACTTCACAATGAAGTCAATCACCAGCATTGGTTTTCAGCCTCCACCGTCTTACCTATTATAACATGGCATCGAGGGTAATTAAATAATAATTACAAATAGGTATATATAGCTCGCTTACCACTGACTCACTCACTCACTCGCTCACTCACACACTCACTCACACACTCACTCACTGATTGACCATCCTGTTTAATCTGAAGGAGTCTTCGGAGGTGAATCGTACTAAGACATCAAGGTAAATCCGACAGCAATAAATCGATAAATTCGAACTCATAGCGCTTTGGCTAATACGCTTGATTTCCGTTACGTAGGCCCGAGTTCGATCTCCAAATTAACCATGAAACAATGAGGCTTCCTCGTTTCTTCCCTTTTCCAGAATGGAAAATTACGCACATTTATAGTTAACTCTAAACGATAAAGGAAAACATCGTGAAAAAATCTACATGTCTGACAACAAAACAAACCCCTAAGGCACGTGTATTGTGTAATCATCAATCCGCATTGTACCTGCCTCATGAATCACGGTCTCAGCTTCCTCGATGTAGGCATGTGCCTTAACAGTGTGGACATTCAAATAGACTTCCGCTGATTATAAAATTATTTAATTAGTAATAGCCATAGGCTCTCCTAATTTCTTACTAACAAATAACCATTGCCTATTATGTGTCAATTTTACCGACCACATTATTATAATAACCATTTTCAATCAATACATTAATCATACCATTGAACCACAAGTTCAAAGTCGCTCAGCGAGCTATGGAAAGAGCTATGCTTGGAATTTCTCTGTTTGATAGAATAAGGAACGAGTATATCCGCCAGAAGACAAAAGTGGTTGACATTGCTCATAGAATCAGTAAACTGAAGTGGCAGTGGGCTGGTCACATCTGTCGTAGAACCGATAACCAATGTGGTAGACGAGTTCTCGAATGGAGGCCACTAACGGGTAAACGTAGTGTGGGACGCCCCCCGACCAGATGGAGGGATGACCTTCGCAAAATGGCTGGCAGGGACTGGATGCAGAGGGCCGAGCTTAGGGTTGATTGGCGCGCTTTGGGAGAGGCCTACGCCCAGCAGTGGACTGATACGGGCTGATGATGATGATGATGACATTAATCATTTGAATCAGTATCATTTAGCATTGAAGAACTCTCCCCTCCCAGACTGTAAAATCCTGTAAAACCCCGTAAGTCAGTGCATCGCCATCCCAAACTACAACTGTTACAACCAGAAAAAAACTAATTGTTATTAGTTTCTCCGCCAATGAACTGAGAAACCTGAACTATACAAAGCTTAATATGACGCGTCGGCGTCTCTCAATACAACCAGTCAGTTAGTTGCACACCCTTCCCATGCCTCATAATACCACACCATATGATTGTAACTTTTATTTTACTCAACAATTGTTTACGACAAGACGCTTTTAAGATTTTACTCAAACAATTGCCGTCATAACCATAAATGTAAACTGTTTTACAATCGTTTATTTTATTGAGGTTTTATTTTGAATAGAGTTCCAAACTTTCTTTATGCAACTATTGCTTTAGTGACGGGGTAATTAAGTAATAGACGCGCGTCAGACTATTCTTTCTTTCCTCAGCAGATGGCCCAGACCCTGCGCAAACTATTGTAAAAACAAAGGAGTGACAAATTGAAGGAAGTGTTCACTGCGCAACCGTAACAATGTTTTATCATCTATTATTATTTCCCGCATTTGTTGCAAGTTTTATTTAAAGTCCAAATGTTTTATGAGCTATTCTTTATATTTCCTACGTTGTGTATTTTTTTGGTTGTTAAAATGTATTGAAATTAAACAATAAATTCTACATTGTGTTGTGTAGTAACCCAAACCCTTTTATCTCGTTGCAAAAATAATTTAACAAATTTTTATCTACTATTTCGATAGACAAAGTAATCAGTCAACTCATTAGTGCATTTAATGACGAAATTCTGGGACACCGGCACCAGATGAGAATGCCCCCCTCCCTAGCTGACGCAAATCCGCAAGAACCTAGAGCTAAGACCTAACCTAGGTCTAATCTAAATCTAGACCTAAGGTAAAGCCTAGATACCTAACCCCCTCAGAACACCTAAACCTATTGATACCTAAAGTCGTGAATGAAGATCTAAATAATTAATAAAATGATTAGTGGCATGATCGTCTATAAATATTATTGTTTAATTTAAAGTCCGTGATCGTCTTAATGCTTTTGCTCATAAAATAAAATGTATTACAATTGTATGTTTGATTAATTCAATTATTATTACGCGTTTATTAACAAACGCAAAACGTCGAAGTTGTTTTAATACGGAATTTATGGTGGTATTATTCGCATGTAAAGGCATGCAACTAACCTGTCGGGGCAACTACTGGGTGACTCTCCGCTACGGCACATGTCTCCGACAGGTGTCTCTCTCAGCGTCCTGTAGATTTAAAATAACAATGCTAACCAAGTTCCACTTTCAAACAAAGGTGATTTCATCGTAAAGATGAAATAGAAAGATAATAATTATAAATCAAGATGAGTATTATATAACATTTATAACATGCTTGGGATAAAATAGGATCTCTAAATGTTGTCAGATTAGAGTTCGTGATAGTCAGGTTAATACCCAAAGTAACAGACAATGAACAGTTAGGGTACGTTCCATTCATAAGCTCACGGCACGCGCGAGTATATTTGTTGTTGTATGGCGCCAATTTCGGTACAATAGTTGTCATGCTTAAACAGGTAGATTCCTTACGCTATTGTGTAATTTATATTAACAGGTGTCAGCCTCGGCGACTCGTAACTGGACATCGTCTCGTTCAGATAGCTGTAAGGGCGAACTTACATAGGCCATTTCGTTTGAATATAATTCTCGCGATTTTAATATTTCCCCCAATACGTATTCGGCGTACGTCATGTGTGATATTGTGAGTTTCTGTATAGATAGGTTGTCAGAGAGTCTTAGCTTACAGTACCTATAAAGGTAGTACGTCCCTGTTTGCACGCGAAGTGCGGAGGGCGCAAATAATAAATAAGTATGTGTTCCATAGGTATTCCAGTTTCGTAGGTATTCCAGTTCCGTAGGTATTCCAGTTTGTTGGGGCTTTGCCCGGTTTTGCTGCCGCCAACCTCCCACTATAGCGTGTCGTAGGTGCAGGGGTACAGCTTCGACTACATCTGACGTGTATCCCTAAGGATAAGGCAAGGTGCTGGTTACAATATAAAAGTGTTTGTTATCCTCCTTCCATAGAGGCGTGGTAGCTTCGTGGACGTCACTTTTGGATCGTTCACTCTCGTTATATTAATACATATGATAGATAGAGTCGTATCAAGCACTGGCGACAGTTTACCCTCCATACATGAGCGGTTACAGAAGGCTGGAACCGCTTTCCTAGGACTATGAATCGGCTCTGCGCGGGCGAGATGACGAGAGTACATAGATAAGTATATAGTGTACATTTCTGTATTTTTACCACACCTCTTACATCATATTTAAAAATGAGTGTGCCTTCGGCAGTGTTGATGTGTACGGCTTATGTTCATTCATACATATTTCATGCGAATGCCATGCAAATACATTAAGCTTCCGTGTAGCTGTAAGGAAGAATCATTATTATACATATACAAGGCACTCAGCTGTCGTAGCCTTATGAATGGTTCGTTTTGGTAATACTTAGGACGGTGTCCACTGTGGTATCGAATTGACCTTGTCATTGTGGAGTCATTAAATCCACTTGTAATAATATCATTAAGTACGGGTATCGTCGTGTAAATCGTCGTCACACATTAATTAGTTGTCTGTAATATATCGCATAACGTCAAGTATTTTGGTCAGGTAGTCAGTTGCGATATAAAGTAAATATAAATAGTATAGTTCGATTATATCGTTTGGACAGATCATGTGGCCGTTATAAAGCAGCTAGTCTAACATAACATCAATCTGGACTCATTGTCGTCAGTAGAAGCCGAATTTACACTATTTAGTGTGAATAATAAGTTATAGGAGTACAATAGATGGGTATTGTCGTCAGTAGAGCACTACTTAGTTTCATTAATAGACTTTTGTCATAGACAGAACACATGTACTTAGTGTCAGTATAATTTATTCTAGTTGATATCGTGAACTTTTGCCATCGGTGGAAAGCGGCCAGCACTACTTAGCTTTAGATCTCCGTTGCGATGAGGTTTCCGGGCTCCATATCCATATATACAACACTCACTTTGTCACAATACGTTCGTTATAAAGATCTCATCTTTATATTAATTAATAAAATATATTGTCACTAATGTAACTAAACTGTAACTTATAAATCTATACTTTCACAGTAGTCCGACGTAACTTTTAACCAACTTATCGAAAGTTATGCGAACTTGACCACGCTCCGAGATAAACTAACTAGATAAATTCATCCCCTAGTGACGCAAAAGCGTCTGCGCATCCATGGCGTCCCCGCTTTGTGATTTAGCTATTGGTCAATATTGGCTCTGCAAAAAACCTAAAGGCGTCGACATTATCTTTAGGGGTTCATTATTGGTTGATTAGGTTTTGGGTGGAGTTTTCCCATGAACTGTGAAAAGGAATATTTTTAAGTAATTTAGTAGATTTTTTTTGTCGCGCCAAATGTTGAAACCACTTACTTTGTCCCCAATGTTTCAATAGATCTCTCAATTGGCGTCTTAGGTTACAACTTTAAAATAACAACGTTCGTTTCTAAAGAATAACCCTAATAAATAAAACAATTGAGTCTTCGAACTGACACTTTTAAATATCGCTTTTAAGAAACACACTTTTAGAGAATTTATCGCCTTTCAGAAATACTTAGGACCATAAAATCCATTTCAAAAAAAGGAAATAACCTCCAGTATTTTTGGAACTAATTCTTGTCCCTTGAACGCGTCTGTCCAATATAATTTGTATTAAGTACGTAACTGCCGTTGCAGTGTACCTATGTCATAATATAATTAGCTCAGTACTTTTTGATTTCCTGCGTTGGGGTGGGTAGCGGTCCATTACAATACTCAAATGTGTCTATGAATATCGGCCTTATCCAGGTGGAATCAAGGGGTTCACATGGAATACTCTAAAATCTTGTGTAGGTACTTAATACCCTTAATCAATCATGACCTCTTTTCTTATAATAAAACATAACAAAGTTATAACAGAATTACATGATGAAGGAATTAACTTTGAGGTCGAGTTACGAAGCACCACAGTTTCGTACATTGTAAAGCTTGTGGAATCTAATGACTTTATTTAATTTATACTGCGAGAATTCTCGTAATAATATGTCAGACATAAAGCCTTACAATGTCATTATCCGACATTTCAGGGGAAGATCAAACAAATGGTTACTCGGAAGTCGACTCTGTGAAGACTTGCGTGCAATATAGGAGAGGAAACAAATCGTATTTTTATTGTTCCGTTTTGTCTTGTCCCTGATCTAGAGAGGGATTCAGACGGAATGGACCCCCTTTTCCTAGGTCCCTTTCTGAAGATTTCAACAATCGATAAATTCTACAACTGTTCATACATATTAAACTGATAAGCTGATCGATTTGTATGACGCATTGATTTAATTTTTATTCCAATACCTAGTCGTAAAACAAAAGTTGTAAACTTGATTCGTCCATGCGTTTCTGACATAGAGGACTTGACAGACCGATGGACGGACGGACGTACGGACTGACAGACAGCCAGACCACAAAGTGATCGATAGTTGATTAATAGAGCAAGTAAGAAAAAATCTCGGTTGTTCTATAATTGCTAGAACAAGCAGGAATTAATTCTCATTTGTTCCTCCTCAAAATAATAACAGAGGCTTGATGTGCCCTGATTATAACCCTGGATCCGCCACTGCGCCAATCTGTCGCCGTTCCATTTTCGAAAGAATTAACGACACTCGTGACGCCAAGTTATTTGTCACAGTACCTCTGCACCCGTTTAAATGTTCACCCTTTATTTTTAAGCCATTTGGAAAGTGTCGTAGGGGCGCATGTATAACGTTTACCCATGATGCTGAAGAATTACTCGGCCCATTATTTCATTCAGCTTCGTGTACTTTAAAGTATAAAACACCTATCAATTAGATAAAACGGGGAATTACCGTGTTAAACATGTATTATTGATGTCTCGATATTTCGACAGCATTGCAGCCATCATGGTCACGAGTAGACCAGTAGATCAGATAGTAGACTCTGTAGGTAATTCCCCTTTTTATCTAAAATACCTGACTTTGATGGATTTTTGACACGACTGCGCAAGAAGGAAGGTTTTGTTTTTCGAGTGTGTGTATGTTAGTACATATGTATGAACAGTCGACAGCAGATCAATGGTGATACTTGCAGTACGATTTCAAGTCTTACGACGCAAATAATAAGAACTGTCAAAAGTAAAAAGTGATACCATTGATCTGCTGTCGACTGTACCTAAGTACAATTACGACTTGATGTATTTTATTTACCATAAATGAGGTGTAGTTAAATTCAAAAATCTGATAATGATAAATGCTACTTTTTCTTTGAATGCTTTTCAGATAATGATTTACGTAGTCGCTGGAGTTTAATACGTTGGCATCTCATGGTGATTGTACAGTAGGTATAGTACAGTCGAAGACAGAGATAAGTATACAGGGTGCCTCATTAAGGTTGAGATTTTCTCCAAAACTACTGGACCGATTTTAAAAATTATTTTACAGGTACATTGCTTTAACTTTTATCTACCTAACAGTCACAGAATTGTTGCCGTAGGTCAAGTACTGTTTGATAAATCTCATCCTTATGATAAATGGAGAAAAATTTTCATCACGACCGGGATTAAAATGATGGGAAAAAATTATTCTCCATTTATCATTTAGATTTTCGTTTCGTATAGCGCATATGCAAGAAAATAACAAAACAAATCTCATCCTTATAAACTCTCCTGTACAGTCATGAGTAATAACATAGAAACATCCTTAAAATTCAAATTCATGTAACAACTTTAAATCGCAAAAATAAGTACCTATGCTAAACTGTGGCCAATAATTATGTAAACGTTAAATTGTATCAAAATAAAGTACACACCCCACCAAGCAAATGTTGTACAAGGGGTGTGTACTTTATTTTGATACAATTTAGCGTTTACATAATTATTGGCCACAGTTTAGCATACTTATTTTTGCGATTTAAAGTTGTTACATGAATTTGAATTTTAAGGATGTTTCTATGTTATTACTCATGGCTGTACACCTTTCTCCGCATTATAGTATATCGAAAACAATGCCATAATTAGCAACCGCTCGCTATTTACGAAACCGGTTTAATCGTTCATTTCATCAAATTAATATTCAACATTCGCAATCAACCTGATTACCTTTCCCGTGTCATTTTCCGCCCACTGAAGCCTCAAAATCAAACACCACGGCATAACATGATAATATGCCTATATCCATGGAGCAAGGAACCGTCAATGAGTTAGCTATGTTTACATCGCAGACTCCGCTCTTTCATGACAATTATTCGCGTCTCTGACACTCATTTGCTTTTCATTGTTTGAATTTTCAATAGATATTATTATTTATTTATTTATTTATTTATTTTAATAGTGGACTCGACAGTTCGTCATTTGCCAATGTCATGTTACAGATTCAATATATTCAATAGTCTTCTATCTTCCTCCAGGGGAGTCGCAGTAGCGTCTTCACCCTGGGTAGCCGGGTCTTCATGTCTTCATCCAGGGGAGTCGCCGTAGCGTCATCACTCTGGACGAAGCAGCTCGACATTCACGTTCACTCCCGAGCTTGTAGCGGGAACTCTTGATAAATGCTTGAAACTGCAGATCTTGCATAAATAATCCAATAACTTCACCGTACTGTCATTCGCGAACATTTTCTGATTAATTTAAGGTGATATTAAACTCAAAATAGCCCCTGTAGACATTAAAAGGAAAATTATCAATTAATTTCGCAACCGTCGTTTCCCGCCATTTTCAAGAGAACCTTCAATAGATATTGTAGCTAATTCTGTACAGGCCACTATTATTATTAATAATATTATTTGATATCACGGTGTTGGTACACGCCCAAGGGTCACTGCGACCTCAAAGTCTATTGTGGCCGCGCACCGAGTTTTTATATCTCGCTCCAAAGGCCAACGTCCTTCAGGAATCGTATGATGCACTTGGATGGGAGAGTCTTAATATCCTCGGGTGGCATTATGTGTCCACCTAAGGCTGGCTTCTGCTGTGAATGAGTGCTCCACACTCACAGAGAGGCCACTAAGTCAAATCCTAATCCACTAATACTAACCATGTCACTGTCGTTCATATGCTATGCCGCGTAAGTGCGAGTGGGACGCCTCGTTTAGAGGCGACTAATGTTACCGTGCGCATTCTAAAATTAGAACTAATGAACATAGAATGACAAACACGCACGCACTCTCCCACATGCACACACGTAGAAAAACAGACATAGACTCGAAATTTTAGTTAACCTTTGTTATCTATTTTATATTCATTTTTTATATATACTAGGTACCTATATAATATTTGGTACATGTTTAATTGAAATTCATTTTGCGTTGTTATGTAATTGCCATTATATATTTTTATACATGTATTTTTTTTCAAATGTAACATGCTGTAAATAAATAAATAAATATAAAAACACATGTCTCTTTATGACGTAATATGAGTGTGAAAGTGACAACAAGGGCGTACACATGCGGCCATAAAAAAATGTACGTTTGGCTCACTCCATAGAGCGCTGCGAATTTTTTTTCTATTAATTTTCCACTCGGTGACGATTTGGCATATAAACAGCAATTTTGCGTACATCTCTAGAGAGGGCCGTATTTACAAACATTGCCTTTGAAATTAAAATCACCGGTATACATATTACACAAGCGATTTCAACTACGCATTTCCCTGTTACTGTTACAACTGAAAATGGACTCTGGAACCCTTAATTTTTAGGCTCAATTTTTCTTATTGCTAACTCAATTTATTGTTCAAGTGAAAATGGTGTTTATTTCCTGGAGTTTATGGTTTGGAATAGTGCGCGGAGGGTGTAATGAATTCGTTGGCGGAAGCAGCGTGCCGTTCATTTGGACTTTTAGAGACACCTACATCTCAAGTGTTTTGCTCGCTGAAGTAATAATTACTCCGCATTCTATAAGTAAATTACTCGCTGCATTCTATGAGAAATTACTCGCTTCGTGGACGTAATTTTATGAATAGAAACGGGGTTATTTCATACTCGTGTATTTCACGGTACTATACGTAAGGGTTTACGATATTTCAGGAAAACGGGGTTCTTAAACTATTAGAAGTACTTTTCTAGTAATTTTCTTTTGAATTTTTTAGTTTCACATTTTTTTACTAAAATTGAGGGAACATTTGTAGCGATTGTTTCATACTAATTTTAATATGGAGTACCTACTCTGTTTACTTTTTCGTGTTATGTTAAAGTTGTTGAATAGGAATCTTTAATATAAGTAAGTAGTTATTGTAAATTAGATAACAAAAAATAATTTTCGCATTCTGTGCAATTGGGGCAATAAAGTATTTTTGCTTATCAATCAATATTTTCTTTGCGGAATTAGATTTTGGGTACCACATTTACAGAACAACTTTTGGTTACTAATACCGATGAGGTTTCAGCGTGCGTTGCAATAACATCTTATATTGGGTGGCATCTCTCCGTCTCCTTAATAAGAGCAGTTTCGATTAGCTAACATTTGCATAAAATTGATTAGGTACCGTCGTCGCCCATCGGCCGAGGCATCTCTTGATTATTCTTTTGACGGCAAAACCTTTTTGCTTACAAAGACTAGCTAATTGAATATTTTGATAAATATATTCAGCAAAGATCACAGTGAAGTATATTAATTAAAAGCCAGAAAATGTAACAAGTTTTCTCAGAAATGAAAATTAGATAACGAATCCGAATTTCTTTACGAGAAGATAAAATAATATTAATGTTTACGCAGTAATAAAAAAAAATGTTTTGTTCAATTCATTCTAAGCATAATAGAACTGTACGTTCGTTTGCCCTTTATTTTTTGTATCTTTTCGTAAAGCTTTTCACTCATTTTTAATTAAAAACCGCCAACAGTGTATCAAATACAGGGGCGAGTAATAATACTAACGGAAAGGGTATCATGGAGCAAGGAATCTGCGATGGAGTTAGCCACAATTAAATCGCAGATTCCGATCTCTTTCATGACAATTTTTCGCCACTTATCCACTGGATTTTCTTTATTTGAATTTGGAATGCAATGCAATAGAAGTGGAACACATAAAAACAGATAATTTCTTTCTGTATTATGATAGTGTGACAAAAAGGGCTCAGATCTGTCCTCATACAAAATATTATTTATGCTCTCTCCATGGAGGGTGAAGAAATTTCTTCTTTCATGGGTGTAATTGAAGGGAGGGATTTCAGTATCGATAACTGAACAACTTTTATTCCTTGCATAAATACTTTTCTGTTTACGATATCCAATCCACATTTAATTCACATTCCACAAACACCACAATTTGTATAGTTTTTAATTAAAATGCTGTATCAATAAGCGAAACATTTTATTAAAATTCCACGTTCATTTTAAGCATTAACCGTGAAGAAAATCATAAATGCAAACACATAAAACCATGAAGGGTGCAATAAATTTCGTCGCGATCCGCGGAGAGAGCCTAAAGTATATACTATATGGCATCTCTCCGCCCTTACTGTCACTTTTACTCTCACATGTTAGAAAGAGACATGTATTTTTATATGTTCGACTTCTATTGAAAATTCAAACAAACAAAAATAAGTGAGTTGCGAAATTATTTGATCATTTTCATTTTAATGTCTGCAGTGGTTATTTTGTGTTTAATGTCACGTTAAATTAATCAGAAAATGTTAGCGAATGACTGTATGGTGAATTAATTAGATTAATTCATGCAAGATCTGAAGTTTTAAGCAATTATCAAGAATCCCACTACGAGCTCGGGAGTGAACGTGACTGTCGAGCTGCTTCGTCCAGAGTGATGACGCCACGGCGACTCCTAGAGAAAGAAAAGACAATGATATCTTGTATATTTTGTACATGACATTGGTTAATGACGAACTGTTGAGTCCTTTAATAAAATAAATAAATAAAGTGAGTGGCAGAAACGCGAAAAATTGTCATGCAAGAGTGATGTCTGCGATGTGGGTCGTAATAATTCGTCATAATTTCGAAAGACGCTCGAGTAATGTTAGTTCGAAACGGATTTCCTGAGAATAACATTTATTTCACACAACTTTCAGCCGACTAACGTCAGCTGTAATAATTCTTTGTTATGTATGATGATGCGAAACAACGCGATCAACATTGATGCGAAATAGGTATTTCTTGTGAAAAATGTTCTGAATACGATGGTTATTTTTGCTAAGAAAATATTGGTCCAAATGTAAATATGGCTAGCTCTATCGTCGTTTCCTTGCTTCATGCATAAAACTGTATTCTGTGCCTATTTGAAATACAAATAAGTGGAATAAACTACGCGTCGGCAGTCGGAGAGCAATTATTCTCTGTCAGGATTGAACATGCCGTTATTTTTCGACGGAGCTTGTAATTTGGCCGGCTGATATTTGCACTCACCGGCCATATTGCGAAAGGCTCATAATTTATTGGACCGCATCTCCATTTATTGATAAACGACATCGCGAACCGTGACGTACGCTAGCAATAACGATTTAAAGCCGTCGCCTTTGTTGCGAGCGATTTATTTGCACCAGTCGGTCGTCGAACTTCAAATGCGGACAATTTTAGTTGGCATCCTTAGGCTCAGTTCAAATTGGAATGCTAGAAGGAAAGACATTCAGATAACACGTCGGACAACATCAGATCAATCACACTTGCAGTACGATTTTAAATCTTACGACGCAGATAATAAGAACGGACCAAAGTCCAAAGTGTTACACGTCAGATCAAGTGGAACACTTTGGACTTTGCATAATGTTAGCTGTACATACACATGTTACAAATAAACGTAATACCACACCTATGTCCAATACTGCCTAATCCAAAATAAACATTCTTCGGGGTGGTTTAGGAAATGAAGAAGATAATATAACTACAGACGAAATAATAAACATTGATATGGATATTTTTAAAACGAAACATAAGGCGTATTTGCACATACAATGTCAAAAACACAACAAACTTTATAGAATATGCAAACCCGCGTTCAATTCTAAAGATTTTGAATATTTACACAGATAGTTGAGCCAGATTTGCAGTTGAATTCAGTAGGAGACCGCATAGTGCTCTGTCCAAGCGGATCTATGGGCCGTATCACCGCAAAACCAAGCTTACAGATCTGTCTAATGCATACTCGCTTTGTGGTTTTGAGCCTAGAAGCGGTCCTGTCTGTTAGGTAGTGATCAACAACATTGGACTTGGTTTTAGTACAATAACTTTCAGTATCTATGTCAGACATAACTCAGAAAATGTCAAAGTCAAATTTCTTTATTGTAAGCATGTTGAGTACATTTTTGCACGTCAATATATTTTTTGAATTTACATTTACACCACTTTGCAAGGAAAAGGTGCCAACGCTGAGGAGAAAAAGTGGCAAAAAAACTCTCAGCAGCACATCTTTTAAAATAATGATAATACAATTACTTAATAACTATATAGGTATACAACATATATACTTAACTATTACTATTATTAGTAACTTTATCCCTCATGCGGAACCGGCGACACACACCATGCATGTTCATCGTTTAAATAGTCATCTATTCTGTAACAGTTTCTTTAATAAAAATTTTAAATTTCCTCTCTGTCAACGTCGTGACACTTTCTGGCAACTTGTTATAAAAGCGAATACAGTGCCCCATGAAGGATGTACTAACCTTACGTAGTCTGAATCCTGGAATTGCAAGTTTATCCCTATTCCTTGTATTGTAACTATGTCACTGATTTTTGGAAAAAGAGATATATTTCCGAACAGTATCCGCGCAGAATATCTATCCGTGCACTGTGAATGCCAAAATAGTTCGGTTTTAATTTGCCCACCTCTATTGGTTATAGTCTAAGCCCTAACTAAGAACGGCAGGCCTATCAGTTTGTCCCATTTACCGTCCAGTGTTATAGGTAATTGCCTGCAATGTCATCGGCCTTTGACGACTATTTTGATTCGAACATCCGGTATCCAGAGGCATCCTAATTTAGGTCGTTTCGATAGAGTTGGACGGTTACTTGAATTGGCGCTTACCTTCAAATGCTTTTCGAATGTTCGTAGTTTTGATTGGGTTTCGAGGGTAGTTAATTTTAGGCCGGAGTTTAAGTTGTAGGGTACTCTATACCGCAGCCCAAATCAAGTGTCTTATTTTGTAAACAAAAACTACCTTACCCTACTATCTTATCTTATCTTATCCTGATTGGGTGCCAATGTGGCGGCACTTCGACCCATTGGGATCTTTTGTGCTCTCCCCTTTCCTTTATGCTCCTTCCTCCTCCCTAAAGATATAACTCAGTAGGTCCGCTATGCAGCTCATGGGAAGGAGCCTGTAGTCTTCTGGTTCCGGATAGGCCGACCCCAGGAGACTCATTCGCTTTCTAGCCAGTGAGTCACATTCACACAGTAGGTGTTTCATGGACTCCGTTTTGTCACCACAGGCTCTGCAGGTTGGAGATACAGCTAACCCCATCCTGTGCAACAGGTCGTTCGTTGCTTGATGCCCCGTTAGTGCCCCAATTATGAGCCGCATCTGGTTTCTGTTGTGTTTCCAGATTTTCCTGCACCAGCCTGTGTCTGTCTCGCCAATGAAAAGTTTGGAGTGTTTCAGCTCTTTGATGTTTTTCCACTCCAGGTTGTGCAAGTCTTTGGCCTTGGCCCGTAAGGCCATTTTGATGGTACTCATTGAGAGTCCCACATATGGCTCAGGTCCTGTTAGCGAGGACTGTGAGCCCTTTCTAGCCAGTTCATCAGCCGCTTCATTGCCCGTTATGCCCACATGCCCCGGTACCCAGACCAACCGTACCCGATTGTGCTGACCTAGCTTGTTTAGTGATCTAACACAATCGAGGACCAGCCCAGAGTCCGTTCGGGGTGTGTCAAGGGCCTTGAGGGCTGCCTGGCTATCGCTGAGAATATAGATAGTTTTGTCACGGACACCCCTGTCTATGTTCTCCCTGGCACAGGCATTAATAGCATATGTCTCAGCTTGGAAGACCGTTGCATATATGCCCATGCTTTGACTGATGTGACAGTCTTGAGCGTATATGCCCGCTCCAGTACCAGATTCCATTTTGGACCCATCGGTATACCAAATAAGACTCTCGTTGTCTGGAGCTTGCATACCACGTCTCCATTCGTCCCGTGTGTACCCTACTAACATTTTAAGCTGTTCTGTGTTTATTGGACAGTTATTTTCACATTATTAGATCATATCACTTTATTTTCACAATGATGAACAGGTTCAATCAATCAGTTGCTTCACAAAAGGTAATTAGACGATCATATTTGTTTACAAAATAATACACTGGATTTGGGCTGCGGTATAGTTAGTAAATTGCATATCGCAGCAATTGTATTTTAATTAAAATCACTTTCAGCTATAGGTCCTCTCTTTTCCACTTCCTTTGTGGGTTTTAGAAATCTGATACAAATAAACTCTCACGTTTGATTCCTGTAGGCAGAGACGATGGACTTGCATCTGCTGCGATCCTGGCACACAACCCTTGCCTCCTCCACATTCGTCAGTCTCTTCATGCATGCTTGTCGGTTTGTAATAGACCGTACGGTCCTTGGCCCTTTCAAAAATAACAAATAATTATAATAATTGGATTATCAATACCTATTTGTGATTTTTGAATAAGTATTACTATAATATACATAAACTCATGCTTGTTTCATGTAGGGGCATAGACGATGGGCGTCCATCTGCTGCGATCCTGGCAAACCACCTTCGCTTCATCCACATTCATTATAACAATTCTTAGTTTATCTTCATTGCAACCTTCTTAACTTCATTCTAAATCATAAACTACCTCTATTTACATTATTTATTTATTTTTAATTAAACTTACAATATTAAACAAATTAAACCTCTATTTCATTTAATTATATCAGTTTCAACTCCTGTCTTCCTATTAGTATCTTCATAATACTATTTAGCACGTTTTATAGTTTCAATGTGGTTACGATCTTCTGTCTACTACTAACTTTATTAAATGCTATTATATTGTAATTAAGTTATACCCGAAATATTGCAACCATAAATAAATTTTATATTTATAGGTACGGTGGAACACAGAGAAAGGTGTACAGGAGAGTTTTTAAAGTTGAGATTTTCTCAAAAACTACTTGACCTATTGTAAAACTTCTTTCATTGTTTGATAGATAAAGGTGAAATCTATGTAACTGTAAAATAATTATTAAATTCGGTCCAGTAGTTTTTGAGAAAATCTTAAACTAATTGAGGCCCCCTGTATACTTATCTCTGTCGTCGACTGTACCTAAATATTTGTATCATTTGCAGTATTCGAAATTACGACCTCGTCATTCCGTGGTTGGTCCATTCCAAATGATTTTACAAATATTTTACTGTAATCGTTTCAAAAATACACTGAATAGAAAGAATAGTTCAACGCATTCGCTTAAAATTAAATTCCGCCTTAAATCCCGAGCTCGTCTCACGTTCAGATTTAAAAATGGTCGATCGAAAAACTATTTCCTAAGTAAAATTATCCGAACACGGTCCGACAGCTCGCGTAAGAGCTGTGTAAATAACGTTCTAATGGAAATTCTGGCCCGGCGGATACCAACGTACTAGTCGCCGGGGCTAGGGTTGCCAACTGTTTTTTTTATCAATTTATTATTTAATAACTTTTTAAAACGCACATTTCAAATTTACTTACCCATCTTAGACGAAACCACGCAGGGTTGGGGAGGGATGGGGATTTGTTTAAAATATATACTAAATATACATATTTCTATGTATTTTTAAACTTATTATAAGAAATCACCAACACGTTGGTTGGCGTCCTTATTGGGACGCGCGCATTGTTATTTACCGATGTCTGGGACATTAAGTTAGTTATTGTTTAAAATAACATTATTTACTGTAAAGAAAACTTAAAAACAAATTTTAGTCAGTGGAAATGGTTAAAAATGAATTCGATTTGCGTTGGTAAATACAATTTTTTTATATATTTCATCTATCACGACTGCTCTTTAATATACCTCTTTACTTTACTTTAATATAGCTCTTATTATTATTTATGATGTATATTCTGGGAGTAGAAAACGTAAATCCGCACAATTCTTTGAAACTACACGAGTACCTTCGCTATTAAATAAAATGAAAGAGCAGTTGTGCTAGCTGTATTATCTACCCCACGGCTCAAGAAAAAAACGTAGCAACCCTAGAAATTCGAACTCCGAAGCGTCCGTTACCAAACGTAACTTGGCATTTTAATTATATTTTGTAACAAAACAAAGAGTTATATCAATATCACAACCAGATCAAAACGTAGCTCGTAACATAAATACATAATAATATATGGAGCGCTATTTTTCCTAAAAGCTTCGCTGAAATACAAATAATCAAAAATAACTTAATGAATAAGTGCCGTCTATTTATTAATAATTTAGTGGAAGAAATATCAGTTATATTGTGATTAGTATCCTGGACGTTTGTTACCGAGGCATGAGTTCGACCAGGTCAACCATAGGTAGCTATGTCTGTCGCACCCAAATAATTGAAATAAACATTAAATTGCACGGCTAGCAATTTCGTTTAACAACGCCATTCAACCACACGTCTCGTTGTCGATCAGCTGCAAAAACTAGCAGCGATAACAAATATCAACTGTTGACGCTATCTTGTAAACAAAACGAAACTAGCGCCGTCGCATCGTGGCGAAGAAACATACTAATACAATGTTACAGCGGCATTTAAGTCAGTCATGACGTTGAAAGTTTTAAACACCATAATGATTCAACTACAAAACTAGACGTGTGGTTGAATAGCGTTGTTCAATGAAAGGGCTGTGCAATTAAACGTCTATTTCAACCAGTTAACTGTGACATAACAATGATAATTCCCGTGTTATTAAACTTACGTTTAATCACATACACTGTTAGCCATAAAGGTGACTTAACTTTGTACGACTATACGGTTTAAGGAAGTTAACGTAACAGCGAGTAGTAACCCTGCAATGTATCCGAAGCTATTCACTGCTGTGGATACCCATCCGTATCCGAACGGGAACGGGTATAGTCGGATACGTGACGTGCCGCGTACAAAACGCGCAATTAGAATGTCGAATTCGAGAATAGGAATTTCAATTGGTTAGTGGTTTTAACGACGCATGTCTTAGGCTGCTTTTCCACCAGAGATGTGCTATGCTACATGGATGGATCGTCACCATGGGTAGCCGCGTCTTCCTTTCTTCATCCAGAAGAGTCGCTGTAGCGTCATCACTCTGGACGAAGCAGCTCGCTCGACACGATCCCGAGCTTGTAGCGGGACTCTTGATAAAAACTATAAACTCAAATTGTCCAATAAATTCACTATACTGTCATTCGCGAACATTTTCTGATTAATTTAACGTGATATTAGACACAAAATAACCACTGTAGACATTAAAATAAAAATTATCAAATAATTTTGCAACCGTCGTTTTCCGCCATTTTCAAGGGTATTTACAGATTATATCAATTTAGGTACAATCTTAACCTACCAAAATTTGGCATGCAAAATATAACCTAAAACATTTATAATATAACAAAACTATAATAACAAACCTTATTATGATGAATGTATGATATCAGTATCCTTAGTGTATGACCTCATAACATTACATTCCGATAGTACCTACTGGAATTGTTTTAGGAATTGAGATGAATTTTAATAATATTCAGATAACAGCAGTATAACTTATCTGGTTTAAAAAAGTTAACAACTAACGTGTTCTTCGTGAGTTTATGACAGTTTTGTATGCAGAACAGGGCCTAGCGTTTCACCTTAATAGAGTACTTTCAGCGATATGCTAACATGTAGTTGTGTAGCTGAATTTCAATAGCTAAAATGGGAATCCGGCGACGGCGGGGTCACGAGACGCGTCGGCGACTTTTTGTTCGGAATTTAATTTAGCTAGGTCGCGGTGCAGTGTGTCACGTGGACCGACGTGCCCAAATAGGAAATAAATTAAACCAAAATATGCTACATTTTCGGATTGGGAAGCGACAGTTAGACTTAGCAGTTTGTTTATTTCACTTCAGTATTTCAAAAATACGTATTCGAGAGTTTTTTGACACTTTTTCTCCTTAACTTTGGCACCATTGACGTGCAAAAATGTACCCAACGTGCTTACTTGCAATAAAGAAATTTGAATTTGACTAAATGATTAATGGAGAAAAAATTTCATCACTACCGGGATTCGAACCCGGGACCTCGCCATTCCGTGGCACGCTCTATTCCAACAAAAATAAAAAACATAAAAAAAATAAAAATAAAAATTCTCCATTTATCATTTAGTTTTTCGTTTCGCATAGCGCATATGCAAGAAAATATCAAAACATTTGAATTTGAGTTTCTTGTACGTCAATAAACAGCTTCAATAAAGGTATGGACAACAGCAGATCAATGGTAACATTTGCAGTACGATTTGAACTCTTACGACGCAGATAATAAGAACGGTGTGTCCAAAGTATTACAAATGATGGGCTTTGATGTGTACTAGGGTTATAATAATACTATATTGGTGAGAACTAAGATTCCCTGTGTTGTGGGGTAATATAAGTAATGTCAGACTAATGTATGGTACTACCCAGGACATACAAAGGTAGTCCTGATTACTGTAAAGACTGTAATCATCAAAAATAATTTACAACCAAACCTTTTTGAAGTCGATTAATAGTACGTACCTACATGTGAATTTGAGAACCTCCTTCTATTTGAAATCAATTAAAGAAACATCATTGTACAGTTGAAAGGTTACACACCTCTGAATTTTAGAAGAACATTAATTGATCATTTATGAACTTTAAAAAATCGTTTAACATTAATAAAACAATACGGAACCAAACAAATTACCTATTACACAAAGTCACAGAAACAGTTCCTAAATGATATTACGAAGACAAACGTAAAGTTCAGAAAGCAATTTAACAGGAATAATAAAAACCATAGAGCTTTGCAAAAAACAAATAGAAAATTAAACGTCTCAAGAATTAGAAGAGTCTGGGTAATAGCAAACAAAAACAATTCGTGATTCCACTTCATAGGGACATAGAAGCCCCCAAAGGAGTTCGTATAAGGGATGTTGAAACGACTCTGTTGACAAAGCTATTAGTTTTGTATAAAACTGTAATTTTTGGATATAAAGATTAATGTGATTCTGTCGTGACCGCCAAATTAATTTTAAACATAAACGCAACTATCAACTAAATTAAATTGTTAACGTATACGGTAATAGGTACTACCTAATAGGTTAATAATTTTTATTTAGTCAGGTAATTAAAAAAAACTCGTATTAATTTGGAAGGGGGATGGAGTAAACGTGTCCAATAGCGGAAACCCCAACCCTCTCCATGCATATATTCAATAGATATACTTATTAGAATAACCAAAATACCATGTTGTGATATATTTCTATATAGTGAATAATTAAATGAATAAAAAAAACGCATCTATCACAGTCACTCATAAACTAAATCAAGTAGAGTGAGATCCCGTCTCTTTGGAATTGGCACAAATGTTTATTTATAAGTATATATTTATTTGTTTTTTATTATTATTTTGTACAAGTTTTAACTTTAATTATAATTGATTGTTATAGTTTGTTTGGAAATAAAAAGCTAGTTTCACATTTTATAAGTGTATGTGTAATAAATATTTTTCATTTCGTTTCGTATATTTTTACTCATGCATTAATATCGACACTCTATCTACTTACTCTTCGAGAGATAGGTATTCCATAAGAAAAAAAAACATATATGCACAGGTAATTAAAGATCCAAGACAAGAGAAAGTCGACGGGTGGTTATGAGACTGCTTCTGAACCGTCAAAATCTCGAATTCGAAAGATTTATTCCCCACTCCATAAAATCATGTGAAAACATTGAACAAAAATAACCCCAGCTCGAAATGTCAAAAGCAATGCGCTCTCCAATAAAACGATGATCCGACTTCCACGGATTCGTCGAATACACTCAAAAGTTTTTCTTTTCCAGTTTTGCCCTCGAAAAGTTTTTCAATTAGGAGCCGGGCGATCGTGTTAGGACGAGAAACGTAAATTCTATAAAAAAATATTACGCTTCCAGCAAAGCGGTAAAGTTTCATTGTCTTAATTTTTCTGTGTAACTAAATTATAATAATGTACCAGCTTTCGACTTGGTCTGAGTCAGTATTTTAGGCTAAAAAAATCTTTAGGATTTTTATAGACAGGGTAAGTCTTTTAAACAATGCCAAACTTTCTTTAAGACTTTCATAGACAAGTCAAGCCCCTTAAAATTGGCATTGTTTCGAAAATTTCCGCCTATAGAGGAATTGCCAAAAAACTGTTAATGCGCCATATATTTGTCAAAAGCAAGAGTGAGACAGAAGATGCCTCGCAGCGGCGGAGTGCCTCGATATTCGTAGTTTTATGAATTTTGGCAGGGAAATAAAAATACGCCAACAAAAATCTGATTTTATTTAAAACAAGCTCTCGTATTTATAGTACCCAACATTTTGATATATATTTTGTATGAATAACTATTTCGGTTTAGATATAATTTTCATTTTAAAAGACATGGAAGGGGTATGTTTGCAATTTTTTTTCTATCGAGCGAAGTTTGTTCAATCGTGTATCGGTATTAATCAGTCTCTAAATAGACACCCCATGATTGCTATATATTTGTTTCAGATGTTTAGTTTTAGTAGTTAGTGCCATAGCCTTCGTAGCAAAACTGAAAATACGCGCATACGATTTAAGGCTTCGTATTCCTTCATTTCAAGAAAACTTAATTTGCCCAATTGCCGAGTAGTGCACTACAAGTAGAGGTAGGACTAATTTATATATGCATCTTTAATGTTTCTGCAGATATTTTTTTATTCAATTTGAACACGTTTTGTTTAAGATAATAGGATGCAAACCATGAAGACCCTTTTAACCGTTTTCGAATCTAACGTTCTTAAGTTAATAATATAATGTTGAGGCTTGCATCAAAGAACAATAATATTAGAACATGATGAAAAAATTCTTGCCGTGGGCAGGACTTGAACCTGCGACCTTGTCATTCCGTGACACGCTCTTACCAACTGAGCCACCACTAGCCACATCATGTTCTAATTTATTCACCGAGCATGGATAATGCGTAATTCAAATTCTGAACAATAATATAATATATTTTTACATACGGTTTATACACACAGTTCCTAGTTACCGTATGGTTAAAACCATGGTCTAAGGGTTTTCGTCATATAACATCGATGGTTGCAATTGTCAAATTAAACCCTTAGTTTTATTAATAATAAACTCAATTATGCGAATTAATAAAGGCGGTATAATGATTATTCCACGATATAAGCAAACGTCCCTTTCTACCTTATTATTAGCCAAAAACCTAGTTTAACGTCATTTCCGTTAATCCGTATTTTGTTACTTACATTATGTTAAAAAGTCGTAATTTACTTTTTTGATTTTACTTAATACTTAGAAGTTTTACATTAAAACGTAAAATTAGAAACGGACCGTGGCTCAAACCGTGACATATTTTAAACTTTTAATGTCACTTTTTATGTGTAACATTGTATGGCTCTTAGTATGGGTACCCCTTGTACAGTCGACAGCAGATCAATGGTAACACTTTTTACTTTTGACAGTTCTCATTATTTGCGTCGTAAGACTTGAAATCGTAATTGATCTGCTCTCGACTGTATTAGTTTTATACCCTCTATACGATCAAGATAGGGGTGTTTCAGACGTAAAAATAATATAAACACAGATTAATATTCATGGCAATCACTCAAAAAAGTTAACGACTCCACCGGACTCCGTCACAGATAATGATGCCATCAAAACTGGTGTCTGGCTATATTTCAGGACCAATATTCCCTACCCAATTTTATGTCTGTTCAAATTCAATTTCACTCAAGAGTTTTATAGCAATAAAATTCGGCTCCGCTCCAATTTTGTTAAGCACTCAGTGAAATGAAAAATTTAGAATACGGAAAGCCTACAGCCAATATTCATATAGCTTTTCCTAAATTTCAGTTCAACTCGGCGCCCTAAAATTTAATGTGTGGACGTAGTTTTGAAAGTCCTAATTAGTTGGTTCCTATTACAATTGTAAAATATTCCAATAAAATCTTTGACCGTACTAGACTAATAGGATGTTATTTTATTAATACATCATCAGCCAGTCTCAGTCCCTCAGTCCCTCTCGGCCCTCTGCATCCAGTCCCTGCCAGCCATCTTGCGAAGGTCATCCCTCTATCTGGTCGGGGGGCGTCCCACACTACGTTTACCCGTTCGTGGCCTCCATTCGAGAACTCGTCTACCCCATCGGTTATCGGTTCTACGACAGATGTGATCAGCCCACTGCCACTTCAGTTTACTGATTCTATGAGCAATGTCAACCACTTTTGTCTTCTGGCGGATATTTTTTTATTAATACAAGTGGGGAAAAAGTTTATATTTATTATGTTACTCATTGAATTGCTAAAAATGCGGGCCAACTTTCTATTTCCGTGAGTTACAACAAAAGTTCGTAAGCGCTATAGTATAGTCGACAGCATACATTAGATTAGATTCATTTATTTTTTGTTTTGATATTTTCTTGCATATGCGCTATGCGAAACGAAAATCTAAATGATAAACGGAGAAAAATTTTCATCACGACCGGGATTCAAACCCGGGACCTCGCCATTCCGTGGCACGCTCTATTCCAACAGAGCCATCGTTATTCGTATCCAGATCGTGAATTTTGTCTCCATATTCTCGTCTGAGGGACGGTAGCGACATCTATCCAGTAATTGTGCAATTACTCAAATTCATGTCTGACATTGCAGTTAGAAATCATGTTTTTAATTGATGATCCATTTACCATTTAGATTCATTTATTTCAGATTACAATGTCATTTTTACAATACTTAAAATACCTACACATTATATAGTAATTTGATCGTCAGTTTAAATATCTCATATCAGCCTAAATAAAACCATTGCAATCTAGGCCATATTACCACCACACAAAGTCCCTAGGCGACACTTAATCTACCGTTATGTACACAAGACTTACCTCTATAAATTGATTATCTTACGCCTTAACAATAATCACACCGCAGTGCACATACGAGCGTTTATCCCTTTCATTAATAACGGAACAGACAGAGACAATAAGACAATTCCTCGCAGGATTCGAGGCCAGTAGAATTAGCCAGCTTTTAGAACTCATTTATTATTGCGGAGACGTCTTTTGTTGTAATTGTAATGAAGATTTTCGTATGAGTTTACTCAATTAATTAATAGTGAGTTGAATTTGAAATTATGAATCTGAGCTGGTCGTATAATAGAGATACTGTAGCAACGGAAAGGGTTTAATAATAGTAAAGTCGAAGGTCTTTCAAGTAATGGAAATGGTTTAAAGTCGTAAGGGGTTGCCTTCGACTTACTTAAAGTAAGTTCTTGTAATTTTTGACAGTTCTTGTAATTTTTGAGTTCTTGTAATTTTTGACAGTTCTTGTAATTTTTGACAGTTCTTGAAATTTTTGACAGTTCTTGTAATTTTTGACAGTTCTTGTAATTTTTGACAGTTCTTGTCATTCTTAACAGTTAAAATTGATATAGATGTGGACAATAAATCAATTGATATCTCCATAAACGTAACCTTTGGAGTAGGGTGAGTTGACCACCTCATATTTTGGAAATAGTGAATTCACCCAGGTGCTGGTTGAACCACTAATAATTTTACAAGGTATGACCCCATAGGCGAGATTTTTGGAGTGCGAGTTGCTACCTAAGCCATTTATTCGTCCCGTCACGTAATCTAAATCATCAAAATCTCACAAAAACAGAAGTCTATATCTTGCTATGCCACAAGATTATAATTTATAAGTTCTTACTACTTAACTTACGGTGGTTATAAAATAAACTATTGTTTTACGAGATTTTGGTTTTTTAGAATACATGACGACTATCGGGATACTGAAGAGTAGGATACATACATACTTTTATTCATAACAAATTATGTTGTCCCTTTCACACTTCGTTAAAAAGCGTTAAGAAAGCCTAAATGGTGGAATAACTAATAAACACATTTATGTATACGCGCCTTATACTTTTTCCGTTACATTCTGTATAAACTAAAACATCCTTTGCATTGCGGCAGTGGAGAGTTCCGAAACACAAGAGAAAAGATTAAACAATTACCTAAATAAACGATAGCAGGGTGCGTGGGCGGATAAAAAACCGTGAGCAAAAAAAATGTTTTCAGCTGGCCCATTACGCCCGGTCTTCGCTGACGCAAGCTTGGATAAACTGCCGCTGTCCAGTCAACAGGCGCGCAAACCGGGGGCCGCTAAAATGTTGCTTCATACTTGACCAGTATACAGTTATCATTATTTTGAAAGATGTGCTGCTGAAAATTTTTAGCCACTTTTTCTCCTCAACGTTGGCACCTTTCATTGCAAAGTGGTGTAAATGTAAATTCTAAAAATATATTGACGTGCAAAAATGTACTCAACGTGCTACAATAAGCGTGCAACGTGTTGCAATAAAGAAATTTGACTTTGACACTTTATTTTTGTAAATAATTATCATTTTCAACCTCTCTTACCTATAAGTAAGGAATAAGGAAACCCTCTCTCAAACCTTCGATTCTCAGCCCACCACACCTAAAAATACATCAGCATCATCAGTCCACTGCATGCCACGGCCTTTCGCATCCGGTCTCTGCCAGCCACCTTGCTAAGGTCATCCCTCCATCTGGTCGGGGGCGTCCTACATTGCGTTTACCCGCTGGTGGTATCCATTAGAGAACTGGTTTGCCTTATTGGTACCACAAACACATACTTATGTAATAATAGATAACTAACGTTGCGCTCAAATGCATAACAATTGCTTTTAAAGACTGATGCTCCGTCTGTAGTCTGTGAGCATGTTCATTGTTCATTTGTCGTAAATGATTTTAAATAAAATAAAAGTAATATTTTAGCGACCCACAGCCCGCTCCGATCCCAAATACAATAAATTCTAAATTAACCCGTAAATTTTATCTTGTTTAAAGTCTAAAAAGGTGGAAAGGAATTAATTTCGAGCCGACCACACATTGTGAAGGTGTCCTGTGATAATTGGCTAATTCTTTATTTATGTTTTATTATTCAAAGTCAAAGTCAAAGTCAAATTTCTTTATTGCAAGTAAGCACGTTGAGTACATTTTTGCACGTCAATATATTTTTTGAATTTACATTTACACCACTTTGCAAGGAAAAGGTGCCAACGCTGAGGAGAAAAAGTGGCAAAAAACTCTCAGCAACACATCTTTTAAAACAATTATAATACAATGATTACTTAATAACTATACAGTACGTAACTATTACTATTGTTAGTAAGTTTATCCCTCATGCGGAACCGGCGACACACACCATGCATGTTCATCATTTAAATAGTCATCTATCCTGTAATACGCCTTCTTAACAAGTGTTCCTTTAATGAAATTTTTAAATTTCCTCTTTGTCTATTCTACATAACTAGAAGTTTATACTTTAGTAATTTATGATTTGAAGAATCCAATCCCATAAAAGCTTTGCCACACGTGGCTCTGAACTCTACACCATAAATGTACCGTAGCTCTATGCCTTGTCATAACTCTACACAACGCGTAGCGTAACTCTACGAGCGTAGCTCTACGCCGCACGTAGCATTGATCTATGCTTCACATAGCCCTCTACGCCAAACCTACAGGGCCCTTACCATTACGACCTTAAAGTAAGCTTATTTTAAGGTCGTCGGTCATGGTACGAAATAACAAAGTATTGTTGAAGTAATCCTGCTATAACACTTCATGGTAAGGCCCCTGATCTACACTTCATTATTATTACAAAGCATAATTATGATTTTCTAACGTCCGACACATAGCAATATCCCTTTAGTATCAAGATGACTTCCGAATATCTCCCCACTTTGTCTCCGAAATCTGGGACTTTCTTTTTAGGTTGCAACACTGTGTGTTAGAAAGAAACAGACTATAGTGGTTACACTCAGGGCGCCGTCTTTCTCTGAGGTCTAATATATGTTTTTATATATATATATTGTTCGATTGACGTGATCAAGTGTACGGTGGAACACAGAGAAAGGTGTACAGGAGAGTTTTTAAGGTTGAGATATTCTCAAAAACTACTTGACCTATTGCAAAAATTCTTTCACTGTTTTATAGATAAAAGTTAAAACTATGTACTGTAAAATAATTAAAAAATTCGGGCAAATAGTTTTTGAGAAAATCTCAATCTTATTGAGGCCTCCTGTATAGTTATCTCAGAGGATCCACCATCATTTTGGAATGGCGGATTAATTTTTTATTTTTTTAATTTTCTATTTACATGAATACTCAAAAAAACTTGACATTGGCCAAATTATCTCTTGAATAAGAGTAGAAGCCATTCAAATAAAAATAGAATAGAATAGTTATCTCTGTCTTCAGCTGCACTTAGTGTTGCTAAGATATGAATGAGTTACAAGAAAAGAAGAGAGAGGCAACGATTACTTTGCTTGCATGATACAATAGAATTGCGGCATATTCTGGTAGGTATTCGACTGGGTAGGTCTATTTTATTATTCGCGTACAAAAATAGTGTCTGGGACAGCAAACAAACGCTGCGGTCATAACCCCAGATGGAACTGAGCCGTTCCAATTTGCATAGCGGTTTCATATCTCATTTGTCCCACGGCACCGGCACGTAGCGAGCTCGCCTTTAGATTGGTTCGGAACATTTTTGATTGATTTTTTTTTTATTTGCACTAACTGGCGACGGTTTTGCGGTTGCTTTTGTGAAGTTTTTATTATTATGAATGTTTATTCAGTAATAAGCTAAAAACAAATAAAACGTGATTAAAATATAATACTTACCTAAATTAATTAAATAACTAAATATCGACTGCTGTACATCTGCTTTCTTGTAATATTGTGTCTGTGTTATTTTTTTCGTGTACAATAAAGTATAAAGTAAGTAAGTAAGTAAAGTATAAATATACGTAAATATTACACTTTTCATTATTCAAGCCATTCTATTGGGTACAACAACGTCAACGATCTTTCTCCATGACATTTGTCGCGCTCATCTGGGAATATTTGGGGAAGTGACACGGACTGTATAAACTCATTTCTCATCCTGACATGTTGTCCGAAACGTAGGCTGTTTGCGTAAATTAATAACACTTTGTGGATTTGATGATAAGAAAATAGAAGTTTATTTTAGAATTAAAACTATAGTGAGCCATTACTACACATTATTATATATATAGGATATCACTCACTTATATTGTTGAAGTCGGCAACGCGGGCGTGGCGCGCTCACCTTGGAAAAGACCGTCGAAATCGGTCGAAACTGTCGGTCTAATTGCTGACTTCAACAATATAAGTGAGTGATATCCGTTTATATACAACATTTTCTACTGTGATAATATCAAGGGTTTCTTTGGTCGTCATTTGCTAATGTCATGTTGCAGAATATTCAAGAGATATATAGTCTTATCTCTTGAGGAGTCGCCGTAGCTTATCGTCACCCTGGGCATCTGCGTCTTCTTTTCGTCATCCAGCCTTACGAACTCTTATAGCAGGATTACTTCAATAATACTTTGTTATTTCGTACCATGACGACCTTAAAGTAAGCTTATTAAGGACGTCATGGTACAAAATAACGAAGTTTTATTGCTATAATCCTGCTATTGTAGTGTTCATGGTAAGGGGGCAGATCAGTCGCCGTAGCGTCGTCATTCTGTACGAAGCAACGTTCACTCCCGAGCTCGTAGTGGGACTCTTGACTCTAGCTCGAAACTTCATATCTTGCACAAATCATTAAATAAATTTACCATACTCGAACATATGTTCATACATTCGCGAACATTGTCTGATTGAATTAATGTGATAAAAACTGTCGACATTAAAATGAAAATTATCAAATAATTTCGCAACCGTCGTTGCCCGCCATTTTCAAAAGTACAAGCAAGCACCTTCTAGACACAGAATTGAACCACCATCACTAAACGGGATCAGCCTCTGTACCACATGTTCGTTAACACGCTGCGCCCACGCTACGCCAACGCCACGCCCACGCCACGCCAACGTCACGCCCCCATCACAGTTGAGAGTCACTATGAAAGATCGCCTGCAAACGTGTAGTTGTGCTACAAAATGTTGCGTCTGACAGTCATTTGACAGGTAATAACGTCAATTTATCGCTAAAGCGTGTGCAGCTTCGTCCACAGTGATGACGCTACGGTGTCTCCTGTGGATGAAGACAAGAAGACGCGGCTACCCAGGGTGAAGATGCTGCTGCGCCTCCCCTGGAGAAAGATAGGAGACAGATATTGAATTTTCTGTAACATGACATTGGCAAATGTCGAACTGTCGAGTCCATTAATAATAATAAAAAATACTATACTAGCCCTGCAGATTGGTGTATTATTATTTATATTTTTTTATTGTGCTTAGGTAGTAATATTATTGAAAAACAATAAATATTTAATGTCACGACGACTCAGATTAAGGCAGCTGTTTCACAACTCGTCGTCGTGTAGCAGTCGAAACAGACTATTAGAGAGCTAAAACGACAACGCTACAAAACTTACAGAAAACGTTCTCTAGGAGCGTCCAAAATGCTACCATCAATCTTGCGCCTGGAGTCAGCGTTTATGCCAAGCCTTGCCAATACTTCGCACCATTAAGCTTATCTCTTGACAGGGGCGTACCTAGGAAGTGCAATAAGGTGATATAGGGGCGTAGAAAGGTAGACAGACGTCTAAAATAATGCTGGGAACATTTGTGCATACCCAGTAACTGAGCAATTTTTGTTCTTTTTGCTAAAGTGTTTGTTTTTTAGGGTTCCGTGCCCTAAAAGGAAAATAGAAACCCTTATAGGATCACTTTGTTGTCCGTCTGTCTGTCCGTCCGTCCGTCTGTCTGTCTGTCTGTCAGGACGGATCAAGTTGAAATCAATACTCAGGTCTGCAACCTCATGCATCCGTAAAAAATCAAGCTTCTACGTCAACGCAATCAAAAGATATGGCCGTTTATGTCTCATTTTCTCGCATATTTGTATGAAAATGCAAGAAAACCAAAACCTATAAGGTACTTCCCGTTCCCGAGTCATGAAAATTGGCAAGAAGCTAGGTATATCATAAGTAAAGGTAAAATAATTTTTGTTTGTGATTACAAACTAGATTTGCAGAGGATCAACTAATCAGGAGTATGTCGGTGTATGGACAAAATATTTTGATAATGGCAAAGATAAGTTGGTATCTAAATCTACCTTATCGTTAAGAGTTAAGTTAAGTTGCCGAGCACGAGTCTCGGTGCTCGAATCTGACTCGCACTTGGCCTTTTTTTTAATAACTGGTACATATCCCACTAATATATAAACGCGAAATTATGTATGTATGGATACATGGATGCTTGTTGCTCTTTCACGCAAAAACTAATGAATGGATCTTAATAATTCATATAAATGAACTATTTGTAGTGCTATAGGTATAGGCACAATTTCTTTACAAGAAATGTTTGATGTCGTCAAGATCTCATTTAACTTTTCAAATTAAAACATCATCCGGTTTCATGCACTGCTATTTTACGGCAGACTTACCTCCGGAATCGAATTCGAGAGAATTCTACAATAGTTGATGTTTTTAAGAAAGACGGGAGTGAATGACTCTTAGGAAGTATAGAAATTACATTTGTATGTGACACTGGATAATCGGTATCATTAAGATATACAATCTTATACCGACCGATATAAAAATGTCATTAAACTAAGTAGAAATTGTTATTAAAAAAACGACTGCATCATGACTTCGATTAAAAGCCAATGGGCACATTCGTATGGAGGGTGGTGCCTTTTTTTTTTCGCGCGGCCAGAATCAGTTTCATATCTACTGTGTAGGAGACCATACAAAAAGAGAAAAAAAGTTGTTCCCGGGGTTCTAACCGCAGTCCGGGCCGAGATAATAGAGTTTAACTTTTACCAAAAGAGAGGAGAATATCGCAACTGCCATCTACAATATACTCCCCCTTTGCGACAATTTATTGGTTTCCGGTCTTCAAAAGCGGAAATCCAGTGCACCATGTTCTATATACATGCCCTCCCCCCTCCAAACCAAAAAGAAATTGTGTTTCCTATTATTCCTTAAGATGTCGCATCCGCCATGTTCAATACACTCCCCCTAGACGTTTTTCTTGCGGCAACCAAAGCGGAAATCCGGTTCAACATGTACATTGAACAGTATCCTCCCCCTCACCTAAAAATAAATTGAAATGTATTTTATTTCATAAGGTGTCGCATCTGCCATCTATAATACACTTCCCCTTTGATGTTAATTTATTTTTTCCTCCTCCCCCCGGAAAAAAAACATACTTATTTCATTTCCCATAATAATTATCCTCCTTGGTGTAACTTGTGTCCGGTGTAGTTGGATTCTCCCTGTGCAAACTTGACGAACTGAACTACAGTAAATTGTTCCTCAGCATCCTCTGGCTAGGTGATCGATGTACGGTCGACAGCACATAAAGCGTATCACATTGGCACGCTACGCAGGGGTTATACGACGTAGTTTGCAAAGTTTGGTTTTTTGTAGGTTGATGTGCCGTCGACTGTACACAAAAGTTAAGACCTTTTGAAAAAATACACAGAAGTATAACATACGCCGTAACAAGCCCAGTGGCTTGTTAAAAGAAACCATTGCAAAATATATCGTATAACTCCTGCGTATGGTGCCAGTGTGATACGCTTGATGTGCTATCGACCGTACATAGATGGTTGCGGCGTATGTTACACTTCTGTGTGTTTGTATGTGTTAGAGGATATTTTGGACACATAAACACTCCTACATATTAAAACACTCCCAAACTCATACCAAACGAGATCCAAATACAAAAAGATACTATTCCTAATATCGTCGATCTGGTTCGAGTCACGGTTTTCAACAGAGCATTAGCTCAACATTAGTTGAAAAAAGAATGGCAAGGTCTCTTGTTCGAATCCCAGTCGCGATGTAATATTTAAAAAGATACCGTAAATCACAAATTACACTCGGATGAGCAAAACACACCCTAAATAACACAAAAATACTGATACATAAAAACTCTCTTACACACAAAAATTCCCCTAGATATCGTACTAATTAGTTTTGCGCGTCTGAGTATGGTAGTGTATTTTGAAACTGAATGTAAGTACCATAGAGTGTGTTGTGAGTATTTGGGAGCATTTTTTTATGTTAGGACACGAAAAAATCACAGTTTTCGTTTGTCTATGTATTTTTTTGCGTAAAGGTATGTTTGTATTTGAGGAGGGCGTTGTTGATTCTAGGTGTTTTGTGGGGCGTATTTGTGTGTATTTGCATATTGTATTTTGTACGCTAAAGAGTATTTTTGTTTGGCTGTGTGCTTATGCATAAAGATGACTGTATTTTGTGTGGTACAAATGCAGTTGCCTGCGTTTTGTGTTGTTCGTAAATGTATGTTTGTGTGTAGATGTGTGCGTTTTTGTTTCTAGTTGTGTTTTGAGTGTTTGCTTCTTTCTGCGTTAAACAGGGTTTTTGTATCGTAGGGTATGTATATATCAGGGTGTAATTTGTGTGCGAGACTGTAATTATGTTTATCTGGTTGTTTTTGTATTATGGTGGCGTATTCAAACGTGTTTCAGTGTCTAGGTATATTTTATTAGTAGAGTTAAGAGTTTATTTTTGTGTATGTCGGACTCTGGATATAGTTATATGAGTCAGCGTGTGTTTATATCCAACGTGTTTAACGCTTCTGTATACTTTTCTTTAAATGTTGGGGGTTCGTGATAGTAGCATAATAATTATGTATCCTAGCTAGACGATGCTGATAAACGACTGAGATCGTCTGGATCCTTTATTGGATGTTTTAGGGGAACCGGAAAAAGTTTTACTGTTTTGGGGGTTCCTTACCTCAATAGGGAAAAAAGGAACCTTTATTTAAAATATTTTCAGTCTCCGCGATATTAGAGTTTAAATAAAATGACAAACTAAAGTAACATGAGAGAGAAAGTATATATTTATAACAGCCGAGTCGTGGCCTTTCGACGACAGTAGGGTCTTTAAAACCATGGGAATTTGCGAGATATTCGATTTTAATTTTTCCTTTACGTAAACTCAAATATCTCGGCCCCGGATGAGTGGGGAAACATAGACGCAACATTTTTACGTTCATCGTGAAGTCCGGGATTCTTACTTTCAGCCAGGGTATAAATATTTAAGTTTAAGTAAAGTCATAAAACTTGAGAGGGGGTGTGGTGTAGAGGATACACCGGATGTGAGAGGATTCTTACCTTCCGGGATTTTTACCTTCAGTCAGGGCAGAGATATTTAACTTTAAGGAAATGACAAACGTGAGAGGGGGGGGGGGGATGTGCTCATTTTAGATGATGCACCGGCCATCTAAAAAGAACCGGAGTTCTAGTGGCCCAGTCGGGATGAATTGTAACAAAAGTTATAGTAGATGGCCGGTGCACCATCTAAAATGAGCATATCCTCCCCCTCTCTCACATTTGTCATTTACTTAAAATTAAATATCTCTGCTCTGACTGAAGGTAAAAATCCCGGAACAACATTTTCTTGTTGACGACCTCATAGTGAATGTAAAAATGTTGATTCGACGTCTCTACCCTCCACCGGGGCCGAGATATTTGAGTTCAACGGAAGTAAAAAGTTAAAGTCGAATATCTCGGCCCGGACTGAGGTTACAGATGAGCTGCCATAATATGTTTTATTTACTTTGCCAATATGTACCTAAATAACCATATTTGGTTTCTGGCCGCGAAAATTTCAAAAGGCTCCAAAAACGCCCATTGGCTTTTTTATAAAGAGTTGTTAGACAATTCTTGTGACTGTTTAAGTACCTTCCCATCATACTTCCCACTATCCCATCCCACTATAAACGCGAAAGTTTGTATGGATGGATGTTTGTGGAAAACTACTGAATGGATTTTAATGAAACAATAACACATAGGCTATATTTATTAAGATCCTGCGCAGACGAAGTTGCGGGCAGAAGCTAGTATCTTATATTGTATTGATAGCTGATCACATTCCCACAATCAAGACTAATTTACGACACCTCATGTTAAAATCTATCAAGCCGTTTAGGTTGCAGGGCATGTCAAAGAATTAGACATACATACACTCGAAAAACATAACCCTCCTTGCACAGTCGCGTATAAATAAATACAATTTATTGCTTCTAATGGTACATACCCAAGGTGTTATTTACATTACGGCAACGACGATAGGCAAAGCTACGATAAATCATTATGTACAAGGCGCTACTTTTACAACACATGACTGCCCTGGCAACGTATTCTCAGCAGATTTAAATCTTTCAGCTGACCTGAGATATTGCAGTTTCCATCTAAAATACTGGCGCGCCCTGGGACGTCCATCTGCGTCGAACGGAACGTTGCCGGAGCATTTTAAAGAAATAACTTTAAATTCGTATCCTTGAGACCGAGAGACGCATCCTTAACACTGTCTCCTTAAGGTTCAAATTGTTTTGCTACATATGTATCTTGTATATGTGTGGTATTTGACAAAAAAATATTGCATAATTCTACTCACGTAATTACTGAAGATGTACCTATCTGAAGTTAGTTTTTACCCATTATTGCCCATTATTATCAAACTATCAAATTCCATAGAAGTCTGACGTAAGAACGAACTCACGCTAAACTCGTGCTAAAATTTGTCTACGAATCTCCCCTAAAGCTGTGTTCCTGATTAGATCTCATCACGTCTGCGTTCTATTACGTGTGAATATATAACTAAAAAAATATTTACCCGAATAACACGATAAAGGAACTGAAACCAAAAATTAAGTAAACCGTCTCATTTCACTCCCGTCCCCACTTTATCTCATAAAACCATGAAACAAAAAGAATTCGCCGCGCTCTATGGAGAGAGCCTAAAGTACCTATAATATAATAATAATAATAGTGATCATGGCAGGTGTCCGACGTCTCGCTCCATAGACCAGACTGACTGACCGACCAACACCCCAAACCAATAGCCCCAATTAAGTTGTAATTTCCAATCACTGCAATAGTTTATGCACCTGACGGGGTCTGTCATTGAGTGCAGTTAGATGCGCTCAGAGACGGGTCCCGCTAGGTGCATCACATATCCCTTCAAATTAAAGTTCTCTAAGTGGCCTCTACGCGTTGGACCTATGTCTCCGTGCAAGCCTTTCAAAGGACCGGGTTTTCTGAAACCCGTGAGTGATACTTGGAGAGATAATAATAATTCTTTATTGCAGGCATAAAAAACCCATAAAAAACACAAAATAAATAAAATAAAACTTACATTTGGACCTAATTAAGGACACGTCAGTCTTAACCTACTTTCGGTTCTCTATATCTTGTATATCTTTAATACCTATATCTTGTATATCTTTCATTGGTAACATTATAATTCCCGTCACAGCAATCGAGCAATGGATATTGAAATGTGAATGGGTTTGTTGTCACTATGAGTTCTACATTTAGACAGATGACAGACTGAATGAATGCAGCAAAAGAGCGTCAGCAGCAAATCAAGGGAGCAGCAACGGCGTGGCGTACATTCTATCATGTCTACCACTGCCGCAGTAGTTGCCTTTCCGCTGCTTTTTAACACAGTGCGTGCACTAGGCAGCTTTTTTCGTGGGGAAATGCTTATGCATACACGCCGCCTCGGGGGTAGCGATGGTTTATGTCGGACTTAGTCTTGCACCGACTAAAACCCCACGGTGGCCTCCTCCTCATTGGGGTCGCGGCCGGTCACCCGGGGTCGCGGCCGGTCAGATTAGGGGATCTGACCGTCCAGTTGGATAAATCCGGCGACCCCAGGAAAGCAGCGGGTACAGAGTGGTCCTGTCCCGCTGCAGCCAAGCGCTGCGAGCGCGCTGGGCCCGCTGGGCCCGCCTGGAGCGGCCTGAGGAGTGCTTTCAGTAAGCGCCGTGTGGAACTCGTTCAACAGAGAGCCCAGAGTTCCCCACAATGCGTGGAGGAGGCCACTAGGCAGTCTTGCTGCGGCAGAACATGATAGTGTAAATAGTATCGGAGCCCGCGCACTAGGCAGCCATCATAGTTCGACTGGCTGCCGCCAGTGCGTCCCCCACAAGTGTTTCCTTCTCTTAAATATTACTTACTCCAAAGGCCGTTCCTTGTTTTATCTCATAAAACGAAACAGTAATGTAATACGTTGGGCGGCAGACATCGTCGCCCGCCATTAGGCAGCCACGAGGGTGTACTGAAGGATTTTTTATTCCACTAAACAATAAAGTTCAGTCGTTAAAATTTCCGGTTTGTTATTCGTTACAGTTTTACTGGTTTTTAGTAAAAAAACTTGTACAGTTAGGTACAACAGTTTTGAAACAAAAAGTAGCTAATATAATTAGGCATTGGCCTGTTTCTTGTGTAAGGAAAATTATACATATTTACCTACTACCATAAAACAACTGTTTGGAACTTTATAGTAGGTACTCACTTAAAATAGGAGTCCCGTTATTTTTACTACTTATGAATTTTGCATAATATTAATTGTTACTCACTTTACATGTGCATTTTGAATTTTAGACGCTTTTCTTCTGACATTTCTCAGTCTGCGGTTGTAGACGTTTTTAATATGAATGTTGTAATGCCAAAAATGCTGTTTTTAGTTATTATATCTATTTAAACTTAGGCGAGCTTAATGCCTTGATATATTCTCTACCAACTGACTTCTGACCACGTGGAGAAAGATAAGCCACCGTAATAAAGTTAGAAAGAGTTTTGTACTAAATACTTTATTTGTGTATGAAGTGTGACGTTGTAATATGCAACCATGAAGGAAAAAAAATCTTCTAATAGCATTGATCTCCAATAAACCACTAGATACACAGTCTGCATTCTAAAAATGTCCGAGCGCAAGGAAGGTCCAAGCGGATGAACGGAACCCTCATTTGCTTTATTGGACGTTATTTGGACGTTAACAATGTGTAACATTTACTTCTATTTAGTGTTTATATGTAACTAGACTACAATCGCTGAACAAGAGACTATTATATAGAATTAATTTAATAAATATCCCAGGGCGCCATTGTCACATGGAAGCATACCAAATTAAACGAATATGTTTATCTGTTACTTAATTCTTTTATTCCTATCAATTGGTCCCTTTCACAATAATATTTCGAAGCTAGTTAAAACTAGGCTTAATCTACCTTATTATTACACTGACACAGACAAGTTAGTTGGACGGAACCTTAGTTCGTCCCTTATTTGGACGTGAATGTCTAATAGTCGAAAGATGCAAGAGCGGTGTCCGTGATGTAAATATGGCTTACTCGAGAGCGTTCTTTGCTTCATGTACGCGACGTATTTTGTGGTACGGATCCCTAGGGAAATAACGGAATAGTTGCCTGTTTAATTTAGTATGAACCGTTAGGAGTCAGGGACATTAGGCCCGCATATGGGTGGGCGTTTCACGATAACAGTCAAGTCTTTTGTCCTCCACGTCGTTAACATACGTTGCTTTGCTTTAATTTCATTACTATTACGAACATTATTAGTGGATATTATAGTCTATTTATTTTATTATATTATACTAAAGGTATCGGTATATAATAAAAATTCAACTAATAATAACAAACTAATAATAAAAAATTAAAATTAAAGATAGAAAACCTGCCCACTATAGGCAGCGTGCCCAAAAGGCTGGCAGCGTTGCCCTGCTGTATCTTTATAGTCTTAAGATATTGAAATCTTAAGAACGTTTGCAAAGTGAAAGAATTTTTGCGATAAGGTCAAGTAGTTTTTCAGAAAATCTCAACCTTAAAAACTCTCATGTACACATTGATATATTGATAGATAAAACGGAAATTACCGTGTTAAACATTTATTATTGATGTCTCGCTATTTCGACAGCATTGCAGCCATCATGGTCACGAGTAGACTGAAGTCGGTGAGTGTTGAACGTCAGAAGACGTTCAATAACGTATCTAATTAATATGTACACAAACCGTGAAAGTTTAAAAAGTGATCTCCTGTACACCTTTCTCTGTGTTCCACCGTACCTATGCAAGTTTTGGTGAAATGCCACCTTTGATATTTAGTCTACGCAAAGATAATGATGACGAACATGGTCATGGTTGTCAAAAGCAAGAGTGAGACACAACATGTGGTGGCCTAGGACGAAAGTGGCAGTATGCAGGACAGAACTCACTAAGGTTCAGAGGACTGCATGCATGGCCATAACGGGGGCGTTCAGAACTACACCCACGGCAGCACTGGAGATCTTGCTGGATCTACAACCGCTGCACATTGTGATTCAGTTAGAGGCAGCCAAGTCCCTGCACAGATTAGCTGCAAATGGGATATGGAATGATAATATGCTAAAAACTGAACACACAAATCTGGAGGGACTAAAAGACCTCAAGGGAATAATGAACATGGGCTGCGATAAGATCCAGCCCCAGTTCATATTCAACAAAAAGTATAAAATACAGGTCCCTACACGGGACGAATGGAGACGTGGTATGCAAGCTCCAGACAACGAGAGTCTTATTTGGTATACCGATGGGTCCAAAATGGAATCTGGTACTGGAGCGGGCATATACGCTCAAGACTGTCACATCAGTCAAAGCATGGGCATATATGCAACGGTCTTCCAAGCTGAGACATATGCTATTAATGCCTGTGCCAGGGAGAACATAGACAGGGGTGTCCGTGACAAAACTATCTATATTCTCAGCGATAGCCAGGCAGCCCTCAAGGCCCTTGACACACCCCGAACGGACTCTGGCCTGGTCCTCGATTGTGTTAGATCACTAAACAAGCTAGGTCAGCACAATCGGGTACGGTTGGTCTGGGTACCGGGGCATGTGGGCATAACGGGCAATGAAGCGGCTGATGAACTGGCTAGAAAGGGCTCACAGTCCTCGCTAACAGGACCTGAGCCATATGTGGGACTCTCAATGAGTACCATCAAAATGGCCTTACGGGCCAAGGCCAAAGACTTGCACAACCTGGAGTGGAAAAACATCAAAGAGCTGAAACACTCCAAACTTTTCATTGGCGAGACAGACACAGGCTGGTGCAGGAAAATCTGGAAACACAACAGAAACCAGATGCGGCTCATAATTGGGGCACTAACGGGGCATCAAGCAACGAACGACCTGTTGCACAGGATGGGGTTAGCTGTATCTCCAACCTGCAGAGCCTGTGGTGACAAAACGGAGTCCATGAAACACCTACTGTGTGAATGTGACTCACTGGCTAGAAAGCGAATGAGTCTCCTGGGGTCGGCCTATCCGGAACCAGAAGACTACAGGCTCCTTCCCATGAGCTGCATAGCGGACCTACTGAGTTATATCTTTAGGGAGGAGGAAGGAGCATAAAGGAAAGGGGAGAGCACAAAAGATCCCAATGGGTCGAAGTGCCGCCACATTGGCACCCAATCAGGATAAGATAAGAAGAGACACAACATGCTCCGCAGCGGCGGAGTGAAGAGCACGGCGCAGTGACTCGATATTCGTATTTTTATGTATTTTGGCAGGGAAATTAAAAAACGCCAACAAAAATCAGATTTTTTTAAAACAAGCTCTCATATTTAGTAGTAGGTAGGTAGGTAGTAGTACCCTTTGATATATAATTTGTACGAATAACTATTTCGGTTTAGATATAATTTTCATATTAAAAGACATGGAAGTATGATTGCGATTTTTTTCTATCGAGCGAAGTTTGTCCAATCGTGTATCGGTATTCATAAGTCTCTAAATAGACACCCCCAGATTGCTATATATATTTTTTAGACGTTTAATTTTAGTAGTTAATGCCGTAGCCTCCGTAGAAAAACTGAAAATACGTAAGCTGAATCTTTTACTTTAACAGAACTACACAATTTTAAACAAAATTAAGTAAACGGCTTCTGTTGTCTCCTCGGTACCCCTTTTACAAAGTATGTCTACAGAACGAACCACAAATTGACTCTGGAACATCCACACTTTGTGCAATTCCTTGACAAAAGTAATAAACATTTACATACGACGTCGCATTCATTACCCCGGCGCACGTTCCTACATTACATTCTGTGTTTCATAAAGCTACTATGTAAGATGGGGCACAGTCTAAACAAGGCTACAGTGTGATAGGTACAGACTGACAATGGTATTTTGGCACGTGGAAGAAATCGGAACTAACTCCGTCATCTTGTAAAAGCCACCTTTCGTTTCGAACAGCGCCCTCTTTCAATGTCATCATCGACGGGAAAAAAAATCCTTATCGGTCTGTACGATCTAACACGTGTACAGGAGTTCCTTCTTCTCCTTGCGTCGTATTCCTCATTGCTGAGGGTCGTGACCCCTCTAGATCATCTCTCTGATGATATTGCGTCATCTGTTCCTATCTTCGGCGGCATGAAGAGCATCGTAAAAACCGGTATCGAGATTGGTACGGATTTGATCGGACCAACGTGTCGGGCTTCGTCCGCGAGGTCTCCTTCCATCTACCTTGCCAGTCACAGTCCAGGCATTGTGACCGGAGTTATAAAGGTTGAATTTGACTCAAAAAGTACTTGACTGATTTTTTTAAATGCTTTACAATTGTACATATAATGTGTACTCTTATTGTAAATTATTTACAATCAGTCAAGTAGTTCTTGAGAAAATCTTTACCTTATTGAGGCCCCCTGTATACCTACTTATATCTGTCTTCGTATGTACATTGGAACTCTTAGTCCGTACAAGGCTTAACGTTCACGTTAATATTGAAATTATTGCAGTGTAACTTTTTTTTTAAAGAGGGAATCCTTTATATTTGGGGTATGAACCCAAAAGCTTATCTCAGCTTATTTTTAATATTTTAAGGAAAGTATATTAGGAATGGTGCTTGTTATAAAGGGTACAGATATTAATAGTTTAGTTAATTACTGAACAGCTTTTATTATGCGACCTCGAATAAAAAATTAACGTTGAGATACTGAGTTACGTACACTGTGGTCACATATAGAGCAATGGTTTGTGGATTGTTGTGCAACCATGTGCAAATGTATTGTGTTCAATGCACGCTTTAGCATTCACTGCCAAATACCTACAGAACAATAATAGAGGTTAGAAATGGCATTCGGACCGGCAGTCGATGCTCATACTTGAACCACATACCGAATTGACCGACTACACTGAAAGATAAATACAAATTAGACATACATATATTTGATGGTGTAAATGGAAAGAAATGAAAGAATTGAAATCAGTTTCAAAATAAAATAATTACAGACAAGTAAGAAAGTGACGTCACGTCTAACTAATTCCAGACTAAAATATTTTTTGTTAAAAAAAAAATATTTTGACGAATTGTTAACCTCCTCTTTTTTTTGGAAGTCTGTTAAAAATAGCCGAAGCACGACTTTTTAATATATCTGGTGTGTTAATGTATCTTCAAGATTCGTGAATAGTTTTTAAAATTAAGAATGTTGAGTACAATAATACCTAGACCTATATTCAAATTCAAACGATTTATAAACATGTGTATGCCTGAATTTTATTCAAATGAATAAAATTCAGGCACAAAATATTCTATTATAAATGTAATATTAATTTTTCTCTTCTTGTTTCAGGTAAGCAACGAATGTCGACTCTACAATGCCACTTTCATCAAACTTTTTAACGTAAGATTTGAAATACCTTCTTGTAAATGAAAATTACATTCAGACTTAAAAAGATTTCTCTCGAAAACAATTATCTTTTCTATTAAATTATTGTAAATATTTGAAATATTAAGTTACACAAAAGTTGATGAGAGTCAAATCGAGAGAGGTGTATTTTAAAGTCTGTATTTAATGTATATTGTATGCTTGTGGATGTAAATATAGGTCACCACACAAAGTTTGTTTACCGGATCGGCCACGATATCATGTTACCTTTTTCCGATATCGCAAACAAAAACAAAATGGTAATAAAGTATTTTGAATTCACCATAAAACGAGCGACCTTTTCCGTCCCACGGTCTCATTTTCACATTTTTGTTTGCAAACAGTCACATAAGACTAGACTTCTATAGGAATTACATTTAAAATTCGAACACACACGCGGCACGTTCGTTTCGTAGGTACAGAATTTCAATTCGGGATGTTTCGCCTTTAGTCGGCTTTTGCCACGTACTGGTAGGAGTTAGGAGGAATTTTAAATTGGAATTCCGTTTTCGAAAATTTAAAAGCAAACGTTTGGTTTTTAAATTTATTTTTACATTTATACATGCCAGTATGTTTTACTCGGAGCGATTTTTGAAGTGGAGTTTTTATTTCGATGTTAATACACGTCGGCACGTGCCTGTGTCATACAGCCAGGATATGAGCAACCAAGATCGAATCAACACGTGAAACGAAACGTCATAGAATCCATAATATACGTAACGCCGCATATTGTCACGCAAATAATTGTCAATGTATGTGATGCTCCTACTTCACTTGGCTATTAATATTTGCGTATTTATTATACTTGCCATATGTGGTTGGTATGTGTGACAAAATATTCGTCTTATTTGCCTATTCGACACACAATATGTCTGGAAGAAATCGCTTTTAGCGATAAGACCGCCAAAATTGTACATGCTTCTCAATAATGTAATTAATACTGTATTATGGTGCAATAAAGTTTATTTATCTTATCTTATATGTTGACGAACATATCATATTTAATAGTAACACTTCGCTTGGCCATTCGTATTTGCGTAATTGTCATAATTGCCACGTGTGGTTGGTATGCTGGACAAAATATTCGTCTTATTTGTATGTACGTCAAGTATTTGACAAATACGACAAACATCCAATAGCGAATACGAATAGCCAAGTGAAGTGGGAGCATCATATTGTTGCAATTATACCAAATGATATGCGAAAACCGCAGGTTACTAAACTCGACACAAAATACGAAACAAAACATAATTAACAAGCAAAATGTAGAGGAAAATCACGAAACGAAAGGAATATGTCAACATAATTTATAGTTTACCCTAAACAGGAAACAGGGATTGTCTCAATCTTCATGAAAGGAGAAAGAAAACAAGAAAATAGGAGCATATTTTTCTACAACTTAGTTTTAAGTCAACAAAGTTTCAAAAACAGGACCTGGATACTGCGACGCTACGTATAACCGGGAAGAATAGCGAAACAGCAGTTTCTATACATCAAAAAGTTGATGAAGCTCGCGCTTACTTATTCATTTGGTCGACAAACATTTTTCTAAGCAACTTTGTAAGAAAATATAATAACCGTGGATTTTACGTGCAACTATACCACACGACAACGGCGCGACAGCGGGATAAACAGTGTTATTTTCTGAAGCAGCTTCTAGACTATAGGTTCTTAACGTGGACGATAACGACCCCTTGTGGGGTTTGAGGCTTTCAGGGGGACAGTAGAAGCTTAGAAAAAATTATGCGACATTGGACGGTGAATGGGCGTGGACCTTTAGGTATACTTTTAAAAAAAACTATAAAAATCAATTCAGTAGATTGACTAGGGTAGGTTGACTAGTCATTGATAGCATTCCCATCGTCCTAGCCTAACATGGAAATAGCTTCTTCAACGATAGATGGCAAATAATGAAAATTAGGGGGCTGTAGAAAAAAAATATAGTCTCAAAGTGTGGTGGGCAAAATAACATTAAGAACTTTAAATAAAATTACAGACATCTCTGTATAGACATTGATTTTATTAAATTAGAGATGACCTCAATAAAATCCATATATAAAACCGTAGACTTTCATTAATCGGTCTAATCCTAGTCTGACAGACAGTGAGATCCAGATTTTCAATTTGACCAGCAATTTGAATATTTCAGCGCGTTTCAGCGCGCAGCGGTATTTTACGGCACTAGTCACAGAAATCGATTCGGAGAATAGATTTATTTTATGTAGGTAGTCTGTGTAATATTAGCTGTGATAAGTGTTCGCAACTGCCTTTAAAACTGTTACAAATTATAGGGACAGCCAAGTGTTTTGCTGTTTTTACTTACAATGATTTGATCAGCCCTCGTAGTATTCGCCAGCGAGCGATCGGCGTAACGCCGTGGAGCTGTCAAACTGACGTTACGCATTTGACATTAGTTTGACAGTGACGCGGCGTTGCGCTAAGCTCTGACTGACAAGGCCGTAGATGTTTTAGCTAGAAATCAACAGCTAAATAAAAGCTGCAACCCTTAGTTTGATTGGTTATTATTTTTAACTAACTATCTAGGAAAACAATATAATTAATACTGTAATGTATCTACTGTAATTGAAACTGTATTTTGGTGCAATAAAGTGCATTTATCTTATTTTATCTTAAAATAAATACCTATATAGTCCGTATGATTTTAGTTACAGTTGCGAATACTTAACAACCACAGCTAATCTTTTCCTTCCGTGTAACCGAATTTGTAGTTCAAGTATATTCCTAGAATTAATACAGCTCTGTTCAACACAATATTATCGGTTCATAACAGAACTGATGTGTTTCGGTGAGCTTAATGCAATCTTATTGGTGCCAGACATTTACTTAGGTATTAACACGCTACCTGTCTCTCTATCTCAAGAGTGAGATAGAAGATGTCCCGCAGCAGCGGAGTAAAGAGGACGGCACAGTGCCTCCATATTTGTATTCTTATGAATTTTGGCAGGGATAAAAATCCGACAACAAAAATTAGATTTTTTAAACCAGCTCTAATTTACAATACTTTACATGTATGAAACAAATTATATTTATTCATAAAACAATAAAAATTAAAAATAACTATTATAATATTAACCTAGAAAATATAAACTAAACTGAAAACTATATATACAATAGGTCGGTTGAACTATCAGAATGGCTATTTGTCAACCACTTTTTGGCTGGCGGATATAAGTACTCATTTATTCATTTAGGATTAACGGCCACGTCATTTATTGTTCTCAAATCAAAATCAAAATTTCTTAAATTGCATTTTTTAAACAGAAACTATTTTGATCTAAGGATTATTTTCCTCATTAACAATCCTAATAATTCCCCATAAGGCAATTAGTTTAGGGCCCATCCACAGCCTACAATGAGTCGAAAATCCGAATCTTTTCTAGCGCTGTATACGCTTTTAGTAATAACATCCTCAACCCTCATCCTATAGTAGACTACGTTCCGCTGAATCCAGCTGAATTAGCTATCGGTTCCTAGACGTACCATTGTCTGACGTCGACTTGGCACATCGAGCAGAAAATCGGCATTTCCTTCAATGTGTATGGTGCAAGTAACAAACTTCGGCGTATGCAATAGTTTAAATAGTTTATTTACTTTACAACCTTGAAACAATAGTACTTACAATGTCAAAGAGTTTAGTGACCATCGTCAAGGTGTATAATGTACTTACTATTAAGCAAATAAAAATTTCCTATCTTATATTATCTTATGGTGTGCTAAACTCTAAGGCCTATAGTCATAGACAGTTTTGAGTATCGGTTTGATTTCGCAACTGTAAAATTCATACTATTTTGACAGTTCGTAAGACCTAACGCTGAGGTCCTGCTCAAGACTTTCTATCTTTAGCAATTAAAAAACTGCCTAAACTGTGGATATTTGTATACTTAATCTAATTTAATAACATTTCTAATGATGACCAAACAAGGTAATAATATATGATAAACACTATATTCTACCACCTCGAATAGATTGACTTACATAAGAAACCTATAAAACTGGCTTGCTTTTAGCAGTGTTTTACTCTAAATTCAATTGTACTCTAAAAACACCCTGGATGGGTGACCGTTAGTGACACTTTCATCTGAGCCTATCCCTGCCTCGGAAAGCACGTTAAGTAGTTGGTCCCGGTTGCTGTCGCTCGGCAGCTGTCGTTAGGCCACGTCATAAAGTCTACGGGCGGACTGAATAACTCTGACAAATGGTTTGGTCACTAAAACACACGAAAAAAAAAACATTTGGCTACATTATCTAATGTTACACTTACTTACACCTTGTTAACTTTTCCTTTATCGCTATATTCCATAACTTATCCCACAGATTTCTCGGATTGTAATTTGAAACTTGATCAATGTTTAACCCGATTGTTGGCGATATCTCGTCTGCAGTTCCCTTTCGCTGATATCTATTATGTCAATAGGTAAACCGAAGCTCAAATCAAGTGTCTTATTTTGTAAACAAAAACTACTCTACCCTACTAACATTTTAAGCTGTACTGTGATTATTGCATCGTTATTATCACATTATTAGATCGGATTACTTTATTTTCACAATGATGAACAGGTCTTATCAATCAGTTCCTTCAGTGTTACATAACAACAGGTAAATTATACGATCTTTGTTTACAAAACTAGACACTTGATTTGGGCTGCGGTATAGGAAGAGTTGACGTAGAGAGAACGCGATGCTCCGTGAATGATTCCTTATACTTCTATCTGTTTTTCTTTATAACCGAATGCCGAAAAGAAGAGGTAAGCTAATGGGTTTTTCATGTTATTATATTCTATTCTTATTTTTCTTGCATATTCATCATCATCAATCATCGTCATCATCAGTCTATTTATATTGCCCCACTGCTCGGGTACAAACCTTCCCTTCCATCGAGGGAGCTGGGGCCATGATCCACCACGCGGACCCAGTGCGGATTGGCGGATTTCATATTCCCTAGATTTTCTTCTTCTTCTCTCTTTAGAGCTTTCTCGTTAGCAAATGTCAATCCCATACATTTCGTTTTCTATTCTACTAGCGTTAATGAAAGTCACTTGATTGAGGAGGCTGATATCTCGAATCAAATCGTCACTCCTCAATCCAAGCAGTTACTTGATTAGATCCAGTGTGGGAGCTAAGCAAACGTAATTACTGCTGCAGTTCTGACGCAGTCAAAGGCAGCCTCGCGTTAGCACAAGCAGTATCTAGAATTCTAGATACGAGTCTGAGCTGGAATTGAGACTGGGCTCATTTGTAACAAATTGGATTGAGATATTTACATTTTATACAGGGTGTAACTGAAACGGTATTAGAAATGGATGGAAGAGCTCAATAACTGAACATCTTTTTTTCTACAAGTTTTGAAATAAAAAATCTCATGCTCCCACTTCACATGGCTATTCGTATTCGCTATTGGATGTTTGTCGTATTTGTCAAAATATTTGACGTACATAAAAATATTTTATTGTACGGTGGAACACAGAGAAAGGTGTACAGGAGAGTTTTTAAGGTTGAGATTTTCTCAAAAACTACTTGACCTATTGCAAAAATTCTTTCACTGTTAGATAGATAAAAGTTAAAACTATGTAACTGTGGAAGAATAATTCTTCCACCGAATTTAATAATTATTATTAAATTCGGTCCAGTAGTTTTTGAGAAAATCTCAACCTTATTGAGGCCCCTTGTATACCTACTTATATCTGTCTTCGTATGTACGTACATTGGAACTCTTAGTCCTTACAAGGCTTTACGATCACGTTAATATTGAATTAATAATTACACAGTGTAACTTAATTTTTTTTAAAAAGGGGGAATTCTTTATATTTGACGTATGAATCCAAAAGCTTATCTTAGCTTATTTTTAATATTTTAAGGAATTTTAAGGTGTGTACAATACATATTACCCCATAAACGTGACTTAACGCTATTGCACGGTTTAAGACTATACCGGTCCCTTCTTAACTTAACGTTTGTTTAAATAAGTGTGAATGTGACAAAACACTGTTTAAGGGCAGTGAGGTTAAGTTTAAAGTTTAGGCTTAGGTTTGTGACAGCGCAAATACTTACAAATGAAATCAAATCGTAATCGAAGTAAAAATGTTTCCTTAGATTTATACAACGTATTTAGGTACTTACGTTACGCACATAAATCTTCAAACTTACAGAGAATTGACTAAGAACTGTGAAAGTACAGGTATTAAGAAAGTACAGGTTCTTACAAAGAAAGTAATGTACCGTAAGTACTTAGGCAGAAACTTTCAGTTTTTATCTAACTGCCACAAGGACGAGGTTTCCTTATATTGTACCTACGGCCTAATACAGAGAAAAGTAAACTTACAGAGGGCGCCTTAAGATTGATATTACAGAAATTGTCATAATGTTAAAGTAAATAAGAGTTTATTTCCATAGATTATTTCAAAAAAACAAAAAACCTGACTGCAAAAAAACTATCACCTTTTGTTTAACTATTTATGTGACCTATGACACTCCCGTAATCGTGACGAATCTAATGATACCTCATACACCAAAATCCATCAAGGCTTCTACAGGATGGCAGGAAGGAATTGACACACATACATTCATACACGAAGCCCAAATCAAGTGTCTTATTTTGTAAACAGAAACTACCCTACCCTACTAACATTTTGAGCTATTCTGTGATTATTGCATAGTTATTTTCACAACGATAAACAGGTTCGATCAATCAGTTCCTTCAGTGTTATCACAACAGGTATAATTAGACGATCATATTTGTTTACCAAATAAGACGCTTGATTTGGGCTGCGGTATACATACATACACTCGAAAAACATAACCCTCCTTCTTTCGCAGTTGGGTAAAAATAAATAACACAACACCCCTTTGCTCTCCCTATTAACGTATTTCCACTCGACATAAACTTTCGCCCCGAAATATGCACATTTCCGTAAAATTTCTGCTAACGAATTCACACATTTCACCAGCGAAATTATTTCAATTGTTCTCGCGTGTAACTTGAGGGACGAGGGAGCGACTCCGAAATATTGCTCTAAGCTTTAACGCCATTGTTTTTGGCAACTTAATGTAATTGTGGGATTGACTTAACCACCTAGGCGGAAGTGGGTTTTGGCATTTCGTCTATTTGAACATCGAGTGGTCGAAAGATCAAAGTTTTTGCTACTTTTTCTCTTGCAATAAAGAGATATCTTTAATATCACGTTAAATTAATCAGAAAATGTTCGCGAGTGACAGTATGGTGAATTTGTTGGATAATTTGAGCAAGATCTGGGGTTTCAAGCTTTTATCAAGAGTTCCCGCTACAAGCTCGGGAGTGAACGCTGTCGAGCTGCTTCGTCCAGAGTGATGACGCTACGGCGTCTCCTCTGGATGAAGACATGAAGACGCGGCTACCCAGGGTGAAGACGCTACTGCGACTCCCCTGGGGGAAGATAGAAAACTATTGAATACATAGAATTTTCTGTAACATGACATTGGCAAATGACGAACTGTCGAGTCCATTAATAAAATAAATAAATATTATGATTCTGAGTTTTCGAAACTTACAATTCGTAACAAAACGCGATCGTTTTCATCTGATGATGATGATCATGTCGTCCTAGCCGATTTCGGCGACAGCGACCGCTTAACGCGTAGTTTTTATCAGGGTTGAGGACTTCGCTGATCTGCCCTCTAGTGCGCCCTCAGGTGACTAATGTAGCCTTTTGTTGGAAAACTGCTTCGCACAATGCTGACATGTGAGGACACCATTACTGTAATTATAGGATATAACCACAGGTGATCTGGCTTTCAGTTCGTCTCGCTTTGCATCCAGATCAGATCTTCTGGTTTCCTATTGTTTCGTCTACCACGAAGTGAGGGATGCACAGGCAGCTGTGGATACTACCACCCATGTTGTTAGGGCAAGCATCAAGTTCAAGAAGGGAAGTTTTCATCTACACCCCTAGCTGTTGTGGGATAGGTTAGTAGTAGGTTCGTAGTCCAGTTGCTAGTACACGTTGAAAATTATCGTACAAGTTAAGAAACGTTGGGCGAGGTCAGTACCTGGATGGATGACCGCTAGTAACATTTTCATCTGAGTCCCTCCGTGCATCGAAAAGCACGTTAAGCAGTTGGTCCCGGTTGCTGTCTCTCGGCAGCAGTCGTTAGGCCACATCGCCTACGGGCTGTCTGAATAACACTGACAATCCAGGTTTGAATAACTAAACCACACGAGAAGAAGAAGACCTCTAGGTGAAGGTAGTGTAGTAGTTGAAGATTGGTGGATTATACATGCCTTAGATTGTCTATTGTTCTTCGGCATAGGTATGGATTTCGTCGTGATGTTTTCCTTCACCATTTTAGAGAGCGTTCTGTAAATGTACCGTAAATTCTTAGAATAAAATGTTGGTTTGGCGACTTAGAGCGGATGAGTGAAGGAAGGGAAACGAAAGAAATACACAGAGCGAATGTTAACGGAAGGGTCGGCAGAGGTAGACCGAGGAGAACGTTTGGCGACTAAATTGGCGAAGTCTTGAAAAAGGGCCAAGTACGGTGTACTACAAACCGACGAGCATGTATGAAGAGATTGATGAATGTGGAGGAGGCAAGGGTTGTGTGCCAGGATCGCAGCAGATGGAAGTCCATCGTCTCTTCTTTGGTATACAGAATGACAGAAATAAGTACACCTTTATAGTTCGACCCTACAATGTAAGATTCGAACCAGGGCCTCCGTAACCGAACTCCAGTGTCCTAACTGTTACGCCACCGAGCGTGTCGGTTGTAGAGGTATAATGATACATGCTTCCACATCGTATCCTCCATTCATTATTAACGTTATACCAACTAACACGTCTCAACTTTCTCACCCTTACTAATGAATAATTCATAAAAACGCGCTCACAATCACGGCGACTTTCGTTCGAGTTCCAGCTCTTTACACTCATCACCTACTACGGAAATTATGGTGGAATTTTAATGCCATCGCCCGAAGGGTCTTAATTGAAAAAGTTTGTGCCGCGCCCGGAGAATGTGCTAAGGCGATGTGTTGAATTAATAAAGAGCTCTGTCGAACATTCCTATTGAATAATTGACGTGTGACAGTGGAGGCGAGTTTTTAATGAATTTTGTTGGTAGGGCATTGAAATGAGGGCTATTGGAAGCAAGGAAATTAAAATGGAATAGAAATAGAGATGGGTAGATCAGCCACCAAGTATCAAGAGTCCTTACCTATATTTGACGATTGTTCTCAAAACGGTGTTAGAAAAACTTCATTAGCAAAACTGCCACTACGTGCGTTACATTGTAACTGTCAATCTCAAAGTAGAGGTGTGTTTGTGTGATCTCATTGTCTAAGGCCCGTATTAATAAATCACTCTCAGCTCAAAAGTCAATCTTGAGAAAGACCTCAAGATGGCGTTCCTATTAATAAACGTAACTTAGGAGCGCGTTTAGGAATCGGGTATCACGTGAGTAACGCCGTATTAATAAACAAAACTCAGTTCTCAAGAAAACTGTCAAACTGACACTTGAGAACGTATTTGGTGATTGCAGGCGAACCGCGACTTGAGAAAGACATCACGTGATACATAAATGACATACTTGAGATGGTGATCATGTCTTGAGAGTCGCTCTTGAGGGTTTGAGCTCGGACTATTAATATACGGGCCTAAAATTAAATGACGTTGAGATCGAAGTTTTGGTATTTCAGCGTATAGGCAATCTATCCTATAGTTTGTGAGTTAGTATTTTCTATGATTAATAATTAGTCATACTACAAGACGTTCATATTCGCTCAATTTCTACCATTATTATTGTCTGCGCCATAGGAGTCGAAGTTGTATATCCACCTTGTTGTGTTACCACTAATTGTTGTCGAGTGTACCTACGAGGGCCTACTTACCTACGATCTTTTAAACGTTTGTCCGCAAAGAGGCAGCGACTAATAAATATCCCTTGTTCTGACAAATTAACACTTTGATTAATTAGGTAATTTAATTAAGTACCCTCCATATTTTACGGCGCCATGCATTCCTGAGTTAAAGGGATCGTTGTTGGTTAGTGGAATCGACTCTCTTGGCTTTCCTGAAGGAATTTTATTTATCGCCCTAATTAATTTGCTGGTGTAATTGTTTCTATCTTTCTTGGTCATCTCATCATATGTCGTTTCATCATCATCGTCAGTCAATTTTTATGTCCTTACAGCGGGCCAGTGCTGATTGGCGGATTAGGTGCACATCCCTTAGACTTTTTTCTCCAACATGTGGCTGATCCCCCCCCCCCCCCCCCCCCTTTATTACCTCTGTTTGACGCAGATTAGAGTAAAAGGGACAGTGCCGGATTAAGCTAGCGCGGGCCCCGTTGCAAATTTTATCAAGAGGTCATGGCCCTCTATTACGTTCTCAAAACTATTAAATCATACCATGTCATGGTGCACCGAACAGAGACGCCGCTATACCAACGCAATAGCACTGTCCCTGTCACATACGATATGACATGATTTGATCGTTTTGAGAACCGTAATAGCCATACTGACCTGGGACCCCCGTATCATAAGTCCACTGTGCCACCGAGCTCTCTCTTGTTCGTTTGCTTGTGTCTGTTCGTGTCAAACTTAGTGGTGGTAAACAGATTTAACATCAGTTTAGATTATCTACTTATTCCGCTGGCTCAGGGACTTAAGGTGGATCATGATTTTTAACACTGATGAGTGCTGTCTATCTTGATTCTATCACCAATTGTGCTCTCTCTCTCTCTCTCTCTCTGATGCTTTCGCATTGTGAATGTCAGACTTTTTGGGATTCAGGAATCTTCTTTATAGGATTTCGTACATTTCTGAAAAAAATATGTCCTCGTATTCAGTCGTTAAGAACCGGAGACAGATCTAGGGGCTCTTGTTAGCTATCGTGATCGTTTATTTAAAACTAATTAGTTTTTTCTAGGTCCAGACTGCCATGAAACAATTTCGAGTAAAATATTACCAGAAAAAATACAACCACATACTGTACATAGTAGCGACTGCGAAAATACAGAAAATTATTCACAACGAGAACAGCTACGTCCAGACTGATAAATTAAGCAAACTTTAATTAAAGACCACCCATTCATCCACCGTCACACGTCCGTCCGTCCATAAGGTCCGGACTCAGGCAAGGAAGCCTTGTATTTGGACCCCCCACTTGATATATCTTGATAGTGCCGAAAAGCAGAATGTCGACTGTCTAGTTATCTAGTGGGACTTCTGTCTAAGGGTACAGAACCTCTGCAGAATATTTTCATATTAACAACAAAAAAGTTGTATCTTGTGATGTAGCAAAAATGATTAAAAAAGGCGCCGTAAATGTAAACGGACCAAATTAAGTACAATATCATGAAATATTATTCTTCTATAACTTGAAAGCATCTATGTACTTGTACCTAGTGTAATGATCTCGAACTACGAGAGTAAGGAGTAGCAAAAAGGCAAATGTAAGTGAGCCTTATTGCATTAATTTAATTTCATCAAATTTTTGTCGCAACGCAAGGCTGATCTTTATATGCAACTATTTAACACTACAAAAATACTCCCAATTTTTAATTAGCCGTCCCGAATCCCGGGCGGGGGTCACCGCTATAATTAGATACCTGAAACCGCACCTGTCATTGTGGTCGGTACATGTCGACGAGAAAATTAGGATGTTTTGTGTTGTTTTACGACGATGAGTAATAATTTTTGTTTTATGTGCCTAAATGATGGGTTGGTGTACTCGTGAAAGTTAATTGTTACTTGTAGAGATTTTTAATATAGATTTAAGGCATAATTGTTGCCAATAATAAAAATTAGAAATAACTATTATAATATTATTATTGTTGCCAAATTTCTTTCGTATTGTTACCTTACGTCTTTTGGTTATCATTGTCAACAGTTTGTAGTCCATGTGTTCAACCTAATAGGCAAAACGCTGATTAGGTTCCTGCAATAGTGGAGCGGTGAGGTAGGGGTGCAATGTATATTGATCAATTTAATGCTGACGCTTGACTAAAGCCATGCGTCATTTGAAGTTATGAAAACACAAGTTAAGCGTTTGATCAATAGACATACTAGCATAGTTATATCCTCGTCATACGTAGTTATATCCTCGTCATACGTAGTTATATCCTCGTTGTATATAGTTATATCCTTGTCATATGCAGGTATATCCTCTTCGTATGTTATGGCCTTGGGAGGAGATATAAAAACTTGGTGCGCGGACCTTTGAAGACGCAGTGACCATATGACTTGAACCTACATTCTAATGCCAAATAATAATCCTTTTCGGCTTATGAAATATGAAAATATATTTTTTAGAACAGTAACATTCTCACTCTGCGATAGTGGTTCGCTTTCACACTTCGTTAGTCAGAAAGGTACCGAGAGCTTAAACGGACTAACTTTAAGTCACATATATGGCTCTTAGCCACGTGTCTGATGGTGTGATGAAATTTCCATAACTAACGGATCCCAGTACCTTGGAATTGGCTAGCTATAAAGTAGGGGAGTCCCACAGGGTAGGTGTTATCCAATTTAGTGAGGAATATTCTGACGTCCCAAGTGGGCCGTCTCTTCAAGGATTTAAGACGAGAGCGTTGCTAGCGAAAGATATATTAATCATAGTTCCTCGATTTTAGTCCCATGTGCGTCTTGAGACTATGCAATTTGAATCTTATGGAAAATCTCAACCAGTTTCAAATGAAATATTGTAGTAATAATAACGTCATTAGTCGGAGTGCTACATGAATGTATCGAACGCAATATTGATATAGAAGCTCTATTTTTCGAGAAGGTTAAAATTGAAATATTTTTCCCATTTGGTCCAGAATTTACAGAAGTTTCTGAGAATGAACTCACAATTCTGTCAATTGCAGAGTGTCGCACGTTACGTTTTTAGTTGCTAAGATATGTAGTAACTATTGTGACTTCATTTTTATTTATTTTATTAATGGACTCGACAGTTCGTCATTTGCCAATGTCATGTTACAGAAAATTCAATACTTATATAAATCTTCTATCTTCCTTCAGAGGAGTCGCCGTAGCGTCATCACTCTGGACGAACCAGCTCGACAGTCACGTTCACTCCCGAGCTTGTAGCGGGACTCTTGATTAAAGCTTGAAACTTGAGATCTTGCTCAAATTATCCAAAAAAAATCACCATACTGTCATTCGCAAACATTTTCTGATTAATTTAACGTGATATTAAACACAAAATAGCCACTGTAGACATTAAAATAAAAATTATCAAATAATTTTGCAACCGTCGTTTCCCGCCATTTTTAAGAGTGTCATTGTGACTTCGTAAAATAAAACTCTCCCCTTTTTGATACTGGCCACAACTGGGATTCCAATTTCGAAATTGTTTTCAAAAAGTTCCGTCTGCCAATCGTTTGACCGCGACAGGGTATCTGTTGGCCAATCAATCAACTGGGTGCGCCCTCGGCATGTTATTCATCGGAGGTAATGGATTCTGATACGGTTTGCAGAGAACTTGTCAATGCGAATTTATGAGGTTTTGACTGCCTGTTCAATATAAAATTGACTTACAAGTTATTCCACGATTTAAGACAGCGTCCCTTACTTAATTAACGTTGTTTAACCATGTGTGAAAGTGACAATACACGGTTTTAGGGAAGCGAGTTTAACTAAGTTTATGACTAACAATGTCAAAGTTTACATTTTACAACGACGCAACTAAGAGATTCATCGACAGTTTTGAGTGTAAGTTGAGTTTGAGTTCGATCTTAAAACTGTCAGATTTCATACAATTTTGACAGTTGTAAGTACGAGCTCATCGGCCTATGAGATCGATGAATGTGGAGGAAGCGAGAGTTATGTACACACAACAGCAGATTAATGGTAACACATGCAGTACGATGTCAACTATTACGATGTGACATAGGTAATAAGAGCGGTCCAAAGTGATCTGCTTTCATGTGTACCAGGATCGCAGAAGAACCCGTGTCAAAACAAGTATTAAATTTATATAAAAAAAAGTAGACACGTATTCAAACTTGTCATTTTTTATTTATCTTTATTTCGGTAAGACGGTTAATATAGGTATTTGATTACATTTTCCTTCGATATTTTATTTTATGACTGTGGTTACATTTTATTGGGAGCAGAATGTAAAATTCCGAAATAGCAAGCACGCGTTCGGTTACATTATTCAAATTGAAGCTGGCACGTAACCGTCCCGTGATACCGATCGAATGCAATTTAAATTTTAAAAAGTTTATTTCGAATTTCTTCTGTACCTAACGGCTAACGGTAAATCGAATCAGTTTTCGCTGACTAAATTACAGAAAGTACGTATAGGTATCTAAAAATATACCTAAAGTCATATAACCTTAATATTACTTATATAAAAAAATTTAATAGTAATTATATAGCCATACAGCGCGGTAACGCCGCTGGTATTATGGGCACCTTTGCATCGGGAACGATGAGAGGGGGCTTATTCGATTAAGTTTTTTATTATTATTATTATTGTCTGTACAGATTAGACTTATGGAATGCAATAAAAAAGTGTTCATAATTATTTAAATATAGTAATTTAAAGTTGCATATATTATTACGTTGTACTTTTTTCTACATTTTCTACTATCAGAAAATTCAAGAGATACTTATTTGAATTTATATATCGCTATTTCCTTTTATGTGTTAAGTACATTGATCTCCTATAAACAACTAGATACACAGTCTGCCTTCTAAAATGTCCGAAGGTTCAAACGGATGAATGGACTTTCATTTGCTTTATTGGACATTATTTGGACATTCACAATGGACCCTTTTTTAGTAAGACCTTTGTGTATCTAGCTAGTTGTTTATAGGAGATCAATGGTTAAGTACTATCAATAAACAATTTACCTCTGTAAATTGTAAAATAGGTATCGCATAATTTATTTATTAAAAATAAAAATCCGAAGTGTAAAACTGTCTCGACCATAACATTAATGGTTTAATTATCTCTTGGTGAGCGAAAATGACATTTAATTAATGACGCAAGTGGGCCGAGTGTTTGATAAATTGCGCTCGACGTCACGTGCAATGCTTGTGTATTGTAGACCTTATGAGGAAAAAATAATAGGGTTGAAATTGTGATATGCAATAATTAATTAACCCTTTCATGTATTGTTGACAACTACGATCGTGGAAATAAGTTTAAAAATAAATTAGCTATAGGTTTTTTTCAAATAAGAAATCGGATTGTAAAAGTAACGCCATATCTAACTAATTCCATACTAAATAATATGTCTGAGGTTAATAAAATTAGAATATCACAAAAACATAATTTCAGATACATACGAGAGCAAAGTAATCAATAAAAATATCATCAACTATCAAATTGCAGCCTAAAAACTAGATATTTGACCTGAGGCTATCCTTTTATTTAAGCCACGACTAGGATCGATTAATTGAACCGACTGGAAAAACTGTTCACATAGTCCGAATGATAAAAATTACCAAAATTGTACATACTGCTGTCTTGTAATTTGAATCATTTATTAATACAATAAATTATATTGAATTGATCGAACTATAAGGATTCCCAAGATCATGGTTAGATGAGGTGATTCAACCAACTGGAAACAAAATCACATAGACCGATGTATCGAGCCACGTGGTCAGAAGTAGTAAAAGGGTTGAAGACAATAAATTAAAAGATATAGGTATATCATAACAGCTATACCAGGATAAAAGGAATAATTTCAAGCTTCAAGTAGGTACTAGAGGTGCAATATCCAGTTCAATTTCATAAGCTTCTTTGGTCGGTTACGAGAACTAGTTATCCCGAAAAGCAAACTTTGATTCCAAAACGAAATAACCATGAAAGCGAATCGTCAACCGAATTAAAAATTCAGTATCCAACGTTTGGCCTGCACTAACAGCGAGCAAATCTCCTAAATGGTGTAGCATTTGCAAGATTTACGGTACAGAAGTGCCAAGTCGCCGAGTCAGGATTGCACTCAGATCGGTTCATGTGGAATTATTGCGAATTTCTCTTCTGGATTCGACAATTTGGTTAGAAGATTTTCTATATTTGCTACTAAATTTCTAAGTTGGTGGTTTAGTGACCAAACTTATTTGTCAAAGTTATTCAGGCCGCCCGTAGGACTTTGACGCGGCCTAAGAACTGTTTCCCAGCGACAACAACCGGGACCAACTGCTTAACGTGCTTTCCGAGGCACGAAGGGGCTCAGATGAAAGTGTCACTAGCGGTCCCATCCAGATACTGACCTCGCCCAACGTTGCTTAACTTGTACAATCGCTTTCAACGTGTACTCGCAACTGGCCTACGAGGCTCTATTTTTATAAATGGAAATCATTCAAATTCCAATTTATGTTACTAACTACCATGTGGTTTCACCAAAAAATATAGAAAATTGCTTCGAAATATAATGTAGGTAGGTATCTGAATCTAGAAGTTAAAAAACTACCTTACAGAACTTTTCATGACTTAAACCATTATTCGAACTTCAATATCCATATATATCCTACTTACCTATTAACATCATTCAATATAAGTACCTACCGTGCTGTTTCTGGAAAATAAATTTAATTTGTTTACGAATGCTACAAAAATATATAATTCAATTCCTGGCTGAAGAAAATGATTTTAAAAAAAATCTTTTGTTGCTTTCTTACTTTCAAATATCAAAGTAACTCCTCTGTTATTTCTAATATTGAAAGTAGTATTCCTACTTTCTCTTGATATTGCATTGAAATGAGACGTGTAATTTTATTTATAACTTTCTTAGAACGTACCTTTATCCCGAGCACCTACGTCTTCTAGTAGTCTAACTAAACCAGCTATAGAATACCTCCATTCGTCTATTTAATATTAAACTACTGCAATTCAAAGCGTTCTCATGGCAAGATAACCGGCCGCCAGTTGCATAAACTCCGTCTGTGCTGTTTTAACAAAGATTTATGGCTCCCTTGGCGTCTGATGTCGCCTTTATGTGCGATATGGCTATTTTATAGTTCCTTATCGCTCTGTAATGTTTAAATGCAGTTATTTTCTTAAGGTGTAATTCAATTCATTTATTCAGTTATTACAATTTCATTACAGATTAAGTTCCAAAGCGAAATTGTATCCATACAATAGTAATAAAATATTTTAGTCAAAAACTAATCTAACATAATCAATTATTAAATTGTATCAATGTCAAAAACAATAAAAATAAATTATTAAATAAAATTACAATACAAACTAATAAATGCTTTTATAAGGTTTATTACTTTATTAGTACCTATTAGTATCTTCCAAGGATTCACCAGTTTTTTAACCTGCTCCCTTGATATGCAACGGGACGAATCATGACTCATCAATCATTATTATAAAACTCTCTTAGAGGCCTGAGAAATTTAATTTATTTAAAGAGTATGTAATTGAAATTATCAACCAGAACCTGTCGAGATAATATACTACTTATAATTATAATTTATAACAGAAGTATTCAATCAACCATAATAAAATAATATAAAAAATTGAAAATGCGATGCAGTTTATATAATTAACTCATTGTTAGTAATAAAATAAAACCTAATAATAGGTACAATGTTTCTTGTATTATTGGAATTTGTTCAATAAATATTGTTTTCTTATTGGACAGATACATTATCGTCTTGAAGATGAATAATATACATTTTTGAATGAACAAGAGATGATAATTATTTGTAATTTATAATTTTAAGTAGGTATAGCGTTTGCTGTTAAAAGCTAATAAAAAGGATGCTAATAATAAGTTGCGAATTAAAATAAATTCTTCATTTGTATCGATATAGATAGGTACTTTAGATTTGAACAAACGTTACTTTAAGTATAAAATTTTATGGATCACTCTTGTTCCTCCTCAAAATGTATTATATCTTGTAAGTATTTTCCATTATGTTTGCCTCAAAAAGCAATGTTTTTGGCATCCTTTCCAGTATAAAAAATAGGTACATCGTCGTAGTTTCATGGGAAACGAAAGGAACAGACAACACAGCTCCGCGGAAGTCTATGCCATAAATCTGCATAAATGCGACAGTTAAAGCCACCTCCTCTGTGATATGACATCCTAGTCCTGAAGTTTATAGCAAAACATGAATTCAATGGAACACTAACTTTCCTCTGTTACCATAACGTTTTTAAAACCCATTACGCAGATACCTATAGTTATATGTTATGTATATTCTAATATGTATGAAGGTAATACGAGTATTTAACAATGAAGGGGTATATAATAATGAACTAGAATATACATAGACAAAAATCATTTTTGTAAAAACCTGCCGTTAGTTTAGATAATATTAAAAAAGAAATGTTGAGAGTTTTGTCAATTTTAAACCAAGTTATTGTAGATTATAGTTTTAGAGGTGACGAAATTCTGTATAGTTTAAAAATAAATATTAAACAAAAGTGGAACCTAGGTCAAATTTTTATGGCTGAGCATGTAGCAGTCTGCCGAACACCCTGTAGTTTGAAATCGATTTGTGTTACAAATTAATTAATTATTTTATTTATAAACTCACGCCTGATTCCCGTAGGGTTAGGCAGAGACGATGGACTTCCATCTGCTGCGATCCTGGCACACAACCCTTGCCTCCTCCACATTCATCAATCTCTTCATGAATGCTCGTCGGTTAAACAAATTAATTATCTGGTTACTTAATCGATATCATATAATTCTGATTCATTTGTAGCTTCTAATAGCGCATAATAAGGCCACCAGGATGGTGAATTATACAGTGTATGCAGTTGTCCAAAAGTAGATCTTATAATTTTAATTTTTTATTATGGAAACCGACATATACAAAGATCAGAGTTATCTTCCTACAAACTCAGTTGAATGATAGGATAAAGCACAGACCACTTACCCCATACACCTGTAACAGGAGGGCGCCCGTGTCTGCCCGCATATGAGCGCAAAATTGCTTCGCGACACGCGTAACCTAGAGATATTATCGGCATGGACGCATATCTTTAATACGGTACCCCTGTTCCCCGCTTCGTCTCTATGAGCTCATTGTTGACAGAATTTTTCGCTTGCAAATGACATTGCCAGATTTCAATGGAGCTTTGCCCCACCTACAAAACTATGTGACCAAATGGTCACGTAGTTTTGTAGCTTAAATAAGCTGTACCTATCATTTTATTGGAGACTTATTACAGGTTTCATATTGCATAATCATAATCAGTATCATTTTCTACTACTCTCGCAACTCCTATAGAAGAATAACAAAAACAATGAATAAATCGATTCGGTTTCTTACTATTTTCTGAATTCTTAATTAAGCTGTTTTTTTCGAATCGCAACTTGTACAAAACTTTAGTTTAAACCAATAATTTTAATAAAAAACGGAGATATTTTTACATTTATTCGTTATCTTGTACAACTTGCGGTTGATGGTGGGGCAGAATCTGGCATGGTCATTTGTACCGATTTCATGTCTATTGGGTAAGTGGTATGTGAGTAAAAACAATCATCCTAATTGAATATCCAACGCACAAGAGATAATTTCCGAGAGACCAGACATACGGTATTACTCGGTATTGTAATGTAATTCACATCAGTTCTCAACTGAGTAGAACAACATGTAGGCACGGAAATCTACGCAATAAATCTTTATGAACGTGACAGGTAGAGCCTTCAGTGTGATATGAAAGCTCTAGTGCTTTGACCTTAAAATATGCAGAAACATTGGAATACCTGTTTATTTCCAAGTATTGTTTATAGACGTAAGCGAAATACAACTGGTTGGAGTGAAATATGGTTGGAGTGGAAAGCAATAGTTATATCAAAAGTTTTCTTTAATCCTGTATTACGTTGTTCAGAAATGTTAGATAGTCATTCTAATAATTATGGAGTCTATTCTGTAGGCGTTACCACCAACAAAGTCAAAGTCAAATTTCTTTATTGCAAGTAAGCACGTTGTGTACATTTTTACACGGCAACATATTTTTTTTGAATTTATATTTACACCGCTTTGCAAGGAAAAAAAGCACATCTTTTAAAATATGATAACACAATTACTTAATAACTAGGTATTACCTTACCTTCAAAGGTACAGTAATGATAATCTATGAGTTAACTCAACGTTGAAGGTAAAGGTATAAAAATGTTTCAGCTTAGAGATTAGCACTCCTGGACATTGGGTTAAATGAAGGGGTAAAATTAAGGCGGAGGTTATCAGATAGAACCATTTCTGCTCTGTTTTTACAAACGGCAGAACTACGATTGCTACTCCCCATATCACGACTACCAATATAGCACATAACATATAGCACACAATTCCTTTCAATTATTTTATTCCATAGGTACAATCCACCAGTGGATTTGTTTTATGTATGCTTCAGTCCTAGTATTAAAAAAAAAATTTTAATATTAAATCCCTATTATTTTTCAGCAAACCTTATTTGCTTCATAACACAATTTGGTTTATTGACCGGTGATTTAGCGGTGAATGTCGAAATATACCCAAGAAATTGATATCGCCATTAGAGGGAGACTGAAACTAAAAGTGGCGCCTAAGTATTCAGTTGTCAAGGCAACGGGATCAAAGAGAATCTAAAGACCCTTAACTAGTGCTGCCAAATGATGCAGTATCGATAGTATCGAATCTATGAATTGTATTCGATAATATAGAGATAGCCCGTGGTGGTAATGTAAGTAGCAACAATGCTATAGTACGTACGCGTTAAGAAAATAGTGAGTCATCAGTGCAAGTGCAGGGTAAAGGCGTATACACAGTGGAGTAAAAATTCAAACAAATTATATTTTAATGATTTTTTTTTTATTGAATAGTAATCAACTTGAACGTGTTACAAAAAATGAAAATAAAGTAATTAATTTTATATGCTTTTAATCAGTCTCATCAGAATCGTTGTTAGTGTTTATTATAAAAGAATTCTCTTCGGCATGTTCCATGACATCATCTAAATTCCACATGTCATTTTCTTCACGTATTACATGGTCGCAACATTTTTTCCATCGACTAGCGTCTATTAACGCTATGGCAACTAGTGCGGTTTTGCACCTTTTCACGCACAATGGCTGCCACTCATGCGGCCAAGTGCGGAAAATAGCCCGCGTCAAGAAGAAGAAGAAGAAGAACGCTATGGCGTCATAAAAATGTTTTTTTTTACGTCATTCAGTTTGATACTATAGTACAAAGAAATTGGCATTGATGGCGCCTTTTCAGTAACCTCGAATCTTATACTGGCCTAAACCGCGCTATTGATATTTGCTCAAGACTTTAGCAGGTTCGTACCTTGACAGGTTCCCATTATCCGCTTCCTTCTATATTACTAATGATAGGACTTCGAGTAGAGTCCTCTTGGGTAGAGTATCTACAGCAGTGCATTAGCATCTCAATGGTAACCTCTCAATCCTTAGGATGGCACCCGCAACTCTACTGGAATCATATTTATCTATTGGTGACCACCACCCTCCAGTGACTCTAATTTCTTAGCGATTCCTAAGTAAGATAAAACCATAGTCGATACCTGGACTAGTTCAATACTTGCTCGATTGTAGATAGATTTACACAATCGACAATCGATTATCGGCCAACCCTGCTTCATGCAAGACATAAAGGCTCAGCCCGGTAAACCATAACAGGGTTAAATGGCCTTCACGACCCCCGACTTTTGACACTTTAACCCTTTGGCATCCGATTGGATCTCGCACATAATGGGGTGTGATTATGGTTTTTTTCCTATTCTGTCCCTGAGACATACAGTGAGAGATTTCAAGGGCGGTATAATCAATGAGCGTTGAGAATGGGATGGTACCTTGTCGAAGTGAATAAAAAAGAACAGTTCTGGAGCGAAATGATCACAATTTGCATTTCGTAGTTCAGTTGCAAATCCGCGTTGAAAATCGTCAAAGTTAAGCAATTTTGGGCGAGATCAGGACTTGGATGGGTGACCGTTAGTTACATTTTCATCTGTAGGTAAGTACAAGTAAATAACCTCCACACGACATAACATTTTTGCATATCTAAAGATCCTCACAAAATCTCTGCGGGCGGGCGGGAGGCTCGATAGAGAAACCGGAAATCAAATGACTAGCGTCTCGTCCAAGGCGGAAGTCTGTAGATGACGTCGTTCCGAGACTTCCGGTGAACTGTGGGTGTCTTGAATCCGAGACGGGATGTTCGTGTTTTAGTTTATTTTCTAGAGTCGTTTATGGAGATAGTATTCTGATATTTGGGAATTTTATCATGAAAAAAATATGAACGAAAAGTAAAAGTACGTATTTACACACGACATCAGATCAATGGTAACACTTGCAGTACGATTTTAAATCTTACGATACAGATAATAAGAACGGTCCAAAGTGTTACACTTGATCTGCTGTTAGCTGTACCAGGATCACAGGACATCGTCTCCACCTTACCTATCCCCCAACTTAAAGCTAGGATGTCTTGCGATTAGTAATGTAATAATTTCTTGACAACCGACATGCTAGAAATCTGATTCGTAGAGTTTTACGAAATCAAATGGTGCATACGAAAATACAAACCCATGAAGAATACTTCGACTTTTCAGTGTTCGAAAAGAGGTTTTACGTATTCCCAGAAAGGGGTTTTCTGTCAAATGTTTCCCCGAATCGCAAGTTGCCTTTGTAAACTCTTTGGGGCGTAAGAATCCAATATAAATCGGCGGACAGTCCCGGCGATTTCTGAATTGCTCGCGTTTGATCCGATTTACGTATTTATTTATGTTGCATTGTGTCTCGTTCGCACGTATGTGGAACTATCAGTGTGGAAGTGCGATAAAAGGATTAAGGATAATGTGTTGTGGAATTTAAAAGGGACCGCTTTCTAGTAACGGGTTTAGTTGCAGTGGACATAGTTTGTGTATTTGCTTCAGTTTAATTGATTGTTGTTTTTGCTTTTGTACACACGATAGTACAGTCGACAGCACATCAAGTGTAACACTTTGTACAGTTCTTATTGTCTGGGTCATAAGAGTTGAAATAATACTGCATGTATCATTGATCTGCTAGTTTGTTCTGCTAAATTGTTCTTCACACTTTTGTAACTGGCCTCAGTGCTATAGAATTTTAATAATTTGATTCGTTTGCTGTAGATATTGCCACCCTAAAAGGTATATTTCGTCGAAAATTGTAAATTGTTGAAAGAAGACGATTATTTTAAAAATTTCGGGGGTAATTTGTAGCTGCATCTTTAATGTTTCTACAGATATAATTTTTTTTCAATTTGAACACGTTTTGTTTAAGGCATGGGATTCCAAGGTTTATTCCCGGTCGTCCCCACCCTGTCGTCCCCAGTGGTGACGATCGGAACTTTTTATTTCCCACTCCTTCGGCTATAGACCGAGAGTCAAAATGCAGATGGGGATTTCAATAAGAGATTTCACGGATTGTTAAAATGCTTTAATTACGACTTTCTGAGCAAGAGTGAACAATGTTTTTGATTGAAATAATTTTAAAAGACTGAGGTAATTAGTACTGTATTAATGAATTTACAATAATTCTTACAGTTTTAAGGTGCGTGTATCACAGATAATCAACAAATAAAAAATATTTATCTACCGTATATAGTATTAATGACAAAATTATCACAGATAATCAACTTATTTACAATAATTCTTACAAATTGAATTAATACAAGGTGATGGGAAATAAAAAGTTCCAATCGTTACCACTGGGGACGAACGAAACTTTTTTTTTCCACTCGTCCCCAGTGGGGACGACAGGGTGGGGACGACCTGGAATAAACGGATTCCAACCGTAAAAACCCTTTTAACCGTTTTCGAATCTAAACTTCACATCGACTAAATCTTGTCCTATAACTAAAACCAAAAGTCGCGAATGCCTCATGGCATTATAAGTTCGCCTGTAAGTACATTATGTGTTATTGTGTATGAAGAATAAAACACAATGAAACGTTTGTGAGACTAAAATAACGATCGAGACGTCATTCTCAGCAAGCTAAGTAGAAGCCATTATCTTCGCTAAAGCAAGCTGAAGTCTGAGACAAATGAGTGTTGTATGACAAAATACATTGTACATTTCAGACAAAACCCCGTATCCCGTATAGCGTCTGAAGCACGACCCTCGCATCGGATCTTTTAATCCTAAACGAGGATTATAAAGTCTTAAGGCGCTTCGGGGTCCAATTACCTATACCTACGCCCATGTTTCTATTCCGACGGTGTAAGTTACAAGCGACTGTGATTTTAATTTTATAGCACATACGGTTTAAGGTCTGAGCACACCAGAACGCCGCGGAAAGGGATAAGCGCCGGATCGCCTGAACGCCTCAGAATGATTTGTATGAAACCCCATACTGCAACGCACACCAATCCCCTCCGTAACGGCATCGCCCCGCCTCTGTCAGCTGTCATTCTCCTGTCAATCACACGTCATCTGTCAGTTACGTCAGTGCGTGCCGGGCTTGTGTCTGGTCGCCCCGCGCTGACGTCACGCGGGGACGGCGCGCTTACCGCCAGGCGGTCCTCGCGCTTACATGTCGCTTGTCATTCAGGGTCATAGACCACTTACCCCATAGACCTGTAACAAGAGGGCGCTCGTATCTGCCCGCACATGAGCGCAAAATTGCTTCGCGACACGTGTAACCTAGAGATATTATCGATATGGACGCATCCCTTTAATACCCCTGTCTGTCGTCTCCCGCTTTATCTCTATGCGCTCATCGTTGACAGAATTTTTCGCATGCAAATTTGTACCGATTTCATGTCTATGGTTTAATGTTGACTGGCTTTTAGTTTTGGTTGAAGTTGAACGTACATTACATGATATAAATCACATATTAATGGACGAAACATTAAGGCCCACACTTAGTGGCACCCCCAACATTTAAAAACCTACGCATAGGCCACGAAAGTCTAAACCACCTCACCTTGACATAACATGATTTACTGATTAATATGGATGTTATCTTTAATTTTACCCACAATAAATCCAGAATAGTTTATGTGTAACAGTTTTTTTGGAGCATCCTAAACTTAAGAATCGAAACCAAACCAGTGGGGCTTACGGTTCTGAAAACGATCAAATCATACCATGTCATAGCGCGCATGACAGGGACAGTGCTATTACGTTAGTATAGCGGCGTCTCTGTTCGTCGCGTCATGACATGGTATGATTTCATCGCTTTGAGAACGGTAATATAGGGGCATGACCTCTTGATAGAATTTACAACGGGGACCGCGCTAGCGTAATCCGGCACTGTCCCTTTTACTCTAACCTACGTCAGACAGTGACATCTGTCGTTTGTTATGTTAATCGTTGTCTAATAAGAATTATATTTGGATTTTTTCAGTCATGCTGGTAATCTCATATCGGTTGTTACCGCTCATAAATTGTACCAATCATCTAAACGGTAGGCTTATTCATATTTAATCTTTAACTAAGCCGATTTTCATTTCAGTAATCCCCCAAATTCTAACGATTGTACCCATCGTGCCGACAAAGGGTATCATTAACAATAATTTAAGGTCGCAATGATAACAAGTTTTACTTATAATTATGATAATTATTACTTAATTTATGGATAAGCGACAGAGTTGCTGATAGTTTCTGTCGTAAAAGATGTCACTGGAATTGAAATGGCACCTTTTCCATGCAAAGTGGTGTTAAAAGACATTGCTACATTCCAATGGAGCTTTGCCCCACCTACAAAACTACGTGACCATATAAGCTGTACCTATCATTTTGTTGGGGACTTATTACGGTTTCATATTGCATAATCATAATCAGTATCATTTTCTACTACTCTCGCAACTCCTATAGAAGAATAACAAAAACAATGACTAAATCGCTTCGATTTCTTACTATTTTCTGAATTCTAATTAAGCTGGTTTTTTTCGAATCGCAACTTGTACAAAACTTTCTTTTAAACCAATAATTTTAATAAAAAACGGAGATATTTTTACATTTATACAAGATAATTGTACAACTTGCGGTTGATGGTGGGGCAGAATCTGGCATTGTCATTTAATTTCAAATGTTGACGTGAGACAATACCTATTATACCAAAAATGTTTACTTGCAATAAAGGGATATGATTCTGATTAGAATACATGGGTATCATAGAATTATAAATTACATAACATACAACAATATTCCTCTATGCGGTACACATCTTTCCAATAATTTAAAGATACTTCTAATAACAAACCTATCAAGCCGATTAGGCTCCTGGTACGAATTATACAACACATACCGTTGCCCAAATCAAGTGTCTTATTTTGTAAACAAATACGATCGTCTATAGTATGACCGTCTAAATCAGTCTTCGCCTGCGCGGTACAGGGACGCGGGGGTATGACGACAACGGGGACCGAGAGAGGTGGGGCGGCAGGCGCATTTCTGTTACAACTCAGTTCGCTCGCCCCCGCACCTCTCTCGGTCCCCGTTGTCGTCCTACCCCCGCATCCCTGTACCGCGCAGGCGAAGACTGATTTAGACGGTCATACTATAATTGCCTGTTGTGATGTAACACTGAAGGAACTGATTGATCGAACCTGTTCATGATTGTGGAAATAAAGTGATCCGATCTAATAATGTGAAAATAACTATGCAATGATCACACAACAGCTTAAAATGTTCGTAGGGTAGGGTAGTTTTTGTTTACAAAATAAGACACTTGATTTGGGCTGCGGTAATTCACTTTAAAAAACATTACCGTTGTTCCTTCGGCAGACTGGTAATAAAATAATAAACTCAATTATAAATCGTATGAAAAAAGTGTACTAATCATAATAAATTCGGAACACGACGGAACTCCCGTCTACCTGAACAAATCTTTTTCACGGTTTGTAAAAGCGTCGCTGAATATTAAAACCAAGGTAGAAATATCGCATATTTTAATGGGAAACTGTGGTGGTTTAAAAACAAATTAGTTTTCCCGTCGTAGGAAGGGGATCAGTCCGCATCCGCCAACCGCGATCCTAATAGAATTTGGTTTTAGTTCTCGTAAAAATAAACTTCGATGCGGCACCGCCAGTAATCTCTTTTTCTATTACCACCGTTAGGGTAATTCTCTTCTGAGATTTTTCAAGAAAGAAAGAAAAGACATTTGTTCAGACAGCACACCATACAAACACAAAAACTTCTTATTTTCGTGTGGTTTAGTGACTAATCCTATTTGTCAAAGTTATTCATGCCACCCGTACGACTGCTGTCAAACGGCAACAACCGGGACCAACTGCTTAAAGTTTCCTAGGCACGAAGGAACGATGAAAGTGTCATTAGCGGTCACCCATCCAGGTCCTGACCTCGCCCAACGTCGCTTAGCTTGTACGATCGTTTTCAACGTGTACTCGCAACTGGACTACGAACCCCGTAATACTGGTGTGCAGCGCGGACTAAGCATGCTGTCTCAGCATAAATGTCACTGATGGTTGTTGTGAAAGACGCTGATTTTCAGGCCGGCCAGGCGATATATTTCAGGTTCATATTGTATATTGTGTGACAATGCCACATTTCAATGGAACTTTGCCCCACCTACAAAACTACGTGACCATTTAAGCTGTACCTATAATTTTGTTGTAGACTTATTACAGGTTTCATATTGCATAATCATAATCAGTATCATTTTCTAATACTCTCGCAAATCCTATAGAAGAACAAAAAGAATGAATAATTCGCTTCGATTTCTAACTATTTTCTGAATTCTTAATTAAGCTGTTTTTTTCGACTCGCAACTTGTATAAAACTTTATTTTACAATAAGTTTAGAAAAGTTGCAAAAACTTTCAAAAACAAGTATTTTAAGATTATCTAATTACTTACATTAATTTATAGGTAGGTATTACACATTTTGACTTATCAATCAGTAAGTATACTATACTCACTTCGTTTGGAGATAAGACTTTCATACACAAAAATGAGACAAACCTTTTAAAAATTATTTATAGCAATAACTGCGACTTATTACTGGAAATAGTCCGAAATCGATAAATGGCCGTGTCGTGTCAGAAGTTTTGTGTGTGAAGGCTAAAGGTAGATACTCGTATTTTTAATACATTGTATAGTTTATTTATAACTTGGTGCATAAGTAATTTTATCAAATTCATTGTAAATCTCTTGAATATTTATTTATACCCGTTTAACTTGTGATAAAATGTATGGTTGAACAATATATATAAATTTTGGTTATCTTTCAACAAAATTCAATGGTCTCGTAGTTTTGTCCACCTACCAAGTTCCATGTGGGGCAAAGCTCCATTGAAATGTAGCAAAGTCATTTACCTAGCTAAGTCATGAACATATAAATACACATCCATGGCAAACATATCACACAAAGAAAAATAATTTAAGCCAAACATGGGTTTAATCCCGAAACCTCAACCGTAATAAATTGCAGTTTACCAGTGTAGAGTCCAAAAATGCTTTATTTTTAAGCTTTCTATCCTTTTTAGAATAAAAACTGTCCTTATCTACACCGTACAAATGGCTCTACTTTTTAAGAGCCTTCCAGAAGCCAAATAATATCTTCCAATACTTATAATCAATTTGATTAAAAAAGCTATTTACAAAATGTTTATTACGATCAATACTATTTTTTAAATGCTTATTTATAACGTGATTCAATTTCGGTAAGATGTAGTTCGCATAATTGCGAAAAACTGCCGTTTTTGGCACATTTGTGAACTACAACTTAGCTTGTCGCAATTATGCCATGTATTGTATATTGAAAAACAGTATTTATCCTAATAAACATTTTGTACATAACTTTTTTAATAAAATTGATTAAATTGGAAGATATTAATTTTTCAAGATTGGCAGCGGCGCTAGTTGGCTCATGCTTCCATGAGCCAACTAGCGCCGCTGCCTTAACAATTAATTAACAATTACCCTTAACAATTTCCGCGACAGTCATAGTAAACCTTAATTTGTGCGGTTACAGTTTAAAATTCCTTAAAGATCACATAAATTGCATTCATCGAGAGCGGAAAAATAATATTAATCCCAAACAATTCCTTATTTTATAGGCGATAAAGTTCAACTCAGCGTATTTTGTGTTCATCCCTTTCTTATTACGGGATGGTTAGAACTTGTATGGCTTATGCGACCTTATTTATAAACTGAGTATTTTCTTATATTATTATTGTAAGCTCTATTAGGTACCTAATATAGAGCTTACAATAATACCTAAGCTTATTTTTCAACACCCAGAAATAAAAGTTACCTACCATACTAATTTTATTGTACGGTGGAACACAGATAAAGATGTACAGGAGAGTTTTTAAGGTTGAGATTTTCTCAAAAGCTACTTGACCTATTGCAAAAATTCTTTCACTGTTTGATAGATAAAAGTGAAAACTATGTAACTGTAAAATAATTATTAAATTCAGTCCAGTAGTTTTTGAGAAAATCTCAACCTCATTGAGGCCTCCTGTAAGTTTTTTCACTATTAGTTATCGACACATCTTTAAAAAAGTTCCAACTGTGATAACATTTTTAAATAATTATAATTGTGCACTTCAATGGAACAAATGCGATAAATTACATACAATTTCTGTATTTCATATTTAAGCCAACGAAGCGAAATGCTATTCAAAATCTACTAAATAATTTAGAAATGCTTGGAGTAGTATCAAATGCAAAGCAAGAACACAAAGAGAACACACACGAAAACGTTAACTTGTACCCAAATTACGTTCGAATTTCGTAAAAGGAATGTTAGAAACCGTTTATTTTCCATGAGATATGTACCACGACGTAACGTAAGCGTAACGTAAACGTAGATACGCGGTGGCAGTTACATGCTATAACGGCGGAATGGCGTCGTTAGTACGTTGTTCACGGAAGATATAATCGTAAATCATCATCATCATCATCAGTCTATTTATATTGCCCCACTGCTCGGGCAAAGACCTTCCCTTACATCGAGGGAGCTGGTCATCGTAAATACCTTGGCAAAAATAATGATTATTGCCGACAAATTATTTGAATATTATTATTATACTTATGGTTGAATATCATCAATAGGGTGTGAATTAGATTTTAAGAACGAAATGCTGTCAAAGTCAAATGACAATGCCAGATTCTGCCCCACCATCAACCGCAAGTTGTACAAGATAGCGAATAAATGTAATAATATAAGCTTAAAGCTATATATATTAGTAATATCAACGTGGTTCAATTTAGCTAAGTTGTAGTTAACATTATTGCGAAAAACGGCCGTTTTGGGCATATTTGAGAACTACAACTTAGCTTGTCGCAATTATGATAATATGTGTTATGTGCTGTAATGCTGTCGAAATATCGAGACATCAATAATAAATGTTTAACACGGTAATTCCCGTTTTATCAAATAATATGTATACAAACCGTGAAAGTTTAAGAAGTGATATTGAAAAAAGAGTTTTTTATCCTAATAAAGATTTTCTAAAAAGCTTTTTTAATAAAATTGATTACCTATATTGGAAGATATATATTTTTTAAGATTGGCGGCGCTAGTTGGCTTAAGTCCGTAATGTGTGTAATGTACCTATCCTCTGAGGCCAGATAAACCAAACAGTCAAATCCATTAGCCTTTTTCTTTCCAAATACAAAAGCTACAAAGACACAAAGGCTTGAATTATATACTGCCGGTATCATTGCCTTTTCCCCTAGTACTTGTTACTTAGTTGGCAGATTGATTTATATTGGTCTAGCCGAGAAGAGATTTCTTATAATTTTAATGGTTTACGAAGAGCTAGGTAGCGCTTTTCTTAGGACACTGGACTGTTATGGAGGGCCCAATTCAAAGCTCTGGAAGGTTAGCCGGGTGGCCTTTTTAGACGCTCAAGTCAAAGTCTGCGCGAACGAAAAGACATTGTCACATTTCAATGGAGCTTTGCCCCACCTACAAAACTACGTGACCACTTAAGCTGTACCTATCATTTTGTTGGGGACTTATTACAGGTGTCATATTGCATAATCATAATCAGTATCATTTTCTACTACTCTCGCAACTCCTATAGAAGAATAACAAAAACAATGAATAAATCGCTTCGATTTCTTACTATTTTTTGAATTCTTAATTATGCTGCTTTTTTTCGAATCGCAACTTGTACAAAACTTTATTTTAAACCAATAATTTTAATAAAAAAGGGAGATATTTTTACATTTATTCGTTATCTTGTACAACTCGCAGTTGATGGTGGGGCAGAATATGGCATTGTCATTTTTGCTATAAAAATCTGACATTGGCGGCACTTGAGCGCTAGTAACAAACGTCGCAGCTCACCCTCCCTGAGTTGCCATCGTAAGTTTGCTCGCTAACGACTACGTAATACCATCGCTGTGACGTATGTATTAGTGAAATTAATGTTGCGCCTCTAGCGCCCAGTAGCAGGATTTCATTTAAGATTGGCCATTTAAAAATGTTCTTGATCAAAGCTCACAAAGAGTGGCAACGTATTATTTGAGATGGTCATGCATGATCCTAACCTAATATAATCCCAACCCTCTCCATGCATATATTCAATACTTATTGGAATAACCAAAATACCATATTGTTATATATTTCGATATAGTGAATAAATAAATTAAAATATAACATCTGGTTAGCCCGCAATGGATGGCCCGAAGTGCTGTGAGTCTATGCGTGTGTACAGTACACACTTAAGTGCGCACTTAAGGCTTCGTATGCGCGTATATTCAGTTTTTCTACGAAGGCTACGACACTAACTAGGTACTGTAATTAAACGTCTGAAAAAATTATATAGCAATGTCGGGGTGTCTATTTAGAGACTGATGAATACCCATACACGATTGGACAATCTTCGCTCGATAGAAAAAAATCGCAAACATACCCCTTCCATGTCTTTTAAAATGAAAATTATATCAAACCGAAATAGTTATTCATACAAAAACATATATATCACATACAAAATATATATCAAAATGTGGGGTATTATAAATACGAGAGCTTGTTTGCTCCGTGCTCTTCACTCCACCGCGGGGGGGGGGGGGGGGGGGGGGGATCTTCTGTTTCACTCTTGCTTTTTTGAGAACCATATAGCGCCTTAAGTGGCTTTATTCGAACATTTCAATAATTTTAGTTATATTTATACTAGTATTGCTAGACGTTGGAGAAATTCTATCAAAAACTAATTAAGCAGCAGTCACGAAAAGAAAATAAGAGAAAACTGATGCCGTGCAAATTGAATAATGCAACAGACAGAACGCATAACAAAAAGTTGGATTCACAGAAATTGAAAATAGCTGAGAATTTTACTTTTGAGTGCATTTATTTGTAGAATTACATGCCACAGAATCTTTTGCCGTCGAATTCCGCATTTTTGTTCGGATGTCGAAAAAGGCCTGAGGCAAAGGGAATCGGTATTAGAATCTGTAGCTGGTGTATACATATTCTGTGATTGCGTGTATGTTATGGACATTTCAATTAACAAATTGCATACATTCTCATGTTAGTTCTAGCTATTAGTAAAGTTATTCTGTGGTTCTAGATAATATTGTTAGGCTGGTTCTTTGGTATAAGATGAACTACTTAACATTTAATTTATTATTATCTCTTTATTTACACATATTCTTATTTAACATATTTATACATTTCAATTAAAAATAGCCACCCACCGGCAGCGGGATGCATGTGCATCCAAGCTGCCGGAGGTTAGGATCCCAGAGTGAGGAACCTCCTCACAATACGTGCCGTGTCCAGCAGCACTGCCTTCTGTATCCGGCTCTTGACCCAACTGTCTAGCGAGAGTCTCTTAAGATGCTGGTCGGAACAATTATGGTTGAGTCCACATCCCACATGGCGGTAATCTCGTGAGACAAGTCTAAGTATTTACTTAGCTTCTCCTTTTCAGCCGTCACGAGATTATTATTATTATCTTTATTTAAGGTAATTAGTAGGTACTATAAACATCGTATACCATCAAAATATTGTCAAACTTCATTCCTTCTTAGTACTTATCACTTTTGAACTATATTGATGGACTAATTTAAATTCCTACCATCAAGGATTTTTAATTTCTTGCATAATATGCTAAGCGGAACGAACATCTAACGGAACTAATAATGCAGACAAATTTTGAATACCACGGCACTGCAGGGATCCCAACCAGAGACCTCGCTATTCCATAGCACGCTCTTTTCCAATAGACTTACTACCACTATAATGTCCATGTGCGATAAGTATTAGGTTTTATTGTATACCAAATCTATTGACCAAGTGACCACAGATATCTTAACTCAGCACACTGACTGTATCTTAGTTTCCAGATTGATTTATAACGGTACGTCGTGTTGCAGCTTATCCGGGCCTTATCTTGTAATTAAGTTCGACTCTGCCCGTAATCCGGGTTGGAACCGGGTGTGAGATCTACTTATGGGATATAGTCTTATATTTATACTCGTAGTATAGTGTCTTAAGTTTTATAAACGAATTCTCTTCATAATTATAATCGTCATCATCCCGGCTTTTTTTAAACCTTACAACGCAGATAATAAGAACGGTCCACAGTGCTACACTTGAACTGCTGTTAGTTGTACAGTTCGTTTTTGAGGACATAAATTCGTATGTAATTTTACACCAACCTTATCAGGTCTTATAATATCTCTAACTGACAACCTTATCAGGTCTTATAATATTTCTAACTGATCATTTGAGAGATTGTTTGCTTCTTTATCAATACTAGATGTATAAATCAGGTCAGCCACCAATGAATTTTCTCATTTTTTCTAAGGAAATCTTACGCACATTAACCAAATACTAGAAAAAGACTGATGAGGATGAACAAAATGATATGTCTTTGTCACAAACAGATTATTAAAAATAAATAAGATCTAGCAGATGAGATGAGAGGAATGTTGCGGTTGGAAGAATAAAGATGACAAGTGATGACATTGTGAATGTAATTCTGAAGTGAAGTTAAAAATAACTTAATGCTATTATACAACTGGTTAAGAGTAGGAGAAAGGTATCGATATTATTTGGATTAATCTCACGTCTGACGCTAGCTGAATATACGAAAATGTTACAACTATTCCAAGGTCCAGACGTGATGCTGTATACTTCCTATAACACCAGATAATAGGTATAAGGAACATTACTTACTGTCACAACATTAGAAATTACCTTTACTATAGATATTATAAAGTCTTAAATAAACCAAAGGTTGCGAGTAGGTACAGGTCCGAGATACTCAATTTGTTGCTAGTAATTGCTTTTCTTGGAATAATGTGACGAAGAATGGAAATGCTAATTTTGCTCCATAAAAGTAAAATTTTATTATTTGAAGGTAATAAAGTTACTTTGTTATTGTAATGCTTTAGTGAAAATAACTAGATTTAAATTCGTATCGCTAATTGCAAGTCCTACCTACATACATTATGTATTTTTTCCAAATCTCCATCTATAGGGTATCTACACTTGTTAAATAGAACTTGTTGTAGTTCTAACTTTATCTTGATCATCTCAGTTTATTTGTCAACTGCAGACTCTTTTTTCATATGTGATATAAATGTTTAAAATGACAATGCCAGATTCTGCCCCACCATCAACCGCAAGTTATACAAGATAACGAATAAATGTAAAAATATCTCAGTTTTTTATTAAAATTATAGGTTTAAAATAAAGTTTTGTACAAGTTGCGATTCCAAAAAAACAGCTTAATTAAGAATTCAGAAAATAGTAAGAAATCGAAGCGATTTATTCATTGTTTTTGTTATTCTTCTATAGGAGTTGCGAGAGCAGTAGAAAATTATACTGATTATGATTATGCAATATGTAGGTGGGGCAAAGCTCCATTGAAATGTGGCAATGTATTTTTGTACCTAGACAATTTTGAAGGACATTGTTGCCTCAAATTGCCTTCGAACCGTCTAACTACAGTACTCTGATTGAACAATAATATTTGATACTTGTGTCTCTTTGTCTGCAGGGGTGGTGTTAGCCTAAGATGGTGTTGGCGCTTGTGGTCGGAGTCCTGTGCGTGTGGGGCCGCTTGAGCGTCGCAAACCCTGAAGCTAAGCGGCTGTATGACGACCTGCTCTCTAACTACAATCGCCTGATCCGGCCTGTTGGCAACAACTCCGACCGGCTCACCGTCAAGATGGGGCTACGGCTTAGTCAGCTCATCGACGTTGTGAGTACCTTTCACTTTACTTACTCCGCTGGTTCGGTCATCGTGGTCTCCGACACCAAAGAACGCAACTGCAGCCTGTCTTGCACTCTGCTAGTCGGGCGACTGAAGCTCTTGCAGGTCTTTCTGCACCTGCATCGCCTTCTGTTATTTCCGACATTTGTTCGCTGTGCTTCGCGCTCCTCTCCCATCCTTTCCAGGTGACTAAGAAAGCGGAGTCGAGCTTCTTTAGTTTTTCCAATGGTGTTTGGCTTGGTCACCATCTCCTCGGTCACGCAGTTTTTACTGATTATTCAGCTTCCGCCCTCTATTCCTTCGCTGATCCTAGAATTTTCATTAAAATCCTCCTTAACCTTTCATTAAACTGTATATATAAAACCTTTAATGTGTTCCCCTGCTCGATTGAGGTCTTAATCTTCTTCTTGTTTCTCTATAGCTTACTCGGGCCATTCGCTTGAATGTGATATGTTAATAGGTCCATAATTGTGCTCTCATGTGGCATCAAATTTACTTTACCTTTATTTATTATTCCTTAATTTACGTACAATTAAAAATACAAATCTGCTTTCTGTTTTGCGATGAATATTGATTGTGTCCACTAGTGGAGTAGGTAATGAACAGTATTAAGTATATTTCTTTGTTATTGTCTGGAACAGTCCCTAGAATAGTTTATACGAAAACATTCGAATGGTTACGCTGAATTTTAGGTACGGTTTCAATGCACTAACAAGTATCTTCTAGGTACAGAAATTCTAAATCGGATGATCTCGTTAGACGTAGTAAAGTTAAAACCAAACGGAACGAGGTATGAGCTAGCAAACCCCTTTTTAATGAAGGGATTTAAAGATATATGTTGGGATAAGCCAGGCAGTTCCGATTTGAACACTATTTGGGCAAGGAGCGAACGTGAACGTAATATGAATAAGTTTAAATTAAAATGTGGTTAGGTAAGGAAAAGGGACACGTGAGCATAATATTTTATCGAATGAAATTGGGAAGATTACGGTTAAATCTGACGCTAAGTGACATCTTAAACCTAGCAATCTGACTGATGCACAGTGCCTATAAGGAATCAAAGTGTTCAAATAAAGCCAAATTAGATCACTACTTGAAGATATACCCCCTCCGTCACAAAAATTCACTAAGCTGATTATAATTGTTATTTCAAACTGTTTGTGTGTATGTGTTTAACACAATATAATAGCCAGTCGTGGATTATTCAGTGATCAATGCAAATATAAAGATACCTCGTATAAATATCCATCAGACTGTTTAGGCTTTTAGAACCAACATACACACCTTACCATTGTACTTGCAGTAGCCAGGAAACCTATTAAATACTCAAATATGAATGAAGGAAGAATAACAAAAGTAATACATAGAGCAAATGTATATGGAAGGGTCGGCAGAGGTAGACCGAGGAGGACGTACGACGACCAAATTCGGTCTACTACAAACCGACGAGCGCGAATGAAGAGATTGATGAATGTTGACTTGGAGGAAGCGAAAGTTATTGTGCCAGGATTGCATCAGATGGATACAGGCGTGAGTTTATGTATGTATGTATCAAATACTCATCAATAGTCCATGTAATGTAATTAATGGTGACTGGCAAGGTAGATGGAAGCATACCTCGCGGACGAAGGCCGATACGTTGGTCCGATCAGATCCGTACCAATCTCGATACTGGTTTTTATGATGGTCTTCACGTTGCCGTAGAGAGGAACAGATGGCGCACCATCAGAGTAAAGGTAATCCAGAGGTGTCACGACCCTCAGCAATGAGAAATACGATGCAAGGAGGAGTCCATGTAAATCGTTTGATCCAAAACGATGTGATCCGTAATCCAGCAGGAGCCGACTAATATCAGTCCGATCGGTCGGCGAAATCTGTTTAACTTTCTAACAATGACGCTTTGTATCGGCCAGAACTCATTTAACTGAGCCGTCTGGATGCGGGCGAAATTGAATTTGAAGCCTCACCATCAGTGCATTCGTTGGTATGGGAATAAAGTTTCGCAGTTTATAGCTTTCTGTGTGCAGTTTATTAGGTTGTTTTATACTTGGTGAGGATAGAGAACTCGGTGGTTTAGTTGTTGATGGACATAGGTACGGGAGGGAAATACCAAGTTAGATCCTCAGTTGATCAATTCTCTCTATATTATTTACAAGATGGGCTTGAATTCATTCGAAAAAGAAAGTGGATGGTTAGGCTTCTGACAGACTTTAATTCTGCACACAATTTGGGGAAAAATAAAAATAAAAAATTTACAATAAATTCAACTAAGTATTGGAGTTTTATATTTTAAGGTAGTTTAAATTTTTAGCAATGATTTCTTTCACTGGAATTTCACCTAATGATAATTATTATCATATCTAAGGACATTGTGTGACTTGTAACGTACTTAGCTTTTTTTGCAGTTTTGATTTACAACCTTACCAATTTAATCTTTATCACGAGTAGGTACAACTCCCAATTTCAATTTGTCGCATGATTTCAAGGACACCCTGTATAGACATTATGTTATCAATCAGCCAATGAGATTTTTCAAGATTTTTATTGAAGACAAAATTTCCTATTGCCTGAAAACGACGAACGAAAAAAAATCATATGAAAACGTGCGTGAGCATATTCAATAAATAAAAATTTTACAAATTCTCTTTTATGGCTTTTAATATGAATCAACAATGGCAATCAATTGTCAAACCAAACGATTGTACTCGTATTCGTATTGCAAACAAAAAGAATCATTACTGGAAAATTGGAAAGCCCCAAATCGTCGCTTGTTTACTGTCGATTTAACGAAAACAAAAGCCTCCTCCCATAATATATAGCGCATCCCTTAAGCTTTGTTTGAACACGTCTGAAGTACCTAACCGGGACAATTTAAGATTTTTTTATATGGCGGGAACGTGACAGTTACATTCCATGAGCCAACTAGCGCCGCCAAATTTAAAAAAATCATATCTTCCAATATAATCAATTTTATTAAAAAAGCTACGTTCACATTGTTTATTGCTATAAATATTATTTTTTAAATGCTTATTTGTAACGTGATTCAATGTAGGTAAGTTGTAGTTCACAAATGTGCCAGAAACGGCCGTTTTTCGCAATTATGTGAACTACAACTTACCTACATTGCATCACGTTACAAATAAGCATTTAAAAAATAATATTTATAGCAATAAACAATGTGAACGTAGCTTTTTTAATAAAATTGATTATATTGGAAGATATGATTTTTTTAAGATTGGCGGCGCTAGTTGGCTCATGGAACGCTCTTAAGGGACACATCTTGAAGTAGAAAAGAAGATCATTTTCTAATACAAATGATATTGTCTCTAATTCATTATTAGAATAGGTTATTTGTAATGCACTTCACTTGGCTATTCGTATTTGCGTATTTGTAATAATTGCCATGTGTGGTTGGTATGCTTGACCAAATATTCGTCTTATTTGTATGTACGTCAAGTATTGGACAAATACGACAAACATCCAATAGCGAATACGAATAGCCAAGTGAAGTGCCACCATAAGAGTTATAAATATTAACATTCGTTGGTATATCATAAGTTTAAATCTCAGAACTTTGTAAAGGTTAATAAAATTAGCCGTGAAGTAGTATCTAACAAATCTGTTTCTAAATTAATTTCGTATTGTAGATAGTAAAAAAAATGAAACTGTTTCTAACTGTGCCCATTTTCTCTACTTTATCTTAATAATAGAGAGTTATACTTTATCTTCCAATCATGTTCCTTTCTGTGTCTGAGCTTCACACTGATTGGAAGCTCAACATTTTGTTATTTCAACGTGATTGGTTAGTCAAACGGTCTCCTTTCCGCTTCCGAATGTAGCAGTTATTACAGATATTTTTGTGTTATTCAGACTAACTTAAAATCGACATTTTATTAATACTATAACCTACGTACCTATTTAAATTTTTATATGTATCATTTCAAATATTGTAGTTACTGGCAGCATTAAAAAACTGAAAGAATATACAGGCTTTTGTTAAACATGTTTATAATGTACCGTGCGTGATTTTATATTCACATTATACGCAAGCTTGGGCTTTATACATATTCTAAGTCTGTGATTATAAGACAAAAGCTTAGCTATTTGATTATCAAAATACGATAGAGTAACAAATTCGAAATTCAAATTTTAATTCACATAACTTCAGGACCATTATCGGTAGAAGTCGTTGATGATTCATCAATTTGAATATCGATAAAATGGCGCTTCGATATTCCAATTTTAAAATTCATCACGTTTCCCCCTTTTCTTGGCATCGCTCGCGGCAACGACCGTTGAGATCTTTGTTTCAGGGGCTTTTGGGCAATTGCTGATTCAAGTTTATTTACTTACCTACATTGTTAATTTACGCTGAGAATTTCTTTATCTTCTACAATTCTTTGTCTACGTAAACCGTATTCAAAATACATTATCTCCAGCTCATACAACCAATGACTATAATAATAACAATATAGCTTTTCTCTGTTGATATTTAAATGTTATCTTTCAAACATTTACTACCCGAAGCTCATTGTGGTAACAACTTCCTTTGAACGGACTATTCGGCAACTTTATGTCCTCCATTAGGCCTCCTAAAACGCTTTACAACACCATAAATTGTTGGCTATTTTCTGTTTTCTATAACGCCAACTTGAAAATTGTCTTTGATTTTGATATTGATATTGTATGTCTATTCAAAAGTAATGTTGGTAAACTAAAGGTTACCAGAAAATTGCACCTGCTAGCGATCTGGCAATCTGGCTAGCGATTATAAAATTTCAAGATTCCAATAGGAGCCACTAGTTATTTGGGTTGGACGAAATTGCAGCACAAAAACACTATCGTGTTATCTTCATCGAAGCTGGATCTTTAAATGTGAACTTGTTTACAATTAGTGTAAGAATTTTTTTCAGTTTTTGGAACTGAAAGTTCACTATGTGCCTCATAATGGGTCTTGGTCTTCAGTAGAATACTGAATACCATCAAGTAGCAAAAGTCAAAGTCAAAGTAGCACGTTGTGTACATTTTTGCACGTCAACATAATTTTTTGAATTTATATTTACACCACTTTACAAGGAAAAGGTGCCTACACTGAGGAGAAAAAGTGGCAAAAACTCTAAGCAGCACATCTTTTAAAATTACTTAATAACTAGGTACATAACTATTACTAATAGTAACTCTATTCTTCATGCGGAACCGGTGACACACACCATGCATGTTCATCGTTTAAATAGTCATCTGTTCTGTAATACGCCTTCTTAACAAGTGTTCTTTAAGAGCCTTCCATGAGCCAACTAGCACTAATTTAACTAAGAGAGGAAATTTAACTATTTTTTTTTAATTTCCTCTCTGTCAACGTCGTGACACTTTCTGGCAACTTGTTATAAAAGCGAATACAGTGCCCCATGAAGAATATACTAACCTTACGTAGTTTGAATCTTGGAAATTCCGAATCATTCCCAACGTGCATCTGTAATCCCAATAGAGCGCGATCGCGGTATAAACAACCTTCGAAACGGACTCGGCTCTGAATAAGATATTCACTATAACGAAAGTGCATGCATTACTATTCCGAGGAAGCTCCGGTGTAATAAGGGCAGAATACATAAGTGTACCGGCGGGAGATGCTTCGATATGTGCAGTCTTCTTAATGTAATCAATGCTTACTTATGTAGTTTATTTTGATTTTCCTTTTGTATTTCATTCTTACGGTACATTATTATTCTTATTAAATATATAACTAACCTAAACAATATAATACAAAATTGTTGTAAATGTGTAATGCAAGATTACAGACAGTTCAACCGATCCCCGTTGTCCGTCACGTGCATAAAATGCTGGCGGCATTTCCCCTCTGGATAAGTTTTATAATTATTTAACACCAATAAATTACATACAATTCTTATTTAATATCGGCATATTGTTGTTTGCTAATGTCTTTAACGTTATAAATGGCTTCTTTAATATATATTGTAAAAGCATGAAAGGTATGGGGCTTAGTAACGTGCCTTGGGAGATGCCTACATCCTGCGGTAGACTCATACCTACAAAGTCAAATTTCTTTATTGCAAAAGTAAGCACGTTGTGTACATTTTTGCACGTCAACATAATTTTGAATTTGCATTTACACCACTTTGCAAGGAAAATGTGCCAACGCTGACGAGATAATGTGTCAAAAACTCTCAGCATCTTTTTAAATAGTAATAACACAATTACGTAATAGGTATTACACAACTACTACCATTATTAGTAATCTACACTTTATCCCTCATGCGGAACCGGCGACACACACCATGCATGTTCATCTACAACAGTCCACTGCTGACAATGGATGGGAGGGATTGGACTGCTAAAATATTTTGATTCAGATTTATATATTACTAGCTGTACTAGGCCAGTCATTCTGGCGAGCGTTTGTATGGAGACCCCAACAATAACTCCTCTATCGATGAAACTTTTTTGTATACTTAATAGCATATTTATAAGAACAATTGTCAGAGAAGCCAATAATATTTCGAGGCGGAAGTTACTTATTTTAATTGAAATTCAACATTATACCGTATCTTTTTCTGGAACAATGTTATGGTCATAATTCTTTTTCTATATATTGTATTTTATTAGTGTGCTTCTGTACATTCATAAGTAAAACTATTTTTTAATTCGAAAGTGTAGGTATTTTAATAAAATGTCTTTTTTGGCCGTAGTTTCTATAGGATAATTGCTCCGCCGGGTTTCTGTTTTTAATATGCCTTCAAATTATTTTTTCTAGTATAAGTACCAAAATCCAACAAAAAAATCCAAATGAAACAATGCATTATACAGAATTTGTCTTTTAACTATCTCTGGATAATTACTCTATCAGATATTTTTTACAATTGTAATGAGATACCCAAAAATAACCTGATTTCAAAAGAATCCAACAAAATATCCAGGCGGAACACCATTATTTCGAAATACCTATCAAGCGCAGGCCAGCGCGGGGCCCGAGGCGGGCGAGGGGCGTCGAGAACCGGTCGCGCGGCGGGCGAGGCGCGCTAACGCTATACAATTCATTCATTCCATTCGGTTTCTTCAAGTAGGTTGGTAGGTACAGCTAACAGAAGATCAACTGTAACACTTTGGACTAAATACCGTTCTTATTATCTGCGTCGTAAGAGTTGAAATCGTGCGAAGCAAGTATTGCCATTGATCTGTTGTCCGCTTTATACGTAGGTAGGTACAGTCGACAGCAGATCAATGGTAACACTTGCAGTACGATTTCAAGTCTTACGACGCAAATAATAAGAACTGTCAAAAGTAAAAAGTGTTACCATTGATCTGCTGTCGACTGTACTATGTATCTAATCGAGCAAGAGTCGAGCACTCAGATCAGAATTTACCTACTGATCTGATCCTGATCTGAGATCGAGAAGAACACTTTACCGACTCACTCTGACTGAGCTCGTGCTCAGAACTGTCTATAAGTATAACTATCGACTAAGGCGCGTATTCATAAACGTGATTTAAAGTTATTCCACCGTTTAGTTAGGCCGTTAACGCTTTTAACGAAGTTTGAAAGGTACAACAACACTTTTTTTACCTCTAATTTTTATTTATATATATATATTTATTTATTTATTTGTACAGTCGACAGCAGATCAATGGTAACACTTTTTACTTTTGACAGTCCTTATTATTTGCGAACTAAGACTTGAAATCGTACTGCAAGTGTTACCATTGATCTGCTGTCTATATATTCTATGTGCACAGTGGCATATAGTTTTAGTCTATTTCATTTAGTTTAGTTTTTGTTCCAATTAGATTTTTCAAAATAAAAAGTTATATGTACAGTCGACAGCATATCAATGGTAACACTTGCAGTACGATTTCAAGGCTTACGACGCAAATAATAAGAACTGTCAAAAGTAAAAAGTGTTACCATTGATCTGCTGTCGACTGTACTATTATTTTAATTTAAGTATTGTTTTTAAATAAATGACAATGCCAGATTCTGCCCCACCATCAACCGCAAGTTGTACAGTCGACGACAGAGATAAGTATACAGGGGGCCTCAATAAGGATGAGATTTTCTCAAAAACTCATCATCATCATCATCATCAGCCCGTATCAGTCCACTGCTGGACGTAGGCCTCTCCCAAAGCGCGCCACTCAACCCTACTCTCGGCCCTCTGCATCCAGTCCCTGCCAGCCATTTTATTTATTTATTTATTTATTTACAGGTTGTTATACAGCATGTTACATTTGAAAAAAATACATGTATAAAAATATATAATGCCAATTACATAACAACGCAAAATGAATTTCAATTAAACATGTACCAAATATTATATAGTATATATAAAAAAATGAATATAAAATAAAAACAAAGGTTAACTAAAATTTCGAGTCTATGTCTGTCTATCTACGTGTGTGTATGTTTGTGTGTGCATGTGTGTGGGTGTGGGTGTGTGTGTGTGCGTGTTTGTCATTCTACGGTCGGTTGCTCAGTGAGTTCTCTCAACAGCCTGCGGATATACTCAGGCTGTGACATAAAGAAAACATCGGAGTCTGCCATAAGGAGCTCGGAGCATTTTGCGAAGGTCATCCCTCCATCTGGTCGGGGGGCGTCCCACACTACGTTTACCCGTTCGTGGCCTCCATTCGAGAACTCGTCTACCCCCATCGGTTATCGGTTCTACGACAGATGTGACCAGCCCACTGCCACTTCAGTTTACTGAAAAACTACCGGACCGAATTTAATCATTCTTTTACAGTACATAGTTTTAACTTTTATCTATCTAACAGTGAAATAATTTTTGCAATAGGTCAAGTAGTTTTTGAGAAAATCTCAACCTTAAAAACTCTCCTGTACACCTTTCTCTGTGTTCCACCGTACAAGATAACGAATAAATGTAAAAATATCTCCGTTTTTTATTAAAATTATTGGTTTAAAATAGAGTTGTGTACAAGTTACGATTCCAAAAAAACAGCTTAATTAAGAATTCAGAAAATAGTAAGAAATCGAAGCGATTTATTCATTGTTTTTGTTATTCTTCTATAGGAGTTGCGAGAGATAGTAGAAAATGATACTGATTATGATTATGCAATATGAAACCTGTAATAAGTCCCCAACAAAATGATAGGTACAGCTTAAATGGTCACGTAGTTTTGTAGGTGAGGCAAAGCTCCATTGAAATGTGGCAATGTCTTTTAATTATTTACATAAATAATTTATATTATATTTTTAAATAACCCTAATTATTTATTTATTTAAATGCTCATTCAGATTACAATATTTATCTAAAATAAACATAAATATTTAGTTTCGAATTTTGGACCGTTCTTATTATCTGCGTCGTAAGTTAAAATTGTGCTGCAAGTGTTACCATTGTTTTGCCATTGTCCGTACTAACCTTGTTACATGTTGTCGTACAGTCAACAGCAGATCAAAGGTAACACTTGCAGTACGATTTCAACTTTTATGACACTGAAAATAAGAACGGTCCAAAGTCAAAAGTGATACACTTGATGTGCTGTCGACTGTACTTATGCGTTGATGATACGGGCTAGATTATAATGGTTTTGTGTATGTTGGCGTAGGTACTATCGTCTCGGTCGAGCTTACTTAAACATTCCACGTAGTAGGTACCTAGTAAGTACACATAAAAACACATCAAGTTGTAACACTTTGGACCGCTCTAACTATCTGCGTCGTAAGAGTTGAAATCGCACTGAAAGTGTTACTATTGATCTGTTGGCGTAGGTACTATCGTCTCGGTCGAGCTTACTTAAACATTAAGAAACGCCCCTGTTGTGAATCTGTACTAGATTATTTGCAATTTTGTCGAAATCTAGTCGCGTTCATGTCTCACGCTGGTGCATGAGATAGTGTTTGATAATTTCGCCACGCCAAACAGCGGGCGTATTGGTCGAGTGGCTGGAGCGGTCGCCTCCCGTGCACGCGGTTCCGGGTTCGATTCTTAGCTAAATATATATATTTTTTGGTTTTGTTTCGTGTTTTATTTTGTATTTTATTTTAATTGTGTTTCGAATTTGGTTAGTATTTTATCAAACATTTTGTTGTAATTATCTTTGAATTTTATTTGAGCATAAACTCTGAACTCATTTATACCGAAGTAGGTGTATTAGGAGAGCTGGGAATCTGTCTGTACTAGATTACTTGCAATTTTGTCGAAATCTAGACGGAGCGGTCCGTTCATGTCTCACGCTGGTGCATGAGATATGCTTGGTAATTTCGCCGGGCTAAACAGCGAACGAATCGGTCTAGTGGCTGGAGCGGTCGCCTCCCGTGCACGCGGTTCCGGGTTCGATCCTTAGCTAAATATATTTTTTTTTGTTTTTTTTTTATTTATTTTTTGTTTTGTATTTTGTTTCGTGTTTTATTTTGTATTTTTAACCGACCGACTTCCAAAAAAGGAGGAGGTTATCAATTCGTCGAATTGAAAAAATAATTGTGTTTGGAATTTGGTTAGTATATTAGGGGCCATCCATAAAGTACGTCACACGTAAAGGGGGTGGGAGGGGGTCGACAAAGTGTGACATTGTGTGACAAGGGGTGGGAGGGGTCCTAAGTTTCGTGACATCACATTTCAAAATATAATATATCTAGAGACTGAAGAGTTTCTTTCTTCTTCTTTTTCTTTATATTCAATGGTTTATTGCTTTGTTATTGTTTCAAATATTTGATATAATGTTGATTTCATAAAAAAGTACTTAATTTAAATGGAAATAAAACTAATTTCGGAACTGCTGTTTTAATTTAATAATTTTTCGATGTGAAATTGCAAAACATGTGACGTCACACTAGGGAGGGGGGTTCTCAGAAATGTGACGACCTGTGACAAGGACGGGGGGGGGGGGGCTCAAAAAATCATGAAATTCGTGTGACGTACTTTATGGATGGCCCCCGGCAGATCACCCTCACTTGTAGATTTTTGTGGTTGCAGTTGCGATTACATATTATTAGTAGGTGAATATCTCACGCTCATCGTACAAGTGTAGAATTTAAATTTGCTTAGCTGTAGTCGTCAGTATGACGTAAGTAATAAGACCTATGCCGCACGCAAATATACCCGTGCGAGAGCGAGTAATATGTGCGAGCGAGTTGAAAAATAACAAGCTGTCTTTGTTACTCGAGGGGGTGAGAGGGGTCCGATCGCATGTTGCACGGTGCACCGTTCCGCTGAATCACTTATTGACTGATAATCTATTTTGATTCTAATAATATCACAATACAGTAGGGTTTTATATAACAGATAATTATAATTTTAAGAAATAATTTGATACACGCACACCAAACGAGATCCCACGGCGAAAAAAAAGTGTTTTGCCATTGTCCGTACTAACCTTGACATATGTTGTCGTACTTATGCGTTGATGATACGGGCTAGATTACGTTTTGTGTTTGTTGGCGTAGGTACTATCGTCTCGGTCGTGCTTACTTAAACATTCCACGTAGTAGGTACCTAGTAAGTACACATAAAAACACATCAAGTTGTAACACTTTGGGCCGCTCCAATCTATATATCTATCTGCGTCGTTAGAGTTGAAATCGTACTGAAAGTGTTACTATTGATCTGCTTTTGTCCGTACTAACCTTGACTTGACATGTTGCGCTTATGCGCCGATGATACGGGCTAGTTTACATTGGTATGTTGGCGTAGGTACTGTTGTGTCGGTCGAGCTTACTTAAAACATTCCAAAATCAGATCAAGTGTAACATTTTGAACCGTTCTTATTATCTGCGTCGTAAGAGTTGAAATCGTACTGCAAGTGTTACCATTTGTTTTGCTATGTCCGTACTAACCTTGAAATGTTGTCGTACTTATGCGCCGATGATACGGGCTAGATTAGAATGGTTTTGTGCATGTTGGCGTAGGTCGGTCGAGCTTTCACCACTCGGTAACGAGTTAACCTAAAATAAACCTTATTCGTATAACTGTAGGTAGAGTACAGAATCCTATCTCCAAAATATTTATTCAACTTCCAGTCCACGTTACCGATGCGATAGATATTTTCTACTTGTATAGGAATAAGGTTTATTATAAATTGACTTTGACTTTGAAGAACAGTTCGACTAAGATCGTGAGTATGTTCATAATGATAAGAAAAATCGAACTTAGCATTTTTCTCAACTCTAATTTTTCGTCGATTTCTAGAAAACGCTTGTCCGCATGGATCTTTACTGGACTTTAGTAAAGAGTTAATCTACAATTAACCTTATTTGTATATGAGTAGACAACAGAATCCCATCTCCAAATATCTCCTCCGCTCCGTCCAATTTCTCGTCCGCGTTCCCGCTGTTCTGTACGTGTAATAGGAATAAGGTTGTTAATCGGCCGCAGTAGCGATCCGCGCGCAGTGGCGCATACACCGCCGCGTTGATTAGAAATATTTGAATACAACTCTATTTGATATTTTGTGCTTCGCCTGCATTTTTTATTGGAAAACTTGAAAAGCAGTTTTAATAAGATAGTCTGTTCATAATGACAAGAAAAATCGGGCTGAGCATTTTTGGAAACCCCCATTTTTCGTCAATTTCTGGATAACGCTTTTCGGTCTGGATTTTTTATTGGAAATTCATAACTACTTTCGAAAGTAATATTTTAAATACATAATTAAATAGAAATTGGAGTGAGTAATTATCCCTTGGAAATTACGGCAAAAAAACACATTTTATTAAAATATATATATTTCCATATGGAAATATGGTTGGATATTCTGTCAACACATGCCTATAGGTAACTAGAACTTGTAAAAAAAGAATTTTGGATAGAGCAATTTTCCTGTAATTGATACCGCGTAATTTAAGTTTGACCTTGAAAATACCTAACTTCCGTTTCTACAAATTATTGGATTCTATGTCAATTCCAATCTACATATGGTACTCTATCACTGTGCCAAATTTCATAGATAGATGAGTTACTGCTAGGGTCAACTCCTTTAATGACTGGCCTATACCCCGCAACTTCGTTTGCGTAGAGGAAGAGGATGGAGGAGATCAGAAGGCAGATCTTCCTCTCTAAATCCTTGTTTGCACATCACATACCGCCATGGCTTTTAGCCTACGAGCTGTCCGGATATTTCAGCTATCTCCTAGTGAAACTCCCATCAAAATCCATTCAGTAGTTATGGCGTGATACTTGCACAAAGTCACAGACAAATATTCTAAAAATTAGGGTTTTGGCATCAGTATCGATCCTAAAACACATTACAATTATTATTTTCCAAAAATATCCAATGTACAGACACAACTTTTTACAGTCTTATTATATGTAAGTATAGATATAACATTAAGTATATGTTATGTACAGGTTTTACATTAGGTATTTAGGGAATATAAATAAGCGGAAACTATTCCATTCACATTGCAGCGGGAACTGAAAAGCTTTCTTCGGTACGCACGTGCCCGCGAATAGTAATGTGCTCTGGGGCCACGCAAACAGATGGGAGTGTAAATACATGTAAATAAACGTTTTATATTCGTGCTACATATGTCTAGTTACTTGCGAGTTGAGACTCTGGTGTTTATGTAAGTGCTAGCATCGCTCGGTTACTTTGCTGTCTTTATATTACTGACAAAGCTAGTTATTACAAAAAACAAATGACCATGCCAGTTTCTGCCCCACCATCAACCGCTAGATGTACAAGTTAACGAATAAATGTAAAAATATCTCCGTTTTTTTATTAAAATTATTGGTTTAAAATAAAGTTTTGTACATCTAGCGAGTCGCAAAAAAAGCTTCATTAAGAATTCAGAAAATAGTAAGAAATCGAAGCGAATTATTCATTGTTTTTGTTATACTTCTATAGGAGTTGCGAGAGTAGTAGAAAATGATACTGATTATGATTATGCAATATGAAACCTGTAATAAGTCCCCAACAGAATGATAGGTACAGCTTAAATGGTCACGTAGTTTTGTAGGTGGGGCAAAGCTCCATTGAAATGTGGCAATGTCATTTGTACCGATTTCATGTCTATGGGGTAAGTGGTCTGTGCCGTATAAGCATTGTATTCAAGGGTTATAAGTTTCCGATATAGGTTCTACAGGTTATGAAGTGTTTGTTTAATAACAAGTTACCTTTTCCCATCTGGCGAGGCAATAGCGCTTTGTAATTAGCGAAGAGGTTCTCTTGAAAATGGCGGAAAACGACGGTTGCAAAATTATTTCATAATTTTCTACAGTGGTTATTTTGACATTAATATCACGTTAAATTAATCAGAAAATGTTCGCGAGTGACAGTATGGTGAATTTGTTGGATAATTTGAGCAAGATCTGGGGTTTCAAGCTTTTATCAAGAGTTCCCGCTACAAGCTCGGGAGTGAACGTGACTGTCGAGCTGCTTTGTCCAGAGTGATGACGCTACGGCGTCTCCTCTCGATGAAGACAAGAAGACGTGGCTACCCAGGGTGAAAACGCTACTGCGACTCCCCTGGAGGAAGATAGAAGACTATTATATATTGATTTTCCTGTAACATGACATTGGCAAATGACGAACTGTCGAGTCCATTAATAAAATAATAATAATAATTAGCGAAGAATATTATTCCAGTGATTAATCGCGATTCTTCTGGCCACATACGGGCGTAGGTATATCAAAATTTGCAGTGTTCCACGTGAAAAACTACCGCCAGCTAACTGAGTAATGACTCTCTGGATATTCTTTGGCGGCAATTTGTATAACGTTGAGTTTAGCTCGGTTGATTAAATTTAACTAGAATGTACCCACGACTTGTCTGTCTAGAAATGTAGCTTGATAATAAGTTCCATCATAGGTACAGTCGACAGCAGATCAATGGTAACACTTGCAGTACGATTTCAAGTCTTACGAAGCAAATAATAAGAACTGTCTGTTAAAGTGCTACCATTTATCTGCTGTCGACTGTACTATGATAAATCTAAAGGAAAATGTAATATTTAAACATGATGAAAAATTTCTTGCCGAGGGCAGTACTTGAACCTGCGACCTTGTCATTCCGTGACACGCTCTTATCAACTGAGCCACCACAGGCCACGCTACTGCCACCGAAAATCTTCATCGTATCGTACACAAAACTCAGTTCTCAATAGAAGTGTGAAACCTACACTTGAGAACGTATTTGCTGATTGCAGGCGAACCGCGACGTTTACTTAAGTTCTTCCACTTGAGAAAGATATCACGTGATACGCCCTCAAGATTGGTTTATTAAATATAAATGACATGCTTGAGATGGTGATCACGTCTTGAGAGTGTATCAGCTGAATTCTTGAGGGCGGGTTTGAGATTAGACTATTAATACGGGCCCTAGAGTCGTAAGTCTATTTAAAATTAAATGCACGGCACAATTTAATGCATCAAACTCAATTTATTTATTTATGTAAATTAAATGTCCATACGAGTACATATATCCAAGGTTTCGCCAGATAATGGGATGCAATAGAAGCCTTTGCTGCCTCCAAATAGCCCGTGCCGACATTATGCAAAATGCACGACACCGGCCTTCCAATTCTGGAAGCTATCTAGGTAATTCAGTAGCTTCTGGATATATCTCTTCAAGATACCTGTATCGATTTCTACTTGTACTATATATTTACAGAAAGTAATTTGCGTAACTAAAAAATAAGAAATTTAAGAAAATAGTAAAAATTTCAAATTTTTTGAAAACTTTCAATGTTTTAATTAGAAAGAGTGACTCCACAAGTCACAACATTTTTAATCATCAATAGGTACTATAAATAACAAGTGCACCTGTGAAAGAAATAGGAGTTTAGAATTAGGTACTTATTTTCAGAAATAATGAAATTTTTTTAAATTATATTGACGATTAAAATAAAATCGCAAAAGGAATATGTAATTAATATTACCTAAAAGAAAATAACAACTAAGTAAATGGAGACTCACGAATTAACGATGTACTTATTGCAGTAAATAAAAATCAAACATATTATATTGACAGGTATGCGGTTAAGCGACCCCACAATATATAAAAATTGTAAAATAAAAGTAAAACTATAAATACTGAATTCACGTAACAGCATTTCAGGAAATATCGTGCTAAATGACCATTTAAATGTTTAAGCGTCTTCGAAACTTCAGCAGAATTCCAATTCCCTTGCATTTAAAAAGACGAGCACTTACGTGGATCGCCTTACGTCCGGGGACGGTAACAAACTTGACATGCGCCTCGAGACATTTTAGCGTTTCCTGGTCCAAGTTAGAGAATGTAAGATGAAACAACTTGGACATTGGACACGTTTAAAACGAAAGAGTCGTAAATACTCCAGTGTTTTGATTGCTTGTAATTTGTTACCTGAGATGACAGTGTCTGCAGAGAACAAAATAGTAGCATAGTTTTGATGTACTTTTCTAATTTTAAGTTAATTTTGTTTCTAAAAGTAGTGTGCTATCCTTTTCGTGACTTTAGTATAAGGAAAGAGAGGCATGTATTTTTAGGCCTGTCAAATTCAGCTTAGTTTAAAAAAATGCTCACCAGAATCCCTATCACTAACAGAATTAGGTGTGTATTCTAATTAGTTCTCCGTCATCATTAATACCGTCGTGAAGTTTTAACCACTTTTTCTTAGAAAATGGCCAATAAACGCCACTGTAGCATCGAATCTTTTCAATTATATCTATCCATTCACTGTTATTCGCATAAATGTTGTAGAATACGTGTTGATGTCATTAATCAATGTTCTAAAAATTTTAAACTTGCATGCATTAATTACATTATATGAATTATACAATTGTTACATAATACACAATCACCGTGAGAATTGAGTCTTTTCGGGTCTATGGTGGCTGCTTCTGTGTTATAAACACATTATTACAAACACACAGACATTAAAAATACGCCAACAAAAATCAGATATTTTTAAAAAGAACCCTCGTATTTACTTTTAGATAAGTATGCATTTTGTATGATCATCATCATCAGTCTCTAAATAGATACCCCAAGATTGCTAGATAATTTTTCCAGACGTCTAAGTTTAGTAGTTAGTGCTCTAGCTTTCATAGAAAAACTGAAAATCCACGAACACCCAGCAAGTTTCCAACGAAATATAATACTCGCTCACCACCTGTAACATGATCAAAGTTCAACTTTACTTAGGAAAATGCACCTGCATATGCAATACTTGTATGCATACTAGACTCTCTAAACTTGCCGGTTGCCGAAGGAGTTGCAAATATGTTAACAGGTACATCGATCTCGGAGTTCCGAGCTCGGGGATTGTTCAGATGGAATTTGTTAAACCAAGTTCCCCACAGGGGGACGATGCCCTCAAAGTTCGTGTATTGGATACAGCGATATTAAATCTGAATATTAATGTTAACTGATCAAATTCACCGATTTGAATAGTTCAACAATAGATGTTCTTCTGTTTATATTAGAAACTTGTGATTTGGAAATGATGACGAAAATTTTAATAATTAATTAATTTAGTTATAAAGTACAAAAGTACATATTTTAATATGAAATGAAGTCGTAATAAACCTACTCCTACTACTTCTTAGTTATTGCAAATTACATTATATTTGAACAAGAAATGTCGTCTCTCTCTTGTATTGCTGTGCCTAAACAAGGTCCATAAAGAACATTGTAACATTTTAATGTTAATTATATGAACATCTGTATTATAAATTATGGAATGCAATAAATATATTGAGTATTAAACGAAAGAATTTTTTAAATTTAAGACACTAAAAATAATGCAATGAAAAATAATTTAGCTTAAGAGCCTTCCTAGAGCCAACTAGCGCCGCCAATCTTAAAAAAATCATATCTTCCAATACAATCAATTTTATTAAAAAAGCTACGTTCACATTGTTTATTGCTATAAATATTATTTTTTAAATGCTTATTTGTAACGTGATGCAATGTAGGTAAGTTGTAGTTCACATAATTGCGAAAAACGGCCGTTTCTGGCACATTTGTGAACTACAACTTACCTACATTGAATCACGTTACAAATAAGCATTTAAAAAATAATATTTATAGCAATAAACAATGTGAACGTAGCTTTTTTAATAAAATTGATTATATTGGAAGATATGATTTTTTTAAGATTGGCGGCGCTAGTTGGCTCATGTCAGCGCCTTAAGGAAATGGAATTCCAAATGAGTGAAAGAATTTTTAGAATTGAAGTCACCAAAAATTAACCCAATGTAAAAAAAATATAAGCTTATGGAAATGGTCCCAAATGAGCTATGAAAAGAACGATTAAAAAATAAATGAAATCGACTCTGGTTGTTGAACCTGAAAGTAACAACGGCAAAGTTGTGGACTCGACCGAAATTAACTTTAGTCATTAACCGGGTATGGCCAATGCATTTGTCACACTCAATTTACTCGCAAAAGGGTTCCGCAGGAAATGGATCCGGCGATTGATGGCGGGATCCGTGGGGTCTACCTGTCGGTTTCTGCTTTAATCAACGCAAGTGTATCGGAAAGTAATATGTGGTTTTTGTAATTTTGGGAGCACGTAACAAACAGAAGGGTTGAAGGTATATACGTATCAATCATTGTCATAATCAAGATGGCTTTAATTAAATCTCTTATCCGGTTTCAGTATTTCTCAAAATAATTTAAATGTTGGCATTGCTCCAGTTTGGTTTGTACTTTAGTTTCTACTTCAGAATATTTAGTAGTTTAAGAATAATAACATTAAACATTTGAAATAAGATTATTGAGTATTATTTATTTGAAAAAAATATTCTTCACTTTTAATTCTAATTTTCAATTTTCTTATTCTATTTAATTGTCACCTAAATTTTCTCTCTCATTAACTTATAAGTTCTGTAGATACTTATATTATGTGGAAAATAATACCTATTGAACATTAAGTAAGTAAGTACCAAATTGTTGTTGACATAACCAAGTGCTCTGTAATGTTCCGTATGGTTAGAAATAAAGTATATGAATATGAATATATGAGTACTTACATCTTGTTACAAGTAATTTATTCTTCGTATCTTCATAGATCTTCGCCACTAGGTACCTAGTTCATTCGGGTCGCGGATGTATCGCAGTTCCCATGGCTCGGAAACAATGGCACGAGGTGGAACGTTTAGGAAGTTTAGTCGGTATTCCGCCCCTTCAGGGCAGCGAGCCCAACATAATCAACACGCTCTCCCGGGCGTGGTGGTACACGTAACCGTGTTATACCAGGGAAAAAAGGTACCTAGTTCATGGTACCTACTTACTGATCTTGCATACAATTTCTCTGACTGAGATGATTGATTTTCAAAAAATAAACCTTTCATATGTGAAACGATTTCGATGTCATAGGTGAACCGCTTTCGATAGCCAAAGAATGGAATAGATGAAATGTAAACATATCATTTGGTAAACAAACAAAACATACGTCAGTAGACTGGTAGGTAATACGAAACCAAACGCGGTCGCTCGGTCAAAGCGTTTGATCTACCAAACTAACTGCGGTTTTCGTTTAACATCCAACTAATTTTAGGAACGAAACTTTGGTTAAGTATTATTATTGTGGTAAAATTATGATTTCATAAAAAAATCTGCTACAGATATTTTTAAACGTTTTTAGGGTTCCGTGCCTCGAAAGAAAAAAAGAAAGAAAGAAAAGAAAGGAAACAGATTTATTTAACACCACAAATTACAGAAGCACATTAACAGAAGAAGAACACATACAAATAGTAAAGTACAAATACAAATAGATATAGTGGTACAAATATAGGTTTGTTGTTGTGGTGTTAAATGGGCATCATCTCAGCATAGTGCTGCAAAAGGAACCCTTTGTTGTCCGTCTGTCTGTCTGTCCGTCTGTCAAGACCTATATCTCAGAAACGCAAATACTCAGGTCTGCAATCAAATGCAGCCGTGAAAAAATCAAACTACTACGTCAACGCAATCAAAAGATATGGCCTTATATGTCGCATTTCCTCACATATTTATATGAAAATGCAAGAAAACCAAAACCTATAGGGTACTTCCCATATTTTATCAAAATGTTCATGATTTATGCGATCTCCGTATTTGAAGTACTTGTTAATCTTAGGGTCGTAGAATACTTTTTTTTTAAAATGGTATGAAAAAAAAATTGAAACTACCAATCTAAGTATAAAACTTGTATTTAGTTCAACATTGTGCGCAATCAGTGCTTCAGTTATCATCTATGCATCGTTTAGTCATACTTTTAATGTATTTAATAAGAATTTGCACATTATTATCATCTTTAAAACTCTCGATTTCTATTCAATCGATAGTTTCTTTAACCTGAAAGTAACCATAGTTTTTATCCCTCTTTATATTTCATCGTATTTGCGTCTTGAAATATTCCCATTGATTTTCCCATCACATTTTCTTCTTCTTCTCAGTCGTTACACTCTTGGCAGAGTGGTCGTGGTCGTCATTTCAGTCGCAGTGACCCGCCTCACAACACGTCGCCACTCGTCTCTGACGGCTGCCCTCCTGGTGCAGACGTGTATCTTTGGTTGTACTTCCATAACGACTTTCTTGGGAATTTAGTGCAGTGGTTTCCCCTTGCCTTCTGCACCAGATATTTTAGGGGTTATTTGGACCCCAAGGTCACTGATACCTCTTCCAGCCAGTTTCCCGGCTAAGTAGGTATGGTTATATACCATCACATTTTACTACATTGTAACCGACGTCGAAGTGACTAAACACTTTATCTATTCATACGACGACGACGTTCGGAACGTTCGTATGCCGATGTTATGTTCGCTATGTTATTCCTATGTTGGTGATATTCGTCGTTTACAACGTCGGTGTTATCTCTGGGGACATGTTTGACACATGCCATTTACTCCATAGCAAGTGCAGTAATGCATCCTAGAGACTTTGGGGTATTGTCAGCTGGTCCCGCATTGTTGAATAGTTTACTATTTTTTAAAAGGCAAGTCTTTGTCGTTTTTGTCTCCTATTTAGTAAAATATATAATAATGCTAAATTATCGCTATTATTCTTATACGTTATTGTAAATTAAGGAGAGAAAAAGGGAATTAACGTCTTCATAAATTATATTCCTTCTTAATTAGATAAAACGTTAAACATTTATTATTGATGTCTCGATATTTCGACAGCATTGCAGCCAGCAATAATAAATGTTTAACACGGTAATTCCCGTTTTATCTAATTAATATGTATACAAACCGTGAAAGTTTAAAAAGTGATAAATTCCTTCTGTTAGACAGTTTATACAACTATTGTATAAACTTAACTTCATTGAATCTACTTAGATATTTTTCCTTATTGCTTTTCACTTAATTAATTACAAGACTGTAAGTTTCAATTTAATTTCATCAAAGTATGCTCTTTTCTGTTATTTTATCTGTATTCACATTTATCTTTCATGCTATGACCTTACTAATTTGTCAATGGCAATTAGAACACTCGACAGAACATCAACGGTAATACTTAAAGTATGTATGACTTCAACTCTTATTGCTTCAATAATACGAACTGTTCTGTGCACAAAGTTCACTTTGTCTTTTCTACTGTACAAATATAAACGATCCTATACCCTGTACGGTTCAATTTCTAACCAAACAATATTACAATTTCGTTCATCTGTGTTCGGCGTCCTTTGATTTAGCCGTGTCGCGGCGTACTCAGTTAAACTCTTTGGGCTTTGGTCCTTAAAGGATAAAAGGGTGGACCTTCGTCACCGCCTAAAGCTACTTTGCCCCGAAGCATTCGTGCGGAATTCGTCACAGTAATGCTGTTTTATTTTCAAAGACACCAACATTTTATAATTAAGGGGAAATGGAGCCTTTAAATTCTTATCGCAACCAACTTCGGAACAATTAATATTCAGATTTAACCCCCCTCCCCACACAAAAAAAAATGAAATCAGAAGCTACTGTGAACCTTAGTTACGCCTAGCTGTGAATCTTATTACTATTATTTACACCTACTTTAATTTTTACTTTCATTTATACTTATTTTTTTGCGGGGAAGAAATGTTGATAAAGAGCTGATAATATATTTTCTTCTTTTACGATAAGTCATCATCAGTCTATTTATATTGCCCCACTGCTCGGGCACAGACCTTCCCTTACATCGAGGGAGCTCGGGCCATAATCCACCACGCGGGCCCAGTGCGGGTTGGCGGATTTCACATGCTGTAGATTTTTTTCTTCTTCTTCTTCTGCGACATGCAGGTTTCATCACGATGTTTTCCTTCACCGTTTTGAGAGCACTCGGTAAATGTACGTAAGTTTTTCCGTCGAAAAAACCAAGGATAACTCATTGGTACATGGCTGCCCCGGCTGGGAATCGAACCTGGGACCTCCATATTGCAAGTCCATTGAGATTGAGAGCTCGGTGGCTCAGTGGTTGGGCCACTGAGCCACCGAGCTCTCCTTACGATAAGTATTATAATCAATATCATCGATTCCAAGATGCGTAAAAACTATTTAGACAGGACAAAGATACTTCAAATAATCGCATAAAGAATGAAGTCGTTATTTGGATAATGGCGTTGAATTTACAATAGGTAAATTCATGCTACTGAATACTATATAAATGAAATATTCTCACAATCATATAGGTCCCAAATGAACCTGTCGGCAAAAAGGTGCATCAAATAAACAAACATTTATCGCCTTTCAAAGTTTCAAACGGCAGAGCAAACCTAATACATATACGATTCCAAGTTTTATAGAAGGCTGAATTCACTGAGAAAATAGCGATTTCTTATTCTTATGTGGCACCTCATACTGTATCCGTAGAGGTTCAATACATGGAGTGAGTTTACCGAACGGCAATGCCACTAGTGGCGTTTCGTCGCAATTTACAATGTATGAGCCGTCACTGTGTGCTCGGCTTAAAGTTAAAGGCTTTCCAGTTTCTGGAAGGCTTCCTAACGGGTGCCACATTTATCGGATATGCTCTTAGGGGTGCATAAGTTCATTATTTTATGTTTATATTTTAGTGAACTTGTCTTCATTGAGCAGCATAGACTGGCACGAGGGATAAGAATGTAAGGCACTTCGTATAAAAGATCTCGAATATCGCAATATTTTATTAAAAATGTACTTAATTCTTATTCTTCTTAAAAGATGCGCTGCTGAAAGTTATTTTTTGCAACTTTTTCTCCTCAGCGTTAGCACATTTTTCTTGCAAGTAGTGTAAATGACAATGCCAGATTCTGCCCCACCATCAACCGCAAGTTGTACAAGATAACGAATAAATATAAAAATATCTCCGTTTTTTATTAAAATTATTGGTTTAAAATAAAGTCTTGTACAAGTTGCGATTCGAAAAAAACAGCTTAATTGAGAATTCAGAAAATAGTAAGAAATCGAAGCGATTTATGCATTGTTTTTATTATTCTTCTATAGGAGTTGCGAGAGTAGTAGAAAATGATACTGATTATGATTATGCAATATGAAACCTGTAATAAGTCCCCAACAAAATGATAGGTACAGCTTAAATTGTCACGTAGTTTTGTAGGTGGGGCAAAGCTCCTTTGAAATGTGGCAATGTCTTTTAAATAAAAGGCGGACGTGCATAATTACAAACAGTTTTTACTTGCTTGATACGAGTATAAATCTCCACTAAAATATCTAGCTATTCTGCAAGAATGCCATGACATTTATCCCTTGCCAGACTCCTGAGTCCATAACATTTTAGTGAATAATTGGGTGCTCAGACCTTAATATTGCAGAGCACACATTCCCAAAGGCGAACATGAGACGACTAATGATATTTATTAAAGCGAGAAAGGTGTATGTTCCATCTATAATATTAGTGGGAATTTAGGTAGTCAACCAACATAGTGTTCTTAAAACGTCCACCCAGGTGAACCACGGGGAAAAATTCTTCCCGTGGTACACTGAGGTAAACAGCCGAGGTGGACCACGGGCTATAACCCGTTTTAAGAACACTATGTTGGTTGACTACCTAAATTCCCACTAATATAAACTTCTCGTGGACCACCGAGGTGAACAGCCGTGGTGGACCACGGTCAATAACCCCTTAAAACTGGTAACTTACGTAGCCAACAATCCATATTACAACTGACAGGCAAATAACAGAAAGAAAGAAAAAACATTTCTGATGTCATCTTAACTTCTCTTTTACAGCTTAATTTTGAAAAGAAATCCCTGACAAGGCCGCTCCACAAATAATGAAGCAGAATCCGAGGAAGCACGATTTTATTTCCTCGCCGGTGGTAATTAGCCAAACGGTAGAAAAATGCAGTTAGTTGCAGTAGAATAAGAACGCAACTGGATGGGACATTCGAGTAAATTGAACCTGTGACATATGAGTACATTGCAAATACAATATATTATCCAACAAGCATAAATCAATTTAAAAAAAACAACTGCCAAAAATTTTGGCCGCTTTGATTAATTTTTTATAGCCTATATATAAATATATTTCAGTTACTATTTTTAAGTTAGCTAACAGATAATAAATCAACCATAATATTTTTTTTAAATACTTCCGTAAGTAAATTGTGGTGGGAAATTACACACAAAATGTTAGAATAGGCCAGGCAATACATTTATGAATTAATTTTAAAAACCAAGCAAAATCAACTTATCTTTATCGGACTAATATGTCACTCCTACAATCAAGACGAATCTAACGACACCTCATATGTTAAAATCCATCAAGCCGTTTAGGCTGTAGGGCGTGCCAAATAATTAGACATAAGTACCTACATACAAAAATACCTACATACTTATATACATACACTCGAAAAACATAACCCTCCTTCTTTCGCAGTCGGGTAAAAAACATTAGCTACCTACGTACTTGATTTACTTTCAATCAGTATATCTGTGATTTCTTGATTCTCAAAAATATTACATCTACCTATCGTTATATACCAGTCTATTTATATCTCCTGTTAGGATATATGACTTATTTTAACATCGAGGAAGCTACGTCACCACTTTTACCCAAAATTAAATCACATTTTCACTCATGTTCTCAAAAGTTCTTCAGCAAAGTTATCGAAAGTTGAGTCCCGGTAAAAGCTTTAATTTAATAACCCTTCTGCATCTAAACGAATCTAAGGAATTCACAACGAGTTGAGGCGACATTTACTTACGTTGTTACCTGTACAAAGTTAAACATCACTTAATTATGCGCATACTAACTTCCATTGACTTTAATTCCTTGATAAAAAGCTACAGGGATGCAGTTACTTTCCTTTAGTTTCTCGGGCTAATGAGAAAATGTACGCCTCCGTACCGAGTTTGTCGTGGCATATATTGTTTTTAATGGCTCGTCCTGGGGATTTAAGCTAACAATGGTTAATGGTATTTCCTCCTATTAACCTTAACTGGACAAAGTAGGTTCTAAAGTTAGTTACTTCTAAGACTGGGTAACTTCTTGTCAGTTACCGTAATTTCTTATTGTCAGCTGTTAACTCTTACTACCATAGCTATGTTATTATCTAGAATTTTATATTCGCTTTCATGAAATAACTAGTAAAATAAAATCTGAATTATGCTGTCCTACAATCACGAACCTGTAAATTAGTGGGAGCGAGCGAGCGCTGGGATACATAGCATAGATTTTAAACATTGATGCCTAAATCGAAATTACTGAACCACCGCACCGGGCTTGTTGCATTTTCATTGACCCTCTCCGTGCTTCGAAAAGCATTATAAATAAAACAAGTCTTTTTATTTCATAGCCTAAAATTAAATATATAGGTAGGTATAATAAATACAATAAACTAACTAGCTATGAACTCCTTTTAGAGTAAAGGCCTCCTCCAGTTCCTTCCACTTTTCTTTCTCTTGCGCCACTTTTGTCCAGTTTCTGGCCGTAGCATTTAAATCATCTGACCATCTTGCTCTGGGTCTTCCCTGCTTTCTGTTTTCCATTGGGCCAGGCCAAGTCATGGTCATCAGTTTAGTCCATTTTTGCTTCGGCATTCTGGCTACGTGGCCTGCTCATATCCATTTCAGCTTAAGTGCGTGATTCAGAGCGTCGATGATCACGCTTTTCTTTCTTATATCTACATTTCTTTTTCTTTCTATTCGTTTAATCTTCATCATATTCCTTTCCATAGCCCTGAAAACATTAAGCAGTTGTTTCCGATTGCTATCATTCAACATCAGTAGTGTGACTGACCACTAACTTCATGACAATAAGTATTTATTCTTCTTAGTCGAGTTCTAAAAGTACTTGTCGGTGTGGTAATCCCGTCATAGATCTATCAAATATTTCTACATCCATTTCTGTTCTCAGTTTCTCTCAGGACAATTAATAGTCACTATGAGGCATGACAATGTCTTCCTTCACATCTCTAGTCTTCCATTACATTGCCACATTTTTTGGAGCTTTGCCCCACCTACAAAACTACGTGAGCATTTAAGCCGAACCTATAATTTTATTGGGGACTTATTACAGGTTTCATATTGCATAATCATAATCAGTAAGAGTTGCGACAGTAGTAGAAAATGATAACAAAATCAATGAATAATTCGCTTCGATTTCTTACTATTTTCTGAATTGTTAATTAAGCATATTTTTCGATTCGTTTGATGTACAAAACTTTATTTTAAAAACGGAGATATTTTTACATTTATTCGCTGTCTTGCACATCATGCGGTTGATGGTGTGGCAGAATCTGGCATTGTCATTTATATCGCTCGGTCCCTTCCCATTGATTTTCATTAGATTCTGTGGGTATCAGATAGAATATTGAATTTATTACAAGAAATAGAACTACAGATAGGATGATGAACTAATTTCTTATGCACGCAGAATTATTAATATCTCCCAGCTAGTGTCTACTGACTGTCTTGTTAAACATTCCGGTACTATGTATTATTCCTGAACCAAAACATACAAACTTGAATTGCAGGCGTAACCGCTTTTAGTATTTGCTTCGTTTATTGCACTTGTTTGTTTGTTTTGCATCGCGGAGCACTGCTCATTATTCCTATTTGTAAAATACGAATAATGAAATATGCTCGATTAGGGATCATATATAATTTTCAATTTGAATTTTCATTGCTATAAAATAAGGATAAATTAGTTATTCTTTATTATAATAAAATATTATACTTGAATAACATCTTGACTATATTTTATACTTAATAATGTATTAAAATTAATTCTTATTAGGCATCGACTCGGTATAAGACCCCAAACTGATTGAAAAGCTAACTTTCAAATTTCATTTAATTATTATTAGTGTAATATTAATAAAAAGTGTTTGTTACAACCTCAATTCATATTTGACAATTCTTTGAGTCAGTTTTCAGCGGTTACTGTTACAAAGATAATTATTCTGTCTCGATTCTTTGTATGTAATGCGACCTATAAATACACACATATAGGCACGCGTGCTTCATTATCGGCCTCATCGTCACTTACCATCAGGTGAGATCTGTGCCAAACGCGGGTTTAGTCAATCAATAAAAAAACGTCTCTAAGCGAGTTGCAGATGATTTTCAAAGCGCGAACGATCGCAAAATCGGTCCGTATGTTTCCATAACCTTAGTCTAACATCCCTGGAGCAATATCTTGCTTGTATGTATGTGGTTATACAGCAGATGCATTCCTCATTTCGTTCTGTTGACACTATGGAAATTAGGATCTCTGCTGGTTTTAATAAAGACGAGAATATACCCCAACGGTTATTAATAGAGACATTCACATAGCTTCTATATGACTGGTGGGTGACAAAGGAGAGATATGAAACCATGCTGAGGTAATACATCTGTTAATTGGTATTTCATTGTAAATATAGTCGACAGTACAGTCGAACATAGAAAAGTACAAAGAAGGCTCATTAAGGTTCAGATTTATTTTCTCTCTATTAGGGATTTTTATTATTATCGGGGAAGTATTTTTTAGGGTTAAAGTTTTTTTTCTTTCTCCTCAGTGTTGGCACCTTTTCATTGCAAAGTGCATGTACAGTCGAAGACAGAGATAAGTATACAGGGGACTTCAATAAGGTTGAGATTTTCTCAAAAACTACAAGACCAAATTTAATAATTCTTTACAGTTAGATAGTTTCGACTTTTATCTATCTAACAGTGAAATAATTATTGTAATAGGTCAAGTAGTTTTTGAGATAATCTCAACCTTAAAAACACTTTGTACACCTTTCTTTGTCTTCGATCGTACCTAATTTAAAAAAAAAAACGTCGACGGGAAAAATTTACACAACGAATTTACTTGCAATAAAGTGATATAATTCTGATTCTAAAAAAATCTCAACCTCTTTAAGGCCGTTGTATATAACTTCTCTGTTTTATTCTGTACCTTAATAAAAATAAAGCAACTTACGAAGTACTTACAACCTATACGACCAACATACAAGGTACGATTATGTTCGTAAAAAGATTTTTAGAACAGTCCGGTTAAATTCCATTAATTCAGCCACATTAATCCTTGTTACGCCCTCAAAGGGCCCGAGAGCCAGAGATATCGGACCACCCTTAGAGAACCCTGAGCTTTCGTTTACCAATGATCTCATTGAGGCAGTCCAGATAAGAGGGAAAAGACATTGCCACATTTCAATGGAGCTTTGCCCCACCTACAAAACTACGTGACCATTTTTAAGCTGTACCTATCATTTTGTTGTATCATTTGTTTGGGACTTATTACAGGTTTCATATTGCATAATTATTATCATTTTCTACTACCCTCGCAACTCCTATAGAAGAATAACAAAAACAATGAATAATTCGCTTCGATTTCTTACTATTTTCTGAATTCTTAATTAGGCTGTTTTTTTTCGAATCGCAACTTGTACAAAACTTTATTTTAAACCAATAATTTTAATAAAAAACCGAGATATTTTTACATTTATTCGTTATCTTGTACAACTTGCGGTTGATGGTGGGGCAGAATTTGACATAGTCATTTTCCGGTCTGTTAATTAATTAATAATAATATAAAGGTCAATAAAAGAATAGAGAGTAAAGTAGAAGTGAATAATTGAAGATAAGTTTTGGGCAGAAGAAGTTAGGGAAGCTGGAAGACCTAGATAGAAGATAGGTAATAGAAGAAAGTATGTGAACTCAGAAGAACTTATTTTAATAGTTACTAATTATTATTAAATTCTCTAATCAAATAATATTGTTATTTTGATGTCTTGAAAAAGGGCCAAGTACGGTCTACTACAAACCGACGAGCGTGCATGAAGATATTGATGAATGTGGAGGAAGCGAGGGTTGTGTGCCATGATCGCAGCAGATGAAATCTATCGTCATCGTCGAATAATAAATAATAATAATAATAATAATAAAGTTTATTTGGTATTTTTCTTATAGCCTATTTTACAATTATGTATTACATTTATATGTTGTTAGTAAATAAAAGTAAATAAATACTGATAAAGCCAACAAAAGTTATTCTGTTATGATACAATTTATTAATAAAGCTTAAAATTACTACAAATAATAAAATGACTAAAACTAACATTAAATAACTAAAAACTAAAACTACCTATAAATAAACTACTATAAATCATATACTAAATCCCTATCATTACAACGTGTACATGTCGTGGTCAGATCGTTAAATTGAGCATTTCATGAAATCGTCAGTCATTTCATGAAATGGTGGCATTTCACGAAATTGTCAAGTTGTGCTGGGCATATCGTTTAAACGTCAACGTTCGTCGATTTGTCCAACGACGTTTGGTCAGATCATTAATGTAGGGTGCCCATTAAAGTTTTAAGTTATAATAATTCGAAATATACTTATTACGAACTTATTTATTGGTCTAGTCAGTACTAAATTAAAAAATATATGTTACAAAATTCAAACAATTTTGCCACTGGAATTAAATATACGAAATATTCATATTTAATTTTTTCTTGAGACATGTTGGTACTTACTTACCTAATGAATATAATAATAAAAAAACATTTAATAAAAATTTCTTTATTGTCCTTGAAAGTACAAAATTGTATTATAATATTATATAACGTTAAAACGTTTCATTTCACATACGGTATACCTTTATGAAATTCCGTTAGTATTTCAAAATATTTCTCCATCGTGATTATACGCATAGTAGGATCATCAATGCATTTCTTCTTGTATATTAAAAACTCGTAATTCCAGTATTTCCATGATGTCATATTTTGTAATCCAGTAAATTATAGTCCGTCGACTTTCGTTGCCTGGTCACCCTACTTTCCTTTATTTGTTGTGATATAACCTAAAAACGAAAATTATGTAGGTTAAATTTCTAGGATTCATAATTAAAAGTAAATACATTTTAGATACTTAGGTGAGATTTTAAAAGGATATACTTAAACTAAATACTTATTGTCATTGAGATACTAACCTGTGAAATGTATTCCCAAGTTTTTTTTTTGTAAATTGCGGTTTTTGCGTGACTGTCATAAAATTCACACCGTTTCGTATAGTAACACTTATTCAAGTTTCCAACACACTTTCTTATATAATTTGCACATTATTATTCACTTTTCAACATGAATCCGCATTATTTACTTACGCACACAAACATAAACAATGACAAAGCGCGCTCTCAGCGCCTCTAGCGGTAGTTATTACTATTTTTCTACGATATGGTCAATTGTGTTTGGTCATATCATGAAATAGCCGTGCGTTTGTTGGACATATCGTAAAACGTTTTCTATTCATTGATCTGGCCAAGCTATTTCATGAAATGCCAATAGACATTTGACGTTTTCGTGAAATGCCACCATTTCATGAAATGTTCGACTATTTCATGAAATGCTCAATTTAACGATATGACCACGACATACATACGAAGACAGAGATAAGTATACAGGGGCCTCTTTACCTTATTGTAGGCCTCAATAAGATTGAGATTCCGATAGTAATTTTTTTTTACTTATATATTTTAGAGTACACACTATGTAAATGTAAATATTTTTTTTTAAAATCTGTCAAGTCTTTTTGAGTAAATCCCAACCTTAAAAACTCTCCTTTACACCGTACAATATCTACCTACTTTTGGAAAATTGATCAATAACTAACGTTATGATGTAATAAATAGAGTAGCTTTTCCAAACTTGCATGAAAGTTATGAATATCATCATATTATGAGCGATCCCTAGCTCAAACATGGTGGATCGGATTTAATTAGGCCCGCGTCACACGAGGGGGTTCGACGAGATAAGGCGAGGGTAACGTACTGGGATCCTGTCATCCCATAGATATCCTGCCCTGGATTTCCTGCCAGTGGCAGCGTTGAATGATTTAGATATGATGGTGGGATGTCATTACGGATGCTTGTGAGCTTGCCTCCATAGTAGCATTGATTCGTTAACGTTAATAGAACATAAAGAAAAATGTATATGATTGTAATATAAAGGGTGACACGGAAAGGTCGTTACACCCTTCGTATATTAAGCCGAAGGGAGGGTGTTCAGTATCGGTAACTGAACAACTTTTGTTCGAATAAAAAATCAAAATTAATTATAATGTCTCATACTTCAAATGGATCAGCTGACCGGTACGAAATGTATGAAAAGTCAAAAAATAAGTTCGCAAAAATCGAACAATCGTAGAACAAAAGTTGTTCAGTTACCGATACTAAACACCCTCCCTTCGGCTTCATATACCCTATACGTTACACCCTGTATAGTAAAATAGAGTACATTTTATGTAGATAATTGTTTTGGATTTACAAATATCAGACAAGGACTTTTTGAGAAAATTTCAGAAATCTGAATTTTTTATTGTATGAACATGGTTATAAACAGTTGGTATAAATGATTCATCACAGTTTCACAGTTCAAGTACCTTATCAGGCATACAATATTCAATGTCAATAATTGTTAAAAGTCATTGTTCAAATTCAAAATAACCAATATGTAGATATTTCCGTTTGTTCCCGTTGAGTCACACCATTTTGTGTGACACTGTTACCCATTGGTAAAAAAATTACCGATTAGTAACACTGTTACTCAATGCCACATTTTTTTTCCATTTGAGTGACAGGTGTGTTCTATATATTTCAATAATTCAATTTCAATTAATAAGCAGTCAATGTATTTATTTAGGTATAATTTAAAGAAAAAAATCATTTAGATTGTAGAAAACTTTTTGAATTAGCCACGTGTTTCAACCTTTCTCTGTTAGCACAGAATGCAAAAATGCGTATTCTTTGATGTAAATGTAAACGAAAACAGAACAGCCTGGCAGCACATAGGGGGTGTTTCCACCGTCATTTTGCCTGTCGCCAGCATACGTGGTGTTTCGAAATATTACGTGCCTGCGGTTAGGTGTTATAGCTATACATTTGGCTTTTCTAAGACTGACTAGAATGGTTGACTTTTTCACCGAGGGTTCCGTGCAACGCAACTTTATCCCATAACTTTGCTCCAACGAAAACATACAGGGTGATTGGAAATTCGATACATTCCTTGAAAGGGGTGATACTAGAGGTGGTTTGCAACAAATTAGGCCCTATTAACGAGGGGTCGAAAATGAGTGGTTTCTGAGTTACGGTAGTTTTGATTTTATTTAGGAATTTTCTAAATAGTTCACAAAAAAAATTGATGTTCAACTCTATCTCTACTCTGAGCATTGAAATAATACTTTTCTGAAAGCTGCTAATGTAGAGATTACCTTAAAAAAATGCATGCCTAAAATTCCCATTAACTCAAATATAGAAGGTCTAGCCTAGCGTCTTGCCAAATTTCATGATTCTAGGTCAACGGGAAGTACCCTATAGGTTTTGATTGCCTTGCGTTTTAATGCAAATCTTCGAGAAAATGCGACATAAACGACCACATCTTTTGATTGCGTTGACGTAAAACTTTGATTTGTTCACAGCTGCATGAGATTGCAGACCTGAGTATTTGGTTTTAATTTCAACTCGATACATTCACGCGTTTCTGAGAAAAAGGTCTTGACAGATAGACAAATAGACAGACGGACAGACAGGCAGGCAGACGGACAAAAAAGTGATCATAAAGGGTTCCTTTTTTCCTCTTGATGTACGGAACCCTAAAAATGTATTAATATTGTAATTTTTCTCACTAGACAGTAGTCTTCTATCTTTAACGAAGGTACAAGCCAGTTGTTTAGGCGATCTGGACTTTTTACAAATGTTTCCAATTCTATTCGCAACAAATTATGAATGACGTAATCTCTATCTCAATTCTGCTCAAGGGACTATTGATCCGACAATCAAAATACTACATTATTTGAGGACAGAAATCGTCGCCGTCGCGTGTGTTCATAACAAGAAAATCGGACCAAACGGCACTCTCTTCTGCCAACATTTAAGTAATATTTGTTGAATAAACAAAGAATAGATGTGACATTATTGGTACTTCTCCTCTAGTTTTCTACCTACTAGTCGCATAGTCTACTGTTGTGGATTATATGCGACCCTTGGATTTAAAGTAAATAAAATTGCCAATGTTTTCATAGATTTACCTATAGTCGACTCTATAAATATTCGGGCCAATGGAATTAGACCCCATGAATGTTGAGTCGACACAATATTCGAGTAGAATCGACAATTTGTTTGTCGAAATTTGTAGACTCAGAAGTGTGGTCAAATGCGAAAAGTTCGAATTATTTAGTGAGTCGTAACAATCGATCACAGAATTGTAAAGGATACGTGCCTGCAATATGACTTACATTGCATTGATTTTGTATAGGTTGACATTCTGTCGACTGTACCTTAAGAAAATAGATACATAGCATAAAAATGTAGATAGAATTATCGCGAGAGCGTCTCGCAAGCCCGTTCCTTCCTGCATAAAATATTTTCAGCATTCAGAGCAAAAGAAATACAAGTGGAGGGAAATAAAATTTCCTTTCAACAAATCGTTTCTCTATTCTGTATAATGGCGCCGGATAGTCCGGGTTACTCCGGGTATAATAGTGCAATTCTGGCGACCGACCTCATAATATAACGACAAAGTGGTGTCCCATCTACAAATATAGATTATTTGCGTTATTGTTCTATGATAGATTATGTTTGATGATTCTAACTGCAGTATTGTGATAATTAAAAAAGTATCTGAACGTCTTTGATGGACTATGTCATTAATTTTTTTAGATAACCCGCTTCATATAATAACGAGAATATTTTTGGAATATAATCGGTCTATTATTAGTAGAGAAAATCTCAATCTTCGAGTATATTCTCGTTATTTTATGAAACGGGTACATTCGTGGTTCAACCACTAATGTACTATAACAGGGTGTTGTTACACAATATTGAGATTTTCTCAACTAATAATAGACTGATTTTAAAATTTAACATACAGTTACATAGTTTTAACTTTTGTCTATCTAATAGTGTAAGAATTGTTGCAGTAGGTCAAGTAGTTTTTGCGAAAATCCCAACCTGAAATACTCTCATGTGCACTTTTCTCTCTTATACCCGCACATGACGGTTTAGATTGGCACAAAAGGGATCCTATTACAATCGTAAAAAATGCACTAGAATCTGGTCCGTAAAGGATAAATGCCGTTAACCCAAATAAGTGTACATCAACTGATAACTGGTTTTCATAGCAAACGTGCAAAGGAATATCAGATATCACAGCAAACATCGTACAATTGAAATTCTATGGCTTCAGTTTCCAGTAAACATCCTTTTCCATTGTGTACAGGAAGATTCACAATAACCCCCATACATGAAGCAAGGAACGGCTTTTGCAGTAAGCCATATTTACATCGCACTCTTTTTTCATGACAAATTATAGCGTTTTGCCACTCATTTGTTTGAATTTCCAATAGAAGTCGAACATAAAAACAGATGACTCTTTCTGACGCGAAAGTGACAACAAGGTTGGAGATGTAGGGCGTTTGCTGCAATGCCTTTTTAATGCCTACGCACATCAGGACGGGATGGCAGAGGATTTTGCTACCGCCCGGTCAGCCCTCACTATAACCGCTTAGATAGGCCGAGGGATCCCTTAGCACGCTCTTCAATGCCGTGTCAAGAAATTCCATTCGATGCCACGGGATCAATTGAAAACATTGGAATTCATATTATATTCCGACAAGAAAAGCTTCAATGTCCTTTGCTAAAAATTTAAAATCTCTGCCATCTGTTCTCGAGTGCGTAGGCCATTAGGCGCTCAAGTCCTGTCAGAGAGTGTCCCCCCCCCCCCCCCCCCCGCGCAAAAAAAAACCAGCGTCTAAAGGCCTTGCAGCTATCCCCCTGTGGCTCCTCAAAAATATACTTCAGGCTCTCTCCATAGAGTGCGCATAATTTTTTTCCTTCTTAGCATTTTATAATAGGGGTAAATGGGGGCATGAATTCTGCATTTCAACGTATGTTTGCCCACCGAAATTCCACCTTTGTCGATTTTTCTCAATATTCTCGCATTGTTCGAGGCCCGACTAAGCCTGCGGGTTATTTGAGTTGCTCTCTTTGAACTCTACGATATTGCTTTTTGTAATTTTATTACGCCAAAATTATTATATTACTTACACAAAATTTTATTCATGGTCTTTGAGGTTTAACGGATATGTAAATGGAGTCGCAAGTCCGTCTTATAATATTCTTCGAATCAATATTAATAATAAACTTGAATATTGAAAAAAATCTTAAGAATTACGTCACGGATATTATCAACTCTTGAATGTACTTTTTACGATATTAATGTATATGAATAATAAGAAATTGAAAAAAAAATGCAGGTCAAATAGAGTTCACTTCTTTTAAAACAAGTAGGTATCACGGATTTACGTTATTAATTTATTATACATTAATATAATTTTACTTTTTGATAACTTTTTCGGAATCAAGATCTCTTGTTCTAAAATTGGGATTTTATTACTAAGTATAAATAGAGATAGATACAAATATTACATTCAAATATGATACTATAGTAAGCTTAATAAAAATTACAAATAAAAAATTTCATTTAAACCTGTGTGGTGGGGTAGTGTGGCTACAATGCTGGCGACGACGTTCCCCCGCTGAATAGCCAGGCTTATGCGCTAGATTAGTTTTACTGGTAGGAGATAATTAATAATAATAGAAAATTCTATAACCAGTAAATTAAAAAAATATATAGTTTAAAAGATGTGTTGTTTTTTGTCACTATATCTCCTTGCAATTATTTTCCTTGCAAAGTCGTGTAGAAAATGTAGATTCAAAAAATATTCGTGCAAAAGTATAGGTACGCAATGTATTTAGGTACTCGCAATAAAGAGATATGATTCTGACTCTTATTACCAACTACAGGTTCCATAGTGGTGTGTTGGCAGCCTTATACAGCGGCAAGTCTCCATATCCCTTAACATCAAAGTTTTAAAGACCATTAAAGCACACAATCAGGAATTGTGAACAGAATTCCTTGCCAATTTCCGGCTCGTGTGGCCTATGACGAATGAAGCTGGAATGCGGCCAGTGCAATTGTACTTACAATGAAAAATCTGGCTGCGCCGCAAGGACGTATAAATTCAGTTATGCGGAGGCTGTTACGCTGTAGAATATAGGTTTTATTTAATGCTGCCACAGATCATGATAACAAAATTTCTTTTTAAGGAGGGTTCACAATACGAGTAAAAGTAGATAGTGTTTTATAATGAGGACTTGAGGAGGCTAAAATGGTGCTCAAATACAGCCTTTTGGTTATTAGCCTGCGATGTCGCAATGCTGGGAAAAGGTATCTTCCAACTCTTCCACTCGTCTTGCTCTGAAGGTATTCTTAAGTGAATGAAAGTTGTTCCATGGTTTAAGCTACGGTCCCATTCTAACGTTTTAACGAATTATGAGAGTGAAGTTAAACTAAGTGTATGGCTAACAGCTTTAATACTTAAATATACTTTAATTTACAGAAGCTTTTTACCAATATCGATCGAGTTAAACTTCGGTAGTTTGTTTTTCTACAGGAACCTTAAAACCCGCGTGAAATGCCGCGGGGTAAAAGTTACAATTCATTATAGAATTCTATAAAATTAGGTTGATTTGCTCCCAAATTAAAATCGTGCCGAATTGAAAGAAGAAAGAAAGAAAGAAAACATTTATTTAACACCACAGATTACAGAAGCATATTAACAGAAGAAGAACACATACAAATAGTAAAATACAAATAGATATAGGTGGTACAAATATAGGTTTGTTGTTGTGGTGTTAAATGGGCATCAGCTCAGCATAGTGCTGCGGCCTGACATAACATGCCACAGCGCTGGTTTTCAGTCGACCCCATAGTGACTGCACGGACGATGGCGACAATGATGGTGTACACGAGTGTGGTGTGCGAATGTGTATGTGTAAGGGTGTGTATGTATGTGTATGAGGGTGTGCGTGTGTTTGTGCATGTTGTATGTGTGTTTGCAACATAATGATGAATTGCGAATGTGTCTATAAATGACGACCAAAACATAACCACTTGGATCGGATATTATTCGCCCAAAATGATATCTTTTAAACCTTAACTACTTATTTGAGAAGACACCAAGGTCAATTCACATAGCGGTCTTGGAACAAAGAGAACTATGATAAAGGTCTAGTAGTTATTAAAAACGTCCGGGGCTCCCGGCCCTTTTTATTTATGCCCGACCCGACAAGGTCACTGTAACTTGATGTGGATATGTGTGATGGTGAAATATAAAGGGTATTTTTACCGGAATTCGTCTACAGTTTCATCCTATTTTTCTTTCGTGTTTTCTTTTATATCAGATTCCTTTTGTCTCCCACTCTAGTCTGCTGAAAGAGAATTTAGCTAATTTAGCTACTTATAATTTATTTTAAACTTACTTTTCGGATAGGTTTTTGCTATTACTTTGTGATTTGTTCAAGTGTCTGCTGTGTTCGTTATTTCTTCCTTCTCTCGATATATATTTTTAGTTTCCCTCCCCGCTTCGCAATGATTTTAAAGGTAATGCATAAATATATTTAAGTTATTAAGAGGCAACCCTGTTTTTAGGGGTCCGTGCCTCAAAAACAAAAAAGGAACCCTTATAGGATCACTTTTTTGTCCGTCTGTCTATCAAGACCTATATCTCAGAAACGCGTGGACGTATCACGTTGAAATTAATACCAAATACTCAAGTCTGTAACCTCATGCAACCGTCAAAAAATCAACCTTCTACGTTAACGCAATCAAAAGATATGGCCGTATATGTCGAATTTTGACGCATATCTGTATGAAAACGCACAAGTAAAGGAAAAAATCCGAAAACTGTAAATAACAATGCCAGATTCTGCCCCACCATCAACCGCAAGTTTACAAGATAACGAATAAATGTAAAAATATCTCCGTTTTTTATTAAAATTATTGGTTTAAAATAAAGTTTTGTACATCTAGCGAGTCGCAAAAAAAGGTTAATTAAGAATTCAGAAAACAGTAAGAAATCGAAGCGAATTATTCATTGTTTTTGTTATTCTTCTATAGGAGTTGCGAGAGTAGTAGAAAATGATACTGATTATGATTATGCAATATGAAACCTGTAATAAGTCCCCAACAAAATCTAGGTACAGCTTAAATGGTCACGTAGTTTTGTAGGTGGCAAAGCTCCATTGAAATGTGGCAATGTCTCTTGATATTACAATATTTTTTGTTGTTACTGACTTATATTTGTAGATGATCAACTAATCGGGAGTATGTCGATGTGTTTTGATAATGGCGTGCGAGTCCGACACGTACTTGGCCGGGTTTTTTAAACGAGTTCCATATTTTATATTCTATTCTGTAAATACGGTACTATCGCTAGTAGCGACATCTGCTGCTCTCCCTGATGAGTAATTAAACTTTATAATTGGATCGGCGGGTCAGCGAATCTCAAACTTGCGGCGAGCGTGAAAATGTAAGTAATTACACCGCATTTTGCGACAACGACGAGGGTGTCTTGTCGGTAAAGTTTTACACCGTTTTCTATGTGATATATAATCTATTCATGTACACCGCTGCCCAAATCAAGTGTCTTATTTTGTAAACAAATATTTTTTACACCGTTTTCTATTTGATATTATTAGATATTGAATAATATCTTAGCAGGGCTGTGTTGTCGAGTAAAAGATTAAAAATATAAAGAGCAATATAAAGAGGACGACAGCTATTGTTAGAGACAGAGTTGGTTGCCTAGAGACATAGAACAATAATTCAAACTAGAATAGGTACATAGAATATACAATTCTAACAGATAATATATAATCTATTAACCTAGCTCAGACACCAGACTCTCGCATCTTAGAACCTGTTAGCCACTAACTCTGAAAACATTGTTTTTGTAAGTTGAGTAATGTCTTCGATGTGAGATGAATAATTTTTTTTTAAAATTTATTATTGTCTAATTACCTGTTGTGATGTAACACTGAAGGAACTGATTGATCCAACCTGTTCATCATTGTGAAAATAAAGTAATCCGATATAAAAATTTGAAAAAAAAAACTATGCAATAATCACAGACCAGTTTAAAATGTCAGTAGGGTAGGGTAGTTTTTGTTTACAAAATATCACACTTGATTTGGGCTTCAGTTTAGGTATAGTCGACAGCAGATCAATGGTAACCTAAACCTGGGGATGAGGGGATCGTAATATGTTTCGATAACACCGAAACGTCGTTTTAGACATTACAGTTGAGAAAATTTCACGAATTTTCGGAATGCTAGAGCGCCATAAAAGTGCTTAGATTGTCTTAAAACCTATACGGATCGACGCAGAAAAAAATACAATTCAACTATATATTTAAAACTCATTATGTGGGCCATATCCCCTCATTCCACGGCGCTTTAACGTTTTTATCCTTTGCACTGACGATATAGTTCCGAGTATGCGTTAAAATCGATAGTATGTACAGGTTAAGTAATCTTACTTGCTGTTATTCATAAACCTAGTTAAACCGCACTTCCATTAAATCGTGTTACTGTCTCTTTCACACTTCGGTAAAAAGGTTAAGATAGAAAGTGACAGGGGGGCACAGGGCTTCACACTGCTCTTATTTTGACGTCAATATAATTACTGTGGATATAATAATTTTCCTCTCAGGCAATCTCCAGCCTAGCTACCCACTTCTTGTTGTTAGAACTTTACGTAGAAACATACTGTTGCCTTTCGTGTTAATAATTAATCATTTATTTATAAATGTCCGTCTCTCTAGTCTACGCTATTAGGTAGGCTAGTCAGCAAAATTATTTAGTAACAACACAATAAGAAGAATGACACAGGAGCGTCGCTAGGGCCTAGGGCCTTGTTTCTGGAATTTAAATAAACATTGCCATGAAATTGCAACATTTTTCAACTTTATGGGTATAATTTAATAGGTAATTTAGAGAAACGTGTGTAAGTATAACTTTTTAAGACGCGTTCCACCAACATTCCATCAAAATGACAATGCCAGATTCTGCCCCACCATCAACCGCAAGCTTTACAAGATAACGAATAAATGTAAAAATATCTCCGTTTTTTATTAAAATCATTGGTTTAAAATAAAGTTTTGTACATCTAGCGAGTCGAAAAAAACAGCTTAATTAAGAATTCAGAAAATAGTAAGAAATCGAAGCGATTTATTTATTGTTTTTGTTATTCTTCTTTAGGAGTTGCGAGAGTAGTAGAAAATGATACTGATTATGATTATGCAATATGAAACCTGTTATAAGTCCCCAACAAAATGATAGGTACAGCTTAAATGGTCACGTAGTTTTGTAGGTGGGGTAAAGCTCCATTGAAATGTGACAATGTCTTTTCGGGTATTGGACTATATCTATGTAGTATCGCTCATATCCTAGCCTGCATCCTGTTTAATACGGGCTTGTTTGAACGTTTGGACAGTAGAACACAGTTTTCCAGTAAATAAAAGTTATGGATAATATTAATATTTTGCGGCAAATAATTAATTTACACTCAATTACTAGTAGTTTTACATCTGTTTGTACGATTATATCTTTGAAAATGTAGCACGTCTGTTTATTCTTTATTTATCGATCGCAATTAATAGCTATTTCACTTTTTCACGAACTAAGATGACTTCAATTAGCGATTGCTAAATAAAATCGGCGATCAATTTAGTATCGATCACGCTTGAACCAGAATAAAAATACTGTTTAGCTACCTTTCTGAAGCGTATTATTATTTGTATAAAATATTGTAGGTATAAACTTAATTCCCCTAGCAATGGAAGTTTAAAAAATACACACAAAGCGGAGATAATTTAATACAGGGTCCGCATTAAGCATTCATAACGCTACAGAATCATTCTGGTCCCTGAGGCCCTAAACTATTTACGGCCCTGGCTCACCAGAAGCCTGAAGCGCTCTCTAGCCAATTCCATCGTTATTTATTATTAGCGCCGCCTTAATGAGCTCTTATCCAGCATTACATAACACAATTCCATTATTACATCCCACAATAGCGTGCCATAAATCAGCTGGACCAGTAAAAGTTGACATCTTTTTTAATAACAATGGGACCGTCGTCACGCCGGCCTTTGTACAACCCGGTTATCGCAAACAGGCACCGAAATAAAGAGCCTGTTAGGAACCATCTTTGCGGATAAGATTTTCGTTTTAGATACAGGTGTTTAAAAAATTAAAAATCTCGCTTTGGACATCAAAAGGAGCTTGGGAGTCAGATAGCGAACTGAATCCGAGCGTAGGTACTTACAAGTGCCTTTTCGATTTTAGTTAGAGATAGGAATTCCAATTTTATTATCTCTTTGTTGGGCTAAAGCTTACTTGCCGTGAATTTATTTAATATATTATAAAAGCTTTAGATTTAGACAGCGGGGATCGGTTGAACTATCTGTAATGCAAGCCATTCAGATAGTTCAACCGACCTATTTTGTACATATAGTTTTATTTTATTTTAGTTATATTTTAGTAAGTACTTTTATTTTTAGTTTAATATTGTAAGTTTAGTAAGTTAGTTTATATTTTTAGTTATTTAAATAAAGCGTTGGCTGTGTAATTGGTCAATATGGAAAATACGGCATTTCTAGGAAATGTTAAATTGGACCGAGGTCATTTCTCGGAAAGTTGTTTGTTTTTTAAACTTTATATGTAAGTGTATAATCTAGTGTCATGTAATACCTAAATATAAGTACATTATTTACTGGTGGGTAATGGATAAGTAAAGAGCTTGGACGAATTAACCAAGTACCTAAGCAACTTCCTACATTTGTGCCCAGTCGTTTACAGACTGGTGTTTGATTTCTTTCTTTCTTATTGAATTATGTACGGTTTATCTTTAACAAATTCAAATTCATTTATTTATTCATAATGCATGAAACATTACAGATATTATTAAAGTACTTATTTATAAGTATTACTTAGTTTCAACAAAGATTGCAAATTATATTTTATATTATATTTATTACCTATCCTTAGCGATTGATAAAAAATAGCTGGACAATTACGTAGTAACGATTCTGGCTTCGGTAAGTACATTTTATTTTTATTAAATAATTTTGGCGTGCCTCAAAGTAGCTCCTCTATATTTACATCAAATTAGAAATAGAAAATCAGAATTGTTAGGAATGGAAATGTATTACGTATGTACATAACAGCAGATCAAGTGTAACACTTTGGACTTTAGATCGTTCTTATTATCTGCATCGTAAGAGTTAAAATCGCACTGCAAGTGTTACCATTGATCTGCTGTTGTCCGTACATACATAGCCTACCTATACTAATTTCTGAAGCAGATTCTGGCAGGTAATACCGAAGTGGGGTTCATTGTATCAGTTAATGTACACAGATTACTACTCGAGCGTCTAATATTGGCCCTTCAATAGATAACCAAATAGTTCCTCCTAAGACCCATTGTGGTTAAGATAATGGTGAGATTACGGGCCTGGCCTAAATGTTGGGCCGGATTTGAGACACCATGTTTGCTCGTGTCCATTGTTACAAGACGGCATTTGAGAATTTTGAGGTCATAGCCCTATTTTGTTACACTGTGAATTATGCAAATAGTTCACGACTTTCAAATAAGTACAGTTTTAGAACATGCTGAATAAATTCTTGCCGTGGGCAGGACTTGAACTCAAGTTATGTCTTGTTGGCAATAATTTTTTCATCATGTTCTAATTTATTCACCGAGCATGGATAATGCGTAATTCAAATTCTAAGTACTTTTGGCCTTTAGTACGCGACTGTACCACAACCACAGGGTCCGAAAAGAAATCTCTAAAATAGTAGAGCGCGAGGAAATATAAATTATTAAAAAATATAACACTTCAGGGGACGAGTACCTCAAATATTTTAGGGGTCGAGTGGGCACAGGGTGCGAATTTCAGGGGACCAGTGGGTACTGACCCAGTTTTATTTATAAACTCACGCCTGATTCCCGTAGGGGTAGGCAGAGACGATGGACTTCCATCTTCTTCGATCCTGGCACACTACCCTTTCCTCCTCCACATTCATCAATCTCTTCATGCATGCTCGCCGGTTTGTAGTAGACCGTACTTGACCCTTTTCAAGACCTCGCCAATTTTGTCGACGTACGTTCTTCTCGGTCTCCCTCTGCCGACTCTCCCGTCAACATTCGCTCTGTGTATTTCCTTCGTTACCCTTCCTTCACTCATCCGCTCTAAGTGGCCATAAGTACAGTTACTGTCAAAAATGCGTCAAGTATGCATTGTATGGCCCGTGTATGACCCGTGTATGGCCGCTCCATCCCACTAATCACACTTCCCACTAATATTATAAACGCGAAAGTTTGTATGTATGGATGGATGTTTGTTGCTCTTTCACGCAAAAACTAATGAATGGATTTTAATAAAACTTTACAATAATATAGCTCATAAATCAGAATAACACATAGGCTATAATTTATAAAGATCCTATGCAGACGAAGTCGCGGGCAGAAGCTAGTCTAACATATAGTAGATAAACATTCAGCCCTAAAACTATTTACCTAATCGATCCGCAACCTACATAGGTTTTGCAAAATACTCCGTGAAGTAGCTAACATAGACAATATACTCAAACAATTGAAGATAATAGTTTAGGATTTTATTTTAAGATTATTCAAGCAATGCATGTAAATTACACACTACACACAAATCGGATTTTAAAAAAATCTACGATTACAAACGAAATCATTATAGGATCGATTTGTATAACAATTCGATTTTCTTATAGATTTCTAAATCGAGGATCAAAGTTTTTCTATTCGGTTACGTGATGATATCGCGGCCAAAATAATGATTTATGTATGTTGATTCTATTCTCGAGTTTATTTGGAAAACATTTATTGTCTGTAAATCTGTAATTGCAGCATTGACTAATCGTTTCGATTACTCAAAATCTGGTTTAGGCACAAAACAATTGTGTTCCCAACCCAATAGGCACTCCGTCATTGGGTGAAACAATCCGTCATCGGATCTCGTATCGATATTATTGGACACACACACTAATGGCCATGTCATGGTTTTCGGATATACTACGGGCAGGGCATTACAGAAGTGTTTAGGTTAAGACAAAGGCAGGCTCTCTGATTGGTAGGCTCATTGGATTTCCTGTTACAGACATGTTTTAATCTATTTTGGAATATTAAAGCGTAACAATGTACGGTCTATTACCCGGTATAAGTATCCAGGGGCCCTCAATAAGGTTGCAATTTTCTCAAAAAGTACGTTGAAATTATTGGAAATCGTTAAATCTTTCTTTAAATATAGTTCCAGGCCCTTGAGATGGTAATGACCTCTCGGTAGTCACAGTTGCCATTGTCATGGATATCGCAGGGTGACTGACGGATCCCTTTATAAGGGAAAGTAGAGATTTGCCATCAATCATCTTGAATCTTATTGGATTTGGGTAGGAAAATGTGACCGACCGATGGGAAAGTAAAAATTTGATTTCACTGTGAAAAGCGTTTTAACATTGTTAATTCGCGATCGAATTAGTCTAGATTCTTAATAGATTATTTTGAGTACAAGCTCAGCCTGAACTCGATCTTAGGACTGCCAAAATTATATGAAATCTGACAGTTGTAAGATCAAATTATTATATATAAATAATTATTTAAATTTATTATTTAAATGCTTATTTATAACGTGATTCAATGTCGATAAGTTGTAGTTCGCATAATTGCGAAAATCGGCCGTTTCTGGCACAATTGTGAACTACAACTTAGCTTGTCGCAATTATGCCATGTATTGCATATTGAAAAATAGTGTTTATCGTAATAAACATTTTGTAAATAGCTTTTTTAATAAAATTTATTATATTTGAAGATATCATTTTTTTAAGATTGGCGGCGCTAGTTGGTTCTATGAAGGCTCTTATAGTTTTTCAATTAAGGATAGAAATAATAGTGAACAATTTTAAACACATTAACACAATGTATGAAAATTGTATTATTGTTATCCAAATTTAATTCTTGGATAAATAAATAAATCATCCTTGAGATCATCCAGCATCTTATATCTTACTTTGGCTAAGACTTTTCGGATGAAATAATATATATTCCTATGACCGATTCCTGTGACCCGAAATAAAATATTCATTCGTTCATCAACTCTGCCCTATTTGCCGAAGGACTTCCGACTATCCCAAAGCTAACACAAATACGTAATGTAAACATAACTATTGTTACCTGTTTGTCTTCACGGATCAGATGGCATACATAACTACGATCGATGAGTAATCTCTTGGGCTATTTTACCTATTTATTTATTTTATTAATGAACTCGACAGTTCGTCATTTGCCAATGTCATTCAACATGGTCCTTGAATTCATTCGACATAATTAAATGGATGTTTAATTAAATGTTAGGCTTGTGAAATACATTAATTCTGCACAGCGTTTAAGTAAATTAAACAATTTGGGGAAAAATAATAAAAATATCTACAATAAATTCAACTATCAATTTTTTTTTAATTTGATTTGCATCGTTAGCTTTGGAGTTTCTGTAACCATTTCTGTCACTGGAATTTGACCTAATGGTCATTTCTAAGGTGTGACTTGTGACGTAATTAGTTGAATTTTTTTGCAGTTTTGATGTACTAAAAAACGATTTAATATTTATCATGAGTACAACCCCCAGTTTCAATTCGTCGATTGAATTCAAGGACAGCCTGTAGAAAAGTAGACATGCTCATTACGTGCGAAGTTGTATATGCGGCAAGATAATAAATGAAGTGATAAAAGAACAATGTGGTTTGAAAGAAAATGATTAATCAGGATTAAAAAGAGTATGTTACGTGGTTTAGGCATCTAGAATGAAACGAAACGTCACCTAATAAATATATAGAGCGAATGTTGGTGGAAGGGCCGGCAGAAGTAGACCGAGAATCAACCAGATTCGCGATGTTTTAAAAAAGGGCCAAGTGCGGTCTACTATAAACCGACGACTGCATAAAGAGATTGATGAATGTGGAGGAAGCGAGATTTGTGTGCCAGGATAGAAAGGAGATTGCCCTTTTTTATATGGAGCGCAGTTTCAATTCCAATGACTTTTTTATGATAGCCCAAAATACACACCAAATAGGAGAGATATCGTACTTACAAAGGCAATAAATATAAACTTTCATTCATCTGTCACAGTGGTCGTTCTTTTTTGAGGACTAATTTCAGGCAATTTAATCTAGGTAATGTCTACATTATGTAGGACTAGCTTTTCTTTTGTAGACGGTAAACAATATAAGTCAGCTTCCTGATTTTGTTATATGGAATTTATACTCCAGAAAACCCCATCGAAGGCCAACCTAGTTTCTTTCAGATGTCTCCAGGATATTCTACTTCACGAACCCTAGCATTTACCTGGGGCCTGTACCTAAGCGGAGTCAAGAGCTCCACCTACCGAACCTTTAGGTGGAACCTTTACCTGCCTGCCGATATAATTTTACAACCTCTATAACGCAATTGGCTCTCAGATCCAAAAGATTTGCAAACGATTATTGTACGGCTATCGTAACGATATCGTAAACGCTAAACGACACAATAAAACTGTTGTGACGATTTGTTTTGACAACGTGGGAGTGGCTCGATTAGGTACCAAAAGCGATTTCAATGTTTATAGAGGTGTTCGCGACTTGAATACGTTATAAAAGGGTCGTGACAAACAAAGGTATGTTGATACGTTTTGTTCTAAAACTATATGTACTTAGAACATGATGAAAAAATTCTTGCCGTGGACAAAACTTCAACCTGCGACCTTGTCATTCAGTGACACGCTTTTACCAACTGAACCACCACAGGCCACGCCACGCCCACCGAAAATCTTCATCGCTTTATACAGGGTGTAACGTAAAGGGTATATGAAGCCGAAGGGAGGGTGTTCGGGATCGGTAACTGAACAACTTTTGTTCTACGACTTTTCGATTGTCGCGAATTTATTTTTCGATTTTTCATACAGTTCGCACCGGTCAACTGATCGATTTGTATGAAATATTAAATTATTTTTATTTTTTATTCGTAAAGTCGTAGAACAGAAGTTGTTCAGTTACCGATACTGAACATTCTCCCTTCGGCTTCATATACCCTTTACGTTACACCCTGTATATACTTAAAGGGTATGTTACGCAATTATATGTACTTACTCTGCTGGCTCAGTGACCCGAAGCACAGTATTGTGCCTGAAGTGAATATTGGCCTACGAGAATACGTCAGCCGATCCTGTATTCTAGTTATTAAAACTACAAGGTAGCAGGTTGTCAGTAACAGAAAGACAAGTTCGCAAAAAGCACTACTGAAAAAATTTCAATATCGAAAAAAAGGATATTTTGTGTGGAGACCGGTCTCTTCCCTTGTTACGTCAACATTCTTATGTCAGAAAGATATCTGGTTTTGTGTTTGAATTCTATTGAAAATTCAAGCAATAGAAAAACAAGTGAGTGGGAGAAACGCGAAAAATTTAAATGCGAGAGTGGAGTTCCAAGAGGAGAGTGGAGAGTATTTAACATTGCAAGATTTACTTATGATTGAATCCCTTTCTTGAGGTGAAATATACAGGTTTTATATTGAAAAATACGACTTATCCGATAGTATAAATTCTTATACTAGAGAGTGCAGACTATGTAGTCTAAAATAATTTTTAAAATAGCAGAAGTACTTGCGTACACTAGTCATGGTAAACTTTTCTCTGAACAAGTATTCGATTGCAAGAATCCCGTTCAGGTATTTCAGCGAACCAACTCAACTAACTTTCGAGTCTGTAGAATGCAATTTTATCTCATCTCAACTGGGTCTTGGTAATTAAAGCTAAGGGAATCTGAAAGTTGGGGCGAGAACAATGAAAGTTGGCCCGCACGGCGTTCGTCTGAGTAATGTTGGTAACATTGGAACTTTGGATATTTTGATTGGTCGTGTTTTGTTTTAACTCCCACTTTGCTCTGTCAAGTGTACATAGTTTTCGGACAGTGACTTAGTGTTCTTTTGTTTTAGCTATTTCGGTATTGTTTCTATTATTATACTTCACACCTAAGTTATGTTTTATATAATATACTCTAATAGTTGGGACCTATTATTGGCTTCCTGTTATTATTTTCATGACTACTTATTTATATAGGCTGTTGGTCTTCCCAAAATTGTAAAATAAATAAATAAAAATAAAATATCTAGATTTATTAGTTTCGCTCTCTTCTTCGTTTCGATGATTATTTTAAAGATATCGCAATATTTTTTATGGCCTAAGCCTTTATCTACTTAAAATCTTTATCTATTATTGAGTCCAAATTCACACTCAAAGGAAATAGAATGGGAAAAAAATACCTGTGATTAGAATTTGAACCAACCCTGATATATCGTGGCCAATTCTTTTTCTTCCCAACAAAGCTATGATATAGAGAGTAACATTCTTCACGGCAAACATTTTTTTTACGCGTCTTGTATACAATTTTTTGGAGTAAAATGTTTATTTTAGTTCACAATAGTAGGTACCCGGAATTTATTGGATAATGCGGTACCTATCAGTAGTTTACTCTTACTACTCGTTCTGTATTATTCGGTGGCTGAAAATCAGCACTATTTGTATGCACTACGCTACATTTCGTAATGAGCAACTCTCAGCATTTCTACTTTGGGTATTTGCTTCATGGCTGCAGCTATGCCATGTACAAGTTAACTGGCATTGTTGCAGTGCATACACATTATGTATTTTCGCTGTTGCAATGCTCCTGACTCAGCACGTTTTTGTGTTGTAATTTGTTGTATACAGGGGGCCTCAATAAGGTTGAGATTTTCGCAAAAACTACTGGACCGAATTTAATAATTCTTTTACAGTTACATAGTTTTAACTTTTATCTATCTCACAGTGAAGGAATTTTTGCAATAGGTCAAGCAGTTTTTGAGATATTCTCAATCTTAAAAACTCTCCTACCCCCTTACAATGAGCTCTTATAGTATGATTACTTCAATAATACTTTGTCACTCGTACAATGACGACCTTAATAATCTTACTTTAAGGTCGTCATTGTACGAAGTAACAAAGTAATATTGAAGTAATCCTGCTATAAGAGTTCATGGTAAGGGCGCGAGAAACTGCAGATATTTCTGAATATAATTTGTTCAAAAATTCCAACATACAGACATTCTCGAAAAGTTTCTGAATAAAACTATAGTGAGCAATTACTAATTAATTTAACGTGATATTTAATATCAAACAACCACTTTAGACCACAAAATCAAAATTATGAAACGAAAATTACATACTAGCTAGACTCTAGCTAATGTGTACTTAAATATAATGCAATATTAGGTATAGGTATCATTGACTAGACACTGCATTGTTTAATGTTGGTAGTACCTACGTCCAAGTAATTAATATCCAATGACACCAGGAGTATGGCGCCTGGTACTGGTAGCCGTGGCATGCTAATGGCGGCGAGCAGAGGACAGTGATGGCTCATTAAACTTTATAATTGGCCGCTGCCTCGCGCCAGCTGCGGAACTCGCTGACATCAAGGGAATTGAGTTTTCCATTTTCGCTGTTCTTATTACAGCGTATTTCATTTAGTATAGTCTATTAATTTAAGGGTCTTCGTTAATCTTTTCTGGTACTGAATTATGTATGTCAAAGTTGTTTATTCTAAAAATTCATTGCTTTGTCGGTATCCTAATCAATGGTTGCGAAACTACAGTGCGCGAGGCGTAAGCTCAGGTTTATATTTGTGTGAGTGATAGCGGTGCAAGAGGTGAAGTGCGGAGCGTGCGCGGCAGGGTGTATTTTGTTGCGTTTGTATTGGATGCGCCGCGCCTCAGGCCGAATATCACTCTACACTATCTGTGTGCACTCACACAAATGCAAACCTGAGCTTACGCCTCGCACACTGTACAAAGGTAAAGAATAGTATCTATCTACTATCATCTTTGGTAACTGGTTGTGAAACCTTGTTGTCATGGTGGCCGAAGGTGATTTATTCATGATTAAATGAAGTGTATCAGTGTTAAATGTGTGTACGTGAACCAGTAAACTGAAGTGTCAGTGGGCTGGTCTCATCTGTCGTAGAACCGATAACCGGTGGGGTAGACGAGTTCTAGAATGGAGGCCACGAACGGGTAAACGTAGTGTCGGACGCCCCCCGACCAGATGGAGGGATGACCTTCGCAAGATGGCTGGCAGGGACTGGATGCAGAGGGCCGAGAATAGGGTTGACTGGCTCGCTTTGGGAGAGGCCTATGTCCAGCAGTGGACTGATACGGGCTGACAATGATGATGAAATGAAGTGTAGCAAAACTCCCTTCATTATGGTGAAATAATGAAACTTCTCGTTAATACCTAGTGTCGCTTGAAATAGGTACTATTCCTTTTCTTCTCAAAATGAGGTCGGTACTGAAGTTACAACCTTCAGATCTAGCTCAGTCAGCTGTCGTAATTTTAGTTTAATTTTAGTACGCAGGTAAACTTGAATCAGAGGTCCGGCCCTGTGTTAGAGTGCGTACACATCTAGCGAATTCGCCGCCTGCGTTGTGCACGCGCGTTACTGTAGTTTTGTCTTTCTTATTTTGTGTACTGAAAGCTCGTCTTTATCTCTCAGTTATAAAGTTTTGTATCAATTAATTGAATATTTCATTTGATTGATTTTATAATTATATCAGGAATATGAGGAATATAAGGAAACTAAAGCAACATTTTTTGAGCGATTTTTCAGAGTTTAGATAGGTTCACTAATGTTTGACAAAAAACGTATGACAAATGATCATTTTACAAATTATTTTTGAAAAAGTAATCATTTGACAAACTTATCATTTACTAAAGTGATCGTTTTAAAAGTGATCATTTGACAAAAATCCATTTTATAAATATTTAACATAGCAAATGTTGTGAATGCTAAACCGTCATTTTGCAATTGATTAAATGACCAAAGTATTCCTTTTGCCAGGTCGCCATTAGACAAAATATTGGGTAAATAAGTGGGTATTTTTTATATGTATAATTGTTAATAAATGAACTTGCTTTTTGAATACAAAAAAAACCTAACATCGAAGTCTCTGGCTTGGAGCGAAGCTGCGCTTCGCTCCAAGCCAGAGCCTTCTGAACCTAAACATCCGTGTCGGATCTGGTTAGAGAGTTGGTCGGGGTGTCCCTTCATTTGATAAAAAACAAATTACAAATTTATGTATAATTGTTAATAAATGAACTTGCTTTTTGAATACAAAAAAAACCTAACATCGAAGTCTCTGGCTTGGAGCGAAGCTGCGCTTCGCTCCAAGCCAGAGTCTTCTGAACCTAAACATCCGAGTCGGATCTGGTTAGAGAGTTGTCGGGGTGTCCCTTCATTTGATAAAAAACAAATTACAATTACCAAACAATGCATTTTGTCAAAGGTTTTTATGCCTTGCGTTGTTTTATCTATTAACGTATATAATAAGTGAATAGTTTGTTAAGTGATGTTTTGAAGAAAGAAACTTTGTCTCGTAATTGTTTTGTCAAATGAATTATTTATAGAACCATTACTTTGTACAAAGATGAACTTATGAATCATAATTTTGCCAAACGTTGTTTGTGAAATGAAATGTTTGTAATTTGTTTTTTATCAAATGAAGGGACACCGTTTAGATAACAACTATAATAACAATAGAATTATAACTTCATAGCAACTAGAATCGATGTGTAATGGAAGCCATACCTCTGTTTTATTCGATTGCACCACTATATTCTGTATTCAATTTCACTTTTACACACACAAAAAATCTTAATTCGGAATGTTCCGTGCTTATTGTTGAACACTTAAAATTTATCATATATTTTGTATATCTTTAAGTTAAGTGGATTATATCCTTTTTTTAGAGAAATAAATATCTTATACGTATCGTAATTCAATTTGATGTAATACTTACAATAATTATGTAGATATAATATTTCAATTTCGTAGATAAATGGTTCCAAATATTTTTGGTATAAAGGTACGAAACACAAAAATCTGCAAAGTCTGGTTTACGGAAAACAGCAGATCAATGGTAACACTTGCAGTACGATTTTAACTCTTACGGCGCAGAGAATAAGAACGGTTTAAAGTGTTACACTTGTTCTGCTGTTAGCTATACAAATATGAACTCATATTATACAATATGGATTTGTTTTTGCATTTAGACAGCTTTAGTGACTTCTCGTGCGGTAGCTTGCGCGAAATCGCACTACGTAAATCGGATACGCGAGTCTCGCGATCTTTTCGCAGTCACTAGTTCTGTACTAGGCCTTAAATAACTCGACAGACTGTGAAAATTTCCGAGGAATATTTTCGAGGGATAAGTATCTTCACTTGACTGAGCATGGACCTTTTTGTCACCTCTAAGAGCAACTACAGGTAAAGATGGTGCCTTTATAAATCAATTTTAAGTGAGCGACACCCTGTACCTATAGAAATTTTGTATGACATGTCAACAAATGTTCTTGAGATTGTTGGCATTAGAAAAGGACTGTAGTTAAGTATTTGGAAGACAAAATAATGATTAATCTTCGAATATTCAAAATTAATACTTACTCCGCTTAGAGCCCGAAGTGAATCTTACACTGAAAGAAAAGTTCGCAACTGCCGTTAAAAACATAATAAACTATAAGGACCAGTGTTTTACTTTTTTTGCTATTTGTTTTTGAGCTAGTTTGATTGATTATATTGTTTACTCAGACTAGGTTATAAATTTATGTTCTTATACTTAAATAGACATGCAAGCCTTACGTAGTAAGTATTCCAGTCCGAAAAAGAAAGTTACAAAGCCTAGGTTTTATTTATTTATTTATTTAACACTTTATTGTACACAACATGACAAATAAAAACATAAACATAAAATATATACAAGGCAAATTTTAAGACATATAAATAATTACTATATTTTTATCTGTTTTATAAAGGCGTAGTTATTATACGTAGTTAAAAGTTTGTGCGTTCATTGTTAAATAACATGTTCTTTTATTTCTGTTATTAAAATAAAGACCTTTTGAAAAACAACGAAAAACTCAAACTAGGGAAAACAAGCGCGTGGGGAACTCTGGTGTAGTTCGACAGAGATCCCAGAGTTCCCCACAATGCGCGAAGGAGGTCACCGTGGGGTGGACATAACCCGTCGCTACCCATGAAGCGGCGGGTATGCACAATACGCATTTCCCCACGAAAAAAAAGGTAGTAAAACAAATAAGTAGAAAAAACGGCCAATTTCAGTGAACCCTTGTTGTCCCAGATACCCTAGATTTGCAGCACCATCCTCCCATTCTCTCGACCTGGCCGAATCAGTTGTGTGTAAAAATATTTAAATGATTATTACCTAACAAATTGTTTTTCTGTCTTTCCAGAATCTTAAGAATCAAATCATGACAACGAACGTGTGGGTGGAACAGGTGAGTTGGTATAAATACTTATTCGTTCGCACACGGGCCACACGCGACAGCCACAAACGCCGCCACGCGAAGCTAGAAGCTTGTAGCGTGTGGCCGCCACCGGCGCCAACCGTGTGCGGCGAGTCCATATAAAATGTATGAAAATTACAGGAAATATGCCAGTGGCGGCGTTTTGTGGCTGTGGCCGGTGGCCCGTGTGCGGGAGCCCTTAAAGTTACGTCACTGTTTAGCCACCCTGTCTCTTTCTATCTTAACCTTTTTTAACAAAGTGTGAAAGGGATAGTAACACCATTTAAAGGAAGTGACTGTGACGGAACAGTTGCTTGGTTACGTAGAAAATAACAGATATGTCACTCTCGCTCTAAAAATACACGAAATACACGATTTCACATTAATTTATATTTTATTGCTAATTTCCATTCATCCCAAACGCGGCTGTGCTGCAACATACTCCGCGCAGGCCCCTTTCCGTTACACTGAGGTTTAACTAGGTTTAAGGATAACAACAATTATCATTATCAACATAACATACTCGTATTACGATTATTTGTTGACATTTTTAATTTAGGATTAGTTTAAGAGCCTTCCATGAGCCAACTAGCGCCGCCAATCTTAAAAAAATCATATCTTCCAATATAGGTAATCAATTTTATTAAAAAAGCTACGTTCACATTGTTTATTGCTATAAATATTATTTTTTAAATGCTTATTTGTAACGTGATGCAATGTAGGTAAGTTGTAATCTTAAAAAAATCATATCTTCCAATATAGGTAATATTGGAAGATATTATTTTTTTAAGATTGGCGGCGCTAGTTGGCTCATGTCAGCGCCTTAACTTTAGGATTAGTTTAACTATTATGACTTCAAATTATACACTATCCGTGTTCCTACATAAGATAAAAATAACACGTAGACCGACAGTTTCAAGTAGGTATTAGTGCGAGACGGAAATCCACCGGATTCGGTCGAAATTGTCGCTCTAAATGCAGACTAAATCCAATAAGTGGGTGTTATTTGTGTGTATGTAATAATTTGAGGATTACCTAGTTTCGGTTATGAATTGGTATTTTGAAGAAACAAGTTTTTTAGAACTTATAGGCAGTTCGCATAAAATATGGCCAATATTTTTTCAATTTATTTTTTTACACCTTATACCTAACTACGCTAGTGCGTAAAAGGTACAGTCAACACCACATGTGTAAGACACGTGGATACGTTATAAACTATAGATTACTAACATAAACGTGAATTAAAGTTATTCCACCATTTAGGCCTTAATGTTTTTACGAAGTGTGAAAGGGTGGTTTTTTCGACGGAAAAACTTACGTACATTTACCGAGTGCTGTCAAAACGGTGAAGGAAAACATCGTGATGAAACCTGCATGCCGTAGAAGAAGAAAAAATCTACGGTATGTGAAATCCGCCAATCCGTAGTGGGCCCGCGTGGTGGATCATGGCCCCAGCCAGAGAGGGATCTCTGTGCCCGAGCAGTGGGGCAATATAAATAGACTGATGATGACGATGATGAAAGGGATAACGATAAGTAAGGTTTAACTGTTTATGAATAACAGCATGTAATTTAAGATTAAGAGCCTTCATAGAGCCAACTAGCGCCGCCAATCTTAAAAAAATAATATCTTCCAATATAATCAATTTTATTAAAAAAGCTATTTACAATATGTTTATTACGATAAATACTATTTTTCAATATACAATGCATGGCATAATTGCGGCAAGCTAAGTTGTAGTTCACAAATGTGCCAAAAACGTCCGTTTTCGCAATTATGCGAAATACAACTTACCTACATTGCATCACGTTACAAATAAGCATTTAAAAAATAGTATTTATCGTAATAAACATTTCGTAAATAGCTTTTTTAATAAAATTGATTATATTGGAAGGTATTATTTTTTTAAGTTTGGCGGCGCTGGTTGGTTCTATGAAGGCCCTTATACAAAACACGTAAGAAATATCACCGATAATCACCGCATTCATTCGCAACAAGAAAGGAAGCCGAGACGGCGGCAAACGGGACATGTCCATCCGTCCGGACTCTGACAAATGGTCGCCATCCGGAAGGGCAGGTCGTCACTTCCTCCGACATGACACGTCTGTTAGGACCTTTATTTTGGGCGTAAAAAGAAACGCTAAACGTAGCCTTTTGTAGCCAATACGGTCTACGAGTGGCTTTCGCTGTCCTTTTACAGTATAACGGAACGGGTGTAGTAAACCGGAGAGGTTATTTAGTACCGGTAAGTGAATACTTTTGTTCTGCGACTTTTCGAATAATAAATAAAAACAAATTAATCTCATTAACGCATTATCCATGCTCGGTGAACAAATGACATTGCCACATTTCAATGGAGCTTTGCCCCACCTACAAAACTACGTGACTAAGATGTACCTACAAATAGTAAAATACTATTGTAACAAAAGTTCAAATCATGAGACTAAAGCGTACAATCACCATAGTAGGGGCATTTCCAAGCTGACTGGTTAAGCCAGTAACTTAATGACAGCCATCTGGCACCAGCCGGGATCAATAGCCACATAATATGCGGTAATTACTGGACATTTCCTCTGTACTAAGACTACTAAGTATGTCACACTTTATCAAGGCTGGGTGTGCGAGTATTTTCAGTTTTTCTATGAAGGCTACGGCACTAACTACTAAAATTAAACGTCTGAAAAAAATATATAGCAATCTTGGGGTGCCTATTCGGAGACTGATGAATGCCGATACATGATTGGACAAACTTCGCTCGATAGAAAAAAAAATCGATTTTTCAGGCAATGCGACTGAAGTGACGACCACGACCACTCTGCCAAGAGTGTATCGACTCATCGTATTGTTGTAATTTTTATTTGTTCAACTTTATAACAGTTTATAATGTTTATGTTTTTTTTAGTCTCTCTAAATGGTAAATTTTATTTGTTACTGTAAAAGACATTGCCACATTTCAATGGAGCTTTGCCCCACCTACAAAACTACGTGACCTTTTAAGCTGTACCTATCATTTTGTTGGGGACTTATTACAGGTTTCATATTGCATAATCATAATCAGTATCATTTTCTACTACTCTCGCATAGAAAAATAACAAAAAACAATGAAAAAAAGTGTAACGACTAAGAATAATTTGTGTAATCTAACCAGTATCCTGCTCACGTGTGACGTAATAAGGCTAGCTACATCTTAAAAGAAGTCTATAAGACAGCGACTGTCTTTTGTTTTCAGCTGGAATGCTATCAATTCCAAGTGACTCCGGAATTTCAATTACAGTTCTAAAATGTTTCAAGTGTTTGTAACAAAACTGAATTGAACTTTATTGGATAGTAATGCGGTTAAATATTCCTAAACTACAACTTGGTAGGTATTTGGAAGAGTTTGGTGGCGCATTCGAAAGACACTGGATATTAATGAGACTGGATATAATTAAATCTCGGGAACAGTCATGTACAGACAACAGCAGATCAATGGTAACACTTGCAGTATGATTTCAACTCTTACGAAGCAGATAATAAGAATGGTCCAAAGTCCAACGTGTTGCACTTGATTTGCTGTCGGCTGTACTGTCATAGAATCTATCACGGTGACTCTGTTGGAATAGAGCGTGCCACGGAATGACGAGGTCCCTGGTTCGCATCCCGGTCGTGATGAAATTTTTTCTCCATTTATCATTTAGATTATTTATTATTGCTCTCAAAACCAGAAACTAAATGTGCTTAGATACTTTTGTCTCTACAAAAACATTTCATAACGCTCACATTTTACTAAAAGTGCCACAGCATTCCAATTACGGTGTTTTTACAAAAAAAACTCAGCGTCAGTAAATTGCTTGGCCGTTACACGGTTACAGCGAAGGGCCTCATTTGCCCCGACCGGCTACAGAGAGGTCGTTACGACCCCTTTACTTGCACCTACGCGCTGTAGGGTTAACGTTAGCTGATGACAAACGTTACAGTAGGTGGAACTAACAGTAGTACAAGCTTTTGGTAGTTGTGTTCCTTAGCTCGATCTATGAAATAAAAATTATCTATAACAGAGAAGAAGCTGCAAAATTTAATTAAAAAGTATGTTTACAGAATAGATCATTATTTAAACGAAAAATGGCATGGTGTCTCTGCAGGGTGTTCTTGAATTCATTCGACAAATCGAAATTGGGAGTTGTACTCATGATAAATATTAAATTGGTAAGGGTTTTTAGTAAACACTGCACGATAGCACAAGTCACACAATGACCATAGAAATTATAATTAGGTCAAATTCGAGTGCAAAAATTAAATTGCAAGAAATTAAAACTACCTCACAATTTATAGACTCTAAAGCACAGTAACAATGCACATCAATTTAATATTTTTTTGGATACTTAGTTGAATTTATCAACTTAATTTTGTCGAATGGATTCAAGGCCACCCTGTATATAGCGACAGTTCCGCAAGACTAAAGATTTGACTATTTATTTTAAGAATTTTGTAGGATATATTCTTAATAAGTTACTAAAAAAGAGACTAATTATTATTCTTTTAAAATATGTGCACATGAGAGATTTTTTTGAAACTTATCTCCTCAGCGTTAGCATCTTTTCCTTGCAAAGTGGTGTATATTCTAAACAACAAATTGTACGACTCTGATTCTGAACAAATGAATTATCATAAAATAACACATCAGTCTGCTTTTATGACATAAAATTTATCTTTTGGTATGAAGGTGAGTTACTTCAGGGACATATCTTCTGTGTCCAAGTCGATCACAAGGAATAAGCTTATATTGCGCTTTTCCTCGCAGTTAGCTCCTGTTGGCCTTTAGGGATAGTAATTATTACAATTATTGTGAACACCTACTCGCATCATAAAATAAGAAATAATGGTCGATACTTTCATAAGATTACTTTACTTATTAGTATTCAAATTACCTTAACATAATAACTGGTTATTATCAATTCAAATTCTCATCTCGGAATCAATTCTCATCTCGGAACAAAAACTCGGTCAAGCAAGTGCGAAATTGATTTGCACAGCAAAGGTTCCGCACTCAAGACCTTTTGATATCCGTTATAAAGTCACATGGTCTTGCAGGTATGTAGTTCGCTAAAATTTTGTGTTTTAACCGTGCAATTTTTTATTATTAATAAGTTGGTACTCATGATGACAAGTGGTGGCCATTCGTCTATTCACAAACCAAACATCCATCTATACCGAGGCACAAATCAAGTGTCTTATTTTGTAAACAAAAACTACCCTCCCCCACTACAGGTAATTAGACGATCATATTTGTTTACAAAATAAGACACTTGATTTGGGCCCCGGTATTGTCTTTATATTTTTACTAGTTCGTTTTATACTTTCCTGGAATACTAATAATAACTTACTCACTAGGGAGGTACTTTTTAATTTCGTCGATTAAAAAATATTGATACATTTTTTTTAAATTCAAGGTCAAACCAATGTCATTTTATTTGCCACACTCTAAAAATAGAGGACATTGGACTGTAACCTTACGACTGGCCATGTTATTATGTTACCAAACGAATACATTTCCTAGTATCACAAACTACCCTCACACGAATAAATAAATCGTAAACTTCTCTTCGACGATCATAACATTTTTATTATCACGAGAACAACTTCTCTGACGAAAAAAGTTGATCCAGCGATAGAACGAGTGGGATACCAAATTAATCTTCCAATAAGAAAGAGAGAGATGGATGAGGGATGATGTTTTCCGGGGACACAATCAATATGTTGTTAAGGCTGTATTACATGTGTGTGTAGAAATAAATATGAATAGCAATATTTGTGTACTACTTGCTTACGTCTTTCATTATGGTACGGTACAGTTAACATGTCTGTCCTTGGTTTTATGTCGGCCCGGAATGGACATTTACCTGAAAAGGCCCTGTTTTGAGAAATGTAGACCCGATGCGATTACGGTTAATTATTCCGTATAAATTATCCCACTAAAGGAGAAAGTTCAAAAGCCCACAGAGCGCAGGCTCAAAAAATACTTCGCAATACAAAATCGATGGTTTACCGACTGTCAAGTTAAGCCGTTTAATAAACAGTTTTATTGATAAGAACCATTGTGAGTAGTTGAGGAAATGACGCAATCAAAATGGAATAAAACTAGATTTACAACTAATTTGTTTGCAAATATGAATTTAATATTTTTCCAGTAATATTGCGATCTATCTGGAGGTAGACAAATAGGGATGAATATTGAAAATTGTTTTAATAACAGTACGGCTCTATAAAGGCTGGGTCTGGATCGGTCAATCTTCTTTGATTGAAATTATTCTTTATGATTTCAAGTTTCGCAATAATTCCACTAACCAAAAATAACCTACAATCTTATGTTACTATCTATGTGCTATCGACTGTTCCAAAGAGATAATTATTCCTTTACTGAAAAAAAAACCTATCTATTAATCTCAAAACACTGACGTAAAACTTTAAAAGCAGAACCTCCACTCATGGATAATACTTGGGTGTGTGAAAAATTTCAATACTCTGATATTGGACACTTCGTCATGAAAAACCAATCTGACCCATCTTACTAAGCTGTAGCTGCTAGGTATTATCGGCTAAAAGTCACTAGCTGTGCATAAAAACGGCAATGTATAGAGATGAGCCCCGATGTTCAAAAATGTGTTAACTGGCTAAGCCCGACATGATTTACGAGCAGTGGCCGCCTGCGAAGGACAGTTGGGTAAAAAACCCTCGTATTATAGAGTCTGCTGAGATACATATCCGGGAAGTTTATATAGGGTTGCCAGATTTCTAATTTTTATACCTATTTTTTTACATTTTGTGACACTGTAATAACAATATTATAAATGTATATAAATAGATGTTTAACCGATGTCTTAAAGTAAATAGTACGTCAATCAGAATAATTATAAATTTTTTTAGGGTTTTAAATATTTTTAAGTAGTTATTTTGATATAGAAATAAATTAAAAAAAAAAAAATTATAATACCCAAGTTGTCCAAAGTCAAAGACAAATTTCTTTATTGCAAGTAAGCACTTACACCACTTTGCAAGGAAAAGGTGCCAACGCTGAGGAGAAAAGTGGCAAAAACTCTCGATCTCGATATTGATAAGTACTCTATTTTCAATAATAATTTATCTGTAAATATGAATTGAATAATTCTCCAATGCAATTTCTATCTAACCGAGGTAGAAAATTATATGGTGAATATTGAATATTGTCTCAATAACATTACAGATAATACAGACTGGGCCAAGGCCCAGTCTGTATTATCTGTAATGTATATGTCGCAGTAAGATAGATAAAGCCGTAATATAGCTATATCCCTAGGGATATAACTATATACCGTAACATAGTTATAAAACCGTCGAAGTTAAGTGATATACTTATATTACTAGATTAGTCTAGTAATATAGTAATATAGTGTTCAGTGTTATAAATATATTAGAGTTTGTCTCAAAAAAATCATATATGTATATGTATAATTGTTAATAAATGAACTTGCTTTTTGAATACAAAAAAAAAAATACCTAACATCGAAGTCTCTGGCTTGGAGCGAAGCTGCGCTTCGCTCCAAGCCAGAGCCTTCTGAACCTAAACATCCGTGTCGGATCTGGTTAGAGAGTTGGTCGGGGTGTCCCTTCATTTGTAATTTGTTTTTTATCAAATGAAGGGACACCGGGGAGTGCGTAAACACAACGAACCCCTCCGCGCCGCCTGCGCCGCACACTCCGAAAGCTATTTCACTAAACTTAATCTAGTAATATAAGTATATCACTTAACTTCGACGGTTTTATAACTATATTCCTAGTGACATAGTAAAGAATCGCTTTCGTATAACTATGTTACGGTATATAGTTATATCCTTAGGGATATAACTATATTACGGCTTTATCTATCTTACTGCGACATATATACCGTCCAAGGACGGTCTTTCTCCTTTCAAAATGAGGGGTCCCTTTTACTGTTTATATACGGAATCCTAAAACCATAAAGTATTTTGATTCCATCCATGCCTCTATACTCCGCAAATTCTATGCTATTTGGTAGAAATAGGTAAGTACTGAGTACTACTCTATACCATTTAAAGACATAAGTTCCAAGAATAGAACTTACACAACAAAAGAAGTCCAATGATGGTCCTCCCTAAAAATAGACTGTGATAAATCATTGGTAGATTACCACGCTTGGGAAGCCGGGAAACTTTTAAATGCAATTTAACCTGCCAAAGTTCGGAACTTCTTGAATGTAATAAAAAGCTTCGATTTTTTTGGTGACGTAATTTTCTTTCAATACACGGATAAAAAAGAATTCTAAAGTTAAGACTATCCATGTTACTGAAGGAAAACCACAAGTAGGTAACTATGAAAGCTGAAAGTTTTTTGTCAGGTTTTTTTCGTCAATTTTGTCACCTTTCCTTGCAGGTAGTCTTCGTATATCGCAGCCCAAATCAAGAGTCTTATTTTGTAAACAAATATGATCGTTTAATTACCAGATGTGATGAAAAACTGATTGATCAAAACTGTTCATCATTATGAAAATAATGTAATCCGCTCCAATATTGTGAAAATAACTATGCAAAAATCACAGAAAAGATTAAAGTGTTAGTAAAGCAGGGTAGTTTTTGTTTACAAAATAAGACACTTCATTTGGGCTTCGGTTTAGTAGTGTAAATTATGATCCTTAAAGAATCAGGCTAACATTCAAGAGATAAATGCCGTTAGTCCATAATTGATCGGATTTGCACAGATAAAATATTTCTATATCATCAAGATATTTAACGGAATGGAAGCAAAACCTTTCACTAACTTTGTAAATGCCAAACCGTTCTCAAAATCTAGAATGGAATTCCTCCCAGGTGATGTTTTATATCAAAGGCCTTCGTCAAATCCATAAACACCAATTTCTTCGTTTAATCATACGAATACATTCAACGCCACGTCTATAAAAAGCAAATTGTATTGTAATAAAAAGTTATTACATTACAATTTTAAAAGCTTTGTATCCAAATGCATTCTTCCCTTGAATTCTTGTTGAGCTCCCGCCGTTTACGAACTTCTGAACATTTTTGTTTCAGTTCAAAATTTCTGAACAATCTCTCTCGTATTACAGTTTGTTTGTTATTCGCTTTGTTGATGTTATTTGGCGTTGCGCTCGCCATTTGAAGTTGTTCTGATACTTCGTCGCTTATAGTTTGGAGTTTATGTATTATTTTTTAGTAAGTACTTAAATATTTTTTCGTTACATTTGTTTGTTTTTAGTATTAGGTAAGAAAAGTATACAGGAGGGCTCTATTCAATTCAATTCAAATATACTTTATTTGCACACGAATGAAAATACATCAGTTACATATAAAACCAAAGTTAGCTAGTGTACAGACAGGCGGCCTTATCGCTTTAAGCGATTTCTTCCAGGCAACCTTCGGGTGATGGATAATAAGGTTCAATAAGGTTGAATTTTTTTTTAAATGTTTACAGTTACTTTGTTTTAACTTTTATCTATCTAACAGTGAAATGATTCTTGCAATAGGTCAAGTAGTTTTTGAGGTAATCTCAACCTTAAAAACTATCCTGTACATTTTTCTGTGTATTATCGTATCTACTTAAAAAAAAATCTTCTATCGAGCGAAGTTTGTCCAATCGTGTATCCATCAGTGTTTGTCCATCAGTCTCTAAATACACACCACAAGATTGCTATATATTTTTTTCAGACGTTTAATTTTAGTAGATAGTGCCGTAGCCATCGTAGAAAATCAGAAAATACGCGCATGTAGGTTCACGAGTACAATTAAAGTCATTAATTCATTGTGTTATTTCATTGCTATCCATTAGAACAGACTATAAATGTTACTACCTTTCTCTAAGGTTCTGGCTTACGATGTCTAGTAGTAGAAAGTTCCATCGTTTTGGATATATTTACGAATATCATTCCTTATTGTTTTTGATTCCATTTTACCTAGTACGAAAACCTTTCAATTTCTACTGAACATATTGAAATCATTTAATATCAATCTATATTTAAACTTTTGGATATCATTATTTGTTACCTTAACTAACTTTATACCTAACAACCTGTAACTTAAACTATAAAAACCCGTCGTTCTGTAACTGTAATTCTTTTATAATCCCACGGGACAGGCTTGGCCTAGTGTGGGCTTCACTGATTAATAAGTTAGTGTAAAGTACTGTATGGTAAATAAACATTACATTTCATTTCTATAAACGTATCAATTTGTTGAAGACGTAAACTTAAACTCTTGATAAAGGTACTATCAGCAACAGTTCCGCCTGATCACCTTTAGGTTGCAATTCATTTGTAGTTACCAGCGGCCCCACAGCTCTTCCTTTTTTCATCAACCAATAGCATACCGGGTATGTGATTTACGACAGTTAACAACAAAAGATTTTTTTTGCACACATGTTTTTATCATTGGACTCCTACATTTTTTCAATAAGAGTTTACACAAACAAAACAATTATCTTAGACACATAAAAAAGGGTCACTGTCCCCTGATTGCTCAATAGGTCAGGTAGTCTCACCAGGGGGCGGACTAGGTCCGCGTGCGGGTGCAAAGAATAACATTCGAAAAGTGAGGAGGCGGAGCTGTTGCTGATGGTACATATAAAACACGACCACTTACTGATTACGGAAACGTAAAAGGATTTACCTAAACATACAGATAGTACAAACAAGTCATCAATATATAGAATCTAGACACAAACAAATACGTAACTTTCAGCTGTTTGGTAAACACAAAAGACGGAATAGATAAAACAGCGGAGGCATGGTCGTCAGGAAATGACAACGGAAGCAGACGCGGTCAATTGAAAAACTCTTGACGATTGGCCGCCCCAAGGGTGCGTTAAAAGCAATGCGTTTTATTATAAAACCAGAACGAGGATGAATTACAAAAGAATATAAGACTATTGCAAAAAAAAACATAAATTATATATGAAAAATATTACGAATACGATAGAATTTCGAGGTTGGTATCCGATACTGTTGTTACTGAAACATATCTCTATAGCAAAGATGAAGAATAATGTTTGTAAATTAGTATAACAGTAATGAGAGCTCGGTGGCTCAGTGGTTGGGTCAATGGACTTGCAATATGGAGGTCCCAGGTTCGATTCCCAGCTAGGGCAGCCATGTACCAATGAGTTATCCTCGGTTTTTTCGACGGAAAAACTTACGTACATTTACCGAGTGCTCTCAAAACGGTGAAGGAAAACGTCGTGATGAAATCTGCATGTCGTAGAAAAAAAAATCTAAGGCATGTGAAATCCGCCAACCCACACTGGGCCTGCGTGGTGGATCATGGCCCCAGCTCCCTCTATGTAAGGGAAGGTCTGTGCCCGAACAGTGGGGCAATATAAATAGACTGATGATGATGATAATAGTAATATTTTTTCAATAAATCGTTTGTACTTTACTTACACATGAACCTAATGTTTCTACGTGAAAACCAAAATATTCAATTTCTTTAAAGAAGTTAATAATTACGCAAATCTACATCTATAAAAAGGGTGTGTGTTTTGCATGTTTTACAACATCATGTTTTTCATCTAGGTCAACTATCAATGTACAGTCGACAGCAGCTCAATGGTAACAATTTTACTTTTCTTATTATTTGCGTCGTAAGACTTGAAATCGTACTGCAAGTGTTACCATTGAGCTGCTGTCGATTGTACCTAGCACTTGATAGAATATCATTGGTACGGACAACAGCAGATCAATGGTAACACTTGCAGTACGAATTCAACTCTTATGACGCAGATAATAAGAACGGTCCAAAGTCTAAAGTGTTACACTTGATCTGCTGTTAACTGTACCTAACTCCAGAAGAAGGATTACAGAACTAGGTACCCACGCAGACAATAAAAATGCTCCGAAGTCCAATTTTCCTTTGAAATGTTTTTGACTTGACGTCATACAAAACCATTACTTATTAAAGCAGAATTCTTCCATTTTAGGAAAATTCCATTTCTAACCCCATCGCTAGTCTGTGGGATCATTTTATCCTCGATTAAACGATAACAGAATGTGTGATTCGAATTTGAAATGCTTCAATGCGTGTGTTCTCTCTTTTCTACTTTTTCGATAGCTTTTCCTCACATTCAGTCGCAAAATACCCATACGTAGAAATGAATATTCAGTTTGATTACAAAGTGGCTGTATTTAAGCTCCGATAGTTTTTTTTTTGTTGGAGTCTATATCATTTTTATATATAACGTTGAAGGATGCCGTTCATTGAATATATTTCACCAGTTGTGAATTATATTGTCAAGACAATTTATTACAAGACTTATATTAGGTACTAGAATTTCAGGTTTGTCGTAATGTTAATTTGACTTATCATTAATATAATATATATCCTTTCATTACTTAGAATTATAAGTTACTCACCTACTCTTGGCTTATTATTGCGAGTGACTTTCGTTTTCTAAGAATATGGAATTATATAAATGAGATGTTACAAGAAATACCAAGTAATATATTCTTCAATAGTAGAAAATAAAATATTGAGTAATGACTTAAGGATGCTTATAATATTGTTTATTTATTTATTTAAAACCATTATTACATTATAACTTCCTACTTATACCCCAGTCTATTTCAAATACAGTAAAATCATTTCATTTAATCAATTGTACCTTTTGAAATAGCTCTAACTTCTGTCATTTCGGCGATAAAGACATCATTTACTTTATACGTTTTAAATACAGTAGATTTCGTTAATTCCATTAACAAGTCACTTACGCCCGGACCCTCCGTGACTTTCACAAAGTCTTAATTCCGAATTTAATAAACGTGCGTAAATTATATTATAATGAATCGTAAACCAGAGCCATTTGCGATGAAAGGCAGCGTGACGCAAACAAAGGTCGTATTGTTTGTAGTTCACAACAGAGTAGCAATTATTAATAAGAGTATCTAAATTGTATTCAGTCTGTTGATACGAGTATGTCTGGAAACCAAATTTTGGAGCACAAATGCTTTCAAATTGTCTGTCCTTAAATTAAATTCATTCATTTTAGAGAACACTCATTTTTAAATATTTATGTATAAGTATACGGGGTGATTGGAAATTCGATACTATCCTTGAAATGGGTGATACTAGAGGTGGTGTGCAACAAATTAGACCCTATTAACGAGGGGTCGAAAATGGTGATCGATTGAAACATAACATTGATAAAAAAATCTAACCTCGTGATTTATGACCTTTTATTTTTGAGTTAAGGGGAATTTTAGGCATGCATTTTTTTAAGGTAATCTCTACTTTATCAGCTTTCAGAAAAGTATTATTTCAATGCTCAGAGTGGAGCAGTTTTTTTACACCAATTTTTTTTGTGAACAAGTCAGAAAATTCCTAAAATAAAAACTACCGTAACTCAGCAACCACTCATTTTCGACCCCTCATTAATATTGCCTAATTTGCAATATCACCCCTTTCAAGGAATGTATCGAATTTCCAATCACCCTGTACACATAGAATTTAAAAAGCGTGGTACATTTAGCTACCTATATATTGGGTACCTGGTTGATTGGGAATTTAATATTGAACAATGTTTTTAAACAATGCAAAATATTGCACTCTTGATTGTTATTTTACATTTTTTCCTTATTAGTTTGGCTATAAGTGAATTTTTAATCGTAAAAGTTATACTAAATTATCTCTAGCTAGCCTGCGAAGGATAGATGACTTAAATCCATGATACTTCTCTTCTTCCTAATGAAATAAGGAAAAGCGTCCCAAAATTCCCTACTATAGTTTTAGCAAGACAAAGCGAATCTTACTTAAGTACATTCTATTCCGGAATTCAATTAAATGTGTAGCTTTTGTTAATCAACCTATATATACTCGTATACCAAAGACGCTTTTGAATTAAGGCTGCGCAGACATTTAAATTGAGTTTTAGCAACAGTAATTTTATCTAACGTGGCCTACAAAGCTTGCCAAAATAATAATTGAGTTCCGTGCCATATTGTGAGTTAACATGTACCTATTTTACAAACGTACATGAATATTTATAATATTTGGGTTTTGTATTTTTACTAAAATTTTTACAATGCCAGATTCTGCCCCACCATCAACCGCAAGTTGTACAAGATAACGAATAATGTAAAAATATTTCCGTTTTTTATTAAAATTATTGTTATTATCGTCGGGTGACCAAAGGGCTGGCGCTTACCTCGGCCAGCGTATATCGCTGGCTATACAACGAGGTAACGTCGCCAGCCTTTTGGGCACTCTTCCGCAGAGCAGCGATTTGGCCCCAATTTTTTATTTATAAGTATATATTTATTATTATTATTTTATAAAGATGACTGTAAAAACTTTTATGTGGCAAATAAATCACTTTTAAATACTAAAAAAATTATTGTTGGTTTAAAATAAAGTTTTGTACAAATTGCGATTCGAAAAAAACAGCTTAATTAAGAATTCAGAAAATAGTAAGAAATCGAAGCGATTTATTCATTGTTTTTGGTATTCTTCTATAGGAGTTGCGACAGTAGTACAAAATGATACTGATTATGATTATGCAATATGAAACCTGTAATAAGTCCCCAACAAAATGATAGGTACAGCTTAAATGGTCAAGTAGTTTTGTATGTGGGGCAAAGCTCCATTAAAATGTGGCAATGTCTACTTATACAATTTAAACAAATCTTTTCCATGAGCCTAGATATTAGAATCCTAAACCATCTTAAATGCAGGGAATGCTTAAAATTTTGATTTAGTGTAAATGGGTATCAAAAATTCATATAAACACAAACTTTCATATTTACATTAGGGAATAGTTTATTGTATCAGTGTAAAACAAATATTTGTCTAAATTGTGTGAGAGGTATACATAAAGTTTATTGATGATTTAATAAACAAACTTAAATAGAATGCTTTATATATATAAACAGCGAAATCGGTCGAAACTCTCGGTCTAAATACCGGCCTCAATTTAAAAAAAGTACCTATATAATAGATTCCTGGATATTTGGTTTTAGATTTTCTTCTAGTACATCATTATTTACTGTTCATTTCCTTCACTAAAATTATTTATTCCATGGAATTCCTTTCAAAATAAATTCCATCATATATGAATATTTAGGAACAACATAGATATGAGTATAATAAAAAGAACAAGAGAATAGAACATAGTTTTGGATCTACAAAGATTTGTGCTAAGCTTTCAATCTGTTTGTATATGAGTGTCCGTAAAATGCCAATAACAACCCAAATCAGTGATATTATATGATTCTAGTAAATGGAACTCCCATAACGTAACTATTTGATAGGTATAATTTGGCCGAAGTTCCCAATTTACCAGATTATATTGCCAATTAAACTGTCAGTTTATTGTCTGCTATTAGATAGATTGAAGCTCGAGCACTGATATTGTATTACGAGTTGGTGTAGATGAAATACTCCTATATCATTATCAGCTTATCTTCAAAGTCAAAAGTCAAGTTTCTTTATTGCAAGTAAGCACGTTGTGTACATTTTTGCATGTCAACATATTTTTTGAATTTACATTTATACACCACTTTGCAAGGAAAAGGTGCCAACGTTGAGGAGAAAAAGTGGCATAAAACTCTCAGCAGCATATTTTTTTTAAATAATGATAACACGATTACTTCATAACTAGGTATTACACACTTCTTAACTTGAATCAGATTTTGTTCACGGTTTAATAAACCTCTTTGATATACATTCAACATAACATACCACATTGGAGATTTCATATGAAATATGGATTGATGACAAAAGATATAACTCGGTTGATCTGCAATTGTTATTCTATCTTTTTCTAAGACTTGCGGACTAATATTGAAGATTTTCGTTTCGCATAGCGCATATGCAAGAAAATATCAAAACATAATATTGAAGAGTTAATTTAAGAGAGAGATTAGAACTTGATGTAAATTCAAGATTTTTTTAGCTTCAAGTCGATCCTAAAGTATACTTAGGAGTAGTATGTATATTATAAATTTATTTATTGCAAAGCATTTCGCAAAAGTGACAAACCCTAGCTATACCTCAGCCCAAATCAAGTGTCTTATTTTGTAAACAAATATGATCGTCTAATTACCTGTTGTGATGAAAAACTGAAGGAACTGATTGATTGAATTTGTTCATCATTGTGAAAATAAAGTGATCCCATCTAATAATGTGAAAATAACTGCAATAACCACAGAATAGCTTAAAATGTTGGTGGTGGTAGTTTTTGTTTACAAAATAAAACACTTGATTTGGATCTCGGTTTAAGAATATGATTTTCTTAACTGTAGTTTATTTTTATAACTTGACTTCAACTGAGCAAATATCAATCTAAAGGCGTCTTTGTGGCCTAAATTGTGCTTTGAAACCTTCGCTTCCTGACAGCTTTCGAGTTTCGCAACGTTCTTTTAAGTGTGGGTTTTCGTTAACGGCGAGCCGAGTCGAGTTGTTGGCTCAGGCCCGTGGTTATGTGACGGAAATTGCGGGCCTTATTAGGTTCCGGTCCCAGCGGCCTTCGATTGAAAAACTGGAGGTCGTGAAAATGGACTTCATCATTTTTCACTTTTAAGCTAAAAGACATTGCCACATTTCAATGGAGCTTTACCCCACCTACAAAACTACGTGACCATTTAAGCTGTACCTATCATTTTGTTGGGGACTTATTACAGGTTTCATATTGCATAATCATAATCAGTATCATTTTCTACTACTCTCGCAACTCCTATAGAAAAATAACAAAAACAATGAATAATTCGCTTCGATTTCTTACTATTTTCTGAATTCTTAATTATGCTGTTTTTTTCGACTTGCAGCTTGTACATAACTTTAATTTAAACCAATCATTTTAATAAAAAACGGAGATACTTTTACATTTATTCGTTATCTTGTACAACTTGCGGTTGATGGTGGGGCAGAATCTGGCATTGTCATTTTAGGTTTATTCTTATAACGTTGAAATTGAAAGTTGAGCTACATTGGGACATTTTTTTGTTTTTGGCGTTTGAGGTATCGTTAGATTAGTCTTGATTGCGGGAGTGGCACAGGGTATAAAAATTAATCAAAAGGGGATAGTTTTTTACACTCGTTTTTTGTTTTTGTTTTGAAATAATTTCTGTTTGTGTAACAGTTTTATTATAAGTACGTATAGATTGTAAAATATTTATTTTCATTTCAGAATTATTTTATGCATATGCGAATATTTTAATATTTATATAGTGAGTGTATATCCGCTGGGTGGGCCCGCGTTGTGGGTCATGGCCCGAAATCCTTCGAAAGCCTGAGGCTTCATAACAATTGTGAAAGCTATGTTATTATAAGAACGTATTGTTCTTTCGCAGGAATGGAATGACTACAAACTGAAATGGAATCCCGATGACTACGGCGGCGTAGATACTTTACACGTGCCTTCAGAACACATATGGCTGCCAGACATCGTGCTTTATAATAAGTAAGTAGTTATTAGACTGGTTAAGAATATTTTTGCATGCCTTTATCAGCATCAGCAATACCTACATAAGATACTTTTGCATGTTCTTGTTTCACATCTATACTTGCAAAATAAACTATTTCATAAGACGTCTGGTAGGTCTCTAACATAGCCTCTGCTAGCTAGGTTGACCAATATGAAACGCGGGGTCGACTTCCATTGCGAGTCAATAATTTTTGTGACGTCATAAATATTATAACAAGCGCAACGCTAATAGATTTGTAAACAAAGAAAAGACGGTATTATAATTTTGATAGTTGGTCATACACAGACAATTAATTGCCATTCATGTCTTAATGCACTAACCATTAAAATAAATACCTAATTGAAAACATAAATCACCCCGGTATATCAGAGTCATTTATTAACTTTGTAAGCGTTTGCGTTTAAAACCCAGACTCATAAATAACTAAAGGAAAATAAAATCTATTGTCTTTTAAGGAGACAAGAACGAATTTTATAAAACGTTCGCCCCAAGCATTAATCTCACTCAAGGACTGTTTACTGTAGAATCTATTTAAGGAACTTCGCAAGAAACCTGTGCCCTTGTCCGAACTCTGGCACTACCCCCATTCCTTTCAATGAAAGTAAACTTTTCTTCGCCAAGACCTATAAACTTCATTGCGTGGTTCTCTTATCTGTTTATCTTCAGACATATCCCATTATTCTGCATTATCACGACAATTCCGACAAGTTTATCTGGGGGAAGTTTAACCACGACTAAAACAACTTTCTACTTAGTTTCATAGTTTCTACGTCTTTGGAAATTGGGAATTATCGGGAGGAAAAAGTTCTAAGGAATATTTTTTTGGTAGATTTGTTTACTCATCATTGCGATCGTCTTTTAGATTTAGATACAATAGTAATCTCGTTGATCTCATCTCGGTAATTTGCTGCTTATCTATTTTCTTACATAGTAATGCCCACAATTTCTCTCGACAATTTCAATGTCTTTCGGTGATTTTGTTGTGTGTGCATTTACTTTTACTAGTATGTTCTGTTAAATAAATTTAAAAATTAAATCTTATCCTTTATTATCTGTAGTATTGATACAGTAGTTTTAGTAACCAAATCAATCTATACCTTTAGATGAATATATCTTCGATCAATTTTTCACATCTTCTTCTGCTTTAAGTTTCTTTACAATTAGAAGTACTACCACCCAACTAAGTATACTACTAATTTTGGCTACTTATTAACATTACATTCTCTGCTAGATCTACTACTCCAACTTCTAGCAATTCTTCTTTTAATTCATTATTACTATTTTTTTCTGTTATCTCTTGCATATTATAAATTATTATACTAAACCTAGTTCAATTATATCTCTTTAGAATTCACCTCACTATCCTGTATAAGCAAGTAAATCAATAACATCACCTTTGGCAACCATTCAAGAACCAAAATCGAAACTGTCTTCCGCGAACATTTTGAAGCTCCTTGAATTTGCAGCGTCACCCATTATCAGCTCACCGCATTTCTATGCAATAGCTGCTCCAAGGCATTTGTGAGTTAAGTGAGTTTGGAATAAAGTTGAAAATTGCTCACTGAGGCTGTATGTAGGTGAGGTAAAAGCGCCCGAAGTTGCCCAGGCGGAAGGCAAGATAAGTGCAGGCTTTAATCTAAATAGCATCAACGGGTTAAACACGGTACACTGTGTTTGTTATGATAAAAGCAACACGGAAAAATATGCTTTTGGTATAGATAACGTGGACCTACAGAATATATAAACAAACATGTTTTATAATATCAGGTATACATGGCAGGGAAGAGGTGCATGTCGAAAAACAGCGCTGCACACCTCGGTGTCAGCTCAGCTGAAACATGCACCTTTTGCCACACCACTTAGCATAACTATATTGGATTATAACTTACTACTTGATTGATTTTTGTAAGCTTATGTAGGTGTATGGCAATAAACATATTTTCTATTCTATTCTATTCTTATAATATAACCAGCCTTCGAAATTGAGGGCCAGATGACAAATTAGACATCAATTTATTTATGGCTATAACTCCATCAAATATCTCGGTTTATATTGTTAGATTCGTATTAGAAAAATAATGAGATGTTACGATTATGATACGAGACGAAGTAGCCGTTATAAATACTAATTTACCATCCGACAACATCATAACATGTAAGTAATTTCGATAAGCATGAACCATGAAAATGCGTTGTTGACTATCTACTCGTAGTCAGGTTATTCCTCTCAGATTTTCACTATATTATCATGGTTACGTTACGTAACATTCATAAAGTTAATGTATGTTTATTTGTTACACTACACAGCGCTTTTTCCACCGCCAGTAATATTTTTAAATCTAGACGGATAGAGGTTACTCTTTTGAAGCACCTGTGACTCCTAAAAGCTCTCTCCGCGAATATTCAGCGTTAACTTTATTTTTAATGGCCCCACGTTAGCCTAATGGAAGACAACGCGACCTATATTTTATGACACAATTTTCATAAATGCGCCCAAAGTTGCTTACGACAACGCTTTTAGAGGTGTCAACGTCAGAATTTTGTACTACATTGTTGGCGATGTCTTTGCTTGTCAGTATGTCAATTACAATGGATGTTTGTGTCGGTGAATCTTATATACACTGTTATATTTATGTATACGAATCCTCTATCATCTGCATCATGAGTATGTTAGAAATTTTATTCGACGATTTAATCCAAAATAACACATTTGGAGCTTTGCCCCACCTACAAAACTACGTGACCATTTAAGCTGTACCTATCATTTTGTTGGGGACATATTACAGGTTTCATATTGCATAATCATAATCAGTATCATTTTCTACTACTCTCGCAACTCCTATAGAAGAATAACAAAAACAATGAATAATTCGCTTCGATTTCTTACTATTTTCTGAATTCTTAATTAAGCTGTTTTTTTCGACTCGCTTGATGTACAAAACTTTATTTCAAACCAATAATTTTGTTGATTGTGGAGCAGAATCTGGCATTGTCATTTGGATTGAGCACATTTAAAGTGGTCATATGTACTCATTGTATGGACGAAGAATTTTGAGGTGCTTATTTAATATTCATCATCCCATTGAAACATTACTTATACGAATAAATAATATTTTTTGTCAAACTAGTTTTCCTTGAAGCCTTGATTATAATCAAATCTATCACTAGACATTGACCTCCATTGAGTTTATTTTCTTCATTCAAATCCACTGACTCGATTCGTTATTGTTTCTTTTACAAATCAACAAATTATTCATTTTAGCTCTTATTATTTACTTTTAATAAGTCTTCAAATTACTCCTTCTCTTCAATTAGGATCTAATATCATAGCGATTACTTCCAAACCAATCCAATTACTCGCGAAATATTTACTTTCATTTTGTTTACTCCATAAACAATGCTGAGAAACTGAGATTTTGACTAAACAAAGAGCAATTACAAAGGTAAATGCAAAACCACTTGGCTTATGCCTACTACCTACTAGAATTTAGACAACTAAAACACTGCTTTCTTGATTATAATCAAGATTATTCTAAGAGAGTATCCCTTTCAATGTCTGCGCTCTAGTTTTAATGAAATCATTTCCTAATTAAAACCGTCTGGATTCTCGATTGCGAATGTTAAAAGCAAAAATTTTCTCTTCAGCTATTATATTATTCTGATCCATCAAACCAAGTTAAAGTAATTTAAGTTGATCAAAAGTATCCCATTCATTTTCGTTTATTAAAGGAGTCTTATTTTCACGAAGTTATAATTTTCTATTACAAAGTTGTGGGTGAATGCTCCCCTTTGATTTTATTTGGTGATGGCGATTTATATAATTTAAAATTCATTCTCAGTCATTAATTAGAATTAAGATGGCCACTTCTCGTTTGTATTACAAAATGTTTAAATCGAAGTTGATTTTAACCTCGTCTTCATACGAATTTATTTGTTATTGTCGGTATTATTTTTAAAAGGTCCTTTGATGAATAATAATAATTAAATTGATTTCTGTTATAATTTTATTTACCTCCTTCCCCAGACAGTTCAGAACATTCGAACTAATTGCCGAAACCATATTAGGAAACGTTGGTTAATTAGTCAAACTTAACTGGCATTTGGAGTAATTTAGTTCCAGACTGACTAATTTAGTTACTGATGTAAGTCATAGCCGTAGGCCTGGATAGTTAGTGCATCTGGCTTTTGTGAAAGGATCTATCTGGGTTCGATTCTCAGCAAAAGATTACAAGGTCTTTAATGGTCTTCATTCGGTCAGATTCCTGAATTGTGTAACGGTCATTATGAAATAATGTACCTTACATATACCTACCTACATACTTATCTATAAATACATACCCTCGGTACATGGTTGCATTATTTAAGATTCCTCTGATCTTAAAACAAGGCGAGTAAGACGGGGCCGAGATCTTCAGAAAAAAATTAAAACGCCTTACAACGTGCATTGTGCTCAGTGAAACATTGGAATTCGTCGCTTGGCGCGACGAACTTAACACTTGAAACTACGATAACAGTTTTGCTTGTGTTATGGAATGTGTTGAAAAAAATATGACGCCAACTTTCGGGGATTCCGAGAGCTGCCTGCCAGACACTCAGGATCGAACCGGGACCAAAGCAACACGCGTAGTTTATTAGAATTTAATTTAGCACATTTACGTGGGGCATAAGACCTAGATTGGTCACAAAATAGTGCAAAGCGTATATAATATATTTTTAAGGTGTTGTGCATGAGAATAATGTAATCAGGAGTGTAACTAACGTGACAGTGTGTCTACAGTGCATCAGGCGAGGGGCGTGACGCAGTGAGTTATCTTTTAAGTTGTTAGACACCGTTGTATTCCTCAACTCATACATAGAATAGGGAATTTACGTGTGATGATTTTATCTACTCTAACCACCGTAACAGGATATGTGACATCGTGCAACAGTTCCAGACCTAGATTGGGTAGTAGCATAGGTCTATAGGGACTGTAGGGACTTAGGCTGTGTGATACAACAATACCATTAAGTGTGAGACATGTCACTGTTTGATGCAGACCTCGGAAATTATTTCTAAACAACTTGGCTGTATAACAGCATTACTTATGGATTCTTCACTGATACATTTTTATACAAATTATAAAATGATCACCGAATACCTAATCGCAGAATATATTGTGCTAATGACAGCCCTACTGCGACCTCTAATTAACTACTTATAATGGCGTTGTGAGCCAATCAATCAATCATAAAATATATCTTCAAACAACATGATCTTCATAAATAAAACAATTACGCTTGAGCTGAATATTTTACAGTACTCTGATATACTTGTGTACTATATAGTTTTCCCTGAGATTAATGTCTAGTATTTGCTTTCGTCAAATCTCAACGGAGAATTTTGAGCTTTGCGTTCGCTCGAGATGGGGAAGGCCGGCAATTCGTTGTCGCACCGGAGTATCATCGCAGAAGAGCAAAATCAAAACAATTTCTTCGCGCGTTGCATAAGCACACGCTGGGTGCTGGTACTCGGTGGACCGCGGACTGGGCGTAGTGCCACATTGAAGAGGCAATGCGTTCATAGCCGTCATCCTATATAGCCGAGCCTGGCAGAAGAACTCGGTAAAGTGCAAGTAAATTGTAGTATTGCCGTTTATGGCATTAAACTAGATATAAACCTCAGGGACTTATTTATATTAGTATGTATTTGTATGTATATTATGCTTGCACTAACATTAGGGCGCAACTAAGCAGTTGCACGTCTCATACGGAGCGTTTGAGAGATGTATGAATGTGAACTGATCGGCATGGAGAGACGGTTTGACCATTAGCTTAGCTTAGAAGGTCGTAGGTCGCTCAACCGACGGATTTGCTGGGCATGGGACTGGGGTCGCGTAGACCTGTAACAGTCCGTGCAGAGGCGCAAGTGCTAGGTTGGATGGGAGCTTGCGTGGCCGAAAGGCCAATCAAAATTGAACTAGGGTTCCCCATTCATAGACCTAAGGTCTAACTCCAAACTCATCTTATTGGAATTTTTATTTGGTTGTCGGTCATATCTGTCAATGTTCATTTCTAGGTACAGGTGGCGAGCTTCATGAAGAACATGGAATTTTACCATTATTAATCTAATATTTATTATGTCTAGCATTAGGCGTAACCCATTGTTATAGAGGGTGTACGGCGCGTGCGACGAAACGGGATAGTGGCGCATGAGAGGTGACCGTATGACCGAGGCGCAGCTGAGCCGATGCCATTGTATGGAATCGAATCGAGCTAAGTAGCGTACTCTACCGTAACTTTTACTTTTGTGCCATCCCTTCTAGGTATTGCAGTTTCAACATGCGGGTCTATTCTTTTAATTTGGAAGTAATTAACGCGTAATAATTTACTTTAAACACAACGTAATGGGTCCTTTAGGATAGTTAGAACTAGACGGTCACACCAGGCCAATTCATTTATTTATGTTAGGGTAGGTCAGTTAGGTAGGTCATGGACTTTTACCCTTATATATCTATTGTATATAAGTAAACGCTTCTACAGTGGTGCCGATGACCAGAGGATGTGCGTCATTAAAAACTGAATCAATTTTGATTCAGTTACGCATATAAAAGAACCTGAGATACTACAAATCAAATCATGGTAATTCAAAATCTTAGTATTCTTCAAAACACAACGTAGGAAGCAATATTTAGAATATTAATCTCAACTCTAGAAAGTTTCAAAATTTTAATCTGCACTTAACCTTGTGGTGGATCTTCGATTGAGCCTCCCACGATAGTATGACACAAACGTAAATAAAGATCCGGGCGATACACAAAAAAATGGTTCGTCTCATCAACTGTTCAGGCACACTTGCATAAATGTGCAGAACTAATTCTCTCTACCTGATTTTTTGTCAACAGTCGGGTCACATTTTTTTTTGGTGACGTATGTTACTTTTGTACAGATCTTTCGACTGTTTATTTTTGAAATTGAAAAAAAGGGGTCATGTGAGTAAGTAATCAGCTGAGGCTAACTCATATTACTGGTGGTGATAGGAAAGTGCAAATAAAATGCACAATTTGACAGGCCTCAAATAATTTTCCTCTCAAAGCATCAAAGGGTGATTAACCTAATATTGGTTATTATGTAATTAGTGGTTTAGAAGTAAACTTAGATTATCAGCTTATAGATATTATAAAGCAGAGGCGAGGTATACTTTTACTCTTTGCGACATGCATTTTTATTATTTACGTACAGAAGTTTCTCATAATTTCCTGTGGTAGACTGCAGAAGAACTTAATCGTGAGGCCAGTTTTCCCGTATTTTTCCTTTATGCGATATTTTAGAAACCTTAAGGAGGACGTAATCGTGTGGTCTTATTGTGATGGTTTCCCATGTTTTCCTTTAAATAAATTAGACGTTTGTGGTTTGTCGAAACAAAGTAGTACAAATAAAAACTTATTCGCGCGCTTACTTAAACCATTTTTTTTTTCATGATGGTTAGTCGTCGCTACCTCGAGCGCTCACTTGAGAGGACGGACGGCAGTGGTTGCAAAAAAAGGGCGCCTTGCGACCATGTGTGCTAGCGGGGTGCATCGATATTGGGGTTCATCTCGTTTCGCACAATTTCGGTTCGGAAAAATTATTAAATGTACAAGAACTGCAATTTTTGTCTTGTTTGTCTTTAAATGTGAGTGATTACTTTTGCAAATATACCTATTTTGATTGATAAGCAAACAAGAGAAGAAGGGTGTTAATGTTAATATTTGAAGAAATTAATGGTGATGGTATTTCAAAGTAGCCGATGCTTAACGCCTAGGGGCGAGTGCAACGATTATTTATACAAAGGAAATAATTCAAATTCTGGTTAATTCAATTACGACATTCTAAGGACTGATGGTCTTGGAATATACAATATATAAATTGTAAAGTAATTTATCAATTTAGTGCGGTTGATTTTATTTCAGCTACTTTACTCATAAGCTGCTAGGGGCGGGGTAACGGGGTATGACATCTTGCAAAGAATCGAGAAGTATTTACAATTTCCAATTGGAAAGATGATAGTCCTATAAGACACTCATTAGAATAGAAGAACAACCAACATCTTCCAATATAAAGCATTTTAAGTATAGTTGAGCTTGTGATTTCTTCAATTTACGTCATGCCTTCGGACAGCCAAAAATTTCTGAAATCAAGGGGCGATCTGTAACGGTCATTATGAAATAATGTACCTTACATATACCTACCTACATACTTATCTATAAATACATACCCTCGGTACATGGTTGCATTATTTAAGATTCCTCTGATCTTAAAACAAGGCGAGTAAGACGGGGCCGAGATCTTCAGAAAAAAATTAAAACGCCTTACAACGTGCATTGTGCTCAGTGAAACATTGGAATTCGTCGCTTGGCGCGACGAACTTAACACTTGAAACTACGATAACAGTTTTGCTTGTGTTATGGAATGTGTTGAAAAAAATATGACGCCAACTTTCGGGGATTCCGAGAGCTGCCTGCCAGACACTCAGGATCGAACCGGGACCAAAGCAACACGCGTAGTTTATTAGAATTTAATTTAGCACATTTACGTGGGGCATAAGACCTAGATTGGTCACAAAATAGTGCAAAGCGTATATAATATATTTTTAAGGTGTTGTGCATGAGAATAATGTAATCAGGAGTGTAACTAACGTGACAGTGTGTCTACAGTGCATCAGGCGAGGGGCGTGACGCAGTGAGTTATCTTTTAAGTTGTTAGACACCGTTGTATTCCTCAACTCATACATAGAATAGGGAATTTACGTGTGATGATTTTATCTACTCTAACCACCGTAACAGGATATGTGACATCGTGCAACAGTTCCAGACCTAGATTGGGTAGTAGCATAGGTCTATAGGGACTGTAGGGACTTAGGCTGTGTGATACAACAATACCATTAAGTGTGAGACATGTCACTGTTTGATGCAGACCTCGGAAATTATTTCTAAACAACTTGGCTGTATAACAGCATTACTTATGGATTCTTCACTGATACATTTTTATACAAATTATAAAATGATCACCGAATACCTAATCGCAGAATATATTGTGCTAATGACAGCCCTACTGCGACCTCTAATTAACTACTTATAATGGCGTTGTGAGCCAATCAATCAATCATAAAATATATCTTCAAACAACATGATCTTCATAAATAAAACAATTACGCTTGAGCTGAATATTTTACAGTACTCTGATATACTTGTGTACTATATAGTTTTCCCTGAGATTAATGTCTAGTATTTGCTTTCGTCAAATCTCAACGGAGAATTTTGAGCTTTGCGTTCGCTCGAGATGGGGAAGGCCGGCAATTCGTTGTCGCACCGGAGTATCATCGCAGAAGAGCAAAATCAAAACAATTTCTTCGCGCGTTGCATAAGCACACGCTGGGTGCTGGTACTCGGTGGACCGCGGACTGGGCGTAGTGCCACATTGAAGAGGCAATGCGTTCATAGCCGTCATCCTATATAGCCGAGCCTGGCAGAAGAACTCGGTAAAGTGCAAGTAAATTGTAGTATTGCCGTTTATGGCATTAAACTAGATATAAACCTCAGGGACTTATTTATATTAGTATGTATTTGTATGTATATTATGCTTGCACTAACATTAGGGCGCAACTAAGCAGTTGCACGTCTCATACGGAGCGTTTGAGAGATGTATGAATGTGAACTGATCGGCATGGAGAGACGGTTTGACCATTAGCTTAGCTTAGAAGGTCGTAGGTCGCTCAACCGACGGATTTGCTGGGCATGGGACTGGGGTCGCGTAGACCTGTAACAGTCCGTGCAGAGGCGCAAGTGCTAGGTTGGATGGGAGCTTGCGTGGCCGAAAGGCCAATCAAAATTGAACTAGGGTTCCCCATTCATAGACCTAAGGTCTAACTCCAAACTCATCTTATTGGAATTTTTATTTGGTTGTCGGTCATATCTGTCAATGTTCATTTCTAGGTACAGGTGGCGAGCTTCATGAAGAACATGGAATTTTACCATTATTAATCTAATATTTATTATGTCTAGCATTAGGCGTAACCCATTGTTATAGAGGGTGTACGGCGCGTGCGACGAAACGGGATAGTGGCGCATGAGAGGTGACCGTATGACCGAGGCGCAGCTGAGCCGATGCCATTGTATGGAATCGAATCGAGCTAAGTAGCGTACTCTACCGTAACTTTTACTTTTGTGCCATCCCTTCTAGGTATTGCAGTTTCAACATGCGGGTCTATTCTTTTAATTTGGAAGTAATTAACGCGTAATAATTTACTTTAAACACAACGTAATGGGTCCTTTAGGATAGTTAGAACTAGACGGTCACACCAGGCCAATTCATTTATTTATGTTAGGGTAGGTCAGTTAGGTAGGTCATGGACGTTTACCCTTATATACCTACATGTATATAAGTAAACGCATCTACAATTGTCATCATTAAGGCGACGAATCGTATATAATCTTAGTCATAAGAGTTAGTTCAATGAGCGTAGTTCACTAAAGTAGCGCAACAGGGATGCCTGATAACTCCACTCTTGCAGGCTTTAAAAATGGCTGAAGGATGCCTGTTCTCTAAGTTATAAGGACCTTTTTATTATTCTGACATTCTTAATGTTTCTTCGACAGTGCGGATGGCAACTACGAAGTGACGATAATGACGAAAGCTATCCTCCACCACGACGGCAAGGTTGTGTGGAAGCCCCCGGCCATCTACAAGTCGTTCTGCGAGATCGACGTCGAATACTTTCCATTCGACGAGCAGACATGCTTCATGAAGTTCGGCTCCTGGAGTTACGATGGTTACACGGTATGTTTCAAATCTATTTACTTACCTCGAAGACCCCACAATCTCAACATTAATAATAAGGTCTTCGGTAATTTCTCCTATTATAGATGCACTTTGGGGTTATTATAAGGCCGGAGCCAGACATGTGAGCATCTTGGCCAAGTTTTAACGACCATTGAAAGCTTTGTACAGAATCTATAACTACGACGTCATAAAAAACTGTCAATGAACATCGAATTTGAGCAACATTTGCGCTCATGTCTGGCGCCGGGGTGAGATAATGATTAACTTATCAAAGAAACGTTTTTAACCCAATTATTTGGTAACAGTTCATTATTCAATATTTGATTTCAAGGTCAATAATTGATCTAACGATATCAGAAATATGATATCTGAAAAAGAAACTTTGAAAGACGCGACGAACAAAGATTCATACAAAATTAATCCTGTCACAGAAAAAACGTTCGTTCCAACAAATTCTTAGCAAGCGTTTACTCGAAGAAAGTAATCGAATTCCGTTGTACAAAAGCCTTCTCCAATACAATGTCAAGAGAAATATTTATTGGGTCGCAATAAATAATATGGACAATGAGATACGGTGCGCGATGAGAGACGGGAAGTGATAAAAACTTTGGAATGGAGTTTACAGCTATAGGCTGAAGAAGACGAAACCATCCATCGAACTAAGGAAGCCAATAAATCTGTGCGGTTCCGACTTTCACATAAATAAGCTAAACCCTACGTTTGCGCCTTATATCGCCCGTGTTAAGGTTCACTGGGGATGTTTGATATGTTAGGGATGGAACAATCTTATCTATACTGCTCACACCTTAGATCGTTTGAGATGACAGTTAAATTCTCTTTGGATTTATGTTTTGAATTCTTACTGAACTTACCGTGTGTCTCTTTATCAGTATATTTTTATGTCCTCACTATTGGGGTAGATACCTGCATATCGAGTGAGCTCGGGCCATGATCCACTACGCGGGCCCAGTGCTCATTGGTGAATTAAACATGCATTCTTTTTCATATTTATTTAGCATGCAGATTAGCTCACTGTGCGTGCCTTTATCGTTTTGAGAGCATTATGTACGAAGTTTTTCCTAAACTTATTCGTATAGGCTGATGTGATCGGGATCGATCCTGGTACCTCAGTATCGTAAGTCCAGTGACACCGTCACTACACCACTGAGCTCTTCTATGTGTCTCATTTTAAGTTATTATCTTTTTTTTCTGATACCTCTTTCAAACTATTTTATCCTTTTTGCAGGTTGATTTGAGGCATTTGAAACAAACGCCGGACTCAGACCACATAGGAATGGGAATCGATCTATCGGAGTACTACATCTCAGTAGAATGGGACATAATGAGGGTCCCGGCCACGCGAAATGAAAAGTTTTACTCCTGCTGCGAAGAACCATACCCTGATATAATTTTCAACATTACTCTCAGAAGAAAAACCCTTTTCTACACAGTCAATCTTATCATTCCTTGTGTTGGAATCTCATTTCTCTCAGTCCTCGTATTTTACTTGCCTTCAGATTCAGGAGAAAAAATCTCGCTTTGTATCTCTATTCTACTGTCTTTGACTGTGTTCTTCTTGCTATTAGCGGAAATTATCCCACCTACGTCACTGACGGTCCCTCTGTTAGGCAAATATTTGTTATTCACTATGATGCTAGTAACATTATCAGTAGTTGTCACAATCGTGGTGCTAAACGTAAATTTTAGGTCGCCAGTCACCCACCACATGGCCCCGTGGGTGCGGAAAGTCTTTATAGATTTTTTACCCAGGATATTGTGTATACAGAGGCCAGACAAGCCACCTGAAGACGACGATAATGATAAGCCTATAGAGGTAAGTAGCAAAACTATCTTGGATGATCCCACAAAAATTAAAACGTCCAGAAAACGTATCGTGGATTTCATTATTATCCCCATTAGGGCTTATTGAAGTCTTGTTAACCCCAAAGTAAAATGTGTCAAATCAAATAGAATCCTCGCCAATAAACCCTGTTTCAATTCCACTTGGTCATAAATTTTGTCTATGTTTCCGTTATCTACGACGTCTCAAACGAGCTTTACACGCCATTTTAATTAAATTTATAAAATAAAAGCTGGCAAAATGAAGTTCTCAAGACAGAATCCCTTTTAAAACGAAAAAGCAACACGGCGTCTTTTCTCCTTGAGGTTCCTCCATTCAAAACATTCCTTCGAAACTGATTCAATACAAACAGAAGGCTATTACAGTCGACTCGAAGCCGCTCTCAACAATAACCATTTTAATTGTCCTCAGCCGCGGGACTCTTCTGGGAAACGTTCCTTTCATCGGTATTCTAAATCCATTGTTACACTGTGTGTATCGCGAAAATATCGCTTCCAGCCCAATTTCATTCCATTTCGATTTTCCTTTATTACTCAACGCCGGCGGGCTTAACGAGCGAGCGCAGCCCCCGTTATTTATGTTCCCCTGGTGGCTGCGGACGGATCGCGATATATACGAGCTGAGGCAGCCACGGCCCGAAACCGAAACCTTCCACTCCAGCCTAATTGTGTGCCGGCTTAAGCCACGTCGATACACTGGCCCCTCGGAACACGAACTGACGTTTTAATCTGTTGGAATTTCACCCGTCACTACCACTACTGACATTGCTCGGAAACGGCCTCTACCTTCCTGAATTCCTGTTAGCCTAATACCTGTGCCGTGTTTAAATATGAGTAAATCAGACAAGCGTAAAGATAATCCGATTTACTCAACTACTACGTGTACTGTAAATGTACAGTCTTGGAGAAAAGGGACCGGAGGTTATTTCTTTGGTGCAATTTGACCTGTTGAACAACCACAATCTCAGACATAAATTACATATTTAACGTTTATACGTTATCAAGTAGACAATTTATACTTTCTTAATGACTACTTCCGAAACGTTCTTGAACATCATTAAAAAACAATTTATGTCCCCACAGTTGATGCACAGACTTTCTCCCACATCGAGGGAGTTTGGGGCATGATCCATCATGCGGGTCCAGTGCGGATTGATGGATTACACAATATTTTCCTTTACTAATCACGTTCCGAATTAGCGTTTTAGAACGTATGATTGCCATAAACCCTAATATTTTTAGAGGCACTAAAGATTTCCCTAACGAAACTTTTTGATTTAAGGTCCTGACGGATGTCTTTGGTGGAGATGACATGGATGGAAAGTTCAAAGAATGGGGGTGTGAGGAATATGAACTTCCAGGCATGCCTCCCTCCCCGCCACCCCCTCCGGGAGGCGACGACGAGTTGTTCTCCCCACCCCCCGGATCCCCTTGCCGTTTGGACTTAGACGACGGCAGTCCATCTCTAGACAAACCCTACGTGAGAGAGATGGAAAAGACTATAGAAGGTTCCAGGTTTATTGCCCAGCATGTCAAAAATAAGGATAAGTTTGAAAGTGTAAGTACAATAGCTGATATCTAATTTCCCACTCCCGCATTTATTTATCGAGAGACTCTAAATAACACCATGTAACTTGTTGCAGGTGGAGGATGACTGGAAATACGTAGCTATGGTGTTGGACAGAATCTTTCTGTTCTTATTCACGATAGCATGCGTAGTAGGTACAGCGCTCATCATATTCCGAGCGCCCACCTTCTACGACAATTCTAAGCCAATTGACATTCTATACTCGAAAATCGCCAAGAAAAAGTTGGAGCTGTTAAAAATGGGCTCCGAAGGCGACCCGGGTCTCTGAAATTCGTCTTACGTCTTCGGCCACTCGCCGCCGAAGACGTTCTGGGAGCTGATCGTCATGTGGTGGCACGGATGATCGATATAAAGCTCCCAGATGGGAACTGTGAGGCGAGAACTATTGTGCTCAGTGCGGTGCGAAGCGCCTGGTGCGCTATTGGACGTGTCAACGCCGTATGCGTAACCAAAACCGTCGTTTTATAAACAAACTCGATTGTGAGACTGTGTCCGTCGATAGTCGGGAACGGAGCAACCTCAACATGGTCGTTTTGTGTTGACGCCGAATCTGCCACAACTATTTTTATATTAGAATCGCTATAAACGATTGTAACTGTAAGCGATGGTTCTTTTGTATGTTTTCATCGGATTATTTCATTTCCAGGAATTATTTGATACGAGCGCACAAACATTGTACAGATTATCTTTAGGGGGTTATATTAATTTCTTGCGATAGTTTAGTTGTCAGAATGTTAACAAGCATATTACTGTCAGTACTATAAGAATTACTTCGAATAAAATCGAGCTCAATTTCGTAATCTAGGTAATGTAAAGAGGTACTACTCAAACGTCGATTAGCAAACAAACATAACTTATAATAGTTTCATGCAAACGTCCTCAATGAGAGCCGGACATGTAGTTGACTTGTATCTCATAATGGTGATGTAATTTTGAATTATACATTTAGTATTTGATAAACTACGTACTCGCGTAAAAATCATAAGGACAATATCGATAAATTGACGAATGGTAATAATTTCCCTGTAGTTGTAATGAGGTTATAAGGGGTTATAGATATGAATAGGTTTAAATTATAGTCAAGAGAAGTAAAGGAGACATTTATCATAAAGCCAAAATAGATGATAGAGTCACATCGCGATGGTGATATTATTTGACTAGATAATATTTGTGAAACACAATTGACTGCCAATTGTAAAATAAATTTTTGTAAATCGATATTCTTAGATAGTTCGATACTTGTTTTTGTTAGATTTTTTTTTAACGGAGTGCCAAAATTTTCCGCATAATTGCTGTACCAGTTTATAAGCCTGCGGTATGTAAATATTTCTTTTCACGCGATTATTTATCATCGTTATCTAATTGGTATTATAGACACCAGCCTGATTTGCTTGGTCAAATAGTTTGGATATAATTTTAGGAATAATAAAACGAATGCTTACCCTAAAGACGCAATGACTGAAGGAACTCAAACTTTTATGCTTAAGTTTACAATTGCGCCTATTGAATCGCTAATGCGTGGGAAATACTTCCGTAATATTAATATTAACCGTAACTCACTAATAAATCCTAGAGTACAGGGTAAAATTAGTACACAAGTTTCTTCTCTTTGTTTATATTTTCACAAATTTTCACCGATTGTAAAGTCTTTTACTCACTTATCGGCACTTTACCACTAACATTCTTAGATATAAACTCATTGTTGAGGTTTGTGACCTTAGTATTTAGGTAACCTGATATTCGTTTGTACCTAGATTAGATTCAATATTAGGTGTCTCATTTCGATTAATATTAAGTGTTACCTACTCATTATTCATATTCAGGGGGACGGAGAGCTGGCACCTAATTAAGTTGTCATCGCAACATATGTTGGGATATTATTGTGACCAGATATTGTTAAAAAAAGTTACTGTAAATGAATATTGAGTCTAGTTCCCGTAAAATGATGCATTATTACATATTTAGAAGTATATGCCTCAATATGGTATCATCGGAGTGCCGTACAAAATTTCAGTAGAGTCCAATTTCAATATTATAATTTAAAATTCAAAATCACGACAAAATTAATTGTGTTTTCACACCGTACCATTTTGCAATTAATAATTAATATATAAAAAATATTGTAATATTTTCACCTTGTTTTACTAATGTATTCACGAACAAAGATGCAAAGAGACAGCTGCCATGGACGACTCAAAATGATTGCGAGATGCGATAATTTAGTCATCAACTTAAGCGCATAGTAACATGATCTATTTCATGTTAATATTGTCTAAACAAACTATTTAAGGTCTTGCACTTACAGCAATTTTCTTGTAACTTTTGTTCATCATTTACAATAACTTTAAATTACCAACACAGCATCGGTTTGGTTCCAAAATATGTTGCGTTTATAATTTTTATATAGGATGCCCCCTCGTAGTTTACTTCGTAGTTCGTATAATTTTAACACCTTCGTGCATATTACCTAAGCGTTTTTACCTCACCTTGACCCATTTTGTAGGGTATTGTAGCAGTCTATCGTAATTTAAAAAAAAATATATTTCGAGCCGCGTATTTGATATGTCAAAGTAAATCATGATAATGTTTATTAGATAAAGATTAGATAACTCAGAGTTATTGATATTAATAAAAATCCACGGCGAGCAGATAGGAAAACAGGGATGGTTATTAGTAAAATAATTGAAATTGTTTTGTGTGGTTCGTCTTCATATTTATAAGTGTTATTGAATGTGTATAGCTGTTTGTGTCAGATGCATACACTGGGCTAGTCTAGATTAGATGACACGTAATGAATGAACGTAGTGTATAAACATACGTGGAATACGGTCCTAATGTACTAGGCAAAGCCGCGGAAGCTCGCTAAAGGTTGAAACGAAGTATAATATAGCTCCATTACTTTAATGAAGGCCCATTTTGACTTTCATTTTAGTAAGATAACCCATAACTGGCTCTAATAACGTCAGGTTGTCTTCGATGGAATTTTGAATGGAATTGTTCATCATACTGATGCTAAAATTAATTTTCTAATAAGGTACACAATCACGTGGGTTATTGAAAGTAGGAATATGTGCTATTGCACGCACCGAAATACACCAATTTAGTATTATTAATAACTAATTATCAATAAATAACTAATAAGTTAAGTCCACAGGCTTCCCACACTGTTCCGTGATCAAACATTCCGAACTTTTATTGTAGATATTTGCTAGAAATTAAAAAACAGTCTGTTGTTATTTTTATATGACTGCAAATAAATAAATAGATTTTCTATAACACCATAGGCTAATGTTTGTTTAGATACGAGTGTTTGCTATTGGCGTAATTACCTACTAATTATTCTGAATGATTATAATGAATGTAACGATTGAATTTAAGTTAATAATGTATACAAGATATATATTGTAAATATGTCTTATACGTATAAATTGGATGACTTTGGAGTTATAAATATTAATCATCGAAAGGTGGATCTCGTATTCTAGGCAATACTAATTTGCAATAAACTCGTAAAGGAAAAATGTGTAAGTGTAAATGAAACTCCAAATTATATATGAAAGAATGATAGTGAATTATTTGTAGGATATTAATGTTCTTTTAGGCTTACTAAAACTGGATGAGCTGAGCCAATATACAACGATTTAAGACACTAAAGGTTTTGTGAATGAAAAGAATACTTGGTTGAAAATGTTCAATCTTAAAATTATAAGGTATCTTGATCTGGTTTTGCTCAAATCCAGTATGTATAAATATTGTTCTAGAAGAAGCGATAAAAAGACGTAGAATTTCAAAAACAATGACAAGTCAAGTGGGTTTTAGAAATATAGGAAGATAAATTGATAATTTAACCAATTTCATGGATATACAACCAACAATACATTCAGATTAACATACTACCCCTCTCTGCAACGGTAATACGATCTAGGTTGCAATGGTTTTGTGACAAACAGATAAACAAATTGACATGACGAGAAATGTATTGGATGGCTACAAAAATATTGAAGTAATTGCAACTTGTTTGTGAACTTTTTGTCGCTTCCTTTAGATTGTATTGTAGTAACCATTTAAATATTTATTTCTGTGATCTGAAATATTGGTTGTATGCTTGTTATTGTCTCAAAGACATGAATAGCTTGAAACCTTTGGTTCATGCTTATTTTGTTAACTCTTAAAGAACAGCTCATTTTTTAAAGTTTGTTTTATATAAAATCAGATTTTCAGAGTGATCGGTGAGAGTGATTAGTTCCAGTGTAAAATGATTAGTTAGTGCGAGTGATGAGTGATAACTCAGTAGCGGAGTAGTGAGAGCGTAATCTATTTGTGGCGAGTGGCTGCGTCCGTGAGTCTCATCATAACATCTCACTCGCACGCAGCGAGCCCGGCCTATTGCTTACCTTGTTCCACATAGCTAATCACAACTACTAAACGCACTTGACAAGTTCACATCTGCCCTTTGTAATACTAATCGCACTTTGCACGTGCACTAATCACTCGCACTGGCATAAATCAAAATGAAAACTGAGCTTCAGTTTTTTAAGAGATTATTTTTAAATTGTTAGTAAAACAGACACAATGTGTGTTTGCAATGTTTCGGGTGATAAACGGGTAAGCCAAAGTAGTTTTGTTGTATATCTGGTGGTAGATAGGTAAATAATAAATTTATCAATAAAATCAACAAGCTAGATACAACAGTTGTTAGTAAGTAATTTAAAATGGGTACGTGTGTAAGTGGTGTAAATTTAGCTTCTCAATGTTTTTTAGAGTTAGTCGACGAATGGGTCGACTCGAAAACGCAATGTCAGATAAATTTGTTGTAGTTTTTCTTTAGTTCCAAATACTATGAAAGTGCAATTCCTAATATTCTCTTTCTTTGTGGTAACAATAATCGAAGATTGAGAAATGTGTGCCAAAATTTAGTAATCACTGCCAAGTTTTGTAGAACAGTAAATAACAGCACGTGAATGATTAATTTAATTGTCAACAAAGAACATAATCCGGTATGGATAGGCATATACATGGTTATAGGAAATTCGATATATTCCTTGAAAGGGGTGATACTAGAGGTGGTTTGCAACAAATTAGGCCCTATTAACGAGGGGTCGAAAAAAAAAATCAAACATCGTGATTTATGACCTTTTATTTTTTAGTTACTGGGAATTTAAGACATGCATTTTTTTTAAGGTAATCTCTACTTTATTTTCAGAAAAGTATTATTTCAATGCTCTTTTTGAACATCAATTTTTATTGGGAACGAGTCAAATAAAATTAAAACTACCGTAACTCTCAAACCACTCATTTTCGACCCCTCGTTAATAGGGCCTAATTTTGCAAACTACCTCTAGTATCATCTCTTTCAAGGAATTTATCGAATTTCCAATCATCCTGTATACTTTTAATGATCGGATAGAACGAAGAGTCTTTAAAGTAAATTCTCAATTAAACACCATGATATATCTTTCTATACTTATCTATATATATATGACATAGATAAATAAGGACAAAACGACTGTGTTTTCATTAAGAGTTACCTTCTTATACTCTTTATTGACAGTGAATCTATGCGACGTATAACAATATAGACGTGTTAGGACATTTAGATAACCAAAACGTTATCTGTTATGAAATAGTTATATTAAATAATGCATCTAAATGTACAAATAAATTTTAAAGATGCATTTTTGATTGGTTTCACTATATCAGCAAGTTTATCTACATTGGGTCGTGGAGTTGCGAACTCATAGTCAGCTATCACATGGCTGTCAGTAATTTTAAGAAATCAACTTGACCGAAATGTTGACATGTAAATATAGCTGATCAACATAGGAATTTAAATAATACTTATAATTGACAAGTTATTTTTCTACGTTCCTTTCATGGTACATTTAGTGCTAATGTAGAAATGTAGTGAATGAACGTTGTAGAATTAATATTGTCATTTGTTTTCAAAGTTCGCTTTGATTCGAATAATGATATTACATTAATGATTATTGGAAAATTTTAGTTAAGTTTTCTATACTTTTCTATTTTTTTCAATTATTTCGAATGCATTAATTATAAATGTTATCAATAATTTTGGAAGGAAGTCAAAATAACAGATTGGTAAAGTAATCCATAACGCTTTATAATTAGGTTCATCGAAATCTAGAAATAACACTTTGAAATCTTGCTTTATTGCACGTTACTTCTCTTTGCCTTTTTTATACTGATTTTTAATACCATTATAATATTCTCTCGCATTAATATTTGTGTAAACAGTATAAATATACTCTTTACCCTATAAATACCTATGTAAGTTAGGCGTATTTGCATGTTTAATCAAACGTCTTCCAAGGTGACGTAAGGTAATATTATTTACTCTGATTATTTGCCACTTTTACTCTAGTATTTGAGTTTAGAAATTCATCTCGTTTATCTTGATATAATATCGGGCTTTTGATTATAATAATGTCACATTTTAATTTAAACTCACGGCTCTTTTTATTTAAAAACTTATGAAAGCTACTATTGAAATTAATTATATATTTTGAAAAATTTCCTTCAAATATTTATTATATTAAAATAATGCATGATATTATATAGATATAAATGTGTACTTATAAGTAGTGAAAACCACACGAAATTTGCGTTGAGCTTCCAACACGATTAGATGTATATACAGAAGTAAATAAAACCATGTTCATGTAATTGCTAAACTTCCTTCTTTATATGATATAAAAATGTATGTATTCCTTTCACTAGTTCGATCTATATCCTAAAATTAAATTTACTTTGTTCCAAGTAGTTAAATATTTGTGTTTATTTAGCAATTGATTTTAAAATTTTCCTATAATTTTTGACTCCTTAATTTTTGTTTATGTATTATTAGTAGGTACCTATTTTAAGTACCAATAACAATAATTTCTGCAATTATTAATATACTTAATACATTCTATGTAATAATAGAACTTCTAGGGTAATTTCTCAGTAATCGCATATTTGCTTTTATTATAGAATTCAAAATTGTAATGTGTTATAATTTTAACGACTTTTAATTTAAGCTGAATAATGTTTTATTTCATATGCACTTGTGATTATAATTTGTTAGTTAGAAATAATATCAAAATATTACCATTAATTTTATCGAAAAAGCAATTTATAATTAATTTTAAGATAACTGTCTAAAACTATAAATTATCCTTGATAATTTAGTTTTTTATAGTGCTTAAGCTACGGGTAAATTGGTGAGAATATAGACTTTTGTGTTTTGGTGGAGACTCATCCATTAGAATGATAATATTGAGGAAATATGATTTTCAAATTATACTTAAATATGGTGACGTGTCAAAAATAACGCAAATAACATTTATTTATTTTATACGATTATTAGTAAAGACATTTTTAATATAGGTAAGCATTAAATCTCCAGTAAATACCTACCTATAAAACAAACACTAGTGGAAATAGCACTGTTATGGAAACAGTTTTAACTGTTCTCGCTGCGAACTCTGTAACCTAAAAGCTTAGACGCAAAATAACTTAGCAATATGTCTACCATTCGCAAAACGTTCATTTCTCATAATGTCCCTTTCGCAAAAGTATTTGGATGCAACATATATTTTAGTACATACAAAAAAGGTAGTTCCCGTAGCTTAGGTGCCTGTGTATAGGTTAAGATTCAATGTACTTTCGGATTTTGTCTTATATTGTTAATGTTAATATAATTAATGTCCTCTACTAGTCTAATACGAATTTTTCTGTTAGTTATTGTATTATTTTTCACCTTTCTAGTCACGAGTAACGACGATTGTTGTGTAAAAATTGGAAATAATAATATGTAACTTTCATTACATTAAAATTTGATTAAACAAACCGATATATCTGAAAACATTTCATATTATAATTGGTCAAAGCCAGGTTAGTTTAAGCAGTGAATTGTGATCAATTTATTTATTTGATATTTTGATTAATCAATAGTAATATTTACAGACTTGTCAAGATTATTTTTCAAATTATAAAACACAAATTTAAGATGGTGCTTATCACTACTGCGAAAAACGCTAAATCGAATAAACCATATTTCCAAAAACTCCTAATCGAAATACCGAATATCTACTGAACTTTTAAACAACGGTCTGAAGTTCGAATAATTGCATATCCACCATTATTAACTCATAACTCATTTATTCAGATCTTAGGAACAATAGGTACCTTTGATCACGTCAATCAACAATATCTCAGAGAAAATTTCTCTGAGAACAATATTCTGAACTTGTGTTGGACAATTTATTGGCAAAGAGCAGACCGGTACATACAGTCAGATATACCTATTACATAGCATCTAATTTGAAACAATTTTAATTAAACAACAGTGACCATTTAACTATTTGACTGGTTATATGCGTTTGGTTGAATTAAAAAAGTATCTACCCATATATTGTAAAAAGTTATTCCCCTCGTCGATATGTAAATCAAATTATTACTATTTTAACACATATTGCCGTCATCCGTGGACACTATTCTTTATTTTGTGTTCAAAAATTATCATCAATTTTTACAGCAACAAATCGCTCGGTGAAAATGGCATGCGCAAACGAACACCATACTAATGATACAAATATAGTTAATAGATAGTACACGAGAGTGAATTCCTAAATTACTTTAATGTTAAGGTATTCTAATATTACATAATACAATAAATAGACTTCTATGTAAAACTTTCAATAGGCATATAATTATAGATTTTAGAGAATAGTAAAACTTCGAGTCACGAAGTCGACGCCACTGAACTATTATAAGGTTTATGCACTATGCTATATACATAAACATGTTCGTATAGGACATTTAGCTCAATAATTTACGGAACTATGAAATTGTATAATAAATAGTCAATAAGCAATTATATAAATAACAACATTAGGTTATATGCAAATTATTGTATAAGAATCGCGAAACATTATACATAATAAATGATTAAGCGTAAGATTTAAAGTTAAGTCCCATTTTGTAATGTTAAAATTAATTAAAAATCAAGCACTACCACGTACTATAATGAATTCACTCATGACTTCTTACTGCTAATATTGAAATGTATTATAAATATGAACTATAAATATTAAATGTTATGCGTTAATAATAAATTCGTGTTTTTTTGTACTCCCACAATGATATATGTAGTACTTAAATATCAGGGGATCGTAGTCCAGTTGCGAGTACACTTTGAAAACGATCGTACAAGTTAAGCAACGCTGGGCGGGGCAATACCTGGATGGGTGACCGCTAGTGACACTTTCATCTGAGCCCCTCCGTGCCTCGGAAAGCACGTTCAGCAGTTGGTCCCGGTTGTTGTCGTTTGACAGCAGTAACGGCCACGTCAGAGACCCTATAGCGGCCTGAATAACTCTGACAACAAATACGTTTGGTCACTAAACTACACGGTGAAAATAAAGTTTAAATATTTACCAATAAAGTGTTATTAAATCGATTAACTTTGGATCCCAATGAATAACACTATAATCATATAAATTCTTGTGGAGATCATGTATCTAAGAACAAGCTACAACCACAGACCACTTACCTAATAGACACGAAATCGGTACAAATGACAATGCCAGATTCTGCCCACCATCAACAGCATGATGAACAAGATAACGAATAAATGTAAAAATAGATCCGTTTTTTACTAAAATTATTGGTTTAAAATAAAGTTTTGTACAAGTTGCGTGTCGAAAAAACAGCTTAATTAAGAATTCAGAAAGTAGTATGGAATCGAAGCGAATTATTCATTGTTTTTGTTATCATTTTCTACTACTCTCGCAATTCCTACTGATTGTATGCTATATAAAACCTGTAATAAGTGCCCAACAAAATGATAGGTACAGCTTCAATGATCTCGTAGTTTTGTAGGTGGGGCAAAGCTCCATTGAAATGTGGCAATGTCATTTGCAAGCGAAACATTCAGTCAACAAGGAGCGCTCATAGACGACCATGTCGATAGTATCTATAGGTTATACGTGACGCGAAGCAATTTTGCGCTCATGTGCGGGCAGACACGGGCGCCCTCCTGTTACAGGTCTATGGGGTAAGTGGTCTGCGGCTACAACTTATCCAAATATACTACTAGATAATGCCCAAGGGTTGGAAGCAATGTCAACTTTTGGTGACGGAGCATTGTAATACCCTTGTGCTAAGTCCACGAGAGACAAAGGGCATTTGAAGATATCGCAGCTTTCTAGAAGGACGCCTAGCCGATGAGCAGAGTCGTATATTGCATGTTCTAAGGGTTCCGTTGGTAGGATCTTAGATATTGGTAACCTGTAAAATGGCAAAACATTAGTTTAAGGAGATCTAAGAGCTGATATCTCTAACCTCTGAAAACAAGATATAGAAAAGTATACCGCAGCCCAAATCAAGTGTCTTATTTTGTAAACAAATATGATCGTCTGATTACCTGTTAATGTAACACTGAAGAAACTGATTGATCGAACCTGTTCATTTTTGTGAAAATAAAGTGATCCGATCTAATAATGTGAAAATAACTATGCAATAATCACAGAACAGTTTCAAATGTTTGTAGGGTAGGGTAGCTTTTGTTTACACAATAAGACACTTGATTTTATGAAGGAAAAAAAGGAAGTTTTTTTTTATTTCATGGGCCTATCTAACGATGTAAGTCTTTGCGTTAAACTTATAACACATCTTTTGAGTGGAGTTGGATGAGATTTGTATAAAAACTTACGTGAATAGAGTCCTGAACATCTCCTCGATTATATTCTCTCCGTGTGGGACCAGTCTCTGCGTTGTCTCGCAAAGAGTCTTCAATATGCACTCCCGTCCATTGTAACCCATCCTACAACAATTTGTACTGAAGGTAAGTAACTCAGTCGAATCTAAAACTACTCTAAAAAGATGGCAAAGAGGTGACCAGGTCACTCATCACGCCTGTAGTAGCTAAAAGTGGGCGGCAGTAAGCCATTTTGCTGCACGTTCATGGACAGTAGAAATTACGAAATGACAGTGAAAATTCTCAACTACTGTCATAACCGTGGGGGATTCTAATATGTGCGTGTCAAGACCGACAAAAATGTACCTACAACCTTTATTTTGACAGTACACATACCTATTTTCTACACAGAATGACAGTGGGACCGCTCCACAAAGAAAACCGCCTACAAACGCCGCGGGAGATGCCGTTGTGTCTTTTTAAATGCATCAAAATACTACGTCATACGCCGTACTGTCATTTTCCGAATACTCAAAGTACGGCATATGCCGCCACTGTCCATGAACGTTAAATGTAAGATAATGACGGAGGTAAAGATCCAAAGCGTTTTGATCGAGTAGGCACTCAAAACGCAAACACGTTTTCGCGAAAAACTACAACGGCTAAAAGACATTGCCACATTTCAATGGAGCTTTGCCCCACCTACAAAACTACGTGACCATTTAAGCTGTACCTATCATTCTGTTGGGGACTTATTACAGGTTTCATATTGCATAATCATAATCAGTATCATTTTCTACTACTCTCGCAACTTCTATGGAAGAATAACAAAAACAATGAATAATTCGCTTCGATTTCTTACTATTTTCTGAATTCTTAATTAAGCTGTTTTTTCGAATCGCAACTTGTACAAAACTTTATTTTAAACCAATAATTTTAATTAAAAAAAACGGAGATATTTTTACATTTATTCGTTATCTTGTACAAGTTGCGGTTGATGGTGGGGCAGAATCTGGCATTGTCATTTGTTCTACTTTCTGACATTTCCATGTCATACAAATAGTGTGCCCCGTAGTTATCACTCTCACTGACAGTGTCATAATAATAGCATCGATAAAGGGGCTCGTAGACACGTTGAAAACGATCGTCAACGTTGGGCGAGGTCAGTACCTGAAAGGGGGGTGACCGCTAGTGACACTTTCATCTGAGCCCCTTCGTGCCTCGGAAAGCACGTTCAGCAGTTGGTCATTGCTGTTGCTTGACAGCAGTCGTTAGGCCACGTCAAAGGCCTACGGGCGGCAAGAATAACTCTGACAAATACGTTTGGTCACTAAACCACACGATAAAAGAAAAAGAAGGATCGATAAATTACCCTGGTATGTGACAGAGTAAAGGCAAGCACGATCGCGTGTCGTGTCTACAGGTTAATTCGTCAAATACTTCCTCAAGGATTGAAAAAGAAACATAACAACGTACTTATCCATAATAGCTTCTAATTTCTCATACAGCTCTCTCCTATTCCTCCTCATGGCGACAGGTTTCTTCAATTTCTTGTGGTACAGCTGTAAGGTCTCTGTTGCATTTGGCAGCTCGTACGCTATGCCCCAGTTGAGACCGAAGGTAAAGGTTCCGGGCACGGTCTTCGGAGCTGGCTGTCCGATCAGGCCTACTGTCATACAGCCTGCGCACTGAAATAAGACAGAATATCACAGACCACTTACCCAATAGACATGAAATCGGTACAAATGACAATGCCCGATTCTGCCCCACCGTCAACCGCAAGTTGTACAAGATAACGAATAAATGTAAAAATATCTCCGTTTTGTATAAAAATTATTGGTTTAAAATAAAGTCTTGTACAAGTTGCGATTCGAAAAATACAGCTTAATTAAGAATTCAGAAAATAGTAAGAAATCGAAGCGATTTATTCATTGTTTTTGTTATTCTTCTATAGGAGTTGCGAGAGTAGTAGTAAATGATACTAATTATGATATGACTATGAAACCTGTAATAAGTCCCCAACTAAATGATAGGTACAGCTTAAATGGTCACGTAGTATTGTAGGTGGGGCAAAGATCCATTGAAATCTGGCAATGTCTTTTGCAAGCGAAAAATTCTGTCAACTATGAGCGCATAATAATAATAATAAAGTTTATTCACCCAAGAAATTAAACTACTTATAGACAGTTTACAACAGCTTAGTTAGATGATTACTTTTAAATATATATTTATTGCACATATCATCTGGTCCTAAACTAACATATAAAATTCTGTATCTTAGGAGCCAGCTCTCAACCCTCACATTATTCCTGAGTGAGCATAGAGACGAAGCTATCCCCAGGGGTGCCAAATATATCCCTGTTACAAAAAAGTGCCACAGTATTAAATTTAGACATTTGACAGAATATACTTACCCTGTACGATTTCAAATCCTATGGCTCAGACAATAAGACTAGGAGATGGTATTGATGTGATATTAACAGTAACTGTCAGAACATATCGTTTTTTTTTATAATTTATTATATCTTCCAAATAAATAAGTACATATCGTTTATGCATCAACAATAATAATAATGTAAGCGTTACCATAACCATATTACCTATGCCAGTATAATAAAGATACTTAATAGTTCTAGTAATTTCATATAAAAGAAGAAACTTACCGAAAAACTGGAGCCATCGGGAAAAGTAACATATCGCTTTCTTCGCGACAAAATTTTCGACTTAGTTTCTTTAGCCGAACCAACTACTATGAAACAAATACCCAAAACCAGAAACGCAAATAAATTCATATTTGCAACCATTATTTTTAAATTAACCACTACTAAACTTCTTAGTTACTTGTTAACTTTTTTTAAAGTTCGTCCATCAGGTATCAATGACTTTATTTTAATAATATAGAAGGTGTGTTTGAAAATGCTTAGGCACGAACTATGTCAGTCAGATAACGGAAAACAATTTTCACATTGTTAGAATGTGGTCAACTTGTAAAACGATACTAATTTGACATGCAGTACTGTAAACTAGAATACTATACGGGGTGAATAAAATAAAAAAAACATTTTCTGATATCTCATGTCATTTTAAAAAAAATCCTTAAAAAATATTACAGGAAGATTTGTAAGGTACGGACAACAGCAGACCAATGTAACCATTGCAGCACTATTTTAACTCTTACGCCGCAGATAATAAGAACGGTCCTAAGTCCAAAAAACACTTGATCTGCTGTTAGCAGTAGGTACATTGTGCCATCATATTCTCAATGTCAAAAGGTTTTCGCATAGGCTTTATGTTCATCCTGTGGAGGAGTGATCCTGTTACATAATAACTTCCAAATTGGAAAATATTAGTTTTTATAAGCGTTTATATGAAAAGGTAAGTACTTTGTTCTATGCACAGTACAAATTTTGATGTTAAAGTCAAATTTCTTTATTGCAAGTAAGCACGTTGTGTACATTTTTGCACGTAAACATATTTTTGAATTTACATTTACACCACTTTGCAAGGAAAAGGTGCCAACGCTGAGGAGAAAAAGTGGCAAAAAACTCTCAGCAGCACATGTTTTAAAATAATATTACACAATTACTTAATAACTAGGTATTACTAGGTAGATGATGCTTAGACATAGACGAAAACACCGTTTTTTTTTCACGATTTCCATCTCAAGATACTCTGTGATAAAGAATGAATACTTCAATTGAAAAATGTATAAATAATTTTATTCCCAAATTATTTAAAACGATATTTACAAACATCCGGAGAATAAAGCCACATATCAAAAGCAGTCTTCTTAATTAAAATTACTACTAAACAATGCCCAAGGATTTATACTAGTATCCACTTTAGGTGCTGGTGCATTATAATACCCCTGTGCTAAGTCTACTAGAGATATGGGACATTTGAAGACATCACAACTTTCTAGCAGTCTTCCCAGTCGATGCGCTGCATCATATATTTTGTGTTCCATTGGTTCTGTATAAAGCACCTTCGACATTGGTAATCTGGAAAATAGAAGATTCCTTTAGCTACTATCAGTATTTTTAGAAGTATTAGTGTATTTTTTTTACTTGTATTATTTTTCTCAGAATTTGAAATACGCATTATCCATGCTCGGTGAATAAATTAGAACATGATGAAAAAATTCTTGCCGTGGGCAGGACTTGAACCTGCGACCTTGTCATCCGTGACACGCTCTTACCAACTGAGCCACCACAGGCCACGCGACGCCCATCGAAAATCTTCATAGCTTTATACATACTTAAAGGGTATGTTATGTTACGCAATTCCATCTATCGCAGGTTCAAGTCCTGCCCACGGCAATAATTTTTTCATCATGTTCTAATGTATTATTTTTATTACTTGTTCATTTAATGGTGACAAAGCAATGATATTTGTCTAAACCTGGCTGTTAGGCGGGTTTAGACAAATAGCTGAGGATAAGTTTTGACGGCTTACCAACGATAAAGCTTATGTCAATCCAACACAATTTTATGCTACTTTTATAGGCCCTCTGTTATGTAATAACTTTCTTAATATAGTAATTGTGTTTTGTATTTAATGAAAACATATTTGATTAATCACTATATTCATCACTGGTTGTTCTCATATAGTTTGAATATTTAAATATTGTTCAGTGTGATGTGTCTGTTGTCTGTTTTAGGGTTCGGTGCCTCAAAAGGAACCCTTATAGGATATCTTTGTTGTCTATGTTGACCTATATCTCAGAAACGCGTAGACGGATCAAGTTGAAATTAATACCAAATACTCAGGTCTGCTACCTCATGCAGCCGTGAAAAAATAAAACTTCTACGTCAACGCAATCAAAAGATATGGCCGTTTATGTCATAATTTTTTCGCATATTTGTATGAAAATGCAAGAAAACCAAAATATATAGGGTACCTACTTCCTGTTTACCTAGAATCATGAAATTTGGCAAGAAGCTAGGTCTTATAGCACAAGTAAAGGAAAAAATCCGAAAACTGTAAATGACAATGCCAGATTCTGCCCCACCATCAACCGCAAGATGTACAAGATAACGAATAAATGTAAAAATATCTACGTTTTTTATTAAAATTATTGGTTTAAAATAAAGTTTTGTACAAGTTGCGATTCGAAAAAAACAGCTAAATTAAGAATTCAGAAAATAGTATGAAATCGAAGCGAATTATTCATTGTTTTTGTTATTCTTCCATAGAAGTTGCGAGAGTAGTAGAAAATGATACTGATTATGATTATGCAATATGAAACCTGTAATAAGTCCCCAACAGAATGATAGGTACAGCTTAAATGGTCACGTAGTTTTGTAGGTGGGGCAAAGCTCCATTGAAATGTGGCAATGTCTTTTAGCCGTTGTAGTTTTTCGCGAAAACGTGTTTGCGTTTTGAGTGCCTACTCGATCAAAACGCTTTGGATCTTTACCTCCGTCATTATCTTACATTTAACGTTCATGGACAGTGGCGGCATATGCCGTACTTTGAGTATTCGGAAAATGACAGTACGGCGTATGACGTAGTATTTTGATGCATTTAAAAAGACACAACGGCATCTCCCGCGGCGTTTGTAGGCGGTTTTCTTTGTGGAGCGGTCCCACTGTCATTCTGTGTAGAAAATAGGTATGTGTACTGTCAAAATAAAGGTTGTAGGTACATTTTTGTCGGTCTTGACACGCACATATTAGAATCCCCCACGGTTATGACAGTAGTTGAGAATTTTCATAGGAGTTGCGAGAGTAGTAGAAAATGATACTGATTATGTTTATGCAATATGAAACCTGTAATAAGTCCCCAACATGAACACTGAACAGCACACAACACACAACATACAGCTTAAATGGTCACGTAGTTTTGTAGGTGGGGCAAAGCTCCATTGAAATGTGGCAATGTCTCTTGAAATTACATCTCCCCAATTTTTATTATTTATTTATTTATTTAACACTTTATTGCACACACAAATTTACAAATATAGCTTTAAATAGAATTTGCACAAGGGGCGCACTTATCTCTATTAAGAGATTTCTTCCAGCTAACCCAATTTATTTAATTAATTTTATTTTCTTATTATAAACTTATATTTGCAGATGATGAACAAATCGGGAGTATATGGACATAAAATTTTGATAATGGCAAAGATAAGTTGGTGGTTGGTCCGACTCGCACAGGCCGGTTTTTTTATACATGACATAATTTTCAAAATGTACTTACGAAAACAATGTTCTAAACATTTCTTCCAGCATGTTATCACCATGCGGAACCAGTCTCTGCGTACTCTCGCAAATGGTCTTCAGTATGCACTCTCGTCCATTATATCCCATGCTGTAACATATCATTAGTTTAATTAATCGGTAGTGCGCCTACCTTCTGTGTCAAAGGTTATATTCCCAGTAGGGAAGGTGATTGTACCTACCTGCTGTCGAAAATAGAGAATAGTGTACAAAGAGTCTATTTACCCGAGAACTAGGTTGCTTTTTGAAAAAATCTCAATCTTACAATTTTCCTGTCCTTGAAGGAAGTCATAATCACTTTCCCGAGTCTGTTTAATAATTGTGATCTTTATTTTATAAAAGTAATTTGTGTTTGTTTCTGTTCTTTTTTATTATTTTTTATTTATTGAATAAAATATTACAGTAAGTATATTGATTATACTAAAATAAGTCTAGACCACAGTTACAACCCTATAGGGTAGGGGTGTGTAGGAGTGCGCACTTTGACGATTTAATGTCATAAAAAGAAAATAATACACATTACGTCAAAATTATTATCATTTATTAACTTCTTAGGTATCCAGCCACAAAAAATATATAAATGAATAAACAAAGAATAGACCATACAGAAAAAAAAGACATAAAATCCTAGTCATCAGTTTGCGTACTCTTGTACTACGTGGTGGACAAGAGTACGCAAGCAGGTGTGCAAGTGTGCGCAGTGCGTTCAAGAGTAGTATCACTTACAGAGATCACACTTCAAGTGTCCTATGCCTAAATAAGATGTGCAACTTTCATGCGACCAATTTTTACATAAAAGGCACTGGATCCAGTATTCTATTAAAGGCTCTCTGTATTCTTCAGAGCAGCCAGGACATATACACTTTTCGGCGGTCAACTCTTTTCCCTTTCTTTGGTGCAGCCCCTGTTTTTTTGCAGCATTATCTTCAAGTTGTCTTTTATGTGAAGAACTGCTTAATATTTCAGATCTTTTACCTCTTTTGCTTAGACGTTCCTGAGTGGATTTAGGGTATGGAGACAATTCTGAAACTTTAATAAAAGTAGAAGTTGACGGGGTTGGGTCTTGGAAATTCGGAGGTATCCTTCTAGACATCCTGATAAAAAAAAATTAAGTCAGAAACAGGTAGATAAAACAATTTATAGGTAACAATATATATAATAATAAAACACTGTGCAAGAGTGCGCGCGCACTCTTGCACGCATCTGTGCTGCGTACTCTTGCACGCTTTCGACAAATTACTTTTACTTCCGATTACTCATGCCATCTATGAGCAGCAAGCGACAAATAGGCATGCCGGCAAATATTTTAGGGACAAAATAAATTATTAGAAAAATCAAATGAACCTTACCTTATCAAAAATTGGCGCAATCGTGATTTGAAAATCTTCAAATAATATATCAAAGTAAGGAAAAACACATTTGGTATAATAAATCTTCCAAACTTTAATAAAAACTGGTATGTTTTCGTAGCCACATACGTAACGTTCCGGAGATCGGTTGACAACTAAAGATGGACGCGGAAGTCATTCCTCTGATTCGTAAATGCCTGTGCGTACTCTTGTACACCGCGCACTCCTGCACACCCCTACCCTACGGGTTTATCTTTGAGGTGTTTAGAGTTCGTCTGCTAGTACATAGTATATATCCGGTGATACTATTTAATCTTTCAAAAATCTATAATTTATTATATAAAATACAATGTCAAACTTAAAACTAAAATATCCGGTAAACCTTCGTCAGTCAAATAACCCGCCCCTTGTCATACCCGGTGCAAAGGTACCTATAACGCTTGCGGCGTTACCGCGCTGTATAGCTAGGGCTAACCTTTGCACCAGGTAGGACCCGGAGCGAGAGTCACAACCCCTCTCTAAGGCGACGGCCAATGTCTGCGACAAATTGTATGGGTTCCGCCCCCCAGCAACCCGTCGTCTCCACCGCGAACGGAACAATCTATGTAAAGATATTATATATATATATACTATATCTATATACTATCATATATATATATGTAGGACCCATAGTTACATGCAATCCTAGTTTGGGTCATGAGTTTATTATAATTCATAATTCATTTTATTCATTGCCTTATGTGGTATAATAGGTGTTAAGGTTCGTTATAGGTGATCTTAGGATATGCGTTAGTCTTGAATAGTAATGGCTAGTTGTTTTGATCGACCGCCCATAACATTTATTTTATTAGCACTTGAATCTTATTTCAAAAAAGTACCTAAGTATATAGAATTCGAAAATTTCTTTAATTCGTCCCTCAAGCAACATCTAAGATTAAAAATACTTACTTATCCAACAACGTTTCGAATTTCTGATAAAGATCTCTTCTATTCCTCCGCATGGCGATTGGTTTCTTGAATTTCTTATGGAAGTATTGCAAGCTTTCTGTGGCATTCGGCAGCTCATATGCTATGCCCCAGTTCAGGGCTAATACGAAGACTCCTGGCGATGACCTGGGTGCCGGTTGTCCGATCACACCCACTGTCATGCAGACGGCACACTGGAATTGTAATTGGATCATTAAGAGATGTCATGTCGAGTGTCCTGGGTATCGTCACAAAATAAAGAATGATGAACAGTCATTCATATTCTACCAAGACTATGTGCATCTCCTTTAAGTCTTTGGGATGTTAAATTTTACTGTCACGACATTTCATGATCTGTTCGTTAAGAACATGTCTGCATTTAGACAGTTTCTGATACCTACTCGACTAACATTATTTTGACAATGTTAGTTATGTCGACGTATTTAAAATGACATATTACGTATGTAAAATTAGCATATGTTGATATAGCTCTGAATAAATGAACAACGATTGGACAACAAGAAAAAGTAATTATGAAAAAGGAACTTACCGAAAAACTGGAGCCCTCAGGAAAAGTCACATACCGCTTTTTTCGTGACAAAACTTTCGATTGCTCATTGGACCAACCTACTTCTATGAAATAAAAAACCAGAAACAGAAGAGCGAACAAATTCAAATTATAAACCATTATACGATTAAGATTTTTTAAAATGGAGCTTTAACTTTTTAAAATTCGTCCATCAGGTAACAAAGACAATTATAGTATAGAAGCGTCTGCACGAACTGTGTCAGACAAATAACGGAAGCCAATTTTCACGTTGAGCTAAAATTAGAATGTGGTCAACTTGTGAAACACCACTAATTCGACATGACTATTACCGTAAACTATAACTATATCATTATCGCAAACCTATGGCATTCGTGACTTATTAGTCCAATTGTATGCTTTTTTTTTAACGTACCAAAAAACTTTCGCCGGTGTTAAACAAACATTGAAATAATGAGGTGTATTTTTTTATTTACGACAACCCACTGACGGGAAAAGATTCTCCTCCGCTGATCCCTGTCATGATCCTCCTCTGACCATCCCGTCATGTGATTATTTGAGCTCATACCCCCCATCGGTCTGGGTCTCCTCGACTGTCTCATACGAATAAACAAAGAAATATTATAATATTCCTCTGGGATTTGGTTCACCGGTTGACATTCCGGCTGCTTCCCCGTATTTACGGTCGGTCCGTACGTGCACATTTACTTTATGGCCTTGAATATACCCTCGATTTGTCCGGGGCCCTGGATAATGGTAGTCACATTTTTGCGGCCCCAACGGCCTAATGCACCTAATGGAATGACCGCGATCAGTCATCGTGGGTCCCTAATTCGGACTCTTACCCTATTGCCAACGAAGCTTTGGAAATGGTTCTAGCTAGTCTTTTTGTTTAGGCATTTATTATTGAATTCTAGCGTTGTTTAATCTAGGATTTCAAGGATGGGTAATTTATTTTTGTCAAAGTATTTTAGTGGAGGCTTTTGAAAATAGCGGGAAACGACGGTTGCGAAATTCCTTAATAATTTTCAGTCTAATGCCTACAGTGGTTGTTTTGTATTTAATATCACGTTAAATTAATCAGAAAATGTTCGCGAATGACAGTATGGTGAAATTATTGGAGGATTCATGCAGGATCTGAAGTTTGGCGCTATAGTCAAAAGTTCCACTACGAGCTCGGGAGTAAACGTGACTGTCGAGCTGCTTGAAGACAAGAAGATGCGGATACCGATGGTGACGACGCTACGGCGACTCTCCTGGATGAAGAGAAGACGATATGATATTTTGATATTGTGTATATTGGCAAGTTACGAACTGTCAAGACCATTAAGAAAATAAGTAAATTATATACAGCTAAACAGCAACGTTAGTCGCGGCCTGTGCTTGAATGGATGACCGGCATCTGAGCCCCTCCGTGCCTCGGAAAGGATGTTAAGAAGTTTGGTCCAGGTTGCTGTAGTACCGTAGCAGTCATCAGGCCATATGAAAAGCCTACGGGCGGCCTGAATAACTCTGATAATAAGGCTTGTAAGAAAAAATTGTAACGCAGATTCAGAGATAGTTTAGAGCACAAGATCACCGTGAGTTAGCTCTTATGACTATCAAAATTGTATGAAATGAAATCATTAGTTGTAGAACTCAAACTCAGGTCTACGAATATCGCCCTAAATGATGCCGAATATGACTTTAATTCGGACTTACAAAGATTGCAACTTATAATTATTTTTTTACGTCTATACCGGCAATTATTACGTTCCAGAAAAGTAGAAAAGGTAGGGTTTACGAAGGTTTTATTTTGGTTTTCAGCGGCGCTGTAAAAGGCTTTTATCCGCACAGTTTTAGCGTTCAAAAGATTTATGAAAACATATATCACGTTGCGACTTGGCCTTACGATCGGTTCGTTTTTAGAAATTCTCTCGAGACGATATTACTGGCTGAAAACATTGAACATTTTGTACATAGGTGCCTAATGGCCTTTTTTCAGAAAATTTCATCACGACCGGGATTCGAACCAGGGACCTCTACATTCCGTGACACGCTCTACTCCAACAGAGCCACCGTGATATCGTATCTAAGTCGTCAATTTTGTCTCCATATTCGTCTTAGGGACGGTAGCGATATCTATCCAGTAATTACCTACTAAAATTTTTCTCCATTTATCATTCAGATTTTCATTTAGCATAGCGCATATGCGAGATAATATTAAAACATATGGTAGTGTCTAATTATTTTCTGATTAATTGTAGGTACTGTAATGATTTCATTTTCGCTGTAAGTAAGTACTCGAAGGACATAATTAATAAGTATAGTATTGAACATGTTACTTCTAATAATAGGATCGGCTCGCTTAGCGACGATTAAACTTAGCGTGCTCACTCTGGACACACATATATCGAAGCCCAAATCAAGTGTCTTATTTTGTAAACAAAAACTACCACACCCTACTAACATTTTAACCTGTTTTCTGATTATTGTATAGTTATTTTCAGATTTTTAGATCATATCACTTTAGTTTCACAATAATGAACAGGTTCGATCAATCAGTTCCTTCAGTGTTACATCACAACAGGTAGTTAGACGATCATATTTGTTTACAATAAGACACAGATAGACCAAACCCGCTTGGCCCCGGTCTCACCTGATGGTAAGTGACGATGAGGCCGATGATGAAGCACGCGGGTCTAGTAAATGCCTATTCACTCTTGCCTTAAAGATCCCAAGGTTATATGTGTTCAGAAACACCGACGCCGGCAGGGCATTCCATTCCCTAGCCGTTCGTATGATGAAGGATGAAGAACGCTTCGTACGGGCCAGCGGGATATCAACGACATGCGGATGGAACCCAAGCCGACGCCTGGTGGCTCGGAGGTGGAATGGGGACGCAGGAATTAAATCGTGCAATTCCATCGCACACTCCTAATTCCACTAGTGTGGTTGGTTGGATAGAAAATGGTAGGGGCTCTTTTAAACCAGTCTGTGTGAAGCGATAACATTTTTTTGAGATTACGCTTAAGACGCCGCTGTCTGAAACTGGAATGTTTGTAAACGAACGAGTTGAGAGAACGGAATTGGAGATTGTGTTTGGGTATAAAATAAAAACATATATGGTGATATACCTAGTTGGACAATGCAATGACTATTGCGATTAGGTTTAGATTTGGTGGTCACGGCAGATTGTCAATTTCTGACAGTTCTTGTCAGTTTTGATAGTTCTTGTCAATGTCTGACATTTCTTGTCAATCTCTGACATTTCTTGTCAATCTCTGACATTTCTTGTCAATCTCTGACAGTTCTTGTCAATCACGGACATTACTTGTCAATCTCTGGCACTTCTTGTCAATCTCTGACAGTTCTTGTCAATCTCTGACATTTCATGTCAATCTCTGACAGTTCTTGTAATTTTTGACAGTTCTTGTCAATCTCTGACAGTTCTTGTAATTTTTGACGAGATGTCGTGGTTTCGATCAAACGTATGGTACCTTTCGACCAAATGTAGCCTCGATAAAAAGTAGTTTCGATGAAAAGTAGTCGATCAAAAGTGTTTCGACCAAACATAATTCGCAATGGTGTAGTGTATAGGTAACCCGAATAACACTTAATTTACCTATAATGAATTTCAGATGTCAAATATTTATATTTTAGGCGAATAATGTGGAACATAATCGTAACTATTTAGGTATTTCTTAGATACTTACTTATGTATATTTTTTATATTCTTATTGATCTTTAAATGCAATAATTCGACTTTTGAAAACACTGGTTTCCATGTTTTCATTCCAGGTTCCATCCATATGTTCTTGTTACAAATTGTAGGTAATAGTTCATTTATTCTCAAACAATTTTTTTACATTGTATTGGAAATACCAAATATGAATTATTATTGTAACCATTGCAACACTAGAAATTCTAAACTAAAAATGTAAAAGCAACAAAAGTCAACAGAGTACAATAATTTGATGCAAATGCCTGCTTCGTACAGTGATCGATCGTAATGGATAAGTCGGGACAGGGCACAGCCGTCGCTGATCGTTTGGTGCAAAACATGAGCGGAATTAACTTTAAGGGGGGGGGGGAATATCATGAATATTTTCATAAGTTGTGCCACTGTATCTGTGCATGTGCTGTGTATCTGCAGAGCAATGGTAAACGTACAACAGCAGATCAATGTTGACACTTGCAGTAGGAATTCAACTCTTATGACGCAGATAATAAGAACGGTCCAAAGAGTGACACTTGACCTTCTGTAATAAATGTCTGATTGCCGAAGAATGAATAAAAAAAATCGTTGGTGCAGACTTTAACAGGCCCTGAGTGCTAATAAATAGTATTGCCGCTGACCCCGTCGAGATAAAGTGCAGTTTTGAGGACAAGCTTAGCGTGATCTCACTCTTCCGACTGTCAAAATTGTATGAAATCTGACAGTTGTCAACCGAGCTCAAACACTGCTTCAGTTTCGAGCCGAGATTCAGGCTTTACAACTCTGTCTAAATGCTACGAAAACTGACATACAATACATAATTGTCTACAGATGCCTGCTATTTTTGTCACTTATAAATATTGTGGCGAAAAGCGGGTGTCGGTTTACCGTCTTGCTGAATGCAGCAGATGGAATTCCGTCGCATCTGCCTACGCCGTTGCAACTTTATGTATTTTAAGCAAAAATGAATAAATGCATAATGCATAAAAGAAAATTTTTGATTCAACATTTTATAAATTGTACCACACCCAAGTTATTTTCTCCAGGATTTAATGGGATAATGTCGTTACAATCTACTTTCGCCTTCCAGCTTCACTCTTCTTACTAATACTATGATGGCTTGGATCTCTCCCTCTTTCTTTTTGCCTTGGCGTTCATAAAACTTATACTTTAATACTAGATCTAGGCTACACTTAGGAGCGTTGTACCTGCCTAGATAGGCTAACTTTCAGGGTTTTATATCTATGATCATAATCATCAGCCCGTATCAGTCCACTGCTGGATGTGGGCCTCTCCCAAAGCGCGCCAATCAACCTTACTCTCGGCCCTCTGCATCCAGTCCCTGCCAGCCATCTTGCGAGGGTATCCCTCCATCTGGTCGGGGGGCGTCCCACACTACGTTTACCCGTTCGTGGCCTCCATTCGAGAACTCGTCTACCCCATCGGTTATACGACAGATGTGACCAGCCCATTGCCACTTCAGTTTACTGATTCTATGAGCAATGTCAACCACTTTTGTCTTCTGGCGGATATACTGGTTTCTTATTCTATCTAAGAAATTCCAAGCATAGCTCTTTCCATAGCTCGCTGAGCGATTTTGAACTTGTGGGCCAGTCTCACCGTCAATGTCCACGTTTCGGCTCCGTAGGTCATCACTGGCAGGACGCACTGGTTGAAGTTTTTAGGCATTGTGGTATTGAAGACGAGAAGATATGACGTAGCTTCCCAAACGCTGCCCAGCTTAATTCTCCTGTTTATATCTATACCGAAGCCCAAATGTCTTATTTTGTAAACAGAAACTACCCTACCCTATTAACATTTTAAACTGTGATAATTGCATAGTTATTTTCACATTATTAGATCGGATCACTTTATTTTCACAATAACAGGTTCAATCAATCAGTTCCTTCAGTGTTACATCACAACAGATAGACGATCATATTTGTTTACAAAATAAGACACATGATTTGGGCTGCAGTATAGTTAGATCAGCTGTGACATAATCAATGATAACTTGAAGTACGGTTTTAATTATTATGGCGTAGTCAATAAGAACGTTGCAAAGTCCGGAGTGTACACTTGTCGTGAGCCGTTATGCCGAGACAGTTTTAAGCACGCATGTGTCAGCGTAATCTCGCTCCTATATGACTGTCAATTTATATGAAATCTGACAGTTCTTTGTAAGAGCGAACTCACGCTAAGCTCGTGCTCAAAAAATCTCTAAATTTCCTTGAGTTATAAGAGTCTACTCGTGACCATGATGGCTGCAATGCTGTCGAAATATCGAGACATCAATAAATGAATGTTTAACACGGTAATTCCCGTTTTTATCTAATTAATATGCAAAAAATCTTTCACTGATACAGTTTATAATGCAGACATTGATCTCCTATGATTACTAGATACACAGTCTACCTTCTAAAAATGTCCGAGTGCAAAGAAGGTCCAAACGGATGAATGGACCCCCATTAAGCAAATCATACATGTCCATATTGGACATTATTTGGACGTTACCAATGGACCCTTATTTGGACGTTTAATAAATTGTTTTAGTAAGACCTTTGTGTATCTAGTTGTTTATAGATCAGACTATATTATTATGTTGTAGAAAAAAATTCAAAAAATCGGCCGGAAGTGTAAAAGTGACAAAATACGGCCAAAAGGATTAATTCTGGTTTATGGCTAACATCATTAATTATCAATACAGATCATATTTTAAAGACTGCGTCAGAATTAAAACTGGGTTTTTTAACGCAGTATGAAATACGCTCATGCACCGCTATTGAAATAGGGTATTATGAAATTAAACCGACCACGTGTAGAAGTATGTCACGTACGCGGATTATAAGGCAATTAACGTGATACCAACGCGAGCGCGATATGCACTGACGACGGGGGAGGTTATCTGGCGGCAGTTATTCTACCGGGAGGTTTGAATTTAGAATGTATTCTATTCCAAATTCAAATATTAAAGCCGTTCATAGACAGTTTTGAATCGATTTGAATTTGAGCTGAGTCTTACAACTGTCCCATTTTATACAATTGTGACAGTCGTAAGAATATAGTTTTGAGTTTAATCTTAGCTTGAGCTATCAAGCTAAGAATAAACTCAAAACTATATTCTATGAGTATCGGCCTTAGTGTTGAGCTACCCGTGGAAGTTATACGACATCTTGGCTGTGTGTTTCGATATAAGGAACTACGTTGTATTTAAATTCTTATTAATGGATAACATTTACATCACGACCGGGATTCGAAAAAAAGAATCTAGATAGAGAACTTGAAATTGTAACTGTAGCAAAATTGACAGAGTCATGTGCACTAAATACTTGGGAGTTATGGTAGACCAGAGATTATCTTGGTATCCCCACATTGAACAAGTTACAAACAGAGTTAGAAAGCTTATTTGGATTTTTAAAGCGCTGAGGCATATTGTTCCAAGAGATGTAACAGGAAAATCAGGTTCTCACAAAAATATCTTGAATGAAATATATATAGCTTTAGTGCAGTCAGTTTTGATGTACTGTATTCCTATATGGGGCGGTGCTGCAAAGACTAGGTTTATTGAGGTGGAAAGAGCGCAGAGATCCCTGATAAAGGTCATGTATTTTAAAAAGATTAGATTCCCTACTGAGAGCTTATATCAAATTAGTAATTTACTGTCAGTGAGAAAATTATATATAACTCAAGTAATCCTAAAAAAACACAAGACTCTAAAATATGACACTAGCCTAATGAATAGAAGAAGGAATGATATAGTTACCCAACTAACGCTAACCAAAACAAAATTTGCTAGTATACAATATAATAAACGGTCGGCATATTTATATAACAAAATAAATAAAGAGATAAATATATACACTAAAAATAACTATGAATGCAAAAAACTACTTATTCAGTGGATAAAACTACTAAATTATGAGGATACGGAGCTACTACTACTATACACAAAATAAATAATAATATACCTATAATACAAAAACATACATCTCACACAATCTCTTCATGCACACCCTACCTAACACACCCTGACACTTACACACACCCTTACACACCCTGTCACCCTCTCTCTCATACACACTAACGCACCCTCGCACACACCCTCACACAATAACACATACACACACACACGTACTCGCACGCACACTTTAATATGGAATATTTTATATTGGAAGTCGGTTAAAAAAGAGAAACTAAAAGTTGGTCACTGACTTATATTTTTGAGTTAGTGTCAAATTTTAGTTTCCCTAACTTTCCCTAACTTATATATATATATTGTTTGTCACTAACTTATATTATTATATATACATATATATTTATTACCTACTGTGCACATGATTGTTATGGCTAATGAAGAGAGGAGCCTCCTGGCACAGGCATAAAAGCCTAAAAGGAGACTCCGAAAACAGAAAAATGTAAACAATTTTAATGATGTCAAATAAATTTTTTTTTTTTTTTTATTTTTTTTTATTTTATAACTTTCGTTAAGGGGCTGCCAGCTGACAAACTCAAATGAATTTTGGCAGGGAAATAAAAATACGTCAACAAAAGTCAGGTTTTTTTTAAAACAAGCTCTCGTATTCATAATACCCGTATAATACCCTACATTTTGTTATATATTTTGTATGAATAACTATAATTTAAAAGACATGGAAAGGGTATGTTTGCGATTTTTTTTCTACCGAGCGAAGAGTTTTAGTAGTTAGTGCCGTAGCCTTCATAGAAAAACTGAAAATCTACGCACACTCAGCCTTATGGAGATAAAAAATATGAGATTGACATTTATTGTCTGACCGCAAGCGCTGTACCGCCTTGGGTGGCGACAGACGAAAAATCAAATGTCAATTTCATACATTTTTCTTTAAATTATTGTATTATCTAGTTACTGTAGATTCCTATTTACTGTAGGTACGATTGATCCGATTTACATGCTCATATTTTTATTTTGGATTCCAAAAGCAATACAATATGTGAATATTTGTTGTTTATTTAATTGCAAAAGAAAGTTTATAACAGAGATGGGGCAATCGTGAACTCTGTCACAAACGTTAAGGTCTAATATTTCGTTGTAAATGCCCCCCACTTCGTCGACGAAGTCCGCTTCGTGTAATGGGGCCCTGAAATTTAAAGTTTTTGTATTATATTGAGTCTAAAATTATCTTTTTAAGAAATATTTTGTCATTCATGAATTTCTTTTTGTTTATTCAATGTACACACTCCATAGTCAATAGCATATCAAATAAGTGCACTCGGAGGCATAGATTGTAATAGTTTTGTGTGGATTGATGTCCGGTTTATAAAAGTTAACTTTTACAAACCTGATGCATTAATATCAGCACAGTTTGTCATTTAATTTTAACCTCAAATATCATCATTACTCCAATAGTACTGCAATGATTTCAATTCTTTTTAAAGACGAATTCAGGATTGAATTTGATAAATATTCAGATACCGACAGCAAAAGTACACTATTAAAGCACCTGGTTTATAAAAATTAACAACTATTACTGCACCTTATTGATATCCAATTTATGGAAGATGGAAATTATTAGTCCTACGAAACTTACGTGAAGATGGCCCTCAGAAGGTCATGGACTAATGACACTCCTGGTGGTGCGAGGTGGACTTTAGCATCGCAAACGCTTTTCAGCACACACTCCTGTCCATTCATGTTATGTCTGGAATAGATAAACAGAAATAGAGAATATTGTTTCTACTACATGTAGAGTAGAGGAACTTAACTTAAACTTTGAAAATTATATCATGATCTATGATGACATTATGATGTTGCATGGCGGAAACGTGACAGTTGTTTAATTGTGCCCTAGATGCGCCCAGCCCACTGCCACTTCAGTTTGCTGATTCTAGGAGCAATGTCAACCACTTTGGTATTCTGGCGTCTCTTCTCACAGAGAAATGCCAAGCATAGCTCTTTCCAGAGCTTGCTGAGCGACTTTGAACTTTTGGGCCAGGCTCACCGTCAATGTCTACGTTTCGTCTCCGTAGGTCATCACTGGCAGGACGCACTGGTTGAAGACCTTAGTTTTCACGCATTGTGGTATTGAAGACGAGAAGATATGACATAGCTTCCCAAATGCTGCCCAGCCCAGCTGAATTCTCCTGTCACTCTCTTTCTCGAAGTTGTTTCTGCCTAGTTTCAGAGTTTGTACTAAGCAATGTCAACCACTTTTGTTGACCTAGTTATACTTTAAAAAAAGATACTTACGCCAGTAAACCATCCTTCAATCTATCCCACATTTCTCTCTTCTGCCTGTGATGAAGTTTTCTCCTGAAGTGGCTGTTTGTGAAGTTCGAGTCAGGAAGCGGGTACAGCACTTCTAGTTCCAATATCAAATACCATCCCGACGGCACATGGGTAGGTATAGAAGGGGCAAGGGCTATTACGATCTGTATACAATTGTTCAAAAACAAGTCTTATTATATCGATGGAAAGTCTCAATTGATGTGAGGGTCAAAATCTCGCAAATGTTTATAAATAGGTACAGTCGAAGTCAGAGACAAGTATACAGGGGGTCCCAATATGGTTGATATTTTCACAAGACTTGACTGATTTTAATAATTATTTTCAGTTACATAGTTTTAACTTTTATCTAATATCAAACAGTGAAAGAATTTTTACAATCGGTCAAGTAGTTTTTGAGAAAATCTCAACCTTAAAAACTCTCCTGTACACCTTTCTTTGTCTTCGACCGTACAGCTGGATAGAGTTTTCTTTTTCTCTTATCGATTGGTATTTGAAATAACAATTTTTAGTTTTTACTGCTTTTTTCTATTATTTTTAACAAAATAGGTAAAAGTGATAGTATACACTATTCAATTTGGTATCTACACTGTTTAATTTGGTATACTATATGCGTACTTTTATAGATAACAAAAGAAATATAATGTGTGCATATTTCTGGGTATAAGAGATTTAAATCTTTGATATAGGGGTATGATATTTATTAAATGTCCCGAGAATTTGAAAGATAAAATAAAATATGATAATAAAAATAGCCGTTGTATGTAACGCTTATGTATTATTTTTTTAATAATTTCCAAAAAGGGCCATTTACGGTCTACTACCAAACCTACGATATATGGGCATTCTTTATTAATATGTCTAAAATCAAAACGAATGACCGAGATTGCAGCAGCTCAAATTCCTTTTAGATCTTGATTACCAGCTGCCATAGCAGCTTTAACTCCAGTATCTGCTTTAGTTCATTCTTCAACTTTAGTAACTGCTGGGGTATATTTATTAATTCGATTTAATTTGTTGTTAGAAGGTATAATGATTATTAAGGTTTTATTATTATTAGCTGGTTTAACAATATTTATAGCTGGAATTACCGAGATTGCAGCAGATAGAAATCCGTCATTAGTCTCTCTACCTAATCCTTGTAGAGTACAAAGTTAGAAAACCACAAACTTCTAAGAATATTTATTGACTAGGTACTATTAGAGACCTCGATTTGGGAGTACAGAACGGTGTGAAGTGTCCTAGATTTTATAATTCAATTAACACTCACGGCAGCAATACTTTTGTCTGGGAAAGTGATATGCCTTCGTTTCCTAATCGCACTTAAGTCTGTCTTCACATTTGCACATTGATTACTATTACTTTTATTCACTATTTCACATTGAACAATCACTATAATTAGACTCCAGAATGTTAGATCCCAACATAACATTTTAAATACTGGAATTATGATAGCAGCCGCAAGTCGCAAGGCAAATGGCTTAAAGTCTTTGAGAAAATATGGTAACACTTATTTCTTGGACAAACAAAGTAAAATGCGGATGTTAAATACTGTCCAACGTCACATCACGCATATTTTTGGATAACAGGTACATGTCGGTGCAGTGTTATATTATAAACTTATGTATAAATATAGGTATTTGTGCGATCTAATCTGCTACTCTGAGAGCTCGGTGGCACAGTGGTTGGGCCAATGGACTTGCGATACGGAGATCTCAGGTTCGATTCCCAGCCAGGGCAATCATGTTCAGTCGAAGACAGAGATAAGATATACAGAGGGCCTCAACACGGATGAGATTTTCTCAAAAACTACTAGACCGAATTTAATTATTCTTTTACAGTTACATAGTTTTCACTTTTATCTATCAAACAGTGAAAGATTTTTTGCATTGCAGTAGTTTTTGAGAAAATCTCAACCTTACAAATTTTTAAGAATTTTGAAAAAACTCGGGCTCGGGCCATAATCTATCACGCGGGCCAAGTGCGGATTGTCAGATTTCACATGCCTTAGAATGTTTTCTTCTTCTAGGGCATGCAAATTTCATCACGATAGTGAAGGAAAACTTCACCGTTTTGAGAGCACTCGGTAAATGTACGTAAGTTTTTCCGTCGAAAAAAACCGAGGTTAACTCATTGTTATATCAGCCATATACCAATGAGTTTACCTCGGTTTTATCCCTGGCTGGACCCAACCACTGAGCCCCCGAGCTCTCAAGATGTACTTAGTTGCCTCTCAAATGAAGTTTTGGAATCATTTTATTCAGTATTCAAATATCTGAGGTTAGGGCACCAGGGGGATGGAATTCGCAAAGTATTTAGGTACTTTACTAGACTCAGCTCAGACAGAAAGCTTTTAAGCAAATTGATCAAAATGGTTGAATTATTGAAATGTGGATTTCACAAAACTTTCGACGTATCCACCGGTATTTACTTACCGAATATAATTTTCATAGTTCTCGGAACGAAAAACTTTGTTCATTTCAACTGAAGCAAACCTTTTTAGTTAGTGTAGTGTAGTGAGAATAATTCTTAGTGATAGTGCGCGAATGTAAGACACGTGAACAAAGTGATCAATAATAGACCCTAAGTAAAGTCGTTGGACTAACTCTTAGACGTACCTACATAAGTGTAAAGGTACAAATAAATTAGTTACATATCGACTTTTATTCCATTTTTGAATGCGTCATTTCCTGATCAACTACTCAAAATGGCTCTTATCAATAAAACTGTTTATCGATGGCTTAACTTGACAGTCGCTAAACCACCGATTTTGTATTGCGAAGTATGACGTAAAGCACTGCCTAATCTTTAAGTCATGTTGATCGCAACGAGCCAAGAAGCATCTGTATTGTGCTAAACTCCTTGAATATAATTTCAATTTTAAGCAAAGTTATTCTTGGTATAAAAACTCAGACGTCACTATTGACGACAATGACACTTCGAAGTCACGTCACATAAAAAGGAGAAGTAACATTAAAAGAGTAATACTCCTTGAGCAGTCTTCAAAAAATGACATTATGTTCTTCTTTGTGATTTTACCGTAAGGAGCAAACTCTTTGTTAGTATTCTTCCCTTTATTTTGGTGACGGAATGTATAATCTGTGACGTTATTTGTTAAGAAAGAAGAAGAAAGAAGAAGAAGTTATTTTTTGAAGTTATTTGTTGTGATGAGTAACCTAACCTAAATCTTCGAAATGAAAACGCAAGTTTACAAGAACCCTATACAATAAACGGTGTATTTGTACATCCTTTGTAAGTATCTCTCCTATTTAGTGTCTAATTTGAGCTATCTCAAAAAAACATTTCTTTGAGCCTGCGCTCTATGGCGCTTTGACCAATGTCCTTTATAGAAGTTTAGATCAATATACATTGATTACAGGCGGTGTCATTAGGGTGGTGATTTTGTCAGAAACTACTTGAACCCCACTGTTCGGGCACAGACCTTCCCTTACATCGAAGGAGCTCGGGCCATGATCCACCAAGCGGACCCAGTGCGGATTGGCGGACTACACATGCCTTAGATTTTTTTTACGGCTTGCACGTTTCATTCTGCTGTTTTCCTTCACCGTTTTGAGAGCATTCGGAATGTACGTAAGTTTTCCGTCGAATAAACTGAGGATATTACAACTGTCAGATTTCATACAAGTTTGACAGTAGATCCAGCTCTGAGTTCACGTCAAGTTGTGGTCACTTCTTTGCAAAGTGGTGTAAATGTAAATTTAAAAAATGTCGTCATGCGAAAATATACACAATTTTTACTGACAATAAAGAGATGGGTCTCCTACATGATATCGAAACACTTTTTATCGAATGTTGTTTCGTCGATGACGATTTATCGAAAATATTGTCGCTCGAAGGCTTGATACTTCGAATGATTAGTCTGCCGAAGTTTGTTTACTCGATACTACGTTTCATCGAAAACTGTTATATCGAAAGCTTGATTCTCCGATTGATTGGTCTGCCGAAGTTTGTTTACTCGATACTACGTTTCATCGAAACTTTAATTTACCGAAAGTTCATCCGTTTTGAAGATGACTTTATTATAATAATATAAAAGCGTTTATTCGTAGTCTCAACAGGATATGTAAGAATTCCGAATCTTGAACAAGTCAAATTAGTATTAGGTGTGAAATACCGGGTCTCCTACATAAGAAAGAAAAAACATTTTATTAAGTACATCATAAACAATCACAAATAGTACAAAAATTTGTCCCAGGCGGGAATCGAACCCGCAACCTCCGGCGTGGCAGCCAGGCATGTTAACCATTCGTCCACGGAGGTGTTTAATATATGGTACGAATAGGATAAGGGTATGTATTCCTACATACTGTACATTAAACACACACACACACACTCTTACCAAACACGTTCAATTGCCTACAGTTTAATTTTTCTTTGCTTGGCTCATCGGCTGTCATCCATCCAACCGCAGTGGTTTGTCTGTACCTTTTTATTTTAATTACATATCTTGAAATTGAAGACCTGGTGACTCAAAACAGAGGGTATCCCTAGCTTGAGCATCAGTTTCAACGGTGACCGAGTTTCTTTCAACACTATTCCTACCTTCACAAAACTAAGTATAACTAAAGTAATAGTAAATATCAAGATATTCGATGGAATGATTTGTCGATAAATTAATGTGTCGGTGAATAATTCCATCGATTAAAAGAGTTTCGATGAAATGGGTCTTCGATATATAAAAACTTAGGTTAATAGATTCATCGATCAACTGAGGTATCGAGTAAAAATTTTTCGATGAAACGAACCATCGGTGAAACAAAATTCGCTGAATGAACGCTTCGCACAATCGAACGATCGAGTAACCGTCATCGATGAAACAACATTCGATAAAAAGTGTTTCGATATCATGTAGGAGACCCAAAGAGATATGAGAGATCGCTTTGAGCGATAAGACCGCCAATTGTATTTTTGTGTAATTATTTTTATTGTAATAAAGAAATTTATCTTATGATTTTGATTCATAACTTAATACGGCAGGGATTAAAATAACATTAAAGCAATAATTATCGTTTTTCTTTATTAAAATCTAAAATAAAGTGTATGAGAGAGAAGGGGCAGTCATGGACTCTATCGCAGAAATCAGGGTCCAGTAACTCGTTGTATGACCCTCCTACTTCCTCGACGAAATCTGCTTCGTGTTGTGGGGCTCTGGAAAAAATAAACATTGAAATTATTTTCCCAATATACGCCAGAAATATTAGCGTTGCCGCACACGTACCTACCCGGCACCGCCTCGCATCGCCTCTTGCTGTGAACCAGTTGTCAAAAGAATGCGAGACGATACCGTTACGTAGGCGATTAGTGATTAGTGTGCGTTGCAGTATGTAGTACTACGTACGGCGGGCTAGTAGTCCAGTTGTGAGTACACGAAAAGGATCGTACCTACAAGTTAACACTTGAGGACTCGCTACTGGGTCTAACGGACCCAGTCCTTCGTTTTTTGTTTAATAACTTTTAAACTTTGACGTTTGCGACATTGCCGCTCTTAGTACCTTTTAACGGTAGTGTAGCACGGCAGATGATCATCTTAGTCGCCGGTTAGCGTGCTGCGTGTGAGTACTATGGACGTATAAGGTGTGTATGGGTCCGCTGGACCCGGTAGCGACTAAATACGTATGTGTTTTTTCCATCATGTTATTACTATTTATTATCCTTTTTTTTACTATATTTCATAGAAAATGGCTACCAATGGCCCTTGAGACCTGATGAAATAGAAAAATATCTCAATGAAGAAATAGATGATAATAAATAAATAAATGAGAAATAAATGAGCATGAGTCAGATCCTGAGCAAGAAGGCGACGATGGCGAAGTAAATATACAATCTGAGCGTGAAATAACCTCACAGCCAAGGCAAGGCATCCGCCGACCAGCACCTGATCTTCGTCGTTCGGATTTAGATTGTGTTCCATTGTCGATTTTACGAAATGGCTATTACATCGGTAAAGATAAAACTATCATATGGAGTATTGAAGAAACCTTGGATATTTCTTTGATTCAACCACACCTTCACGAAAGAAGTTCTATTAAAAACATTCCACAGCATATCAAAAATCGTGTCCGAAATATGTATTATATTACATACAGAAGCCGAAACAACTGCGGCAGACAACCCACCCCCACCAAGAGTAAACGAAAAGTGCGTTGCGGCCTATGCAATTGGAAAAAAGATAGGAAAACCAAAGTTTTTTTTGCATAAAATGCAATATACCAATTTGTGGAGAACACATGAAGCACGATTGTTCAAATTAATTGTAAAAATAGACTAATGAATTATGCTGACATGTGATTTTGTTCCAAAGAAGATATTTAATTTTGGTAATTTTCAAAGTGGTTCTAGTTTTTTTCTGTAATGATTCATCTATCATTGTAATTTCGTCTTAATAGGTATATTATAATAGTGTAAGAAAATATAAAGAATTTTGTTTAAAATAACTAATTACAGAAGTTTTAACAATTAGTCTTAATCATGTCATAAAAATATGGTAAAATTCTTATTTATTTTTGTTGTGATTTTTGATTAAGTAAAAACAATAAATAATAGTATTTGATTGAATATTGTCTTTCTTTATTTATATATTATCCCTATAAAAAAGTAAACATTCACTTTCATGGATCAGTTTTGGAATAAATAATGATATTATACTGGGTCCAGCGCACCCGGTAGCGAGTATGTGTGTTACAAATTAAGACGCGAGTCCCCAAGTGTTAAGCATTAGGCGAGGTCAGTAGCTGGATGGATGACCGAACTGTCACTAATTTTTCATTTAAGCAGTTGGTCCCGGTTGCTTTCGTTCGGCAGCAGTCGTTAGGTCACGTCAGAGGCCTACAGGCGGCCTCAGCAACTCTGACAATAGGTTTGGTCACTAAACCACACCAGAAGAAAAGAAAAAGAAGTATGGAGTTTCATACAAAGAAAACTGAATAACTAGAGTTGGGGCGGCGCTTATCCCGTGCCGGGACGTCTACGACAACCTGAAAGTGGTCTTGTCTATAGGCGAAGCGTATACCAGCGGTAGAAGTGCGGTAAGGGAGGGTTTCAATGTGTACTGATGCTGCCGCCCTACTGAAGTCTCGCGTCATTTGACGTAATGAAAGTACCGCTCCACTACCCCAGGAACCTCATCACTGATGATCATCATTGGATTAGAAGTACTTACAAGAATATTGCCCTTAAGATGTCATGGACTAACGACCTCCCTGGTGGTGCGAGGTGGTTTTTGGCATCACAAATGCTCTTCAACACGCAGTCGTGACCGTTCATGTTGTGGCTGAAACGATTAAAATACTTTTTTTATAATAAGGGACGGTAAATAAGCTTTTGGGCGTCGAGCCGCGCCGTGCCGGTGCGTTGTGCGTCGGCCATTAGGGCTCGCTCTTGCAACTGTCAAATTTTATAGACTTTTCGGAGCGATAAGAGCGAGCTTACATTTTTAAGATAGAGTTTTGAGTGTGGCCGGAGTTTGAGTTCGGTTTTACAACTGTCAGATTTCATACAATATTTAACAGTCATAAGACCAAGCTTTCTCTAAGCTCCGGCTCAAATGTGTCTATGAATATTGGTCTCAGCTTCGCTGTCTCGGGTAGGTGAGGGAATAGAATATGATGGTTCTGCGATGAGAGAATACTGAAAGACCGGACGCTAGATATCGCTGTTTTACTCACAGAAACAGCGTATTCTTCAATCTATTCCACATTTCTCTCTTCTGTTTATGATGCAGCTTTCTTCTGAAGTGTGCGTTCGTGAACTTTGAGTCAGGAAGCGGGAATGCGACGTCCAAATCCGACGTCATCATCCACCCTGACGGAGCGTGTGTGTGGAAAGCCTTGGCAAGAGATATCGTGATCTGTGTGCCGAATTTAATTTTAAAAAAAGATCGTTTATTTTCCACATAACCTAGACATAAATTTGAACAATAAGCATTGTCGCACACCGACCCGCACTGCCTCGCCCCCTCTGTCAACCAATTGTCAAAACAATGCGAGGCGATGCCGTTACGGAGGCGATTAGTGTGCGTTTTTTTAGTGTATGTTCACTGAAGTCTGAACGTGACACGAAACGGTGTACTTTTGTATAGTAATTTGCAAGTTTGATTTCGTAGACCGGGTACCGTACAAGGGTATATGGCCAGAAATGGGAGTGTCCTACTCCCATTTCTGGCTACTTCTTTCAAATGATGGAAGGTTATTTAACTGGATGAAGATCTGATACTTATTAGTTTTAGATATGAATGCCAGAGATATTAATGGTCAAAGTCGTGCTTCGACCCATTTTGAAAAACTAATTTAATATGGATGCCAAGATCCACTTCGGGTCACGACCAGCGGAGAAAGTAATATGGAGAATGAGATTGTAATGTAAATGCCATATTCCATAGTTAGGTCCTTATTTGTTAATTTATTTTTATGCTCGAATACATATCGTTAATTAATATATTTACTTAACACAAATTAATAATAATAACGTTTATTTGTTTCAAATCTTATAGCCCATTTACATTGGTACCTATACATTTGAGTTTTAATACAATTTGAGGCCGTAGGTCTCACTATCCTGTTGCGGCTGGTATTTAAAAAAGGAAGATCCTGTACTATGAATACCAGCCCCCTTCCTTGTTGGAATCTATTTAGCCAGTGTCCTTAGGTATAAATGGTGAACAATAAATATGTAAAACAAAAAACAAAACCGAAAATTTAAAGCTACAATAATTTAAAGTTATACATTTTTGAATAGGTTATATTACTATGGTGAATAATCTAGTTTAAACCATTAATAGGATATAATAATAATCTTATTAATTAAGTAGTGTGTGTGAGGGTGTGTGAGAGTGTGTGTGTGTGAATTTTAAGTTAAGAAAATAAATTACTTACTTTAAAAATATTGCTGATTAGGATTATTAAATTGGTATAATTTGTATTTAGTTTTTTATATATACTTACCCAAAAAACAAAATAGTATTCCATATTTGGTTCCTTTCCTGTACTAATTAATTCAAACCCAAGGATAGGGTCTGATTACCGGACTCCTCAAAAGGTTAGTGTTAATAATTTTAAAATAAAACAAGAACTTACCGTAGCATCACTTTTATCAGCGAAAGTTAGATGTCTCCTCTTTCTAATAGCAGACAAGGCCGTCCTAACATTAGGACAGTCGTTGTTTTCAGTTTTATCCACAGATTCACAATGCACTATCATTATAATCAAACCCAACGTTAGATTCCAACGTAACATTTTAAATACTAAAATTAGGATCAGCGGTCGAAAGCCAAATGACAAAAAAAGCCAAGTCATTGCGAAAATGGGTCTAAACGACTCTTATGTGTTAGACAAATATTGTAAAATGCGTGTGTTAAATGGATTCAAACATGACATTATCACGCACCTTTTGGGTGAAATTACGTACTACAGGGTTATGAGTTAGGATAAATTAGGGACACATAAACACATAATAAAACATGGTCAGAATAGAGTGGATGGTCTGTTTAAAAAAAATCTCGTGTGATTTAGTTACTAAAACTATTTGTCAGAGTTATTCAGGCCGCCCATAGGCCTCCGAGGTGGCCTTACGACTGCTGCCGAATGCTAACGACCGTGAAACCTTTTTGTCAGAGTTTTTAGGCCGCCCGTAGGCCTCCGACGTGGCCTTACGACTGCTGCCGAATGATAACGACCGTGACCAACTGCTTAACGTGATTTCCGAGGCACGGAGGGGCTCAGATGAAAATGTCATTAGCGGACACGTATCCAGATACTGGCCTTGTCCAACGTTGGTGGTACGATCGTGTTCAACCTGTACTCAACATGTAAACAATTTGGGAAAAAATAAAAATAAAATATTCAAAAAAAAATCAACTACATATCCAAAAACAAATTAAGTTGAAGTGCATCGTTACTATGCTTTGGACTTTTTATATTTTTAGGTATTTTGAATTTTTTGCAACGATTTCTTTAACTGAATTTTGACCTAATGGTCAATTCTAAGGTCATTGTGTGACTTGTGACGAAGTTAGTTCCTTTTTTTTAAATTTTTTGCAGTTCAAGGTGCATCCCATATCCCGCCTTCTAAGAGGCATCTACGCTTTGGATCCATGTTTCCGTGCAAGCCTTTTAAAAGACTTGGGTTTTCAACCCATGATATATGATGCTCGGGTGTCAGTCAAGGATCCGTGCTTGGTCCACTCCTTTTCAGTCTGATGATTAATGATCTGGAGCGGGTACTTAAGCATACCATGTGCTTACTGTACGCAGATGACCTAAAGTTGATTCGTGCTGTGAAGTGTGCCGAGGATTGTGGATTGTTGCAGGAGGATATTGATGCGGTTTTCCAGTGGAGCATTGATTACAAGCTGCTGTTTAATCACTCCAAGTGTAGCACTATGTCCTTTGCTCGCTCATTACGTCCCCTGCAAGCGAACTACGTCCTCGGTGGTGAGTGCATCAGTCGTGTCGGCTCTGTCAAGGACCTTGGGGTGGTTTTCGATCCGCATCTAACCTTCAACGAGCATATCAAGAATCTCGCTGCTGATTGTTATCGGAGACTGGGGTTCGTCATGCGCAATGCAAAGGACCTCCGTGATCCCAATACAATCGAGCTACTTTATACTGCCCTGGTAAGAAGTAAGATTGAGACCGCCGCCGTCATATGGCACCCGCACGAAAGGTCATACGCACTGTTACTGGAGAAGGTGCAGAAAGCTTTCCTTCGCTCTTTATATAGGGAGAAGTTTGGGTACTATCCATATTTGTATCCTACGAAATATTTGTTGGGGATGCTAGGTATGAACTCTCTAGAGACGCGGCGGAATTTTGCGTTGATGGAAATGGTATGCCGGGCTATGCGCGGTGAGACTGACTGCCCCGCCCTGGTGGAGCGGACGTGCCGCCTCGCGGTGCCGGACCGGTACCTGCGCGCGCGCGAGCACCGCCTGCTGGCGCCGGACACATCGCGCACGGTGGAGCGCCGCAACTCACCTCTGGTGCGCGCGCTCACGCGGCTGAATGCGCTTCTGACAGCAGCGCCACAGTGTGACCTGTTTGCTGGACGATTGACGAATGTACTGAGGGAGTGTATGGTGTTATGTGAGAAAGATGGGTGAATTGTGTGTCTTAATTGTAATAATGATAAGAAATTATGAATATTGTAATGTAATGAATGTTTAATGTATAATAATTATTGACATAATATATCTAATAATAATCATTTAAGATAAGTTGACTAAGTAATAAGTATATTAATAATTAAATTAGACTATAGTTATGTATAATATAATATGAATTGCACAGCGCATTGGTCAAGTGACTGTAATGCTGTGACAATATTGTTTAAATAAATAAATAAATAAATAAATAAATAAATAAATAAAATATCAATAAGAGTTACAAATAATCTACAGACAACACCGACTGACCCATTCACATCCCAAACCAACAGTCCCATTAAAGTTGTAATTTCCAATCAGGTACTATAATTAAATTAGCACACCCCTGAACTGTTAAATATAAAGTATGAAGAAATATGGAAAATGTAACCATGACTGTGCATAATAATAATTTCTAAATAAAATATTTTCTTAGGTACAGCCGGATATTACGATTTATATTTAGCAAACTTGCCATAGGTTTGCTGAATACGAATCGTAATATGACATTCAAATCTACGAGGATTTCATATACTAATATTGAAATACAAAATATTATAATGTTTGTAATTAAGTAACGTTGTTTTTTTTAAATCTAAATATGAGAGGTCTAAAATACTACCTCCCTTTATTATACCAAAGTCATAATAAGAATAACACTACTTTTAGAACTGTTAAAATTAACTTAAAATTATAAAATGCATGGCAGAATCGCTATCAGTAAATGCACACGGCATGTCCACTCCTTGACAACGCTCTACATTTCTAAATACGGAGAAAAATCGTGACGTCGCATTACGATTCTTTAAACAATCTTCTGAAGGGTCATTGAACTCGAATATTGATCAAAGATTTACATAAAATGTTTTAATGTAGAACATACACAAAAATAGTAAAAAATTATCTACTTACATTTTTTAAATTAAATTACTTGTAATAACTTCCAATAACTTTTGTGCCAGTTATGCGGGAAGTCCCATGGAGACCAGATATACCAATTGTATTTTAAATAAAATCAGCTGTTTATTAAATACATTTAGGGTGACTTGCGCAACGTTCCTAAATTTTGTTAAGCAGTAGCATACGCATTTAAACCTCTAAACATGTTTAACATCGTGCACTTTTTACGGACAGTAAATGGGATAGTGCCGATTCTGATTCATATATTTTCTAAATTAAACTAAAATACCTTACCATTACTTTTCTTTCTTGGTCCTGGTGTCATGAAATACAGTTTAAATCCTAGTTCTGGCACCAGTCTCACACAAAGAATTTTTATTGTATTGAAATAATTACCATGTATGTATAACTTTGTTGTGAGAAATAAATAATTTTTTATTATTTCATTAATGTTAGAAAATGACATTTTTTCAATATTGTAAACCCTAATTTGGTTCTCTACTTGTTTGTAAGGTCTTACACAGTGGAAAGTGTACAGGAGAGTGTTTAAGGTCGAGATTACCTCAAAAACTACTTGACCTATGTTTGAACTATGACCTTTATTTATGTATTTATTCACTAATTATTTCACTGTTGCATAGATAAAAGATAAAACTATGTGCTGTAAAATAATTATTAAATTCTGTCCAGTAGTTTTTGAGATAATCTCAACCTTGTTGAAGCCCCCTGTATACTAGTATATATATTCGTGTGTACATGACTACATCGGTAGTTTATTGACTCTCACTAAACAATGGGTTGCCCTGAATATCCACACATTGAGGGTACGTCTTCTCACAGTCAAGATTCTCAACATGAGCTCTGTCATAATCCTTTAGGTCCGACTTAGTGCTCCGAGGTAATCTGAAATTGTAATACAGTTAAATTTAACTTAGTTCAATACGATTTTTGGTATATTTTGTCTATTCCGACATACCACAAAACAACCACACTGTAGCAGTGTATAATAAGTATTTACTTATATACAAATGACATCTGTAAACCAGTCAGTTATGTATTGAATAAATCGCGGCTAGGTCGCGGCTGTGTGTGGAGGGCCTAAAGCGCCAACCTACGGCCGTTATTCTATACGAACTAGAAACTTGTTTACAGATTGTAGTGCCACTAACGCCAATAGATGGCGCTGACTACTGACATTTTTTGGAGCCTACGTTTTTACGCACTCGCTAGCGAGCGACTTTACTAGTGAAACTTATGGTAATGGAGAGGAAACTTTTTACCCTAGAGAAATATCGGAAACTTGAACACCGCGGTCAACTACGAGCGGAAAGCAAAAGTTATCTCTTATTCGTACAGTCGTCAGCAGATCACACTTGCAGTGCGATTTAAATTCTTATGACCCAGAAAATAAGAACGGTACAAAGTCCAAAGTGTTACACTTGTGCTGTCGACTGTACCTAATTTATGCAGTAAAAGTTCTTACGTGAATGTGGCCCTTATTATTTCTTCCAGAAACGTTCCTTGATGCTCTTTAGGCTTCTTGCTCTCGCAAAGCATTCGGAGCACACACTCTTTACCACCATATCCTAGCCTGTAATCAAAGAATAATTATTTCCATACATTCCGTACAGGGCCGTCTTAGGCCATTCTAGGGCCCTTGGGCACACAAGAATATGGGTCCCTGTTGGAAAATAAAAAAGTGGATGACAAAACCATTAAAAATGACAATGCCAGATTCTTCCCCACCATCAACCGCAAGTTGTACAAAATAACGAGTAAATGTAAAAATATCTCCGTTTTTTATTAAAATTATTGGTTTAAAATAAAGTTTTGTACAAGTTGCGATTCGAAAAAAACAGCGTAATTAAGAATTCAGAAAATAGTAAGAAATCGAAGCGATTTATTCATTGTTTTTGTTATTCTTCTATAGGAGTTGCGCGAGTAGCAGAAAATGATACTGATTATGATTATGCAATATGAAACCTGTAATAAGTCCCCAACAAAATGATAGGTACAGCTTAAATGGTCACGTAGTTTTGTAGGTGGGGCAAAGCTCCATTGAAATGTGGCAATGTCTTTTCATTGTCTAGAAGAAAAACTGAGCTGTTATAGCAGGATTACTTAAATAATACTTTGTTATTTCGTACCATGACGACCTTAGAGTAAGCCCTAATCATATACAAATTATTATTGAAGTAATCCTGTTATAAGAGTTCAAAATAAGGGCCCTGTGGTGTCTGATTAACATTTTGACTTGGAAATGTTGGCGGTAATTCTTAGTGCAGCTCAAATATAAATGCTTTAAAATAGAAAATAAATTGTCTTTCAGGGCCTCCGTGAGTATGGGGGCCCTGAGCACGGGCCCTTATGGTACCTAAAGACGGTACTGCGCACGTACACCGGCCACTATTTACACGAAACGTTTCGAGACACTTTTTGTACAGAACATGTGAATATAACTACAGTATAATCTCATCAAAAAAGATCTCGTTAAGAAAGAGTTATCCTCGGTTTTTTTAGACGGAAAAACTCACGTACGTTTACCGAGTGCTCTCAAAACGGTGAAGGAAAACATCGTGATGAAACCTGCACGCCGTAGAAAAAAAAAATTCTAAGGCATGTGAAATCCGCCAATCCGCACTAGACCCGCGTGGTGTATTGTGGCCCCAGCTCCCTCGATGTAAGTGAAGGTCTGTGCCCGACATTGGGGCAATATAAATAGACTGATGATGATGATAATCTCATCGACAGATGGCGTGATAAGAATACCTTACCTTTGAAAATACACCTCAAGCTTCTCATAGAGGTTTTTTCTTCCTTCTCTATGGAACTCGATTCGATCGTCGTCTAAATCTACGAAGTATGGCATATTTTTCTGCGATTGATGCATTTCTTTCTTGGATATTGGTTTGGTAGAGTTGCTTTCCTCATCGTCTATGCTACGTTTAGCAAACGCTGGGTGAATCATGGGTCTTCTGAAATTGTATATATTATGTATGAAAATTCAAACGACCAAAGACATGCGTATTTTGAAAAATCATGAGTTTTCATAAATTGGTCTTCGTTTTTCATTAAAATCAAGAATTGCAATCTATTTAGGATATACAAATATTAGATAACTTAAGGGGCCTTCCATAAGCCAACTAGCGCCGCCAATATTGAAAAAATAATATCTTCCAATTTAATAAATTTTATTAAATAGCTTATTTACAAAATGTTTATTTAGGATGAATACTATTTTTCAATATACAATACATGGCATAATTGCGACTTTCACAATTGCGTTTTTCACAATTATGCGAACTACAACTAACCGAAATTGAATCACGTTATAAATAAGCATTTAAAAAATAGTATTTATCGTAATAAATATTTTGTATATAGCTTTTTTAATAAAATTGATTATATTGGAAGATATTATTTTTTTAAGATTGGCGGCGCTAGTTGGCTCATGGAAGGCTCTTAACTTATGTGCTGTTATTCATAAACCTAGTTAAACCGTATTGTTGTCCCTTTCACACTTCGTTAAAAACGTAACGGTAGAAACTAACAGAAGGCCTAAACTGTGGAATAACTTTAAATCTTGTTTATGGATACGCGCTATAGTGGTATCTTGAACGAAAATAACACTGTTTTTAAATATTCATGGGATGGGATTTTTTTTTTACGCGTGGGGGCAGAATGGTTTCGTGGGGGACGGCGGCGCTTGAGTGACGATAGAACTGTTTTTTTTTTAATTTTCTATATACTTCTGTATTTTATACATCCTGAAAGTGACGAGGTAGGCTAGAAAACTGGTCGGTCTAAGAAACTTTTTACCCGACAGCGCAAGAAGGAGGGTTAAGGTTTTCGAGTATGTGAATATGTATGTCCAATTCTTTGGCATGCCCTGAAACCTAAATGGCTTGATGGATTTCAACATGAGAGGTGTCTTTAGAATCGTCTTGATTGTAGGAGTGACTAGGCTATAAAAATTTAATCAGAGGGGCTTAAATCTTTTGCAGTCGGGGTTTTCTACTTGTTACCTGTGATATGGCTTTGTCGATATCACCTTCCCATCATCATTCAAAAAGATAATATGCTTCTGATCTGTTCTCCTCTGGGCGTCATATTTCTTTTCATACTTCTTGATAAAGTTAAACAGTAACGGGTCTGTAGGCAGTTCCCATGCTAAGGCAGCGGTATTAGCAAACCATACTATGTCGCCTACTTGGAGGTAACCATGGTTTTGTGTGCAAAATACTGAAAATAGAACAATACCCTTTATTAAAAATCAAACACATTTTGAATAATAATAAAAAAATAATTGAAACACAATGAAAGCGAATACTAATACGATCGAACGATGAAGCCTGAAGAAACCAACGGTCGGCCCATTTTTGTTTCCTTCATGGATGGAACTTTGCGACTAGTACTTGGTGAACCGTCCTGATGTTCGTATTTTCCGCTATTACTTTAAGTAACGTCGTAGTTACACATCAATAGATGTTGACGTATTACAGAAGGTAGCCTTCTGCTACGGCGCATAGCTCACAGCAGTGAGCAACAACTTTTTCATACTTTATTCTTTTTTTCTTTTCTTTTAATAGCCAAGGCGTGGCTATATGTAACGTACGGCATTTCAGCCCCATTGTGTCGCTTAAACCCGTCACTGTATGACGGTCCAATAGTACGCCACTGTTGATCCTTATCAGACAGGAGTTACAGGGGGAAAAGATGTTGACGTATTATAAAACGCTGTGTTAAAGAGTTAAAATTCTTACCCAATTGCACTGAACTACCATCAGGGAAAGTCAGAAATCTCTTTGGTCTTGACAACACTCTGGTTCCTGATTCCTCTTTATTTGGGCTCTTCAACACATCGCTAGTATTTTCTGGATCTCCACTAACAAAAGTAACTAATACGGATATTAGGAACAATTTGAAGTGATTTCTAACATCCATTGTCACTGGAAAGAAATATTTTGAATTTTAGTGAGACGAAGGCCTTCTTAAGAGAGAGCTCGATGGCACAGTGGTTGGGTCAATGGATTTGCGATACGAAGGTCCCAGGTTCGATTCCCCCAGCCAGGGCAGCCATGATAATATGATAACCAATGAGTTATCCTCGGTTTTTTCGAGGGAAAAACATACGTACATTTACCGAGTGAAACCAAACAAACATCGTGATGAAACCTACATGCCCTAGAAGGAGAAAAATAAGTCTAAGGCATGTGAAATCCGCCAATCCGCATTGGGCCCGCGTGGTGGATCATGGCCCGAGCTCCCATCAATGTAAGGGAAGGTGTATGCCCGAGTAGTGGGGACATATAAATAGACGGATGATGAAGGCTTTCTTTATACAGATTGTTATTATAACACTTGTTTGGACATCATAAAATTGAAAATACCAGTATTTATTCGATATCATGAATACTTAATGAGGATTGATTTAATCGCCTACAGTATTTTGCAAAGTAACAGTTTCTAATTATAATGGTATTGGAAACTGATTGCGTCCTTAAATATTGCTAATGCTTTAAATTGACACCCTATAACTTTGCTAGGGATTTTATCGGAGAAAAGCGAAATGCGGAAAGCAAACTTATTGAGTACCTACTACCTATAATTTATGAATAGTACGGTGGAACACAGAGAAAGATGTACAGGACAGTTTTTAGGGTTGAGATTTTCTCAAAAACTACTTGAACTATTGCAAAAATTCTTTCACTGTTTGATAGATAAAAGTTAAAACTATGCAACTGTAAAATAATTATTAAATTCGGTCCAGTAGTTTTTGAGAAAATCTCAACTCTATTGAGGCACCCTGTATACTTATCTCTGTCTTCTACTGTACCTACAATAATATTTTGGCCTGACTCAGAATGTAAACTGTATAAATTACATTATTTACATCGTAAATTATTTAAAACTATCTGCACACTTTTAGTTTTTAATAATAATAAAAATGGAAAATATGAAAAAAGTTACCTTGCTCCGTAAACTGAAAATATTTAGCACAAATGTTACTAGCGTCTGCCAAACAACAACTGTTTGGTTTGTAGTTCCATCCGGGGGCCCGTCGCATGGACGGATTCAGAGGGGGGTCTTGCCCCCATCCATCAAAGCCGCTATTTGATCTCATATGTGACGCCTCGTCTCATCATCAATGCATCGTCTGCACCTCCTAGACATTCAACGAGGCGACCTCTTTAAGGACATTTGTACTTTTGTATTTTTAACGTCCACATTAAATTATTTATTGCAACATGATTTCGGCACATGACAAAACAATGGTGTCCCTTCATTTGATAAAAAACAAATTACAAACATTTCATTTCACAAACAACGTTTGGCAAAATTATGATTCATAAGTTCATCTTTGTACAAAGTAATGGTTCTATAAATAATTCATTTGACAAAACAATTACGAGACAAAGTTTCTTTCTTCAAAACATCACTTAACAAACTATTCACTTATTATATACGTTAATAGATAAAACAACGCAAGACATAAAAACCTTTGACAAAATGCACTGTTTGGTAATTGTAATTTGTTTTTTATCAAATGAAGGGACACCCCGACAACTCTCTAACCAGATCCGACACGGATGTTTAGGTTCAGAAGGCTCTGGCTTGGAGCGAAGCGCAGCTTCGCTCCAAGCCAGAGACTTCGATGTTAGGTGTTTTTTTTTTGTATTCAAAAAGCAAGTTCATTTATTAACAATTATACATATAAAATACCCACTTATTTACCCAATATTTTGTCTAATGGCGACCTTGCAAAAGGAATACTTTGGTCATTTAATCAATTGCAAAATGACGGTTTAGCATTCACAACATTTGCTATGTTATATTTATAAAATGGATTTTTGTCAAATGATCACTTTTAAAACGATCACTTTAGTAAATGATAAGTTTGTCAAATGATTACTTTTTCAAAAATAATTTGTAAAATGATCATTTGTCATACGTTTTTTGTCAAACATTAGTGAACCCAAAACAATGCACCAATTTCACTATTTTGCGGGTTAAATAAATAAAAATCTGTTGTCAATAATGAATACTGATTCGCTCAAGGAAATTAAATACATAAATTACCAAGATTTACAAAATAAGACAAGAGTTTCAAAAATATTTGGTTAACTTGAAACATTATTTTGAAAACCGATATTTAGAGATACTTTTCATGACTCAAATATACATACATATAAATATACATCGATAATGAAATGAATATCCTTTGATTGCAAGGAGAGGCATTGACTATAAGCAAAAGTTTAAATACACGGGGCCTCAATAAGGTTGAGATTTTCTCAAAAACTATTGAACCGAATTTAATAATTCTTATACAGTTACATAGTTTTAACTTTTATCTATCTAACAGTGAAAGAATTCTTGCAATAAGTCAAGTAGTTTTTGAGATAATCTCAACCTTAAAAACTCTCCTGTACACCTTTCTCTGTCTTAGACCGTACATATATGAAAGCAGAAGTCACATTATAATTAAATAATATATATTTTTGGAAAACTCCAAAGAAGAAAAACGGCTTCCTAGGAAATAAATTCAACATCTTTTACATCAAGTTCATCCAAATCGCGATTCTGCACAATTGTCTGTCTTCATATAATTTGAGCCCCCCTATAACTTAACCCTACAACCGCCCCTGCTCTCTCTGTAGTTAGCATGTCTGTATAACAATACAAATTGACTTGTTACTGTTTGCATACCATTATAACTTTTTTACCGGAACCTCTGCTACATATAAAACTGGACTAGAAAAGTCAACGTAAGAATATGTATTAAATTAAATAATTGAGGTTGAGATTTTCTTCAAAATTTCTGCAGACAGAGTATATATGCAATTATAAAAAAATCGGGCAACTAGTTAACCAAAATAATAAGTATATAATACTTCTCTCAAATTTAGACTCAAAAAGTTAGACTTTAGAGTTCAGACTACTGAGGGTTTATTGTATTTTCTAATCCATATAATAAAATAGTTTTTATAACTATATTTTCCAATTTTCTTTTTAGCAACTTTTCATTACCATTATCAATTAAATTGTTATATTTTACTACAATTGTAGTAAAGTATAATTTGTGATCATAATTCATAAGCCATAATGGATACCTCCAGTCGAAGACAGTGATAAGTATACAGGGGACCTCAATAAGGTTGAGATTATCTGAAAAACTACTGGACCGAATTTAATAATTCTTTACAATTACATAATTTTAACTTTTATCTATCTAATAATTTTTCTTAGTCTACCCTAAATACAAATAGTTGGTGATCAGTTTGATAAATATCGAGGATGTGAAAGGTATGTGCAGAATCGTAGCAGATGGAATACCATCGTCGCCTGCTTACGGAAACCGGCAGATTTGAAAATTAAACAATAACGAAATATTAAGATATTTATTGAAATTACCGCTTATTATTGTTAAAAACCATAATGAAGTCTATTAGAGAAAATGGACAATCTGCAATCTTTTCACAGAATTGAGGATCCTGAAGCTCACTGTATGGACCTTGAAGTTCTTCTTTAAATTCCTCTTCATCATGAGGAACCCTGCAAATGAATAATATTTTAAATAGTGTTTTTTCTTCTTCTTCTTGTAATAGCTCGTTATTTATTTATTATTTATTTTACAAATGGACTCGACATTTTGTCTTTTGCCAATGTCATGTTACAGAATATTCAAAATATCATATCGTCTTCTTGTCTTCCTCCAGAGGAGTCGCCGTAGCGTCATCACTCTGGACGAAGCAGCTCGACAGTCATGTTCACTCCCGAACTCGTAGTGGGACTCTTGTTTATAGCGCCAAACTCCAGACCCTGCATGAATTCTCCAATAATTTCACCATACTGTCATTCGCGAACATTTTCTGAGTATTTTAACATGATATTAAACACAAAACAACCACTGTAGACATTAAACTGAAAATTATCAAATAATTTCGCAACCGTCGTTTCCCGACATTTTCAAAAGCTTTCTAATAGCTTGTTCTTGTAATTCAACGACATCCAAAACTACTTTATCACCATGTAGTTTGGTATCAATCACCAAGTAATGTCCACTTGATTTATCATATGATCAGGAAACTGAAGTGGCAGTGAACTGGTCACATCTGTGATAGAACCGACAACCGATGGGTAAACGAGTTCACGAGTGGAGGACACGAACGAACACGTAGTGCGGGACGCCCCCGACCAGGTGGAGAGGTGACGTGCGCAAAATTGACAGGGACTGGATGCAAAACGACGGGGAATGAGGAGTCCAGCAGTGGACTGATACTGATGATGATGTTAAGGCAAAACTAAGACCTCATTTAGACAGTCGAAGAGAAGAATAGTATTTATTGGACGAATTGCGATTATGTTCAATGGCGCCCAAAAAAATTCTAGGCCGGCACTTGATGAATGGATTATGAACTGTGGGCTATTACAGCCCACAATGGGGAGTGCTCGGGGCGCTAGTCGGGTCGCGGATGTAACGCAGTTCCCGTGGCTCGGCAACAATGGCACGAGGTGGAACACCCGAGGAGGTTTAGTCGGTATTCCGCCCCTTCAGGGCGGCGAGCCCGACATAGTCAACACGCTCCCCCGGGCGTGGTGGTACATGGCTACATGTTTTACCTGGGTCAAAAAAAAGGCCAGCACTTGAAGATGACAGAAAATGGGTCCGTTACTTAAAACGCTACCAGCTGTCAAACTCAAGCGCGAGACAGAAGATGTCCCGCAGCGGCGGAGTGAAGAGCACGGCACAGTGACTCCATATTTGTATTCTTATGAATTTAGCATGAATTTTGGCAGTGAAATAAAAATACGCCAACAAAAATCTTTTTTTTTTTAAACAAGCTCTCGTATTTATAATACCTACTATAAATTTTGATATATATTTTGTATGAATAACTATTTCATTTTAGACATAATTTTCATTTTAAAAGACATTGGAAAGGCTATGTTTGCGATTTTTTTCTATCGAGCGAAGTTTGTCCAATCGTGTATCGGTATTCATCAGTCCCTGAATACACACCCCAAGATTGCTATATATATTTTTCAGACGTTTAATTTTAGTAGTAAGTGCCGTAGCCTTCATAGAAAAACTGAAAATACGAAGCCTTAATTAGTAAGTGCCTTGGTCTACGCGCAATAAAGCGGTTCGATTCCGCCGGGGCTAAGGGGCCGATCCGCTCGATAAATTTTCCGCACGTAGAAGGCTGTGGCGTCGCTATGACACATCGCCCACTGGGGAAGCCGCGAGAACTACTCCCCAAAAGGATAAGCTGCACTTTTTCAATTTCTGCTAATACAATTTAATAGTTGGCTTAGTTCGGTTCTAAGTTAGATCACAATTATATTTCTCCTATTATACGTTTTTACCTACGAAATGGCGTTTCTCTGCCACCGTCCCACATCCCGGCGACCTCCGCCGAAAGCCTCAAGCGACATAAGTACAGTGGCCTTGGTCAAGGCTACCTATTTACGCCGTTTGGGGTCGAGACACTGGGGCCCTAGGGGCCGGACGCTCGACAGCTCGTTAAAGAGCTGTCCAAGCGGCTGGTCGAGGAGTCCGGCGACCAGAGGGCTGGCAGCTACCTCTGCCAACGTATTGCGTTGGCAATACAGAGAGGGAATGCTGCCAGCCTTCTGGGCACCGTGACTCCCGATGCCCTCCTAGAGGACATATTTTATTTATAGGTAGTTTATTTATAGGTAGTTTTAGTTTTTAGTTTTGATGTTAGATTTTAGTAATTTTTTTGTTATTTCTTTGTATTTTCCTTATTAATAAAATATTATTATCTTTACTATTCTTAGTCTATCTTAGTAGACGTAAACCTAAACGTGATAACCAGTCTGCCAATATCGTTTTTTTAATAATAAACTTTTCTTCCTCCACCGTCATTTTGGAATGGCGGATTGATTTGTTATTCGTTCAATTTTCTATTTACATTAATACTCTAAATAACTTGACATTGGCGAAATTATCTCTTAAATAAGATTAGATGCCATTCGAATAAAAATAGAATAGAATAATAAACTTTACTGACTTTGATTGTCATAAGTATGACAATATTTTTGCAAATCGGAAATCATAAAAGATAACCTGGGGTGAGTACATATTTCTATAAATTATATACGCAAATACTTCGTTCATGTTTGTGCAATAAGTTATCTTTCACACTGACACAATTTAGCATGTCTGCGAGTCTAGCTGCTAAAGATGTTGGTTAACAAAGTTAAAGTTGACGAAACTGTCAATTTTAATAAAATGGTGTAGTCGTAGGTCCTGCATTTTACTTCCATATTATTTACTCACGTGAATATTGTTCTTAAAATGTCATGAACCAGTGATTGCCCCGGCGCGGCTAGGTAAGTCTTCGCTTCGCAAATACTTCTTAGAACACACGCATGACCGTTGAGGTTGTGACTGAAAACAAAGCACTAAATGGTTTTTGATCTTTGTAATTGAATTTGGACACAATGCTTCTGGGTCTCACGAAAATCTCTTGCGATTATCCAGAGATTGTTTATGATTCTAATAGGACGTGTACATGGATAAGCCAATATGGATTAGCGTCAGGATGGCGTGGACGAACACCCAGGTCCTCGAGGCCTATCAAGGACGGATGTACCGTTCCGCTTATGCTGGAATTAGTGACGGACTCTCATAATTTGTGACGCAATAGTTTAAAAGTTATACTTAAGCGTTTGAAGGTGGGCGCGCCAACCTGACGCCTGAAAATCTGACTGATCGAAATCAAACTAATGAACCCATATGGAACAAGTTTGATTGATAAAACAGGATGTGACGCTGAAATGATGAACATGTACCAAATTTTCATATTTCAAAAATAAACAGGTAAAAAGTTATAAGCCTTCAATAGGGGGCCGTGCAAAATCTCGCCCCCCAAACATATCCGTCCAGGATAGGACTCGACTACCTGGGAGTTCGTCCGCGCCATCCTGACGCTAATCAACATGGGGCATGGTTGACTTGATCTTCTTGTTTGCCCTAGCCACTTCCCATGTCATTTGTTGTCGGCTCACCTAGTCTATACCTAGTCTCTGTCCTGGGTCGTTTCCATTGACGAGCTGCTTCTAGGTTCATACGCGGCATACCACGTCAAGCGAGATATGGCGCGGCCTCTTGGTACGGCCGCAATATTCAGGACTTTTCTTACAACGTGGTCTCTTCTTACCATGGTTGCCTTGATATTACACGTCATTTTTTTCTTGTAACAATTTCTCCTTGGTTACTATCCTCTTAAAATGTACTCACATATCCAAAGCGCTTTTCGTCCTGTCCCAGAACTCTCTCCTCTGTCTCCGATGGAGTATCCTCCTGAAGTGCGAGTTGGTGAAGTTTGCGTCCGGAAGAGGGAAGAGGACATCAATCTCACACACAATGTTCCAGCCAGCAGGCGCGTGCGTCATGAATGCCTTTACAAGGGACATTGTCATCTGATGAAGAGTAAAAATTTTGAGACGATATAGATTGGAACATATAATATCTTTATTTCACAGGTACATAAAGAATATACAAATACAGTGAATACAATACGAGTATGACAACAATGATACGAATAACTACTTCTATGGATTAAATACAGGACAATCGAAATCAGAGAAAGGTATACAGGGGGCCTCAATAAGTTGAGATTTTCTCAGGAACTACTTTTTGGGAAAATCTCAACCTTAATAACACTGTCTCTGTACACCTTTCTCTGTGTTAGATTGTACATCAATATCAACTGCCTTTTCATGTTTCCATTCTTTAGGTATACCTACCACTTCCGTTTTATTTCCCATCGAGGAATCTTTGGGCACTATCCACCAGGTTAAATGAACCTGTCTTATAATGACTCGTCTTCGAAACTGAAAAACTTGGCTAATCTGACGAAATACATTTGACTTAGAAATTTAAGACAGTCATGCTGACAAGTAAATACCAAATACCGAGGACTTTACACTGGGAAGTGGTGGATCATGGCCAGAGCTCCCTCGAGGTAAGGGAAGGTCTGGGCCCGAGCAATGGGGACATAAAAATATACTGATGATGATGAGGACTTTACAAAACCTAACCTCATTACGAAATAAAACAAAACTACTCACAACAAAAGCACTGCCATCTGGGAACGTCAAATGTCTCTTTCTTCTCATAGTAGTCAGTACTGATACTTCTGATCGTACATTTGGACAGTTTCCTTTATCAATCAGTAGATCTATATCCCCAATCAGCAGAAGAAATATCAGACCTCGAATAAACATAATATAGGCGTGTTTATACAAAAAATTTAATGCAATGTCAATATGTGAGCTATGAGTATACACGTGAAGTACGAAAATCCGGTGTATAGTGACCAGTGAAATGTCACAGATGTGATAAAAGTTGGATTGCGTTGGAGTTGATCTTGTACGCACTGAAGCTCTCGCGTGGACGCGCGCGCCATGTTCGTTACTACCATGTGATTTGTTGTTTGATGTGGAGATTAGTGTGGAAGGGGTTTGTTTGTTTTATATTTCCTTAACTTTTGTGGTTTTACCCACATCGCTGCGGATATTGAGGTTGTTGACAGTACATTGTTTTTTCTTCGAAGTTGTTTTGAATTTGTGGAACATCGTCAGCTGTTGTTACACTCATTTTTGTAATTATAATTATGTAAATAAAATTATTAGGTACGTATGTAATAATTTATGGGGTCTTTATTAATTTGATAAATTAGCATAGCAGCATAGTTTGGCGTACAGATAAGTAAATGAATCCAAAAATTAGATATAACTCCCCACACATATTCAAGTTTTTAAGTCTAATTCTTTGGCTTAAAAATTGACAAATGAATTAAGTAATTCACAAGATTAACTTTTATTTAATGCCTCCCAGATACATTCAATACCCAAAGAAAAATAATTGGTCCAAAATTCAATTTACTACAGAGGATATACCTAGATTGTCGAACTAAAAAGTTTAATTACTGCTAATTAAATTACATAATTTACATTCTTAAAAATAAAAGTCACCTCCACACTTTTCCAACGCGTTCTTGGAATCACAAGAATCTCGAGCTATGTTCATTGAACCGGGATGTTTGATCAAAGAATTAGAGCGAGTGCCGCCTCCATTCATTAGTTTAGTCATGTTTAACACCTCCTTGGTATTTCTTCGATGAATTTTAAACTCGAATTTGTACTTTATGATTAAGTTATTAAAGTGGATTATAGACTAGAAATAAATGACTTTGGCGCCAATATCGCAGTTCGATCCTCGCCTCTGGACTATTGGATTTAGTAGCAGTTGGTATATGACGCAATTCGTCCAATAAGCGTTTCGTCTAATACGCAGTTCGTCTAAGTCGTGTTTCGTTACGACGTGTACAAGTAGAGCCATACAGTTGGCTCAAGAAGCGACATATACCTACTAAATTTTTAGTACCTAATTAGTATAAAGTAGTAATATACCTAACATATGAAGAGAGAGTCAATTAATTTAGATCATCATATTATGACAGTGACATTTAGGCTTAGGATTAGATTTGGCGGTCACGACAGAATCACGACTATAGTCAAACAATTTTGTTGCACAGCTAACAGCAGATCAAGTGTAACACTTTGGACTTTCGACCGTTCTTATTATCTGCGTCGTAAGATTTAAAATCGTGCTGCAAGTGTTACCTTTTACTACTTGAATTTCTCCCCACACCGGATTCATCTACATGTTGACACACTAAACACACGTAAATATTTTAACATTTGAAATGCGATTTCAACTCTTATGACACTTGCAACAAGAACTGTATAAAGACTAAAACCTGTACAATTTTAAATTGGAGTAATTTAGGTGAAAATATTACTAATTTAAAAAATTGGTTGGTTGGGTGACCAATTAAAATTGTGCCGAATTGAGAATTGGACAAATTGAGAATGTGACCAAAGAAATCCGGAAAAAAAAAGATTTTCTATTAGTAATTATTTATTTTAATGTAATCTTTGATTTAAATTGTAAACCTAATTATTTTCAGCGTCTTCAGACTTGACAGCCCGGATAGAGAGTGGCGCAGTCATTTACTGCTGAATGCGCCTTGTCGTATGCCCTGTGGTATTCTTCATCGAATTCATTGCTTTTGGGTAATCTGGAAAATATAAACACATATTGGTCGTGTTTTTGTAGTAGGTATATTTATTAAATTTGAGTGACCATAAAATTCTAAAAGTGGTGCTGTAGCTGCGGTCGGTGGTGGTAAATAAGTGGACTGTATATTATTATAGGTAACTGGTATATTTAAGTTAAAACACTTGAACAAAGAAATGTTACGCTTGTCCGTTTTAGATAGATCCGAAAGTTCTCTTCGTTCCCAATTTGAATGTGACACTTTTGACCGTTTCATTTGACACTTCACCCCCGCGCGGCGACGCCGCGATGGCCCGCCGCCACACGTTCCGTTTCACGGACAGGTGCCAACCTTGGGACAGCTAATTGTTTTGCTGTTTTTGCTAACAATGTGTTTTTAGCCAGTTTTATTTATTGACTGTCCCTATAGTTTATACTGGTTGTAGCTGCAGTTGTAAATAGTACATTACATAACCACAGCTAATCTTTTGTTTGCGTGTATGATATATACATACATTCTATACCAACATGCAGAAATTATTTTAAAAAAAACGACTGCATCATTACTTTAATTAAAGTATAGCCTATGTCACTGCTATCAAGACGAATCTAACGACACCTCATATGTTAAAAAATGCAGTCATTTTTGTTTGTTTTTAGATTGGAAATCTTTGCATGAAATTATCCTTCTATTCTTATTATATAATCTTTGTTAATATACCCACGTAAACACGATTGTTAGTAGCTCCTGCAGGAATGTTCCCTGTGGGTAGCTGCGCGTCGCCTCGCATAGTTTGAGAAGAACGCACTGCCGCCCGTCCCGACCCAGCCTGCACACAAATTGGTCGAATTAACAACTTTGTAGATTTAACATACTATGGCAGTAGCGCCAGCGAGTAAATCTCGGCTATTTTTTTGCGAAAGAATAGTACAGTCGAAGACAGAGATAAGTATACAGGGGGCCTCAATAAGGTTGAAATTTTCTCAAAAACTACTAGACCGAATTTAATAACTATTTAACAGTTACGTAGTTTTCACTTTTATCTGTCAAACAGTGAAAGAATTCTTGCAATAGGTCAAGTAGTTTTTGAGAAAATCTCAACCTTAAAAACTCTCCTGTACACCTTTCTCTGTGTTCCACCGTACAACAGATAACACAGTTGGTGTAAACAAAAGAGACGCAGCGTTACTCGCTCAGCGATGAACTATAAAAATATGTATTTCAGTGGTGTAATAACAGTTAATTAGACGATTATACTTGTTTACAAAATGAGACACTAGTTGTGGGTTTAGATTTAGGCAGTTGTACCACTGCCTAAAACTAAGAACCGCAGCAAGTGTCTTATTTTGTAAATAAGTATATCTAATCGTCTAATTACCTGTTGTGGTGTAACACTGAAAGGACTGATTGAATGAATCTGTCTGTGAATTGTGAAAATAATTATGCAATAATCACAGTAAATCCTAAAATTGTCATGTTTACAAAATAAGACACTTGTGGTGGGCTCCACTATAGTAATTCTACAAAAATAAAAATAAAAGTAAAAACTAACTTTTCTTTTATTATTCTAAAGCAAAGTCTTCATTAAAGTTATAGAAACACTAGAAAAATTGGTGCAGAGGTCAATATTAATAATTCAATCATAAAAAAATCTTTTTTGTTTAATCACCGGACAGAAGTAGACAGTATGCCAGCATCTTACCCCATTGACATGAAACCGGTACAAATTTGCAAGCGTAAAATTCTGTCAACGATGAGCGCATAGAGACGAAGCGGGGCACAGGGCTGCCGTATTAAAGAGATGCGTCCATGTCGCTAATATCTCTACGTTACACGTGTCGCGAAGCCATTTTGCGCTCATGGGCGCCTTCCTGTTACAGGTCTATGGGGTAAGTGGTCTGTGGCCAGCATGAACGCACTGCATTTAATTATTTTCTTTCAATGAGGGATGTTAATACTTACGCAGTAAGTAACTTCTCCACTCTCTCATATAAGTCGAGTCTACTGCTCCTATGGAACTCGATGCTTCTACCAGACATATGTTTTCTTTTTAAATAGTCTCTGTTCAATTGTTCCTCGTGCATTTTCATTCTGTCTATTTTGATTTTGAGTCTCTCCTTGAAAGTCTGCTTTTGCTCGTCGAGACTCCTTTTCGAGAATACTGGGTTTACGAGAGGTGCCCTGGAATTGTATAAGATGATTTGTAGGGAAAATAACAGATTCCCATTTTAATTCCTAAAAAACCGCATACATCAGATTCCTAGCGCAAAGCAAGTAAATAAATAATGAAACGTGTATCAGAAAACTTGCAAAATAAAAATACTTATGAACAAATACAGTAAAATAAAACTTTACACAAAACGCCATCTAGGAATCTAGCTCTGAACTTCCATTAGCAATAGTTCTCACAATGCATACGCATACCATCTATCGACTTACCGTAGAACTAAAATACTCCGTCAATGGGTTTGAATCTGAACAAGAAGCTTCAAAGACTAAATTAGAAATCGTCAACCTACTTGGCGGCGCTAGTAGGCTCATGGAAGGCCCTTAAGGACATAAGCCAATCTTGAAAAAATAATATCTTTCAATTTAATCAATTTTATTAAAAAACTATTTACACAATGTTTATTAGCATGAATACTAGTTTTCAATATAAATACATAGCATAATTGCGACAAGCTAAGTTGTAGTTCACAAATGTGGCTCATGGAAGGCTCTTAACTATAAAACATTGTGGCATTAGTAGCACTCTGTAGTGAACAAGGCTTATGCTTAGGGATATTTTTTAACTAAGAAGGCTTTTTGCGAAGAAATCTTGACAAAAGAGAAAAGTACCTCATTCGGCACAATTTCCTACTTTCGGACTAAAGTCAGATACAACATACGTTATCAACTTAATCAATAGATGACCTAGGCATATCTATGTATATCCTTAGAAATTGGCTAATAGATGGACCTACCTTTTATAAGGTACCTTAGCTATCATTTTCCCCTGTTCATCGAAGTAGACCATCTCCTTCGTATCTCCTCTACGAAGAACCTTATTCTCCTTCAGCATGTGGAAGAAGTCAGGGTCGGTTGGCAGAGCCCATGCTAGGGCAGCCGTGTTGCCATAAAGGAAAATGTCTCCAATTGGTATAACTGCTGAGGTTTGAAGGCAGAAAACTGGAAAATAGATGATAGAATGTAAAATTTAGCAATGCAAATGTATACTGTTACGTTACGTTCATTGGAATTTATTGTAATACGAGTTGTTAATGTGTAATTGGCTTTTTGAAAATGGCGGGAAACGACGGTTGCGAAATTATTTAATAATTTTCAGTTTAATGTCTACAGTGGGTGTTTTGTGTTTAATATCACGTTAAATTAATCAGAAAATTTCCCGAATGACAGTATGGTGAAGTTATTGGAGAATTCAAGCAGGATCTGAAGTTTGGCGCCATGGTCAAGATTCCAGCTGCTTCGTCCACAGTGATTGACGCTACGGCGTCTCCTGTGGAGGAATACATGAAGACGCGGCTACCCAGGGTGACGACTTCCCTGGAGGAAGATAGAAGACTATTATACATTTAATTTTGATATACATGACATTGGAAAATGACGAACTGTCGAGTCCATTAATAAAATAATATAATAAAAATTAATGTGTAATTATAATTATCTCTGGAGTGTCAATGTAATTGACTACCTTTTGTAATAGGTCCAGAGACACAGGCTTTTAGTTTGAGAAAAGTCTGGCATATCTAGGATTATAGATAACTTTTACAACTAAACAGTCTTCGTTTAATTAAATACAATACATACAATTTGTAACTTTCAATATTGTTTAAACTGTTTATACTGTTTTCGACCTAATAGCAAAAGTGTTCAAGACAGTTAATAGGGAATGGGTCCAAAAATTTGCGACCGAATTTTAACTGAAGGAGGAACTCTCAAATGTGCTAAATACTGTTTAACCAGATAACATGTACGCGAAGTAACGTTATTGGTGCTCATCCGCTATGTTTACCATTGTGGACACTGTTTACCCACCTAATTGCAACGAACTGCCATCTGGAAAGGTCAGAAACCTTTTTCTTCTCGACAGTACTCTTGACCTCGATGTTTCATCCTCCGGCACATTCACCGTGCAGTTTTCACTCCGACAGTCCTCTACACGATCACTGATCACTATTTGCAATAACAATACTGATATTATCAATATCAAATAGTAACTTATCCAATCCATTGTGAATAAAAAACATAAGTACAGTGATGAGCAAAATCGTTAAAAGATTTTTAATTAATATAACTCATGACACACACGAAAGGATAGGCCTGGCAGAAAAATTCGAAATTTTCAAAAAAATTCCTAATAATTTTGAATTTCGATCGTAGAGTTGACGATAAGAAGACATAAAACAGACTGTCCCGCTCGTCACCAAGTGGGCGCAAATACGTATAAATGAGACACCAATTAACATAGTTCGTGTCAACTAGAGTACAGTTACAATCGTGTTGAAAATAGTGCAATGTGTGTTTCCCAAAAAACAAAAAAGGAAATGTTGAATTTTTCATGTCGTTACATCGTGATAGAGCGTCACGAGATATTGTAGAATAAGAAGAAAAATAGACATGGCAAGAAATAAAATTAACATAATTTTATTATATTTTGTTTTATTTTTCCAAATAATTTAAACTAGTAGTATGAGGTAAATATGAGGTTATGTTTTCAGCTTAAAAACAACGAGGACTTAATGTAACTAAAAAATGGTAACTTAAATACTACAGAGATCACTACTTATCTACATTTCATACTAAGAATATTGATTCCTTCCTTCACTTTTGCCTTTTCATTGTACTCATACTTCTCAAAATGTATTATTTTTAACTGACGTAGCTATAAAACTGCTTCAATCGAAACATAGTGTCCTTTACTGTACATTTTATCCAACTACACTGATACAATACGTCAGTTTTACGTCACATCAAATTATTTGTTCACCACACCAATGATAATGAATGAATTTACGTAATATATTTTCATAAGATGTAGGCACGGTCCAAACTGCGACACTTTGGACTTTATTCAATTCTTATACCATTCTTATTGACTGCAACATAAGAGTTGAAGTCGTACTTTACGCTTCACCATTGATGTGCTGTCAAATGTACAACTACTAACAGTAAAATGCTCATAAGTTTTCAGAAGTGATTAGTTGTCATAAGTGTATTGAATCTTAATATGTTATCTCCTTCAACGAATTGTCATATTTTATCAATATGTTCGATCGATTAGTCAGACCATTTTACTAACACCACCTCTTTTAATAACATCCATTCTGTTTCCATAAAAACATATATCTATACGATCCACATCGATCGACATTTATTTATTATTATAGTGGGCCAAATTATGTCTGACTACTACGTATTAACTATTGTTTTTGGTACCTACTTAGTATACAGTTTATATCCCAGGGCGTTAAATTTTGCTTAGGAACCTCTAGTATTTACCACGGTCAATAACTAAACGTTGGAGAGTTTGGATCCGATAGACGATGGGCACATAGAGGGTATAGAGTCTCACAGGATTCTGATGACCAGTGTGCTGCGTCGTATTCCTTCAGCGATTCGTCGTTTTGATGTTTGGGTAATCTGCGAAATTATGGGAAATTATATATCGTTGCTCTACATTTATTTTTGCTGTAGGAATGTCTCTATGGTGAGATCCCAAAGTACTGCAGGGTTACTCTCACCACTTACAGCGATCCAGTTTAGGTTCCTAAACTGAACCGAATCGCTATTTGCTACAATGACGTCTGACGTCATTGTAGCAAATTGTCAGTTTAGGAACCTAAAATGGAACGCTATAAGAGGTGAGAGTAACCCCGCTGGTGGTACTGGAGACTCAACCTGAGTGATAATTTTTATATATCATTCGCCTAGAATAATAAAATAAAAAAGCCTTTAAGACTCTACAATCTACATATTATAAGTTGTCATATTAATTTAACATTTCGCCTAGATTCTAGAGACCCTAGAGATTACATGGTAGAATTATAGGCCCTAGAATTACTACGATGTAAATAGGTATGGGTCTCTTCATAAGTGGCGGCGGATGTTCACGCATTTCGCACGATTACGATTTTTTTTAAATCGATCCAGTAGGTTTTGAGACAATTTTAACCTTACTGAGGCTCCCGGTTTACTTATCTCTGGGTAAATTTACCCAAAGTCATAAACCATTGTGAAATTGCTTGTAAGACATTACGTAACAGTGGTAAGGCAGTAGCAAATGGAAGAGCTTAAATCTAATTTTCCGTCAAAGTAAAAGCTTTTTTGAACTTTGCCTAACTTCATAAACTTACGTGAAAACCGCTCTCAATATTTCCTCGAGGAAAGACCCCTGGGGACGGCTCTGTGTCTGTCCAACTAAGCATAAAGTTTTCAACATGCACTGCCTTCCGTGACCGCCAAGCCTATAATGAAATACGAGTAAAAATTTACGGGTTAAATACACACAAATATATCTTCATTACAACTAACGATATTTCCTACATCAATTATGTCAAATGTTTTATGCTACTGGAAACCACGAAAAACCAACCAAAATCCACTTTAAAAAATATGTATTACCCACCTTAGGGCAATCGAGAAATAAAAGGGCCTGACGTAAATATAATAGCAAAAGCTGCTACCGTCCACTTTGAGAAACTATGCGCAAGTTAGTCTGATGGGGCTGTAAAATACGCACATACCAATGAAGGAAAAAAAATCGCCGTCCCACGGAGATAGCCTAAAGTATATTTTGTATGAAGGCAGATCTCCTCATTTGTTGTCATTTTCACTCACATTGTCAATTTTATTGAAAATTCAAACAATGGAGATGCAAGTGAGTGGCAGTAACGCAAAAAATTGTCATGCAAGATCGGAGACTGCGATGTAAATATGGTTGACTTTATCTACACTAAAATTCCTGACGTAAATATAATAACAAAAGCCGCTAGCGTTTACTTTCAGAAACTATGCGCGAGTTAGTCTGATAGGGCTGTAAAAGCACATACCCTTTAACCATTGTCTCTATTTTCTCATACAGCTGTGCCCGGCTGCTCCTATGAAACTCTAAGCTATGTGTATCCATGTGTTCGCTTTTCAAAAACTCCCGCTGGTATTGCGAAGCGTGCATCTGCTTCCTGTCTATTTTCAAATCGTCTGGAATTCCTTTTTTGAATTCGTCCGTTTGCACCGTTCGGACAACATCGTCGGCGCTTCGTTTCGCCATCGCTGGGTTCACGATAAACTTTCTGAAAGTAGATTTGATAGTGTACATTCGCGGACTAAAACGGTTAACCTCAGTTTTTGTGGTCTATAGGGATCTTTGTTTGTTTATTTATTTATTTATGTGTTGCCAACGTATAGCCAGTCTAATTTAGTTAAAATATTAAGCATTTATTCTGTATAAAAAAAACTTATTTGATTTGTAAGATGTTTAGTAGGTGCACTTGCAGTAAAAGTAAACACTAGAGTTAACGACTTAACCGGGAGAGTATTGACGGGTTAAATAGTTAACTCTAGGGTTCTCTTTTATTGCAAGTGATGGTTAGAATGCCAGTTTAGTATAGTAATAAATAAAAAACTACAAACATTTTTTTTGACATAAACTCATCCCTAATTTATCACTTGTGGACCTCTATCAGTTTGACTGTCGTGAACTTACATCACCAGGATTTTGTATAAAATGGACCACTTCGCATCTGTGTTAACTTAAGTTTGTAATAATTGGTTTAACATTACCTTTTGTAAGGTTTGCTGCCAATAATAATCCCGTCCTCATCCGTATAGTAAACGACCTTCTTGTCCATCCGTCTGTGCAATGGGTCTGCGTGGTGGTCGAAGGGGGAGTAGGGGTCCTGAGGAAGCTCATAGGCCAGGGCAGCGGTGTACCCCCATAGGAATATGTCTCCTATCTCGAATACCGTTGGATATGTGAGGCAGAATACTGAAGAAGAAAAAAACAGGGAAAAGTGTACAGGAGAGTTTTTAAGGTTGAGTTTACCTTAAAAACTACTAGACCTATTGCAATAATTATTTCACTGTTAGATAGTTTCCAGGTAAAACTATGTAACTGTAAAATAACTATTAAATTCGATTCATTAGTTTTTCAACTTATTGAGGCCCTATATACTTTTATCTGTCTTCGTGTGTACATTCCAGTGCCTCTACCAAGAGTTTCTGTAGTAAGTTCGCTCCCTAGCGACTGCGTAAATACTGAGGCTTGGCATTGAGGCGATTGATGTTGCTATGGGCTAGTATAGGAATTTAAAATCCACCATACAAAAGCCTAGTAGAGCAGCTGCTATTGGAATGAAATATAGTCTCAATTATATCTAGTAACTAACTCACTCTATGTGGTTTGTTGTGTCGATTTCAGGGTATCGTACGCCAAATTTAATTATCGCTAAGACCGTTCCTCTCACTCTAATGTGATGTAGCATATTTTTACTCCTATTTTGTGTCTAATTTGGATAATCATAAAATATAAAGTGACGCGTAACATCGCTCCCTATTTTACAAACTCCTTTACATTATCACAACAGCTTCAGGATGCTGATGAGACTGCCCCGCTTCTGCAGCGCATCGGGTATGTTTGCACACGCACGCACGGATGGGTTCCATGCCATCATGCGCAAAAAAGGAGCGTCCCTGTTGAGCAGAGTGCGGGACAGTCCCAACACCATCCTGAAATGTATGTCTGATAAATATGACTCGCCAATTATATGTCATCTCTTTCACGTGCCGATCAGATAGATAAACTGTCTGGTCGGCTCGTGGGGGAGATGAACACATAAAATATACTTACGTGTCTGAACTACCTATTTTATTTATGTAAGTACTAACATAGTTTTAAGTACAACTACTAACACAAAATGGATCTTGTAATCTATATTAATAAAAATATTTGAATTTGAATTTTGAATTTATACATCATGGCTGTTATTCATAAACCTAGTTAAACCTCACTTCATTTAAATCGTATTGCTATCCCTTTCACACTTCGTTAAAAAAGGTTAAGATAGAAAGGGACAGGGTGGCTAAACGGTGGCGTAATTTTAAATCACGTTTATGAATACATACAATATTGATAAATTAGTTATGAGTTAAACACATAATACTACTTTGCTTTCCCAATCGGGTAAAATCTCTTACCTAATTGTACAGAACTGCCTTCAGCGAATACAAGAAATCGTTTTCTCCTCGACAGTACTCCACTTTTATGATACATTTCCAAGTCACTGGTTTCATTAAAATCCGCAGTCACTTGTGTATACGAAGGTACTATTAATAAGAATAGGGCTACTGAAATTTTTATTAAGTTTCCCATTTCTTAGGAAAATATCCGATTTATTTTAAAATAATTATGATTAGCATAAAACAAATACTGATTATGATCAGGTTTTTATAAATGCATTAAAAATAAAAAAAGTCAGTAATTTACTATTTCAAATAACACATTATTATTACTTCAGTAATTGATGTTTCTGTTAAGTTTTAATTATTTTATCATCATTTATTTACAATTTCTGGACAGAATAATTGATTAAATATTTTAATTAGATCATAATATTTTAAATTGAGTAAACCCGCTTGTAAACATTTTTGAGATCTTTCAACTCAATGACTGAATAAAATAAAATAAATGTGAAGTTAGAAGTATTTTGAACTAGTTTTTGGATAACACTTACTTGCTAGTTTATCTTGGAAGCGACGATCACGATTATCAAATAAGAGATGTTATAAAACCGTTATGGATTTCATGGGTAGGTAATCCATTCTAGGTGGATACAGGGTGTTTCAGAATGATACCGTTTATTTATTACAAGTAAACATATTATTATTGCAAGTATTTTTTTTAGAATTGCTATTTACATAACTTTGCAATGAAAAGGTGCCAGCGGTGAAGAGAAAAAGATGAAATAGTGACAAAAAGCTTTCACTAATTATGACTCTATAATGATTGTAAGTTGTAATACGCATGCTATAATTTTTTTTGATAATTTAATAAGGACAAGGCTTTTTTCACTTTTATTTTTTTATTTATTTATTAATGATTGTAACAATTAAAAGTAAACAAATAAATCAGTCGTACGGTACTGGCGACACACTGACATCATGCATTTCGTCATTCAAGTAATCATTTATCCTGTTATAAGCTCTTTTACGAACCATCCTTATTTGACACTTTATCTCATTATAGACAGAATTCAATAAGTGTTTAAAAAGAAGATAAAATGGGAAGAAAAACAAGAAAAAACTAAACCTACATCATAGGTATTGTGGTGAAAAATACATCCTGTAGACAACTTAACCTGTTTCAGCTAACATCTCAGCCGCTTCAGGTTAAGCAAGCAAAAATCTATAACGTGAATTTGTAAATTACACAAACCTAGATCCTTTAACCGTTAACCTTAACTAGGATTTAATGCTCTACATGTCATTCAAATCCACGCCATTGCTTTAACTACGAGTAGTCAGGGCGTCTAAATTAATAAAACACGAATAAATTCAAAAACAAAAGAACATCAAAATCGAATAAAAAAACAAAAGATGAACAGTTAAAACAAAAGACAATAATTAGAGAAAAAAACAAAAGACTGAATACGTAACAAACTAAAATAAAATTTTAATAAATTGCAAAACAAAATGAGAAGACTGTATCAAGCAATTTTATTGTGTTATATCTGTTTAATTGTGTTCGTACTTATAGATTTGGGTGATGCCGATGATAATACTAACCACAGGCAAAAAAGATTCTTAGCCTTCAGGAATACTACCCATTTCTTCGTGAGTATTTCTTTTTTAGCGCTCAAATCATCTGAAGATGTGTGAAAAAATTCTTAGATAAAGAAAAGATGGTTATCCTCATAATAGTAAAAAAGATTATCTTGATCAATTCGCCAATTAAGAATTATATTTATCTGCGTATTATTTACGGCTTGTTCCACTTAGTTCTACATTTATAAGAAGATACTTGGAAAAAATATGAGAACTTTTTTTATAGACGGATGTCTTAAGGGCCTTCATAGAGCCAACTAGCGCGCCAATCTTAAAAAAATAATATATTCCAATATAATAAATTTTATTAAAAAAATCATTTACGAAATCTTTATTACGATAAATACATAGTATATACAAATAAATACATTATATATAGTGTGAAGATTTATCAGCAAATTCAGTTTTCAAAACAAGTTTCTAAACCTGTTGTATATTTTTTCAGTGGCGATTAAACTTCAAGGCGAATATGGTGCCATGGAACCAACTCTTCGCCCAAGCAATAGGGTTCAGATTGAACTGGGACGAGCCCCCGGAGACATCTTCGTATTACCGTCATCATTACCTGCGCGTACACAGAAGTACTGTGTACACTCATATGGAAACTTTGTTAGACAGGTATCTAAATAAAGTCTCTGTTTAATTTAATATACAACCTTTAAGAATTACTCTGTAAGTGTCAACCAAAGTTTCTAGCGTTACGATTTCATTTTTCATTTCATTTCATTTATTCGCAATAAATTGTAAATTACAAATTGATGGTATCACAATAACACAGGTTTCATACAATTTTACCCGTCGGGTGTAGCGAGCGAGATAAATACATATATAAAAATGTCATTCAACTAAATTACAATTTTATCACAATCGAAAATTCCACGCATCAAAAAATATAATAACTGAGTCAATAAACAAGTCAAAGTCATCACACGCAAAATGTACATCACAGAAAATTAAACTACCTATTTAATCAAAGAAATTGAAAACGTAAATAACCCTTCCTTGTTGCGCAGTTGGGTAAAAAAGAGACAAAAATCATTCGGTCGGATTTGGCAATAAAACTTTTATAAATATATTATTTTGTCCCAACGAGTGACTCGAACTCATTCATATTATAAGGACCTATGGATAATAGTAGATCCTTAAGTTTTTTTAAAAACTTTCTGTCTGGGAGCGCCTGTATATCCTCTGGCAACATGTTGTACACACGATGGTATTCGGTAAATGTACAGACGACATCATATCAACCTTCACAAACCCATTGCAATCTATGATGTATTACCTGCCTGCTAAAGCACCTCTGTGTCACGTAAAAGCCCCACATGTAATAAGTATGAATGCTTTCAGAAACGGCCTGAACGGCTTCCACTGCATACGTCGCGCCATTTGCGAGATGAGAATGGTCGCTGAACCAAAAGGGATCTATCATAAAATTCTGCAAATGGTTTTCAGGTAACACTTGTTTTTTTTATCTCGGTTTTTACAACGTGCCCTTGGATACGCTGATTTTTATTTTCAAAATCTTGTTTAAGGGCCTTACATGAGCCAGCTAGCGCCGCAAATCTTAAAAAAATAATATCTTCCAATTTAATAATTTTTATTAAAAAAGCTATCTATGTACACAATCTTTATTAGGATAAATACAATTTTACAATATACAATGCATGGCATAATTGCGACAAGCTAAGTAGTAGTTCACAAATATGCCAAAAACGGCCGTTTTTTGCAATTATGCGAACTACAACTTACCGAAATTTCACGTTATAAATAAGCATTTAAAAAATAGTAATTATTGTAATAAACGTTTTGTACACAGCTTTATTAATAAAATTGATTAAATCGGAAGATATTAATTTTTTTTAAGATTGGCGGCGCTAGTTGGCTCATGTCAGGCCCTTAAAATAGTATTTAAATCAATACAGTCAACATGAGCCTTAGGCAGTTGTCCCAGCGCGTAAGCGAGTAAATCCCGGCTATTTTCTCGCCCAAGAAATTCGCAAAAGATACTACATTCCGTGTAAACAAAAGAGATGCATATATGAATAGTTCATCGCAGTACATCCCATCGCCTGGCGACGCTCGCCCACTCGCTGAGCTACACTGGCGAGTGGGCGAGTAAAGCGAATAATCGCCCGTCGCTCAGCGACACTCGCTGATAGCCGAGCTACAAAACTATACTCGCAGCTCGCCGCCCACTCGTTTTAGCTCTCGCTCATCGCCGGCGGTCGGACAACTGCCTTACAATCTAGTAACACATTATGTTACAAGCTTAGGCATACATCTCACACTTAAATCACATAGCATAAGGTACAATCGAAAACAGTAAAATGTATACAGCCTCATTATAGGTGAAATTTTCTCAATCACGATAGATAATAATTATTTTCAAAGGTTTTCTGGAAGAGATCGCTTTGAGCGATAAAACCGTCAATTGTAATACTAACTGTATTAGCCCTATTTCTTTTGTGTAATTCTTTCTTTTTGCAATAAAGAATATTTATCTTATATTATCTTATTTTACTAGTAGATAGATAGTTTCGAGTATACACAATGCAGTTGTAAAGAATTTTAATTATCAATACTTTTAAAAATCACTTCAAACACACATTTTGAGAAAATGTTAACCTTGATTGATATCCTGTATACCTACATTTCTGTGTGTTAGTACGTAATAAGGTGTACACAAGCAGAATTATCATATTTTCTGCCATTGAGTGAACCTGAGATAATAATTGTCTCGTTTTTGTCCTAATTATATCTATTAATATCTTTCCAGAAATTCCTCCACAACTCAACAGTGGCACAATGCGACCACAGACGAGTGCCAGCTGTCTACAGCGCTTTGTCCACTATCCATGCGAGAAGTGTCACTTTTTACAGATCTTTAGATGAACTAAACGGATACTTTAATGATTACATTGATATCGCAATAGAAAATTGTATACTTATTTATCAGAGTATACTTTTTTATTTATTTTATTAATGGACTCGACAGTTCGTCATGTTACAGAAAATTCAATATATTCAATAGTCTTCTATCTTCCTCCAGGGGAGTCGTAGTAGCGTCTTCACCCTGGGTGCCGCGTCTTCATGTCTTCATCCAGAGGAGAGGCCGTAGCGTCATCACTCTGGACGAAGCAGCTCGACAGTCACGTTCACTCCCGAGCTTGTAGCGGGAACTCTTGATAAAAGCTTGAAACTTCAGATCTTGCATAAATAATCCAATAACTTCACCGTACTGTCATTCGCGAACATTTTCTGATAATGCCTGATTCTGCCCCAACCGCAAGTTGTACAAGATAACGAATAAATGTAAAAATATCTCTGTTTTTTATTAAAATTATTGGTCTAAAATAAAGTTTTGTACATGTTGCGATTCGAAAAAACAGCTTAATTAAGAATTCAGAAAATAGTAAGAAATCGAAGCGATTTATTCATTGCTTTTGTTATTCTTCCATAGGAGTTGCGAGAGTAGTAGAAAATGATACTGATTATGCAATATGAAACCTGTAATAAGTCCCAAACAAAATGATAGGTACAGCTTAAATGGTCACGTAGTTTTGTAGGTGGGGCAAATCTCCATTGAAATGTGGCAATGTCTTTTGTGGTTCCACCACGAAATAATTATTTTTTTGTAATTACAAACTTATATTTGTAGTTGACGCCTGGTATGGCGATGTATGACGTTATCAGTTTCGAAAACGTAAAGATAAGTTTGTCCCTAAATCTAGATTATATTTTCGTTAGAGAAAATGTTATGGTGAAGTTGCACGGAACCATCGGTTCGCAATCCAACAGCCGATACGTACTTGGCCGGTTTTTTATTATAGTACTGTTAAACACTGTGATTTTGTATTAGTAAGTAAACTTGGATTTCAATGTGATAACAAGCAGGTGTGATTTACATTATAAGAGCACGTGACTCTACATGAAACTTAGCATTACTAGGCCAATTATCACTATCCAAGACAAAAAGTTTGGAGTGTTTCATAACACGTTTGCGACAAAAACAACGGTTAGAAGGAAACTATAGAAGCTAGTGAAAGAACCATGAAAGTATAAATAAAAATATATCTAATACGATTGTAAATAAAACCAAAAGAAGATCGCCTGAAAAATATAGTTTATAAAAATAAAACAAATGAAAACGATGTGTTTGTGACAAAAAATAAATTCAAATAAAGAATGTGACGTATAATTTTATGAAATACAAAAACAAAAGGCAATCGCCTAGAAAGGACACTTTTGTTCCCAATTTAAAACTATGTGTGACAAAAAATAATTCAAAAAAAGAATGTGACGTATAATTTTACGGAATAACAAAAACAAAAGACTAACTTGTGGAAACGACACCTTTGTTTCAAATTAAAACTAATGAAAGTAATCCAATCAATATGCATAGAATATACCAAGTTATTTTGTTCTGCTACATGTGTTTAATAGTGTTAGTGCTGATAGGTTTGGGTGAAGCCGATGAGAACTCCAGTCATAGACAAAGGAGATATTTGAGTATTAGGAATAACAGCCTTTTCTTCGTAAGTATTTGTACTGTTATGTTATGACCATTTATGTTACTGATGGAATCTTCCAAACTTTGTTTTTCTACTTGTGGGACTTGATACCAAGAACTGTAAATGTGCTTAAAAGCGGCTATGAGGTTGGCCACCCATCACATCACAGCAAAAGCCGTTTTATAATAATATAATAATAATATTTATTTTCACAATATAAATGGTTACAATGTGCTTAATATGTAACATATTGCAAGTATAACAGTCAGCATTATAATTAGCACGATTTAGATAACCCTGACTCCCGAACTAGGGTGACCTGTGTTTCGGGAATCAGTGTCCTTCCGTGTTTACTTATTGCTAGTTATTACTAGACTTTTTTTACAATAATTGGAAAGAGGAACAGTGTCAGCTTAATAAGTGGGAATGTAAATATTACTTAGTATCATAAACGTATATTATAGTAGGTGGGTGGATGTGGGTATTGTAACATATTTGTGAACATTTTTATGCAATGAATGCGGCAGACAGAATTCCGTCGTCTCTAGCTACCACTAATGGGAGAGAGGCGTGGGTTTATGTGTAGGTATCGCTCGGCGGGTAAGTGGTTGGGTCAATGGACTTGCGATACGGAGGTCCCAGGTTCGATTCTCAGCCAGGGCAGCCATGTATCAATGAGTTATCCTCGGCTTTTTCGACGGAAAAACTTACGTACATTTACCGAGTGCTCTCAAAAAGGTGAAGAAAAACATCGTGATGAAACCTGTATACCGTAGAAGAAAAAAAATCTAAGGCATGTGAAATTCGGTAATCCGCACTGGGCCCGCGTGGTGGATCATAGCCCCAGCTTCCTCGATGTAGGGAAGGTCTGTGCCCGAGCAGTGGGTCAATATAAATAGACTGATGATGATGATACCGAGTCTTTTTAATTTTTTCAGCTCCGCCTCAATTTCAAAGCGAACATGGTGCCTTGGACTCAAATATTCGCCCAATCCATGGGTTTCAGGATAAGTTGGGACGAACCTCCCGAAACCTTCCGACCACATAATCAGTTGCGTGTACATAGGAGTACTGTGTTCAAAAACCTAGCGCACATATTCGATAGGTAAGTAGAGATTAAAAGAGGAATTTTATCATCTCATTGGTCTAGGTATAGTACTAGCTGAGTTAAGCTGGGATCCTACGGCCTGCTTTCTCACATGCCAGATCTCGCCGACAAGCCGTAGGAACCGTTGCATCCGATGAGGCCTGTTGGCGCCCGTCAAAGTCAAAGTCAAATTTCTTTATTGCAAGTAAGCACGTTGAGTACATTTTTGCACGTCAATATATTTTTTGAATTTACATTTACACCACTTTGCAAGGAAAAGGTGCCAACGCTGAGGAGAAAAAGTGGCAAAAAACTCTCAGCAACACATCTTTTAAAACAATGATAATACAATGATTACTTAATAACTATACAGTACGTAACTATTACTATTGTTAGTAAGTTTATCCCTCATGCGGAACCGGCGACACACACCATGCATGTTCATCGTTTAAATAGTCATCTATCCTGTAATACGCTCCGTCGTCGAGATTAACTTACCGAAGTTCAAAATCTCGGCGCGGCGCGGCGCGACGGTGCCTGTCGCGGCCTGTGGCGCGATCTGTCCAGTGACAAAGCTCTGCAAAAGAAGTGTCTTAATCCCAGACCCATGGAGCTCTTTCATCCTCCAGCTATCATTTATATAATGCAATAAATAAAAATAATATATTCAATGCTTTCAGGTATGGTTTGAACGGCTTCCACTGTATTCGTCGTGCTATTTGCGAAGTGAGAATGGTAGCTGAACCAAGAGAAATTTATCATAAAATTTTGCAAATTACATTCAGGTAAGTGCTAGATTACGGCCAAATTTAAATTAAGGTCGAGTTTCACAGACAATTTTGAGAGCGTCCTTAGTGTAAGAGCGAGCTCACGTGTTCAATATCTCGATCTAAGACAAAGGGCGCCTCCGTGCCTTCTAAACTCATTTGAACCTACTCTAGAATTAAATACCTACCTACAATATTTCTAATTTTGTACCCCTTTTAAATTAAATTCATTTACAGTACTGTAGTAATAAATTCATTTACAGTACTGTATTACCCGCTCATTCTTACACGATGTAGCATAGAAGTAACAGCGATAGTTGCGTTTAAGTTTAGAAATAGATTCCACGGCAGAATCACACCTACTGCTTACAAAACAACTTAGCTTAAAATTAGAAAAGTCTCTACGAAGAATAATTACCGTAATTAACTTTTGCTAACCAGTTAATAACGATAAATTCTAAGGCATATGTAATCCGCCAATCCGCAGTGGGCCCGCGCGGTGGATCATGGCCCGAGCTCCCTCGATGTAAGGGAAGGTCTGTGCCCGAGAAGTGGGGACATAAAATATAGTGATGATGACCTAATTGTTTTTTGCAGAAAAACTTCGGCAACGCATCATTGGCACAATGCAACACTGAACGAATGTCAATTGTCCATCGGTCTTTGTCCAGTGTCTCTCCTTGAAGCATCAAGATATACAGACCTTTAGGATAACCATGTACTTAATGATATTCTGTGTTTAACTCTTGGCAATAAAGCAAATGCAAATGACTCCTAGGTAACATACCTAGGAGTCATAATATCCTAATTAATACCAGCTCTCCTCAGCGAGTTCTTTCGATCATTTGCTTTAGCCTTCCGAATATTAAATGTCCGAAACTATTGTATTTGTCAACTAATATCCGTAGGTAAAAATATACTTTACTTTATACTTTATTACACACAAAATTATTACCAGATAATATTTACATGATAATGGATGTACAATGTACATTGGTCGAGCTTATCTCTAATAAAGAGATTTCTTCCAGCCTGGCTTGTCCGGGATCGAGAGAATATAATTTATGATACAATAGACATACATATGTGTATAATATATAATTAATTACCAATATATAACTATATTATTATTTACCAATATCGTATATAATATTCACGTTTGCATGTAAATCATTGTCTGTAAAATATATAGTGCAACACATTTAAATCGTAAAAAAACTTGACTAAGCACCCATACCTATACAATAATATTAAAATTAAATTATTAATTATAATGGTCATTTGAGAGTCAAATAAAAAAAATTCTTGCCAGTGTCTGATACTTCTTTGATTATTATGTAGTCGAATTCCTTTGAAAAAAAAACATTCAATTCAAATACACTTTATTGTACATAAGACACAAACAACTACAATACAAAACAATATGTACAATTTTGGCGGTCTTGTCGCTAAAAGCGATTTCTTCCAGGCAACCAACTGTTGATGGAATTTAACATAGTAAAGTGAAAGAGGTAGAGGTATACAAGAAGAATAAAATGAAAAATAATTGAAAAACATATTTAAAACAAAATCATTAAGGAAGGAAGAAACTAACATAAAGGCTACAAGATGCTACTAATGAGGCATCAACCGTGCCGACCTAGCTAACAAGCCTTCCGGACTCTTTCAGAGGAAATATTTTAATTTAAAAACATTCCGCTGCCGGACAGTGGGGATCGGTTGAACTATCTATAATGCAAGCCATTCAGATAGTTCAACCGACCTATTTTGTACATATAGTTTTATTTTAGTTTAGTTTGTTTGTTTGTTTGTTTGTTTGTTTGGAAACCCTAAATAAATAAGTAAAATGTTTAAAAACAAAAATTTACGTCATCTAAATATTTGCAGTTTAATTGCTAATTCAATGTTATAACAGACGACTGTACTTTGATCTAATAAATAACATAAAAATGTAAAGAATGATTAATTACAATTAGAATATGAATGGGTCAGGTCATCATTTTATGATAAAAATAACATTTTTTACATCATTACGTAACTTTTTACACGAATACAAAGGTAAACTTAATTCCTTGGGAATTTTTTACCAAATAACCTTTAGTAACGCGGAGAATGTCAAGGTGGGTGAATATGAACAAAAAACATTGGGGCGATCCAGATGTATGGCACAACAACGTGTTATGTTCTAGATGACGTTAATTCACTTGTTAACAATTACCTACTAAGTAGGCAACTAACCTACATACCTGCTAATGAACTATCAACTACCAATGAAACCCTCTGCAAACTGTCAATACAGGTATTTCGCTCCAGCCCACACACTTGAAACTTAAAGGGTTCTCTTCCGGCACATCCAATTAAACTTTACGCAAATGTTTAATTTACCAGTTTGATCGTGACGTCACACGAGCTTAGCGAGTCCGCAAGTAAAATATACACAAAATTGGCGAAACTATTAACTGAATTCCTAATTAAGGAAAACTAATTTCCATGGAATAGATTAAATTAGGTACAATTGGAAACAAAAGCGTTTAGTTAATCGGTTGTCTAACAAAATCAAAGTCAAAGGTTTTTATTGCTGGTTATAGGTATTACAGATGTTATGGTTTAGAAAGTGCTTATCGCTATAACCTACCTTGTTAAGGCATGCAATAATTAAATTTAAAGATTGTGTAATTATAATACACACATATTTTACACCGTAATGGAAATTGAACAGGAACATGTCACAGAGAAAAGTGTAAAGGAGAGCTTTTAAGGTTGAGATTTTCTCAAAAAGTACTTGCTATATTTTAGAAAATTCTTTATCATTACATGATGTATATTGTAAACTATCTACTTGTATAAGAATTTTTACAATCGGTCAAGTAGTTCTTGAGAAAATCTCAACCTTATTGAGGCCCTCTGTCTAAGGCGTATGTTGGCTGAAGATTGGGTTTCTAAGCAACCCAAAAACGCAAAGAGAGACTGTATTCCTCGAACAGAAGAACGCCAAGATGAAGACTCAAACCTCGGACCCTTTGATTCGGGCCTAAACCCAACAACAAATTGATGTCGCCCGAGGCGAGGCGAAGTTGCACAAAGTCTCTACACCCTCAACTTTACTTTGCTTCGGTCAACTTTCCGAGAGTGTGGTGGTCGCTTAAGGGGTAATACCGTGTATCCGTAATTAAACTGGTGCCCTTCACATTGAAACACAGCAATTCAAGTACTGAATGAAAATAAAACATTTTTAGAGCTTTTATTTCTGTACTTGTTGAAATATCCTTTTTACAGCGTCAAACAGGAATAAACTCAAAAAAAAAAGGTCATCACGAGGTTAGAAATTTTTTTCGACCCCTTGTTAATAGGGTCTAATTTGTTGCAAACCACCTCTAGTAACAGCCCTTTCAAGGAATGTATCGAATTTCCAATCACCCTGTATAATATGAATATTTTCATATTAGACAGTCGAGATAGACTAAATTAAAATCTTAATTTAGAACTCCAATTAGATAAAAATGACACAATTAACTTTGCTTAAAAATTCAAAGCTACTCGAGTTTGAGTGGATAATAATTTATTTATTTATTACCACTACAATAATATTGTAAGAGGTACCCCAATACGATAATAATATCATAATCCTTATTATTAATCCAGTATTTTAGATGTAACTGCAATTTTTTTATTTCGATACCAAATAAATTATTATTATTATTATTCTCTCTATTTATTTTAACTCTTATTTAATATATTTATAAATTTCAATATCAAAAACAAATAGAAAAATATATAAATATAAAAAATACGGGCAGCGGGATGCATGCGCGGAGGTTAGGATCCCAGAGTGAAGAACTTCCTCACAATGCGTGCCGTGTCCAGCAGCACTGCCTTCTGCATCCGGCTCTTGACCCAACTGTCTAGCGAGAGTCTCTTAAGGTGTTGGTCGAGACTCTTTGCTATTATTATTATTATAATATTTTCCAGGTAACTTGGAAAACGTTGTATCTGATTGTACCTATTCCACTCGATGGGAGTTTGTATGTAAATATGCTTGTGGTTTTGAAGTTGCCAGCTTCTGAAATCACGTTAATTATGAAATCTCATTAACTTCTCCATGGAGTTAAACATAATAGAAAATTATTAACTAAATCAAGTTTATTGGTAACTATCTGATGAATAGAAATAGGTATGATAATGATTATTTTACAGCAGAACAAACCTTTTGCAGTCGTAATCTTGTGACTTTAGGTGGTAATTTTAACAATATTTTAAGCTGCGTCTTTCAAAAGTAATAAATTATCTACCTGAAGTTGAAGAGATTGCTCTCAGCGATAGGACCTGTTGTAAGTATATTAAGAGCCTTCCATGAGCCAACTAGCGCCGCCAATCTTAAAAAAATTATATCTTCCAATATAATCAATTTTATTAAAAAAGCTACTTACAAAATGTTTATTACGATTAATACTATTTTTTAAATGCTTATTTATAACGTGATTCAAATTCGGTAAGTTGTAGTTCGCAAATTGCGAAAACATAGTGTTTATCCTAATAAAGATTGTGTAATTTTTTTTAATAAAAAATAATAATTTGTAAGATATTATTTTTTTAAGTTTCGCGGCGCTAGTCGGCCATGGAAGGCCCTTAAGTATTCGTAACTGCAACTACGTCCGTTACAAACAGCTATAGAGACAACTATTTGTTTTCCTAGGTAGTTTGATTACTTATTATTTAGACTGACAAGATCGTAGTTGTTTTATAAAATTTAGTAAATATAGTTGCGACAAGCAACCCTGTTATTTTCAGTGCCTCTTCATGAATCTTATTTCCTTCCCCTCGTTTTACTCAATACCCAATAAAAATAGTTTAAATATAACGACGTTATTCCACTGATCCAAATTCCTCCCCTAAATGCAGCTCAGATGATTTAAGGCTGCAATGAAACGTCAGCGCATAGTAAGCACAAAATAAATTCCGTTAGTTACTGGTAGAACCATTAAGAAAAAAATCGTCGGGCTCCATGGAGAGAGTATAAAGTATATTTTGGATGTGCCCTTGTTGTCACTTTCACTCCTATAGGTACGTTAGAAAGAGACATCTGTTTTTATGTGTTCGATTTCTGTTAGAAATTCAAACAAAGACAATCAAGTGGGTGGCAAAGAAGGACGGTATCTAGGACTCACCTGGAGCATTCGTTTCACGAACGAGCATTTATTGTGCAAACATTTGCTCGTTTGCGAATTTGATTCACGATGTTCGCGAGCAAAAATTCTCGAATATTGGAAATTTGCAAAGCGAAATTCCGATATTCGTTTCAACGTCCTCACTAAATGTTTGTTTCGCGATTTTCACGAAACGCAATGCTTGCAAATGTTTGCGCAACAAATGCTCGTTAGTGAAATGAATGCTCGTTAGTGAAACGAATGCTCCCAATGAGTAAGTACTGTCCACAATGCAAGACCAGAGTCTGCGGTGTAAATATTGCTAACTCCATCGGCGGTTCCTTCCTTATAGGGTAGAACTCAATAAATTCCCTCTGCGACTAAATCGGCGGCTGAACTGATTGCCCATTGGGGCCTATGGGGCGGTACTATTGATTCTCGATTTTTCTCTGCCAACTCTCGAGTAGCCGCTGGGAACGAGTACCTAATCTATCTTTCGATCTAGAATAGTTCGATCGCCTCAAATCGCCTTAACTATACCCATATACGTTAGGTTATCTATATACATTTACGCAGACATCATAATTTAATTTAACAATACATTAAGTTTAAATGCGGCTTGCATGAGATTCTATTTAAATTATTTTTAATTAGATTAATGCGTTGATGTCGTTAAACATGTTTATCCTAAATGAACTTCAACTGTTTAGAATATGCGAATGCGTAAGCTATATTAGTCGCCACTGCGTACCGCTCGCTCTTACGCGATGTAGCATTGAGCGACAGTGACAGTTGCGTTTAGGTTTAGGATTCGACTCAGAGTCACTACAGAATTAGCTACAATGTAACTGTATGTAATGTATGTAAAAAGTGACTCACTCGAGTTTGCAAGAAACCGATCAATCCACTGATATCATCTGAAATCAAGATAAAGTGTTAACGATTTGTAATCTTGCAAGTCCACCACTAAAGCGAAAACATTGTAAGCAATTTGTGAGCTGTCGAGAACCGTTAGTGCAATTCTAAGCCAATGTGAATATCCTGGAAAAGATCGCTCGCGCGTGACTTGCAGCGCGTATGAGATTTACTTAATTTGCAGAGGACGTGCTCCTTACAGCGCAGTCCTTATGGACACTTTTATTTCAAAGTAGCGACCGTTAGCTAAGGTTTTGTCTTCATTTGGTCACTTTCTTAAGAGTTATATCTCCAATTACTCGTTTTCTGCTCAAGATCGCTAATTCAAAGATCTTATTGGCATTTTAAATGGCTGGGTTTTTATCATTTTCCGTATTATCATCATCATCTTCGTCATCAGTCTATATTTTTATGTCCCCACTGCTCGGGCACAGGCCTTCCCTTACATTGAGTAAGCTCGGGTCATGATCAACCACGTGGGCCCGATGTAGATTGCCTTAGATTGCTGATTGCAAGCATGCAGATTTTATCACGATGTTTTCCTTCACAGTCCTTCGATCCTCTTATAGTCACTTTTATTTCAAAGTAGCGACCGTTAGCTAGGTTTCAGTTCAATTGTTTTTAAATAAAGTAAAAATCCATTTGTCTTGGTCCTCTGGTTTGATAATCGCATGAAAAAAGATTAATAAATCCTTCGAATCACTGATTGCAGTTTTATTAATCGTTTCATCATCATCAGCATAAGACTACGATCGTATTAGGAGAGTCATTGTGGTTGAGATTTTATTAAAAAAGTAATGTACAGGTTTTAAAAATTCATTCATGAGCTCACGCCCTTTTTTCCCCGCTGGGGTAGCCAGAGACGATGAACTTCCATGTACTGCGATACTGACATACAATAACACACATTCTTTTACATTAGGTACATTACCATAGTCTACGCTCTTTAAGCTCTCTGGTAGATTTTTTTATATTCGGTCAAGTAGTTCTTCAAAGAATCTCAACCTTATTGATATCATCTGTATACATTTCTCGGTTTTCTTATCATTTATTTCTAAGCACAGACATCATCTCCAGCACCCCCTGACCCTCAGGGCAGTCGCTGAAGATGGAAGTGCAGCTAAACATCTGCCGTCCAGCCGTCGCCGCGTCCAGGTATTCAGACATGGAGTCTCTCCAATCAGTGTCAGGACTCTCTTCATCAAACGGCGTTTTGCCGTAGTCGGGCCTGGAATTTAAAAATAAAGTTATTGGTATTGAGAACCTTCGAAATTCAAAATTTATCACAAACCTTCGATAAAAATTGCGTTTTCCTCAATACACACGAAACGCTGACGCCAGTACATAATGCTGTACATAATTCCATGTCTTTTAAAATGAAAATTATGTTTATACCAAAATAGTTATTCATACAAAATATAAATCAAAATGTAGGGTATTATAAATACGAGAGCTTGTTTAAATGGCGTATTTTTATTTCCCTGCCAAAATTGATAAAAATACATGTATGGAGTCACTGTGCCGTGCTCTTCACTCCGCCGCTGAGGGGCATCTTCTGTCTCACGCTTGAGTTTGACAGCTGGCAGGATATAGTTTTTTTCATATACATCGGTTAAAAACGACCTCGCTCTTGATCTAAGAATTAAAATTTATCCGCATCCCAGCTTCTTTTAGTGCTAGCGAAGCTAGGTAGCTCCTAATAAGTGGCTGGCAACGCTATTTATCTCAATCCTGAATTCCAGGCACACCGCATCTGCCGTTAATCGTCTCGGTCCCGCATACTCCACGAGAGAGGTCCTAGCCTCAAGAGGGAGGCTAATGTAGGGTATTTTATTCTAAAAAGAAATAGTGGAATAGTTTCTTGTGTTTTTATTCGTCTAGACCGCTTTTCTATTTTTAATGAGGGTTCTCTGCGGTTACCTTACAACTATGTATCGATATTATTTTTATGTTGTATTTATATTCGGAATACTGGTGCCGATTCTGACGGCACACTTTTAAACTAAATTGAAATGACAATGCCAAATTCTGCCCCACCATCAACCGCAAGATAACGAATAAATGTAAAAATATCTCCGTTTTTTATTAAAATTATTCGAAAAAAACAGCTTAATTAAGAATTCAGAAAATAGTAAGAAATCGAAGCGATTTATTCATTGTTTTTGTTATTCTTCTATAGGAGTTGCGAGAGTAGTAGAAAATGATACTGATTATGATTATGAAATATGAAACCTGTAATAAGTCCCCAACAAAATGATAGAGGGTCACGTAGTTTTGTAGGTGGGGCAAAGCTCCATTGAAATGTGGCAATGTATTTTCTAATATTAGCCAACTTCTAAGATTCCCACCAAGAGTTTCGTATTCTGCCGAGCCGATTGCACTAAATTTAGTTATTATTTGGCAGTTCTAAGATTGTCTATGGGACAACTTAAATTATGTCGATTGAAACTGATTGAAAAAAAGAATCCCCTAATAGCGCAATACCAAAAATGTCTACAAAAATATATTTTCACAAAGACAGTAAGAAAATTCACAGAGAAAATCAATTAAACAAATGATCTCGATTCATAATATGTCCAACTGTGATGCATTTAATGGACTGTGATGATTTTTACAATCGTAGTATTACTACAGTTTATCTTTTGTAGTTGAAAATATTTAAGAAGTTTTTTGGGCACGTTTTCTCCTCTTCCTCATACAAGTTTCTTTAAAAATATTACCTAGTAAAAATTCAAAAATTTACCTACAACCTCGGCATTTACAAGACATGCATATAAACACATCCTTCTTCTAGTTATGCATCTTACCACCATCAGTCACTAAGACTATTACGGGAAAATATCTGGTTTTCATGAGACCCAAACATCTACGGAAGGTGACAAATAGGTACTAGTTTATAAGAACTTACGTAAGCAATATGTGTATGATCTCGCCTACAAGACCTTGGTCTTCAATCGGGTCCTGCGCAGCTTCGCAGATCGCTCTCAGAACACACTCCATGCCATTCATGCCCTTTCTGGAAAGAGTTGTCAAATGATATAAAGAGGATATATGTAGACGAGAGGTCACGAACGGGTAAACGTATTTCAACGCGCGTGCTAGTCGGAGCGCGGCCTTAACGTGTTAACTAGGGAGAGCTAATGAATGCAGAAGCGCTGGTAGGGATAAGTAGAGGTAAATTTAGGAGGGCTTACATTAACTAAGTTATTTAAAACAAAAGCATGGTTTACTACAAACATGAAGACACAGATGAATTTGGACGTCCATCGTCTACTAATTCCATGCCTTCAGGCACTATAGATATTCAAATACAATGAAAACCACTTACGACTCCAACAAACTAGCGACAGACTGATAGAATATCAGTCTCTCGTCTTTCCTTTGTTTGATATCTGCCTGCCTCTGCTCCCTGGTGACCTCCTTCACGAAATAGTACTGGGACAGCTGCGATATGTTAGAGAACTGCTCGTATTGGTATTGGAAGTTGCCGAAGAAATTCAAGTTGACTTCGTCCAGCTCCTTTAATGGCTGCGTCATGCCTATTTGAAGCTGAAAAGAAGATAGGAAAATTCAGTCTAACTCTGAGAAACAGTTGGAAGGACGAGGTCGTGAAGGACCTGCCACCCAATTGTGGATTGGACAGTAACAGCAAGGCCATTCTCATTTCTATAATACATTGCTCGGTTGCTGTGACAAGAATGTTTACGTTTCTAATGAAAGCCAGCAATGGACTATAGAAATCGCCACCTACTAGCCACGCTTGCGTAGGTCATCCTTCACTCTTAGCACCTCGTCGTTAACCTTTACGGTTAAGGAAATTATAATAAGTGGTTGAGTTGTGATCTCACCTTTCAAGTCACAAATCTTAACCGAGGTGTTAATGTTGACATTTTCTCGAACTAGTTAATTAGCTACAAATAATTAGGTACTTGCCTTATAAATAGCTCCATAGGGAAACACCAAGGGTAAACCATTAACTTGCCTCTTCGCCTTGTTTAAATCTGTGTGTCCGGATTTAGCTGACCCAACCTCTTTGCCGATGATGAGGAATAATAACAGTTGCAATAACCTGAAACTAGAGCACAAACGTCATTTAATATTCTGATTTTAAATAATTATAGAAAGGATACTGTAGGCTTTTTGAAATTGGCGGGATAATGGCGTTAATATCAGAAAATGTTCGCAAATGACAGTATGGTGAATTTATTATATTATTTGTGCAAGATCTGAAGTTTCGTGCTAAAGTCAAGAGTACTACGAGCTCGGGAGTGAACGTGACTGTCGAGATGCTTCATCCAGAGTGACGACGCTACGGCGACTCCTCTAGAGGAATAGGGAAGATTGTTTATCTTGAATATTCTGTACATGACGTACTGTCGAGTCCATTAATAATAGTAATGGGGTCTGTCATTGAGTGCATTCAGATGCGCTCAGAGACGGATCCCGCTAGATGCATCACATATCTCTTCAAATTAAAGTTCTCTAAGGGGCCTCTACGCGTTGGACCTATGTCTCAGTGCAAGCCTTTCAAAGGACCGGGTTTTCTTAAACCCGTGAAACCTAGAGGGATACATAATAATAAAAGGATAATGTATCAGGATAGATGAGTATGGATAGCCCTGCGTGGGTGATACATCGGTACCGAGGGCGACCCACGACATGGTGACATGATGAGGGATTAGTAAAAAACAAGCCATTGTTCAGAATTATAACATTATTAGGTCTACAATGAAATAAAAATGGATCATGCCCTGCAAGAAACCTCCTCCCTCTGTTGTCATATTGTGGATCGTTATTAGTTATACAGTAGGATCTGCAATAATCCATTGGCCGTCGACTGACCTGATATCTTGCCAGATCATGTCAGATAATAGAAAGGCGCTATTTATAAAATTGAAAATAATAAAATAATCTACTCACCCCATAATTTTAATAGATGATACGGTTAATAGAAGGTGCCAGTCGGTATATTAATTAGTTATTGAATAATTGATCGCAGTCTCAGTTGAGGCCAACTAAAATAGCCGATCAGCCTTTTATTTTATTTTATTTGAGTCTCTCGTGAAATCAGTGGAAGTTTCAACTAAAAGCTACCACTAATAGGAATAAAGTAATACTACAAAACTTGATAAAAACGCGGTTTCTGAATGACGTTTAAAGTGATCTAAAGTTTTTTCACACTGACGACAACAGCGATACTTTACAGTGCCGTGTTAATGAAAACAAAGACGCTCCTGCATTGTCTATTGAACCCATTTGTAATAATTAAGAAGCCGGTTTTTATTACAACCATACCATGCCAGAAATTTAAAACTCTATAACGTAAAAGTATGGACAACCAATTACTATACATATAATTACGAAAATATTTAATTATGTTAAGTTAAGAAAGACATTTCGTATTTTACGCAATATGTGCATAACAGTCAATAGCTTAAACTTTGTCCTCTTTATAAATCATTTCGAAGCACAGAAATTAGCTCCATCACTCCTTGACCCTCAGGACATCTGCTGTAGACAGCTGGACAGCTGAACATCTGCCGACCTGCTGTCGCTGCGTCTATGAATGGCGACATGGACTCTTTCCACTCAGGGTCTTCGTTGTCGAAAGCTGTTGATCCATAATCTGGCCTGGGAAATTAAAATAATGTCTTATACGAAGTTTTCGTCGTCATTGCCCTACATGCGTCCGACTTACGCATTCTCGCAATCCTTCCACTATCTTCTATCTCTGGCCGTACGCATCCATTCTTCCCACGTGTGTGCGAGATGTCGTCAGACCATCGCATCAGTGAAGACCACGCCGTGATGTGCGGTAGAAGTCTTTGTGCATTTTGTAGATTCATCAGTATCAGATCTCTCAGTCTTTTGAATGCCTTGCGCAGGTCATCTCTCTGGTAGGGGGGCGTCCCGCAATACGTTTATCCGATCATGGCCTCACAAAAGAACTCGTCTACTCCATCGGTTGTCGGTTATGCGACAGATGTGACCAGCCCAATGCCATTTCAGATGTATCAATCAATAAAAGTAACAACAATATTCCTTTTATCCATTGTTTACACAAAACTTCAGCGTATGGTTATGGAGTACACTCGTTTAAAACACTTGTAAGTAACAGTATAAGGCTTACGTAAGCAAAATATGAAAAATCTCTCCCACAAGTCCTTGATTATCGATGGGGTTTTGGGCAGATTCGCAGATAGCACGTAGCACACATTCGAACCCGTTCATGCCTTCCCTGGAAAAGGAAAAGGACAATAGAATAGAAGGATCCTATCGATATAGGCATTCCTAGATATATACATACATCATATAACAATATTTATGCATTCTACTCATGTCAAAAATCTACGGCTTTACGAAAGCTTTGGTGAGATCCGAATAACAAACTTTCTTGATTTTGCAAATGCTTTCGACAGCTTTGTTCACCATACCTTTGCAGCCTAATGAATGCCACTACGATTAATTGTTTATAGGTCGCTTGACATTATTTAATACAAAGCTTGTAGTTACAACGTTTTACTAAAAAGTCAAAAGAAAATGTATTAGAGGTAGTAGGACATGGGGTACCACAGGGTTCGATACTGAGTCAAACGCTATTTAATGTACCTACTCCATATTATGACTTTTATAAAAAAAACACTTACGATTCCAACAAATTCGCAAAAGATCTGTAGAAAATGAATCTTTCATCTCTCATTCGTTTGATATCTCTATCGTCTCTTTCTCTGGCAACTTCCTTTACGAAATAATACTGGGAAAACTGCGATATATTCTGGAGTTGAAGGTACTGGTACTGAAAGTTTGCAGCGAATGCGAGACTCATTTGATCCTTGTTTGGCACTGGTGCTGTGAAGCCTAATACGAGCTGAAAATATTATAAATGAATGATTGAATATCTTAATGTATAGTTGCCAGGAAGAAATCGCTTTTAGAGACAAAGCCGCCAAAATTGTAGGTGGTAAAATAAATTTGAATTGAATTTGTCGAAAGTACACCATGTATAACACTTACGACTTTCTACATATAAATAACAGTTGAAATCATACTGCAAGTGTTCGTTGCCATTGACGTACTGTCTAGTTGGTTATTTGAAAGAAATCGCTTTTAGCGATAGGACCACCAAAATGACACTTTTCGTTAATGTAATTAATACTGTATTTATGATGCAATAAAATGTAGGTATTTACTTACTCTAAAAAATAATTAACTTAGTAGTAGAAGACAGAGATAAGTATACAGAGGGCTTTAATAAGGTTGAGATTTTCTCAAGAACTACTTGACCGATTGTAAAAATTATTTTTCTATTAGATAGTTTAGAGTACACACTATGTAATTGTAAAGAATTTTAGAAAATCAGTGAAGTAGTTTTTGAGAAAATCTCAAACTTAAAAACTTTCCTGTACAAATTTTTCTGTGTGACGTACCTTGTAAGTCGCTCCATAAGGATATACAAGAGGTATGCTGTTGACTTGTCTCTTCGATCTTTGGTCTTCTTTCATACACGCAGCTGCAGGTTGATCAGATATAACACTTTTACTGGCACTTATGCACAACAGTATCCATGATATCCTAAAAATATTTTATTTTTAGTATTCCGTATTCAAGAGGAATAAGGTTTCCTTTTTTCCTCTTGAGGTACGGACCCCTCAAAAAGGATCCCTTATAGGATCACTTCGTTGTCTGTCTGTCTGTCAAGACCTATATCTCAGAAACGCGTAGTCGGATGAAGTTGAAATTAATACCAAATAGGCAATCAGGTCTGAAACCTCATGCATGCATGAAAAAATCAAACTTCTACGTCAACGTAATTAAAAGATATGGCCGTTTATGTCTAATTTTCTCGCATATTTGTATGACTATGAAAATGCAAGAAAACCAAAACCTATAGGGTACTTCCCGTTGACCTAGAATCATGAAATTTAGCAAGAGGTCTTAAGGTGCTCCCACACAGCAGCTATATAACGTTATAAAACATTGTGTAACACGATAACATTTTATAACAGCGTGAAACTTACAAGTAAAAAGTTAGACAACAAATGTTAAGCAACAGTCTCTAACGTTATATAGCTGCTGTGTAGGAGCACCTTTACATATCACAAGTAAGTAAAGGAATTTGTAGTTACCTACATCTATTTTAAAAAAAAATCTTATTACAAACTTATATTTGCAGTTGATCAAATAATTGCAAGTACATCGATGTATGGGCATATTATTTTGGGATCAGCAAAGATAAGTTGGTCCTTAAACCGAGTTTATTTTTTCGTTAGAGAAAAATTACGGGAATAAGTTGCGTTGCACGGAACCCTCGGTGCTCAAGGCCGGCAGCCGACTCGTACTTGGCCGTTTTTTTTAAAATATTGTGTATGTAAGCATCAGTGGCGGATTAAGAGTATCCGAGGCCCTAAGCACAGAGCCTGTGTAGGCCCTCTATTGCTTAAATGGAAATGGAAGGAATGGAATGGAAGGTAGAAAGTATAAAATGAAAGTTCATCAAAATAGAAAGTGTAGTAGGTATAATTTAAAACTTAAAACATTTTTTCCCTTGCCTTAATCAGAGCAAACTCCGAGATTACATCGTCGAAATTTATCTGACGAAGTATGTCTGCCTCAATACACATTAATGCTAAAGAATTAAGCTTGTCTGGACGAATTTTTGTTCTTTGCGGGTTTTTTAATCTTTTTAGTTGTGAGAAGGATCGTTCAGCGTAGGGCGAAGCCCGAAGCGTCCCCTTACCGAGCAGAAACAACTCCCCACCTTCCAAGTAAATTTTGCGAGGCCGAAGGCCGAGCTCCGCGTAGGGCGAAGCCCGAAGCGTCTCCTTACCGAGCAGAAACAACTCCCCACCTTCCAAGTAAATTTTGCGAGGCCGAAGGCCGAGCTCCGCGTAGGGCGAAGCCCGAAGCGTCCCCTTGCTGAACAGAAACGACTCCCCACCTTTTAAGTAACTTTTGCGAGGCCGCAGGCCGAGCTCCGCGTAGGGCGAAGCCCGAAGCGGCCCCTTACCGAGCAGAAACCACTCTCTTCCTTCCAAGTAACTTTTGCCCCCCGGCGAGGCCGAAGGCCGAGCTCCGCGTAGGGCGAAGCCCGAAGCGTCCCCTTGCCAAAAAGAAACAACTCCCCCACCTTCCAAGTAAATTTTGCGAGGCCGTAGGCCGAGCTCCGCGTAGGGCAAAGCCCGAGGCGTCTCCTTACCGAGCAGAAATGTAGGTATAACATGAAACGCCAGCAGAGGATGGAGGCCCCTGGAGAACAGGGGCCCCAAGCACGTGCTTGTAGTGCTTATACGTTAATCCGCCACTGGTAAGCATAGGTATCCTATGTTATGAACTTTGAGCAGAGTTCAGAAATATCGTAGTATTTGTAAAAGAGTTAGCACTTTATTGACATTATTGACCCGATATCAAGCTCATATTCTAGACTTACCTCATTATTTTCAAATGAAAGTCCAATAATTTTTTATTTAGAAAATTAATATAAGCAAGCTAATTATAGGTAGTTATTATAATATTGTAAGAGTAATAAGTATATATATTGTTGCACTAGGAACACGACTTCTCCGTAGGATCCCCAAGCTTGTTTTCAAACTGATCGCAAAACAAATATTTTCTGTATGTTTGTATGCCACATTATTAGCAGTGTATTATCTGTCAATTTGTTCGTTCATACTTCTAATCCTGTTTGCTATAGAGCAAGAGACTATGTCGTTTTTTTGAGTAAATTAAACTAGGTATAGCCTTTTGCTGTTATTAGCCATATATCTAAACCGAGGCCCAAATCAAATGTCTTATTTTATAAACAAAAACTACCCTGGAGGTACCTAAGGGTAGGTAAAATTCCAGTGAAATGAAAAATCATTGCAAAAAATTAAAACTATCTTAAAATATGGAAACTCCAATGCACAAACAATAACGATAAACATATATATATTTTTTGATACTTAGATGATATTTATCAATATAATATAACAATATAACCCTACCCTACTAACATTTTAAGCTGTTCTGTGATTATTGCACAGTTATTTCCACATTATTAGATCGGATTACTTTAATTTCACAATGATGAACAGGTTCGATCAATCAGTACCTTCAGTGTTATACCACAACAGGTAATTAGACGATCATATTTGTTTACAAAATAAGACATTTGATTTGGGTTGCGGTATAAGGTCTTCACTTCCTTAAACTGTTGTTGTCCCTTTCACACTTCGGTAAAAACTTTAAGTTAGAAAAAGACTGAAGGCTTATAGGTACTATCGACTAATTTTAAATCACATTTATGACTAAAAGACAAAAAGGCTTAGATGAGGTTAAACTTGGTACCTATAGGTATGGCTATAACAGCATTTTGTCAAAACTTCTTCCTTTTTGAAATATAATATAAACGAAATATTAAGTATAGTACACACTTAACAGAAAAATGTCGGTAAGGAATCAGTGTGTCAAAGCCTTTACATCAACAAGTTCCAATCACATGATCGTGACTCCAGACCGCTAATTAGTTTATCCAATACAATGGTCACAAGACAATACGGTAAACCCTTATATGAAGGCACAAGACGTCATACACACATACACGTGCTTCCTATAATTAATATGATCATCATTCGGATCGTTATCGCCATTTATCAATTAACATTACAATCCCTTTAGCCAAGCGGCATTGACTTTCGTTACGGATTGTTGGAAGAGACGGTGAAGTTATGGAATTGTTTATACAAGATCTGAAGTTTCAAGCTTTTATCAAGAGTTCCCGCTACAAGCTCGGGAGTGAACGTGACTGTCGAGCTGCTTCGTCCAGAGTGATGACGCTACGGCGTCTCCTCTGGATGAAGACAAGAAGACGCGGCTACCCAGGGTGAAGACGCTACTGCGACTCCCCTGGAGAAAAATATAAGACTATTGAATATGTTGAATTTTCTGTAACATGACATTGGCAAATGACGAACTGTCGAGTCCATTAATAAAATAAATAAAAATAATAAAGAAAACTATTATGAGATTGACATTTGCTTTTTCGTTAGCAAATGTCAATCCGATACATTTTTCTATTCTACTAGCGTTTAAGGAAGTCACAGCCAGGCTAGGGAGGCAAGAAAGAACTCCAAGCCATGAGGTACGAGTGCCAGGCGTGCCGGTGTGTACGAGGCGCCGCCGCGCCGCCTGATTGAGGGACCGGGCTCACGGACGCAGTGCGCAAAGAGCACAGCGCCCGAGTGGCTCGAGCCCGGATGGGACAGGAGGAAGGTGATGGATGAATGGATGATGAATTGTGGGCTATTATAGCCCACAATGGGAAGTGCTCAATCGCTGAACTACACTGGCGAGTGGGCGAGTGAAGCGAGTAATCGCCCGTCGCTCAGCGACACTAGCTGATAGCCGAGCTACAAAACTATACTCGCCACTCGCAGCTCGCCCACTCGTTTTATAGTTGATAGCTTTACTTGCTACTCGCTTATCGCCGGCGATCGGACAACTGCCTTAGCTACATTGAAGACTCTCTTTGATATTTTAGAAATAAAACAACAACAAATTCCATTAACCATCAATTTTATTACTTCTTCACTCATCTCTGAGTACAGTGATAAGGTCCAACACCCCTTGCCCTTCAGGGCATCCTCTGTAGATAGAAGGACAACTGAACATCTGTCGTCCGGCTGTAGCCGCATCCTTGAACTGAGACATGGATTCCTCCCAATCAGGGTCCTCTTCTTCAAATGGAGTACGCCCATAGTCTGGTCTGGAACATGATAGAGCTCTTTAGTTTTAAGCTCTTATGCTAACACACAATATGGACACATATGTCTCAAATAAAAATGTGATTTTTATTGGGAATTTAAAAATTATCCAATTTTTTTTGGCCCTAAAAATGGTCACGTTCATAATTATCATCACCCCGTATCAGTCTACTGCTGGACGTAGGTCTCTACCAAAGCGCGCCACTCAACCCTACTCTAGACCCTCTGCATCCAGTCCCTGCCAGTCATCTTGCGAAGGTCACCCCTCCATCTGGTCGGGAGGCGTCCCACACTACGATTACCCATTCGTGGGCTCCATCCGAGAACTCGTCTACCCCATCGGTTATCGGTGACGTTGCGTGTTGATATTAAGTTATAAATGCACGAAGCTTTATGTTACTAATGCAGGAGTAGAGCTCCCGAGAGGCTCACTTGAATACTTTTGGAGATAATCATCATCGAAAGTTTCATGTCCCGTAATTTTAAAAAGAAGCAAAAATTTCAATTTTATATGCGTCATGAAGGTAACGAATTTCTCGAGTATGCCTTACTGGTTTATGAAAATTCTTTACAATTTAACTTACTCGAAACTATCTACTAGAGTAAAAGAATTAGTACATTCGGTGAAGTAGTTCCTGAAATAATCTCAACCTTACTGTGGGCCTCTAAAGGTACTTTTGTCTGTGTCCGACATGCCGGAATGATTTCTCTTTAACGTAACTGGATAGTGGTTAACCAAATGAGAATTAACACAAGACTCTCAGAAGCATATCTCCAGAAAATTCTTAAATACTTTGGCCATTTCGCTTGGAGAGATCCAAACTCGTACCAATTTATTGATTGAAAATGAATGCGCACTGCATTTGTTGCTATACTGTAATTTCTTTGGCAAGAAATAGAAGTAAGTATAGATTTAAAACCAACTCATATACTTACGTAAGTAGTATGTGCAAGAGTTCTCCTACTAAGCCTTCTTCCTCCACAGGATACTGAGCCGCTTCGCAAATGGCACGCAACACGCATTCATAGCCATTCATGCCTTTCCTGAAAACAGAAACGGCTTAAAATAGATGAAGATGTAAGTAGAAACCTGATTGAACGGGGATGAAGAAAATCTAACATTTATGTTAATGATTCATTGGCAACCCAGCTCATAAACCGAATGAACATGTTCACGAGGCTTTTGAAAATGGCGGTTGCGAAATTATTTGATTATTTTCAGTTTAATGTCTACAGTGGTTGTTTTGTGTTTAATATCACGTTAAATTAATCAGATAATGTTTCACAAATGACAGTATGATAAAATTATTAGAGAATTCATGCAGGATCTGAAGTTTGGCACTATGGTCCTCCTACGAGCTCGGAAGTGAACGTGACTGTCGATCTGCTTCGTCCAGAGTGATGACGCTACGGCGGCTCCTCTGGATGAAGACAAGAAGACGCGGATACCCAGGGTGACGACGCTACGGCGAATCCCCTGGAAGAAGGGAAGACGATATATTCTGTAACATGGCATTGGCAAATGACGAACTGTCGAGTCCATTAATAAAATAACACACATTAGATGGAACCCAATGGAACTTGAACAAAAATGATACCTAGTAAGTGACGAGGTTGGTTATCAAAAGTTTATGTATTCTTACATAGTGTGCGAAAAAATTAACAAACAATAATGTTCAGGTAACGTAACTCACAAGAGTCATGCTTATCAGAGCATTACTAAAAGTGATCACTAATTGCTACAGTACTATAGTGTTGTGGTAGAAGTCAGTAATGAGGATTTGAAACTTACACTTCCAACAAATTAGCAAACGCTTTGTAGAAAACCAGTCTCTCATCTTTCCTGTGTCTAAGATCTGCCTCTCTTTCCTCCCTGGAGACCTCCTTTATGAAGTAGTATTGAGATAGTTGAGATATGTTCGTATATAGAACATACTGATATTGAAAAGCCAATGCAAAAGCCAAATTGATCTTATCTTTGTTTGGTACTGGAGTACTCATGCCGACGATAAACTGAAAATTTAAAATATGATTCAGTACGTTCCAAGGTTTCATTTATTCAAAAACCATAATATAATCATCATCTACTCACATATGTTTCCCATAGGGCTAGACTTGGATAATATAATATAATATATTATACAAGAAAATATTCATAGTGCATGTATTTCGTTCATTCTTATCACAGACCACTTACCACATAGACCTGTAACAGGTCCCGTCATACAGCGCCCGTGTCTGCCCGCACATGAGCGCAAAATTGCTTCGAGACACGTGTAACCTACAGATATTATCGACATGGACGCATCTCTTTAATACGGCCCTGTCCCCCACTTCGACTTTATGCGCTCATCGTTGACAGAATTTTACGCTTGCTTTGTACCGATTTCATGTCTATTGGGTAAGTGGTCTGTGATTCCTATATTACATACCTTGAAGGTTCCTGCATAAGGAAATACTAATGGCAAAGTATTAACTTGTCTTTTACTTCTGTAGTATTCTAAACCACTGTCAACACTATTGTCCGTGTTTATAGGTTCACTGAAAAACCAGTATAGAAATAATAGCTTCCATAATAACCTGAAACATATCTAAATCTATAGCTGAGACAGCAAGAAATTCTAATATGAACTTTAAAAGCTTCAATAGGATCCACTTTGCTTTATGAATACCGCATCTCTTTGAGAACTTTTACAAGAATAACCCCAAAGCCAGGTTTCCTCATATAGAAATTCCTCTGATTCTGAATGTGAAGAAACACTTTAGAGAAAGATAAATATAACCTCAATTTTTAATTACATGCCCAGGGTTAAGATGACTAGAGCTGGTTTAGGAAGTGGGTAATTACTATATAAAAAGCATGGCGATAACTGAGTTGTGTGGGCAATCACTATGTTTTAGAGGTTTTTTTTCTGTTACTGCTTATAATTTCTATAATCTTAAAGATATTGCAATTATTACTTGATGATCCTTTAGTTCAAACATTCATGTTACCGTAGAAATAAGCCTTGATTAGGATTTCTCCATAATACAGGATTTTATGAGGAAATACTTGAGCCAATTCTTAAAGCGGGCATCACTGTATGGTTTACCCTATGATTCCTTTATCATTTTAAGAACATTGTTAAATGTATGAATTTCATTGTATAAGTAGGTACCTAATACCTATTGCCTTATGTTGTGCAACATCGCAAGCTCTTTCATGTTCTTCACCTAGGGGGAATTGTAACTTATTATTATTTCATGTTACATTATAATTCTTATATGTGATTATATAATACTTGAAAGTGAAACTTGAAATCATGACAATTGCAATTTGGATTTCATGTAGATTTTATGAACAGTGGTTCTGCTCTTTGCTCTCACAACACCCAGTCATGTGATATTCATAATTCATAATTCATTTATTGCATATCACACACATATTAGGTACATAACACAGTTACAATTCACAATACATGTGGACCCCGTCGGGCACAGCAATATGGGAAGGCAGCTCGACATTGGACTATTTCAAATCATCGTCTAAGTATTTTTGTAATGAATAGTAACACTTGTTTATTAACATTTGCTTTAAAGCTTTTATGAACAGTTTATTATTACTTTCGTTTTTAAATTTTTCGGGTAGTTTATTATAGATTTTTATTGATAAGGCGTATGGGCTCTTGCTATGTAATTTTAATTTGGATTTTATTGGAATTAGGTTTTGACCGTGTCTTGTTGGATATTGGCGAGGTACATCTCCTATTTTTGTGTAAAAATTTGGATATTTTCTTATGAATTTACACATTTCTAATATGTAAAGGGATGGCAGTGTTAGTATTTTGTTTTCTCTAAAATGTGGTTCACAACTTTCTGGTATTTTTATGTTAACGATAGTTCTCACACATTTTTTCTGTTGGATAAAAAGCTCTTGAACATTTGTACTATTCCCCCATAGTAGATATGATATACGTATGTAAAAATATCATTTATTTCTGTAAAAACTGACGTAATCAAGTATTCCATAGTGTATCAAAGGCCGAATAAATGAGTATGTGATTTCATTTCATCGATCTCTCAAGTATGTGAATCATGGGAAACCCGCAATAACCCCATGCTATCGGTAAAAAGAGAGGGCAAACAATTTTACCGATCCAAGGAAGGCCAAATAAGGGTGCTGATTTAACAAACAGAAACATCAAAAACTTACCCCATATTTTGCAGAATTAAAACAAAAAGACAATTGTAACAGGATCTTCCAAACTGAAAATCATTGCGTCAAATTAATTTACGTAACAATTCCATTTTGAAGTAATTATGTAACTTTATTTCTGTCAACTATCCGAATCCCGTATGCCCTCAATCATGGTTGGTCGTGGATAGCAAATGAACATAGATGTTTACAACCCGTTCCAGTTTGTACAAGTGGTTACATAGATCTGTAGTCACATGACATGACTTACAAAATGTTGTACTAATATGTTTATCCAACATCTCAGTGGGCGTTGAAATGCTTGGAAAACTAACTTGTTGCATGTCACGAAGGCAACTGAACTTTTATAGAATTAAGTTTGGGTAAAGTTCTGGGAAAGACTAGTAAGAGTGATTGTGGGTGGCACGTAGTTTTAAATTTATTGAAGCTTTAAAAAGGAAGTAAAGAAAGAAAGTAAGTCATTTCTTTTGCGGAAAAACTGAAAATTGTACCTATGCGAGTAAAAATTGTGTATCTAAAACAATTGTCAATTTCGTAGAGCGTTTCCATTTATAAATCTCGAAATTGTCACGACATATTAGGTAATATTTTTCAGGAATTTTATTTTGGTATTAATTCAGGACGAGGTGACGAGTTATCGTAAATGATTAGCAGACAATAACAATTAAAACGCGAAACGACACATGCATAACAATTTGAACATATTTAGAAGAAGGCCCTATGTCCAATTTATGAAACGTGCAGAGAGTGACAAATGATATTATGATGATTCGAGTCAGCGTAGATTTGACGTAACCAGTTTCTATTGCTATTGTAGCTATTGCGATACAAATACACGTAATAAGTGACCGTTGAGCTATATCCGGAATCTCATCTCATTTGGGCGTTACCCATCAAGATAACACCATGTTTTCTTTAAATCTTACAATGTACGTGCATATAATCAGTTTACTCTTTCTAATGAGCCTAAGAGTGAGTGAGACGACGACAGCGGATAGTGACGCACTACACAGGAGCCGTAGGCAATTGATATTCCCTAATTCAACAGTACTACAGGTAAATATTTTAGGAAAATAATAAATATGTAGTGTGTTTACGAATATCTTGAGTTGTATTCTAAGATATGTGTTAGAAATGAACAAAAGGAAGAAATCATCATGAAGATAATTAGGATAATAATAATATTACTTTATATGCTTAAAACTTCAAAGGCGAATTGTGGATAATTAATTCTAGATTTAAAAAAAGATTTAATGGCGGATTCGTAGCAGCAGCGAAATTATATTGTCAAAATATCCAACCGATATTGGGAAGGGTGTTTATATTATATATTTTGGATTTACAGTGGGCTTTTTTATACAATCAACAGGTTTAACTCTCTTGAATTGACGAATGCGTACTATACAAGTGACATAGTCATTGTCATATTCCAGAAAATTAGAGTTGAGAACTCTTACAAAAACTATATCCTTATGAAAGCAAAAATAAAACTTGTGGGACTTTGAAAGCGCCTACTCACTTTGGTCCTGAAGATCCAACATTGTATTTGCAGAAACACTGACAGTATTCCATCCTTTGGAGCGATTCGCATGATAAAGAACGAAACAAAGACCTTTGTGACTGAACAAAATAATGATTGTACTAATACACTGCAATTTTTTTTTCCAGTTCAACGTAGGAATTGGTACCCCAACGCTAGCAGAGAAGGTGAACTTGAATTGGGCGTTCCAGGCCAATTTCCAGCTGCCCTGGAATCGTAGTCAGATACCGGTGGACATATTGACCGCTGGTTCAGTGTACGATGGAGATTCCAGAGGAAAAAGAGACGTCTACTACAATGGAAACGAGATAGAAGGAGATAGCTATGAGAATGATGCAAAATTGTACCATTTTTATAAGTATATTGAGGATGCCTTAACGGGGTACGTATCAAGCCAAAATGTATTAGACTCTGTGTTGACTACCAGTTGCGTTTTAGGTGCATAGATAACAAGTTTAACAATCCCAAATGAATTATTACCAAAGCCATAGCCTATATTATGTTCGGGAAAGATGGCTATTAGTTATTTATACCGTAGCAATTGATTGAAAGCAGTAGATGCACAATTTTTTCCCATTTTTCCTGTTTTATTCATTGTTGGGAAATCAATTTTTGGGCAAAATCGTTCGAACAGCTCTACTTGCCTTGCCAAGAAACTATTTATCAATCAAGTAATGTTTTTATTGAAATGTCATAAGTACAAAGGTTTGAATAGATGCCCGATGTCTACGTTGAAGTTCTACTAGCAGTAGCTAAGCTACATATGGCTATATTCTAACATTTCATATCCCTTTCAATTATTAATAATCGATTGTTTCTCGGCAGAAAATAATTAGTCCACCCGGACATCTTATTCACAATTACATTGAAAAGTACGGTTTGATGGGAAACCCAATTCGGTTATAAAATTACTCAAAGTAGATAATGGGAAACGATTTTCTGATAAATTGACATTGTCAATCCTCATTTTCCGTATGTCGTAATTGTAATTTATGGCAGTTTGTTCTGGTGAATGATAATAAGCATTATTTACTGTATTACTTTTACCCTTATTTTGCAACTCGGAAATGAAGATGTATGCTGCTGAGATCTTAGATACTTAGGGTGTAATGTTAGGGAAAATCTAACAGAAATGGAAGTTGATGGATATCCCTGATAGGCTGATTTATAAAGTTTTTTAAGAAGATAATATTCAAATTCGCAAATATTACCATTTCATGTGACTAATGTTATATCAAGGTTCGGTAAGATAGACCAACAATGTTGAAGAAAACATTGTCGCTCCCAAAAAGTCCAAATCCAGAACGAGTTTATACGGCTAGAATATTCTGTACTAATTGTGGGCCCATCTATATCTTATAAGCTAATTGTATTGCGTGCCCCATCTAGTTAACCGCGATTTTGAATATTTTCGAAACATCGCTTTCTTGTTCCTCTTTGTTGTTCTATTTTTGGTTTAAGATCATTTATTTCTCATAAGAATTATACATTCACATACATGAGAAAACATAACTTAAAAGTAGGCGTACAGAACTTAATATTAAGATAGAATTGTAACATTAATTAATATAATGTAGGTAGTTAGAAGTAAACAAATACAAGTTTGGTAAGATAAAATAAAACGGAACTATGAGTACTAGAAGTGGCTTGATAAATTAGTGATATTTATATTTTGTATAATGTAATGTTTCAACACCTTTCTAAAGCTGAGCATGGACTTAGCTTCTTTGATGTCTTTGGGGAGTTTGTTATATAGTTGTGCTCCCTCATACATTATCGTCTTTTTTCCGTATTTTGTTCGCGTTCTTTCGAGATTTAAATCGTTTGCATTTCTCAATAAACGTTTGTGTCTTTGGTGGTTTTGGGAAAAAGTTATATGTGACAGAATATTTTTATTTAGTATTTTGCGTATTAATATACAAGTATTATATATGTAGGTTTGTGTGACAGTCATTAATTTAGTTTCTTTGTAGATTTTAGTAGTTGGCGTTAGAAAGTCGTAATGAAATAAAGTTTTTATTATCTTATTTTGTGCTACTTGTAAAATATTTAGGTTAGTTTTAGCAGCTGCACCCCAAGTTTCTATTTGGTAATCTATATGTGGCTTAACAAGTGAGTTGTATATAGTGTAACGTACCTGACGCGGGAGACATCGGGCTATACCGCGCAAAGCTCCATTTAGTGACGCTAATTTAGATTTTATTTTTTCGATGTGTGGTTTCCAGGTTAACTGATTATCCAGCAATAGACCAAGATATTTTTCTTTATATATTCTTTCAACTTTTTTATTATTTATTCTATTTCAGTAAGGTCTTCGTTAGCGCCAATCAGAATCAGAATAAACAGACTTCCAATACAAAACCGGCAATATCTACTTTGAAAATACCTACAATCGTATCCTATAGCTCCAAAAGTCATAATATTGCCAACGTAAACTTCGGGCACCTACTCAAATCCAATTTGTACTTAAATCAGGAGTTGATTTCAGTTTCGGCTATAACGGGACCTCGTGCGTGCTCCAAGCCCTATGTCAGATTGGAGGTGAACCTCTCCACACTCATGATGAAGAGGATCTACTACATGAAATAGCGACATACGTCCTCAAGTTAGTATACTTTGCAGATTTACGTTCATATTAGAAGAATGTCTAGTGAGAACAAAATGTACCTACATACCTAATACTATATCAATGTTAACTCGTCTGTTTTGGATTAACAAAAGCGACACGTAGGCTGAGATTCATAGTCAGTTTTGATAACGAGCTTATCGTGATCTCGCTAAACTTGAGCTCAAAACACTGTCTTCTGCCATTATCTACAATTTTCTCAATTCAGGAAATGTCACTGTTCAAAATGAATGTAAAGTTCATCAGTTGAAGTAGTGACGACAGACACAGTAAAATCCTTGTCAAAATTATACTTATCATTTGAAGCTCTCGTATCTCGAAGCAATAACTTGCTAATAGTTACTAGAACCAAGAGAAGAATCGAAGACTTGGTTCTGTGGCCCTCCCTAAGAGAGACATAGTGTGCAGTAGACATGGCTGATAATGATTTCAAAAGAAAGTGAAATCATAATAAATTTATATTTCAGTCCAACCCATGACGCTGTCAGAGGTCTGACAGAGAAGGACGACGCGTATCCCTACGTCACAGCATACCAACGAGGTCATGAAGGCAATGATTGCATCCAGATATACAATGGCTGTACGACATCTCTCATAGATATGTTTACTAAACTTCATGATGTGCCATAATAAATAATTTAAATTTCACTGTTATTTATCTTATTTATGTACTAAATTGTGAAGATATGGTCTTAAGTTCTATGTGTGGCGGGAACTACATGGTCATAACTAGATGTCTAGTCACACCTACTTTCAGTGGATGCCTATCTGCGATGTTCAATTAAGTATTCTCATTCAATCAGTGCTATTCTCATTGGGATGATCCTTTTTACTAAGGCGACTGTCATTTACATCTAGCCTCAAGAACTCCTCTGTTTTAATGTTTCGCTTGTGTGACCAATGTGAAGTATCATCATCATCGTCACTCCAGCATTCTGCAATTCCTTGTATTTAATAAATTCAATCTTATTCCTGACAAAATTTATCTAATTAATTATAATAAATCTTGCATCTACGGTATTCTATTGGTCATGTGGTCAGAAGCCAATCGTATTGTCAGAGTTGTTGTCTTCCATAAGCATCTGCCATTAGCGACTGCTGTTGACCGGCAGCAAACACAGATACAGTTGGTAATTATGCAATAAAACTAACATGATATAACTTATAATTTATTCAAATCAGTCCAAATTTATGCAAAGTGTCCTCCCCTATTTGTGTGAAGGTTTCCAACACTGAACCCTCACATTCCGGGAAGAGGGACTCGCAGTCCACTCCTAAGGATCTTCCGAGTCGTTCAGCAGCATGGTACTCGTTGTCGGTGTGGTGGGATAATGTGTCTTTGGTTGTTGATGGGCTGAAGAAAAGAAACAAGAGTTAATTAAAGTCAGTCATTGATGAATAGAACAGTTTCTGGAACTATAAAGCAGGGAAGTTTAAATTCTTAAACAACAGATGACACAAAACCTAAAGAACATTATTATTATTTGGTATCAAGGTGTTTGTTCAAGGCCAAGGGTCACTGCGACCTCAAAAGTCTATTTTGACCGCGCACCGAGTTTTAATCGTGTTGATGCACTTGGACGGGAGAGTTTTTATACCCTCAGGCGGCATCAAGGTGTCGACCTAAGGCTCGGCTTCTGCTGTGAATGAAGTTAAGGAACGATGTGGAAAGGTTATTTTAGCTTAACAAACTATTTTGTAATTTGTAGTATGTACAACATTTGAATTCATGCAAACTTAAAGTTAATTTTTCAAAGTTCCCTTTGAGCATCGAACCGGCTTTTGCAACCTAATCCATACGAATACTCACGTGAATAATATATGGCCAATTTCCGCAAGTAAGCCGTTTTCGTGGGTGAAAGGCACCTCGGCAGCCTCGCAGATCGTTCGCAGCAAGCAGGGGCGGCCCGAGTACCCGTATCTGGGAATAAAGAACAAAGAAAGGTAGAAAAATGAAGGAATTGTTAAGGAAAATGTCAAAAAATCATCTTGTAGAATGGAAATATCTGGCATAAAATTGAGAGGCATCTGTAAACGTACCCAAAAAAAGGGTTTTCAGATTTTGAACCAAAACAATCATTAAAGATACTTTTAGAATAGAAAAGAATAGAAATATGTTTATTGCCATACACCAATTACATAAGCTTACAAAAAAAATCAATCAGTAGTAAGTTATAAATATAGTTCTGCTAAGTGGTGTGGCAAAAGGTGCATGTTTCAGCTGAGCTGACACCGAGGTGTGTTTTGATTAATAAACTAAACGATTTTTAAAAATTCTCACATTTTAAAGATTTACTTACCCTGCAGCCATGTGCTCGAGGACTTTGTAGAAATCCCATCTGTTCATTCTTTGTGGTTCATCATCTACTTCCACAGCATTCTTGTCAATCAATTCTTGGCGTCTAATAGCTTCCTCTAAAGGTAATTCGGTATTTAGTTCAGATATATCAATCGCATTCACTACACCACCTTCAGAATATTGCAACGATCTTCTTCTTCTGTTTTCGTCGAATGTAATATCTACTAAAGTGTTATTATCTTCTTCAGACTGCTTATTGAGTGTGTCATCTTCTTCATTTGTAATTTTCCTTGAAATATCTGTATCTATATCATTTCCATCTGCATCTTTAGTGTCATCAATATCTCTGGATACTGTTTCAGCAAATCCATAGATTCTGCTAGTATATTCTGAACTATTACTAGGTAAGTCGTATTGGAACTTGATGACAGTGCCGACAGTTACTGATGCTTCTTTCAAATCAACTGGAACACCAAGACCGACGATGAACTGTAAATAAACAAAATAATGTTTTTATATTCCTTTATTGTAAAACACAGATACCTACCTAAAATCCAAATGCCATAAACAGGGCAACGTTAACTCAAAAGGGATTTCTGCCATCACACCATTTATTTTTATAATTTAAGTGACTCGTCGCGCTCTATTTGCTCTGCAAATTCGGTAGCAATAAGGATATATTGCAGAAACATAGCTAGTGGATACTAGCATTATCATTTTTTCAAAATGTCATAGTTGAAAAATGTTAGCAACTGGCTAAAGCAAATTAATTAGGTAAGTACGTTGGTTTACAATTTTTGTAAATAGACCTATGCGTTACGTTGGTGTGTTTCGATTATATAGGTCAGGTTGGTGTAATTTTGTAATTTTTATGCTTACATCAACAAATAAGTCGCTATACAAAATTTTGCATTCATATTTAAGGCGGAGCGTCGGGCAGTTTTTCAGTTTTTCGGCGAAGGCTACGGCACTAACTACTGAAATTAAAGACCTGAAAAAAATATATATCAATCTTGCGGTGTATATTTAGAGACTGATGAATACCGATACACGATTGGACAAACTTCGCTCGATAGAAAAAAATCGCAAACATACATTCTTTCAAAATGAAAATTATATCTAAACCGAAATAGCTATTCATACAAAATATATATCAAAATGTAGGGTACTGTAAATACGAGAGCTTGTTTTTAAAAAATCTAATTTTTGTTGGCGTATTTTTATTACCCTGCCAAAATTCATAAAAATACGTATATCGAGGCACTGCGCCGCGCGCTCTTCACTCCGCCGCTGCGGGGCATCTTGTGTCTCACTCTTGCTTTTGACAACCATATTGCGCCTTAACCATCGATCGTGAGAGTACCTAGTTTTCCAACAACAACGAATTTTAATTGAATCCATACGAAACAAACTCCACAACTTGGTGTTCAACAATTTCAATTCCACAATTGTAAATTGTAATAGTTTAGCGATTTACTCGCGAAAATTCTTCTCGAATTAAAAAGTAAAACGTATTCCTTTGTAAATCTACTTAAACTTTAAAACTCTTGAAACAGAGAAGCAAATTGTAAATGAAAATTTAATTAAAAATAAGAACGAAAGTATCCATGAACAACCTCGAACAATAAAAAGAAAATATTTACGGGTTTTGTTCGAAATTGTTTTATTCTGATCTCGTTAGTTCATCCAACTTATATTATTGTTTTTGTCATTGAAAAGCTAAATAAATATTAGTCGCACGTATTATACATGACATGACATTTTGAATTTTTCTTGCATATCCGCTATGCGAAACGAGAATTACGTAATATGTAAATATTAAATAGAGAAAAATGTTCGTCACAAACGGAATTTGAACCTCGCTAATCCGTGGCATCATTATATTCCAACACCGCCTGTGGACGGCGCCGTCCGCCGGCACGACGCTGTCCGCCTGTGGCGTTATACATCGGCCCGTACACGGGCGCTGACGCGCGCCAACGGACGCCGCGCCCGTAGCGTTGTGCGTCCGCTCTTAGGAAGACTAATAGCAAAACAATTGACTGTCCCTATAGATTGTAGCGGTTTCAGCTGCACTTGCGAATACTTACAATCACATCTAATATTTTCTTTCCGTAAAGGAGTACCTACCTAAGTAATACCTTTTTTTTGACCTAAGTAAACATCTAACCATGTACCTACCACTACGCCCGGGGAGCGTGACCTAAGTAATACCTAGGATTCGCTGGGCTTATACGTCCGTATTCTGTATTCTATACAATAACATCCTCAACTGCTTCAAGTCAAAGGCATGCAAAACGGAAACTTAAAATAAAGCGCACGCTTCAGAAAGCGGGAACAGCTTAATTGCATTTAAATTCACGAACAAAAAACGCTGCTTCGTTAAGCCGGATCCAGTGTGCAAAGAAAACATCATTTACTTAACTTAAATCAGGTACGTTATGTAAATTTTCATGGAAGGCGAAAAAATGGGAAAACGTCAATGGTTTGCGTAAGATAATGGTTGATATTCAGTGTTACCACAGAACAATTTAACCCTAGAAGATCATATGAAGAGAGCTTAAAATATTACAGAATAGATGACTATTTAAACGATGAACATACATGTGTCGCCGGTTCCGCATGAAGGATATAGTTTACTAATAATAGTAATAGTTATGTACCTAGTTATTAAGTAATTGTGTTCTCATTATTTTAAAATATGTGCTGCTGAGATATAGGTCTTGCACACACTTATTATATCATCAAATCTTCAGGCGATACGTCCAGAAGAAATCCTCTCCCTACTGATGCTTCGCTCTGAAGGGTGCCATGTTGCCGGTGCAACATCTCTTTAGACTCTTTCTACTTTGGTTTTATAAAAATACCTATTTTAAATTTATTTTTGTTTCGAATTCTATTTTTTATAAGGATTGTTTGAGTTAGTCTATTATGTTATAAGCTATTATGTTCTCAAATCGTGTTTTAATTTTTTCTGGTCTGCCTCTGGTCTTTCTATCCTCTTCAAGTCGGTTAAAAAGATAAAGAAAGAATACCTGAGCTCTCGCCGGTCCACCGTCTGGGTATACAAGATACCGCTTATGTCGATTCGCTGTCACACCAAGCGCAATGTTCAGCAAAATTAACTTAAGCAACATCTTTTTTCACTGACGCACGGGTCCGTCGATGTGTGAATACTGTTTCAGATAAAATGGTGGATGTTTGCTTAGAGCCTCGTCGTGGTTAATGAACCGTTATGTTTTCCCAGCGATTCGGGCCGTGAGCTCGCTCCCAATTCATGTCTTACTTTTGCTTGCTGAAAGTCAAATACGTAATCTCGTGAAAATTATGGGCTTCTCTTGTGGCCCAGTTCGAGTCGCCTACTTTTCTTTTTTTTCACAAAATGAGAGTACTTTTATTTATATGTATGTTTCCAAGGGTCACCTACACCATTGATAATTACGTTCGGTTGAAACACTTTTGATCGAAACTACTTTTGGTCGATGGTACGGTCGAAGACAAAGACAGTTTTTAAGGTTGAGATTTTTACAAAAACTACTTGACCGATTGTAAAAATTATTTCTCTGTTAGATAGATAAAAGTTAAAACTGTGTAACTGTAAAGGAATTATTAAAATCGGTCAAGTAGTTCTTAAAAAAATATCAAACATATTGGGACCCCTGTATACGTAACTCTGTCTTCGTTTGATCGAAACCACGACATCTCGTCAAAATTACAAGAACTGTCAGATGTCCAATTAACTTTAACAAAGAGTCCGGTTCCATTGACGATTATGTTAATGGCGTAATAATCATTGTTTTAAAAGGGTTTATAATTAATCGACTCTTGACTTATGATTTCATATGGCTGGGTTAATTGTGCCATGCAGTTCACGTTTTGTTTAAGTTATTATTTATGTTTCGGTATAGTCATGTTATGGTATAGTCATGTTCTTGTAAAGTCATGTTCTGGTATAGTCATGTTTTGGTATAATCATATTCTGCATCAGTCATGTTCTGGTTTCGTATATGTCATTCGGCTTTATTCGAACAGTACCGACAACAGCAGATCAATGGTAACACTTCCAGTATTTTAACTCTTACGACGCAGATAATAAGAACGGTCCAAATTGTTACACTTGATCTGATGTTAGCTGTACCTGTGGAAAATGTACACTTTCAAATATTTTCTTTGGCATTCTTCTAACAAAAATCAATGTCATGTGGTCTAGACATGGTCAAAATTACATACAAATACTAGGTACCTCCGTACATACTTTGTAAAACAAATATTTTACCATGTTAATGAATGCTGAACTGAAAGAGGAATCCCAGACGGGAAAACGTTATTAGAACTTGCATTAATAAAACGCTCAAAGCCGACGCTTAAACACAACATTAACAAACATAAACTTGTTCATCAAAAACATGTGCTGACCAGAGACCATAGAAAATACCAGATTACTCCAAGACTCGTAAGAAGGTTAGACAATTTTATGTCGCCGTAACGGTTAGATAACCTCACTCCGCTTTTCTCTACATAAGACTGTAGAAAAGAACGAGATTTAGAGATAGTTTTGAACGCGAGCTTATAACTGTCACAATGCTATTAATTATGACAGTTGTAAGAACTAGCTCACACCAAATTCAAGCTCAAAATTTACTCTGAATCTCGGCCAAAGCTCGCACTTATGACTGTCAAAATTATATGAAAACTGACAGTTGTTAGACTCAAATTCCACTAATACTCAAAACTGTCTATGACTAATTGGAATCAGCCTAAGAGTCTTATCAATACAGGACTGAGAGCGAAATTGCGCTATTATCCGATGTGACAAAATAACCTAGCCTAAGCATGTGCAATTGAAATAAAATAAAATATATGTAGGTACGGTGGAACATAGAGAAAGGTGTACCGGAGAGTTTTTAAGGTTGAGATTATCTCAAAAACTACTTGACCTATTGCAAAAATTCTTACAGTGTTAGATAGATAAAGGTTAAAACTATGTAACTGTAAAAGAATTATTCAGTAGTTTTTTTAAAATCTCAACCTTATTGAGGCTCCCTGTATATTTATCTCTGTCTTCGACTGTACCTACTTACTTTATCTGCACATAAAAGTTCATACATTGATTAAATATAGTATATAATAAAAACACATTTAAAGATAGTGTACACACAGATGGCCTAGTCGCTCTATGCTATTAATTTCTATTTTTTCATTTCATTTAATTTGATCCGATGCTTTACAGATCTTAAGATTTTGCATCTATAGTATTTTTAATCTTTAGCAATAATATTGTAATTATTGGTACATCTGCCTGTTTGTGTGCCCCTACGTTCAACCCAACACATCGCAACGGGGCGCGACCACAAAATCTCATTTAACCCTTCGTTTCAATAAATTGGCACGAGAGCGGAAAAGAGGAGCTCGCTTTGATGCGGTTAGTTGTACGTCGTTTCAGATATTTGCACTTTAATACGGAATGGATGATTAGTATCCTATATTGAGTGGTCTATGTGAGCTTAGTGAGTTTAATTGCCATTTGCAGATCGTAGGAACGAATAAACATACTCGTATTATAATTAGATGTAGGTAATTCACTTATGTAAGTGCCCGGTGGCTCAGTGGTTGGGTCAATGGACTTGCGATACGGAGGTCCCAGGTTCGATTTGCAGCCAGGACAGCCATGTACAGTCGAAGACAGAGATAAGTATACAGGGGGCCTCAATAAGGTTGAGATTTTCTCAAAAACTACTTGACCGATTTTAATAATTCCTTTACAGTTAGGTACATAGTTTTAACTTTTATCTATCAAACAGTGAAAGAATTTTTGCAATAGGTCAAGTAGTTTTTGAGAAAATCTCAACCTTAAAAACTCTCCTGTACACCTTTCTCTGTCTTCCACCGATGAGTTATCCTCGGTTTGTTCGACGGAAAAACTTACGTACATTTACCGAGTGCATGCCGTAGAAGAAGAAGAAATTTAAGGCATGTGAAATCCGCCAATCCGTATTGGGCCCACGTGGCGGATCATGGCCTCAGCTCCCTCGATGTAAGGGAAGGTCTGTGCCCGAGCAGTGGGGCAATATAAATAGACTTACGATGATGATGATGATACTTAATTGTAATTTACATACAGATACATCTTACGTAAATGATTACATACAGTGTCCTATCATCATATCACCGAATTCATATTCCGAATACCTATTCGGCAACTATTCGGTGTTTGGCCTATTCGGCCACTTTTGTCCTATTCGGCCGAATACCTAATATTTTTTCTAGTTGGATAAATGCTTAATAAAAAACGATTGACTATTGTATTACAAAATGTTTTATTAATTTTCTTTCGCATTAGCATCGATCCAGTTTGATGTAGTCGCCTTCTTGCCCACTCCACCACGTGAAATTTTTTTCTTGCACAAATTACACACGACTGTTCTGGGATCATTTTCATCGTGGTCGAAATATGTCCATATGGACTCTAAAAAGAAGTCACCTATATAGGTGACTTAGAGGCCATAATGGATTAGGCGTAAAACTTCAATTTTTAACTACTTAACTCAATACGACGCGACGAAAGACAGATAACAACTGGAGTTTATTTACGTTGCGCAATGAGATTAAGCATGTAAAAATCAAAAGAAGTGTCGCGACAGGCGACAGGGGCGGTGTAGGAAGAAACTACGCTGTCGACAGGAGAGAACACAAACGGCGCCAAACCGGCCGAATATTTTTGCCGAATATTCGTCCAGGGAACCTGCCGAATATTCGGTATTCGGCGAAAGGCCGAATATACTATTCGTTGCAAGTCTAGTCTGAAGGAAATTGATGTATTTCTAATTAATTTTGGTAGGAACTAAAATTTGTATAGATCAGATTACTAGGAGTGCTACGATATAAATTTATTTCCAAGCCCAAAGAAAGGTCGTCGACCCTAATTAAGTAAAGTCACGCATTTCGAGTCTCGTCTCTTTGCAATGCTCTAGTTTAGTTCTTGGAACAAATTAGCACCTACATGATAAACTGCTTCGGTGACAAATCAAACACAAGTGACGCTACACAGTCCGCTACCAAATACCACAGCTTAGAAACTGTCGTATGCCATCGGTTTTGTTACTGTGCGAAGTAAGACAATTTTCCTAATGATTTTTACGCTGTGTGACAAATAAACTAGGTGTGTACAATGCTAAAAGCAATGTTTTCTTGTACAAATAAAACTGTCGTCAAATGCGTCAATGGTATTTCTTTTTAGAACTACTTCCCCTCCCTCAGTTCACATTGTAACAGAACCCCTAAGAGAAAGACTATCAAAAATTAAATATCTCCTAAAAACTTGATAAATACAAAACTGTTAACACTTTTATAAGTGCAAGTTAAGTGACAGTAAACTTATCGTTACTCTAAAATAAACCTTAATGTCAATCCTGAAACTGTATTTCACAAGTAGCTCGGTAAAACTTAAGTCGTTGTTTAATTTTAAAGGTGCTATTCAGTCTTTACAATGCGGTAATTTTGTCGACGAAACATATAGAATATCAGTTTCACGTAGCGTAGGCGTATTAGTTATTGAAAGTTCTTACATCATTATGAAGATTTGTTACTACATCTTGCTGTACGTATTTTTGTGTACTTTTATTATAATTTATTTTCATAATTAGCAATGAACAAGTTGGCTTGCCATCTACCATAACAGGTCACTCTAGAACCATTATTAAGAGAACATTATTATGGTGTAACACAAAGGGTACATAGGAACCTGAAATGGGGTGATCGTGTCCTAATGAAAAACTTTTATTCTACGACTTTTTGATTATCGCGAATTTATTTAACTTTTCATACATTTTGTACCGGTCATCTGATCGATTTGTACGGTGGAACACAGAGAAAGGTGTACAGGAGAGTTTTTAAGGTTGAAATTTTCTCAAAAACTACTTGACTTATTGCAAAAATTCTTTCACTGTTCGAATTAAAAAGTTAAAACTATGTAACACCAGTTTAACCCTACTACTACTATTATTAGAATTGTAAATATCAGTTATGTATTTTTAAGAAACAACCTTACGACAACTTCGGATAATTAATTATTTTAAAAGATTTTGAGATTTTGCAAAAACTGATTAAGGGCCTTCATAGAGCCAACTAGCGCCGCCAATCTTAAAAAAATAATATCTTCCAATATAATCAATTTTATTAAAAAAGCTATTTACGAAATGTTTATTACGATAAATACTATTTTTTCATTGCTTATTTATAACGTGATTCAATGTCGGTAAGTTGTGGTTCGCATAATTGCGAAAAACGACCGATTTTGGCACATTACTGAACTACAACTTAGCTTGTCGCAATTATGCATTTATTGTATATTGAAAAATAGTATTCATCCTAATAAATATTTTTTACACGTTAGGTAGGTTTAGACAGTTTGGATTTAATTTGTATTTATTTATAAATATTATTACCAAATTTTGAATAAATATATTATTATTCCTAATAAACATTTTGTAAATAGCTTTTTTTAATAAAATTGATTAAATTGGAAGATATTACTTTTTCAAGATTGGCGGCGCTAGTTGGCTCTATGAAGGCTCTTAACAGATTTTTTTTTAAATTCAAATACTAGATAGTTTAGATACCAAAGTATGTAATTGTGTTAGAACTATGTGTAGTAGATACTACTGAAAGAATATGCACCATAGGTTGCACATTAGGTGAACTTTAAAGAAAAATTACCGTCATAATTAGGCCGTATGTTGTATCTGATTTATTTACTTCTAAACAATAACATTAAGTTTTTTTACATGTTTTCAGGGCAGTCCTGCTGCACAGAGCTGCAAATGGACAAACTAAAGCGAATAGACGGCAGCGGAGGTATCTCATATTCACACCAGCCACGCAATTTGGTGTAAGTACTTACACATACACCAGATTTATTCATAAAATAATAATAAAAATAAAACGTACAATAGGTCGGTAGAACTATCTGAATGGCTTGCATTACAGATAGTTCAAGAAAAAACAACTAAGGCATGTGAAATCCGCCAATCCCCACTGAGCCCGCGTGGTGGATCATGGCCAAAGCTTCCTTGATGTAAGGGAAGGTATGTGCCCGAGCAGTGGCGCAATATAAATAGACTGATGATGATGATGACACGGAACCGAATCGGATTATTAAGGGCCTTCCATGAGCCAACTAGCGCCGCCAATCTTGAAAAAATAATATTTTCCAATTTAATCAATTTTATTAAAAAAGCTATTTACAAAATGTTTATTAGGATGAATACTATTTTTCAATATAGAATACATGGCTTAATTGCGACAAGCTAAGTTGTAGTTCACAAATGTGCCAAAAACGGCCGTTTTTCGCAATTATGCGAACTACAACTTATCGAAATTGAATCACGTTATAAATAAGCATTTAAAAATATTTTGTAAATAGCTTTTTTAATAAAATTGATTATATTGGAAGATATTATTTTTTTAAGATTGGCGGCGCTAGTTGGCTCATGGAAGGCTCTCCTTTTCTAATGAAGTATCCTGGCTTTCGTTGGTATATTTTTATGTGAAAGTTATTACTTCTCGCCAGGTGTTCGTAACAGTATCAATTCCATTACACCCGGAGTCGACGGTCAGCGTGGCGTGGTTTATGGAGGCTAACTACTACACTGTCGACAATGCGACGTACCTCGAACCTCTGCTTGGGGACATTGCCGTAAGTTACAATTGTTTTTTAGGGTACCGTTCCACAAAAGGAAAAAAGGAACCCTTATAAGTTCACTTTATTGTTCGTCTGTCTGTCAAGACCTACCTATATCTCAGAACGCGTGGACGAATCAAGTTGAAATTAATACACAATACGCAGCTGTTAAAAAATCAAACTTCTACGTCAACGCAATCAAAAGATATTGCCGTTTCTGCCGCATTTTCTCGCATATTTGTATGAAAATGTAAGAAAACCAAAACCTATAGGGTACTTCCCGTTGACCTAGAATCATGAAATTTGGCAAGAAGCTAGGTCTTATAGCACAAGTAAAGGAAAAAAATCCGATAACTGTAAATAAGTCCGATAAGTGCACCGGTAGACGGTGCCGGAAGACGCCGTGACACGCCGCGCCGTGGCGTTGTACGCTAGCCCTTAGGCAGAGTCCAACCATCCTTCCTCCTGCTCATTCCGTTACGTTTTATTTCGATTTACGTTTTATTTCGATTTACATTTTCAGGTGATGTCAAGAAGTAGAGAAGAGCGAAGTACTAAAGAGGCAAGAGACGTAGTAACGCGCAGAAGTCTCTACTTATTTCTAGAAACGATGCTACAGAAGTAAGTACCTACATTATTATTACTACATTATACCGAAGCCCAAATCAATTGTCTCATTTTGTAAACAAATAAGATCGTCTAATTACCTGTTACACTGAAGGTACTGATTGATTGACACTGTTCATCATTGTGAAAATAAAGTGATCCGATCTAATATTGTGAAAAAATTATGCAATAATCACAGAAAAGCTTAAAATGTCATTAGTTTTTGTTTACAAATTAATGCATTTGATTTGGACTTCGGTATACTATAATTTCTGTATAAATAAAATAAGCCTTTATTGCATTGATCTCCTATAAACAACTAGATACACAGTCTGCCCTCTAAAAATGTCCGAGCGCAAAGAAGGTCCAAACGGATGAATTGACCCTGATTTGCTTTATTGGGCATTATTTGGACGTTAACAATGGACCCTTATTTGGACGTTTTTTAAATTGTTTTAGTAAGACCTTTGTGTATCTAGTTGTTTATAGTTTATAGGAGATATTGTTTATAGGAGATCAATGTTATTGAAATAAATAACAGCTATAACGTTGACGATCGGTTTTTTCCGAGCAAAAGCTTGTCCTTCGACAAAGGCTTCCTCTAAAGATTTCCATCTCTCTCTGTCTCTCGCTATCCTTGTCCATTCTGGACTAACAACTCTTTTTATACCATCACCCTGTACAAGGAATACCTCAAATATGATATATTTATTTTCATTTTAGTTCAGTGAATTTTATTCCATAGAGATTAGACAAGCAAACGAATTCTTTAATACATGTAAGTTGTCTATAAACTGGTCTAAGCGTAGAAAATTCCCACACAAGAGCCATAAGAATGTATCCTACTCAAAGCAAAATGTTTGCACGGTTTGTAGATACAGGCTGTAGCACAGACTTACTTTACTTTTTTTATTGCCTAAATCATCTCAGATAATCATGCTTGAGATACTAAACTTATATCTAAATGACATTGCCACATTTCAATGGAGCTTTGCCCCCACCTTTGGCCACCTACGTAACCATTGAAGCTCATGTATCATTTTGTTGGGGACTTATTACAGGTTTCATATTGCATAATCATAATCAGTAGGAGTTGCGAGAGTTTATTTATTCGTTATCTTGTTCATCATGCAGTTGATGGTGGGGCAGAATTTGGCATTGTCATTTGTTTTTCCATATTCCAATGACCTCCAGATAGATTAATGGTTAAAGTTGTGCTTCATTCCTTTTGGACAAAACGAACTTATTCGTATATGGAGTTTGTATGGAATCAGGAAGATGTCACTTTCTTTCTTTATTTCTTTAAAAAAAAATTAGTAAGTACACAAAGTGTGCTTAGCTCTAGATTAGAGTTCACTTCTTATTTATTAATGATTCCTTACTTCCCGCTTAGTAATGAGTAAGATTTGTATGGAATTAATAAGATGTCACTTTACTTTTCTGATTCTTACTACTTATGTGATTTCTTACTTCCTGATCCGTGATGAGTAGGAGTTTAATAATAACTAAGTAATAAATTAAAACTTTTATACCCCCCTCCACCAAAAACATAAAAACTCGAGGCTGTCTTCATCAGACCCTGTATCTTTTGTGTCTACGAACATTCTCGTCGACACCACCTCATCATCATCATCAGCCCGTATCAGTCCATTGCTGGTCTCCCAAAGAGCGCCTTTTGCATCCATTCTCTGCCAGCCATCTGGCGAAGGTCATCCATCCATCTGGGGCCTTACCGTGAACTGTTATAGCAGGATTACTTCAATAATACTTTGTTATTTCGTACCATGACGACCTTAAAGTAAGCCTAATAAGGACGTCATGGGACGAAATAACAAAGTATTATTGAAGTAATCCTCTATAAGACTTCTTTTTTGGTAAGGGCCCTGGTCGGGGAACGTCCCACGCTACCACTACGCTATCATAATTACGAAAAACAGCACAAATCGGACCGTCTGTCTGGAGCTACCATAACTCAAACAGACACACAGAAGACTTATAAAAGTTATAACCCCACTTTGCACTGCATCAAACAGCAGAAAACGTCGTTAATTCATTTAACAACTAATATCATCAGAAGTTTTTGTCACATCCTGTACAATGAGCTCTGCCGGTGCTGGCATTCACACGCACGCTACTGAGAAGATTTATTTAGAAATACCTCCAACATTTAGCTGGAATACCTCTGTAGCATTTAGCTGATATTTTATGTTGCTCGCCCTCACACCGTTTTCCCCGTTTTACTATTTCCTCTGGGACTTAATCCGTTCGGATTTACTATTTATATATCGTATTACAATTGTACAACACGATACGTCACAACATTTTTTTATAATAATAATAGAGTTTGATCAATAAACGGCTTATTCCACCTTGGTCATATTAGACTTAGGTCACACCTTAGAATACTTCCACGTAGGTCACACTTATTTTTCCCGTGGCTCGGCAAGAATGGCACGAGGTGGAACACCCCAGGACGTTTAGTCGGTATGCTGCCCCTTCAGGGCGGTGAGCCCGACATAACCAACACGCTCCCCCTGGCGTGGTGACACATGATTTGCATGTTTTACCTGGGTAAAAAAAAAGGTCACACCTATTAAAGATTAACATATTACTAGTAATATGTAGTCATACTCATAATAGACAGTTCTGAGAGGCTTACCGTAAGCTCTCTCTTACAATTACTAAAATTGTATGAAACTTGAGCTCAGACTCAACTTAAGCTCAAAACTGTCTATGAATCCTAAAAAAGTAAAGATACCGACAGCTACATTCAACTTAGCTGCCGGTATTTGTAATTAGTAATTACTAATTTAGTAACAATTTAAATTCAACTTTACTTACTGCAACTTACTAAGATTCATGCTGACTGTTAAGATTTTATGACTGATACTACTTGAACGATTTTTGAAATTATGAAAGGTTCCTTCCTGACTTGCAACCCCGAAGCCTGGAAGAAATCGCTTAAAGCGATAAGGCCGCCTGTCTGTACACTAGCTAACTTTGGTTTTATATGTAACTGATGTATTTTCATTCGTGTGCAAATAAAGTATATTTGAATTAAATTGAATTGCAATTTACTTAATAAATGTCAAGTCAACTACTAATATTTAACTTTCATCATCATCATCATCAGTCTATTTATATTGCCCCACTGCTCGGGCACAGACCTTCCCTCACAACGAGGGAGCTGGGGCCATGATCCACCACGCGGGCCCAGTGCGGGTTGGCGGATTTCACATGCCTTAGAATTTTTTCTTCTTCTACGGCATGCAGGTTTCATCACGATGTTTTCCTTCACCGTTTTGAGAGCATTCGGTAAATGTACGTAAGTTTTTCCGTCGAAAAAACCGAGGATAACTCATTGGTACATGGCTGCCCTGGCTGAGAATCGAACCTGGGACCTCCGTATCGCAAGTCCATTGACCCAACCACTGAGCCACCGAGCTTCACCGAAAATATTTAACTTTGCCGGTAGTTATTATCTTGTACCATACATTCAAACTTTGTGATGTCTGACGTTATTCGCTCAATAAGCGATATCAAAGGTGCTGTAGAATAATGGCGCACTTAAGTGCCAACGATTCTAATTTCCGTCTCCATCTCAATTCCGTGGAACGCGTGTAAGGTCGGCACTAATAATCCCACGTATACTATATAGTAAGGAAGCCATTCCACGAAGAATTTGTTTTCCAATTTCAGCTCACCTTAATTTCAAATGACACTGTGTTACAACGCGTTCTGTTAAATCGATATCGATATATATACCTCTATATTTCGCCGACATAGAAAATATTTCTCAGATTATTTTAGATCGAATTTAGTTTCGAAGAAATAAAGATTTAATATAACATACGTTTCAGAAGTAAATTCACGGTATAAAAGCAGGATACAAATACAAATTCCTGTCCCAGAAATGAACTTACCATACACGCATAAACACATGCCTATTTCTCCTAAGAGTAGTCAGAGACAATGAACTTCCATTTGCTGCGGTCCTGGTATATAACTGTAGCTTCCTTCACATTCAATAATCTCTTCATGCACTCTCGTCATTTTATAGAAGATCGCACATATGTATTTTTTTTAATATCGCGAATATGCTTATCATATGTCCTCCACAGTCTACCTCTGCTGAACATGCCACAGTAGGTACCTACCTCCTTAACCTGTCCAACTAAAAATCGTCGAGTTACTCCATTCGCGACTCTACTATACCATATACATACTAATCGAACCTCTAATCCACTAATTCTACTGCGGATCACGACCCGCTGAGCTGTTCGGATAAATTACTAAGACCGAGACCTACATAGGAAATAATTTATGTAACCTAATCCACATTCCGACGTATAGGTCGCAGTTTTACGGATACCTACATAACTCTCGGACTCAATCAATTTCGTCCAACTGGACTTTCTTATTCCTTAGTCATTAGGTTAGGTACCTATATCGTCAGGAATTTATCGTTTTGTCTCGAAATGGATTTATATTTGATTGAAATTGATCAAGGACACCAAGATCATCATTTATGTTAGTTTAGGATGCTGGCCAAAGGAAGAATCTGATAAGATAAGATAAGATAAGATAAATATTCTTTATTGCGAAATAAATAAGATTTACACAAAAGAAATAGGCTAATATAGTTAGTATTACAATTGGCGGTCTTATCGCTCGAAGCCTTATAGACAACCTTTGGGTAGAGAATTCAGCGTATGAATAGGTAGCTTGTTGAGCAGTAATAAATAACGAAATAATTCTGAGAGAATTAAAAAGTATTTACAAGACCACGCTCTATGATCTTAGTCACGCATGAAGATTAAATCGAGTCCACATATACTCACATTTTAACAAAACTGTCCTTGAATACCCTCATCGCAGACAATAACCCTATACATTCTGGATCTAACCACACTAGCAGTTTAAATCTTGATTAAGATCTAAATAGCCGTAGCGAGGCTTTGATACATTGGTCCTGTATAGACAATACTTACATATTCCGCTGGCTCAGAGACCAGAATCTTGAAATCCGAAACCAGAAAACGACTTCGTTTCGCGTGAACTCCCGCCACCTCTGTGTCAACTTCAGCAGACGATGCAGACTCTTCTCAAATGTTAATAACCGAATAAAATAATGAAAATTTCCACGTTTCCTTGCAGACACGGCTACCCTGGCCGCCCCTGCCTGCTCCGAGCAATCTGCGAGAATGCAACTGCACATTTCCTGCACAACGGCCTTCTGGGTGATGTCCTACACCTAGTGCTGACGTAAGTATTTGATCTCGGTCATCAACAGCATCATCATGTATCAGGCCACTGCTGGACATATATTCCTCTCCCAATGCACGCCACTTAATCTGATTCGCAGCTCATTGCATCCAGTTTTGCTGGTGTCAACCCCTCATGAGCGCTATGTCTAAAACGCAAAATGCCTTGGTAACATCTACAGTCTATTCACGTCCTCGCTGTAATTAGAGCACAGGCCTTTACATGAATGGAGCTCGGGATATGATCTATATATTGATCCGTCGAGGCAAATTTTGGGCTTATTGGTCTAACTTTAGTCGCTGGGAGTAGTCTCTATTGCGACTAATTCAAATTCAAAATTTGGGGCTCAGTGATGAAGGCATGTTTTAAAGAGTATAGGCGGCGCGGTCCATTCTGGATTGGTGAATGATCTTTATTTTATTTACACCCTGAAATAGTCACAGAATTACAAATGACAATACCAGATTCCGCCCCACCATCAACCGAATGATGTGACAAGATAACGAATAATTGTAAAAATATCTCCGTTTTTTAATATTAAAAATATTGGTTTAAAATAAAGTTTTGTACAAGTTGCGCGTCGAAAAATCAATTTTAAAAGTTTTTGTACGTTTTCCTCTTAGTTTTTCCGCTAATCATTCATTGTAACGTGACTTTTTTTATTGTGGGCCCACCATCAGATAATGTAGATAGTGCTGAGCGTTTAACATTAAGAAATCGAGGCGAATTATTCGTTATTTTTGTTATCATTTTCTACTACTCTCGCAACTGTTACTGTTTATGATTATGCAATATGAAATCTGCAATCAGTCCCCAACAAAATGATAGGTACAGCTTCAATGTACACGCAGTTTTGTATAGGTGGGGCAAAGCTCCATGAAATCTGGCAATGTCATTTACGAATTTACGAAATTAGTTACGAATTTTGAAAAAAGGGAAGTCAAATCTCCTCTGTCACTCTAATTCTTGTAACATCTATACTGTGGAATGACTAATATAGTTATAGCTTCGCTCCAGCTTGTGAATTATTAGCTTACAATATTCTTCAAATAGCTCAAAACCCGTTGTTTCTTTGTTTACAGGCCTTCAACATCAATCTCAGAAGACGACATAGAAGACTGTTATTATGAAGCAGAATACGTTGGTTCCGAGAAACTTTGCGAATATTATGAATATGATTGTCCAATGAGCCCCCTCGAACATATTTCGTTACAGATTGATAGTTTTGTATAATTTTATATAGACTAATAAAAATAATATATTTTTTAACAATATGAAATTAATTTATGAAGAATCCGTCTGCTTTACCTGTCCTTTTTAAGGTTCCGTACCTCAAAAGGAAAAAAGGAACCCTTATAGGATCACTTTGTTGTCCGTCTGTCTATCAAGACCTATATCTCAGAAACGCGTGGACGGATCAAATTGAAACTAATACCTAATACAGCCGTGAAAAAATTAAGCTTCGACGTCAACCCAATCAAAAGATGGCCGCTTATATCGCATTTTTCCGCATATTTGTATGAAAATGCAAGGGAACCAAAACCTATAGGGTACTTCCCGTTGACCTAGAATCATGTTTGGCAAGAAGCTAGGTCTTATAGCACAAGTAAAGGAAAAAATCTGAAAACTGTAAATTCGAAACTACATCCGTTCAAAAATATTTTTTTGTTAATACAATATGGACATTACAATATGGACATTACAATATGGACATTACAATATGGACATTACAATATGGACATTACAATATGGACATTACAATATGGATAATTAAGTTGGTCTCTAAATCTAGTTTATCTTTTCGTGAGAGAGAAATTACGGGGTTAACTTGCGTTGCAGGGAAGCCTCGATGCGCGAGTCTGACTCGCACTTACCCGGTTTTATTTTATTTATTTCCAAAATAAACACAATCATTCTTTCAAATTATGAATTTAAGGTAAGGTTAGAGCTATAAATTGTGAATCTATCCACTTTCACCTGCGCGACCTGGGTTCCAATCAAACATCGCCCGCGCGTCTCGTCGCTACTGCGATAAAAGTAAACATTTGCACGCTACTAAATTGCTTATAGCAGCCGTTCCCTGCAAAGACAAGGCAACTGAGAATAGATTTATGCATAGGTATTTTTCTGAAGAAATTACACAGTAAATAACATTCATAATTTGACATGAACACGATGAAAATACAGAGCTCGGTGGCTCAGTAGTTGGGCCAATGAACTTGCGATACAGAGGTCCCAGGTTCGATTCCCAGCCAGGGCAGCCATGTACCAATGAGTTATCCTCGGTTTTTTCGACGGAAAAAATTAAGTACGTTTAGATGTGACCAGTCCACTGTCACTTCAGTTTACTGATTCTATGAGCAATGTAAACTACTTTTGTCTTCTGGCGAATATAAGCTTTTCATAAACAAAACCTAGTCTTAAACTATGAGATCATCAGATTAGTAGAAATTTTAGAATTAAAACTATAGTAGGCCATTACTACAAATTATTATATATAAACGGATATCACTCACTTATATGTTGAAGTCTGCAATTAGACCGACAGTTTCGATCGATTTTCGTCTTATTCAACTGTCGGTCTAATTGCCGACTTCAACATATAAGTGAGTGATATCCGTTTATATATAATTATCAGTAGAAATCTAACGAAATCATCAAATCTGAAAATCGCTGTAACACCTTAATCATTTGTACACAGGTCAGACATAAAGTTTTGTGTACATACAATCAGCAGGCCGCGGTGCAGCGGAAACATTGGTGTGTGTTATTGTGGCAGGGCCATAGCGAATTACGACAGGCGGTGTCTAAAGAATTTAGTGATAATATTGTTATTCTATTCACGAATTCTCAAAAATTTTGACCTACCTGGGTGACCGCGACTTAAATCGTTATGGTTATCGTTTTCATTTTGACACTTGAACGTTACATTACTGCGTTTCGTTGTCGTTTGTGAAAACTTGCAAAAACAGCAGCAATGTATAGCGTCCATGTGTCAAATTGAAAGCGATAACGATTGAAAGTCGTGGTCACCCCACTGTATCTGTTAAAAACATGTCAGAAAAATGTGTCTGTTTCGTAGAGAGAGACACTAAAAGAGGGAGTGTGGTTTCTGTCTCGTTCTAAAGAGACAAGAACAACACAATATGGATCTCGTAAGCGTGAGAGAGTAAGAGTCATATATCTTCCGTCCTTATCGGTGTAACCGCTTTTATTACTAAACCCATACTGTCAAAGCCATGTCACAGCGTCAGAATGACATTGCGTGAACCAACATTGTTGTGAATTCTTATAAAATACAGTTTTAGTACCATCAAAAGTACTAAATCTTATGTTTGTAGTCATGTATTAGATCGAAACGTATTCTCGTTATTATATCATCATTGCTAAGGGGCTTGTTGTGTACGGGAGTGTAAAAATAGATGAGAACGCCTTAATTCTTAAACTGACAAAACTGACAATAACTGTCTAAACTAACAGAACCTGTCAAAACTGGCAAGAACTGTCAAAACTGACAAGTACTCTCAAAAATTAGACAAGAACTGTCAAATGATTCTCCAAACAGACCGTAGACTGAGTATCCAATAGACCCGTAGCCCGCGTACCCACATTTACTCAACTCTTATTTTTGTGTAGCAACTTCACGACACAATTTCCTGTGGCCCTGCTGCCGAGACACATACAAAATATTGTAAACAGAGCCGAGACCTACAAACAAACCACGCTCTGATTAACCACTGCACTCAGCGATACTGTAACATTGATTTTGTGTAGAATATAATACCATTCGCTGTTTCCATCAGATAAAACATTGCCCTCCTTCTGGGACAGTCGGGTAAAGAATACGTAGGTACTCAAAATCAAGAAAAAGTTTTAACAAACAATATTACCTATGTCCTATTCTGAAAAAATAAGTAAATGATTTTTCTTTAAGTAGAAAAAGGTAAACAGGTCTATACCGGAGCCCAAAATCAAGTGTCTTGTTTTGTAAACAAAAACTACTGACATTTTAAGCTTTTCTGTGATTATTCCATACTTATTTTCACATTATTAGATCGGATATCTTTATTTTCACAATGATAAACAGGTTCAATCAACTCTGTTCCTTGAGTGTTACATCACAAGTAATCACAACAGGTAATTAGACAATCATATTTGTTTACAAAATAAGACACTTGATTATATACCATGAACTCTTATAGCAGGATTACTTCAATAATACTTTGTTATTTCGTACCATGACGACCTTAAAGTAAGCTTACTTCATGGTACGAAATAACAAAATATTATTGAAGTAATCCTGCTATAATACTTCATGGTAAGGCTCCAGATCATGTGGGTATTGTACATAATTCAAGTAGTTTATGTTCATTGCATTTTTAGGGTCCCGTGCCTGCCGTGAAAAAAGGAACCCTATAGGATCACTTTGTTGTCCGTCCGTCTGTCTGTATGTCTGTCAAGACCTATATCTCATACAGCCGTTAAAAAATCAACCTTCTATGTTAACGCAATCAAAAGAATTTATGTCGTTTATGTAGCATTTTTTTAAACTAGGTATTTATCTATCTTCAGCAACAACTTTGTTACATTCACTTTACGTCAAGCTTACTACGTGTGGATCTGCCCCATCCTGTCAAAATAACACTAATTCCAATGTTATGTCAGTTAAGTTAACACACGATGTGTAAGCTCCCTAACAATACCTAGAGGCTTTTGTCACGTAAATTCTACGATTACATCTGTCAAGACGACATAAAGCCAATTTGTAGGCCTATTACCAACTTATCTTTGCGGTTACACTAGAAAATCACATTACTGAACTTTATGCCATTAAGGGTGATAATAGGAGAGGATGGATTTTGACAACGGTATAGGTAAGTTTGTGAATACGCATCAGAGCTCTCTGTTACAGCAGAAGCAGCTCTCTGTAGGTTTATTAGGAAAAATGTAAATAGAGCATCTGCCATTATATTATTGATATATTAAAATTGTAATAAGACCGTCAGTCGCCTTGATGCATCATTGTAGCGGAGTTTTGCGTCTCATTTTTAAGGCCGGGTGTGCACTGTGCGTGAATTTATTATGAAGGCTACGGCACTAACTATTAAAATTAAACGTCTAAAAATATATATAGCAATCTTGAGGTGTCTATTTAGAGACTGATGAATACCGACAGGTGAAGGAAACATCGTGGTGGTAACGGTGAAGGAAAACATCGTGATGAAATCTGCATGCCGTAGAAGAAGAAAAAAATCTAAGGCATGTGAAATCATGGCCCCAGCTCCCTCGATGTAAGGGAAGGTCTGTGCCCGAGCAGTGGGGCAATATAAATAGACTGATGATGAATACCGACACGATTATACAAACTTCGCTCGATAAAGAAAAACGCATTTAAAATGAAAAACCGAAATAGTTATTCATGCAAAATATATATTAGAATGTAGGGTATTATAAATACGAGAGCTTGTTTTAAAAATAATCTGATTATTGTTGGCGTATTTTTATTTCCCTGCCAAAATTCATCCAAAATTAATAAAAATACAAATATGGAGGCACTTTGCCGCGCTCTTCACTCCGTCGCTGCGGGACATCTTGTGTCTCATCTCACGCTTGATTTTGACAGCTGGCAGCCCCTTAACACAATTACAAGATTAAGTAAATGCCGAGAAAATTAAATCAAAAGCACAATTTTTCCTATCTTATTAATGAAAAACTCGGTGGTGTTGGATTTTGGATACTATGATTCCGCAACGGAGACCCGGGTTTAAAAACAGGTTTTCGGATTTTCCTCTGGGGTTTTCCAAGGGCTCAAAAACAGTGAATCCACCAATCCGCACTGGCCTCGAATGGTGGAATGCATGTGCTGCCTCGATGTAAGGGAAAGTCTATGCCTCAAAAGTGGACATTTAGAGTGATAAACAGATTTATCACTCCAATTATTTTTATGTATTTAATAAAATAGAAAACAATATCTAAATATTTTTATTTGAAACATCAACGTACGTAAAATTATCACTCGAACTAGTTCAATTATCATAGTCTATCTATTCTCCCATAGCGGTATTCATGGTACAGTCTGTACGACAAATTAGAGTGCACGTTTCTTAGTTTTATTAAGTGGAATGAATTTACTACTAGACTTTGAGTCCTTGCCATGATGGGATTTTTTCACGCTGTAGTGCTTGAATTTCCTAAAACAGCTGCTATTCAAACTGTGGACCCTATCTCCTTACATTTAGGGCTCAAAAACCGGTTGTATTCATCTGCTCCATTGATCGTTGCACATTGAGCTACATAGTTTCTTTCCGATTTCTTTCATTATCATAATGATACGCATTTTCTGTTTGATGGTTCAAAATCTGGTTAGATGCGAATCTGCTGAATTGAGAATCTGGTATAAAATGCTCATGGATTTATATTTAGATTTCATTTATTTCATCTTTACACTTTTTTTTTAGAATAGTAGATAAGACATATAATGCAGTCCTATTTGTAAAGATGATCGTCATAAATAAATAACAATAAATAACAACATAAGCGGTAAGAACGTAAAGCAGATGGTCTCGATTTCTGTCGTTCGGTAGCAGTCGTTAGGCCAGTGGGGATTACGGTTCTCAAAACGATCAAAACATACCATGTCATATCGTGCATGAGAGGGACAGTGCTATTACGTTGGTATAGCGACGTCTCTTCGGCGCGCTATAACATGGTATGATTTCATCGTTTTGAGAACGGTAATAGGTGGGCAGGTCAGATGCCTACGGGCGGCCTGAACAACTCTGACAATGTATCATTGCACTATTGTTTAGCGTATAGCTAATAGTTTTCTTCGCGACTGTCCCAAATGTGGATCACATGTATTTCGTTTCGTGCGCGTACGCATACAATGTGTCACTGTCAGTACGTATAGTTACTAGGATATTTCGTGAAACTAACATGAAGAGCAATGGGAATATTATTTTCATGTAAGTACTTATTTATATTTTTCTATAATAAAGTCAGGGTGCTTGGTCTTCTGAAAAGAACACAAGGGTGACAAAAAACATTGACATCAGTTCACAGAAGAAACTACCTACTTTGTGAGTTCTGAGTGCTGAATTACATAGGCCATAATATTTTTCATTAATTATCTATTTCATTTTACACGGGGTTGCCCGGAAGATATCGTTCCAGCTAATAAGGCTTAGTGCAGTTGAAGACAGAGATAAGTAGGGAGCCTCAATATGGTTGATATTTTCTCAAGAACTACTGGACCGATTTTAATAACTCTTTTACAGTTATATAGTTTTAACTTTTATCTATCTAACAGTGAAAGATTTTTTACAATCGGTCAAGTAGTTTTTCAGAAAATCTCAACCTTAATAACTTTTCTGTACACCTTTCTTTGTCTTCGATTTATATAGTTTTGGTATTTATATAAATGTAGGTAAAACTAGAACGTATTTAATTTTTAGAAAATAAGTAGTTTTACCATTTACATGATCATAAAGTCTCGGAATTAATACTCAATCAAAAAGTTGTTACATAATGCTTTAAGGTGCAAAATTTCATGCAAGTTAATTAGCTACAGTTATAACTTACAACATGCAGTGTTGTCGCTCAGAGCGACCTATTCCAGACAACATGAAATTTTTTTTTACTCTCCGAAATCGCATTGTTGTTTATTTTTGTATGATTAACGTTTTATTATCGCTTCGCCCTATTTTTTATTCTTGCTACGCCCAACTAACTTTTGTTACGAATTTGTATTATTTATATGGCAAAATTAAACGTAAAATAATACGTCGTCGGTTATTAGTACTCTTGAAATATCTGTTTCTAATGCTTACCTACCTATCTTATTAATTAATACTATACACACCTTGATTCGTCTACCAATTCTTTTACTGACTGTACTTTTGACAGTATCTTGAAAGTTAGGCGAAACGAGAAAAACGTACAATGTTGGTCGAAACAAGAATCTTGGGCGAACCAGTTGGTCGAAACAAGAACAAATCATATGGTATTTATTCAATTTAAATAATTACAATGTCAAAATAAAACTAAACTAAACAAACTAATAATACTACCTAAAAATACTTTAAAACTACCTAGAAAAAAAAACCTTTGCCTAAAAACAGTTTAAAAAATTCGGCCCTCTTGGGAGGGTGCCCATCACACTGGCGGCATTCCCGCGCTGTATGGCTAGGCTCAGCCTCTGCGCGAGAAAGCCGCCAGCACGAGGGTCACCCGTCGCCTCCCTCAGGAGGTTGTCTATCTACTTGTAACATTATAATTATTACGTTTGTTTTTGTATTTCAGGTTCATCATTATCACTTGTTCTATGGTGCTAAGTGAGAAACAAAGGAGAGCCCTTGTATTCCCACCGACGAGTCTTTACGGTGTAAGTAATATCCAGTGGTAATATTGAAATTTACTTACCTCGGCGCAAAGACTTTGTGAAAGATGCTCAATTCTTCTCTACTCGCTTCGATGTTCATTGCCGGCTTTTTACGTCGTCGTAGTTATAGATTCTGTACCAAGCTTTCAATGGAACGTAAATGTTTGTAAAGACGCTCACATGTCTGGCGCCGGCATAGTAGGGGATCTGCGTACGTCAAAGTCATTGATCTCCTTTAAACAACTAGATACACAAAGGGCTTACTAAAACAATTTAAAAAACGTCCAAATAAGGGTCCATTGTTAACGTCCAAATAATGTCCAATAAAGCAAATGAGGGTCCATTCATCCGTCTGGACCTCATTTGCGATCGGACATTTTTAGAAGCCAGACTGTGTATCTAGTTGTTTATAGGAGATTGGTCAAAGTATACTAAGTTATCGACTAATTGTGGAGAGGGAATCAGCAGATACCGAGCACAGCACGGCCGACAGAATGTGTTGTTATAACAAGGATCTTTGAACTTGCTGAAGTCTGTAAAGGTACAGATTTGATTGTATCGAGAATTGTACAGAATTGTAAGAGACATTGATCGATACAGTCGACGACAGGGATAAGTATACAGGGGGCCTCAATAAGGTTGGGATTTACTCAAAAACTACTGGACCGAATTTTTTAATTATTTTAAAGTTACATAGTTTTCACTTTTGTCTATCAAACAGTGAAATAATTTTTATAATAGGTCAAGTAGTTTTTGAGAAAATCTCAACCTTAAAAACTCTACTGTACACCTTTCTCTGTGTTCCACCGTACAAAAGAATAATCTTATCTTATCAAACTGTCCGTTTTGTTTCAGCTTTTCGTGGCCATAGCGGTTCCCGTGGACATACCTGATAAGAATGTGTTCGTGTCCTACAACTTCGAGGCCAACTACGCCCCCGTCACAAACATCACGGAGATCGATGAAGTCATATTCCCTAACCTACCTGTGAGTATTCGGCAGCAATATTTATGGTTAATCTGAAGAAAAACCTTCACTGCTTGCTTTCGCTAAATATTCTGTCCCAAAGTTTGTCTGGAAGAATCTGAATCTAAAGAGATGTTTACAGCAAAAAGATCGGAAATTGTTTAAAAAAAATGTATCTACGAAAGTCTGTCTATCAATCTGACTACTGTCGTCATCGTCATCATCAGCCCGTATCAGGCCACTGCTAGACGTAGGTCTCACAAAGCACGCCACTCAACCCTACTCTCGGCCCTCTGCATCCAGTCTCTGCCAGCCATCTTGCGAAGGTCATCCCTCCATCTGGTCGGGGGCATCCCACACTACGTTTACCCGTTCGTGGCCTCCATTCGTGAACTCGTCTACCTATTGCAAAAATTCTTTCACTGTTTGATTGATAAAAGTGAACACTATGTAACTGTAAAATAAATGTTAAATTCGGTCCAGTAGTTTAAATTAACCTTATTGAGGCCCCCTGTATACTCATCTCTGTCTTCGATTGTACCTAATTAAATCGTGATTCATTTCAGGTAATCAGTTCCCGCCATAGCCGCAGTATTACGAGGGAACTGGCGTACACGGTTCTCGAAAACAGATTCAAAGAGTAAGTAAATTTTGAAAATGTAGTTACAATTTTGTCTGTGTTGAATATCTAGGTACTCCTAAAACTATATGTCCTTAGGAAGTAACTCTTTGTCATACTTACATCTCGAATGCTAATCGGGTTATTACTTACTCTTCTAGATATCATCTTCTTACCCGAAGGAGATCTTGTCCTCTAAAACGAGAACGCGCCAGTCGTGGCGGTCTTCATCCGATTCCTGCCATGTTTGTTCCAGAAATCAGTATAGGTCTTTCTTGATTTCGTCATTCCAGTGATCTGCTGGGGAGCCCTACATGGTACCACTATAGGCTCTCTTCGCAGCACGATCTTCTCCCATTCTCTCGACGTGACAGAGCCAGCGGAGTCGAAACTACTTAATCACACAGATGAAGAAAGAAAAAGAAAGAAAGAAAATACGTTTATTCAGGCACATACACAAATACAAAAATTAAAACTCCTTAACTTATCTAACATTGATGTGCAGCGCCGGAAGGGGTCGACTACCTCAGCATAATGCCACAGCCACGCGGTACATGGCTGCGGCGCTGATTTTCAGGCAGAACCCATAGATCCTGCCATGACATTAGACAAATAGTTCTTCCATTTGTTCATCCTCTTTTTTTCTGCAATCTCGATTATTACGACAGATGTTGCAAGTTGCAACAAAGACATCTCTATTGTAACACTAGAGATAAAATAAATCGCAGTGTCTATATTTTCTAAGGTCAGGTTTACAGATTATTTAATATCATTCATTAGAGACAATTACAAGCCACTTGAAGAAAATAAAAGTAGAATAATAAATTACGTTCACTTCAATCTAGAAATGATTTTGTATCGTTTCAGTAACGGTATGAACGGCAAGGAATGCATGCTAAGGAACATCTGTGAGGCTGCAGAGACGCCTCTGCACCACAACGGTCTACTGGGACACATTATGCATATTATATTCACGTAAGTTCCGATAAAAAGTAACGACATTGTTATGAAAATCCTCGAAGAACATTATTCGATAAATTCTGGATGAACAGGTTTTTTTGTATGTTCATCCTTGTTCTAGGGAAGATATCAGGCTGAGTTCGTGATCTTACTGAGAGCTCGCTTCTGTCTAAAGTCTACGAAATTTGACTGTCGTAAGAGCAAGTCCACGCTAAGCTGGAGCTCATAATTTTTTTCTGAATCTCGGCCTTAGTTCAGCTTCAGCAAAAGATATAAATGTAGTAGATGATGATAAGAAACATGCTTTACGCCAGATAACAAAATTAGTTGACATTGCTTAGGATAAGCAAGCTGAAGTAGCAGTGGCTTGTCGTAGAACCGATAACTGATGGGGTAGACAATTTATCGAATGAAGGCCACGAATGGGTAAATGTAGTGTGGGATGCGTCCCACTTGAGGATAAAATCCTGTGACCATAACCACTAGAAAATTGAATAAAATACGTATAAAGTAGAAATATAAGATATAATGGATTTGTAGAAAGGTAAAAGGCAGATTACAGAGGGTATAGAATTTAGAATAGAAAAAGAAAAGTATTGATAAGTTGCCAGTTTCAACAGTCCTGAACCGGCTCCAAGCGCCTATCTCATCGGTTCTTTGACAGATGTGACCGCCTGGTCACTTAGTATACGTCAGTAACTTCACTCATATCTAAAATCTTCCAATTGCAGACCCTCAGCATCTCGAGAAGAAGGCCTGGATGACGCATACTACGAAGCTGAATTAAACGGCCAGAAAGGCGACTGCGATAAATACATGGGCCAGTGTCCTTACAGCCTGTTCGATGCGATCACACGACTTGTTGAAATAAATCACTCTCCAGATTTGATGTCGAAGTCATAAATAATGATATTTCTAATTAAAAAGATAAATTGTTAAGGAACAAAAAAGATGCAGCTCATGATCAAAGAGTTAAAGACTAATTTTATAAAATTAAACTGTTTTTTATTCAACTCTCTGCACTAAAAACCGAAGAAGACCTGCTTCGATTTTTAATAGATTTGGTTAATTTTTTAAATTCTGTAGTGTAGGAACTTATATTAAATCCTGTACCGTAATTCGAAGCCTAATAAAACAATATGAGAATAACACTCTTGATTTCCGCTTTCCGAAGTCATAATACGTCACGTCCGCAAGCCCTTTCCTCCCACGCGCACCCCGCACCCCACCACTACCGACGGCAGCTAGGCGGGGAATCGCCATTTCACTTCATTGGCATTAAATTTCCCGACCCGTACGGTCGCCTAACCTAACCTAGCGTGAGGTTGACCGAATTTAATTTATTTTAGTCATATTATACGTAGCAAAGTATTTGCAAATCTTTACTTATAAAAGTGAAAGATAAAATAATTTCACCACGTTTCTGTGGTGCATATTTTTAACGGTGTTACCGTTCGGTTTGATTTTATTAATTATAAAAGTATTAGAAACGTCCGGCCCGCCAGCAGGAGGAGACGAATACGGAAGATGGAAGGATAGCAGCAACAGGTGTGTTTAACATGGCGCGATATTATGTTCTAACGGCGGCGCTCGCAAGCAACGTTGCGTTAAGGAATGTTCGCTAAACTGTAAGTTACATCGCTCATTACTTTAAGCATGCAAATTGAAGTTGTTTTCTTCAGTATTGGGGCCATTAGTGCTACGCAACTCGCAAGGCACACCCGAGTCCAAACATAAGGGTAATTAACGGGCACCCGAACACGTGGGTACTCGCACCCCCAGAATAGGGTAACTGGCCCAGGAGTACTGAATTCAATCGCTCTGTGCGCACATATTGGATTTCAACTATTTAACCTTAAAATACCCTCGTTATTTTCAATATTCATATTAATTTGATACACGTGGTGTTAATTTGCTTATACAAGAACTATAAGACGACCACTCATTAGGGCAGCGAAGTGGACAGAACACGATATTTTATTTCATTTATATACTTAACGTGATTTTGTCTTAGAAATATGCATACCATGCAATACCTAAATACAATACTCGCAATGCACGTACATTGTGGCAACATGTTGGCGACGCTAGCTGGCATTCTACGGCAGTCTGACGCCACTATCAAGGATTAACTAACATTAGGATAAGCTTTTTTCCAGGATTAACTAATTTTTTCAGCGGAGTAAGTCTAGTGTACGAAACATTAAACCCTGTATTCTGTTGACATCGAGGGAGTAATACTGTTTTACAGTAATGTTCAGTGTAAAGATGGATTCGGAATCTCGAATACGCTGAAATTTCAAAATGGAAATCGTGGCAATGCTGATTACCATACACTGTTGCTGATTGGCTGGCGCGCAAATTGTGGCACGAGTTGTTGGTGTGAGAACGCAATCTAATAGTTATTGTGCCGCGCAAACCGTGCCGCGCACGTGCGTTCTGGTTTGACAACACATGCAGCGTCGCCACAGGAAGCTGATAGTATGAATAAATACTAATGACAAGGATTGCATTTCCTGTGCACCACAGAAATATCCTTTTCCCAACTTGTGGGTCAACATCAGTAATGGTGCAATGAGACAATTGGAGAGGGGTAAGTAAGTACCGAGTGACTAGAGACGTTCTCAAATTAACAGATCAGAGCGGACTCTTCCTCGTCCCACCGGGTCAGGAGAGTCGCGTCTAGCATGAGTCCTATGCTTTTCATGTCGATCAGTTGAGCTACCACCATTGGGAACAGAACGGGCTCCGCCCTACATTCCTATACCGGCTTCTACCTTATTCCGGTCATGACATCATGTTACGAGACTACAACACCAAGGATACACCGCGCCTCACAGAAAGAAAGCACAACGAGCTATTATCCCAAGGGGTCCTACAGTACTTCCCCAAAGGGTTTCCTAACTGATGAGTTCAATTAAGTCTCTTAAACTCAACGAGTGTCGGACTTTCGCGTGACTCAGAACTACTACGACAACAAAAGTATTTGGATTGCCATCGTGTACCATTGGCTTCACCTACAGACGCTGTCTCCGATACGTCTACAGAGGCGGCCTCCATACCATATTTGCCACCCGGAACCCGAGTTACGCTCTGAGATCGCCTGGCGAATGGGTCTTTCATGTGGCTAACAAGTCGAAATATAAGTTGAATAAGAATGAAGATGTATTGTCATTCCGCAGACATCGTAGAAGTTAATTTGATATTAATAAATTGGCAAAATGGGAACCAGTTTACCAAGGACTACCCACAAGCAAACCTCATAATCCCCACGGGACTAGAGTTATGTGCTATCATGCCAATCGAACTGCTGAAAGGTGGCGAGGACCACTGCCTAGGTATGCTGAGCTGGTATGGTATAGAGGTCAAGGGACTACAGACTCCCTCTCGGACCCACAGACATCTGTTGCATTGCATTGATGTACTTATCATAATAGAAACTACCAATCTTGGTTGGAATGCGGAAATTAGACCTAGATCTACTCCTAGATCATGATTACCAAAGCTAGAAAAGTACTGTTCACATTGTATTACATTCTAATACAGAAGATACTATTACGTACTATTACGTCATCCATACTTCAAGCACCAACACCCGCGCTTTGCGGTTTCGTATTACGCCGTACTATACTAGTACGCGTATTGTGCATAATATGACATCTCCGTTCGCCGGGTTATTAATTTCCGAACACTTCGACAGACCCTAAACGATAACAACATTGTCGTCGCCTACCCTCACAACGAAGGCGCGACAATACGTAACGCAGAAAATGTAAACAATGCAATCTACTTGCAATAAGTGATATGAACCTGACTACATGATTAAAATCTTTCAACTTACAACTACCTACATAAAGACATTAAGATAGAAAATAATGTATGCATATTATTATGGATATACGGCGATCGATTGCTAGAATCGGATTTTAGCGAACAGAACTCCATCGTCACTGGTCACTCCCCCGGCGGAGCCAGTACATGGTAGTTGGCGCAGCACAGGCAGGTCGGCCCTTACATGTGCCGTGTTACGATACTGGAAATAGAATAAAATGTAACTCAATTCTAATTATGATTCTCGCCCCAATGGTTTTCGACCTTTGTCAGCGTGTAACAAAGTATCAGAGTTATATACGATAAGCTGGTTTTTGTAGCAATTATATCCGTCGTGTCGTGTCGTGTATATGTTGCCTACCAACGGTGAGAGACAATAACATACAAACTGATTTGTTCTACCCACAACATCAATAATGTTGTTTTGTTTGAATCCCTACACTATTACAATTATCATAATTGTAGGTAGTGAATTTATTAGGGAACGATATCATCGAAAAATTATCGTTACATTTCTACCGGTGATTTCTACCTGAAAAGGCTTCAAAGCGAACGTTTTTTAGGCATGATGATTGTGGTTTTGTGACCAACCCTATTCCATCTAAACCTGTCACAATTGTCTAACGACCGACTACTGTTAAAAGACAACAATCCGAACCGATTGTTTTACGGTTCATACGAAAATTTATCTAGCGGTCACCCATCCAAGTACAAACTGCACCCAACATTGGTGAACATGTACCTACGATCCTTTTCAGCGCGTTCTCACAATCGGACCACGAACCTTGTGACTTGAAGCGTGGCACTGTTTGGTATATAGTGTACAGAAATTATATGTAGTGCCAGCATTCTAACAGCTATGTAACTGCGGAGCGTCGGCTTCACTTAGCTGCGCTTCTCGACCATATATTCGAATTCAAAGTTATTTTCTTGCCGGCTACGCTGCGCATATTATACCTCCCGCCCGGTCGGGGGCTTCAACGTACAGTCAAGTTTTTTATTCCCATAAATCGAGTATACTTTAAATTATGCACTAGTTCATAGAAAATAATGAAGAATAGACATGGAACGGACTTAAACACACAAAAATATATAGAATGTTCTAATTTGTTCACCGAGCATGGATAATGCGTAATACAAATTCGTTTCTAACCCAATGTTAGACGTGGTTGTCGGAATACTACTACTATTGTCCGATATATGGATTTGCATAACATACCCTTTAAGTATGTATGTATAATACGATCAAGATTGTCGGTGAACATGGCCTGTGGTCGCTCAGTTGGTAAGAGCGCGACACGGAATGGCAAGGTCGCAACTTCAAGTCCTGCCCACGGCAAGAATTTTTTCATCAGGTTCTAATATATAGAATATATTATATATTTTTCAAAGATTTTACTTATCACGGCCGGTTCCTTGTGCCGTTTGTTGCAAACAGCGCCGCAGTGCGGTGGCAATGTGCAACTTATTCCGGTGAAGTTTTACAATACAGTTTATGAATAAGGTTTAATAGGAATGGTTCAAACAAAACTCGCCACCCAGGTCAGTTTTCGAAACCAATTCTTAAAATCTGTCGATTTAATTAATTAAACCGAATCAAATAAGGCCTCTAATATATAGCTCGTGAACGCCTTTGTTCCCCATGTTATGCGAGCGAGACTCTAAAACTTTCCTCTCAGATACTAAGAAGTTGATGGGAGATCCACCGAGTTGGATGAGGATTTTCATATTGATACAAACTCTCTGATACATCTATACATTTTGTATATTATAGAGTTTACACCCAAACAATTTGGCGAATTTGAAGCAGGAGTTTATTGTGTAACCTAACATCAAGTGTATAAAACCTACTTACGGTTTACCTACCTAGAGGTATACATTGTGAAAATTGTATTTTAACTCAAGGCGATGATTTATAACTAGATTAAACTGCACAGCTGTAAGTACAGCAGGTGATGAGAAATTTGTTGGGTAAATTAACTAAGGTACCTAACATGCCCGCAAGCGGCACCTTTCTGTCAATACCTTCAAAAAGGTCAAGATATCCGATTTCATCACCTTTCTGTCAATACCTTCAAAAAGGTCAAGATATCCGATTTCATATGAAATTAAGGATATTTTCTTTTTTAATCGATTAGATCAGCGCAAAGGCATACCATAGGTACAAATGTAGATAAACTGACAATCAGTTAAGTATTTGTTACACAAGTTACAAATGATATGGGTACCTACTAAAGGATAATGATTGTTCATAATCGTACTATTTCGATGCATAGAGTATGGCTCTTTTTGCTTATGTATTAAGATAATCTAGTATGCTCCCTCATACTACAAGGCTTTACATATTTTGCTTAAATCAATTAAGCAGATCACATTGGCATATTTAATTGGTACCACCACCACTACCACCAGGCGATAACAAACACGTCTCTCATATTGTTTTATTAGGCTTCGAATTACGGTACAGGATTTAATAGAGACGTTTTACCTGAAAATAAAACGTTTATTAAATACTTACCTAATTCGAAGCCTAACACTTTCTAATTCTGCCTGGTGGCTTTTATATGAGAGATGCAATGAAGTGAAATGGCGATTCCCCGCCTAGCTGCCGTCGGTAGTGGTGGGGTGCGGGGTGCGCGTGGGAGGAAAGGGCTTGCGGACGTGACGTATTATGACTTCGGAAAGCGGAAATCAAGAGTGTTATTCTCATATTGTTTTATTAGGCTTCGAATTAGGTAAGTATTTAATAAACGTTTTATTTTCAGGTAAAACGTCTCTATTAAAATGCTTGAAGTCAATGGTAGGCGTAAAATTCGAGAACGGCAGACGGAGTTCGTTCCTTTTTTATAAATATTTCTGATTTAATAACTCAGAACTATTTTTATGGCCAAATTATTATATAAACAGGGATTTAATTCACTTGTCAAAACAGTGGCTTAAACCAAATAAGTGAGTTTAATCCGTGTACATTATAATTTGAAGGTATGTCTCACTATAGTTTATTTTTATGGTTTTATTAAGACGGAACAAATATACTCATGGATTTTACTCGTAATATATAAGTAATAGGAAATAGGAGTGGGGGAAATGAGACTGACATAGTTTACTTCGACAATAATGAAACGCATATTAATGTTAATCAATTTATAATGTGCTTAAAATTTCAGTGACACGAATAACAGTAGTCAATACATCACGTACACAAATCCTAAATTCCTATTTCAAAAGTCTTTAAAAGAACATAAGTAATAATTTCACAGCCATTAGCCATTAAATTCTTAATTTAACAAGTAGAATACGTCATATTTCCTAAAAGTTATTTTATAATGACACAATTATACTTTTGGCATTATTTTCACATAATTTTATTATCATGTACTACTTATTGCTATATAATTTAATCAGCATGTCCTAATCAATATTTAAAGCAAATAAATATGTTCGTACAGCTAGAAACAACACAATATGGACAACATGTAAGTATGTTTGAGATTTTCTCAGTAAACAACATATTGACAGGAATATTGACAGTACTGAAAACATCATTAAGTTTACAAATTGGACATAAGTGATGGTACCTTGAAGAAACATAATTGAAAAATTAAATTATTACACTCATTTGATGATTGTTATGGCTAATGAAGAGCGGAGCCTCCTGGCACAGGCATAAAAGCCTAAAAGGAGACTCCGAAAACAGAAAAATGTAAACAATTTTAATGATGTCAAATAAATTTATTTTATTTATTTATTTATTATTTATTTGAAAATCGGGAATCAAATAGTAAAACGTGACGTCACGTCTTACTAATGAAAAAATACTTGTGAGCAATATTTTAATGAGCAAACCTTGAATGGAGGCGACCTTGGAAAGTAACTTAACTTACTATGCCGATAGTCTCAATGTCTTTTGGATAGAAGAAGTTGTTCTTCCTCATGGGAATGGAAGATATTTGCTGGTCCACCGGTACCCTGGTATCGTATAGGGAAGGGGATTGGAAGATGATACCGAAGGTGCCGACGAAACAGGCAATGGTGAACAGCCAGAGGAAGAAGCGATCCAGGACCATTGACATGAACTTCCAGTCTTCTACTACCTGTGGACAAATATTAAGTAAATTAATAATCAATAATGTTTAAGACACATATGTCGCCTGCAAACGATGGGACAGCATCGGTACTTTTAAAATCTGGAATTGTAGGTAGACATCCTTAAATAGGCGATGGTGACGAATTATTGACCCCATGCCGCTGTTCTTTCCTTCCTTATTAAATTAAAGCCAAATATTTCCAATTCAGAGAACCAACTCTTTAGTTCCTCTATTATTAACGTCCCAATTCAAAATCTAAACGTTTTGTGTAAGAAAATCCTATCCAATTATGCTAAAAAGCCAATTTCACTTCGTCCATGCTTGTTTACTTGTTTTCAAAGGATTTATACCTTAATTGTACCCCTTCAGAACAATAAAAAGTTTTTTTCAGAGAATTTTTTCGCTATTTCCTTTCCTCAAAAGGCCTGGAGAATAATGGGGGAAGCGTATCAAGGAACAATTTCCTGTAAGAGATTAAGCGTTTGCAAACGATTATGTATTGTGCACGACGTCATCCGAAAGTGCTTTGATCAACTAAAATGTTGTCTCTCTCGCGCTAATGAGAGTCGGTGTAAATAGGTGTGAGACGAAAGACAAGGGGAGATTGCTTGCTTGATGAATCAAAATATTAGGTGAGACAAGAGAAAACAACATCTGATACCTATGAGTTAATAACAATTATTTGCTCAGAATTTATTTTATGCATTATGCCATGCTCGGCGAACAAATGACAATGCCAGATTCTGCCCCACCATCAACCGCAAGCTGTACAAGATAACGAATAAATGTAAAAATATCTCCGTTTTTTATTAACTTAATTTATTAATTTATCCTTCACAATTCAAAGTTTTGGTACTCGTTAAATTTTCACTTAATAATTAATTACTCGTATTTATGTAGTATCACATTACATACCCTCATTTTTCGACAAGGAGGTAAATAAGTCGTTGTACTCACTAAGTTAAGATTATCGATTGTGCGAATTCAACATTTTGAACCTGAAGGATCATAAAACATCGTTAAGTTGTAGTTCGCATAATTGCGAAAAACGACCGTTTTGGCACATTTTCGCACTACTACTTAGCTTGACGCAATTATGCCATGTATATATAATTATTGAAAAATAGTATTTATCCTAATAAAGATTTTGTAAAAATTTTAACAAGATTGGCGGCGCTAGTTAGCTTATGTCAGGCCCTTAACTAAATAATAAATTCCTAAAATAAGCAATACATAATAATATTTAGAAAACAGTTTGATATGATGTTGGTTTCAACAACCTTACGTCTATTGACTGAAAGGCCACTTCCTAACTTGGCTACTACGGCAGACAGGGGAATTTCAAAGTGCATACAAGAACATATTTCTCCAGAAACGTCCCCGGTACAGGATAATATGGAAAGCTCCGGTTCTGTCCCCTGGGTGCCCTGCCCGCACTACCTATATATTTCGTAGAACAATTTCAAATATTTATATTCGTTTTACTCACTATCTGAAACTGGAAATTCGTGACCGTAAGAACATAATAACATATACCATATCCTTTATTTTTTTAAAGATGTGTTGAAAGATTATTACGACTTATTCTCTTCCCCTCCTTTTCCATTCAAAGTCTGTCATCATCATCAGCCCGTATCAGTCTACTGCTGGACGTAAGCCTCTCCCAAAGCGCGTCACTCAACCTTACTCTCGGCTCTCTGCATCCAGTCGCTGCCAGCCAACTTGCGAAGGTCATCCCTCCATCTGGTCGGGGGACGTCCCACACTACGTTTATCCGTTCGTGGCCTCCATTCGAGAACTCGTCTACCCCATCGGTTATCGGTTCTACGACAGATGTGGCCAGCCCACTGCCACTTCAGTTTACTGATTCTATGAGCAATGTCAACCACTTTTGTCTTCTGGCGGATATACTTACTCGTTTTATTCTATCTAACAGAGAAATGCCAAGCATAGCTCTTTCCATAGCTCGCTGAGCGACTTTGAACTTGTGGTCAAAGTCTGTATATGTATATTTTTCAAAAATGTCTGCCACAATCATTACGGAACATTTCTCTCTCATTTACAACTTAAGTAGGTACGGCATTTTGGTGATCCATCCCATCCGTATCTTAAAATGTAGAGAGTTAAAAAAACTGTTAAAAAGCTAATTCAAACTACCAGGACATGAATATTCCCGTCAAAACGTCTAACGCAAATATTCAAGAATCAGTAAAAATAAAACCAAAAGCTAGAAGCAACGTCTCTTGAAGGCGGTGGTGTAAGAATGAGTTTAAATTGAAATTCGATATCCGTCTATTGAAGGCTGTCGCAGCTGAAATCTCATAACGGGTAGTAAGTACATCTAGCACTTCGGATTTTGTATCGTTATTGTTTGCGTCATAAGGCTCTATTTAGACGAACCACGTGAGTGAGACCGACAAAATTGTCGCCATCAACGGATCAGCGGCGCTAAAGGAACTAGTAAATAGTGACTGTACATTGGAGGCAACACTTTGAACTTTTGAGTACTTATCATTGTAGATACCTATAATAATTCGTTACCTATATCAACATTTATCTTATGGGAACGTGCATATTCTGAATCGAATCTTTAGAACACCACCGGGCCTTCTATGAAGGCTACGGCACTATAACTACTCAAATGAAACGCCTGAAAAAATGTATAGCATGTCATTTAAAATGAAAATTATGTCTAAACCTAAATAGTTATTCTTACAAGATATAAATAAGAAATATATCAAAATGTACGGCATTATAAATACGAGAGCTTGTTTTAAAAAAATCTGATTTTTGTTTGTGTATTTTTTTATTTCCCTGCCAAAATTCATAAAAATACAAATATGGAGTCACTGTGCCGTGCTCTTCACTCCGCCGCTGCGGGACATCTTCTGTCTCGCGCTTGACTTTGACAGCTGGCAGCCCCTAATTTACGTAAGTAGGTACAGTCAAAAACAGATTCAGAGGATCTCAACTACCTGACCGATTGTAAAAAAAATATGTCACCATTAGAGACATCACCATCATCGGATTTGTAAAAGAATTCTAAAACTGAAATGACCCTCCATAATGACCTTTAAGTACACTGTGTTAGACCGTACCTATAAACTATATCATCGTCTAATGGTATCATGTACATGCAAACCTCACAGATTTGTTTGCGTTAGCATGCTTGCTTATCTGAGCACAAGTTGCACAGTGGCAGCATACCCAGCAATGTGTATGTAACAAGTAATCCTATCGCAAATACGTTTACGCTTTGTATCGGGAACAGGGATGTAGGCAGAAATGTTACTCAATGTGGCCCCTTCCGACTTGAGTTTCATTTTGAATAGCAGCTATTAGGTATACTAAGTACCTAATTAGATTACTTTGAATATATTCAAATAATATAGATACCTTGGAACAAAGTCCTCATTAGTTAATTATTTATCATACAGTTGTAGAAAATAATAATGAATTAGGTACTTCTAGCTAGACTAATTTCTGTCTAAAACTGGGTGAGCTGGGTTGTTTAAATCCACATGAGTTAGATTGTTTTACAATATATTATTTTCACATTCATTACACTTAAAGTTAAGAGTAAGTGTAAGAAAAAAAGACCTAATAATATTAGATTCGTTAATAATTTCCACCGCCATCAGTGCTGTTGCTGTTAACTTAAACTACAAGAAAAAGGAATAAATAAATAAATTGGTTTTTAAGAAATACTGAAATTTTTAAAATTCAATGCTGAATTTGGCCACAGTGACCGGACTTATGGTGGCACTTCACTTGGCTATTCGTATTCGCTATTGGACGTTTGTCGTATTTGTCAAATACATGACGTACATACAAATAAGACGAATATTTTGTCAAGAATACCAACCACACTTGGCAATTACGTCAAATACGCAAATACTAATAGCCAAGTGAAGTGCCACCATTATAATAAATCAAAAGACGGAGTGCTGAGGGCCAATTTATTTCGAACCTTCTCTGAGTCCGAGCCTGTACAAAAGGCTCCTTGGGTAGAAGAATCCTTGTTTACATTGATATAGGCGAAGGCTCTTGGGATATACAGTCCAGCACATTTTATTCGAAAACCGCTTCTATTCGTAGGTCTTAAGGTGTGCTTGTGTACGTTCTTGGGCGGAGGACTGTACACCGTTTGTGTAACACGAGCTTTTAGAGGTAACATGGAGTTTCAGTTACGTTTTGAAAGAAAACTGAGTTAGGTTAGTTCAGTATTTTGTATAGAGAGTGTAGTAAAATAAGTGGTTTATCGTTTGTAGAGATTTAAGACAATATAAAAATGACTTTTGGAGGTGATTCTGGTCATCCTGAAAAGAAATTGTTATGGTGTCAAAGAAAACTTAACAGAACTTAGACTTAAGCAAACTGTATGTACATTTTATTTCATGTTTTGTAACGTAATAAATTCTGTGTAAATTATAGTTAAAGAAGAGACACTTATTTTGCGTTACATGATATACGTAATTGTTAGGCTAAATAATAATTAAGTAAATATTTTTTGTAATTATTTTTGTTAATTGATTGATAATACTTTAAAAAATGTCAGCACATAAAGCAATGAATAAAAGAATAATTTCACCAAACACTAGAAACTGAAATAAGCATACAATAATAGAAAGAAGAGTCGCAAAAAACATACTACATATTAGCAAAGGAGACCGTTTAGTAAAACGACCAATTCCAAAAATGTAGTATTCAAAGATCTTACTTATCAACCAGTCCCCTTACCATGAACTCTTATAGCAGGATTACTTCAATAATACTTTATTATTTCGTACAAAGCTTATTAAGGACTTCATGGTACGAAATAACAAAGTATTATTGAAGTAATCCTGTTATAATAAGAGTTCATGGTAAGGGGCTGGCTATTTCTGTTCCAATACTGTTAAGGCTTCTCTTACATCGAGGCAGTGACATTATAACTTAGAATAAATTAAATCTGAACGGGTACTTCAATAGCCTTCGCTGTGAGATACGTACCTACTTAATAACTGTGACAGTCAATTGGTCGGTCAATGTTGATTGCCTGCATTGATGAAAACTGAACTTAGTTTGACCCAGTTCTATTGAACGTTCGAAAACCGTCCAAAACTTCCTTTCGGGAACCCCCAACATCACGGACTTGCCAAGTATGCCAAGTTAGAAGTAAGAAATTGTTCTAAAGGACCAAACATTAGGTGCCTGCTTTTGTTTTGTACCATGAGCATTATAATCCGCGCGCAATCTGAATTGTAAGGAACTTTGTCAAAGCGAATCGAAAATGACAATTCTAGAGTAGAGTTCATTAGGAAGTTCTAAATATTTAATATGTAAGTATTTTATTTTATTCAGAATTATTCTGTAAGTTATGAACTTGCAAATAAAAGTTACATGTCAATTCCGCATTTAGAAAATATATTTATTGGATATTAATTTCACTCTCAGTAGTGTCATCGCGTTCATGAGGAGTCCAGCAAAGTGAGCATTGAAAAGCTGTAAAGGCCACACTTTTAATAACCATAACATCTTGGCACAGTAGGGGGGCATTACAGGCTATTAAATAATAATAAATATTACAATATTTTAGTTACATTTTCGTCGTGTCGTGCCATTTCCTGTGCTTCTATAGTATTTTAAATCTGCGCTGTCCTATATCGACTGAAGTACTTTCCGTCCTCCATGTTATCGAATTATTATGCCAAACACGTTCTTACGTCTCCGAGATAACCGCACTTCATTTTTGAAACGACGATATAAATAGCACCCCCCGGGCGAATAAATTTTAAAACCTTCTCGCTGGATTGAGCGAGTAATACGTTTTTATGTGTGGTTGGTTAATCTGGTTTTTATTTTGTAGATTTTAGTAATTAAGGCGCTATATGGTTGTCAAAAGCAAGACAGAAGATGCCCCGCAGCGGCGGAGTTAAGAGCACGGCGCAGTGCCTCAATATTCGTATTTTTACGAATTATGGATGAATTTTGGCAGGGAAATAAAAATACGCCAACAAAAATCAGATTTATTTAAAACAACTACATTTTGATATATATTTTGTATGAATAACTATTTCGGTTTAGATATAATTTTTATTTTAAAAGACATGGAAGGGGTATGTTTGCGATTTTTTTCTATCGAGCGAAGTTTGTACAATCGTGTATCGGTATTCATCAGTCTCTAAATAGACACCCTAAGATTGCCATATATTTTTTTCAGACGTTTAATTTTAGTAGTTAGTGCCGTAGCCTTTATAGAAAAACTGAAAATACGCGCATACGAAGCCTTTCCGTCACCCAAAATACGAGTGAGTTGAAACCTTTCTGATGGCTATTAGTGATCATAAGGATATTATTGTATTTTAGGAATAGAAATTAGATTTTTTTAAACTTTTGTGATACTTACCTATATATTTTTTGATACCTATATAGGTACCTACTTAATGTTTATCTCAAACACAAGAATGATATTTTATCACACTTTATAATGGTGAAACAAGCTAAACAAAAACACACCGCAGAGAATCGAACCTACACCTCCTAAACTTCAACGCAGCGTTCCCTAACCAAGTGTCTTTTACTTTCGTTATTGCCAGCAGAATATACAGAAAAATTGTACGGGATTGCTAAAGAAAAAGCAAATTCCATACATTTATTTTCTACTAGTTAACGAAAGTCAATGCAACTTGGCTAGGCCCACTTTAGGCGGTGCTGAAGTCATGGATCGAATCTCTAGATTTTATGGTTCTTTAGATTTTTTGTGTTCTTGATTATCATCGCAAAAAAATTGAATTCATAAAATAATTAAGAAGATCCAGAGCCCGGAATTACCCAATAAACGTTTTTTAAACTCCTATAATTGTACTAGGTGTATTTGTAACGCTTGGTAACAGAAATCACCACGAAAATAACCGTCATAATCCCCACAACACCTAAAGAAAAGTTTTACCGAATAATCTTTATCCACCGTCGATTTTCAATCAATAACTGTGCTCGGCTCTGACAGTTGGGATCTGAGCCCATTAATATTCCCTCCAGCGATCCACTGACGTTTTAAAAATGGTCTATTCACTTTGTTTGCCGTTTCTCGAGTTTTCTGGCCTGTATATTAATGTTTCTGCCCTTATCTCAACAGGCGGACAGCGGCTGAATGAGAAGTAGGATGAAATATGTAGATGGTGTTGCTAGGCGCTGAAATTGGAGTTTCGTAAGATTTCGTAACGTTACAATAGGAACGTTGACAAAATGGTTAGGTATTGCATACATCAACTCTGTCGATATTCGAATTTAGAGTCCAGTTGTAAATCTTTATTTTAAACGACAAAAATATTATATTACAGTCAGTAAATATGTAAATAAAAACTATAAATAAAAAAATTACCCTAAATCACCGACCGCGGGTAGTGTCCCCAGAAGGCTGGCTGCATTGCCTCGCTAGATTGCGAGGCTAATGCGTTATACAATACCTATCCAGTATGTTTGTATGAAATTAGTAAGACGTGACATCACGTCTTATTATCATGGGGCCTTTTTTGTCCTAGGTAAAACACGTTTACATGTACCACCACGCCCGGGAGAGCGTGTTAATTATGTGGGGCTCGCCGCCCTGAAGGGGCGGAATACCGACTAAACTTCCTGGGGTGTTCCACCTCGTGACATTGTAGCCATGGGAACTGCGATACATCCGCGACCGGACTGGGGCGCTCCGAGCACTCCCCATTGTGGGCTGTAATAGCCCACAATTCATCATCCATTCATCCATCACCTTCCTCCTCTCCGTCCGGGCCTCGTATCATGGGGCCTACCATCATCTTTTACAAAACAATGTTGTAGGAACGCGAACGTTTAGTTTCAACGTTAAACTAATATTACTCGAATTCGTACCATCATCACCATCAGATTCCCGATTTTCAAATGCCTGTAATATAAATTAATGAAAACAATTTATTTTAATTATCAATACTTTATCATCGTCCGTCATAAGTTATTTCTTAAAGTAAGTTTCAAAAGTTACTGTAAAATTAGGAACCACAACTTCGGTCTTACACCATGAATAATAACCAGATATTCCTATAAGCTTAGATTCGCCGGCTAAGCTCAAGTATTAAATCGTTTGAATTCATTGCGGGACATTCGGTACTCGCGATTTTTAACTGGTCTCCAGAGGTTCGGAGGGAATCGAGAGGAATTTCCTCAGGGACTGAGGGATCGATGGCAATTTAAATGTGCTGATTTCTTAGATCGTTCCTTGTAATGAGGCAAGTTAATTAAGTTTGTGGTCTTCCGTTGAGTCTGTGTTGATTTTGAAGCAAAGAATTGCACGCCTCGAAGAAATCAAAGAATACCTACGCAGTAAAAAAAACTTACCTACGGTAAAATATATTAGCTTTGAAATTATGTATTTATTACACATGACAAAAATATTATTGTAAAGTACACAAAAGTGTTAATTCTGGACTCGATTTATTTTTTGAATAATTTCGGTATTTTTATTTATTTATTTTATTGGACTCGACAGTACGTCATTTGCCAGTGTCATGTTACAGAATATTCAAGATAATATCATAGTCTTCTTCGCCGTAGCGTCGTCATCCTGGGTATCCGCGTCTTCTCTTCTTCATCCAGAGGAGCGAACTCTGGACGAAGCAGCTCGACATTCACGATCACTCCCGAGCTCGTAGTGGGACTCTTGACTTTAGCACGAAACTTCAAATCTTGCAGAAATAATCGAATAATCTCACCATAATGTTATTCGCGAACATTTTCTGATTAATTTAACGTGATATTAAAGACAAAATAGACACTAAAATGAGAATTATCAAATAATTTCGCAACCGTCGTGTCACGCCATTTTCAAAAGCCCAATTTCGGTATTTATACTTTATTATCATCACAACTAAATAAAATGACATCACTCCACAAATCGCTAAAACCCAGTACACAATATTACGATCCACAATAAGAAAATATATTTCTCTCCCTCGCAATAAACACTCCAGTAATCACATTAATTACTTGTCTCTTTTTATCTTCACACATAATAACTTCACACCTGTGAAAGTAATTCCTATTATTCCCAGTTCGGTTCACTTTCACTTGGTCAGCAGTCCCGTTTCGTCTAATGTGCTCCCTTTGTCTCATGTCTCGTTTTGTCTAATTCCCGCTTCGTATTAATGGATTTTATTTTTATAACAAACCGGGAATTAAGTAGGTAAGATTTTGGCCTTACGGAATAAGTGGTGGATTTCGAGTACTTTATCAACATTCATTCGTTCCCTTGGGAACCATTCGTTCACGCCCGTTGACGCAGTCGAACATCATTAGTTTCTTAATGGTCGGATAATTATTCGTCTACTGCTGACAATAAAACCCACAAAGGGATCTTTATTATCTATTTTGTTTGTCTTTCATGTCCCAAGGTGTTCTAAAATGTATTGTATAAAATTAATTGATTTAAGGTACTTATTATCTAACTATAAATAGTCTACGACAGCGAATTGGCGCTCAGTCTTTAAAAAATCTTATAAAAATATATACTGCCTTTTTTGGCAATTAAGCTTTCTAAAGCTTACTGACTACGGAAATTTAATAATTAAGTTAATATTCAAAATTAGCGCGACGGAGATTTTCTAAATATTCTATTAAAAGATAAGTTTTGTTAATATTTTGCTTGTTAGTCCACCTATTTATGTTACTCGTAGTATGCACTTTGAAAGAATACGTATTGATTGTACTCTGTTCGATATGATACAGCATAATAAATAAGAATATAAAAACATTATATTCAAGTCGAGCACCTAATTCCCAATAAAATGTCTTTATCTTAAATTATAATTAGCAAGACATCTTTGATGGCTTTTAATTATTGAGAGAGTCCGTCCCTCCCTCTTACTCCTGTCACTGATGGTTTAGTAGAAAATCTAATTAAATTACGGTTTATTTTCGTGAATTTCTTTTTAAAAGGTTGGTATACCGTGTATCTATAGTGCACAAAAGTATTATATTGATATTTGGTATTATGCACTTCAGAATCTAATATTAAATTCGTTTATTTTTAAATTTGAGTACTTCGTCAACATATTCTAAAGAGCTGAGTATGAGTTCAGTCTTACAACTGTCATATTTCATACAATTTTGACAGCGAAATTCAGTTGTGGAACCTATGGTTATTACAAAAGACACTGATACATTAACTATAGATGTACTTTATGTATAAAATTGCATAACGTCATATCATAACTTCATAGTTTTATTCCCGCTAGCCGTCTAGCAGTTAACTTGAACTTTATGTAGCAGCAATTGACGGGAGCATCAAACTAAGTTACGGCCCTTAACTCTGTTGCACTTCGAATCGTTAGTGCTGTAATAAGTTGGTATTTTGGTTTTGGGACTAAAATATTAAAAAAAATACTAAAGATATGTTGTGTGGCTGTCTAAATTCTGAATTCCGTACGTAGTAAAGATTGTATGAGGTTTGTAATTACAAAACATATAAAATCAGCTGACGAGACATATTTTCATTAATTTTACAAACCAGTTAAACACGACTTATGTCCATAATACTTTTCTATTCGGTCGATATTATTATTATTATTGAAATAAGATGAGATAAATATTCTTTATTGCACAAAACAGATACCCATACAATTATTACATAATAGGCCGGTCTTATCGCTGAGAGCAATCTCTTCCAGACAACCTTCGAAGTACATAATGGTGCAATTACCTATACTTAACTCAATAGTTAACTGTCATTTCATTTAATATTGATGACATGACCCAATGCACCTTTATCCAATCGCGTATAACCCTTTTCCGTATTATATAATTAAGGGACCATTTATGAAGACCAAACCTGACTCTTGTAACTCAGTGCATCACTACCTATTGTAAGAGGTACTTAAGTGAATAACTTAATGGTTATCCATCTTATCTCGCGTAACTTAGTAACTGAAGTATCTGAGAGTTAACTTAATTGGCTGGCCACATGTGCTCCAATGAACCTTTTAGTCTTCGTTAAAATTTTATAACTTTAAAGTTAGTCAAGTGTGACTCACACCTAAAATTTAAGTACTATCTCGATGTAATTTTCACAGTTAAGTTAGACCATCCGAATTTTAACTTCAGCATGTCGCTTTACACGAAACGAAAAGTTTTTATACAAGGTGTAACGTAAAGGGTATATGAAGCCGTAGGGAGGGTGTTCAGTATCGGTAACTGACCAACTTTTGTTCTACGACTTTTCGAATCAAAAAAAAAAAAATTAATGTACCATACAAATTGATCAGCTGACCGGTACGCAATGTATGAAAAGACAAAAAATAAATTCGCGAAAATCGAAAAGTCGTAGAACAAAAGTTGTTCAGTTGCCGATACTGAACACCCTCCCTTCGGCTTCATATACCCTTTACGTTACACCCTGTATATATAAAAATATGAATAACCCACTAATTTCGGTTGAACTATCTGTAATGCTAAGCCATTCGCATAGTTCAACCGACCTATTATATATATAGTTTTTAGTTTAGTTTATATTTTCTAGGTTAATATTATAATAGTTATTTTTAATTTTTATTGTTTTATGAATAACCTTTAAACTAATTTCTTTAATTTTACATATAAACAAAATAGGGGGATATTATTGAAATGAGTTGAAAAAAGATACAGGCGTTTGAAAATCAGAAAGCAGGTGATTTTACTACCTGAACGTCACGTCTTATTAATACCATACCAGTTCCATACTAAGTTCGATTTCCAAAAAATATAATATATATTATGACAAATAATTAACACTAGTTCAGTCAACAGTCGGTTCAGTTTAGGAAGCTAAACTGGATCGCTATAAGAGGTGAGAGTAACCCTGCTGAACTGGACAATTGAACTAGTTTTTTTTTCGTGTGGTTTAATGACCAAACCTATTTCTCAGAGTTATTCAGGCCTCCCATATGCCTCTGACGTGGCCTAACGACTGTTGCCGAGCGACAGCAACCAACCAACTGCTTAAACGTACTTTCCGAGGCACGGAGGGGCTCAGATCAAAGTGTCACTAGCGGTCACCCATCAAGGTACTGACCTCGCCCAGCGTTGCTTAACTTGTACAATCGTTTTTAACGTGTACTCGCAACTGGACTACGAGCCCAATTGAACTAGTGGGAATAAAATATATACCTACAGTTCTCGGCTCCGTTAAGTTAGTAACAGTAAATAGTCAACTTTTTAAACCAAATACAGCGATGTCTTACATTACATAAAAGATTAACTAATCCAAGGAAACGTTCGTAAGTCTTCAACCTGAAAATTATTAATTACACAAGTCACTTATCTCTGAAACCCTAATAAAATCTCATTAGACAAGCGGAAAATTACTGTACAAACACATATCGTCGTGTGAGCAAATATTATTTATTTGCCTCTCTGACGTCACTAGCACACCTGCTTGAATGAGGGGTTGCTCCCAGTTCGTAACTTACCTGTTTCAAACCATTTTTGTCCTAATTGCATAAAGTAATATAATTTCTGAGTAATTGTAAAGTAATTTAATGGAAAGGTTTTTAAAAAACACCCCTGGAATAGAAATAGTAACGCTTTTAATTCAGCAGTCTAATTGTGGAGCTGACAATGACAGCAAACCCATTCCCATTTATATACTCCATTGCTGGCTTTCAATAGTAACAAAAAAAATCTTGTCACAGTAAACAAGCAATGGTTGATAGAAATGGGCTTGCTGTCAGTTACACAATTAGACCACTGTGACTGAACATTTTTGTCCTTATTGCGTAAAAAGTCGTACTTTCATATGTACCTATACTTATTGCGAAAAAACATTCCTGGAATAGGAATAGCATAAATGACACATTTCATTGAACGCAAAATGACACAACACAAAAAAAAATTTCAATTGCATAGAATTGCAATAGTTGAAAATAAATAATGCCTTTTAAAAGATATTGCACACTAAGTTAAATACTACCCACCTACCTATAGAGTGCAAAGGCAATCCAACAGTAATTAATTAACTACATACGGCACTACAATATGCAGAATATTAAATGATATCCAAACTAATACATGATTTTCGTGACGTTCATGGTTAAATATACCTACGAATAACTAGAGTAAAATGATGACGACGCAACTTCTCGAACTGAGAACTACCCGAATGCGGGATAATAAAACATTCATTCGTTCATCACGCCCCCGGTCCCCGGGGAGCATTCGTTCCCGTTCCCGGCGACGAGTTACAAAGGTAGATTTCGGTTATTAGCTCGCTACGACATTCCTTTTTTGTCCAACAAATTGTTGCTTCATGCAGAAGAATTTCAACAGGGCAGGAGTTATGGAACAGGTATGACCCACCACAATTTCTGGGCTAGGATTGGTCGGTGGAATACTGTAAAAAAACTCATTGCCCCTCTCTATTTACCGATCGAAAGAAAACTCAGGGCCTTCTTTTCCGAAAAATGTAAATTATAGATTTCAAATTTCACTATTTTGATATCATCGAATTTTGTATTAGTAAATCTAAGTACTAGAGTATAAATATAGGTATATATAAAAGTATAAAAATGTATTTGTTTATATCATATAAGTATAGTACAAAAGTTGAGTTAGCCTATAAATAAGGCATTGTGTATGCATGTTAGTGAAATAAGAATTTAAACTCTGTTAATTACGGTGTCTTATTGGCTTCCTATATAAATAAATGTATAAATAAATCGTACGTTCCAATTATTTTAGATCATGAAGAAAAAATACCATCATTTATTTGAACACGTGGGGGAGGATCGTGACAAGGGTACCGTTCGAACTGCGATACAACTATGAAAAGTCCACCGTTATTTTTAAGTATTTAAATATTTTATTCAGGATTTGAATTACACATTATTAATACTCGGTGAATAAATTAGAACATGACACGGAATGATGTCACGGAATGACAAGGTCGCAGTATCAAGTCCTGCCCACGGCAAGAATTTTTTCATCGTGTTCATGATGACGTCAATATCTTGTTATATTTATAGTAAAGGCCCAAAAAACTTTTCCTTTAAAATTTTAAATCCGTATTCTAGTTAGGGCTTTGTATGCAGATTAGATTTCCTTAATTCGTTTCGCCATTATGTTGTCTTTACGACTTATACCGAACCTAGTTCGAAATCCTCCAATATTCCCAAGGCATGTCTCAAAATTTCTCGAACGACTCAGCGCCTCGGGCGGAATTAGCATAAGCTTAACATTATTGGGGTATTAACATCGATTCCAGGGACGCTGCAAGGGTAGTAACTTCCAGTGACTTCCTAGCAATAAATAGTAAGCTTTAAGAAACTCCAAGTTGCAATATAGTTACAAAAATGTCTCGAAATGCAAATTTTATAAGGTCATAAAGTCAGATACATTGTATATTCTAGTGTTCTGATAACAAAATCTACTGGCCAATTACAATGAAAGTTAGTGTCTAAGTTCTTCAAAGCACGTGGGTACAAAGTTTTGCCCCAGGTAATAAAACTTTAGAAACTGCAATCGTTGTTTGTACTCCTAGGGGAAAATGCAAATGTATAGAATTAAGAGTAATCTATACATATAATAAGACTGTAAAAAAGTTGTGTCTGTACATTGGATATTTTTTGAAAAGAATAATTGTAATGTGTTTTAGGATCGATACTGACAACACAATATTTTAGTATTTTGGTATGTTTGTCTGACTATGTTCAAGTATCACGCCATAACTACTGAAGGGATTTTGACGGGTGTTTCACTAGGAGATAGCTGAAATATCCGGACAGCTCATAGTCTATAAGCAATGGCGGTATGTGATATGAGCATAGAACTTTTTCTACGCAAACGAAGTTGCGGGGTACAGCCAGTTAATAAATAAAACTCCTGTGCACATTTATAGCTCTTCTTATATGGCCGTTCTTATTATCTACGTCGTAAGATTTAAAATAGCACTGCACGTGTTACCATTGATCTGCTGTTGCCCGTACGAGGAGTTGAGCTTGATACATATGGTAGGGATCCTATTAAAAATTATTATTATTGGTAAAAGATCCTGATAAAATCTTTAGGTAACTCGCGTGAGTCCATAATTATATCTAAATCAATCTACCTAATGTTATAAATGCGAATGTGTATTGGTTTATATTTGTTTATTACTCAATCACGCTTGAACAGCTGCCACCAAGATTACATACATGTACGAGTAGCTACGATACACATACGCCACATTTTATCTCAGTTTTACTATGGGAAAACATCGATTTCCTACAGTGTACTTGAAAATCGAAATACTGATTAATGGTCCAAAACATCAATTAAAGCGGTATTTGCAATTATGAATTTATAACTTTTTAATTATGTTTTGACCCCCCACTCCTGAGTCCAATCCTGGCTAATTCGCTATTCGGATGTCGAGCAATCACTAGCACCCATAATAATTTAATGCCTCATCTACTAAGAGCTGTTGAATATTTAAAATGGTATTATCAGAGGACATTTTGAAACTGGGATTCTGGGTCACGAGTCTATGTTCGACATATCTTTTAAGCTGACTTTACTAATGAGAAAATTTAGGCAACTTAAAGCTATTTATAATCCAGATTATTTAATCAAAACTCTATCGCTGTTAGCTAACTTGACTTATAAGTTATTCCATGGTTTAAGTTTAAGCCACGGCTCTTTTCGAAGTTATTTGTAATACAGATAGTTTATTAAAAACTCTACCTATGGGTTGCTTCAAAATTGCATACAGGATAAATCCGTTTCGTAAAAATATGTGTATTTTAAATGCACTGTTGAAGCGATTATTTTTATTAAATAAGTTCTTACAAAAATTGCATCGTTATTTGCCAACTCTAAGTCAAATCACATGTGTGATTCGTTCGTTCTTTAAGATATCAACAGGCCACAACTTTAAACTAATTCGTCCAATACCACAAAAGGCTATTTAAGGCAGTTTTTATTAAGAATAATAAGGTTGTAAGTCTATAAATTGTTTTGGAGCACTGCACAAAACTATTTCGCCCCAAACTGCAAACAATATCTGGGACTAACGTTTAGGTTACCAACACAAGGAAACTAGGTTTCTTTTACAACTTGTTATAAAACTTCTGTATTCTACAGAAATTTTACGATTCAAGCAATTTAGCACGCGAGCCAGCCATGAAGTGTAAATTTACCTACTTTCTGTAATATTAAACTTTGTTACATTAAAACATAATTATTGAGGATATTTTATAATGTATTAATTCCTCTACCTGCATCGCGATAAATTAGTAATTTATAAACGCCTTAACATTTTAATTAAAAGTTCCAAAATTTATTTTTAAAATTTTGTGTAACTACAAGAAAAAACCTAAATTTATAGCATTTTTGATTACCGACATCGATATATTTCAGGACGCGTACCATATGACATCAAAATTTTCCATGCGCGTTAGGTCGAATATTCGTAGGGTCGAATGCCATCTGCTCGAATAATTATTGAGTCACACAGAGTGGACAACAACATACACATACGATATTATTATTTTGTGAGTGTTTTCAGTTTTTCTATGAAGGCTACGGTACTAACTTATAAAAAAATTCGTCTGGATAAAATATATAGCAATCTTGAGGTGTCTATAGACTGATGAATATCGATACACGATTGAACAAACTTCGCTCGATAGAAAAAAAATCGCAAACATGTCATTCCATGTCTTTTAAAATGAAAATTATGTCTAAACCGAAATAGTCATACAAAATATATATCAAAATGTAGTGGTTTTAAATAAATCTGACTTGTTCTGGCATATTTTTAATTTCCTGCCAAAATTCATCCAAAATTAATAAAAATACAAAAATGGAGTCACTGTGCCGTGCTCTTAACTCCGCCGCTGCGGGACATCTTCTGTCTCGCGCTTGAGTTTGACAGCTGGCAGCCCCTTAAAACCGCGTATCCAGGCAACCTTTGACGCGCGACATGTTGCACAACATGTTGAACGGCAACGATGAACTTTTGTTTAGTAACGTTTTCTATTCAGGCGACGTCACGCATTGCTGTGCAACATTGCCGATCTTGTTGAGCGTTGCGACGACGTGTTGTTAATTGTTGTCTAGGTAGTGAACGAGGCTTAAAATACACTGTTGAAATTAAAACAGTTACAAGAACTTACCTCATTATCCCTATCAGCATCCTTGATATGTTGCGCGATGAACCGCACGCTCTGCAAGGCCGCAGCCACTTCCGGAGACAGGTGTCGGGGCAACATGTTCTCCGACTCCGTGACTGTCAAGGGAACATTATTTTAGAATAGTATTATATTCTAGATCATAATGAAACATAAAGGAACATCACGGGACATCAAGGGACATCCAGGGACATCAAGGAACATCAAGCGTCTTCAAGGGACAATCAAGGGATGTTAAGGGACATTAAGGAACATCACGGGACATCAAGGGATATCAATGAACAACAAGAAACATAAAGGAACATCACGGGACTTCAAGGGACATCCAGGGACATCAAGGAACATCAAGCGTCTTCAAGGGACATCAAGGGATATCAAGAGACATCAAGGAACATCACGGGACATCAAGGGATGTCAATGAACAACAAGAAACATAAAGGAACATCACGGGACATCAAGGGACATTCAGGGACATCAAGGAACATCAAGCGTCTTCAAGGGACATCAAGGGATATCGAGAGACATCAAGGAACATCACGGGACATCAAGGGATGTCAATGAACAACAAGAAACATAAAGGAACATCACGGGACATCAAGGAACATCAAGCGTCTTCAAGGGATATCAAGAGACATCAAGGAACATCACGGGACATCAAGGGATGTCAATGAACAACAAGAAACATAAAGGAACATCACGGGACATCAAGGAACATCAAGCGTCTTCAAGGGATATCAAGAGACATCAAGGAACATCACGGGACATCAAGGGATGTCAATGAACAACAAGAAACATAAAGGAACATCACGGGACATCAAGGAACATCAAGCGTCTTCAAGGGATATCAAGAGACATCAAGGAACATCACGGGACATCAAGGGATGTCAATGAACAACAAGAAACATAAAGGAACATCACGGGACATCAAGGGACATCCAGGGACATCAAGGAACATCAAGCGTCTTCAAGGGACAATCAAGGGATATTAAGAAACATCACGGGACAACAAGGGATATCAATGAACAACAAGAAACATAAAGGAACATCACGGGACATCAAGGGACATCCAGGTACATCAAGGAACATCAAGCGTCTTCAAGGGACATCAAGGAGCATTATATAATATTCAAAGGTTTTCATTGAAGCTCCTATAACCCTCTTCGCAACGGCAATCTTTTCGCAACGGAAACTGAGTCGTCACGTATTGTCATACCTGAAGGTCTCTGATGAGCTCCAGCTCCCAGCATATCGTCTTCAAGTGCTGGGGACTTGCGGTAGTCACCGTTCTCTCCATTTTTTGGGTCGCCAAACGCGTCGGTGAGACTGTCGCGACTGGCAGAGAAATGAGAACTAGTGATATGTTATTAAATCTAAACGTGATCGAATACAATAAATGTGGAACATGTACCTAATTGAGATAATTCGAATATTTTTAGATAGTTTAATTAATTAAATTGCTACTCAATTCATTCATTATTATACACTGTATCTATATCCTAACTTACTATATTTTGTTGACTGGCACTCTACGAGACGGCTCAATAGCCAGTGTAGGTGTCAGGAACTAGGTAAGATGAATGGATGCACCTTTTACTATGTATGGATAAATATTGCTATAGTATTTAAGTTATTTATCTAAGTATCAATGTATAAATAAATAGCGCTATAGTATTTAAGTTATTTATCTAAGTATATTTAAAAGAAGTATTGTTTTATATAGACTTTGCGTACATTACCTAAGTGTAATATGTATGTATCTGTTTGGTGTAAATAAATGAATTTGAATTTGAAGTTGACTGATGAAAGAACGGTAATGTTTTTCGAATTGTGTGGCCAACCGTGACCGTTAGAGGCATCGTTAAATTCGTCTTGATCACAGGAGAACACATGTATGTGCGTATTAATAAACACAGAATAAAAGTTACCTATTCCACGGTTTAAAGTTAAAATACAATAGATAGATGACTGTGTACTGTAATATATATACTAGTATTTTTGTATAATCGGCCAATAGTCCTTGAGAAAATCTCAACTTTATATTGACGCCCCCTGTACATATTTCTCTATTATCAACTGTACTATTTAATATTTTCAAAAATATACAAATAAACTTTTCAAAGTTCTGCTTAAAACGTATTTCCTTTACATAAAACACTCTTGTTCTCTCTACAATGTAATATTCTCTGGCCCTTTCGCCCATTTACAAGACCATGCCACCATAAAGTCATTATATCGACATTGCGGTTTGGAGCCCGCTCGGGGCGCCGCGTGTGCCGTGATAAATGTGCCAACACGCAAAATACAATTTTATGACATCAAAGCATTATAACCCCATAATATTGCACGTAGAATATCAAATATTTAAGGGCCTTCCATGAGCCAACTAGCGCCGCCATTCTTAAAAAAATGACTGCACTACGGAATGTCGATGTTCAAAATACCGATGAACGGTATACCGAAAGTACATGAGTTCGAATTACGTGAGTTCGAAAGTACGTAATAATAATATCTTACAAATTATTATTTTTTTATTAAAAAAGCTATGTACTCAATCTTTATTAGGATAAACACTATTTTTTAATATACAATACATGACATAATTGCGACAAGCAAAGTTGTAGTTCTCAAATGTGCCAAAAACGGCCGTTTTTCGCAATTATGCGAACTACAACTTACCGACATTGAATCACGTTATAAATAAGCATTTAAAAAATAGTATTTATCGTAATAAACATTATGAACATAGCTTTTTTAATAAAATTGATTAAATTGGAGGATATTATTTTTCAAAGATTGGCGGCGCTAGTTGGCTCATGGAAGGCCCTTAAACGGATTTGCGCTCTTTGAACTCGCAAGAATCGTTTGTGCTTCCGTTCACAATTCTGAAGTGTATATTTGATTTGTAAATGTTCTTAGGAATTCAGTTTTACAAGTTAAATTAATTTTAATGGAGATCACCACCAGTGTCATTAGTAACGATGGTACTTAGGCCTAAATTGCAATAAGTTCATGTATGTTGATATGCTGTCGACTATACATATTAATTACCTAACAATAAAGATTTGTAGCAATGATGTAGCAGCGTAGCAATGACGTAGACTAGTGCTACGAAGCTACGCCAATCCATATAATTATTAGAAAGTATTAGGGTATTGTTTTGTCGGTTCCTTTGTTGAATTTTGATGATACCTATAGGTTAAATTCGTCTTAAACACGTACTGAAATATTTGTTGTATTTGTTATAACTGGCAGCTTATAGTTGTTTATATTCTTTTTACTAATTCTTTGTCACTCGTTCAAATATATTTGATTGGATATGAATTTTCTGGAATTTTTCTTCGCATTTATTACACGTGGCGACCGTAGTCAAGTAAAAATAACGAACCAAATGGAGAAAGCCAAAAAAGAACGGATTGTTTTGAGAGGACAATTTACAAAATTGGCAAGAAAAGCGGAAGATGTGGCCGACACTACCCAGGCCGATTTTGAATTGCTTCATCAAAAAGTCGACCGGCTTTTAATCCTAGATAGGACTATCCTTGATCTTCTGCTGGAAGAAGATACAACAGAAGAAGAAATAGAGAAAGAAATGGAAAATTCAGATAAGTACCAGGCGATTTGGTTAAACATAGTCCATCAAAGACGAGCTGAGTCAGTACCTGCTTCTATTAGCGATGCGCATACAGCGGGTACATCAAGTCGAAGATGCGTCAAGTTACCACAAATAAACCTAATACAGTTTGACGGCGATGTCCGGAACTGGATCCCTTTTTGGGGTCAATTCTGTAAAATCGACTCTGATTCCACCATAGATGACCACGATAAGTTCCAGTACTTAATTTCAGCTATTCCCAAAGGCACTGAGGCTAGAGAACTCATCGACAGTTTTCCCCCATCCGCTAATAATTACCATAAGGCCATAGACCACCTCAAACAACGTTACGCGCGGGAAGAATTGTTAATCGAGGTTTATATTCGTGAGTTGTTAACATTGATCATATCTCAGGTTAGAGGACAATACCAGCTGTCATTAACTTCGTTGTACGACAAGTTGACGACCCAATTACGAGCACTAGAGAGCATGGGACTTACCAGCGACAAGTATGCGGCGATGCTACATCCGATGGTCGAGTCGGCGCTTCCTGCTGATATACTCAAGGCTTGGGGACGTTATCGGACGAGTGTGAATGCGAGGCCGACAGGTAACGGACAGGTTGACGGAACTACAGGTAACCAGCTTGACAGTATTCTAAATTTCCTCAAGCATGAAGTAGAAAGTAACCAGCGAATTCTATTGGCGAGGAGTGGTTTTATGGAAATGGATACTACTGATTCTGATAATGCTGCTGTTCCAACTGCTTCATGCTTAGTAGCTAGTCAAAACGCCACACCTAAAGGATTCAGTGGCAAAGATAGATGTGTATGGTGTGATAAGGAAACACATACAAGTATTCAGTGTTTCAAGGCTTTGGATCTGAATCTTGATCAAAGAAAAGAGCATTTAAAGAAGGTTAATGCTTGCTACGTCTGTTTGAGAGTTGGTCACAATACAAATCGATGCAGGACTTTTGTAAAATGTATTGCTTGCCTAAAACCACGACACAATGTTCTACTGTGTCCCGAGTTAAAGTCCATTTCAAAAGAGGAAGATGAACAATCAACTAGTACGAACACTACACTGTCTCCTTCTCGGCGTAACTGTGTGACACTTTTACAAACGTTATTAGTGAAGATTTCTCATAGGGGCAAGGAAATAGTCATTAGAGCCCTGATTGACACTGGTGCACAACGCTCTTACATAAAGCAAAGTGTTGCTAAACAACTAAAATTGCCTGTTATACAGACGGAGTCAATAAGCCATGCAGTGTTTGGAGGTACGGAGACCAAGTCAGAAGCCCACAAGGTTTATAACATAAACATTCGGAATCTTGGAGGTACGTTTTCTTTTTGCTTGACCGTACTGGAAGAAACTAAAATCTGTGGTGACATTCCTCGTATTCATGAGCCGCAGCTGATAACAGAGCTAATAAATAATAATATCACTTTGACGGATATTGGACAGGATGTACCAGAAGTGGGCCTTTTAATCGGCGCGGATTACTGCGGCATGCTACTCACTTCTAAGATGATCCAGCTTCAAAATGGTCTTACTGCTGTAGAAACTAAACTGGGCTGGACCGTACAGGGTTTAAAGTATTCCATAAATAAATCTGATGTAACTAATACTCTACATGTTGCGGAGTTATGGGATTTAGAATCTCTTGGAATAAGAGATCCCGCTGAAACTAAACAAAGAGAACAAGAGGACAATGAAATACTCAATGATTTTAAAAATTCTGTCACAGTTAATAACGAAGGGAGATATGAAGTACATTTACCCCTAAAAGAACACTATAATGACCTGATGAACAATAAGTACTTGGCTGAGAAAAGATTACAGTCGAATACAAATAAATTGATTCATACAAACAACTACGAAGCTTATAATAATGTATTCATAGATTGGTTAGAATTAGGAATTATAGAAAAGGTACAGAATGATGACAATGCGGGACATTATTTGCCTCATCATGCCGTGATAAAGAACTCGAGTACAACGACTAAGTTGAGACCTGTATTTGATGCCTCCGCACGAGACAAAGCCGGCAACACACTGAATAGTTGTTTGTATACGGGCATGAACCTTTTGGAACTCATACCGAAGTTATTGATCCAGTTTAGATGGAGAGCAGTCGGCGTAACAGCCGATATCGAAAAGGCTTTCCTTCAGATTTCTTTGACTCCTCCGAATCGCAACCTATTAAAATTTCTATGGTGGAGAGATAGCGAGAGAAAAGAGATTATAACCTACAGACATCGCAGAGTAGTTTTCGGATTAACTTGTAGCCCGTTCTTATTAAATGCCACAATTTCACATCACCTTACGAATGCTCCAGTAAAATATCAAGATACAGCCCAGAAGCTATTGGATTCGTTCTATGTGGATAACTGTATTATAAGCTTAGATGAAGAAGATGTTGGAAAATTTGTGAAAGAAGCTAAGGAATTAATGGCATTGAGAAAATTTAACTTACGCGAGTGGGTTATTTCACCTATGAACAATATTGTGCCTGAGAAAGAGATTGTATCGATTTTGGGACTACTGTGGCATACAAAAGAGGACACAATGTCATGTAAAGTGGATATACCTGCCACTGTAACTAAGCGGATAACCAGACGGACTTTGCTATCAATAGCACAGAGGATATTTGATCCCATTGGTTTTACAGCACCGGTCTCTCTATTGCCTAAGATACTATTACAAAAGACGTGGTCGATACAAGGAGGTTGGGATGACGAATTACCACAGAATATTCAAAATGAGTTAATGCCGTGGTTGGAGAAGATTCATGTATTGGGAATATGCCACTTACCTCGAAAATTGAGACAGAGTGAATGTGAGTCGAGCAGTGAAGTATCATTACATATTTTTTGTGACGCAAGCAAAGAAGCCTACGCATCTTGCATATTTTTGCGTACGAAAACTGAAAACACGGTCAATATACAATTAGTTTTGGCAAAAGCTAGAGTAGCGCCCTCGAAGCGAAAGATAACGATACCGCGCTTAGAACTATTAGCAGCACTGATTGGGACTCGATTATGTGAACAGGTTATTGATGCGCTTAGTTTAAAATGCCCTGTATACTATTGGACAGATTCTTCTGTTGCTTTGACATGGATAAGGAAGGAAGCTCACTGGACAGTATTTGTACAAAATAGAGTTAAAGAGATACGTGAACGATCCAATAAAAATAACTGGCATTACGTACCAGGCTACATGAACCCAGCAGACTTACCTTCCAGAGGGTGTGATGCAGAGAAATTAGCGATGACACAATGGTGGCTGGGCCCAGACTGGCTGAAATTAGATGAGTCATATTGGCCTAAGACGTCCAGCTTCTTTGATATTGAGGCTGATAAGGAGCTAAAGAAGTCCGTATTATGTGCACCAGTGGCAGTTCAGATGATTTTTAGTGACGATTTGTTGTATTTTTCCAAACACACGAAGATTGTTCGCATGTTTAGCTGGATGCTAAGGTTTATCAATAACATACGCCAGAATACTATTCGAGACAGAATAATGGATAAAGATTTGCATTTTGTTGAAGTAGAAAGGGCTACCAAGAAACTTTTTAAACTAATTCAAAAGGAAATGCCTATTTCTTCCACTGATATAGCCACCTACGAAGACGATGAAGGGCTTTGTAGAGTTCGCACTAAGTTATTATTTTATCAAGGCGAAGACACATTTAAAAATCCTATATTGTTATCTGGAAAACACACCATAATAAAAAGACTAGTACAGCAGAAGCACGAACAGCTTTATCACGCTGGAGTAACAACTTTGATGAGCATTTTACGCGAGGAGCTATGGATTGTTGGAATACGTAGACTCGCCAAAACTATCGTGACTTCATGTGTTAAGTGTCGACGACACCAAGCGAAACCTATGTCCGTTCCTTTTGCACCTCTCCCATTCAAAAGAATTGACACTTCAGCAGCAACTTTCGAAACCTGTGGAATAGATTACGCTGGTCCTCTTATCCTACGTTCGGGTGAAAAATGTTATATTGTCCTATTCACTTGCGCTGTCTACAGAGCAATACACCTCGAATTAACTAAATCGTTAACGACTGAAGCCTTTTTAATGACTCTGAGAAGATTTATTGCGCGTAGAGGTCGAATACGTACAATTTACACGGACAATGGTACAAATTTTGTTGGAGCGAACAATTTGCTACGTGGTGTTAATTGGTCTGAAATACAAGAACATGCCACGATAGGCCAGATACAATGGATTTTCAACCCACCTACGGCAGCGTGGTGGGGCGGATGGTGGGAGAGAATAATAAGATCTGTTAAAGACCTTCTGAAAAGATCCTTGGGAAAGGCTGTTCTGGATTATATCGAACTTCAGACGATTCTATGTGATTGTGAAGCAATTATTAATTCTAGGCCGTTGACTTACATCATGGAATCAGAGACATTGGAACCTTTGACACCAAACCACTTTTTGAGAGATAACCCAATTGGGTGTGTACCCGATTTGGACGCAATTGATGGAACTCATCCAAATAATAGAATTCGTTACATTCAAAAGATTAGAGGAGATATAAGACATAGATTTAGGACCGAATATCTGGCTCAACTGGTACATAGAGGAAAGGATGAGAATAAACACGCGGTCAAAGTCGGAGATGTTGTGTTGGTCGAAAATGATTCGAAAAGGATAAACTGGCCTCTAGGTCTTATATTAGAATTATACAAAGGTGCCGACGGCCATTCAAGGGTCGCAAAAGTAAAAACCTGTGATGGCGAAAGAATCAGACCCCTACAAAGATTATACGCACTTGAAGTATCCGCCCAAACAAGTGAAACTCCAGTTACAATGACAACCGAACCGACAACCAGTGAAGCCAATACTGCGAAGACAGTGACGAGATCAGGAAGAACCATTAGACTACCCAACCGATTGAATCTGTAATCTGATAGCTTCTTTCTCATCATTCCTGGCGCCGGAGGGTGTTATAACTGGCAGCTTATAGTTGTTTATATTCTTTTTACTAATTCTTTGTCACTCGTTCAAATATATTTGATTGGATATGAATTTTCTGGAATTTTTCTTCGCATTTATTACAGTATTCATTATACGCCAAAAAAAGTTTTTTTGTTTAAGTAATATTTTTTTCAAATAAATACGATTTTTTTTATTACCGTCTACTGCAAGTAAATACTGTGAACATTTTACCACATAAGTAATCATTATTTTTTCGCATTTACATTACGCTATTCTAAAGACAAGGCGCCATTGCCGAGAATATAAGAATTGGCCAAAAAACATACATTTTTAGGTAAACTTATTTCCGTGAACAGAGTCGCGGAGCAGAGTGTACGAGACTTTCCTCCATCAATATAATGTCCACAGTAAAATTAATTACGTTCAGTAACCGGATTTACCCGGTTTCAGCCAGCCTAGTGGTAAACCAGCCTCTTTTGTTTCAATGCACGCCTGCGGTCTTGTATGGAAATGCTTTCAGCGATTTTAATTTTGCGACAATTTAATTCAAAATGTAATTATCTTAATAACATGTGCACAAGGTCTCTGTAATGTAAAAAGGGTTTTCGGATTCGTGGTGAAACATTATTCGTTTTGTCAGCGGGATGTTTTATTGTCATCGGTCGCATGTTGGGAAGTTTTTAAGATTTTCGATGAAGGCTACGGCACTAACTACTGAAATTAAAGGCCTGAAATAAATATATATGAATCTTGGGGTATCTATTTAGGGACTGATGGCTACCGATACACGATTGGACAAACTTCGCTCGATAGAAAAAAATCACAAACATACCCCTTTCCTGTCTTTTCATTTTAGTAGTGTGTCTAAACTAAAACAGTTATTCAAACAAAATATATATCAAAATGTACGCACTGGCGCGAACTAGCCGCATTTGTTGAAGCCGCAGTTGAAACGCATGCCCTGCCTCATTTTCTGCCGTCGTTACCTACTGGAGGTAGATCGCAGGCCTCAGATCGCTACCTACTGGACGGATATCAAGTTTTATTTTTTCAAAAAATCTCAGTTTTAAAAAAATCTCCAGAACAGTTTTATTTGTTTTAGAACCTGAAATTATATTAGAATTTATTATTACCTCATCTCCAACTCATTAGTATAGCCATTCGACACGAAGGTGTCATCGTAGTCTGGTAAGGAGTACTTGGTTCTCCTCATCATGAGGAGTTTCGGCATCAGCTGGAGGAATAGCTTCTTCATCCACGGCGACATGGTGTGTGTTGATGGGGACCTGGGAAAGATATGAATTATGAAGTTCGGGATTCGAATTCATCATATTCGCTCTTACCGACATCAATGCACTCCTAGAATCAGCACATAAGTGTGACTTGTTTGCTGACAGTTGGTTGAGTGTAGTGAGAGAGTGTGCTAGGTATTGTGAGAAGAACTATAAATTGCATTCGTCTATTCTATAATTTATTAATGTTCTAAGGACTTATGAATGTTGGACAAAATTTGAAATAAATAAATCATACATAATAATTATTTATGACTAAGACTACTGACTAGGTAACCTCTGGTGTGAAGGAGTAACCTGATATTCACAGTAAAGGGTAAATTTTATTCTAGCTTGATTTCCTACTCTTCACACAATTGGACCAAAATTCAAAAACACCGATCCCTACAGGTGTGAAAATTAACGGAGGACATTATGTAAATAATATAAAAAATTATTTCACAAAATGAATGGCTACAATGTGCTTATTACGTACTCGTAACAAGTAAAAGTACAATAGAGTCGCCATGATACATAGCACGATTTTAGATAACCCCTGACTCCTGAACTAGGGTGACCTGTGTTTCGGGAATCAGTGTCCTTCCGTGTTTACTTATTGCTAGTTATTACTGGACCTTCTTTTTGCAATAATTAGAAAGAGGACCAGTGTCAGCTTAGTAAGTGGAAATTGTAAATAATACTTAGTATAGTAAACGTGGACATTGACGGTGAGACTGGCCCACAAGTTCAAAGTCGCTCAGCGAGCTATGGAAAGAGCTATGCTTGGCATTTCTCTTAGATAAAATAAGAAACGAATATATCCGCCAGAATACCAAAGTGGTTGACATTGCTCATAGAATCAGTAAACTGAAGTGGCAGTGGGCTGGTCACATCTGTCGTAGAACCGATACCTGATGGGGTAGACGAGTTCTCGAATGGGGCCCACGAACCGATAAACGTAGTGTGGGACACCCCCCGACCAGAGAGGGATGAAGTTCGCAAGATTGCTGGCAGGGACTGGATGCAGAGGGCCGAGGGTAGGGTTGAGTGGCGCGCTTTGGGAGAGGCCTACGTCCAGCAGTGGACTGATACGGGTTGATGATGATCATAAACTATAAAAGGTGTATATTATGTCGAAAGTACTACTGGAATTAAATCCCCCGTGATTGAAATCAAACAACATTGCAATAATTACAAACAACCGAATGACAAACATTTCCGGCTGTGAAAATTAATGTACTGAACACTTTCAAACTAAACAACTTTGTGTAAACACACGACAAGCCGACTCTGCCATGCCATTATCAAATTTAAACATGACAACACGTAATGTCGCGGATAACATCGAATAGTTACAACATAGAAATAATTGAACTGGATGGGGCAAGCTATTTATTATTTATTTATTTATTCAATTATAACTGACTGATTTATAGATATCACCAAAGCACCGAGTCAGTGGATACAATAATTAATTACAATAATTCTTAAAATAATTAATTGTACAATGAAATTAGTGTAAATTAGAGTTACTATTAAGATAGATATATTTTTTATACAGAGAACACCATGAATAAAAAAAACATCAGCATCTTTTATTGCGTCTATGTAAGGGTCGTACTCGTAAGAGATATGCGTATCTGAGTAACATAATCAATAATTGATGATATTATCAATATTTTCCTATGGTTATGAATGCGTTTGTTTACCAATAATTATTATACATTTTAGGGAGATAAATATTTGGGAAGCGGATGTTTTGGGAAGTGGGTATTTTATGAAGTGGTTATGTACGATTTAGAAAGTGTGTCACTATACGGTGCGCTGACTGAAACGCTTTAGACCGCTTCCGAGGCGAGCCGCGAGCCAAAATGGCGGCCACGTAATGTCACTTTGACGGAGGGGGCCGACTGTCAAAGCGACGGGAGGGGAGGGGGGAACGCCCCCCCCCCTCCCCCCCCCCCCCCCCCCCCCCCCGCTGCTGAAGTTACAAAAAAATACAAAATATTTTATTTACCAATAATTTACATTTACAGTATACTTTTGCTAATGAACTCTGCACTAGGTTATGCCTGTGTCGCGGTAGTTCTAATTTGCGTTACCTATCATTATACAAATACATATAAACAAAAATAACTCGGTCGACAATTTTGGCTCTCTATGTGCGAGGGTGTGTTTGTTATGTGAGGGTGTGTTCGTGAGAAGGTGTTCCCGAAACATCCGCTTCTCAAATCGTCAACTCTTTAAAAAAATCCACTTCCTACGAGTAAAGCCTAACCTAACGAGTAACGGCTTAGGCCGCAGATCTCTACCTACTGGTCGTTAACGACGGGAGAAAAGGGACGGGGCATGCGGTGCGTGCAGGCCGCCTGTGTACCTATGTGTACTAAATCATCAATTCCTAATAAGGTTTAAATCAAAAATTCCTAAATCGTCCATTCCTTTAAGTTTCACTTTCCAAATCGTATATTCCTAAAAGCTCATTTATCATTTCCAGATATGAACTCTATGTCTTCCGCCGAAATTATTCCAATGCTAATAGCACTTATCGTGCAATCTCGCGCGCAATAACTCACAATTCACAATGTTCTATTACTGTAATGACAAAATAACAATGGGCAAATAATTTATGTCCATAACTTTTAGTTGGTATATGCGAACGAGCATTTGCAACATGTTAATCGTTGGACGGTAATGTAGCGAAACGAAGTCAATTGTTTAAGTTTATCACTGTTTTTCATCACTTTATGTGATTATAGAATGTATATCGCATTCAACTGGTTGAAATAGACGTTTGATTGAACAGCTAGCACTTTAATTAAACGACGCCATTTAACCAAACATCTAAATGTCAATTAGCGGAGTGACTGAACACAACTTTCAACACTACAGCTACACGACGCTCAGCGGACTGGTTGAACGTCAATTTGCGATTACGAGACATACTAACTGTATCATTATTAATTTTGAAATAGCATTATTCACACATATAATACTTAGCAAAATATCAACAAAATACAATCAAATTACCTTTATGATTATTTTCGTAACCGCTTAATTTATTTTAAAAGTTTTCTTTGAACTTTATCTCCGTACCGGTACGAAAGGACGAGGTTAAAAAGAACAAGAATTTATTTAATTATATATTCCAAAATCTATTTCATATTTATATTTTTTATTAATATAAAATAAATTTTGGCAGATTCGAGAACTACAACTTTGCTTGTCGCAATTATGCCATGTATTGTATATTGAAAAATAGTATTTATCGTAATAAACATTTTGTAAATAGCTTTTTTAATAAAATTGATTAAATTGTAAGATATTATTTTTTCAAGATTGGCGGCGCTAGTTGGCTCATATCAGGCCCTTAATTATCTATTCTAAAATCTATTTTAGTTGTAATCTATTTTAAAAACAGCTCTTTCATGTCGTTAAACGCATGCATTCAATAAAGAGCGCTCTCTAGTTTAGAGAGCCATAACATTGGCCGTATTTCACACACTATTGTCCTGCTATCGACGTGACAACGTTACAATGAACGGACTAGATTTATGTCGCACACGCCTTTATTTTGCGAACCAATTTACAGGTCAGCTATTTTATTATTGACGCTGAATTTTGCGCAGCGTTTTTTAGCGAACTGATCATGATCGTGGTTCAAATAGATTCTGATTCACATTGTTTATTGCAAGTGAATCTTTCCTATGTGGGAAAGACTTTACACTGTTATAATTCACATAATCTATTTTATTTTTTAAATTATTCTTCCACATTTTATTATTATTTTTCATTCTATACAGTAATGTAAGTTTTTAAACTTTCTATCCTCGACAACATCCTTACCTAGTAGCTAACCTCTATTGCTGTTATTCATAAACCTAGTTAAACCTCACTTCCCTTAAATCGTGTTGCTATCCCTTTCACACTTCATTAAAAAAGGTTAAGATAGAAAGGGACAGGGTGGCTAAACGGAGCGTAACTTTAAATCACGTTTATGAATAACAGCCTAGGTAAAAGTACTTGCCAATCATATTAAACACTAATCAAACTAGAAACGGGGCTTAACAGCTAACCCAGGGTAAACTTAGTCATTCCTATACATATTCCTATCCATCAACAAAGTTGACGTAACTCCCTGAGCCACCCTTGTTACATCTTTCGTCGGTACAAAAAGTTATAATGAGTGTTGGGCTTAATCGAACATATTCGATTAGTCCTAAGTAGACTGACAGAGTTTATTGAACGGTAGTAGGTAAACAGTCACAGACCACTTACCCAATAGACATGAAATCGGTACAAATGACAATGTCAGATTCTGCCCCACTATCAACCGCATGATGTACAGTCGAAGACAGAGATAAGTATACAGGGGGTCTAAATAAGGTTGAGATTTTCTTAAAACTACTGGACCGTATTTAATAATTCTTTTACAGTTACATGTTTTGATATCGATTTACGTCTTAATAGTGCTAATATATATTTATAAAGGATTACTTGTGTTTATTTACTGTGCTGCAAGCCGCCAGTACACCCGCAGGTGTCCATTACATGTGTATCTATTATGTGTATCTATTATCTATTATGTGTGTCTACCTGCGTCGACACACTGGCTCCTTCCCATATGCAGTTCACGATCAGGGCGGCGGGGGCGGCGGCCTCAAGCGGCGCAAATATGCGGCTCTCAGCGAGAGCTACATATTTGCACCGTTCGGTGTAGAGACCATGGGGCCCTGGGGACCAGAGGCGTGGCGACTATTCAAGGAACTGTCGTCGCGCCTAATTGACTCGTCGGGTGACCAAAGGGCTGGCGCTTACCTCGGCCAGCGTATATCGCTGGCTATACAACGAGGTAACGTCGCCAGCCTTTTGGGCACTCTCCCAAAGGATAGCGATCTGGCATCATTTTTTTATTTATAAGTATTTTTTATTATTATTATTGTTCCCTATAGTATATTATTGTTTTACAGTTACATAGTTTTAACTTTTATCTATCAAACAGTGAAATAATTTTTGCAATAGGTCAAGTAGTTTTTGAGAAACTTTAAAAACTTTCTCTGTGTTCCACCGTACAAGATAACGAATAAATTTTAAAAATATCTCCGATTTTTATTAAAATTATTAGTTTAAAACAAAGTTTTGTACATCAAACGAGTCGAAAAAACAGCTTAATTAAGAATTCAGAAAATATTAAGAAATCGAAGCGAATTATTCATTATCTTTGTTATCATTTTCTACTACACTCGCAACTCCTATTGATTATGATTATGCAATATGAAACCTGTAAGAAGTCCCCAACAAAATGATATATGAGCTTCAATTGACACGTAGGTGACCAAAGGTGGGGCAAAGCTCCATTGAAATGTGGCAATGTCATTTGCAAGCGAAAAATTCTGTCAACGATGAGCGATGAGCATAGAGACGAAGCGAGGGACAGGCGTGCCGTATTAAAGAAATGCGTCCATATCAATAATATCTTTAGGTTACAAGTGTTACACGTGGTAAACAGTAGATAATTTGTTTTCCTTCGTGATGATAAAGTTTAAGAAAGTACATTTTAACTCGATGTTACCAATATTAGTTACTTAGAATACTATTTTTACTCAGAATTTATTTTACCCACATACATACATACTAACCCTCATATGTACGGGTGTAACGTAAAGGGTATATGAAGCCGAAGGGAGGATGTTCGGTATCGGTAACTGAACAACTTTTGTTCTACGACTTTTCGATTTTCGTCAATTTATTTTTTGACTTTTCATACATTTCGTACCGGTCATCTGATCGATTTGTATGAGACATTATTTTTATTCGAAAAGTCGTAGAACAAAAGTTGTTACGTATACATACATACACCTGAAAAACATTACCCTCCTTCTGAGGGCGTCGGGTATAAAGCGCAAATCAAAATCGCCACCAGTTCACTAGGCATAAAGGTATCTTCACACAAAAGGAGCTCGTAACACAGAATGCATAAATTCTAGCGGCCGCAGCTCCGTGTTCCATAAAGTGTGACGTCACAATACCTGTCAATGGTGCAGTATTGCTACCACTAGCTACGTACAAGTTACCCATCTGTTATAGTAAAGCTTGGATGAATATTAAACGTATTGGAAAATGACAATGCCACATTTCAATGCAGCTTTGCCCCACCTACAAAACTACGTGACCATATAAGCTGTACCTATCATTTTGTTGGGGACTTATTACAGGTTTCATATTGCATAATCATAATCAGTATCATTTTCTACTACTCTCGCAACTCCTATAGAAGAATAACAAAAAAGAATGAATAAATCGCTTCGCTTTCTTAATATTTTCTGAATTCTTAATTAAGCTGTTTTTTTCGAATCGCAACTTGTACAAAACTTTTTTTAGACCAATCATTTTAATAAAAAACGGAGATATTTTTACATTTATTCGTTATCTAGGTCCATTGAAATGTGGCAATGTCTTTTGATTATGATTATACCACTCACCTGAAATGCACGTTGAGGATGCAGACAGTGACCCATACACTGAGTGACACGAGGATCATGGTGAACAGCAGGTACTTCCCGAGTAGAGGAATCGCGAGAGACGTCGGCGGGATGATCTCAGCCAGACCGAGGAAGAAGACAGTCAGCGAGACGAGGATAGAGATGCAGAGTGAGATCTAGGGAGAAAGAAAGGACTTATTGTACCGAGTTTCATAAAAGTCGACATAAGTCGCATATTATAGCGCATGTAAACGTAGAGTTTTTTGCCACTTTTTCTCCTCAGCGTTGGCACCTTTCCTTGCAAAGTTGTGTAAATGTAAATTCAAAAAATATATTGACGTGCAAAAATGTACTCAACGTGCTTACTTGCAATTAAGAAATTTGACTTTGACTTTGAAACACTAACATAGTTTTAAGTACTTACAAACACTTATATGGTCTTTGTGACTGCAAATCGTTTGAATTTGAAAAGACACGACTGGAGAGTTGTAAAGTTGTTTTTGCAGATAAACGTATAGAGGCTTCTTTATGGTTGAAACATTCTTAAAAGTACCTGCCGATTTTTAATACTTACCTATCCTTTTACAATTACATTTAGTGATGTTATTCATAAACCTAGTTAAACCTCATTTCTCTTAAATCGTGTTGCTATCCCATTCACACTTCGTTAAAAAAGGTCAAGATATTATGCATGGAGACCTGAAACACAGGTTCTATTTACCTAGTTCAGGCGCCAGCCTCCCCACAAGCTTATAATTGTTAAGACTGTTAATGTACCTACCCAATACTATTATGTTACCTGTTTGTGGTGAGGAAATAATAAATGATTATTATTATTATGTATACAGGGTGTAACGTAAAGGGTGTTACGATGCGGTCTCTTTTGGCCGCATCTTGTGGTTGGCCGCCTAAATTCAAAAATTGATAGGAATGTTTTTTATAAAAAAAGCTGTCACTTTTTTTACGGAATTAGATGGGAAATTGTTGATTTTACTATTTTTACTATTTTATAACGGTTTCAAAATTATCTGATTTATATGAAATATACCCATTACTATATATATTTCTATTATTTAATAATCCGCTCGCTCCGCAACACTGGCGCCCGAACAGGGACATGAACCCGAAATATGTATATGAAGCCGAAGGGAGGGTGTTCAGTATCGGTAATTGAACAACTTTTGTTCTAAGACTTTTCGCATAAAAAAATGATAAAAATTAATTACTCATACAAATCAATCAGCTGACCGGTACGAAATGTATGAAAACTCAAAAATTAATTCGCGAAAATCGAAAAGTTGTAGAACAAAAGTGGTTCAGTTACCGATACCGAAAACCATCCCTTCGGCTTCATATACCCTTTACGTTACACCCTGTATTGTAAACCCAGGGATAATTATCTGAATTGAACATACCTTTTCTCCAGAGTCTGACGGTAGATAAAACACCAATACAGTAAGGAATGTCAGACCAACACACGGTATGATCAGATTCACTGTATAGAACAACGTTTTTCGTCGCATTGTCAGTTTAAAAGTTATGTCTGAAACAAAAGATTAATTATAATTAAAATATCTAAATAATAATAATAAAACTTTTATTTCCTAACAAATTAGGTCCATTTTGTGTTAGTAACAGATGCCTTATCCTATGTTAGTACTTAATCACTAGACTAATTTTAGTAATTTTGATAAGATGCCTCAGCAGCGGGCGATGACCTCCAGGAGGCTGTTGGGGCTGCCCCGCACTCTGTGCAAGGGAGGCGCTTTTCTTTGCGCAGGATCGCGGCGAACCCGTCCGTATGCGCGTATAAATGACTATGCGAAAATAAGTTTCAAAAATATAATTTCGAGATAATTAGAAAGTAAATTATCGACTCTACAATAATTCGAGTGTTTGAATTTCGTGCCAACGAACTTTCGACTCATGGAGACAATCCACTGGAATCGACACCAATGAAACCCAAGAAAAAATACAGGGTGTTTTTGAATATAAAGGCCATGAGGAAATCAACCCGCTATGTTTGATGTAATATTTAAAATAATAACCATCGAGGTAATAAATAAAAGAGAAAACAATTCACCTGAGAAAGGTTCAGTGCAGCAAGGGTAATACTCCTCATTCCTAGTGGCTGGTACTTCCAGAATGTCCCATTCCACTGACAGGTAGAACTCACTGAGGTCTATCCCGACGTGGACCAGGCTGCTGCCGGGAGACTGGTCCATATGTTTCAGATCCACCTGAAGTAACAAAAGATTATTAACATTCGTCTCTTTCTAACTGTTGATTTATAGATTTTTCTTTTTTCTTTTCTCGTGTGGTTTAGTGACCAAACTAATTTGTCAAAGTTATTCAGGCCGCCCGTAGGCCTTTGACGTGGCCTAACGACTACTGTCAAGCGAAAGCAACCCGGACCAACTGCTTAACGTGCACGTTTGGCACGCAGGGGCTCAGATGAAAGTGTCACTAGCGGTCACCCATCCAGGTCCTGACCTCGCCCAACGTTGCTTAACTTGTACGATCGTTTTCAACGTGTACTCGCAACTGGCCTACGAGCCCCTTTTCTTTTTATTATATATATTAATTTATAGATTCGTAACACTATTTACTATACAAAATTACAAATAAGCAATATGTAAAATTTTGACGGACTTATAGCTAAAAGCGATATCTTCCAGGCGACCAACAACCGAGAGATAGAGGTAGAATCAATAAGAATTATGAAATACCCTGAAATGTAAGAAAGTAGGAATAATTGAGTTGTTGTACGGACAACAGCAGATCAATGGTACCGTACGATTTGCACTTGCAGTACGATTTTAATTCATACGACGCAGATAATAAGAACGGTCCAAAGTGTTACACTTGATCTGCTGTTAGCTGTAGTTTTCAGCGAGACATTTGGGTTTTGATCTGCTAGACCGTCATTACCTACCCCAATATTTCTCATACATTTTGTCCTATTTTTTCGATCAATGTCGCATCCTTTGGTTAATTCGTCCAAGACCTTAATCCACAGATAAATGGTTCTTTACCTGAGCTCCATTGTATGTCCAGGAGCCAAACTTCATGAAGCAAGTCTGCTCATCAAACGGGAAGTATTCAACGTTGATCTCACACGAGGACTTGTAGATAGCTGGTGGCTTCCAGTTCACTTCTCCCGTGAATTTCAGGGTAGCCTTGGTCATCAGGGTAACCTGGAATTTAAAAACACCATAGTCTGGTTAGGACGTAGTAAAATATTGGATAAGTACGATAAGCATGTACCCCTAATATGATGACAATGTCTTTTCTTTATTGCAAGTAAGCACGTTGTGTACATTTTGCACGTCAACATATTTTTGGAATTTACATTTACACCACTTTGCAAGGAAAAGGTGCCAACGCTGAGAAGAAAAACGCTGGTTCGATCATTAGTCCATCGGACTATGTGAACTTTGTTTCCAGTAGCCGAACCTTGTGAACTATTTTCTCATATAAAAAAACAACATTATTAAAACAACGGATAATAAATTCGCTATCGTTTCTCGTCGCCCACTCAGGAAGTTACGTTAAGTAAATGTAGAAAAGCTGTGAAATCCACCGTTTAACCAGAAATAAAATGGACGACTGTTGACTGAGAGTCAGATTGCACTATAGAAAGATTTTAGGGCAGTTTTTGTCATGCCTTGCATCTATAGTATTAAAATTCAAGGTTTTCCTTACTTCATAATTGCCATCCCAGTTATTGTAAAGCACGATATCAGGCAACCAGATATGCTCAGAAGGAACGTACAGCATCTCAACGCCTCCATATTCCTCGGGGGTCCATGTCAGCTTATAATCGAACCATTTCTGCAACAAGCATTATTTCAAAAAACAAACAAAAACCGACTACATAAAAACTTTCCCCTTTGGATAAATTTTTTCATACCCTATGACACTCCCGTAATCAAGACTAATGTAATGATCATACACCAAAATCCATAAACCGTTTAGGCTACAGGATGGCAGGAAAGAATGGACATACTACATACATATATACACTCGAAAAACATTACCCTCACCCATTAAACATACCTGGGGCAGTCGGGTAAAAAGTAATAGGAATGGGTGAAGATCGTGCGGCGAAGAGAGCGTATCTGGGGCGACCGAGCGGTCGACGGCCGGTCGGACGCCCCAGATACCGCTGGAGGGACGAGGTCGAGAAGGACCTGCACCGACTGCAGGCACACACATGGCGGGGGACGGTGCAGGACCGGCACGACTGACGCGTTCTCGTTTCGGAAGCCAAGACCCATTTCGAGTCGCTGAGCCAGCGGAGTAAGTATCTCACCTGCTCAACCCAAAGGTTAGTGGTCATGACCTGGTTCTTAAGGTTGACTTCCATCAGCTGTGACAGCTTCAGACCGAGTCTCACGGTCAGAATATCAGTGACGTTAGTTACAGGTCTAATAAGCCGGTTGTAGTTGCTTAACAGGTCATCGTAGAGTCGCTTTACATCTGGATTGGCTTCCAGAAGCTTTACACCTGGAATATGTAGAGTATTGAAAGTTAAACAGTTGTATTAATATTTTTTATGGATATAAATTGATAGTCAACTAAATATAGAATAAAAATATGTTTCTACTTATGAAAGAGAAAGAAAGATCGATAATGTGACGTCACAATTTACTAGCATAAACAATTATTACAAAATATTTTATTTTAACCAATTATTGTTTTTGTAGGTATAAAATGTATAGTATGTCAGTGCAGTAGTTAATACGAATCTAACGATACCTCATACATCAAAATTTATAAAGCCATTTAGGCTACATGAGGCTACAAAGAAATACCCTTCTCCTTTCGGTAGTTAGTTAAGAAGATAAGATCTAAAAATACAGGTTTTAAAGATTAAATTGAAGTACAATCAGCACCACCATAACCGTTACAAAATCATTGTAATCCCTCCCGTATTATAGGTGCATAAAGAAGAAGTAATAAAGTAATTTTGATATGATGTCAACTATACACTATGTTATTTTATTCTATACAAAATAAACAATTATTTACTCACCAAAACAATTCCTAGCGATGCCTAGTAACACCCACACAATTCCTAGTTTCATTTTGGCAGATTTTAGGAACTAAATTGGTTCAAAACATTGCTATTTCAGGGCATGTTTTTAAATTCAGGATGCTGTGGCGAGATGAAAATGTGACTTCGTTCAGGCGCGCAGGCGTAATCGATAGCCTACGGATGTGCTACGAGCTACGAGTCTACGCCTTGCCGTAGAGCCTCTACGGTAGCGATAGCAGCGCTCGTACCGGAAAAAAATGGAACTGAATTGACAGGGGTCTGAATTGACTTAGATTTAGTTTTAGTAAAGTTCGTTAGATGGCGCTAGGAGTAGGTACAATCGGGTAAGAAAATCACTTTTTTCTGGTCAAGAAATATTTATTGAGTTTATTCAATAGGCTGGTTAACGGTTATCTACTTACATTATTTTCTATGCGACTATAAGTGACATCAATAAATAGAGAACATATTTAATAGATAAATATTTGTGGCGATTACAGAGTATTGAACACTAAATTTAATCGTTCGCTAAGCTCATTCTTTCGCGATGATCAGTTGCATTTAGGTTTCGGATTACATTTATCGACCACGAAAGAATCACATGAATACTTTATTTAAACCTAACAAGTTACATACTTAACATATCTTCACTACTCACTACTTAATACATTTTAGAAGTTACATTTAATAATTATTATAATTTAACATTTAAAAAATTGTTAAGTATACTATTACATAATCAGCATTCAAAACTATCAAGTTTTTAGTAGTGTAAGAGTCTTTTTAATCAGTCAAATAGTTATTGAGAATATCTCGACCTTGCTTTCCGATATACCCTTCATAGTTCCCTTCTCCTATCTGTTTTATTTTCTTATTCCTTCCTTCCTTCTTTCCTTTCATCCTAAATGTTGTTCGGCTCTCTTCTTCTCTCTTTCTCGTAATTTTTCCCATACCCCGAACTCCCCCCTCCCCGTCTCTTCGCTGGTCACAGAATTCTCTTCAGTATCTCTCTCTCCGCCTTTACTTGTCCCTTCTTGACTTCCATATTCGGCTACCGATTTCTGTCTCGTAATTTTTCCCATTCCTCCAACTCCTCCATCTCTCTCTGTCTTCGCTGGTCTCAGTCTTCTTAGTTCTTCCCTCTCCGCCATTACTAGTCTCATAATTTTAGTGTATGTTAAACATAATACTATGTTTACTAAGAAAGTTAAAGGGTATTCCAAGTATAATATGAGGATAGTATGACCAATTTAGGACATATTTGCATATAATAAAGTCAATAAAGTCGAACTAGTTCTACAAACATGTAGAACGAATCGGAATTTTTCAAAAGATTTAGGTTTTAGATTTAGGTTCATAGAAAGACAGTACGAAAAGCACGAAAGTAGCAATAATTGCAAAATTAATGAACTGTACATAAAAACTCGTTGTTTCGAAAACTTTTCGCATCATTGTCATGCTAGATAGCATAGCTGAAACAAAAAGTAACATAATTAACAAGAATTTCAAGACGATGTAGACAGTACATAATTACGGCACATAGATTGCGGTCCGGACATATTCCATCAAAATCTTTTGCATTCTTAATGCGCAAAGTTGAATCTCCTAACTGCGAAGATTGTGGGACCAAGGAAGACTTGCAACATATTTTGATGGAATGTGTCCGGTACGCGATTAAAAGAGAACATATTAATAATAGTTTAGGTTTATATAAATTGGATGTAGGTATATTTCACGGCATTTTTAACTGAGCCAACTTTAGGCCCAGCTAAAATGTTATTCTCGCTTTTTTTTTAATTTAAATAGATAAGTTAGTTAGAATAGTCACTATGGGATTGACATTGTCACCATGTGTACAAATATCCCTAAATAAATATAGAATAATAATAAAAATCATTACAAAATGTATTATAATTTTTAAATAATAAGTATTAACTTCATTAGCAAAGGCAGTTACCCCACCGCCGGTGTTAAGCTATATATAATATAGGCTATCAAAACTAGCTCAGAAATCAACTATAAAATATATGTCGCTGAGCGAGTATCGCTGCGTCTCTTTTGTTTACACGGAATGTATTATCTATTGTACGTTTTATGCGCGAAAAAACAGTCGATAGTTACTCGCTTACTCGCCGGCGGTAGGACAACTGCTTTAGCAGTCAGATAAAATAATATTACACGTTCTAATTATATATGGAGCCTTATTAATAATAAGATTTTCTCAAAAATTATTAGACCGATTTTTACAATCTTTTACAATCCGACCTGTTACCTACTCAAAAAAAAATTAGATAAGTTCAAAGCAGTTTTTGAGACCAACCTTAAGAAGGTCCCTGTGTTCTTTCACTGTTTTGTACGGACAACAGCAGATCAATGCTAACACTTGCAGTACGATTATAAATCTTACGTCGCAGATAATAAGAACGGTCCAAAGTCCAAAGTGTTACACTTGATCTGCTGTACCATTAAGGTCACAAAGAAATTAATCCTGAATAAGTACGTAATTCACCTGTGAAAGTTTGTTCGCAGGTAGGATTCCTGTTAAACTCCTCTAGCATGCCCCTTGGTACCACAAAAAGGTTCCATTCTAGCTGCTTGTAGAAGTCTCGGACATCAACGCCGATGACGGCCATGTCTCTGAAGAAATTGTCACTCAGGCCTTCAATGTTCAGGTCAATCTAGAAGAATAAAAGCTTATTTTATTACTTCTGTGCTCGACAGTCAGGTTGTTCCTAAATGGCGGCAGTTCGAGAAGGTAGACTCGACAAAATATTAATGGTAACACTTAGGGTCAGCGCAGATCGACGGAGTGGCCGCGATGCGACTAATTCAGTAACAATTTACTTTATTTACTTCAACATACGATATATTGAGACCCTCCGAGCGCCGTTACGTGCAGCTCTCACTTCGATATACCGAATTAAAGTTGAATTCAAATTGTTACTAAATTAGTCGCTTCGCCGCCACTCCGTCGGTCTGCGCTGATCTTAAGATTACGATTTCAACGCCCAGTGCGGCCGGTTACGAAAATTTTAGTACTTAAGTTTCGAACTTATGATTCGCTTCCGCTTAATATTTTTTATTTTTATTTTTCCCCATGTATGTCTCTAGCCTAACCATCCATTTAATTTTGTCAAATGAATTCAAGGCCACCCTGTATAATATTTACCTCATTATTGCGGATCCAATAGTCAAACTTCGTGCAGTAAGAGTCTTTAACTTCATCCACACAGAAACATCCGATGAAGATCATAGACGGCGTCTCGTGAATCACTGGTCCATTGGTGTAAATCTGCTTCACGAACCAGTTTCCTTCCAGGTAACTCCGTGTAGCCTCGGATATGAGAATAACCTGATAAAGAATATTGTTCTTATAGAGTCGTAATAATAAATCATCATTATCATCAGTCTATTTTCATGTCCCCATTATTCGGGCACAGACCTTCCCTTCCATCGAGGGAGCTGGGGCCATGATACACCACGCGGGCCCAGTCCGGATTGGTGGATTTCACATGCCTTAGATTTTTTTTATACGGCATGCAGGTTTCATCATGATGTTTTTCCTTCACCGTTTTGAGAGCACTAGGTAAATGTACGTAAGTTTTTCCGTCGAAAAAACCGAGGGTAACTCATGGCGGCCCTGGCTGGGAATCGAACCTGGGACCTCCGTATCGCAAGTCCATTGACCCAACCATTGAGCCACCGAGCTCTGTTATATATTATGATGGCATATTAATGTAAATTCGGTCTCTGACAAAATCATCGAACTACTGAAACTAGAGGATAGGTATACGTTATTATTTTAAAATAAGATGTGCTGTTGAAACCGTTTTGCCACTTTTTCTCCTCAGCGTTGGCACCTTTTCCTTAAAAAATGTTGTAAATATAAATTCAAAAAATATTGACGTACAAAAATGTACTCAACGTACTTGCTATCACAGACCACTTCAAATTAAATCATTTATTTGTCAGAATACATGAAATCTCAGGATGGTAAATTGCATTGTCCAGTACAGTATTCTACTTGTATACAAGCGTGCAAAGTTTTTCAATTAAATAAGCAATAAAAATGTCAGAAGAAATAAAAATAATTAATGTAAATATCATGTAGTAAAAATCACAGTGAGAGGAATTTAAATATTCGGTAACGGTATAGTAGCAGTGATATAATTACAATTTAGATTTAAATAATTTAATGTCATGTATTATCTTTATTTCCTCGCGTAACGCATTATATACATTTTTCTTACACATATGCGTATGCGGGCAGACACGGGCGCCGCCCTCTCTGATCTACGGGGTAAGTGGTCTGTGTTTGCAATAAACAGATTTGATTTGTCTTACCTCCCGATCGTCAGTGTGATTACACGCAGCTGCTAATGCCTGACTGTAGTTAGTAAACATGCTACTCATGAACTTTGAATATTGTAATTCCAGTGAACCATCTGACAACTGGTTCTGACTTTCACCTGGAATGGGATATACACTCTGCTTTAGTGGTCGTTTTCGGTAGCACTATCGATTTATTTATATTATTAATTTGTACATTTTTGTTAAATAAATAGATGACAGTAATAATTCTGAAAATCCGAACTCGAGTGAATTAGTAACACCTCGATAGCAACAGCTGCGCAACAAGTGTAGCAACAGCGCGGAGCGGCCTTCGAACGAAGCACGCGGCGGGGCGCGTGCGGTTCGATAGGTACAGTCGAAGACAGCGATAAGTATACAGGGGGCCTCAATAAGGTTGAGATTTTCTCAAAAACTACTGGACCGAATTTAATAATTATTTTACATTTACATAGTTTTAACTTTTATCTATCAAACAGTGAAATAATTTTTGCAATAGGTCAAGTAGTTTTTGAGATTTACCTTAAAAACTCTCCTGTACACCTTTCTCTGTGTTCCACCGTACATAGTCTATTGAGTTACTATTGTTTCTCATGCTTTCGAGTTAAGAATAAAACTGGTTTTTTCTCGGATAAAAAGATACTGAACTAAATTCAAATTTAAAATATATTAAATTAAAGTACTAAGGGCAGTACAACGACTATTACAAAATCAATCTCTTTGTAACCCTAACTGAAGTAACTTCTGAAGTACTATTTCAATTTGTACGCCCAAGGGGCAGAAAGTATTGAGACAATTAATATATTCGAAGACAGAGATAAGTAGGTATACAGGGGGTCCCAATAAGGTTGAGATTTTCTCAAGAACTACTTGACCGATTTTAATAATTATTTTACAGTTACATAATTTTAACTTTTATCTATATAACAGTGAAAGAATTTTTACAATAGGTCAAGTAGTTTTTGAGAAAATGTCAACCTTAAAAACTCTCCTGTACTTGTTCTTTGTGTTCTTTGTCTTCGACCGTACTTACATACTTTCTAAGACAAAAGCATTTGAATTTGATATGATATCGACTATACAGGGTGTAACTTAAAGGGTAGTTTGTATAAAAAAAGTCGAATGATTGTTGCTCAGTATTGCTATTGGTACATAGTGAATAACTTTTGTTCTATGTTAATTCGATTAAAAACTAAAAACATTAATTACAAATCAAGATCAGAAGATCGGAACAAAATGTATGGAGACCCATAATTTTTCAATCGCGAAAATCGAAATATCATAAAACAAATGTCTTGAAATACCAACCCCTGTATATTAATTATTGATAAAACTACTCACCAAAACAATTCGTAGCAACGCCTAGTAACACCAACACAATTCCTAGATTCATTTTAGCTGATTTTAGGAATTAAATTCTCTCAAAATATGCCGTACAACAAAATGGATCCTTTAGTCTGATACTCTAGGTAGCGAGATGAAAACCTTCATACAAGGCGCGCAGGCGTAATCGATACCTTCGTCTGGGTAATTACGTAACAGGAGTTTTCAGGTAAACTAAGACCATTTTAAAGTCCATGGCGGGTTTCTAGAGTAACTTTACAATCTCTTGCATAGCAACTGAGCAATGGATTTGAAAATAGTCTACCTGCCACTGTTGCACCGGGATGCTACGCATGTGCTACGTATGTCCTACGGGACGCAAACCTCTACGGATATCTACGAAAGCGACAACAGCGCTCGTGCCGGAGCAACATGGAACTATTTGTATGGTGGGAGAATGCACCTGTTGGTTGTGTTCATGAAGGAAAAATTTCCCCTCGCTGTATAGAGAGAGCCTAAAGTATATTTTGTACCCTTGTCACAAGGTCGAAAAGAGACATCTGTTTTCATGTATTCGACTGCTGCTTGTTAGAGGCCTAAGCCTGAATAACTCTGCTAATAGATTTGGTCACTAAGCTACACGAGAAGAGAGATATGTTACAGTTATATTGAAAATTCCAACAATGGAAAAAACAATTGAGTAGCAGAAACGCTATTTGTCATGCAAGAGCCGAGATGTAAACATGGCTTACTCCAAAGGCCGTTCCTTGCTTCACGGGTGTTGCACAATTTCATAAGTACTGTTGGAAATTTATCGATCTTCATTCAGAATTCTGTAACTTTAAATACGAACGACAGCAGTTCAATGGTAACACTTGCAGTACAATTTCAACTCTTACCACACAGATAATAACGACGCGGTCCAAAGTGCAAAGTGTTACACTTGATATGCTTTGGACTGTACCTTTGATTACCAATTTACCATAGCTAACTAACCTTTACACTGTCCTCTCACGCTGGAGGTGTAAAGGATAGTAAAAATAATTCCTGAAGTCAGCCCCGCATCTACGATGACAGGACTTGACTGACCGCATCCAGGGTTTTAGATAAAAAGATTGTAAATCATCATCAGCCCGTATCAGTCCACTGCTGCACATAGGCCTCTCCCAAGACGTGGCACTCAATATCATTATCGGTATCCAGTCCCTGACGGCCACCTTACGTAGGTCATCTCACCATATAGTTGGAGGTCCCCTATGCTACGTTTTACCCATTTGTGGCCTCCATTCGAGATCACCCCCGTGTCTACCCCTTAGATTATCGGTTCTACGACATTGTGACCATCCCATTGCCATTATAAAGTAATGACATTAAAGAGCATTTAAGTAGAATTAAATTATAAATACAATATTTTTAAAAATGTTTTATTACAACCTTAATAACAAACAACCAATTAGATTATTATTACAAAAATATTAATTACAATCCAATTTCTAAAAAGCTAGGTACTTAATTTAAACCTAACAATTTACAAAACTATTTTTCTTCACTACTTAATACCTACTTACAACATTTTTACAGTTAATTTCGTGTTTTGTAGCTAACAGCAGATCAAGTGTAACACTTTGGACTTTTGACCGCTCTTATTACCTGGGTCGTAAGATTTAAAATCGTACTGCAAGAGTTACCATTGATCTGCTGTTGTCCGTACTAGTTCTACCTCTTATTGTGTTTGATCTGGATTTTTTGTAAATTTCTTTTATATTGGAAACTTTCATGCGATTCTTCTCGATCTGAAAAAATAGTTAAGAATAGGTATAAAAAATCTTGTAATTCTAATACATACATTGTGATTGTGGAAGAAAATAAGTAACATTTGAAATAACATAAGTGAGAGAGCTAATGGATTATTCTGTTACCTCTGTTAGGAAACTTGGGTAAAGGCCACAGGCTGAATGGATAGAAGTAGGCATTTGGTAGTCGTCGCACCACGATTGACTTCTCTGGAACCATATTGGATTCTGAAACATAAAAAAACCTTATAAAAGGGAACAAGCCGTGGACGGCTAGCATCTATGAACAAGGACTTTAGCACAGGCATCCTAACACTTTTCATTAGGTAGGTACCGTAAGTTAATATGAACTGATGAACCTAAGCCCACAGCAAATGTCTTATTATGTAAACAAAAACTACTTTAAGTTCTACTTAACGTTCGCGGAGGCGCGAACCGATTGTTTTTCCGTATTGATCTCCTATAAACAACTAGATACACAAAGGCAACTAGATAAAACAATTTAAAAAATGTCTAAATAAGGGTCCATTGTTAATGTCCAAATAATGTCCAATAAAGCTTTCACGGCCGCTATGACATGGTATGATTTGATCGTTTTGAGAACCGTAATAGACCCACAGTTTTGCATAGTGATTTTCACATTATTAGATCGGATCACTTTATTTTCACATTTGATGAACATGTTCAATCAGTCAGTTCCTTCAGTGTTACATTATTACAGATAATTATACGGGCTTCGGTATATTGTAGCTATTTTGTTTAATAAGGTTTCTATTGCTTCTTAGTCCTTATTATTCTTCGGTTAACATCACCGATCGGTTTTTTTACAATTTCGCCGCCATTTTGGTCAACTTAGCTGCTAAAGTCTATACGTGAATTATATTCTAAAGTCTAGACCTTAATATCCGCCTAGTGCTTGTAACCTAGCCTACATGCAAACAGGTCACTACCGCAACGCGGCAATTCGAGAATTTATCCCTATGTTTACGTGTGGTCCGCGCCCGCGCCGCACCCACGGGAGCCAATTGTGACCACTTCCTTACTGACGCACATGCTAAAATTATGCGTAGGAGACGTGCGCAGCGGCAGGCGAGTGGCAACGCCCATTTCTTGAAGGTTTCTCCATACAATTAAAAAGTTGTACAATATGATGTACAAGAATTCCGATCTGTCTAACAAATATAATAAAAATATTTGAATAATGTATTCTTCAAGTTGTGGGGCAGAGACTTAGGGCAGATTGTAAGTCATAAAAGAAAGAAAAGAAAGATAAGAAAGAAAAGAAAGAAAAGAAAGAAAAGAAAGAAAAGAAAGAAAAGAAAGAAAAGAAAGAAAAGAAAGAAAAGAAAGAAAAGAAAGAAAAGAAAGAAAAGAAAGAAAAGAAAGAAAAGAAAGAAAAGAAAGAAAAGAAAGAAAAGAAAGAAAAGAAAGAAAAGAAAGAAAAGAAAGAAAAGAAAGAAAAGAAAGAAAAGAAAGAAAAGAAAGAAAAGAAAGAAAAGAAAGAAAAGAAAGAAAAGAAAGAAAAGAAAGAAAAGAAAGAAAAGAAAGAAAAGAAAGAAAAGAAAGAAAAGAAAGAAAAGAAAGAAAAGAAAGAAAAGAAAGAAAAGAAAGAAAAGAAAGAAAAGAAAGAAAAGAAAGAAAAGAAAGAAAAGAAAGAAAAGAAAGAAAAGAAAGAAAAGAAAGCAAGTAAGTACTTAAAATATTTATGACTTATGTAGTCCTACGCGTAGAGAGAGAGTGAGTATAGAGTGGTACGCTTCTGCTGATGCATCCCATCAGCGATTATGACCGCTTACCATCGTGACTCATCTTGTCTATTTGTAAAATAATTGTGTTTCAAATGAAGTATTCCAGACGCCGTAGATAATCGATTGTTGACAACTGTCCCGAGTAGACTGAACTACTTCCCGGTTGTGTAGGTAGGAAACCACCGTTTGTGAGTTGAAGACAATGCTGAGAAATTGACGACACGCAACTGATTTATGCGAAACGTTCAGTTACGTGACTGACAGTTCTGAGTGTTGTATAGTCTATGTTTATAAATATCTCTGGAGGAGGCGAGTGATAAATCATACTGGACTATCGATACGTCGCACAATGTGGGTACGGAAAGACCATTACATTTGAACATTTTATGGTTCGTCAACAAATGAATAGGTCCAAGTACGTAAAACATAGTAACATAGTAAGAACGGGTAAACGTAGTGTGGGACGCCCCCGGACCAAATGGAGGGATGACCTTCGCAAGATGGCTGGCAGAGACTGGATGCAGAGGGCCGCGAGTAGGGTTGAGTGGCGTATTTTGGAAGAGGCCTACGTCCAGCAGTGGACTGATACGTAGTAGTGTATTTTTATATGGTTTCTAAATCGAAAAATTAAATTACTGTGCAGTATTTTTGACGAATGTTTTGGGACTCCTAGCCGATAAAGAATAAAAATTACCGTATTTTTTCTTTGTCAAGCTGTCCCTCCATTTACATGTACAGTTTTGCTATATTTCCCCTAATGACTTTGGCATTGGCTAGGCTTCCTAGTTTCATAGTAGGAAGACACAGGTTCGATTACATCGCCCTAACGCTTCCTTGTTGGCAATTACCATTGGAATTGTACTGGATTGAATTCTAGATTCCAATAATGTCGTACGGAGTAGAGGTTAGAAATAGAACACAGAATAACAGTTCCCAGATTCGAGCCCCAGCAATGTTTTTTCGCTAAAGTTAAGCAGCGTTGATATTGATATCTATGCTGAGGCAATCAAATATTGCCCCACTGCTCGGGCACAGACCTTCCCTTACATCGAGGGAGCTGGGGCCATGATCCTTTTATAGGAAAATTGCAGAGGAATTATTGTTGGGGTCTCCATACAAGCACTCGCCAAAATGACTGGCCTATTGGGCGATTTTCTGGTGGCTGTGCCCACCTTTTTTTAAGGGCTGAATCCGCGCCTGCTGGCGATGATGGTTCAATGAGATTAAGAAGTTAAAACGAAGAATTTTGAACAAATTGCCTGCATATTAATGCACTCAAAATGTTGAAGAAAATGTTAGGAGTACTTTAAGTACTTACCTACCTACAATTTGTTTCATAAGTATGTCACGTAATTCAAGATTTAAAATCGCGATCCCAATATAGGACATAACGACATCCGTTGCGAGTGTTAAGTGTTGGGTACTGATATGGGTCAAGCGGTGCGATCAAAAGTGCCGCGGGATCGTTGACATGCGCGTGAGTTCGCCTAGATACAGTTAGTGGCAATGATCTAAATCTGCGAGTAAATGGACCGCAGTGTCAGAGACCTACTTGTAGTAACTGGCAGGTGTTGTTATAGTTTTGAACATAACAAAGTCAAAGCCAAATTTCAAAGTCAAATTTCTTTATTGCAAGTAAGCACGTTGTGTACATTTTTGCACGTCAACATATTTTTGAATTTACATTTACACCACTTTGCAAGGAAAAGGTGCCAAACGCTGAGGAGAAAAAGTGGCAAAAAACTCTCAGCAGCACATCTTTTAAAATAATATAATAATACACTAGTACTTAATAACTAGGTATTACACAACTATTACTATTGTTAGTAATCTAGACTTTATCCCTCATGCGGAACCGGCGACACACACCATGCATGTTCATCGTTTAAATAGTCATCTATCCTGTAATACAGTTGAGTGTATAGAATAAAGATAGATGATTTTAATGAATGGTGAAAAGGAATGAAGAACAGAGGTCGTGATAGAGCCTAGAGGACGTAGCTAAAGGAAGATAGAGGAGACATGTCTGACAATCCAAAATAAAAATAAATATTTACTATTAACTTTCATATGATATGAGTTCGAATTGTGAGCCAATAAAGGCTATTTTTATTTAATTTAAGTATACGAAGGATAATTTATAGAGGAGATAACTGGAAATGACTGAACTATACCGAAGCACAAACCAAGTGTCCTATTTTGTAAACAGAAACTACCTTACTAACATTTTAACATATGTTCTGTGATTATTGCATAGTTATTTTCACATTATTAGATTTGATTACTTTAGTTTCACAATTATGATCAGGTTCAATCAATCAGTTCCTTCAGTGTTACATCACAACAGGTAATTAGACGATCATATTCGTTGACAAAATGAAATGGAAGAGGCTACAACACGTCTTGTGTACCTAATTGTGTGAGGTCCTTACTCGTCGTGAAACACTTAGAATAGGCGGAAATGGGTCGATGAGGTAGGCCTGATCGATAAAATTTATTTAGGAGAGTTTGGAACGCCGTAGAACTGTTTTCTTAGTGCAATGACAAACAAATAAAAATAATAATTCAACGGAAAGTTTTGTTGAAATACGTAGGTTAATTGATTTAAATAAGTTGAATATAATTATATTCAATCAATCAATTATTACGTTACCCAATAAAATAAGAAATAAAAGAATCTAATTGTCGCAAAGGGAACAACCACGACCAAGCCCAATAAAAACTCCAGTAACCCAATTGGCAATACAGTCAACCACTCAACTAATACCATCTTTCTTCGCTACAAAGCTGAACGTAATATCCAACTCAATGGGGAGAGTGTACCGGATACGAGGTTCTAAATTGAGGGCGGTCTTAAAAAACAAACGCCAAGTGTGATGATGCGATGAATGAGATGAGATTGCTGTGAACTGTCACTACTGTACCGATGACCCCTTTTGTTGTCCCACTTGCTTGCGACAATGGAACAATGCACTCATACATTCATTAGGGTAAGTTAAATGGAACCTGGATCAACGGATTCTGATTTAGGTACGGTGGAACACAGAGAAAAATGTACAGGAGAGTTTTTAGGGTTGAGATTTTCTCAAAAACTACTTGACCTATTGCAAAAATTATTTCACTGTTTGATAGTGAAACAATTTTTTTTTTAATTGTAAAAGAATTTTTAAATTCAGTTCAGTATTTTTTTTTGAAAATCTCAACCTTATTGAGGCCCCCCTGTATACTTATCTCTGTCTTCGACTGTACACTGGAAGAATATCTCCTGAGAAGGGAAGCTAATTTATAGGATAAACCTCAGATCGGGATAAACGGACTCACGTTCTTGATTCCTTGAAGGATAGACACAGATTCTATTACTTTTGACCGCGCTGATTCTGGTTAGGCTGAGTTTCCTCAAAAAAAATATCCCTAGACTTTACATCAGACACGTAATGAAGGATGGCGACGCCTTAAAAAAACCTATTATCTTCTAAGATAATTTTATTAAGAAAGTTACACTTACCATATCTCTGTTACGACTACATCGTAGTCAAGTCGCGAGTACAAGTTAAGGTCAGTATCTACCTGGGTGGGTGACCGTTAGAGACATTTTCATCTGCCCTTGTAGCACGAGTCAGCGTTAGCGATCGACGCAACGTTGCGGAGCTGTCAATATGACATTATTACAAGGCGTTTGACATTAGTTTGACAGCTCCGCGGCGTTGCGTCGATCGCTAACGCGACTCGTGCTAGCCCTGCTGAGTCTCTTCGTGCTGCCTCGGAAAGCACGTTAAGCAGTTCATGCCGCCCGGTTGCTGTCGCTCGGCAGCAGTCGTTAGGCCACGTCAGAAAGTCTACGGGCAGACTGAATAACTCTGACAATAGTCACTAAACCATACGAGAAATTCTTTCCCGTACCTGTTTGCGTAGGTACTTATCTATTTTTAAGCTTTAAACATTTGTAAAGGTCGCTCAAAAGATGAGTTGGTACAGTAGTCACTAAACCACGTGAGAAGAAAAAGATGCACACAGTGGATTCTATTACAAACGTGCTGATATTATTATCGCTTACAATATAATATAGATGCACGTAAGGGGTAGCTGCTGTGATGTCATTCAACTTGCTCTAAAGAAAATTAATATACTTATACCGAAGCCCAAATAAAGTGTATTATTTTGTAAACAAAAACTACCCTACCCTGCTAACATTTTCAACTGTTCTGGAATATTGCATAGTTATTTGCACATTATTAGATCGGATTACATTGTTTTCACAATGATGAACAGGTTCGATGAATCAGTTCCTTCGGTATTACATCACAACAGGTAATTGAACGATCGTATTTGTTTACAAAACAAGACACTTGATTTAGGCTTCGGTATAGTAAAGTTGTTGATTGTGGGTTGTTTGTTGGCCAATATCAACCAAAACCAAAATTGCCCTAATCACGAACCTTATAACTATTACGTAGTAGCGAGCGAAATTCCAATAGCAAGATCCTTCTAAATAAAGTTACAAAATGTTCAGAGTCAGACCTTTGTTTTCCAATCTCCGAGGCGGCGCGGGAGCAGCGCTCGTCGCTACGTTCGCAACCAGTGCGCATGCGCACAGTAACGCTGTAGTTCGCGCGTGCGACATGCGTGCTGATTTGTTGGCAACTGACGCTTGGCGGGAAACTGCAAGATTGCACAGAGATACTTAATAAAAATCATTCCAATCTTTCCTGACCCCTGTTATGCAATGGTTAGGTTGTCGTCAATGTTTCCACTGTATGACGAAAGCTCTGGGGTTCCTGCATACAGTCAAGTTTCATATATTTATTTATTTATTTTATTAATGGACTCGACAGTTCGTCATTTGCCAATGTCATGTTACAGAAAATTCAATGTATAATAGTTTTATATCTTCCTCCAGGGGAGTCGCCGTAGCGTCTTCACCCTGGGTAGCCGCGTCTTCTTGTCTTCATCCAGAGGAGACGCCGTAGCGTCTTCACCCTGGGTAGCCGCGTCTTCTTGTCTTCATCCAGAGGAGACGCCGTAGCGTCATCACTCTGGACGAAGCAGCTCGACAGTCACGTTCACTCCCGAGCTTGTAGCGGGAACTCTTGATAAAAGCTTGAAACCCCTGATCTTGCTCAAATTATCCAACAAATTCACCATACTGTCAATCGCGAACATTTTCTGATTAATTTAACGTGATATTAATCGCAAAATAACCACTGTAGACAATAAAACAAAAATTATCAAATAATTTTGCAACCGTCGTTTCCCGCCATTTTTAAGAGAACCCAAGTTTCATATATCCAAATGACTTAGCCCTATTAGTTAATCGACTCGACAGTTCGTCTTTTGCTAATGTCATATTACAAAATATTGAAGATAATCATAGTAAGTATTCGCTCTTCCTGCAGAGGAGTCGCCGTAGCGTCGTCACCCTGGGTATCCGTGTCTTCTTTTCTTCATCCAGAGGAGTTGCCGAAGTGTCATCACTCTGGACAAAGCAGCTCGCCAGTTCACTCCCGAGCTCGTGAGACTCTTGCTTGACCAAAGAAAATATATACTCTCTCTTGACTGAACGTAGTATTACCATTGATCTCCTATAAACAACTAGATACACAGTCTGCCTTCTAAAGATGTCCGAGCGGTAAGAAGGTCCAAACGGATGAATGGACCCTCATTTGCTTTATTGGACATTATTTGGACGTTTTTTAAATTGCTTTAGTAAGACCTTTGTGTATCTAGTTGTTTATAAGAGATCAATGAGTATTGCATATCTTTGCTCTTGACTCTCTAAAAACCGTAGACATAGAAGCCTACCAAAAACGTACGTGGCACGTGCCCGTCATCAGGGTAATAGTGTTATTTATTTATTTTATTAATGGACTCGACAGTTCGTCATTTGCCAATGTCATGTTACAGAAAATTAAATATATTCAATAGTCTTATATCTTCCTCCAGGGGAGTCGCACTGGCGTCTTCACCCTGGGTAGCCGCGTCTTCATGTCTTCATCCAGAGGAGACGCCGTAGCGTCATCACTCTGGACGAAGCAGCTCGACAGTCACGTTCACTCCCGAGCTTGTAGCGGGAACTCTTGATAAAAGCTTGAAACTTCAGATCAAAGATAATGTAATACTACGTTCAAGATACGTCACTAGGAGGAAACGAAATGACTATCGAAATTGGGCTGTCAAAATTAGGTTTTTAAATTTTCAAATTCAAATTTGGAAGCATCAAAATTTCACAATTACCACAACTGCAAAATATAATAAATTTGTTATGTTGGCTACACTGCAGCCATTGTAACCCCCCCCCCCTCCCCCCCCCGGCCGCGCCGCCACGACCCTTCCCCTCTGCCTCGTCCCTCTCGCCTTCCCCCCGCCCCGCGGCCCTCCGCCGACCCCGCCAATTCCCTTATCCCTTTCAAATATTCATATCATACATAATCAAGAAAAAATAAAACCTCTGAAGGGCATAAAAAGCTTTAATAACTTAACATTTAAGTATAATTGACAATTCTATTATGATGATACTACAACGATTGAATTCGTTGATTGTCTTGATGTAGGTACCGCGCCGCGTTCCGTCCGTCTCCCTGAGGTCCGTCCTGTAACAAAGTTATTTTGTACTGACATATTTATTAATATTACGCGCATTGGCTAACTCAACAGTAGGAATTATGCTAATCTCTCAAATGCATATTATCTCACAATAACATAAAATACTAGGTTTAGAACATTTTTACTGTTATTCATAATGTACAAACCTTACAGGGTGTCGAAGTCACGTGTTACGCCGACGACACCCTCGTGACGGCTCGTGGTAGCACCCTGAGAGAGGCGACAATTCTCGCCACTGCCGGTGTAGCTCAGGTGGTTTGTACTGACATATTTATTAATATTACGCGCATTGGCTAACTCAACAGTAGGAATTATGCTAATCTCTCAAATGCATATTATCTCACAATAACATAAAATACTAGGTTTAGAACATTTTTACTGTTATTCATAATGTACAAAACTTACAGGGTGTCGAAGTCACGTGTTACGCCGACGACACCCTCGTGACGGCTCGTGGTAGCACCCTGAGAGAGGCGACAATTCTCGCCACTGCCGGTGTAGCTCAGGTGGTTCGGCGGATTCGAGCCCTGGGCCTGGAGGTGGCGCTCAACAAGTCGGAGGCCATAGTCTTTCACGGACCACGACGAGCGCCGCCCCCAGGAACAGATATCGTGGTGGGTGGAACCTCCATCACCGTCGATAAGACTTTGCGCTACTTGGGCATAGTCCTCGACGGTCGGTGGAGATTCACGGATCACTTTCGGCACTTGGCTCCCAAGTTGGTAGCCACGGCCGGAATGTTGGGCGGTCTCCTACCCAACATCGGAGGACCGGGAGGTAGTTGTCGCCGCCTCTATGCCGGTGTGGTGCGCTCCATGGCGCTCTATGGGGCGCCCATATGGGTAGACGCCCTTAACGCCGCAAATCGGAGCCAGCTGCGGAGACCGCAGAGGGCCATGGCAATAAGGGCGGCCCGGGCGTACCGCACCGTCTCTTTCGAGGCGGCGACATTATTGGCGGGCAGCACGCCCTGGGACCTAGACGCGGAGGTCCTGGCGGCGGTCTATTGGAGGGACGCGGATGCCAAGCAGAGGGGCGTCCGCCCACCTCCGGAAGAGATGAGACGGTTTAACATTTGTGTTAAATCATTTTATCAAATACTTACAGTTTGAATTCCTTTGGTGTTATTCTGTTGACATGCAGTTGTAGAAATCATTTTCGCATCTGAGCTCAATTCATATTACAAACATAACATTAATTACACTATAATTTATTAAAATGAGAAAATTGTGTATTAACAAATGAATGACGGGCTTGATTTTTTCATTTCAAAATGGTGGATGGATTGGCGGCAAAATGCCGCGTGTCTGAGTAGGTCTTTTAAAGTGCGCGAGTAACTTCACATAATTCAAGTCATTTTAAAATAATTTAAAAATACTATATATAGGTCTTAAATAATCCAAAATTCATTGTCGCGGATGATAAAGCACAAAACATTATTTGTTATTTTCTTCATTTTCGCTTCCGCAAACCGGTGTTTATGGTAATTTTTTATACAAAATTTGCACCCTACAATTATTAAAAAAAAAAGACCATGGGAAACCTAAACCCATACAAATTCCCGCGAAACCCTCGTTCAATGCCGTTGTATGAAAGTTGCAGCACACTGCTTCAGATCTTGCATAAATAATCCAATAACTTCACCGTACTGTCATTCGCGAACATTTTCTGATTAATTTAACGTGATATTAAACACAAAATAGTTCCTGTAGACATTAAAAGGAAAATTATCAAATAATTTCACAACCGTCGTTTCCCGCCATTTTCAAGAGAACCGGTAATAGTGTTATGTGGGCACGTGGCATACGGGGCGTGGGCGTGTCTTCATAAAGTCTATTGAATGAATAGATACTCTTTAATTGAAAAAATGTAAGTAGGTAAATTATATCCGTAGATTATATCCAAAAAGTAACAAAATCTTTTTTTTTTTTCAGAAATAACAAATTCATTGGCTTTACAGCAACTTTATAGGCTTTGAAAATTTCAACCAAAATTCTCAAGTTATGTACCTAACTAAAACCACATGAACCGTTTAAAAAATCCACCAGTGCTAAGAAGAACATCTCCTCTGGCTATAAATTTAGAAAATGTGCTCAAGGAAAACAGGAAACTTCAGGAGCAACTGATGGATGCTACAAACAAACAGCATCAGGAAATGTCTAGAGCTATAGAACTTAAAGAAAAGAATACTGTGTTACTAAGAAAAATCCATGCCGTTAAAAAAGAAATTTGTGAATTAAGAGACGTGAACCACACTCTCCAAACTACCTAAAGTAAAAAATAGAGACAAAGTGTAAAATCGCATAAAGATGCGTCGCACAGAATGCAGGATAAAAACTTTACAAGCAGAAAATGAAAGTTTAAAAGACCAAATCATACAGTCAACTAAGGAAAGAATAGAAGCAAGCAGCAATGCAAAGAATTTATCAGAAGCTAACTTGTTTCTAGAAAAAATACTCTGTGAATCGCTCCATGAGCTACAAAACTTGAGAAGCGAACGTGATCGTCTGGTGGTATGCAAGCGCCGTTGGTTGTAATTGTGAAATTATTTGGTATAAAATATATTAGGTACTTACATTATTTAATGAAAAATCAAACTAAATAAATATGATGTCTTATGTGATGTTTCACTCAACAAGCGTCAATAATGGTGGATCTAAAACCCGAAAAACATCATCAACGAAGCAACTAAACATGAACTTAATTAAAATGTTACTTGTAGAAGCGCTCAGTAAAACAATATAGAATTAGTAGGTATTCTCTTAGTAAAGTCGACATCAGATCAATGGTAACACTTTTTACTTTTGACAGTTCTTATTATTTGCGTCGTAAGACTTGAAATCGTACTGCAAGTGTTACCATTGATCTGCTGTCGACTGTACATCGTCCTTATTAAATTATTACCTTCTTCTGCACAAGAAATAATAAGAGGTGGACGTATTTGCTCGTTAGATCCCTTTGCCTTTCATAGAATAGGGACAAACTTGAGGCAAAGCAAAGGCAAAGAGATTCAATTGGTTGGGGGGTGGGATCATCATCATTCATTTTACTTTACAGACGTCGTCACCTTGGAATATTGTATTTAATTACTTTAACTTCTCTCAAAACATTTTATTTAAAGTGTTTATATGTTCAGTGGATTGTTCGCTACTATTATACGTAGCGACTGTTGTGTGTGACAACCCAACCAGTAATACGGATTATTTAACCTCTTCTGTCCCTAAATGCTACAAACATGTCCAGTGAGTAGACTCCTTTCCATTTAAAATCCAAAATTAGCCCTAATTCTGCTGTTCTGGCAATTAAGATGCAGATGTTGTTTACAGACTGATATATATAGTTATTATAATCATAAAATTTCCCTCAATAACATATATCGTATAATAATAAAACATAACCTAAAATCATGAACCGTGAAATGATGAAAGACTTAAATGAGGACCCTTCGTCCTTGCTTAAGTTTAGGGCTTGCTACCTAATCATAATCAATGGCCGCTCTATAATAATATGCTGTCGACAGCCGTTATATTGAAACTATGAAGTTTGGTGTTACTTTTTAAACAAATGACACCAAAATCCATTCAGTGGGTTTCTTGGGTTGATAACATGTCTGGATAATTAACTCCCATCTAATAAAACAGCAAATATATAAACATCAATAGGTTGATCAATTTATTTTGGGATTTACAGGTAGCTTTTAATTATCTACTTACCTAAATTGATTAAATAGGTACTTACCTATTATTATTTTTCAGCCGAAGAACAAAGCAGACCTCTCTCTCCAGAACCCAAGGAAGCTGAAGAATCATTAAATAATACATTAACCGACCAAAATGTGACAATGAAGGATTTGCCATCAACTAATGATGTGACAGCCAAAGAGGTAGCACCGAGTGTGGATATAGAACCAGTAAAGGAAACAACAGCAATTAAACTTGTGGCACCAACTGTGGATATGGAGACAATTAATACAGTTGCAGACGTAGCACCATGTATTAATGTAGCAATAAAGGATGTGACAACAAGTAATGATGTATCATCAAGTGTTGATGTGACACCGGCAATCAATTCAGCACCTACTGCAGATGTAGTGTCAACTAATGGTGTAGCACCAAACACTGTTGTGTCATTAACCAAAGAAATCACAACAATAACAGATGCGGCACTAACAAAGGATGAGACAGATATAGCACCATCTTCCGATGTAGTAATGATGGATGTGACAATGAACAATGATGTAACATTAAATGTAGTAGAAGTACCAAATGTAGTTTTAACAGTAACCAAGGAAGACACTATAAGCAAAGATGTGACAATGGCACCTACTACAGATAATACTGAACCAACAATAGATGTAGCACCATCTGTTGGTGCAGCAATGAAGGATGTGTCAACTAATAATGCATCATTAGATGTAGATGCCAATGATGTGGAGCCTGCAAAGGTTGTAGAACCAACTTGGGAAGCGGCAGCAACAGAGCAGGTTGAATCAACAAATAATATGGAACCAAATCAGCTTGTAGCACCAACCAATGGGGTGGATGCAACTAAAGATAAGGCTGTAATATCAACCAATGATGTGGAAATAGCTAAAAATGTATCATCGACCAAGGATGTGGAACCTGCTAAAACTGTACCATCAACCAAAGAAGTACCATCAACCAAGAATGTGAAACCAGCTACAAAACTACCAATTAAACCTGTAACACCAAAAAAGGTTGTAGAACCAACTAAACATGTTGCAACAACAAAACATTCAGCAGCTATTGAGGATGACCTAATAAAAGCTGTTGATGAAATGATAAGACAAGTTGAATCTGCCAAAAATGATTCATTCCACCTTATTGAAGCTTCCATACAAGACACGTTAACTGAAATTGAAACAATACTTGAATCTGAAAAAAATGAATTGATACAAGATGAATCGATAGATGGTTCAATGACAGATGATTCTCACATGGAGACACGCAGTGAAGGTCCATCAACATTCTCAAAGGGCTTAACCGATGAATGCTATGTTATTAATCTAAGTGGTCTACCAAAAATGTGGAATTATATGCAAGTCAAAGCATTCATTGATAGTAATTTGAAATCTACTGTGAGTATTTTCTTCTTATCATTTATTTATTACAGCCTCTTTACAGATTTATATAGCTTTTTAGCATGGTCCGGAATTTTCGTAGCACTTTTAAAAAGTCAAACGTATTTTTCATTTATAGACTTCTGATAGTATCGTTATTATTTATTTACTTCTGGTTTGTGTGAATAAAAACACATAAAATAAATAGGTATATAGTACGGACAACAGCAGATCAATGGTAACACTTGCAGTACGATTTCAACTCTTATGGCGCAGATAATAAGAACGGTCCAAAGTCCAACGTGTTACACTTGATGTGCTTTGATGTGTACCTACATATTTAATTGGATTTATAAACGGTGCCTTTCTCATTACTATACATTTTCAATATATTAATTAAGAAATTGTGCAACAATAATTGATAAGTGACAAGCTTGGTGGCTCAGTGGTTGGGTCAATGGACTTGCGATATGGAGGTCCCAGGTTCGATTCACAGCCAGGGCAGCCATGTACCTATGAGTTATCCTATGTTTTTTCTTTTATGGTTCAGAGCATTAAGAACAACAAAAGCGTTCATGTCAATGCAGTGAAGGATGACAGCCTCATTGAAACTGGAGACAGACTAATAAGATTCAGTACCCCCGAGCAGTGCCAGCAGGTTTACAAGGAGTTGAAAGCAAAGAATCTGACATGGGAACGACAGCGGGTGATAGTAAAACTGGATGAAGGTAAGGTTTATTATATAGAAAAACAAAAATGGTATTCATAAGTCCTCGAACTTCCATATTTTAATAGATACTGACCAATATTTAAAAGTTTTGAATTTCATATACCTATTCATACAAAGAGAGCTCGGTGGCTAAGAGAGCTCGGTGACTCAGTGGTTGGGTCAATGGACTTGCAATATGGAGGTCCCAGGTTCGATTCTCAGCCAGGGCAGCCATGTACCAATGAGTTATCCTCGGTTTTTTCGACGGAAAAACTTACGTACATTTACCGAGTGCTCTCAAAACGGTGAAGGAAAACATCGTGATGAAACCTGCATGCCGTAGAAGAAAAAAAATCTAAGGCATGTGAAATCCGCCAACCCGCACTGGGCCCGCGTGGTGTATCATGGCCCCAGCTCCCTCGATGTAAGGGAAGGTCTGTGCCCGAGCAGTGGGGCAATATAAATAGACTGATGATGATGATTCGTACATATTTATTTATTTATTTCAAATTTGTCCAACATGACGGGTTGCCCCAAGGCGTAGGACAGTCATACTTACATTATATATAAAATAACATAAGTACATAAGTGCTTAGAATATTAATTATACAATAGACGAATGCAATTTATACTTTTTCTTACAATACCTAGCAATATAATAGGGTAGTTGACTCATATCGAAATTCAATAAAACAATATTTTTTTCATATAGTATTTCACATCAGGATCCCAAATATATCACTTTTATTACATAAAAGTAGAAGATGACTGTAAAATATGAAACGTATTTTCCCACACGTCAAAAACCCTAGTCGGCCATGATTTTTTATAGATGCTCGATTTCTTTGATTTATCGATCTTATGTGGGTTTTCGTAGATACATTGAATTATTAATAATAATTCAAATATTAATGACATGTAAATGAAATATTTACCAAATAAATGGATATGAATACATTTGAAGGCTTATAGCTAGATTTAACCAGGTATTATGATGATAATCTATGTTAAGAGGAAAAACATCGATGTTTTAACATCGTGTTTTCTCAACATCGAACATCCCTAGTTTATAGGTTGGAATGTTGCATTTTAAATTAAAATTTTAGGTGTTTTAAAGGTCTCACAAAATTCTTTAATTTTTTGTACGGTGTTATAGAACGATTATTATTAATTAACTATTTAAAACCATAATTTTTTTGCTCTACAAGCCTATTACCTATATCAATGAAATATTTTAAACTTGATGCTGCTGCTGCTGAAAGTATTTTGCCACTTTTTCTCCTCAGTAGTCAGCGTTGGCACCTTTTCCCTGAAAAGTGATGTAAATGTAAATTTTAAAAAAAATATGTTGAAATCATTGATCTCCTATAAACAACTAGATACACAGTCTGCCTTCTAAAAATGTCCGAGCGCAAAGAAGGTCCAAACGGATGAATGGACCATTTGCTTTATTGGACATTATTTGGACGTTAATAATGGACCCTTATTTGGACGTTTTTTTAAATTGTTTTAGTAAGACCTTTGTGTGTCTAGTTGTTTATAGGAGATAGAAAGAAAGAAAGAAAATTCATTTATTTGACGCCACAATAAAATAGTGACATACAGTATACAGTGAATAAATAAACGAAACACAAAGACACTAATACAATGAACACTTAGAGACAGTATATGGTGCGGCATGTAACGTCAAAAAAGACCAGCTCAGCATGTGCTGTAGCGGGGCCACAGCGCTGGTTTTCAGCTGGCCTCGGCAGCGTCCACGACACAGATCAATGGTTGACTTGCAAAAATGTACTTACTTGCAATAAAGTGATTTGATTATGACATTTTCAGGCCATGTGTTGACTAATCAAATAAACAAAATGAGACGTGCAGAAAAGAGATCAAAGAAAGGCGAACTGGGTGGAAGTCAAGATGAATTAAATGAACCTCCTGCGAAGAAGAAATATGAACCTGCTAAGTAAGTTTTGTAGTCTTGTGTAGTTCGTGAACGAACTAGTTCGTTAGAGCGCTCCGACAGATAAGATAAGATAAATATTCTTTATTGCAAAAAGAATAAAAAGTATTACACAAAAGAAATAGGCTAATACAGTTAGTATTACAATTGGCGGTCTTATCGCTCAAAGCGATCTCTTCCAGACAACCTTTGGGTAGAGAATTCGGCGTATGAATAGGTAGCTTGTTGAGCAATATTAAATACCTATCATTAGCTGGTACTTAAGATAAGTACCTACCTACATAAAAAAAACTTATTTACCTACTAATAATAATTATACTTATACATACATTATACAGACCTACGCGAACTAGCTCCCAGATCCCTCGCTGTTTAGTTCACTCACTTGTCATAGAGAGAGAGAGAGAGAGAGTGAGCGAGTGCGCGGCACCGCTCTGACACACACACGAATGCGCTTCGTTCTCTATGTCACATTCGCTCTTACCAATCAACGCATTTGAAAGAGTGTGACAGAAACCGTGATATCATATCGGTTTTTTTTCGAGAACTGGCTTCGTGCCTTTCTTTGGTGCGGAACGCGACGGGAGCTGACGAACTAGAAGAGCGAACTAGTTCGCTGAGGAGGAGCGACCTAAACTGACCGCTCGTGATCACGAACTACTATGCGCAAGCCTAATGTTTTGGCCCGGTCTTAGGGTCTTTTCAATTCAGACGTTTCGTTTCGGACCGCTCCCGCGCTTTGCCGTGCGCTTGTTATATCTAATCTACCATCTAAATAAATAAAAAATTAAATTATTCCCAGGCAAAGGCAAAGCTAAATACAGCCTAGTCTCATGTTAAAACAATGTTTTATACTATATACAGGGTGTAACGTAAAGGGTATATGAAGCCGAAGGGAGGGTGTTCAGTATCGGTAACTGAACAACTTTTGTTCTACGACTTTTCCAATAAAAATAAATTAACGTCCCGTACAAATCGATCAGCTGACCGGTACGAAATGTATGAAAAGTCAAAAAATAAATTCGCGAAAATCGAAAAGTCTTAGAACAAAAGTTGTTCAATTACCGATACTGAACACCCTCCCTTCGGCTTCATACCCTTTGTGTTACACCCTGTATAACAAAACACGAACGTCCGTGTACAGTACGACTACCGTACCGCTGCGGCAGGTCCAACAAATGTCTAAATTGAAAGAGCACTTAGGCCGATATTCATAGACAGTGAGTGCGGGCTCAACGTGAGATCACACTTACCACATACAATTCATCATCATCAGCCCACTGCTGGTCCTAGCAAAGCACGCCACTCCATTCTCGACCTTTTGCATCCAGTCTCTGCCCGCCACCTTGCGAAGGTCATCCCTTTGGTCGGATGGCGTCCTACAATTTGTATGCCAAACTAACTAAAAGTTTCTCTTTTTAAATATTATATTGTAAGTGTATGCATAGGTGTGCTGTTTGTCTGTCAAATAAATGATTATTCTATTCCAAAAATGAGTCGAATTTTGAGTACTAAAAACGGTTATTTTATATTTTCAGATATAGGTTCGTAGTACCTAAAGCGTACATGCCATCTGTGAGAGTCACTATGGACACCTACGGACTAAGTTCGTCGTTTTTAACCTCTCTCGGCATAATACCACCATTGAAAACCAGGATTCGTGTATCTAGCGTGAGTTTTTGACTTTCTTTTTACCTAACTACCCCAGGAGGGTAATGTTTTTCGGGTGTGTGTATGTCCGTCCATTCCTTCCTGCCATCCTGATTTTTTAGGGATATGTGACTCAAAAGAAAAAAGGAACCCTTATAGGATCACTTTGTTGTCCGTCTGTTTGTCTGTCCAGACCTATATCTCAGAAACACGTGGACGTATCAAGTTGAAATTAATACCAAATACTCAGGTCTGTAACCTCATGCAGCCGTGAAGAAATTAAATATCTACGTCAACGCAATGAAAAGATATTGTCTAGGTCGCATTTTTCCGCATATTTGTATGAAAACAGAAAGGAATCAAAACCTGTAGGGTACTTCCCGTTGACCTAGAATCATGAAATTTGGAAAGAAGAGGTCTTCAAGTACTCGCTGGAGTAATCTAGCCGCAACAATAAGTTTGTCAATGTATCTAGTTTATCTATTCATTAAGCATTATTACGGTATTAAGTTGAGAGGTCTATTTTACACAAACACTGTCACACAAACACTCACCCACCATACACACCCACCCTAGTATAGTTCAAAGGGAAGATAGCACTAGGCTATCTTAGTTCAAGCTCGTTATCATACCGAATATCAGGTATACATTCTGGCAGGGAAGAGGTGCATGTCGAAAAACAGCGCTGCACACCTCGGTGTCAGCTCAGCTGAAACATGCACCTTTTGCCACACCACTTATCTATACATATAATAAGACTGTAAAAAAGTTGTGTCTGTACATACTGATGCCAAAACACAAATTTTTTGAATTTTTGTCTGTGACTTTGTGCAAGTATCACGCCATAACTACTGAAGGGATTTTGATGGGAGTTTCACTAGGAGATAGCTGAAATATCCGGACAGCTCATAGGCCATGGACCGCCATGTGATGTGGAAACAAGGATTCAGAGAGGAAGATCTGTCTCCTGATCTCCTCCATCCTCCTCCTCTACGCAAACGAAGTTGCGGGGTACACCTAGTCATAACTATAATTAGATTATAACTTATTACTTAATTGATTTTTTGTAAGCTTATGTGATTGGTGTATGGCAATAAACAGAATTCTATTCTATTTTTATTGAACGGATTAGAGTTATTATTACAGTTGGATAACGTAGTGGACGAAGAGAAACTACGCGAAGTGTTCAGTTTGGCTGGCCAGGTGAGGAGTGTTCGGATGAAGGGCAAAGGCACACCGAAGAGTGCGGCCGTGGTGGAATTTGACCATCCTGTGGAAGCGGTTCAGGTATATATTATTCCTATTTATTTAACAAATATTAATTTTGTGTGGTACCTATTAAAATTATTAAATTGTATTGTTTAAAATTACTCAAACCAAAAAATAAATTATTCAGCTGACATCAACAATATTTGTTTCATGGTCCACGCCATTTATTATCAACTTGAAAAGCTAGTTTTTTTTTCCTTTGAAATATCACTTTGAAAACTCCTCATTAACGACGTTACCTACTTGAGGTGCTGATCACGTCTTGAGTGTTCACTCAGCTGAGTTCGCATTTGTAAGCCGTCTTGAGATCAGTCTATTAAGGACCTTACACGAGCCAACTAGCGCCGCCGCCAATCTTAAAAAAATAATATTTTCTAAATTAATCATTTTTATTAAAAAATCTATGTACACAATCGTTATTAGGATAAATACTATTTTTCAATATACAATACATAGCATAATTGCGACAAGCTAAGTTGTAGTTCACAAATATGTATGCCAAAAACGGCCGTTTTTCGCAATTTAGCGAAATTAATTGAATCACGGTATCGTAATAAACAATATATACATAGCTTTTTTAATAAAATGGATTGCTTATATTGGGAGATATTGCTTTTTTAAGATTAGCGGCGCTAGTTGGCTCATGTCAGCCCCTTAATACGGGCCGCAAGAAGGCCCTTGATAATGAAACGTCATTTTATTTCAGGCAATATCTATGTTCAGAGGAAAATCATTATACGAACGAGATATGCATATAATAATGAACCCAGGCTTCGGCCCTCAGCAGTTACCGCTGGGTTTAAAATCGATTGGCACTGGACTGGGATTCGGAGGCGAACCTCTGAGAGGCGTCCGAAACATAATCGAGCTACATACTGTAAAAGAAGTACTTGTAAATTCAGAGATCGTAAATAACGTCGCGTCAAAGAATAATAGTCCATTTGCTAACCCTATAGGATTAGGCGATCGCGTATCAAAGCCTAAACCTTCAAACGATTCCAATCCATCTGATCTTCTATTAGGCCTAAGTACTCTTGTTAATGCCCAGAGTTTACTACAACAGGGTTCAGGGAATGACTTGACGAGTCTCTTAAATCTTTTGCAAAATCAAAAGGCAAATGTCCTGAATCCGAATTTGCCCCAGAGTCGTTCAAATGTACGTCAAATGCCTGCCAATGTGCCACAAACTTCTGACTTTCCGCGACCCATTGTTCCTCGCATAAAATCGCCTCTCACACCGAGACCACAACCTCAGTCTTTCCATCAAGATATGCCTGCCTTTAACCAAAATTCACCTTTTAATCCAAACCCAAATGTTCCCAATTTTACTCCAAACACGAAACTATCTCCTAACTTCGTTCAAAACACCATCCTCACCAACTTTGAACGTAATACACCTAATTTCAATCAAAATCCTAAGTACAGTCACAATAACCAGAATTATCAACAAAGTGACTCTAATTTTAAAAACGCCCCGAATTACGATCAAAATGCTCCTAATTACAATCAAAATTCTCCTAATTACAATCAAAATGCTCCGAGTTACAATCAAAATCCGCCGAGTTTCAATCAAAATCCGCCGAGTTTCAATCAAAATCCGCCGAGTTTCAATCAAAATCCGCCGAGTTTCAATCAAAACATTCAAGGAAATGATTGGGGGACCCCGCTGCCCCCTCCGCCCCTTCCCCCGTTACCCGTCCATACACACGAACAAGTCCATACACCGGTGCAGGACCAAAACCCGTATTTTGAATCGCAAGCCACGTACTACAGCAAGTCTACCACCAGCAATGATAGCAAGCGGCGAAGTTATGACAAAGGTACGCTTATTTTGTATATACAGGGTGTAACGTAAAGGGTATAATAAGCCGAAAACAGCGGGTAGGGCAGATGCCACCTAACACGGGAAAAATACGCCCAGGTCCAGAAAAAATTGTATGCAGGAGTTATACGATCACAAAGTTTGCCTCAAATCAAGTGTAAAATATTCCTAAGAACAGCTGCTGTAGTGGCAATGACCCCGTTCAATGACCGTCCTTGCGATGAATAGCGCCTCTGAGCCCCTGGTAACATAGACTAAGTAATTAATGGATAATACATTTTTTCTACCTACGCCTCTGTGGGAGAAAATAATAAAACAAATTAAGTTTGATTATGCCTTTTTTTAAATGAAAGAAAAATTTCAGTCGAATTTAACACACATGGAAACATCTGCTAGTGTCTGATTATTACATCATTTCACATAGTTACCTACACATGTATGTATGTATGCTACTCATGCATGATATTCATTCAATATTTACATTTGTTATGATACGCACGAGTAAAATATGCCAATGATAATAGCGCATGATAAAAGTGTGAATCTACGCGATCATTTTAGTACCTATTTGAATGAACAGACTGTCCTATCTGCGTGCAAATTGGGATTGGTAGGACTTTTAGTTCCGCTACTCACTACTAGAGAAGTAGCGGCGCTAGCGTACGTATTGAAAAAACTCTAACAAACTACATAGAAGTTTAACACACACATGCCTCGTAAATGAATGACCTGTTGCGGATTGTGTCGCACAGGGCTCCGTACATTATTTTATTTTTAATTTTGTTAAGGTCGAACCGCGGTCTTGGATTTGATCTCATATTAACAAACTGAGAAAAATGACCTTTAAAAACACTGATTACGTCTTGAATTTTAATGGTCACAGAGCAAATATCTTGTGCGGGTTTTGGTTTTACATGTGGATTTAAATAAATGGTCAATAAATACTGTTTATGTTTAATGCAATAATAATAATCATGAACTCTCGGTTTCTCAAGTCAGTATCAAGTACTCAGGGCACTGGAACTCGATACTGACAAATAAATGCGAATATTAAAATAAATGGCTTGTTTCACTTCTCCCTGCACCGACCTTCAATAAAACGCACTGATTGTGGTTAACATTTGTTGTGCACTGACTACGGAGGTTTCTCGGTATGTTGAAAGGTACCTACATAAGTCGTAACAAAAGCAAGTGAATTAAAAAAGGGCGTTGAAAAATAGGAAAAAATGCCAATCCTATCCCCCAGGTGTGTAGATAATGTGCAGTGATTATGTTAGTTATCTACCAGATGTCAAACTTATTTTATTCGAGAATGCTGTCTTTAAAACTTATCCGACTACGGTCACTATGTGCTAGACGTCGGCCATAGAGGCTAGGTAGTAGGTACATACCTCAAATGATTCACTGAGTTTTATTTCAAAATCCATTAAACTTAATTTTAACTCTCAATGGCATTTTATACCGTTTTACTTGTAAATTTACCGTTTGCGGAACCCTGCCCTGCAATGACGTCACTTGCTTTACTCGCACGAAAATGTGCAACAGAGAATGTGCAAATGCATGCTTTCTCTTTCTGTAAATATTATGGAAACAAATTGCAAAATATCTGCCGAAAAATTGCTATCCTTTTCGCTCGGTTAGTATCGTAGTAATGGCGAGAAAGAGAAATACGTAGGAAGTGAGATAACTTAGTAAAAAAATTTATTTGTCCGGATATTGTTCATTCATTATTTCGAATTATGTATCTAAGTTGCAAAGTTTTCGTGCGGATGAGAAGTTCCCTCGTTGGTTGAATTTCAATTTACTAAACTTAACTTTAATTAAATGACACGTTTGTTCTTTTTTACCATGTTTTACATTAAACACTGTAACGTTTATCCGCGATGTGATGTGATTGTGAATGTAAATTAAGTGACGTGATTTTGGCTACCTATTAATCCTATTATGAAAATGTGATTTCATGTATTCAGGAGACTACAGCCAACATTCAAGTAAATTATCCAGGTCAGTCAGAATATGTTGTTTTTTACAATAGTCAGGTATTATTTAACCCGTTAATAAAATAATTACCTACCCTTTGAGTGTGTTGCCGCTTCGTGCATCCGTGGGGCAGGCCAGAAGTCGGCGCGAGCGGCGGCGGGCGGGCGGCACGGCAACCGCGCGCGGTTGCCGTGCCGCCCGCCCGCCGCCGCCTCGCGAATAGTGAATGAATAGTACCAGGCGGCCATACCTAACCTTTTTAGAAGGTCGACTACTCCCGACTGTTATCAGCAGTAGCGTGCCTAAATAAAAGCACCGTTTACAATGACTTAAAATAATTAATATTAAGTTTTGTATGGAAATCACAACTATTTTTTAAAAAGTTAAAACTCTGTGTACAGCTTTAGTAGGTCGGGTACGTTTGTATTCTTTCGGCTTAATATACCCTTTACGTTACACCCTGTATTTTTGCATGACACAATATGATGTGAAAAAGACATTGCCACATTTCAATGGAGCTTTGCCCCACCTACAAAACTACGTGACCATTTAAGCTGTACCTATCATTTTGTTGGGGACTTATTACAGGTTTCATATTGCATAATCATAATCAGTATCATTTTCTACTACTCTCGCAACTCCTATAGAAGAATAACAAAAACAATGAATAATTCGCTTTGATTTCTTACTATTTTAAACCAACAATTTTATTAAAAAACGGAGATATTTTACATTTATTCGTTATCTTGTACAACTTGCGGTTGATGGTGGGGCAGAATCTGGCATGGTCATTTAAACTTTAAAAACTGCAATAAATAGAAACATTCGCCGATATTTCCTGATTAATTTACCGTAAAATTACATTGTTACCAAAGGAGTACGTCGATTAGCGCGCTTTATTAGGTAATATTTTTATTTAAAATGATGAAAAAATTCTAGCCATGGACAGGACTCGAACCTGCGACCTTGTCATTCCGTGACACACTCTTACCAACTGGGCCACCACAGACTCACGCCCCGCCTACCGAAATTCACGGCTAGACATATTAATTCATTTTAAATTTGTTCGCCAAGCATGCCATAATGCATAAAACAAGTTCTTATTAATATTTTTATGTTTCAAAAACTAGCAATAAAACTTATCAATCTAAATTACCTACTTATCTGTAAACAATTTTTTTCCAATTCCAGAATCATCCGATAGAAGTAAAAGAAGCAGTGGTTCTGATATGTTGGTCTTTAGCAACGTAAGTAACTTGCCATATTTTCCTTCCTTTTCATTCGTCCTTGTTTAGTACGAGATAGTAAGAGCCATAGCACACGGCCGACTTTCAGTTGGTGGCCCATTGTTAGGTGTTGCCAATTTTTGCGGATTATATATCGAATCTAACGAATTTCTATTAGGTGGAAACGAGAAAATTCCTTTTCAAACAGCTAACGGATTTTCTAACGCGAAGACTAGTTATGTTACTAGAAACATTTCTTTTGTACTTACGAAATAATGCTGCTAAATACTGAATCTGTACTTAATTTTGTGCTCTGCCGAAATTATTGAGCAAAATTCCAAAATTATAGTTGGCAATACTGCTGAGTTGCCAACAGAAAATTACGGGGATACATTTGACAGATGGCGCTAGTTTCTTAGGAGAAGCAGTCCAAGGCCACCAACTAAAAAGTTGAGTAGGTGAACTATTGTTCGGATGCCATGGCTCTAATACACGTCCTTATTAAGCGCCAGTACAGAGCAGTAGCGCCCCTTATCTTTAAAAAACCATATCTTCTAATATATTTTAATAGAATTGGAATATAATATTGGAAGATATTATTTTTTAGGGTACCGTACCTCAAGAGGGAAAAAGTAGTAAGGAATAAAGTAATAATAATAAAACTTATAGGATCACTTTGTTATCCGTCTGTCCGTCTGTCAAGACCTATATCTCAGAAACGCGTGGACGGATCAAGTTGAAAACAATACCAAATACTCAGGTCTGCAACCTCATGCAGTCGTGAACAAATCAAACTTCTACGTCAACACAATCAAAAGTTTTGCCTTTTCCCGCATATTAGAATGAAAACGCGAGAAACTCAAAAACCTATAGGGTACTTCCCGTTGAGCTAGAATCATGAAATTTGGCAAGAAGCAAAAAGGAAAAAATCCGAAAACTGTAAATTTGGGATTCCGTCACAAAATATATAGGTATATATTTTGTAATTACAGTCGATGTAGGTATGTCTCATTATCAGTTTCGAAAACGCAAAGATAAGTTTGTCCCTAAATCTAGTTTATCTTATCGTTAGAGCAAATGTTATGGTGTAATTGCACAGAACCCTCGGTGCGCGAGTCCAACAGCACACTCGCATTTAGCCGGTTTTTTAGGATTGGTGACCTAATTAGCTCTTGTCAGGCCCTACATTAATTATTATACACGTTGTCTTCCAGCTTCCGTCGAGTGTCACGATACAGGCTCTTAACTGCAAGATGCGCGAGGTGGGCGAGATTATGTTCGGCGAGATGACAGGAGAGGGGCGCGCTATCGTGCGTTTCAAGGAGTACAGCGACGCAAAGCGCTGTATCAGTATCCTTTGACAATACTCCGTGCTATATCGAACATAATTAACTCGACAGTTTGGGTGGAAGGGGGGATTTCTTTTTTCAACTAATTTCAATTTTGATTTCGCAGTTGATTATGAATTGTTGTCTATTTTGTAATGATAATGAAACTCATTTCATTTTCAATACTTATCAAATACCCTATATTGCGTACGCTAATATTAGTAGCTAAGCACACTCTGTGTATGTAGTCGGCCCTTTATCTATCATGTATCATTTAGTATATTTTATAATTATCCTTAATGTATTGTACAGAATTGTTCGATCGATCGAAAGTGGATGGCCAGACCATAGACGTGAATTTTTTCTAATAATTTTACACAATTCTTGGTAAGTTGAACTTTCCTTTTAGCCCCAGGTGAGTATAATTTGCTCTGCCAACTTCGGATGCTGAGAACTGTTTTAAGTCTACAAGCGAATAACTAGAGAGAGAGTATGATTTTGATTAGTTAAACGTAGCGTGGGCCCGATCAGATGGAGGGATGACCTTCGCAAGGTTGGGAGACACTGGATGCAAAAGGCGAAGAATTGAGTAGCGTGCTTTGGGAGTGGTCTACGTCCAGCAGTGGGCTGGCTGATGATGATTAGTTTTCATGAGATTTGTAAAATAACTAATGCTTAGGTATTATCACTTGTACAGTCGATAGTACGTCAAGTAATATGTACCTAATAGAGGCAAGATTGCAATGGTTTTGTGTAGGTTGATCTGGCGACTGTGCATGTCGAAAATCGAAATGTTGCTTAAAGTTCACACGCCAATTACATGTGTAGTAAAATGGCGTAGGAAATAAGAAGAGAAAGCGAGGGAATAGAAGTCGAATCCATATGTGCTCTTCGCATAATGCCACTATTTGTTGCGGTTCTCAGAACGATGAAAAGGCGTCATGTCATGTCATGGCGTGCGGGACCGGGACAGTGATTTTGCGTTGGTATAGCGGCATCTCTGTTCCCATGGCATGATTTAATCGTTTTGATAGTGGAGGCTGTGATGATTCTGACAGAATCGCCAGCGACCAACTTGGTGATATTCATACACTAGTCAACTAGTGTGAACGAATCACTACGCACTTACTAGTGACAAGTAACTGGTGACCTAATGCAGTTGTCCTACCGCCGACGATGAGCGATTAAAGCTACCAACTATAAAACGTGTGGGCGAGCTGCGAGTATAGTTTTGTAGCTCGGCTTTCAACGAGTGTCGCTGAGCGACGGGCGATTACTCGCTTCGCTCGTCAGTGTAGCTCAGCGAGTGGGCGAGTATCGCCGAGCGATGGGATGTACTCGCTCGTCGACAAAATAGCTGAGCGAGTACTCGCCGTTGGCGTGAACAGTCGGCGATGAACTATTAATACATGCGTCTCTTTTGTTTACACGGAATGTACTATCTTTTGAACGTTTCTTGGGCGAGAATATAGCCGGGTACTCGCTTACTCGCCGGCGGTGGGACAACTGCCTAAGTTCAAGTATGAGGTGTGTTCTTAGGTGAGAGTACTAATGATTTTAGCTACTTAGTAGGCTAGCATAAAGTAAGCCTGATGATGATGATTGCATAAACTGGAGATGGTCAGTTGCTGTGGTTCAGCACAATTCGAATGTGGTATGTGGGTTTGCAAAATAGCTCATTCGATACTATATTGTACGTACAGTAGGTACCTACACGTTTCGGCGATCGAGCTTGTAATGAAGTCAAATCGATCCTGGAGCTACTCCTGCCAGGTGTGTGCTTGCTGTTGGTGCAGGTCCCACGAAGGTGGAAGTTTTGTGCATTTCCCCTACTTTGTCAGCTCACTGAAGTAGCGCAGCAAGGTTGTCGGCTGACAGCTCCACTGTTGCAGGATTTATGATGTTTGGAAGGCTTGTATCCTCTTCATATCCATCTCTTCGGGGATCTTCGGTAGCAGTCAGTTAAGCAGTCCAGGCAACCTCTGCACAGAAGGCTATCTCTCATTCTAAAAGAGTATAAATATTTAGACAACAGACTGTAAGAACAGTTGTGAAATCAGAATCTCAAAAAACGCTGAAATTGACAAGATATTGGCGTAAAACCGTTTGATGTGTAAACGTTGCCTGTGTATGAATAACTTTAGTTCTTTGTTAAATAACGTAACTTGGCTAACGTTGGGCGCGGTCTGTATGGATGACCGGTCGCTGATGACATTTTCATCAGAGACCCTCGGTAAGCAGTTGGTTCCCGGTTGCTGTCGTTTGGCATCAGCAGTCGTTAAGCCACGTCAGAGGCCTACACAGGTGGCCTGAATAACTCTGACAATAGATCACACGAGACACCATGGTCACTAAACCACACGAGAAAGTTTTGTACCTGTTTGCATATGTACTTATCTAGTTTTAAGCTTTAAGCATTTGTAAAGGTTGCTCAGAAGAGTTGGTACAGTAGTAGGTCAATTAATAACCTACCTATGTACCTACAATCTGAAGTTCTCCTGGAACTGGTAAATGTGGCGATTCTGGAGTGTTGCACTTTAACCTTTTGAACGCCACGTCATGTTAGAAAGTGATGCACCCTCAAGGCCACTATACATGACATTTTGGTATAACTTGACGTGATATCCCGACATGGCGTTCATGAGACGATTTCCCGTTGTCGGCTATGGCAGGCTTTGGCGTTCAAAATGGTCTTGCGCTACCTAGCAATTGATGTGAGAAGCGACGATTGAATTTGTTTGGCGGTCACGACAGAACCACGCCTAATAGAATAGACACTTCCTGTGACTATTTTATACTGTACCTCCCTAGAGCATTGTGATATGAACGTGCATACTACGTAGGTATATTGACTTGCAAAACTACTGCAAATATTATAAGTACTGGTCAACAATATTAAATAGTTCGTTTTGATTTCAGTGTCATCATCCAGCACCCGGCGGAAGTTTTTGATCTTAGATTTAAGTTACGGTAAAAAAACGGTGTAGTACGTAATTTTAAGTTAATAATAATATAACCCTTGGCATTTTGGCGATTGTGGAACATTGCCCCTAATTTTTAGGGGTGAGAAACTTTTATGTTAAGTATAAGAAAATAATGTTACATCCACATTTTAAGTTTGGTCCTGCCGAATGGATTATGTGGTAATTAGTCAGACATAATGTCTGTCCACATTGTGTTATTCTATTTCCTTGGAAATAGCATAGGTTTAAGCGACATCTTAATCATTTCAGAATACATTCTGCTCTACAAAAAATGCAATTTTGTTTTTTTATTGTCACCTTCCTATTTACAAACCTTGTGTATTTTCTATACATGCCATAGATTTGTTTATTGTTTTGAGAGCATTCCGTAAAATGTATTTAAATATTCCTTCGAAAAAACCGAAGAAAACTTCGAAAACGCCTCAATAAGATGAGATTTTCTCAACAAATACTTGACCGATTGTAAAAAAAATACTAGTATAGAAAACACACTGAAATTGCAAAGAATTTTCATAAACCATCGAATCATTCACAGAGCATCGTGTTCTCTCTACGTCAACTCTCGCTACGTGGAGTCTAAAGCAACTTCTCGCTACGTGTTAGCAAAATGAGTGAATCTTTAATTCAAATATTGTAATGAGAGTATCGTATTATTCTTCATCCATCAGTCTACTTTTATGTCCCCACTGTTCGGGCAGAACCTCACATCGAGGGAGCTCGGGCCATGATCCACTACGCGGACCCAATGCGGATTACACATGTCAAGTACTTGATTCCTGTAGGGGTAGGCAAAGACTATGGACTTTCATCTGCTGCGTGCGATCCAGGCATACACTCTCGCTTGTATCTGTTTTTTTTTTATTGGTACATAGTTGCATACAACTACATACATCAATCTCTTCATGCACGCTCGTCGGTTTGTAGTAGACCGCACAATCAGCACATAACCCTTTTAAGCCTCTAATTAGGTCGAAGTATGACCTCAGACGCAATTTTTCAGATAATCTCAACCTGAGGATCGAACCCGGCGCCTCCGAACCATTACCACCGAGCTCTGAAATCTCCAAAAGAAACCCAAAAACTGCTGTTAAAGTCCTTTTATTAACCCCTAAACGTCTAATCTCTCATCATCTTCTCCTTCTGGCGCGCGAGCTTCTTTTTGGAGAGTTTCTTCTTAGCTGGTGCGTCGTCAGTTGGCGCGGCGCGGGCGACCGCGTCCTCGCGCTCGCTGAGGCAGACCTCGATGTGGCAGGGAGACGACATGTAGGGGTTGATGCGACCGTGCGCGCGGTACGTCCGCCTACGGAGACAGGGGGCGCGGTTCACCTGTAGATAGGAAGGTAAAATTACTCGGTTTGACGATTGGTGACATCTGTGACTCAACTTCCTGTGAAAAAATGCCGCGCTCCATGGATAGAGCTTACTAAAGTATGTTTTGTATGGGACAGGGCGCGCGCTACGACGGTTTTTACTAGCGCTAAAGTCCCGTCAATGGCAGATTTTTGGCGAAAATTAGTACAAAAATTTCGCCCCACCATCAACCGCATGATGAACAAGATAACGAATAAATATCTCCGTTTTTTATTAAAATTATTGGTTTAAAATAAAGTTTTGTACAACATGCGAGTCGAAAAAACAGCTTAATTAAGAATTCAGAAAATAGTAAGTAATGGAAGCGAATTTTTCATTGTCTTTGTTATCATTTTCTACTACTCTCGCAACTCCTACTGATTATTATTATACAATATGAAACCTGTAATGAGTCCCCAAGAAAATGATGTACGAGCTTCAATAGTCATGTAGGTGACCAAAGGTGGGGCAAAGCTCCATTGAAATGTTGCAATGTCATTTAAACAATCGAAAAACAAATGAGTGGCCGACACGAAAAATTGGCTGTTCCTTGGTTCATAAGACCATTAGATATTCCTATCCTAGCAACATTCTCGAGTGCAGGCCGCAAACGGGTAAACATAGTGGAATGCACCCCTGACCAAAGGGTTGACCTATGCAAGGTGGCTGACAGAGACTGGTCGCAAAGGGCTGAGAATCGTGTTGATTGAGGCCTACATCCAGTAGTGGCCTAATACGGAATGATGATGATATTGGTAACTTTTGGGGCACAGACCTTCCCTTACATCAATAGAGCTAAGGTCGGATACCATAGATAAATGTACGAAAATGTTCCTCAGAGGAAAAATCATTGGCACATTGTCGGACAGGGATCGAACCTGGGACTTTCATAATGTGAGTGTCTGTAACTTGTACATTTAAAAGACAATGGGAATCGAACCCATAATTTACATTTAATATCAGATATTAATATGAAAGAGATGTAAGTAACAATAATAATAAAAGAAAACATGAATTTTCTTTTCAAAATAGTCATTACTTAATTAATATCTGCCTTTCGAAAACAGCTTGTTTTATGAAGAAAAACATGTTGTCAAGCAAAAAAAGGCAAAAGAATCTAGTTACTGCTACGTCTTTTGATTTAGGTTACATCATAACTCCAATTAAAACTAGTTGGACAAACTATTCTACAATTTCATTTCTCTAACATTTCTGGAAATTTCAAGGACGTATTGTGGAACAGTTACTCTCAATGCAAAATCAAATGCCGAAACACGAAATAATGGAATCAATAATCTTTAATTAAATGCTCTAATGATATGCAGGTTTTCTCACAATGTTTCATTTCATTATAGAGAGCACCTTATAGAATGCAAGATCAAAATTGAGAATATCTTATTAGATACAGACTCCATATTTGCAAGTCCTGTGTTTTACCACTGCAGATCTATTTGTTTAATTGAATAAAGATTTAGAATAATAAATGCCAGTTTGTTTCAGCAGGTTCACAATCGATTCAATAATGCCTTTTAGTAAAATGACAGCGTACCTGGATATGATCAATAACCAGCCGATCCACATCAAGGCCTTTGTAGTCAGCGTTTGACTCTGCGTTCCTCAATAGCTGTAGGAGGAACTCCGCTGATTTCTTGGGCCACCGTCCCTGTGTTGTGCCGAACTGCTTGGCTTGTGCACAGCGACCGACACCACCATTGAACCGACGGAAAGGAATGCATTCCTTCTTCTCAGTTACGTTCTTGAGGTAGCGGACAGCACGGCGGAGGGGCAGCTTTCTGATAGCCATAGCGGTCTCATAAGTGTTCTGAAATGGTTTATATATTTTTATTATTATTCAGGAAACAGTCATGTACATTTATAATAATAATAAACTCCTGCATTTGTGGAATTGGTAAAGTGTCTCACCCCCACCTATGAATAAGAATAGGCTTGCATGCTTCATCTTCAGGTGATAGTCAGTATAAACAGTTAATTCTTATTGAAATACTTTCACATCTGTCATTATAGTGGACTGTAGAAATACTGCTAAGTCGGTCCATACGAAAGCTATTATTGGGCGAGGCAGGGATACCTCAAAAATAGGCTGTAGTAGTGGCACACTGTGAGAGGTATCTAATACAGAACACCTATGTTCAGCAGTGGCTCAGTGTAGCTGTAGATATGAAACATGTTTGCAAGTTGCAGTTTACAAGCTCTAGCTAGATAGTCGTTGATTCTTGTAAACAGATAACCCAACAGTAGATTTACTTATGTGAAACCATGCACTTTTTTATCAATTTATATCAGGGGTTTTTCTCTTTGTGCCTGCTTAGCGACATTACTACTATCATATTATTCCTTCTCGCATGTTACAAACCACTCGCTCATTAATAAAACCGTAGTTTAAATATCCGTTTTGCCAATGCATTGAGCAGCGCAATATACTAGTTGTTTGTATGTAAATAAGCACAAAAACCTGCATACCTTGAAGTGGACACGAAGGTTTGAGCCACGCGCTTTGCATGACTTCGCTGGATTATCCGGTTCCCGAGAGTAACGACCCATTTTTGCTTCTGAAACACAGACACCGCTTCATTACAAACACCATACACCAAGAGGTTATGAACATTGTATCTTTGGAAATTCTCACATAACCCACAAAATACACATGTAAGCCACTAGGATTCACCACAATTCAGTACGCTGTGATTGGAATTTACCCTAAATTCAACAGTTTTCTCGATTGAAACAGATTTTATCAAACACGAAACCAACCTCTCAAGGGGGAAAATTGTCAGGAAAAGACAGGAGCATAGACAAAAAGTTTTGACACAAAAATGACATTGACAGATCGTTAAGTGTTGCAAGATAATTAAATGTCTATGGATAATAAGGTCGGTTTATACCAGTCCGAGATGACTGCGACTAATGGTTTATAGACTATAATTATTGTTATTAGCCCTATACCTAGTTTAACCTCACTTCCCTTTAACTTTGTTTTTGTCCGTTTCACTTTTCACACTTCGTTAAAAACACCAAGTTACTACGTACTATCGGATTATGGCACTATGGTTATTGGTACAAGTATGCCTTTTATGTAGAATTTTTAAAAAGTAGGCCGATTTTAATAAAAAAAACATTAGATAGCTGTCTTTGCTGGTCTTAGGGATTCAGAATCTCCAAAAACGCTAAAATGGCCACAAACTCATTGGACGGTCGGTGTTGAAAATTGTGTCGTGAAAACGCAGATTATGGAAGACATACTGTGGGGTGACCGCGACTTCCAATCGTTATCGCCTTCATTTTGACACATGAACGCTTTACATTGCTGCTGTGTTATTGCAAGTTTTATCAAACGACAACGAAACGCAGCAATGTATATCGTTCAAGCGTAAAATGAAAACGATAACCATAACGATTGAAGTCGCGGCCACCCCCCAGAATAGCTTTAAACATGAACTAAACTGGATTTTGTCGCCGTTAAGTAATTAAAAAATATAAATAGGACTAGGTAAATAAAACGCTACTATTCTATGATTAGGCTTTATTGATAACTATTTATTAATCTAACGTTATTACATTTTTCTTTACATAAATACAACTGTAACTATCTACAAAATAATAATAATGATATGTATTTTGAAAGAGGTTATAATTATAATACTAGTTACAAGTTCAGCGTATTTAATTTCATATACTTACCTTATTTGTCGTTAATTCTTAAAGGGAGCTAAAAGTTAATATTTTGCTGCTAAGGGCGTTAGTAGACGCAGTGTGCGAGAACAGTTATTTTCCGTACAATTTCAGGTAATTGCTTGACAGAACAATGCTTCCATCTAGATTTTTGTAGCCCCGTTGATGTTGTGAACTAATAAACTTGTGTGAGTGATAGTAAATACGCAAAGTCAAGACTAAAATACGTCATTTTTATCTTTCTGCGCCAGTTTCAAAGCTGACTACGATACTAGTAATTTACATAAGTATCTCAAAACAACACTAAATTAGAACCTGTGAACAATATAAATAAATTATAACGTAATACTTTTATAGGGTTTTTAATTAATCATCTAACGTTAGATATGGCAAAAAGTTACATAATTCACTAAATAGTTATAATTTGGTTTACAGACAACGACAATGTTTCAGTCTGTGTTAGACTAGAATTGACTAGATTACAATTTATTACATTATTATTATTTCTACTTTCTATTATAATATTCTTAATTATTGAATTAAATTCAGTGTAATTGCTTTGTTACAATATTTTATTGTGAGACATAAATCTAATATCTACAAGAAGTTAATGCTACATTAAACAACAATCTACTTAATCGTTTCCGTTATCAAATATGACTAAGTATATTTTATTTTACTGGGTATATTATCTATAAGTAGGTACCAGAAAATTAACAAAATGACTCCACAAATTATATTTTTAGCGATAAATCACACACTAGGTACATGACTGCGTGGCATAAAAAAATCGGTTGCCGTTTCTATACATTGTTGTGATTTCTAAAGTAAATAAACTTGGCGTTTCATTATTTTTTAAAACATCACAGAAAATATAACCCAAATTACTGTCGGCCAGTGTAAATGCACCTTATATTTTGAATTAATTTTACTAAATTGTAAAGTGGCAACACCTAAACTGCAAAAGTAGCGCCATCTATCCACACTGAACCTAAATGAAAAAGTTTGTTTTGCTTTGTGCTTGCAAATATAGATTTTAACGTATTGTGATAAGATTATATATTGGTTAATGTGGCGCTGGTGCTGGTGTAGGATGTAACGGCAAAGGTGCGACGCAAGCAGCACATCCGTCTCTTTCTGAAACAAAAAACCGCGAAACAAAAGTTTAAAAACTTTGAAAACAGTCTTGTAAGTTTATAGGCTTGTTGGTACGATGATTGTGTTTGTCAAAATTCCGAATAATGTTCGAATTTTATTTTTAACAGAAGCGGCAAACAACCGCAGGCGATTCTGATTGCGGCGATTTTATAATTTCTTCAAAAATGTTCTAAAAGTATCTAGTCATCCTTTTCATAAGTTTAGTGTAGGAAAGGGAGGCAGGATTTTTAGACTTGTTCGATTTCTAGATTCTTTTTAAAATACACACGCCACAATCATACAGTGATCACAACACCAGGTGGTTGTCTCCTTGTTACGTTAAAAAAAAGTCTAGGACATTGTATTCACTCAAGTCGGCCGTGGCGACTGTATCTTCCTACATACATTCGTACTCGTACATTCAATGCAATCTCTCGATCGATCACTTGTTCGTCTCTAGCCAAGTCGCGCTTTAATCCCCATATAATTGAGGCGTCTCGCCTCGCAAGCCCAATTAACTTGCAAATATGATGTAAATAATACCTATCGCCCTATCGCGTAAGAAGATTTAACATTACCTTGTAAAGGCTGGGACAGACTCGACCACGGAACGACGAAAATTAAACAAGGAAGCAATTGATCGAAAAATGTATGACAACCAAGTCAAGCATATTGGGGGAAGACGAATGTCTATCCGATCAAAACGAAAATGTCTGCGGAAAACTACCACACGGCGATGGTAAAGTTACTTATTTATTTTTATAAACTCACGCCTGATTCCCGTAGGGGTAGGCAGAGACGATGGACTTCCATCTGCTGCGATCCTGGCACACAACCCTTGCCTCCTCCACATTCATCAATCTCTTCATGCATGCTCGTCGGTTTGTAGTAGACCGTACTTGACCCTTTTTCAAGACCTCGCCAATTTGGTCGACGTACGTTCTCCTCGGTCTACCTCTGCCGACTCTTCCGTCAACATTCGCTCTGTGTATTTCTTTCGTTACCCTTCCTTCACTCATCCGCTCTAAGTGGCCAAACCAACGTAACATACCCTTTTCAATTCTATTTACTACATTTTCTTTCAGACCACACCGTTCTCTAATCACTACATTCCTAATCCTGTCACTCAGTTTCACTCCACACATACTACGCAATGAGCGCATCTCTACAGCATCGACTCTACTCTCATCCTTCTTCTGCCATACCCAACATTCACTACCATACATCAATCAGTAAAGTTACTGGACACGTTCATGGACAGTGGCGGCATATGCCGTACTTTGAGTATTCGGAAAATGACAGTACGGCGTATGACGTAGTATTTTGATGCATTTAAAAAGACACAACGGCATCTCCCGCGGCGTTCGTAGGCGGTTTTCTTTGTGGAGCGGTCCCACTGTCATTCTGTGTAGAAAATAGGTATGTGTACTGTCAAAATAAAGGTTGTAGGTACATTTTTGTCGGTCTTGACACGCACATACTTAGAATCCCCCACGGTTATGACAGTAGTTGAGAATTTTCACTGTCATTTCGTAATTTCTACTGTCCATGAACGTGTTAAGTAGGTGCTGCCTGCCCCGTAGTTCTCATAGCCGTCGAGAATACCGTGCCGTGCTTAAGTAAGTACTTATATTTAGAAAACTAAATAAAAAATAGGTAGGTAAGTATCTATTATTATAGACACGTTGAAAAACACTGCTCTATAAATTCCCTACCACTTACCACGGTCGTGCAAATAATGCAGTGGTGGTCGAAGATCGGGCAGACGCCAGGGTTCCACTCTCTCGTCTTCTCGCTCCACCTTCGGCACCAGGCCAGACCAGCACGAGTCTTCAGGACGAGGAGTCGGGGCGCCTCGGCAAGGCCAGGTGCATGTCTGGGATCAATATAATAATAATAATTCTTTATTGCAGGCATAAAAACCCATAAAAATACAAAATAATAAAAATAAAATAGAGCTTACATTTAGACTTAATGGTCCTTACGTCAGTATTAACCTACTTAATATAGCGTTTTAGTTGCAAGAATAAGAATGGGAGACTCTTATCCCGATAGTCTAGACAGTTTTAATGAGGAGCTTGAGTTCAGTCTTACAACTGTCAGTTTTCATACAATTTTGTCAGTTGTAAGAGCGAGATCACGTTGAGGTCGTGCTCAAAACTGTATATGGCTATTATAATATGGTTTTAAGATACTCTCGTTATAGACAGTTGAGTCAGAGCTTGGATTCAAGAGGCAGTGCTGCTAGACCCAGCTCGTATTGTGATCCAAACTTCCGGGAGCTGATGCGCCGGAATTTTTGTATATACCTAATTATAAGATATTTGTAATGATTCAGTATGCTAATACGTAATGTAAATATTAGTCGCCGTTAAGCGAGGCAAACCGCTCGCTCTGACGCGAAGTAGATATCATAATATGAACGACAGTATAGCCTAATTCTGTAGCGGCCACACTCCTAAACCTAAACGCAACTGTCATTGTCGTTCCTATGCTACATCGCGCAAGAGCGAGCGGGACACCTCGCTTAGCAACGACTAAAATTAATCTACCTGTCGCTATCTGGAATCGCTTCAAATGACAGTTGCGTTTAGGTTTAGACTTAGAGACTGGCCGCTATTGCAAAAGAATTAGCCACATTATTTGTATAAATAAACGTACCCAACTACGAGTGTTCACTTAAAAAGGGGACTATAAAAATAAACTCGTACCGTTATAACCTGTAATATTTAACGTTCGTGATATAAACCAGTGTTGTGTCGATGGTAACTCCAGCTTATCTCCCGAGCTATCGGATAGGTAGGGCACGCGACGACAATTACTTACATAATGCCTCGCGAGTACTGTCACTTAACTAATAACAACCCTAATGCAGTAACTGCGATTTTGTGTGTGATTCTCAAAGTATTATATTCAACTATTCGTGGTTAACATTTCGTTGTATTCCTAATTACGAGTAGGTACAGATTTCATTGGAATAAACAACGGAATAAAGAACAAACAAGAATACTGACGGATACAAAACATTAGACTAGGCATATGCTTTTACTAGCGAAAAACATCGTTAAACAAAACTACCTATGAACAGGCTGTATGGTCATAGATCCTTGCCTGCCGTGATGGCGAATCGAAAAACAACAATCTACTTAAACCGAAGCCCAAATCAAGTGTCCTATTTTGTAAACAAAAACTACCCTCCCCTACTAACATTCTAAGCTGTTCTGTGATTATCGCATAGTTATTTTCACATTATTAGATAGAATCACTTTATTTTCACAATGATAAACATGTTCGATCAATCAGTTCCTTCAGTGTTACATCGCAACAGGTAATTGGACGATCATATTTGTTTACAAAACAAGACACTTGATTTGGGTCGCGGTATACATAAATTTATTGTTATTTTCGCCATATTTTACTTAAATTCGTTGCCTTAACTGTTATTTTTCTTTAAGATACCTACTTATTTAGAAAACTAAAATATTTTGAATGAGTGTGCCACGGAACGTGCCCTTGTTCGAATCCCGGTTGTGATATTTTTTGTCAATTTACTTATTATTTAGAATATGGACCGGAACTGCTATTCTCTAAAGTACTCTAAACGAAAACATCATTATACTTAATCATCATCATTATACATACGCTGAATAGGCATGATGACATTACCAAAGAATCTCTAAAATCATGTGAGGATTCACAGATTTTGAAAAACGCATTTATTTTTCTATTCGTAACCAGATTAATATTATTTTTTGAAAAATAATTCCTCGATCGTAGCCAGTTACAAATACGGACGGTTGTTTGAGATGCGGTCGCGTGTTTGCGAGTGTCACCCAGATAGTGGCGTATTGTCACAAAGCTCGCAGCGCAGTAATTATTGTTGTTTGATTTAAAGGCAATTGAGTTATGTTTGTGTCCAGCACTTAAAATGGATAGAAAGGACATTTTTAACACGTTCACAGTCCAGTGCCCCATATATGGAGCACGACGAACTAGCTTCACAAACCCGTGCCCCACATTATGTGGCACGATGAAAAAAGGATGTGCCTACCGCATTTTTTTCTGAAGGTAAGTAAATACTGTCATTGGTGGATGCTGCTATTGTCTTCAGAAGAGTGCCCAGAGTGCTCCACCGAGTGTTGAAGTACTCACATAACAAATTTGATGTATTTCGACTTGTATAGATTTAAATAATTGGCGGGACTTAAAATTAAACCATTTTTTGTACGGGGGCTGTGAACGTGTTAATGAGATAAAACGGGAATTACCGTGTTACACATTTGAAATGTGAAGAGTTTGCACACTTTTATCTAAATCCCACCAATTTCTTTGCCAAAAAATATATACACTAATATCTTATTAAACTAATACAAATAACAAACTAATAATAAAAATTTGAAATTGATGTCTCGATATTTCGACAGAATTGCAGCCATCATGATCACGCACGAGTATACACCGTAGCTCTTAAAAATGATAAAAAAGAAATGACATTGTTATAATGTTTAGATATTTTCTTGCATATTATGCGCTATGCGAAAGGAAAATCTAAATGATAAACGGAGAAAAAATATCATCACGACCGGGATTCGAACCAGGGACCACGCCATTCCGTGGCACGCTCTATTCCAACAGAGCCACCGTGATATAGTGATCGTCGAATTTCTTCTGCATATTCGTCTTAGGAACGGTAGCGTCTATCCAGTAATTGTGCAATTACTCAAATTCATGTCTAACATTGCAGTTATAAATCATGTTTTTAATTGATGACGCGTTCTTTTTTCATTGTTTATATATTGTTATTGTTAGAATGTCACAGTAGCGCAATAGATTACATCGATTCCCACCTCTGGCGAGTTCTAGATAGTGTAGGAAACGATTTTAAAGTGCCGTGTCTAAAACCTCATAGTCTCTGTCTATGGTCAGACGCATTCATAAACTATTCAGCCGTGGTTCCGTATAATTATTTACATAATGCCGCCGCTACGTCGCACGTAGATACACTCGACATAACATTAACATTCGAAATACGACATCAACTCTTATGGTTTAGGAAATAAGAGCGATACAAAGTTAAAAGGTATAATTTGAGGTGTTTTTGACTGTACTCGATTATGCTGCCCATTGAATAATAAATTTGTCCTTGTGTGTAACTGACATACTTTAGGTTTGCACGATATTTTAACTTTGACTCAAATTGTTAATTTTGAAACACGGAAAGTGATCCTCGTGCTATACCTAATAAACACGACAGTCTAGGTATTTGTTACCCAATTGCTTTCAACATTATTTACGCTCAATTTTACCTACAGATTTTTACGCCAATGGGATAGAAATTCATTGTATCGATTAGATCTGCCTCGAATATTCGTGAGCTCGAATGCCATTAATGGCTCGAATATTTATTGAGTCGATAATTCTTAGGCTCGAATATTTGCGGGATCGAATGTCATATATTTATTGAATCGTATAGACTCGATACCCGTTCCGCTTTACTTTAGATACGACCTGCGAAAATTCTAGACTACGAATTTCGACTGGAATAAATAGTCGACTCTACGTAGGTACTTACCACATCTACTCAACAAATATTCAAATGTTAATTCAAATGAATGAATTTTGATGCTATGGTGTATACCGGAGTCCAAATCAAGACCTGTCTTATTTTGTAAACAAATATAATCGTCTAATTACCTGTTGTGATGTAAAACTGAAGGAACTGATTGATTGAATTTGTTCATCATTGTGAAAATAAAGTAATACGATCTAATAATGTATAAATAACTATGCAATAACCAAAAAATAACTTGAAATGTTAGTGGGGGAGTTTTTGTTTACAGAATAAGACACTTGATTTGGGCCTCGGTTTACATTCTATTTTGCTCAGTTATTGTGGTACCTATATGGAAGGTATTTTTTTGTCAGCCTGGGTAAAAGCCTTTCTTCCACTTTATCTTAATATATTTTATAAAAAAATAGCTTACATATAATAAAATTAAACAACAACCATTAACGCCCAATAAAGCCAAAAATATCCTAAAGCCCATTGATACAATAATTAATATGGAATAGACGCACAATAGATGCGAGGGCACATTCCATTTGGCTCACAATGTAGAATAACAAAATTAATGTTCCGCACACGCTGCCATCAATAAAAATGCCTAAATGCCAACTCCCAAATGAGGTAAATAAAAATATATGCTAAATGTCAGCGCGGCATTTAACTAACACTGATGGCCGCGGCGTGACTTACCCGTGATCGAAATTAATACAAAAAGTATTTAATTATCTAATTTCGATCAGTGCAGTGTAAAAAGTCTAACGGATCCTTCAATGAAAGATCCAGGGCAGAAGAAGGAAGAGTAAGAGGAATAGTAGAAATAAAAGTATACCTATGCGATTGACATTTGCTTTTTCGTTAGCAAATGTCAATCCTATACATTTTTCTTTATATTCTATTAGCGCACACGAAACTCAAAGCTATTTGGCTAGCCTAGAATAAATATGATTACCTACTTGAAAGCTGAACATGCATGTAGTCACTTAGTTTTAATTGTTTTAAATAATTATGAAGTACTTACGGACAACAACAAATCAATGGTAACACTTGCAGTATTTACTTGAATTCAATTCTTATGACGCAGATAGTTAGAATACAAAGTCCAAAGTAACACTTGATCTGCTGTTAGCTGTACCAATGTTACAATAATTTCACGTTTTAATAAGTTACGAGATGTGCTGCTGAAAGATTTTTCGACACTTTCTATCCTACCTTACCTTAAAAGTAATTGAGAAAGTGTTTACGTAAAAAAAAATCACATGCACATATATTTATAATAATAAAATTAATCTAACGTCAGAGCTTCGATTTCCCTTTAAACTTTACTTGAGTGTGTGTACAAGTGTATTTCGATTTCAACATGACTATTGTTCCAACATTTAATTTTGTTCGATACGATAACATCAGTACTGTCCCTAATGTCCTGTTCCGAAATAATTTGATTATTTGTCGGAACGACACGACCGATGAATAAAATATGAATACTCCCACAAATAATGGTTATTTGTTTTAATAAAGGAAGTATAGTTTTGTTTAAAAAGTGTAATTTGTTTGATTGTTGATGGTAACTGACGACGGCAGAGGGAAAAAATAAGTAAAATATTTTTTGTTATGTCACGCTGAAAAGGCACTTAAAGACGATTTTTTAGTTTATTTCAGGCCAGTGGATTTATTATTGATTGGAAAGTAGCTAACAATCTCTAAGGCAGACCGCATGCCTTTCGACCCTGCGACATTTTGAACATACGAATTTCGACGTAACAAATAGTCGACCCTACGTATATGGGTCAATGTCAATAAATACCTATTTGAGCCAATGGCATTCGACCCAACAAATATTCCAGCCAGCGAACAAATTTCGATCCCATAATGGGGCACAATAATTATTACAATCCTTTTTATATGAATATGCTGAAAAATCATATGATGATAATGAATATATTATATAATTATCTAATTTGATATTGTACTATTAAGTAGGTACCTACTTACATTAAGTACTTAATACAATACAACTAATAATAATAAATAGTTTCATTTCACAGCGTAACATTTTGGTTTTTCTTCTAAATTACACAAAAATCTCCGGCCCATTGTGTAATATTTAAAATAGCATTGCACGCCATTGTCCGACGGAGGCTGTGCAAAAAATACAAGAGCGATAGCGACATCTGGCACTCGAAATGTTGAACCGGTAGCCTAGATAAACTTTTAAAATCCTTTGTTGATAATTTTATATGTGACAAAAATGTGACTAATTGTAGGTAAGGTAAAGGTCCCAATACTTTTTAACTTTTTATAACAAATTATTTGTCGAAACGACACCACCGATTAATAAAATATGGATAGTTAGTTGATTGTTTTATTTACTTATGAATTTTGACATTAAAAAATTCGCATACAATGTACTTATGGATGTTTGCTATTTGGATGCCACTGAGGAGTTGGTTAGCAAAATTGAGCGACTTCAGAATCTGTGCATTAGGTTTATATTCGGTTTGAGAAAGTTCGACCATGTTTCCAATTTTCGCAATGAATTAAAATGGCTCCCAATTCGTTTTCGTAGAAATGCACATATTCTTTCTCTCCTCTATAATATTCTTCATAACTCTTCTTCCCCTGCCTACTTTCATGAACATTTTAAATTTCTTACCTCTTCCTGGGGGCGGCCTCTCCGCTCGCAGTACTCTCTCGATCTCAATCAGCCCACAAGCTCCACTCAGGCTTACGGTAGGTCTTTCAGAGTCCAAGCAATTCGACTGTGGAACTCCATACCGCTCGACGTACGTAATAGTCCTTCCGTCGGCATCTTCAAGAAACGGCTAAAAGAACACTACTTATCCCTGGTCTCTAAGCAGTATGCAAAGTAGTATATGTATTATATTTTATGTAATGTAAATTTTAGTATGTAAGTATATATATATAATGTAGTACTTATTTAAGTAAGGATAATATTATTTATGTTAATATGGTATTTATTATGTGTTAAATAATTATTTAGTAGCAGTTATATGTACCTATTTTATTTATTGGTATTCTCCTTCAATATATTAAATTTTGTGCACGTAAGCTTGTATGTCTACTACTTATGTATCTATATGGTTTTCTTTTAATTAACTAGGCTTTGCTGGAAGAAATCTCTCCTAAGAGATAAGCACGCCTGTGTACATCCTTTCTCACTGTCACTTATATAAAAATATGTTTCGTGTACAATAAAGAATAAACGAATAAACGAATAAACGAGTACCTACTTACCTAATTTTTAATGAATAAATGAACTGAATGTTTAATTTATTCACATTGAATTAGTGGTATTTTAAATTGTTGTTATTATTATAATTTCTAGAGTTTATAGACTCATCTAATTATGGTACTCATGTAAAGGTCAAACGCGGGATTAAACCTGCATTATTTTTTATTTAATATGGCATCTCGCTAGAAGTGATTAATATTAAATAATTCCCATTGTCAGTCCGTTTGTGTGTCGAGCGTGTAATTAACTGCGCTGCGCGTTCATGGTGCACTCCCCTGAGACTAGCATTGTCCTCAGGGTTCAGATTATATCGCTAGCAATTCATATGCGAATTATTTAGGCTAATTCAATAAGTAACTTGGTTTGCCTCGGTTATAATTCTCGAGAAGTAGGTAATTTATTGATTTTAAAGTAAGGCATAAAAATAATTAGGCTGTAAGATTATTTTTATTTTCCAAAAATAACGCACAAGTTTAAATATGTATGACCATTGCATTTTTTGTAGCAATTTCCTCATAAGCGTCGCTCTATGAAACTCGTTCTAAGCGCAATAACGATATATTCAAACCTATAAATTTCGACTGAACTAATTGTCGACTCTTACGTATTTCGACTCAATAAATATTCGAGCATATGACATTCGACCCCACTAATTATTCGACCCAGCGCTCATCCATTTCGATCTCATCCCACAAACAAACATATTCGTAAATGGCCTGACATGAGCCAACTAGCGCCGCCAATCTTAAAAATAATATCTTCCATTTTAATTTTTAAAAAGCTATGTACAAAATCTTTATAGCGATAAATACTATTTTTTAAATGCTTATTTATAACGTGATTCAATTACGGTAAGTTGTAGTTCGCATAATTGCGAAAAACGGCCGTTTTTGGCATATTTGTGAACTACTACTTAGCTTGTCGCAATTATGCCACGTATTGTATATTGAAGAATAGTATTTATTTATAATAGTAAAGATGTTGTACATAGCTTCATGAATAAAATTGATTGTATTGGAAGATTTTAATTAATTAAGATTGGCGGCGCTAGTTGGCTCATGTCAGGCATTGATCTCCTATAAACAACTAGATACACAAAGGTGTATCTACTTCTCATCTTACTAAAACAATTTGAAAAACGTCCGAGCGAAATAGATACTTGTACCTACATATACATTTGGTAAAACGAAACAAAGAAAAATAATCTTTAAAATTATGCATTATACTTACCACGATTTGTCATGTACTCACAAAGACACTGGCGCAAATGAGGGTCCATTCATCCGTTTGGACCTTCTTTGCGCGCGGACATTTTTAAAAGGCAGACTGTGTATCTAGTTGTTTAGAGGAGATCAATGATGTCAGGTCCTTAATGAATCAACTATAGGTCCTATTCCTATCCCAGCCGTGTGAATTGTCTCACATCCCATCCCGTATACTTTCGAAGGCACATAACGACAGTACGTGTGTACGTGCTTAAACCAAAACAAACTAGGATAGCAGACAACGAGAACAGTGATTTATACGGCCATCATAGCGTACAATTGAATCGCTGCTGCAATCCTGGTAAAGTATCTATTAGGTACGTGACGAGCGTCACAAGATACTCGGAACGCTGTAACAGTGTAAAAGTATTTACGGCGCGTCTCTTGTCGATTTTCTTTTTTTAAGTTTGAGGGTTTGCTTGATACGTTTTTAGATTAATTTTCTTGAAGACATTACTACGGATGGTTTTCGTTTTCGAGGCATACGTACGGATGGTTTATAGATATTATACACATTCTAGATTCAACACAAATTACATATAATCTGATCTAAAAAAAATCATATATTACCTACCCTTTCATATTTTTATCGCGTCAAAAATTATCACGGAAGTTTTTATTATTTAAACTATAGTCGAACCGGGGAATTTCCTTTGAGTGAATTTCCAAATAATAGTTGGAACCTGGCGAACAGCAACTGCGGCTCTAGCACGAGTCGTGTTAGCGATCGACGCAACGCCGCGGAGCTGTCAAACTAATGTCAAACGCCTTGTAAAAACTTCGCCTTGCCTGTCAAAGTGACATTATTACGACTAATAATTGATTAGGAGCTCCGCGGCGTGCTACAGGGGCTGGTACCTATTTCTTTGACATATAAAATTTAAAAAAAAATCTTCTTTACATTTTTGATCCTTACAAAGCATGACTTTAAATAAACCAACCAAAATACCAAAAAAGGGGGCAGCAAAGATCTACGCTTCGGGCGACTGAAACCTACGCGACGATACTGGAAGATCTGTAATATCTAATACAAGTTCTTTCAAATAAATAACCTACCTACTTCATTCCATCTAACCTAACCTAATAATTCATCACTTTAATAGAACTGTTATTGTAACTCGAGTGTGTTTAAAAGAGACACTGGATACGTGTGTTAGTTTAATTTAGTAGATTGTATACTGTTTGTATTGAGAGCTTATGACAGAGTGGATGTAGCGGCGCGGTGTGTAGACGCACCTTAATTTGAACAGGGCACGTGACACATAGGGTTGCCACAAAAGGATGGCCTTATAAATAATTCAATATGTGCTGAAGTTCAATATAAAATTCTTAATTTTTTTTTTAATTTCTCATCTAACATCAAATATTTAAAATAGAGGTGATGGTGTCACTCTATTTTAACAAAGCAGTACAAATAAGAATAGGAGCAATTGGTCCTTGGTCCCAGTTTTGGATTGGGACGAATGGCGGTTATAATAATATGAAGCTTCTATGGCGAAGAAGGTGCTACGAAATTGCTACGAAAGGCGGTGAACACTGCTTGACATTACTTTTTCCAACCAAGGGATGTAAATAAATGCACTTTCTAGCAAAGTGGTCTATTAGTATGTAGTTTCTATAGTTTTAGTATCCTGTGACATTACATTATTCCTTATCCACAGCAACAAGTATTTGAAGTATTTAATTTATCTAACCCCAGATTATGAATGCCTGTAAGTTATGATTATATTTTGGGCACCGCCTGCTGGCGCCGGACACGTCGCGCACGGTGTCGCGCCGCAACTCGCCGCTGGTGCGCGCGCTCACGCGACTGAATGCGCTTCTGACAGCGGCACCACAGTGTGACCTGTTCGCTGAACGGTTGACGAGTGTGCTGAGAGAGTGCATGGTGTTCTGTGAGATAGATGAATGACTGTTGGGTCTGTTTTGTATGTGTAAAAGTTTGACTAATAATATAGCTATATTTGATAATATTGTTTCTTGACAAGTGTATAATCTTAAATTAATTTAATGTGTATAAATATCATTTCTTATGACATAGACTGACATTTATATTATTATTATTTGTATAAGTTGACTAAGTTATTATAATAATTATGAATTACACAGCGCATTGGTTTCTGACTGTAATGCTGTGTAAGATTTTGTAAATAAATAAATAAAAATAAATAAATTTTCAGTACACATACTATAAACATATTTACCTACCTATCACATCGTTTTAACAGTCAAACCCTACCCTTATGAAACAATGCAATCATTCCCGATTTAATATGTTTGATAGCCCCCGAGGCGGCTAAGCCGATTTCTGTTTAGACCTATTCAATTGGAATGGAATATAATCTAGACTAAACTGAACCTGGGAAACAATTCAATTTAGTGATTACGAGTAGTCCGGATTTGCAGATTGCATTTGCAATTGTTTGATATAAGTATGAGTTAATTGTTTTTGGGCATTAATTGGTTTGGGCATTAATTGGTTTGGGATATTAGCAAAGTAGATTAGTAAAATTTTATTAGGTACGGTCGAAGACAGAGAAATGTTTTAGAATTAAAACTATAGTGAGCCATTACTACAAATTATTACATATAAACATATTATATAAACAGTGCACGAAGAAACGTCACCGGCACCTTGAAAAAGACCGTCGAAATCGGTCGAAACTGTCGGTTTAATTGCCGACTTCAACAATATAAGTGAGTGATATCCGTTTATATACAGAGAAATGTGTGCAGTAGAGTTTTTAAGGTTGAGGTTTTTTCAAAAACTACTTGACCTATTTCAGTAATTCTTTCACTGTTAGATAGATAAAAGTTAAAACTATGTAAGTGCAAAAGAATTTTTAAAATCGGTCCAGTACCTAGTTGTTGAGAAAATTACCTTAAAACCTCAATTTTAAAACCTTAGTGAGACCCCCTGTATACCTATCTCTGTCTTCGTGTGCACGGTCTAAAACAAAGAAAAGTATACATGCCTAATTAAGGTTATTGAAGAGTAAGTTTCAAAAAGTAAGAGTGGCAGTGGGCTGGTCACATCTGTCGTAGAACCGATAACCGATGGGGTAGACGAGTTCTCGAATGGAGGCCACGAACGGGTAAACGTAGTGTGGGACGCCCCCCGACCAGATGGAGGGATGACCTTCGCAAGATGGCTGGCGGGGACTGGATGCAAAGGGCCGAGAGTAGGGTTGATTGGCGCGCTTTGGGAGAGGCCTACGTCCAGCAATGGACTGATACGGGTTGATGATGATGATGATGAAGAGTAAGTTTATTAAAGAATTAAAGTAAGATCAACCCCACCTATCGTTAATTAAATTCGCTAACGGCATTGCACTTTTTATGCTGTTATCAATTCATAACGAAGTCATTATCTCACTTCAAAAGGTCAAAGATCAGCCTTATAATAATTAAACGATTACCGTCGCCCCGGCAACCCTATCGTTTGAAGGGATTAAGGCGAGGGCTCCTCCGGGCGCGTTAATTACTACGCTACGTCAATCATTCGAGCCGAACGCCTCTTTTATTTACAACGTAATACCTTTGCTAAGTCAGTTAAATACGTATTTCCGCACTTGAATGGGAAACATTATCAGAAGTAACCAAAGTTAGCTAACATAGCCTATCTACATTAATTATATTAACTCTATTTGCAATATGGAGAATCCAAAAACTTCGTTATTATAATTAATACGAGTAAAATAACATGTCAATAATTATTTTAAATTTGAGGAGAATAAGAACAAGTAAACATTTTCTTTTATGTGGCTTAGTCACCAAATATTGTGGGTACAGCACGGTAATTCCTTTTTTTTTATCTACTATACCGATATTCAATTAATTAATTAATGATACGGTGTAACACAGAGAAAGGTGGAGAGAGAGTTTTTAAGGTTGAGATTTTCTCAAAAACTACTTGACTTATTGCAATAATTCTTTCACTGTTAGATAGATGAAAGTGAAAACTATGTTACTGTAAAAGAATTATTAAATTCGGTCCAGTAGTTTTTGAGGAAATCTCCACCTTATTGAGGCCCCCTGTATACTTATCTCTGTCTTCGACTGTACATACTAAACTCAAACTAAAAAAGCTTAGGTACTAGGACCTACTTAGCAAAGGAACCCCTTTATTAGGGTCCATAATATTTTGATAGTTTCTTACGTTTTCTGTTTGTTTTGAGTAAGTATCTATTTATTATGTAATAGGTATTAACTAAAAAGAGAGCATGTTGTTTTTCCAACATTTCCGAGACTTGCGTTATTTATAACTTCAAGGTGAAGAATATGTATCGAGTTTAACAACAATTTCAGAAGACAATGCCAAGTGGGTATAAGAAGTATTGCTTTCTAACGTTGGTTCGTGAAGGTTAATAAATATTACCTACCTACTTTGGTATGAAGGGTAGATACTTAAATAAATAGTACTTAGGTAATGTTTTACTTTAATTATTGTTTTCCTTCTTTTATACACCATGTTACTTACACAAAAATATGGGTATCACTACTGCGAAAAACGCTAAATCGAATAAACCCGATTTCGAAAAACTCCTAATCGAATTACCGAATATCTACTGAACTTTTAAACTACGGTCTGATGTTCGAATGATTATTTATTCGACGAACGGAATATAGAATGAACTTCTAAACTAAAATTTATAAAGCGAAATTACGCTTTCTATTTAACCTTAATATTACAAGATAACGGATGTAGGGTCTAAAACAGAGAACAGTATAAATAAATCTCTTTTACGATTACATAATTACTGTATCTACACTATTATTTTGTGAAACCTTGCTTACATAGCTATTTTAACTATACCTAGTTCACTAACGCCAGACAATACCAAAATCAAATCAGAATCAGATCGATAGAACAAGTGGGAACCGCACTTCGGCTTAACTACTACCTATATTACTTCTTCTGTGCCACTATGGCCTTTATTACACAGCAAATACTCACCCGATAAAAGTAGGTAAGTACTCTGTCCTAGTATTGATGGATACGACACTGTACAAAGCCTCACTTATCCGAAAAGGTCTATTCAAATAACACAATCTTACTCAATGGTCAAACGAAACCTAAACAAAACATGTTTCCCAAACGGAAATCCTCAATTAATTGGTCTGGAGCCCGATCGGTAGTAAATTAAACATTTTCTCTTATTTAAAACCGAAATGAAGTCCATTTGAATTCATTCGGAGAGTAATTACAGAGTTTACGACGTGCCAAAGCTACCGGCGGCCATTTTGATAAAATGGCCGCCGCCTCTCGCGGGATTCCGACGGACACCACTTGAACGCAAATGGCGGATCTTTGGAACTGAATTAAATTAATCAATGCATTAATTACTAAAGTTTCTTGGCTCGGCGACTTGGAGCCCGTAGCTGGTTTACTTTGGAGTGTAAGTTCTTAGTTTTGAAAACGTATTTAATACAGTTAAGATTCTGTAAAAATGTACTTATCTATTAAAATAGATTTAGAATATCTGGATTTGCGATACACCGAGTTTCATATCTCGATAACTTTTCTTTTTGACCCTGATAACAGCTGCTACTAATTATTATGTTCGTAGCCAATTCGTAGCAACATACTACTCCAGCGTAGCATCATGCTACTCACCGTAGCATAATGCTACTCAAGCGTAGTACGGTCCAACACAGAGAAAGGTGTACAGGAGAGTTTTTAGGGTTGAGATTTTCTCAAAAACATCTTGACCTATTGCAAGAATTATTTCAATGTTAGATAGATAAAAGTTAAAACTAGGTCCTGTAAAAGAATTATTAAATTCGGTCCAGTAATTTTTGAGAAAATCTCAACCTTATTGAGGCCCCCTGGATACTTATCTCTGTCTTCGTGTATCAATTGGCTTATTTAAACGTAGGTACCATTTTTCGGCTATTTTTATTACAAATATATTACAAGAAACAAGTTCAAACTATATCATTCAAAACTATATATAAAACGCAATTCATTCAACTTAAAAATAAAACTAATCGCCGAATACTTAGCTTTCAAACGGTTCTGTGATTGGAAAAATTTCCTCTTCCAACTTTTTAAATTGGATCCAACTTGAGCTCCGTTTGCTTCGAATACTCCGAACGAAGCCGCGTACTTCTAGACCAGTATTTCATGAGCCACACCTACAGACCATTTACCTCTTTATAAATCTATAAGCATTTGCCCAATACTCCGTTTGCATGACTTCATAAATGAGAACTTTGAGTTGGCAACAAATGATGAGGTGTTCCATTTAGCGCACCGTTTAGTAGCGCACCATTTCAAGTGCACCACATTGACCACCAGCGGTAATAGTGTATTTAGAGAGGGGTAACAAATTAAAAATATCGATAGAAAAAAAACACGTCTTTTAGTCACTTAAATAGAAAGAGAGACTACATGACCCACATACATAACACTTTCAGTAGTATTTCTTTTCTAATTGTATGTACCCTCAGATAATTTACTGATCTGATGTACCCCATGGGATCGAAATTCATTCTATTTTGACCCAACGAATATTCGATTCAACGAATTTCGACTGAACGAATACATAGCTACGTGTATCGACTCAACATATTCGCGAATGGCATTCGACAATGGCATTTGAACACACGTGTGTTCGAGCCAGCGCTCATCGAGAGACAGAATTTCGAACCCATCCATGGGGTACATCAATTTTTTTTTCGCTTTTTTCTGTTCACCTTGCTAAGCAGCGTTAATTTAATATATTTAAAGCGACAATATTACTATTATAGTCAGGTAAAAAGCTACATGCCATTACAAACATAGGTAACTAATATAGCTACGCGTGGGTAGCATGATGCTACGAATTTGCTACGAGTTTCATAATAGAGTTGAATTTAAAATAATACCTATAAAGAAAGAACGTTATTTGGCCTCGGAGAGCCGGAAAGCTCCCTTTATATTGGTCACTGGTAGATAATACGATTGACTCAATACTCAGGTATTATTGCGTTTTGTAACATTTTATTAGAAGAGGTTTAACTTATTTGGATAATAGGAAAGTGGATTTAGCGAATGGTCTGCGGAGATTTTAGCTTGTACTTTGGGTATTAGCGATTGTTTGCGGTTATCGATTTATTACCCGACTGCCGAAAGGAAGAGGTTTCTTTTTCAATATCTGCGTCATAAGAGTAGAAATCGTACTGCAAATGGTTACTATTGATCTGATGTTGTCCGTACCTTCTAAATAAAGTTTGAGATATGTAAACTAAAAGAATCGCCTTACCACTTCTCTCGGCTGGTCATCCTCAGTGGTCTCAATATCTACGCTCTCGTCGCTATCGCGATCGCTCTTGGTGGAACGAGCGGGCGACGAGCGCGGCGGGGAGCGGGGCGACGAGCGGAGCGGGGAGCGGGCTGGCGAGCGGCTCTGTCTGGGCGGTGAGGCCACGGGGGACCTGGGAGTTTGAATTCGTTTTAAGATATCGTAGGTGATGTCCAAAAAGTATGTGTAACAGTCATAGATCCGTTTAAACCGCTCTCAACTTTGAAATCGACCTTGAAAATGATCGTAAGATGACGTTCTTATTAATAAACGGAACTTAAGTGCGCGTTTAGGACTCAATAAAGTAGCATGAATTCTAAACTCATTGAAATAACATGATCAGTAATAAAATCCCGTGCCGTCTGTGAGCGAAGGCCCTGAGTTTCTAAGCCCGCCAACGTCGTGCTTGCTGCGCGCTAAGGGTACAGGCATGGCGGGGGCGATACGGTCTCGGCGGGGCTGCGTGCGGTGGTGGCGGGGAGGGCAAGCGAGCGCGACGCGGACGGCTTTGTTTGTATACAGTTACCTCGTCCCCGCCAACCCCTGTAATGCCGTGGGCGCGGCAAACACGACGTTGACGGACTATATCCCATTAATTATCTCTATCCCTATGATATACTTTATTACGCAGTCGCTAGCGAGCGGTAGGTAATATACAACCACTCATGGTAGTGATACCTATTGATCAGTAGGCTTATTTTAAATTATTTCTCACCTGCTATTAGGTGACCTAGTCGGCGATGTCACAGGTGACAGCTGAGGCGAGTCCACGCGATGCGACCGCACCGGACGAAACGCTCTTGGTTCCTCCATTGCACCCACACTGCTAAGAGCAGACAGGGCTCCTGCCAACATCAGAGTACCTACTTACTTTAGCGTCGTAAACCTTGGAAGGGCCTAATATTTCGCGATATTCTTCTCGTGTGACCAAACCTATTGTCAGAGTTCAAGTCGCGTTGCCATGGCGAACTAGCGACATCAACCGGGACCAACTGCTTAATGTGCTTTCCGAGGCATGGAGTGGCTTAGATGAGAATGTCACCAGCGGTCACTTAACCAGGTACATATTATGTCGATCAAACTTTGCTTAACTCGTACGAGCGTATTCGGACTACAAGCCCTCAATTTCATGATAGAATACCTATCTCCGACGTTGCCAAGTGGTCAAGAGTTACAATCATTATGGTCGAGGAATCTAACTGCATGACTTAGTAAATGGTGAGGGTAGGCCCAACCAACAAAATCTTTAATTTCTCGATGAGGAGGTGGGTGGGACCTTCTACCAAACATTATAAGAATTATCAGTTAACAGGAGTGGATTAAACAACAGCAAATGATGATTAGGAAGACGCTCTATGATGTTGAGGTGTCATTGTCCTGCTTCTTGGACTTCCTTCTATAGAAATGCCACCTTCTATAGAAGGAACAGCATCATACCCATTCTGATTTTTGACACTGCACAACTCAAAACATAGAAGTGGTATTGCATTGCAACCAAACCAAGCGCACATGATTTCCAACCAGGACTGATTCATTCGTCCCTAATTAATCTTACAATGCAATTTAAAGAAGGAAGAGTATCTCTAAAAAATCTAGCCTTACCTGGTGTCCACAGAGTAGGCTTCAACCACGGAATAGCATAAGGCAATGGCAGTCTGGCACCCCATACGTAGTCTGCCAGTCTTGGCACGGGTGCATGGGCGCTTGGTGGAGAGATTGCAGGCCTTTTAGCTTCGCTCCCTGCTTCTGGCTCTGGCCTGCGCATAGGGACTCTTCTGTGGCACAATTTTAGGCTGAACTTACTATAGAGATTGACTTAGATTATATGTGTTTCGATATTGTGGTAATTGTTGCATTAGGAAAATTGATGACCACTGGTATCAGGGAGTGTGGGTCCAACTGGGTGTCTATGACTCTACATGAAAGTGAGAGACAATAAGATACCATAGGACCTCTAGATGAATGGAGATATATCACGAAGCTAGTTGGTTTGCTCAGAGACCATGATATCCAGAGCGCACGTCTCAAAATGCGACCATGTAAGGGACAACTGATGAAACGAGACAGGCGTTTAAAGATCGAGATGTAAAGTTATATTGCGCTCTTTGCTTCTGTGAAAGTAGATAGACACAGATGTTGAAGGCTGTTTTAGCTAACTATAATCCTTGCATCTTTCATGGTATATCATCTTTGCATGGTATTTAATAGTCCATTAGGTGACTGGATGGAGTCAACCCTCTTTTGCCATTCTCAAAATATATCATGAGAAATAAAGGTTCTATGAGATATGTAGAAGAGATAGCGCTATACAAACGCGATAGCACAATTTCGTCATCGTTTTGAGAACGGCAATTGAGGAACATGACTGGAACTATAAGGGGCATTCTAAATCTCGTCTCCCGCCTTTATCTCTTCTAATTTTCTATCACATTCTCACCGAGCAGCTGACAGCATCCTCTTCCTCGTTCCCCCATTAAACATTGCCTTCACGTCTTCCCATGCGTGCACCACCTCATCCGGAGGGGTCCCACTGAGTTTCATGTGCCGTCGCCAGGAGTTGAAGTTGGCTGCGTCAGGCTGGACGTATTTGTCTCCAGGACCCACTCGGTGCGAGTGGAATATGAATTTGTTTGGGGAGAAGAACAGACCACAGTAGGCGCATTTGATGCATTTTGCTCGGGATGAATTGTACCTTGAGAGAGGAGAACAGACTTAGATAATTTCAGGTGCAAAGATCATCAATATCTTAAACTAATTGTATTTCATCATTTCAGGAGCTCCAGTAGATTTCAACCGGTACAAAGTGACTAATTAAACATCATACCGTTCGACTTCATCAGCAAGCCGGTGTCCAGGTGGTATCTTCAGGTATGTAAGTATGATGAAAACGCTTTAAATGTTATAAAATTGATATATTGGAAAACAGTAAACCAACTGCGTCTTCTCTAGGATGACAAGAATAAAAAGTGACAGTTGAAAGCAGTGTTGCCAGTTGTCGCGGATAAAACTTAAAAGGTAGATTCTGAACATCCCCCGGGGCGTTGGAAGCTGCAGCTTTCAACAATCTTCAGCGGGAACATCTTCAACAGGCAGAGGACATATCCTATTAAACGCCCTCCGAATGATGCCATTCGCAGTCTTGACGTCTGCCACTCTGCTGATGCCATCTCGACCAGGGTGAACAGCAACGACACGCCCAAGTCTCCATTTTAAAGGCGGAAGGTTGTCCTCTTTTATTACGACCATCGTATTCACTTCAAGAGGATTCTTCTTAACTCGCCACTTGGTACGATGCTGGAGCTCAGCTATATATTCCTTGCTCCATCGCGTCCAAAAATGCTGTCGCAATTGCTCAATGCGCTGATAACGAGTGAGATGACTCACATTAGAGTTCCCATAACTTGCTGCAGGCAGGGATGTCATTGGACGACCAATTAAAAAATGGCCTGGAGTTAACGGCTGGAGATCTTCAGGAACTGATGAGAGCGGGGTCAGAGGCCGGGAGTTCAATACAGCCTCGATTTGGATGAGGACAGTGTTTAGCTCTTCATACGTTAAATTACAATTTCCCAGCACTCTTTGCAAATGAAATTTTGTCGATTTGACTCCCGCCTCCCAGAGACCTCCGAAATGAGGAGCATAAGCAGGAGAAAATCGAAAGTTAATACCTTCGTTGGCAACGTTCTCAGATAAAGAGTCACTATGTGTCTTTAGAAATTTGCCTAAATCATTATAAGCCCCTACAAATGAAGTGCCGTTATCCGAAAATATATTAATTGGTTTACCGCGTCTTGACATGAATCGACGTAATGCCGACATAAAACAATTACTTGTTAAGTCACCTACTAACTCAAGGTGTAGGGCTTTAGTAGCGAAACACACAAAAACAGCAATGTACACTTTCACAAGCCTACATCCTCGACCTTGACGACTTGCGGCCATCATAGGCCCTGCATAATCTATCCCTACATTTTCAAATGGGACGCCGCCAGGACGAATACGCTGCTGTGGTAAGTTTCCCATGAGGGGTGCAATTGTTTGACTTCTTATACGACAACACCGTAAGCATTTCCTAAAACATGCTTTTGCTAAATTACGGCCGCCTATAGGCCAAAAGGTTTCCTTAATACATGATAAAAGTAACTGAGGTCCTGCATGCATCAACCTCAAATGTTCATGTTCAAATAATAACTTAGTGAATTTATGAGTGGACTGTATTAAAACCGGATGCTTTTTATCATAGTCAAAATCTGAATTAAATAAACGGCCGCCAACTCTCATTAACCCATTGGCGTCCAGAAAAACATTAAACTTTAACAAATGATTTTTGTTTGGTAGATTTTGACACTTCTCTAAAAGAAGATATTCCGGGAACGATTCCTTCTGTGAAAATTTAACAATAATGTTAGAAGCATCTTCTAACTCCTGCACACTCAGAGACGACGTAACTTTAGTACGAGCCTTGCAGTTGTTAATAAAACGTAGCACGTATGCTACAACACGCTTGAGCTTCGTCAAGCTCGAATATCGCTCAAAATCAATAAATGAAGTATCTGTTGTTGTAACAGCCAGTGTCACTTCAGACCGAGTTTCTGGTAAGGGCTCATTAGGACTTCCTACATTGGAAGGCCAGTGCGATTCATCACATCGCAAATAATCTGGTCCCGACCACCACATATCAAGCGACTTAATGAGACTTACGTCTACGCCGCGAGAAATATAATCAGCAGGATTCTGATCAGATGGCACATGTCTCCAGGTACAGTTTCCAGTTAATTCCAAAATGGTCGCAACCCGATTTCTCACAAATGGTTGCAACTGACCTGGATGCTTGCGCAACCAACCCAGAACTATTGTGGAGTCAGTCCAAAAGGTACAGTGCCCTACCTTCAGTCGAAGTGAACTAACTACTTTTTCATGCAGATGCGCACCAGCCAACGCACCACACAGCTCGAGTCGAGGTATAGTCGTCGGTTTGAGAGGAGCAACACGACTTTTTGCGATAAGAAGGCGAACCATAATGCCACCATCTTCGTCAACACTTCTGACGTATACGCAAGCTCCGTAAGCGATCTGTGACGCATCTGTGAAAACATGTAATTCAACAGGCTTCTCTGACATGCAAAGAACACGTCGTGGTATGCGAACGTTATTCAGCATTGGTAAACACTTAATGTTATTTGACCAAATTTGACTGATATCTGATGGGACAAGGTCATCCCATGATAATTTAAGCAACCACAATTTTTGTAACATGATTTTAAATAAAATAACGCAAGGTGACAATAAACCCAAAGGATCAAATACTTGTGATATAAGTGAAAGCATAACGCGCTTCGTGATCTCATTTGGTATTTCAATATTAATTGAAAAATATAATTCGTCGCATCGTGGCTGCCAACCCAAACCTAACGTTTTACATGGCTCGGTGGCACCGATGTTTAAATTAACTGACGATTGATTATTGTCATCTAACAACAGTAGAGGTTCATTAGACTTCCACTTTCTCAATGGCATGCAGGCGGACGCCAGTGCTTCAGTTACACCGTGCCGAATGTAGATCCCTTCTTCTACGGACTCCATTCCAGTCAGCAGGTCATCGACATAAAAATCGTGAGTAATGATTTCAGCAATATTTTTATCCTTACATTCAAGACCTAGCTGGTTGAGACACCGCACAGCTAAAAATGGTGCACTTGCTGTACCGTAAGTGACGGTGTTCAATTGATATACCTTCAGGATATCCGTGGGATCACTGCGCCAAACTATTTGTTGTAAATGCCGATCATCTGGATGCACAACAACTTGCCTATACATCTTCTCCACATCTGCAGCTAATATAAATTTATGTTGTCTAAAACGAAGCAAAATTGACAGCAGATCGTCCTGTATAGTAGGCCCGACCATCTGAATACTATTTAATGAAATGCCTGATGTGGTAGGAAAACTACCGTTGTAGACAACTCTCAACTTAGTAGTTGAGCTGCTCTCACGCAGTACTCCATGATGTGGTATGAAATAGGCGAATTGCTGTGGCATCAGTTCGCATTCTGACATGTGACCAAGTAATGCGTATTCGGACATAAAATCACAATAAAGTTGTTTAAGTGACGGTTTATTTTGGATTCTACGCTCTAATGATAGAAAGCTACGATTCGCTCCGCTCAACGAATCTCCTAAAACAGTTTTAGGTTGCTTCAATGGAATCCTAACACAAAAACGACCATTCTCCAAACGGGATACGTTTTTAATAAAATGTTCTTCACACAATTTCTCTTCCTCAGAATAACATGATGACTGACGGCTAACTTCTTCAAGCTGCCAAAAACGCGTTAATTGGTTTTGAATGTCATCATTAAGAGAAATATTACTATTAACGTGTGTAGAACTGACTTTTGTAAAATTACAATGAATGGGATATGAATTATAATATGACTCGTGATCACCGACAGGACCAGATATGAGCCATCCCAGTTTAGTTTCATATAATACAGGTTTTCCTGCGCCTAATTCAATCTTCTGTGATCCCAGTAACTCCCAAAATAAATCGGCACCAATAATTAAATCTACAGCAGACGGTGTATTAAAATTAGGATCACATAAATTGATATCAGATGGAATATTAAACTTGGATAAATCCACCTGACGAGACGGAATTGCCTCTGTAATAGACGGCAATACAAAGCAACGTGTGTTTACGGAATAATCTGTATTCATAGATTTAATTGTGACTTGGCACATTTTACCTACTTGTGATAGTGCATTGTTCACACCTAAAATAGACCTATTTACTTTATGAGCAGGAATCTTTAATGTTCTAAACAAACTCTCAGTAATTAAACACGAAGTACTACCACAGTCAAGTACGGCGCGAGCAATATGTTCACGATTGTTCGCGTCGTATATTTTAATCAATGCAGTTGACAGTAGTACCTCTTGGTTGGCGATAGAGGGCGCTGCGTGCGCAACTCTTGCCGTGAGTGTGACGTTCACATTGTCGTACGACTTATCTGACGCCAGCGCCACCGCGCCGCCGCCAGCGCCACCGCTGCCAGACATAGAAACAGATCCTGAAAGAATCGGAAGAATGCTTGGAGCAGAATGACGCTTATTGCCGTCGGCAAGGTGAATCAACGAATTATGTTTACGTTTACACACTTTACAACCATTCTTTTTACATTGATTAGCATAATGACCTTTCCGGAAGCAGTTGAAACACACTTTATACTCAGGTAACAATTTAAGTCTTTGTTCATTAGATAAACTCAAAAACTGCTGACAATCTTGGAGATAATGATCGCCGCTGCATTTCGGACATGAATCTTTACCATTTCTATTATTTTGACTCGTCTGTGAATCTGTAACCGAAAACATACTTCTAAGTTTCGCATTATTATTTTTATTTGACTGATCACATCGAGATAACTCCAAAGTTTCAATAAGGTCAGCTCTATTACGTAAAAAACTTACTAATGTCGCTAAATCAATTTGCTTATGTTTATCTAATTGACTTTTAAGTTCCTCCCACTCACGATAGGTTTTCTGATCTAATTTACTCGTAATAATGTGAATGAGAAGTGTGTCCCAATGCTCGGTAGGCTCCTTAAGTGATTCCAATGCTCGTAAATTCTTATTTAAATCATCTATAATATGCCTGATGTTAGCTGATGTTTCTTTTGTAATAGGTGAAATATTAAATATAGCAGATACATGATTTTGAATCAAGAGACGTTTGTTATCAAACCTGTCACATAATAACTGCCACGCAACCTGGTAGTTACTAGCGGAAAACTCGATAGACTGAATTACCACAGCAGCGCTTCCCACTAACGACGACCTTAAATAATGAAATTTATTTATATCAGCTATCTTTTCATTGCTGTGAATGAGGCTTAGGTAAGTGTCATGAAACTCGAGCCAATTTTCATATGAACCGTTAAATTTCGGAAGCTGAATGGTAGGTAACTTAACAAAGTTAACAGGTGAATCAGAACGATGAGATACCGTTTCACTATCAAGAGATTGAGAACGTTGAGAATTAATTGAGATAAGCTCTTGGGCTTCTGCTACCAATTTGTAGTACGTAGCTTCAAACGAAGACCTTTCTTCCAACTGAAGTGCTACATTTTCAACAATACATTCCAATCTGGTTTGCACTTCATCGTATTGTTCGTACAAATTTATCAACTTGTTGACACGTAACTGTAACTCGTTTACCTGAGAACGATTCAATGAGTTCTCTAATCCACTCATATAGTTTCCAAACGAAGTAACACGGCCTTTGTAACTACCGCGTTTCTTAATTAGCTCCTTTTCCTCAGTTTCGGACATTCTGGGAGTCGTTAGTCAAACCTGGAACTGATAAATTACAAATGTAAACAACCAAGTACTTAGGTATAAATAACAATAAATATGGGCTGCTAACTGTGATACTACTAAGATATCGGTAAACAAATACAATGACTTTGACTACGTAACTTATTTGCAGTCTATAGTTTCCTTGAAATTAACTTTTACTGTTACAATGAAATAACAAATCTTTCCACTAATGTAACCTCTAATCAATAGAAGTACTCACCTATACAATTTATATAAGATATCTCTAAAGTTCTATGCCGTAGGCTTACAATTAAGTGCAATTTTTAGCGAATTGCGTGATATTTATGATAGCATATGAGCATAAGCAAAGCTAACAGCATAAACTATAATAATTTGCAACAAAGATATCTCGAATCAGCTGACTAATTTTGCAATGATAAAATGGCGTTAGTATAATTCTATCAAATGAAGAGATATGAACCAGCTATAGCTGCGCGCATTAAAACGCGTCTTCTTAACTTAATAATGGCGACCACATAATAGGTACTACCAAATGAAGAAGCATGAACCAGCTATGGCTGCGCGCATCAAAACGCGACTTCTTAATTTGACAGCGAATAAATGATTTGGCAATTTAGGTTTTACGTGAACTTAACTTGACCTTGAACATAAAATTAACACATGAATAGGTAATATTTTTAACAAAAGATATGAAATTAAATGACTTTGTACATACCTAGGGCTTAATTATACCTGATATGATAACCGAATTTACTATAAAAGAGTGTTGGGTTAAACCGTTGCACTTTTGAAACTGAAACACTGCCTCGTCGATATAATCCAGTTTCTCATCTCACTCTTGATATGATCGATTCTTAATCCATCCGGCTCGTTAAGGACCATGTCCAGGTGGTATCTTCAGGTATGTAAGTATGATGAAAACGCTTTAAATGTTATAAAATTGATATATTGGAAAACAGTAAACCAACTGCGTCTTCTCTAGGATGACAAGAATAAAAAGTGACAGTTGAAAGCAGTGTTGCCAGTTGTCGCGGATAAAACTTAAAAGGTAGATTCTGAACAGCCGGTCTACTCCGTATCGTTTTCCAACTCCAAAAGGCGGATAAAATCGCCTCTAAGAGAAGCCCTGGATGACTTGAGGTTTAAAGAATTCTAGGATGCATGCCAGGTGAACCAAGGGTCCTTACGCCCATTTTTACTGGAATTTCTAGGACCAATGGCCTATACGAGCGTCTTTCGACACAAATGCAATTCGTCCGATTCCTATGACCTACTACCGCTCTCTCTCTCTTCTAGCTCACGTCACAATCACAACAATGCTGCAAATTTTCCGCCAATTGTCATACAACGACGGAAACGCTGTCCAACACCCGGCCATAAAGTAATCCCCTAATCAGCACCAAGCTTTTGTTGTAGGTTTATCTTTCAGGTTTAGCACAGATCATAGATTATATTCATTTGCTACTACACATTAACACACGTTTTAAATGAGCGCCAATTACTACAAAACAAAGAGCATGCATGAAGAGAATCATTATTGAAGCGAGAGTTGTGTACCAGGATTGCCGAAACACAAATAAATAGTCTCGCCTACCCCTATGGGAAACTCGTAGACAGCGTGTTTTCGGCGAAGCGTATATCGGTATACCGTAGCGTGGAGGCGTAAATATGTGATTTTACGTAAGTACAATGCATTTCACATAACAAATACCAGGTATACAGACACTTAAGCTCCTTGTATGCATGCCCCAAAAGTTCAGGCAAAAATAGGCTATACCTGGCTGGGAGGAAGGCTCCTCGGCAACCCCAAGCACACTCATGATGGACAGCGAAGGCGAAGTCGTCAGGCAGTCTCGGCGGTGCATTGTCGCCAAGAAATGACTTGCATAGTCGTTCAGCTTCCCGACGAGTAATCATGCCTATATGGAAACATCAGTTTGTATGATGATCTGGCACCCCTACACACATATCTAATTTATATTATTTAAACGGAATAATGGAAGTTGCAATGCAAATGCCTTTCTGTGTAAGTAAATATTTGAAAATCCTGCCTCCATACCATGAAGTCTCTTATAGCAGGATTACTTCAATAATACTTTGTTATTTCGTATCATGACGACCTTAAAGAAGCTTACTTTAAGGACGTCATGGTACGAAATAACAAAGTATTATTGAGGTAATCCTGCTATAAGAGTTCATGGGCCCTAGATGGTCTTGGTTTTTCTTAGGAGGGTAAAAACGAACAGATGAAGGGATACGACAAAGTTGCATAGAATTCAAAGACGTTGTGGTATTCCAATTTTACTAAATCACCATTGGACCTTGCTTTGATTATAATAATATATATAATAAGTATACATATTTCATACAAGAGCTCGGTAACACTGTGGTCAAGGCACTGAATTTCAGAATAGAATAGAAATCATTTATTGCAAAATCATGGTCGTAATTACAACAAAATCGTACACATAATTCACCTAAATGAGAATGCAATTATGGAGACATCAGTCATAGAGACCTTAGTTCGAAATCCCCTTTGGCTATGCACTAAAGATTCTCGTATTTTCTGAGAAAATTTACGATTGCTCTCAAAAACGGTTAAGAAAAACATCGTTGTGAAGGTTTTGCTTATAATAAAGTGATAATGATGCTCAGAATTTGAATTACGGCTGTGTGAATAAATTAGAATTCCGTGACACGGAATGACAAGGTCGCAGGTTCAAGTCCTGCCCACGGCAAGAATTTTTTCATCATGTTCTGATAATGATGCTTTTATACATTATAGTCCAATGTTCCATATCATGAAATATCTATCGGTTTATCTTTGTTAACCTATAGCACCCTCACCACATCTCCTGGAAGACACTGGCATGGCCCCAGCTCTTCGCAGTATCTCCAGCTGTACCGGCGTGCACTGGACACAGGTGATGCCGAGCGCCACTCTTCGGTTGTGGATCTCATTGTAGGAGAATTGCTTGAGGAGAGTATTGGAGATCTGCGCCAGGCAGAGCCTCTCGTTTCCCTCGATGACCAAGGAGACGATGGGTACGCCGTAGAGAAGGACTGTGCTGACCTAGAGGGAAGGAAGGGAGGGACTTTAATGTACACAAGAAAACAGAAATAAGTATACAGGGAGTATAAATAAGGTTGACATCTGATCATCGTAACCTTCTGAATCTTTCCACTGTCGAGTTCTGATTTTGCATGCAGCAGTAAACCGTACCGTAACCGTATTGACCGTACTATATAGGTACTATTATACCCCGCAGTACGAAGGTGCACTGCATTTTGGTACTTATATACAGGTGTCCTTGAATTCAATCGACAAATTGAAACTGGGGGTTGTATCCATGATAAATATTAAATTGGTAAGGTTTTTAGTAAATCAAAAGTGCGAAAAAAATTGTACTCACAAGTTACACAATGACTTTAGAAATGACCATTAGGTTAATTTCAAGTGAAAGAAATCGTTGCAAAAAATTAAGAATACCTTAAAATGTAAAAAAAATCCAAAGCACAGTAACGATGCACACCAAATTAATAATTTTTTTTGATACTTAGTTGAATATATTTTTATTTTTCCACAAATTATTTAATTTTCTTAAACGCTGTGCAGAATTAATACATACATGTTACATATTAATGTATGTATGTAATAATAGACTATAGACACACTTACCTGGTTTGGTTTACTGGCTAATGTCAAGGCTTTATGCTCTGTCCGAGGCTTCAGTGTCTCGCGAGGCGACATGGCCAAGTTAGTCGCCTCCATCCTGCGAACAAAGTTTTTTTATTAAAATATCATTAACGAAACCATCAAAATTTCCATACACACCAAATTTCTCATTAATTATTGCAAAAACAAAAGAACTGCTTTTTAGGCATAAAATATCTCACACATCAAGCCCCTTAGACTACAGAAGGCGACAAAGCAACGGACATAACGTACCGTACGTAACGGACGTAACGTTGCGTAGTCACGAACAACATTACCCTCTTCCTTTTGGCAGTCGGGTAAAAGAGAGGTATTGTAAATATGCGACTAAGTGGAATTTTATTTCGAAATTATTTCTATCATAGACTATGTAGGTGCGATCGAACACTGAAAAAAATGATTATTAAGGAGAGTCAATTTCTTAAAAAGTACTTGACCGATTTTTATAATTATTTATAAATAATTACGTTGTGTGTACTCGAAATTACTACTACTGAATACATAAACTTTTAAAATCGGTCAAGGAAATCTCAACCTTAATGAGGTCTCTTGATTTTTTTGTTTTCGAATATACCTAACTAAATAATAGAGCATCTAATACCAACATTACAATAACAATTTCCTACCTATTACAGTATATTTGAACAAAAGAAACGCATTACAATAAAATAACTTCATTTACTTTTGCCGCGCAATAAAACCGCACTGTGGGCGCGGAGCGAATAATTTTGGACAAAAGTGATCATTTCGTATACAAATAGGCAGTTTGCGTGTGAATCCAGTGTATCGAATATCAATTGGGTAGTGGGTGAAGGGAGCGATAATGCATGGTATCGCCCTTGTCGAGGGTTGCCAAATAATTTTTTTAACCCAGTGCTACTTGTTTTATTGCGAATGCCAAACTTTCTTACTGCTTGCATTTGTTTGTCATCATTTTTATTTTATCTTATTTATTTTTTAAATTTACAATTATAGGGTACAACTAATTATATTGTACACTTTATTTACCCCAACTTTTTAGATACAGACGTTCCCTTACACGTATGTAAATTCAAATTACAATCTGTAAAAATAATTTTTAAATTCATGCAATCATTAATTTTGGAATTACCATTATACTTATAAAAATAACTCTATTAAAAATTCCCCGATAAATGTTAAAGCGACAGATTGTGACATCTATATTTCATGTAAGGTCTTAACAGAATATATCAGTAGCTTGTGAACGAAAAATATCATGACTACACATAGATTTACTTAGATGTTTTCAATTCGGTTTTTTAAATTAACTTAACCTACACAATTAAGACCGAATATCATCTAAATCTATGTAAATTAATATTAACCATTGTCCGGCCTGTTTAAGTCCCCACTTTCCTTACATTGAGAGAATTTGGGTCGGTGTTTTTATTTGAATGAAAATTAAAAAAACTTACACCGATAAAGCTTAGTGTATCAACAGTAGCACCGTAACCAATCATTTAAATGTAACAAAACATGTCACTTTTAAGTGATAAATCACTTTAAACAAGTGCCAGACAGCCCTAATGTCACAAATCAACATAGGGTTGCCGACAACGCTTCTCGCTGGCATGCCGAACAGGTCACTTTAGGGTGTGATTAGTCAATTTGTGTCACCCCTGCACAGTGGGCCGGAGACTCGTGCCCGCCAAAATAATTGATTACATTAAACGACATTACATTAAAGTAATGATTGCATATGTTAGGTTTTTGTGAGGGTGTCGTTTTGAATTATATTGTGGTGATTTTTGGAATATAATAGTAGGCAATTATTGGTAGTTGTATTAAGTATTTTAGTTGCCTCAAATAACACAAAAATTACGTACTTTTAAATAAATACTTGGCTATTGGTCTTTCCGGTTAGAATGAGCATTAAAAAATTATTTTGAGGTGATTAAAGTAAATACTTAGGTTGTTTATGTATTTTTAACCGACTTCCAAAAAAAGGAGAAGGTTATCAATTCGTCGAAATATCAAGATCACGCGATCAGACCAACCCCGTGGCCAAATGGGTTGTCAGCGTTTAAATAAGTATACGTGTAAACTCAGGTGTAGGAATCAATTCGCACCGGTATATTTTTATCTACGTGTTTTATCATTTAAAATTAAATAGCATCTATGATAACAAATATTCTGCATCGAATGTTATGTTTAAAATATTTTAAACGGGGAAAACAAGTTCCAAATCCTAGATACAACATTGCGGACTCCGACGGCCGACGGAAAACAAAGAAATAATAAAAGTTGTTTAACATTGGGAAATTCGTAACAATGTAATAAGGTGTATTGTTGATGAAAATAAATAATAATGTATTATTGTATGTACAGTCGACGGCAGATCAATGGTAACACTTGCAGTACGATTTTAAGTCTTACGACGCAAATAATAAGAACTGTCCAAAGTTGAAAGTGTTACCATTGATCTGCTGTCGACTGTAGGTACCTAAGTGAATAAGTAGGTACCAAGTACTTAGTAAAGTTTTCAATTATTTACTATGCGTATAGGCGGAATGAATTCTAATTATTTTCCATTACAGTAACAGGATTACACAATATTAATCATATTCCAAATTTCACGGTTCAACTGTTAACAGTTGTATCATCAGACAATAGTTTATGATAAAAAAAAACACTGGTAATTACAAATCCCTTACAAGAGCCATATGGTGTCGATATCCCTGGCTCATGGGGTCATCCCCGTCCCGCGGGGATATGCGAGATGAGCACATGTGCGCACTTGTATCGGAACTAATCGTTTTTTGGGGAATCTGCCCGGTTTTGGCACGGTTATCGACGTTTTATGGGCGTTAAAGCTTTGGAGGTCACATGTTGGTACTCGATGACGTAAATTTTGCCAAAAAATCAACACTCATTTTGCCTCCTACACAAAACGCTCCAGGTTTAGCTCAGGCAACCCTATATAATTGAGAAGCTTATCCATCACATAACCACCCCATATGGGTCCCATCTTGATACCTGATGACGTAAGTTTTTTGCAGAGCGCTCCCGTACTATGTATAATGAATTATTACAGAAACAAAAGCCGACTGCTTTTTTGGCTATAAAATGTCTCCTATGTCGTGATACTTCATACTAGTTGGGTTCGATTAGCTATAGGAGAGCGAGAGGCACATTTTAGCTGGCCACAGAGGAACAATATACTTACTTAAGTACACACGTACGGTCTATCTAACAAAGAAAAAGGTGTACAGCAGATCTAAATGATAAATGGAGAAAAATTTTCACCATGACGGGCATTCGAACCAGGGACCTAGCCATTCCGTGGCACGCTCTATTCCAACAGAGCCACCGTGATATCGTATACCCAGGTCGTCGAATTTATCATTTGGATTTTCGTTTCGCATAGCGCATTTATTGCAAGAAAATATCAAAAAATGTGTGAGTGTTATTAAGATTGAGATTATTTCAAAAAGTACTTGACTAATTTTTAAAAATTGTATACAGTTACATAGAGTTGACAATTATCTACTCTAATCTAACCATTAGTAAAATAATTTTTACAATTGGTCAAATATTTCTTGAGAAAATCCCAACGTTATACGTTTATACCGCCCCCAGTATACGCTTCTCTGTTTTCAACGTATACCTATACCTACTCTAAGTACCTATATTTCATTCTTTCTTGCACAAAAATCCGTAAATCTAGAAAATACGTTTATTATTTGACCTACAAAGCTAATACTCAGCAACTGCTAACCGATACACAAGGGTGTCCAAATAATCGGCGACACGACAACAAATCCCGCCGCAGCCGATCGCATTGACAACATGTTGTGCATTTCTGCGGATAAGCCGTAACTAAAGGGGACACTCGACTGTTGTGTGCGTCAAGTGTTCTGGGGGACGATAGGGTGAACATCATTTGAGTTAGCGATAAAGTACTATATTGCCGATTTTTTACAAATATTCATGAACCATTCATTCAAATAAAAAGGAAAAACTTATTTTACGGTGCAACACCTAATTGTGTGCAATACAAAACTATGTCGTTATAAACTGGATACGTTACCTACCTATTTGTTAATTTATTTTAAACCAGATGCTTTAATCGTAAAGTTTTACTTTTACAACAGCTATATTCTGTCGTCTTTTTGTGTGTCCGTTTATTCACATACCTAATCGATTAATCTGTAATGTTGTAAGTAAATACTGTTTCTCTGTCTGTGTAGAATTGGATTAAAGGGGGTACCGATCACAATAATTAAAAATACAAGATTTTCGATATCACAACATTAAAATATATTTACCATCGACAAGCAAACTTACATGTCAACTTTTCTCTAAAATAGAACACTGTCGAATCTCAAAATACACTTGTAAATGATCTTAATATTTAATACCATGGTTTCTTATAACTCTTTCCTACAGTCTTACCAAAACTAATAAAAACATATTACGGGAATATCCGACAGAACCCCCAATTCATAGTCACCCTACCAAAATCCGCTCCATTCCTTCGAGCAAGTGTTCCTTTGAGATCCACTATTCGCTTTGTGAAGGGAAAATACAGTTTAATCTTTACAAGATAGCAGTTGTACAGCAAATTCGATTGTTATTGTTACCCTAGTGAAGATTTACAATAGGGGATGTAGGGGGCTAGCAACTACATGACTGTATTGATGGTTTACAGGCCGCTTTGTTGGAAATTAGAATTGTCAGTAGGTAAATATGGATAAGTAAACATTCTATTATGTTCTTACTTATTCAATTTTATTTGTCACAACTCTATATGTATCTCTACACTGAAAAAAAATCGTCTGTGAAATTAATATCTTGTATTAGGAGTTAAATGTGTTACCTACTTATATTTAACAAGAAAACTTTCGTGATTGAATTTGAATGGAATAGAACCTATCTACAAAAATAGTTAATTTAATTTTAGTTGATTCCACTAATTGATGGATTTGTATTATTGTTATCCTACAAAATATCACAAAATATAACAATCATTTTCATTTTAGAACTAAAACTATATAGAGAGCCATACTTCAAATTATTACTACTATAGGTACCTACACACGGGTCGTGCACGCCGCGCTATACAGCGTAGTGCATAACGGGATGCCGCCGAAACTCACCTAGTTGAGAAAGACCATCTAAATTGGCAGAAACTGTCGTGTCGGTCTAAATGCTGGCTTCAACCATAGAAGTGAGTTTTATTCGTGTGTATTTGAAGCATTTTCATAACGTACTTACAGCACTCTCTAGCTGTATATTCATTTTCAAAGCATCATTTAATTTCGTTTACATTGCCGCCCATTATACGTCGTTGTCTATCGCCATCCCTGTCTATCTACAACATAATTTAAGTCAAACCTACTCACGTAATCATCGTAACGTAATCCCAACACACCTGTGCCTACAACATCACACAATGGGCGATGAGCCGGGACCTTTAAACAAACTACGTTTCGGATTCCAAAGCATTGAGCTACAAAATTAATCGGCGACGACCTTCGTTATTTACTCTGGTACTTTGTGCGCTTAATTGGAGTCGACGGGCGAAGACACGGAGTTAATTCGTCGATTAATATTTAATCGACGCGGGCGCTCCTGGCGCTCAGCGACAGAACGGGAGTCGACAGGGTTTTATACTCTATAGAGTGTCCCGTAAGTAGTACGACAAACGAAAACTGGACGTAGATAATCATTTTTATCAAACTAATATTTTAATACGGTAGACCAACTATTCGTTACCATTTGTGAAAATAGTGACAGATCAAAGGATCGAAAAAAAATGTCAATATCTCGAAAATGGCTACACTTTAACTAAGGTCTTTATGTCATAGGTAGGTACGCTACCCCACCCTCTTATCTCCTGTTTTCATTGTTTGTCGTACTACTTACGAGACAGTCTGTATATGGCTGTAACATGTAGGTATTTAAATAAGTAAACGGATAATTGTTTTGAATTGATTATAAATTCCGTTATTGCGATATATTATAATTAGATTGATGAAACATGTCAAATGTAAACCTCTCTAATAAGTACCTACCTAAGGTAAGGAAAGTACAAGTCAAACTTTGTAACCTTTTTATTGTTCCCGGCACAAAGGTGCCCATAATAGCAGCATTGCCGCGTTGAATCGCTATGGACAGCCTCTGCACCAGGAACGACCTGGAGTAGGTATGCTTATTGACTATTTATTGCTCGCTTCTTTGACAAATTGAAATTGTTAAACATTGGGATTTTAAGGCAAGAGTGAATAATTTATTGTGCCCTCGTGTTTCATTATATACCGCAGCCCAAATCAAGTCTTATTTTGTAAACAAATATGATCGTCTAATTACCTGTTGTGATGTAACACTGAAGGAACTGATTGATCGAACCTGTCATCATTGTGAAACTAAAGTAATCCGATCTTATAATGTGAAAATAACTATGCAATAATCACAGAAAATCTTAAAATGTTAGTAGGGTAGGGTAGTTTTTGTTTACAAAATAAGACACTTGACTTGGGCTTCAGTTTAGGTTGTAGGCCTATCACACTTTTCATCCGGTAAGGTCGCGGTCAAATCAAACGTGAGTTTAGTATGGCTTTAAAAAAAAAATATAAATAATGGCAGTTCACTCTTGCTCCATCGTCCGTTCGTCGTATTGTCCGGCGAGCTCCTGGCATATAAAATTAAATTTCTAAATCCGTCCGTTTGTTCGTCGCACAATGCCTGTTGACAGACGCCCGCCCCGTGCCCCGACTCCGCTCGTATTTTTCGCACAATTGAATGCCTAACTAATCCGCTATCTATTGTAGAGTCGGTGAATTAATTTGCTTGGACTTTACAATGCTATGTTTTGTTTACAAATTATTGATATAAATTGTAATTGTTTATTTGAATTGGATACATGCCACAAAATTGATATCACTACGACACTAAGTGAAAAATAGATAGGTATGTAAATATTTTTCATTTTACGATAGTAAAAATATTTTTTTCAGTGTGAACATATTTTTAAAATAATATTTTGTCGCTACATAAAAATAACGTAAATGGTAATGATGATTGCTTTATTTTTCAGTGTAAAAAATATTAGAAGACGTCACCGTTTCAAGACAAATTGTGATTTTGAATAAATTCGTCTAACAATATGTTTTTTGGTGGAAAGTTCATTAATTTGAAATACATACATAACTTTTTTTATTACGTTGCGATAACAATAATTTGTTACTCCAACAGCCTTAAAAAAAAGAGCTCGTATGAAAATAAGAAAGTTTAAATAAACAGCCCTCTACCTACAATCTACAAGCAAAGATCATAAACATGCAAATAGTCTCGGAATTTACTTATAAAAGTAATTGAATAGCCCCGTGCCGTCGGAATGACATCTGCCGAGTTGATTTGATGAAAATTACTTGCCACGACTCATGCGCCGCCTTTTTATTAACTCCAAGAGGGGGATTTTATGATTTTTATTAGTAATCATGTCTAAGAATAACTTTTACTTAAATTAAATAGGTACCTAATTAATAAGAGCGTGTCACGGAACGACAAGGTCGCAGGTTCAAGTCCTGCCCACGGCAAGAAATTTTTCATCATGTTCTAATTTGATCACCGAGCATGGATAATGCGTAATAAAATTCTAGGTACAGTCGACAGCAGATCAATGGTAACACTTGCAGTACGATTTCAAGTCTTACGACGCAAATAATAAGAACTGTCAAAAGTAAAAAGTGTTACCATTGATCTGCTGTCGACTGTACGTAATTAGTTTTACCTCCTTACAAAAATAGTTTTACAAGTACCAAGTATTAATCTAGGCTCAGACAAACAGTTTGAATTTAACAGCTGACTGTCAACTGTCAAATAACCGTATGCATAAGGGCTAGCGTACAACAGAACGGCGCCGGCGGACGACGCCGTGTACGACGCCGTGTACCGCGCCAGTGGACGGCGCCGTCCGCCGGCACGAATGTTGTCCGCCTCTGACCGGCGCCGGCCGACATCGTGCACCGGTAGACGGTACCGGCAGACGCCGTGACACGCCGCACCATGCGACGGCACGGCGCAGCGCTGTGACGTTGTACACCGGCCCCTAAATGACCTCTATCTAAAATACATGGAAGACATTAAGGTTGAGGTCTGAGGATCTATCTAGTTTTTCTTTAAATATTGGCCTTGTGTCCACCAGAACCCGAATCGAAAAGGACGTAATTTATTATCTGTGATATTATTTATACATTTTAATATCAAAAACAAATAGCAAAGATTATTATTAAAAAGTCAGCCCGAAAAGTATTTTCTTAAAATGGTCCACAGCTTGAAGTGCTCTAAAAGACGGCAACGAAGGTTCGCCACACATCACGCCATGGTCCACGTAGTGGCGAAAAGCGGGCAGCGAAATGCTTAGGTACTCCCCCGAAATATATAAAAATACTAAAAATGCAGTTTCTCTCTCTTTATTGCAAGTAGGCATAATATGATTACTACATGTACTTGTACACAATAAATTACCATCTTATAATATTTTTAAAAAAAATATTTTCATATTATTAGCAATTTGCATAACCCGCATTTTTGAAGAAATATTTTGTATGATTTTTATATATGTATATACCTATTATAAGATATGAAGTGATTTTGTACCTATTCAGATAGGTATCTCCTACGGTAAAAAAAATCCGAATGTGCACACACAAGTGCGGAAGCATGTCGAATGTAAATAAATAGACGGTACCATAGAATACCTACTTATACCTAAAACAAAGCCCAAATCAAGTGTCTTATTTTGTAAACAAAAACCACCCTACCCTACTATCATTTTAAGCTGTTCTGTGATTATTGCATAGTTATTTTCAGATTATTAGATCGGATCACTTTATTTTCACAATGTGATCATTGTACAATCAATCAGTTCCTTCAGTGTTACATCAAAAGAGGTAATTCAATCATGTTTGCTTACCAAATAAGATACATTCAAACTCTACGCACATTGGGACAAATTATTATAATAACGATAACATGACCCCTCCAAAGAAAATCTCTACTATGCCAAAGCTTGATTCATCAATTAAGTTTCTGAATACTTATCAAAGTGAAACTAAAACAATTGAAACTCAAACACCGACTCCAGCGCTTCCGATGTTACCATTTGTCTCCAAATCAATCGAATTCAAAACCAATAATTTTCACTTCACAAAGCGAAATCAACAAACAATCGGCAACAAGGCTTCGTAAACACAATTTAGTCGAGATTCAGAAAGAAAACTCGTAAAAAGAAAGTTATAATACTGAGAATTGCTCGACGCTACTCTCATAGTACGAGTTAGTAGGTAGGTACCCTACTCTACCTATGGATGGAGCTCTCGTACAGTCTAACATAGAGATAGGTGTACAGGATTTACTAAGGTTGAGAATTTCTCAAAAAACACTTAACTGATTTTTGGGCTATGGACCACCACGTGGGTCCAATGCGGATTGGCCGATTACACATGCCTTAGAGTTTTTTATTGTTCTCCAGGCACCAGCCTGGATTACTGATTATTACCGTTCTCAAAACGATGAAATTATACCATGTCATGGCGCGCCAAACAGAGACGCCGCTACACCAATGCAATAGCACTGTCCCTATCACGAACCGTAATAGGTATCCGTACGATTGTTTCCTTCAACGTTGTGAGAGCATTTGGTAAATAAATATACATTTTTTTCCCTTCGAAATAGATTTATACAAAAAGTCAAAAGTATTCTTGAGAAAATCTCAACCTTTACAAGACCGCCTGCATACATTTCTCTGTACTCGACTGTACTCGAATTAAATTGAGTTGCGGAAATGTATTTCTAAAACGGCAAATAACACCCCCATGTCTCCAGTATCAAGTTAATGTAAGAATAATGAATTCGCCGCGAATGGTCCGTCCCCTATTTGTCTTTCAATTACTGGGTCCATGGGGAGGCCCCACCCCCACCCCACCCCAAAGGTGCTTGTTTAAACAGTACAAGACGCATCTATATTTAAAACAGAGAGAAATTAAATCTTCCGATTAGATCCCGGAATTTTGAAGAGAAAAATCCATTGCAATCTCTAGAGATTTTTTTTAATAATTGGCAAGGGGAAGAATTACTTACTACTAGCCAAGTGGCTCTGGTCGCTAAGAATACTACTAAAACGCTAACGGAAAAAAGAAAAAATGGGATTGCCATTTTGCTAACGAAAAACAATTGTCAATCCCATACATTTTTCTTTCTTGCTACCGTTGAAGAAAGTCAATGCGTTGATTATAGGGCGGGCTGAAATTTTTAAGGTTTTTTTTCTTCTCGTGTGGTTTAGTGACCAAACCTATTTGTCAAAGTTATTCAGGACGCCCGTAGGCCTCTGTCGTGGCCTAACGACTGTTGTCAAGCGACAACAACCGGGACCTACTGCTTAACGTGCTTTTTTTTAAATTGACTAAGGGATTCATGCATTATTTAAACGAATTTGTTACCACGATATTTGGAAGTTTAATAAGGACGTATCTTTACTCGAAATTATGCACTTCTAGTACAATTGAGTTAACCGGCTCGTAACAGTTGGTGAATTTGTCAGTTACTGAACCACTGTGTTGTATCGTGAAATCCAGCGAACATCTTTAAACTGTGGCTGAAACTACCGCTTACCTTTAAGTCACTTTTAAAGCTAACGACCATCAAGTGACTTGAACCACAAAATGACAATGCCAGTTTCTGCCCCACCATCAACCGCAAGATGTGCAAGATAACGAATAAATGTAAAAATATCTCCGTTTTTTATTAAAATGATTGGTTTAAAACAAAGTCGGGGTTGTCTCCACCGATCCCAGGATCCGTTTGGATTGGAAACGGATCCCGGCAGTTTGTCTCCACCGATACCGGGATCGGTTTCCAACACAAAAAATAATTAATGTTTGTATCCACCGATCCCGCGGCTACAAGAAATAAATTATATTAATTGTGGAAACGGATCACGGTGTACAGAGATAAGAAAGGAATTATAATATTTTTCCAAAAAAAATATTTTCACCTAATTTTCCAAACAATAGGAAGTTATAAATAAAACATATTAATTAATTTCATGAAGTTATACAGAGTGTTGTTTTGATTAACGACGAGCGACTAAGGGGTGGTAGTCTAAATAATCTTAGTTCCAAAAATTGTGTTTATATTATTTTTAATTAACATGATTACCTTTTAGAATTAAAACTATAGTGAGCCATTACTACAAATACTATATATAAACGGATGTCACTGACTTATATTGTTGAAGTCGGCAATTATACTTCAACAATATAAGTGAGTGATATCCGTTTATACCTATATAATAACATAATTACTATTAAAAAAAATATTTTCTCTTTAAATTATCGCAGCGCATGGATACAATATAATAAGTAATAGATCCTTTATTTAGGTATGTGACTGATAATTTCTGTGATTTTTGATTAAGTATGTAAGTTAAAAGATTTTATTGTTAATTAATATACAGGGTGTTGTTTTGGTCAACGATGAGCGACTTATGGTTATATACACGACACTAATGCCCAAAAACTATAAAACGTATAACTTAATTTTTTTTAAATCCACAAATAATAAAATTTGTTGTCATACATTCGTGGGCTATGGCCGGGCCACTGACAGCGTGCGTCGGGCGTGTTTGTACCGTACAATGACAGCGCCCATGCGCTGCGATAATTTCAAAAGAAAATACTATTTTTAATAGTAATTATGTTATTATATATAAACGGATATCACTCACTTATATTGTTGAAGTCCAATTGCCGACTTCAACAATATAAGTGAGTGACATCCGTTTATATATAATAATTTGTAGTAATGGCTCACTATAGTTTTAATTCTAAAAGTAATTATGTTAATTAAAAATAATATAAACACAATTTTTGGAACTAAGATTATTTAGACTACCACCCCTTAGTCGCTCGTCGTTAATCAAAACAACACTCTGTATAACTTCATGAAATTAATTAATATGTTTTATTTATAACTTCCTATTGTTTGGAAAATTAGGTGAAAATATTTTTTTTGGAAAAATATTATAATTCCTTTCTTATCTCTGTACACCGTGATCCGTTTCCACAATTAATATAATTTATTTCTTGTAGCCGCGGGATCGGTGGATACAAACATTAATTATTTTTTGTGTTGGAAACCGATCCCGGTATCGGTGGAGACAAACTGCCGGGATCCGTTTCCAATCCAAACGGATCCTGGGATCGGTGGAGACAACCCCGAATTATTCATTGTTTTTGTTATTCTTCTATAGGAGTTGCGAGAGTAGTAGAAAATGATACTGATTATGATTATGCGATATGAAACCTGTAATAAGTTCCCAACAAAATGATAGGTACAGCTTAAATGGTCACGTAGGTGGGGCAAAGCTCCATTGAAATGTGGCAATGTCATTTGTCTATATTGTAAGAACTTAAATGATACTGCGTAAGTATTAGTGTTACCAATTTGTTGTTCTGTGACATAATAAGGACACGGTCGCCTAGTATAGGTACTTATTCTGTATCAGTACGTATTTTATTCATATCCGAATAATCATTTAATTGCTTATAAGTATATTTACAGGGATGGGTGGCTGGAAGAGGCTCAGGACAGGGATGGATTGAAGAGGAGGGGGGAGACCATTGCCCAGCAGTGGGACAATTTATATATAGGTTTACAAAAAAAAGTGTATTTAAAAAATCGCTTTAATGTATTTTTAAAAATCCGATACTTACTTAAATATTTAGTAGTTTTAAAAAGTCGCTTTTCAGTTACAGAATATAGTAAACTTTTTTTCACCTCAATCTCACTTACGTGACGATGAGGCCGATGATGAAGCACGCGGGCCCAGTAAAAGCCTATTCAGTGTAGCCTTAGACAGGTACCTAACTCCGGAGCCGGCTTTCGTGTCCAGAATCCGGAGATTGAACAGGATGCAATGCAGTCCCACACTAAACTAATCAGTACGAATATTTTTTTAAAGTACGAATGTTATTAAAGTTTTAAAAAAGAGTTCAATTATTTAATTAAATAAAATATTATTTTAAAATCATATTAAAAAAAATGAACCTCTACAAACAAGCCGTTTAAATAAAAACCATTACATACCTTCACTCTCCTCTTCTGAAGCAAAACCCAGTAAGTCACAAAATCAAAACATTGTAAGTCCAACTTCCGTACACCCGAACGTCACAGCTTGCCGTCAACCGAAACGTCACTGCACTGTGTACTGAAACGAAACAGTAGCCTGCAAGCGTCGCCCCGCCCATACGAAGTCCCGCCCCTAGGAACCTTATTTCCACGAATAGGGTTCCGTATAAAACGTTATTTACCACAAACGCCCGCCCGCAGTCGCCTTCCGAACTTATCGATTGGACGGAACCCGGCACTTATTTAAGGCGGGTAACGGATGAATTAATTTTGTGATTGAAATTACACTTATGATCGTATTAATTTTATCGCGCGCCGATGGTTCGATTTAACTCGATTGTTTTGAGAATACGTTGTTGAAAGGTGTTGTTTTAATTGCGTTCTGTAGCGATAGCTGTTCATAGTATCTGCTTTACGTAATGTACTTAATTGATGGTAGATTTATAATTTAATATTTGTACGCCAGAAATGGCCGATTTTGGTGATTCTATTTTTTTTAACTTATTTGTAACCAAAATTCTGACAAATAATTGATTCATTCATTCATTCAATGGTAGATTTTTGTATATTCTATATTATTATCTGTCTCTCTCGACATAAGGAAAATTTTACAAATAACATCTTCAGTGAAATAATTATGTAGTCTTGTAGTAATACCTCTGTATTGTATTGTATGGCACGGCTACGAATAAGATACTGCGATTTCTACGAAATCAGATTTAGGTAATTAGAAATTTTACACAATTTCTAATAAAGGTAAAGCTGGTATAAGTACAGACAGATACTATATTTTAGTAGCTGATATTAGTAATTATTACGGTCACAATATATTTATTTTTCATACATAATAATTATGTACCGGCGAATTTAATACCTTTCGGTATTCTCTATTAGTCAACCTTCGCTTGTGCAGACAATATTATTTATTTATTAATGTATTATTTACCTTTTACTTAGGTATATATGTATGTATATTTGTGATAATTAATGCTACGAGATTTTTACAGTTTTAAAGCAGTTTTCCACTTTAATTGCACTTTTAACACATTATTTATGTTTACGAGTAGCTAAATACATGTTATTTGATTTGTTTGTGTATACAAATTATGTTTAGCAAATGAAATCAGAAAACCGTTGGCAAAAATTATTTTTCCTTAAAATTTATGAAAGACAAAAAACAACAATTAAGTTGTTTTTTTTAATAAAATATAGGTAGTTTTGATGACTTGCGGACTGAATTTCGACAGTACATTATTTCGACACGTTCCGAACTCCGAAAACACATAGATCGACAAGTCATTGCTTGATTGCCCAAAAATGTCATCGAGATAAGATAGCCCCCTGCGTTGCAGGGATCGTAAACATTGAAACGAGCTGTTACGATAAAATAAACAACCGGCCGTCTGCTCAACAGATTTAACCCTCAATTATGGAATTAAGTCGCGATGAAGGGTTGCGGAACCCTGGTGCGATGGCAATTGACTCATTTAGAGAGGGGTTGACGATGATTATTATTTTTGGTTGATGATTTTTACGTCATTATTATTATTTAAATGCAATGAGGCGTTTTCTAAAAATGGCAAATGTCAAGTTTTTTTAGTACAATAGATGGTGTTGGCTATATCTAACAAATTCTGTTGATGTCTCCGATAAAAATGACATTTTTTTAAATTTATTATGGCATGGCCCAATGCCTTCGTCCAAAATGTCTTTGAATTCACATATAAAATACGTTTAGTACATTTTATAACTTATGTTTACTACTCCGGTCAAATAATGTCAGAATAATGTTTGAAAACTGAGAATATTTCCCTTTGACGTTTTTTAAGTGCTTGTGCTGCCATCTATGTTTATTGTGATGTTTTTAAGATGAATTCGGCTCAAAAACGGCTCATTGAAAATATAATAAAATGCTTTTGCTTTTTTTAAATTGCAATCAATTTGTGTTTATCCATCTTCGATACGTGCTTGACTCTATCATCATGAATCAAGGAATGAGTTCACCCATGGAATAATTAAGCCATACGTATTTATATCGCAGACACCGCTCATGCATGACTTTTCCTTGTCTCTGCCACTCATTTGTTTTTTAATTGTTTGAATTTTCAATAGACGTCGAACATTTATAAAAGCTGATATGTCTTTCTGACGTATGAGAGTGAAGGTGACTCTCCATAGAGCGCGGCGAAATTTTACACATAACCTTATCTCTTTATTGCTTACTTGCAATAAACAAATTATGACTTTATGGTTAGTTGCCACTTAGGCCAAAATCTATCGATGTTATTTAGCGATGTTATCCCCTCACTAGCTGTTGATGTTCAATAGACATAATGAAGTGCCGTCACGCCGCATACGAGCGTGTGCTATTGTGAGCCGATGCGGTCGCCCCCATCGGACGGATTGAAACCGGTGCTAGGCGTCACGGGTGTTATGATTGGTAAACTTTGTTCTAACAAAGTTTACCAATCATAACACCCGTGACGCCTAGCCTCAGACCTCTAGGTCTGTCATTTTTACTACTAATTATAAGTTTGCAAAATATCTAGCTATTTTTAGGGTTCCTCAAGACGAAAGTTTGACCATAAATCTAGTTTATATTTTCGTTAGGGCAATGTTAAAGTCAAAAATCACTGCTGCGTGCAAAATCTGAAGTTTATAGAGGGATAAGACAGAAGGTATGGAAGAACATATTACTTAGATATAAGATAAAGATAAGAAATTTTTTATTTGTAATTTTTTAATAAGTTTATTATAGTATCATATTTGAATGTAATATCTATCTCTGTGTCATCATCATCATCAGTCTATTTATATTGCCCCACTGCTCGGGCACAGACCTTCCCTTACATCGAGGGAGCTCGGGCCATGATCCGCCACGCGGGCCCAGTGCGGGTTGGCGGATTTCACATGCCTTAGATTTTTTTTTTCTTCTACGACATGCAGGTTTCATCACGATGTTTTCCTTCACCGTTACTATCTCTGTGTAATACCTGAATAAACCCAGTTTTTGTATGATTTTACCTTAGTTAGGTGAAAATTAGAAGATAAGATAAATATTCTGTATTGCAAAAAAGAGAATTACACAAAATAAATAGGCTAATACAGTTTATATTACAATTGGCCGTCTTATCGCTCAAAGCGATCTCTTCCAGACAACCTATAGGTAGAGAATTCAGCGTATGAATAGGTAGCTTGTTTGTTGTTGTTGGTATATTACCTACCTACTCATTTTATACGCATTAGTAACATTCTAAGAATTTTATGCGATTTGTAACGCCATAATTTCACCCTAGTTTTAAATCTAAAACACGTGCCTGAGTGGGAACATAATTCTCAATAATATAGGGGTTCGAATTTATAAAAAGATCGATCTTTCCCATACATCGATCAAACTAAAAGTCGAAGAATGGTGTTACCGAAGCACTGATTTCTCTGTACGTTGTATTATCTTTGCGGTGACTATCTTTGCATTGAATTTCATTACAATGATTCCTTTTGGGGTTACCCAAAGCCTTTTTATGAAAAAATCTTTTTACATTGATGCAATGAAATAAAACACAACTCATAAGTTCAGTTGGAAGTTAGATTATTAAAAATTACCTACCAACTTTTCATTTACCTATCATCATCATCAGTCTATTTATATTACCCCACAGCTCGGGCACAGACCTTCGCTTACATCGAGGGAGCTCGGGCCATGATCCACCACGCGGGCCCAGTGCGGATTGGCGAATTTCACATACCTTAGATTTTTTCTTCTAGGTCATGTAGAATTTTTTTCATCACGATGTTTTTCCTTCACCGTTTTGAGAGCACTCGGTAAATGTACGTAAGTTTTTCCGTCGAAAAAACCGAGGATAACTCATTGGTACATGGCTGCCCTGTCTGGGAATCGAACCTGGGACCTCCGTATCGCAAGTCCATTGACCCAACCACTGTGCCACCGAGCTTTCATTTACCTAAGTATCCCTTAAAAATCTTGACATCCGCATTCGCATCCGCAGGTGACTAACATTCTACATCCGCAACATCCCTGGGTCAAAATACTTAATTACCGACAAATAATCGATGGAAAAATCGATCTTTTACGACTACACTGTTGTTTTTGTTGTGCTCCGGTTTGTTATTGTGCCGATAAAGCCCACACCAATTGTAGGTTGGAAAAAGATAATAAATAAAGAGCTTACGAAGCTTTTATAATAATTATTGTACCTGGTTTGCCATTATATCATAATTTGTTTGCCATTTTATCTTTTGCGATAAAATTTGTTTCCGAAATTGGCCGTCGCCTTAGAGAGACGTGTTATGACTCTCGCTCCAGGTCCTACCTGGCGCAAAGGTTGGCCATAGCTATACAGCGCGGCAATGCCGCGAGCGTTATGGACACCTTTGCACCGGGTACGACAAGGGGCGGGTTATTTAATTAATTTAGGTAAGTATTTATTTTAATCACGTTTTATTTGTTATTATAGGTATTAGTTTTTATTGTTATTAGTTTGTATTTTTAGCTTATTACCGAATAAATTTTATCTTTGTGATTTATTATCTTATTCTGAGATATCCCTAAAGAGGATATGACGACACACACACGTTTAGTCTACATAGGTAGGTAATCATATTTTGATATTTCTTGTTGGGAATTCTAGCGTACCTACCCACGTTTATTTAAAACTAACCAAAATCTGAAAAGTCTAAAAAATATTAGCTAAGCTATGGGTCTTAACTTTTTAAGAGACTTCCATGAGCCAACTAGCGCCGCCAATCTTTGAAAAATAATATCTTCCAATATAATAAATTTTATTAAAAAAAGCTATGTACAAAATGTTTATTACGATAAATACTATTTTTTAAATGCTTATTTATAACGTGATTCAATGTCGGTAAGTTGTAGTTCGCATAATTGCGAAAAACGGCCGTTTTTGGCACATTTGAGAACTACAACTTTGCTTGTCGCAATTATGCCATGTATTGTATATTAAAAATAGTGTTTATCCTAATAAAGATTGTGTGCTTACATAGCTTTTTTAGGTAAGGTAACTTTGACTATTATAAAAATAGTGTCTTCCTTTTTATAACATTGGTGTGGAAGAGACAGCATTTTTAGAATATCACATTTAGAGTTTAGAGTACACACTATGTAATCGTAAAGAATTTCAAAAAATCAGTCAAGTACTTTTTGAGAAAAACTTAACCTTAAAAACTCTCCTATACACATTTCTCTGTGTTAGACCGTACCTACCTGCAACGGATTATTTCTATTTTTTTGGCTGAGAATAATAAACGCAATATATTGCGTATAATCTGCCCCGGGCATCTTTATGAGGGAGCAATTAATTGGGGATTCCTTTCCGGGTGTTTACATTTTAATGATCGTGTCCTCTACGAACGGATGAAAGGCATGCGGTCTGTGTGATGTGGGCTTTAATTGGCAGATTATTTTCCTGTGACGTGTGTAAGTAATCTTTTGAATGGTCGAATAACGATGTGTATAAATTGAATAAGTAAGTACTGGTGTACAAAATATTTGCCATAATATGTTAACTGTAAAGCTTTTTAGAACTTTTGAGAAGTAAAAAAGATATTTATTTATTTTATTTTATTCGGAAAACAAACAGCTACAATGACAAAATAAATAAATAATAATATCTATATAATATAAGATTTCACATGTACGGTCGAAGACAGAGATGACTTAATTCTACAATACACTTGTCAAGGAAACAATATTATCAAACATATATAGATATAGGTATATTATTAGTCAAATCTCTACACATACAAAAAATACACAACACTCATCCATCTCACAGAACACCATACATCTCTCAGCACACTCGTCAACCATTCAGCAAACAGGTCATACCACAGTTGTTTGAGCTGCTGTCAGAAGCGCATTCAGTCAATGTGCAATGTGAAAGTAAACAAAATAGTCTTCCCGGATATTAATTGTCTATGTCATTTACACAATATACCTTTTGGTCTGCCCCCATACGTATCAAAAAGTCAGTCGATTGGATTGGAGCTAAAAAGCAGTTTACCTGTCGCGCGGCTTAATCACTTTGGCGATAATGTGTTCGGTCGCAACCCGAGCCGGGCTGCCGTAGCCACTTCATTAACTAATCTGTTAGCTCGGACATTAGCTTAATGCCTCCAACTAGGCGCATTCTGTTTTAATTGATACTTGCTTTGTTACGTATTCAGGGGATGAGTGTTGATGAGTGTAATAACCATGGGCGGAGTTGCTTAAATTGCACCGAGCATTACTTGAATGACGTGAGAAAGATATTAAAGAAAATTTGCAAAAAAAAAATTGCGTCGCCAATTCATTTCGAATGGTCCTTCGAGCCGGATATCAAGTACATCGGTGCCCACTTTGACTACAACTCATGTACAGGCGTCTCACTCACTCTTACGCGATGCATAAGCATATAATCGTGACAGTTGCGTATAGGTTTAGGATTAGATATAGTGGCCACGAGAGAATCACTCCTATATAAGTGAATCATTCAAGCGACTGGTGGGGTCAAGCAAGGCATAACGAAAGTCACAGATAGGGACGTATTGACTTTATTTTTTTTATTTATTGTTTGAGTATTTGAAAATTTCACAGCTATGTCTATTACAGTTCAAATTCAAATTCAATCTAAATTCAAATTGATAATTAAAAATATGCCAGTTAAGAAATTTCACAGTTAAAAATTAATTGAGAGATCATTAAACAAAAAGGAAATTTAGGTAAGACATCATAACAGTGTCACAATATTCACCCACATAGCAAAACATAAGAGCAGCGCATAAGTGAACTAAGTATACATACCTATATATGTGTAAGTCATGGGGCCATGGGCCCCCATGTCCGTCTGCACCAGGATAGTAGCCGTCATAGACAAGTGGAGTCACTCTGAGGTGACGACCACGTAGTATAGCAATATTTGAAGCAACTTGCATAAAGTTCATTTTAGTCTGTTTGCACTTTACATAAAGAAGCTACACACAAGCCGAAAGAATTCTAAATCGAAACAATGGAAAGGTGCAAAAAATAAACACAAATACAAATTGCTTTTGAAACGTACTTACCAACAATTCCCTGTTTTCGCTAACGCTGTCAGACATAACTAAAAGTGTGAAGGCTCTACGACGGGGCTCTAGTTAATTGAATAGGGGAGAGTGGGGTAATTGCGAATACCTAAGCGCGATGGTAAATAATTGTCAAAATATAAAAGTTATAATTATCATTTATTTCTTAAATACTACATTAGTTAGACTACTACAAAATATTAAATCAACTTTGGCGATATGTGAACCCAAACTTAAATTATAATTAAAATTGCAAACCCTTGCTGTTCGCAATTTCCCAACAGACGCGGGGTAAATCCGAACACCTCATGGGGCAAATACGAACTAGGTATTGGTTAACATTTCTTCTTGCAAAAGTCACACACAAAGCCTCTGGATGTGCTAGCGCCGTCGCTACACTTATCGTGTGCCCACAAGCTACAATTGTAGCACATAATCGAATCTTCAATTATAGGGCTCTGTACTTTTCGTATAGAGCCCTATAAAACGTCGAGTGGGGGAAGAGGGTCTACCCATGCCGGGTAAAGAGGATCATATGTTCCTCTTACCCCGTGTCAGGGATGACAAACCATTTTCTAACATGCAATTTAAAATTAGTTTATGTTGGTAAACTAATATAGGTAAATTTACGAACAAAAAAAGGCTTAAAGTCAAATACATTGCCGGGCCACCAATTTTATCCAAAGATGTCGAAGAAACATTGATAAATTCAATAAGTTAAGAATGTATGTTAAAAAGTTTTGTATTTTTTATATATAATTTAAGTTATATTTAATTTATAGTTTGTTACTAGAACCCAAACAGCTATAATAAAATATTAAAATTTTCTTGTATATATTATTTATATTGTAATTGTTTAAATACAGATAACCTAAAACCACATTTCATAATTTCCGTAGACGATGTTTATAACCCAAACCATAAAAACGTTGCACCAGGTTCAAATTAGATTGTATTAGCTTATGCTGCCATAGTCGCGTTTGTAAGAATGTTCTAGTCGCATTATTTATGTACATTATGATGACTGTTTCTCTTACCCCAACTTCGGGGTAAGAGGGACAGTCGCCCCAAAGCAAATGGTTTTGTTAATAAAATGTTACTCGCTTTACCTATAAGATACAAATAAAGATCACTTAAAGCTACATTTACGTAGAGTGTATTAAAATAATCTAAACAACAATAAGCAATACCTTGGTATATTTACAGCTCTTTACAATGAAATTAAAATGAAATATGTTCCTCTTACCCCACCTGACCTTACAATAAAGGAATACATAGATACTTAGTTATTTAAAAGGGAAATACTAAATACAACAAATTGTTGGGGTAAATGCGAACGTTCGGAATTAACCCAATCAAAACGTTCGTTATTGCCCCACACACTAAAAAAACACAATTTAAATTTACTTTTTAGGTTATAAAATAAAATCCGAAAATATGAACACGTCAAATCGTTCTTTGCTTTATAATAAACTTACCTTAATTTAGTCAATAATGTAGTATTTACGTAATGTAAGACACAATCATATGAAGTCATGAAAAAATTACATGATAAACAATGAAAACATAAAAGTATACCTACCTTGAACGGCGCGCGCGAGTTCTTCCATTTGACGTTTGTCCGGCACTGTTTGTGAGTCGAGTTGTGATTTGAATGAGTGCGAGCTCAGCTGGACCTCTCTATCATACCTAAAGGACTGTGGTCGGATTTACCCCGCGTTCGCAATTACCCATCTCTCCCCTACGACGCCGCTACCATTGCAACTAGAATTGGACGATGTCTGTGTTCCACACACAGAGAAAGGTGTATAGAAGAGTTTTTAGGGTTGACATTTTCTCAAGAACTACTTGACCTATTGCAAAAATTCTTTCACTGTTTTATAGATAAAAGTTAAAACTATGTAATTTTAAAAGAATTATTAAATTCGGTCCAGTAGTTTTTGTCCTATACCAAACAACGTACAAAAAGTACCTAATACTTAATACTTCATCACTACAAATATTTCACGATCCTTTACATTATTTACGTAATATAACTTCGCTGCTCGTAAACCTGTTAAGTAATATGAGAAAATGATCCCACAAGCTAAGCAACGTTGGGCTCTGTGCCTGAGTGATAGGTAAAAATATATATTCTTTGCCGCTAGAGCCATTTTCATTTGAGTCCCTTCATCGGAAAGCATGTTAATCAGTCGATCCCTGTTGTTATCATTCTAGCACAGACCACTTACCCCATGGACCTTGCCACATTTCAATGGAGCTTTGCCACACCTTCAAAACTCCGTGACCATAGAAGCTATCATTTTGTTGGGGACTTATTAGGTTTCATATTGCATAATCATAATCATAGGAGTTGCGAGAGTAGTAGAAAATGATCCTAGACAATGAATAATTCGCTTCGATTTCTTACTATTTTCTGGATTCTTAATTAAGCTGTTTTTTCGACTCGTTTGATGTACAAAACTATAATAATTTTATATAAAAAACGGAGATATTTTTACATTTATTCGTTATCTTGTTCATCATGCTGTTGATGGTGGGACAGAATCTGGCATTGTCATTTGTACCGATTTCATGTCTATTGGGTATAAGTTGTCTATGTTCTACAGCAATTGTAAGGCTATCAGACGTCTACGGGCGGTCAAAACAACTCGGACAAGAAGATGATAGTATTCTGTAAAGATACCGACTCAAAACTGGTAACCAGACCCGTAGTAGCGGCTCTGATGCGCCCAGCAGCGCGGAAAGTTAAAACGAGAAGCCTCCTAGCTCCCTCCCACCGCCCCCTCAGACGGGAGGTGAAAATTTTACACAATTAATTAAATACACAGGCCGTATTGTTTTGTTGGTTTACTTAGATGCTGGACGGTTCTTTTCTTGCTGTACATAGGTAGAGAATAGGAATAAACTACTTTGTGTCTCTTTCTCCTCAGCTTTGGTACTCTTTCTAGCTAAATATTGATCACTCAAAATAATATACTGTCACGGAATATAGGTCGCAGGTTCAAGTCCTGCCCACGGCAAGAATTTTTTCATCATGTTCTAATTTATTCACCGAGCATGGATAATGCGTAATTCAAATTCTGAATATACTTACAATTTAATTGCAATACCTAAACGATCTGAATCTGAGTATGCTGTCTATTCGAATGAATACGAGTATAATACGTATACTTACCTAAGTATAGCACAGTGCATTGTACGGTCTAACACAGAAAAAAAGTGCACCAGAGAGTTTTTAAGGTTGAGATTTTCCAAAAACTAATTGACCTCTTGCAAGAATTATTTCACTGTTAGATAGATAAAAGTTAAAACTGTAACTGTAAAATAATTATTAAATTCCGTCCGTCCGTTTTTGAGAAAATCTCATCTTTATTGAGACCTCCTATATACTTTGCTCTGTCTTCGTGTGTACCTACGGTCTATAACAAAGAAAGGAGAGTCATTAAGATTGACATTTTCTCAAAAACTTTTTGACCGATTTCAAAAATATTTTACAATTAAATACTTAGTCTGCTCTTTCTATCTACCTAGAGTGAAATATTTTTTTTTTATAATTGGTCAAGTAGTTTTTGAGAAAATCTCAACCTGAATGAGGCCCCTAGTATCGTTTTCTCAGCTTTCGTTTTTTATGTTTCACTGTTACGTAAATCTCTACAGTAATTTTCGTCACGTAGGTAGGTGAACAAATGATTTGGATTACCGAATAAGATGTACTTCTTATCTCCTGTAGCCCTTCGAAGTCTCGACGGAGTCACACCAGTGATTACTGGTAGCCAGGGCCGGAGCCAGAACGCTCGGTGCCCCCAGGATTTAAATTGGCGATCTTCGTCTACAAAAATTGGAGCGATTTACATCCGCATCTGATGATTCAAAGTTTTATGAGGTGACTCTACATATTATGTCATGTTCGGACAACAGCATATCAATGATAACACTTGCAGTACGATTTCAACTCTTACGACGCAGATATTAAGAACAGTCCAAAGTGTTACACTTGAACTGTTTTGATGTGTACGTAGCTCGCGGGGCGAGTGACTAAATTCAGATACCTACGTCATAAAAATTGGCATTTACCTACCTAAGTATAAAGTGATCATCAGTTTATATTGCTCCATTATATTAATAATAATAAAAAAATCATTTATTTCGGGAACAGTGTCCCATATTATCTACAACTACAATGCACAGAATTGTAAAAGTAAAATAAAATAAATAGAAAAGAAAATGAATACAATACAATAACGCATACAGCATATACCACAATATAAAATTTGCCAGTTTGAATCATCCGTATAGCGATAAATATTTCATTATGTGGAATCGGCGTTAGACCGGAATTTAGTATCGTCTTAAGGAACAGTAGTCGCCTAGTCAACCGCGATTAGCGCCCCTTCCAAATTGTCGCCCCTAGCCATCCGTCCCAGTTGCGCCTCTGCTCGTACGCAAGCTAACGCAAAAACTACTGGACCGGCAAATGGTATTACTTGTAACCCGATTACTACAACTCAATACTCGTGCCTCGCGGCGCGTGAATGTTCTCGGTTGTAAATATGATTGCTTTTGGGCATTTCTTGTATAATTGTTATGTAATATAATGGTAAGGATCGAATGTAATTATCCTTCTATATTCGTGTTAGTAAAAACTTAAACGGTGGTTTAATGATAGTTAACACATTTACCAGATAAATTGGAATTACCGTGATTATAACATTGAGGATTGTAGTTTCTAGTATAAAAGTAAAAAATGTCGATTTACGTACATATACATTACACTTATTTACTTGCACTAAAATATGATACGAATATCGGTATGAATTTGAATCTGACTGTATTTTCGTCATCTACCGAATTTTAATTAACTATTTTTTCACAATTCAGAGAGATAATTTCAATTTTCAAACTGACAGTTGTAAAAAACAAGCTTTTTAAGTTGATAATAGATGGTGTTGGACCGAAGTGCGATATCATCGTAAAACCACATAGCACCATGAGGAAAAAAAAATCAATTTTAGCTGAATAATTTACTATTATTGGTTTGTTTGTGTAATTTAAACAACAAATTAATACTAGGTATGAAATACGAAAAGCCCAAGTTACAAGCAATAACAACGCATTTAATGTTGACATCAGACCAGGTAGATGCTGTCGGTACACTCTTTCTTTTTTAAATGTAACCTTGAAAACTCTTCATTGCTGATTACATATGCCTACATACTGCCCCAAATTGTCTCTTTTTAAACTTCCCAACAGAATTAACCATTCAATTTATTTATATTCGCTAGCCACCCGCGAGACTCTATCTAATGGTATCCATAGAACATGGCATTGGTTATTGGTATCACAACACAATTATCATTGGTCAAACTAAGGGATGGCCAAAATAAAGCTTTCCGTTTATACAATTGGTGCTGATACAATTTTAAAAGCAATAACCAATACGACGACAAATCCAATCACAATAACACAACAAGCTGACAATGCTATTACACGATCGTCGACAGATTTACGAAATTTTCATGTTTGCTCTTAATATAATTGTGTCGGTTTATCCGACGCCGGATTACGGGGGCTTAGTACGGCGGGATGCTCAAATTGAATTGTAATATGCTACCGTTATTAATAACAGACGGTATAGGGTTGAACATAATTATAGACTTGTTTAAACACGGTGGGCATTTAACAAAAAAAAATTCTAAAAAGTTGCTTCTATTGTAAAATACAGCCAAAATCCCTAAACCGTGGCGCAATCAAACCATTGCTTAACTTTAAGTTGCGGCTAATAATGTTTATGGATAACTGTCGATCGAAAATCAACTTGACCTATCTACACTTTTGGTGAATTGGTTGATTTTGCAATTAGCACAATCGTATTTTGCACACAATTCTGTTCCTGTCGATCCCAATTACGTCATAGAATGCAGTAATCAGTAAAATGATCAATTAAATTTTATTGCCATCAATAATTGCACTTTAATCAAGATTTATCTGGAAATCGGCAACCCTACCAACCCTATCACAGCCTATCGCACACAATCGCTCGCGTCCACCGGAGCGCGACTTTTTTTCCGCAAATTTTAAGCATCTCCCCCGAAATTCCGCGAATCGGCCATATTCGTACAGTCTTACTCAGATTAAATTGTACAGCTCCAAATGAAAAATCTAGATTCCTCCTATATGTACCTGTGTACCTTTAGGGGTACATGAAAATACCTCATTTAATAATGTATGTGTAAGTACTTATTTGGCGATTTTTCATAATTTTTGAGTTGGAACGTTTCTTTTTCTTTGTGTGACTAAGGGGCGTCCACTTGGTAAATTTAAATCATGATAAAAAAAATACCAGTGATTTTAACTAGTGAGTTTTCGGTCAATAGAAATTATTTTCTTATCCCTAGGTATATGACTAACCTGAAACCTGTATGATATTGACCAATCAAAAGTCAGCATAAAATCTATTTTTCGCCATAAATTACCAAAAATAGTATATGGTAGGTACACTATGAAATTATAGCTCTGAAGTAAGAATAAGGCACAGAATAACTATTCAGTTATTTCCAAGCTCTGTAACTTATCAACTAATTTCAAAAATGTCCTTACTTGGGCGAATTTTGAGATAGGTACATAATTGTGTTGTAATACTGGCATGTATTTTATAGATATTTTGTAGTTCTTTTTACAATTTCTATCTGACTGTCATTATTACATTGTTCATCTCCATTCTCGTCACTTCAATAAATTATCTTCATCAGTATACACTATTTTCTCTTTTATTACGTTTATCTCTATAAATTCCCAACAAATTGGTTCCTAATTTACAATATTTTTCAATTAATCTATATCGAGGTTTCGACGTGTTGTAGCGATAACAATACTTATCTAATAATTGCAATGACACCGGCTCAATGCGGACCTCTGTATACTTATCTCTGAGTTCGAGTGTACAATAACTGGCCGCCCGGGATCGTCCCGGATACAAAGCCCGTTTGTTTAACGACGTCTTTCTATTGCGATTGCGACGGACGCGTGCCGACTTTCACAATGGGGTCCCTTTGACCCGTTAGAATAGATTTAATGCGCGTTTGCGTTTATGGGGGTGCACTTACTTACATAGGTACATTATATAAACTCACGGTTATTTCCCATAGTGGTAGAGACAACGGAATTACATCTGATTCGATTCTAAAACACCAGCTCTAAACAAATCAAATCAATTAAATAAAATCTCTTTATTGCAAGTAATCTTATCAACTTTGCCGTACTAAAGAGTGAGTACCATGTCGATAATATCTCTAGGTTACACGTGTAGCGAAGCAATTTTGCTCTCATGCGCGGACAGATACGGGCCCTCCTGTTACAGGTCCATGGGGTAAGTGGTCTGTGGGTTTAGGATTACATTTGGCGAGCACGACATAATCACACCTCCTTAAGTGTTTGTTAGATACCTTTATCTAAGAGTAAGTAAATGAGTTTTTAACACATAACTACTACAAAACATTCGATTAACTGCCACAATTTTCCTCCAGACGTGTTACGTAACACCATAATAACCGCTGACAGCAAGACATGGGTGGATAATATAAAAAGCTCATAAAAATGTATGAGCGCCGCGACGGGCTGCCACCGCCACGAGATGCACAGCTAACAAGTGTTATTTGCCGGACGGAGGTGAGATAAGGCCCTAGTTATTCCGCACCGGCGGTAATTGTGACAAATGAATGTGTTTTGTTATAAAATAAGGGAATCCTGGGGTCGTATTAAGGTTGTACAGTCGACAGCACACATTGGATGTGTCCATCACTTACAAATAAATGTAAAAAATACTAAACTAGGGTTTGTTTGTATATATTATTGTTGACTTGATTTTTATTTATTGTATCTAATTTAATGTAAATGTTATTGTGCTTATACTTGACTTTAAATATTATAAAAGAAAATAGTGTGATATGATAATGAAATAATTTAATTGACATTATAATGCTGTAATTAATGACAAAATAAATAATAATAGTGAATACGTAATATAACTGTAATGCTATACTTTTTTAATGAATGAATAAATAAATAATAATAAATAGAGTTTTATCGGTTTGGTTGGGCCCGATAAAAATGGAAGATGGCATATGCATCTTCTACATATTCATCTTCCTTTTACTTAGTTAAAATTTAATCCAAATATGTCGGCCCCGGATTAACTCAGGAAATTAGAAACCCCGGAACAACTTTTTATCTCTTTTTGTGTGGTCCTTTACAAGTCATGAAACTAATTCTTGCCTCGCAATAAACAGTGGGGTGACCGCGACTTCCAATCGTTATGGTTATCGTTTTAATTTTGACACTTGAACGATATACATTGCTGAGTTTCGTTGTCGTTTGTTAAAACTTGCAAAAACATAGCAGCAATGTATAGCGTCCATGTGTCAAATTGAAAGCGATAACGATTGGAAGACGCGGTCACCCCACAGGCACCATCCAAGCACCATCCTTCATACAAAAATATAATAGATACAAGTATACATTAGTACCCGGTGAGTACCCGTGACACCTAGGTGGTGTCATTTTGGTGGAGTCTTGTAGGATGAACGAAAATTTCATAGTATTACATTATCTTTGGTTCAGCGCCTAGTGGCGTCTTCGGAACTCTGTAACTGCATCCTCAACCAGGCGAAGCAGTACCTAATGTTATTGACACTGTTTTAGCGAATCACGGAATCACTCAAGAAACATCAAAATTGTGTCTACGAATACACATTTAAGATGGATTCACAATCACCAAAATTGACGATAGCGTTTCGCGCTCACTATAGGGCCAAAGGTCGTACGTAACCAGGCAAGTTAAAAATGTTCTCAGTGTGTCTTTGGAAGGAAATGGGAAATCCCCGTTTGCTTCATGGCATTGCAATTTGAACATTATCATAATGTAGTAAGGTATTTCAGCAACACACAAGATTATCACAAACACTGATAATGTGAATGATTTGATAAATGTTCATACATTGTATTACCTAACTATGAACGAATGTATTGTAAGTTATTTGTAGTATAGTGTAGTAGGCTAGTAGGTACTTGAGTGGATAACTCTTGTAAAGTATAATTTTGTAGTGTGTTTGGCTGGATATATAATAAATTATCTTGCAATAAATTATTGTAAATTGAAGAAACCGATCCATTTTGAGGAGGGTCTGTGTGTGACTTATCGGGGATTTGATATTTAACGACACTAAAATAACATCAGTGTACTCGTTAACAAACCTTGTGTATAATATCACATTATATAGAAGAAGAAAAAAAATATCACAACGTAAGTACATCCACGATGCCCTGTCTATCTAGCGAAACACTTTCGCCAAGTTAGAATAGTTATTTAATCCCACTTGCAATAAAAGAAATCACATTGGACGTTATGTATGTACATGAATTTGTCATTTTGCGAAATATGTTTAAGGGCCTACCATGAGCCAACTAGCGCCGCCAATCTTGAAAAAATAATATCTTCCAATTTAATCAATTTTATTAAAAAAGCTCATTTTCATAACATTCATAATTTTATTTACAAAATGTTTATTAGGATGAATACTATTTTTCAATATACAATACATGGCATAATTGCGACAAGCTAAGTTGTAGCTCACAAATCGCAATTATGTGAGCTACAATTGACCGACATTGAATCACGTTATAAATAAGCATTTAAAAAATAGTATTTATCGTAATAAACATTTCGTAAATAGCTTTTTTAATAAAATTGATTACTTATATTGGAAGATTTTTTTTTTAAGATTGGCTGCGCTAGTAGGCTCATGGAAGGCCCTTAATTAAACTCTTTAGTGCGTATCCATAAACGTGATTTAAAGTTATTACACCGTTTAGGCATTCTGCCGCATTCTACCATAACTTTTTATAACGAAGGGTCAAACGGTTTTAAGGGAAGTGAGGTTTAACACTGTGACATTGTTCCGTGGAGTCCCAAGGTTTCTTTGTCACATATGGAGGGATTTGTCGTAATGAACCTGTCCAATAAAAATTCCAAATAATGTCCAATAAAGCAAATGAGGGTCCAGTCATCCGTTTGGAATTTTTAGAAGGCAGACTGTGTATCTAATTGTTTATAGGAGAGCAATGGGCGCATCCTCAGAGAAATAAGGACCTACCTAAGCATGTACCTCGGCAGAGGTTTACGCCAGCGCTTGCGTACTCCCGTCATTATTTCTCTGAGGGCGCATCATACTTATTAACTATCATTTATTATTATTATTAACTAGGTTCATAAATAACTGTTTTTGCGATTAGCACAAGCGTGCGTGCGACTACACTCTTTTATGTCTAGAATAAACCATGAAGAAGTTCGAATTCAGCTCTCATCCTCGAGCAGTCCCTACGTTCTCCGGATATAATTTCTATAACATCTACAAGAATGCCGAGTTCTTGCGGAGCAGTGACAATATAGAGACGATATTGTCGAAGGGTTATGAGCTCAGGCAGATGCTGAAGGCCGTGGCTCCGGGAGAGACGATTATGGTGGAAGGGATGAAGTTGGAAAAAAAGTTAGTTCAATTTTGTTGTAACTTTCAGTAACATTACCATTATTATAATTATGAACGGATATCACTTACTTATATTGTTGAAGTCGGCAATTAGACCGACAGTTTTGCCCAATTTCGACGGTCTTTTGACCATTACCATGCGATGGATTAGATGGATGGATGGATTTGTCGGATTTGTGTTGCATCTTTCTTTAGCTGCCAATTCCCACCAATCACGTAGGTACGTCGCAGCGAAGGTATTATGTAGTCGCATAAGTAAATACTCCTAAGAGCCCTACTTCATCGGTTGTCATCAGTGCACAGTGCGACGTCGTCAGCTACGTATCCAAAAAAATCATATTAAAATGTTTGGCAGCTAACTCACTTAACGACGACCGCCAATGTAATTTCAATATGAATTGTTTAGATCTAGATCCCTTAGAAACAGCAATAATAACATTTTGTAATATAATAAGTTTCGATCTGCTGCGGTCAATTTCTTAGTACTTACCGATTTTTCCAGCACCCCACTCCTTGTGAAAAACACAGCCGGCGCGAACGTCGCCGTCGAAGATTACGAATTCACCAACAACCGTCTCACCGGTCTGGTAGCAGCGTACGCCTTCGAGAACCGCCTACGTTTCCCCGTCATCAAGTCCAGCGAGGCAATCGCCCTGGGACTGACCTGGGACAACCTAAACGAGGAGAAGTGCCGACTGTACTTATCCGCCGTCACGGGAACAGAACACTTCTACGAACAATTTCATTTTGTACCCCTCGTATGTGCTCTAAGGAAACTGGAACTCGGTAAAATCACCCCCGAGTTAGTGGCGAAAGCTGCCAAAATAAAGAATAATGATGGAGAAAGATTGGCTACGGATTTCAAGAAGAATTACATGTATGTAACCCATCTGTGGAAGCAATTTCCCGGGTCTAATCCGAGGACGTTGGCCACTCTAATGGCAGGTCCGGAGAGAGTCAAGCGTGCTTTTGAAGATGTTTGAGGTGTTATTTTATAAGAAATTGTGATTACATTTTTAGACGATTTTTTGAAGTATCGTCTGTATAGATATTTGTATGGCTTATTTTTATCATTTATATTATTGTATCAGCCTTACATTATCTCTGTTTCAATTTATCATTATTAAATAAATGGTATATTCCTTCTACTTCGGTAATTTTATTTGTCATCGTTATGATAATGAAACAACTCATTACCCATCTGATGATAAGGTCATATGAGATTAGCGCTGTTGCCGATGGCCCACCTCTCAAATATATTATTATTGCATTACACTTGACAGCCGGATGGATAGTGGTAGTCAAAAGTTGTAGTAAGTTACGATTACGAACAATAAAGTCTAGTTCCCACATAACTACTCTTACATCAAATTATATGGGGCGACACCTCCAACACTAGGCAGTAAAACAATTATTATTTTAAAGCGTTTTTATTAATTTCAAAAAATAATGAATCAGTAATCACGCCTTATTACTAAATTCAAAATAAACTATTAGAAAATACACACAGAAATAACTAGACTGATGTTTCAGATTACAAATAAGAGTAACAATTCTTGTATTCAGTTCAATTTGTTTTTGTTATTTAAACATCTAGCTAAATATACATTACCAATTTACGTAACTCCATTAATTTCTAATAAACTACTTACATAGCTAATTTGTTTTACATTGATATAGAAGTCAAATATTTATCACTCTGTGATACAGGGGGGTTGAACATTGTCCATAAATTGGCTACTACACGAACTATTAACCAGATAGGTCTAGAAATATAAAAAGTGGACTAGGATGACATGCCGTAAGCGAGACACGTGTTAAATTGATAACACAACAATAAATAGTGATTCAAGTATTATAATGGGCGACGACGCACTATACATAAAGAACGTTTTCGCAATGATAATCTACAATTGCAAAATAACTTGAAATTAACAAACAAAAAAAGGGATTTTATTGATTGTTAGCGAAAACGAAGGTTTATTTGTCGTTTTTTTTGATCACGCTTGAAATTGGTAACTTTTAACCGAACATAACAAAAGATTTCTGATTTTCTGAAAAGTGACCTAACCAACTCCCCGTGACCTCCAATATAAAATTTCAAATTGATTTAAACCATCACAGGCGGTACATAAGACAACAAACTGACTCCACCTTTTTGGATGTCGGTTAAATAAAGAGCAGATACTCATGACTATAGTGCGTCTCGTTCTATAGATATGTTTGAAATGTTTGCAACCCAGAAGCTATTATCACTTGCTTCTAGATGCATGAGAGGTCTATCAAAGGTGTTGAAAGAAATTAGTATTGAAAACTCTATTCCGAAAAATTCGTAGTTTCATGTAGAGAAAAGTACGCAAGGGATTTCGAACCGTTGAGATTTTCTTTAATAATATTTAAAAAAATATCTTATATCCTCCAATTTAATCAATTTTATTAAAATAATATATGTAGAAAATCTTTATTACGATTAATACTATTTTTAAATGCTTATTTATAACGTGATTCAATTTCGGTAAGTTGTAGTTCGCACAATTGCGAAAAACGGCCGTTTTGTCAACTACTACTTAGCTCGTCGCAATTATGCTGTCTTTATATTGTATATATTGGAAAATAGTATTTATCCTAATAAAGATTTTCTACATAGCTATTTTTAATAAAATTGATTAATATTGGAAGATATTATTTTTTTAAGATTGGCGGCGCTAGTTGGCTTTCGTCAGACCCTTAAACTACTTGGCCGATTGTTGTAAAAACTCTTGCATTGGTAAATAGTACTGTAGGCTATAGACCAGTGAAATAATTTTAAAAGTAGATCGAGTCCTTTGTGAAAATCTCAACAATAATGATCTTTGTATACTATAACTGTACTATTTAGAGGCGAAGCGAAAAGTGTAGGCACCTTATATGGCTTATATTACGTCTAAAACATTCTCGTACATTTGAAGTAATTCATGCGTCTGTTTATTTCATTATAAATACGTCAGTTTATTAATTTTCGTCATCTACCTTCGTAAGTATTCACAACAACGTTTATACGTATCTACAATACTTTTGTTATAAATTTTCTAACTTCGTTAATAATTTCCAATGTACATATTTTTATTAAAATATCAATATAATACATCACTTTCTTCTATATTATACATATAATAAGTAATAATAACACAGCACTGGAACTTGACAGTATTTTATACATAATGTTATTTCATTTTTTTTTCAAATAAACCAATATCAAATTATAAACACATTCAAAACACTTTTAAAAGCAAGTTGTCTGTTTTAAAAATGCAGAGTGTTTCGTATAAATATGTGCTACATTTTCTTTTAAAGTATTACAATAAATAATTATACTGACGCATATTTCAAATAGCGTAAAATCAATTTATTACAACAGAAAGAAAAAAATGGTATGTACTTACGAAGCATTAAATATGATATTCATGCAATTCATACATTAAATGTTTCTAAAACGAATGAGTGTAGCCTTTCATTTATCTAAAAACCAGCTCAAAATAAATGAAACCAAGTCCAAAAATGTGCAGAACCATTGGACTAAAATCGCGGTGGTGACAATGTAATAAGTCAGACCAGAAAAATAAAGTTAAAACAGCTTATTGTTGGAATAATTACAAACTATTTTCTTTCGTAACATAGACTATTAAATATACGATGGCGGTCCATAGGCGAGTTTTATGTTTAATTTTCTGGGACAACTTTAAAAATAAGTAGCCTCAAAAATAAATTACACTGATCACTCCATTCTAAAATAAGTCGTAAGCATACCTAATATCGTTTAGCTAACAGACAAGTCTCAAAAACCCTTTCGGCTCTCGTACCTAGATTTGTAACTGGTTACGAAACCGGTTAAATAGATTCATAACCGGTTACGAAATCGGTTAAGAAAACAGGGGAAAGTCAAAATGTAATAGCATGCGTATAAATGATTCTTACTCGACGTATCGTCGGCTATCTTTATTTATAATATGCATATCAATTCCAAATTTTTTATTATCAATAGGATTGACACAATCTGGAGTCAAAGATTAGTCTTCGCACTGTTATAAATGTACTATTTGACTTAGCAATTGCATTTGAGATTTACGATTATTTAAATATTTACAAGCGATTCCTTCTAAAGGCTAGTTACTACTATTTATAATTTGTGACATTTTTGGAGCATTGAAATAGGACGGCAAGATTATATATTGGCTTCAAATACAGTACACTAAATACAGTCGACCACACGGTACGTTTTCAATAATATAATAAAGTTACACCGAAATTACGTGCATGTGGTTTACTGTATACAAAATTCCGCTTCTATTGACAGTAAGTTCCGCAAATGGCCGTTAAAAAGTTGCGTCGTTGACATCTAATTCGCAAATCTTAATATGACTCGCTACAAGTACGGTGGAACACAGACAAATGTGTACAGAAACGTTAAGGTTGAGATTTTCTCAAAAACTACTTGACCTATTGCAAAAATTCTTTCATTGTTTGATAAAGTGAAAAACTATGTAACTGAAAAAGAATTATTAAATTCGGTCCAGTAGTATTTGAGAAAATCTCAACCTTATTGAGGCTTCCTGTATACTTATCTCTGTCTTCGACTGTACAGTCGTACATAGTTTTATTTTTTATCTATCAAACAGTGAAAGAATTTTTGCAATAGGTCAAGTAGTTTTTGAGAAAATCTCAACCTTAAAAACTCTCCTGTACACCTTTCTCTGTGTTCCACCGTACACTCTTTTTTAAACTTAACCGAATGAAAATGACGGTAGTATTATTAGATTTCTCAATTTCAGTATATTTTTCAATTTAAATATAATTTTAAAATCAGTTTTTACAATCAGCCCCTTTGCGTCGCCAAAATAAACATTACACATCTACCAACACTATGACCAGACATCTTATTGGACGAAGCACGAATCGACCAAATTATCATAAAAATATCGCTTTATATTTATAAGGCTCTAACTATTATTTTCTATTAATAAGCGCTGAAAAACTACCGTCTAACAATTTGTTCACGAATTAGTGATGTTAGTTAGCCATAAACATAGTTTAACCTTCCTTTAAACCGTGTTGTAGTCCTTTTCACACTTCGTTAAAAACGTTGAACGGGACCAAAGGTTAAAACGGTAGACTAACATTAAACCACGGTTATGGGTAAGAGCGTAGTAATCCGTAACAAAGATTATTTTTTATTATGATATATTTAAAATACTCGGTTTCTATACTTATTATTATTATAAAATCCTTTTATTATTGCTTTTAAGTTTCATTTGATTACGTTTCCAATACATAGATTAACACAGATTTATCAATAAGAGCCCCATATTTATTTAGTCGATTCGTCCGTACAAATCCGATGCCGTCTAATGACTATAAAGAAAATAGATCACGTGACGTCGACTTACCTTCAAACTCCAATTGCTAATTATTTAATAACATTTAATGCGTAATAATAGTCGAGTGCAGACACTGTGGCACTACGTGTCTGTACGGGAGCCTATAGTTCTTGACCGTTCGCGCGGCGAGACACTTGAGCGTGGTATAACGCAAGGGATTGACTATAGATGACAGGCTCTGTTGATTGGATTTAAGGATTTCCTCGGGTGTTTGGCCCTCGTAGTTTACTGTGTCTATGTGTGCCCCGTGGGATAGTAATTCGCGTACCACTTCCGCTGGACAGGGGTTGAGCTGTGGACAAGAGTTGTTGGGTTAAATTGGTGACATACTATCTAAAACGGTGGTTGAAACTAGATGGTTGGAGGAGACTTAGGACAGGAGTCGGAGGAGGGAGAAATATGTAGTGCATGTAGTGGAATACTTTAAGTATATGATATTACCCGACTGCACAAGAATTTAAATAAATTCTGCTTGTTCGATTTCTATTGAAAATTCAAATAATGGAAAACAAATGATTTGCAGAGACTCGAAAACTCGATAAGGCAGTTGTCCGACCGCCGGCGAGTAAATCTCGGCTATTTTATCCGTATTTATACTACATTCCGTGTAAACAAAAGAAATGCATATATTAATAGTTCATTCTCTCCGCCGGCGCTCGTCGGGCGCCGTGTACCGCGTCTGTGTACGGCGCCGCCCGCCGACACGACGCCGTCCGTCGGTAACTTGCGCCGTCCGACAACGTGCACCGGTGGCCGGTGCCGCTGGACGCCGTAACACGCCGCGCCGTGCGACGGCACGGCGCCGCGCCGGGCGTTGTACGCTAGCCCTAATTCACGAATGCATCGCAGACACCTCCCGTCTGCGATGTAATTATGGCTTACTACATAGGGCGTTCCTTGCTTGTACTGACCTTACAAACGAGATGCAGTGGTGTATTTCCATCTGCGTCCCGTGCTAGCGGCGGCGCCCCTAGCCTCAGCATGAGGGCCACCAGCGCGCCGCAGCACGGCTGCGACTCGCCCGGCGCGGGCAGCAGCGCGACCCCGCCGCGCGTGCGCGTGCCTTCCGCAGAGCACGCCACGTGCAACGCTGAACGACCTTGACGAACCTGGAGATAAATTGTATTGACAACTCAACGGTATAATTAACAAGTTCCACGAGGGTTAGTCCAACGATTTTTATCAGCGCTCAAGTTCTGTCAAATCCACTTTTTTACGAAATTTTGAATACAATGGTCGTTGGCGCAGAATTTGACAGACTTGACCTTGACTTGAGCTTGCATGTTGCTTCATTTCTTTTAAAATAATTTCTTTCCACAGAGAAAGGCAAGGCCAACTAGAGCTTATAGCCTGGTCTGATGTTAATAGAATGTCTGAATTCTTATAAATACATACATATATATGAAGATACCCTAACCTAAACCTACGCACAACCCTTCCAAACCAAATAACTCGACGATCCACGCAATAATCGAGTTATGCAAGGGAAACCTTGCTAAGAGCACAAAACTTCACAAACACGACTTCTTTCGAGCACTCCAACTAATAGAAACGTTCGCGGACATCTACTGATTAATCAGTTTAATTTAGTGATTAATGATCACGTTAAGTTAACTTAATACATAATCACAGTAATCACTAAATACCACGGAAACTATTTAATTAGAATTTTCACAAAAAAAGTAGCTAATGTCGTTTCGCGCGCTTTTCAAGGAATCCTTGAACTTGCATGTTGCCTCATTTTTCTTAAAATAATTTCTTTCCATAGAGAAAGGCAAGGCCAACTAGAGCTTATAGCCTGGTCTGATGTTAATAGAATATTTGAATTCTTATAAATACATACATATACATGAAGATAACCAAACTTAAACCTACGCACAACCCTCCCAAACCCCTAAACGAAATAACTCAACGATCCACGCAATCGTCAAGTTATGCAAGGAAACCTTGATAAGAGCACAAAACTTCACAAACACCACTTTCGAGCACCCCAATTAATAGAAACGTTCGCGGACATCTTAGTGGAAACGGTCACATAGCTTTCGCATCCTCGCAGCATAGCATATCTCTGGTGGAAAATCAGCCTAAAGACAGTAACCCCTACTCACCTTAATATCTAACTTAACGAGCGAGTACACAGCCTTATGAATCTTCCCGGACACCTCGTCCGTGCAGTCCGTGTCCTCCAGCAGTTTAGCCATGAGGGCAGCCAGGTGCAGCGAGATCACCAGCACCCGCTGCAGGGTCGACAGCGTCTGCTCGCGGTCTAGGCTCACTTTGGAGTCCAGCAACTCCATGCCGCGGTGGATTTCGGACAAGGCTTTCCTGAACACGGGGTCGATGTCATCGAATGTCACTGGTGGGACTATGCGACCTGGAAAGGGAATATAATGTAAGTTAAAGAAAACCTTAAGGAACGCCAAAAAAACAAACCCACCTAATGGCTTTTCTTTAAACATGATGAAAAATTTCAAGCCGTGGGCAGAACTTGAATCTGCGACCTTGTCATTCCGTGACACGCTCTTACCAACTGAGCCCCCACAGGCCACGCCCCGCCCACCAAAAATCTGCATCGTATTATACATATACCACAGCCCAAATCAAGAGTCTTATTTTGTAAACAAATATGATCGTATTATTACCTGTTGTGATGTAACACTGAAGGAACTTATTGATTGAACCTGTTCATCATTGTGAAAATAAAGTGATTCGATCTAATAATGTGAAAATAACTATGCAATAATCACAGAACAGCTTAAAATGTTAGTAGGGTAGGGTAGTTTTTGTTTACAAAATAAGACACTTGATTTGGGCTTCGGTTTATCTTATCCTTATCTTGATTAGGTGCCAATGTGGCGGCACTTCGTTTTCATTTATGCTCCTTCCTCCTCCCTAAAGATATAACTCAATAGGTCCGCTATGCATCTCATGGGAAGGAGCGTGTTGATTATGTCGGGCTCGCCGCCCTAAAGGGGCGCAATATCTACTTAACGTCCTGGGGTATACCACCTCGAGCCATTGATGCCGAGCCACGGGAACTGAGACACATCAGCGACCCGACTAAAGTCCCGAGCACACATTGTGTAATAGCCCACAATTCATCATCCATTCATCCATCACCTTCCTCTTCCCCGTCTGGGCCTTGAGCCACTCAGGCGCCGTGCGGTTCGTGCACTGCCATTTAGGCGCCTCGTACGGTGGAACACAGATAAAGGTGTACAGGAGAGTTTAAGGGTTGAGGTCATCTCACAAACTACTTGACCTATCGCAAAAATTCTTTCACTGTTTGATAGATAAAAGTGAAAACTATGTAACTGTAAAATAATTATTAAATTCGGTCCAGTAGCTTTTAAGAAAATCTCAACCTTATTGAGGCCCCTTGTATACTTATCTCTGTCTTCGACACACCTGCACGCCTGGCACTACCCGTGGTGCGGATTTCTTCCATGCCAACCTTTCTCTCAGCCATTCATACATCTGGTACTACAGGCCTGGTGTTACCTCTGAGCGGCGGGCGCGCTCTCTCCCCCAGCATGTAGCTGAACAGCTCCGCGAAGCTGTACAGACTGGACTGTGTGAGCGGCGACAGCGGCGGGAGCACGGCGCGCTGCATGTCCAGTGCGTGGTGCCACAGCTGGCGGCAGCGCGAGAACCGGCCCGCGTCCGCGTACACGGCGCCGCGGTAACGCACGTAGTATGACGTGTCGGGATGGGCGGGGCCTGAAATGCAACAAATATGATATTATTACTTATTGCAAAACTATTTTTTTTTTTTTATTATTTATTTATTAGAGACCTCCTATAATTTAATTACAAATAATTACAATTCACAATTATCATTATGTCATTATAGCTTAGTCAAATTATTATTATATTAAATATTGTTGGAACATTATTATTATTATTTATGCTATTTTGTGAATATTATATTCTCCGTCGTTTCTTAATAATAATTGCAAAACTATTACAAAAAGTAAAAGGCATATACAATTCGAATTCACCTTTGGATAGAGAAATCGGCAAAATGAAAACCATTGTGCGGTCATGTGGCCTTTTGTTTGGGTCAAAAAAGTAATAATAAAACCCGGCCAAGTGCGAGTCGGTCTATGAAAATGCAAGAAAACCAAAACCTTTGGGGTACTTCCCGTTGACCTAGAATCATGACATTTGGCAAGAAGCTAGGTCTTACAGCACAAGTAAAAGAAAAAATCCGAAAACTGAAAATTTAAAAAAAATATATTTTTTCGTAATAGCAAAGTTACGGGGCTAGTAAGTTGCGTTGCCCTTGGCCGTTTTTTTTTAAATTTACATTTACTTACAATTACAATTGTCGTTCTTTCTTGATACCACAGACCGCTTACCCCATAGACATGATATAGGTACAATTTGCAAGCGAAAAACTCTGTCAACGATGAGCGCATAGAGACGAAAGGGCCTGATATGAGCCAACTAGCGCCGCCAATCTTGAAAAAATAATATCTTCAAATTTAATCAATTTTATTAAAAAAGCTATTTACAAAATGTTCATTAGGATGAATACTATTTTTCAATATACAATACATGACATAATTGCGACAAGCTAAGTTGTAGTTCACAAATGTGCCAAAAACGGCCATTTTCCGCAATTATACGAACTACAACTTACCGAAATTGAATCACGTTATAAATAAGCATTTAAAAAATAGTATTTATCGTAATAAACATTATGTAAATAGCTTTTTTAATAAAATTGATTAAATTGGAAGATATTATTTTTTCAAAATTGGCGGCGCTAGTTGGCTTAAAGAGTTGCGTCCATGTCGATAAAATCTCTAGGATACACGTGTCGCGAAGCAATTTTGCGCTCATGTGCGGGCGCCCTCCTGTTACAGGTTTATGGGGTAAGTGGTCTTTGCTTGATACATACCTAAAATGCGTTCTCTAATGATCAGTGCTTGCATTCTCATCGCGTCCGGGTCGGCCAGTATCTCCTCCAGTTGCTGCGCGTTGCTGGGCTCCACCGCGTAGTCGTACGCCTCTATGCGCGGGATGTCCTTCGGCTTGGGGATTGGCTCGCTACTGTCAGCGGGGAATCTGCAAATAATAATGTCAAATCTCTTTATTGCAAGTAAGCATTTTTGCACGTCAACATTTTTTTATGAATTTACATTTTGCAAAGGAAAAGGTGCCAATGCCGAGAAGAGTGGATTATTTATATATGTTTTCACACAGGTAGTACGTACTGTAAAGCCTTCTAATGTATTCATATCCATTTATTTGGTAAATATTTCATTTACCTACAAGTCATTTAAATTTTAATTATTAGATAATAATAATTCAATGTATCTACCAAAATACCAACTTATGTGGGCATAAGATCGATAAATCAAAAAAATTGGGCATCCCTAAAAATTCAGAGTGACGTCACGAATCTCGCGAACAGCGAACTAGCGTTTTTGTGTGGTAATAAACGGGGAAATATTTTAATTTCAATTTCATTTTTTACAGTCATCTTCTACTTTTATATACTAAAATTTGGGATCCTAGTATGAAATACTATAGGAAATAAAGATTGTTTTATTGAATTTCGATACGAGTCAACTAGCGTATTCTTCAGCCTCGCGAGGTTTCATAAGCGGCGCTTAGGGCTTCGCTGTGAACTCGAAAGACTTCAAACACCTATCATATCCCTCCGTGAACGTTTTTTTTACATTACTCCTACCTAACATCTAAGTACTCGTTGCAAATACTCAATGAGCGAGTACTAAGACCCACCTGTCATCCATAGCTCGTTTCCACAGCGCCAAGGCTCCGACCATGTCCCTCCGTTTGTCCACATACGTTGCTCCCAATAGCTCTAACGCGTCTATACGCTGTTGTCTCGTCACGAGGCCATTTTCTACGTTTATTAAATGCTCCACGATATGTGTGTGACCGCTTACTGATGCTGCTAGGAGAGGTGTCATTCCTGGAACAATTTAACACAACATTACATGACTATAACATGGCTCGAATTTCTGTAGTGGGTCACTGATACGGAGATCCCAGGTTCGATTCAAGGCCAGGTCAGTCATGTACAGTCATGAGTAATAACATAGAAACATCCTTAAAATTCAAATTCATGTAACAACTTTAAATCGCAAAAATAAGTATGCTAAACTGTGGCCAATAATTATGTAAACGCTAAATTGTATCAAAATAAAGTACACACCCCTTGTACAACATTTGCTTGGTGGGGTGTGTACTTTATTTTGATACAATTTAGCGTTTACATAATTATTGGCCACAGTTTAGCATACTTATTTTTGCGATTTAAAGTTGTTACATGAATTTGAATTTTAAGGATGTTTCTATGTTATTACTCATGACTGTACTAATGAGTTTTCATTGGCTTGAAAAAAACTTAGTTACTTTTACCGAATGCTCAAAGTACACAAAACTCCCACTTCGTGGAGTCGGTGCGGAGTTTCCAAGCCATGGGGAATAAAAATAAAAATAGACTGATGATGATGATAATGATATATACCCGTACTCGACCAAGTACATCTAACGTGCTCTAAGCGTCTATTCACATATACCACAGCTGAACCATATTGCAGCGGCGTTTGAAGTGGTCTGCACAATGCGCCCAAGCACGTATTGTAGTTGTGACGTGTTTGCCGTTGTGGTGTGTGGATAGTGCTACGTATTACGCAGTGGGTAGAGAGCGAACTATAGGACATGGTGAAAGCACTAAACAAGAACACTTCTCCTCAACTCACCATAAGAATCTACATCCATAGTCGCTCCATGGCTGAGCAACATCTTGAGTATATGCAACGAGCCGCTCTCCGCGCAGTCGTGTAGCGCTGTGTTGCCTTTAACGCTCTTCCTGTTGACGTCCGCGTTGAGAGAGAGCAGGTACTTGGCGATCCTGATGTGGCCCTTGTAGCACGCGATCATTAGACACGTGTGGCCGTGGCGATTCGCTATTTCTATGTCTGCAATGAGAATGATGAGTGGTTAGTATTGAAATGTAGTTAGTGAAGAAGATTATCATAGTATCTTCTTCTTGGCATACCTATCATGGTCTGTGGGTTTTAGCAGCAACTCCATCCTCAATCCACAGAGTGTTATTATCATACAGATAGTGCCATGTCTTAAATATATTGGTTTTTGTGAATTATTGTTCTCGGATTTTGTGAATTGTTCAAGAACATGCGAACCTTCACAAATCAGAAATTTGCGATGGAACGACATGGAACCATCATGATGGATGTGACACGATCTCGTAATGGCCGTCGAAGCACGCGGCGCATAGAGGCGTAATATCAAGAGAAGGAAATTCCTCGAACATGTGCTGAGAGACGAGAGCGGTACCACCTCATGAGCAAGATTGTGGGGAAGAAGCGAGTTCGCAGAAGGAGAGAATAGTGGTTCCGCAACATAATAGAGTGGAAAGCTATAGACAGCGCCGAAGAGCTGTTCCGTCTGGCTCAAAACAGAGGGAGATATGCGGAACTGACGGCCAACTTTCAGTAGAAGAAGAATATTGTCTCACCTGCCCCGTTCTCGACTAAGAAGCGCACAATGTCGTAGTGTCCGTCGAAGCAGGCGGCGCGCAGAGGCGTGCTGTTGGTGCGCGTGGTGGAGTTGACGTTCGCGCCGGCGCGGACCAGCAGTCGCACGAGGGGCATGTGGCCGGCGGCGGCGGCGCACCAGAGAGGGGGCGCGCCCTCTATCGTCTCGCCGTCGAATATCACTGCAATGGCAAACGGTAAGGTTTAGGACATCATTTAGTTATTTTATGTACACATCAAAGCACATCAACACTTTGGGCTTTGAAACGTTCCTATTATCTGCGCCGTAAGAGTTGAAATCGTACTGCAAGTGTTACCATTGGTATGCTGTTGTCCGTACGAACAAACGGTTAAAATGGTGTAGTGTTTTACAATAGGAGAAGAAGTATAGATGAACCTAATAGCTCCCTAAATTAAAATTATAATTAGCAAACACGTCATCAATTGAGCGCTCGGTAGCGTAGTGCCTGGGTCCCAGGTTCGATCCACGGTCAGCTTAATCATGTACCAATGAGATTTCATCGGTTTTAAATAGTAAATGATGCAATGGATAATATCAATCTGAATATCTAGTGATTTTCACATGACTGGCATTCCCACAACTCTATTTACCGCCAGGAAACGCTGATTGAACAAGCACGTCCCGCATCCAGGACAGATTGCAGTCAATTCTAAATTAATGTTTTTCATCATTATTAATAAGGAACGACAAACAAGCTCCATCACACCGTTTTGGTAATAAGAGTAAAGCATTCCCTACAATTAAACTTCCATGTCTCTGATGTTAATTGAAAATGAAATCCCTAAAAACGACTTTCAGATTTATCTTCGCTGTTTATATGAAATATATATTTGAACAAAAAATTACGTCTCTGTCTTGTATTGCTGTGCCTAGACAAGGTCCGTAAATAACATTGTAACATTGTAATGTTAATTATATGAACATCTGTATTATAACTTATGGAATGCAATATTGAGTATTGAAATGATGCTATAACAAATAGTCAAATAACTAATGCCCTATTCTGTAATTTCGTATGATAAACTTACTTGCAAATAGTTCACTAAAACTCATCCGCAGAACAAAATGCACAATAAACGTGCAAAACAATGATATATTGAGTTCGCAACAAACATCGTGCGACCGAGAATCGCTAAAGGTGTGATGGATGAGAGCCAAACTATTGACGCAATTGGAAAACTACCTATTACATCTGCATGACAACTGAGTATAAATAAACAACAATAATAAACGCTCACACGTGTCTTTATGTAAGTTACTATGCTATACAACTGCTACGTTAAAATATGTAGCGATTAGTTGTATCGAAGGTATTCAAATACAGTTTTCGATGATGTTGATTACTGGATAAAATCTAGGATTTTAATTAATTGAGGGGCTCGTACTCAAGTTGAGAGTACACGTTGAAAACGATCGTACAAGTTAAGCAACGTAGGGCGAGGTCAGTAACTGGATGGGTGACCGCTAGTGACATTTTCATCTGAGTTCTTCCGTGCCTCGGAAAGCACGTTAAGCAATTGGTCCCGGTTGCTGTCGGTCAGCAGCAGCCATTATGTCGTGTCAGAAGGCTACGGGCGGCCTGAATAGGTAACTCTGACAAATAGGTTTGGAGACTAAAGCACACGAAAAAAAAATATTATTCGAGTAATTCAACTCGAGAGGCCTACGTCCAGCCAGTGGGCATAACAAAATATAGGTTCATTAGGAACCAGCAACAGTTTCGAGGTTACACAGATGACTATAGGCAACGGTTGTCGCTTTCGCATAATCCTTCGTTCTTTAGTGTCATGTGGGCTTAGCCGGCCTTAGTCAAATGATTTAGGCCGTCCGTAGGCCTCCGACGCGGACTAACGGTTGCTGTTGAAAACCAAATTTTCAGATGAAAATTACTTTATGGTCATATCCAGATATCGACCGCGCCCAACGTACGAACGACAGCAGTTCAATGATAACACGATTTCAAATGGTAGATACGATTTCAAATCTTACCACGCAGACAATAAGAAGGGTCCAAAGTTTACCTTGATGTGCTTTGGCTATACCTTTAATTAGTCCCTCAATAACCCAATCAATAGAAGCTCCTGCACTCACCAGAGCCCGGCTGCTCGATGTCCGCCTTGCACCTCTCGATGAGGTATTCGGCGACGTCGTAGTGCCCGTTCCTGCACGCGATGACCAGGGGAGTCGCGCCGCCGACCTTCGCACCCACCAACATGTTCAGCTCGTCTGCGGAGCGCCAACTGTGTAGGTACACCTGGAAACAAAGAAGTGCTGCTTTAGAATAAAATATAATAGGATACTTATTGTAATTGTCGTTTATCAAATACAGCAGTGTGCAGATCAGTCAAGTGGGGCTATTACGATTCTGAAACCGATCAAATCATATGGCGGGTATGACGGGGATAGTGCTATCGCGCTGGTATAGCGGCGTCTCTTTTCGGCGCGCTATGGTATGATTTCATCGTTTTGAGAACGGTAATACGGCTGGGGAGTTGGACATGGACGCTAAACTAATATTAATTATTTTTATTTCTTCTCACATTTTTATTGCTTATTTAATTGAAAAACTTTGCACGCTTGTATACAAGTAGGATACTGTACTGGACAATGCAATTTACCATCCTGAGATTTCATGTATTCTGGCAAATAAATGATTTGATTTGAACATTTCTGCAATTAAACGAGACGAGCCATGGTATACCTGGCATCATTACAAGCCAGATTAAGTAAGGCGCATTGGGAGAATTTAATGGCCGCCACACATGTTACGGTCTACCGGAGATGTTTACCTGTACAGGTGTACCGTACAAGTGTACCTGTACGCACAGGTTCACCGTACGGTGTCACAAAAGAAATGATTTTCGATCTTGCTCCGATCGCCAGCGCAGGTGAAAAAAACTGCACAGGTCTGTTCCCATACCTACAAGCTCCGATGTACCTGTTCCGGTAAACCTCACCAGTAGACCGTAGCGGGTGTGACGGCCATTAGGCGTAATACAAGTACTTACAGGCAACCTCAATGAACAAGCAATAATTTAATATAACTAAGACAAGTCAGATTAAATTAAGCTAAATAAATCGATTAAATAAAGTAGACTGTATAAATAAATAACAAGTACGAGACGAGACTTAGAAAACACGGAAATACGAAAATAGTGCGTCATGCCGAATGCCGCGATCTACTGAAAGTCGACGACCCGTTAAAATAATACAAAGATCATCGGTGCGAGGCTTGACCTGATTTTTAAACTGCGACTAAAGTAAATAAGCAGGACTGTTGATGTGTTACGGTAAATGACAATGTCAGATTCTGCCCCACCATCAACCGCAAGATGTACTACAAGATAACGAATAAATGTAAAAATATTTCCGGTTTTTCTTAAAATTATTGGTTTAAAACAAAGTCTTGTACATCTAGCTTCATTCAGTCACTTCGCCAAAATTGCCCACAACTTTTCCATTTTGGGGCTCTGGCTATACAATCACAAGGTTCGTTACCGGGCTAATGTCAGCTCAGAAGTTAAGCCCTTTTCTGGTCTTTGACAACTTTGCAAACAAATTTACAATATTCTTAATTTCCACCGCAAACTCAGACAAAAGACCGGGTCTCATTAGGGTTAAAATTTTCTCAAAAACTATTTGACTGATTTTCAAACATCTTTTTCAATTACGTAGATTGTACTCTAAACTATCATTTTAGCAATCGGTTAAATGGTTTTTGACATAACAGTAGTTATTCTGGTGTGCGGATTTTTAAAACCTAAATCTGACAAGTTCATAAATGCTTCCTATTTCTTACACCAAAGTTATAAAAAGAAAGGCACTACTTTTAGAACTGTCAAAGTTAGCTTCTAATTTTAATTCCAATTTGATGTTTATGGCTTCATCGTTTGTCGATGATTCTGCCAATGTCAGGGTTGAGAATGACACGGTATATACGGGTGCAACTGCTCGATACGCAAAGTTACTTTAAAATTAGAAAACCCGCGGCATAATCGCTATCAATGTCAACATTAATAATCATGTATATACTTTTCTTTAATAGACTTATATTGAAAGACTGCTTTAGCCACCTCCCACGCAGGTGATCTACCTGATAGTATCATCGGATAGTCATATGGCTTCGCAAAAGTGAAATCTATGACGTCCAACAACGGCAGAGTTTGGCAAGCTCCCGGCGTGCGTACGCGGCGCGCATGGCGCAACGATAAACCGCGACCTAACCGCTTGCAAAACCAGGTTTTACAATCGTATGATTCAGTTTTTAAAACAAATGTCATGTCAAATGTTATATAATCATCACCAGCCCGTATCAGTCCACTGTTGGACGTAGGCCTCTCCCAAAGCACACCACTCGTCCCGATTCTCAGAGTTCTACATCCAGTATCTGCCAGCCACCTAGTGAAGGTGTCTCTCCATGTCAAATGTCCGAGATGCGAAATCTCTGTCAATAATCTTAGGCTTTAGACAACTTGTTTTTATTGTTTATGTGATTTAGATTTAATAATATGAGGATTTTTTTTGACAGGGGCCAAAATTGACTTATAATTGGTAATCCACTAACGATTCTTCAGGTAATAATGCACAGTCATTGAGACGGACAGACAGATACAGACGCTGAGATTTATAAATAGGTACACACGAAGACAGTGATAAGTATACAGAGTGTCTCAATATGGTTGAGATTTTTTCAAGAACTGCTTGACCGACTTTAATAATTCTTTTACAGTTATGTAGCTTTAACTTTTATCTATCTAACCGTGAAATAATTTTCACAATAAGTCAAATACATTTTCAGAAAATCTCAACCTTAAAAACTGTCCTGTACACCTTTCTTTGTCTTCGACCGTACCTACAGATAAGAGACGCAGACGATGTGATCAAAACAGCGTTGAAATCTATACAAAACTATTTCTTTCTAACTCAGTCCATTTTATTATTAAAGAAATGGAACACTTATTCTCTCCAACTGTCAAAAGGCTGGGGTAGACAGTTTTGAGCACGAAGTCAGAGTGAGCTCGCCCTTAAGCCCATCACACACAATGAAGATACTATAAAACATTGTTAACATATACCATGATCATTCAATTTTCGAAATATTATTGCGCGAATTTCGGAGGCTCGCTGTCACATACATAACATAAGCTTAAGAATTGGCAATCAATAAACATTGACCCGCGCTCAAGTGTTATTCGAGTTTATTCCACCAACACTGGCCGACTTTAAACGCAGTATTGCACATGCGCAATACGAGTGCAGTGAAAGTTAAAGAAATCGCATGTGTTTTTAATTTACTCGTTCAGTTGTAAACAGAGAAATGTAAAGAGGTGCCTTTTGTTGAGATTTTTCTGTAAAAATTATTTAACTAATAGATAGTTTATATTGCACTATACGTATACATTCAGGGTGCAACTGACCGGGTAAATAAAGGTTACTTTTCCTTGACATTTCATACATTTTGTACCGATCAGCTGATCGATTTGAGACAATAATTTACCTAATTTTGTTTTTACCCGGAAAGTCATAGAACAAAACGTGTTTAGTTATCGATACTGAACGCTGTCCCTTCGGCTTACTGCCCTTTCAATTACATCTGAATAATAATATTTCGCTTGACATAATAATAGCTCTCGTATGGGTGCTAAAATAACCCATTAAATATACCATACCATATGTAAAACATACATGGTGTTTACAGTTGTATATGAAATGTCAAGGTTGTGCATTTGCAATTTGGCAATGGTCAAAACAAGTCTTATGTAAAAATTACACATTATATATTGCCAAAATTTGCAATTTTACAATATTTGAGAAAGGGTCTCTTTTACCTTGTTTCTTGACTACTATACTTGCTATTGTCAATATGTAATAGGTTAAGTTTGTAGTGATCGAGAAGCAAGTTCGTAGTCTAATATCTAGTTTTAATTTTTCAAAGCAAGTATAATGAATAACATAGTACTCGTACCTATCACTGTGATAATATGGAAACCCTGGAATCTAGGATTAAGTTAAATATTAATAATTGATATTTGTACGGGTAATCTGTATTATTTAGTCTATGGAATAACTGATACATTTTACTTACTGACAAATTCACACAAGAGGAAATCATGGTCACTTCCAGTCTATAACTGCGCTCTATTTATATTTTGTAGTTAGCTTAAAAATGATTACTTACAATTTATTATTAATATTTATTATTATTACACATATAACTACACTGAACTCACACCCCTCCCAGCTAATAACTGACTGAGAATAACGAACTCTATACCAATTAAATAGTTCAAAAACAATGAGAAAAAGCCTCGAACTGTTTGATCTGTTTTATACAATTACAAACAGGCAACGCAAGGCCAGTACACAGTACTGCGCAGATCGAAGTACCGATGAGTAATGGCAGGTGATACAATTCTTGAACAATGTTGAAATAAGCACCTCCAGTGTCACCGTACAGGGAAACATAGTGAGGCGCCGGGAAACTATCGATTGTCTGCATTGGAAGCGCATTCCGAGTTTCGGCAAGTCGTTTATACGGGGCATCTATCGGCAATAGACATTGCTTGGATTATTAAAATGTCATCTGCGAATGTCATGAATAATAAGCAATGTAGGTACAGCAGACAACAGATTAAGTGTAACACTTTGGACCGTTCTTATTATTTGCGTCGTAAGAGTTGAAATCGTACTGCAAGTGTTACCATTGATCTGCTGTTGTCCGTACATAACATCGTGGTCTGTGATCTCACATGTCCATGTCTGTCAAAAATCCGAAATCCGGCACATATTGAGATACTTATCTTAACTTATGCATGTACTCGTATTTGTAATTAATTTAAGTCAATATTTGGACTATTTAAAAGTCACATCTATTCTTGCAATAGCTTGACTAATTAAATATTTATTTTTATTAGAGTATTTAGGACAAATCAGGATTTCTCAAACTTGTAAGATCTTTCCATACTGGAAATTGATTTGCTGCAGAAATAACGCAATGAACTTTCATCAATCAGCAAATATTTGAAGAGGTTGCAATAAAACAAGCAACCTCTTGTCCTCGTGACCAGCATACAAATATCTATTAAGTAGTGTTTCTACGTAACATAAGTGTATTGTGATATCTACCTGTTGGCTTTCAATAAGGGTCGGACACCTTCAAGAAATAATCGGGATTCGGGCACCAATGAACAATTGAACTTTGACACAAGTCAAGGAACGTGCAGTCGATTTAAAAATAAACCTTTTCAGCATAAATTAATTACTAATACATTCGAAATTGTAGATGTGGTTGTATGATACTGTTTATTTACGGTGTCATAATAGACATTTCATTTTCAAACTCAAATCTCATGCAATAAAGGTTGTCACATTACAAAATATTGGGCAAGATGATAATTCCTTGTGTTTCATTACCCCTGTCAGTCTAGCTAGCCTAGACGCAAGAGGATGCTAGGTGAGGTTACTGCTACTGACTGACAAGGTTACAGGAACATAAGTTTCATAAACTAGACAACAATTACAAATGTAGCAAAAGTTGCCGCAATACGAAACAGAAAAATACAAGTCGCTCAAGTCAACGAACGGGAAGTGCTTCCTAGATACAATCTAGTAATTGCGTCAAGCAATGGTACTAATGACTTGTGTTACGGTGACTGTCCAAGTCTGAGGGCTACTATGAAGTGAAGGTGCGAGCACTTCGCGAGACGGGAGATCCCAAACATTTGAGAAAACCTTGTTCGTGTCTCGTCTAAGGCAACAATAGTACGTGGGCATTTTCAAAAGGATTTCCCACGTTCTCTCCTGCATCCCTTCTTGTACTGATTTGAGCCATATTTATAGCAACGGTTAAAGCCATACGAACCATTGAATACAATTTGACTGCTAAATGTAAAATAATCTCTCTATTCCAAATGACAATGCCAGATTCTGCCCCACCATCAACCGCAAGTTGTACAAGATAACGAATAAATGTAAAAATATCTACGTTTTTTATTAAAATTATTGGTTTAAAATAAAGTTTTGTACAAGTTGCGATTCGAAAAAAACAGCTTAATTAAGAATTCAGAAAATAGTAAGAAATCGAAGCGATTTATTCATTGTTTTTGTTATTTTTCTATAGGAGTTGCGAGAGTAGTAGAAAATGATACTGATTATGAAATATGAAACCTGTAATAAGTCTCCAACAAAATGATAGGTACAGCTTAAATGGTCACGTAGTTTTGTAGGTGGGGCAAAGCTCCATTGAAATGTGGCAATGTCTTTTCAAGTATATATATATACAGAAATCAGGCGTCGATTTCTATTATGTGAAGTCATACTTGCATTGGGTCGCATAAAACATTTATTTTTCATAACATTGATCCCAGATTACACAACGAATGCCATTGCGGATTATTTCTCATGAATTCAGTACTCTGTGGTCTAGATCCTCCGACATAAAGTCTCATTCGCTCGCCGACATTAATTAAGGTCTTTTTACCAACATTGTTACCTTTTTAATCCGCCTAAGTAGTCTTCGTTGGCGGCGCAGCAGCGTTTTGCCGCAGTAACGCAGCGTCTCTATCCAGCGACACCGCACCGGCATCAAGTCCCATACAACCGACGACATTGTGTCAACACATTTCACTCGAATCACTAGGATTAATGTCACTTGATATGTTTTTACTGTTCAGTCTATTCAACGGTTTCTGACAGTCGATTTTGTTTTCGTTACACTGTTCACTGTTTCGTTTGTTGAAGAAAATATTTGCGTTAAACGAGGTAGAAGCTGAAAATACAAATATTGTGGAATCTCGAAGGGGTTTTGAAATGCGTTAGCAAGGGTAGTACCGATATTAAGATATTAGAATAGTTCTTAGTTTGAGTTTACTTCTACAACTGTCAAATTTGTATGAAACGTGACAGTTGTAAGACTGATCTCAAACTAAGCTCGTACTCAAAATTATTTCTGAATCTCGGCCTTAGTTCCTAGCTCGCTGCTGGCTCAAGCATCATCTAGATTATGAGAGATTTGAAATTTAAAAATCTTATAATTTCCGTTCAAGATAATTATGTGGCAAAAAAATTATATTTCCTTCATGCATGACGATAGTATTATAAATAATAAGGTCACATTATAATGTAAAGCACCCAATTTACGCGACACAATTAATGCTCTAGATAAAAAAAAAGTTTCATATCCGCTACACACCCACATTTCGTACAATGCAATAATTTACAATGCCCAATTACATGAAATTGACACAAATATTTGGTTTACTTCCATATTTGTTCCGATTAAATACCCGACAAGGATGAATTTTATTTATATTTACCCAGTAAAAGGTCTTAGTCTTAGTTGAAAAGTGTACAATCATAATCTGCCAAAATAACTTGAAGGTTCCAATTCTAGAACAGGTACTTCGATAGTACAAAAGTTGCTTAAAGTATAAACATCAATTTATCCTCATTGACTTATGGACTCTTTAAATGAAGGATCCTCAGAATAGTCACCGAATACCTATACCTACATATGTAATGTGTGAAGATACAAGTTTATTTGAACAAAGCCACATTAATTTTCATAGGAACATGAACAGCAACATAAAATTTAAGTATAAAATACGACAATACGTGAAAGACACATAACAAAATAAATACAAATGACGATACGTAACATAAAGTTACAATAGAAGTAACAGAGGGAATTGAAATTATAGCGACCTTAGCAACGGAAATAGACAATAAGAGAAAATCCGATGACGAAGACGCGATGTAAAAAACTACGCACCAAACCAAAAAACCATCACTCTTCACCTCACGGCAGTCGGGTATAAAGATCACATAATGATACAAGCAAAATCCATCAAGACTACTTATCTTAATGAAAGTGGACACAGCACTGACCAAAACAAGAAAAATACTGTTCCACTTAAAACTACTCATGGATAGCTTAGGTCATCGAGTGAACTAAATTCACCAAATACGTCATCGTGTCATCGCGGGCCTCATTATGCTAATATTGGCCATTGACCACACAGTAGTAAATAAACACTAAAAATAGATACAAGAAAACCCACAGGGGAAGTGCAGTTTGCGTAGCATCGTTTTGAACGTGACTTTGCTAGATCATTCAATAAACATTAGGACCGCCAATGGTGATATTGATTGCATAATCCTATTTCTACTTAATTATTTATCGATTATCTACGTAACTAGTGACAACTTTGTACTCCAGGGAGAGACTAGCGCCCCACAACACAGGGAATCCTAGTGTGGGAGCTAGCGCTCACCAATATAGTCTAATTCTAGACCTAGAATTGAAGCTGTATTAGAACATGATGAAAAAATTCATACCGTGGGCAGAACCTGCGACCTTGTCATTCCGTGACACGCTCTTACCAACTGAGCCACCGCATCCAATTTATTCACCGAGCATGGATAATGCGTAATTCAATTTCTGAAGCTGTATTGTTGAAATGCATAAGTGAGATAAACAAATTTATAATTATTTATTTATTACTTTTTGCAATAAAGAAAAATCATCAATTCAATTCAATTCAAATACACTTTATTGTACATAAAAGACAAACAATTACAATACAGAAATACAAAACAATATGTACAATTTTGGCGGCCTTATCGCTAAAAGCGATTTCTTCCAGGCAACCACCTGTTGATGGAATTTATCATAGTAAAGTGAAAGAGGTAGAGGTAGAGGTAGAAATACAAGAATAAAATGAAAAATAATTGAAAAACAAATGGTATTTACAAAGAGCAGGAGTAGGTATACATTATATTTATATAAATAATAATACAATAAATTGTAAATAATAATACAATAAATTATAAATAATAATACAATAAATTACATACACTACATATACGACGTACATATACTACATACTAATTTGTCCTATCATAAATAAATATATTACAAATATATATATATATATAAAAAGTTTATACATGTGAAAGAAAATACGACAGCAATCAGAGAAATTTAAAGAGAGGAAAATGAGAAAAATAAAAATATAAAAAGAAGGAGAGAGCGAGATAAAGAGAATGAAAAAAAAAAAAAAAAAAAAAAAATCAGAGCGAAAGAAAGTGCTCCTTAACCTGGCTCCTGAAGACGTGTAGAGATTTTGCTAATCTGATAGATACAGGCAAAGAGTTCCAAAGTCGGATAGCTTGAGAAGTGAAGGATTGGCGATAGAATTTAGTAGTAGTGCAAGGAAGGTAAAGACATAGATTTTCAGTAGAGCGAAGAGGACGATTGTGAGTAGAGAAAACGAATTGAAAGCGTTCCTTAAGGTACAGAGGAGTTGAGGGATTGAACAGCACCGAGTAGAGAAGAGAAAGAATATGCGCATCTTTGCGTCGACGAATTGGTAGCCATTTTAATTTGTTGCGGAATTCGGACACATGGTCATACTTACGCAGACCAAATATGAACCGAATTCCTAGGTTTTGCAGACGTTCCACTTTATTTAACAGTTCCACAGTAAGATCAGAATAGCAGGCGTCAGCGTAGTCTAGGATGGGCAATAGGAGGGATTGTGCTAGAGCAATCTTCGTCGTGGTAGGAAGGAAGTTACGTAGTCGTCGTAAGGAGCCCGTAGCTGCAAACATCTTCCTACTGACCTCGGCAACCTGAGCGTTCCAGGACAGAGTGTTGTCAAAATAAATGCCAAGGTTTCTGACATTCTTGCTGTACGGTATGCATACACCCTCGAATACAACAGGCGGCAATTGATTGAAGTCAATTCTAGAAATATATGAAGAACTACCTATGATTATCGATTGGGTTTTACTAGGGTTGACCCTGAGACCGAATTGTTTACTCCAATGCAAAATAAGTTGAAGGTTAGAATTGGTTGAGCTTATGGCTTCGGAGAGGTTGTCTACTGATGCCTGGGAATATATTTGAAGATCGTCTGCATATAGGTGGTAGGAACACGAGAGTTGGCGTGTGATCGTATCAATGAAGATAGAAAATAACAGAGGAGATAAAACGCCACCCTGCGGGACACCAGCAGAATTATTACACCAGGCGGAGTGAGAATCATCAATCCGTATGCGTTGCCGGCGCCCATACAGGTAACTATGAAACCAGTCAATTACCGCTGGAGATATGTTAAGCGAGCCAAGCAGCCCCAGCAGGATATCAAAGTCAACAGTATTAAACGCATTGCTGAAATCAAGCAGCGTCAAGACTGTGAGCTGCTGATTTTCCATACCCATACGAATGTCGTCGGATATTTTGACTAAAGCTGTGACCGTACTATGCCCAGGGCGAAATCCGGATTGAAAAGGATTAAGGAGACAATTTTGAGAAAGGAAATTATTTAACTGCCGGTGGACAAGTCGCTCAAGAACTTTAGAGAGGAATGGTAGTATAGAGATAGGGCGATAATCTGACATGGATGAGGGATTGGCCTTTTTAGGAAGAGGGATAATTTGGGCATCTTTCCACAAGATGGGAAAGGTGCTAGATGTAATGGAAAAGTTTAGGATTTTGGTAATAATGGGAGTAAGGAAATCAATTAAGGGAATTATCATATTACGGCTCACACTGTCACACCCGACGGCATTAGAGGTTATGGAAAGGGTGGTCTTCTTAACATCACAGTCGGTAAATTGACTAAAGGAGAAAGATGAAAAATTTGGAGTTGGCAAAGATGAAATGGAGTTCAATGTATTTGCTTTAGTACTGCTATCTAGAGTAGAAGAAGATGAGAAATGTTGATTGAGCAACTCGACATTGAGATCTTTAGGTAACGTGTTATTGCGGGTTTTACCAACTCCCATAGTCCTAAGAAACTTCCAAACTTTGGCTGGGTTCTCGTTTTCTACAGATTGATGGATGTGGCGTCGTTGAGCATCCCTACACACCGTATTGCAGCGATTTCTCAGGGCATTGTATTTGTCTCGATTTTTGGCGGAGGAGTCAATTTTGAATTTAGCCTTGGCACGATTCTTTTTTTCCATTAGCGTTTTGATCTCATCAGTAAGCCAAGGCGCAGGAAGATGTTTGACTTTGACTGGACGTACCGGCGCATGTTTGTCATATAGTTGTATCAGTAGGGAATTGAACAGTTCAACTTTTGTATCTCATCTTAACATCATATCTTAACATTAATTTAACAACTCGTTGGAAGAAAAAACGAGTCACATCACATGATTTTTAAACCAATAAGATTAGCTAACTTAGATTATTTTTATGGCGCAAATATTCATAATAAATTATAAAAACTCAAGTGATTCTAATGATACATAGCCGAAATCAGAAAGATATCATTCTAGACTAAAGGCTGACTAAGCAAGTGAAACCGATAAAACTCTGGAAAGGAATAAACGAACGATACGATCTACTAAATATAAATGGAAACATCGACTGTAACTGTAAGTAAACATAACGTAATCATTCATTGTTGTAATTATTTTCTTTTCTCGTGTGGTTTAGTGACCAAACCTATTGTCAGAGTTATTCAGGCCGCCCGTAGGCCTTTGACGTTGTCTAACGAATGCTGCCAAGCGTCAGCAAACTGGAACCACCTGCTTAAAGTGCTTTCCGAGGCACAGAGGGACTCAGATGAAAGTGTCACTAGGGGTTACCCATCCAAGTACTGACTGACATCGCCCAACGTTGCTGAACTTGTACGATCGTTTTCAACGTGTACTCCTGGACTACGAGCCCCTCCTGAGTGTTGTAATGATACCGATACAATTAGGTCCCAGGAAGTAGTATCAATCAATATACCAAAGTATCAGAAATACAGATTTCTCCATTGAAAGGGGCATACTTCATTAGTGTCACATTTCGCTCTGGGAAATCGTCACGCGACTCAATCATTGACAGTACTGGTTTCTGGTATTGTTCAGTTTAATATAACACAGTTTGAGGAACTCAGTATCTCAACTTGCATAAATTGTAGAGAATGCAATGGACAACAGAAGAGTATGAGAAAAAAAAATTAATAACTGTTGACGTTGTTAATTTTACAAACTGTACAATTGCAATTAAACAGAAGATTTTATCAAATTGTTCTCGATATCTTTTCAGCTTTACAGAACAAGTTTATGTAATTACAGTAGGTATGTTAAAAGTTAAAATGCATGTTTCAATCATGACTGAAACAGTAAATTTTATTTGATACCCATCTCAAAAGTTCCAAACTTAAGAGACTGCAGAAGAAACCATTAATTTGTGATAATAATAAACACCTAACTGCAATAATCGTTTTATTATCATACATTGTATTGTAGAGTCACAAAATAGACAAGTATCTATATTGTGATAGCGTCTATAAAAGCTAGACTATAAAAATAATAAATATTAAAACCATACCTAACAATAAAATAATAGTTATGTATGATATATACTATTAAATGTCAACATTTACTCATACTACATAATTATATACGCCAGTTTATAGTGTTAGTGATGATGTTACCTACATATAGGTACCTAGTTTGCTAAGTTTTTTTTTGTATTTTACTTTGGACTAAATTCGCTGCTTTTCCAGTGTGCTGTGGGCTGTGACCGAACTTGGTCACTAATTTAATACATACTATGGTACTTATTTAGTATGGTCATAAAAGATTCGATATCTGACTGTATTTCTACTGTGAGATCATTGACATACAATAAACCATTTGGTTGATAGTCTATTTTTTGGCAATAACAAGTCTTTGGGACAATAAACTGTTGGGACACTTTAATTACCTCATAATTTCTAATTTTAGATATTTGCACTCAGCATGTCGCTAAGCTACTTCGGTCATCAATTAGGATCTTATCTACCGTTGCATAGTTCAGTGCCAAAGTCAATTATAGAATAAGCCCATGCCTCTACTTTTCATTTGATTCCCATAATCTTTATTGGAGAGCTTGGTCGCTATGCGACTAAGTCAGAGCGACTTAGTCGCATAGCTCGTTCACATCGTTCCTTCGTATAACTACATAACAACATATTTATATAAAGAAAGCTATCGTACAAATTAAGCTTACGAGACACCACGCAATAAACTACAGGGTAAGTAGCAATGAATGTACGACCCTGTCAGGGTCGTACTTCATTGCTTTATGACAAACTAGCTTCTGCCCGCGACTTCGTCTGCGCAGCATCTTTATAAATTAGAGTCTGTGTGTTATTCTGATTTATGAGCTAAAGTAAAGTTTCATTAAAAATATTAAAATCAATTCATTAGTTTTTGCGTGAAAGAGCAACAAACATCCATCTATCCATCCATACAAACTTTCACGTTTATATATTAGTGGGAGTGGGAAGTAGGATGTGATGGGATATTAGTGGGACGGGATGGGAAGTTCAACCCCGACTTCTGTCGGTTCATATTAGTTCATGGTGGTCATAGGCCTATGACCACCATGAACTAATATGAACAGTTTCGCCACTAACATTACCACAAGAAAAATAAAGTTTCCATATAGAGTATAGCAAAGGTCAAGTCAGTACGTTCTTCTACAAACTTCGTGTTATTTAAGTTAACACGTTACGTTATACATATTTACTAAATTATACAACCTTAGAAATTCAATGCTATGTTAGATAGAACAGGCAATTATAGGCCTGCGTCATTTACTCATTTATTTTGGCGATCGTTATTTCATAGTGACGATAGTTTTAGGTCTTCATACAAAATGTAGCTGACCGGAGCCTACTTCCAATAAGAACAATAAAAAGAGTCGTCATAACAAGAACTGTTTAATCGCTGGGGAAATCAAAGTGTTCTGAGAGCTGATTCTGTCAATGCGTATATAGTGCGATATCGAAGCCGGTCCGGATACATAAAACCCAACAGACATTGCAATGGATTTCACTCAATTAAGGCACCTATTTGCTACAGTAATATTAAATATGGATGTTAATAAAACTTCAAATATAAATCAAATACTATGAAAACCCTTCAGTAGAATCTATATTATATGAACAATAATAAGATTGCTGACCATTGATCTCCAATAAACAACTAGATACACAAAGGTCTTACTAAAACAATTTTCAAAACGTCCAAATAAGGGTCCATTATTAACGTCCAAATAATGTCCAATAATGCAAATGAGGGTCCATTCATCCGCTTGGACCTTCTTTGCGCTCGGACATTTTTAGAAGGCAAACTGTGTATCTAGTTGTTTATAGGAGATCAATATTGCTGACATACATATTTCTCTGACGGAAATACGTTAGACCTCAATTGATTCAGTCTGCGTTATGGACTAGGAAAATTAATATTTTATATAATAATGGAATATGCATTACGTAAAATACCAGACCAATATGATTATGCTGTGAAAACGAGTGTTCCAATTTAGAAAATTGCCTAACCAATTACATCGTAAGACTAAACGTAAACAAGATTGAATCTTAGATTTGTTTACGTAAACATTTGACGTCAGAACTTCGAAAATCATTCGATACAAGGTTGGTACTCGTATATACGTTATTAAATTAAAACACAGTCTACTACAGCTGATCTAGTAATAGAGACCCTGCCCCCCTCATTTAAAGCTTTGTGAGAACCCCGCGGTGTATGACGGTCATTATCAAATACCTTCTTAATCTGGTTGAACAACCAAGTCTCTAACATCGAATTTCGCAACTAATGTGTCTGGCAAAAATGTTTCCTAAGTTTTACAGATTAAGTTCCTGATTGAATTAGCACGTATTATGTTGCGTGTTCAATAATGTTAGAGTGAATATAATATGAAACTGTTCAGTATCCACGTGCAACGTACTGTTAGGTATTCTATAATATCACGCACGTATCATGAATCAGCGATATGACTAACAGGGGATTTTGAAAGAACTATACGCAGAACAGATATAATTTAATTTATTAATACGTGTGTCCCACGTTGTCCTAATGAAGACAAGCTGACGTGACGTATTTTATGTACCTCCATAAGAGGTTCATAAAATACGTCACGGAAAGAAAAATTCGATACGACTCATTCCTAATTAATAATCCGAACTGTGTGACTTTGGCTTTGAAAAACAAGGCATACGAACATATTTTTAAAATTCGCATACTGGTATGAATAGAAATCACGGGTTTTTAGGAAAGTGACGTTAAAAATGAATAGAGGCATGGTGAAAAGCTGAAACAGACGCATATTAGCCCAATTACTATGATTAAGTAAGTGTATTTTCTGTAACTAGAGGCTTATCTAGCAGTCATGTAAGTTGGGTTAGGAAATAGTCACATACATTATTGATAAAGTGTCAAACTATAATTATAGATAAGATTAAAAGATAAAGAAAATAAACGCAAATACAGATTTAATCACGTACCCTTAGATCGTTTTATAACGTGTCGAAATGTATATCATAGAAGCATCAGAGAGGCCCTTTGAAGAAGAAGAAAAATATACTTCTACTTGTTAACTGTTATAACGTATTTCCTTTACAAATTCATATCAAAGAAATTGCAGGCAAAATCTAGAAAACATTGACTTTGACTCCAAATATCCTACATGTATCCGGAACTGTTGACGTCCATCATTTCGTTGATAATGATAATATTGACTGATCCCGAGATGAGCTGCATATTAACTAGACATGAGGTCGTTGTGAAGTCTGTGTAATGTCAAACAAATGTAAACAAACCGTGTAAACAAACGTACGTGTTTGCAATACCAAGGAAACTAACTTCTACCATTAGTACATGAGAAATGCCATGACGTCGTTCCAATTAAATAATTAACCTAATTAAAGCGAAATCAATGAATCCGGAAGTATGGCCGAATGACAGCGATATCAGGACAGACCCCAGCGAAGGTAAACAATCGAACTTGAAGTTAACCAGGAAGATGCCCAGAATAAATAAACTCTTGGAATAGATGAAACGAGACAGGGAAATGTTGCACAATTCGTGACGTTTTTAAAAAGTAAACGTTTCGAGAATTGAACACAAACGTTGTAAAAATACCTTTAAGTAGCCATTAAGTCTTAAAATAGAACGCTAAGATACTGTGTAAAGCCTCTCACTGAAAGGACAACAACCGCGCAAGGGGATTAAAAATAGAACCGGTTTTCTCTGATGTAAAGGTATAATTATTAAAATAAATGAAAGAATCAGGTGAAATATTGAAGATCTTTCTCAGCTGTTAACTAAATATTTCTGTGGAATGATATGTAGTATTAAGTATTCCTAAGAAGGGATAAAATACACTTACTGCCCTAAAAGTTAGCAAAATGGCGTTGGTAGAGTCAGTAATGAACATCGTATGATTCGTATATGCAACAATAACCTTCAATATGAGCCCAATTATGCCTAAAATGGCGTAAACAGGCAGGCGAAACAATTGGAAGTGCCGACGAGCTCAATGTAGGTCATTGCAAATAACACAACTGGACAGCAAAAGAATGAAACGGAACGTTACATGCTTTCTAATTCCAGCTGTATAACGGTTTCAATTCAATGTAAACATGTAATAGTTACTAAATCTTTGAAAAACACTAAAGCCTAAATGATGCACAAGTAAAACGCCACTGTAACACAAATGAGTAGCACAAACGTACACAAAACCGAAGTTTAACTAACGATTTAGCGTAAAGCGTGGCACAGAGTGGCGTACACGCAACCGGCCGTTGTGACGCCGACTGCAACACTGCAGCCGCAGTGGTGGGACCACTCTTTCACCGACCAGTTACACAAATCGCAGTTACGTAACCAAACCTTTGCCTTTCCAATGCTGTTGCAGTGGTGTAGCAATGTCTGTTCGAACGAAATTTTCGATACGTAATGGGATTAAATATTATGCGAGACAATAAGAAAATTGCGGACCGGTTCTTCCGCACTAGTTCACTAACAGGTCTATTTTTAGGTATAAATATTTATAGTTTTATAAATAAGTTTTCTTGCCAATTAACATTTATTAACTTATTTATTTCCAGATAAACTATGTTAATTAACATATTAGTCCAATATTTTTTTTAGATTTACATAGGTATTAGGTAAGTACTGTCCGGATTTATTTATATTTATAAACAATTACACACAAATTTAAATATTTAGTGGATGTTGCCAAATTTCATTTAATTTAAACTCCAACAATGGTAGAGCTGTAACCATAATTGGTGAAAATATTTTTATATAACATAAAAAGTTCAAGATGTTCATTTACCTAATTAAAAAGGTATGTGTATAAGTACTAAATAAATCCGTATCTACATCTATACATCCTACCTAACATATAAATATAAACAATTAGAGATATTTGTAATTTTTTTTTTAACATTCCGTTTATCGAGTCCCGTTCATTTTATCGCTATGGAACATCCGCTAGAACCGCTTCTGTACGACTAGTCCCGATAAACTGCAGTGCTTTGTGCACTGGCGGAGAAAATTGTCGTTTATTTCCTTTCACACTTTCTCTTGGATACTGATAGTTTAGAATTGGCTACCGGAATACGTCGTTATACTCATACCTACTCCATTAAGAAGTGAACAAAAACAAAAAATAGCGCCTGTTTTTTTGGCATAAATTGTATCCTATGTCAGCTCGGTGATCAAGATCCAATCCATCAAGTCATTTAGGTTACGAAGGCAAAAAAAAGAGACTGATTTTTGGCATAAATTGTATCCTATGTCAGTTCGGTGATCAAGATTCAATCCATCAAGCCATTTAAGTTAGAAAAACAATAAATAGCGACTGATTTTTTGGCACAAATTGTATCCTATGCCAGTTCGGTGATCGAATCTGGATTAGATTAAGCCAATTAGGTTATGAAGGGTGCAAAGGAGCATACCGACATACCCCACCCTAAAACCATTACCCTCCTCCTTCCGGCAGTCGGATAAAACTATCAAAAAGCCAAGTTCGCCAAGAACTTAACAAATGCGTGGTCCACCCTCCATCCGGGCTGGGGGCGTCTCCACACTACGTTTACCCGCTCGTGACTTCCATTGCATTCGAGAACTCGTCTACCCCATCGGTTATATTCTACGTTAGATGTGATCAGCCCACTGCCACTTCAGCTTGTTACAAAATGTGTTTAATTCGAGTCCCTCCTTTCAATTTTCTATCTACATATACAATATGTATAAGACTGTAAAAAAGTTGTGTCTCTGTATCGATGTTCAAGCATCATTAGGGTTATGATGTGACTTTCACTAGGAGATAGCTCAAACACCTGGTAACACAAATGGGTTATAGCCCATGTGCTGCCCATTGCGGTATGTGATGTGGAACCACTTAACCAGTGAGGAAAAGCTGCCTCCCAGTACATTGAAAGTACTTCGTCTTTGGTAAACAGTGACTTCTACGCAAACGAAGTTGCGAGTACAGCTAGTAGGCGTATAAACAAACAGAATGTAGGTCAGAATATAAAAAATTATTGCTCGAGTGAGCAATGTAGGTAATTTATTGAGTCTATCATCGACACCTTTCGGTTGCCAATAGGAGGTTTTGACACAAGGAACCCGCGTTACCGGTGTGTTACGTTGCCGGTGTCGACACAGTTTCGACCATGTTGTTCTTTTTTTTAAATTTACGCCGACGGATTAACCAATTGACTAACTACATGATAAATGAAAGATCTAAAAGGTCTGGTAAAAAATTTATCATGTAGCCATCATTTATCTAAGAAAACTATTTCTGTTTGTGTTTCAAAAGCTACTCTTGCTATTACGTGCTATTGTATGCCAGGATCACACAGATGGAAGTCTATCGTCTGTGCCTGCGGGAAACAGGCGCGAGCTTAAGAATGAATGAAAGAATGAAGCTTTGGATCTAGTAACAAAAGCGAATCTTTCGTCGCTATCAGACAGAGATTCATTTTGAGCTCGATATGAGTATGAATTCGCTCTTAGGTACAATTTTCACAGTTCGAAGACCGATGTCACCGAGGCCGAGATTCACAGACAATTTTAAGCTCACTCTTACAACTTTACTTTAGCTTACGCTAGCTATAGAAAACAACAACGCCTAGTAAATCTTCTAAGCTCTGTAGGTACCTATTTTTTTCTAGAAACTGGATATTTTATTCTTTTTTTAAACCTATAAATCGTCCCACTACCGGGCAAAACTCTCCCCCCTCCTCTTCCATGCCATCCCTGTCCTTAGCCTCTTCCAGCCATCCATCCCTGTATCTAACATCTAACGATATCGTCTCTCCACCTACGCCAAGGTCTGCCCTGATTCTTTATTTACAATCTTCAAATGACATGTTTGTAATATAATTGAATATTTGTGAATTTGTAAGGCGTTGTACGCCTGTCACATCTAATTCACATCTGCATATAAATTTTCCCGACAGAGAGAAAGTAAAGCAGTTCATAACTCCATCGACAACTGTTCCTGGCTGAGCACTTCCTTAGAAAACCAGATATTTCTGGATCAAACTGAAAGCTCGTTGAGCTCTCACCGTTGCATAAGGCTGGCCCTTTCATCGACAGTTAACTTTCCAATCTGATGAAATAATGTTAGATACTTTATTTTCCAGTCGACAGCAGCACGATAGCAATTTAGGCCGAATTACCATCGCATAAAGTGTCTGTATGTTGCATACAATACTGTCGACTGTACCAGAAGGAAAGCGGACTCAATGCAATCTAGAAAGGAGAGATATTATAACATTTAAACACTGAAGTCTGATTTCCTCAATACTTCGTTAAGACCTTGCATAAGCATGCCTTTTGAGCCAGAGGTTCCGTGTTTAATTCCTGGTAGGCACATGCAATGGAAAACCCGTAGGTCATATTACGTACACGTCGAAATATGCTATCGGACGCAAAATCTAGGTTAGCCAAACAAAGGTTTTAATCAAAATGGTCTTATCAGAAAAGTATCAACCAACTTTTATGATGGATGACGTATAGGTATGTGATAAGGAGGTCAGTGTTTTATGTAGTTATAGATAAATCAAATATACTTTATTTGCACACAAAAGGAATACATCGGTTACATATAAAACCAAAATTAGCTGTCTGTAACAGGCGGCTTCGTCATTGTAAATGTAAATTGATCTATGAGCGTTTGAGATCTTTAAACATCCTGATTATAGTAATCTGGCTATGAAAGAAGTATACGATTCTAAATATTCCACAAATTACATTACATAGCTTTAAAACGTAGCTAATCACAAATTATCAAGAACAGTTAGCCCATTGCTCACCTCTGAAATGCGTTGTCTGATATAATGAGCATTGAGCAACCTATATAAACTGATTTGTGTTTGACAGCGCATTTCAGAGGCAAATAGAGTCAGCGATAACACTGATAGTCTTTCCCACACAGCCGCGATCTGAAATGCATGCCCTGCCCCATTTTCTCCCGTCGTTAACGTCCAGTAGGTAGCAGATTGCGGCTTAGGCCTCAAGACTCAAAGACTTAAAGGGAAGATACGATTGACTAAATTAATGATGTGGCCAGAGGAATATTAGAAACTGGATGTGAATAACCAACAAATTATGAGAGTGATAATGAAAAGTTCCGAATCGAGGATCTATTCAAAACAAGATATAGATTTAGATTTCACATATTATATTTTCAGACGACGAAATACGATACTCGAAGGTAATGAAAATTCAGCAAAAGCATATTTCACAGGAATATTTATAGATTTATGAATCTAGGTATTAAAATTAGTGCTATAGGTACCAGTATCAAAAGTAGTGATATTCTAGTCACTGAATAAAAAGTTCGCGTACAATGGTGGCTAATGAACGCCTGTCAGTAAAGTTATGATGACTAAGCGAAGCCTGTGCTTAATGGCTCCACAGAAACCGTCAGGCGCATTGATTTTATTGTTACAACCAAAGGTTAGAGCTCATTTTACGTTTGTTGAAAACTAGGTGAGCTATATTCTAGGAAACATACTAAATTATCCATAAACGACTCAATTAGGTTTTTATTAATGACTTCTCCTCTTGTTAAATATGTAAATTCGCCAGTTTCAGTAATCAAGCAAATAGAAAATTAAACAAATAGAAAACAAAACAGACAGTCGTAAAAGACCCTCGTGTAAGAGTTAAATAAACTTGGCTTTAAATGGACTCCAATAACAAATGCATAGATCCAAAATCCTTGGAATATTTAGGAATGCAACCAGTATAAACGAATACCTACCTACATAATTTCAGTTTTCAACAACAACATTATTATGTCATCGTTGTAAGATATTCCCTGAACGAAAAAAAACCTGTCAGGTCGCAAGAGACATCTAAAAGTCAATTCTTGTGTTCAATATTCATCTTTCTCTCTTAATTTTTTTCTAGATTTTCAGTAGTGTAACAAAAACATCTAACCTAATTGCAAAATAAACTGCAACTCCAGTTGCGCTGCTCAAATACGTAACAGTCAATTAAGATTTAAACAAAAAAAGCTTTATTAATAGTTACAACGATCTCAAAAATCGTGACTGCAACATTGGTACGGTTAGCAGCAGAATTTTTTTACCTCGCGAATTTCAGATCTCGTTTACCTTTCATCGAATATATAACCGGGTTTGCATAAAATTGGTACCACAGTATCACTCAAGTCTTTATACAATAGCCAAGCATTTCTCCCGTAGGGAGACAGAGGCGTTGGATTTCCGATTAATATTCGCTTTTTCCACGTTCAAAATATTATTCTTAATTTAACTCTGATAATATCGCTTATACGCTTATACAATTATATCAACAGTTTCGACAGATTTCGACCGTCTTTGTGTGCCACGCACGCCCGCGTCCCGTCGTGCACTGACATCAGTTCACGAACAAAATAATTTGAAGTAACGACTCACTTTAGTTTTAATTCTAACAACATACTCTTGTTTCTATTAGATTGGATTTAGCCCTTTCTTTCACTCAAATATTCAAGTACCTACATCCATACATAAAGTCACTCCTATTTCCCATAGGGGTAGGCAAATTCGATCTCACAATCACTGCTGCAATCCTGGCACTCAACTCTAGCTTCCTCCACAATCATCAATCTCTTCATGAACGCTCGTGAAATTTAAAAAAAAAAACTTTAAGTCCGTTATTTAATCCACTAGATAATTCTGCTGACCATGCCAGCAGTGTGATGGCACACATAAGCCGTTTAGCAACCGCATACCGCAACCGATCGCGCGATCAAATTGACCGCCCGTATGTTTGGACACCGCAACATTGCAATAACAGACTTTATGAAACGTTTGTTCGAAACAAAGGTTCTCAATCGGTGCGGTGTGATAGAATCCTTACAGATTCAATATGGCGTCAGTTAAGCTGTTAAGCTCGTCATGATCAAGGTAGTTTTGACACTTGACCATTATAATAAATAATAATAATAATATTTATTTGCAGTAGCCAACATAAAATTGATCCATTGATCTGATGATACATTGATCTCCTATAAACAACTAGATACACAGTCTGCCTTCTAAAAATGTCCGAGCGCAAAGAAGGTCCAAACGGATGAATGGACCCTCATTTGCTTTATTGGACATTATTTGGACTCTAACAATGGACCCATATTTGGACGTTTTTTAAATTGTTTTAGTAAGACCTTTTGTTGTGTTGTTTACAGGAGATCAATGCACTTGACTAATCAACCCTCATTTGCTTTATTGGACATTATTTGGACTCTAACAATGGACCCTTATGTGGACGTTTTTTAAATTGTTTTAGTAAGACCTTTTGTTGTGTTGTTTATAGGAGATTGACTTGACTAATCAAATTAAAATAGTTCCTGAATAGAGCAATATTAACAAATCTACAATTTGCCATTATTAAGAAAGATAAATATTAATAGATGAGTTGGTATGTTACACTAATTATCGGTACTTATCTAAAACAGACAAGGAAAAGATTATTTTTAATAACCTATAAGTCGTCCCACTGTTAGGCAAAGGTTTTCTTCCATCCATCTCTGTCCTGAGCCTCCTCTAACCATCCATCCCCGTATTTAATAAGATCGTCGCTCCACCTTCGCCGAGGAAAAAATATATACCTAGGTATCTATAATATGCCTGGTGATGGAGGCCTGGTGACCTGAAATACAAGTTATTAACTTAGTTCAGGCGCCAGTCTCCCACAAATGTCAATGTACAACTATTGAAATTGTTGACTGATATTTATGATTGTGGTGAGAAAATAAATTATATATTGATTGATTGATTGAATATTTGCCGAAGGTTGAGAACCGCTGTCGGTTTGTTAGAATCGAAATGCAAATACAAAAAGTGTAAATGGCGGAAAAGAATGCGAAAAAACACGCACATACCGAGAAACTTGTTTGTCATTTGTATTCTCGACGTGTGATCGTGACACGTCTCAATCAGGTGAGAATTGTGATCGGTAATCATTACCGCAAGTTTCTGTAGTTCGCTCGCTTTCGCTAGCGACTGCGTCAATATCATTGCAATGAGACTTAAATTACGTTTCCATTTCTCTAGGCCTTTTGACATCTAGACTTCAGCCCAAATCAAAATAGGATCGTCTAATTACATGTTGTGATGTAACACTGAAGGAACTGATTGATTGAACTTGGTTATCATTGTGAAAATAAAGTAATCTGATCTAATAATGTGAAAATAACTATGCAATAATCACAGAACAGCTTATTAGTTGGGTAGGGTAGTTTTTGTTTACAAAATAAGACACTTGATTTGGGCTTCGGTTTATACCGAGGCCCAAATCAAGTGTCTTATTTTATAAACAAAAACTACCCTCCCCCGCTAACATTTTAAGCTATTCTGTGGTTATCGCATAGTTATTTATACCCACAGAGCACGTGTTTATACCTTATTAGATCGGATCACTTTATTTTCACAATGATGAACAAATTCAATAAATCAGTTTCTTCAGTTTTACATCACAACAGGTAATTAGACGATCATATTTGTTTACAAAATAAGACACTTGATTTGGGCTGCGGTATAGATAGATACACTCGGTCGGTACTCGCTCGCAGTCAGCTCTCAGCTCTTTTCCCGAGTGCATTTTCTTCACACCCTAGTTTTTTAGGGTTCCGTACCTCAAGAGGGAAAACCCTTATAGGATCACTTTGTTGTCTGTCTGACGAAAACTTTTTTCTCTAATGAAGACTATGTGTGTTCCTTCAGTTCTCCCTCGTTTCTATAAGACTTGTCATTGGTTCGATTTTTAACGGCCAGTAGCGGACTATAATTCCACCATTCTCAAGCCTCGTAGGCGTAGTACTGTGTTTACATACCTACTCGCCGTTCCTTCATTCATGCAAAAAGTCAGTAGGGTTTTTAGTTTTTCTAATAATTCATTTGTTTTATCCAGTAGTATTTTTATTTATTAGTAGTAGTAGCTGTACCCTGCAACTTCGTTTGCGTAGAGGAGGAGGATGGAGGAGATCAGGAGGCAGATCTTCCTCTCTGGATCCATTTTTCTACATCACATACCGCCATGGCTTATAGCCTATAAGCTGTCCGGATATTTCAGCTATCTCCTAGTGAATCTCCCATCAAAATCCTTTCATTAGTTATGGCGTGATACTTGCACAAAGTCACAGACAAACAGACAAAAATTCTAAAAATTAGTGTTTTGGCATCAGTATCGATCCTAAAACACATTACAGTTATTCTTTTCAAAAAATATCCAATGTACAGACACAACTTTTTTACAGTCTTATTATATGTATAGATAGATGTGGCTCTTGTGATATGACAAATGACAAAAATAAACGGATTAAAATCAATCGTCACAAACAGGTAATGATTATTGATTGATTATGTATTTTTCTGAATGATTAATGCAAGATTTGTTCGACTCTTATCGTAATGAATGAATTATACATTAATTCTACAAATTAGGCGACTACTGAAATATATAGTTGAATTGTTTCGACAATTTATACGCTGCATTAAATTTACTACATTAAATAGCTTGAAATATCTGTAAGTTCTATTTCTACGAAAACATTATTTTTCATTAGCTTTTTGCGTCATTCATAAATAACGAGTTTAATTTTAAACCAGGTTTAAGGAAATAACCATGATAGAATACTAAATTAACTTACTACCCACCCATGTTACTGATTAAAACGTGGGAGTGAACTCCCAACAACAAATTAGTTAAATTGGGTAATTACGAGCTTACCAAGTGAGGCCTTGTTATTTCTGTTAGATCATGGCAAAATTTGGCTAAAATACAACACTCTCTTCAGTATATAAAACCAACCTCTCAAAGAGGTTTTGAATACAAGAGAAGACGTCGGTCCAGCCCGCATGAGCTCATATAGCAGGATTACTTCAATAATACTTTGTTATTTCGTACCATGACGACCTTAAAGTAAGGATTTTTAAGGACGTCATGGTACGAAATAATAAAGTATTGAGGCGTTCATGACTGCGCCTCCTTAGAGATAAGTAATAGCATCTCCTTCGTGGTTGCGGCTGGCAGCCTTTTTGGTTATGTATAAAAAACAAAAGAAGACGATTGTCGGATGTTTTTTCATTCTCCAGTAAATAGTCGAAGCATACATTTTCTTTTACATTTGCCTTGTGTTTTATCTCACAATTAAATAGTTATAATTGTAAATATCAACACGGCGTTTTATTATAACAATATTATAACTTATGGTTACTCCAAATTGGTGACCCCGACGTGAAGTATTATTGAAGTAATCCTGCTATAAGAGTTCTTGGTAAGAGGGCTGCACCAACTCGCGCCACGTGCCTGCAGTCTGCAATCGGTCCAGATTTCTTTTCCACTTCGTCCCTTCAGCGATATCTAGGACGACCGACTGAACGTCCCCCGTCCGGGTTTCCCAGGTATGCTCTCTTCGCAGCACGATCGTCTCCCATTCTCTCAAAGTGACCGAGCCAGCTGAGTCGATGTATAAATGCATTGTTCTATTTAAAAGTTAAATTACCTAAGTTTGATCGCATTTCATATTCTGTCTTTCCAAAGTCAAAGCCAAATCTCTTTATTGCAAGTAAGCACGTTGTGTCACTAGTTCAGTCAACTGAACAAATGGGAATTTTTTCTCACTAGTTCAGTCAACTGAACTGGCCAACTGAACTAGTGGGAATAGACGGTACATTTGTGCAATAAAACATATTTTTTGAATTTACATTTACACTACTTTGCAAGGAAAAGGTGCCAACGCTTAGGAGAAACAGGGGCAAAAAACTATCAGCAGCACATCTTTTAAAATATTAAACGAACAATTACTTAGATAATAACTAGGTAATTACATAATTATCCTTATTATTACCAATATAAACTTTATCCTTTATCTAAGAACATTACGAAATCCTTTTTTTATTTTATTAAATAAAATGCGACATTTTATTCACATTACGATCTAGCCTAAATACATTAAGACTAATAAGTAATTTTGACCTAAATTTCTATAAATTGACACTTATATCTAGAGTTAGTCCAACGACATTACTTAGAGTCTTATTAAGGGCGATCACTTTGTTCACGTATCTTACATTCGCGCACTATCACTACGAATTGTTTTCACTACACTACACTACACTAACTCAAAAGGTTTGGTTCTTTTCAGTCGTCTCACTATGTCCGTGTTGTCGAGGAGCTGGATTGCTTCGACATTTACGAAAACATAAACAAAGTAAAATCAAATATACAATTTCCAGTCTTCACGGCACCTTTCGGTGGTCGACCCAACAAACCAGTTGGTGACGCTCACTCCGATTACCCAGATATCGGCACTCGTTACCCAGTAGCCCGATTCTTGCGACCAACTTTCGTTTCGCGCACTCTCGAAATCCGATGGCGTCTGATTGCATAAGTGTAGATCAGATTAATGCTGTTTTAGATTCAGGGTCTCGCTATCGTAACCTAGTGATAACCTAATTAGATAGCAGTACTTCTAATTGCTTTGCTGTTCCCAAAACAATGGTGAAGGAAACCTAAGAATTTAAAAAATCTAAGGGACGTTTAATCCTTCAATCGTTCCGTACTACAATTACTGAAACATGACCAGATTCGCTCGATGTGAGGATCTGTACCCCAACAGTTGGGACATAATTGGCCTACTTAATTATATATGCGTATGTACATTGCGAACACCGTTGATGGTTGAGCTCATTTGGTCAATCAAAATTTCGAAATAAAGAGACCTACAACTTTCGACTCTATTCATTTTCAATCCAAGTACTAGTACGACGACCCAGGAAACTTTTCACGGGATATCCTTTCAAACGTGACGCATCAGTCAGTTTTAATTGACCTTTAATGCATATTCTAGGAACTGCATTAATAAAGGTCATAATAACAAACATTTGCCAGTAATCGCTCAATCAGTGCCTATTTGAATACAATGAGGATTTTAATGAGGACGCCCGAGTTCACAACGCCACACCCACAAGGGGATTGACCCAATGCCGCGTGGATTGACAGTCATACACCACAATGCGGGGTACCCTGGACTAGAGTTTATAAAATATATAAAACTTTTTATAACATAGATCCCGTTTTGTTAGTAACATTGAGCGTTTAGGTACTATTTGGTATGCTTTGGCAGATGTTGATCAAAAACAGTTAGCTTTTTTTGATCCACAGTTCAACGAAGTGTTTTATCATTGGAGAGCCATACCTCTACGCTATTATTTCCAGGATGCTGTTGGAGCTGCCACGAATTTTCTTGAGCAGGGAAACCGTTATTTTGAGCATGAAGAGTGGAGAAGACCATACAAAGAACAACAGTCTCACTGACAGTGTAATGTCTTTTGTGCATAGTCCGTGACACAGTCCAGGAGTTAACCGAGAACATGGCTCAATTCGTCCAAGAAAAAGAACTATTAAAATCAACCTCTTGCACAGAATGTAATAGTATAAAAATTTACAACAATTTAAATAATGACATTAGAGATTGTAATAATAATAATGAATTTTGTAGAACCCTTAAAGAATATTTATTGACTAGGCCATTTTATAACTTAAAAGAATATTTTGCGAAACTGTATGACTGACATGAATAATTAACGATTGACATTTATTTTATTATGTAATTTAATTATTTCTAAGATTTGACCTAAAGTGGACAGTGTTCATTGGTAACAAAATATCTACCCACCAATACTATTTATTATGCATGGGTGAATTGTATACCTACTTATACTATTTTGCATGGTTTGATTGTGAACCTAGTTAATAAGCAAAAATAAATGAATTTGAATGTAGTGCTAGTGCAACTAGACTAGGTTCTGATACAAGTTCTTGACCTCGCTAGGAAGAAGCATTACAAATAACTCAGAAACGGTCCTGAGAAGTTGTTCTCTTGTAGCTTTAATTAATAAGTAATTAATAGTCTTTGGTAGTACGGTTTCTTACTCCAACTACTAATATTAGTGAACAATATCATAAATAATAGATAATGTATGTAACAAGTTAAACGTCCTATGAGGGCAACAGCTGGTGCATTGCATAAACGCTTTCGCTACGATTTCTCCGGAGCTGCATGCAGTTTGTCGCAAACGTTGAGTAATTGGTGTGTTTACTATACAGAATACGCTGCATGTAACCTTTGTCTGAAAGTTTAAGGCCCGTATTAATAGTCTGATCTCAAACCGTCCCCCAAGAGCGAATTCGGCTGATACTCTCTCAAGATGCCATCACCATCTCAAGTATGCCGTTTATTAATAAACCAATCTTGGGGGCATATCACGTGATGTTCTTCTCAAGTGGAAGAACTCAAGTAAACGGCAACGTTTCGTTTTTGCAAATAAGGAGATTTCAACTTAACTTTATAAAATACTTACAACTTAATCAAATTAAAGAAATTAGGTAATGAATACGATAAATATAACAATGTTTAATAAAATAATTTACTTTACGTTAGTAAAACTCACGAATAATATTATGTAAATAAATTATTGACATATTGAAGGCAAAGCAAATTAGCGAAACGAAACGCAGCAGCCACATCTGTCAAAAAGCGCGGACTAGTCAAGAAGTGATTTGTTTGTGCGATAACTTGTAAAAATAGAATAGAACTTGTGTGTTTCATCTGCATCACGTCTTCTCTGATCTAAAGAAAACATTTCTGGACCTTTTTAAAAGCTACTCCTCCCTCTGTCATCGAAAACAAAAACACAGATGGAGTTTCTTTACGAAGTAAAAACGAAGCGTGGAAAAACGTGTCAAGAGAGTACAAAGCAAGTCCATATTCTACAACACCGGTAAATATAACTTTAAGTTGTTAAATAAGCATTTCGATTTATACAATAGACGTACATTTTTTTTGATTGTGCAGTTGTTTTCATGTTACAGATAAACAAATACGAAGGCTCTGGATGAACTTAAAACAGCGGGAGAGAGACGCTCTAACCAAAGAGCGCTAATATTGCCTGGCTACTGGAGGTGGGCCCTCGACTCAGGATGCTGTGGTAGATCCAGATGTGAGTCAAGTGGCGCCTGCTCTTATAGTCGGGATTGACGATGCTATGGACTCTTGACACATTTTCAACTCACAAGAGTGTAGGTAGGTACACACAGTTTCATCCATTATTAATGTGAATTAATAAGAAAACTAGTATAAAAATGCATTGATACCATTTCAGCATGAAGTGCCTGAATAACTCTGACAAATAGGTTTGGTCACTAAACCACACGAGAAAAGAAAACCACTTCAGTAATCACTCATGATCTCAAGTCATTATCAGTTTATTACTCATCTCATACTCCCGGATAGGTCGAGTAGATAAAGTTTTCAATTTTAACAGTGACATTTTTTTCAGGTAATTTTACTACAGATGGAATGCCGAACTAATGCCATGCTCAGCGAACAATGTCATGGAATGTCAAGATCTGTTCCAAGTCCTGTATACGGCTAGAAATTAGTCATAATTGAATTTGATGATACTTAATATAAAAATAAAAGTTATATTTTGAATTGTTAAACATGTTTTATTTGTTAATACTTACTAAATTGTTTTAATGACAATTTTTTATATAAAATCTAAGAATTTAATATATTTCAGTTTGGTCAAGCAGTTAAAGACTGAGGAAAAATCAAATCTATTTCAAATTATCATCATAATCATTGGGTTGAAACGATTTTTATATGGGTACAGTCTATTGCTCCATCAATTCCAGGTAGTCCAGGCCATCGTCCATGACTTCTCAACTCCTTAAAAAGGGATATGTTTGCATTAACTTCTGCGCCAACTGGACACTTGAAATAACGTCTGTTTAATTCTGCTAGCAGTCTTGAAACTTTTGTTATAATATTTGAGGCAGTAGGCTGTGATACGTGAAGTAAATACCCCACATACAATCTGAAAGGGGAAAAAAATGACAGATATGCGACACAAGCCTACATCTGTTGATGACATGTAATACAGATGATGATACAGGTCTGATCTATAGATACAGAGTCTTATCTACGAAGCTTTTCCACAGTTGCCAGACTGGTAGATAATAAGATAACACATAGTACCTTGGAATTCCGACATGATTCCGATATATTTTAACATGTTTATGATTGGGTAAGTATATTAAAATTATTAATCACAAAAACTTCACCTGAAATGATGCCGTAGCATAAAATCTCAGCGTCAATAGAACGGCTATTTCTGGAGCAATTGGCAGTCCTCTGTTGTCCAGTTTTTCTAGTTCACTCCTTATTTAAAAGCACGGATTCTTGTTGAAATCGGTATCTTTTTTTAAACAGATCCGACCGCATTTGAAAGGGATTCTGGGCATCCCTTAGGCATACGATAATTATCTTGCCAAAATAACTCGTCGTAATGATCAATATGGTCGAAATGATCAATTTCTTCCAAAATATTATGTAAATCCATTTTAGCAACCACCAAACAACTACAAAACACCCTCTCAAGTCGCGGTTCGCCTGCAATCAGCAAATCCGTTCTCAAGTGTGAGCTCTTGAGAGTGAGTTTGGTTTATTAATACGGCGTTACTCACGTGATACCCGATTCCAAAACGCGCACCTAAGTTACGTTTATTAATAAACACGCCATCTTGGGGTCTTTCTCAAGATTGGATTTTGAGCTGAGATTGATTTATTAATACGGGCCTAAAGGATGGAACCCGTTCAGTATCAGAGCTCAAGATTACCCGAAAACCAAAAGTCTATTGTGACGATATTTTTCTTCCTCCTCCTTTCTAGAGCGCGTCGACTCTTTTCATCCTATATTCATCTCCATAGTTGCTGGCAATCATTATTATCAGAATGATGACTATTGATAAATGGAGTAAAAATTTCATCACGACCGGGATTCGAACCCGGGACCTCGCCATTCCGTGGCACGCTCTATTCCAACAGAGCCACCGTGATTTCGTACCCAGATTGTGAATTTTGTCTACATATTCTCGTCTTAGGGACGGTAGCGACATCTATCCAGTAATTGTGCAATTACGGTGAGGTCCCGGGTTCGAATCCCGGTCGTGATGAAATTTTTTCTCCATTTATCATTTAGATTTTCGTTTCGCATAGCGCATATGCAAGAAAATATCCAAACATATGATGACTATTAATGTAATTGCTGTTAGTTGCCAAACATTACTTTCATTGTTGATGTGAACCCCAGGACCAGCATTATCATCTTATCTACATTTTCCTCTCAATTGTCTACATTTGATTCGTCAAATTTTAACTCATATCATCATCAAGTGTACGCTGCGCCGTGTTTTCGCAATTTTTCTAAGTTTTATTTCGCGCTAAATCACTGCTTACTAATAGTGCCGTCTATATCTTCCATTGTCGTGTTCTCCTTTATTTACTTACCACACTTTGTTTCTTTCCCTTTATTATAATAGGTAAACATAATTCATCATCATCATCATCAGCCCGTATCAGTCCACTGCTGGACGTAGGCCTCTCCCAAAGCGCGCCAATCAGCCCTACTCTCGGCCCTCTGCATCCAGTCCCTGCCAGCCATTTTGCCCCTGCCAGCCATTTTGTAAACATAATTAATTTCACCAAACCCTAAACTGACACATTTAAAGAGTTGAGAAATCTTTTAAAGTTCCATTTCCATTTTAAGGACGTTTCAGGCAACCCGCGATAGCGTGACATGACAAAATAAGGATCCCAAAATAGCAACTAGTAAATAAACAAAAAGAAGAGCCGCACTTTCTATGCGTGACCGATAAATCGTGCCCGAAATCAATAGCAATGCGCAAAATCTACGACAACTGCAACCAGTGTCTGAAGATCCATGATGATTCACTGTCTTCTCTCGCTGTGGAATGTTCTCTAAGAGGTCTACAGGTCACCTTGGAGTGGTGGCCAAACACACATTGCCTTATGAAACGATTTCACTTGAGTTATTCATAGAGAAAGTGCTAAATGGACTTGAAACAATACGTTTGTAATTTTGGCCACTTTGAATAATTGTTTTGTTTTAACAATTGGTTATTGGAAACAGACATCCATGCTGTCCATAAGGTGGACAATATCTTGAAAAAACAATTATCAAATACTGTCTTGCAGAGCTAGATTGGCACAGGGTTAAAGTGGAATAAGAAAGAAGATGTCCATATTTGACAATGGTAAAAGCGAGGCGATGATGATGAGAACGAAGAAATAAGTAAGATCTTGTAACAAATAGGCAGATAATTATTTGTTTGTATTCAATTATTAAAGTTTTAACCCATGGAATATAAATGAGGGGATTTAAAATAGTATCTTAAAACAATAGTACGTAATCATTCCCGTCAATATAAAGAAATAACCTATAAAACTAAAACTTCTAGTGCCTATGCCTATAATATACGGGAGACATTATTCCTTTTCATCGCCCCTTCATATTCTTTATTACACCCCAAACACGAACGAAACGACTGTAATTTCACAGAATAACTCTTGGGATATCATAAATTCTATACCTAATCATACGATTGCTTATTGATTTCTATATTTCTAGTAACTCCCTGAAACTTATTTTGAGGACAACCTAACCTCTGGCTATGCCTCTAGCAAGGGTATGTTCCAAAGACTTCGATGAATTGGTTACGCATCATACGCATCAGGTCGAAGTTCATAAGACCTATGCACGAAAGGCCGCGAATATCAAAACACCGAAAGTTTAAAATCCCGAATGGACGTTTGGCCGAAGATTAAAATGCCGAAGTTTAAAATCCCGAATGTTCTCTATAAATGCAGCATCTCATATAAACACCAATTTTCATCCACCATGGGAAAGATAATAAAGTGTAAAGTATACGAACGTAGTAAAACAAAAGCAAATAAAATGGGGGTCAATATCGTTTCTCACGTATCGTAATCCGGCGCAAATGAACCACAAACCACGCATTGTCCGCTTGGGGAACTATGGCCTAACGTCTTTGGGTCAAAGTCAATCTCGAAAGTAAACCACGCGCTGGATTTTTTCCCTTGCGAGATTCGTGTGAGTGACAGATGCCTCGGACGATAGTAACTCGCTCTGACAGTTGGAGAATCTTTCTGATAGTTGCAGGTTATATACTGAAAAGGTATAACAGTTATAGACTGCTAAAACAATATTAATAATTGGTCATTTATTGCTTGGTAATAGTAGCGATTCCAGATTGCATACGCTAATATTATCCACCGCTAAACGAGTCGTCCTGTTCGCTCTTACGCTATGTAGCATATGAACGACAGAATTCAACCTACAATATTTAGTTCATCATCATCATCAGCTCGTACCAGTCCACTGCCGTATACAGTAGCGTTGCCGAACCATCGACAGTTTTACCTTTTTTTTTTTTGTTAACGGGGGGGAAATCTTTTAAAAGATCGATCTATCGATAGTTTTCATCTGAAAAAGCCAATACTATCGATAGGCTATCGATAGTCGACTATGGATCGGCAACGCTAGTACACAGGCATCTCCCAAAGCACGCCACTCAACGCGACTCTCAACATTTTGCATCCAACCTCTAGCTTGGTAAGTAATATTTGTTTGCAATGTCCCTCAGTCCGGAAAACCTAAAGAAGGTCGCGGACGGTATCCGGATGATAAAACCGGAAGACCGAGTATGCGGCACGCCTCAGGGAGAGGCCTATGTGCAGATTAGTCATTAACATTGACGATGATTTTCATAACACTTCCTATGCTTCTTATAAAAACATTTTTGTGAACGTGTTTATTTATACACAGTTTAACCGTTGTTGTGGGGTAGGCAAGATTATGATTAGGTTAGGGTCGACCTCTATGACTCTAACTAATAGGAAGCACTTTAAGTCAAGCTCTTCCTCATACATGCAGATGGCACAGTTAGTATACTAGATTACCTTATTCTGTGTTTCGAGACTAACTTTTCATTCGTTTCTAAATACATACACATAACACACACACAAGACTAATTCTTGTCATTTCTACCGGTTTCCTAGCTAAATCTTACATCGCCGTTTTGAGATTTTTTTAAAAAGATGTCACACACACTGAAATATCACGGAATTGAATTTATGTAAGATTGTCATATGATTTCCCCAAGAAAACGTGACGAAAAACGTACCTTTTTCTTATATAATGTCGTTCGTATTCCAAGAAACCGTCCCTGACCTAAAAAGATGGCACTTCTAAATTAGGGCACCGCTAGACGTTACATTTTGCAGTTTCTCCTCCAAGGGCGCGTAAAACACATTTAAAGATTTATTGAACCTCTGAAGACAAACTGCCTAGGTTAGGTATCTGACCGATATCATTCGAAAAATGTATTTTTGTGTTGCACCACAATTTTTACATCCACCATAGCGAGGAGAACAAAAGGCGAGGATACCGTAACAACTGTATCGTGACCCGTGAATTTAACGGTTTGCTCTATCGCGATAACCGGAAAGTTAGTGCAGGTCACAGTGAGCTATATCTCAGTACGAAATCTCGGTACTCTGAAAACTTGTTGGGTTATAGCAAATTGAATGCGATTTGATTCAGCAAAGTTAGATGATAGAATGAAAGATTACATAGAAACTTGACGATACAAATTCAGCGCTTCTGGTTTTGTAATCAATCACTAAACAGTTACCGTACATATCATTTGCGCACCTAAAATCAACATACCATATACGTAAATCAGACTGCAGTCAAAGCATACACAAACTTCGTCATATGATCGTGATACTCAGAATATTGTACAAAAAATCATTATCAACATTTTTTTGACCAGTACAATACCTGAATTGATATCGATAGAACTTCCTGGAGGTTTATTTATATTGTGCAACATTTACGCCTTAACTTAAGCTCTGCTGATTGACACCAGTAGCGAGCGACTTATTTTTTTCTGCTTGTTTATTGCATTCTGCACGTATCTTAGGTTTTTTTTCTCACCTGACAGAATGAATTAATGAGTAATCATTGGGTATAAATACATAACACCAACGGTATTTAGGTACGCGTAACTAAAGCAATAAAAACAAGTAGCTATACGACCACGTTTAGGAATCCGCATGATTCTGGATGACACCTTGCAGTGAAAACTTTGAGTGTCCATGGCATACCTCAAGGTTGCAAATTGTGCCCTTTACCTTTCATCCCAATGACTTTTGCATATAAAGTGTATTACAGTTGTGACTTTAAGATGCTTCGATGAATGTAATAATTATAATTGTAACCAATTTGTATACCTTCGATAGTTTAACTTGCTTTCAATGGTATTGTATACTTGGTATAATTTGTTGACCCAAGACATAGGTAGGTTTTATTGCGCTATTTGTAACTTAGTTATAACATTTTATTAATCAATTTATAACCAACAACCGATCAGATGGGAGACTGGGAGAGGCCTACGTCCAGCAGTGGACTGATACGACCTGATGATGATGATAGAACACGAGTTACTTTTAAATTTATCTTTACAGGATAGTAGAAAAAGTCGGTTAAAAATAAATAAAAATCGAATACGTAACCCTGTGCAATTGCTTACTGGCGCCTATCGACATCATTGTTAGTCACGCTTTTGTTTTAATTAACACAAATAGATTAGAATGACTCAAATGCAATGCGATGATTAAAACCGTCATTCGTTGTCACATTCTAATATATTCTGAACCTAGCTAGTGATTACTATCACTCAATAGATAATAATATTTGAAGTATCTAAAAAAATCAGCCATAGCCTTGATAGACTCTGAGTGATGCCGTTGGAATCATTCTTAGATGTAATACATGATAAGTATCATTTTATTAACGTTTAGGTCAAAATCAAAGTATTTATTAGTCTTTACTGTGCTTCATCTAGATCGTAATATAAATAAAGTGCCACATGAAGTTTTATTTAAAAAATCATGCTTTTGAATGATGACTGAATTTTTTTTTCACAGGTTTTCCTAGTTTTATATCCAGGCCCTTAATATTTATTAGTCATCTTATTCGAGATATTCCAGACAAAAAAATTCAGTTCCTTATACTTATTGGTTGGAACTTGGACCGATATCAATTGAGTTTTGCGCAGAGTTCATAACATTAGTAGATCTAAATGATAAATTGAAAACATGTTTACTCCATTTATCGTTTCGCATAGCGCATATGCAATAAAATATCAAAACATCAGTAGATGTCTAATCTGGAGTGGTTATAGTAATATTCCTATCTATACAAAATACCATAGAATATTCCATTAAGAATACTCTACAAGTAAATTATTTAAATTATCTTTGTCATTTACCTGCCCAGATAATTAATTCGACATTCGAGAAGTAGAGATACGGAGTTGTCTCAATATCGTAATCGAATTGCATCACACCTAGCTATGGAAATGTACTTGAAGTTGAAGGTGCCCTATAAATCTAGTAACAATACCTGTCTAAGGTACTTTACCTTTTCATGTACCGAGTAGACTGGTACTGCCAATGGCTTGATCAACCTACACAAAATCACCTGATTCAATCCGTATTACCGTCGCATAGAGTACACTTCATGTGCTGTCGATGGTACAACACTTGTTAGATTTCCGCCTTGCCATATTTTTTACAAGGGAAGGTAAATAGGAAGATTTGCCAAGTGGTCACACACAGTCCTAAATAGACCCCTATAATACCGGGAGAGTCATCCGCTGATTTGTTCTTGTTTCGACCAACTGATTCGCCCAAGATTCTTGTTTCGACCAACATTGTACGTTTTTCTCGTTTCACCCAACTTTCAAGATACTGTCAAAAGTAGAATCAGTAAAAGAATTGGTAGACGAATCAAGCTGTGTATAGTATTAATTAATAAGATAGGTAAGCATTAGAAACAGATATTTCAATGAGTACTAATAACCGACGACGTATTATTTTACATATTCTCATTTTTTTTGCCATAAAAATAATACAAACCCGTAACAAAGGTTAGTTGGGCGTAGCAAGAATAAAAAATAGGGCGAAACGATAATAAAATGTTTGAAATAATAAAACAAATTCTGGGCGAACCGAGAATAAAATGTCGGGCGAAACAAGAATTTTCGAAGTTGGTCGAAACTATTTGGTCGAAACGAGAACAAATCCACCCGCTGTATATCGCAAGACCTTCAATAATATGCGCCAATCATTTAATAGTGATTTAGTGATGCGACAATTGTAGGTAGGTAAATTTGCAGTGATCTTCGGAAATTAACCTGGGGATTGTCATTGTCAATCAACTGAGATTTTAAGCTCGTCAATTTACGATATTTCAGTCGATATCCTCTAATGGATTCCGCTACTTGTCATTGTCAACCTCGTATTAAAACTTTTCCCGGTCACAAAATGATTAATGATCGTCGAGACCTAGATTCTATGTAGCTGCAGTGACAATATATCATTTTAGGTCACAGCTTAGGCATAACATAGTCTATGTTTATAACATTCAACGACAAACGAAGGTATTGCAGACATCCTAAAGTCAATGGACAGCAGCTGGTTAGGCGTCCTAGTCTACCAGGACCTGAGAAAGAAACAATGGTATTCTATGGTGTCAGAAGACCATATCCGCTATAGAACGCTGAAACGAATGGAGATTTTTTTAAAAGGTTTGCCTTAATATACCTAACTTGTGGATGCTAATTTTCTGATCATAGGTATACCGAAGCCCAAATCAAGTGTCTTATTTTGTAATGAAATATGATCGTCTAATTACCTGTTGCGATGTAAAACTGAAGGAACTGATTGATTGAATTTGTTCATCATTGTGAAAATAAAGTAGCTTGATCTAATAATGTACAAATAACTGTACAATAACCACAGTATAGCTTAAAATGTTAGTAGGGGAGGGTAGATTTTGTTTACAAAATAAGACACTTGATTTGGGCTTCGGTTTAGTTCCCTACATTCACTTTAGCGTTCTAAAGTACTTCTGACACGGGACCTATATCTTTGGAGTTAAGCTTGACCTAAAATGGCAACGGTTCGCGTAAATAGACAATTGTTCTAGATTTAGTTTAAAACTTTGTCGCCGTTAGCCAAGTGCTGCCAGGAACTATACGTCAGCGAAATCTATACCTAACATAAATACACCAAACAAAACAACTATATAAGCACTTCAGGTATGAGTAATTTATCTACCTATCAATTTGGGTAACTCCAAACACGATAGCCAGTCGCCGGACATTTCACAACGCTATGTGATTACAATACGGACGAGATTGCAATGGTTTGTGTAGGTTGATATGTTGTGGACTGTACAACTATAATTGATATGCTTAGGGTTTTACGTCTTCTTGCTTATTGAAATACGTGGCCAGGGAAATGAAAAAGTGCGACTCCTACCAAGATTAGATTCTATAAAAAGTTTTATCACAACAACCCACAGCTGACACGATTTGAAGATGTTATTTTAAGATACGGTACTATTTACATCGATGCATTAAATAACAGTCGTAGGAAAACTGTATCATAATAACATTAAGTAAACAAAGGGGTATAAATTCATACTACGCATTGCTATCAGTTATCAAAACACGTTTTGACCTATTATGGCAGACGGAAGATACTGACTTGTAGTTAAAGTTGGCCTTTAGAAAATTCTTTACATATAATATACAATGTCCGTTATAAATGCCAGATGTAGCACATGAACCGCTAGTTTCACTGCTGCATAAAGAAATCCGCAATGAGGTAATCTGTCTCACCCAAGGTTGTCGACTTGCCCAGTACAGTTGCAGGCTAGTACAGATTGTATAGTTGTGTATTCTGCCCTCACATTGCTTCCTATCTTTCCTAAAGAAAATCTTATGGATAGCTACAACCGTTAGGATCTAAAAATTGTACCTAACTTAACTATAAATGACAATTCCAGATTCTGCCCCACCATCAACCGCAAGTTGTACAAGATAACGAATAAATGTAAAAACGGAGATACCGTTTTTTATTAAAATTATTGGTTTAAAATAAAGTTTTGTACAAGTTGCGATTCAAAAAAACAGCTTAATTAGAATTCAGAAAATAGTAAGAAATCGAAGCGAATTATTCATTGTTTTTGTTATTCTTCTATAGGAGTTGCGAGAGTAGTAGAAAATGATACTGATTATGATTATGCAATATGAAACCTGTAATAAGTCCCCGACAAAATGATAGGTACAGCTTAAATGGTCACGTAGTTTTGTAGGTGGGGCAAAGCTCAGTTGAAATGTGGCAATGTCTTTTTTTGATAAAAAGGCGGTGGTAACCGCAAAAGGAATCATCGCAATGATATTCACTGCATCGGGAGTCACCGCTACGGGAATTCATCGTAAAGAGAAATCACTGCTACGGGAATAAGTCATTTATTGAATGCCCGATCTGGGTACACTGCAAGTGTTTCAGTACCACCTAAACTGTAACTGCTACTTTATTTATACCTTACATTGTCAATAAACGATTCTGATATACAAACTATAGCAACAACCAAGTGTTTGGCTATTTTTGTTTAATTATTTGTTTTCCTAGCTATAGTTTAATTGGTTATTGTTTACAATTATTTGCTCTGACTGACAAGGTCGTAGTTGTTTTAGCGAGAAAACAGAGCTTCTAGTTAGTGCTACAGACAACACTGTTTTTTCAGTGCCATCATCAGCTTGTACCAATCCACTGGCTCTCTCCTCTCAATACTAAGATCTTCGCTTCCTGTCGGTATCAGGCACTTCATCGTTCCAAATAGCATCCTAGCCTTCAATTTCCTTGACTTTTAATTCTGTCATCATCATTATCAGCCCAACTGCTGGACATAGGCATCTCTCAAAGCACGCCACTCAACTTGACTGTCAGCCTTTTGCATCCAGTCTCTGCCAGCCACCTTGCGCCAGGTCAGCCCTGCCCTCCATCTGGTCGGGAGCGTCACACGCTACGTTTACCCGTTCGTGGCCTGCATTTGAAAACCCGTCTACCCCATCGGCTATCGGTTCTACAACAAATGTGGCCAGCCCACTGCCACTTTAGTTTGCCGATTCTATGAGTTTAATACATGTATTCGTGTTAAATGTTAAGGAAATTAAACCGGGTAACACAATCTAACTACTAAATCAAAATACATTTATATTTTAGTAGGTATTTTCTATATGAAAAGAATCCAGAAGATGATGGTATAAGGAAAAGTTGGGAAGCAAATTGTGGGATAACACACTTTGCGATGCAAACGAAGCCGCGGCCAATAACCAGTCGTCAACCCTACTAGACAGGTCATAATTTACAATTTCACACCACTACGATGAAAAAAATTCACACGTCTACAAGATTCCTGTTATTTTGTTAGTAAGAAACCTATGAAACATGGAATCTTTTTGAAGTTTACAGTTTTCTAAATAACCTACCTATTCTAGATTTATCTTATCATGGTCGAAAGGATAGAAGGATTCAATTTGGTAAGTTAGAAAATTCAATTAGCAGAATGATACTTGAGAATCAAAATAATCTCGACTGTACGAGAACACAAGAGACTTTGAAGAAAGAAATCTTATTCGTCAAGAAATGAATTTACAAACAATATATTTGGTTTGGCTACCAAACCAAGGGGATATACCTACAAATCAGCATGAAACAGTAGCAAGACTAGGTAATGAGCAAGTTATAAGGTCGCTTTTACGACTTGACAATATTGTATGAAATGTGACAGTTATGAGCACAAGCTTAGTGTGAGCATGCGCTCAAAATGATCTCTGAATCTCGGTCTAAATGCTAAGATCGAGGTCACGCCCTAACACTGAATGACCGACGCTCTAGAAGTTTTCATAATCTCAAGGAGTTTTCATTGAATGGCCACTAATCGAAATTAAACGATGGTTAATCGATTTGAACCCTCGCCGAGTGATGTTCAAGGTCCCGGATCGAGCGCTCTCGAACCACTCTCTGATCTAGAGATTTCAAAACGAATGAACTTTGAAAAGGTCGACGGAAAATTTCATTAGGAAATTGAACTTTTAAGGTTGAACTTGAAACCGTCTTAATTTTCTTAGTAAGATATTTCATTGAAACGAGGAATCGTCATTCCCTAAATAGTAATCAAAAGGCTAAGATGTTTCTGCTAATTCAGCCTTCTCACTTTGCTATGCTTTGGTAGTCTCATGGAACTTATATAGTTGACGGTTGTAGACGCTTTTGGCGCTTTTTGCGTCGGTAATACGACATAGATTGCAATGGTTTTGTGACCATTTATGTACTGATGATACACGTAGAGAATTTTCTTTGGAAAATAAAAAGCGAATCAGTCAGAGCTGATTTACCTAGACAACTTTCACCGTTCTTCGACGGAAGTGAACTAACTATTAGCGGCGAGTCGAATCGTCAGACGTTTCATTTCACGTCTCGATGCGTCCGTTTAGTAACTAGTAAGTAATTGTACTGGAAAAATTAAATAAAAATCGAAAGAGAGACGTCAGACTGCGATAATTGTCGTTATCTGCGGTCTTTTATAAACCAACTAGCGTGAATGAAGAGATTGATGAATGGAGTAAGGGAGCAAGTGTGGTTTGTCATCAGGATCGCATCAGACGAAATAACTATCTAAAGTCAAAAAACATTGACCCAAAAATTGTTTTTTGTTTACTGTTGAAGTTATACGATCTGTTACGCGTATTCTATGTACTAGCGTAGTCTATGTAATTTACGTTAAATACGCAGTTGTCTAGAACATAACTATCTAAAATATTTAGTTCATTCATGCAAATATGATAATGCTAATCGATTACGATAATACGACTCTACATAAAACAGCGGATAGATACTAAACTGTTACCAATCTTGCAAACGAAACGAATGGTTTTGTAATCGATTGAGAGATTAACAGTTAATCGATTACTGAATGTAACTGTATCAATGGCAAAAAAGTATTACATAACAGTAGTGACTGTAACAGGAGGTTAAAAATAAAATGGTTTCGTTAGAAAATGGCAAACAAAGAGAACTACCTATCTTAAAATAACTACGATAAGTAGCAAATCGTGCTAAGACTGTTTACATTCTATGTTTAGACGACTGGCGGAAGGGGAGGGTAATGTTTTTTTTACTTTAGTTTCTATTACTGTAGTACCTACCTAAGTCGGTTCAGGTGACCTACTTTGTATAGGTATGTTACAAAAACTCAGCCTCAAATGGATAAATGTCATAAGGCCCACCGAATTTGAAGGTTCAGCTCGCTGGTAACACCATAATATAAACTACCTATTGAAAGCATAGTAAGAAATCGATCTGTCCACTCGGAATGATCAATGTTCATTAGAAAATTAACAATTCAAATGTAACACAAGGACCTTACGGATTGGCAATACGGACTCATTTGCAATGGTTTGGTCTATATTGATGTACTATCGGTCCAGTATTAGTCATAGACAAGGTCTAATCGAACTCTTCCGTGATGCTGATGTATTAACCTCTCGCTCGAACCGTATATTAACCTCTATGTGTGAATGTGACAGATGATAGAAAACTCGATGCCATTGCACTGCCGTTAAAGGAAAATCTAATTGTGTTAACGGGGAAGAAGAGACGCAATTTTCATACAAAATATTTTAGCGATGTAACTTAAATAAACTGCTGTAAAACATAGCTTATCGATACAAGTACAGACACTATAGGTAACTTTTACGATAATTTGTAGGTATACTATAACTAACTATAACTATAGTGCGCCTGTATCACTCAAAACAATTTCTTCCCAGACAACCCCATGCGATTGGAAACAGAAAGCAGTTAACGGCAAAGTGTGCCCTGAAAGTATTCCCTGAACTAAGTGTACACAAACAGGAAAAAAAGCCGAGAAAAGTACATCGATATACCTTTTACAAGCCTCTTCCATACTGGGATCTCACTCGGAACTCATTAGGTACGTAGAATTTCATATCAGGGAAATAAGATTATTTTATTGATCTGAGGAAGGCTAATACCAAATAAACTCTGTTCCAGAATTTAAGGCATCAAAAAGGTTTTAAGAATATCAATACAGTTTCAAAACCATAATAATTGTATGAAAATGACAGATCTTCATCCCAATTAAACCATAAACGTGTAGAGCTCGTAAGTTATTGTTTCATCGCAACGTGTCGACTTTACATGGTCTCGGGTATGAGGAAATATGTAATGTATCTAACCTAGCTATTACATAGATTAGCCTCTATTCTGCGGCGTTGCTCGTGAAGAAAATGTACCAATTAATTGGATATTTCATATTTCTTCTTTACTGAAACTATAGTGAGGCATTACACAAATTATTATATATAAACGGATATCATTCACTTATGTTGTTGAAGCCCGCAATTAGACCGACAGTCGAAACTGTCGGTTGTTGGTACGTTGAGGCGCTAACGGCGACGCGGGCGTATCGTGTTCACCTCTAGACCATTGAAATCGGTCGAAACTGTCCGGCTAATTGCTGACTTCAACAATATAAGTGTGTGTCTCCGTTTATATATGAGAACTTATTTACGTTTCTCTTCTCAGCGAAGGTTGGACAATATCATGGCACTCTTCCCCCTCTGGCCGGCTGCCAGGAACAAGGAGCCGGTGCTGGAGCCGGTGCTGCAGCCGAACCAATCACGTAAGTTCTTTATCCAAGAGTCTCCTGCCAGCGCTCCTCTTCCCACAGATTTTGCCATGGGTTTTTAGCAGCAGGTATCAGGGGTTCCGCATAATGTGACCAAAATATTGAAGCTTCCGTCGCTTTACCTCCTTTAGGAGTTCCAACGGTTTATCCATGTGGTTTAATACTTCAATATTGGTCACCCTGTCCTGCCACAGAATATATAATAGTACAAGTAGTCCTGCCACGATATTTTCAGGATTCTATGTTACTTATACAGAGTGACATCTGCGCGTGTCCAGATGACGAAATAAGAAATGACAAATTTTTGGCTTTAACCAACTGGACACGCGTGAGTCTAGTCCCTCGTGTCCAGATGGTGAATAACCCATCTCTATAAACAAGACCCAGATCTCCTATAAACAACTAGATACACAGTCTGCCTTCAAAAAATGTCCGAGCGCAAATAAGGTCCAAACGGAGGAATGGATGAAACCCTCATTTTCTTTATTGGACATTATTTGGACGTATGGACCCTTATTTGGACGTTATTTAAATAGATTTAGTAAGACCTTTGTGTATCTAGTTGTTTATAGGAGATCAATGGAATAACCCAAAAAAAAGAGTCAACAAACACCGAACAGACAGACAGACGGAAAGGTCTATTAACTGTACCATTTAGTTTCGTCAGTACTTATAACTACCAGCAATGTGTCCAGTAGCGGTATGTATATTATACTGTCGTTTCTAATTAACCAGTCGCACGCGTGTAATACCTCGTGTTGGCTATGATATGTATCACTATCATCAAGGGACATGACTTGCTCTTTTTTATGCAATAGCAAATCTCTTAAATTCTATAGGTACGATTTCAACTCTTACGGCGCGGCTAATAAGAACGGTCCTAAGTACAAAGTTTTACACTTGATGTGTTTTGGGCTTTACATGTTAATAAACTAGAGAATTGAAGCCTCATAATAATTCAATTCAAATCTTTTGTTTCAGACCATTGATCTCCTATAAACAACTAGATACACAGTCAGCCTTCTAAAATGTCCGAGCGCAAAGAAGTTCCAAACGAATGAATGGACCCTTATTTGCTTTATTGGACATTATTTGGACGTTAACAATGCATCCTTATTTGGACGTTTTTAAATTGTTTTAAGACCTTTGTGTATCTAGTTGTTTATAGGAAATCAATGTTTCAGACATATTGTATGTTATACCTATTAAATATGTTATGTTAAACTTTTACAAACTAAATAAGTAGAGTACATGTAGATGTACTTTTAGAGGCTACTTGGTATACGCGTGTCCACTCGTCCAGTGCCTCATAAAGGTGCAGTGTACGTACTTCCTGCCCTGCGCCACGGCCATAATCTAATCGTTGGCCGTTGGGGTAATTTAAAAAAAATCGAATTTTCAAGTATCCATATAAAAATCGCAAGTAGTATGAAATTTCCTTGCCGGTAATTGTATCTTACGAGAGCATCCGCTCTCGAACAAATTGCAATAGTCGTAAAATTATAAAATAAAATCGAAGGGCCGTCGTTACGACAGAAACTTTGTACTGAACTTAAATGTTCTGTAGCCATGAGGGCAATTTGTTTCTTATTAAATGCCCTCGCATTAAATTACAGAAACTAAAAGGTTATTGGAACAATAATACACCTACCTATTTAGTTAATAAATGCATTGACGGCTTGAGAGAAATAGCACAAAGCCAGACTGCCCACCGGTGGGATAGGTACTATTTGCTATTAGCCATTAACCTCACCTTAAACCGTGTTTTGGAAAGTATTGCATTGATAAAATGAAAGAAGACACTTCAATAACATTTCCACCAATAATGGTCTTACATCAAGCTCGCTGTCTTACGTACATACATAAAAAATCAACATTGATATCTGTTCCGATAGCTTTAAGGCACAGATTAAAGATATTGATGATTCTAAAGAGGCAGCGGTTGCTTCCCATCTGTAACAGATTTTTTAACAGATTTTTTTTCCCTAATGTTTTCTAAATTTGTTAAATTTATTTTTATTGTTAATATCGATATAACATTGTAACCTTATCCTTGGATTTCTAAGCATGCCGTTGTTGCCTACAATGGGGGTGACACTTAGCATATTTATTTTGTGGACTATTAACAACTGTAATTGTTTTGGTGTACACCCTGTGGGTAACCTATTTCATAAAAATAAAAGAAGTCTGTCCTGTTTCCAGTTGGGATAAGCAAAGACGATGTACTTACTAACATCTTCTGCAATCCTGGCAAAGCACTCTCACTTCCTCCACATTCATCAATCGTCATTTCACGCTCCTCGGTTTGTAGTATACATATGCGCTATTTTTAAAATGGTCAATGGTCAAACATTAAAAAAAACTTTAGCGTATAAAATTCCTAGTTTAAAAATTGTAACGTTCAAGTTTCCTTATAAAGGCGCATGCACACTAGATATTATACGAGCCCGACACTGGCGCGATGCCCCGATACGGTCAAGGCACGCGCGCAGGTGCTTCCGCGGCAGAGCTCGATGACCTCCGGCGGCAATGTTGTCGATCCACAGTGCACACAGGTTATAGCTACAAGACATTTTGTAAACGTGTAATTTGACATGTTTAAATAGCGTCGAGGAATTTACGTAGAGGGATGCGAGATCCATCCTCCAAGGAGGTGTGTCAAGGAATCAGGATCGCAGCAGATGCAATTCGGACGTCTCTGCCCACCTCTATGGGAGACGAGTATCTGTATGTATGTAAAGGGTAGTTTCTAAAAAAGGTTTCATTGGAAAATTAAAAATAAACTGGCCTGTAAGTACAATAGGTATTTTTAAGTCTCTCATTATGTTTTATATTCGTCGTTTTGGGAATGACTGAAAATAAAATGTAATACCTAGGTACCTATATATGACTATTTAACATACATATTATTATAAAGAACAGACAAACTACAATAATAATCGTTGAATTGTATAGTTTGATGACGTTTTAGCAAGAGTGAGTGTAATCGCAACTAATCGCAAGTCTGACGGCGATGAGCCCCGGTGTGAAAGTTGCTTTACAAACGGCACATCTAAATTATAGGACAGTGGGGTCTCTTGAAAATGGCGGGAAACGACGGTTGCGAAATTATTTGATAATTTTCCTTTTAATGTCTACAGGGACTATTTTGTGTTTAATATCACGTTAAATTAATCAGAAAATGTTCGCGAATGACAGTACGGTGAAGTTATTTGATTATTTATGCAAGATCTGAAGTTTCAAGCTTTTATCAAGAGTTCCCGCTACAAGCTCGGGAGTGAACGTGACTGTCGAGCTGCTTCGTCCAGAGTGATGACGCTACGGCGTCTCCTCTGGATGAAGACATGAAGACGCGGCTACCCAGGGTGAAGACGCTACTGCGACTCCCCTGGAGGAAGATAGAAGACTATTGAATATATTGAATTTTCTGTAACATGACATTGGCAAATGACGAACTGTCGAGTCCATTAATAAAATAAATAAATAAAATAAATAGGACAGTGACATTCCATTTTATTGTAAGTTGCAACCACTTTTTTATTAGATTTTTATTTTTTACAAGCTATGTTGTAGCACCATAATATTATTTACCTGTACAACAGCTTCATGTTGAAAAACGGTGTTTAACTTACCTGCAACAAATATAACGCAAAAATTAAACTTCAAGCTTTCAAAACAACAAAATATAGGCAATGATATTGACAGAAATAGGTAAGTATAATTTACCAAAAATGTTTACAAAAACATAAACTACTTTTACTATACTTATATCGACAGTGCAGTGAATGAACGTTGTACAATGTTTCATTAAACATTGTAGGATAATCACACAAAAATAGCTATAATAGATATTTTGTGTGAAAATTGTCGCCTAAAATTATGGTACAGTCACAGAAGAAACAATAGTACGTACAGTTGCAAAATTATGGTTCAGGTCCAGTAAATTGTACATCAAGTGAACACGCGTGCTCTATACCAATGGTGTTACGGCTTAGATTGCATTTTGTGTGTAAATTGATGGGCTGTCGAATGTACCTGAGCCTCAGACCGGACGCAAGTTAAAGTTATTGACAAGGATGTGCTAATTAAAATACTTCGTATTACGACGAAGATATTCGCCAAACATAAAAACATGTGCTACTTATGTACCTATACCTAACATAAAAATATTTATGCGATGTAACAAGGTCACGTAGGAGCAATTTACAAAATATGCCAAGTTTCCTACATCTGCCTACGCTATGTTTTCCTGATACAGTCAACAACACATCAACCCACACAAAACCATTACAATCTATGCCAAATTGGCGCCGAATAAAGTACCTACTAGTGAATTATTGTTGATGCGTCGTCGACTGTACCAGAAGGAGGATATTTTTGTTGAAGCGTAAACCTAAAATCGCTTTTCTTTTAAGAAAACTAGAGCATAATACCGACAACACGTTAGAAAATAAAAAAATATAGTACCTATATAGGTACCCAGATTTCGTTCATTGAATAGTTTATTTACCTGACTACCGAAAGGAAGACAGTACTGTTTTTCGTATCATGTAATTATGTAGGTAGACTTCCTGTAGCCAAAACGGTTTGATGGATTTTGAGTTTGAGGCATTCGTTCTTCGTCTGATTGACATAGGTAGGTAGAATACATTTTATGTAAATTTTTGTATTTTCTAATAATTAGTAGGAAAGTAGTCAATGACAGTTATAATACTATTAAGATTTGTATCTATGGTGTGAATGACGTAATATATTATATGTAAAACATACCGTACAATGCCACAACACGCTTATCAAGTTATCATATCACAATAACGACAATTGGACAAGATAGTTACATGGTAGGAAGTGGGAAAAAGAAGGAAGGTCGAAAAAACATAATTTCTCATCGTTCTTTTGTTTCATTCATTACAGTTCAGAGCCGAAATTAAACCTGTTTTGTGAATTAATAACATTAAATATAGATGTCTGCTATCAACGTAGAATCTGTAGATAATATTTTGTTGTAACTAAATATCAGGGCCACCCAGAACTGTATTTATATCTCCGATAAGGATTTTTTTAGATATTATCCACTACAAATGTTTCATAGCAAAACATAAAGGACAATTGACAGGCCTATACTCAATTTTGCAAATAGGGGCTGGTTCACATCTTGTGCTCTTATAGAAGACAAGAAAGATCGAGCAAAGTAGAGAAGAACCCTAAAAAAAGTATCAATAAAAATAAGAACAATAGATTTATTTAAATCAATAGTCCGTAGCTACCTACTATCACTACTATTAAGTTAGTAATCTTAATAAGACTGCTGGAATTAGTGTAAAGGCAATCGAGAAGACAGGATGGAAGATCAAGTAAGGTGGAGAAGAACAAGACTGAGAGATGAATATACAGACCAGATATAAGAAGAATACAATAGGTAATTAAACAACCAAAAAGCCTACAATGGGTAACATTGATCACGGCTGATCAGACGTCTTCAGCTAGGGAACGAGTACCAAGTCACTCCAGAAGACTAGGAAGATCAAGCACATCGGAGCAGAACATGCCAGGAAGAAGTGCCAGATAAAATAACATTACATATTTAGAATTAAAACTATAGTGAGCCATTACTACAAATTATTATATATAAACGGATATCACTAAACTGTCGGTCTAATTGCCGACTTTAACAATATAAGTGAGTGATATCCGTTTATATATAATAATTACATATTTAATTATTTAGATAAACAAAAAGCTAATCAGACGTCTTGAGCTAGGGAAGTGTCTATTACTTGAGAAGATGAGAAAGATCAAGCAAGGTGAAGAAGCCTGGGGAGAGAAGAGTTGCGAAAAATAAGAGTAGATAATTTAAATAAAAGGACAATTGGTAACATTAATCACGGCGGCGGCGCCTACAGCCGGAAGCCTTCTTACTTCCGTGTCGATCTTTTCCGATATTATTGTTTTGGATGACTTTTCCTGCCCACACACAGGCTAAGGCGGCCGTGATTTGAATCAAGGTCGAACCGAAAAGGTTCTTAAGGTTCATAATGTCAAGTGCTACTTGACTAACTAGTCAGGATTAGTCAATAATTTTGAATGTTTTGATATTTTCTTGCATATGCGCTATGCGAAACGAAAATCTAAATGATAAATGGAGATTTTTTTTGGGATACGAATCACGATGGCTTTGTTGGAATAGAGCGTGCCACGGAATGGCGAGGTCCCGGGTTCGAATCCCGGTCGTGATGAAAAGTTTTCTCCATTTATCATTAAGAATTTTGAAGTTCTGGGGCACTGTAAGGCTGACAGAAGCCAAGACACATAATATTCTTATTCTTGTGGTGCCGCCTACTACGATGGTTGGCGATTATTAATCTGCACTCTCTACAATGCCGCATGGAATATATTAAATCATTCATTGTACCTTTATCTATTTTTTTATGCTATTAACTTTATTAAGGACTAGCTGTACCCCGCAATTTCATTTGCGTAGAGGAGGATGGAGAGGATGGAGGAGATCAGGAGGCAGATCTTCCTCTCTGGATCCTTGTTCCCACATCACATACCGCCATGGCTTATATCCTATGAGCTGTCCGGATATTTCAGCTATCTCCTAGTGAAACTCCCATCAAAATCCATTCAGTAGTTATGGCGTGATACTTGCACAAAGTCACAGACAAAAATTCTAAAAATTAGTGTTTTGGCATCAGTATCGATCCTAAAACACATTACAATTATTATTTTCAAAAAATATCCAATGTACAGACACAACTTTTTTACAGTCTTATTATATGTATACATATTTACATTCAGAATCTTCCTGACCAGAGTCTAGGGCACAGAATATATAATAGTACAAGCCTAGGGCTAGTCAAGTACTACTAGCCATAATGTAATAATTTTGTGGCAACTATGCTGTCAAGTTGCTTAGGACCATTATCACTTTATGGTTATAAATAATATTGAAATACACATATCGTTCACAATTACAGTGATATTGGTCCACGATAAAGGTTATCTGTAATGGTTCTTTCTGTTATCACTTATCGACATTCATGAAGTGACGCTATTATTGGAAAGTTTTACAAATACCTACCTAATATCCTCATTTATCATGTGCCAATAGCCAATGTTAATTCGTACTTACATACAAAAATATTATTAGATACCTGAAGGTAAGTAGGTATGATTTGTATATCTAATGTTTATCAGAAAATCCATAAGGAAATATCTACCTAGTTAACTAAATATTTTTTGGATAATCCCGCGTCTACGCGGCAATAAATAATGTCAATTGTTTGAATATTCATCTAATCACATTACAAAAACCGGTCAAGTGCGAGTCAGCTCGCGAACCGAGGATTCCGATGATGCAGTGACTTTATAATCATCATCCAGTATAAAATCGCATTGTCACGGTTTTAGTTCGAAAAGCGAAATATTTTCCATGTCTTGTACATCAAATTAATTGATTGAACGACAGCATTCATACCTTACGCATTTAATTAAACATAAAAACCCTAATTCTAGAAAGGAAGTCTTCAAGTCTAAGTTACCCAGGTGGAACCTAGGGTACCTGACAAACCCTCCATTAGCGAAAGGAAGTGGTCAATAGAGTTCAAGTTTCGAGTCACTGAAATGGAACCAAGTTACGCAGTATGAACATAGCACCAGTCAGATGACATTTATTTGCAACAAACGTTAGGTTACGAGGATCTTATGTCATTTCGTTAACAACGCATACACCGTCTTGCACCAATAAATAAATGGTAACGCTCACGTGTTATTGTTTAAACCCAAGTTAAGCGCTAACCCTACTTTGTAGAACTCCGTGCAGATCAGTATCATCACATCATGGGTTCGATTGCGCAAGCAACTTATTATAGTATACATATATGTATGGAAGTACCTAAGTTACGTTTCATGCAGTAGGTAATTGAGTTAGTACTTGTAGTTGTTACACCTAATGATGTAACGTAGTAGAAAATCACGTAATAAACACCATAACTTGAAACCTTCTATTCCATCGAGAAGGCAGACTCTCAGGTCTCCGGACCAACAGGGCCTGTGATAAAAACGTGAGTCCATTTAACACTTGTTATGTTAGTGTGACTCACTGGCTAAAAAGCGGATGAGTGGGGTTAGTCTATCCGGTACCAGAAGATTATAGACTCCTTCCCATGAGCTGCATAGCGATGAGTTATGAGCATATATTTAGGAAGCAGGAAGGAGTATAAGGAAATAGTCACGCGCTTTATAAAGCGTCTATACCAACAAAGACTCTTTGAGGTGGCTGATTACAGCTAAATTCACAATCACAGACAAAACCGCGTTCTAACGCCACAATATTCACGCCAGCGGACGGCGGCGTTCGCCAACGTTTCACGGCAATCATGCCATAATTTTAAATCTGTAATTTTAAATCGACCTTTGGAGTTTCCATGATGGAACCCTAAAACAGAAATTTCGTGATCCTCGCTTCCGTAATCTTAAGCCAACGTTGCCCAACAAGACTCATTCAAACGCCGAACTAGTATTATGGCATACACTAGTTGCATTGCAACACAAACCCGCAATGGTATAGTTAGTTTAGTAACATGTTTGGTAACGGGTCGTCATTATCTTTCACGACAATAGCATGTCTGTTCTGCGACTTTGCTATGGGTGATGTATAGTCGACAGCAATACGAAGTCATCGTAATTGAGACGGATGGAAAAAGTTTCTGTTACAGTATGTAGCGGAATATAGAATACTGTTGTTCAACAAACTTAGAAAACAGATAAATCAATTAAAGAATCGATAAATTAATAGAACCGTTTTCCACCCCAAAGGGAAGAAAACGATTATTTCAGGTCTTGCCGAGGCTTGACCTTTCGGAGATAACCTACCTTACCTAAGAGTACTCACATGCTTGCTTCTTACTACATTTCACCTCTGTGTGAGCTACGGCCGCACGAAGACGCGGCAACGTCTTTGCGCGCGCAGGGTGTGTGACGGCGGTGGCACATGCGCAGGCAACGCCTGCGCTTTCGTCAGTATCTTACTCCGAAAGCCGGCAAGAGCTTGCTCAGGTCAAGCCTCGGCAAGACCTGAAATAATCGTTTTCTTCCCTTTGGGGTGGAAAACGGTTCTATTTCAGTTCTGTGCCTTCGGCTTGACCTTTCGGAGACGTGTTTATTATCTGCCGGCGCCGTCCAGCGTACTGTGACAAAAGCAACCTGCATGACCTGGCAGGTGTAGGTATTATTCACCATTAAAACATGATGATTCGTTATGAAAAGTAAGAATCATCTAATCTAATACTATCTGGCCTTAGAAACGTAAGGACAACACGGGTTATAATAATTAAACGATCAAAGCGCTCTTGATTATAACAACATCTTGACACCTAGAACGAGGTAATCAATGAGATCAGACGATAACAACTCAGTCTTGTAAGTCAGAAAACATAACAGCAATAAATAAAAAACGTAGAGCACAGGTAATCAAATTACCCCAAAGGAGACATTTAGAATATCCGCATTCTCATCTCACGGTTGGTCCCTGACCAATGGTCGATAATGCTTGATATAATTAACCAAACCTCTCCAGTTCCCATCAAATATCATCTAGTGGTACATTACGTTGGTGAACATTAGAAACTACAGCAGATTTAATGGATCATGGCATGTTGTTCATTAGAACAAGCTAAGCCTCTCAGCCAAAACTAGGCCAAAAGGTTACAGAAGAATCTGTTCTTTCGAAAGTAGATTGTTAATACCCAATTCAGTCAACTCAATTCGGTCAATTCAATCTTCACCAATTTAACAAGTCTGGTACCTCCCAAATGTGATATTTTGGAGATAATACAGATGAATAATAATTTATATTTATCGCCAAAAGAATAGCTGTTACAAGTGGATGATTAGCTAACAACTTCCCACAAGTAGGATCTGCTAAAACAAAAATGGTTACGAGGTTAGCTTTCTAACGCGCAATAAGACACCAGGCTATGGAGCAAGGCAACGTCATGCGGTCGAGGACTACTAGGTCTATTCCCAGTCTGTTTGGACCACGAGACCCACTGTTTCCACGCAGTATCATAGGTGCTGCGCTAAGTGGAATTACGCCATTCCCAATGTATCAGATCTATTTTAGGATCTAAACTTACTACCAGCTACCTCCACTCCGTATCCTCCGGACCACTAAACAAAGCTCTTTCACCTTCGGTGGTGGACAATTGGCTTCGGTGGGTGACAATCTGACAAGCCGATGAGGTTCTCGCTCAGATTGGGCCTTGGATGAAGTACGGAAACGGACAGCATCCAGGGCCCTGTGTTCGAGGTAACTCCTTCAAAACACTGCTTCCCTGCGAGGTAACACTACAAAAAGTTCCGTATGACTTATTGAGATGTTAAATCACCCTTGCTATTGTTGGTGGAGGAGAGAAAAACCAAGCTAGTTGGAAATGTCAAGACTGACTGAATGCATTGATTAACAGAGCCGAGGATCCCTGGCTTCTGTTGATATAATATACTCGGACACTACTTTCAAACGACCCCTGGCGAAGAGTTTCATTTGTGGCACGCAACACTTCAAGAATATTTGGTGCTTAACCATGACTCCTCTCCCAAGTTCCAGTGTGGTGACGCGATCTTTCCGCCTCTAAAGGCCGTCGGTTATAGAATTGTAACGACCTGGTAGATAAGACGCTTGGACAAAAATACACCAAGAATTTGCGCAAGTAGCAACATCTTTCTCAACGCTTCTAACAGCGCAACAGAATCTTGCGCCTCTGCGAAATCATAAGTACGACAATAACGTCCTGTTGTCGGATTGAACCCATGTTTGACTGGCTTATAACGACGTCCTGGAACTCTTACAGGGCTATAAGACAGTGAAGAGCTCCTTCCTGTTTATGCGCCATTCTAGTTACTCGTTTGTCCATACCCACGATTTATAAAGACAGTGAAGAGCTCCTCCCTCCTACTTGCACGTTTGTCCATCCCCTGATATACACCTCAGCTGAATTCCCCAGCCCTCGTCGGAAACACCTGTAGATATCTCTGCTCTGGCATAAATCTTGTCCGGCGTTCTCATGTTCTGAGATCATCACATAAAATAACCATCGACTGACTGCAACGGAACTACAGTCCAAAAGGACAGCAAAAGCTGAACTGATCCTGTAAAAGTCGGCGACCTGCAATCTGTATGAAATTGAAAACGCTGTGATTTGAACCAGGAACATCCAGTGTAACCGATTAGACGTCTGAAGCAGAGCGCTCGACCACTGAGCCAAATTGCAGCTTTTCTTGTGTATAATCGACCCAAACGAGCTACGAGATTTGTGAAACCCAGTCTGCTCACGAGCGTAGTTCCGGATCCCCAAGGCCATTGACTCGTTCTCATATGATCCCCTCTAACTCTAGTAACTGGTGGTTAGGAAAAGGTAAATCGATTGTTGTTGATTGCTCTATCTGGTTTGTTATGGAGTCACAGACAGTATAGTATTCAGGAATTATATTCGGTTTGTAGCCTCCACGACAGATTTTTCAAGGTATACGCATCAACCGAGACTTTGGATAAAATTCACTGCAAAGTCCATCTTGGCCTCTAAGAAATTCGGGACCTTTGCAAGCGGAAAGTCCAAGTAAACAAGAACCCGAAAGCCCTATGCCGTTTTCTCGAGGATAGGCTAGTTAATAAAAACCATTCGCTAGCCAATTGCTGATTTGAACGATGGCTTAAATAAATGGGGCATTAAACAGACCGAAAGGAAATACGTCATTGGTAAAGTTGGTCCGCGCTATCAAATGCGCGAATCTATTATGCAATAGTAAGCTCGACTCCTGTGCGCCTCTATGTAGAAGGTTTGGAACCTGGCGTTGGTCGCTCAAGTGAAGCTTTGGAGGGCAGAGAAAACACTTCACCGAAGATCAAATATCTGCCTTGGTTTTCTATTCGACTTGAGGGTTATGACCATTCATGACACATTAGCAAATTATTGAGTTTCTTGGTCAACCAGGTGAGACTTTTGTTGCTAACCTTTAAGGTTGTTTTAAGGTTGCCATTGTAGCAAAAACATATCCAACTGTCCCCCACGAAAATTGTCACATCTACATATCTTTTGTAACTTCTTGTCCTTTCCCGACCGGCTATGTTGTTTGCTGGAAGGCTTTGTACCCCCAGGCGTGAGGAGACCTGATGGCCGCCCTGATGTAGTCTGATTCGAAGTTGAAGGTCAAGTAAGCCAGGGTGGCTGTCTACTCTGACTGATTGAAGAGGAATTACTGGTCTTCGAAAGGAACCTCGTATACTTAATCTTTCGGAGCTTCAATTGGTTTCGAAAACGCTGTTATCCTTTACAAAAGCTCCTAATTGTTTTTCATCGAAAAAACGAGTTGGCGACTGTGGGATATCATTGCAGGTTATTCCACCTGCTTAAAGTATCATTTTCATCTTCTAAAAGTCTCATCTCTATTGTCACTGCCCGATGAGAATACTCGCATTGCAACAATTGATCGTCAATTGTTTCTTCTTCTTTGCAAGAAGAAGAAGAAGAAAAGTTTTCTCTGTTCCAGAAGAAGTACAGTCATAGGTAATGGTACATAGAAATCCACCGTGTTCGACAAGACAAGGAAACGGCTGAGTAGAGAGGCCTCCAAGAACCGTGTTGAGTTTTACCGGGCTAAACACCGGCACTGCATGAAGTTGTTTTCCTTCTTCTCTATAGCGGACTGTGCCATTACAGCCCTCCGTGCAGTTACAGACCTCAGTGCCTAATCGTTGGACTGAATCTTTCCTTATAGGTGGAGTCAGCCGAAGAACAAAAGAATCTGCCTTCTTTTACCTTCCGTCGAAACTCTATATTCATGACCACCGCCGGTGAATCACTAACCATACAAATAACCATGTCTCGCTGGAGCTCTCCACGAACAGTCCGAAGAGCATGAGTCCGTAGCATGAACCATCGCATGATGATAATATCATAAGTGGATTTTTTTTTTTTTTTTTTTTTTAATCCCTGAACTGGGACACAATATTGACAGACGCGAACTTCTCCTATGGCAGCTTGGCAAAGTAGCGAGCAGAAAAGGGGGGCCTGGGCCCTGGGCGCCCCAAATATCTTTATTTAGAAACATTCATGAATGGCCGAGCATCGCCAGTTCTGAACATCAGTTTCCACTCGATCTCAAGACATGGACAAACACGCAGCTGACAGCCAGCTTGCGGTGGCGGAGAGGCACTACAAGAGGAACAACACTCTCGATGTGGCGGTGGCTGCTGGCGGGCTTCAATCTTCCCTTAAAGAAGGGAAAACATATTCTCAACCCTCAACCCCAGTGGCTGAGTTATTTGGTCATGGATGGATGGATGAGCGGGTGGCGATGGGTTTCTTTCAGGCTTGTAAAATAGTAGTCTTTGACCGATTGATGCTCTCGAATTGGTTCTCAGCTATCGTTGTAACGATTCCGCCCCTGAGAGATGACCTGATAAGATCTTATCAGTCTCGAGCAAAAGCCTCATCTGCCGGTAATCCTTCAGAATGGTGAACTGCTTCTGGGTTAAATATACGGGTTAGACCCAACGGTCGGAATCGCAAAGTCCAGTTCGTTAAGTGCACTTGGGTCAATCGTTCCCTAAGGCCTTTTCCTTGGAATTTTTGGACATTTCACATCTCGTCCAGCCACCGGGAAGACGATCCTACGCCAGGACGTTATATCTTCCAAGATCCCTTCGTCTTGTTTCAACTCAAAAGCCATGCCATATTTTATGCAGTATGTTACGTGCAGATCAAAATCCAAGCCGAACCGACTCAAGTTGGTGCTGCGCCTTTCTTCCATCGAGCCACGGCGGTCACCAAACAAGCCGCGCAGCTCGGTAATCGAGCTGCGGCGGTCATCAATCGAGCTGCGCTGGTCATAAAATGAGCCGCGTCGCTCGTCAATCGCACCGCGCCGGTCGTCAAACGAGCCGCGCCGCTCGACAAACGGCCCGCGCCGCTCGAGAAACGAGCCGCGCCGCTCAAAAATCGAGCCGCGCCGCTCAAAAATCGAGCCGCGCCGCTCAAAATCGAGCCGCGCCGCTCGACAAACGAGCCGCGCCGCTCAAAAATCGAGCCGCGCCGCCTAAATCGAGCCGCGCCGCTCAAAATCGAGCCGCGCCGCTCGAAAGTCGCGGCGCGCCGCTTAAAAATCCAGCCGCGCCGCTCGACAAACGAGCCGCGCCGCTCAAAAATCGAGCCGCGCCGCTCAAATCGAGCCGCGCCGCTCAAATCGAGCCGCGCCGCTCGAAAATCGAGCCGCGCCGCTCAAAAATCGAGCCGCGCCGCTCGAAAATCGTGGCGCGCCGGCCAAAAATCGAGCGGCGCACTAAGTACGTATAGCAAGGAATATGACCCAAATGAATGTGGCTGAATGGCCGACATCTCAGATTTGGGCGCAAGTGTGAGTATATAGCACGTCACATATCGTTTGTGGATAGAATGTCCGACAAACATTAGCGGCACTGGTTGCGATAACAACCGAGATGCCCCTTGCTGTACAAATAAGAAATCCATTTCACACCCAACACTTCCGTATCTTAAACACACACAAAAAATAAGGTAAAAAATATTAAATTACTTACCAATACCACACAATTGTAATTGGCAAGTCACTTTTTGAAAAACGTTACATCAACGTTGACACAAGCACGTGTGCACGCTTGGGCAAAAGTAAGCGTACTGACGAAAGCGCAGGCGTTGCCTGCGCATGTGCCACCGCCGTCACACACCCTGCGCGCGCAAAGACGTTGCCGCGTCTTCGTGCGGCCGTAGCTCACACAGAGGTGAAATGTAGTAAGAAGCAAGCATGTGAGTACTCTTAGGTAAGGTAGGTTATCTCCGAAAGGTCAAGCCGAAGGCACAGAACTGAAATAGCGTATATATGAAAATGTTTAATTCCCATTTCTTTCTTTATTATGTTCACGCATGTGATCACTGTTTGTTGACCCAAATAAATTGAAAACTAAAAAAAATATTACTTATTTCTTAAGGTTACATGCGTTGAAAAACAGGCTTGCACGGGGCCGGACATGGGTCCAACGAGTAGAGAGAGGCCCAGAGAGTTTAATACAGCTATAATTATTACCTAGTGGGACCCGTCTCTGAGCGCCTGGATCTAAGTACGGACAACAGCAAATCAATGGTAACACTTACAGTACTATTTCAACTCTTACGACGCATAAAATAAGAACGGTCCAAAGTGTTACACTTGATCTGCTGTTAGCTGTACCTACTCAAAGACAGATCATTACTTGTTTTATTATAGGTAATTAATTAGGTAGCAAAATCGTAATTTTGCTATTGCGCAGCTCTCTTTGAAATATTCTTATAAGACCACTTACGAATGCATTCTAATTGGACTTAGCCCTACTAGAAAAACTACTGGAAAATACCGGGGACTCGATAACCGCGGAGAGAAGCTAGAAATACTCGTAGTACGAGTAATAATGCATAAACAACTAGTATCCATACTAGTTCAAAAAAAAAACTTTGACCTCTTGATCGTAGGCGTACTTTCATGGTCGCTAGGCGAGTGAACCCGCTGGAGGCTGTATGCCATTTGTATGCTGAGGTACTTGTACTATTATATATTCTGTGGCTGAGGCTCTGTTTTATTTGGTTCTCGTGAAGTGGAGGTTATCATAATAAGCTATGTAGCCACGATAACATAGATTCGGGTTTTGTGTATGGAACCGATTTATACTTCCTTACTTACAACAATAAAATTATCGTATTACGGTCTCAACTCTAACTCGAATTAAACTAGAAGAAAGAAAAGTCAAGCGAATTCTCGAATAAAAACATCAAAAGAGTTCTGCAAGTAGAACATCACATTGCTATAGCTAAATTAAATTAAATGTAATGAAGCGACATTTACGAACAACTTGCTGGAATATGAAGAGCTGAAAACTAATATTTCGAGAAATGATAAAATACAAAAGACATGAAAAGAAGTTATTGTTATTGACCATTGCATTATCCTCAGTCAGTCAGTTTTAGTGAAATCGACTTACACGTGGAACCGAACGAAAAATAAACCTTGACAACCTCTCGTCATATCCAGACAAAGTTGTAAAAAAGAAATCTCCAAAAAAACAAACGTTTAACCTAATAAACTCGTTTCAAAAGAAAACGTTTCACTCTGCATCCTCATTGTCGGCTACTTAATTGCGTTCGTGCGTTCTTTTGGCGATTGTCCAACTATGAAACTCACAAAAACCGGGTGGATACTTTATGACCAACAAAGACTAGGAAATATATGTACCAAGGAAACAAAGATTCCTTCCTTGTTCTATATACTTAGCAGCCGAAGACGAGCTGAACAGAGAGCCGGAGAATGACCCGACTTAGTCATCGGCGGACAAAGAACCGGCAATGACCGACGACAAAACGAAATAGAGGAACAGCAATCGAATGGTCTGGTCCAAGTGATTTGATACTGATGTTGTCCTTAATGCCATTGCCTGCCGAGGTCTCAGGAGACGATCGCTCGCGGAATTTGAAGTCAAGCTAACGGACTTTATAGTCAAACAGAATCAAGAGTATAATAGAAAATAGAAATAGTCGATTTAGCAGATTGTGGAACGAATCAAAGTTGGTACTTTTTCATCGTTATTTCAAGACTTTCGAGATGGAACTTGTTCGTCTGTGCTTACGTTACGATACGAAGTGGTATATGAGAATGGGGCGATGATTAGTGAGCAAATAACCAGTCAAGTCCGGGCACTCAAATGTTTAGATTTGTTTAGATAGACATTTACTTAGGACGACGTCAGTCCCAGGGTGGTTGTTACAAAAATTAGGCTGGGATTTTACGGCTTCATCTCATAGACCCAGCTCGTTGTCCATGCGATGGTAATGGATGCAGTACCAGCATATATGACTACAGAATACAGGTTACCGGGGAAATATGTGGGTGTGAATATAAACTATCTACCGGTCTTAATCTTAATAATTGCGTCGTAAGAGTTATAATCGTACTGCAAGTGTTACCACTGATCCGCTGTCGTTCGTACCTCTTCCCAGAAGATTGGGTTACATGCTTTGTTGTTCTACAAGAGGCAAAACGATTTTTTCCAGACCAATAAGAGGAATTTAGATATAGTTTGCCATCTTTGATCCGAACGAAAGGTCCCCAATACCGAAGAATAATTAAGAAAGAACATAGGCTGGTAACTGAATTAGGCAGGTACATAATTAATTTAAAAATGTATTATTACACAGAATTTCATGCACTGAAATCGTTAAGTTCACGTCGCAGCTTACTTATCGATTAGTTAACTTTTACTGCAGTGCATCCGCTCCAATCGCGAAATTGGACCGTCGTGCGGTAACTGCGGTCGGTTTAATTTTACCGCGTGTCTTTGTGAGTAAACTAAGCCGCTCGCAAGCGCATCTGCTATGAGTAAGCAATTCTAAATGCGTACGCAACTCGTTTTAATTTCAGCACGACTGTATCTCGCAGTTTGCGTTGCGCCATTTTCTCTAAATCTACAAGGCAACATACAGAAACTACGCATGTACACATCAAAGCAGATGAAGTGTAACACTTTGGACATTAGACCGTTCTATTATATGCGTCGTAAGAGTTGAAATCGTACTGCAAATGTTACCATAGATCTGCTGTTGTACGTACAAGCAGTGATAGAATGCCTTGATCATGCATGCAGCATTGATGCATGGATTTGCCACACACAATCTATTATCTGAAAAGGCTCTAATATCTAAACAGGGTTAAGAGTTCAATATCTCTCTAGGTACGGTCGAAGACGGAGAAAGGTGTAAGGATGAGATTTTCTCAAAAACTACTTGACCTATTGCAATAATTATTTCACTGTTAGATAGATAAAAGTTAAAACTATGTACTGTAAAAGAATTATTAAAATCGGTCCAGTAGTTCCTGAGAAAATCTCAACCTTATTGAGGCCTTGATAATTGATTATTGTCTTGATAATTAGGAAAAAGTCAGAAAAATAACAACGTGTTTATTCAGCTTGCGTCGCAATGCTGGAATAGTAATGAGACAAATTAAAATCGAATGCCGAGTGCTCGTCAATTGTTAACACTTAACAGTTCTTATTGTCTGAGCCATAGGAAGTACCAGTGATGCGCTGATGGGTGTCCAAACTCTTTTAAAAATGCTAATAGACGTAACAATCCATAGGACAGAGTTGTACTTTCATTTTCTATGAGCAATACAAATATTTCAATCAATCAGACACCATCTCAATGTGACAAATATTTCTGATTTCCCTCAGTTCAATCATTTGTGTCCGCCCACACGGCTGTCTGTGAGTAAACACACCTCGAATGGGGTCGACGCTCTTCCACCTACTTTCCCTCCAGAGCTCAGTATTTATTGTTCATGTACAGGCTGAAGGGGATATCTCGGACAATAATAGGTCTAAAGTTGGCCTTGTACTCTCTCCAGTTAAATATAGACAGCAATCAAAGATAATCGCGAAATCAGAAGTGGGCTGGATTCGCTAATATTATGTTAAATCAAAGACCATAAATTCAGATCTACCTCAGTAAGGTTTTTGTTTTTGTTATTATTAAACCATATTGCTTATCATTTAACACTTGCAGTACGATTTTATCTCTTACGACGCAGATTTATTATCTGCGGTTCAAAGTCCAAAGTGTTACACTGGATCTGCTGTTAGCTGTACCTACGTTGTTTTCGATAGTATAATTTGTCAGTCTTGTGCATAAACTATCGCCTCTATCTTAAAGAGATAACTTATTTAATAGTTTAGGGTAGGGGTCTTTGCCGCGGACGACGTTGTGGTATTTGGCGCTGCGTTCCCACAACCTCGTGCCAAACGCGATGCGTTGAACACCTTGGGGTTTTAGTGGGTATAGGACCGTATTATGGCGAGAGTCCCACATACTCACCGCGCGTCCCTCCTCATTGGCGCGGTGAGATGCGAAAAGGATTTCTCCAAGTAAAAAAAAAATGGGTCTTTGCGATATCACAGAGTTTTTAAAAAAACATTGCATGCAGGCCGGGACCTGTCGAAGGCATCAGCTTACTTACTACATTAGTCAGAAAGGCGACAACTGAGGAACAACTGTGTATGAGGTGAGACTGGGTTAGGAACATACATAAAGGCACAACACATTTGGGCTCATGTCACTGCAATTATCCCTTGCAGGCTATATTCTATTAGAATCTATGACAATTCTAAGAGGATCCAATTTGTGCCAAGCAGCACTTAAGCATGATAGATGGCTCAAGATAGACTTCCACCTGAATGAGATAAAAAGGAAACAAAAAATAGTTTCAAATTGGAAAGTTCAGTTTGTTGACTTCGACATTATCAAGTTATCATTATGGAAGCAAGGGAAGTGAAACCATTTCCTTTTCAATCAAACAGCGTAGGAAGTGTGTGAGAAACAGCTTGTTTTATTGATACTATCTACACAAGTGATTTAAATGTAGCTTTACAAGGAACCACCATTGCAATACAGACAGTGCATTATCATGATACTGTCAGATGCTAAATCGTAACTGGAATAATGTTGCTTTTAGTAACCATTGCTGGGACTATATGTTGCACAAAATTTTAAATATTACTAGCCAGCCAGCTATGGTTTACTTTACAAAGCTTTGTGACTCAGTGGTGGTCAATGGACTTGCGATACGGAGGTCCCAGGTTCGATTCCCAGCTAGGGCAGCCATGTATCAATGAAAACTCATTGGGTTTTTCGATAGAAAAACTTACGTACATTTACCGAGTGCTCTCAAAACGAATGAAAACATTGTGATGAAACATGCACGCTGTAGAAGAAAAAATCTACGGTATGTGAAATCCGCCAATCCCCACTGGGCCCGCATGGTGGCCCCAGCTCCCTCGATGTAAGGAGGGTATGTGCCCAAGCAGTGGGGCAATATAAATAGACTGATGATGATGGTTTATTTTGAGGTGTATAGGTAGGAGGTATCGGAGGTATCTCTGCTCTGACTCTATATTTATTATTATTGTGTTCGATACGGGGAAACATTGTTCAGATTGAGTATAATTAAATTATCTGGTCAATATCCAAGAATTGTGCAAATGTATTTGATGCGACTAAACAAAGAAGCATGCAACATTTTTCTACTACTAAATGTGACAAGGGAGCAATAAAAACATTAGATTTAATGCAGATTACATTGTGTACGTCCTCTAATACTTCGACATTAGAGAAAAAAATACATTTAAAATAAAAAGTGCACAGGAATAGCATGTTTCATTGCAATGGCATGTCGCCAGAATATTTTAGAGCTATTAATGTAAAAAAAAATAGGAACATAATTGTTATCTGGACTTTGGTAGTGATTCTAGTGTGCAATTGTAAAACTTGACTAAAACTGACAGGTCTAAAAATGATGCCCTATTCTACAAATTAAAAGATTATGACCGGTAATTAGAGTTAGTGTGATATTATTGAGATAAAACAGGAATTAACATGTTAAACATAGAGGATTGAACAACTCGATATTTCAACAGCATTACAGCCATCATGGTCACAAGAAGACTGAAGTTGGTGAGTGTAAAACGTCGGATGGGTGACAATGCTGTCGAAATATCGAGACCTCAATCCTCAACAATTAACATGGTCTTTCTTGTTTTGTCAGGAAAGTTTGTTTGTTTGTAGGTCTACAAACTAGGTATGTAAGAAATAATTAAATAGTTAAAAAATGAAAATCAGTGTGATTATCTTATTATAATAGATACATTCAGGACAGGTAGGACACACAGCATTTATTCCTTTCGGGCAGATATTCTATCATGATTTCTACGATTCTAATAGGATCCATTTAATGTCCAACTCAGCCCTCATGCATGACCGGTTGATTGCCTAATTTAGGTATTAAAACATTTTCGGTACCTAGGTAATGAGTTATGTTATGTACCAAAATGATAGATACCAAAGTACATAGGTTTCTTTACTGCTAGGTATAATGAATCTTGGCATGTGGACAATATAAACATTGGAATTTTACTAGCAATGAGTTCCTACCTACATAACCACTTGGTTGAATGCTCTCAATGATTTTAGCTATTTATACTACACAATTGTATATTAATTTTATATAGGAGCCTTGAAATGTATCAACAAAACCAAGCAATACATTTCAGTTTCCAGATAACTCTTCAAAATAATTCATTGCTCAAATTACGTTTAAAAACGTGGTATGATAGTAACTGTACATTTCAACAGTTATACATAGACTTGTAACGGTTCTAAATACTATGAAGCTACTGAAAATTCTAACTAGATTTTGGAGAACCGTAGATATACTGAAATTAGACAGCAAATTAATCGTAAAATATTTTTAAATACTTACTTTCAGTCGGGTGAGATTCCCATCTCGTGCAGCGTTGAATACGGCTGTTTTGAAATCCATAATGGTTCTCTTTGAGACGTAAAAACACACAATAAACTTATTCCACTTCAGCAACAGCACTTCCTTTTGAATATAATCATTGAAAATGCACTGTTTCACGTGTATTCAAAGCAACCAAATTAGTTTTCATCAAAACACTCCGTCACAGCACCTCGCGTATTATCGAATCGAACAGCTGCCACCGCCACCAGCCAACCAAAGCGACGGACGACAAACAAAATTCAACCCAACGACGACGCGACGACGACGGATGAAGGAACGACGGTCGTCCAGTGTTACTAGATAAATATTCGGAGTTCCGACCGTTAAAAAGAGAACCCGAGTTGTGATGTACCTCTTCTGCCTTAAAAAGTTGTTTATGTTTAGTTTGTGCCCTTTCCAAACGGCATGCCACATGTCTTTCAAGTAACTTATTATGTGGTCAAAATTAGGGATACTAGTTTCCAAGGCGTAAGCTTACGGAATAACTAATAAGTAATAACAAAAAATAACTTTAATAAATCATAGTATCTCAGTACCCGTGGCACTTAGGAGAAATGGTATCATGTAAATGTCAAACAAATCTTGTAAATGACCCTACCAAATTACCAATGAATCCACCAAAACAATTTGTCGGACCATGTACTACCAAACACTTGTATGTATAGGTACTTAATTTTAGAACTATCAAAGTTCTAAAATTATTATCAATATTAAAACACACGACAGGATTACAGAACACCTACCACATCAAAACCAGAAACAGCTAGAATACAAATACGACACAGTTCATTTTATCGTAATCTAATGCAAATAATTTAGAAATTATGAAAAGTGTACATAAAAATATTTTTTTATTACTTCCACTTCGACCCAATTGGCTACATGTAGCAGGAAATCTGTCAAATTGGCAACACTGCCTTTTTTCTTTTTAATGGCCTGGGGGGTTAGCTGCAATGATTTTTATTAGCGCTCAAGTCATGTCAAAGTCAGATTATTGCCGACAAAGTCAGATTATGGACAGACTTTGATATGAGCGCTAATAAACATCATTGCAACTAACTAACCTTCATGAGTTAACATGAGTCAATGATGAGCCAATCATGAAGCCGTATTCACATTTTTGTGGTAGGTGTGTGGAATGTGTTCACGGTGTGTCGTGACGTGAAGCAGTGAAGTGCGTGGCCGTGTCGTGTGTGGCCAATGTGTGGCGCATTATGACGTTATCTGACGTGCATTCCCTATGACAAGATTCTCATTTGTCTCGTGGTTGTGTGTGTGTAACTTATAGGTGACACCCGAATACTCGGGAGAAATCCGAATCTAGCTAGCCATAGCAATAATGCATAGGTTGTATTTGGGTTAAAGCGGTGTAACATAGTAACATGTCATAATGCGCCACGCCCCACGATACCCACCACAAAAATGCGAATTTAGCTTTATTACAAAGAAGTCTAGGCTGTATGGAATAAATCCCTTTGCCTATCCCTTCTAATGCATTTTTTTTATTCATAACAATGTCAGCCGTACAAAAAATTATTACAGCGTGGATTTATAGTTAAAATTCTTGTGAAAGAAACAGTTTCTTTGCTTGTTATTTGAAATACTGTTATATTTCATCTAGTTGCGTGGTTTATACAGTTGTTAGTACTCGTACTTAGAAGTTGTTCAAGTGATGATAATGACCGATATTTCGAAAGTTTTGGGGCAAAGTTTGTGCATATCATTGTTCTTTAGGTCTTATTCTTTGGTATTTTACGCGTTATAGCGGCGGCGAAAGGTTTTACAGGGAATGTTACCTATGGTATTCAGTGTGTATGGACATAGAGCGGATTATATTTGATTGTTTGACTTGAGGACGTAGGTAGGGATTGTGAGGTCATGTATCCTACGCCGACGCGGCACCCGGCGGCGGCGGTAAGGGTAAGTTATTTTATAATTCCACGCTTTTTCTAGAAATCTGGATTGTTTACTCAGACAATTTATAGGTTATGGTATGATTCACATTATTAGTTTTGCTGACAATCAAAAACTTAGCAGTAAAGTATTTTGTAACTGTTCTAACATGGAATAACTTCTGTCGACTTTTAATATGGCATTTGTTTGTTTTAAGGGACCGCAGCCAACTGGTGGACCTATAAAGTTTACTATAGCTGATACTTTAGAGCGAATAAAAGAGGAGTTTAACTTCTTACAAGCTCAATATCACAGGCAAGTAAATGTCATTGGACTACACAATGATAATGGTCTCAATCTCACATGTATTTAGAATGGAAATTGAAAACCCCGGTGTGAATGTGAAATTAGTAGAGTAGATAGATAGTTTTGCGTATGAGTATTGTTTGAGTTTGGTCTTACAACTGTTAGTTTTCATACAATTTTGATAGTTGTAAGTACGAGCTCACATTGTGATTGTGCACAAAACTATCTATAGGAATTAATATGACATGCCCAGGGCCACCTTAGGCCATTCCGGGGCCCTTGGGCACACAAGAATATGGGGCTCTGTTGGAAAATAAAAAGTGGATGATCAAAATAATTTTTTTTCACTGTTTAGAAGAAAAACTGATTTGATGTCCGATTAGCATTTTGACTTGGAAATGTTGACGCTAATTCTTAGTGTAGGTCAAATGTAAATAGTTGAAAATATAAAATAAATTGTAAACTGTAATTATCGGTCTTTCGGGGTCCTTGTGTGTATGGGGGCCCTGGACATGGGCCCCGTGTGCCCTTTATGGTAAAGACGGTACTGGACATGTACTTAACTTTACCTAATAAAAACTGTACTCACAGATCCAATTAGATTAAAGTTCCTAATATAATATCTTGTGTCAACTTTACATATAAGACTCATATCCTGTCCAGAATCATCTTTAGGTTAAATTACATTAAAATCTCCTTGTTGAATTCTGACCGGCTATGACCCCAAGGCAAAATGGCTGTTGATGGGCAGCACCTTTTGATTTACTAAGTGGAGTTGTTGCTCTCTGTGTAAAATGGAGCTAACTCTTAACTGTCACACTACTGATGATACCTGAACGGGAATGTTTATGAAGACAAATACAAGCCTTCAGTATCATAAAGCCTGCAAAAGTGGAGCTGTCAGATGGCGACACTGCTGCGCTACTTCAGTGAGCTGGGGTGGTTGTGTTGACAGCACGGGGGAAATGCACAAAACTCTCACCTTTGTGGAGTCAAAGTCTCATCATCAGTCTATTTATATTGCCCCACTTTCCCTTATATCGAGGGAGATGGGGCCATGATCCACCACGCGGGCCCACTGCGGATTGGCAGATTTCACATGCCTTAGAATTTTTTCTTCTTTTACGGCATGCAGGTTTCATCACGATGTTTTCCTTCACCGTTTTGAGAGCACTCGGTAAATGTACGTAAGTTTTTCCGTCGACAAAACCGAGGATAACTCATTGGTACATGGCTGCCCTGGCTGGGAATCGAACCAGGGACCTCCGTATCGCAAGTCCATTGACTCAACCACTGAGCCACCGAGCTCCATGCAAAGTCTCTCATATGACTATTGTCCGATAGATTGCATTGCGTTGCGCATATACCCGTGGTCGGACTTGTGGCCTGTGGTGGCTCAGTTGGTAAGAGTGTGTAACAGAATGACAAGGTCGCAGGTTAAGTCCACGTTTAGAAACTTTTCATTATTTAAAATTGTTCGCCAAACATGGCATAATGCATAAAAATAAATCTTAAGTCTCTCATCCCTACTTAAGAATAGGTTTACTAATGTCAAATTCATTATTTCCAGCCTGAAAATAGAATGTGAAAAGCTAGCCAGTGAGAAGACAGAAATGCAGAGGCATTATGTAATGGTAACAAACACATAATATTAGATAAGATAGATAAGATAAGATAAGATAAGATAAGATAAGATAAGATAAGATTTATTATTAAACATGTAGATTCACATTACACTTAATTTCACAATCATTTTAACACTACACACAACAATAATATTCACTAATATACATACAGGTAGTACATACTTACATATCTATAATAATCTATATACATAGAAAAGTAAATTTGCAATTGTGTGTGTGTGTGTGTGAAGTTGCTATTGCAAGTGTATGTCGTACACGTGTATACGCCGACCGCTGCACTAGGCGAGCCTGTATCGCGGCGGCCGGTGTATATTAGTAATGCTTATTTGCATTTCTCGTAAAATTGTACATTGCTTGAGTGACGAAAGAGTATCGCCAGTTTTGCATGGCATGACCGATTAAGTTTTGATTGTTGCAGTAAGAATTATATATTAGTACATTCAAAAACAGAAAATTCTACAGGGAGCCTCCTTGGGGGGTTTATACTCAACTTCACTTTTTCTCCTCAGCGTTGGCACCTTTTCCTTGCAAAGTGGTGTAAATGTAAATTCTAAAATATGTTGACGTGCAAAAATGTACACAACTTGCAATAAAGAAATTTGACTTTGAAGGTTGAGATTTTCTCAAGAACTACTTGACTGAGTGTATGAAAATATTTTACTGTAGTTATTAAATTAACAATAAGTGAAGTACTTTTTGAGAAAATTTCAACCTGACTATAATAACTAGTTAGGGATATGACTCTTATTGAGTAATTTTGTATAATCTAACACAAATAAAAGTATTCAATATCTGTATCATCCTGCCTAATTAGTTATTAACATGTAAATTTTATTATTTTGAAAGTGCTGCTAAAAGTTTTATTTTGCAATTTTTTCTCCTTAGTGTTGGCACCTTTTCCTTGCTAAGTAATGTTAATGTTGATTCTAAAAACTGTCGCCACACAATAAAGGTATTGTAATAAACCTTTAAACCTTTTCTGTTGCAGTACTATGAGATGTCTTACGGTCTAAATGTTGAAATGCACAAACAGGTATGTTTATTTCTTATGAAACATTATTTCAACTTTCACTATTTATTTTATTTAATTATTTAAGCTTTTACACATTGTGTACAAAAGCTTAATGCCTTGCGGCAGGTGAAGTATCATCATTCATCAGCCTAAATAGCCATAGTTGCCAGGTTTAATAATGTTCCAAGCTAGAGAGCCGAACAACTATAATTCAATGACTTTTGACCTTATTATGGCATGAATTAAGGTATTTTAGAATTGGCTAAGACTAGACAAGAAGATAGTGAGAAAAGTCTGGATCTGCCTTTGTGTTTTCTAAAGGCAAGACTGGAATGAATCCAACTCAATATAACTTAATTTTACTACCTAAAATACCTTTTTTGTAAATTGTTTATAAAAAGGCTTTGATATTGATACTGAATCCAGAATTAATTTAGTACCAATATAAATAATAATAATAAGCTTTTTGGTTCTCTGGAAAACGTGAGAATTTATTACAAAAACAAAACTAAAAACACTGGTTTTTTGGCATCAACTTATAATATACTATGTCAATCTTATGATCAAGTGTATTCTAAAGGCACCTCATACGTCAAAATCTAGCTAACAGGATGCAATAAAGGCACTGACATACACTGGAAAACATCCTCCCTAAAATTCGGGTAAAAACCCACTTATACGATATTATTAGCTCATCAACGATTATTTTCTCTGCAGACGGAGATAGCAAAGAGACTGAGCGCAATAATAGGACAGGTGTTGCCATTTTTGGCACAAGAACACCAGCAACAAGTGGCTTCGGCTGTGGACAGAGCCAAGCAGGTCACTATGTCGGAACTCAATGCTATTATTGGGGTAAGTAGACCTCTAACATCATTTTATTGTTTTTCTCCCATGTTCCGCTTATGTGTATTAACTTAATGTGTATTATGCAAACAGTATTCTAAAAGGAAAGATATTCACTCTCTCATAATTTGGTTTTCTAACAGGAAACTTTATAACATGTTGATTCTAATCCCTTTTTAGTTTTAATGTAATGGGAAACTTATCTTACTTTACTTTATCGTGGAAAAATTGTTATGCCAATTATTGCCATTCTCAAAATGGTGAAATGTTATGATATGACTTGTTGAACAGAGACGGCGCTTTACAAATTCGATGGCACTATGTCGCTATTAGGCACGTAATTTCATAATAAATAAATATTTATATTCAGTCATTGATCTCCTATAACTATAAACAACTAGACACACAGTCTGTCTTCTAAAAATGTCCGAGTGCAAAGAAGGTCCAAACGGATCATTTGCTTTATTGGACATTATTTGAACGTTAACAATGGACCGCCTTGTTTGCGTAATTCCCCAACTCCCAAATCCCGCATCGCAGGCGGGTACAATCTCACCATCGGATCAACATCCGGTGAGTTCATGCCCGGGTAGAGAGAGGGTATACCTCAAGTCCCGCACTTCTCCCCCCAATGTTAGGGGTGAAAAGACCCGGTCGTCGTCGGAACAATGGACCCTTATTTGGACGTTTTTTAAATTGATTTAGACCTTTGTGTATCTAGTTGTTTATAGGAGATCAATGTATTCAGTACACGAGTTTTTAGACTTTTTAACTAACACTCTAGTTCTATTCGCTACACTGGGATTCCCTGTCTCGCGTCGACTAATGTATTCCCAACACGTGCTTATGACATGATCTCATTTCATTATTTTGGAAACGGTAATAGGGCGAATCTAGTTTCCACAAAAATACAGGTATTTTCGTTCCCTAATAACAAGTATGGAGGAAACTTTTTCATTGCCAATTTTTCACAGCAGCAACAGCAACAGGGTCTTCAACAACTTCTTGTAAGTCAAGCCGATTATCTGTTTGGTTGGTTTTAGCGGTTGTAACACTCGGTAAGTGCAAGTGGCATGATGCAAATCGTTTACGTGGACATAAGTATGATTGTTGTAGTAATATAAAGGAACGGTTACTATCTATTGCTGTTATTCATAAACTTAGTTAAATCTCACTTCTCTTCAATCAGTTGTTGTCCTTTTCACACTTCGTTAAAAATGTTAAGGTAGAACTAGAAAGGGATAGAAGGCCTAAACAGTGGTATAACTTAAAAGATAAATACACTTTATTGCACCAAAATACAGTATTAATTACATTATTGAGAAGCATTTACAATTTTGGCGGTTTTATCGCTAAAAGCGAGCTTTTACTGCAGAAGAGGATATTACGAAAATATTCTATCAGAAAGAGGTAGAAGTGCATAGTAAGTAAATATATTAAATAGTATTATTTACGTTAGATAGGTAACACAATTTACGATACTTAAACATTAAATCACGTTTATGGATACGCGCCTATATTTGTAAATTGCGTTGGTCACACTGAATACAAATTAAACAGTATATTAAACAACTTACTGGCTTGAAATTAAAACCTCTTTTAAATTAATGGCCACTTGCACAAACTTGATACTTGCACTTGCCACTTGCATTGACTGTAAAGTGTAACAATCTGGTAATAGTTACATGTTGTGATTAACCAGTATTTGTATTTGTCGTTTTTGTTTGCAGATTGTTTCCATTACTATGTCCAGTTGCACATTGTTTAGTTTTGCTTCATGTTGAACAAAATAGATTTGAATATTTAATGCATAAACCACTGACTATAACTTGAGTGCTCACCAAAGTTACGATCGCAATATAATATACACATATAATTAAAAAAAAACTGTCAATACGGGATTGGCTATGTCAGCCGTGTATGCCCGGCTCTCATTGGCTAATACGGGCTATGTACTGTGTATACTCCCCCCGCACACCTCAACATTCCGTACAGTGTTTAAGTTGGATTTTCAAACAGATATTTTCACGCCACAATTTTGAAAAAGGTGTGTCTGGTATGATTGGTGTGGAACTGACAATACCGTCATAATGGTAGAACGCTAAAGTTGTGGCAATAAAATTTATATTTTGTCTGGTTATGATGGCAGCTTTAAAATCGCTCCAGCCCCCCCAATTCTGCTAAGATATTTGAATCGAACGATTACATTACCATTATAGCATGACGAACTCAACTGGGACTGGGCCAGCTTATACTGGTTCTGTTCGATCCAAATATCTTAGCAGAATACCGTCTGGTAGTCTATTACGATTCTCAAAACGATCAAATCATACCATGTCATGCGTAACAGGGACAGTGCTATTGCGTTGGTATAGCGGCGTTTCTGTTCGGCGCGCAACGACATGGTATGATTTGATCGTATTGACAATCGTAATAGCCTCACGGGTTCTTATTTGCTTCATGACATAAGGCTGTAATATATGCAATAGCTCTTTGTGTTTTTTTAATAACTGGAAAAGTATAAAAAAAAACAATTAGAAATAAGTGTTTTATTGTCTTCTCTAACTTCACATTTTTTTCTATTACAATGCACGGTTACAAGTTCAATACAATCATATTGTAGTCCGGGAGGCGAACGTAAAAAGGTTTATTAGTAAAACTTACTACCAATTATTTGGCATTAACAGTAATTGAGAGCTCAAATACACCAATATGATATGCATTTGATATTTTTTGAATAATCAAAATAATTGTAATTTTATTTACGACTAACGTTAACCCTAATCATTGTTGTTGGTGTCATCTATCGGAAGTTACTATGAAAATGAATTAATATTTTATGTCAAAGTCAAATCATTTATTTGCGTGAATGTAGTTGTAGGTACATGTATAATCAGTTGTCATGTTTACGTATGCTTTCTTAAATTCTCGGTATTCTCGGCATAATATCTATGTATGTTGTATGCCTGAAATAAATACATTATTATATAGTATATAGTTTTTACCAAATAACTTCTGACGATACTCTATGTCCTATGTTTTCGTGCGGTCGCCTCCCGGTCATTGTTTCACGTGGTTCATATGTGGGATTGAATGGCTTTATTATGTCATAAAATATACATTCTTTGGTCATAAAACCATAATTTGATTAGAATCACTGTTCATTCATTGGTGGGTATTCACATTATGTGAGTTATTATCGCTAACATGCAAGTTAGGGAACATTATTATGATAGTGATACTGATAAGTTAAAATTCCTCAAAAAAGAGAATTTCTAGCATTACTGGTATATCGATTTACTTCCAATTATACATACTTAAACCAATTCAAAATAGTGATTCACTACAAAAAAGATAGAAAAACGAAACATAATTTTATAAGACACGCGTTAAATGTGAGTTTTTCCAGCTATACAATCGAAAACCCATACAGATACTTTAATGAGTTTTATGGGTGTACTTTAAACCTATTAAATACCGTTGACATCTGGATTTAAACCCAATTAGGTAGGTTATTTACCCGAGTTATTAGCTTTCGCTTCGAGTCTTTCAAAGTTTTATTGATGATAGGTTCTCTGTGCAAAGTCATTTACGATAAATACCGCCGATATACTTCTTTCGTAACAGGTAGGGTAAGCGAGTCAATGTTCAAGTTCTCAGAGCGGCAACGACGTTTTTAAGTCTTCTGCAATTGTACGTGTTTATAGGCGATCATCATCAGCCCGTATCAGTCCACTGCTGGACATAGGCCTCTCCCATAGCACGCATAACCCTCTTGGCCTTTTGCATCCAGTCTGCCAGCCGTTGCGCGGGTCCCTCCTTGTCTGGGGGCGTCCCACGCTACGTTTACCCGTTCGTGGCCTCTATTAGGGAACCCGTCTACCCTATCGGTTATCGGTTCAACAGATGTAGCCACCCCACTATAGGCTATAGGCGATTGTGATCACTTAAATACCATTAAAAAGTCCGCTTGTAAGGTTCGGTATAACCTTATAAAATAATTATATATAATTCGGTATAAACTTATAAATATTTTATGGTCGATGTTGAAATATGTACCGAAGCTTAAATCAAGTGAATCATTTTGTAAACAAAAACTATTAACATTTTAAGCTTTTCTGTGATTATTGCGTAGTTATTTTCACATTATTAGATCGGATCACTTTATTTTCACAATGATGGATAGGTTCAATCAATCAGTTTCTTCAGTGTTACATCACAACAGGTCATTAGACGATCATATTTGTTTACAAAATAAGACACTTGATTTAAGCTTCGGTACATTGGTTGAAATTCTATCGTCTTTACTAGATTTGTAACGTTATTTTTGTGTAATTATTAACATAGTCATATTTACTTTTTCATTACAAATGTTTACTTTGATTTGCAATGTTTACGCAGCATGATAAGGACTTTTTGTGTTACATTGGGATTTACCTAATTTGAATAGGCATTAGTATATTTTCCTAGTACTGATAAAAATCATTATTCAAACCCCACTGGCAGAACACATGACTTGCTTTGGTTTGGACAAATCAGCGTCAATGTTAAGACTTTATAGATGTTTTCCAGAAGTTGAAAGGCTTTAGAATGTTCAGAATAAAATAGGTAATGCCATGTTTACTTCTGCTTTGTATGCAATAAATTTATATCTAAAATAATAAGTATTATCAAAAATATGTTCTAAAGCATTAGAAGATCGTAGCGAAATAATTTTTTTTTGATATTTCATTATTTATTAAATCCAAAGGGTACGCCGCCGTTACAAAGATTGCCATAATAATTTTCAGCTGTCAAATTAATCAAGCTATAATGAAAACACGATTCGATTTCCGTCATCCCATATATTATACAAATAGTTCTACGACTATGGGCCGAAACACAAAAGCGCGCCGCCAAATAATGTTCGTTGCATCGTCGCAGGCCTCAATATGAAATCAGATGCAATAACGCAACGCAACGCATTATGTGGGGCATCACCCAAAATCTGCGTTGCCGAGCGTTGAAATTCCATACAACCAATACTGCGTAGCGGCGGGCGGCAACGCCGATATTGACGGCGCGCCGTCGCAACGCGATTTTGTATATTTTTGCGCCTTTAGTAGTCTTAACGTATTTTCACGGATTCGGATCCGATGCACTGGCAATATTAAAAAGAAAATGTTTATACCTCGTACTAACAAAAGTGGATCTATGTTCTTCAACAATAAGCTTTATTATTATTCCTCCATGGTGTATATTCAACAATGTATATCAATGTGTTTATTTCCAGCAACAGATTCACGCCTCAGCGGGTTTGCCTCACGGTGTGGGTGCGGCCGGGGGGCTGCTGGGTGCCGGGGGGCTGTTGTTCGCGCCGGGGGGCGCTGGACCGCCGCCGCCGCCGCATTTACCGCCCCCTGCACATAAGGTACGGATAACAGCAGATCAATGGTAACACTTGCAGTACGATTTCAACTCTTACGACGCAGAATAAGAACGGTCCAAAGTGTTACATTTGATGTGATTTGATGTGTATGTAATGATGATGTGTTCACAGGTTCAAAGTCCTATATTTTTTCATCATGTTCTAATTTGTTCACCGAGCATGGATAATGCGTAATTCAAATTCTGAGTAAAAATTGGACCGCGTCATCGTTAAATTATGTTTCTAACCGAATGTTAGACATGGTGGTCGGAATACTACTACTATTGTCCGATAGATGGAGTTGCATAACATACCCTTTGAGTATGTATAATATAAATATAATAATATAAATGTATAATACGTTGAAAGATTTTCGGTGGGCGTGGCGTGACCTGTGGTGGCTCAGTTGGTAAGATGGTGTCACGGAATGACAAGGTCGCAGTTATTTTTTCATCATGATCTAATGATGTGTTCGTTTTCAGGTGGAACTCCCTCCCCCCGCGGACGTGAAGCCTGTAATTCCTGGTGGGCCTCCGCCCCCGCCCTTATTGTCCGGCCAGCCGCCGCCCAGGGAAGACGACAGGCTTGTCGGCTCTAGGTTAATACAACAGGTATGCTATCACATTTATGTTAACGTATTTATAGTATACATGATTTATTTCAAACAGTTTTCAGCATTTTAAAATATGTTTATATATACTTTTGATTTCGGTGTTGTAGAAGTTTGATTTTTTCACCGCTGCATGAGTTTGCAGACCTGAGTATTTGGTATTAATTTCAAATTGATCCGTCCATGCCTTTCTGAGATATAGGTCTTGACAGACAGACTGAGAGACGGCCAACAAAGTGATCCTATAAGGGTTCTTTTTGGGGCACGTATACCCTAAAAAAATCAAATTGATAACGCAGTTGGTTAATTGTATAATGTTCTTCAACAGAGACGCTCCGTATCTCCCCACGAAAGAGAACAGAAGTACCGTCCGCCTCGCTCGCCCGCCGAGCCCGAAGCACTGGACGGGAAGCGGCGGAAAGAGGAGAAGGTACTCGGCCATGTGAGTCTATGTAGTGTATGTGTCGGCTTCCTACCAAACAACGTTACGCTTCTTTGGTTAGGGGGTGGGTGGTAGATGCTGGGTAGCTTGTAACTGGTTGGATCTAGATTTTGATCATCCAAATTCAACTTTCGTATAAAATTCTTTTGTGCAAAACTTTTAGTCAGATTTACTTTTTATGCATTGCCCGATAGATGGAAAGAAAGAAGAAAAAAAGAAAAGACATTTATTCTGACAACACACCATACAAACACAAAAACTATAAAATATACATGTATACTTAAAACTAGTGGTGGTGTGCAGCGCCGGAATAGGCATGCTGCCTCAGCATAATGTCACAGCCGTGCCAGGCACGACGGGGACGCTGGTTTTCAGGCAGTGCCTGTCCAGACCCCCAGGGGGCATTGCGCACATACCCTTAGTATGTATAATAAGATGAAGATTACGGTGGTCGAACTTATGGCCTGTAGTGTCTTGGTAAGAGCGTATCACGGAATGACAAGGTCGCAATTTCAAGTCCTCCACGGCTAGAAATTTTTCATCGTTTAGAACTTTTAGTATTTCACTTCTAAAAGATGTGCTGCTGAAAGTTTTGTGCCACTTTGTCCTCAACGTTGGCCCCTTTTTTTTGGAAATCAAAAAAAATGTTGACGTGCAAAAATGTAAACAACAGTCTTGCAATAATGAGATTTGATTATGATTCCTACACATTAAATAGTTGACAAGTATTGAAAATTACAAATTAAACAAGTAATATGAAGGTCAGGCAGTGGTTTAGTGGAGGCCGTGGGGAGAAAAACGCCCTACAGGGAGGCCACAGAAGGGATGGCGAGATGACATCCGAAGAGCAGCCGATTCAAAGTGGCGCAAAATAGACGAGAGTGGAGAAATTTAAAGGAGGCCTACACCAGAATGGTAGAGAATGGAAATAATAATAAGAAGAACATAATAACATAATATTGAAATCAGAGGAAATTCCATATTCATTCATCTTGATAAAAAGGGATGAAGTACGACTTTGTATCCACATATTATCTCTGTCATTAATTGGAATATCGAAACTAACTTTAGATGCTCTGATTTCGTAGTTAGATTGTATGTTTACCAGTTCGATTAATAGTTATGCACGAAAGAAATTCTGTAAAAAAAAAGAATATTCATCTTTTGATCAAGAGATAATGTGTTCCAACTTTATTATTTTTAGAAATGTATTATTATTGGCATCTACCACACATCCTATATTGATGCTTTAGAGAGGGGTGGTGCTTTAAATAGTCCCAGGGTTAGTAAGTGGAATTAATAGGTATCTTTTAATTGAAATGAAATATCGTGAAACCGATGTCGGATTTCTTTTCAGCATGTCTATGTGAGTTAATTGAGGCAAAAGTCAAATAGTCTAATTATTACCGTTAAATAGTTATCTATGTACTTATTATTTAAAATTCGCAACGTATGTATAAAATTCGCTCGGTGGCTCAGTGGTTGGGTCAATGGTGCAATACGGAGGTCCCAGGTTCGATTCAGCCAGGGCAGCCAATGAGCCAATCCTCGGGTTTTTCGACGGAAAAGCTTACGTACATTTACCGAGTGCTCTCAAAACGGTGTAGGAAAACATCGTGATGAAACTTGCATGTCGTAGAAGAAAAAAAATGTAAGGCATGAAATCCACCAATCCGCAGTGGGCCCGCGTGGTGGATCATGACCCCAGCTCCCCTCGATGTAAGGGAAGGTCTGTGCCCGAGCAGTGGGGTTATATAAATAGACTGATGATGATGTATAAAATTAAAAATAATGAATAGTATAGGTTTTTTTAGTGATTTTGTCAATTGCTTCTAATTATGGTTTCTAGGCCACCATATATTGTAAATTTCGAATTCATTTCATTGTTGCTGTTGTTATTCAAATGTTTCTTTGAATGTTATACTAATGTAGTATTTAAATTGTAGGACAGCGACGCGGAAAAGAGCGATCAGGACCTTGTTGTTGATGTGGCGAATGAGGTAAGAATGAAGTTATTGTGGCTCGTAGCGATAACAACACCCCATAGACCTGTAACAGGGCCGTGTCTGCCCGCTAAATTGCTTGTGTAACCTGGAGATATTATCGACATGGACGCATATCTTTAATACGGCACCCCTGTCCCTCGCTTTGTCTCTATGCGCTCATCGTTGACAGAATTTTTCGCTTGCAAAAGACATTGCCTCATTTCAATGGAGCTTTGCACCTACAAAACTACGTGTTCATTTAAGCTGTACCTTTCTTGGGGACTCATTACATGTTTCATATTGCATAATCATAATCAGTATCATTTTCTACTACTCTCGCAACTCCTATAGAAGAATAACAAAAACAATAAATAAATCGCTTCGATTTCTTACTATTTTCTGAATTCTTAATTAAGCTGTTTTTTTCGAATCGCAACTTGTACAAATCTTTATTTTAAACCAATAATTTTAATAAAAAACGGAGACATTTTTACATTTATTCGTTATCTTGTACAACTTGCGGTTGATGGTGGGGCAGAATCTGGCATGGTCATTTGTACCGATTTCATGTCTATTAGGTAAGTGGTCTGTGTCTCACACGGACCAACCCGGCACCGCCTCGCCTCGCCCCTCGCTGTCAAAATAATGCGAGGCAATGCCGTTACGGAGGCGATTAATGTGCGTTGCAGTATAGAGTTTCAATCAAAGAATACTGAACGACTCGAGGTGAGGCGGCGTCGCTTATCCCTTTCCGGGGCATTAAGTCTGCTATAACCCTAAACGGTGGTATAATTTAACAGTATATGAACCATCTATGGCTTTCCTTGTGGATGCTGCTACTGCGTACTATTCAGTTGACGAGTTTCTAAAACAGGTATAAATATTTTGTCACTGATACGCGTCTGGGCGCTTCACGATTATAGACAGTACCTAAATAATAGAATTCCTAAAATTGTAAATTAAAATAATAATATAATAATTTATAATAATTGTAAATTAATTACACTAAATATTATTGTTTAAGTATTGAAATTGTTAATTATAAAGACAATCTGTATGGTTTAATATCGCCTATTTTGTTAAGAAAATGACTTGTAAATTTTTATTTATTAATAAATTACTGAACTGAACATCGATTTTTCGCCAAGTCGCGTTTATCGCTACGAGCTTTTATGTTTATATAAAGCTCAACGTTTGTCTAGCTACATAATTCAAGAACCGCTTGAAGCGATATGGTCCGGCGGCCAATTATTAATTATTATTTATTAATTCAGTATTAAATTCACCAACTTCAGTATAAAGTTTTTTCCCATTGCAGGAGGAGAGAGGGTCTCCCAGTGTTCGCACGGAGGGCGGGGAAAGAGCAGAGAATGGGGTCAGGCCACCTTCGAGGTCGGGATCCTCGTCCAGTCGATCCACGCCTAAGAGTACGAAAGACGTAAGTTTCTAATAGAAATGTAGGAGAATTGACGCATTATATCGAACATCTGTATTATAACTTATGGAATGCAATAAATCTAACATCTCATACACGAGCTGTTTAACCGGTTGGTCCATGTCTCGGGCGATCCCAGGGCTGGCAGCTACCTCGCTCAGCGGCTGAGCATTGCGATACATCGAGGAAATGCTGCCAGCGTCCTGGGCAGCATGCCATAGAACGGGGATCTTGACGACGTGTTCGTTCTTTAGTATTTAGTTTTATTTTATAAGTAATGTGTATATTTTTAGACGTAGTTAGTTTTATATAATAAATAATAATAAGCTAACGAATAAAGTTTTATGCAATAAATATATTGAGTATTAAGTCCATCAATAATTTTTTTTAAAGGACAAACCCGGTACGCCAGGCTCAAAGATGGGTCGCGCGTCCACGCCTACCGGGTCGTCGCGGGGCGGCTACGGGTTCCCCGGGTACGCGGGGTACCGAGCGCCGCACCCGTACGACGCGCCGCACCATAGGACCAATGGCGTCGCGCCCGCTAAGTCGTGAGTAACGGTGCTTTAGAACATAATTCTTCATAGGTCGTCAGGGGTTGCCGGCTTTTAGAAAACCTCGTGGGTGCTACTCATTTGACAGTCCCATTCTCAAACACTGGACTTCCGTGCATCTCGACTGGAATAAGAAATAGCTTGTTTTCAAGCTATTTCTTTAGCACGTAAGCTCTTAATTTGTAATTTATTATTTGTCAATTATGTAAATTTATATTTGTGTCTTATATTATTTTATTTCAATTTTAATTTAAAATATTGTAATTATTTTGAATTTGAATGGGTGTAAATAAAGAATTATTATTATTATTTGATGTCCCTTCCTTTCAAAACAAAAAGTTGACGCCATCCAAGAAGAGTTTTGAGGTTTCGTTTTGCTCGCTTCGGCATCGCGCATCGATAAACGAACATTTTGATACCGACATCAGTAACTAGTATCCTTTGCCCGCATCGGTAATGAAAAAACGCACATCTCTAGAATGCTGTCAGCAAGCGCGTGGGGAACTCTGGTGTAGTTCAACTGAGAGCCCAGAGCGCGGAGGAGGCCATCGTGGGGTTTTAGTCGGTGCAAGACTAAGTCCGACATAACCCGTCCGGATGTATAAGCATTTCCTCACGAGAAAAATAGGTATTCTGTTGTGAATCCTAGAATAATATCCTTCCTCCTTTATTTCGCAGAGCGTACTCATATCACACATGCGGCGGCCCCCTCCAACCAGTCCCGTTCCCCGCAGACGCGTTAGTCGGGCCGGGGATCCCCCGAGGGGCGCGCCAGGTGGCCGCCCTCCCGCACGGAGAGGTGGTCTGCGCAGTCGCCCTGTCCGTCAGTAATGGCGCGAGACACGCGTATACCGGCGGCAAGGGATGCGTGAAGCTATGGGACATTAGTAATCCAGGGTCGCCTAATTCATTAGAACCTCTTTCGCAGCTGGACTGTTTGGTGAGTATAATAATAAATCTGTTTTGATATTTTCTTGCATATGCGCTATGCGAAACGAAAATCTAAATGATAAATGGAGAAAATTTTTCATCGCGACCGGGATTCGAACCCGGGACCTCGCCATTCCGTTGCACGCTCTATTCCAACAGAGCCATCGTGATTCGTATCCAGATCGTGAATTTTGTCTCCATATTCTCGTCTGAGGGACGGTAGCGACATCTATCCAGTAATTGTGCAATTACTCAAATTCATGTCTAACATTGCAGTTAGAAATCATGTTTTTAATTGATGACGCGTTCCTTTTTCATATGTTTTGATATTTTCTTGCATATGCGCTATGCGAAAAGAAAATCTAAATGATAAATGGAGTATGACATATGCAAGAAAATATCAAAACAGATTTATTATTAATGTAAGGGAAGGTCTATGCCCGATCAGTGGGGACATAAAAATAGACTGATGATGATTAACATGTTCACAGTCCCCGTACAATAAATGTTTTGATTTCCTTGCCTATTATTTCAATCTCTATACAAGTCGAAATACATCAAATTTGTTATGTGAGGACTTCAACACTGGGTGGAGCACTCATCTGAAGACAATAGGGCGTGAATGGAATGGATGGAGCAGCATCCACCAAGGACATCGTATTTACTTACCTTCGGAAAAAAATCCCTTAGTGCGTATCTGGTAGGCACATACATTTTTCATCGTGCCACATATGTGAGGCACGGGTGTGTGAAGCTAGTTCGTCGTTCTCCATATATGGGGCACTGGACTGTGAACGTGTTAAAATTCATCAAAGTCCTGAAGACAGCATTTTGGTGATTGCAACGGTCGAAATTAACTGCTACAATTGATTTTATTCACAGCAAAGAGACAACTACATTCGCTCCGTGAAACTCCTGCCCGACGGACGGACGCTGATAGTTGGCGGGGAGGCATCCACTCTCTCGATATGGGACCTGGCGTCGCCGACACCGCGCATGCGAGCAGAGCTCACGTCGTCCGCGCCGGCGTGCTATGCCCTCGCTATTAGTCCAGATTCAAAGGTATTGTCATACACATTAGGGTCATTTTGGCACTTTGATGGTTCATCGGTGAACCAAAGATACTTTGATGGTTCATCGGTGAACCAAAGGTACTTTGATGGTTAATCGGTGAACCAAAGATACTTTGATGGTTCATCGGTGAACTAAAGCTACTTTGATGGTTAATCGGTGAACCAAAGGTACTTTGATGGTTCACCGGTGAATCAATGATAATTTGGTTCATGGTGGAGTAGTTTATAAAAGTAACTTTTTAGGCATAGGATGGAAAGACCCCGTAAATGGTATTTTGATGATATTTGACAAAGAAACGCTTAAGTAGTTAAGGGCGTACGCTGAGTGAGTGGCGAGGCGTCCACCCTCTCGATATGGGCTCACGTCATCGCGCCGGCGCGGCGTGCTATGCGCTCGCTATTAGATTCAAAGATAATGAATGTCATAAATATTAGGGTCTTTTTAGCCCTTTGATGGTTCATGGGACAATCAAAGGTAATTTGATGGATCATCAGTGAACAAAAGATACTTTGGTGGTTCGTCGATGAGCCAAAGATTTATGTATTTTACTAATGGACTCGGTTATTTTTATCATTTGCCAATATCCAAAGTGACAATATTCTATGATTTCTCGCTCGCAGAAGGGTCGGCATGAACTTGACTGACTATAGCACCCGTACTCCATAATAACGCTATGCATCTATTTTTACCTTTCGTGTTGTTCTTTCAGGTTTGCTTCAGCTGTTGTTCAGATGGCAATATCGCTGTATGGGATCTACAGAATCAAACATTAGTTAGGCAATTTCAAGGTACTTATGGTATTTATTAATTTTTTAAAGCCTGCAATGCCCCACTGCTGGGCAAAGGCCTCCCCCCAACCCTTCCACTCATCACTATTCTGCGCAGACTCAGACCACTCTCTCATAAAAACGTCAAGTTCGTCTCGCCATTTATTAATTTTAATTTTTTTAATCAACAATTTCCGGTTGTTTCTGTTCCATATACTCCCATATATCGAGATATATGGGAGTATATGGAACACGCCTCGCCCGCGCCTCACCTTTACACGTTTTCGGCTATAATTATTATAATTATCGAGATAATTATAATAATTATAGCCGAAAACGTGTAAAGGTGAGGCGCGGGCGAGGCGCATAGTGAGTTACTATCGTCTCTTATGTTTTCGAGTTGAAAAAGTAATTAAAAACTAAACTTTTTATTTTTCAAGTTTAATTTTATAATTCAATATTACAGAAAGCAACCACTAAAAATACAACTACATATTGGCTATAATATATCCCTAGGTCACACGGACGGCGCGTCGTGTATAGACATCAGTCCGGACGGCACGCGGCTGTGGACCGGCGGGCTCGACAACACAGTGCGGTCCTGGGACCTCAGGGAAGGAAGGCAGTTGCACCAACACGACTTCTCCAGCCAGATATTCTCGCTCGGATACTGTCCTACTGGTACGTATCTGTTGTACCGCAAAAGGGGTAGGTCAGATTCAGAACACATTAGAAATGATTCATCATCATCAGCCTATTTATATTGCCCCACTGCTCGGGCACAGACCTTCCCTTACATTGAGGGAGTTGGGGCCATGATCCACCACGCGGACCCACTGAGGATTGGCGGATTTCATTCAACATGCCTTAGATATTTTTTTCTTCTACAGCATGCAGGTTTCATCACGATGTTTTAGAAATGATTGTAGTGTCGAAAAGGTACATTTCTTGCCTGGTGGCATCCCCAACCTTGAAAAACCGGCCAAGAGCGAGTCGGACTCGCGCACCGAGGCTTCGTACAATGCAACTTAACCCCGTAATTTTGCTTAACGAAAAGATTAACTAGATTTAAAGACCAACTTAACTTTGCCATTATCAAAATATTATGTCCATGCATCGACATACTCCTGAATAGTTGTAGATCATTTGTAAATATAATTTTGTAATAACAAATTCAAATTTACAGATTTCGGATTTTTCCTTTACTTATGCTTCTTGCCAAATTTCATGATTCTAAGGTCAACGGCAGTTTTTTGCGTTTTCATACAATGCGATACATAAATATGGGCCAAAATTCGACATAAACGGCCATATCTTTTGATTGCGTTAAAGTAGAAGGTTGATTTTTTCACGACCGCATGAGGTTGCAGACTTGAGTGTTTTGTATTATTTTCAACTTGATCCGTCGACGCGTCTCTGAGATATAGGTCTTGACAGACAGACAAACATAGCTGCATCTTTTATGTGTCTACAGCATTGATCTCCTTTAAACAACTAGATACACAGTCTGCCTTCTAAAAATTCTCATTTGCTTTATTGGACGTTAACAATGGACCCTTATTTGGACGTTTTTTAAATTGTTTTAGTAAGACCTTTGTGTATCTAGTTGTTTATAGGAGATCAATGTTCTACAGATATTTTTTTATTCAATTTGAACACGTTTTGTTTAAGACATGGGATGCTAACCGTAAATACCTTTTAACCGATTCCGATTCTAACTTTCTAAAACACCAATTTCTTCCCAGGATCCTGGCTAGCAGTAGGCATGGAGAACTCTCACGTGGAAGTGTTGCACGCTGGCAAACCCGACCGCTACCAATTATTACTCCATGAGTCGTGTGTACTGTCGCTACGGTTCGCGGGCTCCGGCAAATGGTTCGTCTCGACGGGAAAGGACAACCTTCTCAACGCGTGGCGCACGCCGTACGGTGCTAGTATATTCCAGGTATGGCTTTTTTTCTTCTATTGGTAAGCTTGGTTATTTAATATGGTATGCCTTTAAGGAAGGTTGTGGTGAGATCTTCTTAATATAAATAACATGTTATAATTTTGTACCTACAACTGGCGCAATAAATGAACTTGAATATGTAAAAAAATATGTTCTATAATAAAGTTATGTCACTAAAATTGCTGCACATTCCCAACCAGTTAAGAATATAATTTAATTTTTTTTTCTCGTGTGGTTTAGTGACCAAACCTATTTGTCAAAGTTATTCAGGCCGCCCGTATACCTTTGACGTGGCCTAACGACTGCTATCAAGCGACAACAACCGGGACCAACTGCTGAAACCAGAAAGCACGTTAGCTTTCTGAGGCACGAAGGGGCTCAGATGAAAGTGTCACTAGCGGTCACCCATCCAGGTCCTGGCCTAGCCCAAGGTTGCTTAACTTGTACGATCATTTTCAACGTGTACTCGCAACTGTCCTACGAGCCCCAGGTGTGGCTAATGCTCCGGGACATTTTTTACCTGACTGCCCCAGAATTAGGGTAATGTTTTTCAGGTGTATGTATGTAAACCATGGCCCAAATCAAGTGTCTTATTTTGTAAATAAAAACCACCCTACACTAGTAACAATTTAAGCTGTTCTGTGATTATTGCATAGTTGTTTTCACATTATTAGATCGGATCACTTTATTTTCACAATGATGAGCAGGTTCAATGAATCAGTTCCTTCAGTGTTACATCACAACAGGTAATTAGGCGATCATATTTGTTTATAATATAAGACACTTGATTTGGGCTGCGGTATATACTCAAAAAATTATTTTGTAAACAAATATGATCGTTTAATTACCTGTTGTGATGTACTGAAGGAACTGATTGATCTAACCTATTCATCATTGTGAAAATAAAGTAATCCGATCTAATAATGTGAAAATACTTATGCGAATCTTTTATCTTTGTTTCTTCCCAATACAGTCAAAAGAATCATCATCGGTGCTAAGCTGCGACGTGTCGGCCGACGACAAGTTCATAGTGACGGGTTCTGGCGACAAGAAGGCGACAGTCTACGAGGTGATGTACTGACAAGAGGACTCTGTGCCGACGACAACCGCTGAGGCACAGTGATGTGAGATTTGTATTTTTATGGATGATATAGTTCGTAAAACAGTTCACAAGGGGATGGTTTAAGGTTGAAAATTTCTCAAAAACTACTTGACTGATTGTACAAATTATTACCCTATTAGCTAGTTTATAGTACAGGCTATGTAATTGTAACAATTTTTAAAAGGCTTAAATCTTTATTGCTGTTATTCATAAACTTCACTTTCCTTAAATCGTGTTGCTATCCCTTTCACACTTCGTTAAAAAAGGTTAAGATAGAAAGGGTCAGGGGGCCTTAACGGTGGCGTAACTTTAAATCATGTTTATGAATACGCGCCAGGATGTAATATACAAATGCAGTGATTATAAATTGCTTATGCTAATATTAGTCGCCGCTAAGCAATCCCGCTCGCTCTTACGAGATGTAGTATATGAATTACCGTGACAGTTGCGTTTCGGAGCTACTATGTCAAAGTTTCAATACAATACCCGTGACAAAGCACAATTACAAACGAATTATTGACTCTAAAAATAATAATATTTTTTTTCGTTTATTTACCAAACTATATATACACTGATGTCTTATTAAACTAATTAATTTTACACAATGACCAATTTACAATTACAATCGGTTTCAAAGCCCTCACTAGGCGATGCCTGTATTGAGGCGAGCTATTCATTAGCAGAAACTTGTTGGATGGTGGTATGCAATAAATACATTTGGACATTTACAATATAAGGATTGCGTTGTATGAATAACAATTTTAATAGTCAATCAAATAGTTTTTGGGAGTTACCTTAATTGGACATTTTGTATACTTTGAGTAAGACGTACGGTAAATGTCTATTCCCGGTTTATGTTGGCCCAGAACACTAAAAAAATAGCTTGATTTGGCAAAAGTCGACCTGTATGTTTCTTACCTAACCTACTATTGTGTATATTAGATTATGTTAATCGTAGTAGGTTCAAAACATATAGATTTGACTCAGAGGTCCGACATTTTCCATATGACCTAAACCGGGGAACAGTTTTTTTTATTGTAACATGTATAAACGTGGTTCCTGTTGGCTGGCAAATTTATAAGATGTAGTGTGTATGTAGTTCAGTAAATTATGATAAAATTGAACGTTAAGATTTGCGGTAAATTCTCTCTACCACTTAAGGGGTATCTTGCACATTCGTGTCTTATAGTAGTTCTTACGGATTGTTCGTATTATGTGATTTTGTCCAGTGATTACTGCCAGTGTTATATATAATATAAATAACCAGTATTTAATGTAATTAATTGAATCACAACTATGCACAACACGTAGGAAATAATTTTGACAGCCAATTGGGAACAGAGTACTCAGTCGACCTATGAAGACTTGATCATTTTGGATTTGGTACTCTCTCAATCTATAAATATACCATTACACTATGTGTAACTGTAATAATTTGTTTGAAATGCAGATAATTACAGCTAAAAATATAAAGAAACAGCATTCTTAAAGTTACGACTTAATAATTACGAGTAGGTATCATTAAAAGCACTTAGTGTAAGAAGAATGGGAACTTTATACATTCACCGTACTTTTATATTTTTTATCAATTTTATTCTTTCGGTCGGCGAATTATTATGAATGTCAGTTTACATAATACCTCTATAAGTATAACATCAATAATATACTGACGTAACGAGCTTGTATAGTTAGGTGTTTTTGTAGGTCGGCTATCAAGAGTACTTTCCTGTAATTTTAATGTAATAAATAGATCAATGTTGCACCGTTAAACATGGATATTTTTAGTATTATTGTATATTTTTATAAGGAAATAAGAAAATTGTTTTTTATTATTATTTTGTAAGAAAAATTTAGTTCCAATGTGGTTTTGACCATCGACTGTCCATCTCTTTAGTTAATATCGCAGATTCAATACGATAACAGATTATAATTTTTATGGTTTATTCGTTTCAATCTGATACTGGGCTCAATTCGCGTTTGCGTTTTTTACACTAAACCAAAGACATGACTAAAAGTACTTGGATGTTATTTCTAAAAAAATTAGATCTGTCAAAGTTAGTTTAAAAAACGTAAGCCAGAATCGGCCCCAATTTCGAAGTAACGAATAATTATTTTATGTAATATAAAATCTATGTAAAATATTTTTATATAAGACATTATTGAAAAACAATTGACATATAATTTCTCGCATGTGCTACGTTTTTATTGCGTACGTAATACGTATTTTAAGTACAACAATGGGACCGATTCGTGGTTGCGCTTTTTACATCACACTGACAAAAAATCAGGTGCTATCTTTTTCTTAGCTTCCGTGAAAGAAAAGGATACACACATATTTAGACTTGCAAGTGTGGTTTAGAAAACACAAGTCATAATCTTCCCTAATAAAAGTAATAAAGTTCCTCGATGAATTACGTGAACAATTTGGAAATTGACTTTTATCTTGTTATTGGTTACATTTTGTAACATTATGTACTTATATTCTTACAGTTAGTAATTTCATCGTTAATGATCTGCAAATTGTGATAATTTTAATATCTCTAAATGATAATGAAAATATGACTGCGAATGAATGCAAGCAATGTTTGTTTTTAATTGAATTGACTAAGAATGGGTTCCGAAACACCATTTTCATCATTTATCAGGTGAATTTATTGTTATGAAATCACAGGGATATTTTGTAACTGACAGTTACCATTTTGAAAACCATTGTATGGTTCCTATGCAAACGATTGTAATGTTCCTATTGAAACCCAGCAATGGTATTCAAAGTGGGCTTCAGACGATATCCATCGAATAAAGGGTGAATGTGTAAGGAGGCGTTTCGGAACTCAGTCTAAGAATACTTTTGCTAAGCTCTACATGTGACTTGATGTAGTTGACCAATTGTTATTTTCCAATAAATCTTAAAATGGAATTACTTTAATTATATTTATTATTTTAATGATGTCTTTTAATAACCTACCCTTTCAATATTATCAGTTCGAATTAAAAGGAAGTCGAAAAAGTTCATTTTCTTACCTACCTAGGTAACTAAAAATGAAATAGTATTCTTTCGCAATACGAGTAAAAGATATTTAAAAACAGAAGACCCCGACTGAAAAATAATTTTACCCACCCCGTCATTACTTTGATAAACTTGAACCGTAGAGAGTTAGATTCTCCCTCTGCGACTTGAGCGAATCCTCACTATGGTAAAATCCCATCAAATCGTTTTCTAAACGGTTATACATACCCAAAAATAATACATTCACTCGAATAACATAACCCTCCTTCTTGCGCAATCGAGTAAAAATTTACATAAATGAAATCTAAAAACGGCAATAAGACATTAGCTAAAATTCATCACTCCCTAAGCCATAAAGCTCTATGTAACCAGTCAGGAAACTTATTAAAAACTTTTACGTCCAATGTTGCTGACTGAATGAATTTCCAGACCGATTAGCTGAAATGCCTAGCCGCCCGGCTAATTATCTAACGGGGAAATGCTATGTTAATATCCTATATTTTCGGTTAACAAAGTTTTATAATATAAAATAAAGCGTGTTCCAAATCAAACAATGTGGGAAAAGCTTTAGTTATTTTACTATTCACATAATAATCTGACGGAATTTTTAGGCGAAGTTTAATGGAAATTTCCAAAATTATGGTATGGTTGACAACACTCACTGTTTTGTTGTTCAACGACGTAGACAGAGGCTTCTCTATCTACGTTCAACGACAACGAGTTGGCAAATAATTTTGTGATTTTGTGCAGTTTTTTGTAAATATAATGTGTAATTTACGAGTACAAAACATCATAATGTTAAACTCTTAAGTTTATAATGCGAACACAAATTATTTCGACATAAAAATGTCTAAACCTAACTTATTGGATATAGTTCCTGAGCAACTCTTTCAGACCCATTCCATCAGTGATGTTGACCAAGTTCAGAAGAAATTACAGTATGAAATCGAGAGGAAACGGGAAGAATTACGAGCTATGGTAGGGTATGTACACTTTGGTATTTAAACATTTGCTTTAACTTTAATAAATTACTCGTAGATAATTATTTGCAAGTTACACTTGTGTTATCTATTTTCCATAGGATCTCGGTATTTTACCGTGGTAACAGGTAGCTTAGGCATAGCTCAGGGACTTTAGCTACATGCATGCAAAATTTGGTGCCGTTCTTGACGTGACTTGAGTTACTAACAAACCAACTTATTTTCGCACCTAATGAGATTATGTTAATTTCAGAGAAAGGTACAGAGACCTGATCCATGCAGCAGATACCATAGAAGAGATGAAGGTAACAATGGCCAGCACCCTCAACCACATAGGAGACATGACGACGGCTTGCAGGAACCTCCACGATACACATCTAATTGGCTTCAAGATTGATGACAAACCAGCATATTCACAAAGGTATTAATTATTATATCAGTGGGGACGAGAGGCCGCATACTTACTTATACCTAATCTCAAACCAATTGTTTTATTTTGTATAAGAAACTGACTACCATTTTAATCTTTGCTGTGATTATTGCATAATTATTTTCGCAGTTCCTTCAATATTACCACAAATATTACACCACAAGAGCTAATAAACGATGATATTAGTTTACAAAATAAGATACATACTTATAGGTGTAAGTTTTAATGCATTTCTCCTGGTCTGTCAGTTCAATCATCCCAAGGTATGACTGCCAGCACTGTTGCAGGCTTTCTGAGGAAATATGGAGCTATCAGTAATAATGTTATTTACATCACATAGTAAAAGACATTTAGTCTATTGTACTTTACTACTAGAGAATAGAAACTCGTTCATTGAGTAATTTAGCCTACTTAAATAGTCGCTCACTAAACCGTTTCTAATTTTTCAGTTATCAATACAACACAAACTCGGTGCATGGAACATCAGTGCAGGTGAAACTGTTGATGGAAATACCTGAGAAGATGTGGACTTCCATTGAGGACGAGAACTTTGTTAAAGCCACACTGCTGTTCATTATGGCTAGACATGTGAATACAGGTAATTTATTATTTTCTTTATTCCTACAACTGCGATGTGTTTGTGACTGGGATACGGGGTGCTAGCGGCTGAGTGTGAGATGATAGAAAGCGAATCGCGAATGATACGGTGAGAGTGTGAAGCGTGCCTGGGGAGAGTGTTTGGATGTGGGTATTGCTTTTCGTGTATTGTTTAGTGCCAAGTTTATGTAATGTAGTTTATAGTGTTTTGGTGTCATAATATATAGAGCGAGTATATCCGCCAGAAGACAAAAGTGGTTGACATTGCTCATAGAATCAGTAAACTGCAGTGGCAGTGGGCTGGTCACATCTGTTGTTGAACCGATAACTGATGCGGTAGACGAGTTCTCGAATGGACGCCCCAGACCAGATGGAGGGATTACCTTCGCAAGTTGGCTGGCAGGGACTGGATGTAGAGGGCCGAGAGTAGTGTTGAGTGGCGCCCTTTGGGAGAGACCTACGTTCAGCAGTGGACTTATACGGGCTGATGATGATCCTATAACACATAAGGCCTAAGTATGTCGCGGTATAAGGTAGAGATATAAGAATTATCTAGCCGCTAGATAATTCTTATATCTCTACCTTTCAAAGAACCTGTATTTTTATTACCAGGACTACAGCTTCAAATAGGAGGCAAAAACGTGAAGCCAGAAATGCAGTCCTTACAGAGATTGGTTCAACAGCAATGGAATTCCATCTCTAACTTCAACCAGACTATCATTGACGTCTGCCGGCAGAAGTTGCAGGATGTCGATATTAATGTTGAAGTAAGTATATCTATCTTCTGATGTGTGATATTGTACCTGAATAAAAGTAGGTATCCAGAATAATTCTACCTCTATTGAAGCTTATTGTGTCGGTTTTTTATAAATCGAATCCCAAACTAGTAAATAAATATATATATGCACGGTAACTCTGTTTTAAAGGAGGATGGAGAGGAAAAAAAACCATTTCCCCAAGTAATTTTATTATTTAAATTAAATTTGACTAACTGGCTATGTACATCAATTTTAATGATATAACTTTATTATAGAACATATTTTTTACAAATTCAAAATTCATTTATTGCACTTTGCAGTTGTGGTTACAAAATTATAATATCTCACCATCTATCTATCATCAATCTTCCTTAAAGGCATACAATATTAAATAACCTACCTTACCAGTGTTACCTTGCTAGCATAGATTGTCAGAAATTAATAAATCCTTTTTATTTTATTTTAAAAAATGATTTGAGGGAGGATGGGACTCGTGCAAGAAAAATTCAAGATCTGTATCTTTTACAGACAGCCTGCTCCTGTCTCATAAGCCTGTACCTCCTTGACTCTCAATCCATGGTGGAGTTGCTCAACTCTCTCATAGCCTTACAAAGCAACAGCAGTCTCAAGTCCACACTCCAGTTCGATCTGACGCGTATCCTGGAGGGAGACGTCAAGGCTAAAATTAAAGAGAAGATCGTGAACGGAGTCAAGATTGTTTTGAAGACTGTTGTGTTGGTTTATGCTTGTTTTGTTGGTGAGTAGACCTTTAAAACACATTAAGGCACGTATTAATAAATCACTCAGCTCAAAACTCAATCTTGAGAACGACCCGAAGATGGCGTTCCTATTAATAAACGTAACTTAGGTTCGCGTTTAGGAATCGGGTATCAAGTGAGTGACGCCGTATTAATAAACAAAACTCAGTTCTCAAGAGAACTGTCAAACTCACACTTGTATTTGCTGATTGCAGGCGAACCGCGACTTGATAAAGACATCTCGTGATATACCCTTAAGATTGATTTATTAATAAATGACATACTTGACATGGTGATCACGTCTTGGGGGTGTATCAGCTGAATTCGCTCTTGATGGGTGGGTTTGAGTTCATACTATTAATAAGGGCCTAAAAAACCGGCCAAGTGCGAGTCGGACTAGCGCACCGAGGGTTCCGTGCAACTTAACACCGTAAGCCTTAACAGGGTATTCATTAGGCGACATTTGTTTAGAAACACATGTCTATATTTTTGGGAGATAGCTTCTTGCTTCTATTAAATGACAATGTAGTAGTTTAAAAACTGTTGGTTTTCCATATCATAATAAAATAAAGTAGGTATATAAGTGTAACCTTGTGTTTAAATAGTCTGCATTTGCAACTCATCTTGAACTACAGATAACGAAGGAGGAGCTGTATTGGCGAAACTGAAGGACTTATTTCGAAGGGATTCACAACCGTTGGTGGAATTGGTGCATTTCAGTGACCCCACTGCGTTAAGACTTCTGCCTCCTGTCATTTCCAACTATAGGTAAACTAAATCTTACATTTCAAGTATTTTTTTATGTAATAGGGAACAAAAACCATGTCTAGTATAGGTAGGTAGTCCTTACTTATGTACGGTGGAACACAGAGAAAGGTGTACAGGAGAGTGTTTAAGGTTGAGATTTTCTCAAAAACTACTTGACCTATTGCAAAAATTCTTTCACTATTTGATAGATAAAAGTTAGAACTATGTAACTGTAAAATAATTTTTAAATTCGGTCCAGTAGTTTTTGAGAAAATTTCAACCTTATTGAGGCCCCCTGTATACTTATCTCTGTCTTCGACTGTACAGTCGAAAACAGAGAAAGGCGACCTCATTAGGGTAGGTGGATGGTTAGGAATATTAATTCCTAACGGCCCAACAAGGTGGACCGCTCAGGTGCCTACCTGGTTAGGAACGCCCCGAGATTTTCTCTTGACCAATTGTAGAAAATATTTTTGCTGTTATTCATAAACCCTGTTAAACCTCACTTCCTTTAAATCGTGTTGCTATCCCTTTCACACTTCCTTAAAAAAGGTTAAGATAGAAAGGGACAGGGGGCCTAAATAGTAGTGTAACTTTAAATCACGTTTATGAATGCGCGCCCTTATTAGATTAGTGAATACCTAGTTTAGAGTGGAGATTTCAGAAAATAGCGGGAACGTAACGGTTGCATAATTGATTTTGTTGTCTAAAGTGGTTGTTTTGTGTTTAATATCACGTTAAATTAATCAGAAAGTCAGTATGTTGGAGTTACCAATAATTATTATATGCTAGATCTGCAGTTTCGAGCTACATTCAAGAGTCCCACTACAGAGATCGGGAGTGAACTTGACTGCTGAGCTGCTTTGTCCAGGGTTTGAGACATAGAAAACTTATATCTTTAATCTGTGTTTGAGACGCTTCTGAGACTCCTCTGGAGAAACAAAGAAGACGAGTTCGAATCTTATATCTGATAAAAAAAGTTTCCATACAATAATTCTAATAATTACAAAAATATACCGAAAGGCACGATAATATTACCGCAATTTTCAGATTATCATCAAATAAAGAGGTAGAAGCATTACCAAAAGAAGAAATCACAAAATGCGTGCAAAATTGGAGCGTGTGGGTGAAATCGTTTATAGAGGAAAATGTACGGATATTGCTCCAAAATATTACCAGGGTGAAAGCTTTGCACGAAATTAGGGAAGAGGCTTTTAAAATTGGTAAGGAATTTATTATTTCCGTACAGATTACAATATAGTATAAGTAATCTCACTTATGATGACGTGAATCGTGTAGGTACTTTTCAAAGTACTTCGGTCTTTTTGGGTTGTTACAGCAACACCGCAGCATACCACTCTGAAACGCTTACCTGGGTCATTTATATAGACTGGTGTAGAAATATACAAATTATATAAAAAAATAGGTACATAGCCCATCCAAAAATCTGCCACAAGTTAACTAGTGCCTAATTAGTAAAGCTATCTCCTAGTGAAAGTCCCATTAAAATCCTTCCAGTAGTTTTAATGTGATGCCCGAACATCGACCGACACAGTCACGTAGATGATAATTCTTGAAAAATGTGTTGGTCATCAGTATCGAGCCTAAAGCAGTTGTCCCATACCGGCGAGTAAGCGAGTAACTATCGGCTATTTTATCGAAAAATCTCGCTCTGCGATGAACTATATTATGTCGCCGAGCGAGTATCTCTGCGTCTCGTTTCTTTACACGAAATGTAGTATCTATTTTACGGTCTAACACAGAGAAAGGTGAACAGGAGAGTTTTTAAGATTGAGATTATCTCAAAAACTACTTGATCTATTGCAAGAAATCTTTCACTGTTAGAGAGATAAAAGTTAAAACTATGTAATTGTAAAATAATTATTAAATTCGGTCCAGTAGTTTTTGAGAAAACCTCAACCTTATTGAGACCCCCTGTATACTTGTCTCTGTCTTCGTGTGTACGTTTCTGCGGTGAAAAAATAGCCGATAGTTACTCGCTTACTAGTCGGCGATGGGACAACTGCATAAACACATTACATTATTTAAAAAAAATATCCAATCTACAGACTTAACTTTATCAAAGTCTTATTATAATATAGGCATAGATATCGTGGAATTTTATATTGTTTTAATTGTCTACTAATATTCTTTCTACATTGTAAACATTTGTAGGTCCTATAGGCAGTATTTGGTGCCACAATCTTTGTTAACTTGTACACTGTTGTTTGTAAACTCAACACTACAAATAAAGATTCTAATTCTGAATATGCTCGAGTATATTCACGATTTTTCCAGACACGCCACCGAATTGGAATTCAATCTGCTCATCATTGGACATTCCGGATGTCCACGTTTGGTGCCACTACTTCCAGCCTCTGTTGACCTCCCGCGTGAAGGCCATCATTGACTCGCGATGGGTCAAAACTTACGATGTGTTTAAGACTCAAATATTGATCGATCTCACTAAGGTATGAAGCCCCAATAACAATGACAATAAAGTCACAATATTATCGCTGAAAACTGAAAATCAGCGATATAGTAATGTTCAATTACTATAGCTAAAGATTTTTTTTATCTACACTAAAACTAGCATATGCTGAGACGGAAACTGGAGACTGCTTTGACGTCACACCACTGCACTATACCTCTTTTCTTTATACTTACTTAATTCTTATGTACAGTCGAAGACAGAGATAAGTATACAGGGAGCCTCAATAAGGTTGAGATTTTCTCAAAAACTACTGGACCAAATTTAGTAATACTTATACAGTTACATAGTTTTAACTTTTATCTATCAAACAGTGAAAGAATTTTTGCAATAGGTCAAGTAGTTTTTGAGAAAATCTCAACCTTAAAAACTCTCCTGTACACCTTTCTCTGTCTTCCACCGTACCTATATCTTTTCTCTCACTCAGACCACTCTCTCATAAAAACGTCAAGTTCGTCTCTCTCGTTCGACTATTTTATTATTTTTCAAATTTTCAAGGTGTCATCAGACAACGAGGTAGAGAAAGAAGCAGACGTGAACTGGTTCGTATGGAGAGACCTCATTGGAGACACGATAATAGAGTCGAGGAATGACGTCATAAATGTTATGAATTCACTTATGAAAGGTTTGTTTTAAAATTGTTGCTGATTATACAGGGTGTAACGTAAAGGGTATATGAAACCGAAGGGAGGGTGTTCAGTATGTGTAACTGAACAACTTTTGTTCTACGACTTTTCGATTCAAAAATAAAAATAAATTAATGTCTCATACAAATTGCTCAGCTGACCGGTACGAGATGTATGAAAAGTCAAAAAATAAATTCGCGAAAATTTAAAAGTCGTAGAACAAAAGTGGTTCAGTTACCTATACTGAACACCCTCCAGCTTCATATACCCTTTACGTTACACCCTGTATAGTTGCTGGTGCTTCTCCTACATATTACCCGACTGCTAAAATACGAGTATAATGTTTTTAAAGAAATCTTTGTTTAACCAAGGTATGTCACGTCAAGACCGCGGCTTCACTCCAAACCTGGAGAAACTCTGTCAGGCCCTGGACAGCGAGCTTCAGAAACTTCTGGAAGATCTCAAAGTATATCTGTACCGAGACAGGAAGGGGCAAAAAGAGAGACTACTGTTCACTTATGACGAGGATGATGACACTGACCAGATTTACAGCGATAGAAGCGATATTGAGCTGTATTTGAGGGATATTTCTGATAAGAATTGTCACAGGTATCATACATTGTAGTAAAATGCTTAGTTTATAGGTAGAATGATGAACATGAAAGATGCATGGTGTGTGTCGCCGGTTCCGCATGAAGGATAGAGTTTAGATTAGTTGTAGTTGTGTAATACCTAGTCATTAAGTACTTGTAATACCATTATTTTAAAAGATGCCACTTTTTCTCCTCAGTGTTGGCACCTTTTCCTTGCAAAGTGGTGTAAATGTAAATTCAAAAATATGCTGACGTGCAAAAATGTACACAACGTGCTTACTTGCAATACAGAAATTTGACTTTGACTTTGATTACTACTACCCAGTAATGGTTCTGACAGATGAGGTTTATTTATTTAACAATTAATTTTATTATATTGGAATATGAATATTTACTTTCACGTTTATTTTATTGGTGATGTTTTGAGTTTTGCGTGCATGGAGAGATTGATGAATGTGGAGGAAGCGAACGAGAATTGCCAGGATTGCAGAAGACGGTAATACATTGTCTCTGCCTTCCGCTACGTGATAAAGATGTAGATTTATGTATGTATTTCCTTCCGCCTTAGAGAGCGGTGGCGTCTTGGTTGGGTCACTGTACGATACGGAGGTCCCAGGTTCGTCTCCAGCCAGGGCAGTCATGTACCAATGAGATTTCTCTACTTGCGATATTTACCGAATGCTCTCAAAAACGGTGAAGGATAACATCGTGACGAAACCTGCTTGCCGTGGAAAAAAATCCAAGGTATCCAATTCGCGCTGGGCCCGAGTGACGGATAATGGCCCGAGCTCCCTCGATGTAAGGGATGCTGATGATGATTTACTTACACATACATTATGTTCGCAGCATGCTTCAATACATAAGAGCCTGTTTCGAAGAATCAACACTCCAGTCCACTGAATTACAGAAGAAAACCACAGCAATATACACGGCCAGATTTACGCATGCGACAACCAATCTTATGCCCAATCTACGCAAGTGTTATATTCCTGAAACTACTTTGACCGTCGACGACGATGCTATGAAGAGGTGGAATAATTTATGTGGAGTGTTGAAGGAAAATTATCTTTATTGCTGGGGCATATGGGTGGGAATTGTGATGGAGAAAGTCGAGGAATTGACCAAAGGTTTGCCTCAGGAGTTTACTCTAGAGGCCAATGTTGATTATTTGATGATGGTGAGTTGTAATTTTTTATATCACTTGTCAGTTTTATAACATGAAACTTTTTACTTTATTGTACACAAAAGGTTACACAAATATACCTTACAAGAAAATTGATGTAAGTTAGTCTAATAATGAGATTTCTTCGAATCCGACTTGTTCCAGGGATCAAGATACTTATTTCGGAAAGGGAAATTGATTCGAATTCTAACTACATAGAAATACATACATTCTAAGTACACACGTAGACAGAGATAAGTATACAGGGGACCACAATAAGGTTGTGATTTTCTCAAGAACTACTGGACCGATTTTAATAATTCTTTTACAGTACATAGTTTTAACTTTTATCTAACAGTGAAAGCAAATTATTGCAATAGGTCAAGTAGTTTTTGAGAAAATCTCAACCTTAAAAACTCTACTGTACACCTTTCTCTGTCTTCGACCGTACATAGAATTGCAATTTTTTTTCTAATTTTTTTATTATCATTGCACCCAGCGGATTGGTGGGAAGGATTCTACATGCCTTAGAATTTTATTTTCTTCAGCATGTAGGTTTCCTCACGATGTTTTCCTTAACTATTTAGAGAGCTTATTTTACTTATTTCAGGATATAGCAACGAATCATGCGTATTTAGATTTGATCATGCGCATAATCATGATTTTATGACAGGGAATTATAATGCTTTATGATCCTACATAGAATCCGCTTTTTATTAAGCATGCATGACATTCATAAAAAAGAATGAAAATGTATGACTGTGCGAGCCAATCGATCACGTATCTTTTGTTCTTATATCCGGTCTTATTTATCATTTAATGCATCTCTGCGTATGTACTGGATACCAAAGAATTCTTGATAATTTACTTTTACCGCTATTTATCATTATGATCGATATTATGATAATAAATTCTCCGATTAATATCTATAAGTAGGTACAGTCGAAGACAGAGTTAAGTATACAGACCTCAATAAGGTTGAGATTTTCTCAAAAACTACTGGATCGAATTTAATAATTCTTTTACAGTTACATAGTTTTAACTTTTATCTATCAAACAGTGAAATAATTTTTGCAATAGGTCAAGTAGTTTTTGAGAAAACCTTAAAACTCTCCTGTACACCTTTCTCTGTATTCCACCGTACCTAGAATCATCATCATCAGCCCGTATCAGTCCACTGCTGGATGTAGGCCTCTCCCAAAGCGCGCCAATCAACCCTACTCTAGGCCCTCTGCATCCAGTCCCTGCCAGCCACCTTGCGAAGGTCATCGCTCCATCTGGTCGGGGGGCGTCCCACACTACGATTACCCGTCCGTGGCCCTCATTCGAGAACTCGTCTACCCCATCGGTTATCGGTTCTACGACAGATGTGACCAGCCCACAGCCATTTCTGTTTACTGATTCTATGAGCAATGTCAACCACTTTTGTCTTCTGGCGGATAAATAATGGTGGATAATTAATGCTGCTTCTCGCCGTGTCGGACTCGGGATGAATTTGGATAAGACCAAGATCATGTTCAATGATCTGGTCGTCCCGGATCCAGTAGTAGTCGATGCCACTGTCCTCGAAGTTGTTCAAATATAATTAATTATCTAAAATTATCTTTTAGCAATGGGACATAATAAAAATCGAAGAGAAAGACGACGAAGGCAGCTCCATAGAATCCACAATAAAAGTCCCAGCTGGACCCTCTCTAAAACTACAAGAATACTTATACTCAATCAGCCGAATACTAGATGAAGTCGTACCGCATACATTACCCATCGAAATCCACACACAATTTATCGAAAAACTTATCGACATCACCTTCGCACATTACAATAAAGTCATAAGAGAGAAGGAGACGGATATAAATCAACGATGTGCGCTTCAGTTGCTGATGGATGTAAGGCATTTGACATTGCTGATGGTTTCTAGAGAGAATAAGAAGTCGATGGAGTTTTCTCATGAGATTTGTGAATTTTTGAGGCAAAAAATAGACCCGTTCGATTATGACGTGTTCTATCCGTACATACAGACTAATTTGAAGAGGTCTGTCCAACGAGTTCAGGTAAGTCATTGTCGTCATAATAGGGTATTTCACTATATTTTTTATTGCATTATTCAACTCTCATCGTTGAAGACGACTGTGAAATCAGTTTTTCGATATCTCAATTAATACCGAAGATATTAAGCGGTTAAGTCAAGTGGTCCTCCATCTCTTTTTAGCAAAACGGCCTATACTATGAAGTTTGTATGGCGCTACCTCAATACGACACAATACATCGTGTGGGGTCTCTTTCTAACACAACTTTTCTAAATGCCTGTACTTCGTTTTTCAACTAATTTTGATTTCACAGTTGACTTATGAATTGTGTCTATTTTTGGAAAATATTTTATTTCAAATACCCTATTTGGTTTGATAAAAAGCTTGACAATAGTAGCGATTTCTCAGTGCTGAGTTTTTATTATTATTACGGCGTTACTCACGTTACACCCGCTTCCGGAACGCGCACTTAAGTTCCGTTCATTTTGAAATCGCTCTCAATATCAATCTCAGAGTTGAGTGCTGTTTAGTCATTCCTTTTTATATCCTTTCCAGACCTTGTTGGGCAGTCTGATCCTCCACCACGGTCAACTAACCGGTATAATCGGGACGAAACCGGTTCTATCCGGCGGCAGCGGCGACAAAGCGGCCGGACTGTTGGCATCGGGCGAATCCCATTGGTTCTCGCTCCTGCCTGTCGCCGCGCCGCCAAGTCATCTCAAGAAGCAAGACAAACCGGTTAGTACATACGAAAACTGCGAAAAATATACTTCTTATGGTGCCGTCTTCTTACTAAGGTTGGCGATCATTTTGACAATCTGCACTCTCGACGCCGCACGGAATAGAGAACCTTGCCGTACCATTGGCGTAAGTTCCTGAGCCATGATATTCTCTTTCTACCTGGCCTTCTTCTGCCCTGGATCTTTCCATGAAGAATCAGTTGTAGAAGATCGTACTTTTTATTTCTCATTATGTGACCTAGATACTGGACTGGAGTTTCCGTTTTTAATGGTCTTAAGAATCTCCACATCATTGCTCATTCTCTGGAGCGCTGTCTCTGTCTATGATTTAATAAAAAAAATACTGGGCCGAATGTAATACTTCTTTCAATTCAATTCAAATATACTTTATTTGCTCACAAAAGGAAAGACATTGGTTACATATAAAACCAAAATTAGCTTACAACCACGGCAACCTTAATTTTTTTCATACATAGGTTTAACTTTCACCTATCTAACAGTGAATTTTTTTTTGCAATTAGGTCAAATAGTTTTTGAGATAATCTGAACCATATAAATAAACTCTTCTGTACACCTTTCTCTGTTAGACCGTACCTTTGATAGGTTATTGTTTGACTTCTACAAAAATTCTTTGGCTGTTATTCTTAGCCGTTAGTTTAAGTTCGGTTTTACAATTTTCAGGATTTCATACAATTTTGATAGTTGTAAGAGCGAGCTCACGCTGAGTTCGTGCTCAAAACTGTCTATGAGTCTCGGCCATTGACCTAGATTTTACTTATACTATGACGGCCGATGTTTTTAGAGGAGGCCTTTGTCTAAGGGCAAGCTGTCATGGAAAATATACTCGCTTAAAGATAATAGAAGACTTATCTAATATAATGATTACTTACGGCTTTTGTAAAATTGGACAGCAATAAAGGCTTATTTCATTTATTTATCCTATGACGGAGTAAAGATTGAAAGATCTAGCTAGATTAAAATAAAAGATATTGCCACATTTCAATGGAGCTTTGCCCCACCTACAAAACTACGTGACCATTTAAGCTGTACCTATCATTTTGTTGGGGACTTATTACAGGTTTCATATTGCATAATCATAATCAGTATAATTTTCTACTACTCTCGCTACTCCTATAGAAGAAAAACAAAAACAATGAATAAATCGCTTCGATTTCTTACTATTTTCTGAATTCTTAGTTAAGCTGTTTTTTTCGAATCGCAACTTGTGCAACTTTATTTTAAACCAATAATTTTAATAAAAAACGGAGATATTTTTACATTTATTCGTTATCTTGTACAACTTGCGATTGATGGTGGGGCAGAATCTGGCATTGTCATTTAAATTTTATTTTTTAATTGATAGTTAATTAGGAGTAAAACTTCAGTACTTATAGAAAAATAAGGAATATAGGATTCGGCTAGTTTATTTATATGTATTACAGTTATGCACTGAAGAATAACGATTATTTAATTGCTTACGTTCATATTTTTATTTACTTACGCAACTTTCTATACAGAATGCAGATTCCTTCAAATGCTATAAACAAAGTGGTATGGACAGTTTGGGATTGATTTGTGTTAACTTTTAAACATGTTTTGCTTTATTTTAATGAAATACATTTATTTCATATAATATTAACTACTTATAACAGTTTTTGATTTTTGTATAATTAAACGTTACCTACTAATTTCTAATTTTTGAGTTTAACTAAAGCATGTTTTCTTCACAACTGTTTTAATTTAACTGTATATTTTGAGTTACAAAATACAAATTGGTAGCGATTCTGTCGTGTTGCACTTTGACAGTTCTAAAAGTAGTGCCATCCCTTTCATAACTTTAATATAGAAAAACAAGGCCACCCGTACTTACTACACTAAGTACACTTACATGTAAGGGCGCATTCCAATATGTTGCGTTCTTATTTATATGGATTCACCGCTGCCGCAGCACTGCAGCCGCGCGGTGGTATTTGTACGGATTGACTATTGATATTTGAATGCGCCCATCAAATCATCAAATTTACCTTATCTTAATACCTATATGTCATTCGCAGGTGAAAAAGAAGCCCCTGTCTTCCGCCAGCCCCAGCAAGCCCCGGCCAGACATCTCAGACCTCATGACCAGCTCGCTTCCAATCAACTTCGCCAACGCCAAGTCGGGGGCAGCCTCTTTCTTCAACTCTATGACCAGTGATTGGTTCAGTGGCTCGTAGTGAGCCTATTAACTTGTGTATTGATATAAGTAATATTCAATATAATAATATATTGGATTGTTTAATTATTTTGATGTTTTACTCACATACATAGGTACTTAAGCTAACGCCTTTATTATCTGTAGGGGTAGGCAGAGCCGACGAACCTCCATATACTGCGGTCCTGGCATACAATAGCACACATAGCGATCCTGGCATACAATAGCACACATAGAGATCCTGGCATACAATAACACATATATCCTGGCATACAATAGCACACATCCTGGCATACAATATAGCACACATAGCGATCCTGGCATACAATAACACATATATCCTGGCATACAATAGCACACATAGCGATCCTGGCCTACAATAGCACACATATCCTGGTATACAATAGCACACATATCCTGGCATACATAGCACACATATCCTGGCATACATAGCACACATAGCGATCCTGGCATACAATAGCACACATAGCGGTCCTGGCATACATAGCACACATAGCGATCCTGGCATGCAAAAGCACACATATCCTAACATATGTTTTTCTCAATTTTGTGCGTGTAATATCCCGCTGCTGGGCAAACATCTCCCCCCAACTCTATCTCTATTCTGCGCAAACTTAGACCGGTCTCTTAAAAACGTCAAAAACGCTTTCGCCATCGGGTCGGCCACGTGGCTTTTTCGCGTTGCTTGGTGCCCGTCCATTCAGTGGCGATTTTAGCCCACAAGTCGCTCGGCATACGACAAATATGACCTGCCCAGATAACCCATATTGATAGGCTGCCTTTTGTGCTACATCCGCCATTTGTTTTCGGGCTGAAGCTGAATTTACCTTGACAATATTGTCGTCAATGTTTATGACGTGTTATTTTTGACGTTATATTAACTTCTTCGACCTGACTAGTAAATTAAACAGTTCATTAGATCAAATAGGAGTGACCTTCAATTAACACGAATTTATGGTAACAAATTTAAGGTAGGTAATATACATCATTCATTAGCCTATTTTTATGTCCTCGCTACTGAGGCCTTTCCATACGTCGAACGGGTTGAGATCATGATCCACCACGCGGGCCCAGTGCGGAATAGCGGATTGTAGGTACAGACCCCGGCAGCAAAGTTGACCCACAATTGTAAATGATGAGTTGAGGGTTATGTTTTTTGAGTATATGTATGTCTGCAGACCTTTTTTTAAAAATTATTTTCTGCTTGTTATCTGCGTCGTATCAGTTGAAATCGTTACCATCTGCTATTATCGTTTGTACTTTTACGAACCGCCATTTTGGGTCAACTTAGCTTCCGGGAACTGTACATTCTTTGATTTTTTTGTATTTCTGACAGGTTTTCAAGGTTTACTCTGGATATTTTCTTTCACGGTTTTGAGAGCATTTGGTAAGTATGTAAATTTTCCTTCGTAAAAAAACAGGAAAATTCATTGGTACGCGGCTTACCGAGTATCGAACTTGGAACTTCCGTATCGCGATTGTTTTGAAAAGATGGTCCGAATTTTTATGCCAACTCTATCAACACAAACTTACGTTGTATATTAATTAGCATAAATTAATAGATGTGGTTTTGAATTCCACTTAGGGCTCCAACCTCCAATGACCGTAATTGGCATCTAATTGCTAATTTGACCCTAGCTGCCTTTATTTAGGAACTCAGATCGTTTGTCTGAGAAACAAAAGAAGATTTACTATTGTCTAAAAGAAAAGTACTTAGCAGCTATTACAATAAATATTTTTATTGTTTTGGTAACAAAAAGATCAGTGCAACAAAATATTAAATATACAGTCATAAGAGAATAGCATATTTGAATTAAATGATACACATCGACATAAATGTATAGATACTAGGACTTACAATTATATTTCATGCTTAATAATAATTTAACGTCCATAGAAATAACTATCAAAGTTTAATTGAAGATCGATATTGCTTTAAAAACCGAAAAATACCTTTGGTCATTCTCTTCCTAAACTTGTTTCTAAAAAAACATAGGTGTGTTTCATTTACTTTAAATAGACTTTAAAATATTATTTTACTAAGCATCAGCATCATTTTTCTTTGTTTCCTCGCCGACCTTCCTTCCCAACAACCTGAAGTTGTCGTTGTAACCGTCTCCGTAACCGCCAAAGTAGTTGCCTTGATTACCGGAGTAGGGGCGGTCAAAACCTGGTCGGTACTGGTTGTTGTAACCGGGGCGGTTGTAACCAGAGTAACCTGCGTTGCCGGCTGTGTTGTAACCAGGTCGGTAGTTGGGGCGATAGCCTGTAAAATAATGGCGATTATAAAATAAATAAATTAAAAATTGTTTATTTCGGACAGGGTCTAATTATTAATTAATCTTACATTTGTTTGGGATTTTTTTTGTTGAAATTTATATTGCTTTTGTTTGGAATGAACTAAAATTGTGGGTCCAGGAACTATTCTTGTGCAAATATATCTGTAAAGTCGTTTTACAATTAAATGCAAGTTTACTGCGCATTTACCTAACAATATTAGCGAGAAAATTATTTGGGTTATATTAAGAGCCTTCCATGAGCCAACTAGGCGCTAGTTCAAAATATTAAAAAAATAATATCTTCCAATATAATCAATTTTATTAAAAAAAAGCTATATACAAAATGTTTATTACGATAAATACTATTTTTTAAATGCTTATTTATAACGTGATTCAATTTCGGTAAGTTGTAGTTCGCATAATTGCAAAAAACGGCCGTTTTTGGCACATTTGTGAACTACAACTTAACTTGTCGCAATTATGCCATGTATTGTATATAGAAAAATAGTATTCATCCTAATAAACATTTTGTAAATAGCTTTTTTAATAAAATTGATTAGATTGGAAGATATTATTTTTTCAAGATTGACGGCGCTAGTTGGCTCATGGAAGGCCCTTAATAATAGTTACCTAATAGCTAGCTAACAAAATGTGATATCATCAATCAATAAAACTATAAATATAACTTACATCACCATAAAATGTGATTTAGTAGTTATCTATACGCACTAATCAGTAATATGAGTGATTGTGATTTATAAAGGACATAAGTATCTACGTAAATGGATTTGTCTATCGACAAATACATGTACATTTCCGTAACATGAAATCGATAATGAAACGATTGAAGTAGAATTATTGCAGGGTCATCCAACTGCTTGATCAGCGCATGCAATTTGTTACTGCGTGCAACCTAATATGTGTAAGAATGCATGTTTAGCATAAATGAAAGTACCTACGTATTAGTCTCGTGAATGTTAGTGGACGCATACAAAAATGTTTTAAAATCAGATCCATCAGTATTGGTCCCATTACACGTTACAATCTGACATAAGGTCAGTTAGCGGCTTTGGTCAGATCACGGAGTACGGAATTATTCCATACTCCTTGGGCCAGATTGATTTCAGTCAGACTGATCGCGTAAAGAGGCGATTGAAAAGCTTATCGCCTTTGTTTGAATGAATTTTAATAGATAAGTAGTATGACGTCAATGAAGGACTAATTTCAGTCTCAATGTAAGTACTTAGTACTTAAATAGCATGTCACTGTTGGGCATTATCAGTCATATATAGTGTTTTGAGCACGAACTCAGCGTGACCTAGCAATTACGACTCTCAATATTGTATGAAAACTGACAGTTGTAAGATCTAACTCAAACTCCACTCATACTCAAAACTGTCTATGACTTACCTTAGCCTTTGCCATAGTATTAGCCATTAGTACCTACTTCTATAATTATTTTGTAAAGGTTGGAATGTATGGCGATCAATCAACCTCACAAGGGATATAATGACGACCGTGAAGATATATGACTTATCTATCATATAGGTAGGTACTTTTAGTTTTCACTACGTATAACTATTAGTCAAGGTAGGTACTGCCAATAAACCGGGGTGTGGTAATTTTTAACACTAGATACTGTTAGTAATGTTAGTTAATGAGATATTCTTTACATAATATTATGTACAAACCTCCGGCGCCTGAGTAACCTGGGCTGCCGAAACCCTGGTACCCAGGGTAACCACCGTAACCACTCGGGTACCCTCCGTAACCGCCTGGGTACCCGCCAAATCCGCCTGTGCAATACACAATTATTTTTGTTGTTTTGCTAGCTAATATCTTACATGGGTCGGTTCTGGGTTCAAGTTTTGTATCAAGAAAGTTAACTGGGTTACTCTGTGGTTCCTTTTCCATATAACTATGATAATATACATGTTACTTTACATATTACCAGACATCGAATTTAACAGGGCACAAATTACTAAAATATAAATAAAATTGTTTAAAAAAATATATATAAATAGGCAAGTAAATAATATTGATTGATACCTATTCATTCAGATACCTATTCGACTTCAGCTCAATTTGTACCTTTTCTTTTGTTATTATTATTCGACTAAGTACTTATATTGTTTATGAAATTTTAATGTAATCACGAATTTATATTGTCTTTTTTTTTGTGGACTTAAGTCTAACATGTTTAGAAAATGTTCTAATTTTGTTATTATTACGTAGTACTTTATTTTTAATGTAGGTACCTACATGACATGTAAATAATTTATTTTACCAATAAATGATCTGTATTCATTACGTTCCTACCTCGCGTCATCGCTTATTTACTTATTAAATGCCCTATAACGCGTCATTCAAAGCATGATAAGGATTTTGTTATTCCGCATTCATGGCCTGTTAAATCCAATGTCTGCACTTGACATAAATAGTATTTGGATTATAATTTACAAAAATACATTCAAATGTTTACACAAGATACACACGTACCTACACATACCTAAACATAGGTATTTTCGCTAATCTGATAAGTAATCAGTGATTACTCAGTGATCATAAGTGTTTGTGAACTTCAATAAATTTTGAGTATAATCTTTGCGGCCTATAATTTTTACAACCATATGCATAATATTGATAATAGAAACAAGTCTTACCCGAACTTCCAAAACTGCCGGGATATCCACCTTGACCGGGATATCCGCTTACACCGCCGCCGTAACCAGGGTAACCTCCTCCAAATCCGGAACCACTTCCGTAACCGCCTCCTAGGCCACCGTAGCCGCCGCTGTTGTAACCGTTGTAGCCACCATTGTTGTAGCCATTGTATCCTCCGCTGTTGTAGCCGCCCGCGCCGCCCGCGCCGCCGTAACCGCCCGGGTAACTGTTTCCGTAGCCACTTTGGTAGTTGTTACCGTAGCCGGGTCGTAGCAACCCGTAACCACCCCCACTTCTTCTCTGACTCTCTGAGACGTCATTAATACTAGACTCTGTCAGTCGCTGGCCGGCGCTCACGGCCAATGAGCAAGCTAATAAAAAAATATTCTGAAAAAGTTATTAAAACACGTTAATAATGTAATTAAGAGTCGAGTCGCCCGCTTTGATGATTTAATTCTGAATTAATAGCTACATTGGCTACAAGTAATTATTATTTTTAATTTATGGGCCTATTAATTTTTTTGGTAGGCTCACTAATATACTTGTTAATTATATTTATACGCAATTTGCGTTTGTTTTACAATGCGTGCGCTATACTTTATAAGGCGCATTTAATATTTTTAGAACCTGTCTTGAAGTAGATAGGTTAGGGTAATTTTAATGTTATTTTTAAATACCTATGTTATTAATATTTTTTAAACATTGGGTAACTTGTTGCAAATAAGTAGCGAACCCATTTTTAAAATATTTATGGAAGCTTTTAATGCTTTTCGTTTTCTCTTGAGTTTTATGTAAATACTTTTGAATACTTTCACAAGTATACAATATTTAGTTACAATTTTTTGCCTTTAGGTGATGTAAAAAATCCACACAAATGGAATAAATGCACTTCACCACCACTACAAGGTTAAATGAGCAAGTTATATCTCACCAGATAATTCATGATTATAATATTATTGTATCACAACGCGTTATACTTGGCTGCGTGTGCGCATCGAGCCAACAATTGATCGTGATCTCATGGACCCACTCTTTATATCATGTAATTCTCAAGACCATACTACGGTTTTTACGCGGCTTCGATACAGTATAGGCAAATAGTATAGGTGTTGAATAAATCGTTACGATGCGAATGAACCTACAACGCTACCGTATGAGTTGCTGCAGTAAATTCACTCGTTAGCGAGAATGTTAACACCGTAGCTACGAGACTTGTGGCCGAGCAACAAAATTCATACAAATGACAACTCACTATAGCAATTTAATGGTATCTACCTACTCATGGATCATACGCCCAATCACACGACAGCAAAGCGACAAATGGGTTGAAGACTCAAGTTTCTTGAAGCGAAGACACGTGGTGGTTCGTGCGGAACGAGTTTCTAATACAAAATTCGAGCCCGCTGTCAATTTTGTCGCTGTGTGAAATGATGGTCCGCCTGAATAAAGCGTTATCTGGGACTCATCGAGAAGACCTAATTGCATTTTTTCGAGGCCAACCAGATGATATATCAACAATTTTTTTCAATGCAGTCAACGAATACGCCTTGTCTCGCCCTTTAAACACTCCACACTCACCAATTTCAGTCTTATCAGGACCACAGTAGTTGCAATAGCACTGAAATATCAGGAGCCCAATCCTTTTTGTTATCCGTATGTCTCTCTAAATAATTTGACTCGTATATTTACTTGATGGAACCTTTTGTTGATGTAAGTTCTCATTTTATTAAGATCTCTTGATTCGTTTCAGTGTCGGCTAGTCTCGGTACGCTACGTAGCGTAGTGTCCACGCTGTAACTATCTATACTGCGTTTCTGTCACATAATTAATGCAATTATACAAATTTTTGTTTTATGTTGTTAACAATTCATTAATTTCTGCGGATGCGTTAAAAGAAATGTTACATAAAGTGTGATTGTCTGTAGAAATTGTACTTAAGAACATTAATTAGTCAATTGAGGAAACTGCACTCTACCTATAGGAAACCGATAATTAAGACTTGATCCAAGTTCTTTTTGTAATTTGTCTAGTTCATTGTCTTACTGTGATATGATTTACGTCTGTGGTTTTGTTTTACTCTATTTAGTTCCTATCTTGAGGGAAAAATACTTCCTACGTACATTTTGATTTGAACATCTTTGCTGTTAGCTAATATACCTATACCTGTTGTTAACCCTTTCACACTTAGTTAAAAAACGTTAAGTTAGAAAGCGACCGAAGGCTTAAACGGCGGACTAATTCTAAATCACGTTTATAACTAACGACCTTGTATCCTCCTGTAGAATAAGGGGTAAAAGTGTAGGTATAATACCGAGGCCCAAATCAAGTGTCTTATTTTGTAAACAAAAACTACTAACACTTTAAGCTTTTCTGTGATTATTGCATAGTTATTTTCACATTATTAAATCGGATCACTTTATTTTCACAATGATGAACAGTTTCACCCAATCTATTCCTTCAGTGAAGTTCAGTATTACATCACAACAGGTAATTAGACGATCATAGATATTTGTTTACAAAATAAGACACTTGATTGTTGTTGTTTTTAAATTCGCCTTCAAGGGAGGCAAGGATCTGAGACCATGCAGCCTGTTCATATGTAAGTTCCATTTAATAATGTTTTTTCCCAAGTAAAGGCATATGTCTAGTCAAATTGTAAAACATTGACAAGGCCTCTTTACAGCCGCTATTAGATAATTTTGTTATATCCCGTGGGCAGTAGCGGATTATCCTAAAGGCAAACTTGGCACGTGCCTAGGGGCGCGAGGTCACAAAGGGGCGCGCACTGAAGGCGTTTAGTTGATGAAACCCCAAAATCAGTACCTACTTAGTACTTACCTACATAACATAAAAAAAGTCATAATATAAAGCTGGATTCGGACTCTGGTAAAACCTGCGTCTCACGCCAGGCATTGCCATGAATTCGCTAATATTATGTCGTTTTCAGTGTGTTTCTTGCGATTCTAAAGCTTGACCTTTAGAGCTTCCTAAGTGCTACTTCATTACACCTACATCTTCAGATTCCATAACAGAAGTTGGTTGGTTGGTGGAAGAAGACATAAAAACCGGGGCGCCGATGAGGTGCTAGCTGTCGACATTTAATCCGCCTCTGCCCGTGGGTCGGTTCTTTGCCTTGTTTCGCTGTTCGTGCATCCAGCCATAACCTAGTTTGTATTCTGTACCTTATATCATAAATTATTATACTATGTATGACATAACCAAGTGTGTGTAGAGATTCTAAGGTTGAATAAATGAAGTATCGAAATGTTTTTGATACTTGATTTGGGCTGCTGTATACCTGCTGCTGGATCATGGCCCCAGCTCACTCGATGTAAGGGAAGGTATGTGCCCGAGCAGTGGGGCAATATAAATAGACTGATGATGATGATATGTACCTACCTTCAGAGTACCTTCGACAACGAAAATCGCCAGTGCAGCCTGTCTCTTTAGTCTGTCGTCACTCTTTAGGCATCATTACCCACTATTCAAATCAATTGAACGGAAGTGTACTTATGTCAGTTATAATTATAGCACCGACTCACTACGATTGTTATTTTCGCTCGTGTCGTCTGGCCCTTAACAATGGCGTCCATAACGCCGGCCTATATGCAGCAAGGATAATAGCTGGTGCAAGGATGGAATATTTAATTGGGTATTAAGTTTGCGCTTTATTCTTTTTGTTAGATGCATCATCTACATCAGAGTTACCCAATCTTTATTATCTAGTAGACCCCTTTCCATGTGTCTCGATTTTGGGATTGTTTGTATGACAGTTATTATATTAATGGATTGTCAAATACAAAAAAACGTGAAATTGATAAATGAGATCGAGCTGTCGTGGACCTCCGTTTATATCATAGATACGCTTACATGGACCCCCTAAAGGATGTCATTGACCCCTGGGGGTCGATATATACCACTGTGGGTATCACTGACCTACATAAACCGAAGCCCAAATCAAGTGTCTTATTTTGTAAACAAAAACTACCCTACTAACATTTTAAGCTGTTCTGTGATTGTTGCATAGTTATTTTCACATTATTAGATCGGATCACTTAATTTTCACAATGATGAACAGGTGCAATCAATCAGTTCCTTCAGTGTTACATCACAACAGGTAATTGACGATCATATTTGTTTATGAAATAAGACACTTGATTTCGGCTGCGGTATACACGTGTATTAGGCAAGACATATGGTAACAGTATAAATCCTCGTCAATTCCTCGCGTGCCAAAATGAGCACAATAAAGTGGTTTTACTGCCTGGCCCATAAACTCGTAGGCGGTCCATGGGACCTTAATGCTAAATTCTCGAGTAAGTGGGTTAAGGTATCCGTCGGGTTTTGCCGACCACTGCTCTTTAATGAGTGATAAAATTTTGTATTTCACACGTAAATTACTTTTAGCGTTTTACTATGATGTCGTACTCACTTAGTTAAATAATTCAATGCGAGATGCGCCTGAATGATAGAGTTGACTCATAATTGACTCTTATTGATCAATATAAGTATGTAGTTTGTTTGCTTTTCGACTGAGCAGAGTAGGTACGTAGTAAGCAAAGATATATACTTATCTTTTGTAGTATTTAGGTACCTATAGGTATAATTTAGGTCAGTATGCCAGAATGATCTGAGGTTGCAATAACATACTTATTCCGAAGCCCAAATCAAGTGTCTTATTTTGTAAACAAATATGATCGTCTAATAACTTGTTCTAATGTAACATTTAAGGAACTGATTGATTGAACCTGTTCATCGTTGTGAAAATAAAGTGATCCGATCTAATAATGTGAAAATAACTATGCAATAATTACAGAAAATCTTAAAATGTAGGGTAGTTTTTGTTTACAAAATAAGACACTTGATTTGGGCTTCGGTTTAGGACCCTACTGTCGTCTACTGGGAGATTTTATTTTTCCTATTCACTACAGAGACAGACTGCAGGTTTGATTCTGCCATGGTCGCCATGTCTAGTCTTAAATCTAAACGCAAATATACCGCACTCAGGTATATTCTACATCGCGCAAGAGTGAGGGAGTCGTCTTGCTCGCTTAGTAATGATTAAAATTGACTGGATATAGTGTTTAATAGTAACAATGATTAAATATTTATTCAATAATTAAACTACGAGTAATAAAGAATTTAACCTACAAAATATATAGGTACCTACTTAAAAACTAATCCTAATCTAAAAATATAATACTAGTACCTACTTACAACTATCAAGGGAGCATGTCTATATTAATAGTAACCAATTGATTAGGGATAGAGTTTATTAATAAAGCTTAAAATTACTACAAATAATAAAATGACTAAAAACTAACATTAAATAACTAAAACTATTGATTAGGTATAATAATTTGTACTTATTGTTGTTTTTATTTTATGTTTGTACTATTTTGCCTAGCTGTTAAGGCTTAAATTATTATATCTGAATAAAACATCCATAACTTTAGAGTCGTAACGAAAGCCAAATTAAATTTGTTATTGTAAATCTACCTTTAAGACTCTGTGCGTGAGAAGGAAGTTTCCTTGTATACCTAAATAAAAATATTACTCAGCGGAAGTTAATAACTTTTGCACGTTTTAAGGTTGTATAAGAAACCTTAAGTATATTCTTTGCTTATTTTAAAACCTATTTATTATGAGTAGCCCAAAATCCTTGCAGCCCGTCGAAACACAATTTCGCCGGTAATACGAACGAAATTGTTTTCGCAAAGATATTACACCACCTGAGATAAAGTCGTTCTGGTTATCTAAAGTAATACGTCACTGCTACCTTTTCTTTGGAAGAAGTTTGTAGGAAGTTAACTTTATTATACACATAATAGGTATACCTATCTTCTTATGGAGAACGATGTGGTAATGTTAAATTACTACATACTTTATTTATCGTATTACTCCAATCAATTTTATTAAAAAAAAAACTAATTACTACAAAATAAAACAAACTTAATATCTAAAAAAAATTACTAATGAAATAAAACTACAAACTAAAGAACGAACACGTCGTCGAGGTCCCCGTTCTGTGGCATGGTGCCCAGGACGCTGGCATCATTTCCTCGCTGTATGGCAATACTTAAACGCTGAGCAAGGTAGCTGCCAGCTCTGGGATCACCAGAGATGTGGACCAACCGGGTACACAGCTCGTGGATGATATCTTTTGAGTCTGTCGACCATGGGCCCATTGTTTCTACAGCAAGCGCCGCAAACTCATGATGTGGAGTCAGTCGTGAGTATTTGCGGTAATGTTTGGTTTATCAGAGGTCTTATAACTAGTCTACTGTCAGTTATTAAAGTAGAAATACACAGTGAATGTTGACGGGAGAGTCGGCAGAGGTAGACCGAGGAGAACGTACGTCGACCAAATTGGCAATGTCTTGAAAAAGGGCCAAGTACGGTCTACTACAAACCGACGAGCATGCATGAAGAGATTGATGAATGTGGAGGAGGCAAGGGTTGTGTGCCAGAATCGCAGCAGATGGAAGTTCTTCGTCTCTGCCTACTCCTACTGGAATCAGGCGTGAGTTTATAAATAAATAAAATATACTTATGACTTGAAAAAATCTAATATGACGGACGTAATATGGAAGTGTGTTTCCCATGTTTTCCATGAGAAGGACATTGCTGAATATCATTCAGTTGTTCAATAGTAATTAATGATGAATTTAATTGTTTCTGGTGTCTATGTATGCTCATCAACATATTCAATATCTTTGGAATCTACACCCTACCAAAATCGTTGAGTGCCCATATTTGACGTGTTGTCGAGTGTATCACGACTTATCTATACAAATAAGGATCGATGGATCGATACTAATGCCAAAACACTAATTTTTAGAATTTTTGTCTGTTTGTCTGTGACTTTGTAAGTATCACGCCATAACTACTGAAGGGATTTTGATGGGAGTTTCACTAGGAGATAGCTGAAATATCCGGACAGCTCATAGGCTATAAGCCATGGCGGTATGTGATGTGGAAACAAGGATCAAGAGAGGAAAATCAATCCTACCCATCCTCCTCCTCTACGCAAACGAAGTTGCGGGGTACAGCTAGTAGTTAATATAAGTAAAATATATAGAACGACTTAAAAAAAATTCAATCCAACCATACATTTCACTCATTTGGGCTTTAGCGGTTTTTGCTTTCCACTGACGATATTATATCTTTCATTCTAGCTTCTTCTGCCTTGAATCTTTCTTTGTTAGATTAATTAAAATACCTACTTACTTAGATCGTGGTTTTAAAGTATTTCTTATAAATAATAAATAAATAAAGATACATTTATTCATCTGAAACATTGGTTGTACATAATTTAGAACCTAAAAGTAACTTAGTTATAGTAGTACCTATTGTTACAGATGAATAGGAAAGGCCTCAGCGACACGCTGCTTTTCAGGTCTTTCCTACTCTCGTACAGTCTCGCTAATCTCGAAGACCACAAAAAAGAGTACCTAACTAAAACAGAAAAACTTAATGCTATTAATTGTTAATTATATGATATAACTATCATGAAAGTTCCCATCTGTGTTAAGTACTAGAATAATATAATAATGTACTACGGTAACGGTGCTCTAGACATCGAAGTAATTTGTACAAGTAGGTTAAAAGTTACACAATGCTTGTTACCACCTACTTCTTTGACAAATTCCCATCTAAATGGTTCCTATTCATTCTATCATTCCCAGACTTCGCTCTCGGCGTTACGGCTGTGAAAAAAGTTCCAATAGAATCTACTTAATTAGTGCCTCCGAGGAGATTCGTTCCGTTGCATTGTTCGTTTGCTCCCGTGATTTCCCGGCACTGGGGTGGTCAGGCTTTACAGGTTTTCACGGGTTTTCCGGTCACCTCAGGGTTTACTCTACATCATCAGCCTATTTTTATTTCCCCACTAGGTGTTGGGTTACTATTTTAGAATTAAAACTACAGTGAGCCATTGCTACAAATTATTATATAGGATATCACTCACTTATATTTTTGAAGACGGCAATTAGTGCCACTATTGTTATTCACTATTGGGTGACTTTCCGTTAAATCAATCATCCACCACGTGGGCCCAGTACGGATTCGTAGACTACACATGCCTTATTTTCTTTTATTGTTGTGAGGCATGCAGGTTTTCACAAATGTTCCTTCACAGTTAGGTATATAATGCATTCGGTAACTGTAGGTACTTACATACCTACGTAAATTTTCTTCGAGTGATGGAAGTTGTAAGATCGAGATTCACAGACAGGTTTGAGCACGAGCGTGAGCTCACTCTTACAGCTGTCAAACGCTTAAAGAATTTGACGTTTGTAAGAATGATCTCATGCTAAGCTATGCTCTTTATTTTACCTTACTCCGGCGCCAGATTATGTCTTTGTCAACAAAAATGCTCAAATTCGATGTTCATTGTTGGCTTTTTATGACGTAGGTAGTTACAGATTCTGTGCAAAACTTTCAATGGTAGGTAAACCTGTGCAAAGGCGCTCACATGTCGCCGGCATCAAGCTAAGCTCACGCTCAAAGTCTCTTATTTTCTTAACAGTTTCTCTTGGAAAAAACTTTTCCCCATAAACCCTTAACCTAGTGTCCACCCTAGCCGGGAGTGGAGGGAACTCGATCCCGGGGACAATAGCGCATTTATCCCGGCGCTAAGATAGTCGCAAAAAGCTGGAGGTGGATGAATTCCCGGGCCATTACGTCACTAGGTGGTTTTGTTTGCTATTTAGAGTTGTTAAATCGTTTAATGAGCGTTCTAGATGAATGTCTGGCAAAATTGGAAGATCATAACTTTAATGACCTTTAATAATTCTTCAGTAGCAGGACTGTACCAGAGTACGCCTGGGGGTAAATAATATCTTCATTGTATATGTATAGGTCTGTGCTGCGGTATGGTACCTACCACAGACCACTTACCCAATAGACATGAAATCGGTACAAAAGACAATGCCAGATTCTGCCCCACCATCAACCACAAGATGTACAAGATAACGAATAAATGTAAAAATATCTCCGTTTTTATTAAAATTATTGGTTTAAAATAAAAAGTTTTGTACCCTCTACTTGCCTACGTATATTACTTGACTATCTGATAATCTAGGTAAATGTGAATATTTCCTCCTCACTGTAAACCCCCTGTATAAGAGCCGTCCCCACAAAAAGAACGTCCCGAGCAAGTTTTATATAACGTTTTAATTTCCTTTGAGACGTCAGATTAATGCGTTGGCTAATTAAAAATGAATTCCGAAGACGGAAAAATTTGAAACTTCTCTTCGTGTCCCGTGAAGTTAGTACATAAGTAAGTATACTTAATTTAATGGATATTTATGTACTGCCCCCGTAGCCAAGTGACTTTCGATAACGCTAGTTAAATAGAAAGAAAAATGTATGAGACTGACCAAGGATGTCGGTAAGGGGTCCGACATCAAGAGATTCAAAAAAATGAGTTATTTACCACAAAACTGAAGATTATGTTTTAATTAAGTTATTTTTCATATTGATTCTATATACAGCGTGATTGGAAATTCGATACATTCCTTGAAAGAAGTGATACTCGAGGTGGTTTGCAACAAATTAGGCCCTATTAACGAGGGGTCGAAAATGAGTGGTTTCTGAGTTACTGACTGACAACTAAGGCCAAAATACATAGACAGTTTTGAGCGGGAGTTTAGCGTGAGAGCTCGCTCTTACAAATGTCACATTTCATAGCCATTTGACAGGTTGTAAGCGCGACCTTACGCTAAGCCCGTGCTCAAACTCTTTGAATCGTTCCAAGACCAAGCTGAAACTTAGTTGTTACTCAAAACTGTCTATTAATCTCACCCAATCTCTCAACAAAAAATAAAGCCTTACGCATACTAAGCAGCCTTGTTATCTCTACAACGGCGACGGCTGCTTAAGTCCATTTTTTGTTTTCCCAACAACCAACAGCTGTTGTCAATTACAGCTCAAACCAGGCCACAGAGCTAGTCAAAAAGGAAAAACGTGTTCCCTAACTCAGTAAAACAAACAAAGCGTCCTAAGTGGATGCTTAATTAAGCACCGTTGAAGTGTTTTGATGGCGGCACATTAATTTTATCTTGTTTTTCTGCTTTCGCGACCAATTATCTGCGAGTTGGTGGGGAGTCTTTCTTACGAGTTTTAATTTTGTTCCTGGCCCAATTATATTTCGCTTTGCGATCAAGACTGACTTCTACTATGGGTTTGGGACACGAATACAAAAGGAATATCATACTCACTCACTTTGGAAAGACATATTATACTCACTCGTTCGGATGATACTTGAATTCGTTATGAAGGCTCTATGACTATGTATTTGTGGTTTTCTCAAAAAAGAACTGTCGATAGTTAATTGATATAGGTACTTACCTAATTATTTTTATGTTACTTACCTACTAACTTACTTCTTCTTCTTTTCTCGTGTGGTTTAGTGACCAAACCTATTTGTCAAAGTTATTCAGGCCGGCCTTTGACGTGGCCTAACGACTGCTGCCGAGAGACAGCAACCGGGACCAACTGCTTAACGTGCTTTCCGAGGCACGCAGGGGCTCAGATGAAAGTGTCACTAGCGGTCACCCATCCAGGAACTGACCTTAACTTGTACTATCGTTTTCAACGTGTACTCGCAACTGGCGCACTACGAGCCACTTTAACTTACTGAAAACTATATCGGATTGTACCCCATGGGATCGGTCATGGTATGGCTTGAACATTCATGGGGTCGAATGGAGTCTATTCTCTTGATAGTTATTTTATCATATCAAGTAAGTAATTAATTACGGATTATAATTTTTTTACACAGATGACAGATTAGGATATGAAATGACAATGCCAGATTCTGCCCCACCGCAAGTTGTACAAGATAACGAATAAATGTAAAAATATCTCCGTTTTTTTATTAAAATTATTGGTTTAAAATAAAGTTTTGTACAAGTTGCGATTCGAAAAAAACAGCTTAATATATTCAGAATATAGTAAGAAATCGAAGCGATTTATTAATTGTTTTTGTTATTCTTCTATATCAGTTGCGAGAGTAGTAGAAAATGATAGTTGTGTTATGTCCTTGCATATAAAGGAAACTCTAAGTCCAAACAAGGTTTCGTTGTCCAAAAGTAGGTAAGATATAAGTATAAAAGTCCCGGAGCCGACAGTAAAAACATAAGTAATCGAGTACAAAGACATGAAAAAATACTAAAGGAAACCTACTACTATTTAGTTGCAAGTATATCTAAATAATTTAAATACTGTAGCAATCAATCAGAAGTTAGGCAACGTTGTGGCAATTGTAACGTCTGTCAGACAATAGCATGTGGTCTTCTAACTTATATAAACGTGTATACAGGCTAATTATTATGGTTGACATTTTCTCAAGAAATACACGATCGATTTTAAAATTCTTTTACAATTACATAATCGGCACTCTAAGCTATCTATTAACCAAATATTTATTACAATCGGTCATGTAGTTATTGAGAAAATCTTAACCTTAAAGGGACTCGTATCTTCTTATTTTTGACTGTATTTTCCATAAATAATAAATGTGTTTCGACGTGTTGCTAAATCATGGATATTTTTATTATTTTCAGCCTTGACTTCAATACAAAACTCGTCATGGTATTCGATGACGTGTACATACGCGGTGGCCTCCCGTACTAGATAGGTAAAAGACACATAATTGCCCATGCACAGAGAAGGCGAGAGCCTGGCAATTCTTTTGAGATGTCACAGGCTTCGCTGCACAACCACAGCTCTGAGTCATTGTCGTCCGAGAGACCTTGGCTGGTCAGTTCAGACCTACTGGTAACCTTATTTTGTTACTAGTTGTTGCAACTGCGCATGAGTACAATTCGCTGGTGACTATAGACCTCCACGAAGTACTTTCAATGTACTGGAAGGCAGCTCTTTCTCTCTGGTGGTGGTTACACATTACATACCGCACCGCAATGGCTATGTGCTGCCCAGATATTTGAGCTATCCTAATAACCTTGTGAAAATCCCATCAAAATCCTTACAGTAGTTTTGACGTGATGGCTGTACATCAATTTTAGAATTAAAACTATAGTGAGCCATTACTACAAATTATTATATATAAACGGATATCACTCACTTATATTGTTAAAGTGGGCAATTAGACCGACAGTTTCGACCGATTTCGGCGCTCACCTTGAAAAAGACCGTCGAAGAAGATTGGTGTTAAAACACCAATTTTTTAAATTCTAGTCTGTTTATCTGCTTATTATATATAAACGGATATCACTCACTTATATTCATCAGTATCAATCCTAAAACACTAAAAGAGAACATATTATTAATAGTTTAGGTTTATGAAAATGAACTCGAAAAACACATAGCTCGAAAAACCGATTCTTGGTGTAGAGCCGTTCTTGATTGGAGACCCTGAGAACAGAAAAGACCAGTCGGCAGACCACCGACGAGATGGAAAGATGATATAAAGAAGATGGCGGGCAGCAACTGGACTCTCACTGCCCAAAACAGATCGGAATCGAAGCGGTTGAAGGAGGCCTACATCAAGAATTTGGTAGAGGATGTCTAGGAAGAAGAAAATGTAAATTAGATGTAGATCTATTCCACGGCATTTTAGTTGAGCCAACTTCAGGCACAGTTAAAATGCTGTTCCAGCTAAAATGCTGTTCCAGCTAAAATGCTGTTTTTAGAAAATTTAAGTATATGAGTTAGTTAGAATAGGTACGAGTCACTATGTGCACAAATATCCCTAAATCAATATAGAAAAAAAACATTACCTACTTTTATTGTTTCAAAATACTCATACTCATTTATTCGGCCTTAGGTACACTATGGAACACTTGGTTACGTCACGTTTCTTACATAGTATATGTTTGTACACATTGATTAATTATATTTCAAATCACATGGCTGGGTGATGTGAGCGCAAAGAGCAGCACAGTAACACTGTTCTTAAACCTAGTTCATAATATTTAAATTTGCAATTGTCACAATTGCAAGTTTCACCTAGTTTAAAAAAAATTATAATGTAGAGACCTCAACTTTTTATAGTCTTATATGAAATAGAAGATGTTACTCCTTGTCTTTTACATAGTAATAGTAGTTTCAAGTCACAGCCCAATGACTGCGGCGTAAACCTGTCAGGTTCACCCTCCGGACTCTCTATGTAGAGAGACTAACGCATATTTTGTACGGGGACAGGACAGTTAGCAAACAAGAGAGTCATTATGTTCGAGATATTCACCAATAACTACTTAACCGATTCTAAAAATTTATATACAGGGTGGCCGGAAGATTGACGTCCAACAAAAAAAATTAAGTCCAATAATTACCAAAGTAGCCCATTAAGTTGTATTTTTTTAAAATTATTAAATAAGCTGCGAGTCTGGCGCATTCTTTAGATGTACTTAGGAATCATGGAGTTGCCTAGTTAAGTTTTAATTTAAAGTTGAAAATTAAGTCAATTTCACCGAACGTAAACTCTTCAATCTTATACTCAAAATTTTATAAGTTCCTTCAAAGTTACAAAGCTGATTATTTTATTCATAAAAGTACAACTCATGAAGACTCATTTGGAAAAGGCTTCTATTTTTTTTTCTAGAGATTATTTTATTGGTCACATCAAAAATTGTTAAAAATTCAGAAAATACTTCATAACTCGAAAACTACGAATATTCGCGGAACATACATGGGGGTGATTCGGATACCCCACGACACGAGGGACTTAATTTTTTTTTGTTGGACGTCAATCTTCCGGCCATCCTGTAAATTCCTGTATAACACTAAAAGAATTTAAAAAATCAGTCGAATGGATTTTGAGTAAATCTCAACTTTAATAATTCTTCTCAACAAAATTTCTTTGTAGACCGTAGCAGTATTAGTCGTTATCCGTAAAAAAAATTCAGGTAGATACCTTAGATACCTACGTTAATTACATGATTACTTTATTAACTACGATGTATGAATAACTCCAAAGAAGTATTTGACCTGAGTTTTTGTTGTTCATCGGAAGTGGTTTAATTGACGAGCGAAATGATTTTGTCTCGGTAAGACTTTAGATTTATTACTATACAGGGTGTAGGTAACGAAAAGGGTATGAAGCCGAAGGGAGGGTGTTCATTATCGGTAACTGACCAACTTTTGTTCTACGACTTTTCGATTAGAAAATAAGCATAAATTAATGTGTTCGTACCGATCAGCTGACCGGTACGAAATGAATGAAAAGTCAAAAAATAAATTCGCGAAAATCTAAAAGTCGTATAACAAAAGTTGTTCAGTTACCGATACTGAACACCCTCCCTTCGGCTTCATATACTCTTTCCGATACACCCTGTATAGGTATTATGAAGAAATGACAGATATCTGTGAAAAACTGAACTCTACAGCGATCGCGAATCAATAGTAACACCTCGATATCTCAGAGTGACGTGCTGTTTGGTAGGTATCTACGTCTAGTGAGATACTATCGTTATCTTTTTGATTTGAAAATATTTTTCAAAAAGCAAACTTTTTTATTTTTAAAGTTTAACTCTATAATTCTGCAGGTATTTATGCCGCGGGAAAGCATCCACTAAAATATTTCACGGGATATAAAATTATTCGTAAACACTTCAATATCAAGTGTCCCCAGTAGATTGCATTAGGTACACGTAATTCGTGAGTAAAATACCTGAGGGAATTAAGTCTACTGATGTATACCGCAGCTCAAATCAAGTGTCTTATTTGCGCAGTGCCTCAATATTCGTATTTTTATGAATTTTGGCAGGGAAATAAAAATACGCCAACAAAAATCAGATATTTTAAAACAAGCCCTCGTATTTATAATACCCTACATTTTGATATATATTTTGTATGAATAACTATTTCGGTTTAGACATAGTTTTCATTTTAAAAGACACCGAAAGGGTATGTTTGCGATTTTTTTTATATCGAGCGAAGGTTGTCCAATCGTGAATCGGTATTCATCAGTCTCTAAATAGACACCCCAAGATTGCTGTATATTTTTTTCAGACGTTTAATTTTAGTAGTTAGTGCCGTAGCCTTCATAGAAAAACTGAAAATACGCGAAGCCTTAATGCACCCGAGTGAATTAACATAGGTGAGTTAATTATACTGCCCCGTACATTCGCGAAGCCGCCAACAGTCTTTCAATTGCACCAATCAGTGGCGAGACTATCGTGTTACGATAAGCGTGGCAGTCAAGGCCGTAGCGACTTAAGTAAGTAGTTGAGTGCCACTGGGCCTACAGAGCCTTTGTTACTGATACAGTTTTGTGATTCATTGCGTTTGGAGGACATCTTGAGAGCAATGTCATGTTGTAGTTTTTACTCGACAGTCGGAAATAGGATGGTCATGTTTTGCGATGTCGGTTAGGTGTCTTTATGTCCTCCTGTTATCTAAACGGCTTTATACATACGAGGTATCGTTAGATTCTTCCAGATTAACAGTGAAAGTGAAATGTAATGATAGTGAAAGTGACAACTGGGACGGGGATCTGTCTCCATACAAAAAATACTTTAGGCTTTCTCCATGGAGCGCGTCGAAATTTTTTCCTTCATGCCTAATATTCATATATATGTATATCGGGGCAGACTGTAGCTGGAGAGACGATATCGTTAGATACAGGGATGGGTGGCTGGAAGAGGATCAGGACAGGGATATGGAAGGGGAGGGAGGGGGGGGGGAGACCTTTGCCCAGCAGTGGGACGATTTATCATCATCATCATCATCATCAGCCCGTATCAGTCCACTGCTGGACGTAGGCCTCTCCCAAAGCGCGCCAATCAACCCTACTCTCGGCCCTCTGCATCCAGTCCCTGCCAGCCATTTTGCGAAGGTCATCCCTCCATCTGGTCGGGGGGCGTCCCACACCACGTTTACCCGTTCGTGGCCTCCATTCGAGAACTCGTCTACCCCATCGGTTATCGGTTCTACGACAGATGTGACCAGCCCACTGCCACTTCAGTTTACTGATTCTATGAACAATGTCAACCACTTTTGTCTTCTGGCGGATATACTCCTTTCTTATTCTATCTAACAGAGAAATTCCAAGCATAGCTCTTTCCATAGCTCGCTGAGCGACCTTGAACCTGTGGGCCAGTCTCACCGTCAATGTCCACGTTTCGGCTCCGTAGGTCATCACTGGCGGGACGATTTATAGGTTTACAAAAAAAAAGCTTAATTGTCAGTTCGGCAATACAGACGGATCTAGGGATACCTCATTGTATAAAGCCGTTTAGATAATAGGATTACAGGAGTACCTAAAGAAACCGCCATACCTACATAAACTCGAAAAACATAACCCTATTTCCGGCAGTCGAGTAAAACTGCAACATGAATGTTCAATAAATACAAAAAATAAGACAATGGAAAAACAAGTGAGACGCGAAAAATTGTCAGGCAATCCGCCTGCGATGTAAATATGGCTAACTCCATTGGGGTTCCTTGCTTCAATATAGCGGGAGTAACATAAGTAGATTGTATATCAGAGGTTCTCTTGAAAATGGTGGGAAACGACGGTTTCAAAATTATTTGTAAATTTTTATCTACAGTGATTATTTTAATTTCACGTTTAATTAATCAGAAAATGTTCGCGAATGACAGTATGGTGAATTTATTGGATAATTTGAGCAAGATCTGAAGTTTCAAGCTTTTATCAAGAGTCCCGACAAGCTCGGGAGTGAACGTGACTGTCGAGCTGCTTCGTCCAGAGTGATGACGCTACGGCGACTCCTCTGGATGAAGACAGCTACCGAGGGTGAAGACGCTTCTGCGACTCCTCTGGAGGAAGATAGAAGACTATTATATATTGAATTTTCTGTGATATGACATTGGCATAAATAAATACATATCATATGCCAAAAATCAATTTTTTGTGCCTCGTTATTTGTAATAATTAGAGTTATTGTGATTTAAGTATCTTCTGCAGATTTATCTTCAATGACAATAAGAATAATCTCTAAAGTATGTATTTATAAGGGAATTCCAAAGGTTACGTCGATCAAGGTGCCGACCTCTGTGCACCCACGCCTGCACCTGTTTCACAGTGTAATCACGTACAGTAGTGCCATTAAAAATTAATTCATTAATAATAATAATAACTATGTACCTACTATAATTGCCCTTAGTAAAATTAGCAGACAAACTGATCCAGTGGTAGATTTGGGGTTGATAAAACAGTCAGCCAATTACTTCAATTTTTTTGTATATCTTGCTCGAAGGACAATTTGATAAGGTTTACATGAATTTTTTTATCACTCTCAGATTAAAATTTTATTGTATTTTAACCTCTTTGAATTAATAACTTAATTGCGTGGAGTTTTCTCTATAACACTGTTACCACAATTTAATTTAAGTTACCTACATAGTACCTATTAGGTACCATGTATGTAACCTAACGTAACTTATTGTCTAATTAATTTTTACTATGTCTATGTCATTGATCTCCTATGAACAACAGGAGATCAATGGTCTATGTATATACATTATAAAATATTAGGTGTTGTTAAAGGATTTCGATCTATTGATGATTATTTCAATGAAGTTAGTAGAGTTATAGTTATCATTGTAGTTGTATATAAATTAATAGGCGACGTGACAGCGATCACTTACCATAGCTGACCATCCAACGCGTTTGTCGTTCCGTGGTTAATTAAAAAAAAAACCTTAGGTACATAAGTATACAGGGGGTCCCAATATGGTTGATATTTTCTCAAGAACTACTGGACCGATTTTAATAATTCTTTTACAGTTACATAGTTTTAACTTTTATCTATCTAACAGTGAAATAATTTTTACAATCGATCAAGTAGTTATTGAGAGAATCTCAACCTTAAAAACTCTTTTAGGTATACACCTTTCTTTGTCTTCGACCTTACCTACTGTTGATTATACCTACTGTGCGTGCATGACCGCAAACTATACTAATCTGCTATTAGTCAGTCATTGGCCAGCACGACCTTGTTTGGGCCAAAAACTGTCTCAGATCGGAGGTCACTGGTGTTTTGACCAAATTCGTCACACCTGTTATGTCACACTCTGATTTAGTTGGGTGCACTGTCTAAAGGTACAAGCCCGTAGCCGACTGCAGATAGCAGCAACAGACGAGTCGCCGAGTATCTGCTGTTGGGCTACGTGTCGTCTGCCGCCCACCCCGTAAGCAGCAGTTGCTAGTAAAATTAAATCAATTTATTACTTCTTGTCGTAAATATAAATATAATGTAACATTATTACTGACTCTCACATGAACCCTGCAAGGGCACCGTAACTTAATATTGGTTAATTTTGTCATTTAAATTCCAATGCAAATTACAACAAATAAATTAAATTAGATCAAAGTTAAATCGCATTAATTATTATTATATATAAACGGATATCTGGTAGAAAACTTGTGGAGGTTAACTGGTAGAAAATGCCGCAAGGCATTAAGTTCGCCTTTATACAGTTTAATGTGTAAAAAGTTTAATAAAAAAATTAAAAAATATCACTCACTTATATTGTTGAAATCGGCAATTAGACCGACAGTTTCGACGGTCTTTTTCAAGGTGATCACGCCACGCCCGCGTCTGACTAAGTGAGTGATATCCGTTTATATATAATAATTTGTAGTAATGGCTCACTATAGTTTTAATTCTAAAATCGCATTAAATATCTTAGTCACAAGGTCAGTAGACGTAATATAGTGATAATAACAATAGAAATATAAAGCTACGAAAGGTATTTCATATAGAAATACATATAAACCAGTAGTGTCGCGTCGCTGTCTGCGGTCGGCTACGGAGTTGTACCGTTACAGATAAAAAGTTACAGGAGAGTCATTAAGTTTGCGATTTTCTCTAAAAATACCTATTTGACTAATTATTAGAAGGTATTTACTGCAATGTAAAGAATTTAATTCGTGGTAACGGCATGTAAGGTACCTTACTGTTTTTTTTCCGTGTACCTCAATAATTATTATTTCAGAGAGACTGGTCAAATAATATTGTGCATTGTTTAGATTTAGGTATTATGATAGCGTTTATTCTTATTGCTATCGTTTGCATGTATCCAATGGCGGTATCCAGTAGATTTTGATCTGATCTGACTTTATCCGATTGCCACTGTTTGCTGGTTCCACGTAAACAGGGTAATTCCCTTGTCGGGTAAACATTATTTAATTAATCTTTAATCAAATTAAAAATTGTCTAACTCCATCAATCAAATTAATGAGGTTAGGTACTAAGCTGAGATAACGTTTTTATTTTATTAATCAAGATTTTTAATGTAGGTACGAAGGAGTGGAAAATAGAGCTTCTCTATTATATCAGCAGTAGATAGTAGGTATATGTAATAGTAAAGAATTTTCAAAATTTTTTTTAATACTTTTTGATAAAATTTTCGAGCTAAACTGTATCTTTCTACTCTACTGTACCTTTCTCTGTGGTCGACCGTAGGTACAGTCGACGGCAGATCAATGGTAACACTTGCAGTACGATTTCAAGTCTTACGACGCAAATAATAAGAACGGTCCAAAGTACAAAGTGTTACCTTTGATCTGCTGTCGACTGTACATAAACGGCATTAGAGAATGTCTTGACTAATACGATTGTCCTAATCTAAATATTCTCTTAGCCGTGTATCCCATCCCATCCCACTATTCCCATCCCACTAATACCATCCAAATAACCCCATCTCACTAATATATAAACGGGAAAATTTGTATGGATGGATGAATGTTTGTTGCTCTTTCACGCAAAAACTAATGAATGGATTTTAAAGAGACTTTACAATAATATAGCTCATAAATCAGAATAACACATAAGCTATAATTTATAAAGATCCTGCGCAGATGAAGCGGGCAGAAGCTAGTATATCATATATTGCAAATCATACCGACTTGTTTGACCCTAAGCACATCAATATTCCAAAGCTTCGACCACTGCCGAATATTTAAATTAGTATTATTTAATAAATAAAAAATACAATAGACCATTGTGAATCATTTGTGTCGCGTCACGTAACGAATTATATTTTTTTATTTAAAATACAATGAAGAAACTAGATATGTCGACAAAAAGCAAGCCTTCAGGGCAGAATTACATAAATAGTTATACTACGTGACTGTACACTACAGAGTAAATTATTACTTTAATACAACACGGAATTAAGATAAGGTTCTATGGGTATAATATATTTAATGCGGACATGTTACATTACCTACTATATACTATAGGTATAATACCACGCAGAGGCTGAGCCTTTTTTTTTAACCCAGGTAAAACATGCAAATCATGTGTCACCACGCCCGGGGGAGCGTGTTGGTTATGTCGGGCTCACCGCCCTGAAGGGGCAGCATACCGACTAAACCTCCTGTGGTGTTCCACCTCGTGCCATTCTTGCCGAGCCACGGGAAACTGTGATACAACCGCGACCCGACTGGCGCCCGAGCACTCCCCATTGTGGGCTGTACTAGCCCACAATGTATAATCCATTCATCCATCACCTACCTCCTCCCCGTCTGAGCCTCGAGCCACTGCGGTTCGCGCACTGCGTCCGTGGGCCCGGGCCCTTACTTAGGCGGCGGCACCTCGTACACTCCGGTACGCTTGGCACCGCCTCGTACCACCCCATGGCGTGGATTTCTTTCTTGCCAACCTTTCTCTCAGCCATTCATACATCTTCTGCGTACATCGTCACCGCGCCCGACACGGGCCCCGCGGCGCGCGCGCCACAGACAGACCCGGCCGCATACAAGCCGTTCACTCATACCTCTCATGCTGTCGTCGCCGTGCGGGAAGAGGCTGAGCCTAGCCATCCAGCGCGGGAATGCCGCCAGTGTGATGGGCACCGTCTCAAGAGGGCCGAGTTTTTAGAGTGTTTTAGTTAGGTAGATTTTTAGTTAGTTTTTAATGTATTTTTAAGTAGTTTTTAATATTTTAGGTGGTTATAATTAATTTTTTTGTCTATAGGTATTGTATTTAATTATAAATAATAGTTCTGTAAATTTCAGTTGTGCGGCCACAAATCCACGATAAAACCACGAAGAAAGTAAAATGTAGGTATGGGTTTACATATTCGAAAAAGCAAATGTTTCTTTCTGTTCTACTAGCGTTAACGAAAGTCAAAGCTACTTGGCTAGGGGTCTGATATGGTAGCCCAAAGGTTTAGGGCTTACTATCCGATTTTCAAAAGCTGTTATTATTTTTTCTATAACTTATATAAAACTACATAGCTATACCCGCAACTTTGTTTGCGTAGAAAAAGTTCTATGCTCCGTTTAGATGATATAAACCGTTAATTATATATATGTACATTACTTCATTATTATTTATTTATTTTATTAATGGACTCGACAGTTCGTCATTTGCCAATGTCATGTTACAGAAAATTCAATATATTCAATAGTTTTCCATCTTCCTCCAGGGGAGTCGCAGTAGCGTCTTCACCCTGGGTAGCCGCGTCTTCATGTCTTCATCCAGAGGAGACGCCGTAGCGTCATCACTGTGGAAGAAGCAGCTCGACAGCCACGTTCACTCCCGAGCTTGTAGCGGGAACTCTTGATAAAAGCTTGAAACTTCAGATCTTGCACAAATAATGCAATACCTTCACCGTACTGTCATTCGCGAACATTTTCTGATTAATTTAACGTGATATTAAACACAAAATAGTCCCTGTAGACATTAAAAGGAAAATTATCAAATAATTTCGCAACCGTCGTTTCCCGCCATTTTCAAGAGAGTAGGGGAGCGAGGGGCTTGTTGTAACATTTTTTAAAAACAATCATATATCTTGAGATATACTGGCTAAATTACCACTAACTAAACTTTGATCGGTACTCTAACCATTCTTTAATTAATTCTAATTGAAAAAATATCAAATCTATGTCTAATTTCTTCAGAATTAATTTTTTTTTAAAAAGAGGGAAGTGTTACATTTTACCCCGTGCTTGGGGCTTGTTGTAACATCTATTGGGGCATGTAGTAACAACAATAAAAAACGAGAATGTGACATTTTCAATCATTTATTATCTTCACATTTAGCTTTGTTTTCAACATGTCGTTAGGTATTTAACAAAAATATTGAGGTACTTCTATAAAATGAATCATCTATCAAATAATCAACTGAAACATACTTTTTCTATGAGTATTCAACACTTGTTTTCTAAAACTTCAGCTGCAGCTAACTCGTATACCTCCTGGCTTTGTGTTCCCCGCTCTGTCTTTCTCTTATACAGACTCATTAAAAAAAAAATAAGGTATAGGTATTGCATTTTCAATCACATACATACAGCAATATGGGGGCAAGTTGTAACATGTTACAACATACCCCAAGATTTTGTTACAACTAGCCCCAAGGCATAATTTTTAATATTTATAACGATAACTATTAAATCAACTTAGTAATCTCGAAAACTGTTACACCACATCGTACATAGATAAATTTAACATCAAATATAACACAGATAGTTCCAATTAGTCGATTATAATAAAGCCAATCGAAAGTTTACGAAAGCAAAATAATACATTAGCTGGCGACAACGGAGGGCTTGCACACACCCACTCAATACGCCACCTGGAGGAACTCTGACTGTGATGACGTGGCGTGGCGCGTTATAACGATAAGACTGAGTCAAAGAAATACGTTAATAAAGTTTAAATTCCTAGTGAAAAAGCCCTGTTACTACTTACCCCTGTTACATCTAGCCCCTTGCTCCCCTACGTACGTACTTCATTATTACTTATTTATTTATTTATTTTATTAATGGACTCGACAGTTCGTCATTTGCCAATGTCATGTTACAGAAAATTCAATGTATAATAGTCTTCCATCTTCCTCCAGGGGAGTCGCCGTAGCGTCATCACCCTGGGTAGCCGCGTCTTCTTGTCTTCATCCACAGGAGACGCCGTAGCGTCAATCACTGTGGACGAAGCAGCTCGACAGTCACGTTCACTCCCGAGCTCGTAGTGGGAATCTTGACCATGGCGCCAAACTTCAGATCCTGCTTCAATTCTCCAATAACTTCACCATACTGTCATTCGCGAACATTTTCTGATTAATTTAACGTGATATTAAACACAAAACACCCACTGTAGACATTAAACTGAATATTATTAAATAATTTCGCAACCGTCGTTTCCCGCCATTTTCAAAAAGCCCAATCCCTCATTATTACTTATTTATCAAAGTTACAATATTTTTACACTAATCTTTTTGGAAGCGGCTTTGTAAACGCATTCAAATTGTCAATTGTCAAGTTAAAAAGTAACTGTCAAGAATGACCTTCAATATTTGAACTAACGTTCGATCAGTGGCTGTGCGTCCACGTTATATATTTTTACATTAAATATGCTGAGTTTGTAATACAGTCTACAGTTTTAATCATCAGTCCAGAACTCCCAATTACCAGTGTTAAAAGGGCCCAATGTAGAACATGTCTCCAAAAGCTCGCATGTATTTGAGTACAACGTTAGTTACCCATTACAACTTATTAGTTTGTGGGCGTGGTGGGCTGAGGACCGAAGCTCTGAGAGAGCGTTTCCTAAGTCATTGTTTATAATACTAATCTGACAATAGTTGACAAAACCTAATCTCGTTTAAAATAAGTTTCCAATTGATCTATCGTATTTAGTAAAATTAATGAAAACAATTTGAAGTCTTTGAAATATAGTTTTAATCACATTGTGTTAAATTCAGGTTAAATGATATAAAATACCAAATAATAAAAAGCTAATAGGTACGCAGGTATAATAATAATACTAAAACATGACTAATTTTTAATAATTGTCAACTACTTTGCTATGATTACATGGCCTAAAGTTACATAATTGTTGTGTGATAATCGTAAATTTGTAACGCTAAGTCATTCAGATAGTTCAACCGACCTATTGTACATATAGTTTTTAGTTTAGTTTATATATATATATATATATATATTTAGGATAATATTATAATAGTTATTTAGAATTTTTATTATTGTTATATAAATGAGTAATAAGTAAGCTATGATTCGAGGAAATGACGAAACAGATAGTCTGTGAGAGCCGGTATCTGCTTGTAAATCCATTGGAATTAATGCATTCGATATGCAATTGATAATGATAATAAAAATTGCAATGACGTGACGTATAAGTAAGCCAACATAGGGGAAGTTTTAAGAGACAAAAATATAATATAATAATTACTTTAATTAAACAAATAAGTAATCATTTTTATTATAATAATCATTAGACTTATTATTTTTATTATCAACAGTAATTATCGATTATGCTATAAGTATAATATCTGCTTAACAAAAACTATCACTAATAATACTAAAAAAAGAAACTTATGACTAAATTAATGAAAATAATTAAATATATAATTATAAAAAAATTACTAATACTTCGCAACTAACTTTTCAATTGTATTCAATTGCTTCCACAGTTCTCTAAATTTATGTTTAATTTGTAAAATTATTGAAAACATTCCTAATTAACAAGCAATTTAAAGTTTTGCTTCAAAGTTTTTAGGAATAGTTTATTATTAATAGGTAAGTAAACTATTCATAATAAACTATTCCTAAAAACTTTAAACTTCAAAGTTTTTAGGAATAGTTTATTATCAATAGGTAGGTAAACTATTAATAATATAAATAACTATTCCTAAAAACTTTGAAGCAAATAAACAAAGTGTTACACTATTTTTTTAGAAGTTGATTAATTTGAAATACTTCGTACAATGTCGAGTGCCTTCCATATTGCTGTGCTCGACACCCACATGTATTGTGAACTTTAACTTGTGTTTGATATAAGTACAATAAATGAATAAGGATCTTTTATTTATTTATAACAAATTATAACATATTTACATAAACAAAAAAATGTAATATAAAATATTGCAAAATAAAATACTTAAAAAATAAAATTTATAATTTATAAATGAATTATAAATTATTAGGTTAAGTACCACCTCTGTAATGTTGTCATTCCAAAGAATTTGGTCAAAATAATAGTGCATTTCATTATGATGATAGCGTTTAGTGTTATTACATACTTAATTTAAATGATATGCCTACATTTTTTATTTTTATAGCTATCATGCAATAACATAATATAGCGGTAGGTAACCTAATTTATGAAAACAACAAATGACTTCAATTTTTTAGGTATATTTTCCATCAATCTACGGAAATGGCCCCCTCGTTGTTAGATAGCAATAAATCACAAATTATCCTAAATTATTTTGAATAAAATTAAACAATAATACCGTGTGTCTTCTTAGGGTGTCGTAATGACTATGACATATTAATCACAATGATATTTGAATATGGTAGACCAAATTAGCCAGCATTCAATAAAATAATACTTAATTAAAATGTCTGCTTATTTGTTGTACACATTTAAAGACATTCAGCGACAGTAATGACGCCAGTGTGATGGGCCCTTCCAAAATGGGCGAATTTTTTAGTTTCTTTGTAGGTAGTTTTTTTAGTTAGTTTTTAATTTTAGTTAGTTTTTAATTTATTTTTAGGTATTTATTCTATTTTAGGGTTTCTATTTTGTGTGAATATTTGTATAGTTAATTAAAATGGTCTAAAGACAGGGGTGATTTTCCGAAAAACAGCAAAAATAACACTATAAAAATTTAATATCTTGACAATTAGTTATACCTACTTTTAATAAGGTTTTACTTCTGCGATACTTTTGCGTTAGTGTCACCTCTAATTCTTCTATTTATTTTTATTTTTGGGCTTGTAAGTCTGCAATCATTTAGAGGTGAGGTGACGCCAAAACGATCTCATCTCCCAAAGATGCCCTTATCATTCCACCAGGAGTCTGTGGGTAACCACGAGTCACTCGAGGTATAACTGTTGAAACTACAATCTCTTCTTCTTCCATGTATTTTACAGATCTGTCATTGCTTTTAATGATAGCTAAGTGATAGAATCCATAGCTTAAGAGAGCTATCACTGTTATAGGACCAACTACGACTAAAGCTAACATAAAAGGATTCCAATAAGAGGTTTCTGTATCTGAAGAAGTATTTTCAGTTATTAATTTATCTTCTTCCAAAGATGTGATGTAATCTTGTTTTACAATAGCAGCTGTAGGGTTTTCCATCATAGTTTCAATGCCACCACGACTAGTAATAGTTTTTAACGATTCTTCAGTATTATCGGTTGTAGTAATTACAGGTGGGGTTTCTGTTGCTGTTTTAGTGATTGGAATAATATTATAATCATCTCCATTTGCGTTACTTTCTGATGTTTCATTATTTATTACTGCGATGCCTGCTATTCCAATATCGTCTGCCATTAAGTCTTTCGACGGTACATTTTCTTCGAAATATGTTAGCTCTTTGTAAATTTTATAGTGTTTTCTGCGATGTGGTTTGGATGTACTTTGAATTTCATACTTATCCTTGCTAACTTCTTTGTTCACAGCATAGCTTTCTCTGTTGTGCATTAAAGGAGTTACTATTTCGTTTATATTACTTTTATGAATCTCAGATTTATGTACATATCGATAGGAATCCAGTAATACCAGGTCGTCTTTTTGGGTAAATCCTAGAATTGTTACCTGAAATATCAAATTTTCAAAATAGTAATGCATGAATACGTAATATGCCTTGTGAAAGCCGAAAAGAACCAAACGCGATAAATCTCGCGCTATATATTCTATCATTCGTTCTCATAAATAGTATGTACAGTCGACAGCAGATCAATGGTAACACTTTTTACTTTTGACAGTTCTTATTTGCGTCGTAAGACTTGAAATCGTACTGCAAGTGTTACCATTGATCTGCTGTCGACTGTACTTTAGACTTTGGATACATGCGCCTGGGCACCTATGATCACTTAGTATATTTTAGGTTAGTATATTATATGGCTCTGATTGTGAGAGATCACAATTGATTTAATTGGTCGATAATAATAGCAGTAATAGATTATGTTTACTAAAATACAGGTTAGACCTAGTTTGCGAACCAATCCTTCTATAGTGTGCATTTTTAGGATACAAAAAATACTGTTTCAGTTTATGATTAGACAGCGGTCACGACGAAATCACACTTGTTATTTACTTATAGGTACCATATACAGGGTGTAACGTAAAGGGTGTATGAAGCCCAAGGGGTGCTCAGTATCGGTAACTGAACAACTTTAGTTCTACGACTTTTCGAATAAAAATTAAAAATAAATTAATGTCTCATACAAATCGATCAGCTGACCGGTGCGAAATGTATGAAAAGTCGAAAAATAAATTCGCCAAAATCGAAAAGTCGTAGAACAAAAGTTGTTTAGTTACCGATATTGAACACCCTCTCTTCGGCTTCATATACCCTTTACGTTACACCCTGCATATTAAATAATAATTTAGAAATTCAAAACACATATTACGATGTAATCAAAATATTTATTTTCTTATACGTGGTACTAGATTATTAACATCGAATTATACTCACAAGGAGTAGGGACCTCATAATTTTATTTTTACTACATAATAAAATTGTGTGATTTTTTCTGTTATGTTTTTAGTCTGCTAGATAAAACTTTGTCCACATTCTTTATTCGTGTGTGAATCAAAATTTCATTATTCAATCTACTACTAAATATCACGTATTTATTTAGTCAGTCAGTCCATCTTATTCAGAGTCGCTCTCATTACTTCACCAGGCGCCTGCGCATACACAGTGTTCACTCTAGGTATGACTTTAGGAGCTTCAATGTCCTCTTCCTCATATTTAGGGGGAATATTATGTGCATGACTTCTACTCCAACCAAGGTGATAGAATCCTGCGCTTATAAGTGCTAGTATAATGAAAGAGCCCAAAACGACTATAATTATAAAAAAAGTGTTCCACATAGATGTATTATGACACACAGGGTTTTCAACTATTTCATTGCTTGTTGGCGTGACGTCTGATGAGACTTCTTCATTGCTTGTTAGTGTGGTATCAGACGATACTTCTTCATCGCTTGTTGGCGTGGTATCTGACGAGACATCTCCATCGTTTGTTGGTGGTGCATCTGACGATACTTCTTCATCGCTTGTTGGTGGGGTATCTGAAGAGACTTCTTCATCTCTTGTTGGTGTGATATCCGAAGAGCCTTCTCCGTCGCTTGTTGGTGTCGCATCTGTTGTTGTGGTAGATGATGGAGGGATAGAGAATATTGTTGTGTCAAATATCATTTCAAGGCCAATATCAGACACAAATTCATCATTTACGATACCGGATTCTGTGAAGGCTTCTATGCTATCATAGTCTGTATTTAGAATCTCTTTGAATATTAAAACATTGTCATCGTAACTTCTTTCTTCTGTATCAACTTCGAACTCGTGTTCAATTTGGTTTTGTTTAAGTGAAGTTTCAATATAATATTCGTTTTCTGTTACTTCCTCACTGCTGTCACTACCATGAAATGTCGATGATACAATTATTTCGCTTGGTATGCTTTCACGAATATCATATTTAGGTAAGTATCTGAAGTAATCCACTAACACAAGATCATCTTTTTGACTAAACCCTAGTATTGAGACCTGAAATATTATTAATTAAAAATTAAGTACCTAGTGGTCCAATAAATTAACGTCTATCCCTTAACAGAAACAATAAGAAAAGGTGTTAGTAAAAAGTAGTGTATTAGCGAGCGACAAATACTTAGAATGATGCGGAGAGCCGAAAGAAAGATTTTTTAAATGACTTATTTACTCTACTGACTCAACAAAAAGTCAACCTTGGCCTACGAACCGAGAATCCTCCGAATCATCATCATCATCACCCTGTTCATCACTATTGTACATTGTTTCCCAAGACGCGCTACTCAATTCTGTTCTCAGCTCTTTGCACCCAGTCGCTGTCAACCACCTGCGCAAATTGTCACTTCGTCTGATCGAGGGGTCCAACACTACGTTAACCCGTTCATGGTCTCCATTCGAAAACTCACCTACCTCACTGTTTGTCGGTTCTACAATAGATGTGGCCCCTGCAACTGCAGCTTGTTGATCCTATGAGCAATGTGAACTATCTCATCTCATGTCGATGATATCTCTTTCCATAGCTCGCTGACCGACTTTTTTGTGTGCCGTCTCGTCAGTTTCCGCAATGGACTGTTTGATTCTTATAATTATATCAAAGAAATTATTAATTATACTTACATAACCAGTGATTTCTTTTTCAATTGGCAACAATATCGTACGCCAGCCAGTGTCAGAGCCAGCTGACGTTTTACATTTCTGATATATGTATGAATATGTTAAAGTTGGTTCCTCCTCATTTTCAAATAGTAAAATTGATAATCCACTGTCATTAGAATCGCATTTGATGTATACAGAAAGTTCTAAGGCACTGTTTGATTCGTAGTTCACAGGAAATATCAAGCAACTCTCCACGGATGCTTGTAGAGCTTTTGTACTCTTAAAACTTGATGATCCAACTTCAATTGAGTCCAAAGCGACTAATGACCATTCACTTTTCTCACCACATGTTATAAAGTTTATATTTTCGTAAAAATCTAAAGAATTATTTCCACTGATTTTGGATACGCATGCAAAAACAATTAGTATTGCTAAACTAAACATTTTCTAATTAGTTTGATTAATAATTTTGAATTAAATAGAAGCACTCGATACAATTGCGAATGAAATAATGATATCGTTGAAGGAAATCTAGATAAAATTAAGAGATAAAGGCCCAATAATGGACGTTTTATTGGTGTTTGATAGTATGATCAACCTAATATTTAAATAGGTAGGTATTTACAGTAAGATGTAAGAAAATCATAAAATAGTAATAATTGTACCTACTATGTGTTGATCGATAAATTCGAATGGGTGAAGAGCAAGGTAAGAAAATGCAAATATTACAATTATTTTGTTTTAATTTTCATTATATTATTATAATTAATATAATACGTATGAGAGAGAATTTATATTTTAGGTAAGTATAAATTCTCTCTCATACTAATTTCAACTTTCAATTGATTGAACGTATCACTGACGTTCGCCGTGTACTACAGATACTATATTTTCTCTATAGTTCACATCCACAACTACCTTTCCGAAATTATACTCCAGTTATAATTTTTGAAGATGTTGTGTGGTTATTGAAATTGAAATTCACACTTCGGTTATTATACCGGAAACTTAATTGTAACTTAACTTATTTATCAGGTAGCCCTTCAATAATTAAATCTCTGTTCATAGTCAAATTCGCATCTACTTCGGTAAATAAGAATTAAAGGTAAAGATTAAACAAATTAAATGATATTGCCACATTTCAATGGAGCTTTGCCCGACCTACAAAACTACGTGACCATTGAAGTGGTACCCTATCATGTTGTTGGGGACTTATTACAGGTTTCACATTGCATAATCATAATTAGTAGCAGTTGCGAGAGTAGTAGAAAATGATAACAAAAACAATGAATAATTCGCTTCGATTTCTTACTATTTTCTGAATTCATAATTAGGCTGCTGCTAATTAGCTACCCGAATAAATAAAATAACCTAAACAATATTGTAACTTTAACGTCGTAGTCAGATTGTATAACAATTAAGCACTTCATGAAGTATATAGGTTACTAGAATCACCAATTGCGCATTGAGGTTATATAGAAGCTGTAATATGCGCGAGATTCACGATCTGGCTAATTATAATGTTAGCATAGTATTAGGTTATTATGTGCTTTTGTCGCACATCGTCAAAAGTTACTTTCTTAAAGCTAGGTATCGTCTGTCTGACGTAAATTATTTAAGTTGCATTCAGCATTAATAACACCTGTCTAACCTCAATGCGCACTTGGTGAGTTTAGGCTAAATTTTTTAGCTAGGTATATTATAACTTCATGAAGTGCTTATAATTACACAATCTGGCTGACTTTAAGGTTAGAATATTGGAACATGATGAAAAATTCCGGCACGGAATGACAAGGTTGCAGGTTCAAGTCCTGCCTACGGCAAGAAATTTTTCATCATGTTCTAATTGGTTCACCGAGCATGGATAATACCTACGTAATACAAATTCTGGGTTACAATATTGTATAAGTTATTTTATTTAATTTATTCGGGTACTTTATTAAATAAATTTAAAATAGATTTATACTTATTTGGTGTGTGTACTAAGTATATATTACACTGCTTCATGGTTATACTATTTATGCCCTTTAGGTTTGAAACAAATTTATACAAATATTAAATTACTATGTCAAAAACAAATAAATATTATTACTGGTGATAAGGTACAGTCGACAGCAGATCAATGGTAACACTTTTTAGTTTTTACTTTTGACAGTTCTTATTATTTGCGTCGTAAGACTTGAAATCGTACTGCAAGTGTTACCATTGATCTGCTGTCGACTGTACCTCATGAAGCGACTAGAAGTAATAAGTATATTATTAACGACGAAAAATACCGCAATATTATAAATTTTACAAATACTAAAAAAAAATTATTTGTACCGCCTTTGCCTTATCGTAAAATTAAATAATTTAGCGTTTTGAAATATTTTTGATTCATCAGAGAATAAATGTCAAACGTGCACTGCAAATAAACAATTAGGCAGATTTGTTTTCGAGAAAGAGCATGACAAAAAAATTTCGTATAAATATAATTGACATAAGATGATGTTTAAAAAAATTAGATTGGTAATAAAAAAATTATATTGACCAACATAAATATTTACGTGGGAAAAATATCATCGAACCATCACTGGTCTTTCGCCATTCCGTGGCAAGCTATTTTCCAACAGAGCTTAGTGGCTTGGGTCAGATCAGTAAAATTTACTTCCATATTCGTCATTGGGACGGTATTATAAACTATTTAGTATTAGATTACATTATTTAAAAATCTATAACAGTATCACCACTGTATGCACTTCTGGCTCTAGGTATCACAGGCCTAGGAGGGCTTTCTTCAACACCATCAAATAAAAATGGCTCCTCTCGCCTAGATTTTCGTCTCCCGATTTCATAAAAACACCAACAAACCAGCCCTAAAATCACTAACGATACAACTACAATCACAGATATAATTATCGCGTTCCAAACGGAAGTATTTTCTCCCTCAATAGGCTCATCGGTAGGTGGCGCTTCTGTTGGCGGTGTAGCAGTGTCAGATGTACCGGGCGGTGGTGTCTCGGGTGGTGATGGTCCTGTAGGTGGTGTATCTGTGTCAGGAGTCTCGGTAGGTGGTGTTTCTGTTGGCGGCGTGTCAGGAGTCTCGGTAGGTGGAGTTTCTGTTGGCGGTGTGTCAGGAGTCTCGGTAGGTGGAGTTTCTGTTGGCGGTGTGACAGGAGTCTCGGTAGGTGGCGTTTCTGTTGGCGGTGTGACAGGAGTCTCGGTAGGTGGAGTTTCTGTTGGCGGTGTGTCAGGAGTCTCGGTAGGTGGAGTTTCTGTTGGCGGTGTGTCAGGAGTCTCGGTAGGTGGCGTTTCAGTTGGCGGTGTGTCAGGAGTCTCGGTAGGTGGCGTTTCAGTTGGCGGTGTGTCAGGAGTTTCGGTAGGTGGCGTTTCTGTTGGCGGTGTGTCAGGAATCTCGGTAGGTGGTGTTTCTGTTGGCGGTGTGTCAGGAGTATCGGTTGGCGGCGTGTCTGTTGGCGGTGTGTCCGTGTCAGGAGTATCTGTAGGTGGCGTTTCAGTTGGCGGTGTGTCCGTGTCAGGAGTGTCGGTAGGTGGCGTTTCAGTTGGCGGCGTGTCCGTGTCAGGAGTGTCGGTAGGTGGCGTTTCAGTTGGCGGCGTGTCCGTGTCAGGAGTGTCGGTAGGTGGCGTTACAGTTGGCGGTGTATCCGTGTCAGGAGTGTCGGTAGGTGGCGTATCTGTTGGCGGTGTGTCCGTGTCAGGAGTATCTGTAGGTGGCGTTTCAGTTGGCGGTGTGTCCGTGTCAGGAGTGTCGGTAGGTGGCGTTTCAGTTGGCGGCGTGTCCGTGTCAGGAGTGTCGGTTGGCGGTGTGTCCGTGTCAGGAGTATCTGTAGGTGGCGTTTCAGTTGGCGGTGTGTCCGTGTCAGGAGTGTCGGTAGGTGGCGTTTCAGTTGGCGGCGTGTCCGTGTCAGGAGTGTCGGTAGGTGGCGTTACAGTTGGCGGTGTATCCGTGTCAGGAGTGTCGGTAGGTGGCGTATCTGTTGGCGGTGTGTCCGTGTCAGGAGTATCTGTAGGTGGCGTTTCAGTTGGCGGTGTGTCCGTGTCAGGAGTGTCGGTAGGTGGCGTTTCAGTTGGCGGCGTGTCCGTGTCAGGTGTGTCGGTAGGTGGCGTTTCAGTTGGCGGTGTATCCGTGTCAGGAGTATCGGTTGGCGGCGTGTCTGTTGGCGGTGTGTCCGTGTCAGGAGTATCTGTAGGTGGCGTTTCAGTTGGCGGTGTGTCCGTGTCAGGAGTGTCGGTGGGTGGCGTTTCAGTTGGCGGCGTGTCCGTGTCAGGAGTATCGGTTGGCGGCGTGTCTGTTGGCGGTGTGTCCGTGTCAGGAGTGTCGGTAGGTGGCGTTTCTGTTGGCGGTGTGTCCGTGTCAGGAGTATCTGTAGGTGGCGTTTCAGTTGGCGGTGTGTCCGTGTCAGGAGTGTCGGTAGGTGGCGTTTCAGTTGGCGGTGTATCCGTGTCAGGAGTATCGGTTGGCGGCGTGTCTGTTGGCGGTGAGTCAGTGTCAGGTGTGTCGGTAGGTGGAGTTTCAGTTGGCGGTGTATCCGTGTCAGGAGTGTCGGTAGGTGGCGTATCTGTTGGCGGTGTGTCCGTGTCAGGAGTATCTGTAGGTGGCGTTTCAGTTGGCGGTGTGTCCGTGTCAGGAGTGTCGGTAGGTGGCGTTTCAGTTGGCGGCGTGTCCGTGTCAGGAGTGTTGGTTGGCGGCGTGTCTGTTGGCGGTGAGTCAGTGTCAGGAGTGTCGGTAGGTGGAGTTTCAGTTGGCGGTGTATCCGTGTCAGGAGTGTCGGTAGGTGGCGTTTCTGTTGGCGGTGTGTCCGTCTCAGGAGTATCTGTAGGTGGCGTTTCAGTTGGCGGTGTGTCCGTGTCAGGAGTGTCGGTAGGTGGCGTTTCAGTTGGCGGCGTGTCTGTATTAGGAGTGTCGGTAGGTGGCGTTTCAGTTGGCGGTGAGTCAGTGTCAGGAGTGTCGGTAGGTGGAGTTTCAGTTGGCGGTGTATCCGTGTCAGGAGTGTCGGTAGGTGGCGTATCTGTTGGCGGTGTGTCCGTGTCAGGAGTATCTGTAGGTGGCGTTTCAGTTGGCGGTGTGTCCGTGTCAGGAGTGTCGGTAGGTGGCGTTTCAGTTGGCGGCGTGTCCGTGTCAGGAGTGTCGGTGGGTGGCGTTTCAGTTGGCGGCGTGTCCGTGTCAGGAGTGTCGGTAGGTGGCGTTTCAGTTGGCGGTGTATCCGTGTCAGGAGTATCGGTTGGCGGCGTGTCTGTTGGCGGTGTGTCCGTTTCAGGAGTGTCGGTTGGCGGCGTGTCTGTTGGCGGTGAGTCAGTGTCAGGAGTATCGGTAGGTGGCGTTTCAGTTGGCGGTGTATCCGTGTCAGGAGTGTCGGTAGGTGGCGTTTCAGTTGGCGGTGTGTCCGTGTCAGGAGTATCGGTAGGTGGCGTTTCAGTTGGCGGTGTGTCCGTGTCAGGAGTGTCGGTAGGTGGTGTTTCTGTTGGCGGTGTGTCCGTGTCAGGAGTATCTGTAGGTGGCGTTTCAGTTGGCGGTGTATCCGTGTCAGGAGTATCTGTAGGTGGCGTTTCTGTTGGCGGCGTGTCCGTGTCAGGAGTATCGGTAGGTGGCGTCTCTGTTGGCGGTGTGTCCGTGTCAGGAGTAACTGTAGGTGGCGTTTCAGTTGGCGGTGTGTCCGTGTCAGGAGTATCGGTAGGTGGCGTTTCAGTTGGCGGTGTATCCGTGTCAGGAGTGTCGGTAGGTGGTGTTTCTGTTGGCGGTGTGTCCGTGTCAGGAGTATCTGTAGGTGGCGTTTCAGTTGGCGGTGTGTCCGTGTCAGGAGTGTCGGTAGGTGGCGTTTCAGTTGGCGGCGTGTCCGTGTCAGGAGTGTCGGTGGGTGGCGTTTCAGTTGGCGGCGTGTCCGTGTCAGGAGTGTCGGTAGGTGGCGTTTCAGTTGGCGGTGTATCCGTGTCAGGAGTATCGGTTGGCGGCGTGTCTGTTGGCGGTGTGTCCGTTTCAGGAGTGTCGGTTGGCGGCGTGTCTGTTGGCGGTGAGTCAGTGTCAGGAGTGTCGGTAGGTGGAGTTTCAGTTGGCGGCGTGTCCGTGTCAGGAGTGTCGGTAGGTGGCGTTTCAGTTGGCGGTGTGTCCGTGTCAGGAGTATCGGTAGGTGGCGTTTCAGTTGGCGGTGTATCCGTGTCAGGAGTGTCCGTAGGTGGCGTTTCAGTTGGCGGCGTGTCTGTATCAGGAGTGTCGGTAGGTGGCGTTTCAGTTGGCGGTGTGTCCGTGTCAGGAGTATCGGTTGGCGGCGTGTCTGTTGGCGGTGAGTCAGTGTCAGGAGTGTCGGTAGGTGGAGTTTCAGTTGGCGGTGTATCCGTGTCAGGAGTGTCGGTAGGTGGCGTTTCTGTTGGCGGTGTTTCCGTGTCAGGAGTATCTGTAGGTGGCGTTTCTGTTGGCGGCGTGTCCGTGTCAGGAGTATCGGTAGGTGGCGTTTCAGTTGGCGGTGTGTCCGTGTCAGGAGTATCTGTAGGTGGCGTTTCTGTTGGCGGCGTGTCCGTGTCAGGAGTATCGGTAGGTGGCGTTTCTGTTGGCGGTGTGTCCGTGTCAGGAGTATCTGTAGGTGGCGTTTCAGTTGGTGGTGTGTCCGTGTCAGGAGTATCGGTAGGTGGAGTTTCTGTTGGCGGCGTGTCCGTGTCAGGAGTATCGGTAGGTGGCGTTTCAGTTGGCGGTGTGTCCGTGTCAGGAGTGTCGGTAGGTGGCGTTTCTGTTGGCGGCGTGTCCGTGTCAGGAGTGTCGGTAGGTGGCGTTTCAGTTGGCGGTGTGTCCGTGTCAGGAGTATCGGTAGGTGGCGTTTCAGTTGGCGGTGTGTCCGTGTCAGGAGTGTCGGTAGGTGGCGTTTCAGTTGGCGGCGTGTCCGTGTCAGGAGTGTCGGTAGGTGGCGTTTCAGTTGGCGGTGTGTCCGTGTCAGGAGTATCGGTAGGTGGCGTTTCTGTTGGCGGCGTGTCCGTGTCAGGAGTGTCGGTAGGTGGCGTTTCAGTTGGCGGTGTGTCCGTGTCAGGAGTATCGGTAGGTGGCGTTTCAGTTGGCGGTGTATCCGTGTCAGGAGTGTCGGTAGGTGGTGTTTCTGTTGGCGGTGTGTCCGTGTCAGGAGTATCTGTAGGTGGCGTTTCAGTTGGCGGTGTATCCGTGTCAGGAGTATCTGTAGGTGGCGTGTCTGTTGGCGGTGAGTCAGTGTCAGGAGTGTCGGTAGGTGGCGTTTCAGTTGGCGGTGTATCCGTGTCAGGAGTGTCGGTAGGTGGCGTTTCAGTTGGCGGTGTGTCCGTGTCAGGAGTATCGGTAGGTGGCGTTTCAGTTGGCGGTGTATCCGTGTCAGGAGTGTCGGTAGGTGGTGTTTCTGTTGGCGGTGTGTCCGTGTCAGGAGTATCTGTAGGTGGCGTTTCAGTTGGCGGTGTATCCGTGTCAGGAGTATCTGTAGGTGGCGTTTCTGTTGGCGGCGTGTCCGTGTCAGGAGTATCGGTAGGTGGCGTTTCTGTTGGCGGTGTGTCCGTGTCAGGAGTATCTGTAGGTGGCGTTTCAGTTGGCGGTGTGTCCGTGTCAGGAGTATCGGTAGGTGGCGTTTCTGTTGGCGGCGTGTCCGTGTCAGGAGTATCGGTAGGTGGCGTTTCAGTTGGCGGTGTGTCCGTGTCAGGAGTGTCGGTAGGTGGCGTTTCTGTTGGCGGCGTGTCCGTGTCAGGAGTATCGGTAGGTGGCGTTTCAGTTGGCGGTGTGTCCGTGTCAGGAGTGTCGGTAGGTGGCGTTTCAGTTGGCGGTGTGTCCGTGTCAGGAGTATCGGTTGGCGGCGTGTCTGTTGGCGGTGAGTCAGTGTCAGGAGTGTCGGTAGGTGGAGTTTCAGTTGGCGGTGTATCCGTGTCAGGAGTGTCGGTAGGTGGTGTTTCAGTTGGCGGTGTGTCCGTGTCAGGAGTATCTGTAGGTGGCGTTTCAGTTGGCGGTGTGTCCGTGTCAGGAGTGTCGGTAGGTGGCGTTTCAGTTGGCGGCGTGTCCGTGTCAGGCGTGTCCGTGTCAGGAGTGTCGGTTGGCGGCGTGTCTGTTGGCGGTGAGTCAGTGTCAGGAGTGTCGGTTGGTGGAGTTTCTGTTGGCGGTGTGTCCGTGTCAGGAGTATCTGTAGGTGGCGTTTCAGTTGGCGGTGTGTCCGTGTCAGGAGTATCTGTAGGTGGCGTTTCAGTTGGCGGTGTGTCCGTGTCAGGAGTATCGGTAGGTGGCGTTTCAGTTGGCGGTGTATCCGTGTCAGGAGTGTCGGTAGGTGGTGTTTCTGTTGGCGGTGTGTCCGTGTCAGGAGTATCTGTAGGTGGCGTTTCAGTTGGCGGTGTATCCGTGTCAGGAGTATCTGTAGGTGGCGTTTCTGTTGGCGGCGTGTCCGTGTCAGGAGTATCGGTAGGTGGCGTTTCTGTTGGCGGTGTGTCCGTGTCAGGAGTATCTGTAGGTGGCGTTTCAGTTGGCGGTGTGTCCGTGTCAGGAGTATCGGTAGGTGGCGTTTCTGTTGGCGGCGTGTCCGTGTTAGGAGTATCGGTAGGTGGCGTTTCAGTTGGCGGTGTGTCCGTGTCAGGAGTGTCGGTAGGTGGCGTTTCTGTTGGCGGCGTGTCCGTGTCAGGAGTGTCGGTAGGTGGCGTTTCAGTTGGCGGTGTGTCCGTGTCAGGAGTATCGGTAGGTGGCGTTTCAGTTGGCGGTGTGTCCGTGTCAGGAGTATCGGTAGGTGGCGTTTCAGTTGGCGGTGTATCCGTGTCAGGAGTGTCGGTAGGTGGAGTTTCAGTTGGCGGTGTATCCGTGTCAGGAGTGTCGGTAGGTGGCGTTTCAGTTGGCGGTGTGTCCGTGTCAGGAGTATCTGTAGGTGGCGTTTCAGTTGGCGGTGTGTCCGTGTCAGGAGTGTCGGTAGGTGGCGTTTCAGTTGGCGGCGTGTCCGTGTCAGGAGTGTCGGTTGGCGGCGTGTCTGTTGGCGGTGAGTCAGTGTCAGGAGTGTCGGTAGGTGGCGTTTCAGTTGGCGGTGTGTCCGTGTCAGGAGTATCGGTAGGTGGCGTTTCAGTTGGCGGTGTAGCCGTGTCAGGAGTGTCGGTAGGTGGTGTTTCTGTTGGGGGTGTGTCCGTGTCAGGAGTATCTGTAGGTGGCGTTTCAGTTGGCGGTGTATCCGTGTCAGGAGTATCTGTAGGTGGCGTTTCTGTTGGCGGCGTGTCCGTGTCAGGAGTATCGGTAGGTGGCGTTTCTGTTGGCGGTGTGTCCGTGTCAGGAGTATCTGTAGGTGGCGTTTCTGTTGGCGGCGTGTCCGTGTCAGGAGTGTCGGTAGGTGGCGTTTCAGTTGGCGGTGTGTCCGTGTCAGGAGTATCGGTAGGTGGCGTTTCAGTTGGCGGTGTGTCCGTGTCAGGAGTGTCGGTAGGTGGCGTTTCAGTTGGCGGCGTGTCCGTGTCAGGAGTGTCGGTAGGTGGCGTTTCAGTTGGCGGTGTGTCCGTGTCAGGAGTATCGGTAGGTGGCGTTTCAGTTGGCGGTGTGTCCGTGTCAGGAGTATCTGTAGGTGGCGTTTCAGTTGGCGGTGTGTCCGTGTCAGGAGTGTAGGTAGGTGGTGTTTCTGTTGGCGGCGTGTCCGTGTCAGGAGTATCGGTAGGTGGCGTTTCTGTTGGCGGTGTGTCCGTGTCAGGAGTATCTGTAGGTGGCGTTTCAGTTGGCGGTGTGTCCGTGTCAGGAGTATCGGTAGGTGGCGTTTCTGTTGGCGGCGTGTCCGTGTCAGGAGTATCGGTAGGTGGCGTTTCAGTTGGCGGTGTGTCCGTGTCAGGAGTGTCGGTAGGTGGCGTTTCTGTTGGCGGCGTGTCCGTGTCAGGAGTGTCGGTAGGTGGCGTTTCAGTTGGCGGTGTGTCCGTGTCAGGAGTATCGGTAGGTGGCGTTTCAGTTGGCGGTGTGTCCGTGTCAGGAGTGTCGGTGGGTGGCGTTTCAGTTGGCGGTGTATCCGTGTCAGGAGTATCAGTTGGCGGCGTGTCTGTTGGCGGTGAGTCAGTGTCAGGAGTGTCGGTAGGTGGAGTTTCAGTTGGCGGTGTATCCGTGTCAGGAGTGTCGGTAGGTGGCGTTTCAGTTGGCGGTGTGTCCGTGTCAGGAGTATCTGTAGGTGGCGTTTCAGTTGGCGGTGTGTCCGTGTCAGGAGTGTCGGTAGGTGGCGTTTCAGTTGGCGGCGTGTCCGTGTCAGGAGTGTCGGTTGGCGGCGTGTCTGTTGGCGGTGAGTCAGTGTCAGGAGTGTCGGTAGGTGGAGTTTCTGTTGGCGGTGTGTCCGTGTCAGGAGTATCTGTAGGTGGCGTTTCAGTTGGCGGTGTGTCCGTGTCAGGAGTATCTGTAGGTGGCGTTTCAGTTGGCGGTGTGTCCGTGTCAGGAGTATCGGTTGGCGGCGTGTCTGTTGGCGGTGAGTCAGTGTCAGGAGTGTCGGTAGGTGGAGTTTCAGTTGGCGGTGTATCCGTGTCAGGAGTGTCGGTAGGTGGCGTATCTGTTGGCGGTGTGTCCGTGTCAGGAGTATCTGTAGGTGGCGTTTCAGTTGGCGGTGTGTCCGTGTCAGGAGTGTCGGTAGGTGGCGTTTCAGTTGGCGGCGTGTCCGTGTCAGGAGTGTCGGTTGGCGGCGTGTCTGTTGGCGGTGAGTCAGTGTCAGGAGTGTCGGTAGGTGGAGTTTCAGTTGGCGGTGTATCTGTGTCAGGAGTGTCGGTAGGTGGCGTTTCTGTTGGCGGTGTGTCCGTGTCAGGAGTATCTGTAGGTGGCGTTTCAGTTGGCGGTGTGTCCGTGTCAGGAGTGTCGGTAGGTGGCGTTTCAGTTGGCGGCGTGTCTGTATCAGGAGTGTCGGTAGGTGGCGTTTCAGTTGGCGGCGTGTCCGTGTCAGGAGTGTCGGTAGGTGGCGTTTCAGTTGGCGGCGTGTCCGTGTCAGGAGTGTCGGTAGGTGGCGTTTCAGTTGGCGGTGTATCCGTGTCAGGAGTATCGGTTGGCGGCGTGTCTGTTGGCGGTGTGTCCGTTTCAGGAGTGTCGGTTGGCGGCGTGTCTGTTGGCGGTGAGTCAGTGTCAGGAGTGTCGGTAGGTGGAGTTTCAGTTGGCGGTGTATCCGTGTCAGGAGTATCTGTAGGTGGCGTTTCAGTTGGCGGTGTGTCCGTGTCAGGAGTATCGGTTGGCGGCGTGTCTGTTGGCGGTGTGTCCGTGTCAGGAGTATCGGGAGGTGGCGTTTCAGTTGGCGGTGTGTCCGTGTCAGGAGTATCGGTTGGCGGCGTGTCTGTTGGTGGTGTGTCCGTGTCAGGGGTATCGGTAGGTGGCGTTTCAGTTGGCGGTGTGTCCGTGTCAGGAGTATCGGTAGGTGGCGTTTCAGTTGGCGGTGTCTCGGTGTCAGGAGTCTCAGTAGGTGGTGTTTCGGTTGGTATCTCTTCATATATAGTACATTCCTCTTCATCTAGTCCCGGTGGAATGAATCGGAAGGAATCGATGATTACAGTGCTTTCTGAAGCTAGTCCCGTGATTGTCAACTGAAATAACAATTGATATTATTAATTAATGCATTTTATTAAGACATATTACGTCTTAAATAAAAATCATCATCGATTTATTATGTCAAATAGCAATGCATTATTATTAATAGTAATGCTGTCTTCCAATGTTAAGTGTTTCCAAGTTAAGTTTAGGAGCCGGAGCCAATATGATATCGATGTCCTTATTTTACTTTATATCTTCACATACACCAGCAAGTTTTGTTTATGCTTATACGATGACTAATTACAATCATCGGACCCATTATTTATGCAATTGCCTAACAGTTTAAGATACGAGTATAATATATATAAGTAACAGCTCAGTGCTCATCACGAGTTCGTTGCTCTGGCTGTGGAAACTTTCGGCCCGTGGTCGTCCGACACAATTTTTTTTTGTAAATATATTTCCACCCGCCTGATCCTCGCCTCGGGTGACCCCAGAGCTGGCGCCTACTTCAGGCAAAGGTTGAGCCTTGCTATCCAGCGGGGCAACGCCACCAGCGTGCTGGGGTCCCTGCAACGCAGTGCGGAGCTAGACGACGTATTCGGGCTTGATTGTAAATAGCAGTTAGGTATTTCTTTTACTTTAGTATAGTTACAATTTTAGTTTTATTTAATATTTGTATTTTAATATATAAATATATATATATATATATATATATATATACTTTTCCCCCAGGCTTTTGGCTAAAATGTTACTTTTCTAAAGAAATCAAGATTGTGCTACGTAAGTATTTTGATGATGGCATTACATTAGCTGATAGCAGTTAGGAATTGTTTTGAATAATAAATTCTGAAATAAGTAACACGTTTACTAATTTCAAAATTTCGAAATTCTCCACAATGATTATGATTCACCAAGAAGCCGTTTGTCTGTGAAATATTTCTGATGATTTTTATCCAATTTTACTAAAAAAATCTAAACAATGACGACATTTTATTTAGTGTTATCCTAATTAAATCAGCAATCACCACAAGTAATTGAAATGAAATATTCTTTAGCCATTCTTTATAAGCGACTTCTTGGTTTTCTCCAAGAAGCCGTTTAATACAAAAAAAATTATGATTACTTTTCCATTTTTACTTTAAAAAAATCTAATAACATATATGACGGCATTTAATTAGTGTTATCCTAATTAAATCAGTAATCACCACGTGTATATGAAATAAAACATTCTTTAGTTATTTTATCATTTGATAAGGAAACTTTATCTTATCACGCTGTAATGAATAATAATAGGTAAGTAATTGTAGTTATTTTTAAGTTACATGGAAAACCAGTGGGCAGCTCGGTGGCGTAGTGATCCCTCCTACGACATGGACGCATCTCTACGGCACCCCTATCCCCCGCTTCGTCTCTATACGCTCATCGTTGACAGAATTTTTGCAAATGACAATGCCAGATTCTGATCCACCATCAACCGTATGATGAACAAAATAAGGAATAAATGTAAAAATATATATCCGTTTTGTATTTACATCAAACGAGTCGAAAAAACAGCTTAATTAAGAATTCAGAAAATCGTACCGTAGAAATCGAAGCGAATTATTCATTGTCTTTGTTATTATTTTCTACTACTCTCGCAACCCCTACACTGATTATGATTAGGTATGCAATATGAAACCTGTAATAAGTCCCCAACAAAATGAAAGGTACAATGCTTCAATGGTCATATAGTTTTGAAGGTGGGGCAAAGCTCCATTGAAATGTGGCAATGTCATTTGTACTGATTTCATGTCTATTGGGTAAGTGGTCTGTGTCGCTAGTGAAGTATTTCATCGAACGAATGAGATTCCCTGAGTTGAACATTAAAGAGAGATATCGCCAAAGGATACCCGAAATGTCGTCGCTTGTAGTATCAATTGGTGTAAGGAACAATATACGATTTTTCAGGAGAAGCAATCAAAGTTTTTTTTGAGTTTAATCATTCATAACTTTTACTGTATTTAAGCTTTTACAGTCTGGGTTTTACCGAAATACTAACAATCGCAGCATCTACGCATTCAAAAATTCAGTGTGTCTAGAAAGCTCTTAGTTTACGAGAATGATGTTCCTTGCAAGATTTTTTTTAAACTGTCCCTTACTTTAAATTGTCCCGAAGCAACTGTAAATCTATATAGACACCAACCCTCTTACTTATAAAAAAACACTAATCAACCACTGAACAACATATTAACTAATCATTATTTAAACTCTTATTCAGTGATTAAACTTTTTTTACTTATAAACGTTATTTAAGCAGTGATTAGCTAATAGTAGTCATTTTGAACACCAAAAAATATTTTAGTACGGTAACACTGTTGAATGAATTCAAAAAAAGAACGAAAATTTTGTCTAAATTGGGGTAATGCCTACTCCAAAGTCCTTAAAAAGAGTCATAGAAAAATAAAGTGTCAAATTCAATTTGTCAACAACTTGAAGCAAGGAACTGCCGATGGAGTTAGTCATATATACATCGCATGCTTCTGCATGACAATTTTTCATTTACAAGTACTCATTTGATTTCCATTGTTTGAATTTTCAATAGACGTCGAATCGAATAATAAACACTCGGCGTGCCCTTTGAAGAGGTCTCCTGGCGCCAGTTCATACAAGCCAAGACGGCACCTACTGTTGGGGGTCACTATCGTCTGCATTGAGGCAACGATTAAGGAGGAGGAGCGAGCGTACTTAAGTTGGTAATGGTACTGGCTTTGAAGGAATTAACCGACGGGAGCAGCGAGTTCATTGATTCATGATGTGGGCTAACTACGTCGATAGTTCGCATATTCCAGTTCTAATCGTTTATTCTTCTTATTCCTAGCCATCCTCTACCAAATTATTGATGTAGGCCTCCTTCAACCGCTTCGATTCCGATCTGTTTTGGGCAGTGAGAGTCCAGTTGCTGCCCGCCATCTTCTTTATATCATCTTTCCATCTCGTCTGTGGTCTGCCGACTGGTCTTTTCTGTTCCCAGGGTCTCCAATCAAGAACGGCTCTACACCAAGAATCGGTTTTTCGAGCTATGTGTCCTGCGCATTGCCATTTAAGCTTCGCCACGGTTTTCCTATCTCTTCGTGTAACCCCTACCAGTTTTCGCTCCATTGCTCTTTGGGCAACTTGGAGCTTTCCAATTCCAGTTTTCGTCGTTACCCAAGTTTCTGCTCCGTAAGTTAAAACCGGCAGGATGCATTGGTTAAAGATGCGAGCTTTTTGTTCTGATGTAATCTTAATTTCGAAGGCGAAGTTCAACTTTGAGAAGGCTGCCCACCCCAATCTTATACGTCTGTCAATCTCGTTACATTGGTTATCTTTATCCATCTTAATTTCTTGACCTAAGTAGACATATTTGTCTACTTTCTCGAGCACGTTGCCACCTACTATATACACCATTGCGCGGCTAGCTTTCTCCGAGGTCATTATTTTAGTTTTATCCAGTTTCATTTCCAGACCAATCTAATCGTTTATTGCAAATAAATTGTTTATATTTTTACCATGTGTAATTTTTTCTCCATTTACATTTACGCCACTTAACAAGGAAATAATAATAAAAATGTAGAAAAGCTATCAGCAGCTTTTAATACAAAGGCTTTTAGAAATGCATGTAGCCACGTTCTCACTAATAATATAAGGGGCAGGCCCCGGATAACAATAAAAAATACCCGGAAGTGTGGATAATATTGGATTAGTTTTTTTTTGATTTAGTAATCATAATGCGGCCCTTAATCCTGATTAGCTGCAAACTCTTTGTTAGTATACTTCCCTTTATTTTGGTGACAGAATCTATAATGTGTGACTAGAAGTTATTTGTTGTGATGCGTTGTGATGGGTAACCTAACCTAAATCTTCGAAATGAAAACGCAAGTTTACAAGAACCCCATATAATAAACGGTTTATTTGTACAGCCTTTGTAAGTACGATATCTCTCCTATTTAGTGTCTAGTTTGAGCTATCTCAAAAACACATTTCTTTGAGCCTGCGCTCTATGGCCATTTGACCAATGTCCTTTGAGATGTTTTAAAAAAGTGGGTCAAGTAATGTACCTATGTTCAAAACCAACGAGAGTTCATGCAGAATTGATGAACGTTGAAAAGAAACGAATGGGCTGTACTAAGATGGAAGTCTTAAGGGACATGTGAAGTCATGTGTAAGCAATGGCAAACAAAGAAGCTGACGGGCCAGCTGATGGAAAGATCTCCCGTTGCATATAAAAACCTACAACTCCAGAATAGTTGCAGGTGCCGTTGTCACCACAAATACTTAGATATTACGCCTACTTACAATTGTATGCCACTAAATTGCACCAGCTCACTTACACTACACATCAAAACAAAAAAATTGGAAACAGTTTGTTTAGATCATTGATGGGTTATTCATGGATGGGTACATTATACGTTACATTTGATGGCTCAGACTCTCAACCCATCGCATTGCTATTTGACAACAGAAATAAGGTGGTGATACTCATCCAAGCAGAGTCCAATCAACCACTGGTAAAATAAATATGTAGGTATGTAAACAAATACTTACGTAGATATTACCGGTGCCCATTACACTTGTAGATATCTTATGCCATCCGCCCGTGTAGTCTGGCGAGAATGGATTCAGAATGATGTTCCCAAAACTAGTAGCACCATCCGCTGCATTGTTCAAAATAACTGCAACATGGTCTTCTGCATTCTCGAATTCCGCATAAATGGTTATTTCGAAGATACCACTAGCGCTTATTGGAAAGGTAAAAGATTGTATACAACTCGGTGTGGTGCTCGGTGCTATGAAAGAGTTACTGCTAGGGTGGGGACTGACGATAGCACCCGCAGAGTAGTGCCCCAAATTCCACGCCCCGGGCCAGCCAACACATATTCCAACATCACTAGTAAAACTACTGTCAAAATCCTCTTCAAAATCATAAGTCACACACTCACTCAGAGCACTTGAAATTATTAATGAAATCAATAAAAATATTTGTTGTACTCCATGCAACATTGTAATTATTTAAATTAACAATTACACAATATAGACACCACTTGTCGGTCACATAGTTGCTAAATCTCTACGATTTATAAAGTTATTATCAATTATCGGCTACTTCATTATCATTGATTAAAACTGTTGAATCTTGGAAGCTGATAAATTAATTACCAAACCATTTATTTCTGACAGTGAAAAGCTCAGCTGTAACTTTTAATAAGTATCTTGGCATAAAATAGATATGATTATCGATTTGATAATCAATATACCCAGATAATCTTGTGTTTTCTTGATAAATATGCAAAGCATGCAATATAAATTTAATTGTTTTATCTTTTAGCTCAAGTACACTTTAGGTATACTAGCATTTGTTCGCGAAATCGGGCGCTATATCATTTTTCATTACATATGAAATTAGATAAAGATAGATGAGATAAGATTAGATGAGATCAGTTAGACAATTTGAGCACACATTCAGTAAGTACTAACCTAATACTTACTTACATTAAAATAAAATGGTCTACGCCAGATTCATTGCCAAATATTGACATGAACGTCTATCTAGTAAAAGGTATCAGGATGATACCGTTGTTGGTATTTTAATTGATTTCCAAAAAGTATACATATTTACACATGTATCACAATTTTCTCTGAGATAGGGAAGTAGTTAATTTCAATTTCTCATTCATCTCAAATTGTTCCCTCATCATTATAATTATACCAGTCTTTTTGCCTACAAACTTACACTTCCTACCATTTTATTATTAGTAATTAACTATAGATTAGAGGTATATTGTCTTCATACCTACTAACATTACTCATTTACGTAGATGTATGACGTCATCCTGTTTTTATAAGTTGAACATCTTAGACCCTTATGATAATTGATATCTGTATGATAATCTAATCATATGAGTAGGTGCATTGGTAGCACTTCGGTGGTGCAATCGCCTTTGGACATTGTACTACCGTCTGTAATATTTTACATAATGTTATGTACCAAGATAGCAGCAGATGGTAGTGCATCGTCTTACGGCAGAAAGCCTTAACTATATGTAGTATTGTATATAATAGCAGCGATATTCATCAAATTCTTGAAGGTGATCGGGAGAAGTGCTAAGGCATGTCTTCTTCTAATCGTGTCGCCCCCTGTTGAGATATAGGGCTTGAAATCGAATGAAAGCACACCATTCTTCTATGTGTTATTTTTAACTTCTCCTCGGACTAATACTGGCTTCTTTTTATCTTGCTTTTCCACTACCTTTGTCAAGTTGATTTCAAATGAACAGCCTTATATCTTCCGGATGTATCTTTGCCAAAGAGAATTTTCTCCTCTGGTCCTATGTAACCTGTATACGGACTGAGTATACGGTATACTGTATACCTGCTCTTTGCCTTACCCCCGTAAGGTGGAGGACTTCTATCTTGTGATATCCTGTTGCACCATCTTCGCTACTTGCATATCCATCAATCTATTCTTGCACGCTTGTCGGTAATGCCATAGAATAATTTTATACTTCCTGGTAACTAATACGATATACTGTATCATAGACTTGGTCCTTTGGTGTATTTTGATGTATCTATGTCTGCTTTTACTATGGCTACCGTATCTTCTGCCATATTCGCTCTACATACATCTAAATCTGACATTTTAATGCCTTATATAATTACAATAGCAAAAGTAGCTCTTTGTATTTTTATCCAAAGGGTTTCAGCTAATGAATATTATAAACAGGTACTTTGTAAAACTGCCATTTACTCCTCTCTCTACGCTTTACATGCTGTTTACATGTAGTTACTCAGGTAGAAGGTATAAAAATAATAAATACATTTATTGATAATAAATTTATTCACCACTATAAGGTCCAGTGCTTATAAATTAAAATCTACTTAATCTACCTACCTATTTATAATTAAACTTTCATATAAAGTTCTTTCGAGTGTAACTTAAAACTTAATACGACATGTAAGTACCTATTTTGTGTTTATCTTAATCTTTAAAAAGTTCAGCCCCCTTACCAAAAACTCTTATAGCAGGATTACTTCAATAATTCTTTGTTATTTCATACTATGACGACCTTAAAGTAAGCTTATTAAGGACGTCATGGTACGTATTAATAAAGTATTATTGAAGTAATCCTGCTATAAGAAATCATGGTAAGGGGGCAGTTTTATAAGTTTATCGTCACATTAATAACAGATAACTCCATAGTGACAGTCTTGAGTATACAATTTCACTGATAGTTTATAGACTGAATAGAATTAAGAATGACTGAGTATTACAATTGACGTGCATTCGACTATTATGATGATCGAATAATGGTCTCTCCTTTTTCTGATTGTCTAGATGTAAACCAAAAGCGTAGGTCACAAGAGTCGTCTAGTGATACCTATTACCTACATAAATACCTCTATGCGGTCATTAATATAACGGCTAATAGCCGTTTCAGTCGGGGGCGAATCTGTTGGTGGTGCGTCAGTGTCAGGAGTATCAGTAGGTGACGATTCTGTTGGCGGTGTGTCGGTATAAGGAGTATCAGTAGGTGGCGATTCTGTTGGAGGTGAATCAGTATCAGGAGTATCGGTAGGTGGCGTTTCAGTCGGAGGCGATTCTGTTGTCCAGTGATATCTAAACCTACATAAGTACCTGTATGCGGTCATTAATATTATGATGGCAACGTTAAGCGATGAGTGACGGCTAAAGCTATTCATATTTCTTTTCACAATAACCACCGAATTCTCAAAAAAAACATCTCATACAGGATTATCGAACATTGTGTAATCAGTAGATTTAAACCTCGACATTGTGACCAGCTTGGGTAGTTCCTCTTCATTTTCAGACCACGTCGCGATTTCCTCTATCGGTCTATTGATTCTTAACTGAAAAATCCCCATAACGACTAACGCTACAAAACTTATTGACGCAACCACAATAGCTGTCACAAGCCCAGCATGCATCGCGGATTCAGTAACAGGCGTTGGCGTAGTCGGTGGTGTTTCTGTTGTCGGCGTGTCAGTGTCTGGGGTCTCAGTAGGTGGTGTTTCTGTTGGCGGTGTACCAGTGTCAGGTGTCTCGGTAGGTGGTGTTTCTGTTGGCGGTGTGTCCGTGTCAGGAGTCTCAGTAGGTGGTGTTTCTGTTGGCGGTGTGTCCGTGTCAGGAGTCTCAGTAGGAGGTGTTTCTGTTGGCGGTGTGTCCGTGTCAGGAGTATCAGTAGGTGGTGTGTCTGTTGGCGGTGTATCAGTGTCAGGAGTCTCAGTAGGTGGTGTTTCAGTCGGGGGAGATTCTGTTGGCGGTGTGTCGGTATCAGGAGTATCAGTAGGTGGTGTTTCTGTTGGCGGTGTATCAGTGTCAGGAGTCTCAGTAGGTGGTGTTTCTGTTGGCGGTGTATCAGTGTCAGGAGTCTCAGTAGGTGGTGTTTCAGTCGGGGGAGATTCTGTTGGCGGTGTGTCGGTATCAGGAGTATCAGTAGGTGGTGTTTCTGTTGGCGGTGTATCAGTGTCAGGAGTCTCAGTAGGTGGTGTTTCAGTCGGGGGAGATTCTGTTGGCGGTGTGTCGGTATCAGGAGTATCAGTAGGTGGTGTTTCTGTTGGCGGTGTATCAGTGTCAGGAGTCTCAGTAGGTGGTGTTTCAGTCGGGGGAGATTCTGTTGGCGGTGTGTCGGTATCAGGAGTATCAGTAGGTGGTGTTTCTGTTGGCGGTGTATCAGTGTCAGGAGTCTCAGTAGGTGGTGTTTCTGTTGGCGGTGTATCAGTGTCAGGAGTCTCAGTAGGTGGTGTTTCAGTCGGGGGAGATTCTGTTGGCGGTGTGTCGGTATCAGGAGTATCAGTAGGTGGTGTTTCTGTTGGCGGTGTATCAGTGTCAGGAGTCTCAGTAGGTGGTGTTTCAGTCGGGGGAGATTCTGTTGGCGGTGTGTCGGTATCAGGAGTATCAGTAGGTGGTGTTTCTGTTGGCGGTGTATCAGTGTCAGGAGTCTCAGTAGGTGGTGTTTCAGTCGGGGGAGATTCTGTTGGCGGTGTGTCGGTATCAGGAGTATCAGTAGGTGGTGTTTCTGTTGGCGGTGTATCAGTGTCAGGAGTCTCAGTAGGTGGTGTTTCTGTTGGCGGTGTATCAGTGTCAGGAGTCTCAGTAGGTGGTGTTTCTGTTGGCGGTGTGTCCGTGTCAGGAGTCTCAGTAGGTGGTGTTTCAGTCGGGGGAGATTCTGTTGGCGGTGTGTCGGTATCAGGAGTATCAGTAGGTGGTGTTTCTGTTGGCGGTGTATCAGTGTCGGGAGTCTCAGTAGGTGGTGTTTCTGTTGGCGGTGTATCAGTGTCAGGAGTCTCAGTAGGTGGTGTTTCTGTTGGCGGTGTGTCCGTGTCAGGAGTCTCAGTAGGTGGTGTTTCTGTTGGCGGTGTGTCCGTGTCAGGAGTCTCAGTAGGTGGTGTTTCAGTCGGGGGAGATTCTGTTGGCGGTGTGTCGGTATCAGGAGTATCAGTAGGTGGTGTTTCTGTTGGCGGTGTATCAGTGTCAGGAGTCTCAGTAGGTGGTGTTTCAGTCGGGGGAGATTCTGTTGGCGGTGTGTCGGTATCAGGAGTATCAGTAGGTGGTGTTTCTGTTGGCGGTGTATCAGTGTCAGGAGTCTCAGTAGGTGGTGTTTCTGTTGGCGGTGTATCAGTGTCAGGAGTCTCAGTAGGTGGTGTTTCTGTTGGCGGTGTGTCGGTATCAGGAGTATCAGTAGGTGGTGTTTCTGTTGGCGGTGTATCAGTGTCAGGAGTCTCAGTAGGTGGTGTTTCAGTCGGGGGAGATTCTGTTGGCGGTGTGTCGGTATCAGGAGTATCAGTAGGTGGTGTTTCTGTTGGCGGTGTATCAGTGTCAGGAGTCTCAGTAGGTGGTGTTTCTGTTGGCGGTGTATCAGTGTCAGGAGTCTCAGTAGGTGGTGTTTCTGTTGGCGGTGTGTCCGTGTCAGGAGTCTCAGTAGGTGGTGTTTCAGTCGGGGGAGATTCTGTTGGCGGTGTGTCGGTATCAGGAGTATCAGTAGGTGGTGTTTCTGTTGGCGGTGTATCAGTGTCGGGAGTCTCAGTAGGTGGTGTTTCTGTTGGCGGTGTATCAGTGTCAGGAGTCTCAGCAGGTGGTGTTTCTGTTGGCGGTGTATCAGTGTCAGGAGTCTCAGTAGGTGGTGTTTCTGTTGCCGGTGTGTCCGTGTCAGGAGTCTCAGTAGGTGGTGTTTCTGTTGGCGGTGTGTCCGTGTCAGGAGTCTCAGTAGGTGGTGTTTCTGTTGGCGGTGTATCCGTGTCAGGAGTCTCAGTAGGTGGTGTTTCTGTTGGCGGTGTGTCCGTGTCAGGAGTCTCAGTAGGTGGTGTTTCTGTTGGCGGTGTGTCCGTGTCAGGAGTATCGGTTGGCGGCGTATCTGTTGGCGGTGTGTCCGTGTCAGGAGTATCGGTAGGTGGCGTTTCAGTTGGCGGTGTGTCCGTGTCAGGAGTATCGGTTGGCGGCGTGTCTGTTGGCGGTGTGTCCGTGTCAGGAGTGTCGGTAGGTGGCGTTTCAGTTGGCGGTGTATCAGTGTCAGGAGTCTCAGTAGGTGGTGTTTCTGTTGGCGGTGTGTCCGTGTCAGGAGTCTCAGTAGGTGGTGTTTCTGTCGGCGGTGTGACCGTGTCAGGAGTATCGGTTGGCGGCGTGTCTGTTGGCGGCGTGTCCGTGTCAGGAGTATCGGTAGGTGGCGTTTCAGTTGGCGGTGTGTCTGTGTCAGGAGTATCGGTTGGCGGCGTGTCTGTTGGCGGTGTGTCCGTGTCAGGAGTGTCGGTAGGTGGTGTTTCTGTTGGCGGTGTATCAGTGTCAGGAGTCTCAGTAGGTGGTGTTTCTGTTGGCGGTGTGTCCGTGTCAGGAGTCTCAGTAGGTGGTGTTTCTGTTGGCGGTGTGTCCGTGTCAGGAGTCTCAGTAGGTGGTGTTTCTGTTGGCGGTGTGTCCGTGTCAGGAGTATCGGTTGGCGGCGTGTCTGTTGGCGGTGTGTCCGTGTCAGGAGTATCGGTAGGTGGCGTTTCAGTTGGCGGTGTGTCCGTGTCAGGAGTATCGGTTGGCGGCGTGTCTGTTGGCGGTGTGTCCGTGTCAGGAGTGTCGGTAGGTGGTGTTTCTGTTGGCGGTGTATCAGTGTCAGGAGTCTCAGTAGGTGGTGTTTCTGTTGGCGGTGTGTCCGTGTCAGGAGTCTCAGTAGGTGGTGTTTCTGTTGGCGGTGTATCAGTGTCAGGAGTCTCAGTAGGTGGTGTTTCTGTTGGCGGTGTGTCCGTGTCAGGAGTCTCAGTAGGTGGTGTTTCAGTCGGAGGCGATTCTGTTGGCGGTGTATCAGTGTCAGGAGTCTCAGTAGGTGGTGTTTCTGTTGGCGGTGTGTCCGTGTCAGGAGTCTCAGTAGGTGGTGTTTCTGTTGGCGGTGTATCAGAGTCAGGAGTCTCAGTAGGTGGTGTTTCTGTTGACGGCGTATCAGTGTCAGGAGTCTCAGTAGGTGGTGTTTCTGCTGGCGGTGTGTCCGTGTCAGGAGTCTCAGTAGGTGGTGTTTCTGTTGGCGGTGTGTCGGTATCAGGAGTATCAGTCGGGGGCGATTCTGTTGGCGGTGTATCAGTATCAGGAGTATCGGTAGGTGGCGTTTCAGTCGGGGGCGTTTCTGTTGGCCGTGTATCGGTATCAGGTGTATCAGTCGGAGGCAATTCTGTTGGCGGAGCGTCGGTACCAGGAGTCTCTTCATCCAGTCCTGGTGTAATGACTCCAAAAGCATCGGTGATTACAATGTTATTTTCTGAAGCTTGTCCCATGATTGTCACCTGCAATCCAAATTTATAAGATAATTTTATTTATATTATTTATTTAAACCACTACAATATATTAACAGGTATCCCCAATACGATAATGTACAGGCTTATATCGGTTGGAAATCGTATGCGAAATAAACACTAGGATCTTGGTAGATTTCCGTGTATTAATAATGGGTAAGTAAGTGCCGTCCTCTCATCTATTCCTGCCTTCAGAATACAACGATTCTATTCGACTAGTTTTTTTCAATGGTTATCCTATAAATCTCATTGTGCTGAGGAATGATAGTCGGTTCCTGAATTAAACTAGACTGATAAATATTTAATACTGATATGTTACGTGGACAATTAATAAAATTTAGAAAACCTTTGACTGAATTGAAAACAAAACAAACAAGGTTATAGGCAATCGTAATAAAAAGTTCTTCGAGTCTAGATAATGCACTACTTACATATCCCAAGTGGTTCTTGCTGTCCAATTCAATTTTAAAAGTTTGAAGTCCATTTTCAATATTATTTCCATAAATATGTTTTCTTCCAATGACAGTATCCTTTCCTTTTGGTCTTATTTCGTATACCAGTATTGATATTTCGTCAACTGGTGATGTGGATTCTACATAAAGAAAAACTTCAATGACTGTATTTATTGGAAAATTAGCAGAATTACAACTGAACACTGTATTTGTTATAGGAACAGTTTTAGTCACAAATGTTTCCAATATTCCATTCGAATATAAATAAGATTTTCTGCACACTATTTCACTGTTCACATTTGGTAACGTAAAACTGTAACAACATGATAAAATCAGTAGACACTGTAATGCGAATAAATTCACACACGAATTCATTTCTAAACTGTTTTATCACAAATATTAAATCGATTTATTTACTTATTCAATTTTAATTCATATCGGGAGCTTAGTTTTCATTATAATTCTAGTTTTATCTTGTTACTTTTTATTATTTGCTCCAATTTCTAGAACAATTAGTGACTAAACGTCTTAACGGTGCGTACTTCTTCGGACCTAAATTAATTGACATTGTCTTTTTGTGTAATATTATCATGACTTCATTTATCAGGGAGGATATTACGTGAAAAAGCGGCACAAATTTAATAATTGCTATCGGGGTTTGTTGTTATTCATTTGTTTGATTGTTGCTGATAAATCTAATAATCGACGAAAATGATTGTCACTGAAGGATTACTTTTATCATGCCATTGAAGGCACATTTCAATCATCAATCTAACACTAATGAAATGTTAATTTACATAATTTGCTATGAGTACAAAATTGGCAAAGAAAGAATGTATGAATGAGACTATGGGAGCTAATTGCAAACAAACAAGCAAAGCCGAAAACCTCTAACGGCGCAAATATGCAGCTATCGGCGATGGCTACATGTTTGAGCCGTTTGGGGTGGAGACGCTGGGACCATGGGGGCCGGGAGCACACCGCATCGCTACAGAAATATCGCGGCGCCTGGTCGAGGCATCGCGTGACCAAAAGGCTGGCAGCTACTTCGCACAACGTATCAGCCTCGCGATACAGGGGGGCAACGCTGCCAGCCTTTTGGGCACGCTGCCTATAGTGGGGGACCTGGGGCAGGTTTTTTATCTTTAATTTTATTTTTTTATTATTAGTTTGTTATTATTAGTTCTGTAAGTATTTTATTAAGTTAATAAAAACTTTTAGTGAAAAAAAAAACGTATATTTGAAATTGCACAGAATGACGGAATACTCGCTTAGGCCGCCATCACACGGACTGCATCGCATCGACCGCGAGCGGTCGATACATTTAACTGCATGCAGTTGTACGTTCGACTTCGTGCGGTTATGGTATCAACTGCACGCGGTCGGCTGCAGTCGAGTGAAGTCAATATCAACTGTATTCAGTCGTGCCTTCAACTTCGCGCGGTCGGCTACAGTTGTGTATTGTCGCCGCATGCTGTCCACCGCGGTTCGCATGCAGTTAGTCTAGGAGACCGTAAGTCGGTTGCGTCGAACGGTTTGAAAAATGGATTTCGACACCGACTTCTTTATTTCTTTAATAAAAAGTAAAGTCAGCATATGGAATTATAAGACTCAAGAATATAGTGACAAAATAAAGCGCAATAAAATATCATAAAGGCATATAAATCACTTTCCGTATGGCAATTTAATAGCAAAGGATTAATTAATACATATCCTCGCTGCACGTTGCAGTTTTTTAATTCTATTACCATATCGCTGCCGGCGGCGGCGCCGTATTAATAATATTAGGAGAAGTAGTGTCTGTGCTTCTATTTCGACGTCAAACCAAACACTGAGCTCCTGGTCTACATGCTTGGCGTCAAATACGGAAGTCAGATACAACTGCAGACAACTGCATGCAGTTGAATATAGCGACCGCATGCGGTTGCGGTTACGACTTCATGCAGTTGTTGTGGTGCAGTCCGTGTGATGGCGGCCTTAGGCCATATTTTGTTGTTTTTAATAGGTACAAAATAATATTTTAACCAATACCACAGGGTCACAGCCAATTTTTGGGCCGACCTGAGCCAGCGCCGCCGAGTATTTCTTTAATACCAAGCAAATATTAAGGTAGTCCTAAATCCTAATCATAAGTCGTTATTCTTGGAACCTCTAATGTTATTGACAGTCCATCTTCATTCTGCAACAAATATGAAGGAATTTGCCTTCTTGAGGTACCGAATAAATAACAGGAGTAAATGATTAATACTACTACTAGAAATGATGCTAATGTAACCAATGAAATTGTCAATGGAGTCCAAAAAGACGAGATGTCTGTATCATCTGGCGGCTTATTAGTAGTGGTTAGAGTAGTATCCGAATAGGATGGTTCCGTGGTAGTTATTTCCGAACCCTCGGTAGTTTCTGTTTTGGTTGCTTCAGGCGCCTCTGTGGTCATTGTATCTGCAATTTCTGTTGTTGTTGTTGGGATCTCCGTAGTGGTTATTTGAGAAGAATCGGATGTAGTCGTTTCAGGAGTCTCTGTAGTAGTTGCGTTTAAATTTTCTGTTGTAGTTGTTCCAGGAGTCGTCTCAGCCTCAGTAGTTGTTACAATTGGAACGTCGGTGATGGTTTCAAGAGTACCTGTGGTATCTGGGCCCTCTGTGATAGTTATTTCAGGAGGCTTTGAAGTATCGGGAGTCGTCGTGTCAGGTGTATAAGTAGTAGTTGTGTCTACATCTGTAGTCGTATTATTGGATGTGTCTGGAACCACGGAAGATGTTGATTCAATAGCATCAGTGGTAGTTGTTATTGAAGCCTCTGTAGTAGTTGTATTAGGAGACACTGGATTATCAGGAGTTTCCGCCGTCGTCGTCTCTACATCTATTGTATTTGTTGTTTCAAAAGATTCATTAGTGGTTTCGAAATCATCAGTAGTCGTCGTTTCAGGATTTTCGGTGATCGTACTATCAGGTGTTTCAGTTGTATTTGTTTCTACAACTTCATTAGTCGTTGATTCTGGAGTTGTGTCTGGGGCATCAGTAATGGTTGTTTCAGGAGTTTCGGCAGTCGTACTATCAGGTGTTTCAGTTGTAATTGTGTCTACAACTTCAGTAGTCGTTGATTCTGGAGTTGTGTCTGGGGCATCAGTAATCGTTGCTTCAGTGGAAGTTGTTTCCGGAGTTTCGGTCGTCGTAGTATCAGTCACTTGAGTTGTACTTGTGTCTATAACTTCTGTAGTCGTTGATTTAGGGGTTGTCTCGGGGGCATCAGTAATAGTAGTCTCAGTGGAAGTAGTTTCAGGAGTTTCGGTGATCGTACTATCAGGTGTTTCAGTTGTAATTGTATCTACAACTTCAGTAGTCGTTGATACTGGGGTTGTGTCTGGAGCATCAGTAATCGTTGTTTCAGTGGAAGTTGTTTCAGGAGTTTCGATGATCGTAGTATCAGGCACCTCAGTTGTAATTGTTCCTACAACTTCTGTAGTTGTTGATTCATGGGTTGTCTCTGGGGCATCAGTAATCGTTGTTTCAGTAGAAGTTGATTCAGGAGTTTCGGTGATTGTAGATTCAGGTGTTGCAGTTGTAATTGTGTCTACAACTTCAGTAGTCGTTGATTCAGGGGTTGTGTCTGGGGCATCAGTAATCGTTGTCTCAGTGGAAGGTGTTTCAGGAGTTTCGGTCATCGTAGTATCAGGCACTTGAGTAGTAATTGTGTCTACAACTTCAGTAGTCGTTGATTCTGGGGTTGTGTCTGGAGCATCAGTAATCGTTGTTTCAGTGGAAGTTGTTTCAGGAGTTTCGGTGATCGTACTATCAGGTGTTTCAGTTGTAATTGTGTCTACAACTTCAGTAGTCGTTGATTCTGGGGTTGTGTCTGGAGTATCAGTAATCGTTGCCTCAGTGAGTGTTGAGGACGATGTCGTCTCTGGGGGTAGGAGAGTCGTAGTTATATTGGGACTAGCGGTTATATCTGGTAGTGTTACTAACGGTAAAATTTGTGGGAATGTTGATTTTCCTAGAATGTCTTGTCCAGATCCTGTTGACTGTGTAATTGGTACTTCAGTTGTTAGTATATTTTCATGCTGTATAATGTTTATATTTGTATGAATTTGATTTAGAATCTCATCTTGAATCTTATTGTATGTGTAAGTTCCATCTGTATCCGTATCAGCAACATTCGGAGTGAAAACTATCGACTCTACAACTAATTTGGAATCTCTCGCCGCTTGACCCAACAGTCCAATCTGAAATTGAAATATTTAAGGTATTAATAATTTAATCGTACCTAAGTAAGTAATCATTGTTTTTGTAGACTTGGATTGCACGGAGATTGCTACTTTATATATTAGTTGACTTTACTTTACGATCCACTTATGTTAATACCTTTTCTTTGTAGGCTTTATTTCTGAATTATCGGCGTTTTGCATCCAGTCCCTGTCAGGATTCAAATCATAATACACCTCCATCTGGTCGGGGGCATCCCACACTACGTTACACTTTTAGTATACATTAAAAATTGAAAAATATCATTACGGTTGATATTTTCTCAAAAACTAGCAGACAGATAGTAAAAATCTTTATTTCAGGAAAATATGTATTACCACGGAATATTGCAATTTTTTTTGTAAAAATAAGTCATTATTAAAATTTATTTACTTATTTATTTAAAATTTTGTCCAACATAACGGGTTGCCCCAAGGCGTAGGATGGTCATACTCACTTACATTATAATAATAAATTACTTACATAGAAATAACCATTGTAGTTGACCCTTGTTAAATTTATATTGATTGATTGAGAACCATTGGCGAACTTTGGATCTATTGCGTAGATATCTCCTCTTCCAATTAGGGTATCGTTTTCTGTGTCTCCCATTTCGAATATTAGAAGAGACACAAAGTCTCCATTTTCCGATGATTCTATGTAAACTCTCGCTTTTAACAATCCTGCACTTGTTATTTCGAAGGGAAAAGACTCCATGCAACTTAACATTGTTGCATTTGACAATAAAATAACACTTTTTATCACATCATTACGAACAAAATTGTGTTGAATGTTCCATGTCGGTAAATCTTTGCACAAGACCCCGTTATTTTCAAAATTAAACCGATTTATCTCAAAACAATCTAAGCTGTAAAATTGCGTCACTAAAAATACAACCAAACGAATTAGAATATTAATGCACTTCGTCATTTTGGCCACCGGGCATTTTGACGAACTAACTCTGTATGCAAACCGATATCGCGATCATGATATTTTTTCATGATAATTAATCAAAAGCGGCGCCTTAATCATAATATTGGAGATGTTTGATAAAAATCTTGTATTGTTATCTTCAGCTATAATGACTACTGTCCTTAGACATCATGATATAGCATATCATTTGTCATGGCAAATTGTGGAATATTCTATTTGTTATGGAGGTTTCCAACATCGTTTTTAAGTAACCTAAAACAATATTTAACACAAATAAAGGTAGGAATTATTCTTATTTATAATTTTATTTTTTATTTGATTTATTCGCCGTTCTGTTGTACGCTAGCCCTAAGGAAGTCTGCGATAAAATATTATTTACTCTTTAATTTCACATTGGCAAATGACGAAAACTGTCTAGTTAATTTACATAAATAAATAAATACTGTAGTAGGTACTTACTACTTAAAAGAATCTAAAACCGATATTACCGATGATAAAACGGATATATATCCTTCAAAAATGAAAATAAACTACTGTCTCATACAAAACGATCAGCTGATCGGTACAAAATGAATGAAAAGTGATAAATGTTGGTAGTACAGTCGACACCAGTTCAATGGTAACACTTTTTACTTTTGACAGTTCTTATTTCTTCTTCGTAAAACTTGAAATCGTACTGCAAGTGTTACCATTGATCTATTTTCGACTGTACCACGGACAAGAAACGGTGTACAGGAGAGTTTTTAAAGTTAGGATTATCTCAAAAACTACTTGACCCATTGTAAAAATTATTTCACTCTTAGATAGATAAAAGATAAAACTATGTAATTGTAAAATAATTATGAAATTCGGTCCAGTAGTTTTTAAGATAATCTCAACTTTATTGAGACCCCCTGTATACATTTATCTGTCTTTGTGTGTACTACTACACGGTTTGGGAGTACCACGAGGAATAAAAACGAATTTATTTATATTGTTTACAGAACTTTTCGGTTTTCGGTAATATCGGTTTCGGAGTCTTTTAAATATACTGATTATCCAGTCACTAGGTTAACGGTGATCACATTGCCACCCTGTATTAGGCAAGTAGGCAGCAATATGTTCGGATGCTGTCAACTCCTCTTACCACAAACCGGTAAGCACGACGCCCCTGGGACACGTCACAACTTCTAAATAAATATGGGCAGATAAATAATATTACGGCGGCACTCGGGGGGTGCAGTGCGGAGCGAAACTTTTGCTGTCACGAGCCATGGCTCGGACGTAACGTAAACCCGCCGTAAGTCCTTTGTGTTTTGAATTCAATTAGGGCTTTCTTTGGACATTTTGTTTTGGTATACGCATGATAACACATATCTACGCATAGGTAATGACCTCAACGATAATGATACGCGGCCTAAATTACATTAATATATTACCTATGTACTTACTTATATGCACTCTTCCGCAGGGCAGCGATTTGTCCCCAATTTTTTATTTATAGGTATATATTTATTTGTATTTTAATATTATTTTGTACATAGTTTTAACTTTAATTATAATTGATTTTCACATATTTTACAAAAGAGTGTACTTACATGCATATGCTATATCTCTCTCTCCCTTGCACTCGCATCGAATCTCGATTCATCCAATCAATTTTGGGCTCCTATAGAACCTTACAATTAGCTGAAATAATAAATTAATCTTAATTGCAATCTTACTACGATTGAGTACCTAACATCTATTCTATTATTATATCCGTTTGATAATTCTAATCACAAGAAACAGCGAAATATTTCAATGGATGTTTTATCAATTCTAAATACGTAGCACCGGAAGGCATATACATATACGAATAATCACAGTTTAGCCATTGATCTCCTATAAACAACTAGATACACAAAGGTCTTGCTAAATCGGTACAACATTTTTATTTATTCAAAATTAGGAAATAATATTTACAAATAAATACAAATTAAATCTAAACTATCTAAACCTACCTAACGTGTAAAAATTATAAATAAAAAACCTGCGCCAAGTCCCCCACAGTTGGCAATGTGCCCAAAACAATTTAAAAAACGTCCAAATAAACCCTTATTTGGACATTTTTTTTAACATTATTTGGACGTTAACAATGGGGGTCCATTGTTAAAAATAATATTTATAGCAATAAACAATGTGAACGTAGGTTTTTTAATCAAATTGATTATATTGGAAAATATGATTTTTTTAAGATTGGCGGCGCTAGTTGGCTCATGTCAGCGCCTTAAATAATATTTATAATAATAATAAATATGTCATGCGAAACTGGAGATACACTGACAAAAATGCATGTTCAGTTTAGTTGTGCATTATAGATGGATCCAAAAAGTAACCATCCTATAATGTAGGTAGGTACGAAACTTTATCTTTCCAGAGTATCGTGGTATATTTCCAAAATTTAAAGTTAATACTGGAGTTTGTCCATAAATCCCTAACTTAGCTGCTTCCGCCATAGTTTCGCCGGCTCCCAGACCGGCCCCGCATGAAGGAAAAAAAGTTAACATCCCTCCTTTGAGAGAGCATAAAGTATATTTTGTATGGGGTTACTCTCACCCTGGGTCCCTGTCCTTGTCGTCACTTCCATTCTCATAAAGTCACAGACAAACATCTGCCCCGACCCGAGAAAACCGACGTGCAAGAAGGAGGGTTATGTTTTTCGAGTATATGTATGTATGTATGTGGCAATGTCATTTCAAGCAAAGAAAAGACAAGTCAGACGCGAAATATTGTCATAGAAGATCGGTGTCTGTTATGTAAAATGGCTAACTCCATTCGGCGGTTCCTTGCTTCATGGGTCCTGGGGTAGCGATATGAAATGGAAACTTTTCCAAAATCCGAGAATATAGTCGCGGTTTTCCACTACATAGCCCAAATAACTTTAAATTCAGAGGAGAACGACGCTCTGTATTGAGTTGGCCATCTCGATATAGCGTTGTGGCGATGCATTTTATTTTATGATTTCTAAATTAATAGATAACTGAAGGTAGGTACTGCAGGTAAAATTAAATCTAAGTAAACTTAACGTATCTAGTATTTTATTTAGTTTACCTACCATGAAACCTACCTATAGGTACATATTTTTCTACTACTTTAGACTAGGCCTTTTGTACTTACAAAAGTTATATATTTTTTGCATAATTTACTATTTTTTATGTAATAATGTAATGTTATACCAATGTTGATCAGAAATTAAATTTGCTCAACCCTGGTACAGCATTCATGTGAGTATTCAATTAACATTTTTTAATGTATCAATTAACTGTTTTTTGATTTGATTTTACATATTAGAAGATATATATATTTAAGCATGGAGGCTTTTTAGCATAGGTGTGGGAAATTCAAATGCATCGTGAAGTTAGGTTAGTACTTTACCTAGCCTATGTGTTTTGAAGATAGCAAAAACCTAGTCACCCTGTAAACATGTTGAACGGAGCATGGAACACAGAAAAACAAATGTTATCTATTTTGTTTAACGATTATTCGAGAAAGAATCGTTATCGGGGAACGTAAATCGCTCGGAACGATCGACCAGTCGCCCGTCGAAGGCCCATTTGAACTGAATCTATTCTGTAGCGACTATTGAGACTGTTCCATGCATATTGTTACGTTTTTCACGATGTCGAACAAGTTATGGGATTGGATTCGTTAATTGATGGCGATGGAATTAATTGAAGACACAAATAAGGTTTTAACATGAAATAAGAAACAGTCTATAGAGTAAGCTAGATTTAGATGGAAGACACCACTTGCAAGACTTTTAGTGTCTCGGCAACTCATTTGTTTTTCCATTGTTGTTTCATTTTTGTATGAAACTTCATACTGCAACGCACACTAATCGCCTCAGTAACGGCAACGTTTCGCATTATTTTGACTACTGTTAAACAGCAGGCGATGATAAAAAAATACGGTGCCGGACTTACGAAGAATTAATAAAGTTTATAACATAATTATTGTTTGTGTCAAAGTTGTTCTAAGTAGTTGCGTATTCAGAAAAAATGTCTTATATCGCAACTAGGACTTTTTCAGAAAATCTTTGTTGGCAACTATGTAGTTGCGTACTAAGGAAGAAAACTACTAGTTGACAACAAATAGTAAAAAAAATCTTCTATCGCAACTGGTTGCCAAACTCCGGAAAGGAATTTTCCATAGAAGTCAAACATATAAAAATAGATGTCTACTTCTGACATATGAGAGTGAAAGTGACAACAACTGCTGAGACTCCCCATATAAAATATAAGTACTTTATGTTCTCTCCATAGAGCACGGCGATTTTTTTTCCTTCATGGGGTTTAAATATTAATGAAGTAGGTAAGTATGTGGATTAAAAAATCGGTATGACCCGGATTTGAATCTGGGACCAGCTAAGAGGAATATTCACTCTGTTGGAAAAGAGTGAAGTCTAACCGACTTCGACAAGTGATAAAATAAATTTAATTTTGTTAATCCTTTTACCTTTTACGGTCATACATATGGTGTCTTGACAACAAGGCTCAATTTATATTGTGACGGAATGTATGGCTGGACTAGATATAGAGCCAAGTAAATGAATATGTCATGTATCGTCGATATTATTATTGTGTACATTACAAATTCTCAGTACACCGCTGCCTTCTGGGAATTGTTTAGGATTCGAAGACGTAGATTTCCATATTATGTACATATAAGTCTCAGGCATCTATAATTATGTACGTAGACATATTATCGCTTTGTATTTAATACCTTGGTTACGAATAAACTACAGTAGGGTATAGATAATATTTGTAAGACTGTGCTTTGGAATTCTTATGCAACATTCGCCAAAATGAACAGAAGAAATGTATATATTCTAATCTATATCTTTTTGACCACAAAACCTGTCATTTATGTGAGAGTATGCGCTTACATGATTACTAACATGAGGATTAGTATAGCTGTACTGCTAGATTCAGCACTTCAGAAAAACTTTACTTCAAGTTATTTCAAAAATATAATTATTAGATATCTTTTAAATGTAAAATTAAAGAATAGGTAGGTGTTATTTATTAATAACACTTCACAATTTTTCAATTCACTTCAAAGCTATTGCTTTGAAGTGAATTGCTTTATCTTGGGAATCAATCAATTCGTTGATAAAACAATCGTTTGTCGGCTTAATTTATGTATATTATTAATTACCCAGCTATTGAGATACATTACCACGTCAAATGCACATCGGGTGTCAAGATACTGATATAATTATGATATGATAAAGTGAAATGTGAGTTACTCCACTCAAAATGATACTTTAGAAACTCTAAAACACTAGTGTTTGGGGGTTACTTGCTCGAATTGACCGAAGCCCTTTTATTTGCTCGAATCGAATATCATATTAGAATCTCAAAAGTATTCGAATGACCGAAATCGAAGCGGCAAATGTTAGATTCTAATTTAATCTATTGGTTGTATTGTGCTATTGTAGTTAGTGCCGCAGCCTTGATAGAAAACCTGTAAATCCGCGCATACGAAGCCTTATGTCATGTTGAATTAATCAGAAAATGTTCACGAATATAAAAACGTTGTAGTTTTCCAACATTTATAATATACGATATGCATTTTTGAGCTAAATTCAAGAGTCCTGCTACTCAGGAGTGAACATGGTTGTTGAGCTGCTTCGTCCAGGGTTGACGACGCTTCCGCGCATCCTCTGGAGGAAAAAAGGAAAAAGTTGAGATTCTTTGTCCAGGATTGACGCTCCGGCGACTCCTCTGAAGGAAGAAAGAATCATTTGATAGTATAGTATAGTATAGTATAGTCCAGCTTGGAAGAGAACGTGTGACAGAAGTCAGCGTTCTCACCCGAAGTTGAAAAGAAAGCATTGTTTCCCGATAATCCACATAAAACTGTGCACATCATGAATTGTGTGCAATAATAACTCTTGTCGCCATAGATGAAACAGGATGAATCTGGGCAACTATGAATAATCGGCGACAAATTAGTGAACGTGATGTGCTTGCATTTAATTTTTGACGTTTTGATACTAGGTCAATTTGCCACATTAGTTGTTTGGCTACAAAGTCAATTTACCAGTTCCGGCATTCTTCAGCAGGGGTCTTTTGGCTTGCAGTGCGCGAACCGCACGGCGCCCGAGTGGCTCGAGGCCAAGAAGGCATATACAGCCCATAATGGGGAGTGCTCGGGGCGCCAGTCGGGTCGCGGATGTATCGCAGTTCCCGTGGCTTGGCAACAATGGCACGAGGTGGAACACCCCAGGAAATTTAGTCGGTATTCCGCCCCTTCGGGGCGGCGAGCCCGACATAATCAACACACTCCCCCAGGCGTGGTGGTACACGTAAACGTGTATTACCTGGGACAAAAAAGGGGTATTTTGGCTATGTGGATGTTTCGATAGTGACCCGAATTACTCTGTCATGACTGCAAATTACAAACTATCGAGTTCTTTAAAATAATACTAACTAAACAAATGAGGTTTCAACGAAGGTTGCATTCTTTTATGAAGTCACGTGCCGTACCAACCGCCTAATGATAAAGTTCCACCTGAGTTCGTCCGCCAATCAGGCGCTATTCTAATTCAGATTCAGCAACTTCGGTGTCAGCCGGCGTAGTTAGTTGCCTAACTAGGGGGTACTCTAATGCTCTTATGTATACAGGCATGAGTACATAAGAGCATAGATACGGTCCGCGGTGGAGAGCCATATGTACATCGCAGACACCGCTCTGGCCATTGCGTATGTGGATTTCACATTGAATTTGATCAATGTTTTAATAAAAATCCTAATCTAAAAATTACGGGGTATTAATTTTAATATTTTAATATTTATTATTACAAAAATAATAATTGAGCACAATTTGACACAAATGCAATTTGTAGATAACATTGGAACTAAAGCAAGGAACGCTCTATGGAGTAAGTCATCGCAGACTCGTACCTTATGTCACCAATTAGAGATACTTTGCAACTGTCTCTATTATTTATTTAAATGCCTCTAAATGGGGTGAAAGAAAATTTTAAACTTGCTCAATACATCGCAGACGAAAATGAAAATATGTATTTTCATGTATAGTCGACAGCAGATCAATGGTAACACTTTTTACTTTTGACAGTGCTTATTATTTGCGTCGTAAGACTTGAAATCGTACTGCAAGTTACCATTGATCTGCTGTCGGCTGTACATAACAAATACAAATTTTATAATTAAAAGTAAGGTGAGCAATCACTTCAAATTATTATGTATGATAATATGTACACGGATGAAACTCATTTGTTTGGTTAGAGCCGGTGTTTAGACCGACAGTTTCAACTAAACATCGTCGGTGGGTCGGTACAAACTGTCGGTCTAAACAACAGCTTCCCACACAAGTGACTTTAATCCGTGCATATAATAATTTGAACCAATACAAATCCGATAAATTGAGAAATTTCTCGTTTTTCAAAGACGATTAAAACCTGAATCCACAATCCACCTTTCGGATCTAGTTCGCGTTCATCTGACAGCGAGTGACAGCGCTTTTGTTACACTCTGTATACAGCCCAAGTCATCACACACAGGCACTCTGTGGTGATGACAATACGGTATACATCACAATGGGTTTATGCAGTTGACGTGCTGTCGACTGTATATCGGGAACACACGGTATTCCTATTGTTTGGTTGGAAATAGTGGATATCTAACTTGGATAGAAATTCTTTTGTTAGGTTTGTTTAATTAACAAATACCTTGTAAAATTCGTTTGAATGTTAGAGAATTCGGTATGTAGTGATGTTCAAACGACTCGTGTTAATAAAATATCATTCATTTCGCTGTTGAAGTGTAATATTTTGGGCCTTGTTTATACTTCTTGTCATATATAGGTACACTGAAAGAATAATTCGTAAGTGTAGCTACAACCGTTACAAACTATAGGGATAGCTAATTGTTTTGCTGTTTTTGTTATTTGATTTTCTAGCCAGTTTGATTGGTTATTGTTTATAAATAACTAGCTAGGAAAATAAATAGCAAAAACAGCATAATAGGTAATTAGCTGTCCCTGTAGCTTATAACGGTTGTAGACTGCAGTTCAGCTAATCTTTTCTTTTCATGTAAGTACCTGCTTAAAGTCAAAGTTATTGCAAGTAAGCATGTTGTGTACATTTTTGCACGTCAACATATTTTTGAATTTACATTTACACCACTTTGCAAGGAAAAGGTGCCAACGCTGAGGAGAAAAGTGGTAAAAACTTTCAGTAGCACATCTTTTAAAATAATGGTACTTAACACAATTACTTAATAACTAGGTATTACACAACTATTATTATAGTCATAATTTTAGCTTGTGCGTGTTGCTATATATTTCTTTTCTGTAACTATTATCGCACCAATAAAACACAATCGAAATATCGCTAACAAAACTGAAGACGGCACTGGCAACGTTTAACGCCAGTATACCACGAAACGCCAAAATTACGGCGTAAAAAAGCGTAAAACGCCATGATTCCCTTTAGTAGCGCTAAAAACCTAGGTATTTTCTGAATTTTATATTCTTCGTCCTTGACCTTTAGATTTCGTCTATAAAATGACCAATCGACGATAAATAAGCTATAGAGCTGGGCATTTACATCCTTTTCCGGGAATAAATCACAAATAAACATCAGTAGTCGCCTTTTACGTCTCTATGTTGCTTTAACACATTTTATTCTTGGCAAAAAACGACGGGTCAAACCAAATAATTCGCTTTGTACCATCTACTATTTGCTTTCTTAGCTAGTTTTTAACCGACTTTCAAAAAAAAGGAGGAGGTTATCAATTCGTCGAAATATTTTTTTTTTTATGTATGTTACCTGATTACTCGAAGACGCTTGGACCGATTTCGAAATTTTTTTTGTTTGTTTGAATCGGTATACCTCACAGGTGGTCCCATAGTCATCAGGTCAGGATCTGATTACGGGATCATGGAGAAATCGAGGGAACTCTTCAAATGTTATAGGCACATATAAGGTTTTTCATATATTTTCTAAAGCTATGCATGTATCTACATCTGGTAGTCATCAACTTACGTTGGTAAGCTGATGATGGAAGGTACAACTCCTTAACGATTAAGAGTTGGGGTATAATTCTTTAAATATTATAGGCAAACTTAGGACGTAAATTTAAATCTTTCAAGTTTAAAAGGGTATACCTCCCAGGTGGTCCCATAGTCAACAGGTCAGGATATGATGATGGGATCCAGGAGAAATCGAGGGAACTCTTCAAATGTTATAGGCACATATAACGTGTTTCATATATTTTCTAAAGCTATGCAAGTATTTACATCTGGTAGTCATCAACTTACGTTGGTAAGCTGATGATGGAAGGTACAACTCCTTAACGATTAAGAGTTGGGGTATAATTCTTTAAATATTATAGGCAAACTTAGGCAGTATTACTTATAATCTTTAAAGTTTGAAAGGGTATACCTCCCAGGTGGTCTCATAGTCATCAGGTCAGGATCTGATGATGGGGTCCTGAAGAGATAGAGGGAATTCTTGAAATGTTAGGCACAAATAACGTATTTCATATATTTTCTACAGCTATTCAAGTATTTGCGTCTAGTAGTGATCATCTCATGTTGGTGAGCTGATGATGGAAGGTATAACTCCTTAACGATTAGGAGTTGGGGGATAATTCTTCAAATATTATAGACATAGACTGTTACTTATAATCTTTCAAGTTATTGAATCACTTGAATAACTCACGCTGATGGTAGAAAGTATAATTCCTTGGTAGGTAGGGGATGACTCTTTAAATAATGTACAAACACAGAACAAAGACAAGTACCGGTTCACGTTGACAGCTCTATTGAGGGTTGTACCTTGTACATACTTACATATTATATATTTACACCACTAAAAAGCAAAAAATAAGTTATTATTAAATAATAAAAAAACCGCCTTCAAAAAAATAAACAAAAAGGAACTAAAAAGCATAAAATAATTAATTAATTACATCTACATACGAATATTGAAATAAAATATTATTGCTATGTACCTACTGATCTCTTTTAAGTCGGTGCCAAGCCAAATAGGTATACGATAGGGATACGTAACTTACTACTTTCGCCGCCGCCCCGCTCCCGCTCCCGCCGCATCACATACATAGGTACAACACGCGCGCGCTTTGGCTTGGCACCGACTTAAAAGAGATTAGTAGGTACATAGCAATAATATTTTATTTCAATATTCGTATGTAGATGTAATTAATTAATTATTTTATGCTTTTTAGTTCCTTTTTGTTTATTTTTTTGAAGGCGGTTTTTTTATTATTTATAACTTATATTACTTATTGTTTATAACAAACTGGCTAGGAAAACAAATAGGTGGCAAAAACAGCAAAACAATTAGTTGCCCATGTAGTTTGTAACGGTTGTAGCTGCAGTTGCGAATCTATCACCTCAACTAATTCATTCTTTCCGTGTACTTCTTCTGATTTCAACGCTAACGACGTAGATAATAATAACGGTCCAAAGTGTTACACTTGATGTGCTTTGACGTGTACAGTCGAAGACAGAGATAAGTATACAGGGGGCCTCAATAAGGTTGAGATTTTCTCAAAAACTACTGGACCGAATTTAATAATTATTTTACAGTTATATAATTTTAACTTTTGTCTATCAAACAGTAAAATAATTCTTGCAATAAGTCAAGTAGTTTTTGAGATAATCTCAACCTTAAAAAACTCTCCTGTACACCTTTCTCTGTGTTACACCGTACCATGTAGACCAAAGTTTTAACAAATTAATTATTACAAAAGTTAGGAACCGTTTTGGTTGACTACCAGCTTCATGATCAAAACGTCATCTTTACCGAATTATCCATATATTATTTTTTCAATAATCGCATGTAAGTGACACCGACACGTATAATATCCTTTCGACCCAATTATCTCTTATAAACAACTAGATAAACAGTCTGCCTGTTAAGGCTCTTAAATCGTAAGTATGTAAATCTTATGGATTATTTAACACTGCCTTCTAAAAATGTCCGAGCGCAAAGAAGGTCCAAACGGATGAATGGACCCTCATTTGCTTTATTGGACATTATTTGGACGTTAACAATGTACCCTTATTCGGACGTTTTTTTTTAATTGGTTTAGTAAGACCTTTGTGTCTAGTTGTTTATAGGAGATCAATGTTTCGACCTGAAAAAAATAGTTCTCACTATTTGAAATAAATCTCCGTTCTTTTCCAATGAAAAAACTGTAACCTTGGTTGTGACGTCACATCGCATGACGTAAATCAAGCCCACAGGACAGGTTATTGCCTCGCAGCAGTTAACGGGAACATGGCCCGAAATCCGTATGAATTTATAGCTCTGAGGTCCGACTGGAAGTACTTGAGAGGGCAAAAGGGAAGCCTGAAACGCCTTCCTAATGTGTTAAGTATAGTAAATAGATTTCCTCTTACGTTGGATTAAGTAGAGTCGAATAGTTTTTGTTTTGGCTTATTTGATTAACGAAGGCAATGCTTCTGCTTTTAGAGTTGAAGAGAAACATGTATTTTTTATTCAAATCTTTTTGAAATTACTTAATAAATCAATCAAAATATTTTTGTTATTAAAGTCAAAGTCAAATTTCTTTATTGCAAGTAAGCACGTTGAGTACATTTTTGCACGTCAATATATTTTTTGGAATTTACATTTACACCACTTTGCAAAAAAATGAATTCCGTTTTTGCTTCTTCTAATCTAATATCACATAGAGTTTTAAAGACATTTGTTTTAAAAATGGTAACACTCTGCCAATGACGCCATTGATTGCGGTAGTTATACTTTGCCTGCATAAGGTAAGCCAATTTTAATTTCATTGAACACAATAAATAACAGAATTGATATAATGATACGATATTCACTTACACCACAATCACAGATTTAACGTCAAAATTAAGGCGTTTATTGATTTGCGTAAAACGTTGGCAATGCTATCCATTCTTTTTGTGGCGATAAGATGCTATATTTGCATTTATTAATGTGAATGAAGATTTATTAATATTATTATAATGCCTAAACTTACAAAGCGATAAATTTTTAACCCCTCCGAAGCCGATCCACTCATTGACTAGAACCAATCTTCGATGATATTACAGACACTTTATCGGATGAGAGAATAAAACCGTAAAGGTTAACCCTGCGGAGCATCCTTTATCTTTTTACGGTCCATGTGGCCCGCTCAATAGGAACGACTGCTCATGATTCTACCATTCGGACTAGGGTTGCCAGAACACTGGATTGACCAGATAATAAGTACCTTGATATCGATTCGGCTTGAAAATAGATAGATACATAATATACGCCGACTGTAGGATGTTATTACGACGAGGTTGTGGTATTTGGCGCTGCGTTCCCACAACCTCGTCCAAACGCGGTGAGTTGACCTTGGGGTTTTAGTGGGTATAGGACCGTATTGTGACGGGAGTCCCACATACTCACCGCGCGCCCCTCCTTATTGGCGCGGTGAGATGCGAAAAGCATTTCCCCAAGTAAAAAAAAAGAAAGAAAGGATGTTATTACTAAATTAAAATCGATATAAAATTTAATAATGAATTATTATCTACTAAAACAAAACAAAAACCAATTGTTTTTTTACACAAAATGTTGCATTTATATTACTTAAATCATTTAAACCTATTTTGAAGAAAAAAATTCATGCCTAAATCGATAAACATCACTAAAAACTAGACAGTGATAGACAAGATAAAGTATCAGCGATAAATATGCTTTATTGCACAGAACATGGACGGTATTATCGCTGAGAACGATATCTTCCAAACAACCTTCAGGTACAGCGTTTGGAAGAGGTTAAGCCGTGGCTTTAGAATTGTAGCTGGATTTCACAATACAAAATCGGTGATTAAGCAACAATTAAATTAAGCCATCGTTTAGTAGTTTTTATCTCTACGTAGCCCCCAGTCAAGCCCACCAAACCCAGTCTTAATCTGACCATGTATTTTCCACAGTTTATTAAATTTAATCCTAGTGTAGGTATAATTAAAAAGTAAAGCTTAGCTAATCTTCAGTTTAGAGACTATCCTAATTTCCTCCTAAATCGTGGCTGAGCTTACGCTCTCACATTCAGTATTATTGGCAACATTTCGCGCGGCAGCCGAGTTTGAATACAAATGTTAGTATCCCAGTACCACCTGCTTTATTGTTATTAGTATTATAGGGTTATCTTGTAACTTACTTACTGCTTGGTTACTCTAGTTTTGTATAAGTATGTATTTGTATAATTGTATATGCCTGAGGAATAGTTTGATATAGATCTTCTACGATAAAATGGCCCGCATCCTCCAAAAATTTCAATTCAAATAAAAAAAGTTTCAATGTGCGTAATTATATTTGTTGGCGTATTTTTATTTCCCTGCCAAAATTCATAAAAATACGAATATTGAGGCACTGCGCCATGCTCTTCACTCCGCCGCTGCGGGGCATCTTCTGTCTCACTCTTGCTTTTGACAACCATATAGCGCCTTAATAAATAATTTTATTTTAAATTTTTAACGAATAACAAGTCTACCCAAATGACTGTAATTATAGCAAAAGTCACATTTAAACTTTTATTCTGCTTCATACGACAGGCGTTAGTTTTTTCAGAGTTCCTAAAAAGGTCCGTCTTATAGGTGAAAAGATAAAAAATTAAGTACTTACCTAATCTACATCAACAAAAATTTCGACGAATTGAGATCCTCCTTTTTAAAAGACGGTTTAAAATGGAAATTATTTATAGTATGACTAACTACAATATTTTTACCGCATCAATTAAAATACCTCTTCTAACAATCATCATAAAGTCGAGTCCGCATAATTTTTTAGAATCTGATATCTCTGAGAAGCTTCCCGAAAGGGGTGGCAAAGGAAAAATAAAGTTGGTGCGCATCCGGTCCGGAAGCCGGGTCTGACGTCACGCGCGGCGCAACCTCCGGCGCGGTCACCGCCGGATTACCTTTTAAAAACCTTTGGATTTCTACGCAAAAGGTGTTTTATGATCATGAGAATGTATTTAAAGAACAACCTTGTCTACACTATATATCTAATGCTGTTATTCATAAATCGCAGTAGGTAGTGTCAGACCGAAACTAGGTTTCTGGGCCGAAATCGAATTTCGACCACGGTCTTAGTTTCGGCCGAAAACGAAACCGAAACTTCCATATAAGGTCATGTTTTCGTGGAAAAAGTAAATAGGCAATTATTATTAAGAATCACATATGAAACATTTCAGTCTCTGATACCTATTTGAAGTAATCCTTAAGTATTACATATTATCACTTCCTTATTTCAAATAAATTATTTACACTTTTAATATTATAACGTTATATGCTTATTATAGGCTCTTGAACACAGTTTCGGCCGGATTGTAGCTGAAACCAGTTATTTGGCCTAAACTAGGCCGAAACCGAAAGTTCGGCCGGACACTAAATCTAAGTTAAACCTCACTCCCACCACTCACTTATAACATACATCAATACAAATTAACATTGCAATATTTGTCAATCTTGTATTTTATTAAAAATCGTAAGAACTGTCTCATATATCATCTTCCAAAAATAATGAATAATTAAATTGCTACTCAATTCTCGTTCACATATTATACACTGTATCTATATCCTGAATTACTATATTTTGTTGACTGGCACTCTACGAGACGGCTAAATAGCCAGTGTAGGTGTTAGGAACTAGGAAAAATGCACATATATGTAGATAGGATGCACCTTTTATTATGTATAAAAAAATCCGATTTTTGTTGAAATATATTTGAAATCAGTTGAAAAGTATAATAGTTACAGACATACCGGGAATCTGATAGTAGGCGCTCACATAATATTGAAAGTAAACGCCGAAGGTCTCCTTTATGCAACAATTCTGATAAAAGAAATCCCGTAGCCCCCATAACTACACTGATTTGCAAAGGATCTCACTACGCCTGTTTACTTATCCCAATGTAAGTTTTTACGGCGCGCAGTCGACTGCAAAAACCCCACGGCAAACCGAGGTAAGTAAGCAATACAAATAAATAGGTTCATGAATAATACGACCGTGTTTATACGTAGGTGTTTCCCATGGGCTATAGAAATAAGAAGATATGATATTTAAAGGTTACGGACAATAGCAGATCAATGGTAACATTTGCAGTACGCTTTTAACTCTTGCGATGCAGATAATGAGAACGGTCCAATGTGTTACACTTGATCTGCTGTTAGCTGTACATCAGTATTCTCTTAAGTCAACAGCGTCGAGATCAACGCTGTCAACTTTAGAGAGTAACACTGCTGCCGGGAGCACTTTAACCCTAGGTTAAAAGCGTATACAGGTTCCTGGTAACTATAAGCTGACCCAAAAAACACAATGGTATTTTGTCAGCGATTTTGCTGCCATTTTAGATCGACTTAGATGCCCGGGAACTGTACCTACCATGCGAGCGATTCTGTCTTTAATTGATCTTGAAGTGTATGTATTTTGTAATTGGGGAAGAGAATCAAGATAAGAAAGGTGAACTAAAACTGGAGTTTGTAAGTACGTTTGAATTTTAATGGAGAATAAGTGACTAATATCACCTACATATGGATGAAAAGTATGAAAATCCTTATAAACTAGTGAACTACAAAAATAATAAAGATGCAGGAAACCAGTAGTAGGTATAGTGACAGAAGCGTGACATTTCTAATTAGACTTATTTCAAAACGCTTGAATTTATTTAGGGGCTCATTGGAAGCGTGACAGCATTATATCTCGATATTTCTACGCGCCAAGATGTTTTGCCTTGCTGACGACTCTCGTTTGGGAACATTCGCCGCAGACTTAAACTCGCATTCACGTAATGGGGGATAGTTTATTTTGTGACGTAGTGCGGACACCGAAATGGGAGATAATAATTCTTAGGGATTTCGTAGGTTAGCGTCGATTTTTCCTAAATATCGCCTTTTTACCTGGATATAAACCACTTGCTGTTTTTCAATTTGCTAATAAAATCTAATGTTCACTTATTGCGGAACATGGCAGATGCAATATGCTATCAGAAAAGGCTAAATCAAATAACTGCACGTATACAAGTGAAAGTAGGTAATACTCACTAGTCATTTGCGGCGATTTAACAAAACTTTCACGAAGATCAAATATCATTCGCCAATGAGGTAGAACTAATTGTTGTATGTTTAGACCTCTCAGAATAAGTGGCATCTACAGCAGATGCTGCGTAAATAATAATATATAAAACCAGTCGTCATCTGGTTTGGTCAGTGCAATTTTATGATTTAAACTTTCAAACGGCATCAGACGTAGAAAAGTGTAGAGGAGAGTTTTTAAGGTTGAGATTTTCTCAAAAACTACTTGACCCATTGCAAAAATTCTTTCACTGTTTGATAGATAAAAGTTAAAACTATGTAACTGTAAAATAATTATTAAATTCGGTCCAGTAGTTTTTGAAAAAATCTCAACCTTATTGAGGCTCCCTGTTTACTTATCTTTGTCTTCGGCTGTACCTTACCACTTTACTTCTTTCGCCCTTCAACATACACCAGTTTATCATTATTCTTTTCAATTATGCTTACTTACTGTATCTTTCAGACGACCCGTTGAGTTGATAGCTGATTACTTAATTCCTTTTCTTCAAACGATAATAAGATGTTTAAAATTCTCAATTAGATGATGATTTTTCCATTCTAAATTGGATTAAAATCGATATCCAACACCAAAATGCATCTAGTGAAGGGTTAACATAAAAAAGGTTTCCTATTTTTGGATCCATTTCGGCGAACCCGGAGTGATCATCCAATTCCATCACTATAAAAATACTTGGGTAACACGATAGGAGTTTACGATCAAATGAACGGCTAATGCGATTCCGTCAATACCATAAATTTGACTTTACGACAGGTGGGTCCCTCACCATATTAAAATGTAAATCACACGGCCGATTTAATTTCAGGCTTGGAGAAGCTTAATGTAACAGTGCAAGTAATAAGGAAAAGCGGTCGCTAAAATAATAAATAAGGTTATTCCCATAATTTGTATTCGAATCCGCATTAATGCTTCCTGGCCCGACTGCAATAAGAAATAAATAATATTCCCACAATTAGGTTTTGGAGTAACCATAAGTTAAAAAAAACATGTGACAATCGTCTTCTTTTGTTTTTTATACATAAGCAAATAGGCTGCCAACCGCAACCACGAAGGAGATGCTATCATCTCTAAGGAGGCGCCGTCATGAACACCTCAAGGTTTCTGAGTAATGTTGAAGAGGAGTATTTTTATTTATTGCGAAAACTATATGACTGACGTATTGGGAGTGAATTGAACTTTTCTTAGATGTTAATCCTATATCCTATTTACAAACTGAGGCTTAGTATATTTTTTTACACTACAGACTACACAGACTTCCCTATGTCAAAATCAATAATATTTTTAAACCATATCGTCACCTTGTTATGTCGTGATTAAATTAGTCGAATGCCTTTGTAAAATCCCCCGGTCCAATCCTATAACTTGACGACTCAAAACACAATTCGCCGCCGCTAGTTGGTTGATCCCGAACCGTGTATTACTCAGCCAAACAAATTGGCTTAAACTGCTGACCCTCTGAAATTCTGATGCAGCTCGCCGTCCAGCCGTTTGTCTTCGATGTTTGTGTTCTGGAAATTCTGGAATTGTGCATTCACTGCAACAGGTCCAGGTGGAGTTGGGTTATTAAGCCAGGAATTAGTTATGCTAAGTTTAAGTTTGCATTTCGTAAAGCTAAGTTTCCTGGTGCAAGTTCCCAAAAGTGCCTAAATGGACTGGATTTTGAAGTGCCTGTGAGGATGGTACAGCGATTTAGCTAACTCATTAAAACTCTTCGAGTGTAGTAAAAGCATATAGAGTCTAAATTAAGGAGCAATTGAGAGGAAGCGTTCCGTATCGCTGGACTGCTTTTCGTTATATGGTTATACGATTATATAATAAATCAACGTCAATGTATGAGAAGTATCATACCCTAAATGTCCTTTGAGAGATAGCTTTAGAAGATAAAAATCAAAGTCAAATTTATTTATTGCAAGTAAGCACGCGAGGAAATGCTTTAAAATACTTTTAAAGAAAAATATGAGACATTTTCACAAAGGGAAACATTAGAGGTGCCGCGACTCGATCATGTTCATTTCCTGTCGAGCTGGGCAGGGTTTCCTTTAGAATCGATGTGTTTGTTTACAATCTTCCTTATTTGTTAGGTTTCAACGTTGATTTGCACATTTAGGACCGCATAAATCATCAATATCATAATTTTTAAAGCAAAGAATTTCCGTATAATGTTATTTGCGTAAACCGATGGTTGATAGATATACAGGGTGGCCTTGTATTCATTCGACAAAATTAAATGGATGGTTAGGCTTGCGACATACATTAATTCTGCACAGCGTAAATTAAACAATTTGGGGAAATATAAAAAAAATACAGTAAATTCAACTATCAAAAAAATTATTAATTTGATGTGATTTGGAGTTTTTATTTTGAGGAATTTTTAATTGTTTGCATTGATTTCTTTCACTGGAATTTGACCTAATGGTCATTTATAAGGTCATTGTGTGACTTGTGACGTACTTAGTTCAATTTTTTGTTCAATTTAGATTTAATAAAAAACCTTACCATTTCACTACTTATCATGAGTACAACCCCCAGTTTCAATTTGTCGAATGTATTCAAGGACACCCTGTATATTGCTAATTATGAATTGTCATATACATCGTTAAGCGCGTTACATCGTTTATGAACTATTTTGATTACTATACTTACTTACCTACCGATTTTTAGTTAGTGTAAAGAAAGAGTTGAATACAATTTCACTATTTTTTACGAACTAAAATGACGTTACCACTTGCGATCATTAAATAGAGAGGACAATTCACTTATTCACTATTTCACAGATCACGGCTGTAGCAGAATATCTAAATAAAATAGCTGCCCTCAATGTGTGTTGAGTAACAAACGTTGTTTTTCAGTAGAACTAAACACGAGACTTATTCTAAACATTACCACCATTTGAACCATTAATACTTGTCCCGGATACTAGATGGCAGTTCCACCAGCAGCGCTGAACACACTGAAATATTCAATGAACCTCAACAAGTCGGGACAGAGTTGCAATAAAACTCCCCCAGTTTTATAACTCGCTCTCAAGTTTATAGAAACAATTTCCAACTAGTATTCGTTGAATCAAATATTAAATGTGCCGTGGAAAATGTTCACTTTTATTTATTGCCAGCAATTGTTCGTGGTTCCTCCTCGCATAAAACCTCCTTGGTGTACCTAACTCAAGCTTAGGAATTATCTGGATGCTGGCTGAAAAGAAAAGAGAAGAAATTGCAAATGGCGGACAGTATGACCGCCATTTGCAATTATGATATGTTGAGTTCTACAAAACAAATACATAATACGGCGCGAATTCATAAACGCTATTTAAAGTTTCGCCACCTTTTAGGCCCCCCTGTCCCTTTCTATCTTAACCCTTTTTAACGAAGTGTGACAGAGATAGCAACTCGATTTAATGAAAGTGAGGTTTAACTAGGTTTATGAATAACAGTATGTATCAGTGTGTAGGCTGAGACTGCGCGTCATTTGTACGCATAGCCATCGAAATATGATGTAGGTACCTACTGTAGACTCGACTGAATTTTTCATTTGGTAAAGGAAATAAGCTGGAAATGCTAATATACCGTATAATATATAAGCCAGTTGAATTATGTGATAGTACACCACATTATTACGCAAAACATTACTCCCGAAAATTGCACTGTAATGTTGCATTTTCGCGTATGATAGCAATACATAAATCGTGTGTGAAGATTCGTTATTGGAACTATTTGTTTCTTTCACACTCTTAGGCCATTACACGACTCGATATTGTCGCCATAATTTATGTAACGACGCGACCACGTCACGTTGTTGAAAACTTCGAAGGTACGAAGTTTTATTATTGAACCCGACAGTTCGTCATTTGCCAATGTCAAGTTCCAGAGGAGTTGCCATAGCGTCGTCATCCTGGGTATCCGCGTCTTCCTTTCTTCATCCAGAGGAGTCGCCGTAGTGTCATCACTCTGGACAAAGCAGCTCGACAACGTTCACTCTCGAGCTCGTAGCGGGAACTCTGGATGAAAGCTTGAAACTTCAGTCAGATCTTGCATAAATAATTCAATAACTTCACCGTATTTAACGTGATATTAAACACAAAATAACCACTGTAGACATTAAAACCAAAATTATCAATTAATTTTGCAACCGTCGTTTCAATAGAACCCATTAAATTATCTTTTTTAATTTTTATCGAACACTTCACCAAACCTATAGTATATATATAGGTAGTGTTTATGCTCTTTGGCATTCGACATCTCCTTCATTATTCATATCTCACATGGTGTCTATTGCCTGGTAGTGGTGATTCCTTGAGTATAGTTTTATAAACGTGTGAAAATGATAAGAGCAGCCTTCAAGGCTTTGTAAAAATTTCCCGCACCGATATTTTGAGTAAGTCTGCTCGATTTCGCTGGCTCGGCCATGTCGAGAGAATGAGTGAAGATCGTGCGACGAAGAGAGCGTATCTGGCGGCCGACGATACCGCTGGAAGGACGAGGTCGAGAAGGACCTGCACCGACTGCAGGCACACACGTGGCGGGAGACGGTGCAGGACCGACACGACTGCCGCGTTCTCGTTTCGGAGCCCAAGACCCACTTCTGGTCGCTGAGCCAGCGGAGTAAGTATTTTGCGACCTATATAGCCCGGGAAGTAGCCCTCCTTAGGTCATCTTGAGTGCACGAGCTTATACACTGAGGACACTGCGATAGATGAGTGGTAGTGTGGGTTTGTCTACAACTGCACCTGACGTCAGCATTCGTTCCTTGAGATATTAAATACTTAATTGTAATTATACTGCTGATGATTTTTATTTGTTATACAGAAAAATTATATATTTATTCAGTAGATGATGCACTTATCTTCATCATACCCCTCTGGGATATACCGGAACGAATCGATGAGTACGATTGAGTTTGGTGATGCTGATCCCATGAAGCTAACCTGAAAATAAAACGTTAAGTGGGTATTAAATTGTTGTAAATTAAAATAATTTATAACTACTTATTTTTTACGGTTCCGTGGCTCAAAAGGAAAAATGGGAACACTTATAGGATCACTTTGTTGTCCGTCTGTCTGTCTCCGCTTTCTTGGGGTCGGAGACAGACAGACAGTTCATTTCAACTCTTTTTGCTCGCTCAGTCCTATCCGCTCGACTATTTGTTGGTTAGTTGGAAATATGAGTATACAGTTTACTCTTGCGAGTTAAACGGAGTCCCGCTCGCGGTGGAAACCCGGCTGTTGTGCCATTTTTATGAATAATATTACTTACGAAATGATAAATGGAGAAAAAATTTCATCAGACCGGGATTCGAACCCGATCGTCCCAGTCATGAATTTTTTTTTCTCCATTTATTATTTAGATTTTCGTTTCGCATAGCGCATATGCAAGAAATATCAAAACATTACTTACGAAAGTTTCGAAGTTTCCTGAACCGGTCAGATTTGTTCTTAATGTATGCCACCCATTTCTATAATCTTGCATAGAAGGTCCTAGAACGATCGTCCGCACGAGACGCCCATTCTCGTGTAGAAGAACAATTAAGTCATCTCGTGCGACATTTGACTCCATATACACATTTGCTTCGAAAATGCCTTCAGACGTCGCTGGAAAGGTGAAAGAAGATGTGCAGCTATTTTCATATGGTGATATAAAAGATCGACTTTTTACGTGTGGACTGTCAATCGGTAGACTAGAATAGTTTCCCAAAGACCAATCTTGTGGTACATATAAACATATTCCATCAACGTCATTAAAACTAGAGTCAAAGTTTTCTTCAAAGTTATAAGTTACACAACTTTCACTTAGTACAGAACTTAGAAGGACTATCAAAACCAAGGATAACATTGTACTACCAAATTGTACTTTAATTGAATTGAATAAATTAGAATGCACTCAATATTATGATTAATGATATCATCGGAAATAAGTCGTATTTATATACATACACCTATACTGTTTACATTATCTGCCTCGCTACTTACGAATTGATATAGATCGATTCTAATTATCTTTTTATCAATAAAATAAAATAAGGGTATATGTACATTAAAGTTGTTTATCTAGGAATTAAACATCGCATTCACCTGCCTAGTAACATCTTTTCCAAAGAACTAATGTCCTTCCCAGATAAAATTATAATCAAATTACGTATAAAGTTAATTCGAGTTGAATTGTCCTTGTATAAATAAATTAGGTAATTTATAATGAATTTTATCAAACGAAACTCAATATTTTTGAAAAATATCAATTAGGTTGGTGTTCTGGTGCTGTCTTATTTATTATTTATTTATTTATTTATTTATTCAAAAAAAGTACAGCATTACAGTCAAACACCAATGCACTATACAATTCATGGTCAATTCATTATTAATAAAATTATTATTAATCAGATGTCATAAAAAAAAGAACATAAATAATAATACAAATAATTTAAAAGTCAGTCAAGATTACAGATTTTTAGTCTTATCTTAGTAGGTAGTTACTAGTTTTACATTTTCAGGAAAACCACGGCGGCTTAGTACATAAAATAAAATACTTTCATTCTTTTTCACCCTTATTAATAAGTAAGAAAGAACATCATTCTCCAATCGAATTATAATCAAATTAATTATATGTAAATTGTTACGATTTGAATTAAAATATAATAAGTTAGGTAAATTATAATGAATTTTATCAAATGAAAATTGGAAAATATCTATTAGATTGGTGCTATGGTATTGTCTTAGTAGTTTTACATTATTTTGTACAGGGTAAAAAGAGCGGCTTAATTTAAAAAAATCATTATTTTCACCCTTATGTTAAATGAGTCAGGCATGGCGTCATACAGGCATATTTTCTGAAATTAATTAAAATTTTAATCTTAAAATGATAAGAACTAAGGTTATCAAAATAACACATTGATGATAATAGGTATATAATATGTTACTGTAAAAGCCCGAACTACGGTAAATCCTAAGATTTACCACTAAAACCTAAGATTTACCAACTCCTATTGGTAAAAGTCCCGAACAGCTATCGATTATCGTTCGTTTCGAACTTTTATCATCAATAATATGGTAAATCTTAAGATTTACCTCAAACATAGGTACGTTAAATCTTGAAAATTATTTCTCGCTGCATGCGTTGTGGTTCATGGCAACCTAACATAATAGTACCAAGATACCTATATATTGAGTTATGAAGGTAACTGAATGATGACTGTATAAAAAAAATCCCATCCAGATAGTTATTGAAAGAAATGGTTAGAAAGTAGGTACACATTCTTATAAATTGATGTCTATTTTAGGTGTCTGTAAGTGAACCACCGCGCACGATTCGAGCGAGCGATGCGAGCGTGCCGCGGCGGCGGCCGGCGAGTGCATGAACCGAATTGTTTGTATACAGCTCGGTTTGATTATGCCAGGTAACTTTTTTCAACATTTACCGTGTGCTTGAGGTAAATCTTCAGATTTACCAAATTAATGATGGTAAAAGTTCGATATGAACGATAATCATAGAGCAGTTCGGATCTTTACCAATAGGGGTTGGTAAATCTCAGGATTTACCGTAGTTCCGGATTTTACAGTAACATATAGGTACGAGTATATATCTGTGAGTAGCGTTTGTCGGTACTTACGTGTTTAACTCTGATGTCAAGAATTCAGAAAGTATACGATCGGCGAAAGGCCAGCTTAATAGGATGTTTGTTGCCAACATCCTGAACAATTGATACCGACTCTTCTGATAATATTTTCCTTTTCCTTTGTTTTTTAGACTCCTATCTGAGTTAGAGGTGATAATGTAGACCGAAACTTTTTAATACAAAAGTAAGACTCCAATTTCTATGGAAAACTATATCATGATCCAGGAAGGTCTATTTCATTTATTTGTTAAAAAAAGTAATTTACATATTATTAAAATTAAAACTTACGAAATATATTAAAAACTACTACTAGGAAGTTTTTATATCTTGTTATGTCAGTAGATAGTGCATTCTTCCTCATTATATCCGACTGGAATATAGCGGAAGGAATCGATTAACAGAATAGAGGTTGGCGAAGCGGTTCCAAGAAATGTCACCTGAAAAGATAATTTAAAGAGTGTTATCGTTTAAAATATTTGGGTGCACAGTCGTCCAAGATTTTAGGCCTGCATTCTTACTACAGTGACATTATTTATTATTTATTTTATTAATGGACTCGACAGTTCGTCATTTGCCGTCATGTTAAAGAAAATTCAATATATTCAATAGTCCTCTATCTTCCTCCAGGGGAGTAGCAGTAGCGTCTTCACCCTGGGTAGCCGCGTCTTCATCCAGAGGAGTCGCCGTAGCATCATCACTCTGGACGAAGCAGCTCGACAGTCACGTTCACTCCCGAGCTTGTAGCGGGAACTCTTGATAAAAGCTTGAAACTTCAGATCTTGCAGAAATAATCCAATAACTTCACCGTACTGTCATTCTCGAACATTTTCTGATCAATTTAACGTGTAGACATTAAAAGGAAAATTATCAAATAATTTCGCAACTGCCATTTTCAAGGGAACCTACAGTGACATCGGTCGTTCGGTCGCGCGTATGAACATATACCGAAGCCCAAATCAAGTGTCTTAATTTGTAAATAAATATGATCGTCCAATTACCATGTGATAATACCGAAGGAACTGATTTATTGAACCTGTTCATCACTGTGAAAATAAAGTGATCCGATCTAATAATGTGAAAATAACTATGCAATATTCACAGCAAAGCTTAAAATGTTAATAGTTTTTGTTTACAAAATAAGACACTTGATTTGGGCTTCAACATTGTATGCTTACCACACTGCGACGCTGTCATGGCTTGATTAGTCAAAGTCAAATTTATTTATTGCAAGTAAGCACGTTGTGTACATTTTTTCACGTCAACATATTTTTGAATTTACATTTACACCACTTATTACACGTAACGAGTACAGTGGCGAGACAGTTATCGGCAGGTTTAAACACATAACCGAGTGCTCGGCCTAGTAGAATAGCGAGACAGTAACTCGAACGCTAGGCTGTTATTAATAAACGTGAGTTAAAGTTACGCCACCGTTTAGTCACTGTGTCCCTTTTTATCTTAACCTTTTTTAACGAAGTGAAAGCAGCTATCCCTTTCAACACGATTTAAAGAAAGTGAGGTTTAACTAGGTTTATGAATAACAGCATTAATCTATTTACTAGACCGATTGCCCAACTCGCTAGTAAACTCGTGTAATCAACTATCAGTGCTGCAATATTATTCTCTAAAGTGAACAGCGTTGATCTCGACTCTGAGCCAACGTCGAATCACATATTAGTATCTGTAATCACGTTGATTAACTTTAGATAATAATACCACTGACTGTCGTGTGGCGACTTCGCAGTATGGTGTTTAATGGCACCAATGTGTATTCATACGTGACCGACGTACGCGATCGACGTCAGTGCAAGGATTCAGGCCTTATATGCATACATGGACTCAAGACATTTATTACGAGTATAAGGCAGTTGTCCCACCGCCGGCGAGTAAGCGAGTAAATCCCGGCTATTTTCTCGCCCAAGAAACGTTCAAAAGATACATTCCGTGTAAACAAAACAGATGCATATATTAATAGTTCATCGCCAACTGTTCACACCGCCCGGCAAGTACTCGCTCAGCTATTATGTCGCCGAGCGAGTACATCCCATCGCTCGGCGACACTCGCCCGGCGACACTTACCCACTCGCTGAGCTACACTGGCGAGTGGGCGAGTGAAGCGAGTAATCACCCGTGGCTCAGCGACACTCGCTGATAGCCGAGCTACAAAACTATACTCGCCACTCGCTGCTCGCCCACTCGTTTTATAGTTGATAGCTTTACTCGCTCATCGCCGGCGGTCGGACAACTGCCTGATAGGCTTTGCTTATGATAAGCTCACCCCTCATTCCTCCAATTTTTAATAGGACCTGTACACAATCAAATCAATAATTCATTTTAGGTGTCATATAACGAGTTGACTTAACAAATTACTTACGTAACCGTCGAAGTCTCCTGATCCAGAAGAAATATTCGTCCTTAAAGTCTGCCATCCACTCGTGTAGTATTCTAGTGGATTCAACAAAGCGACAACGGCCCAAGATTCTCGAATTATAAAAGCCAACAGTTCGTCGTCATGAGAAAGTCCGTCCAAATAAATAGTTACTTCTAAAATTCCGCTACCACTCATTGGTATAGGATATGATGATAGACAACCCAAGGTCCTGCTTGGTGTGATAAACTTGTTGCTGTTTAGGTGTGGACTTTTGATCGATAGTGTAGAATAGTCTCCCAAACTCCAGGTCTCTGGCGTGTAAGTACACATTCCAATTTCATTACTGAAGTCAGATTCAAAGTTTTCTTCAAAGTTGTGTGTTACGCATTCTTCGCTTAGTGCTACACTTGTTCTCAAAAGAATTATAAATATTAATTGTATTGTTGTATACTCCATTGTCACAGACATTTCGAACTGATTATAAAGCTACTTTAATGTTTATAAATAATCAAAGTGATAATACATTTACTTTATCTAGATATGTCAAGTCTGTTCATCATTGTAAAACGTGAAGTATAAAATGCATGATTTATAGAGTAAAGTAGGAGAAATTGATTTTTTACAAATACGTTATATGCGCATATAGCTGCCTTTCTACAAGTTAAATGACAATGCCAGATTCTGCCCCACCACCAACCGCAAGTTGTACAAGATAACGAATAAATGTAAATGTATCTCGTTTTTTATTAAAATTATTGGTTTAAAATAAAGTTTTGTACAAGCTGCTGTGCGAAATGAACAGCATAATTAAGAATTCAAAAAATAGTAAGAAATCGAAGCGATTTATTCATTGTTTTTGTTATTCTTCTATAGGAGTTGCGAGAGTAGTAGAAAATGATACTGATTATGATTATGCAATATGAAACCTGGAATAAGTCCCCAACAAAATGATAGGTACAGCTTAAATGGTCACGTAGTTTTGTAGGTGGGGCAAAACTCCATTGAAATGTGGCAATGTCTTTTAGATCATAAGCACAAAGAAAATCAGAAATGTTTTTTACATTCTTGAAGATAAGATTGTGCTAGCAGTGGTATCAGTTAGTCCAGGTTTGGAATACCACCTGCTACGCTTGGGCCGTAGGTGTCACTATCCTTTGGGCTACTGTGACTTTTAATGATGATGCATGGGTAAAAATTGTTGGAAATGGAATGGTTTAACATTACTTATTCTCTTTGCAATCACTTGAAACTAATATTGTGCTAGCAGGGCCACCACACTTAGTTCAGGTGGGGAACTTCTCATCCTCTAGCCCTTGTGTTAGTTACTGTGGCATTTATTGATGATGCATGGGTAAAAATCGTTTGCATATGGAACGACTATCAGAGAATAGATGGTTAATAGGATGGCAGAAGATAGATAAACGCGACGAAAGGTAAGAAAAATAATGATTTAAAGAAATTACAATATTTTTATTAAAAAAATTACAGAAGTCTACAGTATTTGTGTCCTTCTGCGAAGACCTGAATCCAATACAAATATTACCTAATAATTATAGACTTGATTACACTTCTTCAATATTTTCTACAGAGCGCGTCGTATCTCCATTGCTATTTAGTATCTTTATTACAACAGTTTTCTTTTTATAAAATCTAAAGAAACAGCAACTAACGAACACAGAAATTATTAACATAACAATGATAACTATCAATATTATTGCTGTTAGTTTCCAAACATTAATTTCATTATCGATGTCAATCCCAGGTTCAGTTGGGTTTTGTGTTGTTGTTATGGACGGTGTTTCAGTTGGTGGCGTGTCAGTGGTATTAGGAGGTGGCGTTTCTGTTGGCGGTGTGTCGGTATCAGGAGTCTCAGTAGGTGGTGTTTCTGTTGGCGGTGTATCAGTATCTGGAGTATCGGTAGGTGGTGCTTCTGTTGGCGGTGTGTCCGTGTCAGGAGTCTCAGTAGGTGGTGTTTCTGTTGGCGGTGTGTCAGTGTCAGGGGTCTCAGTAGGTGGTGTTTCTGTCGGGGGCGTTTCTGTTGGCGGTGTGTCGGTATCAGGAGTCTCAGTAGATGGTGTTTCTGTTGGCGGTGTATCAGTATCTGGAGTATCGGTAGGTGGTGCTTCTGTTGGCGGTGTGTCCGTGTCAGGAGTCTCAGTAGGTGGTGTTTCTGTTGGCGGTGCATCTGTGTCAGGAGTCTCAGTAGGTGGTGCTTCTGTTGGCGGTGTGTCGGTATCAGGAGTATCAGTAGGTTGTGTTTCTGTTGGCGGTGTATCAGTATCTGGAGTATAGGTAGGTGGGGTTTCTGTTGGCGGTGTCTCGGTGTCAGGAGTCTCGATAGGTGGTGTCTCTGTTGGCGGTGTATCAGTGTCAGGAGTCTCAGTAGGTGGTGCGTCTGTTGGCGGTGTGTCCGTGTCAGGAGTCTCAGTAGGTGGTGTTTCTGTTGGCGGTGCATCTGTGTCAGGGGTCTCAGTAGGTGGTGTTTCTGTTGGCGGTGTCTCGGTGTCAGGAGTCTCAGAAGGTGGTGATTCTGTTGGCGGTGTGTCCGTGTCAGGAGTCTCAGAAGGTGGTGTTTCTGTTGGCAGTGTGTCCGTGTCAGGAGTCTCAGTAGGTGGTGTTTCTGTTGGCGGTGCATCTGTGTCAGGGGTCTCAATAGGTGGTGTTTCTGTTGGCGGTGCATCTGTGTCAGGAGTCTCAGTAGGTGGTGTTTCTGTAGGCGGTGTGTCAGTGTCAGGGGTCTCAGTAGGTGGTGTTTCTGTTGGCGGTGCATCTGTGTCAGGAGTCTCAGTAGGTGGTGTTTCTGTTGGCGGTGTGTCCGTTTCAGGAGTCTCAGTAGGTGGTATTTCTGTTGGCGGTGTGTCCGTTTCAGGAGTCTCAGTAGGTGGTGTTTCTGTTGGCGGTGCATCTGTGTCAGGAGTCTCAGTAGGTGGTGTTTCTGTCGGCGGTGTGTCCGTGTCAGGAGTGTCAGTAGGTGGTGTTTCTGTAGGCGGTGTGTCAGTGTCAGGGGTCTCAGTAGGTGGTGTTTCTGTTGGCGGTGTATCAGTGTCAGGAGTCTCAGTAGATGGTGTTTCTGTTGGCGGTGTGTCCGTGTCAGGAGTCTCAGTAGGTGGTGTTTCTGTTGGCGGTGCATCTGTGTCAGGGGTCTCAATAGGTGGTGTTTCTGTTGGCGGTGCATCTGTGTCAGGAGTCTCAGTAGGTGGTGTTTCTGTAGGCGGTGTGTCAGTGTCAGGGGTCTCAGTAGGTGGTGTTTCTGTTGGCGGTGCATCTGTGTCAGGAGTCTCAGTAGGTGGTGTTTCTGTTGGCGGTGTGTCCGTGTCAGGAGTCTCAGTAGGTGGTGTTTCTGTTGGCGGTGCATCTGTGTCAGGAGTCTCAGTAGATGGTGTTTCTGTAGGCGGTGTGTCCGTGTCAGGAGTCTCAGTAGGTGGTGTTTCAGTCGGGGGCGATTCTGTTGGCGGTGCATCTGTGTCAGGGGTCTCAGTAGGTGGTGTTTCTGTTGGCGGTGCATCTGTCTCAGGAGTCTCAGTAGGTGGTGTTTCTGTAGGCGGTGTGTCAGTGTCAGGGGTCTCAGTAGGTGGTGTTTCTGTTGACGGTGCATCTGTGTCAGGAGTCTCAGTAGGTGGTGTTTCTGTTGGCGGTGTGTCCGTGTCAGGAGTCTCAGTAGGTGGTGTTTCTGTTGGCGGTGCATCAGTGTCAGGAGTCTCAGTAGGTGGTGTTTCAGTCGGGGGCGATTCTGTTGGCGGTGTCTCGGTGTCAGGAGTCTCAGTAGGTGGTATTTCTGTTGGCGGTGTGTCCGTGTCAGGAGTCTCAGTAGGTGGTGTTTCTGTTGGCGGTGCATCTGTGTCAGGGGTCTCAGTAGGTGGTGTTTCTGTTGGCGGTGCATCTGTGTCAGGAGTCTCAGTAGGTGGTATTTCTGTAGGCGGTGTGTCAGTGTCAGGGGTCTCAGTAGGTGGTGTTTCTGTTGGCTGTGTGTCCGTGTCAGGAGTCTCAGTAGGTGGTGTTTCTGTTGGCGGTGTGTCAGTGTCAGGAGTCTCAGTAGGTGGTGTTTCTGTTGGCGGTGTATCCGTGTCAGGAGTCTCAGTAGGTGGTGTTTCTGTAGGCGGTGTGTCAGTGTCAGGGGTCTCAGTAGGTGGTGTTTCTGTTGGCGGTGCATCTGTGTCAGGAGTCTCAGTAGGTGGTGTTTCTGTTGGCTGTGTGTCCGTGTCAGGAGTCTCAGTAGGTGGTGTTTCTGTTGGCTGTGTGTCCGTGTCAGGAGTCTCAGTAGGTGGTGTTTCTGTTGGCGGTGTGTCCGTGTCAGGAGTCTCAGTAGGTGGTGTTTCTGTTGGCGGTACGTCTGTGTCAGGAGTCTCAGTAGGTGGTGTTTCTGTTGGCGGTACGTCTGTGTCAGGAGTCTCAGTAGGTGGTGTTTCTGTTGGCGGTGTGTCCGTGTCAGGAGTCTCAGTAGGTGGTGTTTCTGTAGGCGGTGTGTCAGTGTCAGGGGTCTCAGTAGGTGGTGTTTCTGTTGGCGGTGTATCAGTGTCAGGAGTCTCAGTAGGTGGTGCTTCTGTTGGCGGTGTGTCCGTGTCAGGAGTCTCAGTAGGTGGTGTTTCTGTTGGCGGTGCATCAGTGTCAGGAGTCTCAGTAGGTGGTGTTTCTGTTGGCGGTGTGTCCGTGTCAGGAGTCTCAGTAGGTGGTGTTTCTGTTGGCGGTGCATCTGTGTCAGGAGTCTCAGTAGGTGGTGTTTCTGTTGGCGGTGTGTCCGTGTCAGGAGTCTCAGTAGGTGGTATTTCTGTTGGCGGTGTGTCCGTTTCAGGAGTCTCAGTAGGTGGTGTTTCTGTTGGCGGTGCATCTGTGTCAGGAGTCTCAGTAGGTGGTGTTTCTGTCGGCGGTGTGTCCGTGTCAGGAGTGTCAGTAGGTGGTGTTTCTGTAGGCGGTGTGTCAGTGTCAGGGGTCTCAGTAGGTGGTGTTTCTGTTGGCGGTGTATCAGTGTCAGGAGTCTCAGTAGATGGTGTTTCTGTTGGCGGTGTGTCCGTGTCAGGAGTCTCAGTAGGTGGTGTTTCTGTTGGCGGTGCATCTGTGTCAGGAGTCTCAGTAGATGGTGTTTCTGTTGGCGGTGTGTCAGTGTCAGGAGTCTCAGTAGGTGGTGCGTCTGTTGGCGGTGTGTCCGTGTCAGGAGTCTCAGTAGGTGGTGTTTCTGTTGGCGGTGCATCTGTGTCAGGAGTCTCAGTAGGTGGTGTTTCTGTTGGCGGTGTGTCCGTGTCAGGAGTCTCAGTAGGTGGTATTTCTGTTGGCGGTGTGTCCGTGTCAGGAGTCTCAGTAGGTGGTGTTTCTGTTGGTGGTGCATCTGTGTCAGGGGTCTCAGTAGGTGGTGTTTCTGTTGGTGGTGTCTCGGTGTCAGGAGTCTCAGTAGGTGGTGTTTCCGTTGGTATCTCTTCATATATAGTACATTCCTCTTCATCTAGTCCCGGTGGAATGAATCGGAATGAATCGATGATTACAGTGCTTTCTGAAGCTTGTCCTGTGATTGTCAACTGAAATAATAATTGATATTATTAATTAATGTTATTATAACGCTCACAGATATTAAATCTATAGGAAGAAACTAATAAAATAATAAAATTCGTCATTGATTTATTCTGTCAAATGGCAATGCATCGGAAAGAGAAATCACTGCTACGGGAATAAGTCATTAATAGTAATGCTGTCTTCCATGTTACGTTAAGGGGCCGGAGACAATATGATAACGATGTCCTTATTACATCTTCACGTACACCAACAAGTTTTTTTTATGCTTAGCTGCTAAGAAACGAAAGTGCTGTAGGTACTGGGATCGCAGTAGGTGGAAGTCTTAAGCAAACAAAGAAACTGACGGGACAGTTCATGGTACGACGTACGATGGTGGACGTCGTATATAGTCGCATAGCTGCAGGTGCCATTGTCACCTCGATGACTAAGATATTACGTGTTGTATGCCACTAAATTAGCCCAGCTTCCTTACACTACACTGCACATCAAGATATCAAAAAATTAGGAATAGTATAATTAGATCATTGATGGGTACATTATACGTTACATTTGATAGTGGCTCAGACTCAACCCATCGCATTGCTATTTGACGACAGAAATAATGTGTTGGTGCTCATCCAAGGAGACCCTGCCTGGAGTCCTATCAACCACTGTGAAAATAAATGTGTATATATGTAAACAAATACTTACGTAGATATTACCGGTGGCCATTACACTTATAGATATCTTCTGCCATCCACCCGTGTAGTATGGCGTGAATTGATTCAGAATAATGTTCCCAAAACTAGTAGAACCATTGTTCAAAAGAACTGCAACATGGTCTTCTGCATTCTCGAATTCCGCATAAATGGTTATTTCGAAGATACCACTAGCGGTTATTGGAAAGGTAAAAGATTGTATACAACTCAGTGTGGTGCTCGGTGCTATGAAAGAGTTACTGCTAGGGTGGGGACTGACGATGGGTGAGTTAGAATAGTCCCAAAAATTCCACGTCCCGGGCCAGCCTGTACATATTCCAACATCACTAGTAAAACTATTATGAAAATCTTCTTCAAAATCATAAGTCACACAGTCGCTATGTGCACTTGAAATTAATAATGAAATTAACAATAATATTTGTTGTCCTCCGCGCAACATTGTATTTTTTATATATAAATAACAGTTACACAATAAAGACACCACTTTTTATATGCAACGTCTTTTACATAGCTGTAAATCTCTACTATTTATAAAATTATTATCAATTATCGGCTACATCATTATCATCGATTACATGCATACATAAGCTCACGCCTACTTGTGTCCTATAGGGGTAGGCATACGACGTTTTTCCATGTGCTACGATTGCATTTGCTTCATCTTTATTCATCATCATTATCTTTACCATCATGCGGGGATTTTCCGTTTTTCTATGAAGGCTACGGCACTAACTACTGTTTAACGTCTGAAAAAATTAATAGCAATATTGGGGTGTCTATTTAGGGACTGATGAATACCGATACATGATTGGACAAACTTCGTTCGCTAGAAAAAAAAATTACAAACATACCTTTCCAAATCTTTTAAAATGGCAATTTAATTAAGAAATAGTTATTTATACAAAATATATATCAACATGTACAGTATTATAAATACGAGAGCTTGTTAAAAAAAACTGATTTTTGTCGGCGTATTTTTTTCCTGTCAAAATTCATAAGAATACAAATATGGAGGCACTGTGCCGTGCTCTTCACTCCGTCGCTGCGGGAATCTTTTGTCTCACTCTTGAGTTTGACAGCCACAGAGCGATTTTAGGGGCTGCCAGCTGTCAATCTCGAGCGCGAGACTGAAGATGTCCCGCAGCGGCGGAGTGAAGAGCACAATGCCAATCCATTTTTATTAATTTTGGATGAATTTTGGCAAACGCCAATAACAGTCGATTTTTTTTAAAACAAGCGCTTGTATTTGTAAACCCTACATTTTGATATATATTTTGTATGAATAACTATTGCCGTTTAGACATAATTTTCATTTTAAAAGACATTGAAAGGGTATGTTTGTGATTTTTTTCTATCGATCGAAGTTTGTCCAATCGTGTATCGGTATTCATTAGTTCCTAAATAGACACCCCAAGATTGCTATATATTTTTTCCAGACGTTTCATTTTATTAGTTAGTATCGCAACCTTGATAGAAAAACTGTAAATCCGCGCATACAAAGCCTTAATTAATGTTTTCAGTCGTCGCTCGCTTGGGTCAGTCTGTCTGTTGGCCGAAACTTGTTCATAATGATTAATATTTTTCCTTCGTAAATGCCAGGATAACTTGATACATAGCCGACCTGGGACAGAACCTGGGACCTTCGTATAATGGGTCAGTGTCCCAAACATGGCGACCCCGAGCTATCTCGAAAATTATATGCTATGTTTTTCTTGTTATCAGCGACTACATCATTGGATTATAGGACTTTACATGTCAGTAATTCATATCAGTAATCCATCAATCATTATTAACTCAACGGTGAGTTACTATTTTAGATTATTTCCGTAGTCTAAGTAGAGGCATAATTTGCGTCACACAGCTAATGGGACGGAGAGGTACCGTCCCATAAAATGACATCTTTTATGGGACGGTACCTCTCGAATATTTGAAACTCATAGATACTGTTCTAAAAAAGGTAACAAAAATAAAGTGTGAATGTCTTTTTGTGCGTATTTAGAAAAACATTTTATTTTCGATACATATCAATTATTATTAATTATTTTTAATATAAGTAATTTTTTTACACACAATTCTATGTACATCCGAACTTAATACCATACGATATCACAGATATACAGTCAAAATCTTTTTGATTAAAACTAGGCACCTACTTAGTTTTTTTTAAAGAAAGGGGTGGAGGAGGTTTGACAATCGGATGATCCATCCACTTCATGCTACAATTAGGTGGAAGTAAAAAGGCTTTAGGAAGGACCCTCAATAAATTATTAAAGAAGACAAAGTTGCGGCGTTTTACGTCTAGAAAGGAGTCTGTCGGCCATTAATCCTCAAGGCGTCGTATTAAACGGTATAACGCCGCGTTTACGACCCAAGTTTTGTAATGTTGTCGATTTAAAATAATCTCCAGTTATGTTTCAATAAAATCTTGCTAGATTAAAGCCTGGTAAGAGTTTAACGGGTCGTAAAAATAAGTTTTCATTATGGTCGGAAATAAATTGTAACGGGCATTTAGTAATAAACTGCATCCTAACACAATATTTATTCACGGCCCGAACAACTTCCCAAATTGGGATTCCCTGGACATTCGAAAACGCAACATTGGTAGATAACTTGGTAACAGGTTCTCTTGAAAATGGCGGGGTTTCCCGCTACACCGTCACCACCACCACCACCACCATTTTACCACCGTCGTTTGACGGTTGCAAAATTATTTGATAATTTTTATTTTAATGTCTACGTTAAATTAAGAGCCCTCATAGAGGCAACTAGCGCCGCCAATCTTAAAAAATAATAAATAAATAAATAAAATAAAGAGCCATTTATTCATCTGCACAATGTTGTAGGTAGGTGCATGGTTGTCAATATCTTCCAATTTAATCAATTTTATTAAAAAAGCTATTTACAAAATGTTTATTACGATAAATACTATTTTTCAATATACAATACATGGCATAATTGCGACAAGCTAAGTTGTAGTTCACAAATGTGCCAAAAACGGCAATTATGCGAACTACAACTTACCGACATTGAATCACATTATAAATAAGCATTTAAAAAATAGTATTTATCGTAATAAACATTTTGTAAATAGCTTTTTTTAATAAAATTGATTATATTGGAAGATATTATTTTTATAAGATTGGCGGCGCTAGTTGGCTCTATGAAGGCCCTTAATCAGAAAATGTTCGCTAATGACAGTACGGTGAATTTATTGGATTATTTATGCAATCCTCCTCTGGAGGAAGATAGAATACTATTATATATTGAATTTTCTGTAACATGACATTGGCAAATGACGACCTGTCGAGTCCATTAATAAATAAATAATAAACTTGGTAACATTTGCAGTAGGATGTCACTCTTATGGCCCCTGATAATAAGGCCAAGATTCAAAGACAATCTTGAGCGCGATTGATGCGAGCTACCTATTGCAAGAATTAATTTACTGTAAGATAAAAATTAAAACTTTGTAACTGTAAAATAATTAGTAAATTCTGTACAGCAATTTTTGACAAAATCTCAACGTCATTGAGGTATACTTTTCTCTGTCGTAGTGGGTACAAATGTTTTTTATAGAAATAAATAAGTACGAAATCGTTTAGCAAATGTCAAATTAAGTCATATTGAAATGTTGTGGAAGTTTTTTTTTAGTATTACACTGCGCAGTAATAAATTTTAAAGAGATTTCTCAACTAATTTCCTTATAAAAGACACAAGGAGCAAGTTAGTTCGTGTCCAGTGTTATGAAAGTCGACGTCAACTCGGGACACAGGAAGTTGCAGTCGCACCGAGTTGCAGCGTCTGACGTTCCGCTGCGCCGCCCCCGCGCTGTTTCATGTAACGGGGTACGAGAAATGTGGCATTTAATATGTCTTTACGGGTAGTGTTTTTGATCGTCGACGCCCAACTCAAGGGTTGGGTTATTATATATATTATATTAGTATTTACCGTATTAATCGTCTGAGCTCAAACCCGGATTCAGCTGATACACTCTCAAGACGTGATCACCAGCTCAAGTATATCATTTATTAGTAAACCAATCTTGAGGGCGTATCACGTGATGTCTTTCTCAAGTTGCGGTTCGCCTGCAATCAGCAAATACGTTCTCAAGTGTGAGTTTGACAGTTCTCTTGAGAACTGAGTTTTATTTATTAATACGGCGTTACTCACGTGATACCCGATTCCTAAACGCGCACCTAAGTTATTAATAGGAACGCCATCTCAAGATTGACTTTTGAGCTGAGAGTGATTTATTAATACGGGCCCAAATAGAGACGTTTTACCTGAAAATAAAACGTTTATTAAATACTTACCTAATTCGAAGCCTAATAAAACAATATGAGAATAACATTCTTGATTTCCGCTTTCCGAAGTCATAATACGTCACGTCCGCAAGCCCGTTCCTCCCACGCGCACCCCGCACCCCACCACTACCGACGGCAGCTAGGCGGGGAATCGCCATTTCACTTCATTGCATCTCTCATATAAAAGCCACCAGGCAGAATTAGAAAGTGTTAGGCTTCGAATTAGGTAAGTATTTAATAAACGTTTTATTTTCAGGTAAAACGTCTCTATTAAATCCTGTACCGTAATTCGAAGCCTAATAAAACAATATGAGAGACGTGTTTGTTATCGCCTGGTGGTAGTGGTGGTGGTACCAATTAAATATGCCAATGTGATCTGCTTAATTGATTTAAGCAAAATATGTAAAGCCTTGTAGTATGAGCGAGCATACTAGATTATCTTAATACATAAGCAAAAAGAGCCATACTCTATGCATCGAAATAGTACGATTATGAACAATCATTATCCTTTAGTAGGTACCCATATCATTTGTAACTTGTGTAACAAATACTTAACTGATTGTCAGTTTATCTACATTTGTACCTATGGTATGCCTTTGCGCTGATCTAATCGATTAAAAAAGAAAATATCCTGAATTTCATTTGAAATCGGATATCTTGACCTTTTTGAAGGTATTGACAGAAAGATGATGAAATCTGATATCTTGACCTTTTTGAAGGTATTGACAGGAAGGTGCCGCTTGCGGGCATGTAAGGTACCTTAGTTAATTTACCCAACAAATTTCTCATCACCTGCTGTACTTACAGCTGTTTAGATTAAACTATCTAGTTATAAATCATCGCCTTGAGTTAAAATACAATTTTCACAATGTAGACCTCTAGGTAGGTAAACCGTAAGTAGGTTTTATACACTTGATGTTAGGTTACACAATAAACCCCTGCTTCAAATTCGCCAAATTGTTTGGGTGTAAACTCTATAATATACAAAATGTATAGATGTATCAGAGAGTTTGTATCAATATGAAAATCCTCATCCAACTCGGTGGATCTCCCATCAACTTCTTAGTATCTGAGAGGAAAGTTTTAGAGTCTCGCTCGCATAACATGGGGAACAATGGCGTTCACGAGCTATATATTAGAGGCCTTATTTGATTCGGTTTAATTAATTAAATCGACAGATTTTAAGAATTGGTTTCGAAAACTGACCTGGGTGGCGAGTTTTGTTTGAACCATTCCTATTAAACCTTATCCATAAACTGTATTGTAAAACTTCACCGGAATAAGTTGCGCATTGCCACCGCACTGCGGCGCTGTTTGCAACAAACGGCACAAGGAACCGGCCGTGATAAGTAAAATCTTTGAAAAATATTTATATTCTATATATTAGAACCTGATGAAAAAATTCTTGCCGTGGTCAGGACTTGAAGTTGCGACCTTGGAAGGCCACGCCCACCGACAATCTTCATCGTATTATACATACTTAAAGGGTATGTTATGCAAATCCATCTATCGGACAATAGTAGTAGTATTCCGACAACCACGTCTAACATTCGGTTAGAAACGAATTTGTATTACGCATTATCCATGCTCGGTGAACAAATTAGAACATTCTATATATTTTTGTGTGTTTAAGTCCGTTCCATGTCTATTCTTCATTATTTTCTATGAACTAGTGCATAATTTAAAGTATACTCGATTTATGGGAATAAAAAACTTGACTGTACGTTGAAGCCCCCGACCGGGCGGGAGGTATAATATGCGCAGCGTAGCCGGCAAGAAAATAACTTTGAATTCGAATATATGGTCGAGAAGCGCAGCTAAGTGAAGCCGACGCTCCGCAGTTACATAGCTATTAGAAGGCTGGCACTACATATAATTTCTGTACACTATATACCAAACAGTGCCACGCTTCAAGTCACAAGGTTCGTGGTCCGATTGTGAGAACGCGCTGAAAAGGATCGTAGGTACACGTTCACCAATGTTGGGTGCAGTTTGTACTTGGATAGGTGACCGCTAGATAAATTTTCGTATGAGCCGTAAAACAATCGGTTCGGATTGTTGTCTTTTAACAGTAGTCGGTCGTTAGACAATTGTGACAGGTTTAGATGGAATAGGGTTGGTCACAAAACCACAATCATCATGCCTAAAAAACGTTCGCTTTGAAGCCTTTTCAGGTAGAAATCACAGGTAGAAATGTAACGTGATATCGTTCCCTAATAAATTCACTACCTACAATTATGGTAATTGTAATAGTGTAGGGATTCAAACAAAACAACATTATTGATGTTGTGGGTAGAACAAATCAGTTTGTATGTATTGTCTCTCACCGTTGGTAGGCAACATATACACGACACGACGGATATAATTGCTACAAAAACCGGCTTATCGTATATAACTCTGATACTTTGTTACACGCTGACAAAGGTCGAAAACCTTTGGGGCGAGAATCATAATTAGAATTGAGTTACATTTTATTCTATTTCCAGTATCGTAACACGGCACATGTAAGGGCCGACCTGCCTGTGCTGCGCAAACTACCATGTACTGGCTCCGCCGGGGGAGTGACCAGTGACGATGGAGTTCTGTTCGCTAAAATCCGATTCTAGCAATCGATCGCCGTATATCCATAATAATATGAATACATTATTTAATGTCTTTATGTAGGTAGTTGTAAGTTGAAAGATTTTAATCATGTAGTCAGGTTCATATCACTTATTGCAAGTAGATTGCATTGTTTACATTTTCTGCGTTACGTATTGTCGCGCCTTCGTTGTGAGGGTAGGCGACGACAATATTGTTATCGTTTAGGGTCTGTCGAAGTGTTCGGAAATTAATAACCCGGCGAACGGAGATGTCATATTATGCACAATACGCGTACTAGTATAGTACGGCGTAATACGAAACCGCAAAGCGCGGGTGTTGGTGCTTGAAGTATGGATGACGTAATAGTACGTAATAGTATCTTCTGTATTAGAATGTAATACAATGTGAACAGTACTCTTCTAGCTTTGGTAATCATGATCTAGGAGTAGATCTAGGTCTAATTTCCGCATTCCAACCAAGATTCGTAGTTTCTATTATGATAAGTACATCAATGCAATGCAACAGATGTCTGTGGGTCCGAGAGGGAGTCTGTAGTCCCTTGACCTCTATACCACACCAGCTCAGCATACCTAGGCAGTGGTCCTCGCCGCCTTTCAGCAGTTCGATTGGCATGATAGTACATAACTCGAGTCCCGTGGGGATTATGAGGTTTGCTTGTGGGTAGTCTTTGGTAAACTGGTTCTCATTTTGCCAATTTATTAATATCAAATTAACTTCTACGATGTCTGCGGAATGACAATACATCTTCATTCTTATTCAAATTATATTTCGACTTGTTAGCCACATTATCTTCATTCTTATTCAAATTATATTTCGACTTGTTAGCCACATGAAAGACCCATTCGCCAGGCGATCTCAGAGCGTAACTCGGGTTCCGGGTGGCAAATATGGTATGGAGGCCGCCTCTGTAGACGTATCGGAGACAGCGTCTGTAGGTGAAGCCAATGGTACACGATGGCAATCCAAATACTTTTGTTGTCGTAGTAGTTCTGAGTCACGCGAAAGTCCGACACTCGTTGAGTTAAAGAGACTTAATTGAACTCATCAGTTAGGAAACCCTTTGGGGAAGTACTGTAGGACCCCTTGGGATAATAGCTCGTTGTGATTTCTTTCTGTGAGGCGCGGTGTATCCTTGGTGTTGTAGTCTCGTAACATGATGTCATGACCGGAATAAGGTAGAAGCCGGTATAGGAATGTAGGGCGGAGCCCGTTCTGTTCCCAATGGTGGTAGCTCAACTGATCGACATGAAAAGCATAGGACTCATGCTAGACGCGACTCTCCTGACCCGGTGGGACGAGGAAGAGTCCGCTCTGATCTGTTAATTGGAGAACGTCTCTAGTCACTTGGTACTTACTTACCCCTCTCCAATTGTCTCATTGCACCATTACTGATGTTGACCCACAAGTTGGGAAAAGGATATTTCTGTGGTGCACAGGAAATGCAATCCTTGTCATTAGTATTTATTCATACTATCAGCTTCCTGTGGCGACGCTGCATGTGTTGTCAAACCAGAACGCACGTGCGCGGCACGGTTTGCGCGGCACAATAACTATTAGATTGCGTTCTCACACCAACAACTCGTGCCACAATTTGCGCGCCAGCCAATCAGCTGGAAACTACAGTGTATGGTAATCAGCATTGCCACGATTTCCATTTTGAAATTTCAGCGTATTCGAGATTCCGAATCCATCTTTACACTGAACATTACTGTAAAACAGTCTTACTCCCTCGATGTCAACAGAATACAGGGTTTAATGTTTCGTACACTAGACTTACTCCGCTGAAAAAATTAGTTAATCCTGGAAAAAAGCTTATCCTAATGTTAGTTAATCCTTGATAGTGGCGTCAGACTGCCGTAGAATGCAAGCCGGCGACGCCAACATGTTGCCACAATGTACGTGCACTGCGAGTATTGTATTTAGGTATTGCATGGTATGCATATTTCTAAGACAAAATCACGTTAAGTATATAAATGAAATAAAATATCGTGTTCTGTCCACTTCACTGCCCTAATGAGTGGTCGTCTTATAGTTCTTGTATAGTTATAAGCAAATTAACACCACGTGTATCAAATTAATATGAATTTTGAAAATAACGAGGGTATTTTAAGGTTAAATAGTTGAAATTCACTATGTGCGCACAGAGCGATTGAATTCAGTACTCCTGGGCCAGTTACCCTCTTCTGGGGGTGCGAGTACCCACGTGTTCGGGTGCCCGTTAATTACCCTTATGTTTGGACTCTGGTGTACCTTGCGTAGCACTAATGGCCCCAATACTGAAGAAAACAACTTCAATTTGCATGCTTAAAGTAATGAGCGATGTAACTTACAGTTTAGCGAACATTCCTTAACGCAACGTTGCTTGCGAGCGCCGCCGTTAGAACATAATATCGCGCCATGTTAAACACACCTGTTGCTGCTATCCTTCCATCTTCCGTATTCGTCTCCTCCTGCTGGCGGGCCGGACGTTTCTAATACCTTTATATTAATTATAAAATCAAACCGAACGGTAACACCGTTAAAAATATGCACCACAGAAACGTGGTGAAATTATTTTATCTTTCACTTTTATAAGTAAAGATTTGCAAATACTTTGCTACGTATAATATGACTAAAATAAATTAAATTCGGTCAACCTCACGCTAGGTTAGGTTAGGCGACCGTACGGGTCGGGAAATTTAATGCCAATGAAGTGAAATGGCGATTCCCCGCCTAGCTGCCGTCGGTAGTGGTGGGGTGCGGGGTGCGCGTGGGAGGAACGGGCTTGCGGACGTGACGTATTATGACTTCGGAAAGCGGAAATCAAGAATGTTATTCTCATATTGTTTTATTAGGCTTCGAATTACGGTACAGGATTTAATAATATTAGGTATGTTCCAAAAATTGTGTTTTATTATTTTTAGAGTTCCGAACCTCAAGAGGAAAAAAAAACCTTATAGGATCACTTTGTTGTCCGTCTGTCTGTCCGTCTGTCAAGACCTAAATCTCAGAAACGTGTCGACGGATCAAGGTGAAATTAATACCAAATACTCAGGTCTGCAACCTTATACAGCAGTTAAAAACTCAACCTTTTACGTCAACCCAATCAAAAGATATGGCCGCTTATGTCGCCTTTTCCCGCATATTTGTATGAAAAAGCGAGAAATTCAAAACCTAAATAGGGTACTTCCCGTTGACCTAGAATCATGAAATTTGACAAGAAGCTAGGTCTTATAGCACAAGTAAAGAAAAAATCCGAAAACTCTAAATTTGGGGTTCCATGACGAAATATTTTTTTTTTAATTACAAATTTATATTTGCTGTGAACCTTCTATCGGTGAACCGAGTTGTAGTTCGATAAAGATTTCCTAACTAGGTGAGACTGTATCTAAGCTTAGTTTGTTGTAAGACTTTTGCTATCCGTATATAGGTTAGGTTATAAAACCATTGTAGAAAGTCTGTATCCTATCATGATATACGGTTGTTAATGATCCGGTTTATTTCACTGATAATGTAAGGAAATTAAACTGGATGGAACCCATATAAGAGTGGCTTTTTTTTGTTAGATTCTTCCCAGAGGGAAAGGCAAAGCCAACTAGGGCATACAGCCTGGTCTGCTGTTAATAGAATGTCTGAATTCTTGTAAATACATACATATATACGAAGATAACCTAACCTAAACCTACGCACAACCCTCCCGAACACCTAAACGAAATAACTCAATGATCCACGCCAGCATCAAGTTATGCAAAAGGAAACCTTGCTAAGAGCACAATACTTCACAAACACGACTTCTTTCGAGCACTCCAACTAATAGAAACGTTCGCGGACATCTACTGATTAACTTAACGTGATCATTATTCACTAAATACCACGGAAACTATTTAATTAGAATTTTCACAAAAAATAGCTAATGGCGTTTCGCGCGCTTAACAAGGAATCACTATATTTTGTTTCTTAACTGTCAATTAAAAACCCATAATTACACTTGGCTTCCCCTTGGGGGCTGATGTCATTGTATAACACACCTAATGGAGGTTCGTAGGCCAGTTGCGAGTACACGTTGAATAAGATCGTACAAGTTAAGCAATGTTGGGCGAGGTCAGGACCTGGATTTTCGCAGAAGGAGGCGGCGGAGAGGGCAAGAGAGGTTGATCCATTGTCCGAACGAATCCGCCGCAGGAGAGTCAGGCGGAGGAGGCTGGCGTATGCCCGAAACCTCCCCCCATAATGAGAGCTTCCGGGCGAGTGGACACGGGGTAGTCCAACGCTCGGTAACAGGTCCTCGAGTTGGTTGGCGTGTATGTGTTCCAGCACACCGCTAACAGTCGGATGGGGTCAAAGACCCCCGAGAAGGGTCCCCCAGGACACACGCCGGCGTAGTCGCGGAAGTAATTCGCAAGTCTCCCCGTGACTCCGTCATAGGGCGGCGAGACGGAACACCGAGGGGTTTTTAGTCGGTAAGAGTCCGACATAACCATCCTCGCCTCCCCGTGGCAAGGAGGTATCATAATAGGTCAGGACCTGGATGGGTGACCGCTAGTGACACTTTCATCTGAGCCCCTTCGTGCCTCGGAAAGCACGTTAAGCAGTTGGTCCCGGTTGTAGTCGCTTGACAGCAGTCGTTAGGCCACGTCAAAGGCCTACGGGCGCCCTGAATAACTTTGACAAATAAAATAACCCAGACCTAATGTAAATTACGAGTATACTTAATACAAACTCTAACACATTTTGGATCGACAATTAAGCGCTTGAATAGTTAGCTTGTAGAAGATAAGATAAGATAAATATTCTTTATTGCCAAAAAAGGAACCAAGTACACAAAAGAAATATGCTAATACAGTTAGTATCACAATTGGCGGTCTTATCGCTTAAAGCGATGTCTTCCAAACAACCTATGGGTAGAGAAATCAGCGAATGAATAGGTAGCTTGTTGAGCAATAATTAAATACCTATCATTGCCTAAGGGGCCATCCATAAATTACGTCACACGAATTTCATTATTTTTTGACCCCTCCCCCGTCCTTGTCACAGCTGGTCACATTTGTTTGTTTGTAAATATTTTCGAGTTTTTCGTTTATAGTTCAAAGTTCGTGTTTCACTTAGATTATAATAGATTTTGAAATGTGATGTCACGAAATTCAGGACCCCTCCCACCCCCTTGTCACACAATGTCAAACTTCGTCGACCCCTCCCACCCCCTAACATGTGACGTAATTTATGGATGACCCCTAACTGGTACTTAAATACATAGAAGAGAAATAGATAGAAGAGTTAGTAGATACTGCTAATTATGTTCAAATAAGTATTAAAGCGACATTTTATCGGCATTTACTTCCGTCTTCCGTCGGAGTCAGCCGCAGAGTGGCGGGCGACGTCGTCGTACGTTTTATCGCGACACTTTAGATTTTATTAACGATAAATACAAGTTGAGGGTAGACTTAATTAAATTTTGTTAAAATCCAACGCGTTCGGGATTAGTTGGAAAGCGTGTGCCACTTTAATAAGATCATCTTAAAGCTACCAAAAAGTTTATAATCAAACAAGGATCTCTCTTAATAGGTACAGCTAACAGCAGATCAAGTGTAACACTTTGGACTTTGGACCGTTCTTATTATCTGTGTCATAAGAGTTGAATCCGTACTGCAAGTGTTACCATTGATCTGCTGTTGTCCGTACTTACATATAAATCATTTTTGTAAATAATAACGATGCTGTGATGATGAAATATTTAGTTAATTGTACCTACCCTCGTGCTAAACGTGACTTAAAGTTAGGTGTTTAACCATGGTTTAAGGATTATCACTCCAGCGATAATCCTTAAACCATTGTTAAACGCCTAACTTTAAGCTAAATTAAATTAGGGAGAACATTTAAAATGATGCTGTCTATACCTGTACACGCAGAAATATAAATACATGAATAACTTTGACAAATAGGTTTGATCACTAAACCACTCGAGAAAAGAAAAAAGAACCATTAAAACGTTTAAACTTATAAATGTTTTTGCCGTAAGCAATACAGCCAGTGTGTTTAATAAGTTTATTTATATTCATTTATTCAACTAAATATAAATGCAAGAACGTGCACTTATCGTTTTATAGATAGATAGATTCATTTATTTCAGATTACAATGTTATTTTACACTTATGTCAATACTTAAAATACACATTAGTAATTTGATCGTCAATTTAAAATAATAATAACTATGTATAACAACATTATGCATTGCATAAATTATGATTAATTAAATTAATATAATTAAATATATTAGACTAATTATTTTACAATTATTATTTAAATAACCCAGTAAAACAATAACCGCTTACAATATAAAACTAACACGCCCAATTTGTAATCACCTTTCAATCTTTCTTCATGTCACGTATTCTATTACAAGAGTAATAAAACTAAAATTTTATATGTACTGTAAACAAAACTATAAAACAACTTTTTAATAACATCATAAACAAGACCTCAGCCCAAACCTATAAAGCTAGAGGCCGAATTTAATGAAACAAAAGGATTTCTTGCGCCCTCTGGTAAATTATAGTCGAATAAAATATTGGCGACAAGGAAGGAAAAGTTACAACCTCTAAAGGGGCCAAGGGACGGCCGTGGGACGTCACACATAGAGATTAAGTACAGGAGTGCTAAAAAATCCTTCACCAATGACGTTGCTACTGCGCCGGTCATCCAAGTAAGTTAATAATAGGACATACTGTTCCTTTCTGTAAAGAGAAATAGAGAGAGAAAAAGAAGAGAGAGAGAGAAAGTCGGTCTATAGGTATGCTCAACTAGCACGACTGCCAGTTGCTCATACACAGTCAGTCATACACAATTATATACACCCTCATACACACCCTCTCACATACAGTTATATACACAGTCATATACTGTCGAGTGGTGGCGTGTCAAAATATATATTAAATTAAACAGAAATATAGCTAGGTAAGTATATAATATTACTCAGAATTGGTGTTATGCACTACGCCATGCTCGGCGAACAAATTTAAAATGATGAAAAATGCCAGGATTGACAAGGTCGCAGGTTTAAGTCCTGCCCAAGTATAGAAACTATTCATCACTTTTAAAAAAATACAGAATATTTTTTTATGAGGATAAAAATCCCCGATAGGACAGGAAACCATATCAATATAAGCGATAATGCCTGTCGCTACACTAGCAAATTGTGCGCTTATATGTAACTGTTGTATTATCTATTAAAGCACATTTTATTTGATTTAAGGCTAGTTAAATAAGGTGTCTATGTAACTAGCCTCAAATCAAATACTTATACAATTTTAGCGTGTCACTCTCCGACATATTATAAGAGTGTCAACAAGGTCGAACAACCTGCCCCCATACAAAATATACTTTAGTAGACTCTCCTTTATGAGTTTAGCACTCCTGTAACAGTGCTATATATCTATGATGTCACACCAGATTTTATTACACTAGCGAAACACAAAGGACAATGCCTGGCGCGTTACTCTTCTGGGACACGAGCAAACAAAAAATTGCAGCTCCCAGGAAAAATGTGCGGCGACCGGTGACGTACATAAATTGCTTTGTTAGTCTTTTCTATTTTGCTGAGATATCTTTGAAGTGGACTTTAGACTTGAAGGGTTTATGTAAACCATGTTTTACGCTATCAGGCTTGTACGAGGCAATAAAAACTGCTAAAGAGTGGGTTTAATTTGACACATGCTGAATCACAGATTTCGTATTGCAAAATCTTAAATTATAACTTAAACTATCATCTAACTTTAACATACGAACAAGCTGGCTCAAAAATTCCGTATTATGTTTTTTTTTGTAATTTGCACCAATATTTTGTAATTAAGAAGTTTCATAAAAGCTACTTTGTTGTAGACCTTAATTAATTATTATATGTAAACGGATATCACTCACATATATTGTTAAAGTCGGCAATTAGACCGACAATATAAGTGAGTGATATCCGTTTATATATAATAATTTGTAGTAATGGCTCACTATAGTTTTAATTCTAAAACCTTAATTAATATTTTTTTTGGGCATTTCTTTGTTTTGTAATTAGATTTTTCTTTCTTATTTTACTTTGTATCAATATCGATCAGCTTTCATAGTACGTTGCGATAAACTTGGTATTGAATGAGAGCTCTCCTTCCCTCTTAAATATTTAATTCCACGTTGCATTCCTAGAAATATTTCCTCTACATAATAGAGCGTCTTACGCGAATTTAATATCAGTCAGTCTGTTAAATCAGGGTCCATTCATATTCAAATCATTCTAGACGTAAGGAACTGTTGAGGTAACTAGAGATACTTACAGGTTGAAATTATTTTGCATAAAGTTCGGACTCTATTTTATTATCAGTATTAATTATATAAACTTTTATAGTATCGTAGTGTTTTAGCCGAAATTCATGCAACAGAATAGAGATGAGTGGAAGGGTTGGGGGGAGGCCTTTGCCTAGCAGTGGGAGATTACAAGGGTATTAAGTAAATAATAGTAATAATTTATACAATGTGAAATAGTGGTTGTTTTCCCTCGGCAGAATGCAGCTTTACAGCAAATGAATGAAAGAAGAGTTGCGAAAGAAATACACAACAAATAGAGCGAATGTATGATTTTTATAACGCCATCAATCTACAGCATATTTAAAGTCATGTATTGCTAGCACTTCACTTGGCTCTTCGTATTCGCTATTGGATGTTTGTCGTATTTGTCAAATACTTAAGGTACAAACAAATAACACAAAATTTTTGTCAGGAATACCAACCACACATGGCAATTATGACAAATACGCAAATACGAATAGCCAAGTGAAGTGTCACCATTAAACTAATGTAGATACCAAAGTCAAACCACGTATTCCAGTAATAAAACATCCATTAATAAAAATATACCTATATGGAAGTAGAATCTACTTATCTGGAATTGAAATCATTCGTTGGATCCCACAAGATCCGCCGATGCCAGAAGCCGGGATCCGATTTTAACTAAATTGAGTTTTATAAGATTTCTGCTACCTGCGCTCGTAGTAAGCTACCAATATTAGCTCCGGCTAGGGTTACCAGATCTAAAACCAAGATTTACTCACAAACTAGAGTAAGTATTTTACTATTTTTATATAAATCTCTGACGCAAAAAGATGGTTGTTATAAGATAAGATATTATTTATTGAAAAAAAAAATTAGGTTAATACAGTTAGTATTACAATTGGCGATCTTATCGCTCGAAGCGATCTCTTCCAGACAACCTTTGGGTAGAGAAGTAAGTATAAGTTTAATATACAGATAGTATGTGTCATCATAGCTCTGAATCGAGTGAATGGATTTAGCTTCTGTTTTGTTTGATAGATGCTTTGGTCGAGCGAGAGTGAATGATTGATGATTCTAGAATAAAGTTTCAGTTTGAATATCATCAGGAGTCTTTTATAGTGTCTCCTTTGACAGTCTTTCGTCATAAGAAGAAATAGCAAAGGAACGTCACTGTATCATGGATATTATTGTGCGAATATTTAATTCGGTCTGTTACAGTGTACCCACTCATATTTAATTGTATGATATTAAAGTATGAATACCCGGTGTCCCTTCATTTGATAAAAAATATATTACAAACCATTCATTTCACAAACAACGTTTGGCAAAATCATGATTCATAAGTTCATCTTTGTACAAAGTAATGGTTCTATAAATAATTCATTTGACAAAACAATTACGAGACAAAGTTTCTTTCTTCAAAACATCACTTAACAAACTATTCACTTATTATATACGTTAATAGATAAAACAACGCAAGGCATTGTTTGGTAATTGTAATTTGTTTTTTATCAAATGAAGGGACACCCCGACAACTCTCTAACCAGATCCGACACGGATGTTTAGGTTCAGAAGGCTCTGGCTTGGAGCGAAGCGCAGCTTCGCTCCAAGCCAGAGACTTCGATGTTAGGTTTTTTTTTTTGTATTCAAAAAGCAAGTTTATTTATTAACAATTATACATAAATTTGTAATTTGTTTTTTATCAAATGAAGGGACGCCCCGACCAACTCTCTAACCAGATCCGACACGGATGTTTAGGTTCAGAAGGCTCTGGCTTGGAGCGAAGCGCAGCTTCGCTCCAAGCCAGAGACTTCGATGTTAGGTTTTTTTTTTTGTATTCAAAAAGCAAGTTCATTTATTAACAATTATACATATAAAATACCCACTTATTTACCCAATATTTTGTCTAATGGCGACCTTGCAAAAGGAATACTTTGGTCATTTAATCAATTGCAAAATGACGGTTTAGCATTCACAACATTTGCTATGTTAAATATTTATAAAATGGATTTTTGTCAAATGATCACTTTTAAAACGATCACTTTAGTAAATGATAAGTTGGTCAAATGATTACTTTTTCAAAAATAATTTGTAAAATGATCATTTGTCATACGTTTTTTGTCAAACATTAGTGAACCTGAATACCCACATGATATTTCTAACCAAGTGGCGTAATTTTTTTTATGAGATTTGGGCACGGAACATTAATTCCTGACATACCGGGAAAATGTCTATCGCCTGGTAACCCTATAGCTCCGAGCTACGTAAGATTGTGGTTATCTATGGGTTCAATTTGTGTTGACTCCCGGGCTATGGCACCTTTTGTAAAGTTCAAGGTTTGATTTTGTTTCTTTGTGGGCGTGTGGGTAATTGGATTGTGCAACGAATATTGTGGCCTTACTTCATATCTTACTTATATCTAATCTAATTTTAAATCTTTAAATATGGTGCACTTTCGTATATCAAGATATTGTTAACAAGAAATATATAAAATGAAAGTTTGAGATTACTTTTGGGGGGAAAATCTGAAGTAGGTAAATTGTATAAAACTGAACACTGATATAATGCCGATCATACGATTTGATAAATGTGCAGATATGACGTTCTGCCCGGGGATGTTTTTCAATAGCTAAGTAGGTACCTACTTCGTTTATCACAGTCTATCAATCAACAAAATTTGTTAAAACTTCACCGTTATAGGTATGTAGTACACTCGGTATGAACTTAATTTGTCGACGAGTCAAGATTTATGACAATCATTTATGCGTTAGCAAGAGCAAAAACAACTTTGCATTTCGGAAAATCAGAATTAGACCTTCAGGCTTGGTGATAACGTTTAGAGATATAATATAAGATGCATCCAGTGTTGTTGGTTTACGAATTAATTTACATAAGAGCCCTGAAACGGCATTGATTTACGTACAATATGCAGCTGACGGGGAGTTGGAAGGAGTCAACCCTATTTGTTGGAAAAACAATTGAATGACGCTCTCAGATTATGTCGGAGACAATTCAGCATGGACTATTTTGATCTACTTTTACTACAAAGAACGTGGAATTTTATTTTACAGAAAGAACGGCAAATAGTTATTGTAGTTATTGTATGAGAAATATTTTCTTGAAATTTAACACCCTTCTATTTATTACCCCACTGCGGAAAAGAGTAGTTTTATAGGGTTCCGTGCCTTAATAGGAAAAAGGAACCCTTACAGGATCACTTTGTTGTATGTCTGTCTGTCTGTCAAGACCTATATCTCAGAAACGCCTGGACGGATAAAGTTGAAATTAATACCAAATACTCAGGTCTGTAACCTCGTGCTGAAAAAAAATCAACATTCTACGTTAACACAATCAAAAGATATGGCGCATATTTGTATGAAAAAGCAAAAAAAAAACCTCAAAACCTATAGGGTACTTCCCGTTGACCTACAATACTGAAATTAGGCAAGAAGCTAGGTCTTATAGCAGAAGTAAAGGAAAATACCCGAAAAGACATTGCCACATTTCAATGGAACCTACAAAACTACGTGACCATTTAAGTTGTACCTATCATTTTGTTGGGGACTAATTACAGGTTTCATATTGCATAATCATAATCAGTATCATTTTCTACTACTCTCGCAACTCCTATAGAAGAATAACAGAAACAATGAATAAATCGCTTCGATTTCTTACTATTTTCTGAATTCTTAATTAAGCTGTTTTTTTCGAATCGCAACTTGTACAAAATTTTATTTTAAACCAATAATTTTAATAAAAAAACGGAGATGTTTTTACATTTATTCGTTATCTTGTACAACTTGCTGTTGATGGTGGGGCAGAATCTGGCATTGTCATTTGAAATTAGATCTCTCCAAAAAAAAACCTTTAGAGCAAAGTTATGGGGTTAAGTTGCATTGCACGGACGCCTCGGTGCGTGAGTCCGACTCGCACTTGGCCGATTTTCTTTTAGAGTAGGTGCCTAAACTATAAGAGGCGTTGTCGTTCAGAGATAACAAACCTGTTTTGACATATTTTTGACTTTTATTTGTAATAAGAAATAATTGAGTTTATTAATAAAGCTTAAAATTTGGGTTCTCTTGAAAATGGCGGGAAACGACGGTTGCGAAATTATTTGATAATTTTCCTTTTAATGTCTACAGGGACTATTTTGTGTTTAATATCACGTTAAATTAATCAGAAAATGTTTGCGTACGGTGAAGTTATTTGATTATTTATGCAAGATCTGAAGTTTCAAGCTTTTATCAAGAGTTCCCGCTACAAGCTCGGGAGTGAACGTGACTGTCGAGCTGCTTCTTCCAGAGTGATGACGCTACGGCGTCTCCTCTGGATGAAGACATGAAGACGCGGCTACCCAGGGTGAAGACGCTACTGCGACTGGAGGAAGATAGAAGACTATTGAATATATTGAATTTTCTGTAACATGACATTGGCAAATGACGAACTGTCGAGTCCATTAATAAAATAAATAAATAAAAGCTTAAAATTACTATAAATAATAAAATGACTAAAAACTAACATTAAATAACTAAAAACTAAAACTAGGTACCTATAAATAAACTAACTATAAATAAAATATGTCCTCTAAGAGGGCATCGGGAGTCACGGTGCCCAGAAGGCTGGCAGCATTCCCTCTCTGAATTGCCAACGCAATACGTTGGCGGAGGTAGCTGCCAGCCCTCTGGTCACCGGACTCCTCGACCAGCCGCTTGGACAGCTCTTTGACGAGCTGAAATATTTATATGTACTCCTACTTATAGCTAAAGGTCATTGTACCTTATACCGCCTGCCCTAGAGACTACAATAATTTGCGTTGCCATTTTTCACTGTCAATTTCCACAAAATGGAATTTAACAAAAACAAATGGCACAATTTACAGTTTCAGTGGTTTCAGGTAAGCCTAATAAGCCGGCAATAACGCAAAGCGGCGCACTTAATGTGGTCCAGGCAATAACATTAATTGATTTCCATTCGGAACACCTGCCGCCGTTGTCTCGTTGCCACTAGGCTTGTTGTGGATAGTAACGACTGTTGTAACGGTTACAACTTCCATCCACATGTACTGTACCATTACCATGTTGCTGTAGTAAGATTCATGTTGGCTATAAGGTTCATGGATGGTGTTTTTAGTGTATCAACTAGTAGCGGAATTAAACTCCTTTCAATCACGAACGATTAGGACTACGTAGCTCTACCGTTCAATCGGTGAATATTTTTTTCGTAAAATCAACCGTCGGCGAAGAGTGGTTTTGGCGAAACATCGGTGTAGGGTGGTTCGGTATACCGTCCGGAGCCCTTAATGATCTAATCGTTTATTACGCATTAGTGCCCAAAAACTTTTAGCAGCGTATCTTTTCAAAACATAAGAATTATTTACCCTTACTTGCTACCCACGAATACTGTAATTTAATGAAAATAACAGCGTCGTGTAAATTAAAAAAGTTAACGTGCACAATATTGGTATTTCTTACAATAAGATCTTCTTTATTTATTTATTTCGTGCATTATTCTGAGCCTGACGGGGAATCCAACTTCTAACTCTCTGTATAAAGGGCGCACTAGGAGCTGGCTAAGGTTTAAAAACTGATATCCTCAATATAATATTAAATTATTCAGTCAAGTGTTAATGCCCCGATGCGGGCTTACCGGGCTTAATTAAACTGGGCTTGCTCTCACGGCTCACTGTTGCGGCTTCCACGCCATCGTCACATAAGTTCTAAATGAGATATATGTATCGCCTTTAGGTATACATACGGGCTTAGAAATTAACAAATAACTTAGAACATGATGACAAAATTTTTGCCGTGGGCAAGTTCCTGTGGGTGCCTGCAAGGTCGCAGGTTCAAGTCCTGCCCACGGCAAGAATTTTTTCATCATGTTCTAATTTATTCACCGATCATATAACTTTTCAATTTCATCATTACGTACCGTGCGTTTGTACAACTCTGAATGTAAGGTGACTTTGTTTTTGTTTTAAAATCGATAAATAAACGGAGAGTAAGTCCTATGTAGAATCTGCGGGGTTAAAACGCGCAATTTTAAACATGCAATTTTTTGATGCATGCCAAAAAATTGCCTAACTTGGAAGTCAATTTCTTTGTTTGAATTGAAAAGGTTTATTTGCAAGAACATAATAGAAATAGAACAGCCCCTTTACTAGAGAACGGTAGCGTTTGGCGTAAAGTCGCGGACTTGTCAAACTAATGTCAAACGCCTTATTACAAACGTCAGTATGACAGCTCTCTGCGACGTTTCACCGATGGCTATCGCTTGGCTATCGCTCTGGCACGTAGTAGAGGGGCTGTACTTTCTCTACATGTTTCGTTGCCGTAGTGGGAGACTACTCCCTGACCCCTAGTGTAGGTTTATTGTTATTATATGTATTTGTTATCATGTATATGTAGTATGTATGTACATATAAGTAATATAGTATACTAAGTATTGTGTCTCTTTTCGTATATATCTATGTAAGTATTTTATTTGAATATAAATCGTCGGTATTTCTACTATTTCCACTCTAGCTGAAGTGAGTGTTCGTTCCTGGTCCCGCCGGACTACAACTCGGGTCCAACAGAATACCAGCGTTGCCGGCATCCTGTCGACAACATCATGCTGAGTTGAGGCCCTTTTCGCAACGGCAGCACAACCGCTCTTTTTGGTGTTATTTTGTTAGCCACTATAATGTACTACAATGTAAATGTTGTTGCGAAATAAACGGATTACTTACTTACTTTTTACATGTTTTTTTCAAATAAACCATTTCATTAAAAATGGTCTTCCAATCAAAGTAATGCAGACCATTTTTGCATGGACTTTTGTCTTGGTGTTGTGTTAATGTGGACCGACAAAATTTTACCTTCTTTCTCCATTTATCAATAATAGTTTTCTATTCTACTCAACCCTGTGTATAAAACGTTCTTGTTTCAATGTTATTAAATTTTCGCGATAACGATCCTGCGGTGTTAACCTATTACAGAAGAATTGTTGGTAGTTCCCGTAGATTTATATGCCGGCTCCCAAGGTACGGTCCCTTGCGAGATTGTTTTTAATTAAATTTGAATAAGGGCACTTGTATTGTGAATTATAGTTTCAGCAATTTATCACGCTTTTAAACAATGAATGTGATTAAAATGTGTTAGGTTAATGAAATAACCTTAAATATATGAAAATTGAAATTATATAGAGTGTATTATTGTTATATTATATTATTATTATTTGCTATACAGCGGGGCAATGCGGCCAGTGCGCTGGGCACCCTGCTGCGCGGGACGGACCTGGACGAGGTGTAGTGGCTAGATTTAGGTAAGTATTTATTAAGTTATGTATTTTTTAAGATTTTTTTAAGTCAATGTTGAAGTTTAATAAAATAATTAGAACATGAAAAATATATACCAAAATATAGGGTATTATAAAAAATGAAAATTTAAATATAATTTTAGAGACTTTGATAAGGGCAAGGATTTTGGATAACTACTCTTAATATCCTTTCTTATAATAATAATAAAGCCATTTATTTCCGAACGTATGAACTCATAGATTTGTTTACAAAATATCTCTCAGTTCGGTGTGCGTTTTGGCATAGGCCTCCTCCAACTGCTTCCATTGGACTCTGTCTGCTGCCACCCTTGTCCAGTATGGTCCTAGGGTCAGACGAATTTCGTCTTCCCATCTTCTGGTTGGGCGTCCCTGTAATATCCTTTCTTAGTTTTAGTGAAATAACCAGGAGGCAGTATTTCTCGATATTTCCAATTTAGTTTAAATTTAAAGCCAAATCAAAATCTCTATCATTACTTTCTGGAGCCTAGTTTCCGGGAAAAAAGAGAAGAATGTTTAAGCTTAATAGAGATTTGGAATTAATTGAAATGAAAAATAATTCCCTTTTCAATTACTCAGAATAATGTTCCGAAGCAATTAACGATGACTCATAATTAATTGTAAGAACTCCCGTAAGCTGATAACGTAAATAAGAAAGGAATGAAACAAGGTAGATTAGATGTGTCAGATTAATATTAAATTAAATTTAAGTGGTCTTCAACAATCTGCAAATGGGCGATTGAGTAACAGTGAAGCACTAAGGGAATTAATTAACGAAATAGTATTCTCGTTTGTTTATTCATTTTATAACTATAACAATTTTAGAATTAAAACTATAGTGAGCCATTACTACAAATTATTATATATAAACGGATATCACTCACTTATATTGTTGAAGTCGGCGCGCCGTCAGTCTTCGCGCACTGAAGAAACGTCACCGGCGGCGGAGACGCGGGCGTGGCGCGCTCACCTTGAAAAAGACAGTCGAAATCGGTCGAAACTGTCGGTCTAATTGCCGACTTCAACAATATAAGTGAGTGATATCATATACTATAACAATTTGTGGATTCTAGATTGGGCACGCTAATTTTAATCATTGCTCGAAGCATCCTCCTCACTTTTAGGTACGCGATAGGTATAGCATAAATGAGACAGTGACAGTTGGCGTTTAGGTTTAGAAATAGATTTGGTGACAGTAGTGGTAGACATGATGACAGAATCATCCATGGTAGTAATTATGACGTACTTTTTTTGATTTTTTTTCTATCGATCGAAGTTTGTCCAATCGTGTATCGGTATTCATCAGTCTCTAAATAGACACCCCAAGATTGCAACATATTTTTTTCAGATGTTTAATTTTAGTAGTTAGTGCCGTAGCCTTCGTAGAAAATGTGAAAATACGCGCGTACGAAGCCTTAAGTTGCGTTGCAAGGAAGCCTCGGTGCGCGAGTCCGAAGACATTTGGCCGGTTTAAAAAAAACACGTTAAGACCTTCATAGAGCCAACTAGCGCCGCCAATCTTAAAAAAATAATATCTTCCAATATAATCAATTTTATTAAAAAAGTTATTTACGAAATGTTTATTACGATAAATACTATTTTTTAAATGCTTATTTATAACGTGATTCAATGTCGGTAAGTTGTTGTTCGCATAATTGCGAAAAACGGCCGTTTTTGGCACATTTGTGAACTACAACTTAGCTTGTCGCAATTATGCCATGTATTGTATATTGAAAAATAGTATTTATCGTAATAAACATTTTGTAAATAGCTTTTTTAATAAAATTGATTATATGGAAGATATTATTTTTTTAAGATTGGCGGCGCTAGTTGGCTCTATAAAGGCCCTTAACGTGTTTTTTTTAAACCGGCCAAGTGCCTTTCGGACTCGCGCACCGAGGCTTTCTTGCAACGCAACTTAAGGCTTCGTACGTGCGTATTTTCACATTTCCTATGAAGGCTACAGTGCCGTAACTACTAAAATTTCTTGGGGTGTTTATTTAGAGACTGATGAATACCATTTTTTTAAGATTGGCGGCGCTAGTTGGCTCTATAAAGGCTCTATACAGGGCCATATGACCGCCAGTGTTTCGAATTAAACTATCCCAGCTCCCAGGAGTAATGTTGCCATTATCAATATTGCCTTCAAGTGCTGTCAGAATCCATTCCCCAGCTAATTAAGCGCACTACCGACCACCGGTACATCGTAATGAAATTACACCGGGCTCAGATGGCGCGCCAGTTCCCAACAGATCAATTAAATAAATTTGCTGGAACTGTACTAGGGGCTATTAATTTAATTGAAGACCATCTGTGGACTTCTGGGTTTATGTGCATACGAGTAGTGGAACTAAGTGTCTGTCCTATGTTCAAGCTCGGATCAAGCTCAGATAGTGTACAAGTATGGTATAATGCTCCCACTTCACTTGGCTATTCGTATTCGCTATTGGATGTTTGTTGTATTTGTCAAATACTTGATGTATAGTCGACAGCAGATCAATGGTAACACTTGCAGTACGATTTCAAGTCTTACGACGCAATAAGAACTGTCAAAAGTAAAAAGTGTTACCATTGATCTGCTGTCGACTGTACATACAAATAAGCCGAATATTTTGTCAAGAATACCAACCACACATGGCAATTATGACAAATACGCAAATACGAATAGCCAAGTGGAGTGGGAACATCTAATATGATATGTTTGTCAATATATTGTGTGTCGGATAGGCAAACAAGACGAATATTTTGGTCACACATACCAACCAGACATGGCAAGTACTTATAACAAATGCGCAAATACGAATAGCCAAGTGAAGTGGGAACATGACACAAATAAAAGTATAGAGGAGAGCTAAAGGTGTGCTTTTCACAAAACGCATTCAGCCTTTTTAAAAAGTATATTTTACAATTTATATCAAGAGCCGGCGCTCGGCGCTCTAACTAAATTATAAGTAAAAGAATATTTACAATTGGTTAAGTAGTTCTAAACTTAACTGATTATAATAAATAAATAATAATAATAAAAAGAAGGTTAAAAAAAAGGAGGTTCCTCACTCTGGGATCCTAACCTCCGGCAGCTTGGATGCGCATGCATCCCGCTGCTAGTGGGTGGGTGTTTTTTATATTTATATATTTGTTTTTGATATTGAAATGTATAAATATATTAAATAAGAGATAACATAAATAAAGAGAATAAAAATAAAAAAAATGTTTATTTTCTCACCACAAACAATAATGATAAATATTTACAATTTTGCATTTAAAACTAGTAATAATTGTTTTTGGAGAGACTGGTGCCTAAACTAGGAGTTAACCTATAACTTGGGATACCAGGCTCCACCATTTCTTAATTAATTACTGGTATGAGCAAAAATGAATGTGGGTAGACCTTGTATGTATTATAAAAATCCTTTATTAGTAGACAGTTTAGAGTGCACACTATATACGAGTAAATGTAAAATAATTTTGAAACCCTTTTTGAATTTCAGGAACTAAGATTATTTAGACCACCCCTGAGTTGTCGTTGACCAAAACAGCACGCTGTATATCTCTCTTGTACACTTAATTATATCTGTGTTAGACCGTACCCCACATGTATTGATTAATTATTTTATTAAGAAAACAAACAGCTACAATGATAATGTAATTAATTAAAAATATCAATAAGCTATTATAAGTTTTCACACATATATACAGGATGTAACGTAAAGGGTATATGAAGCCGAAGGGAGGGTGTTCAGGAGCGGTAACTGAACAACTTTTGTTCTACAACTTTTCGAATAAAAAAAAAATTAATGATAATTAATCTCATACAAATCGATCAGCTGACCGGTACGAAATGTATGAAAAGTAAAAAAAATAATTCGCGAAAATCAAAAAGTCGTAGAACGAAAGTTGTTCAGTTACCGATACTGAACACGCTCCCTTCGGCTTCTTATACCCTTTACGTTACACCCTGTATACACATACATTGCTAAAGTTATTTAGTTAGAATTTGTTTTATGCATTATGCCATGCTTGGCGAATGATGAAAATTATTAAAAACTTATTTCCTAGTTGATAATACCAAATACAACAAAGCTAAACTTAGTATCGAATTTACAACCTTATACACAGCTGAAGCACGTCTTAACAGTATCCCAGAACCGCAACTTAAAACGCCTCACGTATACGCAAGTTGGCTAAAGACGTACGATCCAAACTTGCAGTCGAAGTATGGTAATAAAACAAGCTTGTCTCGAATATTGCCCCATTACGTCCGCCGGCTTAATTTATGCCGTTGCTAAGTCATAAGGTAGGACAAGGCAGGGAGAATGATAGGCTCGCACTGGATATGACCTGTTTATAATAATAATAATAAACATCTTAAGAGACTCTCGCTAGACAGTTGGATCAAGAGCAGGATGCAGAAGGCAGTGCTGCTAGACACGGCACGTATTGTGAGGAGGTTCCTCACTCTGGGATCCTAACCTCCGGCAGCTTGGATGCACATGCATCCCGCTGCCGGCGGGTGGCTATTTTTTATATTTATATATTTTTTAAATTTTATTTTTGAAATGTATAGGTAAATGTATTAAATAAGAATATGTGTAAATAAAGATAATAATAATAAAATAGTTTATTTCAGGGACTGGAGCCAAGAGAAAATCCCTTTTAGTAGCTGAAAACGTATAATAATTAAAAATTGTGAACTATATCGAGATTAGTATGACAGCTAGAAAACAGCAATCTCCGGTACGCCGATGATACCACACTACTCGTTAAAAAAATTGCTGAACTTTTGGAAAAAATTGAAACCGTCAGTGAAGAAGTCGCACTTTCCATCAACCGGAACTTGACCAAGGTCATGATTGTGGATAGATCGAGAAAGTTGGAACAAACTGATGCGCTTAAGGATCTGGAGATCGTACAGGAGTTCAGTTATCTGGGACCTCGGCGTGCCCTTTGAAGAGGCTGTGAGAAGAGTACAAAACCGTGTCTCCTGGCGCCATTTCATACATGCCAAGACAGCACCTGCTGTTGAGGGTCACGATCCTCAGCACTGAGGTAACGATTAGGGAGGAGGAGAAAACAAATGAAGAGCGTGACATATACCGAAGCCCGAATCAAGTGTCCCGTTGGGCCCGATTTGTGGCCGGGCTATAAGCCATCAGCCGACGACGACGACAGGGTCTTTTCACCCCTAACCTCGGGGGAGAAGTGCCTTGAGGTATAACCCTCTCTACCCGGGCATGAGCTCGCCGAATTATGATCCGACGATGAGAATAGACACATTTGTGATGCATACTTTCGTATACTTTTGTCAATTTTCGACTGTTATAATGATGGAAACGTTCACGAGATTTTCTACCGCATCCAGTTCCTATATTTCCATGACACCAGACTTGCCAACGCGATGGGAAACTTGACAATTTATTATCATACTGCTTTCTAAAAGTTTTATCTTAAACGCCGGGCGGTGTTACCTACTAGTAAAGTACCCTTAATAGTACATCTATGATCTCCAAAAATTATTATGACATTAAGTACATACTAATATAGGATAAGTGTCGGTTACTAATACAAAATACTATTATTATTATTATAATGGAACGGCACGATATTTAGCATACTGCCACTTTTTGCAGCTCCGAAGTAGCTTTTGTTGTGGTACGGACAACAGTAGATCAATGGTAACACTTGTAGTACGAATTCAACTCTTATGGCGCAGATTATAAGAACGGTCCAATGTTACACTTGATCTGCTGTTAGCTGTACCTAAAAAATTTTTTTTTGGAAAATTATTCCCAGAGGGAAAGGCAAAGCCAACTAGGGCATACAGCCTGGTCTGATGTGAATATAATGTCTGAATTCTTATAAATACATACAAATACATATATACGAAGATAACCTAACCTAAACCTACGCACAACCCTCCCAAACCCCTAAACGAAATAACTCAATGATCCACGCAAGCATCAAGTTATGCAAAAGGAAACCTTGCTAAGAGCACAAAACTTCACAAACACGTCTTCTTTCGAGCACTCCAACTAATAGAAACGTTCGCGGACATCTACTGATTAACTTAACGTGATCATTAATCACTAAATACCGCGGAAACTATTTAATTAGAATTTTCACAAAAAAGTAGCTAATGACGTTTCGCGCGCTTTTCAAGGAATCCTGTACCTAAAAGTGAATATATGTTTTATTATTTTTTTTTATTTATGGACTCGACGGTTTTTGTCATTTCGTAAGACTATTTTTATCATTTTAAAGGTAGACACAAAGTCAAGTTTAATAACGTATCTAAGGCTTCCGTTGTTCAATGGTCTTACGTATCAGTCCACTCACGACGGAGCAAAGACCAGATAAAGTTTCCTATAGATATGTACACGTGCATTAGTTGGGAGGCTATGCGAAGAAAAGTCTTATATTTTCCATGTTAGATGCAGCCAGTTAGATTTATCTATTTGCGTACTCTCTGTATGTAATTGGGTTAAATGCTAGTGCAAATTGATATATTACATATTATGCTCATGATTGTTCTCAGAGAATATCCACGTTTCCTCAAGAGGTTATCCTTCGCTGTTCTAAAAACGTTATATTAAATGAACGTATTCCTTCGAAAAAAAAACCGATGAAAACTCATTGGCCGTGACGCATAGGCCCAGATTCTAACACTGTTTTGAACACGGACTTAGCGTGATATCGCACTTACACCTGTGAGTCAAATTCCAGGGACGTTTGACAGTTGTAAGAGTGAGCTCACGCTAAACCCGTGAATCCGTGAATGAATCTCGACCATAGGGACTTGTGGCCAACCTGGGGTTGAACTCGAGCAACAGTTTCACCGACTTCTTTTTGACGTTTACTTTCAAACTAAGTTACTACTACTCTGTTACTAAATACGTACGCTGAACGTAGTGCGTAGACTTTTCCCTGCAAAAAGTGTAAACGTATTGTTATGATTATTGTTGAAGCCGGCAATTAAACTGCAGTTTCGACCGATTTCAATGTGAACGCGACATGCTGGCTTCAACAATATAAGCGAGTGATATCCGTTTATATATAATATAATTTATAGTAATGCGCCACTATAATTTTAATTCTAAGAAAAGATACTGATTCTGTTATGGAAGCGTCACGACAAGGCCATTTAAAAAAATAACAGTATTCCAAATCACTTTTTCGCGACTCTACTACATAACTTGGGATGTAAAAGTGAACTTGCTAACGATGTCTTTGTGTCTATCCCGTATTACCCTTGTAGCCTTTGATGTCCTCGTTACAAGTTCCTTACTTGTTAGAGAAAAACTGTCATAGGATAGTTTTGTCAGTATCATTTGACATGATTTGTTGTTCGTTATCTTTGCATGTTTCTTTCAAGTGTCAGTATGTACGGACGTGATTCGAACTGCGTTTCTTGTGATTATTTCTTTCACAGTGCGTTTATTCAGAAAATAAACACTAATTTATAATCATACTTACTCGGTTTTTTCGACGGAAATCTTACGTACATTTGTATATCTCAAAACGGTGAAGGAAAAACATCGTGTTGAAACCTGCATGCCGTAGAAAAAAAAATCTAAGGCATGTGAAAACCGCACTGGGCCCGCGTGGCGGATTATGGCCCAGCTCCCTAGATGTAAGGGAAGGTCTGTGCCCGAGCAGTGGGGCAGTATAAATAGACTGATGATGATGATGAACAATACTTTGCTTGGCCAATGTCAACGTTACGTTGGATGACGTTGGTGTGATAAGGCTTAATCTTACTCTTCTCGTTCCAATCATTATATTTTATTTTAAAATAAATGTACTTACTCACTCCGCTGGCTTACAGCATACGAAGTAGGTTTAGCTTGACCTCCGAAACGTTACTTAGGCAATTTTAATTTAATTTTGAATGTGACAATATTATAGTGGTGTAAAAAGTGGTGTAAATGTAAATTCAAAAATATGTTGACGTGCAAAAATGTACGCAACGTGCTTACTTGCAATAAAGAAAAGATATTGCCACATTTCAATGGAGCTTTGCCCCACCTACAAAACTACGTGACCATTTAAGCTGTACCTATCATTTTGTTGGGGACTTATTACAGGTTTCATATTGCATAATCATAATCAGTATCATTTTCTACTACTCTCGCAACTCCTATAGAAGAATAACAAAAACAATGAATAAATCGCTTCGATTTCTTACTATTTTCTGAATTCTTAATTAAGCTGTTTTTTTCGAATCGCAACTTGTACAAAAGTTTATTTTAAACCAATAATTTTAATAAAAAACGGAGATATTTTTACATTTATTCGTTATCTTGTACAACTTGCGGTTGATGGTGGGGCAGAATCTGGCATTGTCATTTGACTTTGACTTTTTGACTCTATTTAACAACTGCTGTAACTTAAAGTTAATTTCAAAAAAAGTTGAAGTGTAATAAATAAATAAACTAACTTATGCATCAGTACAGTTTCTGAAATCTTGTTTAGATACATCGTCCATAAAATCCGTTGCTTTTTCTTCCATTAGAAAAAAAGAAAATACCGCATGGGCTTAATAGGATAAAGTTACTGTAATCCAATGCGGAGGTTGTAAATCGTACCACCGATGGGGGCCCAAGATAAATCAACTTGCATGCAATCTCGATTCAAAGATATAAAATCGATTCTCTAACTCACTGGCCCGGAAGGAGGGGATCAGTGTACTTTGTTTAACATTCCATCGTGTTCGCATAAGAAATCCCATTTTTTATCCGGAAATAACATTTCGATTTTGAAGAGGCTGATAAAAGTTTGAATTGAGTGACTGGCAGAGAGAGATTCAAATGTGATCGATGCAAGGAGAGGAGTTTCCTACTTATGAAGGGAACTATATTTCAAAAACAAACAAAAATACGATGCTTTTTTTTTTACAAAAAAAATTACCTATCTATTCTATTCAAATTTCCAAAATTTAAACGCCTGTAATTAATTTATTTTCAACTTATTTTTAATTATGTTCCACCTATTTATCTTTATGTCATGTAAAATCAACGAGAATAATTTAATTCATAATTTATTCATTGCTCTGTCTATGTGGTAACATGCATAGGTGTTATAGTTATTATAATATATGTATTATTTAATACATTAATTAACATAATAGAAAGATACACACAACATTACACGATGTATTGTGGCTCTGACGTTATACTGAGGTAGCGCCAATTATTTCGTAATTATACAATTTAGTTACATTATATATTCCATAATAATATAGTTGTATTTTTCGGTATCTATAATATATGTATTGGTATATACTAAAACATTTAAATATTTGACATATAGAATCTACAGCAACACACAACAACACAAAATAAAATGTGGGTTGATATTTTATTGTAAAAATAAACGTGTTCGTAGAATTGGCCCTTTGGTTATTTGGATATGGGAAATTTTATGGGCTACCCCCGGTTTTTCATGGCGGTTTGAAACGTGGTGAAAGAGATGTATTTTATGGGGTTGTTACGGGTTTGCGGATATGTTATGAATGATACGTTTAGTTAGTTGGATATATTATTTAACTTACTCTCTACACGCATGCACACACTTAAAACAGTACCACTCCTATTCATCCCAACACTACTACTGCGCATCACTTATGGCACTATCTATGTTCACCGGAAGGATTGCTGTACCTACAACACAGGTTTCCCTAGTGTAGGTACAGCCGCGACACCTGCTACAAGGCCTGATCGCATCAAACAGATTGTAACTACACTAAATAATGTACTGTATTAGTATAGATAATCTTTAGTATTAGGTTATAAATCCTTTTGTTTTTGCTAAATAAATACATTATTATTATTATTATATATTATTATTATGTAACGTTCATCGATTACAAGAGAACATATTCCAGTGGTATCTCAATTTCTCAGTTTTTGCCAATGATTTTATACTATTTAGACATCTCCTATAAACAACTAGATACCCAAAGGTCTTACTAAAACAATTTAAAAAACGTCCAAATAATGTCCAATAAAGCAAATGAGGGTCCTTCATCCGTTTGGACCTTCTTTGCGCTCGGACATTTTTAGAAGGCAGACTGTGTATCTAGTTGTTTATGGGAGATAAATGTATTTAGAGTACAAAACCAATAATAGAGATTAGAAATTCCATTTAGGTGTAGAATACAGTGTAGTCGTTCATACTTGTAAATATGAGCGCCTGCCCCGCAGTTTCTAACCTCTATTCGAAAGAATTCGAAATCCTTTGAACTGACTCTCGGCAGATAAAATCTTTGTGCAGATATCTTTCCATATATGTCGGTACCTGCAGATACCTTACGATAAAATATAAATTATCTGCGCAGTGCGTATTGCTCAATAAATTTAATATAGGGAGCGAGGCTTTTTTTTAAAAGGCGGGAAACGACGGTTGCAAAATTATTTGGTAAATATTATTTTAATGTCTACATTGGTTATTTTGTGTTTAATATCACGTTAAATTAATCAGAAAATGTACGCGAATTACAGTATGGTGAATTTATTAGATAATTTGTGCAAGATCTGAAGTTTCAGAGTCCTACTACGAGCTCGGGAGTGAACGTGACTGTCGAGCTGCTTAGTCCAGAGTGACGACAATACGGCGACTCCTCTGGATGAAGACAAGAAGACGCGGCTACCCAGAGTGACGACGCTATGGCGACTCCTGGAGGAAGATAGAAGACATTGGGAAAAGACGAACTGTCGAGTCCTTTAATAAAATAAATAAATATAGGGAGCGATATTGACAGATAGGTATGGCGCTTAGATATATGGCGCGCTTATCGTACAGTCGACATCAGATCAATGGTAACACTTACGACGCAAATAATAAGGACGGTCCAAAGTTCAAATTATTATCATTGATCAGCTGTCTACTGTACCTGCAAAGTGTGATTCCCTTAACGTACGTCAGATAAACTCTTTGCCTCCCCTGCTAATCTAAGCCCGCTCACCGCAAGGTTAGCATATTATTGGCGAGGCACCACTGCGTGTAATCTGACGGAGTACGAGCGAGCTTGTTGTTAGTGCATTTGCATAACAGCCAATCACGAGGCCGTGCCAGCCCCCCCGCCCGCGGCTCTTGATGGTATTGCTATCAAGTTTGTGAAACGAGATTTTCTTAGACAGTAATACAATCTTCATGCATGTATAAAGGTTGTATTAGGTAATGTAAGAAGTTAGGGTACAGCTAGCAGCAGATCAAGTGTAACACGTTGGACTTTGGACCGTTCTTATTATCTGCGTCGATAGATTTAAAATCGTACTGCAAGTGTTACCATTGATCTGCTGTTGTCCGTACCAATGAGTTTTCCGTACCAATGGTCTAGCTAGACAGTAATCCCAAAATAAAAGTACATATTTAGATTTATATATCGTGGAACATAAGAGTTAATGCAGGCAGACAAAATCAAGCAAGTAGGTACTTTTAGAGAAAATCTCAACCTTAAAACTCTTATGTGTACTTATCTCTGTATTAGACACTTGTCAACATACCTTTTATCGATCAATTCACTATAATATTTGCTTTTTACCGGATCCATCACCGCCAAAGCCTCATGGGTAGCCCCTATCAATAAAGCCCACTACTTTGGGGTTAACTTTGTTATAAAGGTGTGACAGCTTTGTGGGAGTTCCAAACCGCAATTTTTCATTGTTACTTTTATCACATATTTTTGTTACGAAACCTGTCTATGATTACTTACAAGGTTTCCGGAATCACCACTATAATATTAAAAAGTAGAAATTAAATTTTTTTGAAGTAATTGTATTAATATTATTTTAAAAGATGTGCTGCTGAGAGTTTTTTGCCCCTTTTTCTCCTCAGCGTTGGCACCTTTTCCTTGCAAAGTGGTGTAAATGTAAATTAAAAAATATCGTAGGTACGTGCAAAAATGTACACAACGTGCTTACTTGCAATAAAGAAATGATTCTACCCCACCATCAACCGCTAAATATACAAGATAAGGAATAAATGTAAAAATGTCTCCGTTTTTTATTAAAATTATTGGTTTAAAAAAAACTAAAATTTTGTACATCTAGCGAGTCGAAAAAACAGCTTAATTAAGAATTCAGGAAATAGTAAGAAATCGAAGCGATTTAATTATTGTTTTTGTTATTCTTCTATAGGAGTTGCGAGAGTAGTAGAAAATGATACTGATTATGATTATGCAATATGAAACCTGTAATAAGTCCCCAACAAAATGATAGGTACAGCTTAAATGGTCACGTAGTTTTGCAGGTGGGGCAAAGCTCCATTGAAATGTGGCTCTTTTGACTTTGTTTTCTAAAGTTGATTTCACATGGTAATTGTACTATAAACTAACTAACACCTTACAATATTTGTAGTGCAATAAAACTGAGCAAGTTGAAAACAGTGTCCGTATAACTTAACTATACAGGTAAGGATGCATTGGACTATTAAAGAGAGTAATAGCCAACCGAGCTCCATAACGCCTGCTTAGAATATCTTCCGCTGTAATTGTGGCTGAGTTTATATTAGGTTAATCACCGTTTTGGGAGATATAGAGGCTACATTTTAAGCTCAAGTTATGTAGACTAAACTACGAATACGTCTACCTCATAGGTAGGAAATATAATTTATTAAATAAAACAAAACTAACTACGTCTAAAAATATTCAAATTACTTATAAAATAAAACTAAATACTACAGAACGAACACGTCGTCAAGATACCCGTTCTGTGGCATGCTGCCCAGGACGCTGGCAGCATTTCCTCGCTGTATCGCAATGCTCAGCCGCTGAGCGAGGTAGCTGCCATATAAGTTTTATAAATATAAGTTGTATTTTAAAAACTATGCGTCACATTTATACAGGTGACCTTGAATTCATTCAACAAAATTAAATGGATGGTTAGACTTGTGACATTCTGCACAGCGTTTAAGTAAATTAAACAATTCGGGGAAAATAACAAAAAAAATATTTACAAAAATTCAACTATCCAGAAAATTTTAGAATTAAAACTATAGTAAGCCATTACTACAAATTATTATATATAAACGGATATCACTCACTTATATTGTTAAAGTCGAGTGCGCGAAGAAACGTCAAAGGCGACGCGGGCGTGGCGCGCTCACCTTGAAAAAGACCGTCGAAATCGGTCTAATTGCCGACTTTAACAATATAAGTGAGTGATATCCGTTTATATATAATATCCAGAAAATTATTACTTAATTTGATGTACATTGTTACTGTGCTTTGGAGTTGTTTTTTTTTACGTTTTAAGGTATTTTGAATTTTTTTGTTTCGTTTCGGTTTACCGTTTAATTTAGCTGCCACGATAGAATGGTACCCTAAATAATTTTAGGTTAGGTTAGGTTACTTGGAGCCTAAAGCATAGTCTCTGACCTTGTTGTCACTTTCACTCTCATATGTTTGAATGAATCATAAATTAATAAATTGCGAATTTAAATTAATAAATTGCGAATTTACACAATATTACTAATTTTATACTATACTTACTACATACTTATTAATAATGAATTAAATGTAAAAAAAAAATGTTTATATTACATACGTAGTACCTACGCCAAACGTTCACAAAAGTGACCTGTAACGTAATGTTATAAATAAATTTTTCATTTTCATTTCATTTTCGAATGAAACATCATGTTTTTATGTGTTTGACTTCTATTGAAAATTCAAACAATGGAAAAACAAGTGAGTGTCATAGACGCGAAAAAATGGCATTCAAGAGCATGTAAATACTGCATGAGTATGTAAATACTCTTAGCTAGCTGCTATGTAACTAGTACGTTAGGTATGTAATACAGGCGAGCAGTAGATTAATATCCAGTCGACGTTACAGTCGCTGCTAGAATATCTTCCAGTATAATTGCGGCTGGGTTTATATTATGTTAATTACTGTTTGGGGAAATATATTGTGCTAGTTAGTGCTTGAGGCGTAATAAGCTCAAGTTACGCGCAAGAATAACTTCGCCTCAGGGAGTGATGATACTCGAATTTTTGGTCTAATGTTACCATGAAAGAAAAAATATAATACGCGCATGATAGAGAAAGCCTAAAGTATGTTTTGGATGGGCTGTCCCCCATCCAAAAAGTCAAAATCAAATCTCTTTATTGCAAGCAAGTAAGAACGTTGTGGACATTTTTGAATTTACATTTACACCAATTTGCAGGGAAAATGTGCCAAAGCTGAGGAGAAAAAGTGGCAAAAAACTTTCCGGAGCAGATCTTTTAAAGTCTCCGCCGTTTGTCATGACTTTCACCCTCATAGGTACATTAGAAAGCTACAATGCCTTTTTATATGTCCGATTCAGGTATATAGAAAATTCAAACAATTGAAAAACAAGTGGTAATGATGCCAAAAATTGTAACGCAAGACCAATCTCCAATGTCAATATGGCTAACTCCATTGTCGGTTCCTTACTTCATGTGTGGGATGGCTTGTTTATTTGGATTTCAGAGTGTAATTTAAAAAAAGTTGAGAGCTCGGTTGGCGCAGTGGTTGGGTTACTGGGACTTGCGATACGGAGGTCCCAGGTTCGATCTCCGGCTAGGTCAGCCATGAACCAATGAGTTATCCTTGGTTTTCTCGACGGAAAATCTTACATTTATCGAATAGTATCAAAACGGTGAACGTAAACATTATGATGAAATCTACATGCCGTAGAAAAAAAAAATCTAAGGCATGTGTAATCCACCAATCAGCACTGGGCCCGCGTGGTGGATCATGGCCCGAGCTCCCTCGATGTAAGGGAAGGTCTGTGCCCAAGCAGCGGGGATATTAAAATAGACTCATGATATTAAGTGAAACATTTATGATTTTGATGCATTGTAGTGGTTAAAATTTTAAACTAAGTGTTACCATTAATCTACCTTCATGAACTGCCGCCATTTTGAGTCAACTTTGCTACCTATAACTGTACAGTGTACACACCTATCTATTACTTTTATTTTAAACCTGTGCAATCCAATTCCATTACTATAAAGCTTTTCATCCACCTCGCGCGGTGACTTTTGTTTCAATTTTGTAGATAGCCACTTGACAACGAATGCTTGTTATTGTTGGCATTGTTCGCTTACAATGGACTTCAGTTGTGACGGCAACAGTTTGCGTTGCATTCAATTCCCGGGGTCGAATAACTCGACCGAAAGATATTTTTTAAACAAATCCTCCTATAGTTATAAACGAGAATATGCCTACTGTAGAAGAAGAAAAACAACAATAAAAGTGACTACAATGTATTAATGGGTCTCTATTTTCGTTGCATTGTCTGATTATGTTGTATTAAGGGCCTGATATGAGCCAACTAGCGCCGCCAATTTTGGAAAAAATAATATCTTCCAATTTAATCAATTTTATTAAAAAAGCTATTTACAAAATGTTTATTAAGATAAATACTATTTTTTAAATGCTCATTTACAACGTGATTCAATTTCTGTAAGTTGTAGTTAGCATAATTACGAAAAACGGCCGTTTTTGGCATGTGAACTACAACTTAGCTTGTCGCAATTATGCCATGTATTGTATATTGAAAAATAGTATTCATTCTAATAATCATTTTGTACATAGCTTTTTTTAATAAAATTGATTAAATTGGAAGATATTATTTTTTCAAGATTGGCGGCGCTAGTTGGCTCATATCAGGCCCTTAAGTTGTAAAGCCCAGGTCACACAGAAAGCGGGGAATCGGAATCGACGATTCAACTACATATTGTTTTTTTGCAAATAAATGCATCATCATCATCATGGGCCATGATCCACCACGCGGGCCCACTGCGGATTGGCGGATTTGACATGCCTTAGATTTTTTTACTACGGCATGCAGGTTTTGAGAGCGGCCCGTAAATGTACTTAAGTTTTAGCAAGTACAATCGAGGATAACTCATTGGTAGGCTGCCCTGGCTAGGAATCAAACCTGGTACCACCGTATCGCAAGTCCATTGACTTAACCACCGAGCTCTGAAATACATCTGCACGTTAACAATTAAAAAAAATACATTTAATAAATTACTTTACAAAGAAAAGGGTGCCATCATTAGATCAGTAAATGATGCCAACATTGAGAAGGAAAAGTGGCAAAATATCGGATAGTGAAAGCACCGTTCAGAAACCTTTTATCCACTAAAATCACGTAAGTACTTAGAACATTCGAACAACTTTAAATAGTAAACTTTCATTGGTTCATTTCACCAGAGCCGCAATCAGCGAGCTGTCTATAAAATAACTAGAAAATGTAACGATGTAGCTTGTATCGAAATTGGTGCGGATCTGGAGGCTTACTGTTAAATAATAGAAAACAACTCAGTTCGTAAATATAAAATAACAATGTCCTATATATAGTTTTTATTGAAGACATTTTGACTGCATATATGAAATAAAAATACCTACTAAAGTCTTCATAAGGTCCAGTCCATGATGGTATAAGAATCTTCATTTGAGATGCCCAAGATTAATAGATAATCATTAGTAAAGTTTTATAGCTTATGTCTTATGAATAAGCATTCAATTATGAAACGGTAACATTATCGTCAAATATCAGGGTCCATAGGTATGGCAAGCACAAATATATAACATGGTTCGATTTAGACCTCTACGTGTGGGGACCTGTGAAACCAAGTATATATAAAGTGATCTAAAAAGACGGTGTTGAAGTTGACCAGCTAATTTCCCGTGGTTCACCTGTTTTTTTAAACACTTTATTGCACAACACAGACGGATACATAAATAACATTCAGAAGAAACAAATTGGTACAAAGGGCGAGCTTATCTCAAAAGAGAATTCTACCAGCAAATCCGCGAAAGAGAGAGTAGTGTTAAAAAGTGGTAGTCGTCGTGGTGTAAAAATTATTATAACTATAATTATAACTACCAAATACATAAGCAATACCTATGACAGACCTGGGTTGTCTACGGGAAGATAAATTTCCCGTGGTTCACCTGGATGGTCTACAAGAATAAATAATTTCCCTTGGTTCAAAAATTTCTTCCCGTAGACCACCGAGGTGAACTACCAAATCAATGGAGTTTTGCCCCACCTACAAAACTACGGGACCATTTAAGCTTTATCTATCATTTTGTTGGGGACTTATAACAGGTTTCATATTGCATAATCTTAATCAGTATCATTTTCTACTACTCTCGCAACTTCTATAGAAGAATAACAAAAACAATGAATAAATCGCTTCGATTTCTAACTATTTTCTGAATTCTTAATTAAGCTGTTTTTTTCGAATCGCAACTTGTACAAAACTTTATTTTAAACCAATAATTTTAATAAAAAACGGGGATATTTTTACATTTATTCGTTATCTTGTACAACTTGCGGTTGATGGTGGGGCAGAATCTGGCATTGTCCTTTGCTGCAATGAATGCGATAGACGAAATTTCATCGTCTCCTACCCCAATAGTAGGCGAGCGCGAGTTTATGCATGTACGTATTGTTGTTCAGAAGAGCGAAACCGATGTGGGATCCGAACAACGTTCAATGGTAGCGGGCTCTTGAATTTAAATGTATTCTGAATACGTCACCTACAGGCCTAAAGTACATTCACACAATCTCGTTCGCATTTAAATCGAGAACGGACGTGTTTTACAATTCAAATGTCCCGAAACTTGGACACCGAGAAAAGGTGAAAACTGTGATAAAATATACCGAAGTTCATCCCTCCTTAAGTTGACTTTTAATACCGCTTTAAACTAAGTTTTCGGTTCGGTTGGGCCGACTTTGCCGAGTGAGTGCTTAAGAAAATCGTTCAGGTGTTTAGTTTTGACTGTTTTAGGTTTCTTCGGTTATGCGGATTGAAGGTAAGCGACAGTTTTATACAGGGTGGTAACAATAAGTGATCGCACTCGATTATTTCTAAACTATATAAGACATCGAAAATCTGATCATTAATCCTGAAAATCTAAATGATAAATGGAATGGAATGACGAGGTCCCGGGTTCGAATCCCGAATTTCTTCTCGAAAATTTTTTTCTCCATTTATCATTTAGATTTTCGTTTCGCATAGCGCATATGCAAGAAAATATCAAAACAATCGTGAAAGTGCTTCAGGAGCTGTATCAAATGGTATTATAATAATAGTTTATAAAATGAACTGAATTTATCGATGTTTCCAGCTTCCATACATTTACAAACAAATTAAAGTATTATTTCAATGCTCAGAGTAGAACATTAAAACTACCGTAACTCAGAACTGACTGTATGACTTAAATATTTTATTGATTTACTTTTTGTTGATTTCCAATTACTACCAGGTTCGAAAGTAGATTTTGATAACAATTCTCATAGATTATCACCAATTATGTGTAAATGTAAATTCAAAAAATATATTGACGTGCAAAAATGTACTCAACGTACTTACTTACAATAAAGAAATTTGACTTTGATTCACCTCACCACTTCGTTCATTCTTTGAAATTAAAATAGTCGTCAATATGAAATGTGGCACAGTCGGTCCCCTGTGATACCTCACTCTCGACATAGAAACAAAATAGTCATTCGAAATCGAAGGTTCCATAAAGTTGCTCAAGCGTGAACACACTGCGTAAAGTTGAGGGTTCCGTCCAAGAGACAAAAATGCTATGAAGCATCGTCACGAAAACACTTTGGTCTTTGCACCGTTCTTATTGTCAGGATCATAAGAATTGAAATCTTACTGCCAGTGTTACCATTGGTCTGCTGTCGACTGTACCTACGGTGGAACACGGAGAAAGGTGTACATGAGAGTTTTTAAGGTAGAGAAAATAACTCAAAAACTACTTGACCTATTGCAAAAATTCTTTCAATGTTTGATAGATAAAAGTTAAAACTATGTAACTGTAAAATAATTATCAACTTCGGTCCAGTAGTTTTTGAAAAAATCTCAACCTTATTGAGGCCCCCTGTATACTTATCTCTGTCTTCGACTGTACCTATCCATTTTTCTTTTATTCTACTAGCGTTAACGAAATCTACTTTGAGGCGCGTATTCATAAATGTGATTTAAAGTTACGCCACCTTTTAGGCGTCCCTTTCTATCTTAACCTTTTTTAAAGAAATGTGAAAGGGACAGCAACACGTTTTAAGGGAAGTGAGGTCTAACTAGGTTTATGAATAACAGTAAGAGTCATTTAAATATTAAACCGTCTATTAAATATTCAAAGTCATTTCTAATCCAAGAATTAAACCTACCCTATTTAAGGAACTAATTTGAAATATCATAATAATGATACCTACTCGTAATTTCGTAGATAGATGGAAGGTCAGTGGTGGTTAGAATAGAGCAGTAAATGTGACTTCAGAATATCTTTCTTTTCAGATCCATAATTTTGTTTTCAAGATGCGGAACTCCGATAAAAAACCACATTTCGCATCTCCCCCGCGATTGGTATCTCGTGTTAGCTTTATTGGTATTTGCTCACGGGGGTCGTTACATTTGATTGGCTTTCACAAGAATTGGAAAATAACGAGTCGATACGAGTGCTATACCTAGTCTGTGAGTTGATATAGCCAGAACCTAAGGGCTCGTAGTGATAACAACTGATAGACTGATGCAGTTGCTGAACCTCTAACTTTTCATGGCGTTATCCAGCGAAAATCCTTAAATCGTGGCTTAAACTACCGCCAAAAAACTCGCCTTTATCGTAAAGGATATTCATACGTGCTTACTATTCCATATCTCAATTAACATCTGAGATGGTTAAAACCAAGGGAGACTCTCGATTACATTTTAGCAAAAATGTTCCATTATATCGGTCACATGACATTATATTATTATTATAATCATATATTAAATATTAAATTTTACAACAAATTCGTATCCTGAAAATCGTACTTAGATTATTTACTGTCTTAGTATTGAAATATAAAATAATAATAATAAAATCTTTATTGTAAACTGTTACATAACCATACTTTGTGAAGCCCTGGTGCCTAAGCTAGTTAAAAACTGTGTTTTAGGCTTCCCCAGTCTTAGTTTAACTATTACATTTTTATAGTTAGGTATCTACATACATTGATTATATAAAATAGTAGAAATTATATAAAATAATAAATCCATAAGGATTCGCAAATAATATTTTAGTATTAACATATTAATGATATTCCGTTTCTTCAATATTTTAACTAGTCCCAATCTAATTTCAAATTATTTAATAGGTACAGTCGACAGCAGATCAATGGTAATACTTTTTACTTATGACAGTTCTTATTATTTGCGTCGTAAGACTTGAAATCGTACTGCAAGTGTTACCATTGATCTGCTGTCGACTGTACCAGAAATATAACATAAAACCCAAACATGTATAGTCAACAAATTGTCATCAACGCCCAACCACGCGGCACCCTTATTCCTCGGCCCATTACCCATCAAACCTCCCTAAGGGCAATACGAAAATATTAGCCCACCGCGTAACGCCGTGCGCGCACACCGTGCGAACCTCGTTACTTCTAAATTTGAATATCGGCCAATCAACGCGCGCCGCGCCTGCCAGTCGGGAGTAGTCGGGGCGACCCATGTCGATTGGATTTTTTTACCATTTGCCTACGGAACTGCAAGTAAACAAGATTTAGTAAATGTAGCGCGGGAGTTTGAATCGTAATTTGTGCGGTTTAAGAGAAGAGATTATCTCAAAAAGTACTTGACCTATTGCAAGAATTATTTTACTGTTAGATAGATAAAAATTAAAACTGTGTAACTGTAAAAGAATGATTAAATTCGTTCCAGTAGTTTTTGTAAAATCTCAACCTTATTAGCCCCCTGTACCCTTTTCTGTATTCGTATGTACCTTCGTTTAATTCAGTCAGCTGCTCGAATCTAAGCACGCCATGCTGCTCTATCGTGTGCGATTGCGACATCCTTAAGATTTTTCTAGGAATTGAAAATATTGCTGCTTGCTTTTTCAGTAGATTTCGGGCGTTCAGGCTTACGTCTCATAGTGGATGTCATTTTACGGCTGCACAATAGAAACGTTATGGTCTTCTCGGGGCATGTCCCAGTAGATGTCATTGTGACCGTACGCCGTCAATTAGAACCTTAATAAATGTTTATCCAACCTCTACCTGTCTTATAATTAATCCAACAATGTACTCGGACTATTGCGGGCTAAGGAATTATATATGTTTATAATTTTTTTTTAATAAGGCCATTTTCATTGATTTTTTAAATAAATATATTATAATTATTTTCGTTATCTTTCAATTTAAAAAAAAATAGCCGAACTCCTGGCCTAATACGTTTTTATTTAGAATTCGTTTGTTCCCGGTCGTAGCTAGTCTACACACTCGTAGCATCACGTAGCCTAGTGCTACGCGTGTAGACAACCAAACTACATTTTGCATAGTTCTGCTGTACACAAATCCAGATAATTATTAATTGTAACAATTAGCTTTAACCTGTAGATTTTATGGAACACATTTTAGTGCGAATATCGAACAGGATTCAACACTAAGGTGCAATAATTATTTTATTGCCTCGTCACTAACAACGGGATCGGTTGAACTACCTATCTGTAATGCAAGCCATTTAGATAGTTCAACCGACCTATTTTGTACATATAGTTTTATTTTATTTTAGATATAATTTAGTACCTTTATTTTTAGTTTAATATAAAAATATATATTATATGCAAAGGCTGTCCATAGCCATACAGCGCGGTAACGCCGCTGGTATTATGGGCACCTTTGCATCGGGAACGATCAGAGGGGGCTTATTCGATTAAGTTTTTTATTTATTATTATTATTTTATATACTATTGTAAGAAAACATTAAGTGTTTATCCTAATAAAGATTGTAAACGTTTAATATTGTAACAATTAGTTTGTATAACCTATATGCTATACAATAATATAGCATTTAATGTGTAAAAATTAAGTAAATATATATAAATCTGTCTTTATTTAATACTACAATAAAACTATACTTACAACTGTTTATAAAAATGATATTAGTTTGTATATTTTAGTTATTTGAATAAATCTAAAATAAATGTTATAAATACCTATGTAAACATTTATATTTTTTTGTTATATATTAATACTGGATAATCAATATTTATTAATATAAGAAGATATTTTATCTCGCTTTAAACGAAGAAACATTTAATATAATTTATTTATTGTAAGTTCATTATTTTTATGTCTTGTTGGTTACAAAATTACAGTGTCAGTTTTCTGGTTAATTTAAAGTGAGTCTGTTGGTTTAATGGCCGGATTTATGAAGCAGTTTTATGGCTCAATAAACTTCCTTTAGAACGAAGCAAGGTCGTTAATCTAGCCGTGTAATAAAATGAAAAAGTATTCAATGATGTGGGTAGAAAGTAAAAATGTCCACGAACTTTTTGGTGCATTATCTACATGCATTGATCTCCTATAAACAACTAGATACACAGTCTGCCTTCTAAAAATGTCCGAGCGCAAAGAAGGTCCAAATGGATGAATGGGGTCCATTCATCCATTTAGATAGCTTTTTTTTTTTAAATAATTAATTGGAAGATATTATTTTTTTCAAGATTGTAGTTGGCTCATGGAATGCCCTTGAACCTAAATGCAACTGGCACTTTCACTCATACATGTTACATGGTGTTGTGAGCGGGACTAAGTTTATTGATTAAGTTTAGAGTGCGTATTATGGAATCGATCAATAAGTGCTTTTATAAATACTGAAATATTTATTTAATGGGACATTTGCCCAGCAGTGGGACGACTTACTTATAGGTTTTTAGAATTAAAACTATAGTGAGCCATTACTATACCTTACCTGTTATCTGTTACCTGTGTCGGTCTAATTGCCGACTTCAACAATATAAGTGAGTGATATCCGTTTATAATAACCAGGTTATATATAAAAATATTTGAAACAAAACAATAGCCATGTCCTACGATTTTTTTTTAAATATTTTGTGCTATTTTTATCTTTTCAGCCTACTACGCTCTATTGTATTTTGAATGCATGTACTTATACTAGTTCATTTAATTTTTAGTATATCTGTCATTGTTGCATGTATTTAAATATAAATATAAATAAATAAATTCTTATCGATAAAATAAGTCCCTCGTCGATAAAATAGGACTACATTTATCAAACTTATTTACTTGATTGTTCCTCGTGGAATTAAAGTTCATTCAATTAATGAGCTGGATTTCAATGACGATTCCAATATTGGTTGAGTTTAATCATACAACAGGTAAAAACTCAAAATAATACTAACATAACTTAAAAATAATCCTCAACTGGCTCACCTATTTTCGACTTACTAATGTAAATATATAATAATAAAGAGTTCACAAACTAACGTTTGTTAATTGAAAAAATAGCCCGAGGGTGGTATAATTCGTAAGTTATCACTACCACCGGTTGATGTCCGTATGGGGAGCAAGTTGGTCCACTAAACAACGATGTATGCACGCTGGGGGACACGAAAAAACCAAACAACCTCTATAACTTGTCTCTACCACTGTGAAACACTGAGGTACATTTAGATAGAAAAGACATTATGAACAAAAATGCTGAAAATTTTATGTGAGTGAGCGCGCTTCATCATCAGTCTATTCTTATATGGTAGTGGCACCTAATCACCTAACGCAAACATTCCAAACAGCTCACGCGTACACACACACACACACCCTCACTCACACACACACACACACACACACACACACACACACTACGCCTATGTTTTGTTCACAATCCCAATCAAATATATATTAATACATCCTGGAAGAGACTAGCTCCCACAACACAGGGAATCCTAGTGTGGGAGCTAGAGCTCACATAGTCTCAAATTTATTTAGCTTAATTAATTGTAATGTTCAATAATTTATAAGAGATATTTTTGTAATTGATAATGGTACCTAAAATTTATTATTATTATGTCCCCACTGCTCTGGCACATACCTTCGTTTACATGAAGGGTGCTCGGGTCCAGTGTGGATTGGATTTACACAATAAGCCTTTGATTTTTTTTTCTACGGCATACTGGTATTATTACGATGTGTTCTTTCATCGTTTTAAGAGCATTCGATAACTGTACAGTCAAAGATAGAGATAAGTATACAGGGCCTCAAAAAGGTTGAGATTTTCTCAAAAACTACTGGACCGAATTTATTAATTCTTTTACAGCTACATAGTTTTAACTTTTATCTATCAAACAGTGAAACAATTTTTGCAATAGGTCAAGCAGTTTTTGAGAAAATCTCTACGTACACCTTTCTTTGTCTTCGAACGTACTATAGTTTTTTTCTTTAAAAAAAAAATATCGCTGAGCGGTCTGTTGGTCCAAAATAGACTGATGGATGAGGTATATGTAAAATGTTACACATGGAATTATTTATGTAGTCGTTTAGCAACAATTCCAGTCTCTATATCATATTTAAAGCGAGAAAATACTCGTATTTTGAGCACCACCTCGTATCATATAATATACCGCGCAGTGAACTACTTACGTCAGGCTGCACCATAAATCAGATGACGAAACACCAAAATGGCCGCCACCCAGCATTTTATTACTCCTATTATAAGATGGCTGGCGAGTTCCGTCGAATTCACGCAAGTGAGTATTTCGCGTAGTGTGAATTCGGCTTTACATTATTCTGATCATTTTATGGGCAATTGTCACGGGCGCTTCTACGGCAGTTTTTTTTTTAATTCTTACCAAGTATTATTTTAAGCCGAACGAACTGCAAGTGATAATCATAATCTGCATTAAATCACAAAACGCCATACACTTTGCGGGCTGACTGTTTTTTGCTTGCATTTTAGATTGAACAACAGTCAGCCGCCCACAGCCGTCCTTTTAGTCGTCCGCGTAGACCTTTCAGGTCGGTGAGCGAGCAGAGTAAGTTGTAGCGATTCTACAGTGTGACAAACTAATTTTAATCGTCACTAAGCGCGCCTACTGTTACGACATGTTGCATATGAGTGACAATGACAGTTGCGCTTAGGCTTAGGATTAGAAATAGTATCCACTATAGAATAACATCTAGTAATTACTTATACAATCCGTGCATGCGATTCGTGCCGACATATCGGGCGTTTTATAAACTCTCGTCTGTACAAAACCTTACGTGATTCGGCTTAGTTTTATGAGAACATTTAGGGGTTAAGAGCGAATAGGAATGTAGGTAACACTTGAGGGGATTGTATTGTGGCGCTCGCGTCGTTTGGAAAGCGTTTATGGGCTGCGGGCCGTTGTCACTTTATTGAGATATGAGTGTTGCTATGCTACTACAGTTTGTTTCTTACATAAATAAATAGTTTTATTTAGAGGTCAGTGGTTCAGTGATTGGGACTGAATTCGGTCCACGATCCCCCATGGAAGTTTGAGAAGAAAAATAAATCTGTGTGTAATCCACCAATCCGCATTGGGCCAGGTGGTGGATTAGTATTTGTTGATGCATGATGTGTCGTTATTACGGGACTGTTAGGATGCATTTTACGCCATAAAGCAGTTTCGGTGTTTGTTTGGTTTTTGTAACAACTCTGTTTTAAAATTAAAACTTAGTGAGCCATTACTTTAAATTATTATATGTACTTACATGGGGTAAACTAACGTGTTTAGTTAAAGCCAGTGTTTAGACAGACAGTTTCCATCGATTTCAACGGTCTTTTACAGGATTAGCGCACACCGTCGGCGGTACCACTGATTTCTGAACCCGACCACAGAGCGTTTCTACGTAGTGCGCGGAGAAACATCACCTTGAAAAATACCATCAAAATCGGTCGAAACTGTAATGAGTTTAATCCATCCATGTACATATAAGAATTTGAACTCTATTTTTATCTACGAGTATCAGATAATGTCAACCATAGCTCTTTTCATAAATATCGATACTTATACTACTTGAAAACATGCAGCGTTTTCAATAGTCGCTTGATAAGAAGGATGAGCGACTTGAAAGACATTCATATCAAAGGTTGCTATGTAATATCGTAGCGCCGCCGTAGCAACGGCGTAGACCGTCTACGGGATTCGTAGAACCTGTAGTTTATTTCACATAAAGTCTGATATATTCAATATCGCAAGCAAATAATATTAAAAGCTTGTTTCTGCAAAGTCGAAATTCAGGGTAAAAGACATCGTCACATTTCAATGGAGCCTATGCGAAAACTATGCGACCATTTAAGCTGTACCTATCATTTTGTTGGGGACTTATTACATTTTTCATATTGCATAATCATAATCAGTATCATAGTCTACTACTCTCGCAACTCCTATAGAAGAATAACAAAAACAATGAATAATTTCTTACCATTTTCTGAATTCTTAATTAAGCTGTTTTTTTCGACTCGCTAGATGTACAAAACTTTATTTTAAACCAATAATTTTAATAAAAAAACGGAGATATTTTTACATTTATTCGTTATCTTGTACATCATGCGGTTGATGGTGGGGCAGAATCTGGCATTGTCATTTTGGACACTATACCGCAGCCCAAATCAAATGTCTTATTTTGTAAACAAATATGATCGTCTAATTACCTATTGTTATTTAACACTGGAACTGATTGATCGTATATGACGATACTGATTGAAATATATTTCGTATATCAATTTTCGATAATAAAGTCATTTAATTATCCATACATATCAACTATCCTACAAAATCTCTATTACCTATCGATTAACAATTTAAAATAAATCCATTCAAATATGAACTTTTGTTATAGATATTCTACTATAATGACTCCTATTCAGGTTAACAATACAATCTCCTCGGATCTATAAAGCCGCCCATTCACAAGACGTGTGCCTTATTCAGTGGGATCCCTTAAACTGAAATGAGAATGGCTATCACCGTTCATTATAATGCCATTCAGACATCTCTATTGTGTGACGAGACCATTATAGACTCATTTACCATAAGGTGATTCGTTGAAATTTAAATTTCATACAATACTTTTAAGTTACTCATACCCACATAAATTCACTACTGAATCTCGATTTTCCCATTAATTATGTTATTCTACGATCACAGAGAACATTTAATTAGATAAGCATTTTATACATGTATTCTAAGTTATATAGACATAAGTACTTGAATATGGTGACTTTGTTGGAACAGGGCTTGCCACGGAATCTTGATAAAGTTTTTAAACTTGTCCGTGATAATACAAATCTTCATAATTACTTAAAAATGTTATTACTTAAACAATAAATTGAAGAAGAAAAAACATTTAAAATAAATATTTTTAGGTTTTAAGATTAATAGAAACCTGAATGCAAAAATCTATTCGATAAATTTTGATCAGACAGTTAAATAATAATTTTGGTAGGGAGGTTCAATTTTGATATATCACCTTAAACCCGGAGAAATGGGCAGAGGTGGTCAACCTTTTTAGATGGGGTATTTGAAGGTGATTTTTTTACGAGTGTCACTTGTCAGTTTAAGCCAATAGATTTTATTATTACTCTAAATTGATTTAGACAGGTAGTTAAGATAATTTTCTAGTTATTATATTAGTTTCAGCTTCCAACTAGAGATACTTAGGGGTATATGGATTCGGTACAGTAATTATTTACCACATAATTCAAAAGACATTGCCACATTTCAATGGAACTTTGCCCCACCTACAAAACTACGTGACTATTTAAGCTGTACCTAGCATTTTGTTGGGCTATTATTACAGGTTTCATATTGCATAATCATAATCAGTATCATTTTCTACTACTCTCGCAACTCCTATAGAAGAATAACAAAAACAATGAATAAATCGCTTCGATTTGTTACTATTTTCTGAATTTTAGAATTAAAACTAGTGAGCCATTACTACGAAGACATGTGTGCGCGAAGAAACGTCACCGGCGACGCGGGCGTGGCGCGCTCACCTTGAAAAAGACCGTCGAAATCGGTCGAAACTGTCGGTCTAATTTCCGACTTCAACAATATAACTGAGTGATATCCGTTTATATATAATAATTTATTTTCTGAATTCTTAATTAAGCTGTTTTTTTCGACTCGCTTGATGTACAAAACTTTATTCTAAACCAATAATTTTTATAAAAAAACGGAGATCTTTTTACATTTATGCGTTATCTGGTACATCATGCGGTTAATGGTGGGGCAGAATCTGGCATTGTAATTTGTGGTTTAATAGCGCCCCAATTGAGTTACCATCTATAATTTTAGATTTTTTTATCCCCTTTTGATAGTTGAGAAACCCTGACTTAAGTCAGCTAACAATAGGGTTATCTCTATTCAATTAAACCACTGATCGAGATTTAATACGCTTACAGTTATGTGTACGTATATTATAATGACTTCTATGATTAGGCAATTAAGTTTTAATGTAGATAATCTTCTGGTATATAATAGAAGATTATCTACATTAAAACTTAATTACCTTACTTGCAAATATATGTATACACAATTTTTATTTGCAATAAAGAGATATGACCGTATTTTACAGATATGGTTTTTCGGCATCTTTGAGGTCGTATGTCTAGCATACGGCAAATTAGCTTTTATTGAAATGAATAGGCCCCTTAATATTGATTTATTATAGCTTAGACACGTAACCAACCACATGTGTTTATTACTATTGTCCAAATAATCAAATAATTTTAACCACATTTTATTGCGACCCTGCCAGTATAAACGCATACATGATTTCTTCCGTGCTAACAAAAATATAACTTCCTAGTAACTAACTAGCAAGTCAGAGTATTCAATTCAAAGTGGACTGGGTAGAAATTCAAATGCCCTGTTTGTTTTGGAGGGAACTTCACAACTTCGAAGCAGTTCTAAGTTTCATATGCATGCAGTTGGATCAACTGAACTCAGTTTTTAACTCAGTCTATGCAGTTTTGTTATCAGGAAAAAGTCAGCAATGAATAACGTATTTAAAGGGCCAGCTGTCAAACTCGAGCGCGAGACAGAAGATGTTCCGCAGTGGCGGAGTGAAGAGCACGGCACATTGACTCCATATTTGTATTTTTATTAATTTTGGATGAATTTTGGCAGGGAAATAAAAACACGCCAATAAAAATCTGATTTTTTTTTAAAACAGACTCTCGTATTTATAATGCCCTACATTTTTATATATATTTTGTATGAACAACTATTTCGGTTTAGACATAAATTTTCATTTTAATAGACGCGGAAAAGGTATGTTTGCGATATTTTTCTATCCAGTTTGTCCAATCGTGTATTCATCAATTCCTAACTACCCCAAGATTGCTATATATTTTTAGACGTTTAATTTTAGTAGTTACTGCCGTAGCCTTAATAAAAAAACTGTCACATATACAGGGTGAGATAGCAATCATTGGCAATATTTTAAACTAAGACAGTACACACACAGTTTTACAGTTACACGGATTACAGCAGATCAATGGCAACACTTGCAGTACGATTTCAACTCTTACGATGCAGATAATAAGAACGCTCCAAAGTGTTATAGTTGATATGCAGGCTATTATTTTTTCTAAAATAAAATTAAAATAAATTATTATATACAGGGTGTAACGTAAAGGGTGAAGTCGTAAACAAAATTTGTTCAGTTATCGATACTGAACGCCCTCCCTTCGGCTTCATATACCCTTTACGTTACAACCTGTATAAGCATTTGGTATATTTTTCTATACAATTGACAAAATACTAATTGTAAATACACACTAAAAATAATATGTAGCTACGGACAACAGCAGATCAATTTTACAACATTTGCAGTACGATTTTAAATCTTACGACGCAGATATTAAGAATGGTTCAAAGTCCAAAGTGTTACACTTGATCTGCTGTTAGCTGTACCATAAATTACTAAAGACTCCACCTAAAAATAAATCTGGAATTATTTTTTAAGTCAGTTTTGTAAAATTAACAAACTCTATTAACAAAACCGTTCTTTAACCTACGAATACTATAAAATTCCGCAAATTGTCCTAACCGCAATATCTTCTAATAAAAGTGCCTCCCCACACAATGACATGTAAAAGCGGTATTATCTCCGACATTTACCTAAACGGCTGGCCATAAAGTGGAATGACGGAATTTTCTAAATAGCCGCGACATACAATATCCGACGTCGTTACAGGGGGTTGGTCAAAACTCATCATAAGGCAACCACCTTGCGCAGAAGGGTTGTTTTATTAACTTTTAGATTACATTAAGTACCCATTTTATCCCAAATTGTCAGAAAAGTAGGTCAATGCAAAAATAAAGATACAATAGACGAAATTAACGTTTTAAAGAAAGTGTGAAAGTGACATAAAACACAGTTTAAGGGAAGCTAGGTTAAGTAAGCATAGACCGCATTTAAGAGTATTATTTTAAGTTCAGACTCTTCTCAAGTAAATGATCGCGTTATTTGCAATATCTATCTATATTTATTTATTTATGTACAGGGTGAAACTAAAATCACTGACTATATCGGATTGCAGTAGGATCAAAATGTCGAATATTATTTTACCATAATATTCACCATTATCATTTTCCGTAGATATTTATTAAAGCAGCATTTTGCTAATTACGTATTTATCAAAGGGGTTTGTGTTCGATTAAAACCACCGGCAAATCCTCGTTTCATTATAATTTTCTGTAATTCAGAGCATCGTATGGATATTCATTATTATGCCCGTAATAAATCACCTTCAGTGTGTCGAATGCCTTATTACAATCTAATCAAAACACTTACAAAGTACAAGGAAAGTTTCGCATAAAATTACTTTCCATCAGAAAAAAAAACCTTTTAAATAAAGGCAGTACGGAACGTAACTTAATTGAAAGCCCCGATACAATTAAATATGCGAGTCAATTGATGGTATGCATACAATACGTTAGGATATCAAGTAGGCTAAAGAAAGGGCGCCAAGTTTCGCGCATGCGCCGCAAAAGAACCGAGGAAACAGTCAGTCACGAACTGGCAGTCTTCGGAAGGACGTCCTCCTAGCCAGACGTTGGCAGTCGCGATCAAATTGGAGGCTTTCGAGATAGATTAACGCGAGTGATTGCAAACGTAACTTTTAGCGTTGAGTTATGAAAGAGACGTGTAGGTAACGTGCAATGCGCGTGCGGCGTGATGATCGCGCTTGGCGTGCTCGTGTTAATGACAGTGCTGGACTGTGTGCCATCATACGATCTGTACCATCACCAGTTCGCCGTACAGATACCAGGCGGTCACCGCCAGGCCACAGCGCTGGCTCACAAACACGGATTTGTTAACCACGGACAGGTAAGAGTAACAAAATTCTCGGAAATCAACTCCCCAACTCTAGACGTGGTTGCAGAGTTAAGCTGTCTTGATCTTGCCGATTATCTCTTTACAGCTTACGTTTTTCCTTTGCGAAGGCCAAGATTCATTTCGAATCGTTAATCCAGTAATGGTTTTATAGAATTGAGTAATTCGTATTTTGCACTTATAATTTTCTTTTTGTGCATTTTAAAGAGTCCATCTCGCAAACCAACAAAAAATCATATTTTTTCCACGGTAAATTGATTTAGAGAGAAATACCAGAAATTGCTTCGAGGAAAATAAGCTATGGAAATGTCTTTCATTGAATTTTTCGTTTTGAATATGAATTTCCGTTTGGGTAACGAACTTCACAAGAGACTGGTTTTATTATACTGTATTTCAGAATTTTAATAAATTTTCATTCGTTTCATCTTTATTACCTACTCAATTTCTCGGTAAAGTCTCCGTGAGGTTATTTTGGGGTTTTGGTCTACAGTATATTATAAAGGCTTGAGGTGAAATCGAAAACAGAGAAAAGTATACAGGGGGTCTCAATAAGGTTGAGAATTACTCAAGTAAATGAAATGACGAAGACGAAAATGAAAAGTTTATTTATAACATTATGTTACAGGTCATTTAGTGTACAGTTGACGTACAATATAATATAACCTAAAAATATAATTTGACCGATTTATAAAAATTCTTTTACTTGTAGATAGTGGTATAGTACCTACTCAACTATGAAATGTAAAAAAAATTCAAAAATCAGACGAGTAGGTACTTTTTGAGATAATCTCCACCCTAACAACTCTCATGTTAGAGTTAACATTTCTTTCTCTGTGTTAAACTGTATGTTCAGACAAAATAGAGCTAACTGATATATCACTCTTACGTCACATTCTTATACTTATCGTCCCATTCTTCTACTAACTATTAACTGTTCTTCTTTTTTCGTTTCTTACTTTGCCCGACCTTTAATCTAGTTAAATACTAATGTTTTGCTTGTTAAATGTCAATACAAGCACTTCAGTGACATTAAAGTCAACACGATTTCAGAGCCAGTCTTTAAACTCAAAGTCAAATTTCTTTATTTCAAGTAAGCACGCTGTGTACATTTTTACACGTCAACATATTTTTGAATTTACATTTACACCACTTTGCAAGGAAAGGTGCCAACGCGGAGGAGAAAAAGTGGCAAAAAAAACTCTCACCAGCACATATCTAAAATAATAATAACACAATTACTTAATAACTAGGTATTATACAACCATTACTATTGTTAGTAATCTGTAATCTATTCCTCATGCGGAACCGGGGACACACACCATGCATGTTTATCATCCGGTAATCTCATTCATATCGAATCCCTGATATTTGCTATGTCATTCCATATACCAATGCCAATTGAATTCATTAGAACGAGTTTTCTCTTGAAAATCGATTGTTATTAGTAGTTAACTAACATAGTATTCATGATAACGAGCATTTTCTAATTTTGAAAGGTATACTATTGCTATCCTTTTCTTTTACTAATGTTACGAAAGAAAAACCAGATGTATTTAAACATGACAAAATCAGTCACCTATTAGAATCATATTACAATATTTCCACCTATAACGAAGCCCAAATCAAGTGTCTTATTTAGTAAACAAAAACTACTAACATTTTAAGCTTTTTTGTGATTATTGCATAGTTATTTTTACATTATTAGATCGGATCACTTTATTTTCATGCTTTTTCAGTGTTACATCACAACACAATTACACGATCATATTTGTTTCCAAAATAATACACTTGATCTGGGCTGCTATCTAGGCCAGAACATATTTATGCAAACCTTCTTCATATCAGCCTATTTATACTCGATCGATTTTATAAGAAAAGGAGAAATGTTTTTCGAGTATACATATGTCGGTTCCTTTATATACCTATTCCTATAGTTTAACTAAACAGCTTGAAAGATTTTGATGTATAAGATATAGTTAGATTCGTTTTAATTGACTGGCTTGATGGATAGGTAGGTACGATCTAACACTAGGTGTACAGGAGGGTTATTACGGTTAAGATTTTCTCACAAAATACTTAACAGGTTTTTGAAAATTCTTTACATAGTGCATACCCTAAACTATCTACTAGTAAATAAATTTTCGCAATCTGTCAAGTACTTACCTACCTAGTTCTTGAGAATATCTCAACCTTATTACCTTACTCCCTTTATACTTTACTCTATTTTCGGCTGTATATTTTATCCAAAACCAGTCGGATTATTTTGGTAATACTCGTAATTCACTTGTTTCTAAGGAAGTATATTAAATATTCAAATGTACCTACTTAGTTTTCTTACAAATTCACCGTCGTATTTAACAAGTTTGAGACCAAATTAGTCGAATACCGTTAAATTGGTCGTTAATGGGAGCTTAATCAAGAAGTTTAGAGTTAATTATTGAAATGTCAATTTGTTGTACAAAGAAATTCTATTATCGGGCATAATGGGACGTTTGATATGAAAACGTTTACTGTTTAACATGAAAACTCTGATTCAATATTACTTCTACTACTCAATATATTGTCTCTAAGCATTAACTCAATCGCACGGAAAAAAGACTTCTTGTAGCAATACACATATAGATATAGTTTTCCTTATAGGATATAAGTACCTATCTATTGAATACACGATTAGCCCCCATAGCTAAGCATTGACTTTCGTTAACGCCAGTAGAATAGAAATAAAAATGTATTGGATTGACATTTGCTAACGAAATTGCGTTTTAGTATCACGTAACCACTGTAAGTGCTAATCTCTATATTATACCTTATAATGTCAATAAACGTTGTTGATTCTAATAAACAGGGATTGCCTAAATCTGAGAATAAGGTTGTTGGAATGGTAATTTTAAAGTGAAGTTACGATTATGATAATGAAATAAATTAATAAATATTATTTATTTATGTACCCATAAAATAAAATGACTTAAGCTAATTATGTTAGTCTGGAATAAAAATAATAGAAATAATGATGACCGGCATCATTCAGTAAGTAACTTTAACTTTACGAGTAGCTTTTAGGAATCCTAAAGTAAATTTTTAAACTTGGTACCTACTTACAGTCAAAAGCATGTCAAGCGCTACACTTTGGACTTTAGACTATTCTTAATTTCTGCGTAATAGAGTTCAAATTGCACTTCAAGTATTGCTATAGACGTATACTCTGGACTCTAGAGTGTACTTACATCGTGGTCGATTATTATCGAAGTCGAGTTCAATGCCCTCGTCAGCTGTTTCTAATGAAAATTCAAACAATGGAAAAACATATGAGTGGCAGAGCAGATGTTTTGGCAAGAGTAGCGTCTGCGATGTAAATATGGCTTACTCCACAGGGCATTCCTTGATGGATGGCACAAATTCAAAATTAATTATTAATGTAGGGAAAGAGTTACACCTATATTTAAAGTTACACGTGCCATATAATTTATAGATCAATATATCATTCGACAAGCCCAGTGAAGCAAACTACCCCTCGTGACACCTTATAGTCCACCCCTTTGTCCTTTATCAATCGCGACCTCGTTACGTCTGTAATTCTCAATATATCACCCACTGTATGTTTAGACAACATCGCGTAGTCTGTTGAATATTTAATTCTGGATTATAAATGACCCAAACGTAACTTGCTTGTATTATGGTTAACGAAGTAAAGCCGAGATTCGAGTTAGAGAGAGATAGAGTGAGACCAAGTGCTTCCAGATCACAAAAGTAAACCAAGCAAAAATTATTTCAAAAACTCGACTGCGAAAAAACTATCCCCGTTTGATTAATATTTTATACCCTATGACACTCCCGTAAGGCGTGGCGGACCCGTGACACCACCCAATGGCACCACCGGTGGTGCCATGGGGATTATTTTTATATCATGACTGATTAATATTTTATACCCTATGACACTCCTGTAAGCCGTGGCGGACCCGTGACACCACCCAATGGCACCACCGGTGGTGCCATGGGGATTATTTTTATATCATGACTGATTAATATTTTATACCCTATGACACTCCCGTAAGCCGTGGCGGACCCGTGACACCACCCAATGGCACCACCGGTGGTGCCATGGGGATTATTTTTATATCATGACTGATTAATATTTTATACCCTATGACACTCCCGTAAGCCGTGGCGGACCCGTGACACCACCCAATGGCACCACCGGTGGTGTCATGGGTATTTTTATATCATGACTCCACCGAGTAATATAATAAAGAGGGGAAAAACCAAGTGCAAGAATCAAGAGTAATCTAACGATACCTCATACATTTAAAATATCAGAAATTGATTCAATTTTAAGCTCTATCGACTGTTTTGGGGTCAGTGGGAATAAATCTGTTTATCTGTAATTTACTTTTGGAGTCGATGGGAAAGAATTTTGCAGTCAGTGGGAACAACACACCAAAATCCATCAATCCGTTTAGGCTACAGGATGGCAGGTAGGAATGGAGACACATACATACATACACCCGAAAAACATTACCCTCCTTCTGGGGTAGTCGGGTAAAAATACAGTACAGTAGATTCCAAAAAAAATATTTTTATTTATAATGTTCCTGGAATAATAGAGTTTATTAATAAAGCTTAAAATTACTACAAATAATAAAATTACTAAAAACTATCATTAAATAACTAATAACTAAAACTACCTATAAATAAACTAATGTTACTACAGTGAAATTACAGTATATAGGTACTTTGGTTAAAGCATAATATTGAAGGTTTTGGAAAGAAAGAAAAAAACAGGAGGAAATTATTAAGAATTTGTTCCTGTTTTTCGTATATTTTTGCAGTCGTCCTACAAATCTTTTGAGGCCATAAATTAGGCAAAATAAGTTACGGTGTAATAAATACAGTATAAAAAAATGCAGTAGGTATATACACTGTATTTTTGTCGTTACAGTATACGTAATACAGTCAAATTTACAGTAGATCTATTGTTAAGGTCTATTGTAACTATAGTGCATCTGAAAGAACTGGTGCGACCAGAGTTTGAGATCGGTCTTACAAAGGTGAAAATTCGTACACTTTTGCCAAAAAGTGTTAATTATTTAATTTTAGATTCTCTTTTAGAATAAAAACTATAGGGAGCCATAAGGCAGTACCCAGACTAGAGTCACGACTGTTTTAAGACAGACTATTGCTTTACAAACATTATGAAGCTCGCACAGTTCAAACGAAACGTCTCATAGACAAAGCTGTCTAATACCTACGAGAACTGCTCAGCGACAAGTCTGACAAGTCTGTCTTAAAACAGTCGGTCTCTGGTCTGCGCACTGCCTTACTTAAAATAATTATAATATGCAAACGGCTTCAACCCAAAAGTGACTTAATTCCCTTTACATATAAGTAATGTACTGTAGATTCGTAGTAAATGCGAATTTTGAGATAAGTAATTTAAATATCCCAAAATCCGCCGTAAAACGAAATTCGAATACGAATCTGAGGTTCAAATTATTATTATGATATTTTAATCTCACTTTTTGGTTAAATCCGCTTACATATAGGTAATAATTTGCTTAATGCTATAGTTTTAATTTTAAAATAGAAGATAAATTTAAATAATTAACACTTTCTGTGGTTACATGATTGGAAACTTTGCTCATATCTCGTACTTTGTACGGTATAATATTGAAAATGAATTATGATTATAATTCCTTTCAATACACGAAAAAGATCAATACACGAAACTTTGGTACATCCTGTGTAAGTAATTGGCCCGTCCGTCGCAAGAGCTTTCACGGGAGCTTCCGATAAAAAGTTGGAGAGACGTCAATAAGTTGGTAATATACAAGTTTATCTCCGTACGTAGTTAGGGAAAGCTTTTCTGTTAGAATGAGGCCATTAAGTGGTACGTAAAAGCATATTAAGTTATTAAATATATGCGCTGCTACACGTAAAGAAATAATTAGCTGTGGTTGTTGTTTTGTTACAAACTATTGGGACAGCCAAGTGTTTTGATGTTTTTGCCAACTATTTATCTTCCTGGCTCACACTAATTTGTAAACAATAACTATGAATGGTTAGGTATTGTTTACAATTATTTGCCTAGTGTGGTCTCACAAGCCTGTAGTCGTTTTAGCTACAAATCAACAGTTAACTTTTAGTTGCTACAGGCAACCATATTTTTTTCAGTGTACAGTTGGTCGGTGTTACACTTTCACTTGACCTGCTGTCGACTGTTCAACGAATATTCCTTGTTATTTTAAAAGAAACATAATTTCTAATGCCCTCCAAACAAAACCCACAAGATGAATACTTACATTTTTAAATGCACAGTTACTAAAGTTGTTATTTAAAAAAATTACAGACATGTTTGAACTCCCGTGAAACTTTTAAACATCATCCAATTAGCAAAGCTTTTTCGTGGTACCTGTTATTAAACTATAACTTAATCTTTGTGTATTATCTACTAAACTCACTTATAAACAAACATTTTATGAAAATACTCGGTGTACAGAAGATCTTCTTTAACATATCCTTGGTGAGAATTTGAATTACGCATTATCCATGCTCGGTGAATAAATTAGAACATGATGAAAAAATTATTCCTGCCCACGGCAAGAATTTTTTCATCATGTTCTAATATCCTTGGTATTTTTTTCTTTCTGTTTAACTTGTTTGGAACTTATAGTTAAATGCTGTTGTTCATAAACTGAGTTAAACCTCACTTCCTTTAAATCGTGTTGCTATCCCTTTCACATTTCTTTAAAAAAGGTTAAGACAGAAAACAAAAACAGTGGCTAAACAGTGGCGTAACTTTAAATCACGTTTATGAATAACACCCAAAGGGAGGAAATGGACGTACAGAATAACATTGTAATGTAATTTTACATTTCAAAATTTAGTAAAAAATAAATAAGTACCCAATAGGAAAAGCACCGTGACATAGTGTTAGAATTAAGTATAACAGTTTGCTAACTTTTATGTGTTTGTGAAAGACAGGATATTTCTTTTTTTATAGTGCTCCGGGCTCAAATGAGAAAATAGAGTGGTTACAATAAGGTTAGCCTGTTTTTATGACTGCCATACTACGCTCTTGTAATTCTATCTTAGAAAACAAGGTAAAGTTACATAGTATAACATTGTTTGTACGCAAATATGTTTTTCACAAACTCAAATGATCTTACCGTAAATTAGAAGTTTCTCTTTAAAAATGACATTGCCACATTTCAATGGAGCTTTGCCCCACCTTTGGTCACCTATGTGACCATTGAAGCTCATATATCATTTGGTTGGGGACTTATAACAGATTTCATATTGCATAATCATAATCAGTAGGAGTTGCGAGAGTAGTAGAAAATGATAACAAAGACAATGAATAATTCGCTTCGATTTCTTACTATTTTCTGAATTCTTAATTAAGCTGTTTTTTCGGCTCGCATGTTGTACAAAACTTTATTTTAAACCAATAATTTTAATAAAAAACGGAGATAATCATGCGGTTGATGGTGGGGCTGAATCTGGCATTGTCATTTAGGTAGATATTTTATATCGAATCAGTTTTATAATTGATGCGATTTTCGCACATAATTTTATTTTAGTGAAAAGTAAATAAATATATAAAAATTTGAAAGCCTACTCTACTTTAGAAACAGGTACTCAGCGTTTTTGAAAAATATATTATCAAATAGCGAATTATTATGTCTCCGAAGTATAAATTAATGTTCCAGAGACTTATTTTTATTACGGGGAAAAATAGGTCAACGTCAACGGTCCCGAAATAAAAGGCAAGCTTCGTAAACAGTGATGAGCAAATTTTCCCGGCGGCGTTCCAAATTCAGAATAAAACAGGTCCCACGTGGGACGGCTCTCTCCTAGGTATGACTACATCATACTTTATGAAATTTTCCATTCACAATGTCCATTACCTATTTATGCAGCACTCCAATTACTTAGCCAGTGTCATAAACGGTTTTGTTAGCCCACTGCTGGACGTAGGTCTCTCACAAAGCACGCCACTCAGCCTCCTGCATCCAGTCCAGTCTCTGCCAGCCACATTGCGAAGGTCATCTCTCCATCTGATCGGGGGCACCCCACACTACTTACGTATGTTTTGGTTTATTGAAATCGCTACCTACTACTTCTTAGTTACTGCAAATTACATTATATTTGAACAAAAAATGTCGTCTCTCTCTTATATTGCTGTGCCTAAACAAGGTCCATAAAGAACATTGTAACATTTTAATGTTAAGTATGTGAACATCTGTATCATGTACTCATGGAATGCAATAAATATATTGAGTATTGATATGGTCTTGAACAGAGACGGTGTTATATCAATGTGATATCACTGCTATTGTCTCGCACGTTATTTCTTGATATAATTTTTAGGGCGATAATAGCGCCACATAATCGGCGTAGGTGGAGAGACGATATCGTTAGATACAGGGATGGGTGGCTGGAGGAGGCTCAGGACAGGGATGGATGGAAGAGGAGGGGGGAGACCTTTGCCCAGCAGTGGGACAATATATAGGTTAACAAAAAAAAATAGCGCCACAGTACATGGGAACAAGATGACTAAATTAACAGCATAAATAACAATCTATCGCCTGAAAACATGGCGAACGATCGCCGGGTAACGGCCCCGTAGCGTGACACGCCAAACAAAGGCGAAATAAATGATGGGGGTCAAGTTTTCTCCCTCTTGGGTTCACATCACAATCCATCAATTAAGGACCCTTAGCAGTCGTTTCTCATACTTTTTGTAACTCTCTAATACAGTGTTACAAAATACATGTTATTGATCGTTGGCAAGTGATTCAGCATAGACTGCCGCTCGTTTAGAATTAAAACTTTACTTATTTATTTATTTATTAAAAAAAAAGTACAGCATTACAGTCAAACACCAATGCACTATACAATTCATGATCAATTCATTAATTATTATTAATAAAATTACATTACAATAATAAAACAAATGTATAAAATGAAAGGCTATTGCCGATATTAATTTTATTTAATTATTTATGTATTTGTTTGTAAGTAATATTTATAAATGTTTGATAGACGTATTGTTATTATAAAATTATTATTAATCAGATGTCATAAAAAAAAAGAATATAAATAAAAATACAAATATTTTAAAAGTCAGTCAAGATTACAGTTATGTTATAATAATATATAAGATTACATTACATTGTGAATTAATTAATAAGTCATTCATCCATCATTCTCACTAAATACCAAACATTCTCGCACCACTAAGTACAGGGGGTCGGCGAACAGTGGTACTTGTGGTGATTCCAGAGTGTCAAATGCTAAATTCAACCGTCGAAGCGAGGCGTCCTGCTCACTATTGTAGCAGATTAGTGATAGTAGTGTTTAGGATTATATTTGAGGGCCACGGCAGAATCACACCTATTCTTAACATATCCGTAAGTACCATGACGAGGCTTTTGAAAATGTCGGGAAACGACGGTTGCGTTTTTGATAATTTTCATTTTAATGTGTACAGTGATGGTTTTCTGTTTAATATCAAGTTAAATTAATCAGAAAATGTTCGCGAATGACAGTATGGTGAAATTATTGGAGGATTCATGCAGGATCTGAAGTTTGACGTTAAAGTCAAGAGTCCCAATACGAGCTCGGGAGTGAACGTGACTGTCGAGCTGCTTTGTCCAGAGTGATGACGCTACGGCGACTCCTCTGGATGAAGAGAAGATTATGATATTTTGAATATTCTGTAACATGACATTGGCAAATGACTGTCGAGTCCATTAATAAAATAAATAAGTCCAATGACCCAACCACTGCGCCACCGAGCTCTTATTTTGTACATATTGCGCCGGGACGCGTGATGTGGGAGTGTAAGAGAGCCGCGGAAGACGAAATGCCTAAGAGTGCGATAGAGTGAATGTGATCCTATTGACTTGAATATTTTATGCTGTGTTGTTAGTTGACTTAATTATGTATCTGATTTAAATGTTGTGTTGTTAATTGATTATTAAATTTGTACCGCGATGGTTATTAGCTGTAAGGGTGCAAATGATATTATGAATAAATAAATAAATAAATAAAATATTGGTTCTAATCCTATTTACCCGACCGCACAAAAAGGAGTGTTATTTTATTTAACTGTCTGGGGCACTCCCTAATTTCCCAAATCAAATCATAGTTACCCTTTATGTTGTACAGATGGCGTTATAAGTCGTAAATCAAACTTGGGTAGTTAGGTTTACATAACTTTAGCTACGAAATTCTAGAAGTCAGCATTCAGTTGATCTATGACCTGCTCGTCTGACCTTTAGACGTTAAGTTCGTTCATATTTGAAGGTCATGAATATTAATAATAATATGAATTTATGGCATTAACCCCCGAGAGAGGCAGATATTTATTGTGAAATAGGATAGGCTTCGTTAAAATTACCTTAGTAAAAGCTCAGTCTAGAAACTTCAGGGACAGACTATGCCAGGTTTATCTTCTATGATAACATGACCCGCCCCTCCACAAATCCGAAAGTATCACAATAACGCCTCACGTAAATGTGTGTGTGCGGATGCATGTCAAATGTAAACAAATAGACGGTACTTACATAGAATTTACACCTACATACTTCTTCGTAAGATATAATTACGCACCACAGACCATTTACCCTATAGACTTGTAACAGGAGAGCGCCCGTTTCTGCCTGCACATGAGCGGAAAATTGCTTCGCGACACGCGTAACCTTGAGATATTGACACGGATTTAATATGGCGCCCCTGCCCCCCGCTTCGCCTATTGCACTCATCGTGTGACAGAATTTTTCGCTTGCAAAAGACATTGCCACATTTCAATGGAGCTTTGCCCCACCTACAAAACTACGTGACCATTTAAGCTGTACCTATCATTTTGTTGGGGACTTATTACAGGTTTCATATTGCATAATCATAATCAGTATCATTTTCTACTACTCTCGCAACTCCTATAGAAGAATAACAAAAACAATGAATTACTATTTTCTGAATTCTTAATTAAGCTGTTTTTTTGGCAGTGCTTAGAAGAAAAAGTTGCATACAACTTGCAGCACTCCTTATCTTAAATAAATAACACCTGAAAATAAATACTGCCAGTTGTAACTTCAATATTCAGGTAAAGGGTCTCCAATATTTCGAATGTCTTGGGAATTGAAGTGTTTTATATGAATCTTTGTTTACTAATCTACAACAGCAGATCAATGGTAACACTTGCAGTAGGATTTCAACTCTTACGACGCAGATAATAAGAACGGTCCAAAATCCAAAGTGTTAGGTACACTTGATGTGCTTTAATGTGTAACCTATTATACCTTCCTATTAAATGTAAGATGTTAAATTAAATATTACTTCAATATTACTACAAATGCTTCCGAGTTTAGCGCAAATAAGTGTATACTTATTTAAAGTTTCACCTTTCACAACAATAAAAATAGTATTCCAATCAGTAAATTATTTCAGTAGCTCATTCACGAGAATCTTTAGAAATGTACGAGTATCTTTATTTACTCCAACACTTGAAATATAACCTCGATCCCGTAACATGACCCAGTTTTTAGAACTTTCAAACAAACATTTATCACTCGTTTGGGAGAAGGAAAACAATGTAAGGAACCCTACGAGTGTGTGACGATATTCTAAGGCTGTTGCGGTGAGCGAGCGGGGCGTCTAGCGGAGCGATTAATTTGCAATGTATTTTAATTAGCAATGCCACAAAATGCGCATGGAACTAAGATTGCATTACACATTAACATATTTGTTTACATTTTAGTACGTACCTACCTTGTGCTATGATTTAAATAGTGTGCAATGTGTGCCAAAAGTTTTAGATAGGCACCTTTAGCCAGTAAAACGTAATGTGTTCCTAGATTGTAAGCCTCGATTTTAATTGTCTTGGTTTGTAATGTTTTATTTTTAATAAGTTTCCAGGTATATGTACAACCCATATATGAGTGACAGTTGCGTGGCGTGATTTTGGAGAAGCCTGTCCAGCAGTGGACTGACACGGGCTGATGACGGTGATGATGATTCATCAGATCCACTATGGATCTAGTGTAACTTATATTTTCTCACTAGATCCAGTTTTGAAGGCATGCGTTTGGGATGTATTTAGTGAGACTTAATTTTATTAGTAAATCAAAAGATGTGTGCTGAAAGTTTATTGCTACTTTCTCCTCAGCGTTGGTACCTTTTCCTTGCAAAGTAGTGTAAATGAAAATTCAAAAAATATTAACGTGCAAAAATGTACACAACGTACTTGAAATAAAGAGATATTAGTCTGATTCTGAATGAACCTTTAATTCCGCTACCCGCTCATTATCTTACAGAATCGCACCCTTAATCCTAAGGTGTAAAAAGTGCTGAGTCATTGTGGATTTCAGGAGGCCATCTTATAGCCGCACCGATTTTACGCCGGAATTAACGGCCACATTAACTAAAGGTCAGGGACGGACAAGGATTAGTCGGATTTGGAACAACTTGCCTTTAAAAATTCAACACTGTTTTACTTTCAATAAAAAAATCAGCTACAAAATAGTTTATTAAAATTAAGTTGGAAATATAATAAGATTAGTTTATGAATGTTATTAAGGAGAGCAGAGTTACATTTGAATACTTTACTTATATTTGAACTTTTGATGCTAAAACTAATAAAACCTAATTTTCAATGCGAGTCAAGTCAAACTTTATTGGAAAAGAACGTGTCATGGAATGGCGAGGTTCATGGTTAAATTCTTTGCGTCATACATATTATAACGAAGTGGTTATACATATTTTATTTATTTATTACCCACTCATCTCTATTCTGCGCAGACTCAGACCACTCTCTCATAAAAACGTCAAGTTCGTCTCGCCATCGTTTGCGAGGACGGCCACGTGGCCTTTTCGCGTTGTTTGGGGTCCGTTCGGGAATGAGTGGAAGGTTTGGGGGGAAGCCTTTGCCCAGCAGTGGGACATTGCAGGCTAGTAAATAAAATAAAATAATATTTATTACCACTACAATATCTAAACAGATATTCCCAATACGATAATATATGGACAGTCATTTGAAGAAGAAAAAAAGGTATACAATTAAGGACAAACACAATTAAGCTAGGTGTATAAGGTTGTGAATTCGGTACGCGAACATTGCACCAAATCAATGGACAAGGATACTGCGTTCAATACACATATTATTGCCCTCGTAATATTTATTTGGACTGTAATCGCCAGCACATCAACTTATAAAAAGAAACACCATTGCAATCTATGCCGTATTGCTATCGCATAGAGTGCGTTACTCGTGCTATGCTGTAGAGCAAGACGAAGATTGACCACGAAAGCGGATCTAGAGGCGAAGACCAATCTATTCCGCCGCAGAACAAAGAAAGCCGACTGAGTTCCTACAAACCATAGGGCAGAGAATATTAGGCTTGGGCTATTTGTAAATAGCGTTATGGAGGCCAAGATTCGATTCCCAGGTTGGTATTGTGCTAATCTAGAGAAAAGTATAGCATAAAGTTCATATTATTATTTTGGTACATATACTTTTTACCCGACTGCGCGAGAAGGAGCAAGTGGCACCATTGCTGTTGTTCGTACACTAATAATATTTTTTTTTTACAAAATAACAAATACTTGTACTAAACCTTGGTTTTTGTATTCCTGTCCGCGATTTTCATACAAAATGTACATTTTTCTATGAAAATAGCTGAATACCTAGGTAGCCACCACAATAGTTCAGATGTGGGATAAAGTGGGATTGCACCCCAGGCCATTGGACTATTACGGTAGTAAAGGTTAGTTTACATTTACACCACTAAATCCTGGTTCACACCGAGCGAGGAACGCATCGCATTAATTTACGAGCCAGAGTGCGTCGGAGCGGGATTTCAATTATCCCATCTTTTGTTCCGCTCACACTTTGCCCCTATTGTCGTCATATTCGTACCACTGGGGATATTTTCATTCAACTGTGGGACATTTAATTAATTTTCAGCGTCGCTTTTTAGTTGAATTCCCGTGCTCTACATTTGTTTGGGTTATTGCTTAGGGGCTTTGTTAGGAAGTTATATAGGGTGTAACAGAATATATCGAGGATAAGCGCTTCTGCCAAAGTTATTATTGGCACTATTACAGAAGGTAGCCTTCTGCTACGGCTCATAGCTCACAGCAGTGAGCAACAACTTCTTCATACTCTATTCTTCTTTCTTTGCTTTAAATACCGAGGCGTGACTATGTAACGTACGGCATTTCAGCCCCATTGTGTCGCTTAAACCCGTCACTGGATGACGGTCCAATAGTACGCCACTGTTGATCCTTTTCAAAAAGGAGTTACAGTGGGAGAGGGGGAAAAAAAAGAATATATCGAGGGAGAAATGTAGTAAAAGCCATATTGGTCTAAATCAACTTTTCTGTACCAAAAAAATTAGATAATAAAAAGTATTCCGCGGTAGATTTGCATAGAAATAAAAAAAACTTCTGTTACTTTTTTAGAATTAAAACTATAGTGAGCCATTACTACAAATTATTATATATAAACGGATATCACTCACTTATATTGTTAAAGTCGGCAATTGGACCGACAGTTTCGACCGATTTCGACGGTCTTTTAATAATTTAATAATAGTGTAATCGGTCGAAACTGTCGGTCCAATTGCCGACTTTAACAATATAAGTGAGTGATATCCGTTTATATATAATAAAAGCCATATTGGTCAAAATCAACTTTTCTGTACCAAAAAAATTGGATAGTGTAGAATATTAGAAAATATTCCGCGGTAGATTTGCATACAAGTTAAGTTTTTATTTTGGCCGAAACGACCACAATAAATTCACTAGGTGTCGACTTCCGATAGCGACACCACTTTCGGATGAATCGACGCCTTTTGAAAGGGGGAAACAATTTGAAAAGGGGACGTTTCACCAGAGGATTTTTTTTGCGAATATTATTTAACATGTTAGGTACAGTCGAAAACAAACAAAGGTATACAGGGGGTCTCGTAAAGGTTAAGTTTTTCTTACGAACTACTTGACCGATTGAAAAAATTCTTTCACTAGTATACAGTTTCGAGTACACACTAGAAAATAATTTTAAAATTCATTCAAATCTCAACCTTAATGACTTTCCTATAAAACTTTATTTGTATTGACTGTACAAACTGACCACGATACGCTACTATTATAGAAATAGTTTATTTAGATCAATTATGGGTACATTACGAGTTGATAATGGCCAAGGCTCTCAAACTAGGATAACCTGTGTTTTGAGAGTCAGTACGTTCCAGTTATACAGTAAAATATATTTATAGTACACCAGTGCAGGCTAAAGAGCAGGCACTATACTTTAGTGGATGCTTTATAACAAGGCTTGATGTAAATACTATACACTTGACTAATAATGGGTTTCCGTCGATGATTGAGCACAACAAACAAAATAAATATTGTCTAAGAACATCAATCAAACAAATAATGCTCCGTGACGAAATGTATTGATTCTACTACCACTCGACTCGACCTACTATTTTGTTACCTGTCGAGAAATAAACACTCAAATGAGGAGAAAATAGGTTGACCCTTTCGACCGTTTAATGTGGATGGCTTTCACACCGAACATCAACACCATTTGTTTTGATATTTTCTTGCATATGCGCTATGCATATCTTAGTTCAAGCTCGTTATCATACCGACTATCAGGTATACATGGCAGGGAAGAGGTGCATGTCGAAAAACAGCGCTGCACACCTCGGTGTCAGCTCAGCTGAAACATGCACCTTTTGCCACACCACTTAGCATAACTATATTGATAACTTACTACTGATAGATTTTTTTTTTGTAAGCTTATGTAATTGGTGTATGGCAATAAACATATTTCTATTCTTCTATTCTATTCTTCTATGCGAAACGAAAATCTAAATGACAAATACAATAGACGAGAATATGGAGACAGAATTCACGATCTGGATACGAATCACGTTGGCTCTGTTGGAATAGAGCGTGCCACGGAATGGCGAGGTCCCGGGTTCGAATCCCGGTCGTGATGAAATTTTTCTCCATTTATCATTTATCAACACCATTTTATTTAATACTATACCGCCATGACATCCAAAGTGTACATACAACATTGCGATCTATGTTGATCGAGCGATGCGTAGTTTATTGCACAAGTATACTACTTCCCCGGTACAAGTTTGTACTTTATGGCTAGACCGAGGCGATGGTCAATTACAAAATAGACACAAATTCATGATCAACTGTGAAATCAAAATTGAAATTAGTAGAAAAATTAAGTAGTAAGAAACGTATCCATATTATCTATTTTGTTTTTTAAATTATTGTCTTATCTCATTTATTGCGGGCTAGATAGATAGGTAATCTATTATAATTGTGATACATAAGGAATGTCATTACGCGAGTCGTCCCGCTCACTCTTACGTGCATATGAGCGACAGTAACAGCAGTGTTAGTAGATTTATGATTAGATTTGGGGAACACTATATTATCACACATAAGTACCGTAAAAAAAAAATTATAATTATTCACTCAGAATTTGAATTACGCATTATCCATGCTCGGTGAATAAATTAGAACATGATGAAAAAATTCTTGCCGTGGGCAGGACTTGAACCTGCGACCTTGTCATTCCGTGACACGTTCTTACCAACTGAGCCACCACAGGCCACGCCACGCCCACCGAAAATCTTCATCGCTTTATACATACTTAAAGGGTATGTTACGCAACTCCATCTACCGGACAATAGTAGTATTATTCCGACAACCATGTCTAACATTCGGTTGGAAACATTAGGTTAGAATTATTCAGTCGCCACAAAATTCTTACGCTTCGGTGTAAGCGGAGGCCTCTCCTACTTACCCTACATAAATATTTGATGTCGTTTCATTATTTTACGGCGCCTTTTCCTGACCTTCATGGACGCCCGGAGTTGTCATAAAAGGACCCTCTTTTCTTTCCAAGAATATTTTTCTTTACAGAAATATTTCTCTTTTCCGGGTGTTGGATTTATCTATGTGAAGGCTGGTGTATTCTACCTACTTTTATTGTATAGAGACAATGATAAAGTGTTGTTCTTATAATATCCCAATCCAATAAGTAAGGCGAGTATCGTATTAGTAAGTCACTCGATATGGGTTTTAATAGCACGCCCTTGATTTTTTTCTGTGTCCTTGTAACATAAATGTTACTCACATATGATCAGCTAGAACATTTTTGACATTAAGAGCCTTCCATGAGCCAACTAGCGCCGCCAATCTTAAAAAAAGAATATCTTCCAATATAATCAATTTTATTAAATAAGCTATCTACAAAATGTTTATTACGATAAATACTATTTTTAAATGCTTATTTATAACGTGATTCAATTTCTGTAAGTTGTAGTTCGCATAATTGCGAAAAACGGCCGTTTTGGCACATTTGTGAACTACAACTTAGCTTGTCGCAATTATGCCATGTATTGTATATTGAAAAATAGTATTCATCCTAATAAACATTTTGTAAATAGCTTTTTTAATAAAATTTATTGAATTGGAAGACATTATTTTTTCAAGATTGGCGGCGCTAGTTGGCTCATGGAAGGCCCTTAACTTTAAATCACGTGTATGAATACGCGCTGCAGTTTGAATAAGTAATAAAGTATCCATGACAAGTTCGTAGGTGTAAGTTTGTTCACAATTTGATAAGACAGTGATCATGTAACTATACAAAGTATACTTCTCATTGTTTCAGATTGGTAGTCTAAAGAACTTCTTTCTACTGTCACATCCGCATGTCAGCAAAAGATCTACAAACGCCAGCACAGACTACGAGAACAGACTCAAAAATGATCCACAGGTGAGCAATTAATTGAACGTACTACTGACTGTCTAATATATTTATTTTATTTATTCAAGTTTCATACATATATATAGTCTAAGTTTAACACCATTTATATATTATGAGCCAGGCAAGCGTTTCATAGAGCTATGACAGGGCGTTCAGTAGCAACCCAAACATACCTAGGTCTGTGCTAGGGCTAACTACATGTCACGGACAAAGAGACGAGAACGGTCGAGTTTATTGGCGATATTGTAATCTCTAGAGGAGAGGGCTCTCTCTGGAGTACCATTATCAAGAACTATATAAATTGTACATTATATAAATACTTTAATCTAATAATATATTTTATAATATGTAAAGAAAGATCTCAGTGAGAAAAAAGGTATACATGAAGCTGACTAGGGTTAAGATTTTCTCAAAAAGTACTAGACCTATATTTAAATTTCTTTTACCATAAAATGTATGGCGATGAGTGTGGTATGCTAAATTTAATCGTATCTATAAGACCGTTTCCGACTACGACTGTGCTATCGGATAAGTTGATAAATCAGATTTTTTATAAGCTAGGTGCTTATAGAAAGAACGAACGCGCCGCGTAATTGTTAGTTGTAATAATATTGTATTGCAAACAAATGGCAAAAAAATCGTTTTCTTAATTTTTATCGATAAAAGTACTAGAGAAGATACTTAGTAGGGACGTCAACATTATCCAGGGCAGCAGGGCTGACTTCCGTAATAAATTCACAATTTTCAAACTTGATTTTTTACCTTATATTAATTTTATTACAACAGTATCGTACTTAAAGTCTATATTAGTAATAAGCTGAAATACTACAACAAAACTCAACTGAAATATTTTCCGGGACCCAGTTTTTCCTTAATTTGTTAATGGAATCTAATATTAGAATTTAAAGTAATAAAGGTTTCGAAACGTCTGATTGTCGTCAATTTTCGAAATGATGTTTAATATTTGAGAAAGCACTTAAACTACAGCCTAATTATTCGTTATTAATAAAGTTTTTGATTTGACATGGGATTGGCAAGTGATATTAGATATTCGTGAATAAATTTACAAAGGGCCATTGGTAGAAAGTGTTTCAAAGTTAATTGTATCGTTAAAATACTTGCTTTAGCTTTCTTAGTACATGGCGAGACATCTCGGTATAGTTAATGGATATTAATTACATACAACGTTTCTCGAGAGCTCATTCCCCCCTTGCCAAGTGGAATAAAAAGAAAAATGTGTGGGATTGACATTCGATTTTTCGATATCAAATGTCAATCTCATAAAATGTAGTCGCATTTTGATTTATATTCTATAAGCGTTAACGAAAGTAAATGCCACTTGGCTAGAGGGTGATATAACATTAGAATTGAGATAGATATTGAGGTCCAGGTTCGATGTATAATAAAATATTTTCTTATAAATGTACCTACTTGTAAGCATTGCGTTACGAAAATAAATAACTGAAAATAATATTTAATTATTATATTATCGGGTATTTCTTGTTTTCAATGTACTTTATTTAACACTTTATTGCACACACAACTTTACAAATATAACTTAAAAATAAAATTTGCACAAAGGGCGCGCTTATCTCTATTAAGAGATTTCTTCCAGCTTTATGGTCAGTCCTGACAGGTAAAAAATAGTAAGTAAAGCAATTGCTTGCCTTCTGTTCCGCTTGCAAGTGATAATTATTTTAATTCTAGACAAAAAATCAAATTTGACTAGGTACAGAAACTCCCCAATGTTGCTATTTTTACTATAAGTAGGCACTTATTTCAAATTTTATTGTAGTATTTTTTCTCTCCTTTCTAATATTTTAATTTGAAAAAATACCTGAAATATGTTTCTATATTTTGAGAAAAATATTTGAGCAAAAACATGACGCTCAGAATCTCTGTTAATAATTTGATAAGTAACTGTTTCCCTCACGTCACATCTTCAAAATCAAAACCATGTTTTTCCAACAAAGAAGCAATAAGAGGATTCGAATAATTTAACATGGATCTTATCGAATTATTCATCTCAGTAATCCGAAAAGTTATCGGCTCGGGTCTCGGCTGAGGCCTGCTTTGAATAATTGACTCAACATTTGAATTGATAGTCCTAATCAAAGGGTATTGATATTATTAATCTTTGTAAGTTCTTGTGTATAAACTGAAGTTTAAATTGATTTTGGATATCAAAGCAGTCACTAATTCTTTATCAAGACATTAAACGATAACCATAACTATTTAATTCGCGGTCACCCCCCAGGGGCCATTTACACAAGAATAGTTTCTCGAACGATGTGGGCGAGAGTATCGTTCGACATTTGTTTACACTAGGCAAGAATATACTTGCCTGATATTCACGCCTTAGTGCATTCGAGAAACTATTCTTATGTACAGTCGACAGCAGATCAATGGTAACACTTGCAGTATGATTTCAAGTCTTACGACGCAAATAATAAGAACTGTCAAAAGTAAAAAGTGTTACCATTGATCTGCTATCGACTGTACATGGCGCTTTAATCTCTTTTATAAGGAATACCAAGCCTCGTCGTCAGCCCGTATCACTCCACTGGGGACATTCATAGGGGTCTCCCAAGGCACGTCACTCAACCCGATTCTCTACCTTTTGCATCCTGTCTCTATGCCACCTTGCGAATGTCATTTTCATCTGGTTGGGCAGCATCCTACACTACGTTTACCCGTTCTTGGCCTCTATTCTATATACCGGAGTTATACCGCCTCAGTTATACTGGCTCAGTTATACCGGAGCCCAAATTTTGTACCTTATTTTATAAACAGAAACTACTAACATTTTAAGTTGTTCTGTGATTATTGCATACTTATTTTGACATTATCAGATCGGATCACTTTATTTTCACAATGATGAACACGTTCAATCAATCAGTTCCGTGTTACATCACAACAGGTAAATTATACGATCATATTTATTTACAAAATAAGATATTTGATCTGGGTTTCGGTACATTGAATATATATATGTGTGTGTTCAACGACAGAGAGATGTGACCAGCCCTCACGAAGTGAAACGAAGCCTAATTAAACCGTTTACATTTTAATTTACCGTTTTTTTGTGTCAGGTGAGATGGGTGATGCAGCAGAGAGAGCTAAGGAGGACCAAGAGGGATCACCAGGATCCAAGGCACGTCATGAAGCAAACCAGTCCTCCGTCCTTTCCAGACCCACTATTCAAGGAGCAGTGGTACTTGGTAAGTTCTATTTAGTCATACGAACAATTAAGAGGAGAATAGTTAACAAGAACTATTACAAAAACAAAACTTTTTTAGAACAAGCTCTCGTATTTATAGTACTACATTTTGATATATATTTTGTATGAATAACTATTTCGGTTTAGATATAATTTTTATTTCAAAAGACATGGAAGGGGTATGTTTGCGATTTATTTTCTATCGAGCGAAGTTTGGCCTATCGTGTATCGGTATACATTAGTCTCTAAATAGACACTCCAAGATTGCTATATATTTTTTTCAGACGTTTAATTTTAGTAGTTAGTGCCGTAGCCTTCGTAGAAAAACTGAAAATACGCGCATACGAAGCCTTAAAGACATTGAACCGGCCGGCATACAAAAAGCGGCGACGGAGCGGATAGAAGAGCAATTCCGACGTAATTCCAGCGTCTTAAATAATGGATGTTCCACGTAATGACTTCTATAGTTTTTACGACTGAAAATCCTGGGTTCTCTCGCACTGGGGGTGGCCGGTACGACGAAAAAGCGGCGGCGGAAAATGGTTGAAATACGGTTAGAGCGAATCTGTGATCGGCGACGATGTTCAACGTCTACCTACTTGATGTCATGTTATATCAAAATCTAACGAGCAGTTCGGGCCACATAGACATTGGAATCGACATTATTTGACATACACTAAAACATTACCATTAAAAAAGGGTAATGTGGTCTACTACCAACCGACAATAGGCCATGAAGAAATTGAGGAATGGAGGAAGAGGAAGCAAGAGTATTGTACCTAGATCGCAGCAAATGAAATATCGTCATCTTTCTCTCTTTACCTCCTCTTTATAGTGGTAAAATACGCAATAATGCATGATGTCTGACTTGCACCGATTAAAAACCCAAGTTGACCTCCTCCGCCCATTGCGGAGAGCTCTGGGATTTCTGGTGAACGTACCTCTACTGTCGCTATAATGCTGCGTCGCCACCGCCCCAATGTGGGGGAAACCTCAGGCTACACTCCACAGGCATTCCAGTTGCGGCCATGAAAAGTTTGAAATGACGTCATAAAGTGTGGAATCCCAGATGTTTAAACTGTCGACTGTATCGCGAAATGTTACGTTGAACAATGTCTGAATTCAAATTTAATCATTGTGTTCTGTTTTTATTGTTATTACTTATTACCGACTGTTACTGAAGAATATTGTATTTTTACTACTGTAACAGACTATCTACACAGTAGGTCGAATAAACCTATACAAAACCTGGGTAATACAAATAGAGTCGACTGTTTATTTGCAGCTATAGTAATACGGACTTCATTTTATTGTTTGTGGATTAATCAATTGCGGTCATTTGTTATCCACTTTGTTAAGGAATATCTGGTAATATAGGTTATGGATCATTTTTAAATTCAAAACGCTGCACATTCATTCCGTAATTGGTACTAAACTAGAATCTAAAAGTATCACACCCATACTTTAATAAGTACCAATCACTTTAATAAGTGTGACTTTAATCTTTAATAAGTGTATCGTACGTGGAAGTATTTCAAGGTGTGACCTAAGTCTACTATGACCAAGGTGGAATAAGCCAAGAACATCCCTAATGAGACATTCATTTAATGCCACCAAAGCTAGCCCTCAATCAAGAAATAGTCATCATTAATCGGCAGTATTTTTTTAAATACATATCCAATTCATACATAAGTAACACTCACGAGCAACTTTAAGTTGGTACTTCAGTTTTTACAATTCTCCAGATGTATAAAATCCTATAAAATCTATCTCTATGAGAAGTCGGAAAATGATTGAATTTATTAGTCTAGCTAGACCATAAAAGTCTTGTCGGTATTAAACACACAAACTATTCATTTTAATTAATGTATTCTTTTTTGCTTTTCAGACACAAATAAAACTATTCACTAAACAATTGTTAGCAAAGATTAATAGCATTAGTTTATCCAAAGCTCAATTAAATTAGGCTTCCAAAAATGTAATCATGAACTTAATTATTAACTAAAACGTCGGGTTACTCGCTCATTAATCTTCTTTTAATTAAGAGCGGAGGGTCTACCAAGATTAATCTAGTTTTTTCGCATTTCGAGTGACTCTATATGTAGAGATCGAAAGTATCGTAATCGCCAAGAAATATACTTAGAGATTTTTACGGATTATCTTTATTAATTATAGCCTAATGTGTTATTCTGATTTATGAGCTATATTATTATTATCTTTGCCCAGCAGTGGGACAATTTATAGGTCTACAAATTTTTTTTTTGTAAAATTTCATTAAAATTCATTCATTAGTTTCTGTGTCAAAGAGCAACAAACATCCATCATTACAAACTTTCGCGTTTATACAACTTAAAATATCAGAACTGTAAAGCACAATAACGATGCACATAATTTTTTTTTGATAGTTGAATTTATTGTAAATATATTTTTTTTATTTTTCCCCAAATTGCCCAAAATTTACTTAAACGCTGTGCAGAATTAATGTGTGCAACGAGCTTAATTTTGTCGAATGAATTCAAGGCCACCCTGTATATTAGTAGGAAGTGGGATGGGATATTAGTAGGATTTACTTACATTATATTATTATCGATATTCAGTGATAATAAGGCTCTTTACAGATATTTAAAGTCGAAAACAGAAAATATACAGGTTGCATATAAAATTGAGATTTTCTCAAGATACTTGACCGATTGTAAGAATTCTTATACACAAAGACGACGAGAAAACTATACAAAGGCCCTCAATACTGTTGAAATTTTCTCAAACCTAGTGACTGATTTCAATTTTAATATAGTACAATCACATAGTCTTAATTTATGTCTATCTAACAGTGAAAGTATTCTTGCAATGGGTGAAGTAGTTCTTGAGATAATCTCAACCTTAAAAAACTGAACACTTCTCTCTGTTAGAGGTATAGATTAGATTTAGATGCTATTAAATAGTATTTTCACACAAAATAATTTTCAAAACCAGTCAAGTACTTTTTAAGAAAATCTCAACCGTAAAAACTTAAAATTCGATACTAACTAGCCAAGCCGTTGCCGTTGAATTTCGTTGGAAGCATGGGTTCGACAATATTTGCTTTTTCGTTAGCAAATATCACGTCAATCCGGTACTTATACCTTTATATGTCATCCTATGTATTGTTACAGAATGGTGGCGCAGCCGACGGACTAGACATGAATGTTGGTTACGCCTGGAGGAAAGGCTACACAGGGAAAGGGGTAGTCATCACCATATTGGATGATGGCATACAGCCTAACCACCCGGATTTAAAACAAAATTATGTAAATATTTTTCAAATACTAATTTATTTGAAGTCACTAAGTAAATTGTCTTTATAGAAGAGTTTTAGATGATTATAATTAAAGTTGTAGACTTCGTCATGAATTATATCGAATACAATATAATTTACTTATAACATAAAAGGATCGTTTTGATCTGAGAACAACAGCTTCTTTTAGAAATTATTCTCCATTTAAATAATCATGATATCTTAAATGAAGCGATATTATTCTGCAATTCGTTGCAGAATAATATCTATTCTATACTTCGGTATAGAATAGTTTTCCTCAATAGGAAACAGAGACTTTAGACCTATTTTGGAAGAGTTAGATTTTATCTCCACAATTTTAACTTCTTATACTTTTGGTGGACATAAATTTTGCAAATGTCTTTGATTTGATAAATTAAATTGTAGGACCCTGCCGCGTCCACGGATATAAACGGGAACGACACGGACCCCACGCCGCAGGACAATGGGGACAATAAACATGGCACCCGGTGTGCGGGAGAGGTCGCCGCGGTCGCCTACAACCGATACTGCGGCGTCGGAATAGCGTACAATGCCAGCATTGGAGGCGTCAGAATGCTGGACGGCCTTGTTAACGACGCAGTCGAAGCGCAAGCACTCGCATTCAACACACACCACATAGATATTTATAGCGCATCTTGGGGGCCCGAGGACGACGGGAAAACCGTCGACGGCCCCGGCCCCTTAGCTAGAAGGTATTATCTAATTGCATGCGAATAAAAGCGGCTCAAGCTAGAAGGAAGCTCATTAAAAATGTTTTGTTTCAGAGCTTTTATAAACGGAGTAACAAATGGGAGAGGCGGCAAAGGTTCTATTTTTATATGGGCATCGGGCAACGGCGGAAGGCACACCGACTCCTGCAATTGCGACGGATACGCCAATAGCATATTTACGATATCAATTTCTAGTGCGACCCAAGGCGGCTATAAACCATGGTATTTAGAAGAATGCTCGTCGACGATAGCCTCGACGTACAGCTCGGGAACACCCGGAAGAGACAAAAGTGTCGCTACAGTAGATATGGATGTCCAATTAAGGCCCGATCACCTGTGCACGGTAGACCATACTGGTACATCCGCCTCAGCCCCTTTAGCCGCCGGAATATGTGCCTTAGCTTTAGAAGCTAATCCCTTATTGACGTGGAGGGACGTGCAACATCTAGTAGTTATGACTTCGAGGTCGCAACCTTTAGAAAAAGAGGAAGGTTGGATCGTGAATGGAGTGAAAAGAAAAGTGAGCCACAAATTCGGTTACGGGTTAATGGACGCCGCACAAATGGTCACATTAGCGGAGCAATGGACGAGCGTGCCACCGCAACATATTTGTAAGTCACAGGAAATAAATGAGGACAAATCGATAGAAACGTCTTTTGGCTACACTATATCAGTGCATATGGACGTGAATGGGTGCAGCGGAACGATGAACGAGGTCAGATTTTTGGAACATGTTCAATGTAAAATTTCACTAAGCTTTTTCCCAAGAGGAAATTTGCGGATACTGCTTACGTCGCCGATGGGCACGACGTCCACACTTTTATTTGAAAGAACACATGACGCGACTAGTTCCAATTTCGATGACTGGCCGTTCCTAAGCGTTCATTTTTGGGGCGAAAACGCAGAGGGTCGATGGAACCTTCAGATAATAAACGCTGGAAACAATCACGTTACGCAACCGGGTGTATTAAAGAAATGGCAGTTAATCTTTTATGGCACAGCTACAAATCCGATACGATTACGAAATAAAAGCTATTTCGACTCAAATAATGTGTATCAAGAAGAAAAAACGTATCACATCAACGACGTTTACGACGCATCAGAATATTCGCAATTTCTCAACGATATCGAGCTCGGCATTTCGGACAGACGAAGTTATCCGAAGAACATTCCTTCGGCACAGAGAAAAAATGTTTTAGCAGATGCCAATGATAAACAAGTACAAAGGCTCTGCGATCCGGAATGCGATTCGCAGGGATGTTACGGCAAAGGTCCGACACAGTGTGTGGCTTGCAAACATTATAGGTTAGATAATTCCTGTGTTTCGAGATGTCCACCACGAAGTTTTGTAAATCAGGGTGGAGTATGTTGGCCGTGCCACGAGTCGTGCGAGACTTGTGCCGGAGCCGGTCAAGATTCCTGTCTAACTTGCGCTCCTGCCCATCTTTTGGTTATCGATTTAGCAGTTTGTCTTCAACAATGCCCTGACGGCTATTACGAAGACCCAGATGCAAGCGCCTGCTTTCCCTGCGCTGAACACTGTGATACGTGCTCAGAAAAAGCTGATATGTGTGCATCCTGTGCGCATAACTATGTTCTCTACAACGGATCTTGCTTGGGAGCGTGTCCACCCGGTACTTACCAAAAAGATGATTTTGGATGCCTGCCATGCCACGAAACCTGTGAATCATGTAGTGGCTCGAATGAAACCGCATGCGTTTCTTGTCGAATCGGCGATTACGCATTCAAAGGCCACTGTGTCTCGAAATGTCCAATTGGATTTTACGCAGACTCGCAAAGAAGAGAATGTTTACCGTAAGTTTCATAAAAATAAAGCGACATGTTGACTTCGGTGTCTAGCTAAAGGAAATTAAGCATTATGTTTTCTGTTTTAGGTGTCCCATCGGATGTTCCATTTGCACATGTGCCATTTGCTCTGTTTGCCAAGAGAAATGGATTCTTACAAAAGGGGGAAATTGTCTCCCGGACGGCAATGACAAATGCGACACCAGTGAGTACTTCCCGCAAACAATCATTCATTTCCAAGCGCCTCTATTGAAATTCTAATGGTGTTTTTATTTACAGGCGAATATTACGAGGGAGGTCGTTGCAAAAACTGCCATTCGACTTGTGAGAAATGTAGCGGCCCAAATGAGTGGGACTGTTTATCCTGTTCGAGCCCTTTGTTATTGCAGGGATCGAGGTAAGGACACTTTATTAGGACAGTCCTTTTCTCACACGTGTCGGGAAGTGCTCTCATGAATTGTTTGTTTTCAGATGTGTAGCGGAATGTGGACAGGGATATTATCAGACTGCTGGAAGGTGTTCCAAGTGTCCTCATACGTGCTTGAGTTGTGTTTCGAGGTTGAATTGTACGTCGTGTGCTGGTGCCTTACGTTTACAATCTGGGACTTGTAGAGTGATTTGTGCTCCTGGTTATTATCCTGATGAAGGAACGTGTTCGAAATGCTACCTGTCTTGTGAGACGTGTACAGGTCCAAGACGCGATCAATGTGCGTCTTGTCCTCCTGGATGGAGGCTGGCTGCTGGTGAATGTAGACCAGAATGTCCTCAGAACTTCTTTCCGTGGCAGGACAGCTGTCGCCGCTGCCACCATTATTGTCAGGACTGTCATGGGGCTGGTCCACAGCGATGTACCTCATGTCCTCCACACTTTTCCTTAGAGAGTGGCTTGTGTGTAGAATGCCTTAGTTCCCAGTACTACGAGGTACGAACGAGAACATGCCGGCCATGCCACGATTCCTGCAGATCATGTTCGGGGCCGGGAGCAACAAGTTGTGTGAACTGCGCCCACCCTCTTCGCTTAGATAGGTAAGCAACGTCCGCAGTTAATTCAAAGAAAACTAATTTACTTTTAATGTTGTTCATCCCAGACGCGTAGTCAAAAGGGCTTGATTTCTTATTAAAAAGCTGAAAGGCTGAGGACGCCGCGATAAGAATATTTTTAGACTTATTAAAAATTAAAACTAGCTTTTATTTCATACTTTTCTTTTCAGAGTGAATTATAAATGTTTGCCTTGTTGTACGGAGACGAAGGTGCCAATCTATAACGCTAGTCAAACAACTGATTGCTGTCACTGTGATAAAGATATAGGTATGTATAATTCCATCAATCATTCAAGTCTCTTCATATTTTTCTTCAAAAATCTTTAAAACGTTCTCTTAACTCATAGCATTGTAATGTCTTCGTCGATGAATCAATAAGCTCATTTATTACAGGGGGTTGTTTAAATGGCTCATCAGCAGGAAAACGTCGCATTGCGGAAAACGCTGGTACTCATATAACCGCGTCATTTTTTGTTGACAACCCTAAGGACTCACCCAATATCGTCGTCGACCGAAAGCTATTGGGGTGGGGCGTCGGAGCAACGCTTCTTGTGATCGTCGCCGCAGTCATTATTGTAAAGGTAATTAAGTTTTTTGGCGACTCTCATTGGGAACTTCTAATCCGTATTTCTGTCCATATGTGCGTTACTGTTCTGATCAGTAGATCTTTGTTTATTGTTAAATGACATTGCCACATTTCAAGGGAGCTTTGCCTTGCCTACAAAACTACGTGACCATTTAAGCTATACCCTATCATTTTGTTGGGGACTTATTGCATAATCATAATCAGTATCATTTTCTACTACTCTCACAACTCCTATAGAAGAATAACAAAAACAATGAATAATTCGCTTCGATTTCTTAATATTTTCTGAATTCTTAATTAGGCTGTTTTTTTCGACTCGCTAGATGTACAAGACTTTGTTTTAAACTAATAATTTTAATAAAAAACGGAGATTTTTTTTTACATTTATTCATTATCTTGTACATGTTGCGGTTGATGGTGGGGCAGAATCTGGCATTGTCATTTGGGACCTACAGCCTAGGCTGCTAAATTTTAGAAGTGAACCAGTTCAAATTTCTCGGTTAATCCTGTTATAAGCAACGTTTTCAATTTATGCTAAGCTTTACCATGATCTATTAAATACCAACGCGGAGTAGCGAAGTGCTCGAAAGATAGTTCAGATATTATTGATGATTGATTGATGAATGTAAGACACGTGAATAAAGTGATCGCCTTTATTAGACTCTAAGCGATGTCGTTGGACTAACTCTTAGATATATGTGTCAATTTATAGAAATTGAAGTCGAAATCAAATTACTGATTAGTCGTTATTGTAATTAGGCTAGATCGTAATGTGAATAAAGTTTATATAATATTTTAAAAAAACATAGTCGCAATTTCCGGATTGAAATAACAATGCCAGATTCTGCCCCACAACCGCATGATGAACAAGATAACGAATAAGTGTAAAAATATCTCCATTTTTTAATAAAATTGTTGGTTTAAAATAAAATTTTGTACTTACATCAAACGAGTCAAAAATCAGCTTAATTAAGAATTCAGATTATAGTATGAAATCGAAGCGAATTATTCATTGTTTTTGTTATCATTTTCTACTACTCTCGCAACTCCTACTGATTGTGATGATTATGCAATATAAAACCTGTAATAAGTCCCCAACAAAATGATAGGTACAGCTTCAATGGTCTCGTAGTTTTGTAGGTGGGGCAAAGCTCCATTGAAATGGGGCAATGTCATTTTTTACGAGTGTCCTTACATTTGATATAACAAAAGTTATAAACGGAAAAACTAATAGATTTTCTTTTGTAGATCAGCACGAAGAAACGAAAAAATCGTCACTTGTTCCCAAAAGCAGAGTACTCACAGCTAACGACTGTTGATGAGGATTTGGTGGTGATGACGTCAACCACTACTCTTAGTGTAACCCCAGACTTAGAAGCCACTGAAAAACCAAAAGTAAGTGAACATGAAGAACCAACATAGCAATGTAATGTAAGTCAATCTAAGTAGTATAAATTTACAATGCAGACTGATATGTAGAAGTTTGAATTATATACAATTTATCTTGTAAATAATATATGATATTGATACAATTAATATCGTATGGAAATTGTATTTGCAACTGTAATTTTGTTTCCCAATCTACGTAATGTGAAAGCAATCTTTTGTTTGCTTGTTTTTTTTGGATAAAGTTGATCGAACCTAAACTAAATCGAAATGTTAGGTAGACGTAACAAATAATAACGTTACGTTATTATTTGTTCTCTGAAATATAAAATTGTAATGATTATTTGTATAGGTACGGTGGAACACAGAGAAAGGTGTACAGGAGAGTTTTTATTGTTGAGATTTTCTCAAAAACTACTTGACCTATTGCAAAAATTCTTTCACTGTTTGATAGATAAAAGTTAAAACTATGTAACTGTAAAAGAAATATTAAATTCGGTCCAGTAGTTTTTGAGAAAATCACAACCTTATTGAGGCCCCCTGTATACTTATCGCTGTCTTCGTCTGTACGCGAATTATTCATTCATATCGCCTTAATGAAAGGTACAATAAAGTTTTCCGCATTTAACTTAAGTACAGTCGTCAATTTTAATTTAAGACCCTCTGTGACACAGTGGACCACCTTGTCGTTACTTTTTAGAGTCGATAAAGTAGTAAGTTTGAGTACCGTCTACGTTTAATTGTGACAAAGTTGTACATTGTTTCAAAGTGGGTTCTAAATTAAAATTGTTGACCGTACCCATGTATGAAGAATTTACTATTTGAAGAAATTAGCAGGTTAATGTGTCAAGGTTTTTTATTTCGAAAATTATATTACCTTTCTTATTATTTAAGTATTTTTCGAGAAATAACACGATTTTGTATGCCCTTTTTTTGTCGTAGGCCAATATTCATAGACAGTTTTGTATATGAGCCGAGTTTGAGTTCGGTCTGACAACTGTTCTGTCAGATTTAATAAAATTTTGACAGTTGTAGAAGCAAGCGCACTTTAACTTTATAGCTCGTTGTCAAAACTGTCTATCAATATCGGCCTTAGTCATATGTAGGTAAGATTCTGTTTTCCATAAATTAATAAAGTTTCGAGTATACTATAATCCAAAGTAAGACTACTAAGTTTGTTTTGAAACACAAAACCTATTTTGCTAAAACAAAGTGTCTGACAAGATAAATTGAAAGAGTTGATTAAAGTTTTTGTACACTGCTGAGCGAAGCATTAAAATTAATAAGCGTCGTTTGTTTATCAAAGGCCTACCTCTCTCGTTTCTTTGTAAAAAAAATCATAATTGTGTTTTTAATTTGTGCGACAAAAACGGACCAGTGTTTTACAGTTACGGGACCTATGAATATTTCCGCTTGTTTGTCGTCTTTAGGGTTTTAAGGGCCTTCATAGAGCCAACTAGCGCTAATCTTTGAAATATAATATCTTCCAATTTAATCAATTTTATTAAAAAAGCTATGTACATAATGTTTATTACGATAAATACTACTTTTTAAATGCTTATTTATAATGTGATTCAATGTCGGTAAGTTGTAGTTCGCATAATTGCGAAAAACTGCCGTTTTTGGCACATTTGAGAACTATAACTTTGCTTGTCGCAATTATGCCATGTATTGTATATTAAAAAATAGTGTTTATCCCAATAAAGATTGTGCACATAGCTTTTTTAATAAAAATTAATAATTTGTAAGATATTATTTTTTTAAGATTGGCGGCGCTAGTTGGCTCGTGGAAGGCCCTTAACTGAAAAATCTTATGCTACTCCGAAATCTCACAATGTCACAGAATTCAAAATGTCACATGACGAATAAAAATAGGTAGTCAAATTGTAGACCTATTCTCGAATGAAGGCCACGAAATAAACGTAGTGTGGGACTCCCCCGACCACATGGAGAGACGGCTTATACAAGATTCTGTTAGGGAGGATAAAAAGAGCTGACAGGGAGAGGTCTACGTCTGTCATGATGATGATGATTTCTTACTCCACGTTGGGGCTAGAAACCCCAAAATCCTATACAAAACCATTCCTCTAACATTTATACTCGAAAATCACTACCCTCCTCCTTCGGATAGTTGGGTAATTAAAAAGTAAGCTAAGAGTAACATGAGATTTTTCGAAAAACCCAGTGTCTATCTAAATGTTATAGAGGTTTATGTTACTGTTTCATTAGTATAGAGTTTAATGTTAACATATCTGAATGTATTGGTTTATTTCAATTGTTAATGCAGTCGTTTCATCTCACTGAGGCATGAATCTTCTGAGGTATGAGGCTACTGAGGCATGAGGCTACTGAAACATGAGGCTACTGAGGCATGAGAATACTGAGGCATGAGGCTACTGAGGCATGAGGCTACTGAGGCATGAGGCTACTGAGGCATGAGGCTACTGAGGTTTGAGCCTACCTGAGATTTGAGGCTACTGAAAGTATGGGACTACTGAAGAATGAGGCTACTATTTATTTATTTTCTATTCTGCCTTTTATTTTCATCATAAAGCAATTTCCGCATAAAGCCTGTGCTGCCATCTATCTGTTTTATTGGATGATTAAACTTTGTTTTTTTGGTTTGTTTCGTTTAACCGTGCATTTTCTCAATTCGTTGGTCATCACCTAAGTACTCGACACTGGCAAAATTACTGTGCCAGCCACGGTAGAAGCCATAATTTAAAAAGTGAAGTGAAGTGAGGCTATTGAGGTATGATGCTTCTGAGGTATGAGGCTACTGAGGTATGAGGCTACTGAAGTATGAGTTTACTGAGGTATGAGACTACTGAGGTGTGAGGCTACTGAGGCATGAGGCTACTGAGGCATGAGGCTACCGAGGCATGAGACTACTAAGGTTTGAGCCTACCTGAGATTTGAGGCTACTGAAAGTATGGGACTACTGAGGAATGAGACTACTGAGGCATGAGGCTACTGAAGTATGATATGAGGCTACTAACTGAGATATGAGGCTACTGACTGAGGTATAAATATAACGTATAACTGCTTCTGTTGCCTTACTGTAGGAAATTGAGCATTCCTATTACTGTGCGATGCTTTTGGTGAGATGAAACAAAAAACTCGTAGAAAGACGTGACTGTATGTACGTAAGTACTAATTGTGTAAATAAGTACTAAAACTAATCAATTACTTATATGTAAACTTATTTATTGTAAATATGTAAATAATGACAAGTTGTAAATAAATTGATGGTTTTTATGACTGATTTATGTTTGTTTCATTTATTCCTCATCAGTCTATTTATATTGCCCCACTTCTCGGACCTTCTCTTACATCGAGGGAGGCCCCAGGGCCATGATCCACTACGCGGGCCCACTGCGGATTGGCGGATTTCACATGCCTTAGATTTTTTCTTCTTCTACGGCATGCAGGTTTCATCACGATGTTTTTCTTTCACCGTCTTGAGAGCACTCGGTAAATGTACTTACGTAAGTTATTCCGCCGAAAAAACCGAGGATAACTCATTGGTTGTAGTCCACAGCAGATCAATAGTAACAATTTTTACTATTGACAGTTCATATTATTTCCGTCGTAAGATTTGAAATCGTATTGATCTGCTGTCGACTGTACATGGCATTTCATATATTGTTACTTCATAAATATGTACGGAGAATTGTAAGATAAGTCTACAAAAACTGGTATTTTTAAGTATACTTAGCATACCTTACCAATGGCCTAAGGAAGGCCTGAATAACTTTGACAAATAGGTTTGGTCACTAAACCACACTAGAAATGAAGAATACCTCACTTGACGAGTTCTCAAGTGGAGACTACGACCGGGTCAACGTAGATGCCCCCCGATCAGATGGAGCGATGACCTATGCACGATGACCGTCAGGGACTGGATACAAAAACCCGAGAATCGTGTTGAGGAGATGAGTTGAGTAGAATCACATTGGTAGATGCCTAAATGTATTAGTAGTGGACTCATACAGACTGGTTGATGATGATTTCTTACTTCGTAATCGGGTTAGATATAAGCCCAATAATCCTATACAAACCCATTGTAATTGAGCCATATAATTATGGCGTACGGTGGAACAAAGAGAAAGGTGTACAGTAGAGTTTTTAAGGTTGAGATTTTCTCTAAAACTACTTGACCTGTCGCAAAAATTCTTTCACTGTTTGATAGATAAAATTATGTAACTGTAAAATAATTATTAATTTTGGTCCAGTAGTTTTTGAGAAAATCTCAACCTTATTTAGACCCCTGTGTACTTATCTCTGTCTTCGACTGTACCTTACCTATTAGATAAGTTGATGCAATCTCAACTGTTACAAATATACTTTTTCTATGATTTACCCATCATTTATAAGTTATGGTTTAATGTCCAATATTGTTTATTAACTATATTCAGACAGTTACACACAATGTCTACCTTTAATTTAAAGTTATCACTTCATGAGGTTTGCTGGAAGAAATCTCTCATAGAGATAAGTTACGCCCTTTGTGCATTTTTTTTAAACCTATAAATGGTCCCACTGCTGGGCAAAGGTCTCCCCCCTCCTCTTCCATCCATCCCTGTCCTGAGCCTCTTCCAGCCACCCATCCCTGTATCTAACGATATCGTCTCTCCACCTACGCCGAGGTCTGCCCCGACGCCGGCGACGAAAATAATTTAATTTCACGCAATTAAATTAGAATATTTGACAATGGCATTATACCCATGCAAATAAGACTAAAAGCCATGTTTTTTAAACTTATAAAATTGTAAAACAGCCCTAAATTAGTACCTTCCAGGAAAATGGGAAAGGCCGTCCTAAATAAACATGGAGGCGGTTACCATAGCGGGCGGCTCTTTCCCTGGCCATAATTATGTAAGAGAATAGAAAAATATTTCATGGAAATTGAATAAATGGTTTCGGCGATTTGCACAAATGAGTTTCGTAACCAGTTGCGAAAGAATCTATCTATCTAGAAACTGGTTACTGGAAAATCTCAAAAAAGGTTGTGAAGGTTTAGGCGCATTATGGCTAATTCTCATTATGGCAACCGACTCGCTAATGGACTGCTTCTCATTATGGTTACTTCTCATTTTGCCTACTTCTCATTAGGGCTATTTCTCACTTGGGCTACTTCTCATTAGGGCTACTTCTCATTAGGGCTACTTCTCATTGGGCTACTTCTCATTGGGCTACTTCTCATTAGGACTACTTCTGAAATTTCGGGAATGTTTATTGAAATAAGTACCTACTGTCTTTATGTATATGTCGTGGTCAGATCGTTAAATTGAGCATTTCATGAAATCGTCAGTCATTTCATGAAATGGTGGCATTTCATGAAATCGTCATGTTGCGCTGGGCATATCGTTTAAACGTCAACGTTCGTCGATTTGTCCAACGACGTTTGGTCAGATCATTAATGTAGGGTGCCCATTAAGGATGTAAGTAATAATAATTCAAAATATACTTATTACGAACTTATTTATTGTTCTAATCAGTACCAAATTAAAAAAATATATAGGTATGTTACAAAATTCTTACAAGCATTTCAAACCAATTGTCCACTGGATTTAAATATACGAAATATTCATATTGAACACATTAAAAGGACAATAAAGATGTTTTTATTAAATGTTTTTTATTATTATTATATTTATTACCTAATAAAATAAGTACAAAATTTTATTATAATATTATAGAACGTTAAAACGTTTCGTTTCACATACGGTATACCTTTATGAAATTCCGTTAGTATTTCAAAATATTTCTCCATCGTAATTATACGAATATTAGGATCATCAATGCATTTCTTCTTGTATATTAAAAACTTGTAATTCCAGTTTTTCCATGATGTAATATTTTGTAATCCAGTAAATTATAGTCCGTCGACTTTCGTTGCCTGGTCACCCTACTTTCCTTTATTTGTTGTATAACCTAAAAATGAAAATTATGTATGTTAAATTTCTAGGATTCAATTATTAAAAGTAAATAAGTACATTTTAGATACTTAGATGAGATTTTAAAAGGATATAAACTAAATATTGTCATTTAAATAGGTATACCTATGAAATGTATTCCCAAGATTTTTTTTGTAAATTGAGGTTGGTTTTTGCGTGACTGTCATAAAATTCACACCGTTTCGTATAGTAACACTTATTCAAGTTTCCAACACACTTTTTTTATATAATTTGCACATATTTATTCACTTTTCAACATGAATCCGCATTGTTTACTTACGCACACAAACATAACCAATGACAAAGCGCGCTCTCAGCGCCTCTAGCGGTAGTTTTTGCCATTTTTCTACGATATGGTCAATTGTGTTTGGTCATATCATGAAATAGCCGTGCGTTTATTGGACATATCGTAAAACGTTTTCTATTCATTGATCTGGCCAAGCTATTTCATGAAATGACCAATAGACATTTGACGATTTCGTGAAATGCCACCATTTCATGAAATGGTCGACTATTTCATGAAATGTTCAATTTAACGATATGACCACGACATATATAAACATGTTTATTCATTGATAAGAGATCAAGCAACACAACTTAACCCCGTAACTTTGCTCTAACTAAAAGATAAACTAGATTTACAGACCAACAACATACTCCTGATTAATTGATCATCTGCAAATATAAGTTTGTACCTATAACAAAAAAAATCACATGAAATGTAAGTAGGTACTTACTTAATTTAAAATTTACAGTTTTCGGATTTTTTCCTTTACTTGTAAGACCTAGCTTCTTGCCAAATTCTAGATCAACGGGAAGTACTCTATAGGTTTTGATTTTCATACAAATAAATATGCGAGAAAATGCTATATAAACGACCATATCTATACAGGATATAACGTAAAGGGTATATCAAGCCGAAGAGAGAGTGTTCAGTATCGGTAACTGAACAACTTTTGTTCCACGACTTTTCGATTTTCACTAATTTATTTTATGATTTTTTATACATTTCGTACCGGTCAGCTGATCAATTTGTATGAGACATTAATTTATTTTTATTTTTTATTCGAAAAGTCGGAGAACAAAAGTTGTTTAGTTATCGATACTGAACACCCTCCCTTCGGCTTCATATACACTTTACGTTACACCCTGTATATCTGACATAACCTCCCAAATGCTGCCCAGGCCAGCATCGGTTCTATGACTAGCCCATTGCTACTTCACTGCACTGCCACCTCTGTTTAATTTCGAAAATACTAAATTAGATTTATAAACAGTCCCAGTCTGTTGTACAGTGGAACACAGATAAAGGTGTACAGGAGAGTTTTTAAGGTTGAGATTATCTCAAAGTCAAATTTCTTCATTGCAAGTAAGCACGTTGTGTACATATTTGCACGTAAACATATTTTTTGAATTTACATTTCAATTTTTCTTACTTTGCAAGGTAAAGGTGCCAACGCTGAGGAGAAAAAGTGGCAAAAAACTCTCAGCAGCACATCTTTTAAAATAATATAATAATACACAATTACTTAATAACTAGGTATTACACAACTATTACTATTGTTCTCAAAAACTACTTGAGCTATTGCAAAAATTCTTTCACTTTTTGATAGATAAAAGTGAAAACTATGTAACTGTAAAATAATTACTAAATTCGGTCCAGTAGTTTTTGAGAAAATCTCGACCTTATTGAGGCCCCCTGTATACTTATCTCTGTCGTCGACTGTACCAGCTATCCATGTACATTAGCAGTAAGTTAGACGAAACAAAAGGCAATCTGAAAACACAAAAAGGAAACAAATGCAAGCGAGAGAGATTTATTCTAAGCGGTCGCGAAATTAACTCTGGAGATGTTATTCGTTCCCTTTTTATTATTTAACACGCAGACCTTGTTTTTTATGGACAAAGACTGCGTTTAAGGCCATGACTCTATTGAGAAAATGGATTCAGTCCTAATAATGGTAGTGTGATTTTTAATAATAATAAAAATCTATATTCAGGGGTGGTAGTCTAAATAATCTTAGTTCCTAAAATTTAGTCTTTATTATTTTTAAAATAATTACTAGGTATTAAAAAATATCTATTCAAGTTCTCTTGAAATTATCGCAGCGCTCTGTGCGCTGTCATTGTGCAGTACATAATACGCCCGATGCACGCTGTCAGCCACGAGAGTATGTAACAACGAATTTTATTATTTGTGGATTTTTACATGAAAAATTAAGGTACAGTCGAAGTCAGAGATAAGTATACAGGGGACCTCAATAAGGTTGAGATTTTCTCAAAATCTACTGGACCGAATTTAGTAATTCTTTTACAGTTACATAGTTTTAATTTTTATCTATCAAACAGTGAAATAGTTTTTGCAATAGGTCAAGTAGTTTCTGAGATAATCTCAACCTTAAAAATTCTCTTGTACACGTTTCTCTGTGTTCCACCAAACCTACTTATATTTTTTTTCCATCATTTCATCGTACATCAGTATCGTGTATATTATCACCCTTGAGTCGCTCGTTGTTGATCAAAACTACACCCTGTATAGTATACAACCAACATATATTTTTGAGCAAGTATTATATATGGTGTTGGAATGGCCACACACTACGAAGGCAAGACGGAAATACGGGTTGTTTTTTAGCGTAAGCCCGGTGGCAGGAGGCCAGGTCATCCTGTACACAGCTGGCGAAGGTCGGTGAAAGCCGAGCTGAAGAGAGTTGGACTCACTTGGGAGGAGGTGACGGAGGCGACGCAGGACAGGGAACAGTTTTTTTTTAGTTTATTTATTAATTTTAAACAAAATTGCAATATTACATTTGTCGCCAAACTGCAATGCAGTTTGTTGGCGTAGCTCTCTTACTTCTTAGTTTTATACTGGTAGCACACTCGACAATCAATGGCAATACTCTCAATACGATTTCTATCTAATGGGACTAATAAAGACGGTCCAAAGTACAAAGTGTTACACTTGATTTGCTTTCGTTTGTGCAAATACAATCTTGTACCTACTTAATTAAAATTTAATTTAAGTACAGTGGAAGAATACATGGGCGGCCCTTAGCTCCATCTGGGAGTCATAGGAACTCATCATCATCAAATAAAGTATATTTGATTTTCTAAACATAGTAATAATGAATAAGTACTTACTAGATTTGACTTTTTAAGACAGACAGAAGGTACAACCATCCCCTTAACACACAGACCGTGTTTTCGCGGACAAAGCCGGCTTTAGAAGAGAATAAAATTTGCGAGCTCACCTTACCTGCAAACCCGACCAAGATTTTTTACTCCGAACAAAGAGATATAAATTTAATTTAAAGTGTGAATGGGGTAAGATGACTTTGATATAAGTGAGGCTCACATAGTCTCTAAAATGTTTAATTTTATTGTTGTTAACAGTTGTGTGATATTAGATGCACAAAATACGGGAAAGTCTGCAGTAAAAGTTAGTAGTATTCTTCTTTTCAAGGCAACTTTCAGGATAGTAATTTGGTTCGATCTTTTAATAATTTCAATAGGTGTCTATTTAAAAAAAACTATACCAAACAGAAATTCTTTAAAAAAAACGGATTGCCAAAATTTAAGCTTCTTTGATTAAATTTGTATGTCCTAAAATCAAGACGAATCTAACGACACCTCATATGTTCAAATCCATCAAGCCGTTTAGGTTGCAACGCGTGCTAAAGAATTCGACAAACATACTCACATACATGCATACATACACCCGAAAAACATAACCCTCCTTCTTGCGCAATCGGTTAAAAATGGGACACTTTCACTTAGCCATTATTTAATGTGTTTATTATAAGGGGATATAATAAATTATGTTTAAGAACATTCCATTATACGATTCCCTTAGGTGTGAGAGAGAGCACTATGCAAATGTAAATTTAAAAATATGTTGACGTGCAATTTACACAACGTGCTTACTTGCAATAAAGAAATTTGACTTTGACTTTGAAATAAATAGAAAATAATTAGTATCATTTCCCATATACTTAATCATTATCATATCTTATTGCATAGTGTTACCACAGCTATTAACACCAAAATTATTAGAATTTTACCAGGTTTTATCTGTTTACGTTACAAAATTACAGGCGTTATCAGCTGACATTTTACGGCGTAAGTTTTTATAACGCATATAAAATTACTGCGCCTTTTCACCGGGAGAAATTATTTTTGAGCAATTAAAATTTTAAAGTCCGTAACTCGACCCGGTACCGTACATTTAACGCCATGATAACGCAAATTAAAATTTATATTTCAGTTATTTTCTTTAAATATTTTCCTTCTTAATTAAGATAAGGGTGGATCTGTCTTCTTTGTCAGTCAGGGTGCACATTTAGTCAGGAGGTTAAAAATATTCGTAATGGCGGCTTTCGCTTTTTGCTGTGTCATTTGGAAATCTTTTTCCGTTTATTATTATTACGCCTACGCACTTAGAAATTGTCGCCAAACTGGTCCAAAATGGAACTGTTTATTATTCGATGAAAAACAATTGGGCAGAAGTAGAATAATTCGTGATTTAAGAAATAGTTAGGTACAGTTGTAGAAGGAAGTATACAGGAGGTCCATCCATTAAACACTTTGAACTCATTTCCAAATTGGTTCCTAAGACAATTAAAGTCCATTGTTCCGCTTTTAAATACCCAATTATAACGATAAGACGTACATCCGATCCGAAAACAGAGAAAAAAGTATACAGTTGGCTCAATAAGGTTGAGATTTTCTCAAAAACTATAGGACCGAATTTAATAATTATTTTACAGTTTTAACTTTTATCTAATAAACAGTGAAATAATTTTTGGAATAGGTCAAACAGTTTTTGAGAAAATCTCAACCTTAAAAACTCTCCTAAACACCTTTCTCTGTGTTCCACCGTACAACACTGGAAAAAAATATTTGCCCAAACAGTGGTACTTAAAGTGCACCAATTGCTAAAAGGCGTAATGTATTTTTAAAACATACACACGATGCATTTAATTGCAATAAACTATTAGTAGTAATTCAAGTCTGCCTTTTTAAACTATCCTAAATCTGACGTTTTTTTTATTTTTTTTTATTTTTGTGTACACTTTATTGTACACACAAATTTACAAATATAGTTTAAAATAGAATTTGGACAAAGGGCGCACTTATCTCTATTAAGAGATTTCTTCCAGCTGACCCAACCAAAAACTGAATCATATAGGAACCGAGGAAGATTGAAGAGTGTACTTATAATCACAAGCAAAACATGATTACACAATAATATACTTAGTTTAAAAATGTTTTTAGTTTTTCTACACCTAGATGATGACCTAGACGGATGACACTATTTTTAGAACTGTCGAAGTTAGCATAAAATTAGAAAACTCTCGACAGAATCAACGATTTCAAAGTTCACATTCAGCGTTGTAAGAAACCTAAAGGAATTTTTAAGTGCCGTAAAAGGAAGCGTACCTAACTAACAAATAAACATCAAAGTACTCACTTCCTTTGTCTGGTACATCAATGATTTCGCTTTCTATCAAAATATTCAAAGAGATACAGCGGACTCCTCGTTACAAGTCAATAATAAATAAAACGCATTAGCGACCTTTTCAGACGTTAATAGAAATGATTGTCGTCTGTACTTAAAAGACACCTTTGCAGAATCTTGATTATTTTTTTATGTTATTTCGTCGTTGCCTCGACGAAAAGGGCGAACTTCATACAACATTTATGTTCGTCATTTCTACAAGCATTTAAGGCGCTATATGGTTGTCAAAAGCAAGAGTGAGACACATGATGCCCCGCAGCGACGGAGTGAAGAGCACGGCGCAGTGCCTCGATATTTATGAATTTTGGCAGGGAAATAAAAATACGCCAACAAAAATCAGATTTTTTTAAACAAGCTCTCGTATTTATAATACCCTACATTATGATATATATTTTATATGAATATCTATTTCGGTTTAGATATAATTGTCATTTTAAAAGACATGGAAGGGGTATGTTTGCGATTTTTTTTTTCGAGCGAAGTTTGTCCAATCGTGTATCGGTATTCATCAGTCTCTAAATAGACACCCCAAGATTGCTATATTTTTCAGACGTTTAATTTTAGTAGTTAATACCGTAGCCTACGTAGAAAAATACGCGCATACGAAGGATTAATTAAAACATTTATTTATGTAGAGCTTAGACGAATTAAGGGGCTGCCAGCTGTCAAACTCAAGCGCAAGGTGTCCCGCAGCAGCGGAGTGAAGAGCACGGCACAGTGACTCCATATTAATAAGCCAAATAGCGCCGCCAATTTAAAAAAAATAATATCTTCCAATATAATCAATTTTATTAATAAAGCTATTTACAAAATGTTTATTACGATACCTAAATACTATTTTTTACATGCTTATTTATAACGTGATTCAATTTCGTAAGTTTTAGTTCGCATAATTGTGCAAATGTGCCAAAATCGGCCGTTTTTGGCACATTTGCACTTAGCTTAGCTTGTCGCAATTATGCCATGTATTGTATATTGAAAAATAGTATTTATCCTAATAAACATTTTGTAAATAGCAATAAAAATAAAATTGGAAGATATTATTTTTTCAAGATTGGCGGCGCTAGTTGTCTCATTGAAGGGCTTTAAGAGTGAGCGAGCGGTTTCTAAGCAGGCGTCATCTTAAAATCCGAAACTCTTTTTCCTTTACCTTGTTTTAAAAGACTAATAAAATCAATGTTATTTTCCTTTTTACTTAAAAAGGAAACGTTGACACACAAATCGGTTTATAACCAATTTGTGTTCGTCAACATAGAAACACAAGTTGGTTGGTACAAGTGTTTTTAAGCCTTTGAACATTTTCTTGCGGTAAATTTTCCTTGATTTTTTTCTAAACAAAATTCGTTTAGGTTCTCGAAATTGACAACGAAATGTGATTAAGAAAGTATTGGGAAATTGAAAATGTTTACAAAGTGAATTTTACATACTGTGAAATAAAAACAAAAAATTACAGGCTAAAGGTCTATCTAAAAATTACTTAAATCTTTAACATGTATGTAGGTATACAAATACTATTATTATGTATGGTAATCTTGATTCGATGTGTATATGGTTGTCAAAAGCAAGAGTAAGACACAAGATGCCCCGCAGCGGCGGAGTGAAGAGCACGGCGAAATGCGTCGATATTCGTATTTTTATGAATTTTGGAAAAAAAAAATACGCCAACAAAAATCAGATTTTTTTTAAAAAGCTCTCTTATTTATAGTACCCTACATTTTGATATATATTTTGTATGAGTAAATATTTCGGTTTAGATATAATTTTCATTTTAAAAGACATGGAAGGGGTTATGTTTGCGATTTATTTTTTTCTAGCGAGCGAAGTTTGTCCAATCGTGTATCGGTATTCATCAGTCTCTAAATAGACACCCCAAGATTGCTATATATTTTTTTCAGATGTTTAATTTTAGTAGTTAGTGCCGTAGCCTTCATAGAAAAACTGTAAATCCGCGCATATGAAGCCTTAATATGAAATGACCATGTGGCCTGGCCCAATCAGAAACAGAAAGCGGGGAAGACCTAGAGCGAGATGGTCAGACGATTTAAAGGCTACGGCCAGAAACTGGACACAAGTGATGCAAGAGAAAGAAAAGTGGAAGGAACTGGTGGAGATCTTCACCCTAAAAGGGGTTCATAGCTAGTAAGTTCAAATGTATATACATGGTGTAACGTAGAGGGTATATGAAGCCGAAGGGAGGGTGTTCAGTATCGGTACCTCGACAACTTTTGTTCTACGACTTTTCGAAAAAAAAATAATAAAAAAATAAAGTCTCATGTAAATCGATCAGCTGACAGGTACGAAATGTATGAAAAGTCAAAAAATAAAATCGCGAGAATCGAGAAGTCGTAGAACAAAAGTTGTTCAGTTACCGATACTGAACACCCTCCCTTCGGCTTCATATACCCTTTACGTTACACCCTGTATAAAGGGATGGCAGTGTTCGTATTTTGTTTTCTATAAAATGTGGTCCACAACTTTCTGGTATTTTTATGTAGACATAATATAGAAATGACATTCCCATTGACAGTGGTCAGTTCCACAATTAGGCCCGGTGTCCAACAAAGCGGAGAGGAGAGGAGACAAGAGATGTGTTTTGAATAACCAATCAGATTTAGTTCCTTTTTTTAAGCGGAGAGGAGAAATGAAATAACGAAATCTGATTGGTTATTCAAACACATCTCCTCTCGTCTCCTCTCCTTTCCGCTTTGGTGGATGTGGCTTTAACCCGCAGGAAGTCTTCAAAGGGTTCAAATGTATATGTGTATTGTATGTAAGTATGTAGGTATGACTTTATTTACTGTTCATTGTTGTTTTCTATTTTATTATCTATTTTTATTACACCAGCCCAAACAATCTCTGCATACGCTAAGGTAAACTGGAAGAAAATGTCGCAAGGCATTAAGTTCGCCCGATACATAAAATGTAACAAAGGTTAAATCTATACATACGAGTATAATAAGACTGTAAAAAAGTTGTGTCTGTACATTGGATATTTCTTGAAAAGAATAATTGTAATGTGTTTTAGGATCGATACTGATACCAAAACACTAATTTATAGAATTTTTGTATGTTTGTCAGTGACTTTGTGCAAGTATCACGCCATAACTACTGAAGGGATTTTGATGGGAGTTTCACTAGGCGATAGCTGAAATATCCGGACAGCTCATAGGCTATAAGCCATGCGGTATGTGATGTGGAAACAAGGATCCAGAGAGGAAGATCTGCCTCCTGATCTCCTCCATCCTCCTCCTCTACGCAAACGAAGTTGCGGGGTAAAGCTAGTAAATAAATAAGTATTTAAGCTACCTACGGCAGTTTACGTTTAACCTTGTAACTACAGTTGTTGCTAAACTACTCCATCTTAGACGCCATCTTATTTCCACCTGCCCCCTTACCTTGAAGTCTTATAGCAGTATTACTTCCATAATACTTTGTTATTTCGTACAATGACGACCTTAATGAGCTTACTTTAAGGTCGTCATTATACGAAGTAACAAAGTATTATGGAAGTAATACTGCTATAAGACTTCAAGGTAAGGGGGCTGTACAATATTTAATATCGCGCACCTACATTGTCTGACAGTCAAAGGCCGACGTGAAAATCAATCTTCCCCCGGCCTGTCAATCGCGTCACGACGGGCCACGCTCCATTGATTCACCTCCTTTATTAAACTCGGGCGAGGTCAAGTTTCCAAGCAACGGTCAACAGCGATTGTATCAAAGATCGTGCTTAGAACATAGAATCCAAAGATACTACTGTCTAAGATGTTTTGTTTAGGCAGAAGCAGAGATATTGTCTATTTGTTTATTTTATTTGATACACAAAACAGATTACAATCATTGTATAATTGAAATATTAGAGTCTTAAATGTATGTATTAATCTAGACTCTAGACAGTAATCCAAAAATATGTGTACACATTGAGATTTGTATATCGTGGAACATAAGAGTGAAGGCAGATCACCGCAGAACACATCAATGGTAACACGTTGAACTTGAATATGTAATTATGGAGGCATTAGATAGTCAATGTGATACCACCGATACGACAGCGACCACACAGTACCCACACTTTTTTCTATTAATAAAAAGAAATAATCTGAGCACAACAATTCTAGGGTCGAGATTCACACTAAGCTCGCACTCAAAAAAGTTTAAATTTTTGGAAAGAAAGAACCTACATTTATTGAATGTTTTCAAATCGATGAAGGAAAATGTAGTATGGAAACTTGCATGATAAAAATATTCTAAGGCATGTTAAATCTAGCAATTCGCACTGGGCCCGCGTGGTGGATCATGGCCCGAGCTCCTTCGATGTAAGGGAAGATCTGTGTACGAGCAGTAGGGACTTACAATTGGACTGCTGAGATGTGATACTGAGAGTTTTTTGCTACTTTTTCTAAGTACACTAAGTAGGTAGGTATGTGCTCAAAATTGTTAGTGAATCTATCGACCGTGAATCTGCTCTAGCCTATGCCCTTTGCCCTGGAAGGATCAAACGTAATCGCGCCGTAGTCCAGATGATTACGGCGCGGAAAATTCCGGGGATTTCTTTTGTATTGCCCCTTCTGCCATGTTTTATGGAGTTTCTTAAGAAATTGGCAGCTGCCTAGGTGAAAACGAAAATAACATGGCATGAAGTAACCGATGGGGTAGACGAGTTCTCGAATGGAGGCCACGAACGGGTAAACGGAGCGTGGTACGCCCCTCGACCAGATGGAGGGATGATTTGCGCAAGGTGACTGGCAGATACTGGATACAAAAGACGAGACGAGAGGCCTTCGTTCAGCAGTGGACTGATACGGGATGATGATGATGAAGTAAGTATATGGATTTATGACAATTTTCGCTTCTCTGCCAGTCATTTGTTTAACCGTTGCTTGAATTTTCAATAGAAGTCGAATATATAAAAACAGATGTCTCTTTCTAACGTATGAGAGTGACGGTGACAACAAGGGTGGAGAACTGCTCCCACACAAAATATACTTTAGGCTCTCTCCTTGATGATATTTTTCGTTTCCAGTTTTTTTTTAATTTTTTATGGTAACACAACTTTCACCCCACTCCAATGCCATCACTGCCATTCAATCAAACAATGGAAAAACAAGTGAGTGGAAAATTGTCCTGCAAGATCGGTATCTGCGATGTAAATATGGTTATCTCCATCAGGGATCCCTTGCTCCATGTAAGAACCCTAAAACAATAAAACGAACGGATTAAACCAAAAATGGTTAGGAACATTAAAAATCAGGGAAACAAACATAGGGTCATTCATCTTGATGACAAATAGGGGGTCGTCCAATAAATACGGAATCCTCGGGCATTGTTTCCAGATTCCTGTCATTAATCATTTTTATGTCTGTAATTAATATAAAGATTCCAGCGACAATAAGGCTCGAGGGGAGTTATTATGATTTTGGAAGTGGAATGCTCGTCTTGAAAGAACTTATACGTTTACTTACTCCTAGGCAAACTCGGGGAAAAACTCTAATTATGGTTGAAATTTTGTAATTTTTTTTTGCCCTGATTTCTAATATTCTTTACAATAACATAGTATGTAGGTACTTATACTCGGTGTACTCCAGGCTGTGACATAAAGGGAAATGTAACGAAAGCCGAAATGGGAGTGCGCAACATCGATAACAGAAGAACTTTTGTTATAAGACTTTTCGATTTTCGGGATTTTTTTTTACACATTTTGTACCGATTAGTTTAATTTCAGACACTAGTTTTTATTTATTTATTTATTTATTTATTCGAAAGTACTAGTGTAGTATCGGTTAAGTAGTTTATGAGATATTATCAACCTTACAGAGGTACACTTTTCTGAGGTATGTGTACACTTTTAGGTGCGTTAGATTGTATTTTGATACAATTTGTATCTATTGGTACCAAAAATTTAAAGTCCCTTTGAAAAATTGTTATAATAATTAGTATAGACTGAACAGCTAAGACGAAACTGCCGAATATAAAAAATATAATAAAAAGTTTTTTAGGGTTAGTTTTTAGTCACTTATGCTTTTATTTGATGAAAAATGAAATAAATAATGAACTCCTGCGCACATAAAAAGTGAAAAAAGAATTGTAATTCTTTGAAATATAAATTAGTAAGCACCTATAATATTTTTTATAATGCACACAACATTAAGTATAAAAAATTAGAAGCTGATATTCCAATAGGTTTACTCCTTTGAATTAAGATTATTCTTCTTCAGATCTGTCCTCTTTTATATTACCTTCACAAAAACAACAAAGGTCACCTTTAATGATTAAAAATGTTCAAATGAAAGACAAAAGATCAAAAGAGTACTTAAATAAAGGTCTAAAAATAAAAAGCAGCACAAACAAGATTAATATCAACAGCTTATTTTATGTCCCCACATTCCCTTAAATTATCAACCAACTTCTGATAGGAGAGGTTATCAAATTCCCTGTAGGTATTATTTTATTAGATACCTAGGCAGCTCTGGTCATAATCCATAACGTGAGCACAGTGCAAATTCATTTTTTTATTCAAGTTTTAGAATTAGATTCAGAATCACGTCTCTTTATTGTAACTAAATTGTGTATATTTAGAACGTATTTTTTTAAATTTTACATTTAAATGACAATGCCAGATTCTGCCCCACCATCAACCGCATGATGTACAAGATAACGAATAAATGTAAAAATATCTCCGTTTTTTATTAAAATTATTGGTTTAAAATAAAGTTTTGTACATCAAGCGAGTCGAAAAAAACAGCTTAATTAAGATTTCAGAAAATAGTAATCGAAGCGAATTATTCATTGTTTTATTCTTCTATAGAGAGAGTAGTAGAAAATGATACTGATTATGATTATGCAATATGAAACCTGTAATAAGTCCCCAACAAAATGATAGGTACAGCTTAAATGGTCACGTAGTTTTGCAGGTGGGGCAAAGCTCCATTGAAATGTGGCAATGTCTTTTTTACACCACTTGAAGACATGGGCACAAAATGTCCCGGTATTCAAAATCCATACTTCGCACATCCATACTTACTCTTATTTATCGCTTCAAAAATCCATGTCCATAGAGTTTTCTTTCACAGAGTCGAGTTTTTTAAACTACTATAATCTGATGTCCGATATTCTACCTCTGGGTTCTCTAAGAAAGAAGCTTTGATTAAAAGTATTCGTATTTAAAACCAAAAAAAAACGCAAAGTCAAATATCAACATAGTACTTGCAACTAGAAGGCACAGTGGGGCCGATAGTGACTTTTAAATCCAGAAGCCCAGTGGGCCGGAAAATTGAGAAGTGGATTAAGCAAATCACTTTTCATTCCATCCCGTACCCGACGAAGTTTGCCCTTTTAAATTTTATTATCTCCGAGGTACTGCGTTGGTGGTGGCAGTGAGAGCGGATGACTAGTCGGGGTTACGTACAAGAATAAAAACTCCAAAATCTTGTCTGTTAAGGGTCTTCCATGAGCCAACTAGCGCCGCCAATCTTTGAAAAATAATATCTTCCAATTTAATCAATTTTATTAAAAAAGCTATGTATATAATGTTTATTACGATAAATACCTACTATTTTTTAAATGCTTATTTATAACGTGATTCAATGTCGGTAAGTTGTAGTTCGCATAATTGCGAAAAAAGGCCGTTTTTGGCACATTTGAGAACTACAACTTAGCTTGTCGCAATTATGCCATGTATTGTATATTAAAAAATTCTTTACTGGTTGAAAAATCATTATGATGGCACTTCACTTGGCTATTCTTATTCGCTATTGGATGTTTGTCGTATTTGTCAAATAAATAGTGTACTTGACGTACATACACATACAAATAAGACGAATATTTTGTCAAGAATACCAACCACACATGGCAATTATGACAAATAAACCATAACTCATTTGCACAATTTACTAAGATGCCTGTGCTATGTATGCAGCTACGACATCGATGTAGGTTAAATTCTGAATGGCTGAAATGATTTAGTAAATTAGTAGGCGTATGCCAAGCCAATTGTGCACCGCTAAGCCTCTGGCTAGGTCTATAATTTAGCTTGATTGGTAATTCTGTTTGTCCTATTAATCGGATCACAGGCTCACAGCTAACTATTTAGTCATAGTTCAGGTGGTAGGTAAGTTATAATGTACCCACTTGACTCATGATCAATGGTTAATGGTTTGATCTTAATTTAATTTAATTAAAAAATATTATTAAAAAACAACTCATTATAAATATGATAATTCTCTGGATCCGCCATCATTTTGGAATGGCGGATTGATTTTTTTTTTTGGTTAATTTTTTTAATTACATGAAAACTCTAAAAAACTTGACATTGGCGAAATTATCTCTTGAATAAGAGTAGAAGCCATTCAAATAAAAATAGAATAGAATGATAATTATTAGACGAAGTCTATTTCCAAAGAAAAAATTATTTATTTGATGGTAGACGTAATTTTTCACACTTATATGATTTGGTATATTATGTGTGACCGTGATAGTTTATTACGTTTAGTTGTAGATGGCAGAATCTCAACTATTATTCTTGATTATTGCCACTTTTTCTCCTCAGCGTTGGCACCTTTTTCTTGCAAAGTGGTGTAAATGTAAATTCAAAAATATGTTGACGTGCAAAAATGTACACAACGTGCTTACTTGCAATAAAGAAATTTGACTTTGAGAAGTCGTGATTACTTAAATCAAGAATGAGTATTTGAAAAAAAAATAGCTTATTCAGATCAAGACGGTAGAAGACTTGATTCATCCATGACATCCATCCATGTTTAAACCTAAACGTATCTATCACTGTCTCTCTTATGCTTATCGAGTAAAAGAGTGAGCGGGATGCCACGATTAAATATCTCGTGCACACTCTGGAATCGCTACAAATGTTTTGTTAACTGCTGCATAATTGTTGGCCATCTTTTAATAACATAATTTCGGATTTAAAGCCGCCGCATGATATTGACATTTTGTGGAAAACTTACTATTTTAGTCTTAAAACGATTTCGATGAGGAATAATCTTTTATTTATTTTATTAATGGACTCGACAGTTCGTCATTTGCCAATGTCATGTTACAGAAAATTCAACATATAATAGTCCTCTGTCTTCCTCCAGAGGAGTCGCAGCAGCGTCTTCACCCTGGGTAGCCGCGTCCTCATGTCTTAGCGTCATCACGCTGGACGAAGCAGTTCGACAGTCACGTTCACTCCCGAGCTTGTAGCGGGAACTCTTGATAAAAGCTTGAAACTTCAGATCCTGCTCAAATTATCCAATAAATTCACCGTACTGTCATTCGCGAACATTCTCTGATTAACTTAACGTGATATTAAACACAAAATAGCCAATGTAGACATTATATCAAAAATTTACAAATAATTTTGCAACCGTCGTTTCCCGACATTTTCAAGAGAACCAAGGAATAATCTTATTTATTATTTCTGAAGTTTTTTTTCTTTCTTTTGAGCCATTTTCCATCAAAGAATCTTTTTCCGTGCACTTTTCTATTTCACGGCCAGAAAGTAATCACGCTCTCACAGAAACCCCGCCACATCCCGAGTGAAAATGAAATCCATCGCGATCGAGCGAGGACTAACTTACGGGGCCATAAAGAGTTTATTCGTCACAAATTTCACAATTTCTATTCCAATGTTTGATGTTCCAAATTGGGTGGTTTGCGGATCTGTCGAAGATTCTCCTGAACTCAATTTGGGGCGTTTAAAATAGCTTTCCATTTGTTCAGTTTGGCTGATCGACTACTGATAACCATTGAAACATTATTATTATTATACAGGGAGGCCTTGAATTCATTCGACAAAATTAAATGGATCGTTAGGCATGTGTGAAGTTGTGACATACGTTACTCATACGTATCTATACATATAATAAGACTGTAACAAAGTTGTGTCTGTACATTGGATATTTTTTGAAAAGAATAATTGTAATGTATGTATTTAATTGTAATGTAATCTATTTGTCAGAGTTCTGACAAATAGATTAGCTTACTAAACCACACGAGAAACAGAAATAATCGACTATCCGCTTGAGCGTCATCTACTTGACCTATTGCAATAATTATTTCACTGTTTTATAGATAAAAGTTAAAACTATGTAACTGTAAAATAATTATTAAATTCGATCCAGTAGTTTTTGAGAAAATTTCAACCGTATTGAGGCCCCCTGCATACTTATCTCTGTCGTCGTGTGTGACAAAAGGCGTGTCAATTATCTAAATGATAAATGGAGAAAAAATTTCATCACGACCGGGATTCGAACCCGGGACCTCGCCATTCGACGAGAATATGGAGACAAAATTCACGATCTGGATACGAATCACGATGGCTCTGTTGGAATAGAGCGTGCCACGGAATGGCGAGGTCCCGGGTTCGAATCCCGGTCGTGATGAAATTTTTTCTCCATTTATCATTTAGATTTTCGTTTCGCATAGCGCATATGCAAGAAAATATCAAAACATGTGTCAATTATCGTCAAAGTTTCATATGACACTCGTATGCAAATTCCTTGCTTTATTTATCCCCAAATATAACAACGTTTGGTCCCGCGCGCGTTTGACAAGGGTCGAATATATCATTCGGTATTCCATATTTTCGCGAATTTTTTTTTGTCGACTCGACACTTCGAAGCCTCGGTGACCTCCATATATTACTGCGAATGCGTAACGGTTCCTGTAATGAACATTCTATGAAATATACTCGTAAAAGCAAGGCAATGACGACATTTTTTATCCGACTGACGAAAGAAGGGATTTCGAGTACTATAGTCAGCTCCTTTGTACCTTTTTTGTCCCAGTAAAACACGTTTACGTGTACCACCACACCCGGGGGACCGTGTTGATTATGTCGGGCTCGCCGCCCATAAGGGGCGGAATACCGACTAAACTTCCTGGAGTGTTCCACCTCGTGTCATTGTTGCCGAGCCACGGGAACAACTCCTTTGTTGCCTCCTTTAATCTAAATTGCTGGATTAATCAATTAAGTAGTAACTGATTAACTAAAATGAATTTTATTGAAGCCAGCCTTTATAGTAAAAAAGTAAAATAGACAAAGTTTAAACATGTATGTTACTTTAAATCTTATTAAAATTACTCATAGTTTATGCAATGAATTATGTTTTTAGTATAGACAGGCATTACTCTAAAATACGAAAAGAAAATCATTTCAATTCCTATTCATGTGTCTTATTTTTATTCTCAATTTAGCTTTACACTCATGTTTCTCCTCATCACCAAAGGTTGACTGGTAAAAAATTCCGCAAGATATTAAGTTCATCTTTATACATTTATTTATTTCAAATTTTGTCCAACATAACTATGTACTTCTCTTCATCTTCTTCTTAGCCATTCTCTACCATTCTGGTGTAGACCTCCTTTAAATTTCTCCACTCTCGTCTATTTTGCGCCAGTTGGATCCACTTCGAACCGGCTGCTCTTCGGATGTCATCTCGCCATCCCTTCTGTGGCCTCCCATATAGGGCGTTTTTTCTACTAACTATGTACTTACTGTAAAATAACTATTAAATTCGGTCCAGTGAGAAAATTTTAACCGTATTGAGGCCCCTTGTATACTTTTCTCTGTCGTCGTGTGTACCTACTTGTATAAAAAGTTTAATAAATAAAACAATGTAAATTATATTCTATAAAAAATGGAAATAAGCAACGTATAGAAACTTATGTATGAAAAAAGTTCACATCCGTCCTCATTTTACGACATAAATAAAAGTGGTCGGCGCAATAATAAATAGCGATGTCTGATATATGGAAATCTAAATCGACATTTTGTTATGAAAAAACCCGCGTTTCGTGTCGTGCCTCGCGACCATAAGCTGGGCAGGGGTCGTAAACATTCGGTACAGGCGTAATAAAGATATAATAGTGGCCTGGCCTAGTGCGAACGTACACTTAGCATGTGTAGGATTTTTATGATCATAGAAAAATTGGGGGGAAACAGGGACTAAAAGTGCCTAATCTAATTAGTATTTTATTTATTTATTTATAAACTCACGCCTGATTCCCGTAGGGGTAGGCAGAGATGATAGACTTCCATCTGCTGCGATCCTGGCACACAACCCAACGACTTTGAGTAGAAGTTGTCTTTCAATTAAATGTAAACATTAAGTAGTATGGAGTAAGTCCTTTATTTAAGTGACATTTTTATTATTATTACAAACTGAGATTTAAAAAAAAGGAATAGACGATTTATTTTTAGGGATTTTATCATGAAAATATAAATCTGAAAATTAAATGTAATTTCTCAAATTAATTCACATAGCTAAGTACATTTTCACTTACAGTATTCATTACCCTTTCAATTAGACCATATATACTTGTCATAAAACTGCCGGGTACGAACGTAGGCATTACAGAATTACGGCAAAATCGTAAACTACAGGTACTAGAAATACGAAATACGGAACAGGTGCCGAATGTTGCTTACCCCTGATTTTCAAATAAACTGTAATTATGATACTGAAATTCAACACTGCACCTACGATAAAACAATAGCCTAAACAAACAATAATACAGGATGATATTGATAAATTGATTTGTATTAAAATATTAGTATTCAGTACTCATTTATTTTCGCTTATAATGGTGGCACTTCACTTGGCTATTCGTATTTGCGTATTTGTCATAATTGCCATGTGTTGTTGGTATGCTTGACAAAATATTCGTCTTATACAAAGGTACAGTCGAAGACAGAGATAAGTATACATCATCATCATCATCATCGGCCCGTATCAGTCCACTGCTGGACGTAGGCCTCTCCCAAAGCGCGCCAATCAACCCTACTCTCGGCCCTCTGCATCCAGTCCCTGCCAGCCATCTTGCGAAGGTCATCCCTCCATCTGGTCGGAGGGCGTCCCACACTGCGTTTACCGTGGCCTCCATTCGAGAACTCGTCTACCCCATTTGTCTTCTGGCGGATATAATATATATATATATATAAGTATACATGGGGTCTCAATAAGGTTGATATTTTCTCAAGAACTACTAGACCGATTTTAATAATTATTTTACATTTACATAGTTTTAACTTTTATCTAGCTTACAGTGAAAGAATTTTTACAACCGGTCAAGTAGTTTTTCAGGAAATCTCAACCTTAAAAACTCTCCTGAACACCATTCTTTGACATAGATCCTACGTCAAATATTTAACAAATACGACAAACATCCAATAGCGAATACAAATAGCCAAGTGAAGTGGGAGCATCAACTATGTTCACAATTAAACCATGCAAAAGTAGATATTTAATGTAACGTAGATATTACTATTTATTATATTTACTTTCTATGCACTTCTACCTCTTTCTGATATATTTTTATAATATCCTCTGCAGTTGGTTGTCTGGAAGAAAACGCTTTTAGCGATAAGACCGCCAAAATTATACATGCTTCTCAATAATGTAATTAATACTGTATTATGGTGCAGTAAAGTGTATTTATCTTATATCTTATCTATATACCCCCTGTATATACATGTACAGGTATTTCTCATAGGCCTAAATATGGATGCTGATTTATTAAATGCTATGACGATAAAATTAACATCCATCCCATTATCTTTTGTTGTTATTTTACAGCTTCGACAAAGAATTTCAGCCCACAAATTCGAGTCTGAATTTTTATATATTCATGCATTACTCAATTACCTTTTACCGCGGGAATATATCAGGTTCCCACAGGAAACTTTAGAATCCCTGCCAGCGTCGCCGAAAGCAAGTAATACATTACATGAATCCGAATAACCCACTCAATCTTCAACAATTTGTAAACCTTTGATCTGCCAAGAATCTGCAAACTCTTATCTTAATTAAAATCAACATGTTTGAATTGAAGCCACCTTTACACATGCAGTTGACAGCTCAATTACATGCATGCATACCTTCCTTAATAGAATTAACAGACCTTTTAATACAGGGTGGCGTCATTTCCGAAAAAATAAATTAAAAAGGTCGAGTTATATGAAATGTCCCACTTTTAGGCCGATTTTGTGCTTTAAGTATAACTTTAGCATAATTTTAAGATATGTAAATAACTGTTAGTGATCACAATAAATTAAAAATGTGTCTACATTTATACGAAAATATTACTATGTATTTTATATGTAAGTACCAGAGAAAAGGGAAATGGTGATATTTATAATATATATAATTGTGTGTGTGTGTGTGTGAAGTGAAAAGTGCTCACAAGAACGAGAATACTACCACTCAACATGAACTCTCGGTTTCCTACGTACAGGTTTTTACCTAGTTAGGAGTCAGATACTCACTGTTTCTGTGGTAAGTACAGACCTGAGCCATGAGCTAAGTTACCACTTGCATCTACCCACAAATTGTATCTTACCTAATGTTAAATGTACTAAATAAACAAAAGAATAAAAAAAAAATCTTAAGATGGGGCGCTTCAATAGAAATGTAGAGTTCTACCTGCCCCCTAGAAAATTGTCATTAACTTTCGTTTAGTAGAAATGAAAAAAAAATATATAGAATTGTTATTTGCTTGACGATAAAGCTAATGTCAATTCTATACATTTTTCGCCCGTTCCCATTTCTATCATCCATTGCTCGGTTGCTGTGACAAGCATTTTTATGTTACTATTGAAAGCCAGCAATGGCGCATCGAAATGGGAATGGACTGGCTCTCACTGTCAGTTACATAATAGTGAGGCAGAAAACCAGTAATGTCTCCTCTACAGTAAGTATGGTAGTACCTATTTAACAATTACTTAATTATTAGACTTATTTGTATTGAAATTGAATATCTATTGAATATGACTGAGTGACTGACGAAATTGAATTTTAAATGTTTACTAACGTTGGGTGGCTGGAAGAGGCTCAGGACAGGGATAGATGGAAGAGGAGGGGGGAGACCTTTGCCCAGCTGTGGGACAATTTATAGGTTAACAAAAAAAACTAACGTTGCGGTGCCCTTACAGGGTTTATGTGAGCACTACATGTACTATATTATAACAACCATGTTACCACATGAAGCAATGAATTATTAATTATTTTAAATTTAATAGTAACTAAAGTATTTTACATCCTGTGTAGGTACTTTGTTACACCGTATATGTATATTAAATTGATTTTACGACTCACAAAAATAAGGGCGCACTTACTCCCTTTAACGTTCGAACCCATTCAAACGTAAATTTATTAAGAGTCATCAGACGGAAACTTGCGGAACTTTAAAAGCAGCCTTTTGACGCCGAAGCGAGTTGAATAATCCTTTCCATTCGGCCCAAAACAATGGAGTTCATCAAGAGTAACGATGGTCTTAAACAAAACAGGCCATTCCTCAGACAGGATTCGTTTTCCTTTCAGAAATTGTCTTGTCATTTATCTAACGTTTCATGTCGAATTAATAACTTAAGGTGTTGTGCTAATTTTCCGTTAAAATCTACTCAGTATCCATTAGGTATCTATCAAATCAAATCAAATGTTTTTATTGTGCATAAAAAATTTAGGTTACATAATTGAGTGTGCGCTAAAATCCGCACTAGGCAAGCCTGACTTACGGACATCAGCGCCTCCTCTCCATGCCTAATTCAATTCCGCTAACATCAAAATTAAAACATAGATCACAATGGTACACATGGATGGCGTGTAAGCGATCAATGTGTGTTTATATATATATAAATATGTAAGTATATGTTGTTAATATTTAAAGCTACATATATATTTATAGTACCTAGCGAATCAACTGAGATATATAAATAGATATAAAGAATTTATCCAAAAATAGTGAAGTATAACTGATTTTTTTAGAAAATTAAAGTAAGTTTGATTGTGAAGCTCGTCATGCAGTGATTGGGTCACTGTATGTACAATAAGGAGGTTCTAGGTTCGATTTCCGATCAGCAAATGAGTTTTCCTATATTTTTTCGATAAAAGAAAACATCATAGCACAGTTCGCTTAATAAAATTGAAATACGAATGTATTAATAAAACTATCAATATCACGAAAACTGTAAGACTTTTGCTAAGATTAAACATACGAAAAATTCTAGCATAATTACAGTCGACAGCAGATCAATGGTAACACTTTGAATTTTGGACCGTTCTTATTATTTGCGTCGTAACACTTGAAATCGTACTGCAAGTTTTACCATCGATCTGCTGTCGACTGTACCTACCGACGGTAGGATTATGATCTGCAGGGCTAGGTATGCGCACGCTTCAGCAATCGACGTTAGGAGCTATCAAATGGCTGTCAGACGCAACATTTCGTACCCGTTTGCAGGCGATCTTTTATAGTGACTCTCAACTTTTGTGACGGCACGGCGTGGCAACGGCGCGTTAACGAACATGTGCTACAGGGGCTGGCCTATCCAAAGTTGTAGAATTGACCTTCATTTACAAACGAAACGTTAGTAAAATAAATAAAAAATTGGGATTGACATTTTCGTTACCAAATGTCAATCCCATACATTGTTCTTTCTACTAGCATTAACGAAAGTAAAAACCACTTGGCTAGTCCATAAGGGCCCTGTATTCTACTTTCATCCAGCTAACGTCCCCTTAACAGTAACTAAGAGTAATCTTTGTCGTTGACGTAGAGATACTATTGTTTGTCGGCCGAATTCATTTTCGAACGGTAACTGAAAGGGATTAACTGTAATTAAATTTGTCAAAATCCTTCGGATTTGTGTCGAATTCCAAGGTATTTCATTTCCAGGCACCTATTATGTAGATTCTTTTGTAAGGTATGTAGAAGCTTATTTAATTATTGTCACAGTAACCCAAGAAGATGGAGATAACAGGACGAATACATTTTATCTTAAACTTTTAATTCTATAAATACGCATTTTCCTATTTTTTTAAAATCTAAACGTTTGCTTCTTAAAAACAACTGATTATTTTCATGTCAATAATAAAAGAAAGAAATATCTCCAGTTATTACAAAACAAAAAACTCGAGTTATTTTTTGGTAAAATAATTGTGCGGATTCTAGAATTCGCAGTTCAAACGTGGTCGCTAATATAATACTTTTCATCCATTACCCAGTTCCGTGAAGGTCGTCTTATACCCGGATCCTATACTATAAGTGAGGCGTTCCTTTCACTCTTAACGCGATATAGCAAAGAGTGACAATGACAGTTGCGTTTAAGGACCTTCCATGAGCCAACTAGTGCCGCCAATCAATTTTATTAAAAAAGCTATTTACAAAATGTTTATTAGGATGAATACTATTTTTCAATATACAATACATGGCATAATTGCGACAAGCTAAGTTGTAGTTCACAAATGTGCCAAAAACGGCCGTTTTTCGCAATTAAGCGAACTACAACTTATCGAAATTGAATCACGTTATAAATAAACATTTATAAAATAGTATTTATCGTAATAAATATTTTGTAAATAGCTTTTTTGATAAAATTGATTATATTGGAACATATTATTTTTTTAAGATTGGCGGCGCTAGTTGGCTCATGGAAGGCTCTTTTAAATTAAGGATTAGACTTGACGGCCACGAAATAACACCTTACTATAATCTACTCGTATGCCAATCCTATGAATTAGTTACTATATGCCCACCACATGCATATCCACTGTGAGTGTGGAGCACTCATTCAAAGCAGAAGCCGAGCCTTAGGTGGACACATAATGCCACCCGAGGATATTAACACTCTCTCGCCAAGTGCATCATACGATTCCTGAAGGACGTTGGCCTTGGGAAGGAGATATAAGAACTCAGTTAGCGGCCACAATAGACCTTTCTTGTACCAACACCCTGATATCAAATAATAATAAAATACTATATGCCCATGTTCAAGACGAATCTATCTGTAATACCTATAAAAATCCAACGTTAAAGCTACATGGGATTCACAAAGGATCCGACTTATATTTACCGTACACTCAAAACTTATTTATAATAGTTTACGACTAAGAAATTCCCTATTTTCTTGGGAAAATCTTAAAAAAATGCCCTCACCGTGACTCGGCGACATTGACAAGGAGAGCTGGACAATGGTACGGATGTCGAATTTTTGAGGGCAGCCTGGCCCTCGACGGAGATTAATGGCCGGGGTATAAACTATGGCATCCACTGTGCTATGCCCGGAATGTGTGGCCAACGGGAATGGCCCGGTTATACGGGTATAAACTATCCATTTATAATCTGTTGGGGTTTACCAGTGACTTTGCTCGCTTGCAATAATGAAACTGTTTATTATAGAAATGTTGTCTGATAGAGATCGCCAATTGTAATACTAACTGTATTAGCCTATTTCTTTTGTGTAATCCTTTTATGGTGACACTTCACTTGACTATTCGTATTCGCTATTGGAAGTTTGTCGTATTTGTCAAATACTTGACATACATACAAATAAGACGAATATTTTGTCAAGAATACTAACCACACGTGGCAATTATGACAAATACGCAAATACGAATAGCCAAGTGAAGTGCATCTTATCTAAATGTATATGCAATATTTTTATAATTGTTACTATGTCATAATTACGGATTGATAATATTCTTAGGACATACCTATGCATACTACTCAGAGGACGTGCGTTTTTAATTAGTGCTTATTTTTACATAAATCAAGTCAACCCTTTTTTAATATGAAATAAAAATTCTTGGATAATATTTATACATTAGAACACGATGAAAAAACTATTGACCGATAGATGGAATTGCGTAACATACCCTATAAGTATGTATAAAGCGATGAAGATTTTCGGTGGGCGTGGCGTGGCCTGTGGTGGCTCAGTTGGTAAGAGCGTGTCACGGATTGACAAGGTCGCAGGTTCAAGTCCTGCCCACGCCAATAATTTTTTCATCATGTTCTAATTTATTCACCGAGCATGGTTAATGCGTAATTCAAATTCTGAATATTTATACACTTAAGGAGGCTAAGAATCCATTTTTGATTTAATTAATTAAATAATAAATTTTGAACTAAACAAAATTATTTGTAGTGGGCATCATATAACCACACATACAGATGAGAATGCCCACATGACATTTATAACCCATTCCTGATAATTTTATTTTGTGCTATGTATGAGAAGAGTAGATAGAGCTCTTCAATTTGGGCAGCGAACCAGCAACCCCTTCGGTATTGCAGGTGTCTCTAGGCGTCGATGACCGCTTACCATTAGTTAGCTACTCTGCCTACTTTGTCATATGCAAATGTTTCTTCTGAACACGAGCGAAATATTATTAATATATGACACTTTAACATTGAACATAACATTCTCAGATACACTCTGGCTACACAACTGTCAAGATGTTGCTTCGATTAAAGTTCCTTGGAGTTTGTGGGACAGTATCACTTATCTACATTTGCATGTTGGCGTTTCGCCAAAACCTTAGTAAGACTTGCATTGTACTTACAGTCAAATGCAAAGAAAAATATACTGCGGGCCTCACTCATTAAGGATGAGATTGCAATAAATTCTTAAATACTTACATAATTTTTAAATTAAATAAACTAACGGAACTTTGGATAAATATTTACGAGTATGTATGTTTTGGATAATCAATTATATGTATTAGAATTAATATAACAAATGACATTGACCAGTAAATTAAACTACAGCCTTCACACGCACCGCCAGCGGTGCCGGCACTGAGCAGGAGGATCCGAAGTGCGATAGACTGGAGTGCACGGCGGAACGCCAATGTTAATGCGGGTGTGTCGCATTTACCTTGAGACCGTTGAAATCGGTAGAAATTGGCAGTCTAATTGCCGATTTCAACAATATAAATGAGTGATACCCATATATAATTATTAGCGCTTTGTAAACTTTGTCCGGTTTTTGTAATAGTTTTTTACTTTACGAAAATTAGTATCTACTTGGGACATAAATCATGAGGGACTACAAGGTAATGAGTACAACACATCATCATCATCATCATCATCAGCCCGTATCAGTCCACTGCTGGACGTAGGCCTCTCCCAAAGCGCGCCAATCAACCCTACTCTCGGCCCTCTGCATCCAGTCCCTGCCAGCCATTTTGCGAAGGTCATCCCTCCATCTGGTCGGAGGGCGTCCCACACTACGTTTACCCGTTCGTACAACACACAGCAGTTAATTGTTCGTTCTCTTCAGAGGCTTCGGTTCCACGACAAAAGTTCAGAAGCCAGAGTTAAGCCCGACTTTATTGCGATTGCACGTAATACTTTTAAGGCGTATAGAACAGAAATTGTCACCGATTTTTTTATACAAATTGCTTTATAGGATTATTAAATGACAAAGTAGATTTTTTTATGTACTCGCGTGTTTTTTTACTTGAAGTAATATCTGAATATATGAAAGGCCAGTATCTAACCTACACAACATGCACCATGGACCTATTGCAGCAAATAAAAATTATTATTATTATTATTTTCAAAAGTATACAGTTAAACTTGTACCTAATAAATAATGGAGCTTATACCTATTAAACTTAATATTTGTGGACATAAAATTCCATTCTCAGTACCTATAGGTAGTAGAAAATTACAATAACTCTCTCGGAGTGCGTCAAAATTCGTCTCTTTTTAATAATAAAAATTAGGAGTAGAATCTTATAAATGCTCGGCTCTTATGAGGTAAGTAATTTATATAAGGTATGAAATCATTTTCGAGGCAAGGTTACGACGTTAACTTTATCGACTTTATGTTATACATATGTTGGTATAAATTATTATATATAAAGGGATATCACTCACTTATATTGTTGAAGTCGGCAATTAGACCATCAGTTTCGACCGATTTTGACGGTCTTTCTCAAGGTGAGCGCGCCACGCCCGCGTCGCCGGTGACGTTTCTTCGCGCACTGAATCGCAAAGAAACGTCACCGGCGACGCGGATTGCAGACTTCAACAATATAAGTGAGTGATATCCGTTTATATATAATAATTTGTAGTAATGGCTCACTATAGTTTTAATTCTAAAATATGTTGGTAGGTATGTTTTTAGCATATAAGTACCTTTTGTTAGAAATTATTTACATTCAATCATTCAATTCGCAAAACAACCAAGTCTGTGAGACTTCACTTACCCTGATACTTAAGATAACCATTAAATAGAGTTTTAATAATCTGAAACTCAGATCTGAAAGAAAACCGACAGCGCAAATAATTTTCCAACTGAAGAGAATATAATAAATAATAAATACAATCAACTTTCATACAAACAAAATCGCTCGAGATCTCCTTAAGGCACCCCAGGCGCATTGCGGCGGACGTACAATCGAAACTTATTCAAAGAGAATAAAACTCGTAAACTCGCAACAATATGCAATACGGGCCTTAACGCTCGGGCCAAAGCAAATAAACCGGCTTTAACCGCTTAGAACCGGATTCTGTGGATTATTTAAGGGGGGCGGAGAACTCCTGTCCCATACAAGTGGTAATCTGATCGATATTTGTAAACAAAGGTTACTGTAACTAAGTCCAAAACCTAGTACAGCTAACCAAATCAAATGTAACACTTTGGACTTTGGACCGTTCTTATTATCTGTATCGTAAGATATAAAATCGTACTGCAAGTGTTACCTACCTACCTACTTATACCCTTAAGAAACAGAAAATTGTTAGCATAATTATTTTAAGAAATTACAGATAAATCCATGAAAAATCCATGCATGGATAGAAATTTAAGCTCTATTAAACCGAAATTCATAGTCAGTTTCGAGCGCAAGCCTAGCGTTACCTCTTTCTTACAAAGTTAAATTCCATACACGTGTGATTGTTGTAAAAAGGAAGTCGTCTATGTATCTCGGCCTTAGAGTGGCTACACAAAAGTCTTTACATCGTGTGCATTCAAAAGAACTGTGTCGTTTTTTTATAAAGCCGGAGATAGAACCGGATGCCATGCAATCCGAGCCTTACAGCCACTTTTGATTACTATTTTCGATAAGGTTTCGGACGTCCGTTGCAATATTACTTTCTTTGCAGGATTGCTCTCAGACCACCTTAAACCGCTTATAACCGGTTTCAATGGAGCAGCCTAGGTTGATTATTTAAATTGCATAATTAGTTTAACCACCTATGCAGATAGAGGAATTTACTATTTTTCTTTTCATTTTCATTAAATAATTCGAGTCATCATCATGAGTTTATTTATATTGCCCCACTGCTCGGGCCCAGACACAGACCACTTACCCCATAAACCTGTAACAGGGGCCCGCCCGTGTCTGCCGCACATGAGCGCAAAATGCTTCGCGAACGCGTAACCTAGAGATATCGACATGGATTTAATATGGCACCCCTGCACCCCGCTTCGTCTCTTGCGCTCATCGTTTGACAGAATTTTTCCCTTGCAATTTTATACCGATTTCATATATATGGAGTAAGTGGTCTGTGGGCACAGACCTTCCCTTACATCGAGGGAGTTAGAGTTCTCTGCCAATAAGAGAGAGAGAGAGAGATGAGATCTGTAACGGTAGAGCACTGTCTATCGGTCTTAAACATAAACAATGATAAAGTATTTAAATCTGATAAACTTTCAGCCGACAATCTTTCTATTATATTTAATCAACAGCCGAATACTGCAGCTCATAAACTCATAAGTCTCGTATCAGAACAAAGAAGCTGCCAACAAAAAGAGTTTATTAAAGGGGTATTTTAGTTATAGCCCAGTTGAAGTTCCGTTGAAGATGTCCGCCCACGATGAGAGCCTGTTGTGTTAAGCATTGTTGAGCTTCCCACCATTGTTCTTTGGCTAAAGGCACCTAAAGGGTTGCTTGCTCTTTTACCAAAAATAGAGATACACCAGAGTCTGGCCTCGGCTTCTTAATCATTATGTTTTATTTTATTTTTTATCAACACCTTGTACTGTACTGTAGTTACACCCTTATTTTGTTGTACCTTACAGGCAGTGGTCAATGGTCATATATGAACCACATAATTCCACAGTTAAGGGGCAGTGGTCATATACAGACCACGTGGTTTTTTTTAGGAAATTGTGAAAATAATAAAAACTCAAGAAATTACTTTTTTCATTACCCCATAATCTGCCATAATCTGTATATAAAACATAAAATATCGGCAGGCCTGGCTAAGGGTTAATAAACTTTGGACGATGAATCAGCGAGGAACAGCGAGATATTAGTGCACATTGTACAGTTAAACAGAAGAAAAGTGTAATTAGTAATATGTGACTCAATAAGGTTCTGATTTTCACAAAAAACTACTTAAAACCGATTGTAAAAATGCTTACATTAGAAGGTAATTTCGGGGGCAAACTATGAACCAAATCGTAAATGAATTTTAAAAATTCGGTCAAGTGTTTATTGAGAAAATCTCAATGTTAAAGAGGCCCTCTGTATAGTGTTCTCTGATTTAAAAAGCTAAATCTGATAAACCCATTCTTCAAATTCTTATTACTTATTAAACCTAATTGACTTAAAGTTGAAAAAGCAATAAATTTTTTTAAATCATACTCATGTCATTTAGCTGAAATACCAGCTATAAATATTGTTAAACATAGTACATACAACTTCGAATGTATGACGGTGCATTCCAGGTAAAAATAAATTAATCGCATATTGAATGGTGGGAAAATGATGGTTTTCAAAACAACGAAGTATATTACAGGCACAGAGTTATCGCTTAACGGCTTTTAAAACTGAATTTGTGGACTTGTGTATCAAGAGATCAGTTGCCACTAAATAAAAATTGAGGCCAAATGTAATTTTTGAGCCCTATCGAAGGGATTCTGATAAAGTTACCCTTATAAATGAAATGAAAGACGTTGAAAAGTAAGAGCTTCGTTTTCATGGTCGGCTGTGCGCCAAACGAGGCGGCGTTTTACCTAAATGTGACTTCATAGCCGTTTGAGTTTATTAAAACTGTAACTAAGGGTTACAATTTTATAAAATCAAATATTTAAATGAGTAGATTGCTACTTGTCTTTGAGTATGGAATAAGAGGGGAGCTGCCGTTAACATGTGTTTTTTTCTGTAATAAAATTGTGTCGCAGTTGGGGTTGCCATGATTTCCAGCATTACGCCGCGTTTCCATCTGCAAGTAAACTCGCGCAAGTCTTGCATGAGTTACTTGCAATAATTTTTCGTTTACACGCAGCCATTTTCCTGCAACTACTCGCAAGAGGTGCTAAACAAGCTGTCGCGACAACACTTGCTACGGAGTTTACTTGCAAACTGCTGTCGGACAGACTGTTGGACATTTGCAGAAGTTTTCTTGCAGTTGAAAAGGCAGGCTTAGAGCCTCTACTTTTATTACAGATTTCGTGAATGTCAATATCTCTTACATTATTTTAAGAGAAGGGAACATATTCAAGTACAGTGCGCGAGGCGTAAGCTCAGGTTTGCATTTGTGTGAGTGCACACAGATAGTGTAGAGTGATATTCGGCCTGAGGCGCGGCGCGTCCAATACAAACGCAACAAAATACACCCTGCCGCGCACGCACCGCACTTCACCTCTTGTACCGCTATCACTCACACAAATGTAAACCTGAGCTTACGTCTCGCGCACTGTAACTTAATATAAAAATTTAACTACATCAAGTTTCATCTTGACAGTAAGGGTGCATTCAAAATGTCTGGATGAATTGACCAAACAGCGCGGCCCTAGAGCTATCGCGATATATTTGAATGCACCCTTAACCTAAACTGAAATAAAACTGGAATCCTACCGTAATTACCTATCGTCCACAGTAGGGGAGCGAGGGGCTTGTTGTAACATTTTTTAAAAACAATCATATATCTAGAGATATGTTGGCTAAATTACCACTAACTAAACTTTGATCGGTACTCTAACCATTCTTTAATTAATTCTAATTGAAAAAATATCAAATCTATGTCTAATTTCTTCAGAATTAATTTTTTTATAAAAAGAGGGAAGTGTTACATCTTACCCCGTGCTTGGGGCTTGTTGTAACATCTATTGGGGCATGTAGTAACAACAATAAAAAACGAGAATGTGACACCTTCAATCATTTATTATCTTCACAACTAGCTTTGTTTTCAACATATCATTAGGTATTTAACAAAAATATTGAGGTACTTCTATAAAATGAATCATCTATCAAATAATCAACTGAAACATACTTTTTCTATGAGTAATCAACACTTGTTTTCTAAAACTTCAGCTGCAGCTAACTCGTATACCTCCTGGCTTTGTGTTCCCCGCTCTGTCTTTGTCTTATACAGTCTCATTCAAAAAAATAAAAAATAAGGTATATTGCATTTTCAATCACATACATACAGCAATATGGGGGCAAGTTGTAACATGTTACAACATACCCCAAGATTTTGTTACAACTAACCCCAAGGCATAATTTTTAATATTTATAACGATAACTATTAAATCAACTTAGTAATCTCGAAAACTGTTACACGACATCGTACATAGATAAATTTAACATCAAATAAAACACAGAAAGCTCCAATTAGTCGATTATAATAAAGCCCATCGAAAGTTTACCAAAGCAAAATAATACATTACCTGGCGACAACGGAGGGCTTGCACACACCCACTCAATACGCCACCTGGAGGAACTCTGACTGTGATGACGTGGCGTGGCGCGTTATAACGATAAGATAAAGTCAAAGAAATACGTTAATAAAGTTTAAATTCCTAGTGAAAAAGCCCTGTTACTACTTACCCCTGTTACATCTAGCCCCTTGCTCCCCTACTAACATTGATGATTGAACACTCAATGCTAACATAGTACCATTTGGCCGCAGAAATATATACGAGGCTGGGACTTACAACCAATATACAAATACAGTTATTTTCGTGTTAACCAACATCCTACCTCCGCTACATCATCGAATTGTTTCCTCCCCACCGAGTAAGCACCAGAGAATTGAGAGCAATTGTCGACATTTCCCCGATATATTACAAACTACGATACGGATACAACAAAAAAGTGTAGGTAACTGTAAAAAGCGAAAAGTTACGGTATTTTTTCAATTTCGCTCAGTAAACCAGCGGTCAGTCGCCACACTCGGGGGAAATCTAGCTGCTGCGAATTCAATAGGAATTTTTTGCCCAATCCTTCGGCAACTTTACAATAAAAATAACGCGTGAAATATTAATGTGTTGGGAAATTATCCGGTGTTTGTTGGTCACTTGGTAAAGGAACAATATTGTTCCTGAAATTGATTTTGCGATTGCAGAAACAATTCCGTTACTACATCGCATACAATAAATCATACAGGACGGTATAAAACATTGTGATGCAACTTCTATCAACCCAAATGACCTAGCTAGCCCATAGTTTATACTTACGTAACTTATGTTTCGTCAGCCAACATTAAAAAACCGAATTCATTACACCTTTTGTTTGTTTTTGTAGCGGAACTGTTGATAATATGCACTCTTCGAAATTCAAAGTTTTTCGTCACCAACTTGTTTCCTCTAAATATATTATCATTGGTAAGTATAAAAAGTATCCGTAACTGATGGAGTTCTACTACGGCTATACGATTAATAATATCGGTATCGGTATAAAATGTGAGGAATGCCACTTTTTTTAATTATCGCGAAAACGGAAAGGTTGTATTTAGAAAATAAACTTGTAAAACCCTTACGCAAGTATAGTAAATTACACTCTAAACAACGTACTATAAAAATATTTTTTTAAATCGTGTGTGTAACTGCTGCTGAGAGTTTTTTGCCACTTTTTCTCCTCAGCGTTGGCACCTTTTCCTTGCAAAGTGTTGTTAATGAAAATTCAAAAAATATATTGACGTGCAAAAATGTAGGTACTCAACGTGCTTACTTGCAATAAAGAAATTTGACTTTGAACTATGTCAAATAAACGTATTATATTCTATCTATACATTGGGCATGTCCTTACTATTATCCTTCCCTCTTAATAATGATTTGTTTACAAAAGAATTCGTAAGAACAGATCTCTCACCATTAATTATATTTAAGGTGCAGGTCTCTCGCAGAGTTAATTGCGAATCTTTGTGTTCCCCGGAGGCGTTGACTGAGTTAAGTCTGTTGTTTAGTTGGCTGGGATTATGTTGAGTCGGATTTTACATACGGATTGTGCTGTTTGGTTATTTGCTTCTAGTTTAGAGTCTACGCTTGTTTAACATAACCTTCAAAATGTATCTAAGTTTAAATAGGGTACGATGTCAGCCAGTTAGATTCAGTTTAACGAGTTTTGTGAGAACTCCAGATAAATCCAGATTTGGTGGATTCGAATTCCATATTAAATTCTATTCTGTACAACTTTTATGCTGTTAGCTATATACCAAGTTTAACCTCAATTCCCCGTAACCGTGTTTTGTCTGTTTTACACTATTGCTGTTAGCCATATACGAGTTAGTTTAACTTCACTTCCCTTAAACCGTATTTTTGCCACTTTCACACTTGCTTAAAAAGGTTAATTTTGACAGGTGCAGCCCAGTTTAAGGATTATAGTTTTTAAGGTTGAGTTTTTCCCAAAAAGTAATTGACTGATTTTTGAAACTTCTTAACAATTACATAGTGTGTACATCATACTACAAGGTACTGACAACAACAGATCAATGGTAACACTTGGAGTAAGATTTCAACTCTTACGACACATATAATAAGAACGATTCAAAGTGTTACACTTGTAGGCCAGTCATTAAAGGAGTTGACCCTAGCAGTAACTCATCTATCTATGAAATTTGGCACAGTGATAGAGTACCATATGTAGATTGGAATTGACATAGAATCCAATAATTTGTAGAAACGGAAGTTAGGTATTTTCAAGGTCAAACTTAAATTACGTGGTATCAATTACAGGAAAATTGCTCTATCCAAAATTCTTTTTTTACAAGTTTTAGTTACCTATAGGCATGTGTTCACAGAATATCCAACCATATTTCCATATGGAAATATATATATTTTAATAAAATGTGTTTTTTTGCCGTAATTTCCAAGGGATAATTACTCACTCCAATTTCTATTTAATTATGTATTTAAAATATTACTTTCGAAAGTAGTTATGAATATCCAATAAAAAATCCAGACCGAAAAGCGTTATCCAGAAATTGACGAAAAATGGGGGTTTCCAAAAATGCTCAGCCCGATTTTTCTTGTCATTATGAACAGACTATCTTATTAAAACTGCTTTTCAAGTTTTCCAATAAAAAATGCAGGCGAAGCACAAAATATCAAATAGAGTTGTATTCAAATATTTCTAATCAACGCGGCGGTGCATGCGCCACTGCGCGCGGATCGCTACTGCGGCCGATTAACAACCTTATTCCTATTACACGTACAGAACAGCGGGAACGCGGACGAGAAATTGGACGGAGCGGAGGAGACATTTGGAGATGGGATTCTGTTGTCTACTCATATACAAATAAGGTTAATTGTAGATTAACTCTTTACTAAAGTCCAGTAAAGATCCATGCGGACAAGCGTTTTCTAGAAATCGACGAAAAATTAGAGTTGAGAAAAATGGTAAGTTCGATTTTTCTTATCATTATGAACATACTTACGATCTTAGTCGAACTGTTCTTCAAAGTCAAAGTCAATTTATAATAAACCTTATTTCTATACAAGTAGAAAATATCTATCGCATCGGTAACGTGGACTGGAAGTTGAACAAATATTTTGGAGATAGGATTCTACCTACAGTTATACGAATAAGGTTTATTTTAGGTTAACTCGTTACCGAGTGGTGAAAGCTCGACCGACCTACGCCAACATGCACATAACCATTCTAATCTAGCCCGTATCATCGGCGCATAAGTACGACAACATTTCAAGGTTAGTACGGACATAGCAAAACAAATGGTAACACTTGCAGTACGATTTCAACTCTTACGACGCAGATAATAAGAACGGTTCAAAGTGTTACACTTGATCTGATTTTGGAATGTTTTAAGTAAGCTCGACCGACACAACAGTACCTACGCCAACATACACAAAACCATTGTAATCTAGCCCGTATCATCGGCGCATAAGCGCAACATGTCAAATCAAGGTTAGTACGGACAAAAGCAGATCAATAGTAACACTTTCAGTACGATTTCAACTCTAACGACGCAGATAGATATATAGATTGGAGCGGTCCAAAGTGTTACAACTTGATGTGTTTTTATGTGTACTTACTAGGTACCTACTACGTGGAATGTTTAAGTAAGCTCGACCGAGACGATAGTACCTACGCCAACAAACACAAAACGTAATCTAGCCCGTATCATCAACGCATAAGTACGACAACATATGTCAAGGTTAGTACGGACAATGGCAAAACACTTTTTTTTCGCCGTGGGATCTCGTTTGGTGTGCGTGTATCAAATTATTTCTTAAAATTATAATTATCTGTTATATAAAACCCTACTGTATTGTGATATTATTAGAATCAAAATAGATTATCAGTCAATAAGTGATTCAGCGGAACGGTGCGCCGTGCTACATGCGATCGGACCCCCCTCACCCCCTCGAGTAACAAAGACAGCTTGTTATTTTTCAACTCGCTCGCACATCGACTACGGGTATATTTGCGTGCGGCATAGGTCTTATTACTTACGTCATACTGACGACTACAGCTAAGCAAATTTAAATTCTACACTTGTACGATGAGCGTGAGATATTCACCTACTAATAATATGTAATCGCAACTGCAACCACAAAAATCTAGAAGTGAGGGTGATCTGCCTAATATACTAGCCAAATTCCAAACACAATTAATTTTTCAATTCGACGAATTGATAACCTCCTCCTTTTTTTGGAAGTCGGTTAAAAATACAAAATAAAACACGAAACAAAATACAAAACAAAAAATAAATAAAAAAAAAACAATAAAAAAAAAAATTTAGCTAAGGATCGAACCCGGAACCGCGTGCACGGGAGGCGACCGCTCCAGCCACTAGACCGATTCGTTCGCTGTTTAGCCCGGCGAAATTACCAAGCATATCTCATGCACCAGCGTGAGACATGAACGGACCGCTCCGTCTAGATTTCGACAAAATTGCAAGTAATCTAGTACAGACAGATTCCCAGCTCTCCTAATACACCTACTTCGGTATAAATGAGTTCAGAGTTTATGCTCAAATAAAATTCAAAGATAATTACAACAAAATGTTTGATAAAATACTAACCAAATTCGAAACACGATTAAAATAAAATACAAAATAAAACACGAAACAAAAAAAAATATATTTAGGCTAAGGATCGAACCCGGAACCGCGTGCACGGGAGGCGACCGCTCCAGCCACTAGACCAATTCGTTCGCTGTTTAGCCCGGCGAAATTACCAAGCATATCTCATGCACCAGCGTGAGACATGAACGGACCGCTCCGTCTAGATTTCGACAAAATTGCAAGTAATCTAGTACAGACAGATTTCCAGCTCTCCTAATACACCTACTTCGGTATAAATGAGTTCAGAGTTTATGCTCAAATAAAATTCAAAGATAATTACAACAAAATGTTTGATAAAATACTAACCAAATTCGAAACACAATTAAAATAAAATACAAAATAAAACACGAAACAAACAAAAAAACATATATATTTAGCTAAGAATCGAACCCGGAACCGCGTGCACGGGAGGCGACCGCTCCAGCCACTCGACCAATACGCCCGCTGTTTGGCGTGGCGAAATTATCAAACACTATCTCATGCACCAGCGTGAGACATGAACGCGACTAGATTTCGACAAAATTGCAAATAATCTAGTATAGATTCACAACAGGGGCGTTTCTTAAAGCTGGAAGTAACATAAAAAAACACTAAGCGCCCAATTAAGTTAACGACACTCTAAAGGAATCTCTGGGTTAGTTTATCCTAGACCCCGTGTCGCGAAGAAAACACACACTATATACTCAACTTATACAAGGCAATACGCATATTACATTTACTGCGTTCGTATGTTTCGAAACGATGACGATAATAATAATTAAATTGCGATGTTTAGATCAACCTCCTACATACATACATACATACATACATACATACACACATACACACACACACACACACACACACACATACATACATACATACATATAGTACGGACAACAGCAGATCAATGGTAATACTCGCTCGCATTCGCACGATTTCAACTCTTACGACGCAGATAATAAGAACGGTACTTAGTCCAAAGTGTTGATCTTCTGTTAGCTGTACCTATTAACCTACTTGAAGAAACTCGCCCGCCGCGCGACCGGTTTTCGACGCCCCTCGCCCGCCTCGGGCCCCGCGCTGGCCTGCGCTTGATAGGTATTTCGAAATAATGGTGTTCCGCCTGGATATTTTGTTGGATTCTTTTGAAATCAGGTTATTTGTGGGTATCTCATTACAATTGTAAAAAATATCTGATAGAGTAATTTTCCAGAGATAGTTAAAAGACAAATTCTGTATAATGAATTGTTTCATTTGGATTTTTTTGTTGGATTTTCGTACTTATACTAGAAATAATAATTTGAAGGCATATTAAAAACAGAAACCGGGCGGAGCAATTATCCTATGGAAACTACGGCCAAAAAAGACATTTTATTAAAATACCTACACTTTCGAATTAAAAAGTAGTTTTACTTATGAATGTACAGAAGCACACTAATAAAATACAATTTATAGAAAAAGAATTATGACCATAACATTGTTCCAGAAAAAGATACGGTATAATGTTGAATTTCAATTGAAATAAGTAACTTCCGCCTCGAAATATTATTGGATTCTCTGACAATTGTTCTTATAAATATGCTATTAAGTATACAAAAAAGTTTCATCGATAGAGGAGTTATTGTTGGGGTCTCCATACAAACGCTCGCCAGAATGACTGGCCTATTGATCTGCTTTCGGCTGTACTCGACTAATAAAATATTTTTTTTACAATCAGTCAAGAAGTTCTTGAGATAATTATTACAACCTGTATACTTTTCTATGCTGTCGACTGTACCTACTTGAAAATATAAATGCGATACAAGCTGTGACTAATCCTTAGGTGTGACCAATCTCATGATGGTACTCAATGAGCCATTAATTCACGGTGACCGGCTGCACTTTGGTCGAAAGCTTCATAAATAAAGCATAAATTGTTCGTTTTGTTTATGGGGTTAATTTAGTCATAAACATGAACCCTATAATTCACCCGAACCTTTGATTAAATTGTTTGAGAACCTCGGCGAGCTGCAAGTTCACTTGGGGTTTGGGTGGGACCAAGTCACAAACTGACGACGGATCCATTTTAGAGACGGTCCATGCGACGTCCCATGTTATGACAAAAATCGTTGATGCGTCTTTGGCGCAAACAACAATAGGCTAGTTGACTCATATCGAAATTCAATAAAACAATATATATTTCATATAGTATTTCACATTAGGATCCCAAATATATCACTTTTTTATTACATAAAAGTAGAAGATGACTGTAAAAATGAAAATTAAAATATTTACTCGTTTTTTCCGACGCGCCAAAAAGGTAGTCGGCCATTTTGGCGGGGTTCGTGACGTCACTCCGGGATTTTAGGGATGCCCGATTTTTTTGGTTTTGTCGATCTTATGTGGGTTTTACTAGATACATTGAATTATTAATAATAATTAAAATTTTAATGACACGAAAATGAAATATATACATTTGAAGGCTCCGTTATAGCTAGATTTAACCAGGTATTATGGTGATAATCTATGTTTAGAGCAAAAAATCGAAGTTTTAACGTCATGTTTTCTCAACATTGAACATCCCTAGATCTTGGTGCCGCAGTGACGTCATGCCACAGATACTCATGGCGGACTCTGTTTTCAATCGAAGTTGAAGAGTTGCATTTTAAATTAAAGTTTTTGGTGTTTTAAAGGTCTCAGAAAAATTCTGTAATTTTTTGTACGGTGTAATAGAACGATTATTAACTAGGTACCTACTTAAGACCCAAAAAAAATTGGGTCAACTAGCCCATTCTGGCTTTTCTTATATGATGGATGAACTGTGTGTCTTAATTGTAATAATAATAAGAAATGAGAATCATTGATCTCCTATAAAGAACTAGATACACAGTCTGCCTTCTAAAAATGTCAGAGCGATAAGAAGGTCCAAACGGATGAATGGGGTCCATCCACCTCATTTGCTTTATTGGACATTATTTGGACGTTAACAATGGACCCTTATTTGGACGTTTTTTTAAATTGTTTGTGCATCTTTGTTTATAGGAGATCAATGATTTACATCTAAAATATACGCCAAAACAGATTATAGAAAAATACAAAATTTTTGTATAAAACAAGTATATAAAAAGCGCCGTCTCGGGTCGTATCTCGTCGAAGGTTCCCATCACACCAGCAGCGTTACCGCGCTGGATTGCGAGGTGATGTATAAGAATATGACATGAATTGCAAAGCGTATTGGTTAAGTGACTGTAATGCCAATATTGTTTAAATAAATAAATAATAATAAATTATTCACGTGAAACTTTGGCAATGCTACTGTTATACGTAGACAGACATTGATGATGACAAGATACCCAAATATTTTCCGTGAATGAAAACACACTCGTAAGAAAACAGAAATATAAAAGTGAAAAAAAATGTATAAAAATAAATACCCAGACCCAGCTACATAACAAAATATATATTTGGATTTTATTTATTTTATTTTAAAAACATAAGAAAACCTTTCTATTGTAAATTATATTATCTTATAGCGACTTTCTACGAACTTTCTTATGATACCAACGAAGTCAGTTAATCGCCGTCGTTTAAGACTTGTATTATAATTGTAATTAGTAAAAAAAATCAAAATCTATTAGCTAGGTACATAATTATAATCTTTACCTTATTTACCTATGAATTGTGAAATTAATTCGTAAATTGGCTTGTTGATCGACAAGTTAATTAAATTGGAAATGTCAATTGCCTGTGTATTTACACGAGCGATATACAATATGTTGTGTTTCCGAGAAACATTAAAGGCCGGCGGAGCCGTCAATGACGTCACATGCATTATATAATACTGTTGAAACCTGAGCGATATTGTTAATTAAAATAAAATGTCGGGTGCCCCATGTGATGGAAACTAATTCTATCGATGAGTGCTTTCTCGAATATTCGTGAGGTCGAATGCCATAGACTCGAATATTATATATATTTACCAAGTGTTCCATAGTGTACCTAAGGCCGAATAAATGAGTATGAGTAGTACCTATTTGTTGAGTCGCTACTAGAGTCGACTGTTCGTTCAGTCGAATTTCGTGGATTCGAATATTCATGGGGTCAGTATTCTATAGTCGATAGAAGCGACAACAATGGATGGAATGAAGGCAAGCTATAAATATTTATAGTTGTAGGAAGATAAACAAAAATATAACATTATTCAGAATTTATTATGCATTATGCCATGATCGGCGAGAAATAATATTAAAAAATCTAAGAAAAAATAGGACCCCGTTATCATTAAATCACTCTTTTTAACCGAATGTTACACATGGTTGTCAGAATAATTCGACTATTGTCCGATAGATGGCGTTGCGCACATACCCTTAGTATGTATAATACGATGACAGACTTCGGTGGTCGGACTTGTGGCCTGTGGTGGGTCAGTGGTAAGAACATGTCACGGAATGACAAGGTCGCAGGTTCAAGTCCTGACTGCTAGAAATTTTTCATCATTTTAATTAGGAACTTAGCTTAACTTGGCTTAGCCTGGCCATACAGAGAGGTAATGCAGCCAGCGTCCTCGGCACGATGCCCTGTGGAGGGGAGCTGCACGACGACGTGTACCTTTTATAATATTTTATTTACACAATTGATTATTTTAATTTTAATTATTTTAAATTTTATGAATAAAATTGGTGTTAAAATTAAGATCATTTTGCGAATGTCGGTCGGATTTTATAAGCGTTGTGATTACAACTCGTTTTAGGCTACTCTACGTCCGTTCAAAGACTATTAGTCAAATTTTCGATGTAAAACTGGCACGAACGTCAATGTTACCTGTAATGGTTTAAAATGTAGTTATTCTGACTGCATTTACTTGCACGCGATGCTACACCCTAATTGCAAGTTTTGTGAATAACAACTCACCTCATGTGAAACATGACACGTTGGTAATCAAAAGTTTCTTAAAGTTATGAACAAATAACTTAGTTTATTCAAAATTACAAGGCAAATCATTAGTTACAAAAATAATAATAATAAAACACTTTTATTTTCATTTCAAAAATGTATCTTACAAGACCAATCTATTTTAACATCATAATCATCAAAGTTGATAAATCTTTATAGGCTACAGGGGGCTACAAGGTACCGGATATTCATATACTAGAAAAACATTTACCCTCTTCCTTTCGGCAGTCGGGTAAACTCATTGTTTTAGTAAAAACAAAAAGATACCTAATTAAGAAATAATTCAGTATGAAAAAAATCCAAGCTTGAACTTTTTAATTATTCTAAATATCTTTTTAATGTTACACGTTTAAAAAACCAATATCGATAAGTTCTCAATATGTCTTTAGCTAAGATAATATTTTCGTGACGTCATCTGCCACTCCAATAAGGCCTTAAGAGCCTTCATAGAGCCAACTAGCGCCGCCAATCTTAAAAAAATAATATCTTCCAATATAATCAATTTTATTAAAAAAGCTATTTACGAAATGTTTATTACGATAAATACTATTTTTCAATATACAATACATGACATACCTAATTGCGACAAGCTAAGTTGTAGTTCACAAATGTGCCAAAAACGGCCGTTTTTCACAATTATGCGAACTACAACTTTTCGACATTGAATCACGTTATAAATAAGCATTTCAAAAATAGTATAAACATTTCGTAAATAGCTTTTTTAATAAAATTGATTATATTGGAAGATATTTTTTTTTTTAAGATTGGCGGCGCTAGTTGGCTCATGGAAGGCTTTTAAGTGATAGATATAACCTGTAAAGCCTCAAATAGGATTACGTGGCATTACACGTAAGGTGTGCCAAGACTCATTGGGTTAACACCTTGAAGTGGATTATAAAACCATTGGATCACATTTTATGAGGTGTAAACTTGGTATCGGTACCTGTATCATGTTTTACGACGCATTATAACGTGGATTCTTAAGAGCTAGAAGGCGCTAATCAAAGTCGCTGGTTACTAATAGACCCCCACGAAGTACTTTCTAATTTCAATGGGAGGCAGCTCTTCCTCCTGGTTAAGTGGTTTCATATCACAAAAATACCGCAATTGACAAGGTCTAAAAATTATTAACATCCTAAAAGAAAAATACCATTTAAAGATTTTGTCTCTCTGAATAAGTACGTTGAATTTTTTTCAGAATACCGAAAACGTCCGAAACATGGGTATTCTCCGATTTTGGAACGACACTCTTCAGTAATTTGACGTCATCGTCACTTACGCCCTTTTTAATTTTCACGATCTTAACTTAATATTTAAATAATGAAAACGACGTTATATGAATAAAAGAAAAATTATGGGTCCCTTAATTTTACCTATAATTTCATGAAAAAATATAATAAACTTTTTTTAGACCTTGTCAATTGCCCAGATATTAATTGAATTATCTCCTAGTGAAATTCTCATCAAAATGTTTCCAGTAGATTTGGCGTGATGCCTGAACATGGATATAAACAGACATACAAACAGATAAGAATTCTAGAATTTGGAGTCTTCGCATCGTAAATGTTATCAAAAAAAAATACAGGCTAATATTTTTACAGTATTATTATAGGTACTGAACTGTTGTAGTAGCTATATTTGCTTTAGCATTACTAGTCTACATTGCAATGGTCTGAAATTTCCAGACTATGCAGTTCCAGTACAATTAGCTAGGTACATCTATGTTTTTAAGATTATACCTGGTTCAGTTGCTTAGCTCTAGTTGATTACATGTTCATGTGGGGGCTGGCGTTCTTATTATACCTAAGGGTGCTTGAAAATATTGATAATCTCAATGGCTGTTATTCATAAATGTGATTTAAACTTACGCCATCGTTTAGCTACCCTGTCCCTTTCTATCTTAACCTTTTGTAACGAAGTGTGAAAGGGATAGCAATACTTTTAAAGGAAGTGAGGTTTAACTAGGTTTATGAATAACAGCAAATATGTATTAAAAGCTATAAATAAAATTCATTTACGTAATCTCTACGTGGCCATAGCGCGAACAAGTGATGAAATTATTGCGTGTTATTGCAATTTAAGACGTATTACCATCGTGTAGAGTACACGTGAGTTGGAATCAACAAAATTATGTACCTACTTACTACTTCTAAAACATTTTATATGTTCCATCTCCGGCTCTATAGAAATCGAGTTGATTGTCAAAACCAGGCCGGTATTGTATGAGATAAGTTAATTTAGAGACATGATGAGGGAATATACTTAATGAACTCAATGACCTTCATAACCTAACGAACTTCATGACTTAACTAACTTCATGACTTAACTAACTTCATGGTTTAATGAACTTCATGAATTGAAGAACTTCATAGCCCAATGAACACCATGGCTTAATAAACTTCATGGCGTTAATAAACCATTAAAATTAAATAAAAATAGAATAGACTTTAGTGAACTTCATGACTATAATTAACTTCATAACTTCACGAATTTCACGACATGACCACTTCATGGCTTAATAAACTTCACGGCTTAATAAAGTTCATAGATTTAATGAACTTTATGACTCAAAGAACTTCAAGGCCCAAAGAACTTCACGGCCCAATGAACTTCATGGCTTAATGAACTTCATGGCTCAATGAACCTCATGACTCAATGAACTTCATGACTCAATGAACTTCATGACTCAGTGAACTTCATGGCTCAATGAACTTCATGACACAATTAACTTAATGACTCAATGAATTTCATGAACCAATGAACTTCATGGATCAATGAACTTCATGACTCAATGAACTTCATAGCTCAATGAACTTCATGGGTCAATAAACTTCATGACTCAATGAAATTCAACACTCACTGCACTTCATGACTTGACGAACATCACGACATGACTACTTCATTGTTTAACGAACTTCATGAGCCTAAGAATTTTATGGTTCAATGAACTTCATGATTTAATGAAATTGACTCGTTTTCCTTAAGCATACCATTCGCATGAACACGCTGTATGGAAGGTTAAGCTCTCGTAAGTAAGGTTTAATAACGGGCGGGTTAATTTCACAGAGTTCAATATACTAGACCGTTCCGAAGCGTACCCCTGATTTAGTGCTTAGCGAGCGGTTTTTAGTGCAATCCTACCTTTTGCCAAATTGCGTCGAAACGTTATAGGAGTTTGTAATATTAATATGTTACCGCTCTGCAGGGGCAATAAAGATATTGCTTGTTTGTACAGCGGCTTTCACATAGTTGTAGGTAGGTACTGAACGTTTTTGGGAAATTTAGTGCATCTAAAGATATCGTAAATCAAAGATCAGTTACCGAAATAAAATTAGATTTAAAGATTCTTTAGAATCATTAATGACAATCCACTTACATGAGAAGAATGTAAAAGTAGATTACAAGTATACCTACGTCCAATTAGATCTACAGGGTGGCCTTGAATTCATACGACAAAATTAAATGGATGAGGCTTGTGACATACATTAATTCTGCACGGCATTTAAGTAAATTAAACAATTTGGGGAAAAATAATCAATAAAAATATTGCTTTGATGTGCATAGTTAGGTGCTTTGGAGTTTTTATATTTTAAGGCAAGTATTATTAATTTTTTGCAACGATTTTCTTCACAGGAATTTTATCTAATGGTCATTTCTAAAGTCATTGTGTGACTTGTGAAGTAATTAGATCAATTTTTTGCAGTTTTGGTTTACTAAAAAACTCTTACCAATTTAATATTCATCATGAGTACAACCCCCAGTTTCAATTTGTCGAATGATTTCAAGGACACTCTGTATAAAAATACAAGTAGGTAGTATTTACACATTTTATACACTTCACTAATAAAGTAAGTAGGTTATATGGTTATTGCGAACACGGAGCTAGATTACTTTTCTAAATAAATATGTTCTGATAAATTTTTTGGTCAAAATCAATCTAGTTATAATTGATTTACTTCGTTAATATTTTATTTGTACACCACAACGACTACCGCTTTTAATACTACCCTCTCTTTCGCGGGTTTGCTGGTAGAAATCTCTTTTGAGATAAGCTCGCCCTTTGTACCAATTTGTTTCTTCTGTATGTTATTTATGTATTTGTCTGTGTTGTGCAATAAAGTGTTAAAACAAACAAACACACATTATCGTTAAGATTTCGGTTGTCAAAAAATAACATCGCGGATGGTAGGTAATAAACTTAAAAACATCCAAACGTTCGCATTTATATTATTGGAATCAATTATTAATTTACACAATTCCACGTAACAAAACACAATTGGCCGCAAATCCCGCGGGTTCCGTACATTCACGTGCCAAAATTCATAATCTCATGGGCCCGTTTTCATATTAATCAGCCGAATTACTTTGCTCGGCACCAAAGAGCAATCCGTGCTGCCATTGTATTTGCTAAATAGCGCCAAATTGGCCATTTTATATGAGACATAACTTCCCGTTGCATAGTTTACATAACTAATAGCAATCCGCCATTGGAGTGTTTGGTATTTTTATTTGCAATTTTGGCGAAAAAAAGCTGGATATTTTAAAAGTGTTTTAAGAAAATGATCCTATCTTTACAAAAAAAAGTTCTGCATTGTTTAACAACAATAGAGCAGTTGACAAGTAGATACACATTAAAGCAGATCAATTGTAACACTTTGTACTGTTCTTATTATCTGCGACGTAAGAGTTGAAATCGTACTGCAAATGTAACCATTGATCTGCCTGGTCTCAGACCTCAGTATCTACTTATTTCAAATTATTTCGTAGAAGCACCATATTGTCATTCGCGAATATTTTCAGATTAATTTAATGTGATATTAAACACAAAATACCTAACCACTGTAGATATTAAAATTTAAATTTAAACATGTTAAATTAATCAGAAAATGTTCGCGAATGACAATATGGTGAAATTATTGCATGATTCAAGCAAGATATGTAGTTTCGTGCTAAAGTCAAGAGTCCCAGTACGAACTCGGGAGTGAACGTGACTGTCCTGCTGCTTCGTCCAGAGTGATGACGCTACTGCGACTCCTCTGGATGAAGACAAGAAGACATTTAACATGACATTGGCAAATGACGAACTGTCGAGTCCATTAATAAAATAAATAAATAAAATCACAAGACGCCAGATATCGATAGACTATTAATTAAATTGGATCGCGAACTTTCCGCTCTAATTAATGAAAGTCTGCGAGCTTTAGAGGGTACTCACCGCGCACTACTAGGGGTTGAATATTTCGTAAAATCATACACCAGATTGTCTATGTCTACAAAGTTTATTTAACGTTAATGAAATTACTGTTATGTACGATATTTTTTATTTTAATCGTCCATAAATTAGTAGTAGACTGGCGTGGACAATGACATTACTAAAGGGTAATACCCTGAAAGCTGGCAACTTAAGAGCCTTCCTAGAGCCAACTAGCGCCGCCAATCTTAAAAAAATCATATCTTCCAATATAATCAATTTTATTAAAAAAGCTACGTTCACATTGTTTATTGCTATAAATATTATTTTTTAAATGCTTATTTGTAACGTGATGTAATGTAGGTAAGTTGTAGTTCACATAATTGCGAAAAACGGCCGTTTCTGGCACATTTGTGAACTAACTTACCTACATTGAATCACGTTACAAATAAGCATTTAAAAAATAATATTTATAGTAATAAACAATATGAACGTAGCTTTTTTAATAAAATTGATTATATTGGAAGATATGATTTTTTTAAGATTGGCGGCGCTAGTTGGCTCATGTCAGCGCCTTAATGCACCGATTTGTATGTAACATTAATTTATTTTTATTTCTTACGCAAAAAGACAATGAATAAAAATTCGGCACATAATCTTTTCCTTTAACTCTATACCTATAAATACTTAAAAGATGCATAAAATTGAATCTACGACCTGGTTCTTTTACCATTTCACTACTATCATTCACTTCTGTCTCAAAAGCTACATCCGTCAAACGGTTGGTCTCTAAAGGGTATTAGTCAAGTATTAGCTAGTAATTAGGTATTTAAAGCAGATAATTAATACGTTTTAAGCTCCAAATTGCGGTATTGATCCCACCTAGGCGGGTAATCCTCTATCGAACGCTCTTTACTGTCGTGATGGGGTGATTAGTGATAATTAATTGTGCATATTTAATGGCTGCTTAACGATTAGAAAAAGTTTTAAATTTAAAGGTGAATATACTTTTCAGTGTACTTTAGCGAAGAAATGACAATGCCAGATTCTGCCCCACCATCAACCGCAAGTTGTACAAGATAACGAATAAATGTAAAAATATCTCCGTTTTTTATTAAAATTATTGGTTTAAAATAAAGTTTTATACAAGTTGCGATTCGAAAAAAAACAGCTTAATTAAGAATTCAGAAAATAGTAAGAAATCGAAGCGATTTATTCATTGTTTTTGTTATTCTTCTATAGGAGTTGCGAGAGTGTAGAAAATGATACTGATTATGATTATGCAATATGAAACTTGTAATAAGTCCCCAACAAAATGATAGGTATAGCTTAAATGGTCCCGTAGTTTTGTAGGTGGGGCAAAGCTCCATTGAAATGTGGCAATGTCTTTTCTACTATGTGCGCTAACAACAGATCAAGTGTAACACTTTGGACCTTTCTTATTATCTGCGTCGTAAGATTTAAATCGTACTGTAAGTGTTACCATTGTTCTGCTGTTGTCTGTACTAGAATAAGCGGTCTATTATTGTTTCGAAATATTATAACTTTAACACTTGTGTGATAATTTTAATATTCATATTAATATAAAATACACATGCATATTGCTAGCATTGGATTAAAGAAATCGCAATAATTAACACAATTTTTAATTAAAACTATATTTATTTATATAGTTATTTAGAATTTTTATTATTGTTATATGGAATAAATGATATTCATAGTAATTATAATTAATACCTAAACTATATTATGATGTCTTCTCTTCGAATTATTAATTATAAACACCGGTATTATAAACGAGGATAACACTCAAGATTTTAGTTGAAACTGGTGCAAACTAAACTAGACCGACAGTTATTATAGTTACAATATCGAGTCAACAAAAAAATCTGCGTATATTTTTGGTGTTAGTTATAATTATGTAATAATAACTAACACACATATACTTGTATTTTTTTGACAATAGTCCGAAAACAACCACAATAATTAAATATGCGACCCGAAATAACGAAGCGATAAACAAGAAATAACCGTCTATTATCTCGAAATATGATAACTTTAACACTTGTGTGATAATTTTAATATTCATATTAATATAAAATACACATGCATATTGCTAGCATTGGATTAAAGAAATCGCAATAATTAACACAATTTTTAATTAAAACTATATTTATTTATATAGTTATTTAGAATTTTTATTATTGTTATATGGAATAAATGATATTCATAGTAATTATAATTAATACCTAAACTATATTATGATGTCTTCTCTTCGAATTATTAATTATAAACACCGGTATTATAAACGAGGATAACACTCAAGATTTTAGTTGAAACTGGTGCAAACTAAACTAGACCGACAGTTATTATAGTTACAATATCGAGTCAACAAAAAAATCTGCGTATATTTTTGGTGTTAGTTATAATTATGTAATAATAACTAACACACATATACTTGTATTTTTTTGACAATAGTCCGAAAACAACCACAATAATTATATATCCGACCCGAAATAACGAAGCGATAAACAAGAAATAACCGTTAGACTTTTCATGAAAAGGATACCGCCCATTGTTGGTCCCACATATAAACAAAATGAAAAACAAAAACTTTCCTCACGACATACATGTCCGTTTGAAACCCGAACGTGCCCGAATGTTGCGGGCAACTTTTATTGCCTTTTATTGCTTTTATTCGCCACTATCGAACTTTTCAGTTTCACAGATCTATTGGGCTTCAGCAACAATTGTCAGAGTTGAAATTGTGTACAGTAAATAGCTTGTTTTACGGAAACAACGAATTTCCTTCAGTGTTTTATTGGATTCCTTCTTATAACAACTTCCTAAAGAAATTTTCCTGTTTAGGGTTGCGTTCGGTTTGTATGCGAACGGTCTTCTAATAAAAATATTTAATCTTGCCACGCATGGATAAATTATATTTTTATTAAATCGAGACAATCCTTGTTTCGGTACTTATAAGAAAAATAATGGGTGTGATTATGTTGAGGCCGCTAAATATACCTAAACCTAAATCTATTAAATTTAGCATGCCACAGTCTACAATAGCTATAAATATCTAATATTGTTTAATTAAGAACTTATTAAGTGAAACAACGCATACCAAAGACTCTTGTAAAATCACCAGGAGCCTCGTTAACGAGGGTTAGAATAGAAAGAAAAATATAGCATTGCCTTTTGCTTTTGCCGTGCAAAATAGGGGGGGGGGGGGGGGGGGGGGGCTGGATACTAGTATATTTACATATATATGTTTATGTACATATTTGAGATTTGAGGGTGCCCAAACATATTACCTACATTTATTTTAATCCTTTCTTGGAGTCAGTGATTCAAGGTCCGTCCTAAATCTCGAAGTCGAATTTTTTGTCATTAATTACAAAATATACTCTCTCTATCTGTATACAAGAGTCGAAAGTAAAAGAGTAGCACAACATTAATTCCGTAAATACGGAACCCATGTCAACCGACTTTTATTTAACCAGTTTTTTTGGCCTCGTCCGGCGCAAAGTTAGAAAACTTGTGCAAGATGGGAATAATGAAACGCGGCCCCTTAATTTGAGTTGGATGGGATTGCCTTTGTAAATAGCCACAAAGGGTTTCCCTATTAGAGACGGGGAACCTTATTTTCTGCTATTTATACCTCTACGATGGTTTGGGTAGGTCAACTTAAAGAAAATTTCGAAAATTAAAAGGCCGATTTATAAATCTAGATTAGATTCAAAACCATTTTTCAATATTAAAATTGATTTATTTTATGGGTGCCACCTGTGGCGATTCCAAAGTGGCACACTAAATTTAATCACTGCTATATAAGCTACACGTCCCGCTATATGACAATCACTTTTAGGATTAGACTTGGCGACCACAACAGAATCACACCTCTTCTAGTCATTAAATTTATTTGTTTTGGGTTACAACGTAACGTAATATAATAATGTTTTATCTTTTATGGTTTTATGAATGCTTGATTATTTCGTGCTAGGTAACTAGGTATAATTTTTAATTAAAAACTTAATTAACCTCTACTCGTATAAGAACCAACCATCGCCTTTTTAAAACTCATGTGCCAAGTCATCTAAGGTCTTCAGAATATGTTGTCTGTAAAATTGCTCTTGCACTATCTATGAAAAAACTTAGGCATCACCTCGATTTGATTAATAGTTCACTATAGAAAAAAGCTGCCCATAAAAGCCTTTGACGTTCCGGATCGGAGATTAATGATTCTATGGAGTGACTAAGATTGGATTTATTGTTAACTACTTGACATAAATGAATGATAGCGTTTCATACTTAATTAATAAGTAATTAATATGTGCTATAGTTTTGGAATATGTAAACATAATTCACACAATTACACACTGTCTATCACACACACACGACCACCTTAGGTACGGTGGAACACAGAGAAAGGTGTAGGTACAGTAGAGTTTTTAGGGTTGAGATTTTCTCAAAACTACTTGACCTATTGCAAAAATGATTTCACTGTTTGCTAGATAAAAGTTAGAACTATGTAACTGTAAAATAATTATTAAATTCGATCCAGTAGTTTATGAGAAAATCTCAACCTTATTGAGGCATTTCGCGAATTTATTTTTTGACTTTTCATACATTTCGTAACGGTCAGCTGATCGATTAGTATGAGATATTAATTTATTTTTATTTTTTATTAGAAAAGTCGTAGAACAAAAGTTGTTCAGTTACCGATACTGAACACCCTCCCTTCGGCTTCATATACCTTTTACGTTACACCCTGTATATTAATTAACTTTTGTAAAACCAAAACCTAACCTCGGCGGCGTAGGTGAAGAGACGATATCGTTAGATACAGGGATGGGTGGCTGGTAGAGGCTCAGGACAGGGATGGATGGAAGAGGAGGAGGGAGACCTTTGCCCAGGAGTGGGACAATTTATAGGTATACAAAAAAAATGTTTTTAGAAGAAAATAAAGTCAAAAACATAGTGTGGATATATTCTGTAATAAAATAAAACCGATGCCGGAAAGCACCGGTCGTCGACGCGACGTGACTCATTAATTTTCAACGCTTCAACTTCATTAATTAAAAACACTACGGCTCAATAAAGCCTGTAACGAATTGCTGTCTATTTATAACGAAACTACTTATGGACTTATAACAATTTAGTTAATGGAAATCTGGGGAAATTAATTGAACTTTACATTGACGAGGGAGGGAATAAAATTATATAGTTTAGAATCCGCATTAAACAATTTTGTTCCGTACTTTAGCTTGTCACAAATTCACAATGTTAGCACAAACCAGTCTTTAAACGTAACGTTAATTTTATCTCTAAAGAAAGTATCTGTCACTTTGCCGATTGTGCTGCCCTCTGCCGCAGCATATGATAACTACACTTTCTAACCGTCGCTAGATTACTTCGCGCACTGTGCGAACCGCTCGCCAATAAATAAAATTCCTAAAAAATCGAAACCTAATCAAATTCGATCAAAACCGTACAAATTATCTACATAAAGCCTAAGCCAGCCGTTGCGATCGCCTGTGGACTGCTGAATACCAGGGTGCCCTGAGGAAAACCAGAAACGGGAGTACAGAGGTAAGTGGCAGTGTCCTTTCTCAATTTCTAATCAATTTCCCCAACAAATTTAAAATTACCCCAACATTTTGTCGTGTTTGTTTTATTTTACCATTAACTCATCCCTGATTTTCCGTTTCTATGCATTCGTAATCTATCATTGATATATCTGTTCTGTGAATCTACGTGAATAGGTACAAGTGAAGGCACATCAAGTGTGACGCTTTTGACTATGATCTAATTTTATTGTCTGCGTTAATTAGGCCATAAAGCTACTTTGAAATGACTCCCTTAATACTTGTTTAGTCACTTTCACACTCTTTAAAAACGTCATGTTAGAAAGGAACCGTGGATTAAACCGTGGAATAACCTTTAAGTCACGTTTATGACTGTATTAGAGATAAAACCGTATTTCCTTATAATTTTAATTCTAAAATACAGATTCTTGAAAAGTTCCCCATTAAATCCACTATTTCACTTCTAAAATGACTTTAAAAACCAGCAATATGCCGCATCTAACGACTTGAATCTGCCAATAAATTAGTAAAAAAACCTCAAGGAGTCTGCCATATATCACGGCTGGTTATGCCACGGCCTGCACATTAACTCGTGCCATTTGGCATGAGTTCCTGCTCACGGCCCATTTGCATGACTTTGAGTTTGAAGCAACATATAAAATAGCCTACATTAGCGATACGTATTGTGCAGAAAATACTACTTGAGAATTTGAACTTGAATACATACCTACCTACATATACTTAGTTCTACAAAAGATGTATCGAACAGTAGGTAATTAGGTAGGTAGATAGGTATAACTCAAACAAAAGGCGCTTCATTAAGGTAGAGATTTCCCCAAAACTACCTACTTAAGGGCCTTCCATGAGCCAACTAGCGCCGCCAATCTTTGAAAAAATACTATTTTTTAAATGCTTATTTATAACGTGATTCAATGTCGGTAAGTTGTAGTTCGTATAATTGTGAAAAACGGCCGTTTTTGGCACATTTGAGAACTACAACTTTGCTTGTCGCAATTATGCCATGTATTGTATATTAAAAAATAGTGTTTATCCTAATAAAGATTGTGTACATAGCTTTTTTAATAAAAAATAATGATTTGTAAGATATTATTTTTTTAAGATTGGCGGCGCTAATTGGCTCATGGCAGGCCCTTAACGAATTTTAAAATTCTTTTACACATCATACTGTAAACTGTATACTCCTTGGTCTATTTAAAAATTTAATTAAATTAACACTTGTTAATAAGGCGTATTACAGAATATATGACTATTTAAACGATGAACATGCATGGTGTGTGTCGCCGGTTCCGCATGAGGGATAAAGTTTACATTACTAATAATAGTAATAGTTGTGCAATACTATGCTATTAGGTAATTGTGTTATCATTATTTTAAAAGGTATGCTGGTGAGAGATTTTTCCCACTTTATCTCCTCAGCGTTGGCATCTTTTCCTTGCAAAGTGGTGTAAATGTAAATTCAAAAAATATGTTGACGTGCAAAAATGTACACAACGTGCTTACTTGCAATAAAGGAATTTGACTTTGACTTTGTGTACTTCTTGTATGGCCGCATTTTCACCTGCAAGAAAACTGTTGTGAGTAATGTCCGACAGCAGCTTGCAAGTTTAAACTGCGTAGCAAGTGCGGGTTTACACTTGCAACTTGCTGTTGGACAGGCTGTCGGACATTAACTCGCAGAAGTTTTATACCAGGTGGAAACGCGGCTTTTTATCAACTGGTTTTGAAAAGATACTCTAGATAGGGGTTCTCTTGAAAATGGCGAGAAACGACGGTTTAACGTCTACAGGTACTATTTTGTGTTTAATATCACGTTAAATTAATCAGAAAATGTTCGCGAATGACAGTACGGTGAAGTTATTGAATTATTTATGCAAGATCTGAAGTTTCAAGCTTTTATCAAGAGTTCCCGCTACAGCTGCTTCGTCCAGAGTGATGACGCTACGGCGTCTCTTTGGGATGAAGACATGAAGACGCGGCTACCCAGGGTGAAGACGCTACTGCGACTCCCCTGGAGGAAGTTAGAAGACTATTGAATATATTGAATTTTCTGTAACATGACATTGGCAAATGACGAACTGTCGAGTCCATTAATAAAATAAATAAATACTCTAGATAGATTTTTTTGTGTTTTTAGATTATCTAATCTGAAACGCTAAAATATAGGTACATTATTTTATTAAAAGAAATCTTCAAAATTTCCCTGAAGTGGGTAATCTCCAGCTTAAGATAAAACCTTTTAAGATTAAGGTTTTTCAAGGTAGTCAGTCTATTAAATTCCAATTTACAAGGCTGACAACCTGACAGCCTTGGACGATTATTGAACAAAAACGTTAAGGCCCATACGTGAGTAAACTAGTGCCCCCATTGTAAAAATAATATTAATATACGACTATAATCAATTTCATTAAAATAGCTACTGTACCAAATCTTTATTACAATAAATTCTACTAATTTTATAAATGCATATTATCAACGTGATTCAATTTCGTTAAATTGTAGTTCGTGTAATTGCGAAAAATGACGGTTTTTGGCATATTTGGGAACTACAACTTAGCTTGTCGTAATTATGATATGTATCATATATGGAAAAATAGTATTTATCGTAATAAAGATTTGGTACTTACATAGATTCTTTAATAAAATTGATTATATTAGAAGATTTTTTTTTTGATAGGGGCGCTAATTATTTCAGTAGACTCTTAGAGAAATTATGTAATCTCGTTGGAAAACTCGGAATAATATTGGGGGTCTATTACAGAAGAAGTTAGAAAACAATTCGAGGGTCGATAGCCAGATTTGCGATGCCAGACATTGGCATAATTAAACTTACGGAACTCTGTACTTATTGTTCAGATCCGAAATTGGGAAACTTATTAAAAGTTTGTTTCATTTATCTGAAACAAGTAAATTATTTTGTGATGTAAATAAATCAAACGAAACGTTATTCAATAGCCAAGTACAAAAGCGGAAATACCTAGGTTTTCGGATCTGAAAGTTTCAGTAAAGTCCCACTTTTATTTTGTAAATTGGTGTCCATGAATATCGGGACACCACCGACGATCGGTGGAGTCCCGCTACTCGTCAGGCTAAGAGACTACAAATTACATAAAATATTCTTTAAAAAAAATTGCCATAACGTAAGTAACCGAAGAAGGTAATTCTGGCGTGTGTTTTTAAAAACTAAACTAGATCTGACAGGTTTTAAAATGTTGCCTCCCTTAGGGTCAACGGATAACGCCAGCAGCGGCCGCCGTGTACCGCGCGTGTGGACGGCACCGTCCGACATCGTGCACCGGTAGACGCTGCCGGCGGACGCGGTATGCGACTTTATTTCTACTTCTAGGGGTACCAGACCAATACCGACCGACACACTAAGGCCGGTATTAATAAATCACTCTCAGCTCAAAAGTCAATCTTGAGAACGACCTTAAGATGGCGTTCCTATTAATAAACGTAACTTAGGTACGCGTTTAGGAATCGGGTATCACGTGAGTAACGCCGTATTAATAAACAAAAGTCAGTTCTCAAGAGAACTGTCAAACTCACACTTGAGAACGTATTTGCTGATTGCAGGCAGTTTACTTGAGTTCTTCCACTTGAGAAAGACATGACGTGATACGCCATCAAGATTGGTTTATTAATAAATGACATACTTGAGATGGTGATCACGTCTTGAGAATGTATCAGCTGAATTCGCTCTTGAGGGTTTGAGCTTAGACTATTAATACGGGCCTAAATTTTATATACTAAATCTTGAAAAAAATGTGATGTATTTCAAGGAAATTCCCTCTACTCGTATACTAGTGAGGTGTAGTATCGATAAAATCGAAATTCTAACGTGTTTATATCAAGCAATTTTCCCGTGTCTCCGACAAAATTCGATAAAACTGTCGCACCTGCATCCGTGTTACGTATACGCTGAGGGGTTGTTCATGCGATATCGAATTTCGATAGAACTCCTTGATCGGTGAATGACACGACTCGAAATACATTACACAATAAACCCCGACTTTTTAAACAGTGATTAAAACTTATGGAAGAATATTATCTCACTAGCTAGAAACAGGTATAATCAACCTCAGATTATCGCTTCGCAGATTATATTTTTTATTGTATAACTATTGTATGGTTTTGGTTACACCACAAAAGTCTAATTTAAACTCAAGACAACATAACAAGACATATAACAAGACTATCAATTTAGTTATTAAATTAAACAACATGATTCATGCATTTTATTTTATTTCACAGCATGGGATTGTTATTCAAAGGAATTTTAAGCGATGTACAGTCGACAGCACATTAATCTAACAAAAAATCTAAATGTGCACTATGGCGAAATATCTAGTTTCTACGTGTATTACACTTGAAGTGCTTTTAACTATACCTATATTTTTATGATTATCGATAACAGAAGCAGATATAACAGTTATTTACTAACCAGTAGGTAAATAAAATTAGCACGGTCACAGTAAATGAAGGCAGTTGACTATAATAGTAATGACATTGCCACATTTCAATGGAGCTTTGCCCAACTACAAAACTACGTGACCATTTAAGCTGTACCTATCATTTTGTTGGGGACTTATTACAGGTTTATATTGCATAATCATAATCAGTAGCATTTTCTACTACTCTCGCAACTCCTATAGAAGAATAACAAAAACAATGAATAATTCGCTTCGATTTCTTACCATTTTCTAAATTCTTAATTAAGCTGTTTTTTTCGACTCGCTTGATGTACAAAACTTTATTTTAAACCAATAATTTTAATAGAATACGGATATATTTTTACATTTATTCGTTATCTTGTACATCATGTGTGGTGGGTGGTGGGGCAGAATCTGGCATTGTCATTCACATCCATCTTTAGACACACAAGACCTCAGCCCAAAGGCGTTGGACCCGTTAGTTATAAAATCTGGTGAGTCAACCAACGCGGTGCCATAAAATTGTTTCTCAGCAGTTTCCTTGGACCGAACAAACATTAAACATTAGCTGAGGCCTGATCCAATAAGATTGTGTGCTTAGATGGGAACGCCGTGGAATATGAAGTATCTGGAACGTGCTAGTACTAGGTATTCTAATTCAAGCAGACAGGTATTGTGACCTAGGCAATCTAGGTGATTTACAGACTCTAGATGTTGCGAGGCCAACCGGTCGTCGGAGCCATAAACATGATATAGCCCGAATTAGTTGGGTGTAAGAGATGGTTTATAATCCAACAATAGTAGTAAAGTAGCAATTCCAGATTGCGTTTAAGTTAGGAATCGACTTAGCGACAGCAATAGACGCGATCTACATGCAAAATTATTCGTCACGGCCGGGTCGAACCAGGGACTTCGCCATTCCGTGGCACGCTCTATTTCGACAGAGCTACCGTGACTTGTACCCTGGTCTGCGAATTCCAATTTTTTTTTATTCAAGTTTTTGTTGAGGCTTTTGGGTCCGTTATGTCCAATGCCAGCCTCATAGGAGCACACATCCATTCGCGCTCAGCCTGCTGTCGTGAGACAGCGCTTACCGAGTGCGTACAGTCCTCTTGCAATCTCTGACGTGGGGTTACTCAGTATGATGTTGACTTGGCCATTGCGCCCTGCCTCGTCTCCCAGTAAGCGCCGTCTCAGGGCCGTCGCCTCAGGGCCACACTCCACCAACAAGTGATACACATCGTCCACCTGGTTGCATGTACTACACTCCAAATTGAAATTGATTTTTGACCGGCGAATTGAATTTTTCTCCATTTAATATAAGTATAGCTACATTAGCTCTGTATATTCATCGTCATATATCCCATGAGAAAGCGTTGATTTGATAGTGAGAACTTTGTCCTTTCCACGAGACAGTATGTCTTCTATAAGCCAGTGTTTGGTCGAAGCTCTAACTCATACGAAATTACGGCGCGCCGGGTTCGTAATCTTCTCAACTAGCGGTTAATATGAATTCCTAGAATATATTATACACGTACGACAAATATAGTCGGAGTTTGACGAAGTTTAATAGTGACATGCACAGTTTCATTCGCCAAGACTGAAGGAAAGTCAAATAATCTATTTTTGAGCTTATAATTCTTTGTGAATCTGAGAATTATAATCACTATATTATTATACGTAAATCATTAAAATCAAGAGGTTTATTAGGATCTCTCTCTCTAACATGTTCAAGTGTTCCTATAGGTACACAGCTAACAGCAGATCAAGTGTAACACTTTGGACCGTTCTTATTATCTGCGTCGTAAGATTTAAAATCGTATTGCAAGTGTCACCATTGATCTGCTGATGTCCGTACTATCTGTTTTCTATATTATCCACTTTTACGCTGTTATTCATAAACGTAGTTGAACTTCACTTCACTTAAGCCGTGTTGTCCCTTTCACACTTCGTTAAAAACGTTAAGGTAGAAAGGGACAGAAGGCCTTACTACACGTTTACTTTAATTCGCGAGAGAGCGTACTGAGTAAAGCCTGCCACAAACAGGCGCGATCTGCATGCGGCTTGCGGCCAATTGAAACGCATGCCCCGACTCATTTTCTGGGCTTTTTATCGTCCTGAAGGTAGCGATCTGAGGCCTAGGCCGCAATCAGCTACCTACTTTAACGATGGCAAAAAATGGGGCGGGGCATGCGTTTCAATTGGCCGCAGGGCGCAAGCCGCATGCAGATCGCGCCGGTTTGTGGCAGACTTAAAAAAGCTGCCAAAAGAGGATTTGGGTCAAAATTGCTTTTATCTGTACCTACTTCCTCGAAGGCTCGATATTTTATTCCTAGAAGGTTTTTTCAAGCTACCTACATTATATTTATTGATAAGCAACACTTGTATTTATGAAAAAGGCGCTTCCAAAGGCCGAGCTGGGAAACTTTCGTAATCTCGCCCGGCATATCTCCTAAAGGGAAATTTATTTGCACCTTTGAGGGAAAATTCGTTTTGTTCCAAGGTCGGGATAAAACGTATTCTGAGAAATGAGAACGATGCCCTCGTTTCCTTTCCTAAACTACGACTATATATACTACTTATTGTATTGTAGCGATTTTATTATTTCAAAAGACATTGCCACATTTCAATGGAGCTTTGCCCCACCTACAAGACTACGTGACCATTTAAGCTATACCTATCATTTTGTTGGGGACTTATTACAGGTTTCATATTGCATAATCATAATCAGTATCATTTTCTACTACTCTCGCAACTCCTATAGAAGAATAACAAAAACAATGAATAAATCGCTTCGATTTCTTACTATTTTCTGAATTCTTAATTTTTTTTTTTTCGAATAGCAACTTGTACAAAACTTTATTTTAAACCAATAATTTTAATAAAAAACGGAGATATGTATTCGTTACCTTGTACAACTTGCGGTTGATGGTGGGGCAGAATCTGGCATTGTCATTTGTCTAACATAACGGGTTGCCCCAAGGCGTAGGACAGTCATATTTACTTACATTATGTATAAAAAACGTAAGTGCATAAGTGATTAGAATATTAATTATACAATAGACGAATGCAATTTATAGTTCTTCTCACAATATCTAGCACACTCTTTCACTACACTCAACCTGATAGTTCAGCAAACAAGTCACACTCATGTGCTCATTCTAGAAGTGCATTGATGGCGGTAAGTGCACGCACCAGCGATAAACATGACTTAATTAGGCGTTAGTTTTAGGGCCTGAGCGTGAAATAGTGTTTATCCTAATAAAGATTGCGTACATAGCTTTTTTAATAAAATTTATTAAATTGGAAGATATTATTTTTCAAAGATTGGCGGCGCTAGTTGGCTCATGGAAGGCCCTTAAGCCATTTTATAGGTTATCATTTTATCGTTGGATTTCATCATATTATCCTCAACAAAATAATTTACTCATGTCTACTGTATCTCAATAAAAGTTTCAACCTTCAACATGCAACCGTAGCTCTCCGCTTGCTACGAGTAAGTTACATGCTACCAGCTACGAAGTACGTGCTACGAGCTACAACTTACTACGTCGCACTTACTTAGTTCGATTTTAAGTTTACTCGCTTCGATACCACATTTGGAGTAGTTAAGAGCACATAATTTCTGCACGTTGTATATACTTCCATATACAGGGTGGTGTTCTGTTTAACAAGGTGTAACACACCGAGTAGGTAGGTACGGTGGAACACAGAGAAAGGTGTACAAGAGAGTTTTTAAGGTTGAGATTTTCTCAAAAAACTACTCGTCCTATTGCAAAAATTATTTCACTGTTTGATAGATAAAATGTAAAACTATGTAACTGTAAAATAATTATTAAATTCGGTCCAGTAGTTTCTTGTGAAAATCTCAACTTTATTGAGGCCCCCTGTATACTTATCTCTGTCTTCGACTGTACAGTCTACTTTTACTTCGACAGTACATTTTTATCTATCAAACAGTGGAAGAATTTTAGCAATAGGTCCAATATTTTATAATAATATTTATATAATTTTTGAGAAAATCTCAACCTCAAAAACTCTCCTGTAGGTACTTACAACTTTCTCTGTGTTCCACCGTACAATCAGATATTTTTCAACTCCCTTAAAAAATAAATGTCAATCAAATAAATATTATGATTACAATCCCTAAAATTTAAACAGTGGCTGCATAGATACGCCCTAACAAAGACGTTCAGGCCAGTAAATTCGTCACCTACCGCCAATGCGACGTATCACGTTCACGCGGCTACTTTACGACAGACCTTTTTGCTGGTGATTCTAGTCTCTGGATGATTGCAAAACCTGCGGAGACCTTAAATAGTTGATTGAGATACAAACGCGGAAAGATGCCAATAGGAAACTATACAATGCGTTAGTGTTATTTTCTGGAACTAATGCCAACTAAGTTAGCATAAAAAACGTAACTCTGTTAAGCAAACTACCTACACCAATATTTGTCGTGGTATAATCATAGCCGTTAAGTTTAAAAATAGGAAACTTGTCTTAGAAATAAACAATTTGTCAATAGGATATTACATGCTAGGATCATTATAATTCACACTAGACATTGTAATTGTTAATTTTTTAAAGACAAATAAAGACGAAAATGAAGAAATCAATGCTTGAGCATTTTAGAATTATCAAAAATTTAATTTTTCCATATTAAGATCTCTAGAAAATAGAAGTAGGTTAGAGTACACTGTAGTAGTTACGATGTGACAGAACAAATATAGTATGGTGCAATCTTACTAAAGAATGAACTATTACTTTAATAGCTTTTCAACATACATTTTGCGGGACTTCGAGTGAATGACGATGAACAATTTAGTGCAACTTTTGTTGTGCCATTTCCACCATTGACCTAGCATCTATAGTATTTTGGTACTATGTTAGGTTAAATGAATATTACATAGATAGATACGCCCCGACAAAGACATCGAGCGAACCATTCAGAAGACATTCTGGGCCGTAAATCCATCACCTACCATGAATGTGACATATCACGTCCGAGCCGACGGCCGGCGTGCGCCGCGTCGCCTACTTTACGACAGACCTTGCTCGGTAAAAGTTTCAGGATACTGTGTAAGTAAGGAGATGAGGCGTTGAATAAATGCCGTTACAGATAAGGGTTTATATATGGAGTATTACCGTGTTTATATAGTGATGGTCGAAATAATGTGGACTTTATATGGGCCTTTGTATTGCGACCATGGTCTTGTGAAGTCATGTGGTAATTATTACAAACACATAAAGTATGGTCAATATGGTAATGGCATATTGTCTAGTGAGATTGAGATCCTGAGGGGTTTTGTGTTTTAAAAAGGTCTTATTGGTTGTAATAATGATCCATTTACTGAGTGCTCTCAAAACGGTGAAGGAAAAACATCGTGATGAAATCTGCATGCCGTAGAAGAAGAAAAATCTAAAACATGTGAAATCCACCAATCCGCACTGGGCCCGGGTGGTGGATCATGGCCCCAGCTCCCGCGATGTAAGGGAAGGTCTGTGCCCGAGCAGTGGGGCAGTATAAATAGACTGATGATGATAAATGATCCATTATAAAAAAATGCCTTAAATTATATTCTCAATTCAAAATTTAAGTTTTTGTATAATTCCCTACAAAAATAATCATTTCTGGCGGCAGTCAGTGCAGGATCTCTCATTTTGTCGCATAGGTATCCATTTTGGACTAACATGTGATTGAAAGTCGTCAGTCGATCAACAACCTAAGCTTGTAACTTACATTAAAATCCTTAATGCCCGCAACGATCCGTGTCGAGGGACCTCATGCCATCTCATGTCTGACGTATGTTTGTATGGCTCTCGAAATATCTTAGTTACGACCACCTATTCAGGTCGGCTATTGTCGGGAAACGTCGGGTAGGGGCGTAAGTGAGGATATGTAGCAGATTATGCCCGATATAGGGACAGTCATTTTGTCACGTGATTAGGTGTTCCGCCGAAACGAGCAGACGTGTGCATACGTGAATGGTCGAGCGAGATACGAGCATGTTTTTAGTTATGCAAAGGTATATCTACAGTCAAGTTCAGATGTTCGTAGATTTTTTCGTAAGATGTTGATTCAATTTAAAAACAAATACTGTCAGTAGCTTTTCTTTTAAATATGACGGGAAACGACGCGACGGTTGCAAAATTATTTGATAAGTTTTATTACCTATAATGTGGTTATTTTGTGTTTAATATCACGTTAAATTAATCAGAAAATGTTCGCGAATGACAGTATGGTGAAGTTATTGCCAATTGCTTAATTACGCTTTATAATCTTATCTGCACTAGAATCATAAATATTTATTAATGTAGCACCTTGAAGTGGAGATTCTGACCTAATACCGCAAAGGGTTCCAAACCGGACCCTATTAAAAGTTAGTGTCCATAAGCTATACCCTAACTACTGCCTTAATTACATGCTGTTTGAGCAATGTTGCGTGATTTAATACCACAGTATAAAATAAGTTCAGTAATGTGACTCAAAAATCAAACTGGTTTCACTTTTGTTTCAAGAACTACGCCAACAAACTGCATTGCAGTTTGGCGGCTAATGTAATATTGCATTATGTGTTACATATTAATAAATAAATTAAAAAAACATGCAAAATATATGGAAAATGCCGAGTATTATAGTAACGTAATATAGCCCTGTAGTTTGTTTTGAAACCGAAATCAAGCTCAATCCGAAAAATACAATTTGTATGAAAATGTCGGTGATCAGTGCCACCTACAGGCATTTATGTAATTAAAAACTTGTTTACTTGACCGTTATTAGTTCCAAAGCTTGGCTCTAACGACTTGCTTATTAAAAAAGAATGATTCTGGTAACCAGCGAAAGAATTGGATGCCAAAAGCGATCACTCTCCGTTGATTGAAGTGTATAGGCACTTAGAGATATAAATCAGTAAACTAACCTCGATTAGAGTACTGGCTGTTTAGTATACTGTGGTTGCAGTATCCATATATTCAAATAGCAAATTAAGGGTAGAAGGGGCGTGAAAATAGCCAGTCACTGATTGGCATTGCGATGGACTTCACGCTACAGCGGCCCCGGAAATCTGATCAATCCCCCCGTTAATTTGTACGGAAATGTTTGTACAGACCCCCTCAATGTAGTTACCGTTCCGTTTTATTGGCTTTCACTGTACCGATATCTAAATATCCCGTCAACGATGGCGATTGAATTTTATTACGAATTTTTATTTGGAAAGGCACAGATTAATTGGTAAATGTTATGTTAGTCTGGTTTGGAATTGGATCGGTGCCGGTGGTTCGATGGTCACCAGTTCGATTCTGTATTCGTGAATAGTTGTAGGGCGAACTATTTATCTAATTTTTCCGTTCATAAATATCTAGGTAGAGATCTTCTAAGATAACATGGCCCGCCCCTTCAATTCAAATTATTGTTTCAATGTGCGTAATTATATCTTACGATGGAGTCTGTGTGTAGGTGTAAGTATTCTATGTATGTACCGTCTATTTGTTTACATTTGATATACTTCCGCACACACACACACATTTACATGAGGCGTTGGTGTGTCAGTTTCGGGTTTGTGGAGGGGCGGGTCATGTTATCATAGAACAGAGTTATTCCATACTTACTTCGAAATAAATGAATTTAAGTGGAAAGGAATAAACATTTTTTTCCAAATTCACAAAATGCTAATAGGTACAAGATTTCATTAAAAATAATTATATATTTGTATAAGTATTCGCAGACTCACTAGGTAAACTTGGATCGTTCGTTGTTTGAAATTATATTTGCTCAAGAGATAATATCAACTCATAAAGGTCGTAAGGACAATTGTCAGGTCAAAAAATTACAAATAGGGTACTTTGATTGACGAGGAAAAACCTGTTTGGTCCAAAGGAATATCTGTAGAAAATTACAATACATTATTACATTTGTAAATGCAGAAATAAACATTGATAGACTGCATTTTAAAAGACATTGCCACATTTCAATGGAGCTTTGCCCCCACCTACAAAACTACGTGACCATTTAAGCTGTACCTATCATTTTGTTGGGGACTTATTACAGGTTTCATATTGCATAACCATAATCAGTATCATTTTCAACTACTCTCGCAACTCCTATAGAAGAATAACAAAAACAATGAATAAATCGCTTCGATTTCTTACTATTTTCTGAATTCTTAATTAAGCTGTTTTTTTCGACTCGCTTGATGTACAAAACTTTATTTTAAACCAATAATTTTAAGAAAAAACGGAGATATTTTTACATTTATTCGTTATCTTGTACAACTTGCGGTTGATGGTAGGGCAGAATCTGGCAATGTCAGTTAGATATAAAGGAGACCTCCAACAATGAGGCCATAATGATTAACGAAGTCAATAAAAAAATTAAAATGAAACGTGACTGTATAATTTCGTCACAAATTCCAGCCTCACCTCAGTAATAAACTAGTCCATTATTCTTGAGAGACGACATTTTACAACTCCGACCAACATAAAATATACACTAGCTCTCCCGAGGTGGTATTCTGGCACTCGCTAAGCGGTTTTTGATGTCGCTCGTCCGCACAGGCGTCGTAAACGCGTATGTTTCGACCTCGGAATAGTCCCTGCAAAGTGAGATGTTTTTGTTCGTGACATTGGGAGGGTACTTGGTGTTTAAGCCCGACATTAAGGTGCAACGTTCTCATATAAATGTGGCGAGAAAGGTTGTAAAGTCTGACGAGTTTCTGCCTAATTAAAATGACATCTAATTTGCATGGTTTAACAAAATTATATTGGCAGCTGCTTTTAGAGACAACGCTCGTAAGTTTTATAAATATGTTTCGAAAGAAATACATTATTCATGTATTTATTTTAATTAAAGGTCTGGCTAATGGCCTTTTAAATCAAACACTCGATACGAACGTTTATTAAACTATTTTCAGTAACCAATTATTTTCTATAAAAGTTTTCTGCATTCGATTTTTAAAAAAATGCCTTTCATTTTATTTCTTTATAGCAGCATTACCATAAAATAAGTATAAATTGTGAAGTCAAAGCACACTTGGTCCGGAGATTAAACACATCCTTTGAAAATCGAAAGTAAATATTTGCACCACATTTCTTTGGCCGCCAGTGTAAACGACGCGCGACGTAGGTTCGCTCGCTACGCGCAGATATAAGAAACGAAAAGATTATAATGCTACTTACATATTATATTCGTAAGTACAGATTATATCAAAATATTGACAAAATGTATGTATATGCTTACGAGAATACGGATAAAAAATAATTCTTATACCAAAACAATTCTAGTTTATACGTTTTGTATTATGCATAAAGAAAATTATAGGTATCCCATTGTCTTGATCTAAGACTTTATTATTAATAATGGGTGTTGAATAAACACTTTTTAGTAGTAGGTATTTAATCACCTGAAAATTATTAAATAACAAACAAAAAACAATGACACTAAATAACTGTTACCTACATACCGAATTTAAAATTAAATCACTTCTCTTTATTTATTTGATCTTTTTTTAGGTACGATGGAACTCAGAGGAAGGTGTACATGAGAGTTTTTAAGGTTGATACAAAAACCCGAGAATCGTGTTGAGGAGATGAGTTGAGTAGAGTCGCCTTGGTAGATGCATTAGTAGTGGACTCATACAGACTGATTGATGATGATTTCTTACTTCGTAATGGGGTTAGATAGAAACCCAATAATCCTATATAAACCCATTCTAATTGAGCCGTATGACCGATGACGTACGGTGGAACAAAGAGAAAGGTGTACAGTAGAGTTTTTAAGGTTGAGATTTTCTCAAAAACTACTAAACCTATAGCAATAATTCTTTCACTGTTTGATAGATAAAAGTTAAGACTATGTAACTGTAAAAAAATATTAAATTCGGTCCAGTAGTTTTCAGAAAATCTCATCCTTATTGATGCCTCCTGTATCTCTGTCTTCAACTGTACACTCGACACTACATCAACAACGGTAAGTATCGAAGTACGATATGAATCCTTTTGACACAGATAATAAGAACGAAAGTGTTTGTACATTTTCGACTTACACTCCACACGCCGTTAAGTACCGCGATGGGTAGATTAGGAAAATCTAAAAATATATTTAATAGGCTTTATATTTCCTTGAGGGAAATATTTTTTTCCCTTTCAAGTACTTTTGGGATAAAGCGAGGCTGAGATTTCCTTAAACGTATACCTACTGATTTATGTGGCGTATTTTACAAGGATCGTTACGGCTAATAAATCTTGGTTAACTTGTTGCGAGTACGTTAGGAATTAGCTTTACTTTATAAACGCGTTTACGCGCTCTCCTTTCCTTTTTAACCAACGACGCAAAAGAGGGGGTGTACACGTTCATGGACAGTGGCGGCATATGCCGTACTTTGAGTATTCGGAAAATGACAGTACGGCGTATGACGTAGTATTTTGATGCATTTAAAAAGACACAACGGCATCTCCCGCGGCGTTCGTAGGCGGTTTTCTTTGTGGAGCGGTCCCACTGTCATTCTGTGTAGAAAATAGGTATGTGTACTGTCAAAATAAAGGTTGTAGGTACATTTTTGTCGGTCTTGACACGCACATACTTAGAATCCCCCACGGTTATGACAGTAGTTGAGAATTTTCACTGTCATTTCGTAATTTCTACTGTCCATGAACGTTAAAATCATATCTGTATGTCTTTCTGTGGCATCGTAGCTCCAAATAATACTAATACATTCATTTTCGTATACAGGGTGTAACGTAAGGGGTATATGAAGCCGAAGGGAGGGTGTTCAGTATCGGTAACTGAACAACTTTTGTTCTACTACTTTTCGAATATAAAATAAAAATAACTTAATGTCTCATATAAATCGATCAGCTGACCGGGACGAAATGTATGAGAAGTCAAAAAATAAATTCGCGAATATCGAAAAGTCGTAGAACAAAAGTTGTTCAGTTACCTATACTGAACACCCTCCCTTCGGCTTTATATACCCTTTTCGTTACACTCTGTATATCAATGTATTTTGGGAATACGGCTTTTATTTTATTCGTTTATTCGTTCGCGTAGAAGGTACTGTGGTTACTATAGACCTCGATGACGTACTTTCAATGTGCTGGGAGGCAGCTCTTCCTCTCTGGTTACGTGCTGCCCACATTTGAGCTATCTCCTAGTGAAAGTCCCATTAAAATCATTCCTAGTTATTATAGAAATAATAACTAAGAATGAGTATTTTATTTTATTATTTATTTGTTTTGATAGGAGATTTGATAAACAGTGTTAGATGACAATTAATTAAGTAATTGTTTATTTAAATCGAACATCAGTGGTGCATTATGTTGTTAGTATTATATATGATACGTTAGTAAATAAAACTGTCCTGAATAAATACAATGAAGAATATCGAATAAGCCATGTGAATGATATCCAGTACATTTAGAGTGAACATTGCAAATAATATTTACAACACAATCTATTAAGGGCCCGATATGAGCCAACTAGCGCCGCCAATCTTGAAAAAATAATATCTTCCAATTTAATATTTTTTTTAAAGCTATTTACAGAATGTTTGTCTATAAATAACGAAAAAGAGGGATTTTCAATATTAATTAAGTAAAGTGTAAAACAAGGAAAAACAAACAAATAAATAAAGGAATTTTAAAAAGCTTTCATATTACGAAGTATCCTACTTATTTAATGTTTAAATACTCTCGGCCAAAGTTTATTTTTCTAATATTCCTTATGAAGAAAACCGGGCGCCATTTTATTTTCTCTGACCGTCTGTTTTCTTTTATAATTAGTTTATACTGGCTCTATATACAGACATACGGAACGTTTTAAGTTAATTGAGATTTTTTTAATCATTTAAAGAGTAAATAGCTTATTAAGGACAAATTCTTCTTTTTAATAGCCAACTGGCATGGAAGTTCTTTAACGCTAGTATAGAATAAAGAAAAAATTACATTCTATTTGAACAAAAAATGTCGTCTCTCTCTTGTATTGCTGTGCCTAAACAAGGTCCATAATAGCATTGTAATATTTAATAGTAATTAAATGAACGTCTGTATTATACTTATGGAATGCAATAAATATATCAAGTATTGAGAAAAACACATAGAAAATATGTTTATTGCCATACACCAATTACATAAGCTTACAAAAAATTTATAATCTAATATAGTTATGCTGAGTGGTGTGGCAAAAGGTGCATGTTTCAGCTGAGCTGACACCGAGGTGTGCAGCGCTGTTTTTCGACATGCACCTCTTCCCTGCCAGATACACCTGATATTCGGTATGATAACGAGTTTGAACTAAGATAGCCTAGTGCTGGGTGACTGAGTGTGTAGGTGAGATAAAAATTTGCTTTTTCGTTACCAAATATCAATCTCATACATTTTCTCTCTATTCTAGTAGAGTTAACGAAAGTCTAGAGCAATAACACTTGGGCAGACCACTCTACACATGAAGAAAAGATTAGTTAGATGATTGTTAAATGTTCGCAACTGCAGTTACAACGGTTACAAAATATAAGGACAACCAAGTATTTGGCTTCCTAGATAGTTTAACTGGTTAGGGCTCCAATAGACAGCGGCAGTATGTCAGCGACAGCTCGCGACACTGTCGGTTAGACGGTCGCGCGACCGTTCGCCGATAGCGTTGCGAACTGTCGCGGACACACTGCAGCTCATCTGTAGGAGCCCTAATTGTTCACAAATACCTCTTTGTTCTGACTAACAAGGCGGTTGTAACAAGTTGTTTTAACTAGAAATCGTAAATGACATTGCCACATTTCAATTGAGCTTTGCCCCACCTTCAAAACTACGTGACCATTGAAGCTGTACCTATCATTTTGTTTGGGATTACAGGTTTCATATTGCATAATCAGTAGGAGTTGCGAGAGTAGTAGAAAATAATAACAAAGACAATGAATAATTCGCTTCGATTTCTTACTATTTTCTGAATTATTAATTGAGCTGGTTTTTTTTCGACTCCTTTGATGTACAAAACTTTATTTTAAACCAATAATTTTATTAAAAAAACGGAGATATTTTTACATTTATTCGTTGTTGATTTATTGTGTTGATGGTGGGGCAGAATCTGTCATTGTCATTTAGCTGCTACAGGCACCTCTGTTTTTTTCAGTGTAGTCCCCGTAGTAGGATTCCCCATTCATGGGAATTGATGATTCAAAAATATGTTTTGACTGCACTTCTATGTAATTTATTACAAGCACTGTTTTGTAGGGTACACGGAAGTTTGTTGTCAAGGCGCATAGTGTTAATTTCCCTGGAGCAGTCAATTCTGGCTGGCCATCAATCTACATCAATGTCACGCCTCACTCTACCCTTTTATTACCGACGCTCGCCTTTTTTAACCGACTTCGAATGGGGAAGTTTTTAATTTATCACCTAAGTACTTAGTACTGTTTTTTTTAATAATTGTTGGCAGGTAATCGGCCTTAAGGCTTCGTATGCGCGGATTTACAGTTTTTCTATGAAGGCTACGGCATTAACTACTAAAATTAAACGTCTGAAAAAAAATATAGCAATCTTGGGGTAGGTTAGAGACTATTTAGAGTATTTAGAGACTGATGAATACCGATACACGATTGGACAAACTTCGCTCGATAGAAAAAAATCGCAAACATATAACCTTTCCATGTCTATTAAAATGAAAACTACGTCTAATCTGAAATAGTTATTCATACAAAATATATATCAAAATGTAGGGTATTATAAATACGAGAGCTTGTTTTAAAAAAATCTGAGTTTCGTTGACGTATTTTTAAAACCCTTCCAAAATTCATCCAAAATTAATAAAAATATGGAGTGACTGTGCCGTGCTCTTCGCTCCGCTGCGGGACATCTTCTGTCTCGCGCTCGAGTTTGACAGCTGGCAGCCCCTTAATTAAGGGCTAATAGAATAATAGGTACGTATATTGCTTGGCGTGCTCTCGACTGTAGTAATTAGTAATTTATTTTAGAATATCTAGTATTTTCAATAGCAGAGCTCATAGATGGCAGAGACCGGGTATAGTTGAGACAATTTTTACTTACTATCAATTTTCTTCAAAACTATACACGCTATGGATAAATATTTAATATCATTGGATAGAGATTTTATTCAGCTACAAATAAAACTCCCCACGGTTGATAAAAGACTAATAAGTAATGACCTATGGACTATAAAAGTAGTCGGGGTAAATCGTATCAAACTATGGGGTAGTTGCCGAGGTACAGCTAACAAGTGTATCACATGAACTTTGGACCGTTCTTATTTTCTGCGTAGTAAGAGTTGAAATCGTACTGTAAGTGTTACCATTGATCTGCTGTTGTCCGTTCGCTAAGACAAATTTTCAGTGCCTGAAAATATGTATTTATTGTAACGGAAATAAGTCAACTTTATTTTATATACTTACACTTAAAATATGTCCCCGGTCTCCCCTACTGAATTCTAATAAAAACAAGGTAAGCAATCTATGTAAGACTTGGCAAAGTTTGACGAAGAAAGTTTCAAACTTTATCCTTTCACAAACTCAGCGAAAGTTGCCAATTATCAAAATTTTTAAAACCTCTTTCACTTTTTTCTTTATTTTGTTAAAAAATTTAGCCGACAAAGTTGCGTCGTCCGGGGTTAAACAAATTAAATCAATGTTTTAATTTGACGACTTTCAGCAGGGCAATCTGAATAATGTAATTATTAAATTAACCTCTTCTTTCCGTTATAACCGAATTTGCGTCGGTGCTGGCGTTGCGATGGCGGGACTTATTAAAAATTCAAATATTCATCGGAGTAATTACTTTACTCGCCCGATGCTAAACGTCAATTATTAAAGTTTACTTTTTTAGGGTTCCTACAAAAATTGAAGTAGTTACAATATTGAAACATAACTTTATTTGCTACGGTTGCGAAATTATTTGATAATTTTCCTTTTAATGTCTACTACTACTACTACTATTTTGTGTTTAATATCACGTTATATTAATCAGAAAATGTTCGCGAATGACAGTACGGTGAATTTAATGAGTTATTTAAGCAAGATCTGAAGTTTCAAGCTAGAGTTCCCGCTACAAGTTCGGGAGTGAACGTGACTGTCGAGCTGCTTCGTCCAGAGTGACGACGCTACGGCGTCTCCTCTGGATGAAGACATGAAGACGCGGCTACCCAGGGTGAAGACGCTACTGCGTCTCCCCTGGAGGAAGATAGAAGACTATTGAACATATTGAATTTTCTGTAACATGACATTGGCAAATAACGAACTGTCGAGTCCATTAATAAAATAAATAAATAACTTTATTAAAAAATGACATTCATTCTTTTTGCTGCACTTTTCTTTCTTTTCTCGTGTGGTTTAGTGACCAAACCGAATTGTCAGAGTTATTCAGGCCGCCTGACCGCCTGACAGGTGATCTGACGACTGCTGCGTGCTTTCCGAGGCACGGAGAAAGCCTAGCACGGGCCTAGGTGAAAATGTCGTAGCGGTCACCCATCCAAGTCCTGACCTAGCCCAACGTTGCTTAACTTGTACGATCGTTTTCAACGTGTACTCGCAACTGGATTAGGAGCCCCTCTTTGCTGCACTCCACCAGGTACCTACACTTGTTGGTAATAGTTTAGCTGAAATATCCACCAATCCGCACTGAACCCATATGGTAATTAAATTTCACTCCAATATTCACAGTAAATTTTTCGGGAGTAACACAGTAAAATACGAATTGAAAACACTAATAAAATTGCACAGCGGAAGTTCAAAAAATACTGACGTGCAAAAATACATAAATTAGTTTGCGCAATATAAATATTGAATTGTACGTCAAATCATTTCGCTGAAAATCAAACCGCACGCGGCCTAGGCATGCATTTTTAAAGGTCCAGGATAACGTCAAACCGGGCTCAGATAAACGCCGAAAGCGCCATCTATCTTCATCCGCCAGACATGCGAGATAGCCACCCGCATGATATAATCGAAAATCGTTTACCGCGTTCTCAATATGACGAGGTACAGTAGAGTCAGTATATTAATACAGCATAGCAAATCGTCTTAGATACATTCGTACATTGATTGGCGATACACCATCAATTTGGAACAGCTGTTTTAAATTCTTACCACTTATATGCTTAATTTTTTATTTTCTTTGTTATTCTAAGTATATCACATTACACTAGCAAAATTATAAGGGAAGCTATTAAATAAAAATACAATACCTATATAATACATTCATTCATACATAAACTTATTATAGACAGAGATGGATTTCCATCTGATATAATTCTGGAAAACACCCATTTATTTTAACGTTATGAAAGTGACAGCAGGTCCATTTAAGCAAGATACTCGTACATGAACGTCTATCGTCTATTCTTGTACATCTAGAATCGAATGATGTAACTCTACCTCCCATGTGGATGTGTATACTGTGACGCGATCCATCTACATATTCTTTGACATGTCTGAAATTGGCTTGAAGTGTATGTGGCTTTGAATGGCCATTATTACTATATAGGAAATAACAGTTCATTACTATTTCAGTATACTTATCGTTTTCCTGAATCCTCAAAAATAACTACGAACTTAATATTATAAATATAATATTAATACATACTTTAGAACAATGTTAACAAAGGTATTGATTCTGGTATTTTTTTAACTAACCTAAAACTAATAGGTATAAATATATTGCCTCCCTCTCCTGTGCTATTTTTAGAACTTAAATTTAGAAAAGATATAACAGAATCGCTACCAATAACTAACTTATTTTGGTATGTATACAAAATATTAGCAAACATGACGTGAATACGCTGGAACTTTATATGACAGTACAAGATAGTACTGAATTAACTAATTCGTGATTAAACTTTGCAATTAATAATTGAATTTCAAACGGATAACCCAAACAAATCAATTGGTCTATTTCAATTAATCCAATTGGCAGAATGGGTTAACTGATAGTGCCTTCGAAAAATAGTGGTGAATTTAGTGAGGGAAGGCACCGAAAATTGAATTTCCGAAAAAGCTTGGTCGGTTGCAGCGGCGTAAGTGGAAGGGATGTACTCAGTAAATATTAGGGGCCCTAATCTGTTTTAGGGGCATGCGACAAATAAAGTACTCTAACGGAGTTAAAATTATGAAACCTAAAGTAAAAGAAAGAATAGAAGAATAGAAATATCTTTATTAGGCAACAAAATCCGGTCTTAAATAAATACAAACATATGTGAGTAGTTAACTGTATAGATATGTTTAACTGTTAACGGTTAACTGTATATACTCGACCTATGTGAGTAGGTAGGTATATACATTTGTGGTTTTAGATGCTAAAAGGCCCCATGCTCAGCATAATGCTGATGGCGATGACTCCGCCGAGCGCTGATTTTCAGCGCGGCCCTTTTCCTTAAACTAAACCCACCCCGTGTCCCTTTATTGTGTCTGTCTACAAGCTACAACACCGATAGACCGATAAAACTGTTTGATTGACTTTAAACTATGAAATACTGCATGGTTTCAATCTTCAGACAAGGAGTTTAAACCCCATGAGTAACGTTTATTTGTCAAAGAACTTTGTCCTCTCTTCAAACATCTATTGCAGTCTAAAATATTTGCTGGACGCCTGTAAGTATTTAATTTTTCCACTAATTTCCTTAATTTCTTTAACTATTTGCTAAACGTCAATTTGAATGAACATATACAATTTTTTTTTGTTACCCTATAAGATGTCCCACTGCTGGGCAAAGGTCTCCCCCCTCCTTTTCCATCCATCCCTGTCCTGAGCCTCTTCCAGCCACCCATCCCTGTATCTAACGATATCGTCTCTCCACCTACGCCGAGGTCTGCCCCGACGCCGGCGAAATATTATACAAAAGAATAGTTATTAGCAACAATCCACGGATTCTCTCAGTTTTATTTTGTAACCTTCACGAAAATAAATACCGCTAGAAGGACCTGAACCGATTATGGGCACACTATGATGCGGGAATCGGTGTGGGACAAGCACGGCTGGCGCATTCTCGTTTCGAAAGCCAAGGGTCGCTGAGCTAGTGGAGCAAAACGAAAAGCAATTTATTCGATGTCTCGTTGGATCCCTAAACCTTATTTCGGCCCTGGCAGTTCGCCTTCAAGGGTTTTGATGTACGAGCATTGCCTGCGACGGACTGGGAGGCGCCGCGTGAACTAATTGGAATTTTTATTGGAAACTATAGGTCGGTTACACGTTACGACGATTTACGATTTGAAAATAGAATGACATTTTGTTTGGTTAGGGGTTTCGGTATGTAGGGGTGGAGATTGCTTGCACCCAGAATGCTTTTGAGTGGCAGCCCTGGCAACAGGAATGAAACATCATCATTATCGAATCGAGGTCGATTTCAATGCAGCTTGCATTTACAATTTGTTTGAGAATACTTTAATGTACCCAAAATAAATATATGAAATCAAATTAGATGTACATTCGGTGTGCTTCACTCTATAATAGTTCTCTACCAGCAAATCAGTGTGTGAGAGAGAGAGATGATTATGATGATATTAGATCGACGATGTCTTCCTCCGTTGTTTTAGGGACGGTAGCGTAGCTACATCACTATTGCAATTACACGAATATGGAGAAAAAAATTGTAGATTTTAGTTCCAAGTCAGGGCAACTCTGTTGAAAAAGAGCGCGCCACGCCTTGGCAAGGTACCTGGTTCGAATCACGATCCTGATGAAAAAAAAATATTCATATAATATCTAGATTATGCCAGAAAAAATCGAATATGTATATGAGAATGTCTGCGTAATACGAGCGTTTATGTGACCAAAAACATGTTTATGTTACCGTTTTTAGTGACACTAGTACAAAATAATGTCCTAGATACATGAAACTTAGCCTTTATGCTAACAGCTTTTGGGAGATTGCTTTTTATACGTCCCGTAATTTACCTAGGCACTGATTTATCTCCTTACGCATCCCAGAGGCATAGCTTTCTTGGATGTTTTGGCGACGCCAGCTTTCATCATTTTAGACTTATGTATTACCTAAATGAAATTAATTATTGCTGCGAGGCTGTGGAACGAACTACCAGAAAAGATAAGGAGAGCTGAAAGTCGTCATATTTTTAAAAAACAAGTCCGCAACCATTTTCTGAAACCCACTTAAATTGTCATCTAAGTAGTCATTGTATGTCATACGAATATCTAGCTATTAAGTAGTAGGTATATGTATTTATATTGATAGTATATATTATTTATAATTTAGGTATGTATTATAGGTATATTCATGTATATAATATATGTAATAGGGTTTAAACGTATATGTGTATTGTATGTAAGTATATAGGTATGATTTTATTTACTGTTCATTGTTGTTCTTCTTTTATTATAATATCTTTGTGTTATACCAGCCCAAACAATCTCTGCATGCCCTAAGGTAAACTGGAAGAAAATGCCGCAAGGCATTAAGTTCGCCCGATACACAAAATGTAACAAAGATTAAATAAATAAAAAATAAATAAAAATTATTTTTGTTTCGAATGGACTCGACAATATATGGTGCCAATATACCTATGGCCAATTCCGCATGACTAAGTTTTAATTTGTTTTGATATTTTCTTGCATATGCATATGCGCTTGCATTTGTGCTATAATAGTCTGGTCTGGAGTTTAAATTTACATTCTAAAATAATTCTGGAGCCCTTACCCCTAGGCCTCCAGCGCCCACAAGTGGGCGTTATTGCCCACTTTGAGAAAGACTGCCTTGAATGAATATACATAAACATTAGTACTCGTAGGTTCGAAGGGTCAGTAATCTACGTGTAACATATGAGGTAATTTGGAAAAGGTAGATTTATGTGAAGATCGAGAGGTTTCTATCATTGGATGTGGGGGTAAATGGAGATACATTACATGGGCCATAGCTAATAAGATACCTAGGTGTAACACATAGTATATTTAGACAACTTTTAATATTTTTGCATTTAAACAATGAGGCGTTTCTTAAAACAAAAAAAACTGTCAAGCTTTTTTGAGTTCAATAATAATAGCCTTAGTCTACATATGTAAAAAATGTCCTTGATTTATTTTTAAATGACAATGCCAGATTCTGCCCCACCATCAACCGCAAGTTGTACAAGATAACGAATAAATGTAAAAATATCTCCGTTTTTTATTAAAATTATTGGTTTAAAATAAAGTTTTGTACTAGTTGCGATTCGAAAAAAAACGGCTTAATAAAGAATTCAGAAAATATTAAGAAATCGAAGCGATTTATTCATTCTATAGGAGTTGCGAGAGTAGTAGAAAATGATACTGATTATGCAATATGAAACCTGTAATAAGTCCCCAATAAAATGATAGGTACAGCTTAAATGGTCACGTAGTTTTGTAGGTGGGGCAAAGCTCCATTGAAATGTGGCAATGTCTTTTATTATGGCATAGCCCAATGCCAGCGGCCAAAATGCCTTTGAATTCACATTACAAATACGTTTAGTACATTTTATAACTTATTGTGTACTACTCCAGTCAAATAATGTACCCTTAATATTGGGAAACTGAGAATGACCATACTATTTCACTTTGACATCTTTGTTTCATACTTATGCTGCCATTTAGTTTCAAAGATGTATTCTAAAAGAAAACGGTTCATTGGTTATTGTTCTCGTTATTCATTATTAATCGTCCTGTAAAAGGCTCCTACATGTATTTTGTTACACCTGGATTTAATTCAAACAATGGAAAAACAAACGAGTCGCATAGACGATAAAGGTCATGCAAGAGCGGTATCGCTTACTCCATGTGGCATTCATTGCTTCATGGTAACAACAATACAAACACATTGGGAAAGTGTCGAACACCAAGGTAACAAACAGTCCAAAACCCGGTGAGTTGTAGCGAAGCGAACGAAACAAACGAGTGACGTGTTCTGATTCATGTTATTGACTATGCGACTTCAATGTTCTCTTTGTTTATTAGAAAATATTTACACTATATACAAAACCACTCAATGTCAGACACAGAGCTTATTCTAAGGCAATTAAGGTCTTCTCCTATTGCCAACTATTAGTTGGAGAGTCACCCTGCCTCTCCAACTAATAGTTGGCAATCAGCGTACATCTCTCGCGAGGTGGAACCTGCGGCACTCGCGATGCCAGTCCACTCCCTGATTTTACACAGACTCAAATTGTTCCTGCAACCAATTCTTTTTTCCATCGACTTTTTCCATCATAAGAAGTTGCGCAACTTGTAGCGGTTGTCAGAAGTACGCCACTTTACGCTTTTTAATGTTCTTCAAAACCAGTATGATAGTAAATTCACTCACTATCGAGTGCGTTTCTGATTGGCAGGATTTTAGTTAAGTTACTGGCCGGTAGGAGTCAAAACAATTCGCACCTATCACTAACCCTGTAGTATCGAGCGAAGTTACTATAGCAATTCATGGTATAGTATAACCTGGAGATTAATTTGTTTTTGGCTAGCTTTTTTATCTCGTTTTCAGTAAGCGTGTCGACGCCAACGGAAAGCGAACTATTTTAAAGTTAGATTGAGTTTTCCGAACCGTCGGACCTTCATAATAAATGTTTTGTACGGTTTTTGTCCACTTCTTGTTTTGGATTGTATTGAGGGACTGAAATACTAGGTTGTAAAAAGTTTTAAGAGCAATAAAAAAGCGGTTTTCTTTCTACAAGATAAGAAAAAAGCGAAAGAAAATTCTGTGGGATTTCGTTTCAGCTGGTGTCAATTTTAATATGATTAAATAAAGTTCTTCATTCTTTTTCGGGATAATTTCCAAGGTCTGTAAAAAGTTTTGTTGTGCTGTAGCAATTTAGACTTTATTACATACCTTTTGATTATCAATATACAATTCAGTGTCGTAATAACATGTTATATTATGTTAAGTAATACTTAATTGACAACGCCCTTATACAGCCGCAATATTTTATAAGAACTCCTCATACCTATTTTGAATTTGATTTGCGACAATATTTCTAAGGGAGCAATTTTTTTCGAATTATTGGGACATTTAATAAATACATAGAATTTTAATTAATGTAATTAGGTATAAATATCATTTTATATTACCAAATTGTTGTTACCATAACCAATTACGCTCTGTAATTTTCCGTACAGTTAAAAATAAAGTATATGTGAGAGGTCTCTACCTCTCAGTCTTTAAAAAAAAGTAAAAGTGCCGACTTTTTAAACTTTGTATTATTCCCGCCACAAATGTTTACCGGCGTCAGCATGGAACACACCCTGGGGTTGCGAGGTCCCGGGTTCATGCATAATGCACGGTTTCAATTGTCTGCATGCACTAGTGATGGGAACAGTCGGCGTTTGTCTGACTGTCAAGACCAAGATCACGTCCAATTCACACCGATTTGCTTTTCAGGTTGGGAGCCTAGACGTCAAAGCTTTATAAACTGAATTGTTTCTTAGTGAGTTAGTTAATTTCATTTAGGATCACTGATCGTGACCTAATGTACTACCGATTCCAATTTTTTTTCCGAACGGTATTTTTATATATACCTATTATTTGCGAATTCTTGTGTATTTCTATCTATTAAATTCCAACTTTAATTGGGAATTTATAGAAAATATGCTAACTTATGTAGATACATAATGAAATCATAACAAAACTATTACCAATAAAAAAAACCACAACTTTATTGCTTAAAGAATTTGTAACGAAACGCTCGTACTATTGACGTAACCAAGTGTTCCATAAATTACTATACTAGTGTAATAAAAGAGTACCTACTTTCTTTTTCTTTTTTTATTAATGGACTCGACAGTTCGTCATTTGCCAATGTCATGTTACAGAAAATTAATTGTATAATAGTCTTCTATCTTCCTCCAGGGGAGTCGCCGTAGCGTCATCACCCTGGGTAGCCGCGTCTTCTTGTCTTCATCCACAGGAGACGCCGTAGCGTCAATCACTGTGGACGAAGCAGCAGCTCGACAGTCACGTTCACTCCCGAGCTCGTAGTGGGAATCTTGACCATGGCGCCAAACTTCAGATCCTGCTTGAATTCTTCAATAACTTCACCATACTGTCATTCGCGAACATTTAACGTGATATTAAACACAAAATACCCTCTGTAGACATTAAACTGAAAATTATTAAATAATTTCGCAACCGTCGTTTCCCGCCATTTTCAAGAGACCAGAGTACCTACTTATATTGATATAATAGACCTGAAGTAAATAAAAACACATAGGCGCCATGAAGCAAGGAACGGCCTATGGAGTAAATTATATTTACATCGCAGACTCCGCTCTTGAATGACAAATTTTAGCGCCGCTCTGCCACTCATTTGTGTTCCCGTTATTTGAATTTTCAATAGTAGGCGAGCGAACATATAATAACAGATATTTCTGACGAATGAAAACAGGCATAAAAATATACTTTAGCTGGGGTCTCTACATAAAGCACGTGGATTTTTTTATTCTTCTTGATCGGCACATATTTGCATTGGTCTTGGTACTTGGTATCTCGACTCGTTTGGGCATCCCTATCAGACACTAGTATCGGCTCTGCTTAAAATTCATTCCGCGGTGTACGATGTTCCTTACCAAAGGGGCAGTCTTTATTATTTCTTATGTGAGAACGTTTACCTAGAGGTCTCACGTGGATACATAATGAATTTTACATTACAGAACATTAACTTAGGCCCGTATTAATAGACTGAGCTCAAACCCGCCCTCAAGAGCAAATTCAGCTGATAGACTCTCAAGACGTAATCACCATCTCAAGTACGTATGTCATTTATTAATAAACCAAACTTGAGGACGTATCACGTGATGTCTTTCTCAATTGGAAGAACTCAAGTAAACGTTGCGGTTTGCCTGCAATCAGCAAATACGTTCTCAAGTGTGAGTTTGACAGTTCTCTTAAGAACTGAGTTTTGTTTATTACGGCGTTGCTCACGTGATACCCGATTCCTAAACGCGCACCTAAGTTACGTTTATTAAGGCGAGGCCATTGGGCCATCTGAGCCTAGTGAGGGGGTGAGGTGCGGGGCGAGGGAGGGGCGAGAGAGGGATGACGCGCATTGATCGGGGTCATTACTCGCACAGGTACACAGAGTAATCGTAACCAGTGTCCTCACTGTGACGTCACAGCTCGCTACCCATAATAATACATAATATACAGAATGTCCCACGGATAGACGATATATCGAAGTCCACTTGTCGGTGCCAACATTATCGACCCATTTAATGCCAAATAGGGAAATCCCAGCAGAGCTCGGTGGCGCAGTGGTTGGGTCAATGGACTTGCAATATGGAGGTCCCAGGTTCGATTCCCAGCCAGGGCAGCCATGTACCAATGAGTTATCCTCGTTTTTTTCGACGGAAAAACTTACGTACATTTACCGAGTGCTCTCAAAACGGTGAAGGAAAACATCGTGATGAAACCTGCATGTCGTAGAAGAAGAAAAAAAAATCTAAGGCATGTGAAATCCGCCAACCCGCACTGGGCCCGCGTGGTGGATTATGGCCCGAGCTCCCTCGATGTAAGGGAAGGTCTGTGCCCGAGCAGTGGGGCAATATAAATAGACTGATGATGAGGGATATCCCAAGTCTCACAGCTTCGGAGTTACTTATTTCAATTTTCGCGATTGTCGGAAAATATTTCTTTCAATCTTGAACTTTTGTCTATACTAAATGTTGTCGCACATTATGTCAACCGTATCATCATCACCCCTCCTGTTCACCTCTCGCCGCCAACCAGGCTTCAACTTCTACACTGGCCCTAACACGGGCTGTGCTCGTGACTATCCCATACCACACCCACTAATATTATGCGCAAGTTTGGATGGATGGATGGATGTTGCTGAATGAAACTTTACAATAATATAGCTCATATTATACATCAATATAACACATAGGCTATAATTTATAATCCTGCGCAGACGAAGTGGTGGGCAGAAGCTAGTTGACAATAAAGTAAAGCAATTTGTACTTTTAAACGTATTTATTTATACGGAAGGTCATAAGCAGACATACGTTAAACCGACCGTCCGGAGTGGGTTCAGTGCAATCAAATTCGCGTCTACAGGTTATATATTTTAATTATTTTTTAAGTTATTTATATTGACGTATGATAGTATGACGTAGTAGAATAAAATACTATGTTAATACTAATCTGACGGAAAAAAAGACCTGTTATAATAGGAATGTCAATTAGGTAATATTGTTGTAACAAAATCAATAAAAGTGAAAAATTGGAATAATCAAATTATTTGCTAGGGGAATATATTTTGAAAGTACTTTCACGCGATTTAATAAAAAATGGTAATAACCATAGAGATTACATTACAACAAATCTGTCTTTGACAAATTTAAGTGACAAACTGTCAAGTGTATCAATAAAACTAAATAAATGACGATCTTTTTAACGTGATGTTAGGTAAGTATTATTATTGGTGTCAGGTGTGACGTCAGTGATGGTGAAATCTGGCCCGTGTTATCACTGCGTAGGGTAAAACATGACACACATTATGTGCTGTTGACTGTACTTTTAAAAGTAGGCACAGTGTATATTGAATCAGTCTATAACTACGTAGCTATTGAAATTTAGCCCGTATTATCACTGTGCTTAGAGTAAAACAGGTATATATCGCACACCACATTACAAACCACAGCTACACTTGCATAGCTATTGAAATCTGGCCCGTATTTATTATCACTGTGCGAGTGTGCGTAGAGTAAAATGTGGCAAACTTTATGTGATGTTCACTGTACATAGTTTTACAAGTAGCAACTACGTATAAACTATTTTAAGTTCGATTGCTGTTTGTTTGTTTGCTCTGTGGGACAAATCACCGTCAATAGTCATTTGTTTTGGCCTGTTCCACTTTGGTCAATTTGGAAGTTACTGATCAGCCCCCCTATTACCGTTCTCAAAACGATGAAATTATACCATGTCATGGCGCGCCAACCAGAGACGCCGCTATACCAATGCAATAGCAGTGTCCCTTTCACGGCCGCTATGACATGGTTTGATTTGATCGTTTTGAGAACCGTAATGTTATAGCCCCACTGTAATGTTAGCCGACTTGTCTTCATCTGCAATTATCAGACCACTGCTCGCTCCCAATATACGACACTCGACACTGGTGTTCGTGTCGCGTGTAATATGATGACTTCAAAAACATGGTTCGCAAAAAATCTATTGTGTTAAGGAATATCTGTTTTAGGTTATGAGTCCTTTTATTTATTCAAAACGATGCACAATCATTCCGTGATTAGTAAACTAATAATCTTAAAGTATAGGTGTGACCAAATTCGACTCGTATTATTTTAAATTTTATTACGTTATGACGATCGTGGGAGCATTCCAACTATTCCAAGGTAAAGACCAAAGTGGAACATTTGGCAAAAATCGATACAGGTCCGACCTCGGCAGCGCCCAGCGGCGCACTGAAGCTCGTAGCGCCGTGCATTTGTATTTATACAAATTGTGTTTTTTCTTAAATTTTGCCTGGTATAAAAAAACGTTACAAACAACAGATTTTCATCTCATCAAGCTCTTCTATTTATAATAACCTACATTTTGATATATATTTTGTATGAATAACTGTTTTAGTTTAGACACACTACTCTGTGAAAAGACAGGAAAGGGGTATGTTTGTGATTTTTTTCTATCGAGCGAAGTTTGTCCAATCGTGTTTCGGGAGCCAACAGTCCCTAAATAGATACCCCAAGATTGATATATATTTTTTTCAGGCCTTTAATTTCAGTAGTTAGTGCCGTAGCCTTCATCGAAAAACTTAAAAACGTCCCAACACCTCGCCTTAATAGGAACGCCATCTTGAGGTCGTTGTCAAGATTAACTTTTGAGCTGGAGTGATTTATTAATATGGGCCTTAGTCGTGTTCGTTCGTAACGGTTACACATCGAACCAAAATATTTTTTTACGATCATAGCCAGTTACAAAACTTGGTTATGAAGATTATCGCAGCCATTTTATCAATCAGAATAATGTATCGAAATATATTTATTTACTTTCCTTCCGTGTGGTTATTTAAATCATGTTTGTCTTAATTAAATATTATATATTTTTTTAATTCTGTAATTAAGATATTACATTTAATTTATTAATAAAGCTTAAAATTACTACAAATAATAAAATTACTAAAAACTAACATTAAATAACTAAAAACTAAAACTACTTATAAAGAAACTAACTATAATATTATAATTATTGTAGTTTAGACCAGGGTCTAATACGACGTGTGACAATACAAATTGCGTTTAGTTTTATCTCATCTATTGATATACAATCTAGATCAGACTGTGCATATAATCTAAAACCACCTCATAACTCCCACCTCTATGTAACTTATAATACAGCTTATTTATACAGAGAAATCATTTTTATTTACAGAAATAAATATTAGAGAACAATCTCAAAGAACAACACAGAAAAATGCGCTACGAACTTTGATAATTTAAGATTTGAAAAATGTGCAGAAAATTTTGTATTTAAAAGGCCAAGTTGAAAAGCTATTCGTTTCAACGCTTCGAAAGTTTTCGAGGGCTTATCAAATAGAACAGGATTCTTTGTGTACAGAACGCCAATGGAAATAAAAGGTAGAAAAATAAATAATAAAAAAAACAGATTGAACAGCAATCACGGTTTGTTTGATCGAAATTTCATAAAAAACATCGAGCTTCTATTATCAGAGGTTTAATCAAGTTGGGAGTTTTTATTAGATTATTGGCTTTTCAGAATTAAGTCCTCAGTAGATGGAAATTATAATTTATCTTCGTTTTTAGGAGGCAAGAGATTTAAGGATAAAAAAGTCATTACAGAATTAGTGACTTAGGTTCATATAAAACTATATACTTATCTACATAATGAAACATACAGCTAGTCATTGATAAGATGAAACTTAGTGAAAGAAGCATTGTTCGCCTATCATTTCACTGCTCGCATCTTCACTTCACTGTGAGTACGTTCCATTAGGTCCACACGTTTCCCAGTGGAATGACAGGGTGTTTCAGCATTCGAGATATCACGCACCATTTAATACATCGTGGCGAGGTTTTGTACCTAACGACTCGTAACTCTTTGCCTTTCTGTCATGGGAAAATGTTGGTCTTTGACAAAAAAAATAGGGATGGGAAAATTCAAAGCGGTTATGCGTAATGCCGCAAAATGTTCACTAATTTAAGGATGTTAGATTCGAAAACGGTTAAATAGGGTCTTTACGATTGGCATCCCATAATATGTCTTAAACAAAACATGTTCAAATTGAATAAAACATTAAAAATGCAGCTACAAATTAGCCGTGAATTTTTTAAAGTCTCTTGCTTTCAATATAAAAAAAGTCGTCTTCTTTCAACAATTTACAATTTTCGACGAAATATACCTTTTTGGGTGGCAATATCAACAGCAAACGAATCAAATTATTAAAATTCTATAGCACTGAGGCCAGTTACAAAAGTGTGAATAACGATTTAGCCGTATTAGTTTTATATCACTTACCTAAAGCCAAAAAACATTTCAAACAAGATGAAAGATTTTTTTTAATTACTTTTTTATTTTGAGTAGTGTGTTACCTATACAATTAGTCATATAATATAGACGATTATATCGTATGACTCCGTACACAAAGAACGGAGAAGGATTACTATTCGATTGATAAAATTGAAGATAACGCGATATAAGAAAGATAATTTTTCATACAAAAACAAATTTGCAACTGAATATTATATCAGTGCGTTAATTTATTTGACACGGACCGCATAACTTGCAAGGTGAGTTTATTATACCATTGTTTTTGTCAAATTAGTTTCAGTATTTACAAAATAGTGCGATTCTGCCTTAAATATATAAAGCTAAATCTAAATGCAACTGCCCGTGCCTGCTCACTTATATATGCCCTTAGAGTAAGCACTATGTAATTGTAAAAAATTCAAAAATCAGTCAAGGGCCTACTTTTTGAGAAAATCTGACCCCTAAAAACTTTACTGCAGGTACACCTTTCTCTGTTTTCGATCGTTATTAGTAAGCACTAAACTAAAAAAAAATCTTTTGTATTACTTATAATATTTGGTACTTTAGTTTGGCGGGCGCGAAAATTTAGCCTTTACCTTTTCTTCATGTTTTTCTCATCGCTATTTTATGTGTAAGGCGATTGGTGAAATTGTAATTAAGTAGTAACATTTGTAAATATTGTGAAATACCTTTAAGGGCCTTACATGAGCCAACTAGCGCCGCCAATCTTAAAAAAATACTATCTTCCAATTTAATCAATTTTATTAAAAAGCTATGTACACAGTCTTTATTAGGATAAATACTATTTTTAAATATATAATACAAGGCATAATTGCGACAAGCTAAGTAATAGTTCACAAATATGGCAAAAACGGCCGTTTTTCGCAATTATGCGAACTACAACTTATGGAAATTGAATCACGTCATAAATAAGCATTTAATAAATAGTATTTATCGTAATAAACATTTTGTACATAGCTTTTTTTAATACAAATGATTAAATTGGAAGATATTATTTTATTAAGATTGGCGGCGCTAGTTGGCTTATGTTAGGCCCTTAAGTAAAAACTCCAAAAGTGATAATGACTCATATATTTCGTCAAACATCGTATCAAATCAAATCATCGTGACTAATTTTAGCGTATGTACTGTACCTTATATATTTTTCCATTGTTTGAATTTTCAATAGAAGTCAAACTTATAAAAAACTGATGTCTCTTTCTGACGTATAAGATTGAAAATGACAACAAGGGCGGATTGCCTGTGGGTTGGGCCCAGTTTTTACTTTTCAGATTTTTGGAAAAATAGTACTACAAACATATCGTTCGCGCAGACTTGACAGGACTTGAGCGCCTAAAAAGGCTTTACAGCTAACCGCCCTGACTCCATACAAAATCCACTTTATGCTCTCTCCATAGAGCGCGGCAAAAAAATCCTTCATGACTACTGGTACATTTCAAACTTCTATTCTTCTTTTCTTTTCTCGTGTGGTTTAGTGACCAAACCTATTTGTCAAAGTTATTCAGGCCGCCCGTAGGCCTTTGACGTGGCCTAACGACTGCTGTCAAGCGACACCAGCTCAGATGAAAGTGTCACTAGCGGTCACCCATCCAGGTCCTGACCTCGCCCAACGTTGCTTAACTTGTACGATCGTTTTCAACGTGTACTCGCAGCTGGCCTTTTATTAGTATTTTCTATTATTATTATGTTTTACATTTAATTTCAGATCTGCCAAGATGAAATACTTGCTCCTATTTTCACTATTCGCCGTAGCATTAGCCACCTACGGGCACGGACGAGGGGAAATCCCCGAGGTAATTAAAGAAATCATCGAAGTCGTCAACACCATCAACGACCCGGAGACAGACCTTGAAACGTCAAAGTTGCTTCAGCAGTTATTGCTGAAGGCCATCGGAGTCAACCCTGAGATTATAGTCGGACCGCTATTGGACTTGGAAGCTCTTGATGTCGACGATGATTATGATTATGAACTAACGCAGTTTGACATTCATGATGGAGATGAAGTATCAGCTCCTGTCGTGGCCCCTGAACCTCCTCAATCAGTGGTGCTTCCCGAAGCTCCTGTGCCAGCAGTCATACCAGAGCCTCCAGTGCCAGAACCCGTCGTTCAACCAGAGCCAGAAGTAGTTCGAGCTGAGGATTGATAGTTGAAAATTCCGTTCCTGACCTACAGACCAACTCACCAACCAACTGTTGGTTTGAAATAATAATTAATTTTCTACCCTTCTGCAGCTATTCAGAGTAAATTTCAATAAAAAAACTAGATCAGCAGATTTTTATTTAATCGAACTTTATATCACTTTTTAAACTTTCACGGTTTGTATACATATTAATTTGATAAAACGGTAATTACCGTGTTAAACATTTATTATTGATGTCTCGATATTTCGACAGCATTGCAGCCATCAACTATCGCCTACTCGTGACTATGATGGCTGCAATGCTATCGAAATATTGAGACATCAATAATAAATGTTTAACACGGTAATTCCCGTTTTATTCAAACTTTTTTTTAATTCTCTCAATATAACCTAATCAGTGGTTGTCAATCTAATCTTCAAATACAAATTATGATGTTTACAAAGATAATGCATTATCTATACACGGATCTGCATGAATAGCGTTTGTTGCGGAGGCTAAGACCGTCATTCATAAACAGAAGTCGAACTCAGATACGGACTTGCAACCGTCAAAATTGTATGAAATCTGACAGTTGTAACACCGAACTCAAACTCAGCGCGCATTTAAAATTGTTTTTGAATATCGACGTAAGACACACTTCAGGTCACTAATCGGAGTAAGTATTAATTATTTAAGATTCTGGAAGATACCTATGCTATTTATTAGTGATGCGAAATACTCTTCACCATAATATTAACATGTAAGTAGATGACCTTGACGCCGTACATGCTAAGACAGCACCTGCTGTTGAAGGTCAAGGTCCTCAGCATTGAGACAACGAAGGAGCAGGAGAGTATATATTAATCTATACATATAATAAGACTGTAAAAAGTAGTGTAATGTGTTTTAGGATCAATACTGATGCTTGAGGCTGGCATGGTCACCAAGTGACAAAAGCCTCAAAAAAAACCTAGATTAAAAAAAAAGATACTGATGCCAAAACACTAATGTTTAGAATTTTTGTCTGTTTGTCTGTGACTTTGTGCAAGTATCACGCCATAACTACTGAAGGGATTTTGATGGGAGTTTCACTAGGATATAAAATATCCGGACAGCTCATAGGCTATAAGCCATGGCGGCATGTGATATGGAAACAAGGATCCAGAGAGGAAGATGTGCCTCCTGATCTCCTCCATCCTCTCCCTCCTCCTCCTCTACGCAAACAAAGTTGCGGCGTACAGCTAGTAAATAATAAACATGTATCCCAATTTGTAAATCAAAACCAATAATAAAAATTAGACCAAAAAAGCAGACAAAAGGAAAAAAGTAAAACCAAACAGTCGGAGTTTCTGCTTTTCTAAATTCAAAGCCTTGGGTCTAGCTACAGGCAATGTGGACCCTTACGAAGCGGCGTCAACAGCCTAGTAATGACTAAAATATGAAACAGAATATCGTGTTGAGCAATATCTTCATGTTATTGAAATGTGACAGATATCAATAAGGATCTGAGGAGGGTCGGGCCCACTAAGTTATAACGGACAAGGTTGGGTTTCAGAAAGGGTATGGTAACGAATCCGAGTAGGTAATAGGATGTAACGAAATATCCGAACAGGTTCCGCCTTTTCAGAAGACTTTTCTGTAGAAGTTAGGTAGGCATTATAGTTAGGATGAGATAGATTACCCAAACCGTTTTCAGAGATAGTGTGAGTTGTCCTCCATGTTTATTTGTCAAAGGCGGCGTCTACACATCAATATTTATCACAATCCGGATCGTGATCCTCCGTTTTTAAGGGTTATATTTCTGCGACTACGCATTGCGAATTGGTAGTCCTCGACACGGGCTTGCCACACTTATACAGCCTACTACGCTCTATTGTATTTTAGTATAATGTAGGTACAGTTCATTTTATTTTTAGTATATTTGTCATTGTCGTATGTATTTAAATAAAAATAAATAAATTTAAAAAATCATGGACGCATTCAGAATTAACAGCCCAATATTGTGTCTACTGTGTGATACGGAATTCAAGTTTAGGTCAAGTTATTTATAATGGTCTTAAAAACGATGAAATTGCCACGACATAGGCGTGAAATCGTTTGATTTTGTTGAGTATAAACGCACCCTGGGGATCGCGATAGATATTGATGTGTAAACGTTTCCAAAACCACATTAAGTATAACACTGGACCGTCTTTATTATCTGAGTCGTAAGAGTTGAAATCGGATATTCATAGACAGTTGAGAACGAGCTTACAGCTAGCGTACAAGGCTCGCACTTACGACTGTCAAAATTGAAATGGACAGTTTTGTAACTCCGCATATGTAACACTAGATAACTGTCAATGAATCTCGGCCTTAAATTAGTACAAAGAGAAACTGATCCCACTCAGGGGATTCCTTCCAGTCAACCTTTGAGTGGTTGATGACAGAATTTGGGTACGGATCAGTTCATCGAAGATTTAGATGCGACATTTCAGTAATAATTTTCTCTAGTTGCAAGAAGGTAAAGTCTAAATTAACATCTCCAAGTAGCTTATTATAAGTTGAAGTCGGTGCAAGTTTTGAGTTTTGACGTTCGTTCGTATGCACAGAACATAATGGAGGCTAGAAATCCCAGTGTAGTTGCTCATATATGCATTGAATTAAATATTTATTTAAGGGCCTTCATAGACCCAACTAGCGCCGCCAATCTTAAAAAAATAATATCTTCCGATATAATTTTTTTTATTAAAAAAAGCTATTTACGAAATGTTTAAATACTATTTTTAAAATGCTTATTTATAACGTGATTCAATGTCGGTAAGTTGTAGTTTGCATAATTGCGAAAAGCGTCGGTTTTTGGCACATTGGTGAACTACAACTTGGCTTGTCGCAATTATGCCATGTATTGTATATTGAAAAATAGTATTTATCGTAATAAACATTTTGTAAATAGCTTTTTTAACAAAATTGATTATATTGGACGGTATGATTTTTTTAAGATTGGCGGCGCTAGTTGGCTCGTATCAGGCCCTTAAGCCTTTACTACGTCTTTGAAGTTGCATTGCACATAAATGAATCTTCCAAATTTGTTGAGACAAAGTTGAAAATGTCGTAAAACATGCAAATAAAATTCCCTCCAAAGCCTGTCTTATAGCGTTCTCCCATAGTTTGTGCCGAGATTTTTACTAACGGCGACATTTTAGCGCTTTAAACGTAATAAGGTTACTCCTAGCTGTAGAGCCTGTCTCTATGAATTTACGAGAGATTGTAATAAAGGCGAAGTATGCGAAAGTAGTATTATGTGATAATAGTGAATATGCTTCTATTTTACTACTTTGCGCTCCTTGTGTATGTCACCAGATTATTGTGAATCTCGTTAGTGTGTTATAAATCTCGCGAAATCTGTCGCTAAATTGAGAACAGTTAGTACTATATAGCACAATATAATGCATTATTATTCGATGGTTTATAATCCACCGCCATAGAAATAAGGTTCTATTTTGTCAAAAACTGATGACAATTATCTCTGGCGATTTATATGGAATTTACTATCATGATATTGCATTGACTGATTTTTGACACTCACAGGAATTAATATCCTCCTCCGTTCTGGAAGACGTTTAAATTTGAGTCTAATATAGTATAATGTAGGTAAATAAAGCAAGAGACTTGTCAGCAAATTGACATTGATATCTCTTCTAATAAGTTCTTGCCTTACTTAAGTTCAAAAGGTGTCACAACTCTGGAAACTCAAGTCACGTCACTTTAAAGATTATACCGAGGCTACAAAATCTTAAATTACCCGCATTCTAACCCGTACAACAATTCCAATTACATTCCTGAGAGCACAAACCAGGGGCGAGCCGAATCGTGTGAGGAATCTGGGAACTTTGCGCCGTCTTTAATTAATATCGGAATAGCAAAACGTTGGGAGAATTCTAAACGATTGGATCAACCGGTTACGGTTTTCAAACAAGAATAGAACGTTAGCGATTCACATGCACAGCTAACACTTTGGACCGTTCTTATTATCTGCGTCGTAAGAGTTGAATTCGTACTGCAAGTCATACCTGCCGCATCACATGGCCGCGTCAAAAAGTGGTCGAACACGCGGTAGTAAATAGATATTGCAGGATTGAAGCAGTATAGAGATCTGGATCGGTGCAGTGTCGATGCACCCTGGTGCAGGAATTGAAGGATCATCATTTTTCGGAGGCCAAGACCTACCTCGGGGGGCTGAGCCAGATGAGGAATGCCACCGGCTAGATGGTCCGACGACATAAAGAGAGTTGTTAACCAACAACTCTCTTTGTTCGATGTGGATAAGATAACCTTGGGATCGGGCTACATGGAGGATTCATGGAGAGGCATATGCCCAGGAGTGGGATGCGGTATGCTGAGGCAGAAGAACAATTAACATCCCTCATCGATGCTATCGATGTTAAATACTTGATTGGTCTTTGAACCCCCTCTTTCGAAGAAGAAGCTCTTTTTCTTCGTTCATTATACACTATACACCTAATTATAGTATGACCGTCTAAATCAGTCTTCGCGAGTAAGAAAGGTACTATAGTATGACCGTCTAAATCAGTCTTCGCCTGCGCGGTACAGGGACGCGGGGGTATGACGACAACGGGGACCGAGAGAGGTGCAGGCGCATTTCTGTTACAATACAGTTCTGTTCGCGCGCCCGCCCCCGTACCTCTCTCGGTCCCCGTTGTCGTCATACCCCCGCGTCCCTGTACCGCGTAGGCGAAGACTGATTTAGACGGTCATACTATAGTACCTTTCCTACTCGTAGTACCTAATGCTTATTTTCTTATTTTCCTATTTCTTGTTTCTAAATGGGTATGGCCTGGTGATCTGTAACACAGGCTTACACCTAGCACAGACACCAAACTCTCGCATCTTAGAACCATACATTGTTATTGCTAGTTGTACCTTGTACCTACCATTCTTTGATGTGAGATAAATAAAGATTTTTATTATTATTTATTGGTACTTACATCAAACATTAGTTTATTTCAAAAAGCTACAATATAAAATAAAAAAGAACCATTCAATATTTAAAACACCTATTCTAAACTATTTTTAAAAATTTAGTTACAGGAAGAGTACCCAAGACACTGGCAGCGTTACCTCGCTGGATCGCGATGCTAATCCGTTGCGCGAGGTAGCTGCCAGCTCTTGGGTCACCAGTGGCATCTACTATTCGTATTCATTATTTATTTATTATTTATTATCACACGGTCTAGTAAAAAGGGTAAATATAAAAACCCTTTTTAATTTTAGCCGGTCTGCTTGAAATTGACTCGGAATGTTTAAAATAATCATGAAATTGTTATCTCGGCTCTGTTTAAAAGATAGGAAATGAAGACACTTTTTGTGTCATTCCATTTGCTAGACGCTTGCTGTTTTCAGCGACAACACAGTGTAAGTTGTAGGGTTGCAATTTTGTCCCGACACGGGACAATAGCTTTTGGAAAGGTGTCCGGAAAGAAGTGTCTCGAGTTTTCCCGAATATCATAGTCACTCTAAATTAAGAACGAAAAATATTTTCATATAGTTTTCACAGTCCAAAAATAAGGAAAATTGTGGACACTTAATTAAGATGAAACTTGGAAACCTAAAACTTCGCCCAAACACTAACGATAGTGATGGCGATAACTGGCTACAACTGACCATCTAACACAAAATTTCAATGTATTACATTGAATTGTAGATTATTCTCTCGTTATGATATTTTTTATTATGTACTTACTTACTTACTTACTTACTTATCATTTTCGGCCAACCAATTAGGTTTCAATCACGCGATACTACATATACAGGGTGTAACGGTATCGGTAACTGAACAACTTTAGTTCTACAACTTTTGGAATAAAAAATAAAAATAAATTAATGTCTCATACAAATCTATCAGTTGACCGGTACGAAATGTATAAAGGATCAAAAAATAACGCGAAAATCGAAAAATCGTAGAACGACAGTTGTTCAGTTACCGATACTGAACCCCGAAGGCTTCATATACCCTTTCCGATACACCCTGTATAATAATAATTTTAATTGTGTTATTTTAACTCTAACAGAATCTAAAAAGCCTTGTCTCGAATGACGCCTCTGAAAATGATGACAGCCCTAGATAAGCAGCATGCCACGAAAAATGCGACGGTGGCTTTTGTTCGAAAGAATTGAATTAAAATGGCGACCGGAATTTTCTCTGTTTTTCGCGCGGCACGCACGACTGCCCGCAAATGGACAATTAGCCGCTTTCGAGGCAGCGAAATAAAAGGCAACTTTACTTGGTTTTTGCTTTAAACATTGCATTTTGGCGTGTCCCATACGCTTGCTGGTTCGTTTGTAATCCATGTTTTGAAGGGACAATGTTATGTTTTACAGACGTTTTATTTTTAACTATAAATCCATGTTTGGCTTTCAAAGTCAAATTTCTTTATTGCAAGTAAGCACGTTGTGTGCATTTTTGCACGTCAACATATTTTTTGAATTTACATTTACACCACTTTGCAAGGAAAAGGTGCCAACGCTGAGGAGAAAAAGTGGCAAAAAAACTCTCAGCAGCTTTAATAATGTGTCAATATATTGCATATTAAATCTATATATAGCATATATTGACCTACTTACCTTTGATTGACGGGCTGTGTACCTTGGATTTCGTGTTAAAATTTTTGGTCCTGAAAGAAATGATCTGATTCAAAAAGACTACCGACAATAACTATCAAAATCAGTCTTTAAACAACTTCCAACGTTGCCTGATGTCCCATCATTCCACACAGATGTTTCCAAGTACCCCTTACTACCTTAACTACACTTCATCATCACTTTATATTCTACAAACGACCAATTTTAATAAAAGTTATTCGCAGAATTTGCATTCCCAAATTTTTACCGGCGCCGAGACCTGATAATAAACAATTAAGATTCCTCGAGGGTGACTCTCGCGCTAAGAATTCCAATCGGTGCGTAAGGGTGCCTTTCCACCAGAGATGCCATGGATGTGTTTGATATCCACCAATCATATCGGTCCACATAACATAAGACTGATAGAATCGAGTTCAACTAAGCTATGTTTTTTTATATGGAAGGATGCGTGATATGGATGGATGCGTACTATTGATGGGAGTTATGGATTCGCGAGTGGCTCACCGCGCCTTCCCTTTCGATGCATCGCATAGCTCGAGCTGTTCATCTTCCTCGCACAGCTACTGTTAAATAATCCATAATTTTACATATTTACATTAATTCATTATTACTTATTTATCTAATTTACAATATTTTTAAACTAATCTTTTTGAAAGCGGCTTTGTAAACGCGTTCAAATTGTCAATTGTCAAGTTAAAAAGTAACTGTCAAGAATGACCTTCAATATTTGAACTAACGTTCGATCAGTGTCTGTGCCTCCACGTTATATATTTTTACAATAAATAAACTGAGTTTGTAATACAGTCTACAGTTTTAATCATCAGTCCAGAATTCCCAATTACCAATGTTAAAAGTGTTCTGGGCCTTAACAGCTACTTCGCGGCGGCGCATCTTCATAGCACATCTTACTCACACCTCTACACAGCTTATCATTAGTGGAAACGGTCACATAGTTTCGTAGCTTAGCTTTCACATCCTCGCAGAATAGCTGCATAGCACATCTCTAGTGGAAAAGCAGCCTTAATTTTGTTCTGACAGCCTGTCTCACGACTCCCCCAGGATTGAAGTTTAAAAGTTCGACAACTTTTTGTAATAAAAGTTTAATTCCCGTATTTTCGTATCATGAGTTTGAGTACTGATGAGGATGATTGAGTGATGGTAATTGTGTTTGAACATTATTATTGATTAATGAATAATTTTCAAATAGAATTATGTAAACATCCAACGAAGTGAGGATCTGCATCATAATTTATCATTTATCTTTATCATACTGTATATAAATTATAAACATTATACTTTATTTAAAAAAAAGTGCAAATGTTGATATTGGTAAGGAATTATTGTAGCAGATCATAAAGCAAGGAACCACCGATGGAGTTAGCCATTTTTCTTCGCAGACTCCGCTCTTGCATGGCATTTTTTCGCGCCTCTGATGCTCACTTATTTTCCATTGTTTGAATTTTCAATGGAATATAAAAAAAGATGTATATTTCTGACGTATGAGTTTGAAAGTGACAACAAGGGCGGAAACCTGTCTAGATACAAACATAATTTAGGCTGGTTTTCTTGAAAATGGCGGGAAACGACGGTTGCAAAATTATTTGATAATTTTTGTTTTATTGTCTACAGTGGTTACTTTGAGATTAATATCACGTTAAATTAATCAGAAAATGTTCGCTAGTGACAGTATGGTGAATTTGTTGGATAATTTGAGTAAGATCAGGGGTTTCAAGCTTTTATCAAGAGTTCCCGCTACAAGCTCGGGAGTAAACGTGACTGTCGAGCTGCTTCGTCCAGAGTGATGACGCTACGGCGTCTCCTCTGGATGAAGACAAGAAGACGCGGCTACCCAGGGTGAAGACGCTACTGCGATGTGGAGGAAGATAGAAGACTATTATATATTGAATTTTCTGTAACATGACATTGGCAAAATTGTCGAGTCCATTAATAAAATAAATAAATACTTTAGGCTCTCTCCATAGAGCGCGATGTAATATAATATAGGTAGGTTAATGTCGGATTTAACAAATAGACAGTCATTTTCCAGTAACATCATCTAGGTTACACCTTTTACTCAGCGCTGGAAATATTAATTTGCATTCATTTCTGAAACAACACTCATTCGAAATTTCAAGTAGGTTCTAGAGTATTACTCATACGAATATTTGCTGATACTGCAAAGTTTATGGAGCACGCTCGGAAAATAGAAATTCAGGAACTTCCAACGTCAATATAGTACGAAAATTTGCACTACCAGCGGTAAATTCACCCGAAACTTCGGTAAATAAGCATGGAACTACGTGTTCGTTTCCCATGCTAAGTTCTAGTATTTATCTATAAGTGCCTTTATTGCCAAACGAATTACATAATATGTAAATTGATAGAGAATATATTCAGTAATTTTTTTTAAAAAATTTACTTATTTAGGTATGTACTTAATTTTTTAACAAAAAAAATGCTATGTTTACATCGTTCGCCAAACTGCAATGCAGTTTATTGGCGTAGCTCTCTTACTTTGTGTTTTACACTGTAGCACACTCGACAGCACATCGATGGTAACACTCGCAGCACGATTTCAGCCTCTATGTAATATGATAGATAATAAGGACGGTACCAAGTATTACACTTAATTTGCTTTCGTTTGTAATACAATCTTGTACCAAAAAAAATATATACTTATATCTTAATATATATCTTAATATATATCTTGTACCTACTTAAGTAAAATTTACTTAAATAAAAGTAATTACCTACTTATATTACATACTTATATTTTAAGTAATTACCTGCTTATTTTAAATAAGCAGGTAATTACTTAAAATAATTAGGTAATTATTTTTATTTAAGTAAATTTTACTTAAGTAGGTACAAGATTGTATTTGTACAATCGAAAGCAAATGAAGTGTAACACTTTACATAATTGAATTACTGGCAAATGGGCCCATTAGCAAATCGGTAACGCATGCGCAAATGGTCCCAGATAGTCCCATTGGCAAATGGTCTCAACCTATAGATTTTTTTTTCTTGTTTACCTATCATTTTATTCATCGTTTTTTGGGGGAAAATGTGCCCCCTTAGCGACACTCTGATTTTTTTTTTAGTAAAAAAAATTCCTAATTTTTTGTTTTATTTTTACTCTTTTTATTTTAAACTTCGTCCATGGTCCCAATACATTTTTAAGGATCATTGGAATTTCAAAGTGAATAAATTTAATAAAAAGTTTTATATGTAAACGGATATACACGTGGAGATGAAAAAAAGGTTCACCTACGTTAATCTAAATCAAGGACATTAATTTGTAACCTTTTTACTGCGTTTATCTTGGTTTAACCAGGTTAATCGCTAAGGTTAATTGTGTTAGCTCGCGACAGAGGTTAGTAGGTACGGTCTAACACAGACACAAATGTACAGGAGATGTCCTTAAGGTTGACATCTCCTCATAAAGTAGTAGACTGATTTTTAAAAATTCTTTACAATGAAATGATGTTTATTTCCAGAAGAATTCAATATGCTTAATTACAAAGTTATTGTATGTTTTGTAATCAAAATAGTACTTATATAATAATAAACTAAACTAAAACACAGACAACACAGACTAAAGCTAAATTTGACACATACGTTAGCGCCATGCACCACACTATCAGATTATAGGGCGATGGTAGGAGGCCCACTTCTTGTGGAGAGGGCTGGGGATTCATTCTCGGAGTGCAGCTACAATGGCATTGTCAGCGCGCATCACCCGCTCGAGCTGTCCGGCCGTGCGTTGCCTGAGCAGCGCAGCCCAGCCCGGCGCGCGGCACGCACACAGCATGCCACAATTACATAAATATTTTTTTACAGTTGGTCAAGTAGTTTTAGCGAAAATCTCAACCGTAATGAGGCCCCTTGTATACTTTTCTAGGTTTCGACTGTACAATCAACAGCATACGAATACTGACTTCTATATTGTCTACACGACAAGTCAACAGAAATACAAGTCGTAAATAAAAACTCTTTTCATCTTTAATCCATTTACAAACAAGACGCGCAATATTTTGTATTAATATATTATTAGCAATGATATTTTTACCTTAAAAACTCATGAATAAATTCAGGCTATATATCCATTGGGTTCCTTCAAACCGCGATTGAGGCAATTAAAATGTCATGGTGCGTTTTGTTTGCAAACCGGCGCGCGACGTGTTTGACAATCTTTAGCGATTCGCCAACCTAATAAGGTTATTAAATCAAATATCAAAATTGATACAATATCTCCATTACCCGAAGGTTGCCTAGAAGAAATCGTTTAAAGCGATAAAGCCGCCTGTCTGTACACTAGCTATTTTTGGTTTTATATGTAGCCGATGTATTCTCTTGTTTGGAAATAACTTTATTTCCAAACAAGAGAATACAACTTTATTTAAAATAACTTTATTTCCAAACAAGAGAATACATCGGCTACATATAAAACCAAAAATAGCTAGTGTACAGACAGGCGGCTTTATCGCTTTAAACGATTTCTTCTAGGCAACCTTCGGGTAATGGAGATATTGTATCAACAAATTAGCGTAGTCACCATTATTTTTCGTTTGGATTCGCGTTGCGATTCGCCAATTAACAAAATGGGCCAAAGGTCACCTATGTCTGTCGTATGAGGCGACTAAAAAGAGATTAACTCAACAAATATGGAATTCGACTCCGCGAATATTCGAGCCAGAATCTATAGTATGAATTTCGACCCCTCGGATAATGAGCAAACAAAAATTCTGTGAAAACGGCGTACGCATTTATCAGACTTCTGACTTAGAAGTCGGATAGAAGCGACAGACAAAGCGACGAAGTTCTTCTGCTTCTATAGGCGTTCCTGCTTCTTAAAATTAGCGGCCGCTTTCCGCGTCAGAACGCTGCAGACGCCTAATTTGAAGGAACCCTGGCAAAGGTAAATAATTCCCCCAATGGTACTGGCACAAGCTATTTATTTGCGAAATTGAATGAGGGGGGCGTGCCCGCCAAATAATTTATCAACAGAATGTGTTACGTTACATTACTCGGTATAAAAAATTACGCCGTTTGGTTGTGGCGTGTTGCTTCGTTCTTTTTATTCAAATAAGTGGTTGATACGGCTTCTTGTGGCCTTGGATGTTGTTGCCTTTCATTTACACAATGTATAAAGAAATTGTTCGATTGTGTAAAAAAAACATTGAAAAGGCCTTTGCTTCCAATCACATTCACAATGGATTGAAATGACTTTTTAATTCCGTTGTCAATCCTTTGTATTTATTGTACAATTATTAGAAGGCCGTACGTTAAAATGTAAAATCGACTATTCACAAATACGAATTACCTACGTCTAATTTTACTTTGAAAATGTTGCTCACGATTTTTAGTTTTATGCGTAATTTTCTTCGCTCTTTATTTTACTGTGATAAAAAAAGAAATATTAACGTGAACAATTACTGATAATTCATTTCTAACAGACTTTCAAAAATGAGGAAGTTCTCCAAGTTTTTAATTAGGTACTCTATGTCCAATTGTTCATGGCACACTTAACACAATCAATGCGACTTTTACTTTCTAAGTAAATTGACATCTGAAAAATCCTTTTAAAATGTTTACTTAAGATCCTAGAACCAACTAAACTGCGTACCTACCTTATTGACACCGTCAAGATTTACAGAAACACACGCCGACTGCTTTGAAATAAATTGCTGAAGTCAGTTCCATTTATTTATAAATAAGTTACTCTGTAGTGTAGAGTCTCGTAAGCAAAACATGACATGGAATAATTTGCATAATGTTGCGTGCACATGCACTCTTTAGAGCTATTACTGAGCGTAACATTAGTGGCACTAACTTACATTATGCCACTCAAAATGTCACAATCAGTATCGTTACAATGGTCCGTAGGTATTCGTTATCACTATGACTTACTAGGTGTGCTTCTAAACTTAAACGCAACGGTCACTATCATTCATATATTATTCTAGATTTAGGGAAAAACTTTTGTTTGTGTTTTCGAAACTGATAACGTCATACATCGACATACCAGGCGTCAACTGCAATATATGTTCCAAACATGATTTTAGGTCAACGGGAAATACCATATAGGTTTAGGTTTTCTTGCGTTTTCTTACAAATATGCGAGAAATGCGACATAAATGGCCATATCTTTTGATTGCGTTGAAGTAGAAGATTGATTTTTTCACGGCTGCATGAGGATTTTTTCACGGCTGCAGATCTGAGTATTTGGTATTATTTTCAACTTGATCAGTCCACGCGTTTCTGAGATATAGGTCTTGATAGACGGACGGACAGACAGACAACAAAGTGATCCTATAAGGGTTCCTTTTTTTTAAGGCACGACACCCTAAAAAGTGCCGAAATGTAATATTATAGACTCTATCAGAATCTAGAAAACATCCTAATAAGCTATCAAGTAAGGGATAAATGCTGTGAGTCCATTTATATAGGTAAACCGAGGCCCAAATTAAGTGTCTTATTTTGTAAACAAAATCTACCCTACCCTACTAACATTTTAAACTGTTCTATGTTTATTGTAAGTAAAACAAATTTATTTATCACTAATAAATAGGTACACAAATATATAAACACATTGTTATAGATAAAAATAAGCAAGGACATATTAAACGTATGACTGTATAACTAATAATTACACAATAATAATAAGAGTAAACAAATAATACATATAACAATACACAAAAACTTAAAAAAAAACATCCTTAACTAGTGATAAATATGGTGCTTGCTCAGCATAGTGCCGTGGCATGCCACGGCGCTGGTTTTCAGCTAGCCCTTGCTAGTGGTTACACGGCCGCGGGTGACAGGCGGGACACGAGCGGTTACGGTATTGCATAGTTATTTTCACATTATTAGATCGGATTACTTTATTTTCACAATGATGAACAGGTTCAATCAATCAGCTCCTTCAGTGTTACACCACAATCAGGTAATTAGACGATCATTTTTGTTTACAATATAAGACACTTGATTTGGGCCGCGGTATATGTATGTTGCTTCACACATCAACATTTCATGACAGAAAACTACAGACATCTCGCGTGAAATTACAGATGAATAATGTATGATAATGTTGTATATACAGCATGTGCTGAATGTGCGAGTATGCTTTTAGAATATTGGTATTCTGGATCACGTCCGCTGCCTCCGTGCGAGGGCACTTAAGTCTCATTCTGCATACAACTAGTTGTTTCCATACACGGATCAGATAATATAACGGAGTGGACATAACTTAAGACTCAAAGTACCGAGTAGCTGTGGATAATATGCTGGATGGGAATCCAGGTTCGATTCTGGATGATGTTTCTAACTCTTTTATAGTTACATAGTCTGCACTCTGAACTATTTAGCAGTGAAATCATTTTATAATCAGTCAAATAGTTTTTCAGAAAATCCTAACGTCAATAAGACTCCCTGTATATTTTTCTGTGATTTATACTCTACATAAGATTTCATCAGTCTTATTTAGTAATTACCGAAATACTCTTGAAACGTGACAGAAAATGGTGTATGTGTGAGGGTGTGTGTGAATATCACAAGAGGCGACAATTTCTGTACCTATTTGTCTTTTTTTATTATAAGACGATCTTTTAAAATAATTTCCGTTGATTATTCCAGCCGGTCTCCTTCGTTTCTGTGTTCCATGTTTACGTATTATTATAATGTGATACACGGAACTTTGCGAGTATGTTCACGTAGGTACTTATATAGTTGAAGTGGTGTGAAATGCAATATTTCATATTCCATTGTCAAGTTTTCCCTCGGTGCTACATTGGGAGGCTGCGCAAGAATTTTCATTAGCAGACAAAGCCGCAAGAGTCGAGGGCTTTGACGTTCGGTAACGCTGGATGTACGTGGATTTTCAGTTTTTCTACGAAGGCTACGACACTAACTACTAAAATTAAACAGGTGAAAAAATATATAGCAATCTTGGGGTGTCTATTTAGAGACTAATGAATACCGATACACGATTGGACAAACTTCGATCGATAGAAAAAAATCGCAAACATACCCTTTCCATGTCTTTTAAAATGAAAATTATATCCCAACCGAAATAGTTATTCATACAAAACATATATCAAAATGTAGAATTAAATACGAGAGGTTGTTTAAAAAAAAATGAGATTTGTTGGAGTATTTATATTTCCCTGCCAAAATTCATCCAAAATAAATAAAAATACAAATATGGAGTCACTGTGCCGTGCTCTTCACTCCGCCGCTGCGGGCTATCTTCTGTCTCGCGCTTGAGTTTGACAGCTGGCAGCCCCTTAACGCTGGTAGAATCGAAATAAAAATGTATGAGATTGACTTTTCGGTTAGGAATGGTTAATCCCATACATCTATAGCCTTAACGAATCGAAGTCGGTCGAAACCTGGTCCTAAACGCACTGTCGCTCATATGTTACGTCGCGAAAGAGCGAGCGGGATGCCTCGCTTTGAAGCGATTAATATTAGCGTGCTCGTTCTAGAATAAGCACTGCTGTAATAATATTAATAAACTTAACATTCACATGTTTCATCATACTTTTTACATCAGAATGTAGAGGACCTCATATTCTTAAGTCGGTTAAAAAGATGTTAAATGTAAATAAAATGTGTTTCCCACTATACAGAACCGCGACTCCATGAAAACTTTTTAAGGCTTTGATAAAAAGCGGAAGATTTTTTTTTCTTTTTTTACGAGGCGCGGCGTATCAAAAGAGACTCGGGTAAGTTTGTAGTTTGTACGTGTTAGTTTGCGGTTATTTGACTGGCTTGCTGGCCTGCCAGTGTGCCAGGCCAGTGGCTACTGACTTGCCAGTGTTATTTATTTGCCTTCGCCGTTTAATAAAAAGACCAGCGCTTTTTAAAGCTGTGTAATATTTTGTTAGTTTCACGTTTTGCCCGTTGCAGTTACTCGTAGCAATTTAATGTTTTTAGTAATTAGCTTTGTTCTTAAGTTGTAATTTTTACAACGTTTTCTATTAAATCTTCTTCTTCTTCGGCATACAGCAGCCCACTCCTGGGCATATGCCTCTCCATGAAATTTCTCTATTAAATCTGCTGAGATATTATTATTCTCACGTGGATTAGTCACAAAACCTATAGTCAGAGATGTACATCAGGCTACCCGTAGGCAACTGACATTGCCTAACGATGCTGGGATTTTTTTTATTAATTAATCATAATCACATCAAGGGTCCATTACTGCATTTACAAAGTTTTGTATAAAATAAAATGGTAATATACTTTTACATGTTTTCGACTGTACTTACTAAATCTGTATTAAGTACGATATCTAAATATTATTTTTAAATGCTCATTAACAACGTGATTTCATTTCGGTAAGTTGTAGACAGCAAAATTACGAAAAACGGTCGTATCGGCTTTAGCCGGTAAGTGATAAGTATTATAGTACCTATCTCTTTATTTCGCCACAGCATACAAAAATAAACGTATAACATAGCTGATATTTTAGTGGCTTGCTGGCGAAAATAGGTAATTTATTTAGTATAGAATTTTAAAAATCAATCAAATACATTTTGAGGAAATTTCAATCATACTTTTCTATGTGTTGGGACCCGTACATCAACGTATACCGAAGCCCAAATCATGTGTCTTATTTTGTAAACAAAAACTACCATACCTTACTAACATTTTAAGCTGTTCTGTGATTATTGCATAGTTATTTTCACATTATTAGATCGGATTACTTTATTTTCACACTGATGAACAGGTTCGACCAATCAGTTCCTTCAGTGTTACATCACAACAGGTAATTAGACGATCATATTTGTTTTGATTTGGGCTGCGGTATAGATCAAACGACTTTTCAAATATAACTTGTAACAAACATAATAGAATGGGGACTTGATACATCTTATTCGAGTAATCCTAGTCGTCCTCGGGGTAAGTTTGGGTCAAATAAGTAATTTAATTTAGCCGCTCTCCGGGGACAGTCAAGTTTAATTATTATGCCCGGTGCCGCCCTAATCACTGGGCTGAATAATAAAATTCGCAAAATTCATCCATTATCGAGGGAATATCGAGTTTACTTTGTAATTACTGTTGACCTTAATATAGGGGCTAGAGAAGTCGGAAATTCGACTTTGGTCCCAGATTAACGCAATGGTTACTTTGATTATCTTTTGAGTAAAACGGACAGAGATTTCACTTTAGAAATTAAGTGGAGCTGGTTAGTTAAATAGTACTTATTGAAAAATATTATTTCTAGTGCCTAGCAAGAAAAGAAGAATTGATTTTATCGACTCTTAAAAACATGTAACAATAATGTATGCAAGCAAAATTACCTTTGTCTTTATTTAAGAATGATCAATGATGTAACTACATAATATTCTAGATTTAAAACTATAGTGAAACAAATCTATAAATAAAGACTTACACTCCCTTTTTTGGTTGAAACCGGTTTCGATGGTATTTTTCAAGGTTTTTTTAAAGTATTATTCGTAGAACAACTACACATTTAAAATTATTGCGATTAACATTTATTTGCTTATGCGAAGATTCATAAATAATTCATAATTCATTTATTCATTGTTTTATTTGGTAACATAGGTTTTATAGTATAGGTAGTGCTCACATAAATCCATTAGATTATATTCATGATTAGATTAGATTCCTCGTACCATGGTCCATTTTACCCCATTGCTATAGGTAATTTTGTAAAAGTAGGTAATTTACAAAAAATTTCAATAAATTTCAAAATTTTCAAAATTTAACGCTAATGGTAAAACGACCCCATTGACAGTCACCGATTGGAATTTTACCAATGATTTCCAATAAAGCATGCTCCCAACATCTTAATTTCAAAATAAAATTTACCAAGGCACTGAAACCTTTTGGTTTTTTGCTCCATAATATTTTTTCGTCTCTATTAATAGCGTATTATTGGAGGAGTCAATTTTCTCAATTATAGGTCTTCTTTTGTGTATATCCGAGATTTCAAGCGTAGGTACCTCTATTTATAAATTTTTGATGTATCAATTAGCGTTTAATTACATCGTTTGAAAATTGGATTTTTAATTAATTGCGTATCATATTAATTTTAATTAACGCAAGTTAAAACGTCACTTACATGAATTTCTCGACTTTATGTCACAAGATATTATTGAAAAATAAACGTGTTCTGTATGGCAATCACACTTTATAACAAGTTACCAGTTGTTCTTAGAGACTTGTGACATACGACAAGTTTAGACATCAAATGAAAATAATTTTGAAACGAAAGTGTTATTATGACATCAGGGCATACATGAATGACAATTATATAGAATACTTAATTATTTACTTAGGGCCGACGCACAACGCCACGGCGCGGCGGCGCAGTGCCGTCAAACGTCATGGCGTATAAGGGCTAGCGTACAACGCCACGGTGCGGCGCCGTGCCACCGGTTCACGATGGTGGAGCCTGAAAAACCCATTCACCCTGTTTAATTGTGCAACTATTATTTATATTTTGATAAATAAAGTTATTTTTATTTATTTATTTACAATGATAAATGCATCGCTCCTGAAAAATAACTCCCATACTAAATTCACTCCGTGGCTGAAAATTATTTCCTATATTGGTAAACATGTTGATCTGTGTCTTGGCACAACGTCAAAGTATACGATATTCGAAACCGTAATCAGAAAAAGTATGATCGAAAATGTGCATGCACACAAAATTGCAAAACAGGGATTGCAAATTTCGAAGCATAGGTAGGGAATTTGTTTTTAAGAGCTTTCCATGAGCCAACTAGCGTCGCAAATTTAAAAAAAATTTTGAGATATATTGGGACCTCAATCCTCAATTTAAAAGTGATAATATTTGAAAGTTTTTATTATTCTCTATTTGGAATGAATTTTTTTAAAACAAGCTCTCGTATTTATACTACCCTATATTTTTATATATATTTTGTATGAATAACTATTTCGGTTTAGATATAATTTTAATTTTAAAAGACATGGAAGGGGTATGTAATGTGTGCGATTTTTTTTCTATTGAGCGAAGTTTGTCCAATCGTGTATCTGTATTCATCAGTCTCTAAATAGACACCTCAAGATTGCTATATATTTTTTTTCAGACGATTAAGTTTAGCAGTTAGTGCAGAAAAACTGAAAATACGCGCATACGAAGCCTTAATACGGCGTTATTCACGTGATACCCGATTCCTAAACGCGCACCTAAGTTAGGTTTATTAATAGGAACGCCATCTTAAGGTCGTTCTCAAGATTGACTTTTGAGCTGAGAGTGATTTATTAATTCGGGCCTTAGTCGTGTTCGTTCGTAACCTGATTACACATCGAACCAAAATATTTTTTACGATCATAGCCAGTTACAAAACTTGCTAATGAAGATTATCGCAGCCATTTTATCAATCAAAATAATGTATCGAAATATATTTATTTACTTTCCTTCCGTGAGGTTATTTAAATCATGTTTGTCTTAATTAAATATTATAATTATTATAGTTTAGACCAGAGTCCTAGGGTTCTTCTGCAGTTACAGAATTGAAAAAAATACCAGGAATCCTGTGGGTCGTAGGGTCCAATAAGAAAATTAAATTGAGTAAATATATTGCATTCCGAAATAGAATTGTCAATCAAAGCTACAAAGGGCATGTTTACCAAATATCAGGGTTGTCACTAAGAGGAAAATGTCACACAAGAGAATGGCGACCGGAATGACACAATAGAAAGAGGAACTAGTGATGTCCACATGTGTAATACACAATACATTCGGTCTTGGTCCCAAGGGGCTCGTAGGCCAGTTGAAAACGATCGTATAAGTTAAGCAACGCTGGGCGAGGTCAGGACCTGGATGGGTGACCCCTAGTGACACTTTCATCTGAGCCCCTTCGTGCCTCGGAATGCACGTTAAGGAGTTGGTTCCTGTAGTTGTCGCTTGACAGCAGTCGTTAGGCCACGTCAATGGCTTACGGGCGGCCTGAATAACTTTGACAAATAGAATTAAAACTATAGTGAGCCATTACTACAAATTATTATATATAAACGGATATCACTCACTATATTGTTAAAGTCGACAATTAGACCGACAGTTTCGACCGATTTCGACGGTCTTTTTCAAGGTGAGCGCGCCACGCCCGCGTCGCCGTTGACGTTTCTTCGCGCACTGAAAAAGACCGTTGAAATCGGTCGAAACTGTCGGTCTAATTGCCGACTTTAACAATATAAGTGAGTGATATCCGTTTATATATAATAATTTGACAAATAGGTTTGGTCACTAAACCACACGAGGAAAAAAAAAGTCTTGCTCCCGGTCCTGACCTGGATTTAAGTCGGATTTATTGTTACTTTATGAGAGTACCTACCTAAATCTGTATTTCACCAAACTGTAAATTTCTTTAGTAATATAACGGGTATCAATGTAAAGTTTTGGTCTGCGCCTTTACGATTATTTGGAGCAAAAACAGACAATATAATAGATACAAAAATATTTGATAACTAGAGTTAACTTACAATAAAATGTTTGGCCTATGCTGTTTCCATTCTCATGTGGTAAGAAAAGTTTAAAAAAATTGCGATAATGTAGAAATCAGAGGACAAATAAGTACCTACTTAAATAAATTATTAATTTTAAAATCTTTACATCGGCTTAGGTTATGCCTAAACTTTATTTACGTTCCAAAAAAAAATATTCCGTCACGGGTTTACGCTGCGTACCAAAAAAGTCCTACCAAAACATTTTTCGCGTCACTAAATGACACAAAAATAACGTCGACCGTACTAATTGTTTTGAGACCAAGGGACCGCGGTCGCTGCTGGAGCGGGAAATTGTGTTAGCCCTGCAATAACAGGGTAGCTCTGCCATGGGGTAGGGAATTAGGAGTATGTGCAAGAAAATGGGACGTATATTTATTAAGTCAATGAGCTTATAAGGATATGGTATGGGGACATCTTGGGATATGGGAATTATCCGTATTTGGTTTAGGTGTGATGTTATGTGCGAGTCCACCTTCATTTTGGAATGGCGGATTGATTTTTTATTCGTTAATTTTCTACTTACATGAATACTCTAAATAACTTGACATTGGCGAAATTATCTCTTGAATAAGAGTAGAAGCCATTCAAATAAAAGTAGTAGTAGATGTTATGTGCAATATAAGTTATTGTTGATGTTCTTAGACCGATATTCATAGATAGTTCGAGGCCGAGCTGACTTTGACTTTGAGTTCGGTCTTACTACTGTCAGATTTCATATAATTTTGACCACCGAGCAAGCTCACGCTAAGCTCGTACTCAAAAATGTCTAATATCAGCTGTAAACTTTTCTAAGCTATTTATTTAGGCAGAGACTTTTGAAAATGGCGAGAACGTAATGATTGTAAAATTATTTGATAATTTTGAATTTATTGTCTCAAGTGGTTGCTTTATGTTTAATAATTTCACTTTATATGAATCAGAAAATGTTCGCGAATGTTGGAGTTTTCGGATAAGATCGGCAGTTTCAAGATAGAGTCAAGAGTGACACTATAGAGTGAACGGACTGCCGAGTTGATTCGTTCAGGGTCGAAGACGTTTCTGCGGCTTCTCTAGAGGAATAAATGAAGACGATGACATCCTTCATCCAGGATGACGACGGAAGTCATACAATTTATTTATATATAAGGTTTCAGGAGTTTTTTTATGCTTGTACGGGGATATATGTCAAATATAATCAGAGAGCAGAGGTCGTTTTAAGAGATCTTCTTAACATCATAAAATGGGATATAAGAAAATAATATTATTTAGATACTTTACTAATATTATTTACATTACTTACTTATATATTATAACTTAGGTACATATAATTTTTGCCTGCCAAAAATTGGCGAAACATGTGCACTTAATTATGACACTTCAATATGACCTTTTACCATGTTTCTTGCAAATAATAAAATTTCATTTTAGTAATAGTTATTCTAGAAGTATCAGCGTAGGACATGCGTTAGATAAACTTAGGTTTTAAAATGTCAAAAATTCAAGTTTGAATGAGGTTGACTTTTGTTGCATTAAATATTTATATTACCTTGCAGACCTCGGCGTAGGTGGAGAGACGATATCGTTAGATACAGGGATGGGTGGCTGGAAGAGGCTCAGGACAGGGATGGATGGAAGAGGAGGGGGGATACCTTTGCCCAGCAGTGGGACAATATATAGGTTAACAACAAAAAAATTACCTTGCACTTGGTTTTCCCCCTCTCTATTATGTTACTCGGTGGAGTCATGATATAAATATATGCATAGAATATAGTACAGTATAGTATGTACGTACCTACTGCGATCAAATTCACTTCATTAGGGATTCTATTACTTGGTGGTATCATGTTACAAAAATAATCCCCATGGCACGGTGGAACACAGAGAAAGGTGTACAGGAGAGTTTTTAAGGTTGAGATTTTCTCAAAAACTACTTGACCTATTGCAAAAATTCTTTCACAGTCTGATAGATAAAAGTTAAAACTATGTGAGTATAAAATAATTAATAAAATCGGTCCAGTAGTTTTTGAGAAAATCTCAATCTTATTGAGGCCCCCTGTATACTTATCTCTGTCGTCGACTGTACCACCGGTGGTGCCATTGGGTGGTGTCACGGGTCCGCCAAGTAGAAAATCACTGTCTCCAGCCATAATAATGTCATTTACCTACTTCTTCTTCTTATGGTGCCGTCTTCTTACGAAGGTTGGCGATCATTATGGCAATCTGCACTCTCGACAACGCCGCACGGAACAGAGACCTGGTACTCTTGCCGTACCATTGGCGTAAGTTCCTGAGCCATGATATTCTCCTTCTACCTGACCTTCTTCTGCCCTGGATCTTTCCCTGAAGAATCAGTTGTAGAAGATCGTACTTTTTATTCCTCATTATGTGACCTAGATACTGGAGTTTCCGTTTTTTAATGGTCTTAAGAATCTCCACCTCTTTGCCCATTCTCTGGAGCACTGTCTCATTTCGAACTCGCTGTACCCACGAGATCTTCAGCATTCTTCGATACACCCACATTTCGAACGCTTCCACTTTTTCACTCATTAGCTTAGTAAGCGTCCAAGTCTCAGCCCCATAAAGGAGTACCGAAAACACATAACATCTACGATTCTAGTGCGTAGTTTAAGATTTAGCCTACCGACTACATTTACCTACAGACTTCTTAAATGAATTTTCGATGGTTCTTTTTATTTTCACTAAGGCTTGAGTTTCGTTGTTTTTGCTTGGAAAACGGCCAAATGGCTTTACCATTCCTTCGGAGATTGATGTCTTAACTGTAAAAACAGCGGAAGATGTTAATGTACTTGTAATAGGACGAAAAAACCGGATCAAAACAACCTGAGTGGAGGCTTAAGTGAGAATCTGGTCGATTAGGGGCGGAAAATTTTCGAAAGTTACAAAATATACGTCTCTAAAACAGAATCGGAGTTATTTACTGCCCTCTTTAACCCCGTTAATCAAAGTTAAAGTAGGTAAGAACATATTTTTGTAGTTACAATAAGTCACAGTAACTCTTAGGCTTGGCACCGACCCCTAGATTTATATAGTAATAAATTGGAGAAAAATTTTCATCACGACCGGGATTCGAACCCGGGATCTCGCCATTCCGTGGCACGCTCTATTACAACAGAGCCATCGTGATTCGTATCCAGGTCGTGAATTTTGTCTCCATATTCTCGTCTGAGGGACGGTAGCGACATCTATCCAGTAATTGTGCAATTACTCAAATTCATGTCTAACATTGCAGTTAGAAATCATGTTTTTAATTGATGACGCGTTCCTTTTTCATATGTTTTGATATTTTCTTGCATATGCGCTATGCGAAACGGACATCTAAAAAAAAATGGAGATTTTTTTTTCTCCATTTATCATTTAGATTTTCGTTTCGCATAACGCATATACAAGAAAATATAAAAAAATATATAGTAATAATTAAGAATAATCTATTACACAAGTCCTATGATGATTGCCCTACGGCTTCCAATTTAAATTACCATGTAAGCAGGAAAGCAGGGGCTTTTATTATTAAATCTATCCGAAACTTGCCATATTGGCGTAGTAATCTCGCCAACACGATCATAGCATAGTTGATGGTTAACCAAGAAAATTTCGCTGAACTAGTTAAACTATAACAAAAGCCGGTTAATCCGCTCTCCGGCTAAATATTTTCGGGAAGGAGGGAAAATGAAATTGTAATAGCCCGTATACACTTGACTGGGTATCAAGTTAACACACTGGCTTGCTAGTAAGTGGTAATAACGGGCTTGCAATAATAATATCCAATAATTAAAATAGATAATATTTATTGCAAAAAAAAACTAACTACTACAAAATAAAACTAACTTAATATCTATAAAAAAAACTATAAACTAAAGAACGAACACGTCGTCGAGGTCCCCGTTCTGTGGCATGGTGCCCAGGACGCTGGCAGCATTTCCTCGCTGTATGGCAATACTTAAACGCTGAGCGAGGTAGCTGCCAGCTCTGGGATCACCCGAGATGTGGACCAACCGGGTAGACAGCTCGTGGATGATATCTTTTGAGTCCAATAATTACTTTCTTTAACAACTAGATAAATAGATAGATAAACACTTTATTGCACAAAGAAGCGTACATATAGAAAACAGATAGTAAGTGAAACAATTTGTACAAAGGCGGAAAGAAATAAACGGCAGTGTATTGCATAAAATAAATAAATAATAAGAAAAATAAGAAGCACATACACCAATATAAATAATAACAGTATGACACACATACAAGCAATATGTACTTACTTAAGTCTAGATACTAAATACTTATGCATGTTAAGATATCCATCCATATCTACTATGCCCGTAACTTCGTATATTAGGTATAAGTCGTTGATTACTATGTGGTTACTATAGACCTCCACCAAGTTCTTTCAATTTACTGGGCGGCAGCTCTTCCTCTTTCCGAAATATACGTAAGTCTCCATAAGTCCACAAATATTTACAAATACAAGTCATCTTGCTTTATCATTATCTCTCTCTTCCCTTTAACGATTATTTTATGCGTAAATTAATTAGGTACTCTCAATATTTGTCAATATAAGCCCCTCAAGGAACCAGTGTAAACCCGCTCTTATACTTAGGGCGCCGAAGTTGTAATGAATCGAAAAACTTTTCTCTTCTTAAAGACATTTGTGCAATCTTCCTTGTACGCAGTAACTACAAGCTACTCTATGGTACTTCAATGTACTAACAGTACGTCTACGATGGAAATTTGTCGAGCTTATACCCACTGTTGTAACAATTGTTGTTACACTTTCATCCGCAATAATATCATGTTGAATAGAGCGCAAGGGTGCTCTAGTATTTTCGTTAGACTAAACTCGTAAAAATAACATTTTATTTTTCTCTCTACAACTAATATAGTACAGTCGACAGCAGATCAATGGTAACACTTGCAGCACGATTTCAAGTCTTACGACGCAAATAATAAGAACTGTCAAAAGTAAAAAGTGTTACCATTGATCTGCTGTCGACTGTACATGCGATTGACATCTCACCAATCTCGTTTTTGGTAACACAAAACAAAAGCCCACAATAAAAACTCACTTTGAATTAGGCAAATACTAGGTGTGATTCTTTCGTAGCCGCCAAATCTCAACCTAAATGCAAAACCGTCACTGTCACTCATGTGATACATCGCGTAAGAGTGAGCGGGACGTCAATGACGACCATTAAATTTAACGGCCACACTCTAAAATCGCCACAACTGGAAATACAAAGTACTACATTAACTATTTTGCAGGCCCTGATAATAATTTTAAATAAATTATTTAAGAGCACTGCACGATCTACATTCTTACTAGGATATCATATAACAATAGTTGTAACAATTACAAGAGTCAAGAGCCCTCCCTAATAGAGGCACAGTTGAAAAAGATTGCTTCGGCGTTGTTGAAAACTTCGGTGCAAGAAAACAGTGCAAAAAGTTAGAATTGGAAACTAAAATCGTTACATTTTCACTTCGTAAAGCCAAGGAGCAATTTTATTTGTGCATTTTTTTAAATTAAGTTTCCTGGCCTAGTTACTAGCTCGGAATGTAATTTGTGCAGGCTGGTAGAATATTGCTAAAGTAATATTATACAAATATCACATCACAAAAAGCGATCGTAAAAGGTAAGCAATGGGCGCGGTCTGTACCAGGATGGGTGACCGTTAGCGGCATTTATATGCGAGTATCTCAAAGCAAGTTCAATCTGGGACGGCGACGAGGCTATGTCGCTTCGAAACAACCGGTCGTTTTCAAATAGTCGTTGCGATCTAATTGTCGACTGAAGATATACGATTAATTAAAATTAAATATAGATTTTGCAAGTGGTTAAATCAACCTTTGATGGACAGTCAAAGACAAATAATTTAATGGTTCACTAGATTCTGGCCCGTGATGACGTCTGCGAGTTTTAAGTTTCCCGTGGGAAATCAAAGTTTTCTCGTGGCAAAACTTAGACTGTATATCAATCCAGTATCTTAGTTGCTTATATGTAAAAATTGGTGCCAATACATAGAGCCGTTGGAGTGTTATTGACTGACAAACAAACCAACACTTTTGAGTTTCGCACTTATAGTATTGGTGGGATTTCAGATTTCCAAGAAAATGAACAAAATCCCAAAGCAAATTTGCTAGAAAATCATAATCTCTTTAGAAACTAATGGAGGTCCAACGTCTATTTATGCCTATCGAGTTACCCTTGCCATTCGTGTTCAGCCCCCCGAGAATACCCCCGAATAGGGATAATCAGCTAGTAAATGCGACTTTATGCAGCGTATTCTAGGCAGACAAGGTGACGTAAAGGGTTTACAATGTTATACAATTTACTTAAGGCGCTATATGTTTGTAAAAAGCAAGAGTGAGACAGAGATGCACCCCAGTGAAGAGCACGACACGACGAATGAATTTTGGCAGGGAAATAAAAATACACCAACAATAATCAGAATTTTTAAACAGGCTCTCGTATTTATTATATATTTACATTTTGTTATATATTTTGTAAGAATAACTAAGTATTTCAGTTTAGACATAATTTTCATTTTAAAAGACATATGGAATCGCCAGCCAGGCTGTCCTGGCTGGCGATCGAACGTGGGACCTCCGTATCGCAAGACCAGTGACCCAACCACTGCGCCACCGTGTTCTTTGCTGATAGTCAAATGTCAGCTTCAATGAGCCAATGAGTTATCCTCGGTTTTTCGACGGAAAAACTTACGTACATTTACCGAATGCTCTCAAAACGGTGAAAGAAAACATCGTGATGAATGCCGTAGAAAAAAATCTAAGGCATGTGTAATCCAATCCGCACTGGGCCCGCGTGGTGGATCATGGCCCCAGCTCCCTATATGTAAGGGAAGGTCTGTGCCCGAGCAGTTGGCCCATAAAAAATAGAGAGAATGAAATGTTAGTAGAGAATGCTGAAAACATTGTTGAAAATTTCCACTTTACTCTACTACGAGTATATTGACACTTACTTTTGACGCCAAAAAATGTCAGGACTGTCAATTTTGACAGTTCTTGTCATTTTTGACAGTACATGTAATTTATGACAGGTTTTGAGACTTTGAGACATGTAATTTTTGACAGTTCTTGACAGTCCTTGTCAAATTTGACAGTTCTCGTCGTTTTTGACAGTTATTGTCATTTTTGACAGTACATGTCATTTTTGACAGTACATGTCATTTTTGACAGTTCTTGACAGCCCTTGTCATTTTTGACAGTACTTGTCATTTTGGCAACGGTGTGTCTATCAAAAGTTGTAGAATCCAACATTTGGGCGACATTACTATTGTAATTTTCGCCCGTAAGCAACTCGCCCAGTATCATTAAAGCATGTGGGCCAGTTTACTACGTGAAAATTTACAAAAGGGAAACTCGCCCGCGGACCAGATATTTTGTGGGCGAGTTTGCGACTAAGCCAAAAAATTTATATTCTTTCAACATAATTAATGAGTGTCCTATTTCACGTACAACCCACGTCGTATTGATTTCAGCGAATTGCAAAATGATTTACGTGACAAAATTGCACATTATTAAAATTGAAGCTATTCGCCTTTTCATAAATAATTCAACACGATACACACACCGAATCACGATTAATGCATTTTAAAATAGGTTTTTGTGGAATTTAACAATCGTGCCGAATTTATAATCAACTGTTATTTACAGTGAAAATACCCATTGAATGTACATGTGACATACTATGATACCACGTTTCCTTGTCCACTAGTGGGGTACAGTGGGAATTGAGTATAAAATATTTTAAAAACAACACAACTTTTTTTTAAATGGTATCACTGGGGGACAAACGAGTGGGGGACAACGGGAATAAACCTAGAAAACTTCTGCGAGTAATGTCCGACAGTCTGAAAGCATCTAGCTGCTAGATGCCGCTAGATTCTAGCAAGTGCGGAGTTTAGCAAGATTTACTTATATTATACAAGATAGGATTTAGCATAACATGGATCCTAACAAAATCTGTAGCTTAGCCCGGTCAGATAAATGCCTTGTATATTACAAAAAGAGATAAGGATCAATTTCGAGTGTATTTATTGTATGTCAGTTTCTTTGTGTCATTGTCCAGTTTTTGTCATTAGATTCGTCGTGATCACGGGGCTGACATTATAATAAATTATAATGTTAACATATTTTTTATTTTTTATTGTTGACATTTTTTTATTTTTTCTTACTGTTTCGAGTATATCTTTGTTTACTAACATATAATAAGCAATACTAACAATTTACGGACCACTGTTGTTCGAAATAAATAAAGATTATTATTATAATAAAACATTTTTTGTAAAAAGCATTAGTCTTTTTTTGGTTTTTGTACTTCATATTTTTTTCTCCCTGAACGCGCACAGTACACACAGACCACAGTAGAGCTGCTCCGGTTTAGTGAACAACATGCTCTCTCTCGCTTTGCCAGCAGAGTGAAGTGCCCTCACCGCTGTAGGTCGACAGTGTTTACACTAATTGCTTGAGACACTCCGCCACTCACCGGCTGAGATTTGTACCGGTTTCGTGTATTTTGGTTTCAACTGTTATGCAGATAAAAGAAGCTTTACACCATAAAGATGACTTCAAGTTATACATATAACGGTTTAAGCCATCGGCTCCTTTCTAACTTATTTTAACGAAGTGTGGAAGTGACAATACACGGTTTAATGGAAGTCAAAAGACATTGCCACATTTCAATGGAGCTTTGCCCCACCTACAGAACTACGTGACCATTTAAGCTGTACCTATCATTTTGTTGGCGACAGGTTTCATATTGCATAATCATAATCAGTATCATTTTCTACTCCTAAAGAAGAATAACAAAAACAATAAATAAATCGCTTCGATTTCTTACTATTTTCTAAATAATTAATTAAGTTGTTTATTTCGAATCGCAACTTGTACAAAACTTTATTTTAAACTAATAATTTTATTAAAAAACGGAGATATTTTTACATTTATTCGTTATCTTGTACAACTTGCGGTTGATGGTGGGGCAGAATCTGGCATTGTCATTTGAGTTAACCCTAAAAATTCTATTAATTTTTTAATCACCTCAATTTTATTTCAATCAGTAGGTACGTTGCGTTGAGCAGAATATTTGTTTTCAATTTTCACCAAGTATACAATAACACAGTAGAGGTGCCTCGTTAAAGGTCACACGGACTGAAGGTCAAGGTCACTTTGACCACAGGGCAATGAATTCAAATTCCACACAACTCATTAGACTAAGCTTTAGGCATACTAGCTCGATGAGTTTACCCAATATCAAATCTGATTGAAGTCCTATTTAGGGTACATCAAAGGATTAATTCGATGTACAAAGTGATGCAGCCTCTGTATAAACTCTTTAAAGGTATTTCTAGATAATATATCGTTGATTTTAATACAAGGTGCCATGATTTCAGTTAAAGTCCATGGATATCGATTCGTAGCATTTTTTTAAGATAAGATAAGATAAATATTCTTTATTGCAAAAAAAGGAATAACACAAAATAAATATGCTAATACAGTTAGTATCACAATTGGCGGTCTTATCACTTAAAGCGATCTCTTCCATACAACCTATGGGTAGAGAAATCAGCGAATGAATAGGTAGCTTGTTGAGCAATAATTAAATACCTCAATGGTCTCGTAGTTTTGTAGGTGGGGCAAAGCTCCATTTAAATGTGGCAATGTCATTTAAATGGGACCATAGCCATCTTACTTATAGCACTATAATGAACAAAATAAATACGTACTTAACAGTGGCGCATCAAAATGGACTTTTATTAAAAACGACGTAGCCGGCAGGAAGCTTCATAATACTTGCCTCTTTTAATTCCGCAAATAGATAAAAGATGGTATCTATGTGGTAAAGGATAAAGGAAGAAAGAAAATTGTGAAGAAAATGCTTAAGGAAACTTGTCAGATGACAGCGGCGAGCCTCGAGCGTTGTATTTAGTTGGAAAATGCCGTTAGGTAATGAGCGTACCTATGCGTTGGGTTGGCAGAACCAGTAAGCGAATATTCGTGGCGTCGATTGTTCGTTAGAATTTTCGCAGGATCGAAAGTAAAGTAGGCTCCATGCCCCAATACGGGATTTACCCACACGACTTTCGAGTCTGCGGACATTCGAGCTTACGAGTGATCGATTAAATGCGGTAAAAATAGCTTATTCTTGCCAAAAACATGGGTAATGTTTTGGGGGCAGTCGGGTAAAAATAACGACCACTGCAATCGGTAAATAGAGAGGGATAATCATTTTTAACACGGTATTTTACCGATCACGTGGTAGCAGTTATTGAATGTACAGTACATTAGAGTGGGTGGTTGATGGTTGTCATGTTGTTGAGTGAACTAAATTATTTTACGCTAGCTCAACGCCATGCGACGTTAAAAAAAAAGTTTCGTGATGGAACCCGAAATTTACAGTTTTCAGATTTTTTCATTTACTTGAATTTGACAATTCTTGCCAAATTTCATTATTCTAAGTCAATGGAAGGTACCCTATACATTTTGGTTTTCTTGCATTTTCACACAAAAAATCGAGAAAATGCGACATAAACAACGATATCTTTTGATTGTGTTGACGTAGACGGTTGATTTTTTTCACGGCTGCATGAGGTTGCAGACCTGAGTATTTGGTATAAATTTCAACGTGATCCGTCCACGCGTTTTTGAGATATAAGTCTTGACAGACGGACAACTAAGTGCTCCTATAAGGGTTCCTTTTGTAAACTCTTTTCATGAACAATAGGGAGGGTAAACAGTGACGCAGATGCTTAGTCCCTCAGTACATTCTTCTCATAGCTACGCCCATTGTCGGTTATACAAACACTACTGCAGCATTGTGGGATTTACTTAGGCTGCCACTCGTTTACACATAGGCACATGTATAACAAAGAACCAGGTGCGTTTAGTATGGACCTACACAAATACTTGTAGCTAGAGGGTTAAAGCCATTTGTGGATAAATATTAAAGGAAACTGAAACCGAAGCTAAAAAGGAAGAAGTTAAAGACATAACAGGTTATAGAAATGGTAGTGCTCGAATGAAATCTAATGGAGTCAGTTAAAACATCGGACAGTTTACAGTTGAGATAAGTATCTCCAGTTTTCCTAACTACATTGCATTATAAATAATATCTAATGGAAAACATACACAATGAAGTAGTGCTTGATAAATAAATGATAAAAGGCCAATGTATTGAATAGTGACTATTTTTGGCCAAAACTCGTCACTAGAAAAGTTTGGGCCAAAAATAGCCGGAGTCAGAATCAAAATGGACTCTACAGTAACATAACCATTTCTGACCTTTGTGTACATAATGAAAAAGGAATAAGATAAAGGTTTTCAGGTCATGTTTTGATAGCAAATACTGGCGGTTATAAGCTTCTACAACATTTTGAAAGGATTCATTATTTGCTCTATGAATTCTATGTATAGGCTATAGAATTCCTTGCGAAAATATGAGAAGTTTAGTGTCAAAATAAAGTGAAATATAATATATATAGAGAGTACCTACGGTACTTGAATAGTGGTGTATGATATTATGAACTAAAAGATTGAATGGATGGGTTTGGATGGAACAAAAGAATAACTACTAGGTAGTCAATAACAATAACTGTATTTAGCACTATCTAGCTCATCGGTTAGTTAGGGATTGACATTATAGTGAGTCATTTCATTACACATACTAGAGCTTTGTGCTCTTGTAAAATTTCCTCGTTCCATTAAAATGTGTTCAACTTGTTTCAATTCTGAGAAATTTCATTCAAGCATTCCAATGTTCTCAAAAATAACATTTCATTCAATGGCTTGGAGTTAAAATTTTGCAGCTAAAATTTACTTTGTCGTCAAAATATAAGTCAATATAAAACTACGTGCCTAGAAGTTTGAAATGGTCTCATAAAAGTGAGTTGCGTTGAACCACTTTGCGTTTGGTCACATTATTGCAGTGAGAGAACGGACCGAATATAAGTAATAAAATGAATTCCAAACAGTGCAGTCATTTGAAATGAATTTCATGTTTGCAATTGTTCACATTATACGAATCGACATTGTTGGAAAACTTCGAGACAACTTGTCACATCTCAGAATTGGCTAGAGACAAAAGAAATGCGGTATAAAAATGAAGATTTAGGTGAAATAGATGTAGTTTTGTTTTAAAATATATTCAAATACCCAGCGATAATACAGCTCAGATTGAAATGATTACTGTAAATTGATGTGCTTATGGTTATACCAGAAATAACATTATAAAATATCTGAAGATGATCAAGGGAGACATGTAACTTTTGAGCTGCCTTGTTAAACTATCGTCCAAACAAAATTGCATTTAGTTAACTTTTATCCAAAACCACGAAAAACCCTTGTTCATCCGCACTAGACCCATGTCTTGTTATTGCCAGATTATGTAAAATCCTATGGCAGAACTCGACCGAATACCCTAACAAACGATACTCCAGACAAAAATGGCCGAAATAAATGTAATCGTGGGTACCACAATAATCATTTGAATAGGAATGTACTGATTTCGGTAACACGGGACGCGAGTAAACATTTATTCTGTGGTACCTCTCAATATTGGCGGGATTGCTTTTTGGCTCTTGGCCTATAATGTGAGACTTTTACGAGTGTATCGATACGTCGCTTTGTTTATGCACAAATAAAAAAATGTTTTCTTAATTTTACTAGTACAGTAAATAGAAGGCCCAAACTGGAACCCTGTGGTAATCATAGGTTTGGCCGATGTACTATAACAGTTTTCTTCATGCGATTCTGACATTATATTGCAATTTGCTTTTTTATAGAGACGGTAGAGACCGATGGCCTATTTCATATACACCATTATGTTTTAATTTAATTACTAACATCTTGAACACTATCAAATGCTTCGGACGTTTCTCAGATAGGCCTATAGCAATGCAAAGTTATGATGTCCTCGTTTGTATTGGAACAAAATTCTCGTAAATAAAAACTAGACGAAAGAAATAAGTTCAAACAGCCTCAGATCGAGCTCTTGGAAAATACATAAATCAATGAACTTTCTACTCGCGATATGTTATCATAAACTAGCATGAAATTATACTTTGCAGCTGAAGCAAAACATTGAGATAGGATAGGTTTACTTTACTGTAAAGAATAATAAAGAAAATGGTTTTAAAAATACAAACTAATGGTCATATCGACGCGGAATTTATGTTGCTTAACAAACATTTATGAACTTATGGTCATGTTTATCCCGAATAAGATAAGATTGTATTTAATTTTCAATAGCCTAAGGGTGATTTTCATTTAGACAAAAGTTTATCGCAGAGTTTTCTGGTCCATCCACATGGGACCAGCAATCTACAAATTTAGACACTTCTACATCTTTTGTACGTAAATATTTTCCTTAAAATTTTTAGTTCTTTCTTTCAAGGATTATCCATCTAGCAAACTCTTTCCTCTTTCATTTCATATGCAGTATTCATGAGACCTCAGGTAGCCGCTGTTTTCAAAGTTAAGTAGTTTTCGTTCTGGCTACCGGCCAGTGCTGTAATAACCACATTACAAATAAGTGTCTCTACACACGACTCCACTCGTATGTTTTAAGTTCGGAAAGTGCTGTTTTGGCAGCAAAACTGAAATTTTCAGAACAAAAGTATTGGGCTATTGGGTTGTAATGAATGTAAGTGGCGCACTTCTCTGAAGAAAATTATTAGGCTCCTTCACTTCTGTAGTAGATAGAGCTTTTAGTTGTGGTCTGGAGGATTAATAAGTTAACTATTAGGTACAGTATAGGTATTGATAAATTTCATGCGAGTATATTTACATCAAAACTACTTTTGGTAAATCCCCTAAGTTATTGGTTTACTCAAATTTCCATCAATCACCCAACATCCTAATTTTCGGAATCATACAAAAAAATTCGGAATTATTCCGTTATCAACCCGGAATTGTTACACCTACGATATACCCCTACGTTTTAGCTCTATTTACTATTTAGTTACGCTGTGTCAATTTTTTGTACAGCTAGCCGTTCGTTCTGTAGCGTACGCCCAAATCGAATTAGGCTGCGAATTTTGACGAAGCGTTGATTTGACTAGTCCATTTGAAATATTTTCTGTTTTGAATATAGACAAATTGGGTCAATTCTCGTTCGAAATTCCAAATTCTGAAGCAAGAAGATTCAAAGTCAAATTTATTTATTGCAAGTAAGCTCGTTGTGTACATTTTTACACGTCAACATATTTTTGAATATACATTTACACCACTTTGCAAGGAAAAGGTGCCAACGCTGAGGAGAAAAAGTGACAAAAAATTCACAGAAGCACATCTTTTAAAATAATAATAACACAATTACTTAATAATTAGGTATTACACAAATCTACATTTAACATCGAGGCAAGTAGGTACACTTATTTAGTAATGACCATCATCATCATCAAAATTTTAGCTACTTTCGTACATACAGCTTTGAAAGACTGCCCTTTTCTCACAATAAAATGTTCATTCAGTCCTACTATACGTGTTAATTAATGTCTTCGAACTATTTTCTACGTGGACTTTGTCTTATGTGGATAATCCTATAACTTTGTCACATCCCCTCTATAACATAGAAGGAGCTTATTCGGCGCAAACAATGCTATCAATCGTCACTATCTTTACTATTTGGGCAAACAATGGAAGCTCGGTGTTACTCCACAATCCCCAAGACAGAGACTGACCCAGAAGCCAAGCTGTAACTATATGGCGATATAACCTATGTAGGTGCAGTAAGTGGTTGAGTATTATATGGTCTCTGTTTGGTACAAGCCATGAGCAGATCGAATGAACTTAAAGTTTAAAATAGACCTTGCAATGGTATATTTGAAAAGTTCATTCGATCGACATGAGATTGCAGCGATAGATCTGCGAGATCGATCCGCACCATTGTATTTGGAGTGAACCCTTTTTTTACTTGGGGAAATGCTTTTCGCATCTCACCGCGCCAATGAGGAGGGGAGCGCGGTGAGTATCCCGACATAAATTACCAAAAATATTTTAGCTTAGTTGGAGTGGTTAGAGACACAATTAAGTAGATGAGTGAATTGAATATATCGCTAATTACAAAGAAAATACTTATTAGTAGGAAATGAAAGAATATATTTTTAACATAACCGTGTTATTACGAAAAACTTGTACAAATTTATAGATTATTCTAATGATATTTTGCTGGAAATCATTATTTTTTTTGAAAACTAAAACTAATTACGGATATAAACGAGGTTAATTAATTGAATCTAAATTACATTGTAGCATAGCGAAGTCTTCATAATCATTTTTTGCTGGAGAATGGATAGAAATCAAATAGGGTTCCGAACTGCAAAAATAACTCTCGTGTCAATTTATGCTGGGCAAAGTTGTTTATTTTGTCCAATAAGTCCAATTGTACGATTACAATGAGTATTACTAAGAACAGCACGTTTTCCGCTTGCAGCGATTTGCAAAGCGTTTTTAAACGCTGAAGCCTTTATGTTGGGCCAAACCCCGCGGCGTCCCCACAGACAGATCCACGGGCTTCAGTAGCAAGCGGTTAATTAAATTCTATTCAGTGCTGCTCAGTGGAACTATGCTGAATGGACAACTTCTATATTATTCGTACCATAATTAGTCGAGTTTCAGTAACAAACTGCTGAAACTGCATTAATGAGACTGCATTATTTCATAATAATATTGTGTTTTAGAGCTTATTCCCGCTCGCTCCAAATCTGTTGTTCTCAGAATTTTAAAACTTCACGCAGGTAGTTCCCAATAGTTCCAACACTGACCAATATATTTTTTATGTAATTTACCCTAATACAAAATAATTCATAATTAATTAAGTACAGCTAGCAATATCAACGTACCTATTTTAATTTTTCGCAACTTATTAAATTAGCGTCAGGCAATTTTTTTAATGCGGAAGCAAATATAAAACTGAGTCTTGCCTGAGTTTAGATATAAAACTTAATGATTTCTGTAACAAATATAAGTGGAAAAATCAGCAGTAGGTACCTACAGTAGTAGAGTGCTGATTTTTCCACTTATATTTGTTACGAGTAGTAATCCGAGTAATTTTATATTTATTCATGTATGTAGGTAAGGTAAAACACAAAGAAAGGAGTTTTTAGGGGTTGAGATTATCTCAAAAAGGACTAGACTGATTTTTGAAAATTATTTTCAATTACATAGTATTTACTCTAAACCTAGTAAAAAAAACTAGTAATATAATTTTTACAATCGGTCATGTAATTCTTGAGAAAATCTCAACCTTATTGAGGCCCCCAGTATACCTATCGCTGTCATCATGTGCAGGTTCCATAAAAAAAATCCTTTAATCATTTGATGTAGGTACCTATATTTCTCTTCACTAACAATTATTGTTATTTTACAAAACCAATAACATTGTCGTCGTTACATCGTCCACGAAATTAACTCAGTAATTGGACGTCCACTGAGTTGAACGAATTGTCATGTCAAAACCGAATCACATCACGACCAGTCGAATACCTACCGTCGATTTCTAACGCCAACAAAAGCGGTTTTAATTGAATTTTGCGAGTGAAGTGCTGAATTCAAATCAACATAGTGGTGTGATTGATATGTAAAATGTGAAGTACCATCGACGGAGGCTTGAAATTCCATATCTATGCAATTGTTTTGACAAGCGTATATTTCGGTTACACAAAAATCCAGAAGGACATAAAACCACTGCGACATGAGTCTACCACCACTGATTTCAAAGGTGGTAAAGTCAACCGCGGATTTTATTTTCTTGGGATGAGTTCATCATCTCTAGGTTGAATTTCCATTGCGTAGAATCAGTCTACTATACCAATCTCTCTCTTTCATATTATTAAGAGGATAAAATACCTTAAATACATTATCGAATGGGTTATGTTGAATGTTGCCTAATCTTATCTTTTCCTGATTGGGTGCCAATGTGGCGGCACTTCGACCCATTGGGATTTTTGGTACTCTCCCCTTTCCTTTATGCTCCTTTCTCCTCCCTAAAGATATAACTCAATAGGTCTGCTATGTAGCTCATAGAAAGGAGACTGTAGTCTTCTGGTTCCGGATAGGCCGACCCCAGGAGACCCAATGTTCGCTTTCTAGCCAATGAGTCACATTCACACAGTAAATGTTTCATGGACTCCGTTTTGTCACCACAGGCTCTGCAGGTTGGAGATTCCGCTAGTTCCATCCTGTGTTTGCTTGTTGCTTGGTGTCCAATAATGTTGCAATAATGAGCCCCCTAATACTGGCAGCTAATACATTAAGATACTGGCCAGAAGTTAGAAATGACATTGCCACATTTCAATGGAGCTTTGCCCCACCTACAAATCTACGTGCCCATTTAAGCTGTACCTATCATTTTGTTGGAGACTTGTTACAGGTTTCATATTGCATAATCATAATCAGTATCATTTTCTACTACTCTCGCAACTCCTATAGAAGAATAACAAAAACAATGAATAAATCGCTTCGATTTATTACTATTTTCTGAATTCTTAATTAAGCTGTTTTTTTTCGACTCGCAACTTGTACGAAACTTTATTTTAAACCAATAATTTTAATAAAAAACGGAGATATTTTTACATTTATTCGTTATCTTGTACAACTTGCGGTTGATGATGGGGCAGAATCTGGCATTGTCATAATAAATAAAATCTACCGAGGCAATGCTATGGTAACTTATGAATCGCATATCAACTCATGAGGCAACATCCTGGACAGATTGATGGCTATGGCCATTATTACTGATGAAGCATTTACCAAATTGGTGACCGTTTACCATTAGGTTGCCATTTTGTTCCTCTTCTATAAAAATCCGCATCTAACTAAAAGTTGTGCGCTACTAGACTAATTAAACTGGCCCGTGTATGGTTGCCATCAATTCAGACTAATTCGGATCATTCAATGCAGTTTGATTCATCCACGACTAATTTAAAACCACATAGCGCGGTTTCCATAGAAAAGCGTTGTATTTATTGCACTAAAATGATGGGAAAATACACTGTAGGTACTGTTTTAATCCCAACGTTACAGATTAAAATAAATGGCATCGTATTTAACTCAGTGAAATAATTTTGTTTCTATATTAGCGACATTAGGTGTGATTCTGCCTTAGCCGCCAAATAACTGTCATTCATACACTCATTACATCGATTAAGTAAGAGTGAGCGGGACGTTTCGTATAACTAAATAATTATAAAAAAATTAAACTTATGTCTATTACTTTTTGAAAATAAAATAGTCTTCTTCTTTGCCATTGCCATTGCCTTATCCCGTCTATTCGGGGTCGGCTCTCCTCGTTTTTTTGCGCCAGGCCGATCTGTCCTGGGTTGTCGGATCAGCTAGTTGGGCTCTCTCCAGATCTTTGGGAACTGTGGATAACCAAGATGAAAATAAAATAGTAATAATGTTAAAAATGTTATGAAAGGAGGAGGGTAATGTTTTGTATGCGTATGTATGTATATCGCTATCGTTCATCATGATATAGGGTACCTTTTTTTAAGCAATATACTTTTTTTATAATAATTCACTAGTTTATGTCCGTAACTAAACCGCCATTTGCCTTCGATCTGATCTTATGGTAAGTGAAGATAGACCTTTCTCTGGAAAATTTCGACCTATACTTCTGCCTGGCCACCCTAGCGGGTAGTCTCCAAGCTGTAGGTAAGCAAATTGCCTTCATTTGTGTAATTGGACATCTAAATGTTTTTGATCGTTACGGCCGAGGACGGTCGTCAGCGGAAATCACGAGAGTCGAGACACAGTTACTTCACAAAACCACGTTTTTACACGACTAGATTTTGACATAGAATCTAACTACTAGTTACACTTGGCTGTCATACGTACAGTTGCACAACTTCCGAATAGTTCGGAAAAAATACGTAAGGTTTCTTAGAAAGCATTCCGAAAATTTCTCTTGTGTGAAAAATTATACAACTCTGCGACCAATAATGCTATAGAAACAAAATAAACTGCTTATTAAAATATAAGTGATCGATAAAGAGTTAAATCGATAAATAAAAAGTATGAATGTTTTAGATACTTGATATAAAAATCTGTAGTATTATCGGATTTCAAAAAGTCTGCATTCCAAACTACTTATCAGTTAATTTTTTTTTACAATAGGTCATTGATAAGAAGGCCGTCTGTATTCTTCTGTGTGTAATAGTACTGTATACTTGTACTATTATATATTCTGTGACTGTACTTAGGTATATTGTGCCTACGAAAACTCGTATAGTGAGCAATACAAAGCAACGAGCTCTCAGTGCTTTAGAGTTAACCAGAAATTTACCCCGAAATATCTGGTGGACACTTAGCGGGGTTTAGGACATTAAGAGAGTCGTAAAGCCGTTAAGAGATGTTTATTGGCCAAACGTGACCGACGTCCTTGCAACACAGAAACATGAAGATGTCAGTCATACATAGTTCAAAAGTTGGGATGCTTTAAAGGTTGTTACTAAATTAATAATGACCATCCTATCCTACCCGTGGGAGAAATAGCCGGTAGCTCGATTTGATTTCGGAGGATTTTAGGAAAAAAAAATCTGAAATCCGCCACGTGTGAAACGGTGGTGGGGGATTTTGGGAATAATCTCTTCTATCAGCCGTTTCCTCGAAGGCCAAATAAATTATGTCACTAGTTAACAAATATGAGTAAGGTCTTAAAATCTATTCATACGCTGAATTCTCAAAGGTTGTCTGGAAGAGATCGCTTTGAGCGAAAATACCGCCAATTGTAATACTAACTGTATTAGCCTAATTTTTTTGTGCAATAAAGAATATTTATCTTAAATCTTAACAATATTGTATTTCATTTTGATTGCATAATTAAACTTCTAAACGTACTAATTCTCTGCCGACATGTCTGGAAAAGATCGCTGTCAACAATAAGACCGCTATATTATTCGCTTAAACAATTACATATATACTGTATGTAATTGTTTAAGCGAAGTATGTGGTCGACAGCGCGCCAGCAATGTCATTCGTAACCTGTGACGTCACATTGTCATCAACAGCTAGTATCGTATATTTCCTCCTAAGCAATATCTCCTTGTTTCAACCATACGTGTCCGACTCTGTCCTAGTTGTGTTCATAATGTTGATAGTAAAGGCTCTGAGCGGTCTATTGCGAGGACAGAAGACTGTTCAGGAAATATATTAGTCGCACACGCATTGTTTAATACCACTTGGGGGTCCTTTACATCTTTAGTCCATTACAATAAACTGATAGTTAATTTAAGGCAACTGGCCAACATCGATTCGTGAACATAACGTTTAGGAACTTTTTCCTCAAATATCTTATTCTTAATTAGCTGTAAATAATACAATAGAAAGAAATGTAATAAAATACCGTTTTTTTGGTAATAGCTTTATAATAATTTTCTGATGATTTACTTAGTGTTAACATTGGTGTTATTTAATAGTTTATGTCTTCATTTGTGAGCTATTACAGCCCGCAATGGGGAGTGCTCGGGGCGCCAGTCGGGTCGCGTATGTATCGCAGTACCCGTGGCTCGGCAACAATGTCACGCGGTAGAACACGCCAGGAAGTTTAGTCGGTATTCTGCCCCTTCAGGGCGGCGAGACCGACATAATCAACACGGTACCCCGGACACGCTTTGCCTGGGACAAAAAAGGTAGTATCTCTAACTAAAAACTATAATGTCAATTAGACAGTTAATTTATTTAGAAACGCGACTGGTGATAGCACTGACGCATATTTAATTAGACAGTTTGCACACTATGCGAGGCCTCCCCGATGAATGCATCAGGGAATTTTATTGTCTAATCGTCATTATAGTGTTTGGATTCATTATTATCCAAAAATTTCACACTTCTGCAAGAATTTTTGAAAAAGTACTCGGTTTCTGAAAAATTCTCTTTGAAAGAATCTATTCTAAGAAGTATTATATAAGTTTTCGGAATTATTAGTTGCAGCTGATACTCCACCAGTAGAATGTTGGTAGAACGGAAAACTTACGTACATTTACCGAGTGCTCTCAAAACGGTGAAGGAAAACATCGTGATGAAACCTGCATGTCGTAGAAGAAAAAAAATCTAAGGCATGTGAAATCTGCCAACCCGCACTGGGCCCGCGTGGTGGATCATGGCCCGAGCTCCCTCGATGTAAGGGAATGACTGTGCCCGAGCAATGGGGCAATATAAATAGACTGATGATGATGAGAATGTTGGTAGTTTTCACAAAAGCAAGCCACAATTAATACACTGCCATCGCAGACCTCATCCATTACCAATCCAATCGGCGCGATGCCTATTCGTTACGCCACGCTAATAGCGTATATTGAAATAGGCAGTGGACACACTAATGCGAGCCTCCCTGATGAATGCGGCGCGTCGTCAGCGCGGTCATCAGTCACCCTCCTAAATTAATTACCCGTCTAATCGAGATATAGCTTTCGCCTCTATGTTTACTAATAAACATTGTGTGCTTGATGAGACTTTGTTTGGTTGTTATGTTGCGTCAAAGGGACCTAAAGACATCAGTGGATGCTACTGTCATATTCACATAATATTCTAAGTATGTAATTAATAAACAATGCATGGATAATGCGTGATTCAAATTCTGAGTAAAAATAGGAGCGCATCATCGTAAATCATGTTTCTAACCGAATGTTAGACATGGTTGTCGGAATAATATTACTATTGTCCGATAGATGGAATTGCGCAACATACCCTTTAAGTATGTATAAAGCGATAAAGATTTTCTGTGGGCGTGGCGTAGCCTGTGGTGGCTCAGTTGACAAGGTCGCAGGTTCAAGTCCTGCCCACGGCAAGAATTTTTTCATCATGTTCTAATTTATTCACCGAGCATGCGTTATTCAAATTATATGTAATTAAAAGTCGAATAGAGGCCATGAACAGGTAAACGTAGTGTGGAACGCCCTCCGACCAGATGGAGGGATGACCTTCGCAAGATGGCTGGCAGAGACTGGATGCAGAGGGCCGAAAATAGGGTTGAGTGGCGCGCTTTGGGAGAGACCTACGCCCAGCAGTGAACTGATACGGGCTGATGATGATGTTGATGATGAATTAAATGTTGTTAAAGTAAGTTTGCCACGAAAATACACTTCTACGAACTAGACAATATTATCTATATAGCTGTTGTTATTATTACGTACGTATAAGGTGTAGGTATAAGTATAAAGGAAAGATAATGTTATAAGATAATAATAAGTAAAGGATTAGATTGGCAATTAAATAGTTCAAAAAAATTTCAATTATCAGTAATAGATTTGAACAGTTTTTGAACGAAATATAGAATGTTACATAGATATTTCATTATGTATTTTTCGTTGTTCAATTTCTGAACACCCTATAAGTAGGTAAGTACATCATCTAGGACTTCGACAATAAAATGGTTTCTGATAACAAAATAGAAATAATAAACCGTCACGAAGAAGATTATTAACCAAAACCAAAGCGCAATCACTGATTTATTCATGTTCGGTCTTAAATATGCTATGAATAACAGCTAAGATCCAGATCGGATCGAACGGAGCTTTTTGCACCAATTGTTTGAAATTCCGCATTCCGCCCGACAGCTGAATCGGCCGCTGGCACGCGACACGGGAGACAGAAACATTACGATACAGGGCCTAGCCAAGTGACTTTGACTTTCGCTAACGCTACAATTGAGTAGAATGACACAGAATAGGCAGTTATTGGAACAGCATAAAATAGAATGGGACAGATAGACGGAACAGAATCGAATAGGATGAAATAGAACCGATTAGAGCAGAATTTAATCAAATAGTATTTCAGAATTTGAATTACGCATTATCCATGCTCGGTGAATAAATTAGAACATGATGTCACGGAATGACAAGGTCGCAGGTTCAAGTCCTGCCCACGGCAAGAATTTTTTCATCATGTTCTAATTTATTCACCGAACATGGAAAGTAGGTAAAATCAGAAGATGTCAACCCGCGCACACTCGCGAGTTCCCCATTCGCCAGTTGACGAATAAGTCGATAATGCGTAATTCAAATTCTGATTGATTGAATTGATTATATTGGAAGATATTATTTTTTTAAGATTGGCGGCGCTAGTTGGCTCTATGAAGGCTCTTAAACGTGGCATCGTCTTGTTTCTGTGATGTGAGGTAGATGCGAGCACAAAAGCATCCGGCACACCTCGGAGCACTCCATCCATGCATAATGTGGCCTGAGTCAGCTGAATGGAGCTGGGATTTCTATTAAAAAACGCTTTTTCCAATGTCATTTTATTGGCAGACAGTGTTTTGAAAGGATTTTCCTTTGAAGTCTGCACTATCTACCGACTTTAAGGAATTTTTGAAGCTGCAACAAATAGGTGAAGATTGCTGGTGAATGTGTCCTCAGCGCCAATCAACACTGTGTCCGTATGGTGGATTATGTTCAGAGCTCACTCCATGTAAGGGAAGATCGGTCATTAATACTGCATGTACATAATTATGTTGTGCAGATTTGCTAGATAATTTGGCGAAACGTTTCAATGCAGTGAATACACAATATGCTGAATAATATAGGGTCCGTCCCTTTTCAAAGTAATGCAAATTAAAGATAAGCTTGCCCCACCGCCTTCGCCAGGTAGCAAGTAAGTGAATTATATAAAAAAAATCGGCCAAGTGCGTTCCGTGCAAACAATTACTAACGAAAAGATAAACTAGATTTAGAGACCAACTTGACTTTTCTATTATCAAAATATTATGTCCATACATCGACATTTTTGTATTAACAAATAAATATGCCGAGCATGGATAATGCGTAATTCAAATTCTGAGTAAAAAGCAACATCGCAAATCATGTTTCTAACCGAATGTTAGACATGGTTGTCGGAATAATACTACTATTGTCCGATAGATGGAATTGCGTAACATACCCTTTAAGTATGTATAAAGCGAAGAATATTTTCGGTGGGCGTGGAGTGGCCTATGGTGGCTCAGTTGGTAAGAGCGTGTCACGAAATGACAAGGTCGCAGGTTCAAATCCTGCCCAAGGCAAGAATTTTTTCATCATGTTCTAACAAATAAATATTTTGGAGGGAATGTAATTTCAAATTTACAGTTTTCGGATTTTTTCCTTTGCTTGTGCTGTAGAGCTAGCTTCTTGCCAAATTTCATGATTCTAGGTCAACGGGAAGTACCCTATAGGCTATAGGTGTTGAGTTTTTTTGCGTTTTCATACAAATATGCGCCAAAATTTTACATAAACGACCATATCTTTGGATTTCGTTGATGTTGAAGGTTTATTTTTTCATGGTCGTATAAGGTTGTGGACTTGAGTATTTGGTATTAATTTAAACTTGATCCGTGCACGCGTTTCTGAGATATAGGTCTTGACAGACAGACAGACGGACAACAAAGTGATCCTATAAGGGTTCCTTCTTTCCTCTTATGGCACGGAACCCTAAAACAAAACTAACGACATCTCATACATTAAAATCCATCAAGATGTTTAGGTTACAGGAGGCCCAAAAAACCGAATGTGGTATTCGAAAAACACTACCATCCTCCTAGGCTGTTGGGTAAAGCATTACTAAAGCGTGTTTCTATTTTCATTTCCCATCTCAGCATGTCAAGGCAGAACAGAAGTTGTTCGTGACACTGGCTGCCTCTGAAGAAAAGGCAGTTATGCACCATTTATAAGCAAAACTAGGTCAGCATGCAAGCTTGTAACTTAAATCTAAAATAAGATTTCCAACCAAGAACTGCAACTCTCAAGAATAATGTTAGTCCGCATTGCATTAGCTAAAAGCGTTCCCGTGTTTGTAATTGATTAGTTCGCATTCGATCGACAATGGTACGATCGACAGATCGAATGTTTCCGTCCAATTTGTGAATTTTGCAACGTTGGGCTGTTTATCAACGGGTTTATATTGGCGCCAACAATCTTATAAAAATCGAATACAATATACAGGGTGTAACGTAAAGGGTATATGAAGCTGAAGGGAGGGTGTTCTGTATCGGTAACTGAACAACTTTTGTTCGATTTTCACGAATTTATTTTTTGACTCTTCATACATTTCGTACCGGTCAGCTGGTCAATGTGTATGAGACATTAATTTATTTTTATTTTTTATTCGAAAAGTCGTAGTACAAAAGTTGTTAAGTTACCGATACAGAACAGTATACTACAGCCTACAGATATAATACAGCCTACTTAGATAGAAATATAGAGCGTGCATGAAGAGATTGATGAATGTAGAGGAGGTGAGAGTTGTATGCCAGGATCTCAGATGCAAGTCCATCGTCTCTGCTCTACGGGAAACAGGCGTATATGGAATACCTGCCATTTTGATCAGAAACTTTCATACTAAAATTAATTGCTGTTTTAGATTTAGTTAAGATGAGATTTTTTTAAAGAATCTGAAGACAAATAAAGGTGTACTAGAGTTTTTAAGGTTGAGATTTTCTCAAAAACGGTACGATAGATTTCGAAATTCCTTAAATTAGAATTAGTATTACATAGTATACTCTAACCTATCTACCTGTGAAAGAATTTTTGTAATCGGTCGAGTAGTTCTTGAGAAAATCTCAACCTCATTGAGGATATACTTATCTCTGGCTTTGTGGGTACCCATACATTGTATATATTTTCGTCAATTTATTTATTTATTTTACATTTACACCACTTTACAAAGAAAAGTTGCCAACGCTGAGGAGAAAAAGTTGCAAGAAAAACTCTTTGCATCTTAAAATAGTTCGGAAAGCAGGATGACTGGCAACCCTATGCATATAGTAACATCGAGTCAACTTGGAGTGAACCCTTCAAGAGACAAATCAACAAAGCGTACCCAACATACGCAAATACTCTTAACACTGACAAACAAATATAATAATATCCGTATGTCCTTCAGGAACTTTCTCAGCACATGTCGCCTCAGGATGGTTTCATGCATAATGCAAACGGCTGATTGTGCCAGTAGGGCCTGGAGTTCTTTGAGAAAACATCGTATGTTTGCTCGGTCGCGGCCCGTCTTGTATTGTACATAATATTTTGCTTGGCGACATATTGCATAATGGACGAGTGGCTTGTTCTATTCTATAATAGAGATGGAATTTAGTGGCTACATAGGGTTGGAGATGTTAGAAGAAATAATATCAAACTGACTTTTACGAGGCATTGACCAACGTCTGATTAGACAGTTACTCAAACTAAGCAGAAGACAGTGCTTAGTGACGGGCATTATGACACTGCTCCTTAAACAAACATCTCTTTACAATATTACAGAGATGGAATTTAGTGGCTACATAGGGTTGGAGATGTTAGAAGAAATAATATCAAACTGACTTTTACGAGGCATTGACCAACGTCTGATTAGACAGTTACTCAAACTAAGCAGAAGACAGTGCTTAGTGACGGGCATTATGACACTGCTCCTTAAACAAACATCTCTTTACAATTGGGATTACAGATAGTCCTCTGTGCAGAGGCTGCATGGAGGAGGAGGAGAAAACAGCTGAACATGTGCTTCTAGAGTGCAGTGGTGTGGCACGGCTGCATGTGTTTGCAGACCTGAGTATTTGGTATTAATTTCAAATTTATCCGTCCACGCTTTTCTGAGATATAGGTCTTGACAGACAGACATACAGACCGGACAACAAAGTGATCCTATAATGGTTCCTTTTTTCTTTTTGAGGCACGGACGGAACCCTAAAAAAACTGAACCCTCAGTTTTGAAGTAAGTTTCTAACAGACGTGAACCCACACTTGACCTTTCGACATAATATCGTAATATAATAAGAACCACATTGAAATCCGATACCCATACGAGCCGTTCATTCGTCTCAGCGTTTTGCTCTGACAAATATCCCCACCGCTGGGAATAAATCATGGGATAACGCAAAAACTGCGCCCGCTCGCACGTGACTAATTCGGGAACATGGAAAGGCTTTTACTAAACAACTATTTGGATGTACAAGTAAGTTTTCCGATCGGATATAAAAGATATCAGCGGGCGTGCAATGTTGTGGGTTCAGAGTTAAAGTTGTATTTGTCAGAAAACTAATACATTCTTATAGAGTTCGATGTTAGTCGAGAATGTTATAACCTAAGCTAAGCTATAAGTAACCACTTCTTCCAAGTCTGGGTGTAATTTATAATAGTTTTAGGGTTCCATACAAAAATAATTATAGGATCATTTCGTTGACTGTTTGTCAAGACATATTTCTCGGAAACCCGTGGAAGTATCAAGTTTCCGAACAGCAAAGAAAATGTCCCAAAAATCTAGTTTATCTTTTTGCACGGAACCCTCGGTGTGTAAGTCCGACTCGCACTTGGCCGGTTTTTGTGTGGGTATGTATTTAGACCCATATCAGGGAATCCTATTTTGTGTCATACAAATGCCAAATTATGGAATATCGAAAAATCATAAAGCAAAAGTTGTTCAGTTATCGATACAGAACATCCCTCTTTCGGCTTCCTATACCCTTTCCGTTACACCCTGTACAGATGAGATAATTTCCTGGAGGTACATTCGGGTTGCAACCACAGCGCGCGATCCTGTAATTACCCGCCGCACGCTCCATTAAGCGACCGGCCACTGCAACGGAGCAATTGTCCGAAAAGCTAGCTAATTCCATTGAATTAATTTGTACTGCACATTATCACCGTATGAGGAATCAGTAGGCACATTCTACTAGGCAGACTACCATAACTGACAGCACATCAAGTGTAATATTTTGTACCGTTCTTATTGTCTGGTTATAAGAGTTGAAATCGACTGCTGCCGACTGTACAATGCTGGCTTCCTACTGTGTGCGAAACCATTTTGTCATTCAAAGCTTACGAGCGTGCACAAATTTCAGCAAAATGAACTTGACATGCTCGTCTGTGTTTTTATGGACGAGCACGGACCGCAACGCAGATGAGTATGCGTTTCCACAGGCGCATCTCTTCTCACACGGGGCATGAGCTTCAACAGGCCGCAGGGCCGCAAGCCTCGTGCAGATCGCGCCTGTGTTGGAAATACTTAAAAGGGGCCATGAGTGCCCTCGAAGTAATTTCTGCACCTCGTCATCCCGTAAGTAAATAGAACACCTGACCGAATACGAACCACAGACCAGACCGAGACCAAGTCGTCGTCCGCTGTGCTTTCCCACATATGCTCACTCCACTGCGCGCTCCTCCCCATCATCCGTTCGGTAACCTCTGCCTGTCGTAAAAGGAGTCATCAGGGTCGGCAAAAGTGGTGACTTTGACGGCCACATGGTGGTAGCGACCCTGGAAAAGGTAGCAGCGTGCTATGGCCGGACGGTGCCATGTCGGGAGGTTCTGGGAGGTAGAGCACACAACTCCTGGGACGGAAGGTTCTGGGATATGGACAACACATCATTAGTAATTAGAAGAATGATTTAACTTGTTGTGCAAACAATAGGAATTATGTGGTCGATGGCTCGTCAAATCTGGATACAAAAGGGTTTGAGGCTTATTGGGCCTGACTTTCATTATAAGGAAACTTAGGCATTGTCTTTTAAAGAAAATAAAAATAATTAGACTAGGTACTCACTTACCTATGTTTAGTTTCGGTACTACAGACCGTGCAAAATTGAGAAACTAATTAAATTTCTAATTAACGTTAATTGCCACTTACCTAACAGTTAATTTAGCAAAATTAGGGCCATAAACGTAATTAGAATTTTGAACATCGGTAACACCGTTGCAGAAAATCTGTGGCTAGAACCTATTCTTGGCAGAAGTACCTTTGCCGGAATTAGGTGACTAAAACGAGGCATCACGGTCAAGGGGCCAAAGTCTTGACTGCCAAAGACCAGAGAGCGTTAGCATCAACGATTTTTATTAGCATTCAAATCCTGACGGGAATGAATCGTCATGATGGCACTTCACTTGGCTATTCGTATTTGCCATGTGTGGTTGGTATGCTTGACAAAATATTCGTCTTATTTGCATGTATGTACGTCAAGTATTTGACAAATACGACAAATATCAAATTCAAATATATTTATTTGTAGAAACGGGTTACAGTGAATATATCTTGGTAATGTTATAGTTTTCTCCGAATCTTGGCCATCTAGAGCATACAAAAATTTCATTGTGAATGGTAATCTATCGCAATGTCATAGCCATAAAAGATGCGTATAAATCAAAAATAGAAATAAAATTTATAAATTATGTCAAATCGATGAATCCGTCATTCGTTGAATTTGAATTTGAAGTGCGATTCCAACTCTTATGGCGCATATAATAACGATCCCAAGTATTTCACTCGATGAGCTTTCTACTGTACGAGCACATAAGCCCAAAATATATGCGCTAAGATTATGCAAGCCTTCCTTGAGCTGCGCTAGGGTTACCACAAAGTTTAGTTGGTATTTTTGGGACATAATTTTTTTTTTTGTAGTTTGACAAAGTACACTGTTTACAAATATGACTGTGCTTGCAATTGCAATAAAAAATGATATTATATTCTGATTCACTGATCAATCACACTTCGATTTGTCAAACGCTGAGACTAAAATGAAAATGAGAAAGGCGTAGGTACCATCTACTGGCCGACTAATGGATATCGGTTTTATGACCGATATGATTCCAGCTAGCTGATTCTAGTTAAGATACCTACATAAATGCATATCGAACCATGTACCGCTGTTTTACAATTAATTATATCTTTTATTTTATTTGTTTAATAGTATATTACTTTATGGTATATAAGTATATTGTAGTGTCAAATAAATATTTCTGTTTCAGGTTGAGTTGCAACAACTTTTACTAGCGGTCAAGTCCTATCAATGTCTGTTATTTGCCGAAAAATGGTACAAGTTTCGTTCGCACAGACTTTGATAAGACTTGATCGCCAAAAAAAGGGCTTGCCTAGCCCTCCTGTGTTTCTTTGTTTATAATTACTTTGGTTCTTTGGCGTATAAACTCACTTGCATCCAGAAGAGAAAGTACATGGTAGTCCTAATTTAAAAGGAACCCTGGCCACTTTCCCTGTTACAGTGTAGTAGGATATATCTGTGAGTGCGAAGACGAATTCCAGTCCGACATTATTACTAATCCGCATAATTTTCTCCAGTCTAATCAGGCGAGTGCTCGCCTCTGCCACAGTTCATGTGTTTAGAACAGTAGTAGAGCTGAGAGCAATGATGAGAAGAGGAAGCGGTTCGACGACCGAAAAATAAAAATAAATGTATACCCATCTTTAAATTGACAAAATATTCAATTTAACAAAACGTACATACTCGTAATTTAAAACAAACTGATACGATTTTAAGTTTTCTTGTTATAAGCATATTAGAGATATTTGTATTTCTTATGAATGTTAATTTAAATTCTAAGTAGGTAATATTATTGAATAATGCTCCTAAATATAATTCTGGTACTAAATCTCTCTTTATCATGGCCATACTGAACTGCTTCGAGCTGACACATTGGTCTCTTTATTCTGTCTCATCCATGGCCAGAGCGCATCCACCGATTTCTGACTTTTTTAGACCTTACGATAATTGTGTTTATGGCATTTTAAATAAACAAGGTTTATTCATATAAAATCAAAAGAAGGTATACAACCTGTTTTATTTAGAAACAGTAGGTTGACTGAAGACCCCGTATGCTTACACGCGTGCGTGATCAGATAAACTGCGTGCTGCGTAGTTAGTTCAGCCGAGCTTGACGTAAGGTCGGGGTAGCGTGCATAATTATAAGGACGAGGTCTAGATGGGATCCTTTTTGATCTATTTTCAGAAAGCTGCAAGGCGTGTATTATGTTTTTCGAACAATTAGTCAGACTTAGTATTAAAAAAATTAAATTTCATACAAATTAATCCGTTAATCGGCACAAAATGTACGAAATTTATTAATTAAAAAATATATACTTAGCCAGTAAGTTTCGGCTTATTATCGCCCTTGAGTGTCTTGATCAATAGCAAAAAATTAGAACCTTTATCTACGTTGTTTGTATTTGTCTAGCTTTGCTACTGTTTAATCTATTTTCTGTGACTTACTCATGGTATGTTCAGCGTTTATTATTACTGCAACCGACAAAGCCACGGTTTTATTAATTAGTTAGTTTAAATTAAATTAGAATAATCTTTTGAATGTTTTCTCCTGAGCTTTCCTATGAGGTTTTCCTTTCCTATGGTAAATAAGCATTATTTTTAGCTTAATAATATGATGATATATATATATATATATTTTCGTGTAAGTCATAATTTATCGTGATAAAGAAAAATAAAGGACTACGACTTGCGATCGTTAAACACAGACAGGATTTTCTTTACGAAATTTTTAAATTTACGACTGATTTAGTATGACATCTGTCTTTTACATGATGTTTAATAAATAAATAAATACCTAGGATAAAACATAAATAATACCGACAGACCATAGTTCTGTTAGGCCCTCATGGGGAGTGTCAGTCGGATCGCGGATGTATCGCAGTTCCCGTGGTTCGGCAACAATGGCACGAGGTGGAACACCCCAGGAAGTTTAGTCGGTATTCCGCCCCTTCAGGGCGGCGAGCCCGACATAATCAAAACGCTCCCCCGGGTGTGGTACTACACGTAACCGTGTTTTAGCTGGGACAAAAAAAGCCCTCAGTTCTGCACAGATTTTAATCTCATACCAGAAATATTAAAATCTGTACAGAACTGAGTTTCGGAGTCAACAAACAACTAACCGTACATATAAAGTAACATTATGCTGATTCCCCTTGGAGTTAGTAAAATTTTTGGAGTAACTTTCAGGCGTAGTAAGGCTTTATCCGCTCGTTTGAGTTAATTAAATATTATTGTTAGGAGTTAGGAAACCCGTAGAGAACTAGCTGACGTGGATTGAGGATTGCGATGTTTACGTTTGCAAGATTTCTGCGTCGAATTAAATCGGAAATTAAACTATTTGTTTGCTAACTAAATTTTGAGTTAAAAGGTAGGTAAGCAGTCAATAAATTCAATAAAGGTACTTAATAAGATGAAAGATTTTGAATTGACTAAACCATCCGAGATAAAACAAATATCTTGCAAAATTATGATAGGTATTTAAAATATAAATATACAAACTCAACAAATTAAAAATCATCTTATTTTGGATTTCGGCCAATTAAAGTGGGTTTTTTTGGCCAGACTAACTAAACCAGCCAAAATTGTACATGCTTCTCAATTATGTAATTAATACTGTATTATGGTGCAATAAAGTGTATTTATCTTATCTTATCTTACCATCGTTTGACCTCGATGTTAATAAAGGTTATGATGAGTCTATCAATAGTCACCCAAGACAGTTCAATTGCGATATTTTTTTGTAAAATATGGTCAAAAAATATTGAACAAGACTTAACAATTAGGTTCAGTCGACAGCAGAACAATGGTAACACTTGCAGTACGATTTCAAGTCTTACAACGCAAATAATAAGAACTGTCAAAAGTAAAAAGTGTTACCATTGATCTGCTGTCGCCTGTACGTAAATACATTTTACACGACAGCTGAAAGGAGAAGGGTAATCTTTTAATCGAAAAGTCGTTTAACAATGTTCATCATGGATACCTTTCGGCATAATGAAACTATTTAACCGCAATCCGATTCATAGTGAATATCTTTGAGTTATTTTATCGAAAAGCAATAGATTTCTTATCGATTCACTCTGCAACTCTATTGATATCAATCTGTCTGCAGATTGGACAGGAAATTATATGGTGCCAAATGTCTAGAGCGCATTCAATTTCCGAACTTCCTTTGTTTGCATCGCCCAGACGGATGGGACAATATATCAAAGCTACTCGTAGGTCAGAGGTTCTCAATGCGGGTAACATAGCCCACTCTGGTGTGCTAATCAAAGAATTATCATTGAAATATTTTCAAAAAGACTGACGATTCTCACGACAGTTTCGACCGATTTCGACGGTCTTTTTCAAGGTAAGCGCGCCACGCCCGCGTCGCCGGTGACGTTCCTTCGCGCATGGAATGAAATCGTCGAAATCGGTCGAAACTGTCGGTCTAATTGCCGACTTCAACAATATAAGTCATATGGTAAGTACTTATTATAAGATATGAAATGATTATGTATATTAATATATGACTTTTGTAAATAGCTTTTTTAATAAGATAGGTATGTTGTATACATGGTGTAACGTAAAGGGTATATGAAGCCGAAGGGAGGGTGTTCATTATCGGTAGCTGAACAACTTTTGTTCTACGACTTTTCGATTTTCGCGAATTTATTTTTTGACTTTTCATACATTTCGTAACGGTCAGCTGGTCGATCCATACAGGACATTAATTTATTTTTATTTTTTATTCGAAAAGTTGTAGACAAAAGTTGTTCAGTTACCGATACTGAACACCCTCCCTTCGGCTTCATATACCGTTTACGTTACACCCTGTATAAGTGAGTGATATCCGTTTATATATAATAATTTTATATATTAGTAGCGATTCCAGATTGCGTACGCTAATATTGGTCGCCGCTAAGCGAGGTGTCCTGCTCGCTCTTACGCGATGTAGTATATGAACGACAGTGACAGTGGCGTTTAGGTTTAGGATAGTGGCCGGTACATAATTTAGCTACGTTATTTATTTATTATATAATAATAATATCTATGAATGAATAAAGGATGTAGTTTTAAGAGACTAAGGGATGGTGTAAAGTATCGATGATAACTTGCGACTATTCGAAACAAATTTAAAAATAAGGTCGTTGTCTCATACAAGTCGATCACCTATGTAGGTAGGTACAGCTAACAGCATATCAAGTGTAACACTTTGGACCGTTCTTATTATCTGCGTCGTAAGAGTTGAAATCGTACTGCACGTGTTACCATTGATCTGCTGTTGTCCGTACCCTATAAAATGTAATGAAAGGTCCAAAAAAAAATTAAAACTCGGCTTACAAATATTAAATATTCTCCCTTCGGCCTTCCTCCCTTTCAGATACACTATGTATGCCCTAATTACATGGGGTACGCCCTCCAAAAGTTTGGGAACCTATTCTCTAGGTGTTTCCACCGCCATTAATAACCCCTCGAGTAATGGAGCGAAAAGTTTCTACGCACGTTTTTCATTAAATCCTCCTCGAGGAGGGAATTTATAAAATCAATGGCGGGCAGGCAATGGAAATTAAGCAGAGGAATATTGACGGAGGTGAGCCATTTGTTATGTTAATTTCAAGGTTATTAAAAATATTGAGAACATGATAATAATTAAAATTATAAGTAAGTACAGTAAATAAAAAACAAACAATATTGAATTTGATATCACTCACTTATATTGTTGAAGTCGGCAATTAGACCGACAGTTTCGACCGATTTCGACGGTCTTTTTCAAGGTGGGCGCGCCACGCCGGCGTCGCCGGTGACGTTTCTTCGCGCACAATATTGAATAATTTTTGTAGCAGAAGATTGAAGTGCGTTAACCGTGACTGCTCTGAGGCACGGAGTTGGAATTGATTACAATAAATGCCAATGACCTTTTTTCAGTGCTGTAAAAAACATTATTTTTAATAGGTATGTTTAAAAAAAATCAACTTCTCTTTTTTCCCAACCATTCGTCGCGTCACTTAGATAAACTACCTTAGTAGTGAGTTAATATACTTACCATAATTTGTATCGCTGTCTATATTATAAGCTGACATTTAAAATGTAAAATGTAAAGTTATGTTAAAGTCTCTACAAAGGTAGTTTATCTAAGTGACGTGACGAATGGTTGGGGGAAAAGAGAAGTTGAGATTTTTTAATATGTTTAAAAACTACCTATTACAAATACTGTTACTTTTTATACAGCACTGAAACAAGGTTCTTGGCATTTATTGTAATCAATTCCAACTCTGTGCCTTAAGGGCCACAATTTTTTTTACTGGATAGAATTAATTTTTCAACATACGAACCATTTTTAAATCTTCAATATCTATTCGAAACTATTTAAAATTTCAATAACCTAACTAACAGAAACTACCCGCAAGTTTTTCTATAATCGGTCGGAGTCGCTACCTGTCTTTCCTTACCCAGGGAAGTGCCTGACAACTCGCTAAGTTCAAATACATGGGAAGGCTTTCACGCTTGGCTGCACGCTTCGATACTTCTACGATAAGTTGACAATTAATTGACATCAGTAGTTCCGATCTTGAAATTCATGAGACAGTTTGTTGTGATGATTTAAAACCTACTCTTTGCCAACTTATTGAAAACGAAGCGATTCTATAAATGGTTCCTTTTGACTCAAATTGAGTGTAAAAGTTTTTAGATACATACGAACCCTAAAACATTATTATTTAGAAATAAAATTATAGTTACCCATTCACTTCAAAATTATTATCACTTATACACGTAACGAAAGTTGTTTAATTCGATACTAAACACAGTATTAGGAGCTAAACAACTTTTTTTCTACGACTAAATAAATAAAAATGTATCTCAAAATATCAATCAAATCAATCAGCTGATCGATATTAGGTACACCCCGTGGTTCTCCTGGGTAGTACCTATACGGGCAAAAAAATCCCGTAGACCACCCAGGTGAACTACCGAGGTAGTCCACGGGCAATAACCCAATAGGTATATCGCACTTACAGACTCAAAATATTTCTTTTCGAAGATCTAAAAGTCGTAGAACGAAAAGTGTTGAGTTGCCTATAGCGAACATCCTTTCAATAAGGAATATATACGCCTTAAACCAAAAGTTAAACAATAAAAAAAATATATTATTTAATCTTGTATGGCGTGACCGAAGCTTACGGTCGATCAACTACCTGCAGTTAACTTGCCGACAAACTATTTCTAAGAACAAGTTACGAAGCGGAACTAAATCTATTATTATGTGGAAATTCAGTCCAAAAGAAAACTCATTTGGAACTTTATACACTAGAAAATTGCACACCAGTGAAAGTTAACTTTTGTTTACTTTTTATTTCATAATAATTATTATAAAAATACCTCTTAATAATCCTTAATTCAAGGTTTTTACCTTTTGATGTGCTGATACAGCTTTCGAATTTATAATATGAAAATTAAAAAAAAATGATGCAATGTTCGTTTATTATCGAGTAACTTTATAATATTGTAAAGTAAATTAATTTACATGATTTTTAAAGAAGTATATGTTAGTCATCTACACATTTGCCCTGACTAGTGTAGGTATATACTATAGGTCCTCTCGCCTAAATTTCACAGCTAACTTTGCAATGAACTTTGAAGAAAATCTGGGAAATTTCCCAACTCAGTTAAACTCTCTTTTGTACGGAAAAGTTAGAGGTTTCCGAAGTGGCTTTTTGGAAAACTACACGGTTTAAGGAACTTGTACACATTCAATTTCGTAACCGTTTTATCGAGTAATGATACTGAAAAAGTACGTCCCACGTGGGGACTGTGCAAAGAGGCTTTGCGGGAACTTTTTCAGGGAGATTTTACGACAAAAAGCTGTGAACTAACTTTTATAGACAGTTTTTTAACAACAATTCTGGTAAAAATGCTTAATACACAGATACAATAGAAAACAGTAGGTATACTAAACTTAAAAATAAAATGTGAAATTGGCAATAATTCCTATGATGAAGTATCGCTTTAAAGAGGACTTGATACTACCGAAATGGTTATAGTCACAGATAGAAAATTGCAACCATATTCGTAGTTTTGCACCGGATCACTTTTTTCATTAAAATATTCATCAGTTTCCAAAATGTGATATCAAACTCTTTTCTTCTCAGTAATCAGAGCCCCTATTACCGTTCTCAAAACGATGAAATCATACCATATCATAGCGCGCCGAACAGAGACGCCGCTATACCAACGCGATAGCACTGTCCCTGTCACGTACGGTATGACATGGTATGATTTGATCGTTTTGAGAACCTTAATAGCCCCATTGTACTGCGTTTTATTATTTTTTAAAGTGAATTTATAATTCGAGTTAACGCAGTACATAAGTTACGTTTAATAGGAACGCCATATTGAGGTCGTTCTCAGGATTGACTTTTGAGCTGAGAGTGATTTATTAAGGCGTCAGTGACCCAAAGTGGATCTTGGCTTCCGAAATCGTATTTAAACAAAATATGCCATATCCTAACCACCTAATGAATGACAAATAAGTGCACCTGTATCATCTTCTGCCTCCGTACGTAGGATTCGTCCAAGATTTAGATGCACAATATTTTATTTTATGCAGTATCAAGTACAATAAACTATGTGTCGCGTCGCATAATGTCCCTGTCCGGTATAAGAGACGGGTATCCGCTGGCAGCGCGATTTATGAACGACATTTTTATTGGAATATGCACATAAAGTGTCCACGCTCGGGCAGTGCAGTGGACTTACTGTTTTCCGGTTATACTGTGTCCTGTTTACATTTGACATTTTTCGAAGATTTTCTGAAATATTTTTCTAAAAATAATCCTTATAGCATCTCAGATTCAGAGATTTTATAAGATCAAGCTTGTATGAGACAATTTTAGTATAGTTGCCTTCGTGACTTCGAGAGGAAACTGTAGAATGCTTTCAAAACGACCGAAGAAAATCAATTTGAGGAGATACTTGCGACTAAAAACGTTTAAAACATGGACAATTTGGACTATGTCCATCGGTCTACCTTCTACCGATATGTTCACCAACATTCGCTCTATTTATTTCTATCAAACTGTCTATATTTCTATCAAACTATATATATTTCTATCAAAATTGCTATTTTTCTATTAAACATTTTATATCATTTTTTAAAGAACTAAATGATCTTTTTACATTCTTATCTATAAAGTGTTATGTACCTATTTTATTTATTGGTATTCTCCTTCAATATATTAAATTTCGTGCACGTAAGCTTGTATGTCTACTACTTATGTATCTATATGGTTTTTTTAATTAACTAGGCTTTGCTGGAAGAAATCTCTCCTAAGAGATAAGCACACCTGTGTACATCCTTTCTCACTGTCACTTATATCAAAATATGTCTCGTGTACAATAAAGAATAAACGAATAAACGAAAGTGTACCAAAGGCCGAATAAATGAGTATTGCGTATCGTGATTTAATCAATAGCTCTAAATGCCCAAACCATCATAACCTGTTTTTCAGTCATTTATTTATTATGATATGGAAAACCTACAGCTTATTAACTACATTGTCATTTTAGTGTGTCCAGTGTTATATATATACTATATTATAGAAAACCTGTACATAATGTGTTTATGTTTACGGTGCATTGGTCCATGACTGTAGGTCCGTAAATACAATTGTAAATAAATAAATAAAATTTTAATAGAAGCAAGAAGCCAATTATAGGTTTTCACTTAGACACTGAGTAATTAAACAAGAAGCAAATAATGAAATAACAGATATAAACTAAAAAAACTAATATCTAATGCAGTGCGTAACAAACAGAGCCCGCTCCATACAAAAACGCCACACTTTTTAATACAGTATTACATAATATTCGTAAATCTCTGTTTATCTCGATAGGTCGTCAGACACACACAGTATAGACTACGTGACCTATCGGATACAGCTCGAGTCTTAGCCCCAGGGCATCGAGGCGAAGCGAGGCGAGGTCGCTTCTGTATCCTTATACTGTGATCGGATATATGTCGTATCTTGGTGATACGGATATTTGCCACAGTTGAAGATTGCATGCAGTAAATCAAGTTCATTGAAGCACCTCACTTAAAGACATAAAAGTCAATGTCGAACAACAAAAAAGTCGCTTTGAAAAACTCCAAACTCCCACTAAACAGTTGTAACCCGACTACACAACACTTCTTAGGCCCGTATTAATAGTCTGAGCTCAAACCCGAATTCAAGAGCGAATTCAGTTGATACACTCTCAAGACTTGGTGGCGTGTCACGTGATGTCTTTCTCAAGTGGAAGAACTCAAGTAGGTAAACGTCGCGGTTCGCCTGCAATCAGCAAATATGCACGTGATACCCGATCCCTAAACGCGCACCTAAGTTACGTTTATTAATAGGAACGCCATCTTGAGGTCGTTCTCAAGATTGACTTTTGAGCTGAGAGTGATACGGGCCTTACTAATTTGCAAAAAGAATTCAAAAAAAAATATTAATGCTAAAAGGTAGTGTTTTTGGTTCTTTGTGCACGGGACTCTCGATTCTATTTCTGGGTCGCGAAGATGATGCATAGGAGGCAAGAAATGCTAAGCACTACCAATAAGAGTTAGTTTACCTTGGTGTCAAAGAGTGATTTACCTTTAGAACTTTTTATATCAGTAGGAAGCACTGTTATAAAATCATATTTACTGTGTCTTTACATAGTAAATAGCTCTTAGTTCCAAGCGACAGAAGCTATAAGAACGTCGCGAGATTTCGATGGAGTCTGATATTAAAAATAAATCTACTTTAACTATAAATAACTTGCGATTCTGATCAAATAAGATGCTTTGTTTAAATATGAATGACTATTAAAGTCATGGTAGTGAGTACTACATAACAAATTAATGCTGTGTTGCATTGATCTCCTATAAACAACTAGATACACAAAGGTCTTACTAATACAATTTAAAAAACGTCCAAATAAGGGTCTATTGTTAACGTCCAAATAATGTCTAATAAAGCAAATGCCATTCATCCGTTTGGGCCTTCTTTGCGCTCGGACATGTTTAGAAGGCAGACTGTGTATCTAGTTGTTTATAGGAGATCAATGTGTGGTTGATATGATTTTGTCACTTTCGATGCCAAATTCCAGACCTTCAAATGCAAAATTCTAAATACTACTATCAATTAATTTTGAACGCACACATCCTTTTCCCATGGTAAAGTAAGTAATTCAAACAAAAAAGCCCAGATTTTAACCACAGAACAATAATAGAAGTTAGAAACCAGCCATGTGGGTGGAGTACTTTGAACCAACATATACCAGAAGACTCGGCAAATATCTGTCCTATATTCGGGAAACACCTATTCCATATTCCGACCACGTTGTAACCGAGAACAATCCCTGCAGAATTCGGTTCCGAAATGCGATAAGTCGGCTCTTGTTGAGAATTTCACAAATCATAAACCCCCAGATGATACATACGGCGATTGAGCTGGATCAGTGAACTGTGGTCTGATAAGAAGATGTGAGCTTTACAATCTCGTATATAATACAACTACCTATATAGGGAGCCATTCATCTGAATCATATGGGTCAGTATGGAGAAGGCTGAAATTAGGAATAGGGTATAAGGAAAACAACAGAATTAAAAGGTTTTCAAGAAACTTGTACTGCGCTAGTAAGTAATGATGGACATTATAACTCTGAGTTTTGATATTTTCTAAAATCTAAATGATAAATGGATCCTTTCGCATAGCGCATATGCAAGAAAATATCAAAACATGAAAAAGGAACGCGTCATCAATTAAAAACAAATTCTAACTGCAATGTTAGACATTAATTTGAGTAATTGCACAATTACTGGATAGATGTCGCTAGCGTCCCTAAGACGAGAATATTGAGACAAAATTCACGATCTGGGTACGAATAACGGTGGCTCGTGCTACGGAATGGCGAGGTCCCGGGTTCGAATCCCGGTCGTGATGAAATTTTTTCTCCATTTGTCATTTATATATGTTTGAGGTCAATACCTCAGAGATATAGGTCATGCATAGTGTGTGTCGCCGGTTCCGCATGAAGGATCAAGTATAGATTGCTAATAATATGAATATTTATAATTACCTAGTAATTAATTAATTAAATTGTTATTATTTTAAAAGATGTCCTGCTGAAAGTGTTGTGCCACTTTTTCTTCTCAGCGTTGGCACCATTTCCGGGCAAAGTGGTGTAAATGTAAATTCAAAAAAATGTTGACGTGCAAAAATATGCACAACGTGCTTACTTGCAATAAAGATATTTGACTTTGACTTTAATTGTATTTGGATTCATGAGGTGATGATTGAGGGACTCATAGCCCTTTTGCAAGTGCGCGTTGAAAAATATGACGAGTCACTAGCTAGATAGATCTGATTGAGCCTTAAAAAGCAGGTGTAGCAGTTGGTCCTGGTTGTAGTCGTTCGGCAACAGACGTTAGTCCATGTCAGAAGCCTATATAGGAGCGGCTTTGACAATAGGTTTGGTCACTAAACCACACGAAAAGAAAGACGAATTTCAGATTCATCCCCAGCATAATATGAGTTTATTGTCCCAAATGGATCGAGCCACATAATATTGCAATGGAAGAAAGTCTAGCAAACAGCAACATGTCCAAACACCGCAATGAATACCAGACTTCTGCACCACATCCCCATTAATTCCCGTTTATCGCACATCAAGGCAACAAACATACACTGCCAAAGACATTAAGAGACTCCTTAGCACATTAAAACTCCCTAGCATCGCTCATATGGGGCCAAGTGTTCGCAATAAAAACAGTTTATCCGTGTAAAGTGTAATTAGTACATAGTTTAATTACGGACAGTGTTTCGGGGGAAATCTTGGCTGGGTTCCTGCAATTAAACTCGGGTTTAACTGTGGGCGGTGGAGACTCGATCCAATTACTGCTTGCTTGTACGAGATTGGAACCGAAGCGAACACTTCGCTCTAAAACAGTGATAGGAATATATTATTTGGTTTTGTAATATGGTATTCTTGCCCTCTGACGCCTTTCCACAGACTAGAATAGTTTAGGGTACACACTATGATACGGGTGCTTCCCAAGAAACAATAAAGCTAAACAGTATAGCTCCTCAAGGTCCGCAACGCCTCCAGTGTTGCCGGTGATTATAATCGAGGATGATCACTTACTACAGCTATTCTACTAATCTGTCCCCTTTTATGGTAACAAATATGAAGGACTATAATGCCTTGGTTTCTTTATTGGAACATGGATTCTGCGTGCGCGTTGCGAAAACTAAATTAAATCTGACAGGTCTAAAAATATGAAAAGGATGGCAAACGTCAAATCTTGCTTAAAATTAGAAAACGCATGCCAGAATCGGTATCATTGTTATAATTACGTCTTTTTTCATCTTTGAGAAAACAACCCAGTTAATTACTTTGAGAAAAAATTAGGTTTGAGTTTTCTAGTAATTTTAGAAAGTAGTTTTAGAAAAATTGCTAAGTCAAAAAGTGCATCTTAACCGCAGCCAGGCTTCCGGGGGAACGGCTATGTGACATAATGTTGCGGCATGTGCGGGGTAGAAGCAGAGCTGCCAACTAGATAACGTCGCGTCATAACACATTGTCGGGAAACACCCGACACAGGACTTGGGAGACGCTACAGTGGTCTCAGAGGGAGTCATTATCTTCCAATATATATATTATTATTAGGAACCTTTATACTTACTGTGATGGCTCAGTAATCCAAAATAGATCTTGGCCTAGGATACCAAAGAGCGCCACTGCAATTTGTCTGGATCTGTCTATCGCCATTTGAATGACGTTCGCACAGGTTCTTGTGAACTTAATCACTTATTATTATTATTTGATATCAGGGTGTTGGTACATGCCCAAGGGTCATTGCGACCTCAAAGGTCTATTGTGGTCCCGCACCGAGTTCTTATATCTGACTCCCAAGGCCAACGTCCTTCAGGAATCGTATGATGCACTTGGGTCAGAGAGTTTTAATATCCTCGGGAATTATGTATCCACCTAAGGCTCGGCTTCTGCTGTGAACTTAATCACTTACCAGCGGTATCTAGTACGCCTGACCAATCGTCGTTAAAAGCCCAACGCCTCAGTGCAGAGTGATATACAATTTTTTCGGGGGTTTGTACCGATTGCTGGGACACGCGTGGCGGGATCGTCACAACTGGCGTGGTCTCGTTTCGGAGACCAATATTCACTTCTGGTCAATGAGCCAGCAGAGTATAAGTATAGTTTTTAAAATTACTTATATTTTTATTTACTCAGGCACACAGGTTTCCAGCGCTGTTTTGACATGAGTATTTACCAAATCGTCTCAAAACAGTGAACGAACATATTTAATAAACATTATTGTTGCATGACTCACCGCGGATAGGGTATCCATATCCCAACCATTGCAGCACGGCGTTCTCCGAGAGTCTATTCTTAGGAAATCATTAATATGTCCACTGTAACAGGACCCAGATCGTTCGTAAAGACGTCGTCTGGTACGCTTTTATCAAAGTTTAGAGTTTCACCCAGCGGCGCCGTCTTTTGCACAAGATTACAAACGACAGCGTTGCGGTGACGAGACGGCTGGTTTCTTAGAATATGTTGCTCAGCGAACCTTTATTTTGCCTTTAAATACTTTTTATTGTAATTTGAAGTGAACTGTGGTAGATTGAGACTGTACAGCGACCGGTTCCATCAGTGGTTCCATACAAAACAAGCATGCTGTTTCGGCCTGGCGACTCGTTTTTTATGGAATAAGTATGGAACCGTCGTCGGCTTGCAGTCCGAGATTGGAAAACGTCGTATTTTCCATTTGCATTATACTGTAAGCACTAATTACATTTTGTAGCTTTTCTATAGTGTAGTGCATAAGCAAGACATGATCAGGCCCCTGTCTCTTCATACTCCTTTGTCGTAGCACAGCTTGACATGGCAATGTTATGTTTAATCGATTGATGGTTTGTCGTGTTTATCAGATCTCGCGATAACTAGGTACTGAAGGGATTTTGATGGGAGTTTCACTAGGAGATAGCTGAAATATCTGGACAGCTCATAGGCTATAAGCCATGGCGGTATGTGATGTGGAAACAAGGATACAGAGAGGAAGATCTGCCTCCTGAACTCCTCCATCCTCTTCATCCTCCTCTACGCAAACGAAGTTGCGGGGTACAGCTAGTAACTAATATGTTTATTGTTACATCACATTTATACCATGATATTACGAGTGTAGTCCAGTGACTAACCCTGTCAAGTCATAAACGAATAACCCCGTTTTTGCACTACCTGCCGGCATCAGAGTGCGTCCAATAAATTCAGTGAAGTGAACCTGATTCGCAGTCGTTACATTCACGAATGGACGGATATTCATTCGTTCGTTCATTAAATTCCGTTCGTATTCAGCGGGCAACTGGTATATCAGTGAAAAGATGGTCAGAAAGGGATGTAGCTGTTGTTTCTATATCGTTTGTTTAATACAGATGCTACATTCGACTACTATTTAGATTTTTTTGGGTATGGTAATTTTTTAGTATGGTAAATTAGGTCCACACTAATTATTAATTTGTTCCTCATAATCTGTAATTAGAAAATAAGGGGTAGAATTGTATTGAGCGAGTATCGATGCTCTTTTGTTTACACGGAATCTATTGTACGTTTCTTGCGCGGAAAATAGCCCATGGTTACGCTTACTCGCTGGCTAGCAGAGCTACAAAACTATTTTTTTTTTTTTCTATTTATTTGGGTTAACAAACAGTGTTCACAATAAAATATTAATTATAAGTAAGTTATACACATAACATCATTGTGCCACCAACACCGTTAACCACGGGTTACTACACAATATAAGAGTGACGGCGCACAGTAGTACGCTTCCATAGGTACTTACAGTTGTTTTCTTACAAACAAACAATATATACTTACTAAATGGAGATAGGTACAGCTAAAAACAGATCAAGTGCAACATTTTGGACCGCTCGCGCTCAATGTGGTAAAATGCAATCGGGAGAAGACATGAAATCGTACTGCGGTTAATGCTGCCAATGATCTGCTGTCGCTCGTACCTAGGTATGTATGGTTTTTAACTGTACTCGCCACTCGCCCACTCGTTTTATAGTTGACTAGCTGTACCCCGCAACTTCGTTTGCATAGAGGAGGAGGATGGAGGAGATCAGGAGGCAGATCTTCCTCTCTGGATCCTTGTTTCCACATCACATACCGCCATGGCTTGTAGCCTATGAGCTGTCCGGATATTTCAGCTATCTCCTAGTGAAACTCCCATCAAAATCCCTTCAGTAGTTATGGCGTGATACTTGCACAAAATCACAGACAAACAGACAAAAATTCTAAAAATTAGTGTTTTGGCATCAGTATCGATCCTAAAACACATTACAATTATTTTTTTCAAAAAATATCCAATGTACAGACACAACTTTTTTTCAGTCTTATTATATGTATCGCTACTCGCTCATCGCCGGTGGTGGTAGTACTGCCTAATCGCAGGATTCAAAGTTCTGTTAAACTAAGATCGATAGTAATCTAGGCATTATTATTATCAGCATAATGTAAAAAAATAGTTGACACATTTTTCATTAAAGTATTTCTACTTCAAACAGCCATGTTAGACAGGAAATTAAATCTGCAGCTACTACAAGCACAGAACGTCAAGAATTTCAATATCCTTACGACAAAAAGTCTCAGCCAAGATAACTTTGAAATATGCGATAGTTTCTTGGGAAAATATCTTATTAAAATTTTATTACTCTACTTAGTTGTATATTTACTACGGAAAAGGCAGAGACGTACTAAGGTTAGTTGTGAATTTTGTGGGACTCACAATCCAGTTGCGAGTATATATACGCGTTTAAAACGATCGTACAAGTTAAGCAACTCGATATTTTCGCCTTCGTACCCTTAGTACGGACAACAGCAGATCAATGGTAACACTTGCAGTACGAATTCAACTCTTATGACGCAGATAATAAGAACGGTCCAAAGTTCAAAGTGTTACACTTGATCTGCTTTTAGCGTAAGTACTTACCTCGAAAAAAATTACATTAGCAAACGACACAAAGTTTTCAAACATCTCTTAATTTTCATGCATTTATCTTAAGGCGAGGCCATTGGGTCATTTGAGCCTAGTGAGGGGGTGAGGTGCGGGGCGAGGGAGGGGCGAGAGAGGGATGACGCGCATTGATCGGGGTCATTACTCGCGCAGGTACACAGAGTAAGCGTAACCAGTGTCCTCACTGTGACGTCACAGCTCGCTACCCATAATAATACCTATACAGAATGTCCCACGGATAGACGATATACCGAAGTCCACTTGTCGGTGCCAACATTATCGACCCATTTAATGCCAAATAGGGATATCCCAAGTCTGACAGCTTCGGAGTTACTTATTTCAATTTTCGCGATTGTCGGAAAATATTTCTTTCAAATCTTGAACTTTTGTCTATACTAAATGTTGTCGCACATTATGTCAACTCGGAACCGTATCATCATCACCCCTCCTGTTCACCTCTCGCCGCCAACCAGGCTTCAACTTCTACACTGGCCCTAACACGGGCTGTGCTCGTGACAATCCCATACCACTCCCACTAATATTATAAATGCGCAAGTTTGGATGGATGGATGGATGTTGCTGAATGAAACTTTACAATAATATAGCTCATATTATACATCAAAATAACACATAGGCTATAATTTATAATCCTGCGCAGACGAAGTGGTTGGTGGGCAGAAGCTAGTTGACAATAAAGTAAAGCAATTTGTACTTTTAAACGTATTTATTTATACGGAAGGTCATAAGCAGACATACGTTAAACCGACCGTCCGGAGTGGGTTCAGTGCAGTCAAATTCGCGTCTACAGGTTATATATTTTAATTATTTTTTAAGTTATTTATATTGACGTAACGTAGCGTAGTGATGTAGTATGACGTAGTAGAATAAAATACTATGTTAATACTAATCTGACGGAAAAAAAGACCTGGAATAATAGGAATGTCAATTAGGTAATATTGTTGTAATAAAAGTGAAAAATAGGAATAATCAAATTATTTGCTAGGGGAATATATTTTGAAAGTACTTTCACGCGATTTAATAAAAAATTGAGCATAAATTCTTATAAAATACAAAAAAATTTAAAATTTTAATAACCATAGAGGTTACATTACAACAAATCTGTTTTTGACTTTAAGTGACAAACTGTCAAGTGTATCAATAAAACTAAATAAATGACGAATTTTGTAACGTGATGTTAGGTAAGTATTATTATTGGTGTCAGGTGTGACGTCAGTGATGGTGAAATCTGGCCCGTGTTATCACTGCGTAGGGTAAAACATGACACACATTATGTGCTGTTGACTGTACTTTTAAAAGTAGGCACAGTGTATATTGCATCAGTCTATAACTACGTAGCTATTGAAATTTGGCCCGTATTATCACTGTGCTTAGAGTAAAATGTGGCAAACTTTATGTGATGTTCACTGTACATAGTTTTACAAGTAGCAACTACGTACAAACTATTTTAAGTTCGATTGCTGTTTGTTCGTTCGCTCTGTGGGACAAATCACCGTCAATAGTCATTTGTTTTGGCCTGTTCCACTTTGGTCTATTTGGAAGTTACTGATCAGCCCCCCTATTACCGTTCACAAAACGATGAAATTATACCATGTCATTGCGCGCCAAACAGAGACGCCGCTATACCAATGCAATAGCACTGTCCCTTTCACGGCCGCTATGACATGGTATGATTTGATCGTTTTGAGAACCGTAATGTTATAGCCCCACTGTAATGTTAACCGAGAGATGAAGAATCTGCAATTATCAGACCACTGCTCGCTCCCAATATACGACACTCGACACTGGTGTTCGTGTCGCGTGTAATATGATGACTTCAAAAACATGGTTCGCGAAAAATCTATTGTGTTAAGGAATATCTGTTTTAGGTTATGAGTCCTTTTTTTATTCAAAACGATGCGCAATCATTCCGTGATTAGTAAACTAATAATCTTAAAGTATAGGTGTGACCAAATTCGACTCGTATTATTTTAAATTTTATTACGTTATGACGATCGTGGGAGCATTCCAACTATTCCAAGGTAAAGACCAAAGTGGAACATTTGGAAAAAATCGATACAGGTCCGACCTCGACAGCGCCCAGCGGCGCACTGAAGCTCGTAGCGCCGTGCATTTATATTTATACAAATTGTGTTTTTTCTTAAATTTTGTCTGGTATAAAAAAAACGTTACAAACAACAGATTTTTAATTGATCAAGCTCCTCTATTTATAATAACCTACATTTTGATATATATTTTGTATGAATAACTGTTTTAGTTTAGACACACTACTCAGTGAAAAGACAGGAAAGGGGTATGTTTGTGATTTTTTTCTATCGAGCGAAGTTTGTCCAATCGTGTATCGGTAGCCAACAGTCCCTAAATAGATACCCCAAGATTGATATATATTTTTTTCAGGCCTTTAATTTCAGTAGTTAGTGCCGTAGCCTTCATCGAAAAACTTAAAAACGTCCCAACACCTCGCCTTAAATGCAATTTGTAACATTAAGTACTTCTTATTATGTTGCCGTATTATGACAATCTGGACTCTCGATACAGGGCGCGTATTCATAAACGTGATTTAAAGTTACGCCACCGTTTAGGCCCACTGTCCCTTTCTATCTTAACCTTTTTTAACGAAGTGTGAAAGTGATAGCAACACGATTTAAGAGAAGTGAGTACCCCTGGTGGTACGGCGGGTCTTTTTTGCAAAACCGTACCACCGGTAGTGTTGTGACTGTGACGGACCCACCGTACCTACCCCTGGCCATGCCACCGGCCGGTGGTACGGTTGGCCCGTCGTGCGTGGTCAGAGACCACTTACCCAATAGACAGGAAATCGGTACAAAAGACATTGCCACGTTTCAATGGAGCTTTGCCCCACCTACAAAACTACGTGACCATTTCAGCTGTACCTATCATTTTGGTGACCAACAAAATGATAGGTACAGGTTTCATATTGCATAATCATAATCAGTATCATTTTCTACTACTCTCCCAACTCCTATAGAAGAATAACAAAAACAATGAATAATTCAAATTTATTTTGAATCAATAATTTTATTAAAAAACGGAGATATTTTTACATTTATTCGTTATCTTGTACAACTTACGGTTGATGGTGGGGCAGAATCTGGCATTGTAATTTGCAAGCGAAAATTCTGTCAACGATGAGCGCATAGAGACGTAGCGGGGGGTGCCGTATTAAAGTATCCATGTCGATAATATCTCTAGATTACACGTGTCGCGAAGCACTTTTGCGGTCATATGCGGGCAGACACGACCGTCCTCCTGTTACAGGTCTATGGGGTAAGTGGTCTGTATGCGTGGTCCACACAGTTATAAATGAAACTACCGCAGCCAGCCAATAGCCGTTTAGGGGAACTAATTATGTCGTTATGGAAACTTAGTGAAACTCAACTCACTGTACAAATAGTCGTAATGTTCCACTGTTAGCGTGCCACCGGCACGGGAGCTAACGGTTTTGTAATGAGCTCTTCGTGTGGCTTTTAGTTCCATTTGCATAGACAAATTCGAGGTACCAACTTATAATGGAAATATTCTTGGTGGTATTTTGATAGCTCGTGCTTCATTGTGCAATATAAAGTTGGTATAAGGCCTTGTTTCCATGTAGGTTTCCTCACGATGTTTTCCTACACCGTTTTTAGAGCAATAGTACAGACAACAGCAGATCAATGGTAACACTTGCAGTACGATTTTAAATCTTATGACGCAGATAATAAGAACGGTCCATAGTCCAAAGTGTTGCACATGATCTGCTGTTAGCTGTACGTATGTAAAATGTTCCTCCGAAAAAACACCTTATATCATTGGTACATTGCCTACTTTGGTTTGAACCCGCGTGGTCTAATTGGTGTATCTGACAGTGACAAACCCATTCCCATTTCTATAATCCATTGCCGAGTTTCATAATCATTGGTAGGTAACATTATAATTCCTGCGGGGTTACTCTCACCTCTTATAGCGATCCAGTTTAGGTTCCTAAACTGACAATTTGTTACAATGACGTCCAACGTTAAACTTACGTACATTTACCGAGTGCTCTCAAAACGGTGAAGGAAAACATCGTGATGAAACCTGCATGTCGTAGAAGAAGAAAAAAAATCTAAGGCATGTGAAATCCGCCAACCCGCACTGGGCCCGCGTGGCGGATCATGGCCCGAGCTCCCTCGATGTAAGGGAAGGTCTGTGCCCGAGCAGTGGGGCAATATAAATAGACTGATGATGATGATGATGATGATGACGTCCAACGTCATTGTAGCAAATAGCGATTCGGTTCAGTTTAGGAACCTAAACTGGATCGCTATACGAGGTGAGAGTAACCCTGCTGTCTCATTCAACCGGGCAATGAATTATAAAAATGGGAATGGTTTTGCTGTCACTGTCATTTGCCTGTATATTGTGTGGACCTTCGTAACGCAAGTCCTAAGTTCAAATCACGGCGCCATCGCCACCGAGTTTTGATGCAGGCCCAATACATTCAGTAGAAATCTATTCTCTACCCAGGCGGACCTTACAGAAATAATGGATAAGGGCGTTACATATACAAGGTGACCTTTGCGTGTCGCTGTCTGTAGATCACTGGGCTCACTGGATGGCTTCACGTCTTCTATTATTCAGTACTCCATCGAGAACGCCAACCTTTCGTTTCATGGAATAAATCGGTAGGTTAGAAATAAAATCGTACCACATCAGTCAATAAGTACCTGTCTACCTATACGAGATGAGTTTGAGAACCTGGATACCTGGTACCTGAACGGGTGACAACTAGTGACATTTTCATCTGAAGCCCTCCGCGCCTCAGAAAGCACGTTAAGCAGTTGGTCCCGGTTGGATGTCGTTCGATAGTCGTTAGGTCATAAGTAGGTATCAGATGCCTACGCGCGGCCAGATCAAGTCTGACAATAGCTTTGGTTTCTAAAAACAGAGAAAAAGAAGAGATAAATGCATTTTTAAATCTAGTACAGCTAGCAGCAGATCAAGTGTAACACTTTGGACAGTTCCTAATATCATAAGAGTTGAATTCGTACTGCATGTGTTACCATTGATATGCTGTTGTCCGTACCTAGGTTATGAAACATTTTGCAGGAAAGTGTTTTCTTAATTTTACTAAGAATTGTAACTTTCTCGTCGGTTTTATATACCATGATAATACTTCCCCGAGAAATACAAACTTGACTGTATTTTACTAAAAATTCAATCCACTAAATCAAATTAACTTCACGCCAGCGCTCAAATGGAAAGACAATATTTTCAGCTCAGATACTGAAACGCGGGAAATGCGACATCGAATGACGGCATTTGGTCGAATTGGTCGAATCGAACAGCTACCGATACTAATTTTGTCGTCAATCGCGGTCGAATGCGCTAATATACCATTAAAATTCGGACCAATACTCGCAACGCTTCGTTGTGATAATGAATACTGGAGCCATATTCTGGGCTGTATTCGATAAAATACCGGGAAAAAACTACGAAACAAGTGAATTATGTAAAAAAGGTGCTTTTTGACCATTGATCTCCTATAAACAACTAGATACACTAGTATAGTCTGCCTTCTAAAAATGACATTATTTGGACGTAAACAATGGACCCTTATTTGGACGTTTTTAAAATTGTTTTAGTAAGACCTTTGTGTATCTAATTGTTTATAGGAGAACAATTTTTTTGGCATAAAATGTATCCTATGTCAATTTCATTACCTATCAATCTAACTAACGATACCATATCCATCAAAATTAAACCGTTTAGCCTACATGAGACAATAAAGAACCTACCTATATAGGTAAGCACATACTATATACACTAGAAAATTGTTACTAATCACGGCCGACCCAGAATAATGCTGCTGTTTATTTGTGGATGTATTTTGTATGAATACGATCGTTGGAGTTATTGAAAAGACAATAATTGTTTCATTGAATAATTCAATATCGGAAGCGAAATTTCCTCTTTGTCAACGTTGTAAGTTTTTGCCTAGGTAAGCAAATAATTTTCTCCTACGGTCTAAGTCATAAACATGACTTAAAAGTCATTCCACGGTTTAAGCCACGGTACCCTTTCTGACAGTCAAAGTCAAATCTCTTTATATTATATGCAAGTGAACACGTTGTGTACATTTTTTTTTATCCCATAATTTTATTCGAGAAATCTCACAAACAAATATAATAAAACTAAACTACTTACTACTAGGGTAAGTCCGGGGGAGATGGCCATACGGGATAGATGGCCCACCGAAATATTTCGGAAACTTATCACCAGATGTCGCCTGTCCTGTTAGAGCTCAATTCGCTTCACATCGTACCTAAGTGCAACGCCACAGGAATTTTTTGGCGAAAAAAATACGATAAGTGAGTAAAATCCTTCTAATTTGTTCCGTATACTACTAAACATTTTTAGATGTTTTATGTTTTATGTCGTGGTGATAAGATTTTGTGAAAATAAAGGGTTTTTATGTATTTTATGCATAGTTCATGAACGGTGTCGTGTTATAACCTCAAAATTTCATATGAATTGTTTCTACTTGTTTACATTATAGGTATGGCCATCTGGCCCGGGCAATTAGGAGAGATGGCCATGTATAGTAGGTGTATGATGGCCATATGTCCATCTAACCCTGATACACTTTATTTTTTATTGTGTTGTTCTATTATGTATGAACTATTGACAACTGATGTACATATTGAAACAAGGAGGTGTGTAGAAGAGAAAAAAGATTGAAAGACCAAAAAATAAAAAATAAAGTAAGATTGAACCTAGTCAGTCGGGAAAAAACCCAAGTACGGCGAGGAAGCGAAAGTTAATTAGGAGAATATCTGACAGCAGTGAAGAAGATGCCGAACTGGTTTTGTGTGATGTATCAGACGGAGACGGCAATAAAGAAGATGACAAAGTATACAATTAAGTACTGGTCATCTCTCCCCTACTCATATGGCCAACTCACCCGGACGCTACGGGAGAGATGGCCCACTGTGTTTTTTTTTTAAATTAGTTTTAAGGTTCATCTTGCTTACAATTTGTTACTATTGTGATAATTATTCAAAATATAGAAGTCCAAAGTTTATTTTAAAATAAAGATACATACAATAAAGTCTATACTTTTATTTTGACGGCTCTCCAAAAAAACTATGGCCATCTCCCCCGGACTTACCCTAATACATTAAAAACTAAACTAAAAATCTACCTAACTAAAAACATTCTAAAAATCTTGGCCCTCTTGGTAGGGTGCCCATCACGCTGGTGGCATTCCCGCACTGGATGGCTAGGCTTAGCCTCAGCGCGAGAAAGCCGTCAGCACGAGGGTCACCCGTCGCCTCCCTTACATTGTGTACATTTTTGTATAATATTTTTTTTATATATACTCCACTTTGCAAAGAAAAAGACCCTGATTAGAAAAAGTTTGCAAAAAAATAAAACTTTCAGCAGCACATCTTTTAAAATGTAACAATTTAATTTCCCTATTAATTACATAATTATTCATATTATTAGCAATCTACACTTGATGATGTTAGAGAAGTTAAGTTAAGCTAATGACCAATCGTGAAAATAGGTAATTACTACACTCGCAACATTCACAAACTACACTTACCTACCGCACTCAAGAACAAAACTTGGTAAAAAGTATAAAAAAGTTGAAGGAGCCAAGCTATAATGCTTTGCCTAATATTCAAAACTTTCCAAAAATAACTCAAACTGTACACATCAAAAGATCTACTGTTACGAACATATGCACAGGAAAACCTTCTTTTTTTTAATCTCTCATTACATTCTTTAACCACGACTAGATGGCAACAGCGCTGATGTGACTTTTCCGAGTATTAGCTAAGTAGGTACCCTGTGTAGGTACCCAACTAAAGCAACATTACACTGCTAAATATAACATATCAAAGTGATGAGATTCAGTGAGATGTCGGCATCGTATCGGATCCGCTCAAAGATACATCAGTAACAGCTCATCGGTTCGCTGCACGTTACGTAAATGAACAGGACCGGATGTAGACAGAGCCTGAAAATGGTAGTCTGGAAGAGGTTTTCTCCCATATATAAATAGTCTCAGCACGTGTACAGTCATGAGTAATAACATAGAAACATCCTTAAAATTCAAATTCATGTAACAACTTTAAATCGCAAAAATAAGTATGCTAAACTGTGGCCAATAATTATGTAAACGCTAAATTGTATCAAAATACCCCACCAAGCAAATGTTGTACAAGGGGTGTGTACTTTATTTTGATACAATTTAGCGTTTACATAATTATTGGCCACAGTTTAGCATACTTATTTTTGCGATTTAAAGTTGTTACATGAATTTGAATTTTAAGGATGTTTCTATGTTATTACTCATGACTGTACAACCGAACGGTCGTAGTTATAGATTCTGTACAAAGCTGTTAATTGTGGGTAAATCTTTGCAAAGACGCTCTCATGTCTGGCGCCGGCGTTAGATATAAAGGCACGTATTCATAAACGTGATTTGAAGTTACACCACCGTTTAGGTCCCCTTTCCTTTTCGATCTTGTTGCGGAGCGAGCGGATAATTAAAAAATAGCTATATGAGAATAGTAATGGGTATATTTCATATAGGTCAGATAATTTTTATAATCTTTATAAAATAGTAAAAGTCAACAATTTTCCATCTAAATCCGTAAAAAAAATAAGTGACAGCTTTTCTTTTTAACACATTCTTATCCATTTTTAAACTTAGGCGGCCAACCACCAGATGCGGCCGAAAGAGACCGCATCGTAACAATCTTAACCTTTTTTAACGAAGTGTGAGAGGGATAGCAATACGATTTAAAGGAAGTGAGGTTTAAGTAGGTTTATGAATAACAGCATATGAATCTTAGGGTGCCTTTCCACCAGAGATGTGCTATGCTATGCTGCTTGGATGCGTTTGATACCCACCAATCATATTCATTGGTCCACATAGCATAGCACTGATTGGTGGAAAGGCACCCTTAGGGTCTTATGATTAGTGATGGGCAATGGTTCAGAAAGAAAAGAAAAAAATATCCAATATTTTTCCGAAAAAATTCGGATATATTTCCAAATCAAAAAAGTCTATCATGAGTCATAATAAACAGAAAGATCTTACGCTTTTGTTGTGGGGGTGTTTAAAATTTTAAAAATTAAGGCTCTTAGTTTGACTGACTCCTATTTTATGTACTTTTGTTCCGAAAACTATGAGAACACAATTAGGCCGATGAATGCTCAATGCTCACCGTTTTTCCAAACGAAGAACATTAAAAATTAAAAGTCAATAACTCCTTTAAAAGAAGTCTTAATGAATACAAGAACAATTTAAAACAAACTTGGCCACTTCTTAAAGGAACTCTTTGAGAGCTATTGCTAAATGAGAAAAAAACCTGGCGAAAAAAACAGCCGTCAAAGTCGATGAATTAATTTTGTAAAATTGAACTTCTTTTTGTCAATGCTGTTTTTCTTTGAAATTACTTTTTTACGGAGAATTTTTTTAAGTGCGATAATTTTATGTTCTATTATTTTTACCCGGCATGGGAGAAAGAGGGTAATGTTTCACGACTGGTTATAATATTGGTTCTTTTGTGACATAAACGGCTTGATAGATTTTGATGTATGAGATGTAGTAATTCGTCTTTACGTGACTCTGTGTCTACTTACCTAAGATAATTTGATACTTAGCAAAAATATTCGGGTTTATTGTTTTTGTATTTAGACTTGCTATTTAAATCAGAATAAAGACAGAATCAAAGGGCTTACTTTCAATAACGCTACTAGCGTTAATAGAAAGAAAATTGTATCGAATTGACATTTGCTAAATTCAAATTCAAATGATTTATTAGTCACAAAGACCATATAAGTGTTAGTAAGTACTTAAAACTATGTTAGTGTTTACAGGTGGTGTATTACGTGACATGCGACTTAGGTCCGACCTCCAATGTCTCAGAAAAAGAAAAATATGTCAATTCCATACATTTATTCTTTCTATAACTATTATCGTTATCGAAAGTAAAAGCCTTACAATTTATTACTTTTGAATACGAGCATCGATGAACATGTGTTTGTGACGTCATTGAAGGTTTTCGTAACAGAAAGAGCCTCTTAAAAGTCAACAGACCTCTCCACCATTTCATTAAATTCTCGGAGATGACACTTGAGATAACTAATCTCAAATTGAAGGTAGACAATCACCTTGAGTGTTTTGGTTTTATCTAAAGCTTGTTGAAGGGCGAATGCCCTCGGAATCCCTCCGTCTCCCTTCGACTGTCGATCACGTAGAACAATAACAGAGGTTAGAAGCAGCATATGAGCGAGGCAGTGTATGCATTTGAGATTCAAGTATAAGCGAATATTAGTAACCATTGAACTCCACGTGGTATTTCTGACCTACACGTACACGTTTAAAACGATCGTACAAGTTAAGCAATGTTGGCCGAGGTCAGGACCTGGATGGGTGACCGCTAGTGACACTTTCATCTGAGCCCCTTCGTGCCTCGGAAAGCAAGTTAAGCAGTTGGTCCCGGTTGTTGTCGCTTGACAGCAGTCGTTATGCCATGTCAAAGGCTTATGGGCGGCCTGAATAACTTTGACGAATAGGCTTGGTCACTAAACCACACGATAATAGATTTCTAACCTATATTAATGTTCTATTGTCGATCCAAACCTAATAGAGCAATGTCCTCTCCATCTTGCAGACAGAAACGAATTTCTACATCCAGATATCCTATATATCTTTATCATCACCTGTATCCATTTTGCAGGTCCCAGATTCGATCCCAAGTCAGCCATGTACATTTGTATACCGCAGTCCAAATCAAGTGTCTTATTTTGTAAACATATATGACCGCTTAATTACCGTTTATGATGTATTTCTGAAGGAACTGTGGGGTGACCGCGACTTCCAATCGTTATCGCTTTCATTTTGACACATGAAAGCTATACATCGCTGCTATGTTTTTGCAAGTTTTAACAAACGATAACGAAACGCAGCAATGTACATCGTTCAAGTGTCAAAATGAAAACGATAACCATAACGATTGAAGTCGCGGTCACCCCCCTGATTGATCATTGTGAAAATAACTATGCAATAATCACAGAAAAGCTTAAAATGTTAGTAAAGCAGGGTAGTTTTTGTTTACAAAATAAGATACTTGATTTGGGCTTCGGTTTACCAATGTGTTTCCTCGATATATTTTTTCTCAAAAGAAAGCTTATGTAGGTACAACTAACAGCAGATCAAGTGTAACACTTTGGACTTTCGACCATTCTTGTTATCTGCGTAGTAAGATTTAAAATCTTACTTCAAGTGTTACCATTGATCTGCTGTTGTCATACACCTGTATGTACTGCTTATACACCAGTGTCCCGCATGATCGATCATAGCCTGAAATCAATTTTTGGTAGATATAATAAAGCTTCTTAATAAAAAGCTTGATAATTCTTCTTCTGAATGCAGGAAGAATTCTCATAACAGCAATACAAAATAATCAAAAAACAGACACCATAAAATGCAATACTTATGTTATGAACTAAACCTTTTAGCGAATAGTTACAAAAACGTATACCTACACAAGAATAGGCCCCTGTAGTGCCCGGAGCGCGAATTGTCAAACTCTACACCAGGGTTTCCCAACCTTTTTTAATCGAGCCTCCCCGGATTATAAAATAATTTATTCACTTTTAATTATTTTTTTAAGCCAAGTAGAAAAATACTATGTTCAGGATATTTCTAATTTACAACCATAATCGTATAAATAAAAACGGGTGTTCACTTCACACATTGATATATTTATTTATAAGAATAATAAAATTAGTAGATTTAAGATGACTTCAATTTTTTTTTTTTTAAATTTCCAAATAACAGGACGCGCCCCACTGGTTGGGAAATCCTGATCTACACCAATACGGCCACAAAGCCTAGTAGATTCTTATATCGCCTCAACAAAATATTCGAGATGGCATTTGTGTATCCCAGTGACCAGATTGATCATCCCTTGTAGCACGAGTCAGCGTTAGCGATCGCCGCAACGCCGCAAAGCTGTCAAAGTGGCATTATTACAAGGTGTTTGACATTAGTTTGACAGCTCCGCGGCGTTCAGTCGATCGCTAACGCCACTCGTGCCCCGCAAATTATAAATCTAGTCAGCGAGAACTTTTGTTCCCGGCGGTGTTCATATTTTCTTAACATCCAATGTTACAGAAAAAAAAATGCTGAATATGACACAATATTTGGCTAAAACCGCTGATTTTGGCTGTTAATTCCGAATGCATCCAAGCTCCCGATCCGGACCACGATAAATATTAATGTGTAGACGTTCCAAATACAGTTCGGCAAATCGCGGCCAGCCCATGTTTTCCATAGCGGGTAGTTCCGTACAGTGATATATACGAGCGTTTATTGCTCCACAGGCGGATGACATTAAAAACCGCTTAGCGCACTGGCCGACCACGAAATATCGTCGGCAATTTGGTCGCCGCTGTAAAAAAGGCAAAGTGGAACGCACGGTGGAAAATTAGCCGTGCGAAATTGTAGGCTCGGTCTCGAGCGGTTTTATAAATAGGGGCAGATAACAGTTGAATGCGGTACAATGGGCGTTTATTTAGTAGGTATTTTACTGGGTCGTTTATTGTTAAATATTGCAAAATATTTTAGAGGACATTTGAAGCTCTCACAAGCTCTCTTCGGGAATATGCATTTTCATTCCTTTTTTACGCTCTACGAAATGAAAATAAATCCTGTTTGCTTGTTCGTTTACTGGCTCCTTAGTTTATGAAGTCTGTTCATTGATCTCCTATAAACAACTAGATACACAAAGGTCCTACTAAAACAATTTAAAAACCATTGTCAACCTCAACCAAAGTCCATTGTTAACGTCCAAATAATGTCCAATGAAGAAAATGAGGGTCCATTCATCCACTTGGACCTTCTTTGCGCTCGGACATTTTTAGAAGACTGTGTATCTAGTTGTTTATAGAAGATCAATGAGTCTGTTTAAAATCCCCGCCGTTCCTTCCTTCATCGGTAAATCTATAATTTTAATTTTGCAAAAGTAACTTTGACACATAGGTAAGTACATCAACTCTGCGCAGGTGTTCTAATCTAAAATAGGCATCGAATAACACTTTGGAACTTGGTAGGTACGAACTAACACAGTGAAAAGAGCACAGAAGAGGTTTAAAGGTTGAGATTATCTCAAAAACTACTTGACCTATTGCATGAATTCTTTCACTCTTAGAGAGATAAAAGTTAAAACTATGTAACTGTAAAAGAATTATTAAATTCGAACTAATAGATTTTGAGAAAATCTCAACCTTATTGAGGCCCCCTGTATGCTTTTTTCTGTCTACTTGTGTACGGTGGAACACAGAGAATGGTGTACAGGAGAGTTTTTAAGGTTGAGATTTTCTCAAAAATAACTTGACCTATTGCAGAAATTTTTTCACTGTTTTATAGATAAAAGCTAAAACTATGTAACTGCAAAAGAATTATTAAATTCGGTCCAGTAGTTTTTGAGAAAATCTCAACCTTGTTGAGCCCCCCTGTATATATATATCTCTGTCTTCGACTGTACCTACCGTTCATATTCACAATGCGCCATAAGGGTTGAAAATGGCACTCCGAGTGTTACCATTACTGTGCTATCGAGTGTAGCTACATTTTGATTCATTTTCTACTTAATATTATACAAGTACACACCATGAAATTTTATATTCCGTAACTAAAACCCATTCTTTCCGCGTAATAACCGTTCATCATATTCGCCCTTTTCCTTTCGACTAGGGTTGCTACAGTTTTTCAGGTATCTAACTAACGCAAAGATAACCAGCCGAAAGTTGGAGTATTTACCAGCCCAATAGGGTTATTGCATACTTAAATCAATGCTCGTGATTATACTGACGATACTTACAGTCATCTTATATTAGATTTTCGATATTCCAATAATCACCAGAGATATTAATGGTGAAAGTCGTGCTTCAGGGTAAATTTTCAGTCGATAAATTTGAAAAAGATGGTAAGATGTGATGTCGCGTTTAACTAAATCCATATAAACATCTATACCTATGGAAGGTATAGATTTGTTAAAATAGGCATAAATTGAAATTAAAAAAATTATATCAGATGTATTCAGCATATTTCTCTAAGTGATTTTTTTTTGTTAACCTATAAATTGTCCCACTGCTGGGCAAAGGTCTCCCCCCTCCTCTTCCATCCATCCTTGTCCTGAGCTTCTTCCAGCCACCCATCCCTGTATCTAACGATATCGTCTCTCCACCTACGCCGAGGTCTGCCCCGACGCCGGCGACCGTCCGATGGCACCCATTCTGTGACAGTCCGGGCCCATCGGTCCGGCTGCATGCGGCACACTGAATGAATTTATGCAATAAAAAAAATATTTTGTAAAATTATGTAAGTAACGAAAGTAATTTATATGTAAGTGCTTACTTCTCGACTACCATATTCATAGTTACGAAAAAAGATTGTGACGTGGCAACCCTATGATCAACCCTCGATTCGGTGAAACGATACACGCGATGCCAGATTATTATATTAGTGTTGTCCTCGCGTGACGTCAGATTACACATGTAAGATAGCAGTACACAATACAAATTGTTTCAGGTAACAAAGGAATTGACATCTACATACAATCAAAATTCATTACCTTACTCCTTTCGACAGTCGGCTAAATAATTTATTTTCTGAACTAAAGTTATGGATAACTAATAAAGCTAAACTAGAGGATTGAACCTGCGACACTTTTCTCATGCTTAACACGTTCATAGTCCAGTGCCCCATATATGAAGCACGACGAACTAGCTTCACAAACCCGTGCCCCACATATGTGGCACGATGAAAAAAGTATGTGCCTACCAGATCCGCACTAAGGGTATTTTTTCTGAAGGTAAGTAAATACGATGTCCTTGGTGGATGCTGCTGTCCATTCGCGTCCTATTGTCCTCAGAAGAGTGCTCAAACTGCTTCACCCAGTATTAAAGTGCTCACATAACAAATTTGATGTATTTCGACTTGTATAGAGATTGAAATAACAACCGGGATTTACAAGGAAATCGAAACATTTTTTGTACGGGGACTGTGAAGGTGTTAAGTCATTGGACTACTGTGTTTATTGTCTAGTGTCTGAACTTCGCAAAAAAATTAGGTTAATACCTACATAGATCGATCTGTATTTTTCAATTTTGTACTTTTCGTCTATTTTAGTAGTACCTATATAATAAGTAAATAGCACCCGAATTTTAATAAACTCTCATTTCGCAGCGCACCTACATTGTTTAGGCAATCAAAAATTTCATCTATTCGCAAAATGAAATATCTCGCAAGTAAAATTAAAAACTTCATTTTGAAACTCCCAAAAATTTACGGCAACCGCATCAACATGATTATGTTCATTCATGAGATACGTAATCTCATCATCATCATCAGTCCGTGTAAAACCCAATCCTCGGCTATAAACCATTCCCTGCTAGCCATCTTGCGTAGGACATACTTTCAACTGTACACGGGGCGTGAAAAATCACTGATATGCGTAATTACAACCTCGAATAATATTTCTGATGCTCCCACTTCACTTGGATATTCGTATTCGCTATTGGATGTTTGTCGTATATGTCAAATACTTGACGTAGAGCAGATCAAGTGTAACACTTTGGACCGTTCTTATTATCTGCGTCATAAAAGTTGAAGTCGTACTGCAAGTGTTACCATTGATCTGCTGTTCCGTACGTACAAATAAGACGAATATTTTGTCACACATACCAACCACACATGGCAATTATGACAAATACGCAAATACGAATAGCCAAGTGAAATACCACTATTATAAATAAGAACATTTATTGACAATGTTTTCATATCATATACCTACTAATCTATCTTTTGTTCGACAACACCAGTGTATAAATGTGCCTATCTAGCCCAAAAATATATCGAATTGATAATTTTGCTTTTTCGTCAGCAGCATTGACTTTCATTAACGCCAGTACGGCCAACAGCAGATCAATAGTAACACTTGCAGTGCGATTTCAACTCTTACGATGCAGATAATAAGAATGGTCCAAGTTTTAGACTTGATCTGCTGTTAGCTGTAGAATAATTGGGTTGACCCATACATTTTTATTTCTATTTCTAAAGTCAATGCCACCTTGGCAAGGCTAGGGGGCTGAACTGCCGTTCTAATTAAAACGAACATTTGTTCAAAAGTGCGATGTACTTAAGGGGCTTATACCAGCGAATGACCTTGGCGAATGGCACCGCCCACTACCCCTTACGGAACGCCCTTACGTTCCCCACCGTTCCCCTCGGCATAAATACGTGAGCGCGATAAGCGCCACGCAGCGGTATAATGTGTAAACTACTATCATAGAACTGTCTTTTGAAATGAACAACAGAAACGGTCCAAAAGTCGAAAACAAACTATTTTTGGAAACCTACCTACTTGTTGTGTTTGTCGTAAAACATTCTATAAATCCAAAGAGTAAATATTTCCGAAGGAACGAAAAGAGCGTAAACAGTAAGTATTGCCAAGGGTTTCTGGGGGAATTAAAAAGTTTTAATTGAATATTAGCCAGCTGAGCAGCGCGAAGTAACTTCCTTCATTCCGAGCTCGACGCTTTGCTTTCTTAAAACTTGATGGATTTAAGTTCAACCAAAAAAATCAGTTGTGAGGAAAAATTGTAATTGCATTTTATGGAACCAAAATTAACTAATATAGAAGGGTTAAATTTAAGGATCCAGAAGAAGGCTCGCGATAGAAGAGAATTATGGCTTTAAAAACTTAAATACGGCAAAAGTACCTGAGAGGCCCATCAATTAAAGAAAAATGTACTTATAGCATTGACATAAATTAGCTCTTGAAAATGACGGGAAACGACGGTTGCAAAATTATTTGATAATTTTTGTTATAATGTCTACAGTGGCTATTTTGTGTTTAATATCATGTTAAGTTAATCAGAAAATGTTCGCGAATGACAGTATGGCGAATTTATTGTATAATTTGAGCAAGATCTGAAGTTTCAAGCTTTTATCAAGAGTCCCGCTACAAGCTCGGGAGTGAACGTGACTGTCGAGCTGCTTCGTCCAGAGCGATGACGCTACGGCGTCTCCTCTGGATGAAGACATGAATACGCGGCTACCCAAGGTGAAGGAAGACGCTACTGCGACTCCTCTGGAGGAAGATAGAAAACTTATATTGAATTTTCTGTAACATGACATTGGCAAATGACAAACTGTCGAGTCCATTAATAAAATAAATATATGAGTTAGCTTTTTCGTTGGCAATTTTTACTCTAGCCTTAACGAAAGTAAAAACTCGGCTGGGTCTCGGATCTGTTCCGTACAAGTGCGTTGAAGAAAGTTCAGATAAAAAAATTGCCCTCCTCTTTTCGTTAGTCGGGTAATTATGTGATGACCAACCTTCATAAGAAGAAGGCACAATAGAAGAAGAATTTACAGAGAATCAAGTCAAACGAATATCTAACTTTGATCATGTCTGTCCGGGTCGACGTTCAGTCTTTTTTGCAAAGAAAAACAAAATGCAGAAATTCTTCTCATATGAGTACTATCAAATCAAGTGCGAAATACAGTACCTACCTATCCGCAGATAAATATCATAATAAACAATGGCACAATAATTACCTAATTCACGATATAGTGATCTACCTATGTAGGTATCTACCTACCAGAATTACAAAAATAACTCCTCTAAGCCCCTAATAACTGATATGGTGGTAACCAAATCAAAAACATTTCATAAGCCTTTAAAAATATCACAGTTGGTAACTTCTTATCTTTAGAAGTCAGAGGTGGAATGAATTTACGTAGCTAAAGACGCACTAATCAAGCAATTTACGTTATTTTTACATTCTTGGAAAATTACAAGGTACTTTGCCATACTATGACTATGATAGTTGAGAAGGTACTTAATGTAAGAAAGATTCTGAACTACAGGGCGATTGGATATTGGATAATGAAACGAATTGCGTCTGTAATATTTACCAATCAAGGAAAGAAGGAAAAGGTATTGATGAAAGACGATAAGATGATGATAAAGTCAACTAGTCACATGCTGAACAATGCAAATCAAACCCTGTTATCAAGTTAATATCATGATGATCAAATCAACGCAAGCTTGCACGTGAAAGACGATGTGACTTTATTATTATTATTATTGATTATTACAAAATCCACAGCACTTAATGCTACTTAAAAAACACAAATGTGACTTTATTTATATGATTGGATAATTTCTGTGAAACATTGTCAAAATCATCTGTTGATTGGCTGGTTTTTACTCCAGTATTGTGGCGATAAAACGCGGTATTGTCTGTGATTGCAAATAAACCGTTAACTTGCATAGTGTATTGCGAAGGTAAATAGACAGAGTTTCAACAGGGGACCGACATTTTTCTGAGAGAGTAGATAACTGTCGATGAGTTGATCCCGAGTGGAATATTTGCGCTACATTGACGATGATATTCCTGGCTTACGACTATTCCGGAATGACAGATACATCATCATCAGTCTATTTATATCGCCCCACCACGCGGGCCCAGTGCGGGTTGGCGGATTTCACATGCCTTAGATTTTTTTTCTTTCTACGACATGCAGGTTTCATCACGATGTTTTTCCTTCATCGTTTTTGAGAGCACTCGGTAAATGTACGTAAGTTTTTCCGTCGAAAAAACCGAGGATAACTCATTGGTACATGGCTGCCCTAGCTGGGAATCGAACCTGAGACCTCCATATTGCAAGTCCATTGACCCAACCACTGAGCCACCGAGCTCTCGAGGATGACAGATACGAGCTGCTGCAATTACCTAATTGTGATGGGCAAAAACAGGCAGAAAAATCCCTGGGCGACAGAAAAATTCTCTGAAACATTCGTGGACGGGCATCGCGAGCGCTGAACAGCCTCCGGTAGTGGAGAGGCACTACAAGAAAGAAGATGACTTAATTATAGACTAATTAATACTTGACACTCACGACCCAAACTAAGATTCTCTGTGCTAAGGGTTTAATACCTACTCCAGAGACAACACAGAAAATATCATAAATTACCTTTAAATTACATTCAAACTTGGATTAAAGAGTTTATTGCCATAAGCCTTATGACGCAGATAATAAGAACAGTCCAAAGTGTTACAGTTGAGGTGTTTTGATGTGTACCTTTCTGATTGGGAATCCAACCCAGAACTTGCATAGAAGGCAGGAGCTTGTTAAATGACACAACTACAGATGACTATTATAAAGTTACGATAAACGACTGAGAAGTCTGTGGGTGCGTCAGACACAACTCGTGATAATCCACATGCGTCCACGTGACGCCCTCTTGCCCTCGTCTAAGAATATTAAAGGCTTTTTCACACTGTAACACATTTCTAAGAGAAGATGAGAAATAAATTATGAGTTATTTACATGGCGTAGGTACTGCCTACCTACCTATTAAAGTTGCAGGACTTGCAGGTTACCTACGTCTGCAGCCATATATCAGCTGATTCCAATGAGGTTATAAATTACACTTTCTACAAAAGACTGCAACCGACCATCGACGTGCGGACATCAGCAGATCAATGGTAACATTTGCAGTACGATTTCAACACTTACTACGCAGATAATAAGAACGATCAAAAATCTAAAGTGTTACACTTGATCTGCTTTGATTTGTACTTTTAGCCCCCTCTCTAAATCGTCTTTGCCTCCTTAGGCAAAGTCGATGTGCCTACTTCTATGTCCGGTGATCCTGGTAACCTACACCACTTTCACATCTTCCATATTTGTTGATATCTTCATGCACACACGCTTGTCGGTCATATGTATTAAGATAATTTAAATACCTAGGGGAAGTCCGGGCAAAGTGGACACCTTAAGGTTTGATGGGCTATATGAAGAAAACTAATAGATATACAAATAAAACAAATGATTAATGAGAATCAGCATTTATTAAAGTTTTTAATATAATCAACAAAAATTGTTTAACAGCAGTATTCTAACAATAATTATCAATAATATTGCAACATGTGCCGCTATCCACTTTGCCCTATGCCCCGGGTAAAGTGGATATGACTATAGGGCAAAGCGAACACATATATTTAAAGTAGTTTTATACTAATTAGTGCAGTTGTCACAAAGAAATACGCCTGTTCCTTCATAAGCCGTGCATTTCTCGTGACTCCATTGCTTACATTCGTTGCATTGGATCCAATTATCAACTGTTTTTTATTTATTTCTATATAATCTTCGCCGCAAAAATAGCAAACGTACTTTTCATCCTCATTTTCCTTATTCTTACTTTTATTTTTATTCCCTATATTTTTGGTCTATTTAGCATTTTTCTTTATCGTATATCGTCTTTGGTTTCGCATTTAAGTCTTTATTAATGTTTTTCATTGCTTTGACGGTAATTTTATCAAATCTCTCTTTATAGCATCATACTATCTTCACTCCATTGGGCTTGATTTGTCTTTCTCTTATACCATCTGAAATAAATAAAAGTAATATATAAAAAAATATTTAGAATGAGTTTTCATAATGGATTCAGTATGCAATATTTCATGTCTGCTCTGATAACCGTTGAGGAGTTACCTAGTTAGGAGCCAACCAGTGCAGTAGCCATGTCACACATAGCCACTTAGAATGCGTACACAAAATTTCATGCCCGTGTTGTTGATCGTTGAAGAGTGCCTTACTTATGTTGGTTCTGGTCATGTTTACCATATTGTCATAGTGTATTGTCGTCGGAACTGAACGGACATATAAAAATTCAACTGCGTAGAAACGATTCTAATTAAGCTGGCAAGATTTAATTTTAAAAAAAAAACTAAAGAAAAATACATACAAACATACAAAAACATTGCAAAATGAATAAATTTAAATTTAAAAAAGCTTGTACAGATATCTGAATCTCTTCAAAGCCAACCCGGGCAAAGCGGATACGGTATCCACTTTGCCCGTGATCACTTTGCCTTGCACCTACTCTATGGATTCAACCTAACCTAAAATCAAATAAAGTGACGATAAACTAACAGATCATTCACAATTTTTACTTGATAATATGCACTTTGAGAACACGATTCTAAAAAACGATATGGGTAACTTACAAATGAGTTATTAAAGTATAACTTACCGTAAAAACTCGTAAGAAATCTTCACTTTTGGGTTTTTTCATTATTACTCTCGAACGCGACGCGACATTCCGCTAGCTCTGTTTGCACGCGAGTGAGGGGTGGCGGGGAAGTATAATAGCGCAAGGCGTGCTAGCTCCGCCGTATACTTTACGAGTAATAAAGTGTATTCACTTTGCCTGGTCTATCCACTTTGCCCGGACTTCCCCTACTAATGATTCTAAAAGCTTGGTAACCGCCATAATATTGATACTTACCAGCAGGTTTTTTTGCATTTTATTGTCGCAATTTACCTACGAGTACGAAGAACCTGTCCGCTGATTGACTGGAGTAGAAATTGCGATAAATATCTTTATTGAGTGTTCGCCCCTGGTGCCGCCGGACTACAACTCGGGTCCAACAGAATACCAGCGTTGCCGACATCCTGTCGACAACATTGCGCTGAGTTGAGGCCCTGACCGCAACGGCAGCACAACCGCTCAATATTTATTTGGTGTGTTATCTTGCTAGCCACATAATGTACTATAATGTAAATGTCTTGCTGTTGCGAAATAAACGGATTACTTACTTACTTATTTTCTTGTGAATGGGGCTTAACTCTATCGACATCGGTCTTCGTGTGAACAAACACATACCCCCAGCGGAGACTTAGAAACAACATGTTTTTATTGCGTATCATTAGCCCGCTCAGTCACTAAGTGGCTAATCACAAGACATTGACTTAGGCTTATCAGCATGACCCTGATGGCGTCACAACCGCGCCCACTTGGACGTCATTGAGGATGTTTTTCAGCAAATAATATACGAATTTCGTCAATTCGCATTCCCCGGCTCAGTTCTATTTTTAGGAGGGGTTTATTAGCACCTGGATGAATGACCCTCGTAGCGTTTAGGTTTAAGATTCGACTTAGTGGCCGCTACGTAATTAGCTATATTGTCTGCCGTTAACCACCCGATTCCCAATTTCCCGAGGCATTGCTGCTTCGATGGCAAACTTGGAGAGTTTTCCCGTTTCTCTATTCTATTTTTCTTTAAAGGCTTTTACTCTTATGTTCCCGTTTCTCATAAAGTTCACATCACTGGTCTTTGATGTAGCTGTTCTCAATTTTTTTTAGATTAGCTTGGGTATAATATAATGTAGGTACCTATTACTACGAGTTAATAGATAAGCTAAGCATGAACTCATGACTTTGAATGATTATCTGACATTCAAATTAGTATCATTTATGATTTAAACGGTATCCAAATTCATATTATCTAGGTACCTAGTAAGTACTACCTACTTAACATACCTACATACCAACCAGTTTCAAAAATAGCCTTGTTTGAAAATGCTATGTTGTGGTTAAAGTTAAGAAGTTATTCTAATTATGAAATTTACATTTCACTCAGCATTGAGAACTTAAAGCCTATGTTCACTAAAGTACCAACATTACTTTAAAATCAACTGACTGAGCTAACGTGACAACGAAAACAACATGCTAGTTTTTTTTAAGTTGTTAGTCAGTCGTGGGATTTCTTTAACATATTATCCTTTACAGGTTGTACGGTCAGAAAGATATAAGACATTATTTAATTAAGTACAATAATTTGTATTTACTTTATAAGTTATATTAGACCGTACGGAGTGGCATCCCTTTGCCTTTATCAAAAAAAATTGCAAAAACACATGTTGATTTTGACACTTTTGGCAGTGACAGTGACAGATAACCTAACTAAAAGTCCTAAAACTAGTGATACGCGAAGCAAAAACAGTTTGTGTTTTCATTTTATTTTTATAATTTAAATTAATATTTCAGGTTATATAAGTTATTTACACAAAAGTGTATATCTGGCTTTATAAATTTGTAAAGTTTTAAGTGTAATTGACCGAAAATACACACAAGTAAGTAATAAGTTAACCTTTTCATAATGGACAGACAACCGACCACATCCGCTGGCTAACCGAGGTTACAAATACATACATTCCAATAGATTTGATAAAGAAATTGACTATAAAGTAGTTTACAGTTTCATTGTTATTCATTTCGGGCAAGCTTGTTTTGAAAATTGGAGGATATTTGTAACCACTTCGAAGACTATTTGATCAACAAGTCCAAGGTAACTTCGTATTGTTAATTCAACTGTGAAACCACCTGTGTCTAATTTGAAGGTTGAAATATTAAAATAGATTCTAATTATTCCCTTAGTTGAGAGATGACCGTTTAAAATTATTTCACAAATAATAATTACCTACTTATTTGAAAATATACTGTACTGAGTTACGATCGTTAGCACCTCAGTGCTAACTGCTTCTTCAAAAAGAACGATTGTACAAACCTAGAGGACTCGGAACCAACTCGCATGTATTGGGATATGATCAGTTACCGTTACAGTCATAACTTGTAAATATCAACATTGTTACTGCAAATAAATTAAATATTATATCTGCTTATTCTAAAGAGGAGCAAATCATTTTACAGGCAATTTAATGAAATTATTTTAAGTTACCACTGTATCTACTTGGTATTTAATTTAGTACCTACCTATTCTAAAATGTGAGTATATTCTGAAACCAGTGATTTCCAGTGTTGTTGACAGAAATTTCATATCGAACAGTTTAAAACTAGTTTTAAGCAGTTCATACATAAAAGGAACCAGATATTTTCATATCTCGTGAACTCTCTAACCTGTAATCTTGAAGTTGTTCTCATTTTACTAAATTTAACCATCTCAATGCAGTTCTGACCAGATATTTCTGTATTGATTACGGTACATGGTTAATTGTACCCTTTTTTACTGCCAGTAGTAAATTCGATATCAGTTCGATGTTGTTTGGCCAACTTAACCTAATGACCTATGTACGTCAACAGTAGGCGATGAGGCAAATCCTTTGCCTCCGGGTTGTCAGTTCATTTCTGACATCCACGATGAGAAGTCACACTTACATTGATTCCTTGGGCGCGGCCAGGTAAAATTAGTGCCAAAAAATTCTTGTATCGGTGTGAGCTTTTGTACTGTGTTTCTAAGTTCTAACATGGGGGTTTTCTCACATTAGCATTAAATAAATTTTAGTTGGCTTCATAGTTTTATGTAACTACGTTTTTAGTTTTATCTGTGTCTAATAATAATTTAAGCACTGTTACTCGTAGTTTGATTTTAAAGAAACTTCTAATTAAATAATAAAATAACATTTGCTTCTAAAATGGTTCTTCACGTTCATATTATTTATTTATTTACTTAATTTTTATTGTTGTTACACAGAATAATGGCCCAAGTCCTAGACGGTAAGGCCCTGGCCAAGGAGATAAAAGACGAATTGAAGATTAAGATAGAGAACTGGGTGAATCTCGGTCATAGAGCACCTTCTCTTCGCTGCATTATCATCGGAGAAGACCCAGCGAGCCACACATATGTTAAGAACAAAATCCAAGCTGCATTAGATGTTGGCATCGCTGCTCAGACAATAAAATATGATTCAACGTTATCTGAAGAGGAGCTGCTTACTGCCATCAACGAATTAAACAGTGACAGTGAAGTTGACGGTATTCTAGTTCAGCTTCCCCTGCCGGGGGAAATGAATGAGAGGAAAGTCTGCAATGCCGTTGCCCCGGAGAAGGATGTTGATGGTTTCCACATCATCAATGTTGGACAACTGTGCCTGGACATGCCAACACTGGTACCGGCAACTGCACTCGCTGTGATTGAAATGTTGAAAAGGTAATTTCTTATTTTGTTTTTCATTTGTAGTCAATTTCGAATAAAACTTACTTTTACTGTAATTGAAAACACATTAAAATATTCATTCGTTTGATAAGGAGTCAGCTGTCTTAAAGATTATCAACAATGACCTACTTTTATTTGACATAGTAACCTTTCACAGAGCGTTAATATCATTTAAAAAATTTCATATTTGTGCCTATCTATACAAATATTTGTATAGGTTAGGTTATAGTATTGAATGTATGGTTATAGTATATATATATATGATTTTGCCTCATTCAATAATTAGAATATAAAGAACATAGCATATTTTCAGAAGCGACAAATACTTTATGTACCATTTATAATCAGGTTCAAAATCGAGACTTTTGGCCGCAATGCCGTAGTGGTGGGGCGATCAAAGAATGTTGGAATGCCAATAGCCATGATGCTGCATAGTGACATGAAACACGACAGTGGTCTAGGCATGGATGCAACGGTGACCATCTGCCATCGCTACACTCCTACTGACAAACTTGAGATGTACTGCCGTAATGCTGACATCATAATTTCTGCGACAGGTGAATATTTTTTTTTACTTTTCTAACCTAATTCTTCAGCTATATTTCTCTTATATATTTTTTATTTTAGAAATGGGAATTAAATGTGGTAATTTTTTACAGGTGTACCAAAACTAATTAAGGCACATATGGTGAAACCAGGAGCTACAGTCATAGACGTTGGTATTACAAGAATAACAACTGAAGATGGAAAAACAAAACTTGTTGGAGATGTTGATTATGATGGTGAGAATTACTACATTTTTTTCTATTATGTTTTAGCGACCCTTCACCTATTTATTTACTAGGATTCCTATATCAATTAACAACATTTCTATGGCCTATTTATTTAATAACTTTTTTTGTTTTACCTATATTTATAAATTTTATTTCGTTCTCTCAGAGGTAAGCACAGTAGCGGGTGCATTGACCCCGGTGCCAGGAGGCGTGGGCCCGATGACGGTCGCCATGCTCATGCACAACACATTCCGGGCCGCACAGAGGCTGCGTGACAAGTCTTCCAACCTGCAGTGAGTTTTATGCCTACATCCCAATTCTACTGTTGTTTATCTTTGACGTGGTCTAATTTCACCTAGTTGATTGTTCAAAAGACATAATTCCTAGTAAAATCGGTCTTCCATGTTTTTGTTATCACTATTTATTATTAGTTAAGTACATAATATATTTATTAGTTCCCGCTGGAATCGGGATATTTCTCTAATTGAAATTGATATAATTCTATTGCATATTTAGTTTTATTTTCTTTTATGAAAATAATCAGAAAATATACCAAGTATATGGGAATTAAGTACAGTCAGTGTCATAATATCTAAGCTCTTGTAGTATTGTGTCACATTAAATCTAGGTGGAATATGAACCTTATGGCAATATAATAAAGTTCCTTTTGAATTGTTTCAGTTGCATGAATATGTTATTATAATCGTATTGGTATATTTCTATATCAAAATCTACGATATAATTATAAATTATACAGAGACTGGAATCTCTCTTCTTTAATATTAATTAAATTATACGTATTATTTGTCTGTATATTATGGTCGATTGAGAATTTTTCTAATTTTAACGGTTTTTATTAATTGTTTTCGATGGGTCCAATTTTTTTTTTGGTTATTTCTGTTAATGATAGTTTGTTAAATTTAAGCATTTATGACAAGTATTATAGAACCATAATTTGTGTTTTTATTGTTAAGTATTCTTTCATATTATGTTCTCTCTTTTCATCTTTTCCCACATTCCCCCTCTCATCTGGAATGGCTGTGAATATTTTTTTAAAGATTTTTTTCCTATTTTTATATTAATTACCTTCTTACCTATTTTGCTATAGTTACTACTTAAATTTTCTTTATTGTAAGTAATTCTTAATACTAAATAAATAAATAAATGTAATTAACATTTTTGTATACGATGTTATTAAGTATAGTTGACACCACATCTACTGGTTTAAAGTTATTGCAATCTAAGCTGTATTACTGTTGCAAAAGATTACAAATATTTTGTTAACCGTATCTACTAATTATTTTACAATATGGTATAGAATGTAGTTTTAAGTATAATTATTATCTAATAAAGATTAAGAGATAAATCAAATAAAGGTTTTTCTTTCTATAAACTTTTCCCATTCGGCAGTCGGGTAAATAGTGACGTAGGTACTGTTCAGTATTGGGAATTTCAATTGACTGTATTCCTGTTTCGTCCCAGTTCTTTTAACCTATTCAGGAGTATAATATTATACCTATACCGCAGCCCAAATCAAGTGTCTTATTTTGTAAACAAATATGATCGTCTAATTACCTGTTGTGATGTAACACTGAAGGAACTGATTGGTTGAACCTGTTCTTCATTGTGAAAATAAAGTGATCCGATCTAATAATGTGAAAATAACTATGCAATAATCACAGAACAGCTTAAAATGTTAGAAGGGTAGGGTAGTTTTTGTTTACAAGATAAGACACTTCATTTGGGCTTCGGTATAGATACCTTAATTAGAGCTACCGAAATCCCTAGGAGATTATAATAAAGTCGACACTTTAGAAAAGATTACCCTTTTTCAGCATTTATTTATCCAAACTTTGACACAAAATTACAGTTTGTTACTTTTATGTAGTAGGTAAGTGAGATGTTAGAATAATTCTCTTCACATACTTCAAAGTAAGTAGGTACGAACGACGGAAGATCAATGGTAACACTTGCAGTACGATTTCAACTCTTACGACGCAGACAATAAGAACGATCTAAAGTCCAAAGTGTTACACTTCATGTGCTCTGTGTTGTACATACTTAAGTAAAATCCACAAAGCCTCTTAATTTGTATACTAATTGACCTATCAAGTAGGTATTCACTCGCTTCATTTGCACGCTTTGCCAAAAGCTGCCTTTGATGTTAAAAGGTGAGATCACAGGGAATGCAAAGTGTAATATTTAAGTAAAGAAAATCATTAATTAAAAGTTATAACCTTACTGCCATATTACAAGACATGAAATCGGTACTTTGCAAGCGAAAAATTATGTCAGCGATGCGCGCATAGAGACGAAGCGAGAGACTGGGGTGCAGTATTAAGGGCCTGATATTATGAGCCAACTAGCGCCGCCAATCTTGAAAAAATAATATCTTCCAATTTTATTAAAAAAAGCTATTTACAAAATGTTTATTAGGATGAAACTTGGGGGCGTAAATTCTGCGTGGAAGAACACTTAGGTTGCTATTCATAGACAGTTTTGAGTGCGAACTGAGTTTGAGTTCGGTCTTAGAACTGTCAGGTTTCATACAATTTTGATAGTCGTAAGAGCGAGATCACGCTGAGCTCGTGCTCAAAAATGTCTGAATATTGGCCTTAGCTTTAAGTATAGGTACCTACTTATTTTCCGTCTTCTTGAGAGCGAACTATGATACTTCCTCTAGCCAGTTTTCTAGAATTAGCTTACCTACTTCTATTTAAAAAGACATAGGTAGGTACCTATTCGTACAAACATGACGATGTTTTTTTTCCGCGAACAGGACAATCCTTCGCGCCCTTTTATATTATTTGCATTGTTATTTTGTAATTGTTTAGAAAACAAATATTTATTGTCTCTTTAGAGTTATTTTGAATCACCCTGAGTAAACAAAACATTATTTTCCCTATTTCATTTTACGCGACGGAAAATAATGAAAATGTTTGTGGAACTTGTTTATTTTCAGACAAAGAGTCCCATACCATCGACATCAAATCGAGCTATTTCAAATACCTACTTAGCTCATTTTCCAACGGCATTTTCAAAATGTCGTTGGTCAGCATCAACTAGACACCTACTCACTAACACTTGTTTATCGGTATTTTAGACGCCGCTGACAATCTCTTACAAACCGTCAATCTTGAATCGAACTCGATCCAGATATAATTTATTTACGATGAAAGTCCATGCTTTATTGGACAACTCTCACAAGGATCACATACCTACATAGGTTTTATCACTAAACCACACGACAAGAAGAAGACAGCTCGGTTTAAATTAAATACCTACTTAATAATATTTATCAGTTTTCAGAAATTTATTAGGGTGGTCGGCGCATGAACCGACAATTTTTTTGGTGTATTGTGTCATTTGCAAGATTTTATTTAACTCATGTGACCAATTGTCACGGATACTGAAATACGATTTTTTGAAAATACCCAAAATCTTTTTTATTGTAAGTCTAAAAATATCATTTAATGCAATTAATTACCAAAATAAGGCCTCGTAAATTCCAAAAGGGATCCCCTTTTAATTTTAACTTCTTAAGTTGGTCCATTGCTTCTATAACCCTGTATATACTTACCTACTCATATATGATAAGACAGCTTTTGACCTTAAAGTAAAACCGTATTCACTTACTATTTTAACTTCCTGCCCTTTGCACCATCCCTCGTCAATTCAGGCGTATTATATGGGATACACAGGCCCGTTTAATTCGCACGAAAGGTCCCTTATACAGTGCCCTAATTATGCCACTCATCATACTTACTTATAAACATCAGTATGTAGATCAAAGAGCGTAAAGGATCTTAGTTAGACCCCGCGGCCGGCAATATAAACGACGGACGGGGAGCGACGTGGTCGTATTAAGTAACACAATAATTACGTTATTTTGGCTCTGGATCACCCTTAAGGATAGTGTAGACTAGCTACCGATAAAAGTGTACAGTTGGGGTTTTAATAATAATAATAAGAAGGCAGTGCTGCTGGACACGGCACGCATTGTGAGGAGGTTCCTCACTCTGGGATCCTAACCTCCGGCAGCTTGGATGCGCATGCATCCCGTGCCTGGTGGGTGCCTATTTTTTCTATTCATACCTATATTTTTCTATTTGTTTTTGATATTGAAATGTATAAATATATTAAATAAGATAAAAAAGAAATAAAGGAATAATAATAATTCTTTATTTACAGATATAAACCCATTCAAATTCAAAATAATTACAATTTAAGCTATGGATTATACATTGTGGGCTAATACAGCCCACAATGGGGAGTGCTCGGGGCGCCAGTCGGGTCGCGGATGTATCGCAGTTCCCGGGGCTCGGCAAGAATGGCACGAGGTGGAACACCCCAGGAGGTTTAGTCGGTATGCTGCCCCTTCAGGGCGGTGAGCAACACATAATCAACACGCTCCCCCGTGCGTGGTGGTACATGATTTAGCATGTTTTACCTGGGTTAAAAATAAAAAGGGGGGTTTTAAGCTTTAGATTATCTCAAAAACTAAGTACCATTGAGCACGGTTTTGTGCCAGGCTGGCGTAGTCGGCTTCATTAAAGGTATTTTTGGACAGTCGTCAGCCTGGTGGTATGGGTCTTCCGCGTCCCCGCTTCGTCTTTGGCAAATTTAAAGCGACTTTGACCATATGATCTTCCGGTGGTCTCTGCAGGTATCCATACCACCGCAAACGTTTCTCCTTCACCTTGTCGACTATAGGAGTGACTTTGAAGCTTCCCCTGGTGTAACTATTTCTAATTTTGTCCCATAAGGTGACACCTGCAGACCAGCGGATCATGCGCATTGTGTGGAGTATATCTTTGCATTCGACCCTCATAACAATTCTGAAGGTTTGTGCAGATATACGTAAATTACCCTATGTACTATGTATAGTCCCCTTAACCACCCATCATACCGAAGGCACAACAGACCTTTCACGAATACTCTCCGTAGATGCTCATTACAAGGTCCTTCGTTAACTAATTATGAGGGATATGCCTTCAAATGAAACTCAGACCGAAAATAATTGCGCGGTCAGGGGCATTTCAAACATAAAGTACCTACCTACCTAATAGGTGGGTACAGTCCACATTGGTGCGACGATTCTTGCTGGAAAAAAAAATTCAGAATCGCATCGAACGTAACGTTTTACGTAGAATTTGTATCAAAATACTATAATTTACTGCGATCCTAGCACGATTTCTCTGAGCTAGCACGGCTTTAACCATTAATAGATACCTGTCTCAAGGTAAAGTGAATCTCATAATAAGTGTAATTAGTATCTATTTGTACTGGTGTCAATAAAACTGGAATGTCGAAAAACAAATTTCTGGTAGGTTTCTGGCGTTCTTTTCATTTTTGACAGTTCTTGGCATTTTTGACAGTTCCTGGCATTTTGACAGTTCCTGTAATTTTGAACAGTTCTTGTCATTTCCAACAGTTTTTGTCATTTTTGACAGTTAAAACTGGTATAGATGTGGTCAATAAATCAATTTGATATCTCCATAAACGTAACCTTTGGAGTGGGGTCAGTTGACCACTGATAATTTTGAAAGGGCATCTCACCCATAGGTAAGATTTTTGGAGGGTGAATTGCCACCTAAGCCATTTTAGTAGGAACAATTTGGACCGTTCTTATTACCTGTGATGTAAGAGTTAAACTCGTAGGTACTGAAACTGTTACCATTAATCTGCTGTTGTCCGTACTCATCATCCAAGTAGTAGATAAGTAAAGTAAGTAAGTACTACTTACTTACATTTGAAAATTTGAGAGTTCGGTGATGCCGTAGTTCGGTATAGGTACTTATGATGTTTAGTGGAAAACATCCCCTAGTAACGGCAGGGCTAGGGCTCCTATAGAAACTAGCGCAGACTTGTTGGTCTATAGTTGAGTACATATTGACCCTCCCGTGTTTACTCCGAGTATGTACGTGCAGTAAACTACACACTGGATGTGTTTGTACAGCCTTACGTCATACGTGTTTGGACGAGCTTGAGTTAATTCTGTAATTTTATAGTCTGATTGTATTAGGTAGAGTACTCTGCACCCCGAGTTGTGGTGAGACAGTGGTGTAGGTAACTCCTTGTTCCACGACTTCTATTTAAGACAAGAGCTAAGTGATATTGACTGTCATTAACGCTAGAAGAATGGAATGAGAAATATAATAGGATTGACATCTTCTAACGAAAAAGCAAATGTCAATCCCATTTTCTTTACAGGGTGGCCTTGAATTCATTCGACTAAATTAAATGGATGGTTAGGTTTGTGACATAAGTACATTAATTTTACACGGCGTCTAAGTAAATTAAACAATTTGAGGAAAATTAAAAAGAAAATATTAACAATAAATTCAACTAAGTATCAAAAAAATATTAATTTGATGTGCATCGTTCGTTACTGTGCTTACGGGTTTCTTTTTACATTTTAAGGTATTTTTAATATTTTTAACGATTTCCGTCATTGGAATTTGACCTAATGGTAATTTCTAAGGTCATTGTGTAACTTGTGACGTCTTACCTACTTAGTTAAATTTTTTTGTCAATTTGTCGAATGAATTCAAGGACACCTTGTATTCTACTGTTGTAATGAAAGTCAAGAGAGAGTTCGGTGGCACCGGACTTGCGAAACGGAGGTCCCAGATTCGATCCCCGGCCAGGTCAGATATGCACCAATGAGTTATCCTCGGTGTTTTCGACGGAAAACTTACATACATTTACCGAATGCTCACAAAACGGTAAAAGAAAACATCGTGGTGAAAAAATTTTACGCACGCGTAATCCACCAATCCGCACTGGGCCTGCGTGGTGGATCATGGCCCGAGCTCCCTCAATGTAAGGGAAGATTTGTGACGAGCAAAGAAAGAGAATGATGATGAACGAAAATGTCACTTAACTCCCCTAGTACGGTCTGACACAGATAAAAGTGTACAGGAGAGTTTATCCGGTTGAGATTATCTCAAAAACCACTTGACCTATTGCAAGAATTATTTCACTGTTAAATAGATAAAAGTTGAAACAATGTAACTGTAAAAGAATTATTAAATTCGGTCAAATAGTTTTTGAGAAAATCACAACCTTATTGAGACCCCACACGATTTCCATGTCTCGAACCCCAACCCCTCTGTTAGCCGTGCTTTGTTGACTGATAACTTTATGCTAACCGCTGATTCGCTGAAGTGCTGTAACTATAGCGGCGGCGAGGGTGCATATTCAATGAGGACAATTGAGATTTCAAACTTTAAATAACTATATAAACAACTAATTGACGGTGATTCTGGCATCCGTATTTTAAAAGCTAACTTCTTAAATCTACAAATGCTGGAGGAAGATAGAAAACTATTGAATATATTGAATTTTCTGTAACATGACATTGGCAAATGACGAACTGTCGAGTCCATTAATAAAATAAATAATAACAGTTTTCAGAAAACTTTCCTTGGGCGAATCTGATGTAGGATTTTGAAAATAGCGGGACACGACGGTTGCTGCGTTTTCATACAAATATGCGCCAAATTTCGACACACACAACCATATCTTTTATTTTTATTTTATATCAATATCAATAACGTTTCTACATTTTTGGGATACATTCTGTATAAAACGAAATGCACTGCACATGAAGACCGGTGTCAGAGATTGCATACAACGCTCGTCGATTTATGCTCAATATCGCGTCCGATCGAACCTTGTCAGTTACATACATTTGTTACCGTTATGCTATCGTATTACCAACTGACACTCCATTTATACAGCTTACCACTTTATCCCGATGTTATAAGGGTCTTATTAAAAAAATAGGCCAATACTTTTTCAGATTATCCACTTTTACTACTTAATCTCTCTAAATACTTAGCATCTTTCGTAGAAAAGTTTTGATTTTACTGCTGACACGAATTCTGAAAAAGGCAATAAGGTCCTCAATTTTTTTTGCCACCACCAGTATTCGCACCCAGAATTAGAAAGAAATCCTTTATTGTAAGTAATCTCGGCAAAATCAAATCTAAGCAGAACTGAGAAAATCTATAATATATTTACTTAAATTAGGTACTTCAGTATGCCGTTTTATATATATACTATACTCTCTATACTCTCTTGCTAGGCAATAACCTGATTGCCCTGAGACAGAATGTGCGATGATTTTGTGCATAATGTTATTTTAACAATTCATGTGTTTTCTTTTAATTTAAATGATTTTATAATTGGCGTAACTCCTTGTGGTTATATTTTCTGTAACAATGTGTGTCTGTATCTATCTATTCTAAACTCTACCTACAGTACGTAAGCCGAAGGTAGGGTATCGAGAACTGAGCAAATTTTGTTCTACGGTTATTCTAATAAATAAAAATATATTTTATTCGCATACAAATTGATTATGCATCGAAAAGTGGTTATTCAGTTACAGATACCCAACACCTTCCCTTCGGCTTACATATACCTGTTCCATTATACCCCGTATAATACCTACGTTTAAACGAATTCGTTCAGTTATATTTCTATTTGTAACCAGCAAAGATGGCGTAAAGGAGACTGTATCTTGCAAACATAATAAAGCGAATTTTATTTTATTTTACTAACTTCTCAGACAGCTTGCTATCCTATCTAGGAATAGATGGAAAGCAATTTATATATTAAAGTGGCGATCGATCGTTTCATTCTCGTATCGCACGGAACGGCGACAATTGCAGAAGCCAACAAATGCAGCGACGCCGATACGGCTCGGCATTGTTATATTGCTGCCTCGGGGATATACTGGCGACGAGTGTACAAGGCACGAGAGGCAGCGGAGACGACAGGACACAAGGTAGCATAGATTCAGAGCATCACGTTCAGTCAACCCTTGCCTTCATTAAAGGAAAACTAGGGAGTTAAGAAAATTTTTAAATCCACTCGAGAAAGGAACCACGAGATAGTGGCGAGTGCATCTCCCTAGATGTCAAAAGGCCAAGAGAAATGAAAATGTTATTAAGACGTTCTCAAAACGATAGAATAATACCATGAAATAACGTACGTGACACGTTAACGCCCGCCATCTCTATTCAACATGTCTAGCAATAGGGGGTCAAATTAAGTTAAGATTACTAGCGTATATTCCAGGTAACATTATGTATGCTTAGGTATTTTTGACATCATGGTTACCAAAATACACAAGCACGGGACGGTTTGGATGATTGCTAGTAAGAAAGGAAGATGCCTATAGTTAAGTAATACCTTAATCTTTAAAAAATAATGTTTGACACATTACATACCTTAATGTAGGTAACTAATTACCTACATTAAGGTATGTAATGTGTCAAACATTATTTTTAGTTCAAGACTTGACCTTAAGGTGTATTCAGAATACCAGCGTTTTATGCTATTTATTACCACAAATTGCAGCAAATCGGAGAACGTGAATCGTTCCTCTTATTTAATGATGTGAAAACTGCGGCGATAAATTTCAGTGTGAAAAGGATTAACAAAATCTATGCCATCGCTGTGCGGAATCTAATTTAGACTACCAGATACGAAAGGATAAAAATACTTATAAATAAAAATAGCTGTAGGATTTGTAGGAACAAAATCGTCGCCCGCTAACGCTAGTAACTAGGAACAAGGTCTACATGTAGCTAGCTGGTACCTAACAAGCATTACGAACGCAATAAGCCACCAAATAGCATGTTGCAACACTAGCATACTGCAGCGAAAAATACTGGATAAAGTATGAGCATTTGCTCGAATGCAGAAAGTAGGCGCGTGCTTCAATATTTAGGTATAGTATGCTGCAACTATAAGCTGCAGTATTTATGCACAGTCGAAATAATTTCAAGTGCAACACTATGGTATTTGTGTAGTGCTTATTCCCTGCGCTGTAAGATTTGAAATTGTACTCGAACTGTTACTATACAGGGTAGACTACGTTGTGATCTAAGACAGAGATTCAGAGACAATTATTATTTTGGGTGCGAGCTTAATTTGAGCTCGCTCTTACCACTGTCATTGTCAAATAGCTTAGACTTTTGACAGTAAAGTTGTAAGAGCATATTGTTAAGGTAAAAAAATCGTACCTTATAATATTTTCACAATACCAATCTTGATCGGGCCACTTTATTCTAATATTTGTATTGGCGCAGAAAGTAGACATTATTTTAGGAACACACATTTTCGACGGCTTAGGCTTGATTCACACCACAGCCACAATACAACTACGCGGCAACTACAATACGTGGTCGGGCACTAATTTGTATGAGTTGAGTTGTAAGACTCCCTGGCAGAGCCTGAAAACAGCACCCGTGCTGAGGCCCCGACCAATTCAACCTGTTTAATTGTGCTGTTAAACTGTTGTTTATATTTTTTTGTATGCATTTTGGGTGAACATAGCTCTTTTTTTGATGTCGACGAGTGTAAAACAAAGAAATAGATTTTATATATTAAAAGATTTTAAATACCCCAGTAAATCGCAATTTATATTTTATGGTGCGCATTACGAGAGCTGTCCACTCCCTTTATAGTTGGCTACCAAATATTTGCATTGATGAAACGTGATTATTTGATGCATAATATTTGTTAAATGGTTTCATAGGAATTTCCGTTAATTTAATCACCTGTGATTCTCGTGTTTGGATAAATAGAGCCGTTGGTCAATTAATGTAGAGTCCTACCAATTCATATGATCCAGTTGATGCAATTACGTAATTTAATATGATCAGATGATAATTATCGGTTATTTGCTTACAATAACAAGATGACGCGTCCAATATACGAAATCATGTTACGATAAGTATAAATTTTATTACAATTCAATTTCGGTAAGTTATATTACAAATTACAAAATAGATATAAACTAATGGTCAAATATAGACAGAATTGAAATCACATGAAAGCGAGAAAAGTTTCACCGGGCCTTTCGTATACTTAGTTGGTATGTTGGGCGACAATTTTGCCGCTATCGTTTCTTTGTCGCATGGTCCGTCTGAATAGAGCCTAATCCTCTGACAGTCGCTTGTTTTTCCCTGCATAGTTCCAGCGCTAGTAAATTCCAGTGGACAGTTCGGTCAAATTATCCGGGATTTGAGTCGAGCGACCAAGGATCAGTCTAGCACAAGCTGCTCGTGTAGGATTGCTGGGATTTTCGCCGAGGACCTGCGGCTTTGCCACTATCAACACATTCCAGGAATGGATTGCTTTGTGCTCGGACGTTTCAGTTGCAGTACAATAAGAAGAGTAGGCTATATCCGTCCTCTTAGGAAACTTAATTACCTACTCCGTAAGGTTGTCGATCACGTATCACAAATAGGTCAACCAGAGCCTTACATCATTATTACATTCAGAATTTGTTTTATGCATTATGTCATGCTCGGCGAACAAAAATGACGTCTTAATAACTGAGCGTGAGAGCGTGTCACGGAATGACAAGGTCGCAGGTTCAAGTCCTGCCCACGGCTAAAAAAATTTCATTATTTAAATTAAAAGTACTTATTAGATTATAATTTAAAATTAAAATTGCAACGCGGTCGCGTAAAGGTACAAAACGGGTAGGTACAAATCGGACGTACATAGTCTATGGCGCGACCCCGACTGAATGACGGCCTCTGACTCTGAAAAGTCTGAGATCGTGTCGCTGTGTGCGTCTGTATATGACACGCGCCCATTCAACTCTGCGATGTACCTTTCCTTGAAGATATCTTACTCTTCTTATTATACTATGGTTTTAGTTTAGTTCCCATTCATTTATTTCGTACCGCAGAGTGCGTTTCGCGGCTGCAAAGCTGCTAACAACAGATCAAGCATAACACTTTGGACCGTTCTTATTATCTGCGTCGTATGATTTAAAATCGTACTGCAAGTGTTACCATTGATCTGTTATTGTCCGTACGTATTTATTCGTTGAATCTTTTCAATTCACGATATAACATAACAAATGAAAGAGTTTGCTTTTGTTAATTCTTTCAATTTGTTTAGTTATATAATCAAGAATTAGCGAATGCTTACGTAATCGACAATTTGCAATGTATCATGTAGGGAACTGTTACCGGCAGCTAAGTTGACCTAAAATGGCGGTAGTTCGTGAATTCTGTACCTACTTGCTTTCAATTTTTTGCGATATTGTACATATCTATTTCAAGAGTCACATTGCCAGGAAGAGTAGCGACAACCTGGAAAGATTAATGGTGACTGGCAAGGTAGATGGAACGAGACCTCGCGGACGAAGCCCGATACGTTGGTCCGATCAGATCCGTACCAATCTCGATACCGGTTTTCACGATGCTCTTCATGTCGCCGAAGATAGGAACAGATGGCGCAATATCATCAGAGAAAAGATGATCTAGAGGGGTCACGACCCTCAGCAATGAGGAATACGACGCAAGGAGGAGGAGGATTTCAAGCGCACTTGCATGAATGATCAGTTAAGTAAGTATAAACTAAGGACTATGGTTGTTTTGCAATTGGCTACATTTTTGAATCTCGGGAAGGGGAGGGGGCGACGCCCTTGGGTGTGACGTCATCTAAGTTACACACTGAGCTGAGCCAATAACGTAATTATAGCGTCAATTATTATGTGATTACCACGTAATTACAGACGGGAATATCCCATAGCATGGGGGAGCTTAATTACTAGGCCGTTGACAATTATTACGCCTAATTGGGACGATAAAAAAGCGTTAATTGGGTGTCTTCTTTCGGATTTTGTCATAAATAATGAAAAATACCGACCAAGTGGCAGTCGAATCACGCACCGAGAGTTTAGACGCAAGAGCCTATAAAATAAATATAAAATAAAACATTTAGCACTTTTCCTTTATTAATCTATACATATAATACGACTGTAAAAAAGTTGTGTCTGTACATTGGATATTTTTTGAAAATAATAATTGTAATGTGTTTTAGGATCGATACTGATGCCAAAATACCAATTTTTAGAATTATTGTCTGTTTGTCTGTGCTATGTTCAAGTATCACGCCATAACCAGTGAAGGGATTTTGACAGGAGTAAGGAGTTTCATTAGGAGATGGCTGAAATATCCGGACAGCTCATAGGCTATAAGCCATGGCGGTATGTGATCTGAGAATAGATCTTTTTCTACGCAAACGAAGTTGCGGGGTACAGCTAGTTATTTATATATTACATACCTTCTAAGTCTCAGGATAAATTAATACAGAGTGTATATTGTTGAAAATAAAATGTACTTGCTGCATTTTACTTTATTTCGGATTTTACGACTTTGAATCTAGACGTCATAGGTACTGTCACGAAGAATAACTAAGGGACTCGTTAAAATGTAATACCTAAATGTAAGTAGAGTCAGAAATCATCTAGATACGGCCGAAAACAGAGAAAAGTATACAGCCGCAATAAAATTCAGGTTTTCTCAAGAATTACTTGACCGATTGTAAAAATTCTTTTACTGGTGGATAGGTTAGAGTAATAGTTACACACACACTAAGTAATCGTAAAGAATTTTCAAAAACCAGCGATGTACTTTTCGAGAAATTTCAACCTTAATAACTCTACTACAGGCTTGAAACTGGGGTTTGTACTCATGATAAATATTAAATTGGTAAGGTATTTTAGTAAATCAAAACTGCAAAAAAAAATTGAACCACTCGTAAGTATGTCACAAGTCACACAAGATAGAAATGACCATTATATTATTAGGTCAAATTCCAGTGATGGAAATCGTTGCAAAAAATTAAAAATACCTTTTTTTTTAACCTATAAATTGTCCCACTGCTTGGCAAAGGTCTCCCCGCTCGTCTTCCATCCATCCCTGTCCTGAGCCTCTTCCAGCCACCCATCCCTGTATCTAACGATATCGTCTCTCCACCTACGCCGAGGTCTGCCCCGACGCCGGCGACCGTCCGATGGCACCCATTCTGTGACCCAATGTGTAAAAAGACCTTAATATGAAATAATCTCCAAAGCACAGTACCAATGTACATCAAATAAAAATAAATTGGATAGTAGATGCCACTGGTGACCCAAGAGCTGGCAGTTACCTCGCGCTACGGATTAGCATCGCGATCCAGCGAGATAACGCTGCCAGTGTCTTGGGTATTCTTCCTGTAACTAAAATTTAAAAAAATAGTTTAGATTTTTTAAATATTGAATGGTTCTTTTTTATTTTATATTGTACCTTTTTGAAATAAACTTATATTGGATAGTTGAATTTTTCGTAAATATTTTATTTTATTTTTCCCTAAATTGATTAATTTACTTAAACGCTATGCTGAATTTATGTATGTCACAAGCCTAACCATCCATTTTATTTTGTCGAATGAATTCAAGGCCACCTGTAACACCTTTCTCTGTATGAGACCGTACCAAACCAATAGAGACAGACTTCAAAATTAATTCAGAAACATTTCTCGAACGATTACTAGGAACGAAAGCTCATGTTTGTTCTTCCAGAGCCCCGACACCTTATTTCACAAAGTTCAAAATTACGTCGTCGCTAAAAAGCTTCCCGACGAAATATTGCGACACATTCCCGTTAGAGTTAAAAGCCGGGGTTGGCACATGGAAGATTTCGGAATAATTTAAAAATATATTTGGAAATAGGCTTAAAATTTTCTTATCATCAGCCTACTGCTGGACGTAGGCCTCTTCCAGCCGTGGTCAATTCATCTGGTTAGGAGGGCGTTCAAGAGCGTCGCCAGGGGAGGGGGTAGCTGCCCCCCCCCCCCCCACACACACCGAGATTAGAAAAAATATCCAGCCCAATGCAAAGTTCTTAGTCAGGTACTGGAAAGAGATGAGGCGAGAGCGAGCGGGGAGAGGAGAGTACTACTATGTCTCCAATTCCGTCCACGCTGCCGCGTCGTCGCCTGTTCTCACACACATCTATAATTTATTTCAACTTGCCCAACTTAACTTCCCCAATGCTTTCTGGTCAGGAATTTTGTACCTACCTATCCTTCACATTAGTGTGACAGGACAACTGTATCTTTGGAGTTACAGATCTATAAGCGACGTTGACTTATCACCAGCCAGCCAACTTATTTGTCTTTTCTTCTTACAAGAAAAACCTTACTTTATTACTAAGTTACAGGGCAACCCTACTGGGTCTCGCAGCACAAGTTTATATTAATAGCTCCACAAGACTTCCCACTGTTTCGGTAAATGTAAAATTAGAATTGGCGCGAACTTTTGTACCAATGCTTAAATTCTTATCTCGCTAAATGAAGGCTGTATTCTGTTTCTTGGAATTCCGATGAGGATTTAGGAAAGTTTTTTTTCTGAAGTTAATATTATATCGATAACAAAAAGAGGTACTTACTATAAGATATTATTATTTATGTAACTTTAATATCCCTTCATTGCGTAAGACAACTTATTGATTAATTGATAGTTTGGTGTAAATAACTGAATTAAGTAAGCAAAATAATAACTGTGTATTTTTCTGTGTGGTATAATTAGGCCTGTCATTATAAACTACTCGTAGGTACTTATAAATGAATAAAAATGTACTTTGACCGAAATTTTGTGCCACTATATTTGAAACAAAATTTTGTCAAATCAAATTGTGTCTGAAGAGCTCGGTGGCTCAGTGGCTGGGTCAATGGACTTGCAATATGGAGGTCCCAGGTTCGATTCCCAGCCAGGGCAGTACCAATGAGTTATCCTCCGTTTTTTCGACGGAAAAACTTACGTACATTTACCGAGTGCTCTCAAAAAGGTGAAGGAAAACATCGTGATTCGTGATGAAACCTGCATGCCGTAGAAGAAGAAAAAAATCTAAGGCGTGTGAAATCCACCAATCCGCAGTGGCCCGTGGTGGATAATGGCCCGAGCTCCCTCGATGTAAGGGAAGGTCTGTGCCCGAGAAGTGGGGCAATATAAACAGACTGATGAAAAGATGTGCTGCTGATAATTATATGCCACTTTTTCGTCTCAGCGTTGGCACCTTTTTTCTTGCAAAGTGGTGTAATGTAAATTAAAAATATGTTGCCGTGCAAAAATGTACACAATGTACTTGCAATAAAGAAATTTGACTTTGACTATCTTTTACTTTAAAAAACTTCAAAACAGACCAAAATGTATAATTTTCACTGTTAGACATTTGAATTAAAACACGAGTTTAGCAGTCGGATTTAACATCGGCCGAGACTATCTCCGACACATAATCACACCGTTTGGCAAGCGGGCCCGGAAGTTTTATCTAAGTAATTGAAAATTGTTGGAAAACAGATTGTCGAAAGCCTTTGTAATTTCAAGAAAGGGTGTGTTACGTTTTTAGTTCAAGACCAAATCCTATTTTTAATCAATAGAAAGTGTAGTTTCTAAATTAAAGGAAAATTTGACAATTCTAAAAATATTGCTAGTATTTTCGTAACTTCGGCTTAGGAAACGCATTTTTTTAGAATAAAAGCGGCATTTTAGTCCAGTCAGATTGGTTTAAAAAAATTGAAATGAATTTTTAAATATCAATTTCATTAGAACATGATGAAAAAATTCTTGCCGTGGGCAGGACTTGAACCTGCGACCTAGTCATTCCGTGACACGCTCTTACCAACTGAGCCACCACAGGCCACGCCACGCCCACCGAAAATCTTCATCGCTTTATACATACTTAAAGGGTATGTTACGCAATTCCAATTTCATTAATATCTTCAATATTAAATTTTATTTCTAATCCACTGTTGAGAAATTAAAGGCTTTTTATATTTATGTACCGGGTCTGCTATTTGCCAAAAGGCGTGAAACTTCCAAAATTCCTCCATTACCTCGATAGTCCAGGCTTGGCTACATGGAAATCCAATCGAAGTGCTACCTTTTGCTGCACTTGTATTATTAATGGACCATCCGTTTGTGACAAACCACACCCAGACCTGTACCAGGAAATACCTACTAAACCTGTGCTTTATTTATAAGTAGTTAAGGATCTAAAATGGATTACCTATCCCTCTCAATTTATCGTTTGCAAGTGGTAAATCATTTTAACCCAACTGACGGAAGAAGGAAGGGTGGTGTAATGATTTCTCGCTTGTACGGACAACAGCAGATCAATGGTAACACTTGCAGTACGATTTCATGTCTTACGACGCAGATAATAAGAACGGTCCAAAGTGTTACACTTGATCTGCTGTCAGCTGTATGTACAGTGCGCGAGGCGTAAGCTCAGGTTTGCATTTGTGTAAGTGCACACAGATAGTGTAGATTGATATTCGGCCTGAGGCGCGACGCGTCCAATACAAACGCAACAAAATACACCCCTGCCGCGCACGCACCGCACTTCACCTCTTGTACCGTTATCACTCACACAAATGTAAACCTGAGCTTACGCCTCGCGCACTGTACCTACCTATGTAAGTCGTGCTTCTTGCATAAATAACCTGATTTTATTGTATGAGGTACCTATCGTTAGAATATTGGATACAATTTTTGCCAAAAAGCAGTCGAGTTTTTGTAATAATTCATTTTTACTGTATAACAGCAATAGTACTTATGTTAGGTATCAATTTGTAAGAGCACCCACCGTGGCAGGACCCGAATTATGAGCCGGAACGTCATACATTAAACAGCGGGTATTCCGCTAGTGCCTTAAGGCTTCACTATTAATGGAGGGCCTCGAAACGAGTGATAATAATATATATAATAATAATAATAATAAATAATAATAAAGCCATTTATTGCCGAACGTATGAACTCATTTTGTTTACAAAATATCTCTAAGTTCGGTGTGCCTTTTGGCATAGGCCTCCTCCAACTGCTTCCATTGGACTCTGTCTGCTGCCACCCTTGTCCAGTATGGTCCTAGGGTCAGACGAATTTCGTCTTCCCATCTTCTGGTTGGGCGTCCCTGTCTTCTGTTGCCATCTCTTGGGTACCACAGCGTGACTTGCTTGCTCCATTTATTTATATTGCAGCGTAGCATGTGTCCTGTCCAACCCCATTTCTGGTGGTCAATACGAGTAAGTATGTCAGCAACTTTAGTTTTGTTTCTTATTTCTGTGTTTCTAATTTTATCACTGAGTTTTATTCCCAACATACTCCTCTCCATTGCCCGTTGACACCTTGCGAGTTTATCTCTGTGATTTTCTGTAAGGGACCAGGTCTCGCAACCGTATGTTATACAGGGAAGGATGCAGGTGTTAAAAGTCTTCTTTTTAATACCAATGTTTATTTCTTTGCTTTTCATAATTTCTTTAAGGGACCAATATTTTTTCCAACCGCTAGCAATTCTTTTATTTATTTCTTTGGACATCAGATCATTTGGCGCGATGATTTGACCTAGATATACATATTCGCATACATATTCAAGCCGGTTGCCATCCATTACTATATCAACCTCAGTGGAATTTGTCATCATTTTTGTTTTGTTTGCATTCATTTCAAGTCCGACTTCTTTACTTTTATCAGCTAAGTTTTGTATCATTACTTGTAGTATTCTTGGATCTTCCTCCAATAGGATTAAGTCGTCAGCGAATCTTAGATGGTGTAGGCGGCTGCCATTGATGTTAAGACCATATTCGTCCCAGTTTATTTGTCTGAAGATGTTTTCCAACACCGCATTGAACAGTTTGGGAGATAATGGGTCTCCTTGCCGGACACCTCTGTTTATGGGAAATGGGTCGCCTTTCAGCTCTAATTTTATGCGGCTTTTACTCTTACTATATATGTTTATAAGTATGTTGATATATGATTCTTCCACTCCTTGCTGCCTCAGACTTGACCAGATGTGGTTATGGTGAAGGCTGTCGAATGCTTTGGAATAGTCTATGAAAGCTATGTATATTGGCTTCTGGTATTCGTTATATTTTTCTAAAATTTGTTTTATAGTGTGTATGTGGTCAATAGTGCTGTAGTGTTTTCTAAATCCTGCCTGCTCTATAGGTTGATTTTCATCTACTATTTTTGTTATTCTTTCTAAAATTACTTTTGCAAAGACTTTGTATACATTTGATATGAGGCTTATTGGTCTGTAGTTGCCGATATCATCTTTAGCTCCTTTCTTATGCAAGAGAATGATGTGTGAGTCTCCCCACTGACTTGGAATGGTACCCGTGCTAAGGATTTCATTGAATATTTTTGTTAAAATTGGGCTATCGTATGAGGTACCTATCGTTAGAATATTGGATACAATTTTTGCCAAAAAGCAGTCGAGTTTTTGTAATAATTCATTTTTACTGTATAACAGCAATAGTACTTATGTTAGGTATCAATTTGTAAGAGCACCCACCGTGGCAGGACCCGAATTATGAGCCGGAACGTCATACATTAAACAGCGGGTATTCCGCTAGTGCCTTAAGGCTTCACTATTAATGGAGGGCCTCGAAACGAGTGATACAATTGCTTAAACATAATTGTATATTGGTATGTCAAATAAACTCGTGTCTTTTGCCGTTAATGGTAGACAGAAACGATGGTATCCCATTTGCTGTGATATTGCTACACGAGCTATCTCTTATCTGCTATCTCTTATTTGCTATCTCTTATTTGCTATCTCTTATTTGCTATCTCTTATCTGCTATCTCTTATCTGCTATCTCTTATCTGCTATCTCTTATCTGCTATCTCTTATCTGCTATCTCTTATCTGCTATCTCTTATCTGCTATCTCTTATCTGCTATCTCTTATCTGCTATCTCTCATATGCTATCTCTCATCTGCTATCTCTGATCTGCCATCTCTGATCTGCCATCTCGTATCTGCTATCTCTGATCTGCTATCTCTGATCTGCTATCTCTGATCTGCTATCTCTGATCTGCTATCTCTGATCTGCTATCTCTGATCTGCTATCTCTTATCTGCTATCTCTTATCTGCTAACTCTTATCTGTCCGCACAAATACATCATTCCGTCGTGGCCCCCAAATACAAACCTAAACATGCCTAAACACAACTATCATGCATATTGCTAGACAGCAGGGCCCTTACCATGAACTCTTATAGCAGGATTACTTCAATAATACTTTGTTATTTTGTACCAAGACGTCCCTAATAAGCTTACTTGAACCATTTTGGTTAAATGTCTTCTTACCTTTCTTATAGCGATTTCATGAGCGTATTCAATCGCCTGTTTCGTGGCCTCACACCAGAACTAACATTTTTCATACCCACAGTCCTTAGGCACCCCCGCTGGGTCAAGCTTAAGTGGTTTCGAGATCATATTCTGGCGAAACAGGATTCCGGGGAGTTAGAACAAAGGCGGTTTAATATAAACAGATGACAGTTCCCATGGTTAGATAATGTTTGGGGTAACCAGTTCACCATTGTTGTTACAATTACAATACTTGTTTATTTGCATAAAATGTGGCTCTGAATAGATTTTATATACAGGGTGTCCTTGAATATATTCGACAAATTGAAACGGGAAGGATTTCAAGTCTTACGACGCAAATAATAATAACTGACAAAAGTAAAAAAATATAATAAAAAAATTAAAGATCATTTATTTGCCACATTATTCGTACATAAAATTCACATAAATAATTACATTGCATCTATCGTACACTGTGGCAAAAAGACTAAGAGTGTCTCAGTCCTAAATGCAGCATTTAATGCAATACAAATAGTACCTGATTTTCAGCCACCGCCTGATGAAAAGTGTTACTATTGATCTGATGTCGACTGTACGTGGAAGCATTCCAAGGTGTGACCTAAGTCTACTATGACCAAGGTGGAATAAGCCTTGCCAACTACACGCGACCAACTACTCGTTACAAAGTTATTTTAATTCAATTTAGCGATTTACATTTCCTAAAAGCTTTCCCATGTTGATCTTTGTCCTGAGCCGCGTTGAAATTGATTTAGGTATATTTTGCGTGACTCGGTTTGTTTATTGAGCGCTTCACACGCAGCGCGATGTAATTTAATGAAAAAGTTGACAAACTCTGCCTTTTAACAGATTAAAATGTAATTTTCATCTGCTGTTGACCGACATTGTTTGAACAATGAAATTCATCTTTATTTATAACTTGCTGTGAGCTTCGCCTGCTATTTGATTTTGGAATTATTACAACAGCAAAATGAGCAGAACCGACATAAGAGGCGGTGAAGAAGAGTATCTATAAGGGGTTTGTCAGATTTTCACAATAACTGATTTACTGATTTTACAATTTATTTTTCTGGTAAGTATAGTTTAGAGTAGACACACTATGAAATTGTAAAAAAAAAAATCAAGCACTTTTTGAGAAAATCCAAACCTTATTTATTGTGTATTGTATTGTAGGTATTTAGTTTATTTAACATTTTAAACACGATAGGTATTTTATTACATTTAAATAATTTTATGACACTTTTGCACTCGCTACGCTGTTTTTATACAATCTCGGCTGTATTTACCTCTTTTAAAAATTAAAAAAAAAATCCAGTAAATAGATAGATCGCCTAAAAAGGTTCTACAATCACAACTCTCAACGGACACAACTCACCATTAGTAGGATTATTGTCTGTACAACATTATAGGCCAGCCACCAGAGACGTTACTAGAGTTTTAGGTGCGCCCCGTAAATACTATCATTATGCGCCCCTTTCTTATAAACATTTCTCAATGTACTTTTTCAAAATAGCGGCCGGCTAGATCTTATTACCTTAATTCGAAAGTTACCGCTTACAATTTACTAATTAGACAACAGTTATCTAATTAATTTAGTTAGAATAGAATGGGATGTTCTCAAAAACTGTGAAGGAATACATTTTAAGGAAACCTGCATGGGCGACAGCAACAAAAAATTGTAAGGCATGTCATTTGCAATCTGCACTTGACCCTTGACTTGACCCCGTGGTAAGTCATGGCCCTAGCTCCCTCGATGTAGGAAAGATCTGTACCTACCCCAGCAGCAGAGACATAAAAATAGGCTGATGATGATTATTATTATTTATAGGTATTTTCAAGCACTGGAGAAGATGACAGCTTGGGCTACTCGTAGGAGCGGCCACCAAAGTAATAAAATAGGTGATGAGTATCGAGCCCGCAACTCTTGCGACGCAGTCTTTACGCCACCGCAACTGACGAACAATGGTCACCAAATATGCGCCCCGTAGGTGGTGACCATACAGGTACAGATCTTTCCTACATCGAGGGAGCTAGGGCCATGATTTACCACGGGGTCAAGTCAAGGGTCAAGTGCAGATTGCAAATGACATGCCTTACAATTTTTTGTTGCTGTCAGGCACGCAGGTTTCCTTAAAATGTATTCCACCACAGTTTTTGCAACATCCCATTCTATTCTAACTAAATTACTTAGATAACTGTTGTCTAATTAGTAAATTGTTCGCGGTAACTTTTGAATTATGGTAATAAAAGCCGGACGCTATTTTGAAAAAGTACATTGAGAAATGTTTATAAGGAAGGGGCGCATAATGATAGTCTTTACGGGGCGCACCGAAAACTCTAGTAACGTCTCTGGTGGCGGGCCTATAATGTTGTACAGACAATAATCTACTAATGGTGAGTTGTGTCCGTTCAGAGTTGTGGTTGTAGAACATTTTTAGGTGATCTATCTATTTACTGGTTTTTTTTTAACTTTTAAAAGAGGTAATTACATTGAGGCCGAGATTGTACAAAAACAGCGTAGTGGGTGGGAAAATGGGCACCTCTCGAATCGTCCTAGCTTCCGCCCTGTGGTCTTGTCTACCAGCGAGACCCGAGCCAAATTGCGTGCATAATTACCACCGTTAAGCTGAGGTATAACCGTTAACTGTACTGAGAATGTCCAACTTTTAAATGGCGCCATGAATGCAAGCTGTTTCTCAATTTCCGTAATTTGGCACAATTTTTGCTAGAACGGGGTTGAACGGGTTTCAAACTCACTGAAATCCATTTAAGTTTTAATGTGACTTGATTACACTCTTATCGGAAAAATAGCCTATTGGGATAATTTAAAAGCTCGGTAGCACAGTGGATCACTAGACTTATATACGGAAGTCCTACGTTCGATTCCCTGCTACCACTGAGTATTCTTCTTGGTTTTTTTAGAGGAAAAACTTACGCAATACTGAGTACTCTCAAACATTCTCAAAACATTGCCAAGGAACCTATCCTAAGAATAGAGGCATAGGTACTTGATATGGTCTACCAATCCGCGCTGGGCCCGTATATTGGATCTTGACCCGAGCCTCTCGACGTACGGACAACAGCAGATCAATGGTAACACTTGCAGTACGATTTTAAATCTTACGACTCAGATAATAAGAACGGTCCAAAGTAAAAAGTGTTACACTTGATCTGCTGTCGACTGTACCAACAGACCTGTTAGCTGTACCTAAGGGAAAGCTGCAACAGTAGGGACTTATTTCAAAAAACAAAACCCGACTGCAAGAAAACTATCCCATTTTGATTATTTTTTTATAACCTATGACACTCTCGTAATCAAGACGAATCTAACGATACCTCATACACCAAAATCCATCAAGCCGTTTAGGCTACAGGATGGCAGGAAGGAATAGACATACATACATACACCCGAAAAACATTACCCCGTGTATGGTGATTTAAATTGAAATCAGCACAACTACATGTATTGAACCAGAGTAGACGCCACATCGGCCCATATTTAGTTTCCTTTGCTAATGGGTCTGCAAACAATAGGTACCTAGATACAGCCAGCGCCATATTGCTATCAGACCTCACCTCAAGCGTACAATCTACCAGTATTTTTTTTTCATTTAGGCATTGTATCCCATATAAACTTATATTATTATTATTCTCTCTATTTATTTTAACTCTTATTTAATATATTTATACATTTCATTATCAAAAACAAATATATAAATATAAAAAATAGCCACCCACCGGCAGCGGGATGCATGCGCATCCAAGCTGCCGGAGGTTAGGATCCCTATTATTATTATTATTATATTATTTTAAAAGATGTGCTGCTGAGAGTTTTTTGCCACTTTTTCTCCTCAGCGTTGGCACCTTTTCCATGCAAAGTGGTGTAAATGTAAATTCCAAAAATATGTTGACGTGCAAAAATGTACACAACGTGCTTACTTGCAATAAAGAAATTTGACTTTGACTTAAAATTCAATACAATAATATAAAAACAATACAAATTATAATAATAATATCACAGATAATAAATTACGTCATTTTCGATTCGGGTTCTGGTGGACAGAATGCCAATATTTAAAGAAGGGACTAGATAGATCCTCAGACACAACTTTTAAAATGCTGTTGTCAGAGCTCCGCAATCTATCCCAGAAGGACGCTATGCGGCCCTCACAAAAGCATTTATTGAAGTTAACTTTGGGTATTTACAATTCTGCTAATAGTAAATTATTTCACTAGCTCATTAGTACTTGTATTCCATATTTGTTTAAAAAAATATTTATATACAGGGTGTAACGTAAAGGGTATATGAAGCCGCAGGGTGTTCAGTATCGGTAACTGAACCACTTTTGTTAAACGACTTTTCGATTTACGCGAATTTATTTTTTGTCTATTCATACATTTCGTACCGGTCAGCTGATCGATTTGTATGAGACATTAATTTATTTTTATTTTTTAATCGAAAAGTCGTAGAAAGAAAGTTGGTCAGTTACCGATACTAAACACGCTCCCTTCGGCTTCATATACCCTTTCCTTTACACCCTGTATAAACCGATTTAATCTTAATAGCCATAACTTATCATTTTTTAAAGTCGATTAGAATGATAACCATTAGGCAATAAACTGTAAACTACTACAGAATAATTTTAATTCAATTGTTTAACTTAATATTCAATTGTTTTTGTAGGAACGAAATTATAATAAACCAAAACAATTTTCTGTATCGATTACTGAACAACATTTTGTTCTTCGACTTTTCTATTTTCGCGATATATTTTTTCTTTTTGTGCCGATCGTACGATTAGATCGAGTATGCTGTAAATCTTTCTAAAAGTAAATAAATTACTACAGTCGTCCTATCTCGTCTGACTATATAAAATACACTCTAGACCCTTCGTTATAGGCTAAATCCTATTTGTATTCCTAATATAGGCTACCCTCTCTTACCTTCTGACGCAAAATGTAAGATAGACGCCTAGAGGAAGTGATCGAGAGGGGATTTGTACCCTCAAACCGCCAATTTGTAATCACTGAACTAGTTCAAAACTTAGTTCTAAATCCTGATTTACTGAGCTTAATTCGCTAGAATTTACACGTGACTTTGTCTACCAAGGGATCAACAACGTGATAACTACACTGCTGAATCGGAGGATTGTCGAAACACCACAGATATACATAATTTACTTATCGAACAAGGTACCTAAGAAAACCTGTTAAATTAAATTACAAATTATGTAGTAGTCCATCTATGCCTAAGCGTACGAGAAACATATATAAGTAGGTGTGTATACCTAATACTCATTTATGTATTACTCTAATATGGAATCTAGAAATGAGCAGGAAACTTTTTAATATTTAATGGAACCGAGGCATCCTTTTCTTTGAAACTGATCTAAATAACAATGCCAGATTCTGCCTCACCATTACCAGCATGATGTACAAGATAACGAATAAATCTAAAAATACCTCTGTTTTTTATTAAATTTATTGGTTTAAAATAAAGTTTTGTACATCAAGCGAGTCGAAAAAGGCAGCTTAATTAAGAATTCAGAAAATAGTAAGAAATCGAAGCGAATTATTCATTGTTTTTGTTATTCTTCGATAGGAGTTGCGAGAGTAGTAGAAAATGATACTGATTATGATAATGCAATATGAAACCTGTAATAAGTCCCCAACAAAATGATAGGTACGGTACAGCTTAAATAGTCACGTAGTTTTGAAGGTGGGGCAAAGCTCTGTCATTTCAAAATTATAGTTTTAAACACCTAAAGATACGCCACACGCTACGCCGCGCCTTGTAAAATAAAAATAAAATGCAAACAACACACAATTTAAGTTTATAAAGTCCGTGTATCAATTGTATAGAGATTCCAGAACAATATTCCAATGAATGTTCTAACAAGACATCTCAGAAGTTAAATTTCCTTTGTATTTGATAAGCCATAACGCTACAAAACAGTTTGCAAACTTTTATTCAATGATCAATCACTCCCGTCCGTCTCAAATTGTTTTATTTAAAGATCTTCAAGACTCGAAGAAAAGCGGTCGTCCAGAGCGGTATTAAGTAAAAGGTCTAGAGGGCGATATAATTATTAAAATCAACGAAGGGAGAAATAGAAGAGACCATAAAATAATATACTTACTCCGCATGCAACACAATACAAAAAAAGACTAGGTAATTTACGATTTGTAGTAAATACGGATTTACTTTCGAATTAAAGAAAAAGTAAAAAATGTCGTTCTCCACAGGAGATAATGGGGTTCTAACTCTAAAAACGCTTTGTGTAACCCGGCGACAGACTGGATATATTGCTCCCACTTTAGATTCCCTAGAGGCGCCCCTGTGAACGGTTTTCGCGATTTTCCGGAACCAACGAGAAAGTTTCAATGAGATTGTATTGGCTACCTACCAAGTTTTCAGGACTGTATCAGGCGAAGTTTTACTCTGGGTCCAATATAGGCATGCCAATGGGATCAGTTTATTATTTTCTTCGCGTTGGTTCATTGAAAACTTCAAAACGGCTTTTTTCTATTCCGATCTGGGTCTATTGCATGATAAAATTGAAAGGTACTTTTATACTTTATAATTTAATATAATTGCCAAAATAAAATAAATAAAGTCTGCGCAGAATAGAGATGAGTGGAAGGGTTGGGGGGACTAGCCGGCTGTCATTTGACATTACAGGGGGGCTAGCCGGCTGGCCATTTTTGACCTGTCAAAGCCTGCGCGAACGAATTTTTTTTACTAATATATATTTTCGAATACAAATTTTCGCCAAAAATCTGACATTGACGGCTTGTAGAAATCGACGCGGCCCAGCCTCCAGGCTATTATAATAATAATAATAATAATAAGACATTAGGCGTGCAATCCATCCGACCCAGAACTGGAAAAGTCCCGGACCGGATGGGTTGCACAACTTTTGGCTGAAATGGTTTCGAGGATCGCACGCACTGTTGGCAGCTCAATTTCAAAATGCCATTGACCGCGGATCTCTCCCAACCTTTATGACCACAGGAACCACCTACCTGCTCCATAAGACCGGAAGTACCACGGATCCTAAAAACTATCGACCCATTACATGCTTACCTACCATCTATAAGCTCCTTACATCAGTTCTGAGATCAAAAATAACAGCACATATAGTTGCAAATAATATCTTGGCCCCCTCTCAGAACGGATGTAGGGCTGGGTCCCGTGGTACGAAGGAGCTCCTCCTCATCGACATGGCCATTTGCCAACAGGTTCGTCGAGTCAGAAAGAATTTATCTGCCGCCTGGATTGACTACAAGAAGGCCTATGATTCGGTGCCCCATTCATGGCTACGGAGGATACTGGAGTTGTGTAAAGTAGATACAACTCTATGTGACTTCCTTAGCTCATGCATGGGGCAGTGGACCACAGTCCTTCGGAAACCAGACGGTGGTGATCTTTCTGACTCGGGTGACCCTATAAGGATTGAGCGAGGCATTTTTCAGGGCGACAGTCTGAGTCCGTTGTGGTTTTGCCTAGCCCTCAATCCTCTAAGTACTTTACTTAGGGATTCAGGGCTAGGTTACCGACTTCGGAGAGAGGGTGAGTCCATTTCACATTTGTTGTACATGGATGACCTCAAGTTGTTTGCTCCGAATAAACCAGACCTGATGACGCTGCTGAAAATAACTAAAGATTTCAGCAACGACATCAGTATGGAGTTCGGGACAGACAAGTGTGCGGTTATCCATGTACAACGAGGTAGAGTTGTAAATTCTGACGATTTGCAACTCTCAGAAGAAATGTCACTCAGGTCTCTCTCTGAAGTCGAAACATACAAATACCTTGGTATGTCGGAGGCCTTAGGTATCGCTGATAGGGACATAAAACAATCGGTGAAGGAGCGCTTCTTTAACCGCTTGACAAAGGTACTGAAAAGTCTGCTGTCAGGTGGTAACAAGGTGCGCGCCTTTGACGGTTGGGTTATGCCCCTACTCACATACACCTTTGGCATACTAAGGTGGACTCAGACCGAATTGGACGCCCTGGATAGAAGAGTCCGTCGACTGCTGACGACATATCGCATGCTACACCCACGATCATCTGTTATGAGATTGTACATCCCACGGAAGTGTGGGGGTCGTGGCTTTCTAAACGCCAAGAACCTACACAACCGTGAGGTGTGCAATCTCAGGGAGTACTTCCTAAACACAGATTGTGGGATGCATCGCGATGTCGTAGCAGTGGACAGGGGTCTCACGCCGCTCTCCTTGGCGAACGCGAACTGGCGCAAACCACCGGTGCTCAGCACTCAGGACCGCATGGACGTATGGAGGGGCAAGGAGCTACACGGACGGTTCTACCGGGCTCTCATGGGGCCCGACGTAGACCTATTACCATCTGTATCCTGGCTACGCTTCGGTGACCTTTTTGGGGAAACCGAGGGTTTTGTCTGTGCAATTATGGACGAAGTTATCAAGACGAACAACTACCGGAAGTATATCCTGAAGGACGGTACGGTCGACATATGTCGAGCATGCCACCGTCCCGGAGAGTCACTCAGGCATATAGTTTCCGGTTGTTCTCATCTTGCTAACGGCGAGTATTTGCACAGACATAATCAAGTAGCCAGGATAGTCCACCAGCAACTTGCCCTTAAATACGGTCTTGTCAGTACTGAGGTGCCGTACTATCAGTACGCACCAGCGCCAGTTCTCGAAAATGGCCGTGCCACGCTCTACTGGGATCGGTCTATCATCACGGACAGGACTATTGTCGCCAATAGACCTGACATCGTGCTGATAGACCGATCGTCGCGTCGGGCAATTCTGGTTGACGTCACCATCCCCCATGATGAGAATCTCGTGAAGGCCGAAAAGGAAAAGCTAAGTAAATACTTAGACTTGGCTCACGAGATTACCGCCATGTGGGATGTGGACTCAACCATAATTGTTCCGATAGTCGTAACCGTGAACGGTTTAATAGCGAAGAGTCTCGACCAACACCTTAAGAGACTCTCGCTAGACAGTTGGGTCAAGAGCCGGATGCAGAAGGCAGTGCTGCTGGACACGGCACGCATTGTGAGGAGGTTCCTCACTCTGGGATCCTAACCTCCGGCAGCTTGGATGCGCATGCATCCCGATGCCGGTGGGTGGCTATTTTTTATATTTATATATTTTTCTATTGTTTTTTATATTGAAATGTATAAATATATTAAATAAGAGTTAAAATAAATAGAGTGAATAATAATAATAATGTATTTATTTAGCAAAAACAAAAGGATTTATAACCTAATACTAAAGATTATCTATACTAATACAGTACATTATTTAGTGTAGTTACAATCTGTTTGATGCGATCTGGGGCCTTACATTTATCTTTTTTTAAACAACATTATTGCCGGAACGTTGTGTTTTCATCATAAAGTAATACTACATTAATTCGTACCGTGCCCCTCTAAAACAATATGGTTTTAATCCTAACTAGTGCTACAAAGAACGAATGATTTCCTCTATATTATCTATTCCTTGCTTTCAGAGGAAACGAGACGTCGCTCTATTTTTCGCATAGCGCTATCTCGATCACACGACGATCAAACAAGTTCCTAGTCACGCATATATTTAAGTACTTATTAATAAGTTATGTAATTAAAATAATGAATGTTATTGTTTTTAAACTCCTACAAATTAAAAACAATTGTAATTTTTATTTTCAAACGTTTGTTTAAATGTTTTATTACTAGTTAAATAAAAAAAACAGCAATTGAAGTTGGCCCTTGTGACATTATTACATTATGAATGCAATTCGTGTACAACGGAACGTAGGGGACAAAATATTATAATCTGTGGTGAAATATCAAATCGGTGGATTCGTTGGCACAGTTTTAAACTTTCGAAGATTTAAAAGTTTTTAGGATTAATATCCACATCATTTTGGAATGCCGGATTGACTTTTTAATCGTTTAATTTTCTATTTACATGAATACTCTATATAACTTAAAATTGGCGATATTATCTCTTGAATAAGAGTAGAAGCCATTCAAATAAAAATAAAATAGAATATAATAAAAGTTTTTATATTTACGTCGATAATACACGTTTATTTGATATGATGTCAAGTAGCAAGTATAAATGAGTTTGTTTTAATGCTTTATTGTACGATACAAGAAATAACCGACTATAATAAACTATAGGTAGGTATCACAAAAACAATCAACTTTTGCGGTTTCTGTTTCTGTGTAAACTTGTAAAGATATATCGAGCAGAAAATAACCCTGGGTTCCCTTTTTCTGCAGCTATGTTTTTTTCTTTGTAGATGTTCTTACTTCAGCACTACTGCTTTCCCTCTCGAGAAATTCAAAGATTTCGTATTCATTTGCCATCTGCAATCACAGTCATGTAATTCACTGAATTATTCCACTTTTCCGGGCGAGTACAATACATTAACAAAAATATTTACGAATATTATTGTGATTTAACTTACTTTTCTTAATTAAAATATCGATTTATTATTAAAAATCTGTAAAAAATGTTAAAACCGTCGCGAGAAAGCAACTTTTTTAAATTTGCTAGATTTGACATAAAAACAATATTGCTTGCTGTCAAAATAAGCTCAATGTACGAGTTCTCATACAAAATTGATTGAATGATTTTGCGATGACGTCACAAAACCTCTAAGAAAACAAACCCGCAGTGGTATTACAATAAGCTTACTTTAAGGACGGCATGGTACGAAATAACGATGTATCATGGATGTAATACTGCTATAAGAGTTAAATGTAAGGCCCCAGGCCTTGTAGCAGGTGTCGCGGCTGTACCTACACTAGGGAAACCTGTGTTGTAGGTACAGCAATCCTTCCGGTGAACATAGATAGTGCCATAAGTGATGCGCAGTAGTAGTGTTGGGATGAATAGGAGTGGTACTGTTTTAAGTGTGTGCATGCGTGTAGAGAGAAAGTATGAGTTAGAGAGATATATGTGTGTGTGTGTGTATTATAAATAAATAAATAAATTTCCAAAAGGGTAGTCGTTTTTTTTTGACTTCTACCGACTGACGAAATGAGGCACAATATTTCAGTTGCGTTCATAAAAAAATTAAGCCTTTTAGGAAATTCTTTTCAAAAATATTTTCGGTACTAGAATATTCAGCCGTAGGCTTTATAGGATTTAGCATCAAAGGATTTGTAGGATTTGGTCGGATTCATTAATATCGAGCTATGGCATAGACTATCCTAAAATGTAAACATGAATCCATTCACCCACCCGTCCATCTGCCTGCATTTAATTACTACTCTACCTACCTAGCAGGTATGTATGTACGTACGGTCCACATATAATGGTGTACAGGAGAGTTTTTAAGCTTGAGACTATCTCTAAAACCACTTGACGTATTGCAAGAATTATTTCACTGTTAGATAGATAAAAGTTAAAACTATGTAACTGTAAAAGAATTAAATTAGGTCAAGTAGGTTTTGAGATAATCTCAACCTTATTGACCCTCTGTTTACTTATCTCTGTCTTCGTGTGTTCCAATAAGGTTTTCTCGGGTTTTCCCGACTATTTAGATATCGTTAGTGCGTAAAACGGTTAAATGTAGTTTTTAAAATAATCTCAACCCTAAAAACTCTTTTGTAGTTCTATGGACCAAATAGGGGAAAAAATGTTTTTTGTCAGATGACGTCATAGTTCCATGGAACAAATGAAACCCCACGCTTCTCTATATTAGACCTTACATGGGTAGACCTAAAGTTCGAACCCTTAGACTTCTAACGGAAATCCAGTTTCCTAACCACAGCCACCAAGCTATTTTTCCGCATCATCCTATAAATTGATTTGCATGGCATCCCGTGACCCGCGTTCCTCCAGGCTCCAAGTCTCCACAGCCAATCCAGCTAGTAATGAACTACGAAAATTTATTCATAGCCTCCTTGCTGTGGCGTAAATGTGACGGGAGCTATACAAACGTAATTTGGTTTTGATTTTAAACTCGTCTCGGGACGTTGGATGCAAGTTTGCTGGGAAATAGTTCGATGACATCTATCTTGACCAGAGACATGGCGAGGGTACTTGACAATTGAATTTTCGGCTGCATACAACTAACAGCAGATCAAATGTAACACTTTGGACCGTTCTTATTATCAGCGTCGCAAGATTCAAAATCGTACTGCAAGTGTTACATAGATCTGCTGTTGTCCGTACCTACTCATAAAAAACATTTTCACGTTTGTCCATAAACGGAATTTAAAGTTATTCTTCCACCGTTTAAGCCTTCCGCCCCTTTACATAACTTAACGTTTTTAAACGAAGAAAGTGACAAAAATACGGTTTAAAAGAAGTGATAAAGTGGTTATATGGCTAGTCTTCATGTCTTAGTCCAGGTGGCGTCAAAAATCTTCAAAAAAAAATAATATTTATTTATTGTTTATTAATTAAGTTAAAAACAAAAATGAATTGAGAGATCAATTAAACAAAACAAAAAGGAAAATTAGGAAAGACGGCACATCATAACAGTTTCACAATAATCTACATAGCATACTAAAGAGCAGCGCACAACGTGAACTAAATATGTGGTGAATACCTATAATATGAGAGGGTGATTGATGAATGTGTGTGAGTTGGATGAGAAGAGTGTTGATGGTATGGTATGTGTGTTTACGTATGCCTGTGACTGCGTTCATGTCACTGAGGACGTTGGACGGGATGTTCTCAGACCAATGACAATAAGTTATTATTACAATAACCTCTATCATGACATGATATCATACACACCAACTCTATTTTGTTAATTGTGAAATTCTAGGCATTAGATTCGATATGGTTGATTTTCACAACCTAGCTAGCTGAAATTAATCACGAAAACTGCAAACGATTCTAAGTACACTTTCTTCATCAATATACTTGTACAATCGAAATCACATCACTTGTATTTAATAATAAGTGCGGCCCCTTATTGTCTATGTCATAATAGTTAAAATCAAACTTGAAATTACCATTAATATGCCGCCGAGTGTACCTGGAGGCCCGTGCCCCGTTTACGTGCAATTTGTCAAAAGATAACGCCGACGTGAGATGACTTATCTTACTCCCTGAATAATTACCGTCACTCCTTTTTGGTCGTAAAATGGTAGAGTCGTTTTCGTTTTGTTTTAAAAAGTGGTTTTTAAAGAAGGGTTCTTATATTCCGGGTCTGTAAAGACAAATGTAGCAAATTCGGAGCGCGAGGTGTCCCGCTCACTCTTATACGATGTAGCTTTACGTTATGGTACAAAAAAATACAAATACAAAAATTTTAAAAACTAGAAACTAAGTACAGTGCAGTAACAACTTATTTGGACTTAAGTATCAATTACACAAGGAAGGCTGAATACTATGCAGATGGAATTCTAGTATCCGCGATAGGTTTCCCTGTGCTGCGGCTACCAGTGACTCCCAGTTACACCAGTGCGTATGTACAAGCCAGTGTTTTTGGAAATGGAATGTTTTGGAATGGTGGCCCTCCACTTCGCTATTTGTATTCGCTATTGGGTGTTTGTTGTATTTGACAAATACTTGACGTACATACAAATAAGACGAATATTTTGTCAAGAATACCAACCGTACAGGGCAATTATGACAATTACGCAAATACGAATAGCACACTGCTGCACTTGGCAGGGCCATCATGACAAAGATAGACGATTAGGTTTAAAATCGCGTCTATTGTTTATCTTACTTACTACAGAACTGTTTAGTAAAGCATATTTACCTACTTTATCTATAATTATTTCACTTTTTAACCCCACGAAAAGGATAGCAGTGCTCGTAGCCCAGACAGAATATTATTCAAAAGCTTTTGATATTAAAATGTTGAGCGCTTATAAATATTTAATGCAATTTCATTGTAAGCGCGGAGAACGATGTAATTCACCCTTGGATATACCTATATAACATTTTGTACATAACTCTAATAAAATAAAGATGAATTAGGAGCCTGGCCTGCCAACGTAGAGTTATTTTCATTTAGCCCGCAAAATTGCAAATATTATGGGGCGGCTTCTGTAACGTTCTTTAATATTAAATCCGTAAAGATGTTCAATATCTTGCACATCAAAATTTTAGTTTTTAAATTCATTTATCGAACTGTCATAGTACTTACCTATAATTTTAAAATTGTGATTGTGCGTAGGATATACATGTTCAGCGATACAAACGCATTTACCTAACTAAAACTTTTGCTCTCTGGTGGAGTAGAAAGAGCTATGCTTGGCATTTCTCTGATGGATAAGAAATGAGTATAGTATCTCTTATCCATCAGAGAAATACCAAGCATAGCTCTTTCTACTTTGTCCTTGAATCCATTCGACAAATTGAAAATGGTAGTTGTACTCATGATAAATATTAAATTGGTACCTTATGTTTAAAGTAAATAAATATTACAAAAAAAATACAAGTACGTCACATCCTTAGAATTAATAATAATTATAGATAGTTGAATTTATTGTAAGCCCCCCCCCCCCCCCCCCCCCCCCACACACACACACATTTTGACCTAGCTCAGTACTTGCATCCATTTAATTTTGTCGAATGAATTTAAGGCCTGTATAGCTCGCTGAGCGACTTTGAACTTGTGGGCCAGTCTCATCGTCAGTGTCCACCTTTGGGCTCCGTTGGTCATTGGTAGGACGCACTGATTGAAACCTTTGTTTTCAGGCATTGAATTGACTTCATTGTAAGTAAATTCACACATATCTGTGATTTGCAGTATTTGATTACACATACTCATATGATATTGTTAAACGAATTTATTTATTAACACAAACAACATGTGGACACATTAAATATGCACAATACGGGAATATGTGGAGTGGAACTCACTGACGAATGAAAAGGATATCAATTCAAATCCCATGAATATTGCAAAATGTGAATTTGAGTAGATTAACGGGAATTTGATAAGGATTAACCTGTTGTAATTGCAGTGCAATAATTTTACATTCCACTCTCAATAATTGCGCCTATTGATAAGCTTGATTTTGTACCTACTGAAAAAAAATACAACACCGAAGTAACTTTTCCTATTGACACAAAGTTAGAGAGAGGAGAGAAGAGGACGGTAATAGTATAGGAGACTCAATAAGGTTGAGTATTTATCAAAAAAGTAATCGACCGATTTTAAAAAAAAAATACAATTTTTTGTGTTCGAAGCAATGTAGTCCAGCCCTGGTCGGGTCGCTGCCGCCAGGACCTTCCCTGTTTCATGATACCTTTGTTTTACATCGGATACCTACATTTTATGCGGAAAAAAGTCTTTTTTTTTGGTTTTGTAACAATATTTGTTTTCTGTGTGAAGCCAGGTCTGTCGATACATCTCGTCTGTTATCCCTGGCCTGTTATTGTGGTATCTCTGTCGGTATTTATTTTGGTCTACATGGTCTGCCAGTGCAGCGATTGGTTCGTGATCGGACTGCTAAAGTACGGATTGAGTGGCCAACAATGCTCTTTGCAGTCCCGCATCCATTGGGATCTAATTTATGGTGTTGTTTTTTAATCTCTTTATTAGAGATAAGCTCGACTGATGTAATATTGTACTCTCTCTTGTAATATTGTATCTGTTTTACTTTTCGTGTACAATAAAGTATAAAGTAGGATTTGGGTTAAATTGTGTGTTTTGTCTTTTTTGTGTGTGGTTTATTATATTTTCAACTGAACCAATGGGAAAATTGTTCAGTCAACTGAACTGGACAAGTGAACTAGTGAGAATAAACGGTACAATGGACACAATAATAAAAATATGTATAGTAGGTATCGATAGTACAATTGATAAGTATTAAAAATAATTATTACTTACCTACTTACATTGCTGGCTCGGTAACTCAAAGCGGGGAAAAAAATTGAGAAAACCAATAAGTAAACCTAAGCGTCGAAATACTGAAAAGAGAAAAAGAAGTCGTTATAATTTGAAAGTTGAAAGTCAATACGCCTGCAATAATTTCCAACATTTAAATTCAATCCTAACTAACAGACATAGATACATTACCCGAGAAACCTTACCCTTCTCCATGCGGCATTCGAGTAAAAGACTACAACATCATTGATTACTTAATTTGACGATCAATCGTATCTAGCATAGTAAAATTTATATTATTTTATTGCAAGTAAATAAGTAATTACTTTGTATAACTACTTTGCTTTGTAGGTACATTTTGTATCTTGTAATGTAAATTCTAGAAAAATGTTGACATGAATAAATATACTTGCAATAAAAAGAAAAAAATCTGAATCTGTTCACAATAAAAACCGGCCAAGTGCGAGTCGGCTGTCGGACTCGCGCACATGATATCTTTTGATTACGTTGACGTAGAAAGTTGATTTTTTACGGCTGCATGAGGTTGCAGACCTGAGTAGGTATTTGGTATTAATTTAAACTTAATCCATCCACGCGTTTCTGAGATATAGGTCTTGACAGACAAACAGACAACAAAGTGATCCTATAAGGGTTCCTTCTTTCCTCTTGAGGTACGGAACCCTAAAAACCATTCATTTATAAGCATAAGCGATATTCTGAATGACATAAGCGTTATATAACAATGGATGGACGACAACGAAAGACAAAAGAAGGCACTGGCCGTGAAATAACCCGTATATTGCAAGCAGCACATCGTCTCCATGAAACTCTGCAGTAAAGCATCTGTGCTTTTATCACAAGAAAAAGTATAGGTAGGTATTATAATGCTCGGAAAACACCCAAACCAACTTGCTGTTGAATTGCTAGACACTTCAAGATGTCCAAAAAGACTAAAACGGAACGAATTTCTGGCTTATTATTATTATTATTTAATTATGGACAGGCAGCTCATCGCTGATATGTCCACTTCACAGTGTTTGTAAAGTCTATCACTTAGTGGTATTGTTCTTGTTAATGGTTTTAAAATAACTGTCCAATTTGTTTTTGAATGCGTTAACTGAGACGGCAGAGACAACGTCGTCTGGAAGCGAGCTCCAGGCCTGAACCACTCTGTTGCTCAGGAAGTGACGAGCTTGCTTGTCCCAACAAGCAGTAACACATGAGGGGAGCTGCATTGCTGAATGTAGCACCTACAAACTACCTGACATTCAGCACATCTGATAAAAGTCCATATGGACTGATGGCAGATAAGCAAGGAAAAAAAAAGGTATTATAATGTTTTATTTGAAGAAGACCTGAATTTCGTACACAATTACCGCGGGGAAGCTACCACTAAAATGTCAATTTGTATTGTTTTATAAGCGGCCTTAGTACGGACAACAGCAGATCAATGGTAACACTTGCAGTACGATTTAACTCTTACGACGTAGGTAATAAGAACGGTATAATATACTTGACTATGACTTGCTGTTAGCTGTACCTACAAAATTGGCGAGGTCTTGAGAAAGGGTCAAGTACGGTCTACTACAAACCGGCGAGCATGCATGAAGAGATTGATGAATGTGGAGGAGGCAAGGGTTGTGTGCCAGGAGCACAGCAGATGGAAGTCCATCGTCTCTGCCTACCCCTACGGGAATCAGGCGTGAGTTTATATATATGTACCTACAGACAGCAGATCAATGGTGATAACACTTCCAGTACGATTTCTAGTCTTACCACGCTGATAATAAGGGCGGTCCAAAGTGTTACACTTGATGTGATGTCGACTGTACCTACAGGCTACGATACTTATGAACTTGTTTAAAACAGAGTGACAAATCCGATTAGTGTTTTCTCTATTTAATATGTAGTAGAATAAGTGTAAAATAACTAGATGGAATAGGTCAACTCAATTATTTATATCAAACCTCATTGGTTCTGAACCATACGTGTAAGTGTGTCAGTTTGTAATCAACTCACAGAGTCAACTGGACCGCAGCTCTGCAGACTCTACATGTGCCAAATGTGGAACTTTGCTGATTGCTGGCCACGCCTCGGGCCGAACAAAAGCGACTGATTGTAATTTTGGTGATAAATTAGAGGCCCACCGCAGTTCCGGCTTCGGTTTCGGTCCTGCAAGGTCAACGCTCCCAACGCTGACTGACCAAGTGTAATACTCGGGTACCTTGGCTGTATAGCTTTGGTCTTGTGTAACTTGCTGTCGTAGACATCTGTGGCATTTAACCAAAAGTAAAAAAAAGTTACATTTTTGGCCGTAGACAGGACTTGAATCCGCGATCTTGTCATTCCGTAACACTCTCTTACCAACTGAGGCATCACAGGCCACAGTCCAACCACCGAAATCTTTCATCGTATTATACATACTAAAGCTGTTATTCATAAAAGTGATTTAAAGTTACGCTACCGTTTAGCCACCTTTCTATCTTAGCCTTTTTTAGCGAAGTGTGAAAGGGATAGCAACACGATTTAAAGCAAGTGAGGTTTAACTAGGTCTATGAATAACAGTAAGGGTGTGCAACGCAATGATAAATTGGAATGATAAGGTCGCACGCAGGCTCAAGTTCTTGTACAGGCCACGGCAAGAAATTCAGATCACGACCACTTTTGGGCGAGAAAACGGTACTATAGACAGTTACATTCGACCGATTTCAACGGTCTATCATAATAAAATATTGTAGGTACTTCTTTATAACGATAATACTGAACACAGGCAAGTGAATACAGAAACATAAAAAAACAAGTACCTATTCTGCGTATTTTCTGTTACCACAATATAACAGAACACGATCGAATCTAAGCGAACAGTTGTCCGCAGGCCAAGTTCTCAAAGTGCCCGCTGCATGTACAGTGTACACCAAGCAATAGTTACACAAAACGTTTCGAGCTACTTATGACCACACCACCTCGTTAATTTGGTCAAGAATTATGCTCATAAAACCGAAGATAACTTTCAGTCTCGGTTTTATTGTGGCCAAAAATCTTCTTAAAGCGAACCCTAGTGATAATGCTGCCCCCGGAACCGGAAACGCGTCAGATATTTCATGGGAGCAGTTTAATATGGGCGCAATCGAAAACAATGCTGTCGTTGTTACGGGCACATTAAGGATGTTCTTTTATTTATTTAGAGGTTTATCGTCACCAATGGGCTGGGTTTATTGCGGGTTTTAATGGCGTGATTCCATGTAATGTGTTTATTTGTGCGAATTCTAATTCTGATGGTATTTTGTTCAACAATAACTGCGGCCATGTTTAGGTCATGTAGGCTATGTTAGGGCACGCGCATACGGACGGGTCCGCCGCGATTTTGCGCAAGATAAGCGCCTTCCTTGCACAGAGTGCGGGGCAGCCTCCTGGAGGTCATCACTGGCAGGTGGAATTGCCCGCTGCTGAGGCATATTATAATATAATAATAATAAATTTTTATTATCAGACTACGATGGTCCATAATTGTTAGTAAAACTTAAAACTACGTTAGTGTCAATAACTGTATCTAGGGATTTCGCTCTTTTATTTCCTCTTCCCTAAAGCGTCGGAAGACCACCCCCTCTGGCCAGAAGTCCGGGTTGAGGAGCACCTTCAACTGCTTAGCCAGGACACGCAGCAGGAAGGTCTTGAAGTGCGTAGGCCTTCTAGACTCCAGCTGCGTTATCTTCCCGTTCAGGAGAGGCTCCTCAATCCGGAGCACTAGCTTCATCTCCTGGATGTGACGCACGATGTCGTCCGATATTATAAAATTACCAAGACTAATCTAGTAATTAAGTACTAACATAGGATAAGGTACCTATTACTAGCACAAAATGGACCTTATGTTGTTCAAAAATAAACGTTATTTATTTAGGTAGCTTTTCCTATCAGCGGGTTTAGCACACGCAGCGTTCGAGATCAGCGTAACCCCGCGGAGTTGTCAAACCATTGTCAAACGCCTTGTATTAACGTCAGCACCGCGGCGTTACGCCGATAGTAGCCGCTTTCGCGTGCTATGGTGGTTGATTACCATATTTTAAAAAGTTTCGAAAAATAGTAGTACTACCTATACACTGTATCCTGAAGCCAAGTGGCATGGACTTACGTTAAAGCTAGTTATAATAAATACGACTACGCAATTACTACAAAAAAGTTCCGGGCCGAATAACCCCCCCAAACTAAAAGCAGGGACAGACTTGGGTTTTAAAGACCGCGCTCATGGGTCACCTAAAGTACCTACTTTACAAAAGATTTGACATCTCAAAGGAGTTCCTTTTCGTCGAATTCTAAGAAAAACGAAAGGAAAACGGTATTTGAAAGCTCTTAATTACTCGCTGACAAGACAAAAACCTCTAAAAATGCAAAAATATGCGAACAGATTCCGGATTGAAAGGATTAAAAGCGGATTTGGCATTTAAGCGCTAACGATAATTGCTATCAAATGGTCATTCGAAATTGCTTCACTTCTTCTCGCTTAGAAGAAAAGTACCTTCATTTCCTTGTCTTCAAGAGAAGGTAGCTATAACGATAAGTAGGTACATCAAAATCAATCAAACTGTTTAGGCTACAAGAATAAAAACCGCAAAGGAAGGGACATAGCATGTATACAGGGTGGTCTTGAATTCATTCGACAAATAGAAACTGGTTGTTATACTCATGATACATATTAAATTGGTAAATCAAAACTGCAAAAAAATTAACTAGGTTTATGAATAACGGCAACAATATTTAGGCACTATTGTCTCAAAACTTTTTTTTATATAGGGTAATGTCACACGTGACTATAGAAATCGAACCCAGAATAGACCATCAAACACACTAGGCCCGGTAATAAATCCGTAATCGTTAATTGGCGAGTCGAGCGCGACGGCACCGACCAATTAACAGCGCGACTCGACTGTTCATTACCAGCATTGCGCTTGCTTCTCAAATTGACGCGCTTACATTGTTTGCACTTCGCTCAGTTGTATGCCTCGTTATAGAACTTGAATTATAATTATTACTAGACTATTATTATAAGGACTTCTAAGAAGATTACGGGGCTGATATTGCAGTTGTCTAGCTCTCTAGGAGACTAATAAATAACCAGGAGCAAAAATAAATAATTTTTTTTGATATCGGGGTATTGATACAAGCCCAAGGTTCACTGCGACCTCTAAGCTCTATTTGTGACCGTGCATCGAGTTCTTATGGAGTCTACACACCAAAGCCGCCGACAGCATACAGTCCGACGGCTTGATGTTTAATAGAAACAGGCGGTTTCGGCGGCTGTCGGCGGGTTTAGTGTGTAAATTCCATTATATCTTGCTCACATGGCCTACGTCCCTCAGGAATCGTATGAGAGAGTTTTTGTATTCTCGGGTGGCTAAATAATTAGATACAAATATTTGTTATATATATATAAATATCTATTAAATTGTTAAACTGAGTTATTATTATTTTTTATTGTATCGATGACATTTTTGTTTACTAACTTATTACCTATAATAAGCAATACTCACAATATATGGACCACTGATGTTCGAAATAAATAAAGATTATTATTATTATCTCTTTATTCTCCTTCTCTCTTATTTAATACATTTATACATTTTTCAAAATTCAAAATAGAAATATATGTAAATATAAAAAATAGCCACCCACCGACAGCGGGATGCATGCGCATCCAAGCTCAGGAGGTTAGGATCTCAGAGTGAGGAACCTCCTCACAATGCATGCCATGTCCAGCAGCACTGCCTTCTGTATCCGACTCTTGACCCAACTGTCCAGCGAGAGTCTCTTATTATTATTATTTAAATCGCTAAGTAGTCTTCATGTTTTATTTTACAATTTACATTTACCTATCAAATCAAACCTTCCGTTACCCTCAAACCAAAGTGTGCAACTTTCCTTTTAAACTCCGAAGTTTCGCCGAGTGTCCAGGGCCGATTCTGTCACCTCGCCGGGATGAGTCCCTACGGAAAGAGATTTATTTCACACATTTCCCGCCACATGGGGTGGGAGTGGGGGTAGCCCCCAACCCTCACTGGCCAGTGTTGATAAGTGGTTGTATTTCGCCTTTGAAACTGTACTTTTGTTGGTGCAGTTTTATGCGCTTTAGTGACAATGCACTCTTGTGAAAATTTCCAGATAATGTATTTTGAGTGTGAAACGGAATTTAAAGTAAATGTTGAGGGGTAGTTTGGCTTGGCATAGATATAGGTATACCGCACCCTAAAATCAAATGTCTTATTTTGTAAACAAATATGATCGTCTAATTACCTGTTGTGATGTAACATTGAATTGAAGGAACTGATTGATTGAACCTGTTCATCATTGTAAAAATGAAATGATCCGATCAGATAATGCGAAAATAACTATGCAATAATCACAGAAAGCTCGGTGGCGCAGTGGTTGGGTTAAAATCAATGGACTTGCGATACGGAGGTCCCAGGTTCGATTCCCAGCCAGGGCAGCCATGTGCCAATGAGTTATCCTCGGTTTTTTCGACGAGAAAACTTACTTACATTCACTGAGTACTCTCAAAACGGTGAAGGAAAACATCGTGATGAAACCTGCATGTCGTGGAAGAAGAAAAAAATCTAGGGCATGTGAAATCTGCCAATCCGCAGTGGGCCCGCGTGGTGGTTCATGGCCCAAGCTCCCTCGATGTAAGGGAAGCTCTGTGCCCGAGCAGTGGGGACACATAAATAGACTGATTATGAATCACAGAAAAGCTTAACATGTTAGTAGTTTTTATTTACAAAATAAGACACTGATTTGGGCTTCGGTATAGATAAATACATATCGCATTTATTAACATTAGAATCAGAATTATTTCGCCTTATTGAAAGTTTCGTATACTTTTGCACGTAATTTTTTTGGATTAACTTTTACAGCATTTTGCAACGAAAAAACAAATTTAAAATTTCGAACAAACAAAAATTAAATTAATGGCGATGTGATTTGAATTTTAAAACATATGTAATTTAAGGTTCTTCGCTGGTTTTTTCTTACAAAATCGATGTTAAATTAACCCACCATTTAGTCGTTTTTAACGTTAATCATAGTTGTCAGCGCTAGTTAACAACATATTAATCATGAGTGAAGACAACAGAGCAAATATAAAGATCCATATTTTAAAATTCCAATCCCGTCACACGGTGTGAGAGATTACGCGCAAACAAACCGCGGCGTACCCGCTTGTGGGGTACAAGCCATAAGAAATAGCAACTAAAGGTAATAAATTAACGTCTAAAGATCACATTCTTCTTTTTATCTCGAAATTTGTTTGACACTATTATTAAATAATGATTAAAATAAAATATATCTAATTTATATTGTAAAACAAACTGCAGTGGATATTCAGAAACCATCAAACATCCACTTTGGGTCCTGGAGCCAGTAGACAAAGTAAGGAAAATTAAAGGATATTTCCCATTTTTAATGGAGCGCAGTTTCAATTCAATTGATTTTTATGATAGCCCCTAGACGCCCCCAATAGAAGAGATATCGTATTACAAAGGCAATAAATAGGAATCTATTATCTATTAGCGGTTTTTATAAACTGTCACTTCATTTGGAATGTTTACGTTATTTTAGTAGACAAACAAAACTAATTATTCGTCACTTAGTGTCAATCTTGTGCTTGACATCAAAGAGTTAGACTCGTACTTGGTTGGTTTTATTTTATACCATAGTACGCGCACGCTTTAGCGATCGACATATGGCTGTCAGACGCAACATTTCGTAGCACGACTACACATTTGCAGACGATACCTCATAAGTGACTGTCAGCTTTGTGACGGTGTGGCGTGGCGTCGGCGTAGCGTGGGCGCGGTGCGTAAACGAACATATGCTACAGGGGCTGGTCGGTCTCACTCGCTCGCTCTTCGCTTATGCCCTGAGCCGCAAAAAAGCCTCACTGGGAGAGAAACTGTTCAATTCGGAGAACACATGTGCGTGTCAAACTGAATATGATGGATGATTACCTCCCCTTACCGGTGGTAATGTGACTCCCCTTCCTACCTATGTACAGTACAACTAACAGAAAAGTATACAGGGCTCATTAAGGGTGTGATTTGCCAGCCATGTGAAATTAATAAGTATGTAAAAAGATCATTTAGTTTTTTAATAAAAAACGTGACGTAACCAAGTGGTCCATAGTGTACTAAAGGTCGAATAAATAAGTAAAAAATTCTTCAATTACTCGTAGATTCGAGTTTAAAATACAAGATATTTTATTTATTTAATAGCCTGTAATGTCCCACTGCTGGGCAAAGGCCTCCCCCTAACCCTCTCCCCAAGCTGAAGTGGGACTGGGCGGGCCATGTTTGTCAGATGCCGCGCGACCTGTGGGCAAAAATCGCCACCGAATGGACCCCAAACAACGCGAAAGGCCACGTCCCCGCAATATACAAGATAAGTAAGAATTTTTACAATCGGTATTATAGTAGTTTTTTTTTATACATTAAAGATAGTTATTATTGAAACAACCCAAAAAAACTGTTTTTTTGGTCATAAAGTGTATTCTATTTTAATCATGCTAGGCGAAAACGACATTCAAACATCAAAATCCACTATAGCCGTTTAGGCTACTGGAGGCTACTCGAAAAACATTACTCTCCTCCTTCCGGCAGTCGGCTAAAAATCTCAACCGCAATGTACCTTTGTAAATTATTCCCTGAGTGACTGTACCTACGTACCTAGTGTTTCCGCCGCGAAGATGTAAAAATGTCTATATTTCACACGAATGGAAATGAAAATGACATTATTCTTATCAATATGAATTATTAACATTATTGTCGGTACAAGACATATTTATAGGTACAGTCGACAGCAGATCAAAGGTAACACTTGCAGTAGGACTTCAAGTCTTACGACGCAAATAATAAGAACTGTCAAAAGTAAAAAGTGTTACCATTGATCTGTTGTCAACTGTACATAACAAATGATTTATAAGACATTTTATTTTTACTTTTTTTTGCTTGAGCAAGTACCAAAGCCTTAGACATAATATGAAGTAAGTACATAATGTTTTCTTAAGAGCCTTCCTAGAGCCAACTAGCGCCGCCAATCTTAAAAAAATCATATCTTCCAATATAATCAATTTTATTAAAAAAGCTACGTTCACATTGTTTATTGCTATAAAAATTATTTTTTAAACGCTTATTTGTAACGTGATGCAATGTAGGTAAGTTGTAGTTCACATAATTGCGAAAAACGGCCGTTTCTGGCACATTTGTAGCCAATGCAAATCATAGCCAAACGGAATCATAATATTAAAAGTTATTGCCTTATAATTTGACAGAAGCACAGAACGTGAATTACGTCGTTACGAATTTATTAATTTAGCTCCACCTAATGCGACTGTAAAGCTAATATGCTTTGAAGTATAGCTTGAATTAAATGAACAACAGATGGTAATTGGTGAATTTCCATACCACGTGCGCGTATAGTAATTACTTTCACTATTATAGCGTTAATAACACTTGAGTAATAAGTGTGGGGAGGTAATAAGGAGAAGGGGCCATTTCTGTGGAAGTTATCGACTTAGAGGTAAGGCAACGCTAGGCACTTGATTTAAGTACTTAACAGGTGCGATTATATGCACTAAATCTAAACCTTAGCGCAACTGTCACGTCACTGTCACTCCTACGCAATATCGCGAAAGAGGCCTCGCTTAGCGAAATTTAAATGACATTGCCACATTTCAATGGAGCTTTGCCCCACCTTTGGTCACCTACGTGACCATTGAAGCTCATATAAGAAGAAGACTTATTACAGGTTTCATATTGTATAATCATAATCAGTATGAGTTGCGAGAGTAGTAGAAAATGAGAACAAAGACAATGAAATTCATTTCTCGATTTCGTACTATTTTCTGAATTCTTAATTAAGCTGTTTTTTCGACTCGCATGTTGTACAAAACTTTATTTTAAACCAATAATTTTATCAAAAATCAGAGATATTTTTACGTTTATTCGTTATCTTGTTCATCATGCGGTTGATGGTGGGGCAGAATCTGGCATTGTCATTTAGCGTGCGAATTCTAGAATCCCGATCTCATGAGTTACGTTAGATTATAAGTAAAAAAATATTTAACCAAGTAAATAATATTTTTATTATTTACAAAATGCTGTGTAATTGACAATGATAAGAAAACGATATACCTATTTGACAGTCCCCCCATTGCTGAATTTCATAATCAAATATTTAATTCGCGGCACAGCAACCGATCAATGTACTTATAATTTAATACAAAAAATGTCCTACATTTGGTTTTCCAAAAAAATCTACAATATATTATATCAAAGTAGGGCGATATTTTTCCAATCACCTTTACAATATTACATGATTCAAACGACATTTCCTCGTAAGCAGCGGTCCAATAAAATGTAAATATGTAAGGCGACGATAAAAAATATTATAAACTCATAAATTTCCTCAATCCCCTCGCCTCTCGTCGACACTCGCATCAAAATTCAGGCACGCATTTCTGTCAGACAGTAAAAATTCTTGTTGTATTCCTTTAGGCGCGAGCTCTTACGCTTCTACACACGGTCCGATTCATACTTCTACCTAAACCGAATCGCAAATCAAGTGTCTTATTTTGTAAACAAAAACTACCTACCCTACTAACATTTCAAGCTGTTGCATAGTTATTTTCACATTATTTGATCGGATTACTTTATTTTCACAATTATGAATAGTGTCGATCAATCAGTTCCTTTAGTGTTACATCACAACAGGTAATTAGACGATCATAATTGTACAAATAAGACACTTGATTTGGGCTTCGGTATACCTACCTACTACTTATTACTATTGTTTAAAATATACCCTGGTTATATAAACGTGACTTAACGTTATTCTACGATTTAAAGTCTACCGTTATTCATCGGTATCTTTCTAACTTAACGTTTTTAACGAAGTGTAACAACATCACGGTTAAACTTAACCTCACTTGGTTACTAATTTTGCCAACAGATAATATTGCTAACAATAATTGTAGACGCATGTCGACTGCGACTAGCTCACCAATATAAAACTATAATATTGTAATTTTATGTCAATGTCTGTTTTGTGTTTCTAACTGAATAAATAAAATAAACAGCATGACGACGGACTACTAAGGACTGCCCTTGTAGCACGCGCCAGCGAGCTATCGGCGTAACGCCGCGGAACTGTCAAGCTGGCGTTATTACAAGGCGTTTGACATTAGTTTGACAGCTCTGCGCGGCGTTGCGTCGATCGCTGATCTTTTAAATTCACACAAGTCATTTCTTACGAATGCACGCGTCGGAAGTATGGCACGGGCCCATCTGACGATTTAAATCTTTGAGACAATATATTAATTGGTACGGTGGAACACAGAGAAAGGTGTACAGGAGAGTTTTTATGATCGAGATTTTCTCAAAACTACTTGGCCTATTGCCAAAATTCTTACACTGTTTGTTAGATAAAAGTGAAAACTATATGACTGTAAAAGAAATATTAAATTCGGTCCACAAGTTTTTGAGAAAATCTCAACCTTATTGAGGCCCCCTGTATACTTATTCGACTGACGCGACGGAATGGTCAGCGTAGCAATGCAGACCTAAACAGCGAGTAATTCCAATAATTTCATCAGCCAGTCGGTCCGTGTGTCAATCATAAGACTCATAACAATTCTCATCACGTCGCGACGATTTTCGAGTTTCGCGCAACGTCTCCGTCCTCGCGAATTCTTACTTCTTAAGCTCTGACAACGTATGCTTTTTCCACTAGTAGGTGCCCGCATGAGAATCCCTTACTGTCGATAAAATTATTTACTTGCCTAATATAGTTCCGTTCTCGATTCCGATCACGTAGCGCAAACCCGCCATTTGATGTTATCGCTTATTCACATCTCGTGAAAAACTTCTGTAATGTGAAAACTAAACATGTATGCTTATAGGAAGATTATGCAATCGTCCCAAGTTCGATGCCCACCTATGCTATGTCCTCTTGTCCCTCTGGCAAGCTGAAAAATATCAAACCACGGGGTTTTTTTCAGGTTTGAATCATGGTCTGTTTTATCGGTCTATTTAATATTTAGAGAAAAAAATGTTTGTTCACATTCATAATTTACCTATTTAAGTAGCTAACTACCAATTGAAAATGTAATAACTAACAAACAATTGAAAATGTATTTTGTGGAAGAATTTAAAAAATCGGACAAGTGATTTTTAGTAGAACTCAACTATAAAATCTTTAACCTGAACCTCAAATCTATTATATTCTTGAACTATTTACGATGTTTGGCCATCACATTAGTTTTGGTGGAGATACTGTAATGTGCGACAACCTTAATAGGTACTAGATGTGATTTTATCATGACCACTGTCTAACTCGGTTCCCTATTTTTGTGCATAAATTTTTATGTCATAATATAACATGGCATACTTTAAATTGTCCTAGTAATAACTACGCATAATAGTCATTAGGCATAACTTTATAGGCATAATATTATTAAGCATAACTACAAACAGCATAAAGATTGTTAAGAATAATATTATAAAGCCTAAATAAACTTTGTCATAATGATATTAAAACATAATTGTAATAATCATATTAATTACTCGCCGAAAAATATACTCCTGAAGTTTTAAAAACAAAAATTAAACCAAGGGCCACCCCCGCCGCACCGTAACCAACTATTACACTATAATACCTACTTTTTGATTGTAGGTATATAAAATAAACATGTTGGCGGCTTACGGGTGGCCCAAGGGCCACCCCCGCCGCACCGTAACCTACTATTACACTATGGTACCTAAGTTATATCTGATATACCTACCTAATACCTACTTTTTGATTGTATATAAAATAATCATGTTGGCGGCTTACGGGTGGCCCAAGGGCCACCCCCGCCGCACCGTAACCTACTATTACCTAATACACCATACATACAACACCAATACCAACAAAAAAGAAGAAATACACAAACAAACATTATTTATGTATAATATCTATTAGACGAATAAACAATATGCCATAAAACAATATGGAAATCAAAATTAGGGCAAAAACGATTAGCCCAAACTAGAATTATGCTTAGTTGGATTGTATGCCCAAAAACAATTATGACAAAATATGATTATGACAAAAAACTTTATGCCTAACTCATTATGCTAAATTAAATTAGGACAAAAAAATTATGCGAAAAAAAGGGGTCCCGTCTAACTCTAAACCTAAGCGCAACTGTCACTGTTACTCATATGCTTCATCCCGTAAGAGCGGACGGGACATTTAAATTTAGCGCGCACATTTTGGAATCGGCATAAATGTTGTTCTATTGTCAGGTGCTTATAGCATTAAAACCAGTTCCCGTTCCCCATAAAACGTTCATATAGCTCTGCGGCAGAAAGTTCTAGAATCGCTTTGTATTTCCTCACAATTAATTAAGTTTCAGTTGTGTCGATGCACTTCGCAACTCAGCAAACCGTTGCAGAACTTGGTAATCCTTCTAAGACGTGCGAATCCGAGGGCTTTCGATTGTGGAGCCAACTTCTGCTTCGAAGTCACGCGTTGAAGCCGCTGAAACTACCTGCGATCAAGAATCGCTGGAGTTAACAGAGATTTTCTACCGAATTCTACAATAATGTTTGAGATATTTGAGATTTTAAAAGGAACAAGAGCTGTCTCCACATACCTAGAAGATAATAATAAAGATAGAGGTTTTCAGAAGATGACATTGAGGTCAAACGAGGAGGAGGAGCTTTTTGCTAAAACCTATGTCTATGTATGTCTTCAGATTGTTTTGTAACTAAAAATTTACATAGTTTTAAGCTTTTACTGTATCCTATTCTGGAGCGGTCTGTCGAATCCTAATCCTAAAGACAACTGTCACTGTCGTACATATAATACATCGCGTAAGAGCGAGCGGGACGACTCGCTTAGAGGCGACTACGAGAGCGCATTCTAGATTTCGCACTAATATCAACTCCAATCCGAAATAAACATTTATGTTTCGATTCGATATATTTTCGACAAGGCCACGTGGCCGTCCCCGCAAACGATGGCGAGACGAACTTGACATTTTTATGAGAGAGTGGTCTGAGTCTGCGCAGAATAGAGATGAGTGGAAGGGTTGGGGGGAGGCTTTTGCCCAGCAGTGGGACATTGCAGGCTATTAAATAAATAAAATATTTTCGACAAGAAATTAAGAAATTCTCGAGAAACAAAACATAATTTCGGACCGCGGAGCCCGTGATATATTAGATAAATAATGGGCATAGCAAAAGTTGCGATATTACCGTCGACGTGTTGCTAATAACGCCTGCTTGATTTATTAAGAGGAGCGCGCCCCTGAGACGGCTGCCAGTAATCGCTCCAGCCAACTTGCCTGATAAACTTTCCTATGAAATTGTATCGGATACCTGTTCACTAAGATATTGTTACGCTGGATACGCTCAGAGGCCAATTAAGATAGAAAAGATTAATTGGAAAGGACACGAAAATAAAGACATTAAAAGAAAATTAATTATTAATTTGTAAATACCATTTGATTTTCAATTATTTTTCATTTTATTCTTCTTGTATTTCTACCTCTACCTCTTTCACTTTACTATTTTTAAATTCCATCAACAGTTGGTTGCCTGGAAGAAATTGCTTTTAGAGATAAGGCTGCCAAAATTGTACATATTGTTTTGTATTTCTGTATTGTAATTGTTTGTGTCTTTTATGTACAATAAAGTGTATTTGAATTAGAATTTGACATTAAAAGAACAGAAGAGATATAAATAGAATGGAAAACACATGAAATGAAGAGGCATGCAAAGAAGGAAATGAAAAGGAGAGACATGCAAAGAAGATACATGAATAGAACAAAAAACATTAAATGAATAGAAAATAAATGAGACGTAACTTCGGCATAGTGTATGTGATACGATAATTTACGGGTACGTATCCCTTTGTATCTTTAACTCTTGTGTGTATCTAACTAATTCAAACGAAAAAAATTCCGAAATAAATGACTTATATGAAATTAGGTATTAGAAAAGACATTCTAGTACTTTTCGAGGTATGTGTTCTGCGGTTTCCAAGTTTACCAATCACTTGCTTATAATAAGAATTAAACTTTCCCCCTTATCCATTTCGCCAGCTAAACTTTCAGGGTATACTATGACATAAATACATCTAGGATAGGTTAGCCACTTTTTCTCCTCAACGTTGGCACCTTTTCCTTAGTGGTTTAAATGTAAATTCAAAAAATGTTGACGTGCAAAAATGTACACAACGTACTTGCAATAAAAGAGCTCTGATTTTGAGTAGCAGGTGCTACATTGCCTCCCAGAAATATCCATAATATTGTTACCAGTGACTCCAGGCTTTGTATGCGCGGTTTTTTCAGTTTATCTGTGTAGGCTACGCTAAACGTCTGACAAAAAATACCTATTTAGCAATCTTGGGGTGTCTATTTAGGGACTGATGAATGATTACATGAATAGACAAACTTCGCTTCGAAAAAAATTTACAAACATACCCTTTCCATGTCTTTTAAAATGATAATTATGTATAAACTGAAATGCTTATTCATAAAAATATATATCAAAATGTAGGGTATTATAAACACGAGAGCTTGTTTAAAAAAATCAGATTTTTGTTGACGTATTTTTATTTCCCTGCCAAAATTCATAAGAATACAAATATGGAGGCACTGTGCCGTGCTCTTCATTCCGCCGCTGCGGCTTTTGTCTCACTCTTGAGTTTGACAGACACATAGCGTCTTAAAAGCCAGTTTGTGTACTTGTATACAATTACAGCTACAAATTGTGGTAAGCGCCAGTGGCCATACAGTGTGGCGTTAGCTTCGGCTAACTTAGTTATGAGGCGACCGGACTAACATCTTGCAGTGTGCATTAGGAGTTACTGCTGGATACGGTTACATGTGTCTAGAGTGTTGTGGCACTGAAACTTGGGTATGCTCGAAGAATGGAAAAGTTTCAGTGTTTTTCAGCAGGATCACCTGAGATGATTTATGCAATATTGTTTGTCAACTTCCCCAATGTAAGTAGGTACCTATAATACTAAAAGATATGCACAAAATAATTTAATACTCACTCGCCCACATACACACATCACACTGACACACAAACACACACACCTTTCTTTTGGTTTTTGTTAATAGTCATTTTTTAATATAAAAAAATTGCACCTTATTTCGTGTTGTACATACATTACATCTGTAAGGGGGAGCCCTGCCCTTGTAGCACAGCACGGGTCAGCATTAGCGATCGACGCAACGCCACGGAGCTGTCAAACTGACGTTATCACAAGGCGTTTGACAGCTCCGCGGCGTTGGGTCGAACGCTAACGCGACTCGTGCTAGCCCCGCTGGTTACCACAGGATAATTCCTAGCTTGAGCACCAGTCATCCACCAAACTGTACCTACTGAATATGGAAGGAAATAAATAACATTTGAATATGATAGTTGAATTCGGAGCATCGGTAAGAGTTGAATTCGTAGCGGAAACATTATCATGCTGTCGAGCGTACCTAAACTTTAAGAGGATTCATCACAACACAACAGCACTCTTTTAAATATTTACCACGCAATTCCCGTCGCTCTCATTCATCTACGCTGCAATTCATTTTTCAGGCGCCTGCCCTGTAAACCGTGATCCATTTAGAGCGCTCGCGCCCGCTCTAAAAAAGGTTTAGTTTTAAAGGGATTAAGTTGTGAGATTAAATTCGCTTTTAGAGTTAAATCGTACTTGGTTTGATCGCTTGTAACTTTGTAAGGGTCGTTCACAGATAGAAACTTAGCTTTTTTAGATTTCCCGTTAGATCTGGTGGAAATGGGAAAAAAATCACGTGGTCTCAGCTAACGGAGTTTGTAGCGACGATCTAACATTAACTTCTACCTGCCTATCCTATAATTTTTATTGTCAGTTCTTTTGTCTGATGGATTTTGATGTTATTAAGATGTCATTAGATTAGCTTTAACTAATTAATTAATTAGTTTGACACCCGACGGAATTATTTTGACGCTATTTCTGAGTGTACCTCAATCACATAAATTGTAGTACGATTGTGGCGATTCCGGTGCGAATTCGCTAAATTCCATCGTCGCTAAGCGAGGCTTCCCACTCACACTTACACGAGAGAAGAGAGTGACAGTGGCAGTTGCGTATAGGTTTAGGATTTGATGTGACGGCAACGATAGAAGGGTCTTTCGACTGTAAAATTTTATGTTTTGGCAAATGAATAAGTTTTAAAAATAATCTTGACTCATACTTCTGATTTATTTATAAGCTGCGCACCTGTTGCTTATACAAGTACAAAGAATTTTATTTAAAAGAGATACTCTTGCGCCGTCCACTTTGTGTCCCACCAAGATCTCAGAGCACCCTTACTTGTTATAATAATGGCCCTCCTTTCGCCCGGGACCAATTTCCTCTCCGAGAGGCTGTCTCAAAAGTAACGTCAGATAAGGCTCTCGAGGTCTAAAGTGGCACAGTGCTAATTTGAATTAAATTTCGAGGGATTAGGAGCTCCCTGTCCGGTAGATTACATCGGGCGCTCGCTGTAATTCCTGTGATACTTTCGCTCATTGGCCGCGGAGCGCTAGTAAAGTTCGGTTTATTTATTGCGGTTCGTACTTTTTTGCTCTACGTTTTTTGGCATTTTCAAGAATGGGATTTGGTGAAAAAGTAAGACGGCGATTCAGCGACAATATTGAGCGTAAGTAAGCGAGATTTTTTGCAAGGTTCTTATGACAGGAACCGTGCTGTCTCTTATGACAAAGTGTACGTAGTCGACATTGCAACAAATCCCGCCCCGCTCACGGTGCACAACGCTCCAGGTCCGCGCGTCTGAGCTTTAGTGCCAACTCGTTCTTAAGTATGACTCTTTCTTAATATTATTAAGAACATAGTCGAGTGGATATTATGAGTGGAGTTTGGTTTCAGTCTTACAATGTCAGTTTTCATACAATTTTGACAGTCGTACCTAAAGTGAGAGCTCACGCTGAGTTCGTGCTGAAAGCTGTCTATGACTAAGATTCTCGGTCTAAACTCGTGCTCAAAATCACCGTCTTTCGAGTGTGGACATCTTGGCGTCAACGCGACGCTTGCTCGACGGCGTCGTCGTGCCAGCAGCGTCTTTTGAGCGTTGTCGTCCAAGGAAAAGAAAATGAAAATGTGAAGGACAACAATGCTCGAAAGACGCCGATGGCGCGACCACGTCGGCGAACAAGCGTCGCGTCGACGCCTCGCGGACGCCGACAAGACGTCGACGCTCGAAAGACGCTAGTGTGAGGGTTCTCTTATATTCCTGTGCATTTTTCTGGGTCCATCGCAATCGGTATAAAATATGGTTTATTTATTTATTTGTATGCCAACCAAGGTACTACCTTTGCAAGTAATTTGTGTGACAGAACTCCCGTGCCGTAATATTTTCCATTCGCGGAGATTTCATCAATCTGTGCAGTCAAAGACGACGTTGTTTACAACTCGGCTATGCGTGCTTCTTTTCATATGACTCCTTTGAAGTCGTGTTTGGGAAAAAGTTTATGAAAAAAGTAATAATGCTACGAATGAAATACTCCTGTGCTCGTAATGAGCATCCATTGATGAATAATTCGTTTTTGGTGTTATTTACAAGCGGTGTTAATTTCCCACAAAGGTAGTTTGTATAGTTGAAAACAGAGAAAATACAAAGGGGTCTTAATAAGGTTGATATTTTTTCAAGAACTACTTGACCGATTGTAAATACTATTTTACTAGCGGATAGTTTGAAGTACATACCTACTTAATTAAAGTAAAGAATTTAAAAAAATCAGTCAAGTACTTTTTGAGACCACTTCAACCTTAATAACTCTCCTGTCTTCCTCTGTTTTAAATAAAAACCCATTACTATCGTTACATTTCTGCGATAAAAAATCGTAGGGCGCGGAACACGTTACATTACTGATTTCGTCACTTCCCGTTATCTAGTTCGCATCGCATCTGTTTTTACCCGACTGCGTAAGATGGAGGGTTATGTTTTCGAGTGTATATATGTCTAATTCTTTGGCACGCGCTACAGCCTTAATGGATTGATAGATTTTATTTACTATACGAGGTGTCGTTAGATTCGTATTGATTGTAGGAGTGACATAGTGATAAAAAAAATCAAAGGTGCTTAAAATTTATGCAGTCGGGAGGTTTTTTTTAAATAATTTCTGTTTCTTTATTTCTTTTTGGTCCCCTTTAACCAATTATTAAACCGACATTATTGTCCGACCTACCCATATTTTAAAATACCCCAACTCCAAATAAAAGGCGTCTTATGACATTTCATTACAGTAATGTTGTTCTGCAGATTAATAGTAGAGTCCCCCGCTGTTAATAAGAGCCGGAGCATTGTTCTTTGTAATTATGAGGCGCGATGCTTAATTACATGTCAAGAGCGCCGCGTGCGCTGATAATTTTGAAGTAAATCATACGTTTCAGTAATTTGCGAGTTAATTATAATATGTGTGAGACAAATAGGTAATTTTAAATGTCCATATTTATTAAACTCAACGGCTGTATGTCTGCATAATATAATAAAATTAATAAAATTTAATATCCAGAAACTTTTATTGTGGTTTTGAAAAGGAGTGAATACAACCGTCTTCGAGAGGGTCTTTAATCTTTTTTTTTGGTGTGATCAGGCCTACAGGTGGCCTGTTCGAAATGGTTTAACGATTGATGTCGAGCGACTACAATCGGGACCTGCTTAACGTGATTTTCGAGGCACGTAGGGACCCAAATGAAAGAGTCAAATGCGGTGACTCATTAAATTACAAAAAAACCTACGTAAACATCTTGAAGCTTATCATTGGTGCGATTTGTGCGCCAGTAGCGGACCTAATTTAAGAATCATTTTACAATTACATAGTTTTAACTTTTATCTATCTAACAGTGAATTTTTTTTTGCAATAGGTCAATTTGTTTTTGAGATAATCTCAACCTTAAATACTCTACTGTACACTTTTGTATGTGTTAGATAGGTATTCACTAGAAAGTAAACTTTATTAGATGACGATTTAAACGATGGACATCCATCAACGTGAAGGATCAAGTTTAGATTGCTAATAATAAGAATAATTATGTAATTACCTAATTATTAAGTACTCAATTTTTTTTTTAATTATTCATATTATTTATTGCAAAAAAACTACCTACTACAAAATAAAACTAACTTAATATCTAAAAAAAAAAAACCTATGAAATAAAACTATAAACTAAAGAACGAACACGTCGTCGAGGTCCCCGTTCTGTGGCATGGTGCCCAGGACGCTGGCAGCATTTCCTCGCTGTATGGCAATACTTAGCCGCTGAGCGAGGTAGCTGCCAGCTCTGGGATCACCCGAGATGTGGACCAACCGGGTAGACAGCTCGTGGATGATATCTTTTGAGTCTGTCGACCATGGGCCCATTGTTTCTACAGCAAGCGCCGCAAACTCATGATGTGGAGTCAGTCGTGAGTATTTGCGGCGCTTGAGTATTTGCGCCTGTTCCGCAGCAGCACCGGCCTTATGAGAAGTACCCTGGATATGAGACGGGGCGAGAGTATCTACACAAGTCGCGTCCCATACCAGGGTCCTTCCCAGGCGCCATGGTATCAATGTTGCGCCATCAGGCCTCTTTCCGTCGTCTCTCAGCAGACCGCGTGGCTCCAGTGTGGCCGGCACGGCCGCGGTAACGAGAGCACGACGGATGAGGTCGTTGATGGCACCGTGGCGGTACAGTCGGCCGGCGCTCCTCGTACATGAAAGCCCATGGCGTCCCAGTTCGTCCACATCTCGTCCACAAATACAGCGATAAGGCTCGCACACCCTTGCTCCGAGACGAAGGCAAACGGCTATGCGTAGATGGGTGGGGTCCATCACCGTGCCAAGGTTGACAGAGGGTAGGGCATGCAGCCACTGTCCGGACTCCTTCTCCGAAACAGCAAGAAGACGTGCTCGATCCGTGCTGTCTGTACAATTGTTAGATAGGGTGTTATGTATAAGTTTTATCCCCGGCAGGTCCCACAGGCGCTGACTTCTCACCTCCATGGGGGCGTCCTCGTCTGGGTAAGCAGTGTTCCAGGCCAACTTGGCCTCCTCATGGCACGGTACCTGAACATCATCTGAGCTTGTTGCATTGAGGATCTCAGTGATGAGGGCATTTGCGCCATGAACGGAGGACAGGAAGGCCGGGAGGGCTATGCTAGATGTAGTGCGTATTCCCAACCCGCCAAATCTAATAGGGAGAACTGCCTGAGCCCAAGAGCTATCGTTGAAATTAATATTGAGGATATTGGTGACTGTAGTGCGTAATAGAGAGTCCACAGCGTCGGTGGTTTGTGGGAATTTCCAAATGGGACAGCATCGGAGTAAATATGTAAATTTAGGCGTAAAAAGACAGAGGCGTAGGATGAAAATAGCACAATGTGGTTTAATTTCTAGAAGGCGGTGTGACATTTGATTAAAAAGTTGTAATTTTGAATTAACGGAGGGGGTGATTGCATCCTCGAATATGGGAGCACCGAGAAGTGTGAGGGAATCTTTTGTGTGAATAGATATATTAGGTGAGAGTGCATCGAAACTTGACAAAAATTTTGAACGATCGCTTCCGGCAACAGAATTTGGAATAAAAATTTCGCACTTGTCAAAATTAAGTGTAAGACCTATTTCTGTAAAACGTTGGATTATGGTTTGAAGATCCCCCAGTACCGTAGAAGCTTCCCCTCCCAAAGAGCCATCATCTAAGTACCAAAGGTTGAATGTAGAATTTAGATTAGATATTATAGGGTGTATAGCCAGACTAAAAATTGCTGGACCGAGCGGATCTCCTTGTTGACACCCCATACATGATAAAATTTCTTCTTCGCCAAAAAGTAACTTTGACGAGGTACCATAACACTGCCACATGTAGTCGTAAATTTCGGGTACTTCTTTTTTAATTTCCTTCAGTAATACACCCCGATCTACTGAGTTAAACGCATTTTTCACATCTATTTTTATAAAAACGTCGTATAGTTCCTGCGAGTCTAAAAATGTGCGAGCTGCATGTACTGCTGCTTCGCAGCCACCTTTAACACCGAAACCTAGCTGTTTGGGTTTAAATTTCGCCGTCAGTCTATCGCGAATCTTACGACAGCACAATTTCGATGTCAGGCGCCTCAAAGTACTACCAACAGCAATAGGTCGGATGCCCCCGTCCTTTTTGGTGAGAGCAACAAGGTTTGCACCATAAAGCACAGGGGTCACCTCCTCTGGTACATGACCTGCCAGCATTAAATTTGATAAAGCTGTGAGTTCTTTAAGAAGGGACTTGCCTACATCGCCCGTAATATTACTGGTAAGGTCCTTAAGATGTTGAGCAGTAATGCCATCCAATCCGCCTGCGGATCCATTCGGAAATGAGCGGATGGCGTATTGTACGGCTTCATCGTTGATTTGCAGCGGAGGCTGAGGTGTTGCTCCTGTATCAGAAGAATGTGTAGCGGGAGAAGCTGTGGGGTGTTTGTCTCGGAGAGCAGTCAAAGTTTCGACTGAGTGCGTGGCTATAGAATCGTTTGAAAAAAGTAGCTTCGCAGCCCCCTTTACGTTACCGTCAGAAAGTTTGTTTTCCACTAATTTTGATCTGATGGCGGCACTGTGTTGACGAGTACAAATAGAAAAGTCATCTTCGAGTATTGGAAGTCGATTTCTCGATACATTTAGTTTTATAATTGAAGATAGCGATGATTTTCCTCGAGTTTCGTCAGAAATATGTAAGACCGAGTAAGTAAAGGTGAAAAGATTTTCCCATGCATTCAGACTGTTTTCGGCGACTACTTTAGCCACGCACTCCGACAGACTTCGTGCGACAGTTGTACGCGCTGCCTTGGGGATCCTCTTTATAATTTTAACATTTTTTTTTAGTTGACCAAGTTTTATAGAAAGTGGCGTGCTTCTCGATGAGCCATCCCTGCCATTCAAAACTGTATCACTGCCGCTGTTGATTGTGTTTAGTGATGACGACTGTGCTACACTTATTTCGCCCGTACGGGGGACATGACGGCGGCTGCAGTGGATTTGGAGTCCACGAAATCCTTTATACAGCTTATGATCGGCACAGATGGCACATTCAAGAAGCACATTCGACGACGTGTTCGTTTGGCTAGTCATAACTTATAAAATACTTATAAAATCTAAAATTATTCTATAAAAATAATTATGTAAACAACAACACCGACGATTTCTTGGAGATTGGATGTTGTTCTCGTCGTACTATTGTAAACTTCTTAAACTGCGGTTCAACATAACTGATTTTGTATGGCAAAATCCGGTGACAACTCTAAAACAGTGGCTTAAAACACAGCTTAACTTTAAAACACTTGATGCATGGCGACCACCTGACTTTTCCATGGCAACGTCGCGTCGCGTCAAGTCAAACTTTACGTCAAGATGCCGTATTGTGTCATCAATGCTGAAATATTTCCTTGATCCAAATTTTTCTTATATAAACGTTTCCACAGGGTTTCCAGCCAAACCCACACTCAAATATATGCTTCTGCCAGAGCTCAGTCGTCTAGTTGGGTCCTCGGGCCCAAGCGTTCGTTTAAATGGGTAGAAAGATTTTTATAAATTGTATGATTTTAGTACAGATGTTGCAGAGTTTTTTTTTTTTTTTTTTAAATAATAACAATTCAAGTACTCAATTGAATTGTTATTATTTTAAAAGATGCTGAAAGTTTTTTCCCCTCAGCGTTGGCTACCATGCAAAGTGATGTAAATGTAAATTCCAAAAAAAATTACGCAAAAATGTACACAACGTGCTTACTTAAATGATTTGACTTTGACTTACTAAAGTTTGTAAAATACGCAGTGCAGTCCTTACATACATTGTCCTACAACGCGACCGAAGAATACAGTAAACTATACACAATGACAGTAGTAACACACTGTACGGCGAAGTAACTGCAATAATTCAAGAGTTACAGTTAGTTTTAATCACTCGTTACGGGCAAACCTCCCCTAGGCATCGTTAACAAATGGCAACTTCGCTCCTCCGACCAGGGAATACAATCCAGATGCTTTTAATGGCTTTTTAACGCAATTATAGTAACTTTAGCGAACGTTTTGAGACGTTAAAGTATTTGTTGTTATTTGTTGGTCTAATCTAGTTTGAGAAACTGCAAGATTATAGTCTTTTTAATATTAGATGGAGAAAAGTTTTCGGCACGACCTGGATTCGAGCCAGGGAACTCGCCATTCCGTGCCACGCTCTATTCCAACAGAGCTACCGTAAGTCGTACTCGGGTCGGCGAAATGACATTGCCACATTTCAATGGAGCTTTGCCCCACCTACCAAACTACGTAACCATTTAAGCTGTACCTATCATTTTGTTGGGGACTTATTACAGTATTTATATCGCATAAAGATATTTTTACATTTATTCGTTATCTTGTACAACTTGCGGTTGATGGTGGAGCAGAATCTGGCATGGTCATTTAGCTCCATATTCGTCGGTAGCGACATCTATCGGATAATATTGCAGAAACCTTGTTTATATTTGATGTCGCGTTCATTTATCGTGCTACGGAAATGGCGAGGTCCCTGGTTCGAACCCCGGTCGTGACGAAATTTTATCTCCATTTAATATTAATTAGATTTTCGTTTCGCTTAGCGCATATGCAAGAAAAATTGAAATCGTATTGTCTTGTTGCCTGACAACCGGAATGTAGTTGTAACGTGTTTTAAAATAGATGAAAATGTCACTTGCGGTCTATTCAAGTCCAGGCTGCGAATATTACACTGATAAAAAATAATTCTTAAATCAACTCGACACAATTCATATTTCCTGTATATAGAAAGTTATATTTATTACTTGATTGAAGAGTAATAATGTTTAGATGTTTCAGTATGTGTTCTTAATTTAATGCAATATCGTTGAAATCAAGAACGGATTCAGTTTATATCTATATAATTTATTATACATAAGGAAAACTATACTAACTTAAGTCTTTTTTCCGTGTAGCAAACCTTTTATTCACCAATCTACTAAGCAGTACATCTGTCTCTGGGACCGCCTAAATAATAATCACAACGGCTTTATGTAAGATGGTGCAAGTCAGTCTAATTGGAGTTGAGTTACAAGGATTACTCGCATACCCGTGCTGCTCCTGTTTTGCATAACGCTATCCACTAATTGGTGCGGACGCCGAATTTGTGAAATTAATCCTGTATAGAGCAGGTACTAAATTATAATTAGGGATTAGTTTGCAACACGATTGAATAGCGCAGAGTTTCGTAGGTACGTAGTTTTACCATATTTGCTACGCGAGTGCTACGCCGTAGCACGATCTCGCTACGGTTTACCGAAACACCCTTCACCGGTGGAACACTTCGCCGAAAAACGGCACATTAATGCTTACTTAGCACATTAGTGTCGGGCCGGGTCGAAGCGCACTGACGAATTTCGAGTACACTGTACTGCCAGATATCATAAAATGAACACGTGCACTCGTGAACGTGAACAAGTGCAAATGTGCACTCCAATCCGCTTGCTATAGCACACTGTGTCGGGGCGCGGCGGGGCGGGGCGGGCCGCATCGCACGGACGCAAATCCGCTGCGGCCCGACACAGTGTGCGATAGTTCATACAAATTGTATTAAAGCGATTTGAGCGGATTTTTGCGCTCCGCCCCGACACGCTGCGGACCGGCATAATGTGCTCGGACCTTAAACGTGCGGCAGCGGAAAGGCCCTTAGTATGCGCATTCTAGAATTCGCACTAATGTCAAACGGCATAAACACATTTCCGACATCCCTTATCCAATACACGATATATTGGCCCACTCTGTTCCGTCCTTTTCCTCTGTAAGTATGTATGTATGTAAATAAATTCAATAAGTTGACTCCCTGGACACGCCGTCAAACGTCGTTGCCGCGAGCAGATATGTAATTCAATTTATATGAGAGCTGCGGCGCTCCCGGTTGGCTAAAAACTTTGCCAGTAAACAAAGGAATATCTCTGAGGGAAAAGGTGTGACGGTTAAATATAATGCAAATGCATTATTTAGGGGTATACCTAAATAGATTTCGCGCATGCGAAGATTACGGTAGTTAACAAGTTAGTTACCCGACTGCGCAAGAAGGTGGCATTGATCTCCTATAAGCAACTAGATACACAAAGGTCTTACTAAAACAATTTAAAAAACGTCCAAATATGGGTCCATTGTTAACTTCCAAATAATGTCCAATAAAACAAATGATCCATTCATCCGTTTGGGCCTTCTTTGCGCTCGGACATTTTTAGAAGGCATACTGTGTATCTAGTTGTTTATAGGAGATCAATGAATGAGGGTTTTGTTTTTCGAGTGTATGTATGTATGTAAACTATGTGACTGTATAAGAATTATTAAATTCGGCCCAGTAGTTTTTGAAAAATCTCAACCTTATTGAGGCCCCCTGTACACTTATCTCTGTCTTAGACTGTTACCACTGTTACGGGGATTTTACTTCTAGTGTCATTATAAGCATAACTTTTCTGAAAAATTGTGCTTTCATGTTCAAATTCCTAACTGCACAATTTGTACATTGTATTATTAATTAATGCGTAATAATTGTTCGCAGATTGAATTTCAACGGGTGCGCGTAAGTTCGTTAATTTTCATATAATTAATAGTCCGATTCGTGTGATGGAAATCGGATTGGTTTCGGTAAACTTTATCGATATTATACTTACCTACCTATGTCAGATATGCGTAAGACTACGTATACCGCAGCCTAAATTAAGTGTCTTATTTTGTAAACAAATATGATCGTCTAATTACATGCTCACATGTAATTACTGGTTCGATCAATCTGTTACATCACAGTAACAGATTGATCGAACCTGTTCATCATTGTGCAAATAAAGTGATCCGTTCTAATAATATGAAAATAACTATGCAATAATCACAAAACAGCTTAAAATGTTAGTAGGGTAGGTAGTTTTTGTTTACAAAATAAGACACTAGATTTGGGATTCGGTTTATATTATACATAGTAGGAGCTTCGTTTATATACGATTAAGGGTATTCGTAAAGACCGATAACTTACTTGTATTATAACGTTTAATTTAAAAAAATCGTTTAACCTAAAGTCTCCCATAAATCGCTTAAAAGTAGATATATATATATATATATATATTTCATTCTACATCTTATATCGATTATTTATAAATATTTAACTTTCGATAATGAATACCAATACGACTGATTTGATTACAAATAGGTAAATTTAATAAATGGCATTAAAATAATTGAAAGTAAAATGAATGCATAATTATGCATTATAATTAATAAATAAATTATAATTTATGCTCCTCTCCTAATTATTGGGTACTGTACTTTATTCGACATTTTCACGTAATAATTTCGGATATGCAATAAAGTATAGAGTTTGAGTTTAAAATTAAAGGTATGCAAACATATTTTATATTGATAAACAATTTACTTACAAGAATTTTCAATTTTCGTTTAAGTTTACGTATCTCTTTGCCTTTTCAAACCTTGTATTTGTAAAATCCTAGATAAATAATTTTTTTCCATTACAAAAAAGGCTAAATAACATACGGCCTTTCTACAGCAATATAATCAAGTCAAATTATTCAAAACGTATTCCAAATGTATACAGATCCCGAATGAATGTCTGGTGGCTGCCCCGGTGGTCACGGGGCCCACAAAAAAGCCTTAATTTATCCTTGGGAGGCTTGGGAGGGACAAAAAAAGGAACGCACAATTTGGATAGCGATTTTTTTTCCTCCCAGTCTATATGTTAATGAGGACGTCGATCAAAATGCTATGTTAAAAGGGTAATAAATAGAGCTGCAATCTAGAATTGTGAGATTGGAGTGGATTGAGTGGATAACAGGCAGCTAAATGATTTTCGTTGACGATAGGTATGATTCTAGGATTTAATTTCGAGGCAAGGGTTGTGTGCTAGGATCGTAGTAGATGGAGGTCCATCGTTTCTGCCTACCCCTATGGGAATCAGACGTAGTTAATTAAACGTTTACGCTACATTAAATTGCTACATCGCAAAGATTGAGCGCGTTTAGACTACAGGAGGCCACAAAATAATCGACATAGGTACTATCATACACTCGAAAAACATTTCTCCTTTCGGTAGTCGGGTAAAAAGACATAAATTGATGGTCAAATGTGAATTAGAATTGAAATCAATTGAAAAATGACGATTCTACTAACGTCATATAAAGTCCTAAGTTAATTTTGGTAAAAATAAATGAAGCACGATTTTAAATATCGGGTCTAATTAGAATACTTTAAAACCGAATTTCAGTCATATCTTCACCATGATAATAATTTTATTAATAATGAATTGACCATGAATTGTATAGTGCATTGGTGTTTGACTGTAATGCTGTACTTTTTTTTGAATAAATAAATAAATGATCATATGAGTTGATTCATGGAATAAAAAATGTATCAAACCTATGGTAATAACAAAGGCCTAGGAAAAGCCTGGAGTTTATTACACATTTGTTCTCTAACCCCAAATGCTACATTTGGCACAAGTACGCATAAAATGCAAGGCACACTTTGGTCTCCTTAATATAGTAACAAATTACCAGAACCCATGGGCACAATGTAGGTATCTTAACCTTGATCATGAAGACAATTTCTTGTGGTTCCATTAAAAACAGAAACTAGGTATTTATTAGATATTGTATATTACCTATATCTAGCAGAGCTGTGTTGTCGAGTAAAAGATATTATCATATAGGTTTAGATACTTTACTTTTAATTTGTGTTATCCCACAAAAATGTTCAGTACACTCAAGGAGCCTATCACCGAAGCCTCGGTGGAGCCAAAATACCCAAATTAGAATTGGAATATACTTATCAGAAATATAATGGCTTCTATTAAAGAGGTTATTTCGCCAATGTCAATTTATTAAGAGTAATCAAGTAATTAGAGAATACTAAAATAGTAAAATTTCAGAAAGAATTCAGTGAAAGCAAACAAAACGATCAAAAAAATCAACTTACCAGCATCTGGAACCCGAAATCACCGGTCATCGACCCCGTCACTGTAGTTCCACGCCATGAAGCAAAGAACCGACGAATATTTTTTATTCATGTTCGATGCACATTCACTACTTAGTTCGTTTGTTAGTACGCACATCACGTTTCTAGAGTTATTTTGATGAGATTTTAAAATAAGAGCGGCACTACGTTCACCAAAAGCGAAAGTTTATGAAATCCAAAGTAACCATTGAAGAACAGCCTGAAGCGTCTTCATTACTGAACAATTACTAGAGGTCACAAATGCCATGTGCACTACATGGTCGCTTTTATTTGCATTGTATTAAAACTACACCGCGCCTAGATGGAATTTCTAACCTCCATTAATTCTTCTGTTGTCTGCACATATCTCATAGGCTTTTTAGGAAAATATTATGAATTTATTTCACCGGTAATGTTCAACACAGATCACACCGACCGATTACTACTAGTTAATTATTTCCGATTCTGATTTTCCAACACCGATTCCTATGTTTTTGACCTTCAAGGTTCTATTCTATTTATATTTGAATGGCTTCAACTCTTATTCAAGAGATAATTTCGCCAATGTCAAGTTATTTAGAGTATTCATGTAAATAGAAAATTAAATGAATAAAATATCAATCCGCCATTTCCAAATGATGGCCTGTCGACCTTCAAGGACCGTTCTACGGTTTTTTGACTTTAGGGCTAGAGTACAACAGAACGGCGCCGGCGGACGACGCTGTGTACCGTGCCAGTGGACGGCGCCGTGCGCCGCCGGCACGACGACGCTGTCCGCCTCTGACCGGCGGGCACCTGCCGACATCGTGCACCGGTAGACGGTGCCGGCAGACGCCGTGACACGCCAAGCCATGCGACGGCTCGGCGCCGCGCCGTAACGTTGTATTTATTTATTTTATTAATGGACTCGACAGTTCGTCATTTGCCAATGTCATGTTACAGAAAATTCAATGTATAATAGTCTTCTATCTTCCTCCAGGGGAGTCGCCGTAGCGTCATCATCCTGGGTAGCCGCGTCTTCATGTCTTCATCCACAGGAGACGCCGTAGCGTCAATCACTGTGGACGAAGCAGCTCGACAGTCACGTTCACTCCCGAGCTCGTAGTGGGAATCTTGACCATGGCGCCAATCTTCAGATCCTGCTTGAATTCTTCAATAACTTCACCATACTGTCATTCGCGAACATTTTCTGATTAATTTAACGTGATATTAAACAAAAAATACCCACTGTAGACATTAAACTGAAAATTATTAAATAATTTCGCAACCGTCGTTTCCCGCCATTTTCAAAAAAGCCGTAACGTTGTACGCTGGCCCTAAGTTTTTGAGGTGATTGTGACAGATATGACAGGTCGATTTTGTTGTAAAGTTGTAAATGACGTCGATGAGCAAAGAAGTCTGCACCAAAGAAAATATATGTCTGCATGCACAGATACGCTGGAATCGTAATGGTCGGCAGAGGTAGACATACCTCTACCACATTGGCGGTGAAGGACAACTATTCCTACAAACCGACGAGATTAATGAATGTGTAGGAAGCGAAAGTTGTATACCAAAATTCCATGTTCCTATGTTCATGATATGTCGCGTAAGTGCGAGCGTGATGCCTCGCTTAGAGGCGGCAAATCTCAGCGTGCGCATTCTAGAATTAACACTACCATTTACACTACTATCATTGTCAATTTGAAGGACTTTTTGGGCATCGATATATAGCTCAATCATCATCATCAGCCAATTTACATTGCCACACTGCTCGGGCACAGACCTTCCCTTACCTCGAGGGAGCTAGGGCCATGATCCACCACGCGGGCCCACTGCGGATTGGCGGATTTCACATGCCTTAGATTTTTTCTTCTACGGCATGCAGGTTTCATCACGATGTTTTTCCTTCACCGTTTTGAGAGCACTCTGTAAATGTACGTAAGTTATTCTTTCGAAAAAACCGAGGATAACTCATTGGTACATGGCTGCGCTGGCTGGGAATCGAACCTAGGACCTCCGTATCGCAAGTCCATTGACCCAACCACTAAGCCACCGAGCTCTGTATACCTATATAGCTCAATATACCTATTATAATATCTCGCATATCCTCTAACATACATTGTTACGCTTGTTCCACTGGAGCCAAAGTTATCACTAGTTCCTAATGTTTGCGAGTTCGCTCCAACTCGCTGGCGCGGCGCGGCCCGCAGTTAACCCTCACTCGGGACCGGACTTAACTTACTGCCAGCAAGTTACCGTGGTTCTTTTATAAGTAATCTCTAGGCGATGATCAGTTCGATGTTATGTGTATTTCTTAAGTCTTGTCCTCGAGGGAGGCCAGGCACGAAGGTACTTAATTTGTCAATGGGGTGGGATCTGTTGATTTGTGTTTCTGACTGAGCAAGAAGGCAGGTTATGATTTTCGAGTGTATGTATGTGAGTATGTATGTCTAACGGATAGCCACCTACAAAGCCCGACGCCTTGGTGTTTAAGGCGCTATATGGTTGTCAAAAGCAAGAGTGAGACACAAGATGCCCCGCAGCGGCGGAGCGAAGACTCGATATTCGTATTTTTATGAATTTTGGCAGGGAATTTAAAATACGCCAACAAAAATCAGATTTTTTTTAAACAAGCTCTCGTATTTATAGTACCCTTCATACGTTTAATTTTAGTAGTCAATGCCGTAGCCTTCGTAGAAAAACTGAAAATACTCGCATACGAAGCCCCTGTGTCGGCTCCATAATTCCTTGGCACGCCCTGCAGCCCAAACAGCTTGATGGATTTTAATATATAAGGTGTTGTTAGATTCTTGATTGTAGGAGTGACGTAGGCTATAAAAATTTACTCAAACGGGCTGAAACTTTTGACAGTCGAGTTTTATTTTGAATAATTTATTTTCGAGTGCCTCTTTTTCAAGCTTAGTTTGACTCGTTCTCACAACTGTTCTGTCAAAAGTCTATTGCCGATATTCAAAGACGATTTTGATCGCAACCTTATGTGAGCTTGGTCTTACAACTGTTAAAAAGCTGTGAATTATATTATAACAGATGTAAGGCAAGCCCATATTAAGCTCATGCTTAAAATTTTAAAAGCATCTCGGCTTTAGAGATATATGCGCCCATTGTTCAGCATCTGTTATTTAGACTTAGGTGTGATTCTGTCGTGGCCGTTAAGTCTAATCCTAAAACTAAGCGTAACTGTCACTTCACTATCACTTATTAAGTGCTACATAGTGACTATTTAAATTAGCGTGCGCACTCTGGAATCGATATTAATGAGAATTATGTATTATTCAATAAATTATCCCTGTAACAAAAAAATAGAACTTTTATACAACCATTTTCTCTTTTTAGAATTAAAATACGCGAAGACACGTCAACGGCGACGCGGGCGTGGCGCGCTCACCTTGAAAATGACCGTCGAAATCGGTCTCGAAACTGTCGGTATAATTGCCGACTTCAATAATATAAGCGAGTGATATCCGTTCATATATAATAATTCATTTTCTCTTTTTCCGGAAATTAGATATTTTTTACAATAACTTCCAACCGGTTTCTACATGCGTTTTCATTACAACTTGTTTATCTCGGACGGCAGTTCTCGGTCCATAGAGGTCTAAAGTCACAAATCCCTGAACACTGTACTCCGTGATCCTATTAACAGAACAAGATATTGGTTGTTGCGGCCCGACCGGACCGGCCAACCGGCCGCCTGTAGTCTAAATGTTAATTCGGCCACGCTACAATACTATGCAAATATCGGGCCCCGATATTGCCCTCATAATGTATGCCTCCAATAACGAAGGTCCTCCGATGCTACACTAATACTTAGTTACCTGAACAAGATTTTGTATTTTACTAATCGAGTTTCAATGGGACTTATTCCCATAGCAGTGATTTCTCTTTACGATGAATTCCCGTAGCGGTGACTCTTGATGCAGTGAGTCCCTCAACGTCAATTCTCACTACGGTGATTTACAGTCAGGTACAAAAAGTTGAACTGTGCTCCGATTTAATTCATTTTTAACCAACATAAAATAAAAGGAAGAGGTTATCAATTGACAAGAACTGTCAAAACTGACAAGAACTGTCAAACTGACAAGAACTGCTATAAACTGACAAGAACTGTCAAAACTGACAAAGACTGTCAAAATTGACAAGAACTGTCAAAACTGACAAGAATGTACCTATGTATTTCCATGAAAAAGTACTTGGGAATTTTCAGTACTAACCATATTACTTAGATAAAACGGGAATTACCGTGTTAAACATTTATTATTGATGTCTCGATATTTCGACAGCATTGCCGCCATCATGGCGTAGCATCATGGTGACGAGTAGTCGGTGAGTGTTGAACGTCAGAAGGGTGACCCAAAACGATCTACCCTCTTTCGTGTACGCGGACTGCAAATGCTGACTGTGTTCGTATCTAATTAATATGTATACAAACCGTGTAAGTTTAAAAAGTGAATACTAACCATTTCTTTAAAAAATAAGAAATCTTTAATTATGATTGTAATTTAAAAAAGTCGTTTGTATTTATACCGCGTCCCAAATCAACTGTCTTATTTTGTAAACAAATATGATCGTCGTAAGGAGAGGGAGATAAAATTTAAAACAATATTGACACAGACTTCTGTTTTATTACAAATATTAATTGCACATAAGAACATTTCATACAAAAATATATTCTTAATTAAAAATATTCCCATTAAAACAAACTAAAAAACTGCAATACAAATAGATCTACATTCCATAAATAGAATATTACTAAAATTTTGATTTAAGCTAAAATCATTTAAAAATATCTAATTATAGAATTTTGAAAGCCTAAATTAACCTAAATTTTTGAATCATTATTACCAATCAGATGTCAAGAGTTTTTTTATAATGAAATCTAGCTATCTACATGCAAGTTATTATCCAAAACTAATAAAATCATGCATGAATGTACATAGACAATTATATTCCTCAAAATAAATTACCTATATCGTTATATTTAATTGCAAGTAAAATATAAACGTTTGAGGTGGAAAATTTAAACAATTTAAATATATTTCTCATCATTATTATGAACAATTTAACAATACGCCGTTAACTATCTAACTTTTATATACATTTGAGAAGTAAAATGGTAACATTTCATCTTTGAGATTTTATAATATTTAACAACTCGTAGTTCGTACATACAAAAGTATTTGAGAACAAAAGTTAATTGAAAATTTTCAATTTACACTATACACAATTTTCTATAGCATAAGAGCACAAATCGTATAAATGTTGCAAGTTTTGCAACGTTCGAAATAAAATAAATATTCCATAAAGCGAAAACAAAAAGAGTAAAATAAATTTTACCGAAAGATCGAGCTTGAAAAATTACATACGATTATAATATTTTCTATTTAAAAAAATCATTGAGAACTAAAAGCTTTTCTACTTACAATTAACAATAAAATTATGACAAGTCCCGTTTAAAATTTAACTATAAAAATATATTTTCCTAGTTATCAACTATTGCCGTTATCATGAATATATTCAAAATAAAATTGTACAATTTACAATGGTAACTTTGGATCTACAAGCTAAATATTAAAATTATTAGTATAAAATAATATACAAAGCATGTTGTGACGTCGTTTCAAAGAGAGCCCAAATAATCGAGTGATAAATCTTTACATGTTTAAAGTAGCTACAACGAAATAATTGTGGCAGTCTACTATGGCGTAATTAATTACTTTCAGTGACTTCATTCGGAGCTAAAAATGTTTGCTGTTACCTCTTCTTAGTTTCAAAACTGCTAAATCTAAATCCAGCAATCTATAAAGAAAAGTCACAAGCTAGGCATTATAAAAATGGAAATCCAGATTTGCAGACGCTGTCTCGCAGCGCTGCTGAATTGAAAGATGTCTTCGTAGTCTCAAAGAGTAGAGTATTGAGTTAGAAAAATGAGAGGAAATATTTTATTGTCATTTCAACTGCTATTGTAATTGTGTTATATTCTAGAAGGTACTCCCTATAAACTAAAAATATACCTGCCAAACTGTGTAACTACAAAATGACTAAACATAGAACGTATGAAATTAAATGCCAATTAATCATGCCTGTCACTTCGGTCAGCAAATAGGCTACTAAATGATTCCACCAATATAGTGCCTAGTTGTGAAATAGACCTAAAACAACAGGTTCCAAAGTTCGACGACATGAAATCCGTGTCAGGTCACATGATATTGATTTCTTGCGCCAACTAATACTTTGACGGTTTGAAACCTAGCTATTATAGCAGCTACTTGCCTGCTGAGCTATCTGCTATCAAAGAATTGGCTCGTTTTAATTTAATTTGAGTATTATATTTAGATAAATATCTCAAATTAAATGAGAATGTTTGAATAAAATGTGTGTTGGTAAGGTCCAATTTAATTTATAGGTATCATCCAGTGATTATTTGTATACCTACATTAGAAATTGATATATAAAGATTCCATTACAAAAGGTAAATGTTTAAAGTCAGTGTGTATTACCAATTAAGTAAAGTAGCAACAAGGACTGAGAAACTTTGCAGTATCAAATGTTGTAACCAACGTCATGAATGAATAAAAATAGGTAACAGCAAACAAAAGCCTACTCCATAATTAGAACTATTCGATCCATATCATAATATCACCAGGGGTGAATGCCCTGTCGTTACTAGCCGAACATTTTGTTCAAACTTATAATTTATACCTAGCTATCTATATACATACGTACACAATAATTACGTAGTAGGTAACGTATGTAACATACGTTCATTGATTGTGTGAACTGTCACTATATGTGGTATATAGATGACATACGTAATAGCTACGTGTGGTTGATACTTTTGAAGTCAAATGACGACAAATTGGGCCAATGTTGGTAAATGAAATGACGGTTGAATAATTTCACTTACAAACTCGCTCGTCTAAGCCAATCCATCGATACTCAATTTCAAAGTAAATTATGCAAGTTTCAGTCAACAATTTCTAGTGAAAATTGGTGTCTCATTGCGGTCTATGTTATATACTTGCTTATAAAAGTACAATAGTAAAAAAAACTCTACAGCCATGTATAAAACAAACTGTACACGAGCTTACGTATTTTCCTTAATAACAAACGTGACAAATCAGTTCCATTCAATTTCATTTGTGGAGAAGTTGCGACTGTGGTTACTAACTTTAATCTTACTGCTATCGAAACTGCATCACTTTGTTCCGTGAAAGCACTCGTCGAGTTGTCACGTGTCACTTACGTCTAAGATCACAGCGGGGGCTATGTGGAATGTTCTAGGAGCGGTTCGTGCTCGGTATCGTGCTCGCTCGTATGCTCGTGGACAGGGAACGCGGTCCGGGACAGCACGGCCACCTCTCCGTCGTCAGTGCAAGCGAGCGGAGAGTACACGGCACCGCGCGAGCGTTGTTGCTTTGGTTCGCGCCGACTTCGTACCTGTTTACAAAAAATATGGTCTATTTGAATTGTCAAATATGAAAATAGATATAGGTACACAAAATACGAGATGAGAAATTTCTGGTGGATAGACTGAGAAATGAGTAGATCCGCCAGAGAACAAAAGTGGTTGACCTTGCTCATAAAATCAGCAAACTGAAGTAACAGTTGGCTGGTCAGAAGAACCGATAACTGATAGTGTAGACGGGTTTTCGAATGGAGGCCACGAATGGGTAAAGTTACCGTGGGACAGCCCCAGACCAGATTGTGGGATGACCTGCGCAAAGACTGGCAGAGACTGGATGCAAAAGGCTGACAGTCGGGTTGAGTGGCGTGCTTTGGGAGAGGCCTACGTCCAGCAGTGGACTGATGCTGATGATGATGAATTGTGGAAGGCTAGATGAAATCATCAGAATAGCAAACTAAAGATTTAACTACATTTAAACAGGACCGCAAGAAAGAAGAGACTATTGGTTATTACGTCTCTTGTAGCGCCATTGGGCGGAATAGTGCTGGTGTTTAAAGTTATGTTTGTTTAATTTAGACCCTATTTCCATTTGATCCTATCTATAAAGTAGTATTAGTCGTCGGACTATACATTTAAAGGGGGATTATTTTCAAAGCTCCGTCTGGTGACTCCAGTAAAAAAGGTTGTAAAGAAGCGCTTTAAAATTAATCCTTGTCGTTGTCTTCGTGAAGTCGAGCCGTGAGGAAAAACCGTCATAAAAATGTTAGTACAAAATAAGACTTTTATTATTATTTTGTTTTGAAAATATCGAGCTGAGGATAAACCACTTACACAAAACAATTTTAGAATGTACAACATACGAGTATATATGTATAGGGTGCAATAAAATATACTACTTTTGGTTTATTTATTTAGGTTCTCCCACAACACATACATTTATACATTTAATGACATACAGTACAGATGGCTAGTGCTGGCTGACGTATGTGTTCTAAAAAAATCATATTTACATACGAGTTACATATAAATAAATAGCTATTATTACTATTATTTATCTAGGCACACTCCCACAGGATGGGCAGAGTTTTTTTGAAGTTTTTTACTTATAATTTTTTTATTTTGTTATGAATTTGATAGTTGATAAAATTGATTATATTGGAATAAAGAAATAAGTACCCAATAAATAGCATTTCATCGAAGCCTCGTTTAGTCCAAAACGATTTTAATAGCACCCAAAATTGGAAGAGTCATCCAAAGTTTAACTGCATCTGATGCTAGTAAGTACAGGTATCTCCTGATTCATAGTCGCGTTTGAATACAATTTGCATGAAATCAGTGGAAAGGCCAAAGCAACCGCGCATTGCCATCAATTCCGCCGATAGGTTTGCAATTAGCTGTCGCCGCAGCGAACGCGTCCAAAATAAACTTGTTTAATTATGCTGCTCGTTTGTGGGCTAAAGTATCGAAACTAATGGAACTATCGCAGGAATAACATGGCGGTTATTTATAGAACAGTCCAATTGTGGTTATCCTACGCCCAAACTGTTTATTAATGTAACAAAATAATCGACAGGTTGACGACTCAACATTTTGCTTTAGATAAACTTACGACTAAATCAATACCTGCTGCTTCATCCTACAAACTAATAATTAGCGATTGATGATTTTCAATACTCAATTTCCAAATCATTGGTCCAACTAAAATGTACGCTTGTTTAAATGAATAAACTCCTTAAAAGGGAAAGTAAACCTAATTTACTAAAACACCCCTTCACAGACTCATGCAAAGTAGCCTTTGCGATTATTATGATTGTTACGATGCGGTTCGAAAAAGACCGCATCAAAGGATAATTGGCCGCCTAATTAAAAAAAATATCAATTTTTAAAAAGAGATGTAACTTTTTATTTATTCGATGTTTTGTATTACATCATCAATGTCAAATTTTTCCGTTGCACCTTAAATTACTTATTTGTGGGTATAATAAAATCCAAGTTTTATACTAAAGATTCCTTTTAATTTATACTACATAAGCTCGCCCGTAACATGTTGATGTCATAATACACACCTGAAGCACCATCAGCACGACAAAGAACAGCGCAGCGGCAGCCGCGCACACCGCGATGGCGACTGTGGCAACGCTCGGCAACACACGCTGGTTCACTTCAGCATGCAGCGCTCCCCACTCGGCGATACGACGCTTACCGGCCACGGATGAGTTTATACAGTCACCTAGAACATAAATGTATATTGTAGGTATATTACGGTAAATTAAGTTATTGGTTTATGTCAGTCCGATTCGACATTTGCCCACACCCTCGGAGAGTCTATTCCAAGTGATATGCAGAGGATGTTATTCATAAAATGGTTAGTTAATACATCGCTGAAAGGACGAGGACGACTTCTCATGTGGTGCAGAACATGTAAAATTCTCGTCAAATCATTTCCGAGGACAATATAGGTAGGTACTCTACGTTTGATTATTTTACACCTTGATCTGTCTGAAAACCCACCATAATACTTGGTCCTTATTATAATTTCCTTTAATCCAGCATTATCATCATCAATTTGTCTGGTCGTGCAACCTACATAAATTAATAAAAATCTTAGAAAACAGCATTACCGGTATCGGGGTTACAATGACAGCACTCCCGCTCCGACGATGACGTTGTGTTCGCAGGAGTTTCCTGCTCCCCACAGCAAGGCACACATTGGTTATTCAATCTACAACAAATAAAGTTAATAAGTAACTAGTACTGAAAACTTAATATTTCCACACAACATAGGTGACTGAGATTCGGAATCCGATTGTCATATTTACTGGTATTATGAATACAATAAGTATTCTTCTTGGTTTTTTGCCAAACCCATTGTCAGCAAGCCGCACAAATGCTTATAACGTGGAATAACGAGCATTTATTATGGCTCAACTACTTAAATAATTCGTCCGATGCACGGAAGAGCTCAGATTCAAATGTAGAGACTAGAGGGTGGTCAGGTCACTCATTGTCTGGAGCGTACCTTATAATTATGATCTCTTACCTGTTTGCACAACCGTGCTACGAATGTATAATAGCTGATGTGAACCATAAATGAACACAACAGACAAAATTTCTAAATTATTCTACTAGTTTGACCGAAGTAGGTCGTTAAGGACATACGTGCGGCACTGGTTTTCTGGTTTTTCTGCTAATGCCAGATAAAGTAAATAAAAGTTACCTATCAAGTCTCAGCGGCCGCGAACACCCAGTACAACTGAACTTCCCGGCTCCGGAGCATGTGCGACACGATGAGTCGCAGGAGTGGCACGTGGCGGTGCTAGCCTCGTAGTACTGCGAGCCCAGGCACTCCATGCACAGCCCTCCGTCGAGCATGAACCGAGGAGGGCAGGACTTGCACTGCAGAGGCCCAGAGCCGTCGCACTCGCGGCAGTAGTGGTGACAATGGCGGCAGCCGCCTACGCTTTGGTAGAAACCTGGAGAAAATAGCTTTTGTTAAACATTCTGTCGAAAGATATCAGTACACAGAAGCCCGCCCAACCATGATTATCGTATCAAGTGTATTTTTGTCATCGAGTGTCTGTATGTTATAGAATGCGGATAGTCTATTTTGTTAACAGTTATAGTACAAATTACATGGGAAGGTAGTCGTATGCACCTTACGAAGTATGTTTTTGGATATATTAAAAGTGCGCCTGGAGACAAATTTCGCTAGGTGCATCACAAGCAAGTTCTCCTTAATACTACGACAGGTTTTCTGTCCACATGAACCTGGATGTACCTTGAGGGCACTCCGGATGGCATTCGCCAGCAGCCAGTCTCCACCCGGTAGGGCACGAGGCGCACTGGTCGCGTCGCGGGCCGATGCACGTCCGACATGACAAGTAGCACTTCGAACATGTCCCGCGATCCGCATAGTACCTAGTACAACAAATGGAAGAATGTAAGAGATGGAGTGACATGTACAGTAATTCCGACAGCTACGCTGCCGTTTTGCAGCTGCAGCCTTAGACTTCAGACCACACTTCAATGTCACTCCACAAGGCATCAAGTCCCAGCCAGACATTGCAAGCAACAAATTAAGAATAAGTCGCTGCGTAACAATACGTACCCATCAGCACAACTAGTCCTGCAAGCTCCAGACTGCAGTCTCAAGGAGCCGGCACACGCGGTGCAGTTCAGACGGGACACGCACTCTGAGCAGCCGTGGACGCATCTGGCACAACGACCGGCCTCTGCGTAGTATCCTCGAGTGCAGTCGGCTATACATCTACAAAAGAGAGAATGTTGAGGCTTTTGCAGAAAGAATATCGATCTAAACTGTTATAGTAACCCAAGCCTAATCGATTATTGGTAATCAAATGTGATTAAAGTAACAAATTATTTAACAGGTTAAGGTCGTTGTTTCCTACGATTTTCAACGTTGTTTCCCTATGCCGAAAACGTGCATTTATTGCAACATTCGCAAACCAGTTTTAATCCGATAATGGAACAGCATAAAATGTGAGATTATTCAGAATTTTAGATTGCAAGAATAAAAGTATTCCGTTTTAAGTTTGAATAAACAAAGCAGATTAAAACTGAAGCTACACCGCGAATCCGTGAGTCGGAAAGTTAATTGTGGAGTAACTTCGGTATGTAAAGAGAACTTAACCACATAGATACGACGAACTGCATTACTCAAGCTTATGAAACTGGAACGAGTTTTATTACTACTAAATGAACTGGCTTTGTGTTATGAATATTGTTGGGTTTGTTTATTTAGATGATACGGAATTACCGCATAGCAGGTGACACTTACTTGTAATCTTGCAACAAATTCGGCGACTGACAAGTCATGCAATGGCTTTCGTCTTCGCCGTAGCAGGAATCGCAGGCATCGTGACATCGACGACATCTCTGTCCATCTGTATATTCACCCGAAGAGCAACGTTCTGAACCTTTTTGAATACACTTTCCTTTCTTGTTCAGTTCCCAGCTGGAATCGCAGGTCAGACAGAATGCGCTGGTGCATGTCTCACAACCAACTGTGCATCTAATAAAACAATAAAATGATTAGAAAATCACCAGAAAAATATATCAGATGTTATACGAAGTAAAAATACACTTACTTCATACATTCCTTCCTCTTCTTATCGACGAAATATCCACTTGGACAAGCGGTAATACAACGCCCATCCAGCGAGTACGTCGTTGGGTGGCAGGTCACACACTGAGTGTCTCCTGGCCCTTCACATGTATCGCACGAAGTATTACATTTAGCGCACATGTAATCCTCAGTCTCGAAGTATCCAGGTGGACATGACGCTAAACAATTTCCATCATGGAGAACTAAATGATGTTCACAGGAAGTGCAAACGTCAGATCGTTCTGAGCAAGTTGCGCAATGAGCGGCGCATGGTCTGCATGCAGCAGATTCACTATCTTCCCAGTAACCATCCGGGCACTGCTGAAGACACACAGCTAAATCTGCCACTAATAAATGAGCGGGCGCACAGGTTAAGCACGAATCTTGACCTGGCCCGACACAAGTTTCACAAGACTCGTGACACGGCCAGCAAACAGCTCCCTGATTAGCGTAACTCCTAGGAGGACAGCGAGAAACACAGGCGTCATCAAGTCTATAATGTTGGCAGGTGATACATTGGGTAGGTCCTTTTCCATAGCAGCCTTGGGAATCGCATTCGGGATCACATTCATGCATGACGCGCTTGTCATTACTATCGGCGAGGACATTCTCCCCATGCGGTGAGGGAACGTTATGTCCATCGAGACTGGCTACCGCCTTCTCCGGGTCGGACCCAGCGGCGAATAAAGTGGGAAAGTTCTGGTAATTAGCAAACGCGTCAGTATTGTAAAAAGAATCCCCGACCGTGTCGTAACCGTCCGCTGCGGTTGGGTATGCGAAAGAAGGAGCGGCAGGAGAAGGTCTCTTGGATCGTAATCTTACAGGTTCTATTGATGTGCCATAAAATATTATTTGCCATTTCTTGAGTATGCCTGGTTGGTTTACATGCCTGTTACCGCCATTGACAATTTGCAGTTTCCATCTTCCCTCAGCATTCTCTCCCCAAAAGTGAACGCTTAGGAATGGCCAGTCATCGAAATTAGAACTAATGACATCACGCGGCCTTTCGAATAATAAAGTCGATGTGGTTCCCATAGGTGAAGTCAAAAGTATACGTAGGTTTCCACGGGGGAAGAACCTTAGAGATATCTTACATTGAACATGTTCCAGATAACGTACTTCGTTTACAGTTCCACTGCATCCATTCACGTCCATATGAACAGATAAACTGTACCCAAACGTAGATTCAATTGCTTTATCTTCGTTAATTTCTTGTGATTTGCAAATATGTTGAGGCGGGACTGTTAGCCATTGTTCAGCCAAATTTACCATTTCAGACGCATCCATCAGACCATACCCAAACTTATGACTGACTTTCCTCTTCACTCCGTTGACAATCCATCCGGTTTCTTTCTCTAAAGGTAGTGGGCGTGATGTTAATACTACTAAATACTGCATATCTCTCCACGTAAGTTCAGGGTTCGCCTCTAGAGCTAGCGCGCAAATGCCAGCCGCTAAAGGTGCGGACGCTGATGTTCCTGTATGCTCTACAGTACAAATATGATCTGGTCGCAATCTTCCATCCATATCAACAGTTGCTACACTTTTATCGTGTCCAGGTGTGCCTGAACTGTATGTGCTCGCTAGAGTAGAAGAGCACTCTTCCAAATACCAAGGTTTGTAACCGCCTTGTGTGGCGCTAGATATGGATAGGGTGAATATACTGTTCGTGTAGCCATCGCAATTGCAGGAGTCAGTATGTCTCCCACCGTTTCCCGAAGCCCAAACAAAAATGGAGCCCTTGCCACGTCGTCCGCTCGTTACTCCATAGATAAACGCTCTGGGAACAAAATAGTAAATCAGAGTTTGCTCAATCATTTAACATTTTGGTTATTTTAAAATACTTACCTTCTAGCTAGGGGTCCTGGGCCGTCAACAGTCTTTCCATCATCCTCAGGTCCCCATGAAGCACTGTATATATCTATATGGTCCGGATTGAGCCCCAATGCTCTAGCTTCGACCGCGTCATTGACCACCCCGTCCAACATTCTGACTCCACCCACACTGGCATTGTAGGCTATTCCAACACCACAATACTGATTGTAAGCCACCCCGGCTACTTCTCCAGCGCATCTAGTTCCATGCTTATTATCGCCGTTGTCCTGTGGCATGGGGTCTTCGTCGTTGCCGTTTATATCGGTTGAAGCATTAGCGTCCTATGAAAAGAAAATCCATTAAAATGCACGTTTAATTTAAAGGTAATTCTAATGTTTAAATAAGTGTGTAAACGTAGGAATCGTTTGTATTTTAATGATCCAACACCATAGTATATCTCGAAGCTGAATGCCCGCATGGTGACAAGCTTTGTAAGCTTATCTGACTAATGGTATTCAAACAAAGGAGTTTGGAAGATGTATTTCTCCATAGGTATCTTTGCGATAAGGTAAATAGCAGGCGTATGTATAAAACGAATAAGTTTACTCACATAATTCTGTGCGAGATCAGGATGATTGGTCTGAATACCATCGTCGAGGATGGACACTACCACACCTTTGCCTGTGTAACCCTTCTGCCAAGCTGGTGCCACGTTCATGTCTAGACCATCTTTAGCTCCACCATTCTGTTGAAATGATTAAAATAAAATTCAAGACTCTCGGATCTGAATGATTCTTAACGTTTTTATCGTCCCATGGACAGGGCCATTTCATTACCAGGGCTTGCTTTCATTGGAAGTAGGTTATTTTAAATTGATACTCACTAAATACCATTGTTCCTTAAATAACGGGTCAGGGAAGAATGGTGACGCCGAACTTAACGCGCGATGATGCGTGCGATGAGGCGGCTGTCTTCTATTTAATTGAGACCAAATACCCCCGTCGTAAGGGTTGTAGTCCCTTTTGACTCTCCGCCGTTCTCGCTGCTGCTGTACCCATCGGACCTACGGAGAAAAAATATATCGTAAATCCCTGATGACGCAATAGGACCCAGAGGAGCAGCTTTTAATACACATAACTGTGCCAGTTTTCACGTCAAACACGAAGGAAATAAAAACGTCTGCGTTACTACTCCTCAATCGCAATAAAAAGAGGAATATGTACAATAAATCGAAGTAAATTATGGTAATTCCACTTTCCGTTGAAGGCGGTCGGGCGGAAAAATAATATTCCCTATCGACTAGATACTTGTAGACATATTTCTATGTTAGGAATGCCCGAGATAGGCCACTACATTTTTGTGCTCCCGCAATCTTTTTTCAAAGAAACGTTGTCGGTTCGGATATTATGTGAATTTCTTTTCTGAATGACCACATTTATCTAAATCAGTGTTATTTGTTTTACTTTCCTACCACCTGGGGCTCACCTTCGCTCAATATTAATCTTATTTTTTTTTCTGAGAATTCTGAAAGTAGATTTTTCGTTTCATTTTTCTTTTGTTGTCTCGTATTTACATTTAGATTGATAATGCAAAGACTGTACGTCTGTTCCAGATAGTGGAGAGCAATTCTTTGTTCCGTCCAAACAAGACTTTCCCGTCCAATGTTTAGAAGGTGCAATTTCACAGTTGTTGGAACGCAACAGACAGCGCAGCGAGAGGAAAATAGCACCAGAACGTATTAGCATGAGAAAGGCCCCTGGGGAAGCGGCCGTGTCCGAGTTCCATTGCTTTTTCACAAGTGGCGAGGGCGACCTCGACAAAACGACGTAATTTCCTCGGTGTAAAAATGTAAAAACTAAGCGTAAAAGTCGCAGCGTAGATACCTTCGTTATAGTCGAAGCCTGAAGTGTCGGCGCTTTTAGAATTGGCTTTCCATTTCGGAACCATTAAAAATTCTATCGTGGTTTAGGTAAACTCGTTAGAATTTTTAATAGCCAGGAGTAGCTAATTGATGAGATCATTATAATCATCAAAACGGTATTGTGTCAATCTAGACAAACACTTTCCCGTCGTATGTTCTAAACGTCTGCCATTATCTGCTTCGCTACCATTCGCTATCATAATTAAATGACTTCTTTTATCAAAAATCTTAGTATGTTCACTACAGTCAAACTTGATAGATAATATTGTACCAGAGAGTAAGATACAAAATACCAGTTGGTTAGTTGTAAAAGTTTTAAATTGTTTAGTTGGTCTAAGTAGGAAAAATGCCGTTGTACATTTTAATCGAATACCCCGCCCAATGGTACAAACAATCGTAATTAACCATGAACTTACACACATAACAGAAAGGATCCGCCTAATAAATTGGCCGGTCAATCGCGGGAGCGCTCGCAGTCTGGACCTTGACTACAGCTAGCGAATACCCACAATTTAAAATCCCCAGCAGCGCTAGATTACGTTGTCTTCGCTGCTAGATAGCTACTCTAATTTCATTAGCAGTGGCAAGTGCGCTGGCTGCGAGTGGGGGGAGGAGGGCGAGTTGTCACACATGTTTTATTGTGTGGCTACAGCGAGCGTATGAACCACGGGGCAACGGGCACTGTTTGTCACAGCCCCGGACTAATTTAATAAAAAATCTAGCACATTCCTTTTTCGTTGGTTAGTTTATTCTGTTAAAAATGTTCTGCGGAGCCGAGCGCAGAAATTCTAATTCGAAAAAATACACGTTCCAGCTAGTAGAATCAAAAACAAAAGAAGATAAACATAAGCTTACAAAACGTGTTCGGTTTAAAATGTGATAATTCGATGAAAATACTCGTGGTTTTCAGACAAAAGTTAAATCCATATTAGGGTATAACCAGAGTAGTCAGCTATCGTCTCCATATTTCTTTAAATATAGATGACGACTCAAGTTTGAGGAAAAGATTGGATTCGGAAAGTTCAAACTTTGACCTTTTCCAATAAAAAAAGTTTTACCTGCATATTTGAATGTGACCTTAAAGAAGTCATGGATGAAATGAAAATCTTGACTTTCATTTGCCCCATAAAGCAGGCATCAACAAAAATCGGTAGTCCCCGGGCAAATATTGCTCCCCATATTGTTTTGTTCGACGCTCGTTACGTATGCACTCAGCTGCGCAAACATTCGCCATTACACAAAACAAACATAGTTATCCTTCCGAGTCGGAGAAAAACAAAAATTGTCGTGAAAACCCGCGGGAATAAGGATTGTGACCTGTTCAGACTGGCGTATGCCATGCGAAGATGTTTAGTGACGAGGTCCGCTCACAACCAAACCAAATATTAGCTATGGAGCTGTAATCGATTATTGCATTTCATAAGTTTTAATAGAGTTATTCATTAAATTAACAATAACTATGAGTATGTATGTTACAATGCTCTTTATGGACCTTGTCTAGGCATAGCAATACAAGAGACATGCCATTTTTTATTCGAAATGTATTTGTACGAATCTTCGAAGGCCAACAAATATGCGGCATGCGGCATGTTCGTTGCAATGCAATGCCGAATGCCGTTCGTCGACCATCGTTGGCTTGGTCTGAACGACTTTTTATATCAGCGTAAGTAGCGAACTCCTTGGCAATATTCTTTCCTTTGATTTCAGAGTTTCAGACATAGTTTGATAATAACTAGTTACTGTAATATTGTTATTTAGTTGTTAAGATAACACTAATTTCCAAGCACTATTGTTTAAAAAGAACGTTGATGCCTCGCTTTGCGCCGACTAAAAGACATTGCCACATTTCAATGGAGCTTTGCCCCACCTACAAAACTACGAGACCGTTTAAGCTGTACCTATAATTTTGTTGGGGACTTATTACAGGTTTCATATTGCTTAATCAAAATCAGTATCATTTTCTACTACTCTCGCAACTCCTATAGAAGAATAACAAAAACAATGAATAAATCGCTTCGATTTCTAACTATTTTCTGAATTCTTAATTAAGCTGTTTTTTTCGAATCGCTACTTGTACAAAACTTTATTTTAAACCAATAATTTTAATAAAAAACGGAGATATTTTTACATTTATTCGTTATCTTGTACAACTTGCGGTTGATGGTGGGGCAGAATCTGGCATTGTCATTTAGTGTGCGCTCTCTGGAATCGACGTAGTTATCTACGTAAGTTTGTCAAACGTCTTCGCAGAAACCAAAGTAGCACACTCAGCGCATGCTTGTGAACTTGTGAAGTAGCCCTAAGTAAAAGCCGTTTGCGCTCATACACCGACGTAATAGGGTCCTAAACTAATAACGGTCGGGTCCATTGCCGGTGCCGCAGCTCTATCCGACTGAGTTTACTTACGTACACAAAAAATGGGTAATATGGAGAACTGTTAGGGAATGCCGTAGAAACTGTACAGGTTTTAGACTAGTGAAAGTTTATATTAAATTCCTTGTTACGAGTGAAGGTCCTTTGGAATTGCCACAGATGAAAAGTCTAAAAACATTTTTAGTCTATGAAAATTAATTTCAGATTTATGATGGACAATTTGCGATAAGACACTGAGAGTTTATTAGGCATTATAGAGTGGCTGCTGGGGGGTGCGCTGCGTCGATTTTTAATAGCCGTCACTGTCAGATTTTTGGCTAAAATTAGTACAAAAATTTCGTTCACGCAGGCTTTGACAGGACAAAAAAAGCCACCAGGCTAGCCCCTCCAGATCCCTTGGAACGGAAGATCCCGATTGAACCACCAAGTTCGTGTATCGATGCTCTAACTAAAGAATATCTATTTTATTTTTATTTATAGGAGATTTCAGGGGAGGATACCAAATGGTGTAGTACAAAAAGTATCAATAGATATTTATAAAATTCATGAAGTCAGGAACCGCCAACATGAAATTAGCTATAACCGCGGCCAAATACGAGTATTTACTTCTTGAAAAAAAAAAAACGCATTTATTATCTTAATTTTACATTTAAACTAGCAGGAACTGAGACGAACCATGACTTTCCCAAATAAATCCCGAAAATATTCGATAAAATATTCAATCATATTATCAATATTCTCCGCGAAATCTTCCGGAGGAATGTTTGTCTTTGTCTTCGAAGCCAAGGCTCTGCGAGTTGCGTGCCTCGCATAACGGCATGAGTTGGCAGGAAACTGGCGGCGGCCACATTCATAGGGCGTAAGGTAACTACTGAAAATATCTACGTAAGGCTTCGTATGCGCGGATTTACAGTTTTTCTACGAAGGCTACGGCACTACCTACTAAAATAAAATGTCTGAAAAAATGTATAGCAATCTTGGGGTGTCTATTTAGACTATTTTTACTGATTGGACAAACTTCGCTCGATAGAAAAAAATCGCAAACATACCATAATGTCTTTTAAAATAAAAGTAACAGCGGCTGTAACATAGCCGAAATAGTCATTCCTAGAACATTTATATATATGTAGGGTATTATAAATTCGAAAGTCAGTTTAAAAAATCTGATTTTTGTTGGCGTATTTTTATTTCCCTGCCAAAAATCGTCCAAAATTAATAAAAATACAAATATGGAGTCACTGTGCCGGGCTATTCACTCCGCCCGCTGCGGGACATCTTCTGTCTCGCGCTTGAATTCGACAGCTCTGGATCCACTAAGCAAACAGTTTGTGGCTGAATGTTTGCTTCCCATATATTTCAGATGGAGCGTAGAAACACAGCCTACTGTACACAGTTTGCGGCGTTTCGCTTGCCGACTCATTCAGTCAGCGGGAAATTCGCGGGCAATTTGATTCAGTCACTACTCATTGTGCCGGCGCTATCCAAGCAAACTAACTACACTCAGTAGCTCAGAGTCAGCTAGCCTATAGTCAGACGCAAACTATTTGCCTATTGGTGCACAGCCTAAGTAATGGTGTGCAAGTAACCTTTTCTTACGAGGCATGCCTTTTAAGTTCTGTCGTTTGCATATTTGCCGCCAATTTTTAATTTAGAACTGTTCAAAATTCAAATTTGTTGGAATTTCGAATATCAATACAATTGAAAGCATTAGGATTAATGCAATTGTTTAGTCACAGCGCTGGTTTGAATCTGTCAGGTCACTACGAAAATGAATCTTACTAAGGAAAATGTCCGTGCAATAATTTTCTATAACTTTCGAAGAGGCCTAACGCGACTTCAGTGTTTCGAAGAGTTAACATCTGTATTCCATGATGAAGTCCCATGTCTGCGGACCATCGAACGCTGGTATTTGGAATTCCAGCGTGGACATACCACACTTAGTGACAAATCTCGCGAAGGACGTCCAAAATCCGCATTCACTGAAGATAACATCGTTGCTGTGAGACAACTAATCCTCGAAGATCGTCATGTGACATATCGAGAGATAGAGGCGTTATTAGGCATCTCAGGGACAACCATTCAAAAGATATTGCATGAGGCGCTTGGTGTGAGAAAACTAGTTTGCCGTTGGATCCCGCATTTGCTTTCCGACGATCATAAGGCGGCCCGTCAGATGGTGTAAGAAAACTCTTCAGAGGTTCAACCGAGGAGAGTCAAATCACGTCTACGACATCATCAGTGGTGACGAATCTTGGATCTATGCCTACGATCCTGATTCCAAACAACAATCCACAGTCTGGGTTTTCCAACACGAGCCAAAGCCGACTAAAGTTGTTCGCTCTCGAAGCACTTCAAAGAAGATGGTGGCTACGTTCGTGGCGAAAACCGGTCATGTTGCGACGATTGCACTTGAAGATCGTAGAACGGTTAATGCGGAGTGGTATACCACAGTTTGTTTACCACAAGTCATCGCCGAACTTCGGAAATCTAGCCCAAAGCGACGCATCATCCTGCACCATGACAACGCAAGCTCACACACCGCTCGTCAAACGATTGAGTATTTGAAGCAGGAAAACGTAGAAATTCTTGACCATCCTCCATACAGTCCTGACCTAAGCCCTAACGATTTCTTTACATTTCCTAAAATTAAGAAAACTCTTCGTGGTCAAAGGTTCCTGTGCGGTGAAGAAGCGGTCGACGCTTTCAAGTCAGCCATTTTGAACACCCCCACTTTGGAGTGGAATAAATGTTATAATAACTGGTTCGAGCGAATGGAAAAGTGTATTAAACTTCGTGGTGAATACTTTGAAAAACAATAAAACTTACTATAAGGTTATAGTTGTTTTTTTCTCTTCAAACGACAAAACTTAAAAGGCATGCCTCGTATTTGAACAAACTCGATAAGTCCTACTGCATTTTGACGGTTTACAATCATTTTTCGAGGTCTACGTGAACTACAACTAGTTTTCATTTTATTTACTTGGGACAAAAACAGGTTATAGTAAACATTACTTAATTGCGTATGAGCAAGATATATACCTAGTTTTGTTTGGATTAATATGCTGTCGACAATACATGCAATAATATGAATGTAGTCAAGGACCTATGACAAATAGATGGTCATAAATATCGCTGATGTCTATCATTAAAAGTGTCAAATAGGTAACCATTAAACACGAGAATAGGCTGTTATTACCATAAGTTAATACGTATAGTCTGTCCCAATCCAAGTTTCCATGCATGTAAACAAACATGGCGTTTGAAAGTTCACCAAAAAGAATATTAGACTAATTTAAACATGATGAAAAATTTGCCCTGGGCAGGACTTGAACTTGTCATTCCGTGACACGCTCTTACCAATAGAGCAAGAAATTTTCATCATGTCCATTGTTTTTGTTATTCTTCTATAGGAGTTGCGAGAGTAGTAGAAAATGATACTGATTATGATTATGCAATATGAAACCTGTAATAAGTCCCCAACAAAATGATAGGTACAGCTTAAATGGTCACGTAGTTTTGTAGGTGGGGCAAAGCTCCATTGAAAAGTGGCAATGTCTTTTGTTCACCGAGCATGGATAATGCGTAATACAAATTCTGAATATTAGACTAATTAGTGATTGGAAATATCAATCGTTTCACTCTGAACTGACTCATTTGATTGTGATCATTAGTAAATAAATAAGTGCGGTTAGTGGTTTGTTTACCTTTATGGAATATTGGATTGGGACAGAGTGTAACTATGAAAAATCCGTAACTGCCAAAAATGAGAGAGTATTTTATTTATTTCCTACGCTGCAGCCGATCTATCCACTGATGGAAAACCCGGACATGCGGAAACTGTGCAGCTGTGGAGTCACCGTAACATTAATGGCCGCCCCGAAAGCCTGAAAAATCCCACACTCATCCGGTGTAGCGGACCCTTGTCTTGTCACGCGATCCAGTGCGAACCTCCGTCGTATTTGTAGATATAATTAAAACCCGTTCACATTGTACATCATTAGTGCCGGTTTTAGATCTAAAACACACAAACTACAGCGGCATCCTCACTCTACTCCTCATCATCATCCGTATCATCCCACTGAGGGGCTCGTAGTCCAGTTGCGAGTACACGTTGGAAACGATCGAACAAGTTAAGCAACTTTGGGCGAGGTCATTTCCTGAATGGGGTGACCGCTAGTGACCTTTTTATCTGAGCCCCTCCGTGCCTCGGAAAGCACGTAAACATTTGAGGACCATTCTGTGGCACGCTCATTTTCAATAGAGCTACCGTGACTAAGTAGATTAAAAAACGCGGAGGAGCCCAGTAATCTAGATTTGACATAACTCCTGACTTAGGTCTTTGCCTAAATAAACTCAAGGCCCAGTTTCATTGTATGATACCAAATTGTTGTTTACACAATCAAGTACTCTGTAATATTACATATAGTCAGAAATAAATATATGAATAAAATGTCTCTTTCACACACACAACCTCACACAGACTCTTTAACAAATCACCTCAAAGCAGTGACTACCCCAAAATAAAGCGCTTCAATCGTCGTCTACCGCTTTTTTAGCCCAAATCGCCGAGCAATCTCACACTCATCAACATGAGAAAGGCTGTGTCCCGCCCAGGAGTTTTATTAGCCCGCCGACCGCGGCCCTAACTCCCAACTCCGCCCAATGCGATTACCACAGACCAACACAAAACTGTCATGGTGTGTTCCCAACAAACTTTGCCCAGTAAATCTAAAGAGGCCCGACCACAAAGTTGGATAGTCGACTGCGCTCTGATTGCCTGGTGCGAATATCAATAAACAGTTAGCATGAAGTAATAAAATCCTAAGTGTTTTGTAAATATGAATTCATATTTTGAAGTAGACAGGTTAGGCTTCAAATAAATTAATATTTACAAGGTTTACACTGAATTTAATATTATTGTATGACTATCTTTTAATCCCATTCACGATACTTCCCATAAATCATAATTGCGAAATTTTAGACCTATGGGTATTATGATAATTATTAGATATGTATTTATATAATCACGCTCTAATTGATTACTTTACAATTCAATATATGCTACATATAGGTGCGAGGCCGGGAACAACAATTTGGACTTCGGGAAAATATCAGGTTCCCACGGATATCCCGAAAACACCGGCAAAGGTTGGAGGGGTCCGGCAGTAGATATGTTTAGAAGATGCACTATAACTCACTAGAAATGCATATGATAATAAACTTTCGCCTTTCTCCCGATAGGCAGAGATGGCGTTCCATCTGCTACGATTCTGCTACACCGGCTTCGCTTCGAGAAATACAAAGCTAATAATTCACAGGTTTGGCGCGAAGAGAAAAAGATCCATAATTTTATTCTAAGTGGGTCAAAGTCTGAAGTAATTTAAAAACGCGTAACTGTGAGCCACTTTCCTCAATTAGGTCCTCCGAATATTTTAAATGGATCATTCTTCGGCACGGTTTCTTAGAAAAGCTCTTTTAACAATCCAACTTATATGAATAACAATAAAAAGCGGCCAATAACAATGAAACCCATTGAACCAATTGCAAAAGGAACGATTCATTTTCCCGTAAAAAGGATAGGAACATTCTGCAAAATGGAGCCTTACAGTTACACTTTATTTTCATTGTGGCATTATTCTCAACTCAAGTATTGTGTTAGTTTTCTCTCGTGATATTTCCTGGTCCTTGTATAATAATTCCATACATTTTTATCATATACCTGGGACCAAAAAACGGTATGGTGAAGATGAGGTCAAAAATGGTGCTGGGGCCTAATAAAATGTCTATTCACTCTGAACTGAATCACTAAGTGGTTTCGAGAAACACCCAGCGTCTCCATTGTAACCAGGCAATCCATTCTATGGCCGTTCGTATGATAAGAACGAAGCAAAAATAATCTTACAATTTTTGCTTTAACCCCAAAAACGACTTTTTTGTCATAAAATGTATATTTTCGTGATCAAGACGAATCTATCGATATTTAAGGTACAGGATGCAACAAAGGAACCAACATACATACACTCGAAAAAACATACCTTTCGGCTGTCATGTAAAAATATCAACGACATGCGAATGAAATTTCTCCCGGCGGTGTCTGCCCGCGTTTGGGACCTACAATGTCGCATATGACCCACAGAACGTTAAACTTATAACACCCCTCTTTTTGCGTCCGAGATTAAAAATAAAACAGGTACCTACCTATCATACTCGTGTATTAGATAAAAACACATAAACCACACTACAAGATTACACAATGAGATTAGATTACCAATCCATCCGCAAAGCACACTTCCGCCGACGGCACGCTTCGTTTACCGATAATATCACACGAGCAAACAGTAAACACAATGTCCGATATTATTTTCATAACCGAAACAAATAAATTACGAAACAAAATAAAGGAAACCTTTTTTGTTTCAGTTTATTAGCCACTGTTATGAGAAAAAAACTTTACGGTCGGGAGGTCACCCCTTCCTATCACAGGGTTCCGGTGTGGGCGAAATATATATTGACTTTTCTCGGTTCGCTGTTCCCATTACGAGTCATGTTGCTGCGTATTTTATGTTCGGTAATTATTTTCTGATTTATTTTCAAAAGAAATCATCAATTCTAAGCAAAAGGAACTCGTATAAAAAACCATACGTCGATTCCTTAACTTTCATCTTTCATACGAATTTCTTTATTGCATAACTTTTATTACCTACATACATTTTTACTTTCTCCTTCAGTAACAATTCTAAATGAAAATATATTGTTTATTATTTTTAATACTTAAATATAACAATGACGTGTTTTTGCTACCCAAGATTTCTTATCTTATACGAAACTTAGGAGCCCAAGTCATTTATTTGTTAATAAAGAATACTAGAAGTATTTATGCAAGAAAGATTCGTTGAAGGTATGAAGTCCATGATGTAAAGTACAACATCATTAGGTCTAAAGCAAGTGAAATACAATTTACCTCTTAGGAATAAATGCCCCTCTACACAGGTGTCGGTTTGAGGCAAAGTAAATTAGTCCCTTTTATAGAGTAACCCTAATTCGGTTACCTCGATGCCGGTTTCTTTACACACTGCCCTCTCGCCCTATAAATTACCTTACCTTGAGGTCACCTGGAATAAATTCTGGGCATGTCTGTCGTAATGAGCAACAGGATTGCTCGGGTTTATCCCAGGGGCGGATACAGGACTATTTTCGGAAGAGATCATGTTTAAATTACCTATTGGAACAAAATCCATGAGATCCTTTCAAGGGTATATTTTACGTAAACTCAAATGCTAAGCACATCGTGTCTTGTTTTTCTTCGCGAGATTTTTTATTCCAAAGTTTATTATGAAATTGTTGCCTTTCAATTTTGTTGCCAGGCTAAAAGTACTTCCTTGAAATCTGTAATAAGTTATAAAGGTTGTTAGGCATACGGCTTGGCAACCGGGAATGGCAGAGGTGGGGCATTCAATACCTTTGACTTTGATATCTACAACTTATTCATCCCAGCCCATGGACTTGCTGGGCCCTTTGGATATCTCCAAAGTCCAAATACGTGGTCGATAATTTTCTAAAATGCACTGTCTACCACTGAGAAATGTGTACAGGAGAGTTGCTACGGTTGAGATTTTCTTTCTTTACAGTGTGTTAGGTACACACTGTAAACTCTAAGATTTTTACAATTGGGCAAAAAGTTCTTCAGAAAATCTCGTCTTATAGACGCCTCCTGTAACTTTTCACTGTATTCGACTGTACCGTATACACTAACCTTCTTTATACTAGTAACATATCGGACTATCTCCAGACTTTATTTCACAAACCTAGGTGTTAAACACATCTAAGAACTGAGGAAAACTGATGTACATTTTCCTTAGCACATGTCACACCCTCTATTTGCTTTGTCACGCACTCCGGGTTACATCAAAGAAATAGCCCGTAATCCGAGAGACACTAAGTAATAAGTTTTATGCCTGTTGTGTCTGTTAGGTGCTTTATCTGTGGCGAGATATGTTAGACCGATATCGTTATGTAGTTACCGAGCTAAATGGAATCAAGTCGGGCCGAATTACGTATAATGGATGGAACAAGGATATTTTAGGGTTCCATCCAATAGCGTAGCATTCCATTGAAACCTCATAAATATAAAGTACACTATAGTCTTTCAAATTACATTTACTTCAATATTAATGTGGCTACTTTTGTTTAGAAATCTAATTAAATATTTTTAATGGAATAAAAATGTACACATTTTTTTCTGTTGGCGCGAGATAAGAGTCGCAATCTATTACATCTATCGAATAAATAATATCACAACTTTAATGAGGCCACTGTACCACCGTAAAACTTTTCTGGTATGATAAAGAATGACAAAGGATAGCCTGTAATATAATGACCCATGGTATCGATTACAGATGCCAATGAAAGTATGGTGAAGGCCCAGCCTATACTTAGCTACAAGCGAAATCGTACCCAGAGTAACTATTTGTATGCGCTATTAGAATTAATGATGTGCTAACGACTATTCAGTTTCTGCAGTAAAATTAACGGAATTCTCAGTACAGGTATTTGGATTAATGTTCAGGTATGCAGGCCGAGCAGTATTATCCCTGTGATTTACCGAAAATAAACACGATATTACGCGATGAAAGCAGCGAAAACCGTTTATGCTTTGATCATTATATTTCAATAATAATTTGGTTTTTTTTTTCGAAAAGGTGACTAAATTGGACGCATTACGCCAATCAGACCCGTTGTGGCGAAATGTATAAAGCCGGGTACTCACCAGAGAGCTGTAACTGTAACCGAACAGACACAGTTCGAAGCTCTAGTGTGTACGCGTGAAACAATAGACATATTACAGAATGACATATTACATATTACCTGTGCTGCTGCGAGCACGACGCGTTCCGCTCGCAAACAACGTACACACTTGGGCGCGCATTCATAAACGCGATTTAAAGTTACGCCACCGTTTAGGCCCCCTGTCAATTTCTATCTTAACCTTTTTTACGAAGTGTGAAAGGGATAGCAACACGATTTAAGGGAAGTGAGGTTTAAGAGTAACAGCACACGAGTTTTAGACACAGTAACGTGCAACAGTTACAGCCCCTGGTGAGTACCTGGCTTAACGCGACAGGCTGCGTAGAAGCGGAGGTGTAAGATTCGATTCCCACCAGTTAAATATTATTAATAATGTAATGATTAATGATTTATTTGATTAGCTTAGTTTATTTTAATACTTTATCTTTAGTTTTTGGTATTTTCAACTAATTTCAATTGCTAATTAAAAATTTAATATGTAACGATTAAATCTTATTTTTTACCGCTTACTTTACATATATTATTTGTAAAGACAAGTTAGTTACTTACCCCAAGGATAAGGCAAATTAAGTTACTCTTTCATTTGGCGGCCTGTGGCAAGGATAATATGAACACAGGAAGCTAAAATACGCTGCCTACCTAGAAATAACGCTACAACACGGAATTTGCAACGTTTTCAAGAAATATGCAGTCATTTTACAATTTACAAGGAAATAAAATTCCTCATTTTCTACTCTAGAGAAGCTATTTCTATTGTTACAGAGAAAAGATAGGTAGGTACTTAAAATACACGTTATAGTAGTATCTGCTGAATGTTTTTACTATAGTGATCATGAGCCCGTATCGTCCACACTTGGACGTAGGCCTCTCCCAAGACACGACACAAAAATAATCCAATTTTCGGCCTTTTGCATCCAGTCCCTACCAGTCACCTTGCGCAGGTCATCCTTCGATCTCACTCTGATCGGGGGGTGTTCCTCGCTACGTAAGTTTATATTAGTTGACATCCAACATAATGTCTATTTTGTAAAATTTAAAAAGGGCATGCATGTTGCGACCGTCGTCGACGGTTAGTCGTCTGGACATGAATCTTATGAAGTTTTCATCGGACCTACGACTATTGGTCGTACGGCGACCAATTAATTCTCGATCGAACCTGTCGTATACGACTGGAGTACTGCCGGAAAACGGTCGCTACGTGAATGCTTAAAAAATAATTAAATTTTCAATACTTGTCATCTACCTATTTATATTACATGTTTAGCGAGTAAATATTACAAGCTCTAAGTGTCACGGGTCCTAATGTCCCGTCCCGTCCCGCGTCCCGCTGCGTTCCGACAAACCCGCCAACTAATCCGGGACCTTTCTTAATCTTTCCGTCGTCCAATGGCATGCTAGTCATTGGACTATCTGAAAGGCAGCTTACTGATACTTGCGAGATATTTTTATTTTTATTTATTTATTCAAGTTTCATACATATATATAGTCTAAGTTTAACACCATTTATATATTATGAGCCAGGCAAGCGTTTCATATAGCTATGACAGGGCGTTCAGTAGCAACCCAAAAAGACCTAGGTCTGTGCTAGGGCTAACTACATGTCACGGACAAAGAGACGAGAACGGTCGAGTTTATTGGCGATATTGTAATCTCTAGAGGAGTACCATTATCAAGAACTATATAAATTGTACATTATATAAATACTTTAATCTAATAATATATTTTATAATAGAATAAGTAATGATTATTATATTATACTACTTATCTAATTTTATATAGTAAATATATATGAATATTATATTTATAATACATAAATAAATATATAATGTATAGCATATGTGTAGTATTTGGTTGGCATAAATGTTAATTATTTTTATTTATAAATTTAATTCCACTAAGCTGGTATACATTTTTTTGAATTCAATGTAACCTATTTGCAGCAGGTGTTTTTTCACTTTAAAGTTCAATGATTTGCATAACGTTTTTTTATTCCACTTGTTATCTACTCTAAGTGTGTGTATGCAGTCTCGTATGTCAGCGGGCAGCAGTGCGCACGCGCGCGGCGCAATGGACGAGTAGTGCCTTCTGGCCGCGGCTGTGTGCGTGCGAGGAGTCTCGAAGGCTCGACTCGCCGTGTCTCGAAACCCACGCTGACTATCCCATTGGGAGTTGGGAACAATTTTGTCATGCTTAGCAAAGTGTATAATAGTTTGCCATACAAACAATTGTCTAGGCGTCAGCACTTTAGAGATCCTATAAAGTACGTCAGTTGGAAAGAGTCTAGGCTTGCGGTTTATCATTTTTAAATTAAGTTTCTGAGCTCTTTCTAATATTTGCAAAATAGTAGACCCACAACCACCCCACCCAATGACTCCGTAGAGTAATAGAGACTGTGTCAGTGCGAAATATAGGGTCATTAATGTCGCTTTATCTAGCATATTTCTCAAATCGCAGTAAATATATCCCAATCGTTTAATCTTGGCCGCAATTGATTTAATGTGCGGCTCCCACCGAAGATGCTCATCAATTTCAACTCCCAAGTACTTGACTGTGGGTGTTCTAGCTATGACTGAGCAATCACAACCACTTTCATTGCCATTAATACAGCTATGGATTTTTAATGACATATCCATCTTTGGCAGCCCAATTTTTGTAATCCCAAAACACATATAGACTGTCTTATCTTTGTTAAGTGACAATAGATTGCCATCAAACCATTTTTTGGCTCTTCTGAGTCCTTCTGTAGCATGCGCAAGTACAGTCTCCCACGACTCACCGCAAAAACTAATGACTGTGTCGTCCGCAAAACACAAAGTCTTCGCCGCGGGCAATAGCGTACAGAGGTCATTTATGTACATGATAAACAGAACTGGCCCTAGCACACTACCCTGCGGTACCCCAAAGCTAATATTGTCACAGTCACTGACAGTTTTGTCTATGCGTACCAATTGTTTCCGGTTCGATAGGTAATTAACAAACCAGCATAGGGATTTTCCAATAATACCATATTGCTTTAACTTTTCTATTAGAATTTTATGGGATATAGTATCGAAGGCTTTCGCCAAATCGACAAAGACGGAGATAACTTTCATTTTATTATCCATATTACTTGTTATGAATTTAGTTAGCTCAGCAATAGCACCAGAAGTGCTGCAATCCTGTCTAAATCCGTATTGTGCGGCAGATAGCAAACCGTTATCATCCAAGTATCGGCACAATCTTGACTTAACAATTTTCTCTATTATTTTGGATATTGTTGACAACAGAGAGATCGGTCTGTAATTGGCAATGCTGGTAGTTATACCCTTTTTGTGAAGTGGTATCACAACAGCAATTTTCAGAGCATCAGGAAACACCGCACTTCTGAGGCTAAGATTAGCTATATAGGTTAAGCATGGTGTCAGTTGTTTACTGAAGGTTTTTATAAATCGGCCAGATACTTCATCCAATCCACTGGAGTTGTTACATTTTAAGGTAGATATAAGCCTGGATATCTCTTGTTCATTTGTGAACCTCATGTATAGCGAAGTTTCAGGAGTTCTATGTGGAACTGCATAAGACAGTTCTTCCTCTGTTGTTTGTAGGTTTGTTAGGTGTTCCATGGCCAAATCCTTTCCGATGTTAGTGAAGTATTCATTAAAGGCGTTTGTAGTCCCAGTCATATTTGATTTAACGTTTATAATATTACCATCAATCTCTATATCTCTGATTTCTTTTAAGCCTCTTGTTTTTCGTCCAGAAATTTCGTTTATGAGTGACCAGGTGGCTTTTGGATTACCTACTACTGTCCCAAATTTTTGTTTATAATATTTATTTCTAGCTTTTTTAATAATAAGATTACATATCCTTCTGTAGTTTAAATAATCTTCTTTCAAAATTAAATTTTCTGAATACTTTTTGTATAATTTATGTAATTTATTGCGCTTTCTAATACATTTCAGTAGTCCGTTTGAAATCCAGGGCTTTAGGTTTTTTTTCCTATGGGGGCTAATATTTTTAATCATAGTGTTATTATTCACGTGTCTATTCACAGTATTTATAAAATATCCTAGTGCTAGATTTACATCTTTAGTTGAGTAAACGTCAGCCCAATTCTCCTTATCAATATCCGCTGTCAAACTCACATAATCAATTTTATTGTACGTAGTAGGCATTGTGGCTTTTATTTGATCATTATTGCACACTCCTATACTGCATATAATAGCACTATGATCGGTGACTGATGTGTCTAATACTAGACATTTCACCTCCAATTTGTCTACTCTATACATGCAGTGGTCAATACAACTTTTGTCGTGTGTTGGTTTGTCAACTCCTACCATCATACGATGATAGGCCAAAAGATCCAAATAATCCCCGGCCTTAGGATGCCCGTCATCCATAATATCTATATTAGTGTCACCAATAAGCATTAAACTTTTACGGCATCTATTCTTAACAAGAACTTTCTCTAAAGAATTCAGGAATAGTTCAAGGTTGTAACTTGATGGTGATCTATACAGAGCCAACAATGAAATACATGAAAGATTAAGTAATAAGCCATTTGCTCCCATCAAATCAACTTCTTCATACGTATAATCGAGAGTGTCCTTAACAAAAACAACCACTCCGTCATTTTGGATAGGGTTAATATTCGTACAAATGGACGAATAACCCTGGAGATACTGTGTGGGGTTCCTATGTTTAATTCTACACTCCGTCAATATTATTACATCAAAATCTATACTCATATCCTGTAAAGTTATTAATAAGCTGTCAAAGTTTTTGTGTATTGAGCGTATGTTTATCGCCATGATTTTTATTGTTGAATTATTGATTGCCATAAATGATCTACAGGTAGCCGTGCTATTTGTTTTCAACGCGGACCCATTAGTAATTTCCTCATCCAAGTACTGTGTGTGTATTAAGTAATTCGTAGTCATTTTTGGTTGATATAATGATACATTGCTAATGTCATAGTATTATGAATCAATGTGCAAAATAGACCCTTAAGGTAGCACACCGCTCCACATAACGATATCAACACATGGTTTGGTTTGTTTGATACTGGATGCCGCACCATTCGGCTGCAATATTTTAGTGATAAAGGATTTACATTTTTGTAGATAAATTCATTGTAACAATTTCGTATTAGTGGACTTATATATTGTAACATAAATACTATAATAATATGATTTAAATGCAAGGAATATATAATATATAAAATACAGACATAATAAATATGTTTTTTATGTAACATGCACATATTAACAAAAACTTGTGTTAGTGTTTTTTGTAATATCTTATGGGTGGTCCTGTTAGGTTGCGAAAAGTAACTTCCGAAATGCAAAAAATTGTAGTTACTATTTTTATTACACATATACGAGTATATACAGTAATCCGAATGCAGTCAGATACAAATACCGTTCAGCGTTTCCTCGTCCTTTATCCAATGTGTATTACTAGTGGAATCTTTCTTTAAAAATATCTTTCCATTCGAAATCCAACAAAACTTATACTGAAGTTCAGCCTTTTTTTTGTAGGATTTGGAAAACAAAAATTTAGTTTTTGGTGTCAGATGCTCAGACAAATATACGGGATGTGATGGGCCCTCAACGCCCAGCATAGCAGACTGTAAACGCTTACCTGGGTCATTACAACTTTTATGGTAGTCTTTACATGCTTTAAGTAAGTCGTTTCGTGAAAACATATTCTTAAACATCACTACAATAGGTCGAGGTTTTCCCTTGTCCGAATCACGGCGGCCGGCACGGAATACCGTGTAGATGTCATCTTTGTGAATTTTGACGTTCAACACTTTGCATATACTTTCCAGTGTTTTCAGCAAATCCTCTTCCTTGCTCTCGGGAACGCCACGAATTTCAACGTTTGACGATCTATTTCGGTTCTCCATATCGTCCACTCTAGCTTGTAAAATGGATACATCTGCTCTGAGGTCACATATGATTTTCTTATTTGTTTCGTCCTTGCTCTTCAAATTACCTAAATCAGTTTCCAGATTCTTGACCTTTCCAAGTAATTCGTCGTATTTGCCACTGAATAGATTGATCGATTCTTCTATTCTATCAGTCCTGTCTACTAGCACTTTATTTGACGATTCCAGCCTGCTTCGCATCTCGTCCAATAGTTCAGACTTTACTACGTCCAGTCTAGAGTCTATATAGGATTTCAAAGAGTCGATTTCCCGCGCCATAAATAGATATGCGAGCTTAACAAATTTGTTGTGGGTTGTATTGATAATCCATTGGCAGATTTTTGTTGCTGAAGCAAGTACTTTGTAATTGTAATCGGGTGATGGGGTATCGTTAATACTGGCAAAGTTGTGACCCTCGTATGCGCCCAATTTGTTTTTAACTAAGTTCATTGCGAATTGCGGGCATGTAAGGACAGCATCGTCGTTTTCTGGGACTCAAAACTTCTGTTACCAATATCCGCAAAATTATTGCAATCTAAGCTACCATAGCGTCAAGCACCTATGTATGCTAATCGACTGACTGTACTTACTCATTCAGTTGTAGAAAAACAGAATGACTTCTTTGCTCGTATGGTTTAATGATCTAATTATCAGGTTTATTCAGGCCGCCCATAGGCCTCTGACATGGCCTGCCGACTGCTGTCGAGCGACCGCAACTGGGACCGACTGCATAACGTGCTTTCCGATGCACGGAGGGGCTCAGATGACAATAGTGGTCACCCATCCAGGGTAAAATCGTTTTCCACCCATACTCGCAACTGGACTAAAATCCCCTACCTCATGAATGACGATCACGTTACTCTGTAATTCCACCGCTGTCTTTGCTACGAGAAATGGTGTAGTATTAGATTTAAAATCCCATCGTGAAGCAACGCTGTACGATAAGAATTTATCTTTGTTTCATGACACTATTGTACGGCACCCTTAAAAAAGATTCGCCCCTTCTATGTGCGTCACTCGAAATCCAATTTTGTTTAGTCGCACAACGGTTGTTTAGGGCTGATACATGTATGAATTTCGCATAAAATATTCACATTGTAAATGCGATATGCGATAAGATACATGAGCCTTGACAAAGGGAGAAATTGCACTGGAACTTTCATCCTACGGAACTCAAATACGAGTAATAATAGAGGAAAATGGATGCCTTTCTGCTCATAGCTTTGTAGACGGGATTGATACGAGTTGCTTTGATCTACAGAACGCAACTGAAGTTAGTAGCAAATCTTGTTAAAGCGAGACTTACGATAGTATATAGTTACGTAATAACGCTGAAACCTAAACTAATAAATACAATATTTTAATCTCCTAATCACTAGAAAAGTCATCTAAGTAAAATGGAGGTGAAATTTAATTTTGTAAATTATGAACCACGATCATAAGGTAGGTATAGTTTTCAAGAATTTTGTTCAGGTGCTGTAAATCAAATTACGTACAGTCGACAGCAGATCAATGGTAACACTTTTTACTTTTGACTTGACAGTTCTTATTATTTGCGTCGTAAGACTTGAAATCGTACTGCAAGTGTAACCATTGATCTGCTGTCGACTGTACCTACGGGTATAGGTACGTAACTGCAGAATACTTACTTACCGGAAAAAAACCTTGTAAGTATTAATTCCTCTTCAATTTGTTGAGTCATTGATAGGTGTAAATGTCGGCCCTCCTAAAACTTATATATATACGTTTCTAGTAAATGTAGACGTAAGCCCAAGGCACAGAGTAAATAATAGTATAGGATCATCACATGACTTTGGTTCGTTCTGATCTCGTCCGAACTTTTCATTATTCGGATTGAACGTTAGTTTACTAACCTGTGGTTCCTCGTTTAGTTTTCGATGGTGCTCATGGCTCGGCTCTGTGGACCTTTTCTGGATGTTATGGTGAGACAGCAAGTAGTATCCTTTGAGTGAGCCGATCTGCAACAAAGAAAGGCGCCATTTCAAATTAATTATTCACTCTATTGCACAAATAAGCATACACATAGTAAACAGTAGAAGTAATATAATTTGTATAAATTGATACTTTCTTGCATATGCGCTATGTGAAACGAAAATCTACATGATAAATGGAGAAAAATTAAGATGAATATTTCATATATATATATATATATATATATATATATATATATATATATATATGAATATAATATATGAATATATATATATATACGCATTAGCCTCGCAATCCAGCGAGGCAATGCAGCCAGCCTTCTGGGGACACTCCCCGCGGTCGGTGATTTAGGGCAAATTTTTTATTTATAGGTTTTAGTTGTATATTTACTGTTTTTTAATATAATATTTTGTAATCTGTATTATAACTTATGGAATGCAATAAATAGATGAATATGGAGAAGAAATTCGAACGACTATTGGAATAGAGCGTGCTACGGAATGGCGAGGTCCCTGGTTCGAATCCCGGTCGTGCCGAAATTTTTTCTCTATTTATCATTTAGAATTTGCGCAAAAGCCTTATCGCTCAGAGCGATATTGTGAGTTGTGACGCAATAGGAATACCTTCAGCTTCGTTTTGATGTTGCCATAAAATTTTATGACAACACAATAAATTACTGGACATTCATAAAAATCACACTGAAATCACCTCCGCAGTGAAAGAAACTTAGCCCTACGAATATTTTAGTAACGCTCCCAATTGGCACTTATAAATCCTATGGCACGCGACCGCCTTGGCTGTTGATCAGTGTTGTCAACTCGAAAAAATTCCCGTTAGATCAGCGGATTAGGATGAAGGTATAAATGGGCAAAATCCTGGCCTACCGGCTATTTAAGAGTCAGAAATATTTTTTCCCAAAAAAAAATTGCTCGTAAAATGTATTTGGCTCTTAAATAAACGCATATTTAAATGTTAAACAGCAGTTTAAGCCCTGGTTTAAGGCAAATTGTGGTAAATTTTGACTTACGTACTTTTCACTTACTTAACTGAATTCCAAAATTATTGTTGGCAACACAGCTGTGGCAATCGTCGCCACCATCTTTATGGCCACTCAACTTCGAATTACATCTGAATAGTTTACGTTTTTATTGTTATTAAATTTCGTATAAAAATATAAGCTTAGAGAAATACAGTTAAATGTTTATTATTAGCAAGAAACCAGCAATATAGAGTTTAATAGTGGTAGACCTGACACGACTTAGTTGCTGAAAGATTTATTACTTCGAATAACAAGTACAAGTTTTATAGAGAAAACTTTGTAAATTCTACGTTGAAATATAATAATAATTAGCAGGTTCATTGGGTGAAAATGTCGCATGGGATTAAGTTCACTTTTGCACTATTTACGTATATTATTATAATATAATTAATAATTATCGTCATTAATAAATCCATAGGCATTGGGCCGGAAACCGTTTTAACCGCACCGCACATCACTTTTGATAGGTGGTTTTAAATTGAAGAGCAATTTTTATTTATTTAAAAATTAGTTTATATATGTATGTATATAAGTATAATAATGAGACCGCTTTAAAAAGTAATTACACTTTAAACATGTAGGTATATAGAGAGTAGATAGACGAATCGCAAGTTTAAAACTTTTGATTTTGATTTTTAAATTGTAAAAAACTTAATTAATTTCGCAGATATTTCACCTGTTTAGTTTATATATTATTTACTTAGGCTATTATTGCATATTATACGCGAAAAGTGGAGTATATCCGTGAACCCATTCATTCGTTTTATTTGTTTAGGACTGAGCCGGTGAAATTCATATTAATTTACATAAGTTTTAAAAAGGCAAATATCCGACGTAAGTATATTTGACTTTTGAACTGAAAATAGGCTAATATTTTATTTGTTTAGAAAACTACATAACTTTACTGATAGTATTCAAATGGGCACGTCACAGAAGCTTCAAAAGGTATCTATGGCTTGATTTGATTTCTAAAACCGTTGCAAAGAGTTGAGTTGGCCTATTAGAGAATAGGCCAGGATTTCGGTATTCCTTAGCAGACAATCAAAAGACTGTGTCAGGTTGTGTGTGGGATGTTGGGGCCTGAATTAGGGTCACCAAAACCGTACATAGTTCGTCAGTCTTCAGGTCCTTCGCACCAGTCTGACCGAAGCCTACACCTCAGTGTGAGCAGCCCCTAGTATTACCACCCGCCTGTAAGTATAGTAAGGCTGCGATGAATAACATTAACCCCACTTGGTTACGTTATAGTGTTCGCGCTGGGATTTTTCGCGTGAGAGCGCCGCCGGCTCTATTACCTTTATAGGCCCATAAAGTCGCCGTTGCAAACCCCGTAACTTGTTTTTTTACACATTTCGTGTGATGTATTAGGGGATTTACATGCGAGTTTGAATTAATAGGGCAAGTGGAGAGAATAGATGTCAACAAGCTTTAAATAAAGATTAAGTAATATTTAGTTTGTCATATTTATTTATAAAAAACTATTATTATGTTATCATTTTATCACGTAAGATAGATGTTGAGACAATTATCTGTGCAAAATATTACAATGTGTACTCACTCTTTGTTGAACAAAAGTATTCGAACTACATATTCACCTTACAATCTGTTCATACCAGTACCTATAAGTTGAAACTGTGTATTTCGTAGTAATGCGAAATCGTTAGAGAGAGAGCCAGCAGCCTGATAGTAGTATGAGGACATAATAAATAATAGGCGAACAGTAACTCAACTGCAAACAAACGGCTGTTTTCTCCGCACACACAGACGCACCTAGACATTTGATACGATCGTATATGCGTAGTTGCATACGCATGTTAGATGAATTAAATGAAAAATAATGGCTTTAGTTAGCCAGGTTAATGCTGGCTTTGGCGCAATTAGCAAAAAATGCATGTTTCTGCCAATCTCATATTAAATAGCTATAGGCTGGCAACATTGGACTGTCAATAACATAGGTATATCATAACGGCATGGCGTCGTGGCGTGAAAATGCAAAAGTTTTGTATTGATTAAGTTCCGGTTTCAATATCAGTCTCGATATCGGTCGCCTTTCTTTTCGATTATTTCATAAATGAACTCGCCTTGTCATTTTCAACTAGGTCTTAGTCAAAGTACTGTACTAGCATTACTGTACCAGCCGTACAGACTTATCCGTGGAATCGTATAGCTTAGCTTTACCTTGCCGCCCGATTGAGTCGACGAGGAAACGCGAGGGAAATGAATGATATTGATGGCTTGGAATATGGAAACATAAATCCCACCCAGTATGCTGCGAGCGGAGATACAACGGATTGGTGCGTAGGGAAATATGGAGTAGAGATGCGAATTACATTGTTACTAATCTGCTACTTACGTGTCTGTTTCGTATTACTTGGGATTACCAAAAAAATTGGAACCGACTGAAACCAATTTACGGAAATCCAGAATATACATATGTATTATCAAATATTAATTCAGACCGTCTGCTCTAGAAATATACAGGTATGTCGTGACGCATTTTTATTTGTTTAAAGAAATATTTCAGCTTTTCTTCTGAATATGAAACTAAGTAAATAGGTAGGTAAGTACTAGCCAAAAATCTTTATATATTTGGCAAGTACCTACCTATTTATTATGTTCGTCCAACCGCAAGTAGTGCTATATCAATTGCCTTAGAATTATAATAATATACAAACTATTTAAATTAAACAAGAATTATAAAGATTTCTGATGGATTTATACACAAGTAGTATACTTATTTCAAATTTTCCCATGGAATGTAGGAACCAACGACATCTATCGACATTTCCACGCATTTAATTTTGTGAATTTCAACTGTCCTGTATACATTCTGCAACAAGTAACTCAACTGCAATGTGTAACTATTACTCTGTAACAGATATCGCATTGAACCGTACTATGCTACTATCGACATCGATTTTTTACGACTCTAATCCGGTGCGTATCGAGCTCGTATAAACAAACACGTCTACGGTAATGACCCGATGGAAATGATACAAACATTTCGCTCACGTCCCCTTTATATGGCATTGGCTCTGATAGAATAACGATAAAATTGATTAAGTCTAATTTATTACATTGTAACATGTCTGTTACATTCTATGTTATTTATTAGCTCATCAGCACATATCCTCCCATTTGCTCAATACGTTATTTATAAGCTTTATTGTTTTAAGGGCGTTTTGAGCGATTGCTGAAAGTAGGAGGGTAATGTTTTTCGAGCGTATGTATGTAAGGAGGCTAAACATTTTGATGTATGCGGTAAATTAGATTAGTCTTGACCACGGCACGGGATTGATATAGTAGGATCATTGATCTCCTATAAACAACTAGATACACAAAAGTCTTACTAAAACAATTTAAAAAACGTCCAAATAAGGGTCCATTGTTAATGTCCAAGTAATGTCCAATAAAGCAAATGATCCGTTTGGACCTTCTTTGCGCTCGGATATTTTTAGAAGGCAGACTGTGTATCTAGTTGTTTATAGGAGATCAATGAGTAGGATACATTTTTTATGCCAATTTGTGTTTTTTTTAATAATCCATAAATTCTATTCTAAGAATGACAGATCTAAGACTTTTTATCTGTGTTGATAAATGCATGTTATATTTTATAGGTAATTATTTATTAGCGAAATAAAACAAGAAGACAAAAAGTCATCAGATACTTGGCAAATATTGCATTTCAACATTTATTTACCTATCTCTAGAAACACAAATCGTAAAAACATCATCACTGTTAAATTTCTTTACTTACATATATTTTATTGGTGAAAGTTGATCAGAAGCTGAATCTGAAATAACTTTATTTTCCCATAAATGTATCTCTAACCTTCAAAATTTCCGAACCCTGCTTTCACTGAGAACTTCCGCAGATTCCATTACGCCAACGGTTTACATTCCAGAAAATCATATCCATAATTCAATACCGAGTCTAGTTTATAAGGAGCAATTGCGAATGTCATTTGAATACGATTAACCTTTCAAGGTTGGAGATATTCCTCAAATTATGTTGTTCGAACTTATTTATCCATCACCATCATGACTTTGCGGCGCTTTTTTTTAAGCTTCTTTTCTTGCCGCAATCTGTCACAGGGACATTCAGCTGCACTTTATGAATTTATCCATTGGCTTGCGCGGTACGAGTCCAGTGACTAGTCCGCTGTGGAGTTTCGCAGCAAATCTTGTGGAGCTTTCCTCTTCAATCTCCTGAAGACTCTCCTACTGCGCATTAGTCCAGTTGCTAATCTGTTTGGGTGGTTCTCAGTTCTGGTTGCATAGGTTTTGGCTCTTGCTGTTATCTCCTCACAGACTGTTTGGATTCTTAAATCATGATGCAGTTGCTTGTTTGTGATGTACCACGGAGCACCAGTGATCATACGCAGCAGTTTAGACTGGAATCTCTGTAGGATTTCAATGTTGGAATTGGCTGACGTTCCCCAAAGCTGGACACCATATGACCAAATGGGTTTGAGTACGCATTTGTAGAGAAGAAGTTTAGTCTCCAGAGACAATTGTGACTTAGGTCCCAGTAGCCAGTACATTTTCCTTCCATCCATGCGGCGCTTGCGGTAGAAACAATGAGCCCATGGTCGACAGACACTAAACATCTGATCCACGACCTACCCGGTCGGTCCATGTCTCGGGCGATCCCAGAGCTGGCAGCTACCTCGCTCAGCGACTCAATATTGCGATACAGCGATGAAATGCTGCCAGCGTCCTGGGCAGCATTCCACAGAACGGGGATCTTGACGACGTGTTCGTTCTTTAGTATTTAGTTTTATTACATAAGTTTTATTTTTAGATTGTTACCTATTAAGTTATTATTTATTTTATTGAATAAAAAATTATCCATCACCGTAACTGACCTAACTTTATTTTTTATGGCATTGTAGATTCCAGATTACATATGCTAATATTAGTCGCCGTTGAGCGAGGCGTCGCGTTCGCTCATACGCGATGTAGCATATGAACGACAGTGACAGTTGCGTTTAGGATGAGGATTCGACTTAGTGGCCGGTACGGAATTAGCAACGTTGACTTATTTCATTTTGCCATTATGTTGCCATTTGTAATATTAATGGTCCTCACTTCTTCCTTCTTCGGTCTGTTGCTGTTATAATCTTCTTCTTCTCATGCGGTTTAGTGACCAAACATATTGGCAGAGTTGTTCAGGCCAACCCTAGGCTTCTGACGTGGCCTAACCACTGCTGCCGAACGACAACAACCGGGACCAACTGCTTAACGTGTGCCCCGAGACACGGAGGGGCTCAGATGCAAAATATGTCATAACGGTAAGGCCCGCCGCCCAACGTGACCTGCACGCGGCTTGCGACCTGCGGCCAGTTGAAACGCATGGTCCGCCCCATTTTCTGGGCATTTTAACGTCCAGTAGGTAGTAGTACTGGACGTTAACGACGTGAGAAAATGGGTCGGGGCATGCATTTCAACTGGCCGCAAGCCGCGTGCAGATCGCGCCTGTGTATGTCACACTTGTGTGGCTTTAACTTGTTTTTGTTTTCGATGCACAACTAGTCTGCGAGCCGTGGTATAAAATGACAATTGACATTCGTATACTCACACACCACGACTCTCAACATTTAGTGGCATGTCTCTGCATTGGGATTCCTGTGGTCGATATAAGTGTGATCTCATTCACGGGCAGTCTATGTGGAAGCAATACAGTCTATATTGTAATGACTTTGTGTAGATTAACGTGCTGTGTGTATGTTCTTGATGTCACAGTATTGCACTTCCATTCTAGTAACACTTATCTTACCCCCTTTGCTTCCGCTTCACCATACCCGGTCCTCAAAGGCAGCAATAAAGCCGTGCTATGGAATTAAAGGCCAAGATATGAGAGCAGCATAAAAGTACGTAATACTCTTGATAGCATTAAACTACGTTCCGCTTTAAGCAGATAATAACTTAATCTCGTTTCATATATCCGCGGGAGAGCATTCAGGAAGTGTGTTGCCAACTTAGGATTACGGAAATTAAATAAGGTATTTTTAATAAAACTATGGTCCAACAAACGGAAATGAAAAATTATGTTAATTTTATAAATCGATATATAATTTAATATCAACTGTACAGTAAATATTTTAATATTTAAAATTGAAATATTGGAAGTCTGCTAAAACTAGTTCAAAGGCTACGTAGGATTAACCACTCCAAAAAGAAATACATCACCTGTCATAAGCCGCCCCTGATTATACATCCTAGACATTCATTGGTCTGCATGGTCACAGGAAGCACATGACAGAAATGGTGGCATTTGCAAAGTAATGGGACGGTTTCTCGGTTGTTAAAAAAATACATTCCTATCAAGCATGCACAAATTCGCATACCTATTACGTTGAACAGTGACTGCAAATAAACAAGTCATTTCCGAGTTATTAAACGATTAGGTATAGGTTGTGCAAAAAATCCTTCGCATGGTAACACTGACGGCGAAGTAGTCAGGCGGCTACATAAATTGTGGGCGATGTGAAAAATAGAGCTGCCAGCACCGGTCGCGCGAGTGGGCCGGATATATGATCGTGCAGGTAGCCGGGGCGCAATAGCGGCTGATATTTTTAGTGGCCAGCCAATTGGAAACGGCGGATTTGGAGCTGTACTTCCATTTATTAACAGATTTCCTAACAAAAGAGGGTCTCAATCCAATTCAGTTGAGGGGATATTCAAAATATTTTTCTATACGTGCAAATATCGGTCCCAGTATGTCAATAGGAGTGCATTATTATGCATTTGGACTTTTTTTTTATTGTTTATGAGATCAACAAACTGAAGTGAGAGTAGGCTGGCCTCATCTGTTGTAGAACCGATAACAGATGGGGTAGACAAGTTCTCGATTTGAAGCTATTATGAACGGGTAAACGTAGTGTGGGAATCATATGAAGGGATGACCTTCTCAAGGTAGCAAGGACTGGAGCAAAGAGCCGAGAATTGAGTTGAGTGGCACAGCTTTGGGAGAGGCCTACGTCCAGCAGTCAGACTGATACATAATTATGATGATGACATGAATATAATGTTTGTGCAAGAATGTCTCATCCAGGTCTTGTTGCTTATTTGATACCCGGAATACGGAAGTTTTATGGGACGGACAAAACAGTGGAAAGGAGAGGAAGAAATAGATTTTATAGAAGATCTTGCGATAAACATCCAGCATCGTAAATTCGTAACCTATTTAATTAATAACGACACTGCTAACTAGACGTGAACAACTAGTTAGCAGTTACACCGTTATATGGTTCGTGTTTGCCACTAGTCACTCACAGAGCCCGCAACTTACGCAAGTCAGGGCCTGTTTATTACAACTTTTAATTAATTGGCCAAGTTTGGAGACCACAACGCGACTGGCATTGTGTTCCAAGTCATCGGGCATAATTCAAATTGTTTGCCAACTAAGTGAAACGAGCGACTTTGATGTTACCACGATGACTGAAAACTTACGGTGATATTAACATGCATAACAAATATTCATTAGGTACAATAATACCGATCTAGCTTATACTAACGAATACGATATGGTACAGCTGATTTCAGATTAAGACGTTTTAAATAGGGCCTAGTGTGGTTTAATAAGAGTAAACCGACGAGCATGCTTGAAGATATTGTGGAATATGGATGAAGTGAAGATGATGCTATGACCGCAGCAGATGTAAGTCTATCGTCTTTGCCTACCCTTATGGTGTGCAAACGTAACTGCTGCTAAAACCCATTTGATAATCTAATTGCATCTAAAGATTGCAATGTACATACCTCAGCTTTCCTGGAGACTGCGCATAGCGTCACTTCTATCGAGGAATAAAGGAATAAGGATTTACTAATCGACTTATCCTTTTCCATCCAGAACGTTTACTGCCAAATGAACATTGAAACTCAAACGATAAAATGGGTCAAGAATTTCAGTTTCAACTTTATGTAAGCAAGACACGGCACACACACACCGTAAGCACATTACCCTTCTTAACTTCTAATCCTACGCACACACGAAGGGACAACCGTCGGAAATTATTACTCGCTTGCCTTACAAATTATCCGGCCCTCGGTGGACTGTTCGGGTAACTCGGTTACGAGAACTCGACGGTTAATTTACAGCGCACCCTACAAATTAATATCTCTGATTTGGACCCTTGTCAGCGCGAGCCAACCAACAGCCAGCGAGCCGCACGTGGGGGAGCAAGACGTGAACGGCAAGCGAAACGTTAAACATTCAGCCTTACGTGATACCAGGTAGATATACCAACCTTAAAATTCTTAATGCAACCAAACATCATCGGCGAGAAAAAAGCTGCTCGCTGGCTCGGCGACGCCGAGAGAATGGGAGACGATCGTGCTGCGTCTCAGGGAGCAGACCGGACGGCGACGTCCAATCGGTCGTCCTGGATATCGCTGGAGGGACGAGGTCGAGAGGGATCTGGGCTAACTGCAGGTACACATGGGGAATTAGTGCAGGACCGCAATGATTGGCGTCCTCTCGTTTCGGAGGCCAAGACCCACATCGCAGTGCTCAGATGTAACTGGATAATAAAGTTGCCCTAATAAATGTTAGCTAACCATCGACAGATCTGGTACTCGGAGGGAGGGGACGAAGAGAATTCTCCCATGGAAAATGTAATAGAGGTTGGGGAGGCGGCAACGTCATACCACGTTGCTGCCACGCGCTGCCGTTTTGTGAGATTCTAGGAGGCGGAGAGCGCAGCCCAAATAAGGGTGAAGATACCGGTAAGTTCCGTAAGATACCTTAGCCCTTAAAACGCCCGTCACACATACAAGCCGGTCTACACTCCGAAGTAGGATATCTTTAAAAAACGGAAGCCTTAAAATAGAATTCTAATACTAAATAAAGGTCAAATAAAGAAATTCCGTTTTCGGTGTAGAAACGACTTAATACAAGAAAGTTTGAATGTTTCTTCACTGTCCATTTTACTTGAGAAACATTACCACGTCGAAACCAGCACAACTTCACAGATAGGTTAAGTTCCGAGGTTAAGATCGTGAGAAGCAGTGAGAGTCTTATAGAATCACTTGAGTGCAGAGTTCTCGTAGCTTTCAACTAACTACATTTCACACTACTTGTGTTGCATTCTTAGACAAACCATCAGATTAGAGAATAAAGCGGTTGATAATCCTCTCGCATGAGGTCACAAAGAGTATATGGTTGTCGCACTTTTATTATTTTATTAAATGTGTTTCTTTATAAACTAAATAATGTTATAGAATTCTATAGTACGTTGGGAGAAGTCCGTAGCGTTACCCTTACCAGATTCAGTATTCTATGCCCTAAAAAGCATTTCAATATTTCGAAATTAAATAAAACACTTATCTACTTACTGAGATGTTACGATATACCTATTCTTGTAAGATATCTTTATCCTACCCGACAGTCTACAAACTTCCATACCTTAAATCTTTGCATGACTTTTAATACTAATCTTTTACTTACATAAATTACTACCCAATCAGAGTTTTGTTAAATATAATTTCGGAAAACAACATTTTCACGATGATAAATTTTCATGAAATTATACGAAAAAATGAGGTGATTTCAGAGATCCTAGAGAAAATAGATCTTCAAATACGGAAATCGCCTATATTATAATATATCTATAGATATGGTAGTTAGGTTAAGCAAAATGATTTTTGTCCGGAAGTTAAATTACAAATTACCTACTACTACGAGGCATGCCTTTTAAGTTTTGTCGTTTGAAGAGAAAAAAACAACTATAACCTTATAGTAAGTTTTATTGTTTTTCAAAGTATTCACCACGAAGTTTAATACACTTTTCCATTCGCTCGAACCAGTTATTATAACATTTATTTCACTCCAAAGTGGGGGTATTCAAAATGGCTGACTTGAAAGCGTCGACCGCTTCTTCACCGCACAGGAACCTTTGACCACGAAGAGTTTTCTTAATTTTAGGAAATGTAAAGAAATCGTTAGGGCTTAGGTCAGGACTGTATGGAGGATGGTCAAGAATTTCTACGTTTTCCTGCTTCAAATACTCAATCGTTTGACGAGCGGTGTGTGAGCTTGCGTTGTCATGGTGCAGGATGATGCGTCGCTTTGGGCTAGATTTCCGAAGTTCGGCGATGACTTGTGGTAAACAAACTGTGGTATACCACTCCGCATTAACCGTTCTACGATCTTCAAGTGCAATCGTCGCAACATGACCGGTTTTCGCCACGAACGTAGCCACCATCTTCTTTGAAGTGCTTCGAGAGCGAACAACTTTAGTCGGCTTTGGCTAGTCTTGGAAAACCCAGACTGTGGATTGTTGTTTGGAATCAGGATCGTAGGCATAGATCCAAGATTCGTCACCACTGATGATGTCGTAGACGTGATTTGACTCTCCTCGGTTGAACCTCTGAAGAGTTTTCTTACACCATCTGACGCGGGCCGCCTTATGATCGTCGGAAAGCAAATGCGGGATCCAACGGCAAACTAGTTTTCTCACACCAAGCGCCTCATGCAATATCTTTTGAATGGTTGTCCCTGAGATGCCTAATAACGCCTCTATCTCTCGATATGTCACATGACGATCTTCGAGGATTAGTTGTCTCACAGCAACGATGTTATCTTCAGTGAAGGCGGATTTTGGACGTCCTTCGCGAGATTTGTCACTAAGTGTGGTATGTCCACGCTGGAATTCCAAATACCAGCGTTCGATGGTCCGCAGACATGGGACTTCATCATGGAATACAGATGTTAACTCTTCGAAACACTGAAGTCGCGTTAGGCCTCTTCGAAAGTTATAGAAAATTATTGCACGGACATTTTCCTTAGTAAGATTAATTTTCGTAGTGACCTGACAGATTCAAACCAGCGCTGTGACTAAACAATTGCATTAATCCTAATGCTTTCAATTGTATTGATAATCGAAATTCCAACAAATTTGAATTTTGAACAGTTCTAAATTAAAAATTGGCGGCAAATATGCAAACGACAGAACTTAAAAGGCATGCCTCGTACGAACCCCGAAAATTTCATATGGACTATGTATTCACACCATTATCCCTTGCGGGTTACCCAGAGGCTAACAAACACGAATTCAGAATCTCTCAACGGCCGTACAGATTGAGCTACTAGACATTACTACTTTATAGCCTATAAGATTCGAGCCACCTGCAAAATACGACCCCGAAGCCCCGTTTTCGCCGTAAGCCGTCACTTGGGTCTCTATTACCATCTGGTATGTCGCGCATCCGAGAAGTGCGAGTGACGACATATTAATCTCTGCCGACGTTCCAGCTTTAATATCGAGACTCTACGGTCCTGGAACAAATGTTGAGATATTTCATGAGACGTCTTGAGGTACGTAATAACTCTTACGTAGCTGAGACTCGGGTCTTACGGAGTGTAACGAAAATTGTGTCGGAGCAGAAAGGGATCAGGGTCGATAGTTGAATAACTTTTGTTTAGAAACTAATTTTAGAGATACAAAATAGAATAGCTTGACGGTTATGGTTCCTGAACAAATTCTGCCCTAAACATATGACGAATTGTTACAAGTAAGATGACAGACATTTTACTTTTAAATGTTTGCCAAAATATTGACTGCTTTGGGAGTCGTCAATGAGTTCATATAAAATATTTACGCAGCACAAGTTGAGACCTGATAAAGCGCTTGAAATTTTTTCCGGTAAACTTTTATTTATCGGCGAGCTGTGTAACTTCTTCATTATACAACTTAATTTAACGTAAAATTTAGCAAACTGTTGTATATTAAGACGTTACAGAGTTCGCAATACTGCTGCCGGCCGTTCGATTCAATACTCGGGAGGCTTGTTACAATTACCGTCAGCAGCAATTGTAAATTTAATTTGTTACCATTTTTTTGTTTAGTTTTTATTTCAATTGTTTAAATTGCAGTCTATGAATAATTTTGTTGTCTAATCCTATACTATTATTATAGGTAAGTTCACTCAATGCCATAAAATGCCCATCGAACCAAGATTGCATTACACATTGATATATTTGTTTACATTTTTTAGTATGTACCTACCTTCTACTAAGTTTTAAATAGTTTGAACTGTATGCTAGATCTTAATTGTCTAGGTTTGTAATATTTTTTTTTATACAAGCTTAATAAAGAATTTTAAAAATAAAAAATACTGAAAAGTGCCATATCCAAGATCCAGTGTAGTTAAGAATCGTATCCAGTGCGCTTAGTATTGCGCCAGTGTCGCCTCGTCCTGATAGAAACTAGAAAATTGCATACATATCTGATGTTACGGCGGTTTATTTTTACGCCCCCGTTACGTCTGTTAGTTTACCGGCGGCGGTGTTCTTACCATGGCATCCAACGCGCCGGCCGGAGTAAATGTGCGCAGTGAATACGAATTGGACCATGTTTGAATACGTATATTCGCGGATATGCTCTTGAATCGTAATGTAAGTGAAGTGTTATCGACGCGTCTTGCGTTTTCTGAAACATTGAAAATTCTAAATTTATGTTATAGTACGGGGGCGCTCTGCAAAAAACTTACGTCATCAGACACCAAGATGGGACCCATATGGGGTGGTAGGCTGATGGATAAGCTTCTCAATTATATAGGGTTGCCTGAGCTAAACCTGGAGCGTTTTGTGTAGGAGGCAAAATGAGTGTTGATTTTTGGGCAAAATTTACGTCATCGGGTACCAACATGTGACCTTGCACATTAGTTGAAGCTCATCAAGGACTACTTAAAAAAACTAGGTTGCCTCATCCTATCTTGGAGCTTTTTGGATCCGGCCAGATTTAGTGGTTGCAAAAAAAAAGAAATTTACGTCATCGGGTACCAAGATGAGAGTCATACCATGGGATAGTCCTAGTGACCTAACTCATAAAAAAAATGGGTTGCCTGGCCTCAGCCTGGAGCATTTCTTTTCCGGCCATGTTTAATGTTGCATGGACGGCCCACTATTAAGTCCCAAAACCGATCCAAATTTAGCGCGAGGATCCATGGTTTTTCTATATGTTGTTAGGACCCCTAAGAGTAGTTTATGCCCAAATTTGCAACACTGTATACCCTGTGCTACTTCCATGGTGCTCGAAAAACTGCGTAATTCTGGCACCATTTGCAGATTTTTCAAAATAATTGCCATAACGAAGCGTTTTCGGGTATCTTCATAATATAAGCTTATAAAGTTAACTAAATCTGCTACAATTTGGACCTAACACTAGCTCTCTACGTCTGTTGGCTTCATAGATACAGGCTGTCAAAGATTAACATTTTCATCCGTAAAGTGATTTATTTTGCAGATTTTTCGAAATAAGTACCTTAAGGAACCATTTTGGGGTATCTTCGTTGTATACGCTCATAAAGTAAACTAAATCTGCTACAATTTAAGCCTAACATCGACTATCTAGGTCTATTGGTTACAGAGCTAGAGCTAGTCGAAGATTAGTAGTTTTATCCATAACGTAATTTTTCCGGTAGGGTCACATTCTAAGACGCACTGCAAAAAAGTTACGTCATATAGGGCCATAAAAATCACACCATGGGATAGTCCTAGTGTCCTTACTCGTAAAAAAATTGGGTTGCCTGGCCTCAGCTTGGAGCATTTCTTTTCCGGCCATGTTTAATGTTGCACGGACGGCTTACTGCTAAAGTCTAAAATCTATCAAAATTTCGCTCGTAGATACATGGTTTTTATATATATTGTTAGGACACCTAAGAGTATTTTATGCCTAAGTTTGCAACCCTGTAGACCCTGTGCAACTTCCATGGTGCTCGAAAAACTGCGATGTTCTGGCACTTTTGGCAGATTTTTCGAAATATGTACCCAAGGAAGAGATTTTGGGGTACCTTTATTATATGCGATTGTAAAGTAAACTAAATGTGCATAATTTGAGCCTAAGACCAGCTCTCTAGGGCCATTGGTTGCAGAGATAGAGCCATTCAAAGATTAGCATTTTTGTCCGTAGCTATTTTCAATACTGGCGGACGTGGCGTTATACGAAATATCATGGTATAAGAAATCAGCAGATCGTGGTAGAAGAGATCAGCCTAAAACATTTTTTGCAACGGGACCGAATTGAGGTGGGTCTTACTACAGACTGTAAGAAAGCGCGGACGAAGTCGCCGGCCGGCCCCCCATGCGAGCGCTCGCTAGGGAAATGTTTATATTTAAACCAGGTCAATTTTTTAAATCATTTCATTTTTTATACAGTCATTTAATTATTTGATACTTTAAAAAGTCACCATGTTAACATTTATTTATTAATCATGTATCAATTTTTCTTTTACAATACACTCGTGTTTATATCACTTTACTCTTGATTTGTCTTGATTGTTATCGATCTAGCAACGTTGCAAACTTACCACTCAACCGTGTGGCGGCACATGGTTGAGTGATAAGTTTGACACATTGCTATATAACATAACAATAAAACTATCCCTACATACCAACTTTAAAAGAATTATTGACTAATGAAGTACTTACCTATTTATTATATTATTATGCCCAATGATAATTAGATTAATATCATGTTAACATTAATAGTCGAAAAGGAGACTATCGTTTATTACTGTAACATGAATAAGCGAGCCTGACGAAGTAGCGGGCGCCCCTAGCGAGCGCCCGCATGGGGGGCCGGCCGGCGACTTCGTCCGCGCTTTCTTACAGTCTGTAGTAAGACCCACCTCAATTCGGTCCCGTTGCAAAAAATGTTTTAGGCTGATCTCTTCTACCACGATCTGCTGATTTCTTATACCATGATATTTCGTATAACGCCACGTCCGCCAGTATTGAAAATAGCTACGGACAAAAATGCTAATCTTTGAATGGCTCTATCTCTGCAACCAATGGCCCTAGAGAGCTGGTCTTAGGCTCAAATTATGCACATTTAGTTTACTTTATAATCGCATATAATAAAGGTACCCCAAAATCTCTTCCTTGGGTACATATTTCGAAAAATCTGCCAAAAGTGCCAGAACATCGCAGTTTTTCGAGCACCATGGAAGTTGCACAGGGTCTACAGGGTTGCAAACTTAGGCATAAAATACTCTTAGGTGTCCTAACAATATATATAAAAACCATGTATCTACGAGCGAAATTTTGATAGATTTTAGACTTTAGCAGTAAGCCGTCCGTGCAACATTAAACATGGCCGGAAAAGAAATGCTCCAAGCTGAGGCCAGGCAACCCAATTTTTTTACGAGTAAGGACACTAGGACTATCCCATGGTGTGATTTTTATGGCCCTATATGACGTAACTTTTTTGCAGTGCGTCTTAGAATGTGACCCTACCGGAAAAATTACGTTATGGATAAAACTACTAATCTTCGACTAGCTCTAGCTCTGTAACCAATAGACCTAGATAGTCGATGTTAGGCTTAAATTGTAGCAGATTTAGTTTACTTTATGAGCGTATACAACGAAGATACCCCAAAATGGTTCCTTAAGGTACTTATTTCGAAAAATCTGCAAAATAAATCACTTTACGGATGAAAATGTTAATCTTTGACAGCCTGTATCTATGAAGCCAACAGACGTAGAGAGCTGGTGTTAGGTCCAAATTGTAGCAGATTTAGTTAACTTTATAAGCTTATATTATGAAGATACCCGAAAACGCTTCGTTATGGCAATTATTTTGAAAAATCTGCAAATGGTGCCAGAATTACGCAGTTTTTCGAGCACCATGGAAGTAGCACAGGGTATACAGTGTTGCAAATTTGGGCATAAACTACTCTTAGGGGTCCTAACAACATATAGAAAAACCATGGATCCTCGCGCTAAATTTGGATCGGTTTTGGGACTTAATAGTGGGCCGTCCATGCAACATTAAACATGGCCGGAAAAGAAATGCTCCAGGCTGAGGCCAGGCAACCCATTTTTTTTATGAGTTAGGTCACTAGGACTATCCCATGGTATGACTCTCATCTTGGTACCCGATGACGTAAATTTCTTTTTTTTTGCAACCACTAAATCTGGCCGGATCCAAAAAGCTCCAAGATAGGATGAGGCAACCTAGTTTTTTTAAGTAGTCCTTGATGAGCTTCAACTAATGTGCAAGGTCACATGTTGGTACCCGATGACGTAAATTTTGCCCAAAAATCAACACTCATTTTGCCTCCTACACAAAACGCTCCAGGTTTAGCTCAGGCAACCCTATATAATTGAGAAGCTTATCCATCAGCCTACCACCCCATATGGGTCCCATCTTGGTGTCTGATGACGTAAGTTTTTTGCAGAGCGCCCCCGTACTATTAGTAATGCTAAGCCATCCAGATAGTATATTTATTTTTGATACTTCTATTCCGCTGCAAAAAAGAAAAATAATTAGAAAAAAAAAACCAAAAAGGTTGCATCGGCCGGGAATCGAACCCGGGCCGCCCGCGTGGCAGGCGAGCATTCTACCACTGAACCACCGATGCTTCAAATGATATAGCGAATTTTGCGATCCGTATCGACGCGATAAGTGCTGTGACGAAGTGACCTACTTTCATGTTTGTTTTCGCAGCTGCGAATTGTGCAAATGTATGGCCATGAGTGAGCCAGTATAGTTGCTTATATAAAATAATTTAACAAAATTGAAGCCGTTCACCGTAAACTCATATCTCATCGAACACCTTCAACCGATTTATCCCAATCGTCTTTTTTTAATGCTACTCAAAGATATATGATTTTACATTGACCTTCCCCGGACTACATTTACGATTATATTTATCGCGTATTTCATTTGATGAGTTCAGATCGAGAAACTTTAGTACAGTCGTCAACAGCACTTCAATTAATGTAACAATTCCATTTACTATCGAATCAGACACAAATATGATCACAAAGTACACAGTCACGGTAAAAGTGGTTATATTTGAGGAGGTACGGTACGGTCGACCAAACATCAAGTGAAACATCTGGATATTTTAAGGCTTACGCGATGTTAATAGGGCTTAGATTGCGATGTATTGGTGTTATGGCATTTGACGTCGACAGAGAAAGGTGTACAGGAGAGGTATTAAGGTTAAGATTGTTTCCTTTCTTTCTCTATTTCGACTGTACAAGTGCCATACCGACTAAGAATTGAATACGGAACGCTTTTCATAGAAGACACTAGACTAGGTAGTCAAAAGCTTTGGAGTAATTCAATAAACGACAACATTTTATTTTCAATATCCTACGTTTCTCTATTCACGAGTTAAGATCGAGAACCGTTAGTAATCTTCTATCACTAGGAGATCATGTAAATATGCAGTTGTACGACGCGTCGGAAGCCGCTTCGTATTCCAACAGAGTAGCGTTTTATTTCCGATATCCCAGTGCGTTTGAATATGACGAGTTGATGTGTTTGAGCTTTCAGTTCGCGTTTCAGTAATGGTTTGAGCTGAGTATCTGTGATGTAGTGTACTTACGTGTGGCACATCAGCTTCTAATGTCAATAAGGTAGATCGATGATCTAGTTTGTTGGTGCAACAATCAATACCTTACAGTATTTATTCGTTAAAAAAAATCATGTGTGCCCTACCTCAGCGGGACTTCAGCGCGACATCGCCAGCTATGTATCCAAAAAAATCTTATTGAAATTCCAAATTGGCGACCGTCGCCAAGTGAGTTAGCTGCCATACATTTCGATATGAATCGTTTGGATACGTAGCTGGCGACATCGCACTGCCATCCCGGTAAAGTAGAGCTCTTAGACAAAATGAGTACTGATGCTAAAGATTCGAATCGCCAGATGGGCCCGTGCCGGCCGCACGCCATTCGTATAGTGCGTAACGTACGAGTAATTTCATATATTGGTTAACGGACGACTAAGGACTGGTGTATGAAATTCGGGCCCATCTGTCCATTTAAATCTTTGAAAAAACAACACCTATTTTGACTATAATTTGTTACTAAATAATCAAGTACCCGTTAAAAGTTTAAAGACATTGCGGATCAATTATCAGAACTTGCGTCATTCTTTTTAATTTGCACGAACGAGTAAGATCTGAAAGATACAACTTGTTACAAATTAATTCAAAACTAAAACTGAAAAGAACGGTAATTATGCGAAAATGTGACAGAAAATTGGCAAAGGCGATTTGATTTATTACCTATTTGCTGTGGACGGAAGCGAGCTAGTGACTGCACGAATTCAATAGCAGCGTACATTAGCATAACTCATTAATTAGTTTCATCTCGCTTTCGGACGCGTTTCAATTTGAAGAGCTAATGATATGGTTTCCAAACACGGCACATGCCTCGATGGGTCAGAAAATTTAACATATTTACCTAGTATCATAGCTTTAATTATTAACTAACATCATCATCAGCCCATTGCTAGACGTAAGCATCTCCTAAGGCGCGCCACCCAACCCAATTCTCGGCTTTTTGCATCCAGTCCCTGTCAGTCACCTTGTGCTGTGCAGGTTATCCATCCATATGGTCGTGGGTGGTTACATACACGCTAAGTTTACCAGTGCGTGGCTTCTATTTGAGAACTAGTCTACGCCATTGTTTCTTTTGATATCAAAACTACCTGAGAACGTCTTGATAAAACAACAATTGTTATACAGTACTCCTAAATAACATACCTACCTACGAAAAATAATAAAGAAACCCCTCAAAACTAAAGTAACTAAAATTCTAAAGTACCAGGAGAGCAGGAGTAACAAGAAGTTTCTGTAACAGATACAATTTCGTGAGTGGCTCCCAGCGGTGCACCTGAGGTGGATGCAACGTGCTGTTACTACGTACTCGTTATGACATTATGCAAGAAGCATCATCGAGACGCTGCGAGACGACGGCCGAGAAACAAATTGCACTGTGCCGTGGAAAAACGTGTTCACTTGCTATATAGTACCACGTGCAATATAAAATTACGTTAGGAATGATCTATTGGCGAATGTTATAAGTACATGTAGGTACTCAATATTGTTTAGAAACCGCCCCGGCCGTCTGGTCAAGGTAAAGCCGCTTAGCTTATTTTGTATATGAGCGGAGTAAGAAGTTTGTTACTCTATATATATTTCTATGGTAAGTATATTTATATAATTACTAAACTCACTGTCTATATACACGCGTTATGATTGCCATAATCTTGGTTCCTGCGGGAAGGTTGTTAATGACGTGAATTTGTACCAAATTGGAGTGGAGAATGTTTCATAAAAATTGCTAAATATGACGAAAATAACATTAATAAATTGTCCGCCTTTTAGCTGTTACCATCTATATAAAATGTCATAAACACAAGAATAATATGAATAGTGTGAAGGTTTTCTCACAGGTCTTGTCACACTTAAGGTTTGCGCCACATATAGGAATTGAAATCGTATTTCAGTTGTGATTATTGCCTAGGAGTCGAACCGAGACCTATAACGTCTCTCTGAAATTGGAGTTATTCTGTTTTATTCATGAGTGAGCACTACGAGCTGCGTTATTTTATCGCACTCGTTATATAATAAATACATCGCCTGCTCGCCGGGATTACGATAAGGGCGCGATAAGCCTCGATATCACCACTGAAAGCTCCATCGGTGCGCGACAAAACGCACCTATTTCCAACATAAAAAACGGCTTTAGAATTTTTTTTTACGTATAAAACTGGCAAATCGTACTTTTATTTCTGTTTAGTCCCGATACGGATCGGATTGCGCTTGCTACGGGCGCGCCGGGCAGCTTTTACAATATCTCGAATTTGCCAGCATCTGGTTTTCCAAGTAAAAAGTGGAATTTTTTTGCCACGACTCCAGTTATTCATCGCTCGTCTAATGCCGAGAGCTCTCCACAGAAGGGTGCCTTTGAAAATGTCTCACTGCCATGGCCTCTTTGCCGGTAAAAAGTAAATGACGTTGTGCAGTCGGACTTCTAAAGGTGCATTCACGGAGCGCAGCGGAGCGACACTCCTTGTGCGACATTTCTATAGATCATTGGCTCAATCTTCCGCGCGAATGGCGGTCTCTGCAATATGGAATTATTGGTTTCTGATCTGTTAGATGCTTTGGTACTTTAAACTTTGTCATCTTAACATGTCACTTCTTAACAGTTCGTATACGGTCTAACACAAAGAAAAGTGTACAGGAGAGTTTTTAAGGTTGAAATTTTCTGTATACTTTTCTCTTGTTTTTGACTGTACCTACTCGTACAGGTAACTTCCAACTTCAACACAGAAGTGTGGAAATATTAGACATAAGTACATGCCACATTGAACCCTCTTTGCAACCAAAATATAAAAATAATGACGAAGCGAACGGAGCTCGACACATCGTCATAATTGCAAAGGCTTACTCGTCGTTGCGTCCATTATTTTCATTATATTGCCTTATAATCTTTATTAAAAGGGTGATCAAATAAATTAATTTCGTATCTCGAATGCCAGATTAATATTGGGCCCTGATATTAACACTACACGTTCGTTAGTCGCTCTTTTCTACCGAAAAGATTAATTTATCATCTGCCAGCTTGATCGAAAAATGGAGATAATTAATTCTCGCCCGTATGTACCTATGCAAAAGTGCTAGATTAAATTGTTATTCGAAGTGACCCTTGACACAGTTTCACTACTGAAAAATTTATTACAAAAATAAAATTGGCACAAGCCATGATTTTAAATTAAAACGGGTCGGTGCTAAATCAATAGAACTGCGGACGGAAATTATCGTAAATTAGGTTGAACGTGGCATTAGCATAATATTATCTATGCAAATGTTGAACATGCTGTATGTTGAATAGTTACAGTTCTCAGTTCTGGAACAGCTGGTGTTTTCTTTGTTAGCACAGCAGTTCTTAATGAATGAGCTCTGTTGAGTATGGTTGATACTGAATACTAAATTCAAACTAGAATCTACAAGCATCGGTGGTTCAGTGGTAGAATGCTCGCCTGCCACGCGGGCGGCCCGGGTTCGATTCCCGGCCGATGCAGTATTTTTATTATTAAATTTTTTTTTGGAAAAAAAAGATCTCTATTGTGAGCATGACCTATGGAATAAACCATATTAACATTTCAGGCTTGCATTAAAAAAAATTGCGTCTCTGTCACTCATTTGTTCTTTCATTGTTTAAAAGACAATGCCACATTTCAATGGAGCTTTGCCCCACCTACAAAACTACATGACCATTTAAGATGTACCTATCATTTTGTTGGGGACTTATTACAGGTTTCATATTGCATAATCATAATCAGTATCATTTTCTACTACTCTCGCAACTCCTATAGAAGAATAACATGTTTTTTTCGAATCGCAACTTGTACAAAACTTTATTTTAAACCAATAATTTTAATAAAAAACGGAGATATTTTTACATTTATTCGTTATCTTATACAACTTGCGGTTGATGATGGGGCAGAATCTGGCATTGTCATTTTCAATAAATGTCGAACATATAAAATCAGATGTATCTTTCTTACGTGAGAGTGAAAGTGACAACAAGGGCGGAAACGTACCTCAATCAAAACATACTTTAGGCTTTGAAAAAAATCCTTCATGGATTTCACCATTGCAGTACCCCTGCCCAAACCTCCCATAGTCCGGAAATGCGTTCCATTCCGTTTCAGCTCCGCGGATAATCCGGCACCTGCCCGACGTTACTCACACAGTCCAGCTTAGGGCTTTGCCCAGATAATCTGCGGGCTTAATGTTAAGTCTACTCTCGTTCACTCCTACTCACAAGGAGTGTCGAGGAGATTCTAATAGCATACAGAATTTAATACAGACCTGGCACGGCTATCAATACTATCTAATACAAACTGAAAGGTAATCTGAAATGGGAGTGTTCCAGTTATATTGATTCGCAACTGAACAAATTTTGTTCTAAGACTTTTCGATTTTCGCAAATTTATTTTCGACACTTTACTTACTGATTTGTATGAGACAGTAATTTATTTTTATTTGAAAAGTCTTAGTTTTTCAGTTACATTACTGAACACTCTCCCTTTCGCTTACTATACTTTCTCCGTTACACCCTGCCTTGTCCTCGGGCCACCACTCGGGCCCAGAATCTACCACTCGGGCCCGGAACCCACATTATTAATAACAATTTATATTATTATAATTGAATAATGAATTCTAAAGCTCTTATTCAAATAGGTACAAAGATATAATACGAGCCAGAAATTCAAAGAAACAAATATCGCTCCGATAGCTATAAAAGGTAAGTCCTGGATAAAAACCTATATTTAACCTCAATCTCACCCGATGAGGTAATAAAAGTAAGAAGGCAAACACGAGTAACCCTAATGTTGTGAGGCATTAGCGAACAGTAGAAACGTCCTGGAGGAGCCGCGACAGTATCGCAGCAAATTCCTTGCACGAAATAACGATACCTACACATTTAAATGCGAAATAAAAGATGCAAAAGCTGGAAAAATGGGTATTTCGCACGCGAAATCCAGTCTTGTTTAGAAAATACAGTCAGAAAGCTTCATGGTAAAGGTAAATGAGAACTATCGCACCTTACAAGCTGTATTTAATAATTGAAGATATTGGGAAGAAAAACTCGAAATCCATGAATGTCAATTTCCCATACAACAACAGTGGGTTGTTGTTGTATGGGAAAAATTAAAATTAGGGTCTAAATTATAATTAGGTAGGTACAGTCGAAGACAGAGATAAGTATACAGGGGGCCTCAATAAGGTTGAGATTTTCTCAAAAACTACTGGACCGAATCTGATTATTCTTTTACAGTTACATAGTTTTCACTTTTAACTATCAAACAGTGAAATAATTTTTGCAATATGTCAAGTAGTTTTTGAGAAAAACTCAACCTTAAAAAATCTACTGTACACCTTTCTTTGTCTTCGACCGTACAATGTCCTTTTTTTCGGAACTAGAAGACAAGTTATTAATTAACAATAAGTAGGTAAGTATGCCCTTTTTGGCTATAACGCTGACACCTTTTCCTTGCAAAGCGGTGTAAATATAGGTAGATTAAAAAAAATGTTGGTTTACAAAAAATGTAATTCAATCTGAATCGGAATTCGCTGTCAAACTGGCAAGGGAATACGCCGATCGCTAACGATATTCCTAGGCCTACTGATGGATGAATACACCACTGTCGCTACGCAACAGTCACTCACGTTGCTATTCTGCAGTCGCATTATATTACATGCCAGCATTTAGCCTCGTGGACCAGTCTCACCATTCAGTGCCCATATTTCCGCTCAGTACCTACCAAAACCAAATCCTAAGGTCGTATATTAACTGCGCGCAATTCACGCTAACTGCTCACCGCTACACTGCGCTAGTTAGCGGCTGCACTTAGTGGAATGAAAACGATAACAGCGCAAACCCCAATCTCCTAAAGCGAGACATTGCACTGCCAAACTAGGAATTACTAAATTAAATAACGGCACTACAAAGCGAGCAGTGTTTGAGAATTTGAGAGACAGTATCCTGTATTTAGATGTAGAAGACATGGCACTGAAGGATATGCACCGAATGCAGGCAATATAATTATGTGGCGGTGCATAAGCACAACTGACGTCTTCTCATTTTGGAGACCAGCGAGGTTGAGAGTAAGGAGGTTGAGGTTCCTAAACTGACAACGTCATTGCAGCAAAATTGTTTAGGAACCTAAACTGGATAGCTATAAGAGGTGAGAGTAACCCCGCAGGATCCGCAACGGGTCGTTGAGCCAGCGGAGTAAGTAAGATGGCAAAGTTAGTCGGAAACAAGTATACGAGTACCATTGAGGCGTTCATGACTGCGCCTCCTTAGAGATGATAGCATCTCCTTCGAGGTTGCGGCTGGCAGCCTTTTTGCTTGTTTAAAAAACAAAAGAAGACGATTGTCATATGTTTTTTTTCATTTCTCCTGTAAATGTTATGAAATATAGGAGGTTCTCTTGAAAATGGCGGGAAACGACGGTTGCGAAATTATTTGATAATTTTCCTTTTAATGTCCACAGGGACTGTTTTGTGTTTAATATCACGTTAAATTAATCAGAAAATGTTCGCGAATGACAGTACGGTGAAGTTAATTGATTATTTATGCAAGATCTGAAGTTTCAAGCTTTTATCAAGAGTTCCCGCTACAAGCTCGGGAGTGAACGTGACTGTCGAGCTGCTTCGTCCAGAGTGATGACGCTACGGCGTCTCCTCTGGATGAAGACATGAAGACGCGGCTACCCAGGGTGAAGACGCTACTGCGACTCCCCTGGAGGAAGATAGAAGACTATTGAATATATTGAATTTTCTGTACTGTAACATGACATTGGCAAATGACGAACAGTCGAGTCCATTAATAAAATAAAAAAAAAAAAAATATGAAATATAGGTGAGGTATTTATTATACAGGGTAATTGGAAATTCGATACATTCCTTGAAAGGAGTGATACTAGAGGTGGTTGCAACAAATTAGGCCCTATTAACGAGGGGTCGAAAATGAGTGGTTTCTGAGTTACGGTAGTTTTAATTTTATTTATGAATTTTCTGAAAAAAAAAATGATGTTCAAAAAAGCATTGAAATAATACTTTTCTGAAAGCTGATAAAGTAGATTACCTTAAAAAATGCATGCCTAAAATTCCCATTAACTCAAAAATAAAAGGTCAGAAATATCGAGGTCAGAAATTTTTTTCCGACCCCTCGTTATAGGGCCTTATTTGTTGCAAACCACCTCTAGTATCACCCCTTTCAAGGAATGTATCGAATTTCCAATCAACGGTTAAACAAACTATTCTCGAAGCGTATTTGGTTTTTTAGATCATCCAATAGATTAGTGGGTTCAGCAACCGAATTATTGCACCATCTTTTGCAGAAGTAAAATAAAAGAACAAACAACTAACGGCCAAAACAAAATAGTGCAAATGAAGCGAACACTAAACGCCCGAGGCCTGAAAACATTTCTTTCCAATAGAGATGGCTCGTCTCCCCTTGGCCCAGTGCCAAGTGAAACAACAAGCCAAAATTCAATTAAAGCCCCACAGATGGGAATCCCATTCAGAAAATGATTTTTCCACCGACTGCCATATTATTACTGCGGCCTAGTGTTGTAATTCGACCAACGACGACCAAATTCAAAGACCAGACTACCGGTACCGACAATGGTCGCTTTGTTCGAAGTTCACATTTTGTGAAGAACTCTCCTACATTATAAAAAAATATTGCAGATTTGTTTAAAGACGCTTTGTTGAAGGGACACTCCATGTCAGACAATATTATAATTTATATAGTAACAAATTAAAAAAAAAAGAACACAACATCAACCAAAACCTCAACAAGCTAAGCATTTATCAAATAATATCATATCTTACAACTAGTTACATTGTGTTATAAATATGACTCTTTTGTGCAATAAATTAAGGCTTCGTGTGCGTATTTTCAGTTTTTCTACGGAGGCTACAGCATTAACTACTAAAATTAAACGTCTGAAAAAAATATATAGCAATCTTGGGGTATCTATTTACTGATAATGACTGATGAATACCGATACACGATTGGACAAACTTCACTCGATAGAAAAAAAAATCGCAAACATACCCCTTCCATGTCTAAAATGAAAATTATAACTAAACCGAAATAGTTATTCATACAAAATATATATCAAAATGTAGGGTACTATAAATACGAGAGCTTGTTTTCAAAAAAATAGATTTTTGTTGGCGTATTTTTATATCCCTGCCAAAATTCATAAAAAAACACACACTCACTTCACTCCGCCGCTGCGGGGCGTCTTCTGTCTCACTCTTGCTTTTGACAACCATATAGCGCCTTAAGATGCTATTTGTAAATCTTGTCACCTACGAAAGTGACAGCGGCTGCTCTACCGGTAGCTTCCCGTGAGCGACCGATCTCAACGGCCTACCGGACTACCCATACATCCCTACTCCGGCCGACCGGGCGTTATCCCACGTGTGTAATTATAAAAACATCTGTGAATGGACAATGGGAATATGAACACGCCTTTGTGTTCTAATTACGGTATTCCATTTGTAAAAAGGCTTTTCCGAGTACCAGTCCGGTTGTTCGCTCGTATGATTAAATTATGGGGAAGGAAACCTGTGTGGCGTTAGCACAAGTGTACACCTCTAAGTAGGGCATTATAAAAGTTCTTATTCCTTGCACGATAAGAGTTACTTCGATCGTACATCGCTTGTTTGCAATGTACATTCCACCCTTCAGATATCCATCCTTAAACGGGCTAAATTACAGTTTTCTCCGAAGTCTCCTTTCCGCCTTTATCATGCACTGTTCAACATTCTCTTTTAATCAATTATCATCTTACTAAACTTCGTTAAAACAAAATCCAGTCTTGTGTCATATTCGATTAGGTATAGAAACTTCCTTAATAATCGCACTTTATCGTAATCAAAAAGCAGATAACTCCGAACAAAGCAATATAAAAGTGAGTATAAGAATGTTCCTTCTTCGACTCTGAACTAGGCAACTTGAGTCGGAAGTCCCTTAATAACGGAATCTTTCATAAGTAACTATTTCGGACATTTAATCCATAAAAGTAATATGATGAGCAAACTTCTACTACGTCGTAAAAGTTATCTCGGGAAATGGGAAAGACGATGTCAATCTTAATAATATTTAGTCGGCAAAAAATGTTTGTAATAATATTAATAATGCTTTATTAAATGTACCACAATGGGAGCCTACCGCGGAGCGTAATAATGAGGTATTTAAGCGGCGAACCACAATAATGCCGCAGCAAATAACAGCGAATTCCATCAATCAAACACCTTGAATGTGCCGAGCAAATAACGCACGCATTCAAACGTAAACGACTCGCGTATATCACGAGGCGTACATTTCCTTAACATTCGTAAATATTTCCTCAGTCCTGACACGTCTTTATAATAAAAACATCATCCCGCCGGAAGTCCCGCGCCTGAGAAAAATAACGCTGCATTAGGCGCGATAAGTTCCCAACTGCGTACTATTCGCTCACAATATACATAAAATGTGTACAATAAATATAACGCGCGCCCGGAGAATGGGAGCAGGTGTGTCGAACCGCCGGTCCGCGGCAGACGAAAACGTGAAAAACTCATTCGTAAACAACAAAAGGAGAACCGACGTTATAACTCACATGCCGTGGGTAGAGATTGCAAAATATCGCTATTGCCGGCATTTGGACTCTGTCAATATTACCGGTATTGGAAACGGAAAATCCAACACGGATTTTTTCGACGCATCGAATGATTCGCTGCCGACTTTGGAGAGCTTTACTCACGTTTCTCTTGAAGTTGAAGTATCCCATATACTCTTTAAAGGCAGCACTTGCTTTATGCACGAAATCGCAAGAATATAGAAATATTCTCATAGTCAAATGTACATTACGCCGCACGATTTCAGACCATTTATTGCATTTATATCTGAAAATGAAGCAAATAATTATTTATATCCAAAACTTCCATCCAGGAACTTATCGCGCCTAATGCAGCGTTATTTTTCTCAGGCGCGGGACTTTCGTATGTAAATAAATCCCTTCAATCATCACAAATTTCAACACCGAAATTACCGGTATTTCGTTTTGAATACCGGTACCCATATATCGCCATTAAGATCCGGCATTACCGGTTGCAATCCCTAGCCCAGGGGGAGGCGGCCAGGTGCTGAGTTAAGATAAAGTACTGACGTTACGCTCTATCCCGTGATTTAGATATGACCTTCTGAACGCAATCTGCATTAGTAACCGCCCTCGGGGGACTGCGAGAGCGTGCCCCCGCGGACCCTAAGGTTTTATTCGGTCTTAGCACCTGCGTGATATGAAAGGGAATAAGCGAGAGTCGTGTGCACAGTCTTACTCAAATAAAAGCATATAGGGCCTCATTACATTTGATAGTAGTAAAGCGTGGTTTTAGAACATACCAAAATCTAACAAGTCTAATAATAGGATAACCAATAGGATACACATGAATATGCTGAGAAAATTCATTTTTCGATACCTTAATTAACACCAGAGATGTTTAAAATCGCATCATATATGGGCAAAAAGAGTTTAGTATGAAGTTCGTATGGCGTAAGTAAGATGTGACGTCACATCTCACTAACTCTACTATTAATACTAATTTAATTCATAAGGCATTTGAAAATTAGAAATTCTAATGAATTCTAATTTACAAATGTCTGTAACTATTTTATTTTTCAACTGATTTCAGTTCTGTTTCCACAGTTAATATTTTATTTCAATTTTCTTTACTTGTGAACTACCCTACCTAGTATAAAGTACGCATTCTAATCTAGTGCAAGATTATTTACAAGCGGTTAAATCCTTTTTGAGAGTCCGTACTATATACTTTTCTGTGAGTTAGACTGTACTCTCCGTCACGGAATACTAAGCTTATGTAAAGCGCATGCAGAAGCCTCGTAAAGTAACTTGTGTATCGCTTAGAACTTACAGCAACTCTACGCGAAAATGACAACACACCGTAACTCTTCTAAGCAAACGGAACGGTTCACAACCAAACTACTAACCTCGGACAATAGACTTAGGGTTAATTCATGCTAGCGCAGAGTAGAAGCGTATTGCGAGAGCGTCGCAGGGAGTGGGCTACCCGGCGCAATACAGTTCCCACATTTATGCGGGGCCATAGCCAGCCACTTCACGACCGTAGTGCGTGGTGAAGAACCACATCCTACCCGAGGTGGCCCTGTTTTCTACTAAACACTACGGATCTAGGCTGGAGAGCCGATAAACACTCCTGAGTGTGGTATGTGCGCAGCGCACCCAGTACCGGGCCGGGCCGACGAGGTCGATGTAGTCCAGGTAGACCCAAGGGCTGGCACCGGAGAGCGGTCGGCGGAGTAGATAGGTACTACCCCTACTATTTCGGCGGGCGCACTGCAAACTCGGAAGTTCGTTTTAGTGATGATGGCACAATTACAAGAGAAACTACCCCAGGAGGGTACCGGCTACGCCGGAGAATCCCTCCCCGAGCTTAGCTCGGGCTGCCCCTCGTATTCTGGGGGGGGCAAAATTGTGCAGGAGTCAAAGAAGGGTGCAAACGAGGTGGATCCTTTCGCAAGGCGAGATTCTATTCTTAGGACTCCGCCGAGCAAGGGGGATGAGGCGTCGGCAGTGATCGACGTATGCGAGGCGAGCGACCTGCCTTGTGACCGGGCCGGACCGAGCCAGGGGCATACTGCAGGAGACGAGTCTGACTCTAGCCGTGCACCTAGCATGGCAGACACAGAGCTCGGTCGGCTCTGGCGTACAGCTAGTGGGAAGAGGCTTCGCCTCAACCAATTGACCGGAAGTGACGTCCCATCTACCAGTGGTGACGAGACACCGAACATGGATGAATCGGAGGAAGTGCGACGCAAAAAAGGCCGTCCGCGCTCTATAAGTCATTATTTCGGGCTTGCAAAAGCACAGCAGGCTCTGTCCGTAGCCCAGCGCGAGGATCAAAAGCTCAGAGCAGAGGAGGAAGTGGAGCGACTAGCGCAGAAGATCCGCCGTCCCCGGCTACCGCGCCAAGCTGACGCACGGCCTCAGCCGGAGCTGCAACTGGCGCACGAACTGAGAAAGCAGGTGCAGGACTCCGTGGCTGTGATAATTAACGTCGCCACGAAATCCTCAAATCTGAAGGGCACCTTTATGAAGGGCTTAAAAGATGCTGCAACAACAATCACTGAGGCCACCACCGAGCTAAGTCGGCGTTCGGCCTCTCAGGAAGTAGCAAAACTGCAGGCGGACAATGACCGCCTGCGAGCTGAGGTGGGTAGCCTCCGAGAAGAGTTGGCGAAGTTAAGAGTGGATATGGACGAAGTGAGAAAGCCTATCCCTCCCAAGAGGACAGAACAACAGATGCCAGGCGCTTCCTATATGCAAGACCTCTCGCGCAATATCATGGAACAGGTTGGGGCCATGATGGACACCAAACTCCGGGCGATAGAAGAAAAACTTCTTCCTACGAAGCGCTTGCGACCCCCTCTAGCTACAGAAAACGATAGAGCTACAGCCACTGCCGCGGCAGTCGGGGTGAAAGAGCCGCAGAGAAAGCTACCGGAAAAAGCGACCCAAGACCATTCGGTATCGAAGCCTACCCGGAAGCAAAAGAAAGCTAAAGCTACTCGCTCCGGGCAATCAGAGGCCGTCCAGGAGGAACTACGCCCAACGATACCAGCGACTCCAGCTGCAACTGAGCAGTGGAAGGTGATGGGCAAAAGGCGAAATAAAAAGCCGGCTAGCAAGGCGCAGCCGCAACCCCAGCAACACCGTGCGGGGAAGACGCGCAAGCTCCGCCCACCCAAGTCGGCAGCGGTGGTAATATCGTTGCGCCAGGAGTCGGAAGAGAAAGGTGCGACTTATGCGGATGTACTAGCCGAGGCCAAACGGAAAATAGACCTTCCTGGACTCGGCATCACGGCCCTCCGCTTTCGCCGAGCGGTCACAGGCGCGCGCATCCTGGAAGTGCCGGGGGCTACAAGTGGCGACAAAGCCGACGCGCTGGCCGAGAAGCTGAAGGCCTCACTAGGTGGCATTATCCTGGTCTCTAGGCCAAGTAAGTGCGCAGAAATTCGAATCTCAGGCCTGGATGACTCGGTCACGGCCGTGGAGGTGGCCGCTGCCGTGGCGCGGGTGGGTGGTTGCCCCGAAAACATGCTCAGGTATGGTGAAATTCGCCGTGGTCCCGCAGGCCTAGGCACACTGTACCTGCGCTGTCCAGTTGCGGCGGCAAACAAGATTGTAAAAGGCGGCCGGCTATTGGTGGGCTGGGTGGCGGCACAAGTCAAGCTGCTGGAACCCAGACCAATGCGATGTTTCCGATGCCTTGAGATTGGGCACATCGGAGCTCGATGTACTGCGGAGGTCGATCGCAGCAAGGAGTGCTACCGCTGTGGTCAGTCGGGCCACAGGGCGGCCATGTGCTCCGCATCACCGCACTGCACTATATGTGCGGCGGCTGGAAAACCGGCGGCGCATAAGCTGGGGAGCAAAGAATGCGTAGCACCGTCCCCCAGAAAGAAGAGAAAGAAAGCTGGAGATGGCCCCAGGGTCCCCTCCCAGCCCGTCCGCCCACAAGGCAATACAGCTCCGGTTGAGGAGGTACAATCAACGGTGGTTAATTAGATGGCTTCACGTTATCTTCAGGCGAATATCAATCACTGCGCCAGAGCGCAGGATCTACTGCTCCAAAGCATGGCGGAGTGGCTGATACATGTGGCCGTCGTAGCGGAGCCATACTACATTCCCGACAGAGGCAACTGGGCGGGGGATATCGACGGTGTGGTAGCCATTGTCACGCAGCCTGCCGCAGGATCGCCTACATTCCAAGTAGTGACTCGGGGTCATGGATATGTGGCGGCTGTCCTGGGCGACATAACGGTGGTCGCGGTGTATTTTTCGCCAAATGGGATCCGAGCTGATTTCGAGCACCTGTTGGTCAAAATAGGCGCAATCATTAGCCAAAGCCATCCGAATGCAATCATCGTCGCTGGGGATCTCAATGCCAAATCTGCGGCATGGGGCTCCCCAGTGCCGAATGTACGGGGTGAGCTACTGGAGGAGTGGTCGATTGCGTTTGGACTAACGGTGCTAAATCAGGGAACTGTTGACACATGCGTGCGGCAACAGGGCGGCTCAATTGTGGACGTAACTTTCGCGAGTGCCGCCCTGGCGCGCCGTGTACACGACTGGCGGGTCTTGGAGAGTGTAGAGACCCTATCAGACCACCGGTACATCCGGTTCGGCGTCTATGAGCACTTGGGGAGGCCAAGAGGTCGAAGCAGTCCCTTGTATGATGGCGGTCCTCGCTGGTCAGTAAAGCGACTAGACAGGGAGGCGCTAAGAGAAGCCGCCCTCGTGCAGGCCTGGCTTGTGGCGCCTGAAGATCCGGTTGACGTGAACAAGGAAGCGGAGCAACTGAGCGCTGTCATGACGCAGATATGCGACGCGGCGATGCCTCGTCACAAAACCCTCCCTGCCCGACGCAAGGTGTGCTGGTGGTCCGAAGAACTTGGCCAAATGCGTGAAGAGTGTGTAGCTGCAAGACGCCAGTACACCAGGTGCAGAAGACGGCGGCGCCGGGATGTGGCACAAGAAGAACAGACGTACGCCATCTACAGAGAGAAAGTGAGGGCCCTCCACGTGGGCATAAGCAAGGCCAAAGCTGCAGCCCATAAGTCAATGCTCGAGACTCTAAATGTCGACCCGTGGGGGCGTCCATACAAAGCGGCGAGGAGCAAGCTTCGACCCTGGGCGCCCCCCCTGACAGAGAGCCTAGAGCCCAAACTCCTGGAACAAGTAGTCACGGCACTGTTCCCGGAGAGGGGGCAGCATGTGCCTCCTTCGATGGCACGGCATGCAGCTGAAGACAGAAGTGATGGCGACGCGGCCGACCCGCCAGAGGTGTCGGAGGGTGAGCTGACGGCTGCGGTTCTACGGCTCAAGGCCAAGAATACCGCCCCTGGTCCGGACGGGATACCCGGACGGGCCTGGGTGCTTGCCATGGAAACCCTGGAGCCTACGGTGAGAGGATTGTTCACTGCATGCCTAGCGCAGGGCCAATTTCCGAACAAGTGGAAGACGGGGAAGTTGGTTCTGTTACAAAAAGAGGGGCGGCCGGTCGACTCGCCGTCGGCTTACCGCCCCATCGTGCTGCTCGACGAGGTGGGCAAACTTTTCGAGCGAGTCATCGCCGCGCGCATAGTCCAGCATCTGGAGGGGCCCGGACCTGATCTAAGCGACAGCCAGTTTGGCTTTCGCCGGGGTCGCTCCACGGTTGACGCAATAGCACAAGTAAAAGCTCTGGCCCTGGAGGCTGTGGCTGGGGGTGAGGTCGTCTTGGCGGTGTCCCTGGACATTGCCAATGCATTTAATACCTTGCCCTGGGCAACTATAAACGAGGCTCTGTTGCACCACGCCATGCCGGAATACCTGAGCCGGATCGTGGGAGCCTATCTCTCAGAGAGGGCGGTTGAATACCCGACAGGCAAGAAGGGAGGTCGTCGAGCAATGTCGTGCGGTGTTCCGCAGGGTTCGGTCCTAGGGCCGCTCCTGTGGAACATCGGGTACGACTGGGTACTGCGAGGTGCCAACCTGCGAGGGGTCGACGTCAACTGTTACGCCGACGATACCCTTGTGACAGCCCGTGGCACATCGTACAGACAGGCTGCCATTCTTGCAACGGCCGGAGTCGCCTTGGTGGTGGATAGAATCCGGAGGCTGGGCCTTGAGGTGGCCCTAAATAAATCTGAGGCCCTTTGTTTCCATGGGCCTCGAAAATCGCCACCGGCGGGGTCGCAACTTGTGGTGTGTGGAGTCCCGATCGGCGTCAAGTCCACGATGCGGTACCTAGGCGTCGTCCTTGATAGCCGGTGGGATTTCAAGGAGCATTTCAAGCGCTTAGCGCCCAAACTGATCAAGACAGCTGCAGCTCTCGGACGGCTTCTGCCTAACCTGGGTGGGCCTAACGGGTCTTGCCGACGGCTGTACACGGGTGTGGTTCGGTCAATGGCACTCTATGGCGCGCCGATATGGGCAGACGCCCTGAACGCCCATAACAAGACTCTCATGCGAAAGCCGCAACGGGTCATGGCTATCAGGGTCGCGAGAGGCTATCGCACCATATCCTGCGAGGCGGCGTGCGTATTGGCCGGGACCCCGCCCTGGGACTTAGACGCAGAGGTGCTGGCGGACGCCTACTGGCGGGCCGCACAGGCAAAGGAGATGGGCGAACATCCATGTCCGGAGGAGAGTAGGCGATGTAAACAGGAATCGCAAAAGGCCCTCCTTAGGAAGTGGATGGAGAGATTGAAGGAGCCGAGTGCCGGCCAACAAACCGTGGAGGCGGTGCGACCCGTCCTGGAAGGATGGGTCGACAGGCGACATGGTGTGCTCACTTTCCGCCTCGTGCAGGTTCTCTCGGGACACGGTTGTTTCGGGAGATACCTGTGTAACGTTGCGGGTGGGGAGCCCACCATGAAATGCCACCATTGTGAGTGCGCCGAGGATACGGCGCACCACACATTAGCTGAATGCCCCGCATGGGCGGAGCAACGCTCTGCGCTTGTCGCGGCAGTGGGAGCCGACCTGTCGCTGTCGGCCATAGTTAAAACTATGGTGGACAGCGGCGGGTCGTGGGACGCGGTGGTCGCCTTCTGTGAACAAGTAATTTCGCAGAAGGAGGCGGCGGAGAGGGCAAGAGAGGTTGATCCATTGTCCGAACGAATCCGCCGCAGGAGAGTCGGGCGGAGGAGGCTGGCGTATGCCCATAACCTCCCCCCATAATGAGGGCTTCCGGGCGAGTGGACACGGGGTAGTCCAACGCTCGGTAACAGGTCCTCGAGTTGGTTGGCGTGCATGTGTTCCAGCACACCGCTAACAGTCGGATGGGGTCAAAGACCCCCGAGAAGGGTCCCCCCGGACACACAGCCGGCGTAGTCGCGGAAGTAATTCGCAAGTCTCCCCGTGACTCCGTCATAGGGCGGCGAGACGGAACACCGAGGGGTTTTTAGTCGGTAAGAGTCCGACATAACCATCCTCGCCTCCCCGTGGCAAGGAGGTATCATAATATCTGGATGATTTTCCCCCCGAAAAAAAAAAAAAAAAAAAAAAAAAAAAAAAAGAGTAGAAGCGTATCGAAGCGTCAATTTAAAAGTTAACACTCATCTCCACAATGCGTCTTTTGTTTTTATCTCAGAACTAATATGTGCATTACGTTGTGGAGATAAGGGTTATCTTTTGAATTAACGCTTCGATACGCTTCTACTCTGCGCTAGCATGAATTGACCTACTGCTACTGATTTCAAAGTCAAGGTGTCAGTATCAGTACTGACTTGGTATTAAAGTCATTTGTCGCGACATTGCTGGCTAATTGAATAACAATCGTCGTCCAATTTTACCATTTTCTAGTCTTCAACCACAAAGATATTTAATTACATTTAGTGAGACAACCTATCAACTTCTATAACACATTATTTAACTCAGCAGATTTGCCAAGTCGATATTCATTCGAGATACCTTTTAGGGTTATTCTGGTTTCATCAAAGTTTTCTTAGTGTAGGTAGAGGATAAACTTAATTTCGTGTAGTAGGGAAAAATTCAGAAGTCTCGTCGTACCACCTAATAACGAGAAGTTAGAACAACTTTTCGATTAGTTCGAATATGAATGTCCTAACCCTAACATTGCTATAGTACTCGTGTAAAGATTTTCTTATTTAACTTTTCCATTTCGGCTTATCAAACTAAATTCAAGTCTGGCATGCAGTAAAGACTCCTAAATACAATAGAGTTAGTACTTTCTTAAAATGTAGGTAACATTATTTATTTAACTTTTACTTTAATCTGACCTTTGAGCATAGAGATGCAGGCATGATCAACTTTTAAAAAATAAAGTTAGTTACCTATAAGTACTTACTTAACAGATTTTGTATGTATATTTTTAGGAGGAAATTAACATTTATGACATTAGAATAATAAAATATTTATAATACTCTATATATACTGCTTAGGGATGCTGAACATCTGATATTATGGACTATTCTATAATAGTCCATAATATCATTATATAATCCATAATTAATTATAGACCTAATAATTAATCAAGATTTTAAAAATAATATTTCCCATACGGCGGTACAACACAATACATTTGCCCTTAAGTACGCAACGTAAGCCTTTACTTACTAGTTTCTATTCTAAGTTTAAAGTAAATTTAAGGAATGTGCCAACCTGTACAACTAAACTTTTAATAGCGATTTTCACGTCCCGAGCTCAGAGGCGATTACTCTCGCTCGGGCGCGGCCCGCACTGGCCGTCGTCGTTCAAGTAAGTTTTAATGGTGGCCGCCACTTGCGGGCCGCAAAGTTACGTCGGTTTAAAACACCCGCATGCGGGCCGCGTGTTTCGTCCGACCCTAAGTTTTATTACTGAAAAGTGGATTGTGACGAGTGCGCGTAACGTTGGTATGATGAAAATCATTTACAATTTGTGACATATTATATTGCATAGGTAAGGGAATAAAATGTATGCAAATAAGTATTTGGAATGCACTTAAAATACCCATACCCAAGTAGGTATATTATTTTAATTACATGAAAGATAAATGTTTTTTTAATAATTTTGTATTTCGCTAACTCAAGTTTCATATTTTCTTTCTTGCATTTTAAGTAAGCAGGTATTAACCCAAATACCCGAATAGAAGTACCAATGGGCAATATAATGTTCCTTTTACTAAGTACAGGAACAATACTGTCCCCATTAAGTTAGCAATTGTTTTTCTAATTGGTATATTAAAATATTGATTGACAAGAAAAGTTACAGTACCGACATAGTGTCAAAAAATACCCATATTGAACGCCTTATCCAAGTGGCCAGCCCCCTTAGGCAAGAGGCATTGACTTTATTTGATGTTAGAAGAATAGAAAGAAAAATGTATGGGATTGACATTAGCTAAGGAAGAAGGTAATACAACTAACTATACTATTCTACTAACGTCAACGAAAATCAATGCCACATGGCTAGAGGGGCTGAACGTTTACAAACAAACAGACAGCTTTGCAACCCCATCCAAAATAAACTACCGATTATAGCGCAACTACAGCGATAACAATGTAACGCAGGCGGCACTATAGATCACCGAATGGGCCACATATGGCGGAGATTATCTTAATGGCGGCGACGGACACAAATTATGTATTCGCGGGGCACAATCGGGTCCAAATGAGGGCCCAATCAGCCGCCGCCGGCACGTAAACTGCCATGACAGACGTGACGGCTAACCGAGCCGATAAATGGAAATCAACGGATGGAAATGACATTCGATGTTATGCAACATACCTAGTATTTAAGAACTGTAAGATAAAAGTACGCACATAATAAGCTTGTGGCAATAAAATCTGTTGAACGGTGCCTTACTTTCAGAGTCGCTGATACATCGATTTTGTATGCGCAATCCAACGAAAATTCTCAAACCATGGCTTAAACCACTGCCTAATTTAAGTGACGTTCATCGCTAATATCGCTAGATTTAATATCGCCAGTCGGCAGACCACAGACGAGATGGAAAGATGATATAAAGAAGATGGCGGGCAGGAACTGGACTCTCACTGCCCAAAACAGATCGGAATGGAAGCGGTTGAAGGAGGCCTACATCAAGAATTTGGTAGAGGATGGCTAGGAAGAAGAAGAAGAGTTCGCTAGATTTTACTGGAGTAGGATTCCACGCATACTCTACAATGGGTAAGTAGTAAACAGCAATGACAGACGTGACGGCTAACAGAGCCGATAAATGGAAATCAACGGATGGAAATGACATTCGGTGTTATGCAACATACTATTTAAGAACTGTAAGATAAAAGTATGTCTAGCAAGCAGTAGTGGTGTTTACACTTCTAACTTAAAACATGATTTGACGTGACTTGTAAAAGCAAAGCCCTTTTTTAGACAACACGATGTACAATTTAGAATTTGGAGTTAAGGTACTCTTAGGGGTTGACAGCAAGAAATTCCAATAACCGAAGCTAAAAGCTATTGTGTACATAATTCAATGATTCATTAAATTACCGTTGGACAAAATTTAATGAATTTCTCGATTAATTTCGCCCGGCGTCGCTGGCTCATTCAAATTCTGAAGAAGTGTTGTAATTATTCACGAGCGGACCGGAGCACATTATGTAAGTTTTAATGAAAGAAGTGCGCCTCCATTAGTAGTGGAATATTATCTGGAATGAGACCCCACATAGAATAATATAACACAGGAATCTTGATCAGCGACGCACAAATCATTGCATCTACGATATACCTATCATTCGTCTTCATACAGCTAACAGCAGATCAAGTGTAACACTTCGGACCGTTCTTATTATCTGTGTCGTAAGATTTAAAAACGTACTGCAAGTGTTACCATTGATCTGATGTTGTCCGTACATAGCATTCGTCTTCTTCATTTATGCAAATTCTATTAGGATCTTCTATGATTCTTATAGGATCCACTTGTTGTCAAGCTCAGCGGTCAAGTATGACAGGTAAAACTGGTTTGTGAACTATATACTGTGGTATATCGTTTCTTTTCGAAGGCTATTAATTATACACATTTAAAAGAGCATATCTTATTTTATAACCTGCTGCAGTTAATAATCCAGGGCAAGATTTGTGGGAAGAGGAACGTTGGCAGGAAAATACACTCCTAAAGAATTTACGTGATTAGTTCGGCTGCAGCACCGGCTCCTTGTTCCGGGCAGCCGTTTAGAGGGTGAAAATTGCCATGATGTTGTCCAACCTTCGATGAGAAGAGGAACGTTGAGAAGAAGAATTATAAAACTTAACTAACGAAACTTATTTTATAATATGATAATCCAGTCTATAATTTCCTCACGTTATTTCCTTCACCGTTTTGAAAACAATGGGTAAAAGTACGATATTTTTATAAACATGGCGTAATATTTGTTGCCTAATTGCCTATACCTTAAGAAAACTTAGTTGAAATTTACTTTGCGACTAGGCGCTGTTAAGTGGATTCAACAACTAATTCAAGCGCAGCGGTGGCAAGCAAGACCAACCAATTTGATCCTCCCCAGAACCAAATCTATCTACGTCATTTATCTACGTGCCTTTTGAGTACTTTGCGTTGAATAACTCGTCTGCCGCAACGATTGTCGATTCTCCGACGGCAAACCGCCACTAAATTTAGGTCATTACGATCAAATTGAAAAGACCCGGTTCGAATAGCGCAACGGGACACGGGGCCCGCAAATGGGGATCATTACTGTCGAGCCGGGCAACCTGAGTGGACACAAACGGGACAGTTCCTTTATTGACAGTACGAGAATCTAGCTCTGGGGCAGTCCCGATAACGTTTACACTTCTAACCATGAACGTAAATAAGATGAAATGGTAAAGTTTTACCTACCGTTGAAAGCTTTGTACAGAATCTATAACTACAGCGATAAAAAACGTCTAATTGACGGCTTTTTTATTATTGGAATTTGTGCATTGCAAAGTTTTACGCACATGTCTGGCACCGGGGTTAGACAGTAAGTAAGGAAAGGCTCTCAACTCTTGCTTTTCCGACAATACATTATAAAGTTGATAAACACAACATAAATAAAAAATATAAATCCTGACACAATCAGCTAAAACACTCATGATCCAATCTTCTTTTCAAAATTCTTTCACACCCGTTTGGGTTCTGTGTGTGATAGGCACACAGGTACAGTCAAAGACAGATATAAGTATATAGGGGGCCTCATTAGGGTTGAGATTTTCTCAAAAACTACTGGACCGATTTTAATAATTATTTTACAGTTACACTGCTTTAACTTTTATCTATCTAACAGTGAAATAATTGTTGCCGTAGGTCAAGTACTTCTTGAGAAAATCTCATCCTCAAAAACTCTCCTGTACATCTTTCTCTGCATTAGACTATACACATACACATGAAATAAATACAACATATATTTTTAGTCAAGGGTAAAAATGTATCCTCACCTAGCCAGGTCTACATCTAATATATAATCCTCTAAAAATCCACCTTAAAAATTTTTATTTTTTTATTTTTTGATAATTTATGTGTTTATTTAATCTTTGTTACATTTTATGTATCGGGCAAACTTAATGCCTTGCGGCATTTTCTTCCAGTTTACCTTGGGGCATGCAGAGATTGTTTGCTTTAATTATTTTAGGAATTAAGATTTGGTATGTTTATGTGTAGTTTAGACAGATTACGACTTATGACAAGCGGACCAGATACAAAGAAATAGGGAAGAAATTGTATTAAAATATTTTTTAAAGGTTCTCGCGTTCCTTTTCACTCGTTAGCAAAGTGTGCGCGACAGGAATTACTCTAAGCCCCTCCACAGACTTCTAAACCAGCCCGTATTCTGTAAGCCGTGAAAACTAGCGCCTTCGCAGTTTTGCAACTCCTTTTTAAGAAAATTAAGTCTGAAATAGCCGGAATAAACTTGTTACAACTGGATTTCGTTTGGTATTTTGAACGAAACGTTTGATAAGTAAAGAAGTTTACAAAAACTGGGTATTCGACGATAGTAAAGTGGTCATCGTGGGTGGTGGATCATTTTCCAATTTAATGTGTTTGTATATCTTAAGTGATACTTATTACATTAAATATAATATAGGTAATTAGATTCTACCTATACCTGATTTTACAAAATAATTAAATAAACCATTGTGCCGTTAACCACTTTCAACTTCATACATTCTTTACTTTATATGCCATGGTACTAAAATCCTACGAGAACCTACTTCAAGTACGCAAGTATTTTTCTTCATCACAGCTTTACAAATAGGATTAATGAAAGCAGCTGAACAAATACGATAATGTACCTCGCATACTGCGCATTGTCATAGTGGTTGGTTCGTGATAGTGTACGGTAATTTCGACGGCTCCCAGCATGACGAGGTGGCCGAGAGGTTAAGGCGTTGGACTGCTAATCCAATGTGCTCTGCACGCGTGGGTTCGAATCCCATCCTCGTCGGGAAATTATTTTTAACTAATCTTTTTATTTTTTAGTTGAATAAAAATGAAAAAAAATGACAATTGTATTATTATGATGGATATTTTTAACAAAACATTTATGACAAGAGAATCTACGTTTCTTGCGCGAAAAAATAGCCCATGGTTACTCGCTCACTCGGCGGCGGCCTATAGCCGAGCTACAAAACTATACTCGCCACTCGCTGCTCGCCCACATAGCTTTACTCGCTACTCGCTTATCGCCGGCGGTGGGACAACTGCCTTACGATTAAAATAACAATTGTACTGATTTAAAATTATCAAAGAAAATGTGGATAGAACAAGACAAATGAACTCTACAAACTTGTTTATCCTAACTAGACTAAGTATTTCATAAAAGGGAAGGGAAACGAATTATGTAATTTTAAGGAAAGCCTGCAATTTTTTGCGGCGACCGTTACGAATTACTTAGAGCGATACGCCCTCAAACTCGCTTTGTTCCAAATTAGATAAATTATTTCCACAAAAAGATGCGTACAAAAGAGGCCAGAGAATGGGAAGCAATAAACATTGCGCCTGTCAAATTCACTCCGAATGCTAAATCGACGAGTCTAAGACATGGCATCTCTGTGGCCCGATGGAGACGAGCATTCAGACGAGCGGCGAATAAAACGCTGTAAAAAGTCAGAAAATCCAAGATCAATTGCGCCCGTCAATTTTACTCCGAAAGCTAAATGGATGAGTCTGATGCAGATGAGGTTCAGACGCCGCTCGCCGACGTGGAATAAAACGCAAAGTAACTTTGTAAAAAGACGGAAAATCCAAGACCAATATCGCCCGTCAATTTTACTCCGGATGCTAAATCGACGAGACTTATACGTTGAATATCGGTGGCCCGGTGGAGAAGAGCTTCAGATAAGCGGCTAATGTAACGCTAAGATACTTTATAATTACACTGACAATCTTCAGATCTCTGTGACTTTTAAAGAAGTCGTAATGTCTAGGACCAATTACTTATCAATTTTACTCCAAATAGAAGACAGGATAAACTTAACTGGACTATGAAGATGGACTTCAGACGAGCGGCAAATAAAACGCTTCGGTCAACGTTTTAACAATTCAAAATGAGGCCGGAAAAATTGAGCCAGATCAAAACACTCTGAGTATTGATAAACTAACAAAACATAATCGAAATGGTTCGCTGACGACATACAAAATAAAATAATGATGGATTTTTAAAACAGAAGAAAAAACTTAACATTTCAGTAATTTTAACATCCTTGCTACTCCACAAATACTTTTCAAAAAGTTATTTTCAATCAAACATGACGATTGGTTTGCATTCGACTGTAGTTCAACAACTGATATTGCTTGACAACCAGAAATTACACTTATCTTATAGGCGACCGTTGACTGGCATCCTGTATTATGTTAGCATCATGTCACGTCAGCGGAACAAACGCTCGTTCGTAGCTGTCGCGCGTGACCGCGGATTGTCGCGTCGCGGAAATGGCTTTGTTTCCTGCGCCACAGCAAACTGGTTTACAAACAGCATCTCATCTCGATTCAAACGTCAGAATCGTGACGCATGCGCACAGTCGCGACATTTGCACAGCTGCTCGTATCGGTAATTGCTGTACCCCATGGGATTATAGTGGCTAGATAGGTAAGCAATCGAAAACGGGTTTGCTACGAGTCACCTGAGACTACAGGAGCATATGGTTTCCTTTCCAGAGTAACTAATAGGTACAACTTAGTTATTTATTACTTATACCCGATTTTATGTACAGGCGAACTTCATGCCATGCGGCAAGTTCATTTTTATAAAGGCGTAGATAATAAGAAAATGGGACAAACTTCAGAGTATGTTGTACTTTGGAGAGTATAGGTACTGTATGACAACTTGTAAGTAGACGGAGATTTCAAATTGGGTTGATCCGTTTTGTACAAAATATAATACTGTATGTCTTTGTTATGATGTTCAAAACATCACGACACTAGGGCCCATAGGGTACTGTTTATGTTACGCACTGTGTCTGCATTACAGCCGCCCATCCGGCGGGAAATAAAATAAATGAATATCACATTATGGACGGCTAAAGTAAAAATAACCTGATGTTAGAGAAGCGAAACTGAAAGGCCCCGTTTCGCAAAATTAAATTGAGGAAAATGTTGTTGCTCTGCCTCCATGTAGCTTAATGACTTGTGTTGTTTAAAGAGCTTTGCCTATACACCGTATAACTAAATACGAAGACTTTTACGTTGTAAGGAAATATTTCGTTATCAATTTTTTAAGACGGCGACGTAAAGGGAATTGGGGAAAGCCCTAAATTATTAAGCCTCCAAATTGAATTTCACTTTTGGCGGCGTATTAAATGAAAATACATTACACAAAGCCAACAAAGTAGCTTACAATGTCGATACATACATAATAATTAGTAATTACATGTACGAACTGGTTAAATAATATAAACGCATATTGTACGGGTCATCTCCCAAATGCAGATGGATCTAAACATCTGATGATCCGCGAGATAGATCTTTATAATGACACTTTATAAAGTCAAGATATTCGTTAACTAAATACTAACTTTGTTCAGTGTTTAGACAAGCGAGGTACGTATTAAAAGGAAATTGCAAATTGTTGTTTGTAATAAATTATCAAAAAATCGACTTCATTTGGCATAAAATATATCTTAATCAATCTCATAATCCAGATGAATCACTCTCGAAAAACATTACTCTCCTTTCAGTAGTCGGCTAAAAGTGATAATCAGCGTCATTCCGTAGTAATCCAGGATAGCCTATATCCACAATAACATTGTGTCTGTTCAATTTGGCCACGATCTCGCCGTTTCCCACATGACTCGCTACAGTACCTTTTCAATCCCAAACGTACACTTCGGTGCAAACATATCAATGTTGGATATTCTGAATATTCATCAGGCCTTCACGTTCCGGGGATCCCGTAGCGTGCTGTGTAAATAGTAAACACCACGGTAAAAAAACCGGTAAAATATACTGCGTGTATTTTTACCGGTATAAAATTACGAACAGCTCTGCCGCTCTGATGGATTTGAGTGTTGACTCTATACGATACGTTATTTGGAATAAACGCATGTGTTGAACGTATGTGTAGCATATTTCGAAATAAAAACGACGACGGCTTATTAGTACTCTTTTACAAACTATATTGAAATAAGTATTAAAAATTAATTGTTTTTAGTTGGTCAGAATCATATCTCTTTATTGCAAGTTAATACAGTTCGTATGTACCTATATTTTTGCACATCAACATATATTTTTTTTAAATGACATCATTTTAAAAGGATGGTCCACGCTCTAAGGAGAAAAAGTGGCAAAAATCTTTCAGCAGCACTAGTTCCAATCCAAGGTCTGAGAATATAGACAATTTATTTTTAGGAAACTGATTTGTACTGGGTACATATTTTCTCATTTAAAACTTTACATAATTATGATACTTACGTTTATTTGTTGGAATCGTCAAGTGTAAAGTCTAGTTTGTTCTGTCAGTGGTGAATTAAATTCGTAAAGGGATAGATTATACCTAACATATAACCCAAGGGTTCCTAATAGGTAATATCAGTACCTCTCCACCCTCAACTAGTAATTATTTACCACCCACCACACCCATTCTATTCCATGTATTTGTCTATCAACCTATCATTATGGTACTCGTATCTAATTAAGTTGTCACTGCTTTACAAAACCATATTTATACAGACACTGTGAACGATTTATCAGGTTGAATGACAACTGTGTAAGGCCACGTTTCCACTTGTAAGACAACTTTTGCGAGTAATGTCCGGCAGTATGTCCGACAGCAGCTTGCAAGTGTAAATTGCATATCAAGTGAGGAGTTTTACACTTGCATGCTTCTGTCGGATATTACTTGCAATTGTGGCGATTCCAGAATGCGCCACGCTAAATGTGTGAGTGACAGTTGTGGTTAGGTTTAGGATTCGATTTGACAACTACGACTGACAGTCTATGAGAACGGCCTGCTGAACTCTTGGCGCCAGATTTTGTTCTACAATAGACCCTTTGCAAATGATCAGATTTGATATTTCTACGACATCATTTATTGACTGTTGACAATGCCGACAGAGGAACGATTGGCGAGAAAAAAACAATAATAAATACGAATAACAGATGCTCTACATATCTGTAGTCTGCGAGCATGATGGGTCTTTCTCATCTATAAAACGCAGCTTATAACTTCTTCTACGCATATAAAGATGCGGTTACAACTAGTTAACTACATAACTGTATATGCAAAGCAAAGCTTAGGCAGTTGTCCTACCGCCGGCGAGTAAGCGAGTAAATCCCGGCTTTTTTTCACGAAAGAAACGTACAACAGATAACAAATTCCGTGTAAACAAAAGAGACGCAGCGTTACTTTGTCGGTGACACTCGCTCAGCTATGAACTAGAAAAGTATGTCGCTGAGCGAGTATCGCTGCGTCTCTTTTGTTTACACGGAATGTGCTATCTGTTGTGCGTTTCTTTCGCAAAAAATAGCCGACATTTACTCGCATTACTCGCTGGAGGTGAGACAACAGCCTTACTAACCACGATTAATGACTGCATCAGTAATTCATTCCGCAGATCTGTTATCAGATCAGTAAGTAACATTATTGATTTAGAATTACCTGTCGTGTCCCATGGAGCGCAGATATCACGGAAACATGAATATTGGCCACACGCGACCTGTACGGTGAAAATACAATTAAAAAATCCTATCGATAACATCGCTAATAGCAGTCATTATTGATGTTAATTAAAAATAGTAGGTAATTGAGGTAAAAATAAAAATGTGATTGGAAACTTATGTGATTTTCCCACAGAGCTGATATTTTTTCTTCTAATTGAATAACCATGTTCGTAAAGCTATCTAGGTTTTAGAGATTGATGTCCAAAACAGGTTTAGTTTACTTTTATTACACAGTTTTCTATATTCGTAATAGCATAATTTTAAACAGTATCGTACGGACACAATCTAACTACTAAGATATTTCTCCGGATTTAAAGTTCAGTCAATCTAGAATCACGGTGAACATGTATATTTTAATGTTGGTAGGTATTTTATTCTTTCTTTTTCGAAATTCTTCGATTTCGGAAAATATTTACTTTGTATTTTTGATTCAGTGGTAGAATTGTGTGTAAGAGTGCAATACTAAGAGCAATAACTAAAAGTTACGCACAAGATAATTTTAAATGAAAGTAGAATTTGGAAGATCTATACTCTAAAGATCGATAATAAGGATTAAATAACTTCCTCCACTCCACGTTATGTATGCCATGTTTCGTGTTGATCCATTATTTTACTATCTCAATGTTATTTATTCTTATATTCTGGTGGTTTAATGACCAAACCTATTATAAAAGTTGTTCAGGCCACCCGTTGGCCTCTGACATCACCTAACGACTTGATATCGAACTAAAAGAATCGGGACGAACTGCTTAGCAAACATTCCGAGTCACGTAGCGTAGGGCACCGATAAAAAAGGCACTAGCGGTCGCCCATCCTGGTAAACCTCTCCCAACCTTGCTTAACTTATACGATTGTTTTCAACGTATACTAGCAACTAGTCAAGGTGCCTATCAAACTATGACAGTACTCAGGATACAGGGTGTACTTGAATTCATTCGACAAATTGAAACTGGGAGTTTTGTACTCATGATAAATATTAAATTGGTAAGGTTTTTTAGTAAATCGAAACTGCAAAAAAAATCTCTAAGTACTTCACAAGTCACACAATGACCTTAGATATGACCATGGTCAAATTCCAGTGAAAGAAATTGTTGCAAAAAATTAAAAATATCTTAAAATGTCAAAAACTCCAAAGCACAGTAACGATGCACATCAAATTAAAAAAAAATTGTTGAACTTATTGTAAATATACCCCCCCCCCCCCCCCTCTAAAATAATTTAATTTACTTAAACGCTGTGCAGAATTAATGTATGTTACAAGCTTTTAACCATCCATTTAATTTTATCGAATGAATTCAAGGCCACGCTGTATATTATGTATTTCGTAACGACTTCGATGAAGAATATCATGTGTAGAACACTTTAGTCTGTACTGAAAGCTTTTCAAACTACACGCGGTTTCCAGAGCATTTTAGCGCTCGTATAACTTCAACTCCTTGCTGGCGAACTGTCGATCACTATCCATCGAATTGGATTTGCTTCTACCACCACATTACCTTGAACCACCCCTCCCCGCACCTATGTTCCCAGTTTCAAATCAAAGGGGTAACGAAAGTGGCTATTAGGGGCCTAGATATGCTGGTTGTTACCTGGTAGGGATCGCGTGTTTTCGTTCTAACAAAGCGCTGGTACGATACAAGGCATCTGGTTGTTCGCACGGCTCACATATCGCACTGAATAAATAATATTCGAGGCATTCGGGTTGTTACACAAAGATGAATACGTGTACGGAGGCGTGGCGAGTCAATTATATGGTGCGCACAATAAAAAAAAGTATTTCATAGAATCATGTTTTATTCGGAAAAGAAAGTTGAAGTTGATTGATTGAGTTTGATATGAAAAAGGCATCCGGAAATATTTTTTGTATTTATAAAAAAAACTCAACTTCTGGATGTATGTTCACTTGTAACTGAAGATTGACTGTGAGAGAAATGCTACAGTGGATTCAGATTCGCCTAAGGAGGGTTTTAAGCATATAAATCATTAGGCTGTACCAAATTCAAGACAAATGGTGTTATAAATATGACAACAAAATAATGTCTGTGAAAATGTATGTCCATTATTTTCGATATTTTCCCACATACATGGCATGGCAAGGTTTAATGCCCAGGTGAAATCGCGCGGGAACGTTAAGTAATATAACAAATGTATTTTCAGTATTTCCGGATTACAATAATTAAATTAGGATTCAACAATAATATGTAAAATATTGCGAAAGGACCAATAGTAGAGTTCGGGCTTCAACCAAAACAATTAGGCACTCACATCACCCAGCCATGTGGTTTGAAATATAGTAAGAAACGTGTGGTAACCAAGTGTTCCATAGTGTACCTAAGAGTATGAGTATGAGTACGAAGCTGATTGATTCCCAACTGCCAATCGCGCTCAATGGTCCCCCGATTGTTTTGACGTGTCTTCGTACGCAGTTTATAACGGTGTTTGTAAACTATGTCGTCACTAAATATTGTTGCAGTCACTTTCTAGTTCCTGTTTTCTAAATGCATGTATCTATAACTATTTCTTTTCCAAAGCATTTTAGATTTTGTGTTCACTTGAACATCGTGTTTCTGTCCTTTTAGGCACCAGTAATGATATCTGTAAAATATTACGGGACACCGTTAAATATAAACAGTAGAGTGAAGGCCCCGAGGAAAAATCAGGCTACAAGCAATCCAATTAGGTACAAGTTCCTCCGGAAGCTGATTGATTTCCAACTGCCAATCGCGCTCAAAGATCCCTCGATTGTTTTGACGTGTCTTCGTACGCAATTTAGAATGGTTTTTGTAAACTATTACGTCACTAAATATTATTGCAGTCCCTGTCTAGTTCCTGTTTTCTAAATGCATGTAGCTATAACTATTTCTTTTCCAAAGCATTTTAGATTTTGTATTCACTTGAACATCGTGTTTCTGTCCTTTTAGGGACCAGTAATCATATCTGTAAAATATTACGGGACACCGTTAAATATAAACAGTAGAGTGAAGGCCCCGAGGAAAAATCAGGCTACAAGCAATCCAATTAGGCACAAGTTACTCCCGAAGCTGATTGATTCCCAACTGCCAATCGCGCTCAAAGGTCCCCCGATTGTTTTGACGTTTAGTCTGCAAATGAATTGGGCGCAAATCGACACAATCGCAATCGCGAACAGTCGTAATCCGATTAATAGAACAGCGGACAAAATTAATATCGTTGATGTTACATTGCGAGCTTGTTTTGTTCGCTTTTACGTTAGAATTTATTAATTGAATTAATTTGTCCTTAATAAGATTATTGAATTAAAATACGTGCTTCGGTATGAAAATTGTGAATGGGCGGGCGAAACAGATACAAAACTGGGACGTGCAACTCATGTATTTCCTAAAGTAATGTTAAACTCACGGTATACCGGATCGATTCGTATAATTCTTGTACATTTAAATATTGTGCCCTCTAAACTATCTATTATTAAAAGAGTCTTACACACGGTGAAGTAGTTTTTAAAGAAAATCTCAACCTCATGTATACTTTTATGTTATCGACTGTAGATGGGTGACTTGGGAATCAAACCTGGGTAAAAGAAGTTCAATGTCCCTAGCACAGTGCGACCGAGCTAGCATAGTGATTTCCAGGGGCGTATTTCCTTGCAGACAATTTTATTGCTCAAACACGTCTGTTACTCTCACGTAGTAGGTTACGGCAACACAAAAGAGGTTCGTTAATATTTACGAATTTTTTAACGAACTCTTTTTATGTGTCGGCAAAAGCACGTAGGGCATTACCGCGCCCAGCCCAGTGCGACAGGAAAGGCCGAAGTTTCCTTCCGTCCCGCGCGGGACCGTCCTTATTATGACTTTATTACTCACAATGAAAATCATATTTACGGAGATAGAAGAACACATAATAAACACATGCGAGTGAAGAATGGAGCGTATTTTATGTGAGAAATATCCAGGGGTGTCGCCCTCGCGAGCATCTGGCATATTTGCTGCTTATTACAGGCACAAAGAATCTTGAAAACTGAGTTCGTATCGCGCCGGTGACACATTCGTGCATTATGTAATGCTGCTGAGGCTGGCGCATTTTTCATAGCGAGATTTGAGTAGTATGCTCAGAACACCTGTCACCGTCCGCCTTTCAGCGGAATATTACATTATGTGTCAAAAGAGCCTTCGCGACGCCGACGCAAACAACGCGACGCTGTGACAACTCTGTTGTGCGACTCGCGGCCGCACTTAGCGCCCGCGTCGGCATTCCATTGGGATTGTTCCTAAATTGGTCGTCATTTCACACGCTTTTGTGGCAGACAAAGGGAAAAACAAAATTATTTGCACGTATAGGTACGGCTAAAACCTTGATACTGTCGGAGTAAAAAATATATTACCTAAATAGCTTAAACAACTTTGGAACGTGAACGATATTTCTAATCAAAAGAATAACTCTGACAAATAGGTTTGGTCACTAAACCTCACTAAAAAAAATTCAACAGTCCCTCTATAGATGTTTTGCTCATTATTCCTAATTAATTTAGTTTGGAGAAGGGACAACCTTTTCTCGCACTTGGAATTTTTATTCATCTCATGTTTTGTTCTTAATTAGGTAGCTGATAGAGAATTAAGAACAAATAAACATCTAATTGATTATAAATTCAATACCTACATGATAAAATTACAATCTAGCAGCACTTCTCCAAACTGTTCTCATAAACTATATGAAATCTTTGTGAAGCAAATTGAACAAGTAAATCTGAGTCATTGGAGTTTAATATCAGTCACAGATAGTGGGTTACGGGTCCAAGGCCGACTTCAACTTAAAAAGATCTACCTATTCGGGCAAATATGGCTGTACTAAAAGCGACAATAAACATGAAAACTTGTATACGACTGTATAGTAATAAAAGGTGCCGTCAACGGCCAAAATTTCGATGAAAACCTTTAAACAAGGCACAGGGGCGCCATGTTTTTACGACGTCGTTATATTTCATAACAGTGAGTAAGTAAACATAATAGAGAGTAAGTTAATGACAGTGACACTAGCTCGGTAATGGCACTACAAAACAAAGCTTAAGAAGTAACACGTTGTCTATTGTCTAGGAACAAAACATAGGTGTATTGTGTTGTCGCGTCGCCGGCGGTGGATGTTGGCACGGGGCGAAACAATTGCGGTATTGGCGGACTTATTTATGACGTCACCTTCGTTCATAACTTTTCATTTGTGGTAATAGAAGGTTGCGGTCCAGTGCATGATCGCTTTTTTGATACAGGTTCTCTGCATATCTGCAGTCTGTGACCATATTAGGTCTATCTCATAAAAAATACACAACTTAAAACTTATTCTATTTGGACGAAGTCGCGGGCACAGTTCATAACTTTTATAATCAAAACTACGGATTTGACGAGGTACGAATTGGACGAAATTGTCATACACTGTTTTGTATATCATTTACTAAGCAACGACGGAATTACAGATCATTGCAGCCATCGGAAATCTTGTATTTATTGTGAAGCCACAATAAATAATAAAGGTAGCAACTCACCCTCCAAAAATATCACCTATTTAGGAATACACATCACGAAGAGGTATTAAATTGAATTAAACCAGTTGTTGGGTCAAGTTCGAATTACTGCAACTAAGGTACTGATGATGGGAAAAGTTAATAGAAGGAAAGTGAGTATCTGAATAATTTGCAAACATTGCATTGATCATCTTATACCTATACTTACCTATACACGCATTAATGTAATATGTAATAAAGTAATTCATATTTTGATATCTCAATAGACGCCACAGATTTTCATCAAAACCGTCTTCTGTAGCTCGAATGGCGAGTGAAAGCTCGTATACCCAACAAATTACGCTCAATTTGTATGAAACGCTGCACACAAGTCATAAAAACTCTTATTCATGAAACTATTTTCTTTTAAACGACTACCGACTGCGTTATGCCGTAATTATCGAGAAAATAGCCGTCGCTAAAAAGCACAAAACGTTATAATTAAGCGCATAGTTTCTCCGCAGCCCCGTAATAGTTACCCGACAATGTTTCTTTCGGAAAGCTACTTTTAAAAACTCGTTAGCAAGTTCTGAACGAAATAAGCGAACGTAAACAATATGTTTTGAGCACTTTCGCCGCGGCAATTTCGGAATTCGTCCAATGATGGTTTGTCATGCGATGCGGTAGAACTACCGAGTATTATTAGTAGTAGGTCATTTATAATATACAATTCAGCTTGTTTTACGAACTTTTATGGTGTTATAATTAAATGGGCTCATCCGCCCTTATTGTGTGTGGGCAGAGTTGGATATTGATAAAGCACATGGCTATAAACTGTTGCTTTTCAGACCAAATTGTAGTCAGATATCCTATTTTATTACGATCTTTTAATGATATTGTAAAATGATATAACCAAAATTTACTTTATTCTTATCTTTTTGTTAGCAAAACTTACAGTCATGCAGACAAATGCAGAATTAGACATAAAATAAACAGATTTAATTATATCTTCTTCTCATTTTAGTACAACTTCTAACTACCGGGAGCTGTCATCTTTGGTTTTTAAACCCAACTACCGAAAGGACAAAGGTAATGTTTATTCAAAATAACTTAGGTACCTATGTCGGTTCCTGTGTGAGCAAAAGTAGCCTAAACCTCTTGATTGATTTTAATGCATGAAGTATCATTAGATTCGTAATCAGAGGATTGACATTTAATTTTTAGGTAAAAAGTGTAGGATTTTTAATAACTATATTTTGCTTGTTAGTTTATAAGCTCCAGCTCAAAGCCTACCGACCGTGTAAGTACATTTTCTATTAGGTGAGTTTTTCCTCTACCAATTTCTTGCACATATCCTTCTATTCACGAAGACAAAATCCCATTGCTCCAAAATCCGCTATCCCCTAACACTTTCACGCCCACTTAACCCAGCAAACTCCAAATCCCAAAGTAAACACTAAACAACCCTTTGAGGCAGTAACTTACTATGCGAGTACAATTTGCGAGGAACACTATTGAATACTTATAAAACGGAGGGGAAGGGGCCTCCTCGGAGGGCCATCGACAGCCTGAACGTGATGCGAAACGTAAACGTAACGAAACGCGCGACGTTTAGCAGAGGGGTTTATAGTTTGGGCCCAAGTTACAAGAGTTATTGATTTATTACAATAACTCGAACACATATAATACTGGACCTCATCAGGGTTGAGATCTTCTCAGAAACTACCCTATCCTTCATTAAGGTTGAAATTTTATCAAAAACTACTTGACCGATGCCCCTTGTAAACGTTTCTCTGAGACTGTACATTATGCTACCGAAATTAACAGGTTTCGGACATCACACGGCCGTTGCGTGGAACTTATGCACAGATGACATTTCGGGTCGGACCCCCACTGCTCCTGTAGCGAAATCCAGAGCATGTCATACGTCACCGATAACTGCGCAATGGTTAATTGAGGGTGGTCTTGTCAAGATTCATAAGGCTGACGAGGATGTAATTAAGTGGCTGGATAGCCTCCCACTCACGGTCTGATCTCTTGTCACGTCGCCGTGAAAATAGTTAGACATGAAGAAGCGATAGATATACGTATTCTAGATTACTCATTATGGTGGCCTAATTTTTTTTTTTTTAATTTTTTTATTAATTTTTAACAAAATTGTAATGTTACATTTGTCGCCAAACTGCAATGCAGTTTGTTGGCGTAGCTCTCTTACTTAGTAGTTTTACATTGGTAGCACACTCGACAGCACATCAATGACAACACTCGCAGTACGATTTCTATTTAATGGACAGATAATAAGGACGGTCCAAAGTACAAAGTGTTACACTTGATTTGCTTTCGTTTGTCGAGAATAGACGTAGGCAAATATTGTAGCTCAGAAATATCCGGCAGTTAATTGGTATCTGGAGAGCTTTATTCACGTTAAAACATATTATTTCAATGGTCCTCGAGCCACTCATCGCTTACACCACACACTAATAGCTCTACCAGAAACCTCATGTGGTCTCGAGTCGGGTCTATAATAATAAAAAAGAAAAATTGGATTTCGGCTTTCGTTGCAATTGCGGCTTCTTCCGAGTCAATAGATCTGACACTTTCCTTATGTTTATGATGCCTGTTAGATAATAAAATGATGACATTAAATATCAGTAGTCATTTTAGTTCGTGAAAAAGGGCAAAAAATACTACCACAGCTAGTGATCACTAAAAAGAGAGGGGCAAGCGATTTTCGCGGTTACTTAACTATCAGGGTCATTTCCGTTCGTTCTACTGTTTATTCTACTGCGCAGAACAAAATAGAATTAATAAAGATCTTCCTTTTATTTATATTACGAGAAAACATCGTTATTTTGAACGAAGTGAAAATTCATTTATTTATAGACATCACGGATGGCCCACATTTGTCCTTTCCAAAACAATTTCCTTCCCCTAAACTCCACGCCATTATTTCCCGTAATAACATTGCCTAATCCCCCGTGCAAACAAAACCACATCTTGACCTAACCCTTACAATATGTCATCCAAACATACTTAACCATCGATTAACTCGCGACTCGTGACCGCTCCCGTTTTCCATTATCCGACACACGGCTCTCTCTGGTTAACAGATGCAGGTAAATCGTGGCACAGATGAAGACACAGTGTGACGCGTGTGTGCTGACAGACGGTGGCTATAACAACAGCGTGTGAGAGCACTTGCAGGTCTATTTCCCGGAGCAAGCCAAACACAGCGGTCCAGGGTTGACTCACGGAGCAGCAAGTGTTTGGAGACACTCACTCGACAATGAAAGCGACGTGAGTGTTTGCCGCAGCCCGCGTAGTTTGCTTACGTGCTTGCGTCAATAAGATTTATTCAAATTGAACTCTTGACGTCACTCGCACGGAATAGTGTTATTCGTTTACAGTCTTGTCTGTTACAAATGAATATATTACCGTACTAGCTGTACCCCGCAACTTCATTTGCGTAGAAACGTAGTGTAGTGTCACATATAGCCTATGAGCTGTGCGGATATTTCAGCTATCTCCTAGTGAAACTCCCGTCAAAATCACTTCGTTAGTTATGGCGTGATACTTGAACATAGTCACAGACAAACAGACAAAAATTCTAAAAATTGGTGTTTTGGCATCAGTATCGATCCTAAAACACATCACAATTATTCTTTTCAAAAAATATCCAATGTACAGACACAACTTTTTTACAGTCTTATTATATGTATAGATTATGCCTGACTTACTGTAGTAAGGTCTCTCGCTAGCGAGTACTTAATGACGGTAGGTACAAGGTTCGTGATTTGAGGGATAACAGTTCCGCTACTGACTAGGAATGTAACTAAAATTCCACCGACCAAAAATCTTGTAGCTACAGTTATTATGTAGTCGCAATCGAGTGACTACAGGAACTCATGTAGTGGTAAATATATGAAGAATTTACGAAGATAAGTATCGAATATCAATTGTTGTACATTGTAATAAAGTGCGTACTAAGATGTTCCTATATAGACACTAAACACGCAGCCTCAAAGAGCCTGTATTTTTTCAAAAGAAAACTCCGTTTGTACAAGAAAAACTGTTTGTTCAAGATACCGAAATAGGTCGACGAAATGTAAAAGAAAAGCTAATTTAATCCCGAAATTTATTATAAAAGAAATAGGTAATAAAATTTGCAGGGACAAGTTTACCTACAGGATCAAAGAATAAGGAAAATTGCCAAGGTGTAGGGGCATTGTTTTTCTGTGCCCAGAAACCTTTGTTTTCTTTCTCATTGCGTATTAATAAAATTAATAAAATACCGATTCAAAGAAATCTTTTATGGGCCAATAAAAACAATTACTTTCATATTATGGGCAAATTCTGAAGAGGAAAATTAAAGAGGGGAAAGTTTTTGTTTCTCTAAGGACTTTACTTGGCTCTGTATGCGACGTAAATGGGATAATGGCGTGCTTTATTGGGGTCTTTTATTTCATTTAGGTTAAGTGTGTACCTGGCGGAGATTAGCACAGGTCGGGCGGGGTCGGGCTAGGAAGAGACTTTAATGATAAAGTGGAAATAAATAAACAAAGTCTTTCGATCGTGATTAAAAATGTGTAATTCTTGCCTTTCAATCATTTCCTACCATGGATGGTCCCATCAGATCCTTATAACTTATGGAACGCAATAAATATATTGAGTATTGGAATCTCATATTCTCCATCCATCTAACTAATACTATACATGTGAAAGTATTTTTCTTTGTTCGTTACTAATACTTAATCACGTCCTAACCGTTTTAGTCGGATCTTTACCAAATTGAGATTCTAAGTTAAGAGCTACTTTTTACAATTGGAAAATAGAGGAGGAAACCCGAAAACAGCAAAACAATCGCGAGACGATAATCTAATTTATTCTTATTATAAGTTTTCATAAAATAAAAGGTACGGTCAAACACAGCTAAGGTGTAGGTACAGAAGAGTTATTAAAGTTTACACAAAAAGTACTCGACAAATATCTGAAAATTCTTTACAATTGATAGTGTGTGTTCTAAATTATCTACCTGTTATCTACTATAGTCCGTCAACGTCGTGCTTGCAGCGCCCACAGGGTACAGGTGTTGGAGGATACGAGGTACCACTATACACAGCCGTACGCGTCGCGCTCGCTTGCCCTCCCGCCACACCTCCCGCCCGCAACCCCTCCGAGACCGTATTCCCTTGTCCTCGCCAACCCCTGTACCACGCGGGCGCTGCAAGCACGACGTTGACGGACTATAGTAAGAGAATTTTTACAATCGATCAAGTAGTTCTTAAGAAAAACTGACATTATTGAGGCCCACTGTTATATTTTTTCTGCTTTCAGCTTAAAAATACTCGACATTTTCTGTTACCTCTGTCTCAGCCCCAGCACCTAAGGGACAGCAACCGAACACAGATAAATAAGAGCAAACAGTCGATAATGCGACAGGAAATGTTCCAAATGTTATTCGCGAAAGCCTCTGATGACACACACCCGAGAATTGAGAGTACTCAGCGAATTTGCAAGATATATTTCCGAATTTAGGCGCACCCGTAATAGAAGATTACGGGAATTGGAAGGAAATATGTTTTATTAGTTTTTTAGGGTTCCAAACCTCAAGAGGAAAAAAGGAACCCTTATAGGATCACTTTGTATGTAGTACGTCTGTCTGTCTGTCAAGACATATATCTCAGAAACGCGTGGACGGATCAAGTTGAAATTAAAACCAAATACTCAGGTCTGCAATCTCATGCAGCCGTGAAGAAATCAAACTTCTACGTCAACTCAATCAAAAGATATGGCCGTTTATGTCGCATTTATTAATTAAATGCATGTAACAGTACATTCTGACATGTGTATGTAATTATATAAATTGAAATTTTTTCACATATTTGTATGAAACATAAACGCGTTAGTTTTCGTTTCGCATAGCGCATATGCAAGAAAATATCAAAACATATGAAAAAGGAACGCGTCATCAATTAATAAAAAAACATGATTTCTAACTGCAATGTTCGACATGAATTTGAGTAATTGCACAATTACTGAATAGATGTCGCTACCGTGAATTTTGTCTCTATATTCTCGTTTGAGGGACAAACGAGAATATAGAGACAAAATTCACGATCTGGATACGAATCACGATGGCTCTGTTGGAATAGAGCGTGCCACGGAATGGCCAGTTCCCGGTTTCGAATCCCGGTCGTGATGAATTTTTTTTCTTCATTTATCATTTAGATTTTCGTTTCGCATAGCGCATATGCAAGAAAATATCAAAGCAATTGTAAATTTGTAGTTACATCTATAAATAAATATTTTTTTCTTATTACAAACTTATATTTACAGTTGATGAAATAATTGCGAGTATGTCGATGTATGGGCATATTATTTCGGGAAAGATAAGTTGGTCCTTAAATCGAGTTTATCTCTTCGTTAGATTCTATTATTAAAGTTGCGTTGTACGGACCCTCGGTGCGCGAGTCCGACTGCCGACTCGCACTTGGCCGGTTTTTAACAATGAAAGCGAAATAAAGATCATAATTGAATAAAATAATCTGTGGTAGACCAGATGATCCATTGGTCCAAGCGGCCGAACCATTTGGACCTTTTTGGGAAAAGCCTTAGGGCACGTTTACACCAGCAAGAAAACTTCTTTGAGTAATGTATGATAGCAATTTGCATGTGTAAACTGCGTAGCAAGTGCGGAGTTTACACTTGGAAGCTGCTGTCGGGTAGACTGTCGGACATTACTCGTAGAAGTTTTCTTGCAGCTGGAAACGTGGCCTTAAAGTAAACTTTGCATTCCAAACGGTGGAAATAAAACCTTTGTGCTGTTATTCATAAACCTAGTTAAACCTCACTTCCTTTAAATCGTGTTGCTATCCCTTTTACACTTCGTTAAAAAAAGGTTAGGATAGAAAGGGACAGAGTGGCTAAACGGTGGCGTAACTTTAAATCACGTTTATGAATAAACGCGTCTTGTACTGCAAGCAAAAGTCTGCGATTTCATTGCCGAAGTCCCATAATATTCTTAACGCAAACTTTGAAAGTCCGAGCTCCTCTTATAACATCATAAAACACAGTAAACTACACTTTAGGAACTCTCCGATCAAAGCTAAAAGTTCTAAAGAATAAAATAAACTTTTTATGCAAATTCTCATCCGTCTTTGACTAGAAACAAGTTTGGATAAACCTCGATGAACTGCGAGAGGAAATTACCAACTTACTCCCGTCACTCCTGATGTGTCAGCTGTCACGAATGACGAATGGGAGGTTTATTTCGGTCGCAAAAATGTTCATCGACGATTCGGAATCACATTCCAGTATATTCATTGAATAAAAGAAAACAAATTGAATATTTTAAAATTTTCGCTTCTATTTTCTGTTTTGTTTCTTTAGATGTTTGAAGTGTATAAATTAATATTATTATTAATTGCCTAATTGCCGATAATAATATAGCTTTCTGGGTGCTGCTATTTATAGACGGAAATCCTTTACGGCGCTACGTGTGCTACGCCGTAGCAATCATGCTATGACTGGCAGTGCTACTCACTTCTAATATAATAAGTTTTACTTAAAAACTTATGTACAGTCGGATCTCAATAAGGTTGTTGAAACTTTCTCAAGAACTTCTAGACTAGACCGATTGTAAACAATATTTTACTATAGTAAGTCAACGCCGGGCTTGCCGCGCCTACGGGGCACAGGGGTTGGCGGAGACGAGGTAACACTATACACAGACGTGCGCATTATCGCGCTCGCTTGCCCTCCCGCCACACCGCCCGCAGACCGTAATGCCTTGTCCCTCCAACCCCTGTACCCCGTGGTCGCGGCAAGCACGACGTTGACGGACTATAGTATATAGTTTAGTTAGAGTATACACTACGTAATTGTAAAGAATATTCAAAAATCAGTCAAGTATATTGATAAAATCTTAACCTTAAATACTCTTGTACACCTGTTAAAGAAAAGTAGTATTTTTCGTATATTTAGAGACTTGGTGGGTCTCCTAATAGAAGATATGATTTTTTTAAGGTAGTGGCTACACTTATAGTAAAGTTAGTTGGATATACTAGTTTAATGGCCGTAACCTAGTATATCCAACAAACTTTACTTAGGACCTTGTAAAACAAGGCACTAGACTAGGATAAACCAGTGGAAACTAACAGTGTGCGCCAGACAAAAAGCTGGTCAGACACCGAAGCAAACCTTAGTAATAGGCTTAGGGCTTCCCATTAATCACACGAGCAACTTAATTGGACAGCCGTCGGCGCAGCCAGTCGGCCCACTTAAACTTACAATAGACTGCTGTCTAATATTCTATACAGTATGTCATAGTTTTCGGTAATTGTAAATGTTAATTTGATGGAGACTAATTTATAACAAACAAAAAACCACTGCTAATCCAATTGGCATAGATTGATACCTTGGAGGATGGGTCGCGCCCTGGTGTGGGACGCTACGTGCTCCGACTCTGGTTGCGACACAGACCACTTATCCCATAGACCTGTAACAGGACGGCGCCCTTGTCTGCCATACATGAACGCAAAATTACTTTCCGACACGTGTAACCTAGAGATATAATCGACTTGGACGCATCTATTTAATACGGCACCCCTGTCACCCGCTTCGTCCCTATGCGCTCATCGTTGTAAAGTACAGTACAATAAGTGTAACATATAGACTATGCGGCGGCAATACATTGTAATAATTTAGTGTGGCGTCGACGTGACGCTGCGTATAAGACAATGTTGCGACAGCAAACGTCCTTCGTGTGACATCGACCTTAGTAATTAGGGCTCATTTAATTTGCTCGCCGGGTTTAAAGCGGGTGAAACAATTTCATACGAAACAGAATTCGTCTCGGCGGGGCTGCGACCGCAGCGACCGCGGCCGAACATTCCCAACTTTCGTCCGACTAAATTAATGGCTAATTTATATCATTAAAGTTATTCCTTATTAGTGTTAGTAAAACTAGATTAGCCTATTTACTTTGTATGCATTAGCGGGGTCTTTTCACAGACTAAAGTTAAATAAAATAAATTACTATTTTCCAAAGTTTAATTCGCGCACTGAATTGTTGGAGTTTTAAATGTATAAAGGTTTTAAACTGACAGATGGTAACCACAGTCAAGACGAAACAGATTAAACCATGTTTAATCTCATTGAGGTACAGGCCTGGCAGGCTATCAGTCTGGTATCCTAGGTTGTTTCATTTTCAATTTATATTTTAGAATGTGTTTACCTAATGCTATTTAAATTATAAGTAAAAGCTTGCGTCAAATTCGATCCGCACCTGTGTACTTATAACTGGTCGCTCCATAGCACAACCAAAATTGAATTCTATTTTCTATCTAATTAATATCTTTATAACGGACTCACCTGTCCATGATTCTGGAAGCCGTGTTTCGCGGCTATGTCGTCCACGTGTCCCGCGCCAGCCGGCACGTGCACCGCGAACTCGTTGTGGTACACGGGGCCGGGGAGCGCCTCGCACGCCAGCAGCGCCGCCGCCAGCGCCAGCGCGCGCCACGCACACACCATCACAGGCACGGCTCAACACCTTACATTAAACATACTAGAGATGCAGGTGGAATACAAATGGTACGATAAAAATTGCACTAAAACAACGGACAGTAGTGTGATTCTATAGCGGCCACTAAGTCGAATGCTAATCCTAAACGCAACTGTCACTGACGAACAACTACAACGCGTAAGAGCGAGCGGGACGCCAGCTTAGCGGCGATTAATATTAGTTTACGCAATCTAGAATTGCTACAACTGACTCGCTTCGCTTCATAACGAAATTTACGTAATTTAGCCAAAACTTTGTACCTACCGCAATTTTATACAGTATAGAATTATCCTTTAGTTATCGTTTTTTGCGAGTAAATAAACACGTTGTATTTGTAAGGAAAAGTGGCTAGTTGCTATGCAGAAAAAGTTGCAAACGTTAAAAAGGTTGATAATCTCAAAAACTACTTGACTTATTGCAAGAATTCTTTCACTGCTAGATAGATAAAAGTTAAAAATATGGAACTGTAAAAGAATTATTAAATTCGGCCCAGAAGTTTTTGGGAAATTTTCAACCTTATTGAGGTCCGCTATATACTTTTCTCTGTCTTGTTGCTTTTACAGTTCTTGACTTCACAACTAAAGACACAACTGAGAGTGAGTTACTAACCAATGTTTTAGTGCAATTTTCAGTGTCCTTGCATCTATAGTATTCTTAACGTAAGCTCACCACACACGCAACCACATGAGCGCACACCCCCACTGCACACACTCGCACTGCACTTCCGATTGCGACACGTCACCGCAACAGTGCCCGCGTTCGAACACCGTATGTCATCCCACCTCCAGTTACCTGAAAACAGAAACAGCCCCTCGTTAAATTAAGCACCGACGTTTTATCACTGAAAGGCTTAATTAAAAAGCTCTCTAATTGTAACGTCTACCGCTTTCGAACACAAAAGGCGCTCGGGGGATATTAAAATTTAATAAAGTGTAATTCCCGCGGCTGCGTGCTTTATTTTTTACGTTCGAACGAACCCTATAAATATGAAGGGAAATTTGGGCCACGATAAACATATTCGCGGCGCCGGCGCCGCCCGCAAATCATGCGCCAGATAGAACGCAATAAGCGGACGCACAAACGCGAACAAGTTAAAAAAATCCCGCGAAATCCCAAGATAATCCTGATAAGCCACGCGGGCAAAGTATGAAAAGCCTGACCGTGAATATATCAAAAATATTTATGAAATTTTATTTGGGAAATTTACCCGGACGTCCGCTACGAGTGAAAGTAAAACCTTTGAACTAAATTTTTGTGTCGTCCGTCGGTTTCTCTTTGAGAGCTTTTATTTTTCGGTATCCTTGTGAATATTTGAGAGTACACTTGGGAGATGGAATCGCGGCCAGGCCTTATCCTTTTAATGTTAAGCTGATCAATTTATTCTATCAAATTTTCAGCCGCTTAGCGTCAACGATTCTTGTAATACCTTCTCCGGTTGTATTGGACTGCCGTACTTGTTGTCAAGAGCTATTCCCACAACGATTAAGTTCATTTGGTGTGATTAATGTATATAAAAACATCTAGTAAGCAAAGTTGTAAAAAAATCTAGTATAGTTATAATTAGACAATTTACAAAAAAAAATCGTCAAAGGTAAATTTTTATGTCCTTAATTCACAGTAGATTTTGATTAGGTATAGTAACTTATCAACATAAGTTACTATACGACATATTTAAATTAAATAATCATTTAGAAAACAAATATTTCCATGCCTCTAAATAAAAAAACAGTTAGCGACACTCAGTTTTATGCAACACTGTCATCTTACGACTGTACTGTAATCGTCGCTTAAAACCATCGACTTAAATTGCGTATCTACTAGAAAGGACAATTACTCAAGCTTTAAGTCACGTTACAAGTCACATCCGTACTGATTAGGTACCCCTTGAACTATCGCATTGCGCACATCTTTGGTTCGAAATGCCTCTTCTAGTACCAGTGCATGTCGTAACACTGTTTATAACCAGACATAAACCGCAGCAGCGGCAGTAAGTGCTAGGTAATACAGAGTGAAGCACCGCGCTGCAGTCTTGAGTTATATGTCAAATTGCCGGTGCTATCTCTTGAGATGTCATTCTACTGTCGTGAAAGTCTAATACCCTGTTTAACGAGAATACTGTCTCTTGAGATTTCACGGAAGGTGCAGAAGGAGTATGGTAGTGTTAAGACAAATCTAGACTTAATATACGTCTTTGTAACGTACACTCGATAACACTTAATGGTAACACTTGAAGTAAGATATCAACTCTTCATCATCAGCCCGTAGGCCTCTCCCAAAGCGCGCCACTCAACCCTACTCTCGTTCCTCAGCATCCAGTCCCTGCAAGCCATCTTGCGAAGGTCATCCCTCCATCTGGGGGGGCGTCCCACACTACGTTTACCCGTTCGTGGCCTCCATTCGAGAAGTCGTCTACCCCATCGGTTATATCAACTCTTATGGTGCAGATATTAAGACAATACAAAGTGTTTGGTGTACTTTCAATTGAATAAAAGCTTAGGAATCTTAGTCCTTTGTCTGAATTACAAATGCATAAACATAAACTCACGCATGTTTAAAATAGGGGTAGGCAAAAACGTTGGAATTCCATTCTACTGAGATCCTAGCATACATCTCTCGCTTCCAACACATTTCTCGATCTCTTTATGCACGCTCGTCGGTATACAAATATAATACATTATTAGTATCTTTAATAAGTATGAGAATGTAGACAGATTAGCTAAGGATGACATAAATACGCATAAAAGCAACTTTAGGGCTGAAAAGGTGACCTGGGAGCGCTACAAAAAACAACCCTATTAACGCTATGAAAACACGCCCCTTCATTTCTAAGGGCATGCATACGCACTGGTACAGCGTGGGTAGAGCGTATCGCAATGCGTTTAACGGAGGGTTTGAGATCACGATCTGATTCAAGATTGTTTATCATGATACTTAACTTAACACGGTGATACCTCATCACGATATCACCGTGTTAAGTTAAGTGCCAAATCACATGATAAACAACAAAATTAATGTATATTGCTGTGATTTAAAACGTAATAACTTTAGTCCATGATTGACGAGCAGATTTGTATGAGAAAATTAGCGTAAGAAAACATTGCCATTCCTCTTTAAAAATAATATGTAGCTTCAATAAAACGCGGATACGTCCGCTTCCACTGCTCCCCAAACCAGACCCTTAGTCGTTCGAACAAAGACAATATTTGTGTTTTTAATGCGGCACGCGCGTTGTGGGACCGAATGTTTAAAAGGTACCTACTGGGGACCAAAATGTTTAAAAGGTCTCCGCTCCGCAGCGTTCAAATTAATTCGAAGCTATCGCCGGGATAATTCCATTACCCGAGATCAGAGCACTGTCCCCATACCCAGGAATATTTACGACTTAATAACGACATCGACATATTTATTTCGGCTACATTTTAAAATTGAAATGAATGTGAGGTTTTCCTGATTACATACAAAGACTTTGTAGTAGGCACTGATGCCAGATGGGGGGTTAATTGGGGTGATAATATTTTGAGAGGGGGACACATAGAAGGAAAAAACTGGATTTGAATTGTCTGTGCCACAAGCATTGAAATTATAAATTTAAGTTGTACCATTGTTATTCTGTCATGTGTTTAGTATACCTACAGCACCTCAACCTACATATTATAACCGTTGCAATCAAACCCGTATTACCGTCGCAAAGAGTGCCTGTTTCACTTGAATTTTGTGTTGGCTACCATAGTCGATATACGGTAATATTTTCCAAACTCGTAGGAGATCTCTTGTGATGAATAAAATCACATCCAAAATCGACATAGATTAACTATAATCATCTTAAAATGTCCGATATTAGATTAGACGGTTAAACAACGGTTAAACATATCCATAAACCTAGTTAAACCTCACGTTCCTTACACCGTGTTGTTGATCCTTTCACACTTCGTTAAAAACCGTAGGCCTAGACGGTGGAATACCTTTAAATGACGTTTATGAATACGCGCCTATAAGTTGGTGTTTCTAATACAAGCGAATCAACAAAGAAACATCCATACCTAGCACTATCATACAAGCACAGAACCCTAGTTCAATCAATCATGGCGGAGCCGCAAACAGACGAACTCTGCAATATGCAGATACCGATAGAGATAAGCGGAACCACTTGTAACACGTCCGCTATTGTGTAACCGGCGGCTGCATATCAAATATTTAAGATCGGGATCCGCGGCCGTGCTCCGGGCCGCAAGGCGTCGTACGGAGACCGAATGGAGGGCGAATATAGAAAATTTAGTGGAGTGGAAGGCCCGCGCTCGATCTAACGCTAAACCTTGGAAGTAGTTCGTTCTCGATTCGTCGATATGCAATATAATAATAGCATAGATATTGAATGACATGAAATCATTATAACGTTCAAAACGATATTTGTAGATATTGATGGTGATAAGTATTGAAAATTAAATCATGTTCATTAATTTTATTAATTAGTAAATTAGACACAAATTGGAATATACATTTGGAAACATAATTGGAATATCGAAAAAAAAATTCAGAATTATCTTCCAGCATTAATCAAGCCAATTTATTTATGCAATAATCTTTTTGACTCAACATGTCCATCCATATTGGCGTGTATTCATAAACGTGATTTAAAGTTACGCCATTGTTTAGGTCCCCTGTCTCTTTCTATCTTAACCTTTTTTAACCAAGTGTAAAAGGGATAGCAACACGATTTAAGAGAAGTGCTGTTTATATCTAGGTTTATGACAGCAATTGAATACATAAATGTCAAGACGCAGTTTAGTCTATCTTTGTTAAACAGAGACACATGTGAAGAAAATTTCAGTCACGAACAAAACAACACTAAGTACTAATACTTCACTTAAAATTGACAAAGAAGTCATTTCATATCTCATCCATCCTTTAAACAACACAGATAAGAAGCGAAGCATTACCATAATTAATTCCGAATTAGAAGCTCCCGATTCTCAGAAGCGGAAGCGTTCGGAAACCTTATTTCAGGATGGCACTTGGAATATTAACCTGACAAGTAAAGTGGCACTCTCGTTACGGCAGTGTCGATAGATTCCTCGGGGCGCTTAAATCTCGCCGGCGAACACCTCAATAATTAGTCGGTTATTCGCAGCAGCCGAGCATCGCGACATGAATAAAACATTCGCGAAACACAAGTACAATTACAACTACCACTGTTCCTGGAGCTCCAATGCTGCTTTGGAGAAAGGAGGGATAATATAGGTTGAGGGATCACGATATGCTGGTATCGATTTCCAGAGTACAGTACACGGGGCAAGTCAAACAAACTCGGGGTAAACAGACGGTGGGTGACGTGGCAAACATCACCTAATATTAGAAGGATTAATTATAGTTTAGCGTTTGCTGACTTCAGTCAGGCTTAGGTAATTGTAAGCAATAACAGACTCTTCGATCTAAATAAAAGTCATGGTTACGTACGAGTGTATGTATGTATGTATGTATGTATGTATGTTGCTTTGTGGCATCCTGTAGGCGAAACGGCTTGGTGGAATTTGTTAGATTCGCCTTGATCACTGGACTGACACAGGGATACATTTAAGCCAAAAATGTTTTATTTGTTAATTTGTAAGATTTCTTCCTACAAATGAATACCTACCATTTCGTACTTTTCTGTTTGTTTGTTTTACTTCTTCATAACAAGAACACCTAATATTTACAAATAAGTATCTTATATAACATAATTTTAGCAACAAAAAAATACTATTATTATTAAATAAATATGACATTTTATTCACATTACGATCTAGCCTAAATACAATAAGACTAATAAGTAATTTGATTTTGAACTAAATTTCTATAAATTAACACTTATATCTAAGAGTTAGTCCCACGACATTACTTTTCGCAAAATGTGAGACCTTTTTAAGCGGACTTACTTAGAGATATATCGGATTTTTTTTACTATTACGATTAATAGATAATATTAAAATAAATTACGATATTAGGTATATAGTTGATTACGTATGTATATTAAAGCAACGGGCATTATTAAGACAGCTTATTATGCCAAGGCACGCGGTGCATGCAGGCGTGCGGTCGACGTAGCACATTGTGCTACGCTCCGGCTACGGGCTACGCCCCGTTTGGCGCTACGAACTACACAAGATACTACGCTACGAAAATTAGTTCGTCCGTAGACCGCCCGCTACGCCGCGCCGCTGACGTCACTTATACAGCTTCGCACATCGTGTTACAATGTACAGTCGCCAACATATTAATTTATGTAACATAATAACCCTTTATGCTTTCCTTAACCTTCTTTTAGGATATTTAACAAATATTGGAAATGCATATTGTTAACATAATAAAAGCAGGTTAAAAATATACAATAGGTTCATCAAATTCTAAACCTAAGCGCAAAGAACTGTATCTCATATCATGCTACTTCTCGTAAAAGTATCTTGCTCCCGATTAAAATTAGCATGCCACATTCTGGAATCGATACAATTGAATTTTTATTTCATTATTCAACACAATTAATATGTTGTCAGGTCTTCACCGTCAATTTAAATCTAATTTAATCCGACTGCTAAAAGTAGGAGGGTAATGTTTTTCGAGTGTATGACGACGCAGAATAGGGAGACAAACAGGAATGATCCATTCCTTTGTGGAATGTAGCCTAAATGACTTTATGTGTTTTGATGTTTGAGATATCGCTAAATTCGACTTGATTACCAGTCTGTTTAGAACATTACATAATTTCAAATCAATTTTTTTTTACAAATCTAAGTTTTTCGTTTTGTAACAATTCATTGGCAAGGGATGAGTGAAAGAGTTGGAACAGGAGGCCTTTACCCAACAGTGGGACATCGTAGTTAATTAAAAATAAATCGTTGGTAATGTTACCGAAAAGCATTTAATTTGCAATACTTGTCAACTACCATACTCCTATGTAATATAAGTAATATCTACCTACAAACTACATGCTCGTAAGTGCCCGATCTCCCCTTGCCGACTAGATCAAGTGGTCCGTCCTCCACGGCTCGATACAAAGAGCCCTTCAAGCCAGCGTCCCTACGTCGATGATCAGCCATCATTGATCGATAGTCCTCGATATATCTTCGTTGGTAATAAGTACATCGTCGATTGAAATAAGGTCGTAAGTAAAAACTACCTATTTTTTTTTAAAAATAGATTTAGGCACACAGGAGATACAATATATTTTGCAACCGGTAAATACACTCGAATAAATGATAAATGGAGAAAAAAATTCATCACGACTGGGATTCGAACCAGGGACCTAGCCATTCCGTGGCACGCTCTATTCCAACAGAGTCACCGTGATATCGTACCCAGGTCTTGAATATTGTCTCCATATTCTCCTCTTAGGGACGGCAGCGACATCTATCCAGTAATTGTGAAATTACTCAAATTCATGAGATTCTTTAGATTTTCATAGCGCATATGCAAGAAAATATCAAAACACTCGAATAAACTCAATTAATAGATCGACCGAGTTTTTTATTAAACTATAAGAGGTGAGGTTACTCCCTGCAGTACTTTTATTATGAAGAAAAAAAAATCTAATTCGAATACACTTAACTGTAACCAAACAAAAATACAAAACAGCATGTAATTGTACAATGATTGAAATGTAAAAATATTGAAACAGGATAAATTCGAGATCATCTCAAAAACGAGTGAAAGATTTTTTTATTAGGCTATTCCATCGGCATCGTGAAAATCAATTACATTCTTGAAGAAACGTCCAATACCGACGAAGTGAGAACCTCGCCCTTGCTGAAAGTCAGTTGAATTATGTCTAACATCCCCCTTTGACTTCGTAAGGGATTGTATGTGGACCCTGTATAGAGAGGTAGCTAGCCAAGTTAGTAAGCGACGTAAGTGTGCAGCTAGCTGGCATCGAGTGCGCCCTCCGTGTTCAATACCGAGTGCTCTTGAGTGCGACGCTTCAGTAGGACGTCTCCAACAGAGAATCAAATAATATTTCATACATACGTACACATAAGTGTCTCGTACAGTCTGGAAGACCTAGACAGGCGGTATGGATCGGATGTGGGAATCTCCTTCTCTCGTATGGAGAGGGAGATATCTGTTCATGTGCCTCCGCTAGGTGGATACACTGGTTTTAGTTTTCTACAATAGGTATGTCAAATCAATACTGTCTGTTGCAAGTAACCACGTTGTGTACATTTTTGCACGTCAATTTTTATTGAATTTACATTTACACGACTTTGCAAAAAAGGGCTGAGGAGAAAAAGTGGCAAAATAGCTGTATAAAAATGTACCTAATGTGGTAGTAAATTATATTTTAACTAGCGTATAGTGACCGATATCTACAATTCTTGCTATCACCTGCTTCGCCACAGAGTACAATCTTCGCCATGGTTGAACAGTCGAAAGAACATCGACCTCATAAGACATGTCTAGACCCTATTACCATTATATAGAGTGTCTGTGTGTTACACTTGACGTGCTATTGACGATGCCTATATGTATGTTCGTTCAATGTAGAACCTACAATACAGGTAGTTTAGTCTGTGACCGTGCCAAAGTTACAAGTCTCATAGACTAAATACTTCATTGAGAATCTCCGCTAACCTCTGTCCCAGAATTCGATGCAACAATTTCATACCAAAATGATATTAACTATGTAAATTGTGCATCTTATGAACAATGTTTAGGTTAGACCAAGCTAGGTTTTCGTCGCCTAGAATGTTTCTCAAGCTACAAATAAACCCTGAAGATACTTACAGTTGCAGATATAATTTTGATAAATTAAGTTTTTAGCCAATTTAAAAGCTAAATAAAGTCAGCCAACTTCAGCACTTTTCTATGCCGTCAGTCCTCGTCAAAAAGCATGTTTAAAATGTAAACAAAAATGGCAAAATGAAACATTTCAATTCCTGCATCCGATGGAATATTTTTGTGGGACGAAAATAAAACTGTTAAACAAATAAGGCCGATCACATATCTCAACATTCGAGCCTGCAAATGAATAAACGTTTTTAGTGTTTTACAGAATTTAAATCGGTTACAATAAGAGTTTATTTAGCTAGTTTTAAAATACAACCTATATCAAATTATTTTATATTTCTATCCTCATTAATCATAAAAAGACGATATAATTCCTCCTTCTTAACCGGTTACAAAACTCATACAGCGACTGGTTTCGAATAAAGTAAAAAATACTTCCCTAAATTGATTTCTTACAAAAATCGTTCATTCCTCGTTGGCAACTAGTTATTCATAACCGTAGCCGGAGTTTCAACTCCGGCTACGGATTTCGTTAAGGGTTTTGAGACCTTGAGAAATAAGGAGCATTGGCAGAAAGAGAAAGTTCAAGGACAACCATATAGTTTAAATTGTCTATTTAGTACCCTAATTTTCGAACACTTCTTTCGGAGCCCCTAAAATTGGGAAAAATCAAGAAACAATATATCTGTAGCCTGATTGGTAGTTACCGTAAGTAAACTGCACCATTCGCTCGGCGACCGATCCAAAAGTAAACCATGTACGTGATTCTTTCGCAAATTGCAGCGATTATGTCTAAATGCCTGATCTTCGTCTTAATCTGCGTCGGAAGCTCGCCATTATACAACGTTGCGTGATGAAACATTTATGAATCAAAATATTTTTTTCTTACCGTGTCTATTGGCGGACTTGATGATGACAGAAGTGGAAGTACTTTCTTATAGCAAAAAATCTCATGTACAAAACATTGCCTTGTGTAAATAAACACAAGAAAGGACTTGAGACTTGATCCAAGTTAATTCGAACGTCCTGCAATACTTACTCAGTTTTGAATCTCGTGGCAAGTTTGATAAAATATCCATCATAATAATTTGAAATGTCACCTCATACGAAGTTTCACAGGACAATCCAGGAAAAGGTCAAATAACACAGTTACCATCCTTGTAATTCGAAAAATATTACAAGGTTTTTGGTATCTGTGTCGATCAGCATTACGTTCTCAAGCGCGAAAAGACTGAGTCTAGTATCGCATAGTACTATGACGGACGACTTGATTGCAGTAACGTGGAGAACTCGCTGTTAAAATACATTGCCACATTTCAATGGAGCTTTGCCCCACCTACAAAACCACGTGACCATTTAAGCTGTACCTGTTATTTCGTTGGGGACTTATTACAGGTTTCATATTGCATAATCATAATCAGTATCATTTTCTACTACTCTCGCAACTCCTATAGAAGAATAACAAAAACAATGAATAATTCGCTTCGATTTCTTACTATTTTCTGAATTCTTAATTAAGCTGTTTTTTTCGACTCGCAACTTGTACATAACTTTAATTTAAACCAATAATTTTAATAAAAAACTGAGATACTTTATATTTATTCGTTATCTTGTACAACTTGCGGTTGATGGTGGGGCAGAATCTGGCATTGTCATTTACATCAGCCGACTACTACCACACAGGTGCTCAAACAGCAACTACAAAACAAGTGAGCGAGCGTCCCCGCCTCGCCTGAAATTTTAACAGATCCCATCGGGGTAGCCGGTCTACTTCTGGCGGTCATTTACTAGTGGTCCAGTAGCGCTTTGAACCAGTTGGTGCACAGTATGAAATTCAAATTAGGGGTGCAGGTTCTGAAATTCGATGTCGATTATACTCTAAGAAAATTACACTATTTTTGAATTTGATACAGCTGTCAGCTTAAAAATACTCTGGTTTTTAACACGTTCACAGTCCAGTGCCCCATATATGGAGCAACGAACTAGCTTCACAAACCCGTGCCCCACATATGTGGCACGATGAAAAAAGTATGTGCCTACCAGATCCGCACTAAGGGTATTTTTTTCTGAGGGTAAGTAAATACGATGTCCTTGGTGGATGCTGTTGTCCATTCACGTCCTATTGTCTTCAGAAGAGTGCCCAGAGTGCTCCACCCAGTGTTGAAGAGCTCACATAACAAATTTGATGTATTTCGACTTGTATAGAGATTGAAATAATAGGCGGGACTTACAAGGAAATCAAATCAATTTTTGTACGGGGACTGTGAACGTGTTAAGTTCAAAAAGGCCTAGTTGGCTAGAGCGGGTTATGTATAATGTCCTGCCCCCTTACCTTTAACTCTTATAGCAGTATTACTTTCATAATACTTTGTTACTTCGTACAATGTCGACCTTAATAAGCTTACTTTAAGGTCGTAAGTATTATGAAAGTAATACTGCTATAAGAGTTCAAGGTAAGGGGGCTGTACTGTTGTTATTAATTCTCCGAAATAAGTATATTGTTAGCCCATTTTCCCACGCAGGAACCCAGAAAGTTTTACAATAGTTTAGACAGAAGCTTGCGGTGTGCTACGAGTATAAACACAAATTAACTTCGAGTTGAGTTAGTTTAGTCAAGAATTTCAGCAGTAAATATTCGAATAGGGGCGGATCTTCGGAATACTTTAACGCTCCGTTTAAACTGAAAGGTTCGCGAGATTATCGTAGTCATCGCACAAAGCCACGAGAATAACGGTAGTCAAAACCCCAGAATAATGGGGAAAAATGAGGGGGATGAAAGCGAATCCCATTTCTTACCTACACCGGTCCGGTTCAGGAAATAGAAGAGACTTTCTGCGCAAATTGGACAGAGGAAAAGTTGTTACCTCACGCGAACTATACTCACGCCAGTATTCATCTTGGAATAGTTCTTATCGAGTTAAAGGAATATTTTATTTGTTGAACTATCGCGGTGTCTGTGCGGGTCACAGACCACTTACCCAATAGACATGAAATCGGTACCAATTTGCAAGCGAAAAATTATGTCTACGCTGAGCGCATACAGACGAAGCGGGGGACAGGGGTGCCGTATTAAAGAGATGCGTCCATGTCGATAATATCTCTAGGTTACACGTGTCGCTAAGCAATGTTGCGCTCATGGGCAGACACGGGCGTCCTCCTGTTACAGGTCTATGGGGTAGGTGGTTTGTGCTGCTGGTGTTCGAGTGAGGCGCGACTAATTCCCGCTACAGCCGTTCACGTCCGCGTGTATCGGTGCCTCGTGTAATGTATGCAAAACGAGCTAATAAAACCGAGTCGCTGGTAGCGGCAGTAAATTCGGGAACAGTTGACATTTATCCAAAGTTACATCCGTTAAAATAACAGTCGCAGTTACGATATCCGAGCGCCGCCGCCCATTTGTTCTAGTTGCGAGGTCCGTTGTTGCAGCGCGGACTCTCGCAACTCTCTAATGTAATGGAAAACTTTACACAAACACGTTTCGAAGCTCTTACGGATTAGACGTTGCAGGATCGCGCGGCGCTTTAGAAACATCATTAAAATTCACAGCGTAACTACTTGTATCGCAGTGGAAGTGCAAAATATTTACTATTACGCCGCCCGCCGTATCCGCCATGTTTAATCAAGTTTACCTGCGCTCGGGAGCCGTAGCTGCAACAAACTGTTTTAATGAAGCCATTCGCTGTAGATATTTATTAGAGATTCCGCCTCTGTGCGCTTGAGGAGGTGCTAGATAATCTAATAAGTTAACTAATCACGACTGCATTGTACGTGTTGTTCCGTCTCATCTATAGAATACCATAAACACGCCTCAAACCCTGATCAACGTCAAAAGAAATATTATGATATAAAATATGATATTGAACTCGTAATATAAAGTAAATGTCTTCATATTACAATAAGACGTAGGATCAGTAATTTTTATATTTAGAAAACTGATACGAAGACAATAGTTACTGTAGATGGACAAGGAGCAGAAAGTACATTCTAATGTACAAAAAACTAGTTACATAAGAATATGTACAAAAACGATATTATATCATAAGTGAGGTTTTAAATAACCGTTTTATATAAATTGCTCCTTTTTTCTCATAAAAATCACATTACAGTGATGCCACGAAAAAAACCTCGGCTCTAGACATTTATTTTGCCAATACGAACACTTCGGCACGGGCCGAACATTTTTGTTCCATAAACTTGTCAATAAACTGTATAGGAACAGTGTCAGGTGTAAGATTGATGGCTTATTTCAGAGTCACAGCCTCAGAGCGGGACGGCCCTTTTTGTCACTGGGGACCGAGTTTTATATGCGTCTGAGCAACGCGTGCCTCGCCCGGAGGAAATGAGAAAGTTATCGGTATCTAAATCCTCGCCCTGGGGACCGTTGAACGTTTTCCTAATAGATATAAAATCCGGGGCTTCGTATAATTCAATTTCGGTTGGTAGAATGGTAACGGGTAGAGCCGGTGGAGCAATTTATGTGTGGGCACGCCGAGGGCGGTGCGGCCAATGTAAATTTTCAGATACCTCGCTGCAATAATTTGCAATTCGCGAAATTCTTCGAAAGGTCAACGGGGAACTTCCTAGGATATGTTCACACGCTACATTCGCCAACTTCACAAATTTTAATTTGATTTCCTTTGTCATTATTCAGTCTCAACTGCCTGCCAACTGCTTATTTGACGCCCAGACCAAACGTCTAGCCCTCTCTCTTCTACATCTACCCTAATAGCCACGCGTTTTAATGGGACCTATCCTCATATCAGTCAAACACTACCCAAACAAACTCCACAACAATGGTACCGCAATGGCGGCACACCGTGTCACGACGTTGTCGCGGCGTGCTGTCGGCTTGTCGTCGCGCCGCCACTCACGCTGCGGTCGGCCGCGGCCGGCGAATTCAGCAAATATTTACCAACCAACGTAAATCACTCACACGCACGCCTCTAACCACATTTTGGGCGAATATGAATTTAATACACCCACGTCACTACAAGGCTTCTATCGCTCATCGTACGGACGCGATACATTGCTAGTACTTCTCTCATAAGTTAATATAATACGCATCGGTGTGATCGGGTTTCACGTGTTAGAATGTTGCAAAATAAAATTGAACATAAATTTTAATATATATTTAGAGACTGAGCGATTGATGGCGCTGTGGTAAAGAGCACTTAACTTACGGAGGTGTCGCAACCCAGGTTGGCCATGTTGCATGGTGTTTTTTCGAGATAACTTGAGTACATTTGCCGATTTTTTTTAAAACGCTGATGGATACAACATAGCGAAGAAATCTAAACATACTGATTTATTCATGTGTGTGTGAAGATAGGTCCTATTAAAAATGCCTGACAGAAGTTGTGTCACCAGTCATGACAGTATAGTGCGTCAACTGTAGCACAAAGTTGATCCTATTAGAATTGTAGAAAAATCTAATTGAATCTCTGGTAACCTGCAAAGAATACATGGCAAGAGTCCAATAATTATGAAAACACAAAATAATACGTGGACAAAGTCTAAATATGTACTTTAGATCGAACATTATCTCAAAAAACTACAAAATTAGGTGGAAAGTAGTTAAAATAGTTTTCAGTACACAGAAGTTGCTAACAAGCCCGTCCGCAACAAGGGTTGGACGGACAAGACTAGAAAAGTCGCTACTGATGTGTGGATTACGCTTAACCCTTACTAGGCTTACCGAGTCAGACGTTCCTGGAAAATTTCGGAATGGGAAAAATCCTGGACGATTTTAGCTAACCAATTAATCATAAACAGTATGTACTTATTACTAGGGATATCATGGTAGGGACAAGTGCACCATCAGCAACCTAACCTAGATTGTTAATAATAAGAATAATTATGTAATTAGGTACATGGTTATTAAGTAATTTTATTATTATTGTTATTTTAAAAGATGTGCTGATGTAATTGTTTTGCCAGTTTTTCTCCTAAGCGTTGGCGCCATTTCCTTGCAAAGAGGTGTAAATGTAGGTAAATTAAAAAAATATTGACGTGCAAAAATGTAAACAACGTGCTTACTTGCAATAAAGAGATTTGATTTAACTTGTGCCAATCAATCACAACGGTCACCGCAAACTTATGTAAGTCAATTAAGCGGCAGTTAACATTGTAAATTATAGATCAGAGGCCGAGGGTCATAGGTTATATCCTTAACATTAATGTTATCTGCGGTAATAAACAATCCGGCGGGCGCGGCACGGGGCGGGGCGAGGTGGTACCATTTGTCGTAATATTCACCGGCCGCAACGGAACGTGACTTTGCCGACGCGAATTTATCGGGCTAATATCGGCCTAAAATGTTTCACCACTACGCTAGATTAGGCGGACATAAAAGCAGTGCGACCTCGCCTAATAATGTGCAGTGCACGAACCACGTTCGATATTTGGTGGTGATACAAACCCTACAGTTTATTAACTACTGCCTGCTGCCTATTATGCCTACTATTCACGGATAAATTCTTAGATTATCTTCTTCAACTTGGTTGAAGAAAATATTTATTCATAAATAAATAATATTATGTCTTTACGACGCCAACATACCAATGATTGGTCAATTCAGGCACTGCTAAGCTCGGCACCCTTGTCCTCCGCCTCAGTAGAAAAACATCCTTAATCTAATCCTAAACACAACTGTCACTCAAAGGTTACATCAAAAAGAGTGAGCGGAACGCCTCGCTTAGCGACGTTTCTCTAAAATCGTCACAAATTAAATGAATATCGTACGCATGAATATTCAGTCTGAAAGTGATTCCTAAATTTTGTGAGCTCCACTTTCAAATAACAATTGTCAATAACGTTAATTAACACCATAAGCGTTTACGTTGACTAATGTTTTCTTGTTAAATAAACATCGCATTAAAATCTCCGATGACACAAAAAGGCAAAAGTGTGTAGTGAAAGACGTTCCATTCGATGTTGTAACGTATTTTTTTGTGAGTAGTACTTAGCCCGCGCGGACGGTGGGCGTCGTATGTCACAAAGAGGAAAGTATTTCTCATTTGCTGGAGAGGAAAAAACAACAAAAATGCTGTACGTCCCGCCCTCAATCTCCTTTGCCTCGTGGACAAAGGAATATTATTTCAATTAAGCCACCCTCACTAAAAATGTGAGTATTTTTTGGTGCCATTTTGTAGGCTTTTACACATCCTGTTGGTAATGTATGCCTTAATATTCTTGACAGTTGCCTAAAACTGTTGATGAACAGTCGACAGCACATAAATTGTTACACTCGGCCACTTTATATGCACTTAATATGACCGAGATTGCAAAGCTTTTGTGTAGGTTGGTAATTATTGTAATACTTACATAATTCCAAACTGAGTGTTGTAATCCCTTTTGGTGCTAACTACTACAAATGGTTCAGTATCAAGGTAATAGTGTGAAATTTAAAAACATCAGTGCCTGACGAGTAAGGACAAATAGAGTTTACTACGGTTCGACGATTTAAGCTCCGCAATCCAAAAGCCATCGAAGGCATTCTCCGTCGATAAAACATTTCATCGAAAGCATCTACGAAAGTAAGTAGAATCGTAGTAAACTCAGAGAGAAAGCGTCCACGTTCTACGCAGACAAAAATATAAAAATACGCTTCGAACCAACCAAATGTAAAAGTAACCGTCAATATTCCACAACTCCTTCAAATTCACGTCAGACATATAAATAATTGAACTGGAACAGCTCTGCACATCAAAGTATCTAATCTCACCCGAGAGTTTGCAACTATGCACATTACAAAGTCTAACACGCTGACATCACGAACCGGCGATATTTCAGATTCAATACCCGACGATCACTCGACAACTAACTAACGCCCCACTCAGGGCCGAACTTGACAGATATTTAGGGGAGTTGTGGGCCCAGTTTAATATACATTAATAAAATAAAAATTGGTAATGCCTGGAAACAATCAGAGACCTACAACACAAGTTTGGGCAAGTTAAGTAGGTACTTCTTTCTTCTATCCTAAACGGAACAACTCAACAGTTCACTTCACCACTGAGCTATGTCTTATCACCCTCGACTCAGCATAAAATTGTGGACGGATACACGAAATTTTAGGAATGCACGACGATCTTTAAAGATATGGTTGATTCTAATGGCATAAAATAATTACTTATTACTATCCATGGGCATGCTATCACAGACGGTGAAGCATACAGGTTTTTTACACCAAAGCAATATACCCTAAACTTCAATAGTTTCGTCTAGGTCGTCGCGATGTCGATTGTAGCTCAGAAAACCAATCTCGAATGAAAGTTAGCAATATTCACATTACAGCATATCCGACACATTGACAGCATTGACAGCTGACACCAACGAGCGATATTTCAAATTCAATACACGGCTACTACTCGTCTACAAATGTTTGACTCAGGCCTGAATTCAGGGATGGTCATGAGAATTTAAAGATGCAAAGGAAGTAATAGAACCTTCACATTTCACTTGTTATCTTGATATAGCCAAATGATATTTTAATGGCTTAACTCTCAGACAAAATTTAAGGTTATTCTTTAGTTTGAAAGCCCCAATATTAGTATATGAACCTATAGGATTTCAGATAAATTCCAAAGTTCACTGCGCCCTCAAATATCAATGATGACCACTACTACTACTAGATATTATTATCGTATTTCAGGAACCATATGAAGCAATTGAGCGAGAGTCCTTATGTCCTCAGGTGGCATTAAGTGTCATTCGAAGATGCGGATTCTATGCAGGTAAAAGTTTGACATGTTATTTAGCTTCACAGCAGTACTGCCAGCAGTCGTACCGGGAACCCCCATAACCAAAGTCTAGATTCGTACCTGCCTCCAATCGCCCGCCTCGTATCGGGCGAGTAGCTGCCAACATTATTCAAACGCACACGCTATCGGGTGAAACTTCCCCGTTCCGATTGTGACACTTGTACAATAGTACATATTACACAAAGTCAAGACTATGTTAATCCAAAATTTTCAAGTAGGAACATTAATGTGATTATAATCGAGTGGTTCAATTCAAATGTCTTTTTAGTCGATAATCGTATTGCACACAGGCATTACGCAATTATAGTTTTAGTATTACCATTTATATAAAAGTTGCACGTAGCACTATATTTGCTCAGGTAAACATCCAAAAACATCGTTCATTTAATATGTCATGCATATTTTCATTAATTCATTGACCCTTATGAATTTTGTATTTGAGGTTTGATTTGCATTGCAACATCATTAGCATATGTGATTGTGATACCGAACCGAACGGTTACCATTCATATAAATGATCATTTGTGATAAGTTACAGTTAATATAATAATTTAAAAATGATTGACTTGGAATAGAAAGATAGAAAGAAAAAAAACATTTATTCTGGCACAAACAAATAGACATAAAAACTAGTAGGTACCTACTTAATATAATATTGATGTGCAGCGCCGGAAGGGGTCCACTGCCTAAGCATAATGCCACCTAACCACCTAATACAATAATTTATTGCATAAGAATATAAACAAACATAAGAATCCTCTTTGCTCATTAGCCACGGATAATTAAAAGTTAGAATAATATTTTTATCGCAATTTTATGGCTTCCAGGGCTACGAGTACGGGAATAATTAAAACCACTACTCTAATTAAGTCTTCCAACACCGAGAAAGGGGGGAGTCCATTGAAGTGGCAGTGCATAATTTGCAGTATACGGTGCACGAGTATGGCCGTTTTTAAATATTACGGAAAAAGTAATGTGTGTTAACAGATTTTAATACGATTGTTGTAAGATTGCATATCTAATGCCATGGACCAGTGTAGACATCGTTTAAACTGCAGCTATTTCGATTTCTTTGCTATAAAATAACACGCACTTGTCAGCTCCGTATCACAATCGTCTCATCTCGTGAACAGCATGCAAAACGTGCCTGCGTAATCACTGCGCTTGTTTCGCGTCGCATTGGTCATGTCGCTAGATTGTCATCTAGTTATTATCCAGTTAAGACGCTGAACGGGAACGATGCCGTCCGGTGTTGCATTTACGCCCAAGCGATCGATGGCGAAGCGATGCTAATCCGATGCCAATTGAAATGTGATATAACCTTCAACAACTATCAAAGCGCACTTTGCAAGAGAAAGGTGCTCAGGAGAAAAAAGTGGCAAAAATAAACTTTCCGCATCACATTCTAGAATCTTAACATTGTACCACTACAATATCCTAGAGAGAGAGCGCCCAATACGGTAGTGTGCAAATATGACACTCGCATTTTTATTTTCGCTGAGATTCCAAGAAGTTATGATGACGGTCGTGAATTTTGTTACGAACTGTCTTCACCGTACCGTACCAACACTGTAACTACTGTATAGTTATAGTTATGGCCGAGCATACTATTCGCATAGTAACAACAAATAAAATTCACCGTCCATCGTTGGGAGTCTCATCACATCGCGCATTAATTAAAAATAACCACTAACTTTGTGTTCCGAGTTGCAGTGGGACGGAAGCTCTGATGTCCACCAACTTTGAAACGCAGAATAACACAACTTCATTCATTGCTTTGCCAAGTAAAAGTAAACTGTAACTGAAACTGGAATACATTTACATCTAGACGAAAACAGTAAATCCTGAGTTATTTCAACATGACCGGGCGAGACAAACTTAGGACAGATTCAAACTGGCGACGCGACATGATGTGCCGTTTAAAAATAGAAACACAATTTACGAGAATTTATTGTAAACTAGCTGTACCCCACAACTTCGTTTGCGAGGTAAAGGAGGATGGAGAGGATGGAGGAGATCAGGAGGCAAATCTTCCTCTCTCGATCCTTGTTTCCACATCACATACCGCCATCGCTTATAGCCTATGAGCTGTCCGGATATTTCAGCTATCTCCTAGTGAAACTCCCATCAAAATCCGTTCAGTAGTTATGGCGTGATACTTGCACGATGTCACAGACAAACAGCCAAAAATTCTAAAAATTAGTATTTTGGCATCAGTATCGATCCTAAAACACATTACAATTATTATTTGTATAAATATGTATAGATTAAGATCAAACGGAGGTATTAAGTATCGGTAATAAAACAACACTATTTTCACAGATTTTATATCAATCATCTGATAAGAGAGTTGAGTGATGCTGGAATTCCGTCAGTGAGACCCAGGTTCGAACCCATGGTTCACCGAGTTGAAACAGTTATTATCTATTTAAGTGTTCATTTACAAGTTGGAAATAATAGTACCTACAATAAAAGCAGCAATTGTACGTAACTATTAATTTGCATTTTGTAGATACCATTCTTTTTGTCAGTGCCGTAAGAATTAAAGTCGTACTTGAAGTATTGATTCGTTGACTATACCTGTTTGTTTTACCTATAAATAACTGACCGGACATCGAATCCTTTCCGAAAACAGTTGACGTAGGTTTGGGCCGTAAACTTTAAATCAAAATGTTGGCGTAGGTATATCCAAGAACTTTTAATTGCGGTGCCAGTAGCCGTTACACTCGAGTCTGTGAAAATTCGTGTTAGAGTTTAATGAATTTGGGTAAACATTCGCGACGCCCGGGACTGTCGCTCTCGTGCGATGCGCCTTCATAAAGCTAACAAGCACGTGAGCTCTATTGAAACAAATAGTTTATGTAATTTGTGTATCATAATTCATAAGACAAGGGTATCTACCGCTCTAATTAAAATGTTCTCGCAAGCCACGTTGGAATCTTCTCTATTGGTAAAAAATTTCACAATGATAAACAGGTTCGATCAATCAGTTCCTTCAGTGTTACATCACAACAGATAATTGGACGATTATATTTGTTTACAAAATAAGACACTTGATTTGGGCTGCGGTATACGACATAATATTGTTCATATTACCTATTTAAATTGACGCAAATAACAATAATTTACGAGTCCAAATCCAATTTAAGCTATGTGTTATTCATTATTATCCGTAACAGTCTTTTAAAAAACACTCATCAAATTGCAAAATCCTTTCATTTTCAATACAGAACAATGAATTCTAGTAGAAATCTACTTTACTTTTCCATAAGCTTAAAGATATTGCAGGCTGTTCGTTCAAGCATTCGCAGTTTTACAAGTGAATAGTTTAAATTCCAGAGGCAGACAGGGGGTTTAAATTGAATTGCTTTACTTGCAGCGCAGACAACACAGTGGAATAGTAACATTCTAGCATCTAGCAAGAATTCCTCTAGGTAGGTATACGTTGCTTATTGCATACATTCTAGCATGGAAATGACTAATATTAAGAGTTACGAGCATTCCTTGACGTACCTATATTAATGTGTGGAGCTTTTGAACTATTTATAAGGAGTACCTACACACGACAATACATATACAAGTAAGGTAAATACGCTGTTGTTGGAAGAAGGATGAGTGACCGTTGAATTTGTTTAATATGTATAGATTTTAAAGGAAGACATAATATAGGTACAGCTAACAGCAGATCAAGTGTAACACTTTGGACCGTTCTTATTATCTGTGTCGTAAGATTTAAAATCGTACTGCAAGTGTTACCATTGCTCTGCTGTTGTCGACCTAGGTCGACGTAATTAACGATGTTTTAAAATAGGGCCATGTGCGATCTATGAAAAACAAACGAATATGCAAGAGTTGTACGCCAGGATCGAAGCAGATGGAAGTCCATCATCTCTGCCTACCCTATTATTGATTTCGAAGGCATGCAGGATTTGTCACACTTTCATGGTTCGAGAGAATATTGGTTCAAATATTATTATGTAGAATTATTATAAAATAATTAGAACTGGCGTCTTTTCGGAGGCCAAGATCCACTTCGGGTCACTGAGCCAGCGGAGTAAGTAAGTAATTAGAATTAAAAACTTACGCCGTCGCTTATTTATTTATGTATTTATCTTAACTTAAATTAACATAATATAAATTTAGATAAATAGATAGTTGTCTGTATACCACAATAAATAAATTAAATATCCCGCCTGTCACCGTTAGACAAGCCACTTCAAGGGAATACCGGGCAGCTTAATCATCAATGATAGATCCACAATACATCGCACGTCGCATTACACATGCAGACGGATAACAGAGAGACGTCCAGAGATTGCCACATTATGCGGCCATGAATAGTAATGGACATAACCTCACCTGTACATAATACAGGAAACACTAGAGTCCGAGAGATTGATCAAACTGAACATAAAACCGAAGTTGCAAACGACAATATTACAAAACATAAACTGACACATGTTTCTTGTTTTACTTTATTTATTAAGGTACAATATAAAAAGAAACATTCAATTTTAAAAAAATTAAAAAAAAATTAGGTGCAGGAATAGTACCCAAGACACTGGCAGCGTTACCTCGCTGGATCGCTATGCTAATCCGTTGCGCGAGGTAGCTGCCAGCTCTTGGGTCACCAGTGGCATCTACTACTCGTTTGCTAACCTCTTTATATAATGACCAAGCGCCGGGACCCCACGGGCCGAGGGTCTCGACACCAAAGGCAACAAAGTTGTAAAGGGTGTCGAGACCCCTGTATTTTAGAGCTTTACTTTTCTCGGCCGCCTCAGCCGCCGCGCCAGCCTTTCTGGTAGTGCTCCGTATGTGGGACGGAGCCAGCGTGTCTACGCATGTAGCGTCCCACACCAGAGCACGCCCCATCTTCCATGGGATGAGCGACATTCCGTCCGGTCTCTTGCCATCGTCTTGCCATGTTTCTTGTTATAATAAATAGAGGAGATTTATAATTGCTGCAATCCTAGTACCCTTGCTTTGCTGTCACTATATTCAGACATCCGAAGATTACCAAATTATGCGGTCATGAATAGTAATGGACATAACCTCACGTGTACATAATACAGTAAACACCGAAGTTGGAAATGACAATATCTCAAAACATAAACAGACGCCTGCGTCTTGTTGAAGACAGAACTGCTGCAATCCTAGTGCTGTTGCTTTGCTGTCACTATATTTAGACATCCAAATATTGCCACATTATGCGGCCATGAATAGCAATTGACATAACCTCACCTGTACATAATACAGGAAACACTAGAGTCCGGGATATTGGTCAAACTGAACATAAAACCGAAATTCAAGGTCACAAACCATAAATTAAAGCATGTGTCTTGTTGTAGGCAGAGAAGAACTTTCATCTGCTGCGACCCTAGTACGTTTAATGCCGCCTCATGCACGCTCGTCAATTAATAGTACGCAACTGTATGTCGAAAATACATGGATGATTTTCCATTTGCTACGATCCTGGCATATTAGAAACAATATTGAAATTACAAAGGTAAGATGACAATTTGAAAAATATTGGAAGTAAATTTATTTAGCTACGAAACAAAGTATAATTAACAACATAACCAAGTGTAGGGAACACAGAGCTCCTAAGGTTGAATAAATGAAGTATTGAAGTATAAGCATTACCCGTGCATACGTTTCTAAAAATTGATTCATACTGTGAAACAATTAGTGACATATTTATTAGAATACTGCGTACAATTGTACATACGAGTACGTTGACGACTTTTGAAACAACACACATATGTCTGGCCATCCATTTTTAGGGGCAAAATGTTATTGTTATAACAAAGAGAACCTCCGTCGTCTAAAAATGGCAGATATGGAAAACGATGAAGGTTCTCAGGTATTTTACTTAATGAATAATGAGAGCTGGCTCTTGCAAACGTCTATTAGAATTTGACATTTGTAAGAGCGAGCTCACGTTAAGCTTTCTACACTGTCTAGGTTTAAGATAGAATCTGCAACTTATCGTCAAATGTTCGACACGGGGCCGGATTAGAATCGATTAACCTCTAGTAAATACATAATGTAGATCGCGGTACGCCCTTGTCAAACAACGTCTACAGGGTACGCTGAATACTAAAAGCGTATCAGAACCAATTTTGCAGCGAGTTAATTGACTGAAATACACGGTACCCCACACCAGTTGAACTTGCATGTCCGTAACAACATACGGTGAAACACAGAGAAAGGTGTACAGGAGAGTTTTTGAGGTTGAGATTTTCTCAAAAACTACTTGAGCTATTGCAAAAATTCTTTCACTGTTTGATAGATAAAAGTGAAAACTATGTAACTGTAAAGGAATTATTAAATTCTGTCCAGTAGTTTTTGAGAAAATCTCAACCTTATTGAGGCCCCCTGTATACTTATCTCTGTCTTCGACTGTACGTAGGTATCTGGAACCATGGAACCCTAACCATTCCTTGATTGAATAATGTGAATATTTGAATATGCGTAATAAACATTAAGGCGCGTAGGATAATAACTTTAAATCACGTTTATGGAAACACCAACTGTGTCTTTCTAACTTAACGTTTTTAACGAAGTGTGAAAGTGACAACAACATGGTTTAATGGAAGTGAGGTCTAATTAGATAAGGCTAACAGCAGAATATATATGTGCATTAACAAGCAAAGACATCGCACGCGTGTGATCAGAATCATAATTTATTATTACCAGTTTTTACTTGAGTACCTATATTTTTGTATATTGTATATTTTGGAATTTGCGTTTGTTACATTGCAAGGAAAATATACTAATTCTGAGGAGAAAACGCAGCAAAAAAGCCTCAGCAATATTTTTAAATAATAAGAGTTACATTTTTAATTAACATATCGTCGCAATTTTCACGTCAGCCAATCAGCAGACAGATCCACATCCTCAATCTAAGCATCTAAAAATAGGAAGATACTTTCCGAAATTCAAGACATCGTGAACTAATTTCAATTAGAGTAATTGGCATTATACAAGGGTCTGGCATTAAGTTTAATCTGCTTAGCGCTTTATTCTATCCAACATGCTAGATACAGAATTAAATAGGTAGGCACTGACACAGCTTTGTATTAAGTACTTATACAAAATGTCAAATGTTTACAAGTTCATTAAAATAAATTATTGCATAAATCAACTCACGTTGTCATACTATAGATAGGTAAGTACGTCTGAAATTAGTTCTTCGGAGATTCGTGCTTCATCTTTTTTTGGTAAAATAATCTAAGTATTATATGGTCTCTGTATGGAATTAGTAATACGTCTTCTAATTCCCAATTTTTCAAATGTCTATAACCTTAATCATTTTATTTTTTAACTGAATTCAACTCTGTCCACAGTTGACCTTCAATTTCTGATAAGTTGTAAAATTAATCAAAATAATTTCAATTCAATACCTGTCAAGTACTAGAAAATATTAACCAGTTAACTAGATATTAAACTAACCATGACCGCTTACAATTGACCCTTCAACATAACAGGTCTTCCCTCTGTTGTTTATGTAAGTACAAGTTTAGGAGGTCAAAGAGTTCTGGTGTAGTCGTAGAGAGCAATGCATTCCACATCAATGCAGACGGTTTGCTGCGACGGTCGGTGACATATGAGTATTGCAATTTCCGAATGCGGCGTCGTTAGTCCGGAGTATTCCCATTCCTACTTTGCAGCCAGCAATAGATATCCATGGAAGGAATGTCAGCAGGCATTTACGTTCACTTTCTCATATTCCTTCTATGGATATCTATCACTGAACGGATGGCGGTTGGCAGAGCCTGGATGCAAAACATGCAGAGAATCGGGTGGGGTGACGCATCTTGGGAGTCCTTTCAGCAGACTCATGATGATCTACGTTCTGCAGTGGAATATTATCAGATAAAAGGACGACCTGTCTAATAGCAGGATTTGCATTCTAGGTCTGTCCTTAATTTTTCTTTTTTTACATATTTGTAAAATTACGCAAACGGCAGTGATACTTTTGTATCTCTACTGTATACAAAATTATTTTACGAAGTGTCATTAAACACATAAAATATTAACTTTCTTTCGCTCTCGTTATGTATCAGAACAAAGCCCAAGTCAAAATATCTTATCTGGTCTAAGTAAATTGCAGCTGATATAGTAATACTTAAATGACTTCAATAATTTAATAACTTTCAAAGATATTCAATCTGATGGCGGCACTTCACTTGGCTATTCGTATTCACTTGGCTATTGGATGTTTGTTGTATTTGTCAAATACTTGGCGTACATACAAATAGGACGAATATTTGGTCAAGCATACCAACCACACATGGCAATTATGACAAATACGCAAATACGAATAGCCAAGTGAAGTGGGAGCAGGAAAAATGTTTAACGCATAAAGTTTCTTCAATTGCACTAAAATGAATACAACCAATGAAACTTTTATCGACAAATTTCCTGAAATACCATGACTATTACAATTGAAACCATTGTGGGCTTGCAACTGGCATCAAGTGGTCCTAATGTCGTTTTTATGGACATTTAAAATGAGTTACCAAAGAAATTGAAATTATTCTTCGACAAGAGTAGAAAGGAACGCGCCAGCAGTTGGCACGGAACGACAGAGCGAGCACGATGGGGCGACGACACGACGAGCAATGATTTACGAACCATTTTGCACATCCGATGTAAAGCCAGGTTTCCACTATGATTAGTGTAAGTGACAAGTGCAGGTGTTGCTAGGTAATCAGAACGTAAATATCAGTTTTCACTTGTTATAATGATTAGTCACAACTTCACAAGTGATTAGCGAATTACGGTAGAATAGAAAAAAAGTCGTTCTAGTTTTTGTGAGTTGCCGTGACGCTGCTGCACATCTCACTTTCAAGTGGCAACCCTGCTCATTGTCTGTTTTGTTCGAAGAACTATGAAACACTTTTTCATAAGAAAGGTGACAGATACGAAGACGTCCCACCTAATGATTAGTTGTCGTTATCCCCTTGAGACACTTGCCAAATTCAAGAGGTTTCTGGTTAGCTGACGAACTTCGGGATTTTTTTTCGTGTTTCTCTTGAATCATCCCATATCATCTCCATATCATAGCTCTATGGAAACTTAGAAAGACGTCGCAGATAATCCGAGACTCGCGCACTTCACACCTGCACTTATCACGTGACGCTCGCACTTGCACTAATCACAGTGAAGATCAAGCTTTACGCGAGTCGCGAGGATTCCGTTGTGTGCTCGTTCGAACCAATTAAAGCTGCCGACTGGCGTTTCCCTGTTTCCGCATCTTGATACAAAGAGTCTTTTCGTTTGATTACATACTGAGCTAGCTCTATCAATCCTTCCTTCTATCGACGTTTCTTACTATAAAGCGAATCATCGATTTTCATTCGCCTTAGGTACCTTTCATGCATAACTTTTAATGCTTAACTCATACACAGATACTATAATTACACAATTAAAATAAGGGTCAAAAATATAGGTTAGGTACCTATGGAATAGCATCGTGAAAGAAGTTAATTTTAATTGATAAGTATTTGACATTTTTTCATACACTTTTACTATCGGGTTACTCTTGTCTCCACCTCTTTCTCTATCAAAAATACAGTGACAATAAGAACTACTAAAGTACACAGATACCGTAAAATTTACACGTACACAAATTTTGAACGTCTTTTCTTTTGAACCTGATACTTAAAAATCCTCCCACATTTTATATAGCTAAGGCAATCAACACTAATATATGGCGGGCATCAATTAGACGCTGTCACGTTAATTGCATGACACTAATGTGCTGGCCGGACGTCCGTTTACGACTGCGAGAGCACTGTTTTATTACTCAATGACATCCTTAAGACGAGAATACTTTGTTTTTAACACGAATAGCACTTCGTACTTCATAGTCATTAAAATAGGCGATTCTTATCATTTTTTATATTTTTGGCGACTGCTAAAAGAAGAACGATAAACTTGTACAAACTTGGACGCCAAAATTGTACATGCTGTTTTGTATTTCTGTACTGTAATTGTTTGTGTCTTTTATGTACAATAAAGTGTATTTGAAATTGAACGATAATATATTTCTAGTGTACCTATGTTAGTATTTTTGACTCTACAAGTAGGTAATGGGGATGTTACCTAAAAAAAATTGTTGCATAAATTACGTGACCATACTGAAAATACATCTGAAAGTAGTTTTTCGATATTTGATACTCCAGTGTATTGCAATGGTAGGCGATGAGGACTGCTCATCATTAGGTGGCTCGTACGATTGTCTGCCTTTATTAGTCATAAAAAATCTCCAAATAAAGAGGAAATCTTCAAAAGATTTCAGAGTTTTTTTAGATTAGGTAGCTACTTAGTTATTATTTCTGTTATTTCACACAGAAGACTTACTGATTTAGATGATACGCTAGATACTCATTCTGCATCAATAGCTTTTACTTTTTTAAAGTTATGATCAGAAGATATGTTTTTATAACCAACGACAACCAAACTTGGTATAAGACACGGTGAATATGAAATGGAAAAGTTGTGTCTTTTCTGATAAAACATTCCTACAGTCTATTTTCTTTCTCGTTTCAGAAGTTGAGTTTTAACATAGCTTTTGCATATCAAAAGTGAGCTGTGCATACGCCAAGTTTGGTTGCACTTTTAGTCTGTTTTATTAACATACAACAGCACTCACACAGAGATAATATTTACCCGACTGCCTGAAGGAGAAGGATAATGTTTTTCAGGTGTATGTATGTATGTTGGGTCAGCTTTTATCTAGAGACGTTGTTGGATCTTCATCATGGTACGGTCGAAGACAAAGAAAGGTGTACAGGAGAGTTTTTAAGGTTGAGATTTTCTCAAAAACTGCTTGACCGATTGCAAGAATTATTTTACTGCTAGATAGATAAAAGTTATAACTATGTAAGTGTAAAAGATTGTTAAATTCGGCCAAGTAGTTTTTGAGAAAATCTCAATCTTATTGAGACACCCTGTATACTTATTTCTGTCTTCGACTGTACGATAGGTTACAGTTTATGCCCAAAAAACCGTATATTTATTTTATTTTTGTAATAATTATTCCTAAGTCGATGGCGACTTAGGAGTTAGGCATATTTGGACCTCACACTAGATAGAAAATAGAATCACTTTGTTGGAGAAATAAAACTGACTCAGGTTTAAATTATATTCACAGGCAGTTTTTAGGCGCCAGCATTTGTAATAGACGAATGTCAAATTCCATAGACATATGACACACAAATGCACTTGCACACAAACTTGTCTATGCATGTTGAGCATAGAAAAGCATTCTACAATTACATTTCTTTATAATGTAAGTATGACCGTCCTACGCCTTGGGGCAATTTAATAAATATATAATAATAAAATTTGAAATAAATATATAAAATAAATTGCAAGACACAAGAAAAAAATCTGGAAAGGATTTCCAGAGAATAATAGTAACACCGATAATGATAAGAAAAGGAGGAAAACGAACGGCGGCGTACGGCAGCCAACATTAATTACTGGGGGTTCACAAAAGGAACTTGGCTTGTCAAAAAACAACTTGTCAGAGTTCTGGCTCGCACAACTTTGAACACCGCAGGCGACAGAGTCGTACTTAGATGATTGGTAGCACCTTCAGACTCAAAGCCAATATTTATAGACAGTTTTGAGCACGAGCTTTTATTACAACTGTCAAACGTATATGAACCGCAAATAAAATTATTGATGAAACCAAGGACAATAAACTCCAGCTATTAACCAACACACGAAATATATTTGCATATAACACCTTAATCCTTGGGGTGTGAAATGTTTTTATTCTCAAGAAATAAAACGCACTGTTCGTCAGTAAGCAGCACTATCAAACGTGTTTTTTTTGTAGCAGAATTACAATCAGGGATGACCATTGCTAAATAAAGACTATTTTTCAAAAAATTTAAAAAATATGTACGTATGTGAAATCTATAAGTGAAAATCTATGACAGGCTTTCTGTAACGATAAATTATCTGTAATGTTGTAATACAAAAACTGTTGGTATTTTATTTTTATTGAACTATATTAATGTGTGAAAAAATAAAATACTTTGAAAACTCCACTCGGCCAAATCACACGTCTGATTAATACGATGTTTATTAATGAAACATTCGCGAAGGTATTGAGTGGGGCGCTGAACACATTAATTACGTCCCTGCACAGTTTTGTAGATACTTTTTCCTCCCTCCTTTGACAGAATTAGGGAGTAATACCTGCGTCATAATTCCTTCCATCCGCTCGAAAGTAGCGCAAGAACTCGCTAGAGTTTATTTAGCGCTGTGTTTTTGTTGTCGGGAAGCAGTTCCTAGTTGTTAACGAGCACAGTCCCATTTTGTGCAATGCAAAAGTTTCGTTCAAAAGTTAAGATTAAAATGAAACGGTAATAAAGGAAAATTAAAATTGCACGGGTGGATTCTGAACGAGTGTTTACAGTAGGCGAAACCTTTTGAGGTTATTACGCTCCAGTTAGGTTGGGCTGTTATACGTCTCTTTTAATGGACGGAGCTTTGAATTAAATTATGATATCCGCGTTAAAGAAATTATGACGGAGTTGTGTTAATTTTTATTATTTTAGTTGAGCTACAAAACGTAAATGAAAACTGCGGCAACTTTATTTAATAAGTTTTCTCCATAAAACGTTCCGAAACCTGTAAAAGCAACGTTCCCTTCCTCATCCCACAGCTATCCCGGAAACTTAGGTAATCATGCTTTAATTAACACTCCACAAACAAATAAAAGAACGGGCTGATAAGTATCTCTTTCAATCCAATAACGAGGTTCGCCCCGCTAGTCGTTATCTCGGAAGACATTCCCCAAAATCAGCTTTTCATTAATTGCACGACAGCCTTATCTTGAGTGATGAGCAAAAACAAGACCGAGATCAACCCGTAAAGCGGTCTCGGTTGGCCTTCCGTCACCGGTCTTATTTGTGTTTGGTGTTGTCAAATTATGATTGATTGTTTTGAAATTATGGTCGGTATCGGTGAAATCAATTTTCTTGGTCCTAAAACTTTATGCTAGACTTGGACACTAATGATCGCGTTATATTAATAGGAAATACATTGTAGTGATTTATGTTTAGTAGTTACACCGGTAATAATACAACTAAGTACTTATAAGAATATTTTAAGCTCTATTAATCTGTACTTTGTTAAACCTATTGTAAACTGTATATAGCTAACAAATGATTTTCACAGAAAGATGGGCTGAGCCTTGTTTTGGTTACGAAAGACCTAGATTAAATTCGGTTTTGCACATTACTACGTCACTTAGCTACCCGAACTATGCCACTGACCCTAATGTGGCAGTAACATTTGTCTAACCGAGCAAGATTATTTTCGCAGGTCACAACCCACACTGAGCTAAGCTGGCTAATTTATGTTTCCGCAAGACCGAGGTTTAGTTTAGGCATACTTTGCACATCACTACGTAGCCCTCTAAATTTTCCCACCGGCGACCCTAATATTTATAGTCTGTAATTAGATTTTCACAGGTTACAACTCAGTTTTTGGTTCAGCAAAACCGCAATTTAAGCTTTGTACATCACTATCGTTACCTACTGGCCCGAATGCCGTTTGTCTGACTAATCATTATTTTACCAGGTCACAGCTCATACCAGAGCCGAGCTCGCGGTTCTGGTTCCGCAAAACCATATATAGCCAAGCCCGACTTTCCGCATCACTAAATTACCGTGCCCTCCGAACTCTGCCACTGGCCCTAATGTCGCATTGACGTTGATCCGACGTCAGATTAATTTATTAGCCGCCACCCGGATGACCGTCCGGTGGAAGTTGACTTAGTTACTGTCATATTTTCCTCCAACAGATGTCTGTTACAATGGAGGGTTTATTGATTGTCGGATAGAGAGGATTTAGAGGCAAACGGCATAAATCATTTTGGATTGACCCATTTACGACATTACAACTATAAATAAGCACAACTAGGTATATTATATTTAAATAAAGACCAAACTATAGAGCAAAATATGGAGGAAGACTTGAAATACCGTTATCCCGAGTCACGGAGGCACTGTTGAAAAATGCGTGCATGCAAGAAAAATTTAATTCCTATATACGAGCATACCGTTTTGCATCAATTCAGGTTACATTTAAAACCACAGATCCGTTTTAAACCAATCCAACCCAACGTTATCACGATTTAAACACGATTCAAACACACGTTTTATCTCCGAACCATTTCGAATTCCGCTTATCTCATTCGTCGTAAAAAGGGAACTCACGAGTTGATCAACCAATCGGCCGCTCCACAAAGGTCGTCGGAAAAAAAATCAGCGCTAAACTGTTTACGGTGGGACGTGATCGAATGTAATCTCGAGCGGCGCTGTACCATTTCCGGCCAATTACGTGACTTAGTGACTTCGGAATCCAGAATAGGGAACCCCGCGTGGACTGCCCGTGTGTTTCTTTCGACAATGGGGGTTAATTATGTTGCTATTGTGGCGAGTTGGGGGACTGTAGGTTGTGATAGAATTTGGAGGATATTTCTGAAGGAAAAATTACGATAATCCGTTCGGTTATTTATGGAATGCGTTCCGAAAATAAGTTTATCTGGATCCATTCTCGTTAGTAGTCGAAATATTACATTGGATTTTAATATGAATTGAGCTGCAGATATTTCAGTGATAAGACTGCCTTGGTCTTCTCGTTACTTCAACCCTGTATAACAATACACAATAATTTCTAGTTCTGTGTCTCAAAACCAAGGCTAAGAGAGAGACTGACAAGCTCAACAGTCACAAGGAAAGTAGTTCAGAGGATTATCACGACAAAGATCTGAGTAAAAAGAGGGGCGAAGTTCCTTGTCCAGTAGTAGGATAGCTATAGGTAATTTAAAAGTATCTTAAAGGAGTTCAAGTCAATTTCTGTCGCATTCAAATGCTTGTATAAATCGTCAACTTTCCGATATTCAGCTGTCTTAGGATTAACTATCAACGTTGCGTTGCCAGAACCGCAGGGTGCATCACTTGCAGATGTGGTCGGTTGGCTTCCGGCCAAAAATGTGTCGTTTGGGCCATTTAAACAGTAGCGAGTATGTACGTGGTATGTATGCTTTCAGACGACTATAGATACTCATACTCATTTATTCGGCCTTAGGTACACTATGGAACACTTGGTTACGTCACGTTTCTTACATAGTATATTTGTACACATTGATTAATTATATTTCAAATCACATGGCTGGGTGATGTGAGCGCAAAGAGCAGTACAGTAACACTGTTCTTAAACCGAGTTCATAATATATGAATTTAAATTTGCAATTGTCACAATTGCAAGTTTCATCTAGTATATACTATAATAGCAGCTGTAAAGAGGCTTTGTGATTCAGTGTATACAATTAGAGAAATTATTGTGAAATGTCAACTATTTTTTAAATAATGTCGAAACAAAATAAAGGTAAGAACATATTTAGCAAAGTAAAGCGGCTGTAAATAGGCCTTGTCTAACCCAATTAAATTGATGCTGCTGTAAAAGGGCATTGTCACACTGTATTTATTTAGATTTCCTAATAGTTATTGATGTTAGGGACCGACTTTACATTTGAGATAAACTCTTTATTCCACAAAGAAGATAGATAAATACTTCAATACTTCTTATCATTCATACTAAACTCTTTATTCCACAAAGAAACATCAAATATCAGGTATTTAGTTTAGTTACCTAGTGCGTTCCTACACTCTCACTCAACAGAAATGATTGACGTAGGTTATGAGTTATGACCTGGTTTTCTGAGTGACATAGAGAATAGAGTAGATACATATGTTAGACTCACACTACGTTTTAGCTTGCAACTGGAATAATAGTCAAGCTGAGACTATCCTGTTACATGATGAATAGACAGCCTTCAACAGCTGAGGAGTGTATTATATGTTAACCTGAATTCCCTGAAACGTTATGTTATGTCATGATGTAGAAGCCAGTAAGAGGCAGCCTTAATGTGGACCAGCATGGTCGGTAAAATAGCTTAAAAACCTTACCGTCTCTATTTACTGATTACAAGTGGCAGCCATTTATGTTGGTGAAAACGAGCATAAATGCCATTGTGATTAAGATTACAAAATTCTATAGATGCTAGAACAATACACTGAATGGAACATTAAAGCATCGGATAGTGCAGTAATCGCTACCAGTCACCCCTTTTTCTGACCGGTTAAAATGTTACTTTAAGGGCTGACGTACAACGTCACGGCGGCGCGGCGTCCGTCGGCGCACGGTGTACCGCGTCTGTGGACGGCGCCGCCCGCCGGCACGACGCCGGCCGCCGGTATCTTGCGCCGTCCGACAATGTGCACCGGTGGCCGGTGCCGCTCGACGTCGTAACACGCCGCGCCATGCGACGGCATGGCGCCGCACAGTGGCGTTGTACGCTAGCCCTATAGCTTTTCCTGCTTAAGCTCACAGAAACAAAAACCTATTATTTTCCTGTGATTATTGCATAATTATTTGTCACATTATTATGTCGGATCACTTTATTTTCACAATACTGAACATATTATTCATTCAATTCGTTCCTTCAGTGTTACACCATAGGTAATTTGACGATCATACTTGTTTACAAAACATGACACTTGCTGTGGACTTTGGTTTACATTCACTTCTCGCATCACTGAAAGTTGCGCTATCCGATGTTTTAGTGCAATATTTGGACCTTGGATCTATAGTATTTTTATTCTAAATATTTTACCGATCAGTATAAGCCAGCATGTCCACATTTGTTTTCAAAACTACACCACTAACTTTTCAATTTCCCGTTCCATTTTGCACAATAAAACATTTACGAAAGGCAAAGCACCCGGATAAACCTCGTGGTTTACGTTAAGCTTATTTCAATATTTCTAGATATTTATAGAACACAATGCCTGCCTGTTTGTGCGTATTTGCTGACTAACTTACATCGAACACTACAGAACTGATTATGAGGTATTTTACAGGTATATTCAGTAGGTTAGATCTGGTACTAAAAGGAGAAGAAAATATAGAAAACGAACATCAAGTCGCAAAGAATTACAATCGTGCTGTGATGATGCATGGAACGGATGTTGAACTGTTACGAGATTTATGCACTTTTGCTATTTATTAGAGATATTATTACAAACTAAATTGGTAGAACATTGTGAGAAAGATGCGCTGTATCTACAACCAAAAGTATCTTCAACATCAACAATCGTAGTAATTTTTTACCTATAAATTGTCGCAAAACCTTTTCGAACCTAACCCTCTACTGAGCATTCTCCAACGTCCATAATTTATCATATTACAATAACATAAAAGGTTTAAACCGCTCACAAAACCAAAATTTCCGTGGCTACGCAAGTAGTCAATAACACAATTTTGATTTTTTTACACAATCTATAATCTATATCGATTCTGAAATCCGCGAGCCTGCGACATATCACTATATGTAAACAGTGTGTTCCATTCACATAAAACACAATGTCGTGATAGTAAACAATAAACTGTATTCAAAACAAGAGAGGAGCCATGAATCATGGCTGCACCGAGCGCTGCACTGTTTATGAGCGTATTTGATGCCAGTAGGGTTTGCAACGGGTGCGGAAAGTATCGGTTTTTAACCGGTAGATAAAGAAGTATGTAGGTAAATGTACTATGAGTGAAATGAAAAGTGAAAATTGGTGGTGGTTGAAAGTATATATAACATTTTGGACAATGTAACATTATTATTATCTGCGATATAAGTTCAGATCGTCCTACAAATGCAAGTACAGGTAAGTACGCGACGGGCGAGATTCTACGCAAATTATTTACTTATATGAAAACGACGAAAATAAAAGCTGTAAATTAACAAAAGTTTAATTCTCCGCCTTTAATTTACTTTTTAACAAACTTCATTACAGCGTAGTATCCGTTATGCGTTCTCGATCCAAACAATATAACACTTTAACGGTACTTTTACCGGTTATTTTATTACCGAATTCAAGCCCTGTTTATGAGTGCATTTGATGTCTCCCCGGACATAAATCCTGAGGGGTGTGCCAAAAACAACGTGACCTCAGTTCACGAACTCACAGTTCTAAGTTCGCAGGTCGAGTCAACCATAACGGAAGTTTGCGAAAACAAACATGATTCGCATCGACACGCCAACTAAGTTGGGCATTTTACGTCAAATTCGAAACGAAAACAGGTTGCAACAAACATTAGCTGTTTCATAACATGCGTAGGGATGCACTAACGATAGATAAGATTTATTAGACCTACGGATAAAGAAGCTTAATGCTTAATTTTAGAAAATATGTTCCGAGATAATTCCGCGTCAATGTTTAAAAATCCCCTAGAGTTAGCAATGTTAGATCGCCACAAACTTTCCGTTATTTTTAAGGCAAAAACTCCTATGCCACCTGTAGCTTCGCAGCTTAGTACACAAAGCGTTAGCTTTTTAGACCGAGACAGAAATTTCGAGATTGTTTCCTTGTGCGATGGCAAAGGCGCCGCAAAAATGCGAGGAATGCGAGCAACGCCGCGGTCTGTGCCTTGTCGCAGCTGCTATTCGTACAGAAATAATGTCGGCATTTGTTATGCGCTTTGTGATGTAACAGGAAACATGTCACATATGCGGAGAGTTCTGGATACATGTATTCTTTCTAACATTTTAGGGTATTTTAATTTAATCTCCTGAAGTCTGAAACATGCACTTGAAGTATTCAATATAGAGAAGGACAAAATGTGTAGGTAACTACATGAAAAAAATATCTTAGATCAAGACATAATTCCTTAGATAGGAAACGGGACAATAAAAATATTGTACATAAATAAATATTGTACATAAAAATTTAATTTAATGTAAATAATTTGTATAATTGATTTCAGTAATCACACTTTTTTTAAATCGATAATAAATAAACCAAACAAGTTTTAATCCAAGTTGTCATAATGTTTTCCTTAAATGATTTTTATAATCGTGTCAGCAGCATTATAAGTAGGTAACTGATTAATATAGTTTACATGTAGAGAGAGATTTATCAATGCTTCAAAATTAGGACGACTGGTTTTACACAAAGATGATATTCAAGACTGACAAGAAGATCTATGAGTCTTCAAGACTGACTTAAACGTTGTAAACAAAGGCACTGAAATTAATTTTAAAGCAAAACAATACCCAAATTATTATTCGGGATTAATACTAAATCACGTGTGCCGCATGCAGCCGGACCGATGGGCCCGGACTGTCACAGAATGGGTGCCATTGGACGGTCGCCGGCGGCGTCGGGGCAGACCTCGGCGTAGGTGGAGGGACGATATCGTTAGATACAGGGATGGGTGGCTGGAAGAGGCTCAGGACAGGGATGGATGGAAGAGGAGGGGGAGACCTTTGCCCAGCAGTGGGACAATTTATAGGTTTACAAAAAAAAATACTAAATCCCTAGAACCAGAGCAAAGCCTACTTTTTCGCTTAGACAAGTTTAAAGTTAAACTTAGAATTTATCTGTGGGTGGATTTAGTTGTGCTACATGAGAAGAATGTTTGTTCCCTTCAGGTGCTAAGTTTTAACGAGGGAACTTTAAGGTGAAACTAGCCGGCAACTTTTAATTATGGCTTCTGAAACCCGACCCGGCGTCATTATTTCACTTTTGAACTTCACTAATGATGATATACGAGAAACACAAACTTGGTCTAAAACTGGAAATTTTGGAGAAAACTTTACGCAAAATATGACTCATATCTTTAGTGATATTTAGCTTTTTCCATTTATCAACAATCCAATTTTTTTTGTAGACCTTTTAAATTGCCCCACTGCTGGGCAAAGCCCCCCCCCCCCCCCCCCCTCCTCTTCCACCCATCCCTGTCCTGAGACGCCACCCATCCCTGTACCTAACGATATCGTCTCAAGGAAGGAAGGAAAGAAAAGAGGAAAGAATACAACAATCCAATTAATTAATTTATATTTTATCTGATCGTGTTCCTATCCTTTTCCTGATTCCTAATCTTTCCTGTCTAAGAAATGTTGACCTGCAAAAAAATGCATTTGTATAAAAGTATTTTACTTGCAAAGTATTTACAAACATCTCATACATCATTACAGCACAAAAGCCAATGCGATGTGCAATTTACAATTCAAAAATAACATAGTTAATTTGCAGATGGTATTTATTTATATAACAATAATAAAAATTAGAAATAACTATTATAATATTAACCTAAAATATATATATATAAACTAAACTAAAAACTATATGTACAATAGGTCGGCTGAACTATCTGAATGACTTATACTCAATACTCAATATATTTATTGCATTCCATAAGTTATAATAATTAGCATTATAGATAGTTGTCCGGCAACGTGCCCAAAATGCTGGCGGCATTTCCCCTCTGGATCGGCTAGGCTGATCCTTTGGGCGAAATACAGGCCAGCATTTTGGTCACGTGTGGACTCCACAGATTATAATCAATTAATACATGATAAATATAGAGATATGATTGTGATTCTTACATTTTAAAAAGTCTTCCAAGTACGATAGACACTTGCATTTAGCGCTTAAAACAATAAATACACAGATTCCTCTTTATATTCGTGTGCTGCGTTAAATGTCTCCGATATCCAAGTCGTTCAAATATATTAAATTCATGTTTATTCAGGGACAACCAAAAAGTTTTACTTACACAAAACTGTAAAACTACTTGTAGATAATAGGACAGTGGTAAATGACAATGACAGATTCTGCCCCACCATCAACCGCTAGTACAAGATAACGAATAAATGTAAAAATATCTCCGTTTTTTATTAAATTTATTGGTTTAAAATAAAGTTTTGTACAAGTTGCGATTCGAAAAAAACAGCCTTATTAAGAAATCAGAAAATAGTAAGAAATCGAAGCGATTTATTCATTGTTTTTGTTATTCTTCTACAGGAGTTGCGAGAGTAGTAGAAAATGATACTGATTATGATTATGCAATATGAAACCTGTAATAAGTCCCCAACAAAATGATAGGTACAGCTTAAATGGTCTCGTAGTTTTGTAGGTGGTGCAAAGCTCCATTGAAATGTGTCAATGTCATTTGTTACAGCGAAATATCCCAGCGACAGATGTTTACCATAACACAGGTGAGAAATGCCGCAGGCGAACCTAGTTTCCTCAAGGAACGAAGTTACAAAAGAACACCTATGGCCATGAGCATGAGTAAATGTATTCGGAAAAGGGCACCAACCCCGTGACAACACAAAAAGCCGAGGGGCACTATTCATAAGTAAATAAATAAACATTTTCCACAAGCATTATTGCTCATATTTCACCTACCTTTATCGTGGCTGCCCTACAGAAATCGAACTTCATAATTTACCCGCGCCTCGTGGAAATAACCAGTCAATTGAATGGGTAGCCTACACGATACGAAAGATTAATGATAGCCAGAATGAAATATTTATTGGTGTTAGAATGTTGTTAGGGAAAAAAAACTGAATATGTTGCGCCCAAGATTGGCTATTTACCCAAATATCGCGTTGTAAGATGGGGGCGAGAGTTTTTTTTTCCTTTATGATGAAAAAAACTCCGAACAAGTTTCGTCCGTTACCTGAGATTTAAACGACTTGTGCTCAACTTTTCAGCTCCGAAGTATCTATTTACGATGTGCTTGATTTATTTCACTTCTTTGGATTTGTTTCAAGTGTATAGTATGCTTGTTTAGTTAGATTATAGCAGAGACTGTCAAATTGTTTGCTTTGGTAACAATATAAAAGATCTTTCAAGATTGACATTGCACCAACATCTATATTATTTGCACGGGGTCACGAATTGTAGCTAGATTCCTAGTAGAAAAATGTAACAGAACGGGATGAACAACCGAGCGACCAATAAAAGTTAAATGGCCAGTAATTTAAGACAGTGGCTAAAAATTTGCTGAGTCTTATGTAAAAAGAATTACCTACTTAGTGCATGAACTTGCCATATAAGAATACAACTAATATGAAAATAATACTCTTATACATACCAGTACTTTAATGAATTGTGTAGATTCTTTAACTAATTACGAAAAAATTCAATAAGCACTAACCAATTTTAAAATGCAATGACGTGTAAACTACAATTATCAATAAAAATGTCTACAACTGTCAGACCGTAAAGTTCTGGTTTCAATGTGGTTTACAAGCAGGAACTTGATAACCAATAAGCTGCGGTTTCAATCCGACGCCGATAACACAAGACCACTATTCGGTTGCAAAACACAAAACCCTTTACACAAAATAGGCGGAACCAAAATGTACGACGCACTACAGAGGGAGACATGCGAATTATCTATTATTAGGTTGTGGAAATTGCCTCAACCATTCTGTTCCCTTGGATTCTAAGGGAATTTCGACAATTCCATATAGTAGCGGTTATCTGTGCAGGGTATGCCTAGGCTTATACATCAAGTGTTACCCAGGGTGGTACGTTTATACCACTTCCTTACCTATTCCTGCATTTCGCTGAGGGAACAAGAGTAATTACGGACATACCACGCAGTACATCTTAGTCCTCAACGCGGCAACCGAATCTGTAACTTCTCTAGAATTGTAGGTCTTATCTTCACAAATTACCTGCAAGACTGTCCGTTCAAAATTGTTCTTATACGCATCAAGAGTCTATTGTATTTATATATAATTTACATATAATTCCGTATCTATTCTCACTGGATACCGTTTAGTTTAACCTAAATTGAGACAAGTAGAATCATAGAAGTTCTTGCAACTGACGCCAATGTAAACAAACATTGCTTACTAGATCATAACAGTGATTGCCATCTAATATTCAAAGGCACAAAAATAAGCCATGAGTAGGACAACCACTTACCCACATTTTATATCGATATATGCCAAAAATAACGAATCAAGCCAACTCGGTCATATCGTATAACTTTTTCATACGTGACGTAATGAAATAAACATCAAACGTCAGCTCATGTAATAGCATCTGTGGGCAACACTGGTATTAATATGGCAGGCTTTGGTCAGCGAGAAATTGGGTTATACGAGTTGTTTCTATATGTTACATTTATATTAAGTAAAAGGAAGTATTTCAATAACGGACATACCAAAGGAGGTTTTAAATTCGTCGAGTTTGCATTTTGTAGCCGACTGTCGAAAGGAAATGTTTAAAGGAAAGGGGGTAATATGTTTCGGTGTAAGTGTGTATGTAGGTTCCTTCGTTCGTTACATCCTGTAGGCCAAACGGTTTGATGGATGTTGATGTATGACCATTAAGATTAGTCTTGATCATGGGCCTGACATAGGATATATTTTATGTCAAAAAAGCAGTCATATAAACCTGACAAATGTAACGACACCCCATACACCAAAATTCATCAAGCCGTCTAGGCTGTAGGAGGTCTCAAAGGACATACATGACTATATTCGAATAACAATTCGTCTGATAAAAAGGTCCCAACCCCGACACCGATTTTAAAGACGTTGCGTGTCAAAAGGACAACTACAGATCAACAAAGGTCAAAATTTGGGTATTTTTGTGTTTCATGTAAAATCTTCGAACTTATTAAATAAGCTGTTTGTTCCAAAAACACCAGTACTTCAAAATGTCGCTGCTAAATGCTATTTAACCCTGTACTTCTTGTAAATACTACTATAGCGTGAGCGAAGTTGACAGATTGGTTCCGAGCACGCACAATGTTGACGTTTTTAGCTGGCTTTTAGTGTTAAGGCTGTTAGTATGGCCGGTGACGTCACGAAAATATTGTCGTAACACGTTGAAACCTGATCAATATTGAAAATCAAAAGAAGTAAATATCTACTTTTCCAAGTTATAAAGAAAGTACAGAATTTGACATTATATATATAGCCAATAGGCTAGTTGACTCATTTTTATTTATTTATTGCATCAATCAACTATCATGCTCCTGCTGAAGAGAGCTGCGAAATCAGTTTTGCGATATCTCAATTAATACCGAAGATTAAGCGATTACTCAAGTGGTGGGGGGATGCTCCATCTCTTTTTAGCAAAACGGTCTTTAGTATGAAGTTTGTATGGCGCTACCACGGTATGACGTCATACCGTGGTAGCGGTACAATACGTCGTGTACTATTTCTGTCTCTTTCTAACACAACTTTTCTAAATGCCTGTAGTTACATCATTTTTAAACTAATTTCAATTTTGATTTCACAGTTGACCCTGAATTTGTGTCTATTTTGTAATAATGTATAATGAAAAACATTTAATTTTCGATACTTGTCAACTAGCCTACTCTAGAGCGGCAACAAAGTCGAATGCTAATCCTAAACGCAACTGTCACTGTTGTTCATATGCTACGTCAAGTTTATCCATATTTCAGGGTTCCTTACCTCAAGTTTAATAGGAGAGAGTTTGCTGTTTCGCTGCAAATCTTTAAGGTTCAGATTTCTCTTGAATCATAAGCTCTGTTGAAAGATCCTACTAACCGTGCACATTGTTTTATTTAATATTGAACCGGTTTCAATCTGCGTTGCAATAACAACTAGCTTGTATAGGGCGACATCTCGCGGTCCTTAAGTGTCGCGCACGCGCTGTCACTCACGTGTCAAATTATATACGTCACGTGGCTATGACAGGTGATCCCAGGCGCAATGCGAACAATCATAAAGGCATCAATGCGTATTGAAGGATCTTTGTAGTGTCAATTCGAAACGTTGGGAACATCACGAATGCCAATTATCGTTTCACACGTCAGCACTTCGCGTCACGCCCTATATTGCCACAATCATGGCAAAATATTTCCGTATAAGGGCGACAGAACAATGCGACATCTTACGCGACTTTCGAAAGGAAGGTAATGTTTATCGAAAGTATGTATGGTATATTGTTTCCTCTGTATCCTCCTGCAGCCTGAACAGCTTCATGGATTTTGATGTAATATAGTATTGTTAAACTATTATTGCAAAACAAGCAGAAATTATTTAAAACACAAAACCCGACTGAATGAAATTTAAGCCTCCTTGATAACAAAAAGTTCCAAACGTAGGTATAAACGCGAAAAATAGTTAAAGATAATAATATGATACATTCTACATTCTAGATTATGGCAATATTCCAATTAACGTACGGCCTAAAACAGAAAATGGTGTACAGTAGAGTTATTAAGGTTGAGATCTCAAAAAGTACTAGACTGATTTTTGAAAATTCTTTACAAATACAGAGTGCTTTGGTACTCTAACTACTATCTACTACTACAAAAATATTACAATCGGTCCAGTAGTTTTTGGAAAAATCTCAATCTTATTGAGGCTATATACACATAACTCTGTTTTCCCCTGTACTCGTTAGAGAGGGAACTTACTACAGCAGCTCCCGGTAATGGAGTAACTTGTAACAATAATCCGTAAAATTAGCTCCTCCCCGACCGTGGGCCACGGTGCAGAGCCTCATCTGTCGCGTGAAATTCAAGCCACGCCACTCGTAAGTACACAATGATTGTGTTACATACGAAAATATGAACAGGACAGGATTAAGAGCCTTGCACACGAGCGTAGACGTCGTCGCGGCGATATTGTGACGGCGTGCGGCGCCAATGTTACGTGAAGTTACTAAGTTAAGATATTCAAGAAACAAAAGGCTATATTTTTCATCTAAAATAACCTTCCTCAATTGATAATTCAGTCTCTATAGTAGTTTACAAAATATAAAGGTGAATATGGATGAATGGAGGAATGAATGAATGAATGATAGAATGAATGATAGAATGAATGAATGATAGAATGATAGAATGATAGAATGAATGATAGAATGAATGAATGAGTGAATGAACGGATAAATGAATGGATGAATGAATGAACCATTTATTTGTCAGATTTGTGGCTACAAATTAGTTTTTTTTAATGGAATCACAAAAATCTGCCATTTCTGGCGTACAAATATTAAATTAAATTCGTAAGTGCCTATTAGACATATTTGCCGTATAGACAAATAACGCTATAGGAATCAATGATGACACCTTGATCTTCTCGGCATCAGTCGCGGTATCATAGACGCGATAAACACGCGAACGATATCTACGTTTGGAATACCTTCGTGTGATACGCTCTCTCCTATGTTGAGGTGAGGACTGAGGAGCCCCTGAGAATACCGCAAAGGCGTTAAAAGGGTCGCCTTCCCATCGACATACGATATCAGCAACACTTAAGTCTTTTAAAACGTTTCTGATGCCTTTTATAACTTATAGAGTGTTTTTCCAAGAGACCTTTCATAAAATGTGACAACTTAAGTCACTTATCCAAATAGACGTATTTTTATTAGAATAGAATAGAATAGAAAATATGTTTATTGCCATACACCAATTACATAAGCTTACAAAAACAATCAATCAGTAGTAAGTTATCAATATAGTTATGCTAAGTGGTGTGGCAAAAGGTGCATGTTTCAGCTGAGCTGACACCGAGGTGTGCAGCGCTGTTTTTCGACATGCACCTCTTCCCTGCCATGTATACCTGATATTCGGTATGATAACGAGCTTGAACTAAGATAGCCTAGTGCTATCTTCCCTTAGAACTATACTAGGGTGGGTGACTGGGTGTGTACGTGTGTAAGGTGGGTGAGTATTTGTGTGAAAGTGTTTGTGTAAAATGTATTAGTCTTTGATAAGAAAATTATATACTGTTATATTGATTAAAGATATACGAGTACTTACTCAATGACTTTCACTGCTGTGGTTTAATTTAAAATAGCGAAAATAGTCACTAAGAAAATAGAGCCACTCGATAATAAGTACGTGTCAATCCGTTGATAGTATGCGCGAGACTGACGATGGTCCCTTAACTTATAATCAACTCCAACGTCAATACAATTAGTTGCCGTAGTAAGTTACGTATTCGCTAGCGAGTACGTAAATGTCCATATGAGGCTTGTCAATGGTAATTTCAGTTCCGCTACTTCCCCGAGGATGTCCCGTGGGTGCTAGTGGGCTTTACGCTTATGAAAAGCGTAAAACACAGCAAAGGTACGTTCAAACACAGAAAAAGGTGCACCTGCAGGAGATATTCAGGTTGAGATTTTCTCATAAAGTTGTTGACTTATTTTTGAAAATTCTTTACAATTACATAGTGTGTACTCTAAACTATCTACTAGTAAAATAAATTTAGCAATCGGTCAAATAATTCTTGAGAAAATATCAACCTTATTGAAGCCCCCTGTGTGTATATCTCTGTCTTCGTATATACTTAATAATTGGTGTTCTAATTCGGTAGCGACCACTTAGTCGAATCCTAATCCTAAATGCAACTGTCGTTCATATGCTACATCGTATAAAAACAGTCGTCGACAGCATGAAGAAAGGCTAAGGATCGATATCGTCACAACCTGCACGTCCCTTCCTGACTCCGGAACTGAGCATGGATGTAGTTGTAGAGTTACGTTGTCACGCGATGTGGCGTGTCTCCCCAGATCCACTAATGAACATGTAATTACTTCTCCTTGTTGATTGCTCGGGAGTTTCAGTGTGCACACACAATATATTAATTTAACAGATTCGTAGCTCCGTAACACACAGATGTGTGCGAATGTGTGACCAATTAACAGGGTGGCTAATTAACATTACAAGTGTCGCGTAATTGGTTTCCGAGCCGCCGACGCAGGGTTCAAAGTCACGTGTCAAACCGTAACGGATTGGCGTGACTCTATTTGCTTAGTAAAGATGTTTATGCAAACGTGATTCCCGCGCGGAAACATCTCTGTCGGTGAAATGCTGAATGAGTGTAATTTCGTCGAATGAGCGAATTATGGCGAAGGAGAAATGTGGTTAACCAAGGAAAATGTCTTGGGGAAAGGAGTGGGTAGTGGATTCGTCAGAACACAATGGCAGGGTTCAAACAGCAACGGGCAAGAGTATTTTGATTATAAGGATAATGCTCAAATAAGCCCAAAGTCAACATAAGTCCTACACGGACTTATTAAATTACTTTCATTAATTTTACAAATTAGTTATCTACTAATTCCATACAAACTCCCATACTAAAACGTTTTGCGAAAACGAATGCATAACGACTTTGACCATTAATATCTGTGGCGTTATTTGGAATATCAAAAAAAGTGAGTTGATTTATGCAATAATATTTTGCAAGTCAACATACTCATGTTATTTTATAGAAGATTAAGGGCAAATCCACAGATACACACATGCATGATGAGGCGTGCTTAAATACATACACACATGCTTGTATACTTATATTGTATATTATATTGGTACTTATATATAAATTTATTATCACACGAAATTCATTCTGAATTATCTTATGTTGTCCTTGGCGACGTATGCCGGGAACTCGTCTGCAATGGGTGCGGCAGAAAACCAGCGCCGAGCTCTCGAGCAAGGCACCATGCTGAGTCGCAACCTATTCACTACTACGGCATACACAATTAATGTAATGTATATCTGTATAAAGTTTGAAGTTATGTTATTTATTTATATTTTATTTTTTGTTTCTTTCTCCTATTCTTTGTATTTTATTGTTCTTGTGTATGTCTTATTTGTGAATAAATGTTATTCTTTCTTTTTTTCTTTCTATGTTGACTTGCAAAATATTATTGCATAAATCAACTCACTGACATACTCATGTTGACTTGCAAAATATTATTGCATAAATCAACAATTTTTTTTGATATTCCAAATAACGCTACAGATATTAATGGTCAAAGTGGTGCATTCGTTTTCGCAAAACGTTTTAGTATGGGAGTTTGTATGGAATTAGTAGATAACTAATTTGTAAAATTAATGAAAGTAATTTAATTTTCAATCTATTTAATATAAGGCATATGTAATCCTTGCATTAAAAATAGTTATGTGTATATCTGATGTACGATTGGTTATCTTTAGAGGGTCTTGGTCATTTTCCCCCACGAGAACCAGTCGGCTTGGGGAAGGGTACAATTGTTGAGGGGACAATTGTAAAATTTGTTAAACGGCAATAAAGGCTTATTTAATTTTATATGTAGTCCAATCCGCAATGGGCCCACGTGGTGGATCATAGCCCGATGTAAGCAAATAAAATTATACTCATGATGAATTTAATTTCGAACATCCCAATTGCACTCCGAATACACTAACGTGCGAGCACAGTCTAAATCCGTCTAACATGGCACTAAATTCACAAGCCCAAACTTTGACCCAAGTTTCTCTTCAAACTAACAGGAAATTGCTCGTCAAACCATAAATTCATATCCAAATTTGCTTTTCGATAGGCATAACAAATAGCACGAACCTTTGAGGTTGCGATATGGTCCGGCCCGATAGGATTCCGATAAATCTCGCCTAACCTCCAGTGCGGCCGCAATATGAAGCAAAGAACCCACGATGGAGGTAGCCATATTTACATCGCAGACACCGCTCTTTCGTGACAACTTGTTGGCACTCTGCCACTCACTTGTTCTTATACAATAATCAATACAATAAATAATTTTTGAACAGTACTAGTTTTAGTAGTACCTACAATGCCTGAAAATAGTTAAACTGAAGTAACTCTGAAACCGTTAGACTTCGGATAACCCTATTTGGCATTCAAAGGGTAGATATTGATGTCATCGACCACTGGTCTTTGGAAAATCGTCTGTCGGTGGGACACCCTGTATACCTAAGTCGAACTTAAAAAAAACAGATGTCTCTTTCTGAGGTATGAGAGTGAAAGTGACAACAAGGGCGGAAGTCTGTTCCTATACAAAATATTCCTATTTTATACTCTCTCCATGAAGCGCGGTGCAATTTTTCCTTCATGGCCCGCAAAGTAATTCGCAGGGAACATAGGCGGACATAGCCTTTGACGTTTAAAGGTAGGTAATTATTTGTACAGTCAATCACATCAACTATTACCACGGACACTTTATGCGATGGTAATACAGTTTGGTTTGCAACGGCTTTGTGTGGGTCGACTGTTCTTTGGAGGGTACAACATATTCCTTTTGTCGACAAATAGCCAAGCAATACAAGTGACACACAACGAACACTATGCAACGGTAGGTACAATGGATTGCAATAGCTATGTAGGTTGATGTGAGGTACGTATCATTCACTAGACACTAGAATTAATACTCTAGCTAGACTCTAGTGACCAGAGTATTCATCCCATTGTTACCATATTATTAGTTTTGTGTTTTCAATAAATACAAATACGGTAACAATCTGTATTTTACCATAAAACTCAAAGATACTACGGGCGACCTGAACAACTCTGAAAATCGGTATGGTCACTAAACCACACGAAAAAAAGGATATTACTGGTCATTCCCCTTGGGATAATATGAGATCGCTAGCCTGCCTATAGAACGCATATGCGTATCTATACAACCCCAACATCAGAATTCCGATAAATCCCAATCAAAGCCTGCTTCCTCGAATTAAACACATGGTTTGACTTCACCCCGATCCGTACGCGAGGATTGCAAGGTATGATTGGCAACGCAGATTGCTATCTATTCGCCTTTGATTGCAACCATACGTACTACATAAGCATATACTATATTAGAGCAAAAATATTATCTTATCTTCCATGCTGTTTAGGTAATCTTGTAAAACTTTCGTGTCGACGTTTTCAATACATAGGTACAGTCGACAGCAGATCAATGGTAACACTTTCAGTACGATTTCAAGTCTTACGACGCAAATAATAGGAACGGTCCAAAGTTCAAAGTGTTACCATTGATCTGCTGTCGACTGTACCTATTCCCCGGATATAAATATACGTTAGTCTAGGATCGCAGAAAACACATTTTATTTATATATTTTTTTATAAAATAAACTACGCAAAAATATTTTGTTTTCTGCGCTTGCCGAGAATGTAAATTTACATTTTGATATATAGTCATTATTAATTGTAGTCAATTCAATATTAAAAGTTATGCCGCGTCGCTGCGTCAACATTTAAAAATAGTTATTTCCTCTCAACCGTTAAAAATTCACTAAGATCAACGAGGTTAATAAAAACACAAAATACCAAAATGAGATTTCATGGGCACAAATACGATGTCATTATATTCACGTACAAATTCAGTACTGTGCAGCGAAAACCCTTCATAACATTTCAATCACCTTCTTACTCAAAGAGCATCAAAATCTAAGCTACTACGAATGACAGGAACACACAAACCCAAACCTCTCCATTCCATTCTTGTTGCAATAAATAGCAAAAGAGAAACGAAGATAAAAATCACCTCTACGTTCTCATTAGTTTGGTAAATTACATCGCCAAAGGACGAAAATAAGACCGTATTTCTCTCGCCATTGTGATAAGATAACAGGAAATTAATATACTAATAAACGAAGCACAATAATCTATTTATAGGCTCGCCCTGTCTAATTACATGATGAGAAGCAGGAAAGATAGTGTCATGCAGACAAGTGTTTTACTATTTATAAGATTTGTAAATGGTAACTGGCTTCAAAGATGTTGTATCCTCTAGCTAGGTAAATGCGTATTCTCTCTTTTAAATAACCATATATGTAGTTTGCAAAAGCTTTTCTATATTAAGTTTTTAATGTTATTTCTATCAACTTCATGATTTTTTTACAGCAAATTAGTATAGAAGCGAATAGCCCCCATGATCCCATGAAATTCACGTAGTAAATCGACAAAATACAAGTTTATGCTCATTACTAATATACCTATTGTAAGTATTAAATACCTATATATACCTATTTGGAGAAAAATATATGATAATTTATAAACAATACACAATAGGTATACCTATTAAATAAATATTGTAACCATTTATTATAACCGTCCTTTGCATGCTCACTTCTCCGCATATTACGTTGAACGCGTAAGTTAATGCACAGATAAATGCATCAGACAGAATTAGACAATGCACGGCATTATGCTCCATCAATCCGATCGTCCGCCTCGTACGGCTTGAATATGTATGGGCATGTGCGCGTTTTGGCAGCTCTGAGACACCCGGCTCAATTGCTCAGCGCGATGACAGGTCTGTGTCTGATTGCACTCAGAACTATCATGGTTTATGCCAAATGGACACTTAGCGTTAATACAACACTATAGAGAGTCTGTTTCAAAGGCAGGGGAAAAACGAGCAATGGTGCGAGGTATTATGTTGACGTTGAAATAAAACGATACGTGTCGCTTTCGTCGGTCAAATGTGGTGAATTGTTTCACAAGAATAGTACATGAAGGCTGTATCAAGGTGCAACAAGACTCAATATATCCTCAATGACCATATAAAATTATAAATGAATGAATGGAATTCGAAGCCGTTCCTGTCCAGAAAGCCGTTTAAGATGGTACCTACGGACTACGGTCACATATTGAGGCGAGGCGATGACCGCATCGCCTAGGTACTTCCGAATAGGCGAACAGATAGACAATGCTGATCTACAAGACTCGGAATCTACAGACCGCAAAGACCTGAACTAAGCTGAACACACGACACATATCGACCTGGTGCAGAAGAACGAAAGCCAACACTGGTTAGGCGGAAACATACTCATTATATATAAGGCTTTGACAGATCTATACCAAAAACAAGTATTAAGTAGTAAGGCATATAAACAAGCTTCTGAAATAACACCAGATTAGGTACATATTACTACGGACAAAATTCTAGCTCCAAAGGGAAATTCGGAAACAATGGACCACGTTGCGGGGCGAAAGCTGGACTTGTATTTAATTTCCATATACAAATGTAATGTAAGTATACCATTGTGCATTGGTGCAATTAGGACAATCATGGCACATCTACATTAATGACTACCTATGTTTCAATTTAATATGCAACTAAATTAAGAGATAGTTGTTAATTCTAAGGTAAGGAAGAATTAGTCACTAATAATTAAAAGACATTCAGGGCACAACCCAGGATTCCCTGTGTTATGGATCCAGAGACAGAAATATCACAAATTACAACCAGATTCAGAAAAGTGGTCATAACATAGGCCAAGCTCCTTTCCGACTGGGAATCGAACATAGAACCCCTTGCACAGAAGGCAGGTGTATTAGCGACTGATCTATAGGACGTCTTCACCTTAGCTAGTACATATGATTAAAGTCATTGCTAATATCTACATCATGCAAATGCGATAAACCGTCATATTTCTACAAGATTTAAACAATAATTTCAAATCTCAAGGGACACAAACCCTTGGTGAAAGGAAATCTAAAGTCACACCATGTTACCGAGTGACAGGGGATTCCGCCGCAAATCTGTGCGGACAAGCAGAGCCGACTAACCGCGGCCGGACGATGAAAAACGACACGAGACGTGACGTCATATTCTCCCTAACACTATTGGGAGGATGTTTACGTTGAGGTGCTTTGTGGAGAGACAAATTGCAGTGATGCTAGTCAGCGTACTTTAAAAGAAGCTCAAACAGTCATTGAGAGACGTTCATTGTGTTTACAGCATTACCTACGTTTAATATTAACATACAATTTAAAACAAAGTGCATATAATAGAGAAGCATACTATTCATATTTGTATGAAAATTCAAGAATCATGTTTTCCTTTCATTTGGTATTTTATGTGTGTAATAAGATGGTTCCCCACTATTAGGGTCATATAGGGCACAGATCTTCCCTTACATCGAGGGATCTGGGGCCATGGTTCACCAATCAGTGTGTGGGGACTGTCTGCGCGCCAAAGCCCAAGTCTTATTGGTGGATTAGCTACACATGTCTCAGATTTCGGTGTATTGCTCTCATATATGCAGGTTTTATCAGCGATGTTTTCCTCCAACGTTTTAATAGCATTCGGTTATTTCTTAAGCTCTTTGGTAAACGGCCGTGCTGGAGATGGAACTCGGGCCTTCGTACCGCAAGTCCAATTTTCTAACCACAGCTAACTTTATAAACAGCACCAATCCTTGGAATTAATTACCACGGCACTAGCTATTGACGATGGAAATAATGTCATGGCATATTGGAATAATGTCATAGCGTGTACAATAAACAATGAACCTAGCCTCAATAGGCGCTCGGTAAAACCGGGCTTAACGATCATTGTCTGACGGCGCTGCGTCTGCAGCTGATATAATGCTCGATATTTATGACGAGAACGTAATTAACGTAATAGGGGAGTAAATAAAGCGACTGTCGTTTGCATAGAGACTTATTTTAAGCAAGTAGAGGTTCTAAAACAACGGTTGGGATGACACCGTACGGCAATTACGTTAATGCAATTACTATGGGAAGTATGTAGTAGTTTTTTTTTATTGCATTGAAGTGTTTTCTAATGATATTTGTATTAGAACATGATGAAAAAATTCTTGCCGTGGGCAGGACTTGAACCTGCGACCTTGTCATTCCGTGACACGCTCTATTTGTATTTTGCATATTGCGATATTAGTATTTTGTATAACTTTATCAATGTCTAGAAATTCACCTTTGGACCTGTAATGTCATCATTAAAGAAATTATTTTTTTTGTAAATTTATAAAACAAGAAGGCTTCGTTAAACTAAAGCCAAAATATATAGATAGATGATGGTAGTGATTTAGGTTCGCGACAGAGATAGCACCTTTGAGACAAATCATTAATATTTCAAAGTGATAAAAGTATTTGGCAAACCAAAATTACTATAAATTAAGATATAAACATACCCCGTTGTAAAAAAATAAGAAATTGATAGCAGTGTGTGCACACTACCATTAGACACCTATTATTAACTTGAAACATAATATCCATTTGCCACCCACCTCTACAAAGACAATTGTACTGCTGAAAACAATGCCACAGAAAACATATTTATAGCTCTTGCTATATGACAAGACAATGCCCTTTGACAGATTGATAACAAAAACGTCACATATCAAATTGTACCCATATGCGATATACGAGAGTCTATTAATCATATAGAATGTTTAATAGATGAATATGCAAACAGAGTGGAAACAATTCCGAATGTAAATTACATCCAAAGTGACAGCGAAATACTGTAAATTAACTTGACATATTATTTGAATATGGAAATGAGGTATAGTGCTAATATTAATTCGGAGAACGTTATCTATCATTTCTTGGAGTATACTTGTCTTTGTTTCCAATGAAAATGTAATTGTTATTGAATCGTTGATTTATCTGTAATAATAAATTAAGATAAATATTTGTTATAACCTATAAGTTATCCCACTGCTGGGCATCTTTGCCGGATCTTTCCGGCTGCAACGCTTTGCGTGCCACGTCTGCTACGCCTGTTGATCAATATATCTTATTGCATTGTATTAATTTAATATAACTCACTGAATTAGCGCAAATACTTTACGAATTCACAAGAGGTGGCATTATTTTAGAATTAAAACTATAGTAAACCATTACTACAAATTATTATATATAAACTGATATCACTCACTTATATTATCGGTCTAATTGCAGACTTCAACAATATAAGTGAGTGATATCAGATTATATATAATAATTTGTAGGCGGCATTATCTCAGAAAGCTGTCTCTTATAGAACTTTAGGTAAAGAAGTCCTCCAAAATCAATGGTATGCGATGAGTATAGTAATCCCTGTGATAACTGAATGATGAATGTCCCGTCTGAGGAATATCTTGTAGGGGTACACCTGAAATACGAATTCAACTCTTGTGGCGCAAACAACAAAAACTGTACAAAGTTAAAAGCATACATTTGATGTTCTTTGTTTATTAGACAACACTATCGTAGTACAAACTAATTACAAATGGACTAAAAGGCACGGACTGCAGTAGATTACAGAGATATCCAAACCTAATTATTTTCCGAAATCACAAAGTCCAGTGCCAAAGCTGAATTTATGTCCCAAAAATCCTACAAAGCGAAACGAAGGAGAGAATCCCTTTCACAGGCACGTTAGCTCAGGAATTTCGATTACACAGATAAGAAAATCCGCCTAATACTGCTAATGTCTGGCTCTACAACCCTGTGACAGTGGAAAAATTCATCCCGGCAGGCTAGTAATCAGTCAAGTTTTAGCTCCGTATTACCGTAATGGGTGCGCGAGGCATTCCGCTTTGTCTCAGCCCTCAAGCGCTCGACGCCCGTCTAATACTTGCAAGCGCTTTTTGCTATCAGATAATTCGACACCATTACACGACGCGCTTTTACGTCGCTCGCTGATCGCTCCTGATTGATTGATTCTGAAGGATACAATGACGTCATACGGACAGGAAATGAAATAGTCTCGATGGAGAATAATGTAACTTTTACCAGACTGCCGAAAGGAGGGTAATGGTTTTCTAGTGTATGGATGTCGATTCCTTTGTAGCTTGAATGGCTAGATAGAATTTTGATTTGTTTTTGGTTTTTGTTATAATTTACTTGTTGACTCTCATTTATTTAGAAATATTTCTGTGACAAATCTGCACTGTGCGTGATAAACATGAGTATTCTGTGTTAGTGACATATTATATTCTTTAATCAGATTCTACCTTGATGATATTCTACTTACGTCATGTTCTAATCTAATTTGCTTGCTATTCTGCCATAATACCCCCATGTCAAGTCATATTAGAGAACACAATTCAGATGGCGACGCAGCGTACTGGTCGACAATCGTAACTGTGTACGTTAAACTTTATGTGAAATAAATAAAGTGCGATAAAGTACCTGCGTTTTCGAATAACTATGACAAAGGACCGTAGGTACAAATAATTGGAACGGATCTAGCTAAGCTGCGCAAGCTTCCGCACACCAATTTTGAAAGTAATACCACATGATTGAATCAGGCTTTACCGGCGAACGTCATCGAAAAAAAAGAATTGGCTTTTTGTTCGACGCGCTAGGATTTGCGGAGCTTTGAAATCGAAACGTTTGTTTTGTTTGCTGGAGAAAACTTACACAGGATAATGATGCGACTTTGCAGAAACAAAACGCCGCTCTCTTCTAACGACGAGTCCAACTTACCTGCAAAAACAAAATATAGGGTTTATTCGGTTATTCAAACAACAAATTCTGGGAAAGTGGCTTGGGATTGGCTATTTATGTACAGTTCTAAGAAAAACGGTTTTGTACAATAAATATTGGTTTAGTTCACAGAACACTCAAGTCTCAAGTGCCTAATTGGCGTGAAATTGTTTTGAAATTGTCAGTAATAATGATGATGTTGGTAAAGGAATGAAATAGTTTAATAATAAAATCAATTTCGAAACCAAAAATCAAGCAGAGCGCAACGCACAAATATAAAGGCCACAACGATTAAATAAAATGTTGCTCCTTTTTGGAATTCAACTAAATACCTAGTAATTAATTTAAATTTAAGTCTGTAGATACAGTAGCTTCTATGAGTAAGGAAAAGTGAGGTTCACTTAAAGTTATGGGTTTATCCAAGCGCCCAAATAAGGCCGATGCGTAGCGACAAACCACATACGTAGGTGCCAGTTTAGGTGTCTTCAAATTTATGACCATACTTCCTACTATTCTTACTTACTGCAGTATTCTTTCCTACTAATATTCATTACTGCAGTAGAACAGGATCAAGCTTTCTTTCAAACAGTTTACCACTAAAACTACATGAAACAGATATACCTAAATTCCTTTAATATGACCTAAGACACCTTGGTTTGGTTGGAATCCCAGTGGAAAATGTTGGAGGAGGCCTATGCCAAGAGGCACACTGAACTACGGGACATACTGTGACAAAACCCTCAAAAATATTATTTTATGTAGGTCAGAATAAAAGGCTTATTATTATTATATAAGACACCTTAATACCGAACACTTTAAGGCCGATATTCAGCACGAGCTTAGCTTGAGGTCACACTTACGACTGTCAAATGAATATCAGCCGAAGACAAGTTCCGCCAACCGACTACTTATTCCGTATCCAGTGTGAGACTTGAGTTGGCGATATCAGTGGGTAGGCAGCGACCGGTGAAGTGACAATAGCCGAGTTCAGATGGACAGATGTCAACCCTCGTCTCACATCGTCCACGGTGCGACCCTCTTTAACCAGACCGGATATGGGGTTCGTAATTGGTGTCATGCGAATTAGGTATCTAATAGTTCGTTACTACAGGGTATATCTAGTATTCTATGCATAATGACCAATCCATACATTTTATGTGGCACTAATGAATGTACTAGTGTCTACCTTCATTAGTGCCACATAAATGTGCAGTGGTTATTATACCTTTGGACTTTAGATACGGAGATCAAAGTTCATTCCCCAGGTTAGCCATGTGCACTAACTAAACAAAGATCAAATTGATGTCATCAACATCATCAATAACTTACACGGTTTGTAACTTACACCTTTTATATTTTAACTCGTTAGAAGATCAATTGAACACTTGAAGTAGTCGATTTCAAATCTTATGATGCAAACAATAGTAACGATACAAAATCTAAAGTTTATTTGTTTATTTATTTATATATACAACGTCATTACAGGAACATTCCTAATTCAACATTGTATTCAGCAATTGCATGTATCTTATATATATTATAATAAAAATATCCAAAATACATTATGAATGTGTTATCAAATTAAAAATAATAATAAGACAATTAGACTCAAATTAAAGATATAGAATTAAGTATAGATTAAGTATTATAAAAATCAAATGGATGTCAAAAATTACGCATAATCAAAGTGTTATAATCGATGTACTTCCAATTGTTCCAATGTATGTGTCTCTAGATTATTCCAGACAACTAACGTACATTTATGGAATACTCTGAAAACGATCAAGGAGATTACCTATATACGGAGGAAATCTCCACACCTTGATTTTTTTAAGGGATAGGCTAGGCCCTATTAAATTACATCGAATTTTAACCTTCAAAGTGCACCGGCAGACAGTTCCACCACTTTATAAAGAAAGTCAGTAGGTGAGTAGCTTTATGATATAGAGAGAAAGGAGAGATGCAGTTTGTTCGCAAAATATTTGTCTTGGAACGAGACCGATATAATTTCATCTGCATTGCTCGCTTGCGTCTCGAGCGGTTAAATTTAAATATTGATATTGTCGGACAACAAGTTAACATTGTTGAAAATTATACTTGTTTCAGAATGGCTTCTGGAAATTATTTTTAAGTTGCACCTCGATACGCTTACCTGGGTCATTTGTTCATATAGACTGGTGTAAAATTTGGTTTTATTATATAAGAAATAAATAAAAAATAAATAAAGCAATATATTAGAGACTTGACGTAACAAAGTGTTCCATAGTGTACCTAAGGCCGAATAAATGAGTACTTGAAGCGAATAAGTGAAAGAAAATATACGTGATGCAAATGTTAGGGAAAGGGTCAGAGAGGTAGGCTGAAGACTACGTCGATCAAATTGGCAATGTTTAAAAAAGGGTATGTAACAAACCGCCGAAATTTGATGAACGCGATAAAAATGTAATTATTGTTGTTATTTCAAAAGATGTGCTGCTTAGAGTTTTTGTCACTTTTTCTCATTAGCATTGGCACCTTTTCCTTGCAAAATTGTGTAATTTAAAAAAATATATGATTAAAATATATAGTGATATGATTTTGAACGTAGAGGAAACGAAACTGGAGAATCCAAGCACATGGAAATCTTTATTTTAACCATAGGAGAAACAGGATTGAATTTATGTATCTACGTATGAGTAGGTATGTAATAAAATTTACACTATACAGAGAATTGTACTTCAAACACATAAGTCCTTCACAGTCGCAATGCAACAGTACACTAATGCACTTCTATCCCGAAGGCTTGAGGTAAGTGAAGTACTCTTTGAGTCTCGCCTTCTTTACGCGTTATGACGTCACAGCTTTTAGTTGAAATTGTGTGTTTTGAAAGAAACTGTGCAAATCGCAGTTTTTTGTCTGAGTTTAGAATATACAAATATTATATTATATACGAATATTACATTGTGAATGCAACGTATGCACGGGAAAATATCTCTTAGATCGAGACAACAAAGTTTTCCTTATGTAGGGACTGCCTTGATCTAATAATTAACAGTGCAGTTGACTATTTGATTAAATATATATTTTGCACAAAATTAGTATTGGTGGATTAAACGTTTATCTTCATCAAAATTTTAATAAGATCAATTGTATATGTGATATCGAACTGCCAATCCATATTCCTGCACTCGCGTATAGTGAATTTTTACATATCTATTTATAATAATTTAACATACTCAATACTCAATATATTTATTGCATTCCATAAGTTATAATACAGATGTTCACATACATTAAAATGTTACAATGTTCTTTATGGACATTTTAAAGGTAAAACCGCTCACAGAATATTAGAAACAGATAAGTCCCAGGTAACCAACATTTATCGCGTGAATTAGGACCATTAGTATCGTGCAGACTGCAGTAATTGGCTAGACCTCTAATTAGTGACGAGAGCCTGCTAATGGCGGCACATGTTGCGTATTGGGGCATCGGGCCACTGGTCCCAACATGCTAATCCGATACAACACAGTAATCCTCTCAGATACAAGCGATGCCGGCGCCTACGCAACACAGGTTACAGGTCATGGTACTCAGATAGGTGCATGTGCATAGATTAGTTACACATAGTAAAGTAATTATTATAAAAATAAAAGAAACAGGCTGTTCTTGGCATAAACTCTGCCACGTGATCATGACGAATCTAACGATACCTGGTACGAACAACAACAGACAATGGTAACACTTGCAGTACGATTTCAATTTAGGAGCTGAAAAAAAACAACGGTCCAAAGTGTTATACTTGAAGTGTTTTGGGTTGTACCAACAACAAAATACATTAAGCCGTTTAGAATACAGGAGACCCCCTAAATACACTCGAAAAATGCGATTTTTGCCCGGAAACGATGTATCTATACTGTATAATGTATGTAGTCTATGAATATCAAAATAAATAAAGATTTTTTAAATTTTGATTCACTGTCGATATTTGATTGAAATTGTACAGATATTGCATTTATCGCGATTCTAGATTAACTGCGAATGTTGTCATGAAATTCAGAATATGAAAATGAGACCTAGAAATAGTTTTTGAGTAAAAGGTTAAAGAACCATCAAACCGTGAAACTAACATTACACAAAAAGCACGAACACTATCGTAATATAAGAAGTTTTCTGAAGATAATAAGCAAAGATAATATGAAACGAAAACCTTCACAACAAACGCGGAGACGATCTCAACACTTATTTTCCTCTTTATTGAGTGTCCTTTGTCATTATCTATTTACTGATTACCACCCGGATGTGAGTATTCACAGCGGCTCCTTACAATCTATAAACGGACTAGGAATCCTTACAATATCTTTAAGCGGAGCTGGTGAGACTAATTGAAAACGTGACACGAGCAACAGACGTTCCGAAATAGGATATTGGCATCGAGGTCTGAAGATTATTCTCTGTAGTATCCAACCAGCACGTGGTCTGTTTTGATTTGACCAATATTGGTTTGATAGTTTAGTAGATAGTTAGACCTATGTATTGACTTTTTTTTTAACCCAGGTAAAACATGCCCTGGGGTGTTCCACCTCGTGCCATGTATTGACCTACCAACAAATAAGTCAAAGGTATTATGACTTACTTCTATTACTGTTTGTCATACTTAATGAAACAAGCCGAAAAAGAACTACCCGCCGCCGATGGTGAGAATCGAACCCACATCTGCGCATCCTAGCGCGTTCATTTCCCCGCGGGAGAGACTGACGTCATGCGTCCAATTTAGGCACTGATTGCATCACAATATATTTAAGTATTTAATAGCGCAAATAGGCTACATTACTTCTATTATCTTAAAAATAACCCTCCATGCGCAGTCGCGTAATAAGATTGTAGGTATGTGATAAAACGATGGAAGACTTTTTCGGGGAGTATATAACTCTTATAAGTAGGTACCTCCGTCAAACCTTACAAGCCTTTTCGCAGAAACGCTTACATACAGAGACGCTTGGCTTTAAACGATAGAACGATTCGTAATTAAAATCTATAATATAAACAATGACAAAATACAGAACTTAGAAATAGACATTATAGGTAAAGAGAAACGCGAAACCGCACTATAGACAAAGTTAAGAACTGAAATTGCCAACGTGCAAATGCTTCAACAAGAAAATGTTTCAGTTGTCGTTCTCGTGACTAACTATTATTAATATTAAATATTCAAGCAACTTCGCTGTTTCTTGCTAATGTTGAGACAAAAGAAAAGTTTCCAGCAAAATGTAACTGGCAAATATTTTACAACAAAATTCATGACGGTAAAGTAAAGTACATACTTAAGTTAATATAATAATTTAACGTAGTAAAGTTGGTCAAAAAAAATTCAAGGAAGGTACCTAACCTAAGTACCTTTATCGTCAGTGTCCGATAACCCAGATACTCATCAGGTAGGTATCCCTAAAACTACCGAAATTACAAGCATATAAGGTATGTCCACCTAACTTATGACTTGAATTACATACATTAACATGGGTAGTTTCCTTTTTCTCGTATGTAAAAACAAATGTTAGTCATTTTAGAACAGCCCCCTTACATTTAACTCTTATAGCAGTATTACTTTCATAATACTTTGTTACTTCGTACAATGTCGACCTTAATGAGCTTACTTTAAGGTCGTCATTGTACGAAGTAACAAAGTATTATGAAAGTAATACTGCTATAAGAGTTAAATGTAAGGGGGCAGGCCTCTTTTCAAACTCAGGGCATTCTTTTCCGAGAAATATAAATTATAGATTTCACTTATTTTTCATTTATTATGATCTCATCGAATTTTAACTTACTAAATCTAAGTACTAGAGTATAAATATTCCTAAAATATATATAAAAGTATAAAAATGTATTTGTTTATATCATATAAGTATAGTACAAAAGTTGAGTTAGCCTATAAGTAAGGCATTGTATATGCATGTTAGTGAAATAACAATTTTAACTCTGTTAATTACGGTGTCTTGTTGGCTTCCTATACAAATAAATAAATTTTCGCGACGAAAGAATTGACTTCGATAAGTATTTTTGTAAACGAGCATGAATACTTTTTTGGAGAAGTAATACCACCAATGCATCAGGTTCTTCTCATAAATAAAGGGTAATAAATCGATAAATCGAAATTAGAATGCGCTATCGACCGTATGTACAACAGTAGTCATTAATAACCTCTCAAGTGTTATATTCGAACGTGTCTGGATATGCCAGCATCCTCGAACCAGACAAAAATAGTTCATCTAAAATCGTTGCACTAAAAGCTTCGATTAGCTTGATTCAGAAAGAGAGTACTGGCCTGTACATGCATTTATTTTTCATATTTTTAATCAATGTGAATCGTAAATTCAGATTTTATATAAAAATGACAGAATGAATTTTAACGGAATCAATTAGACTACCAAATCAAAATGTATCACGCATTCGAAATACAATGTATAGTATAGTATACATTAGGTATTTCGAAGTAAAAGTAGTTCTTTCGAAAAGCCAAGGAAAGTCTACTCATTGGTACAGTGGACAGTACATCAATACCAACGACAAATAAGGCATAAAAGTCGTTCATTGCGTATTTTCTTAATACTAAGGCATGTATTGCCCTGCCTCCCAATCTAGTCGAACCTGTATTTTGGGAGGCAGTAATAGTTATGTGTAAGATAATGGGCTATCGTCTATACACTGGCTGGCCGGGCATCGAACATGAGACCTGCGTATAGTGAGTTCAGTGTCCCAAGTCTCAAACACTGGAACTCTTAATCATTCCCCCGTTTTACCCAAACTAGGCAGTTATTAAGGGCGCTCCACCGCGGGTCATAACGAAGAACGAATTACAAGTCTGCAAATTAAGTGGGACGTGTCTCCCGAATGTCCGGGTGATTATTTAAAAGACCCTCGTTAGTTCCCTGGATCACGGAATCCCGGAAACATTAAGTCTTTAAACGCTCCGGCTGACGTCATTCCTTCCAAGCGCTCCTACTGATCTTAATGTTATTGACGCAGGCGGCATTGTTGAGAGAATTATGTCATTGAACATTGACACGCACGGATTAAAGATGCTGTTTTCATAACATCCAATAGTGATGACATCGGTTGTAATATACACAAACAAAGAGTTACATATACAATGCTAGTTTATAATACACCAACCTAAGATGTAGGTACTAAGCTGTCTGTGTGTATGAACTAGGAGTTAAAAATTATACCAAACAGTAAAACTCTACTAGACTTTTCTTCAGAATTTAAAGATTTCATAAGATGCTACGATCATTCTACAAACTGTACAAATCCCATATGTGATCTATTACACGAACGGCGGCAGAAACAAAATGTCCATGACACGTGTCGACGTTCGAGCCGGGAGAAACAAACCGAAGAACAAAAACGGACCGATCGCGATTAACATGATGGACGACCGGCGAAAAATAACGACCTGGCTGTTCCACTAACGATCCAACACCAGCCATCGCATATTTCATACTAGAACCATTGACAAGATACGTAAATAAACGTTAGAGGGAATGTGATCGAAAAAGAAATCCCAAAGTTCCAAAGTTTAAGAGGACCGAACGCAAACGCGATCGAATCAATCACATCCCGAACTCTACGTAAAGTATCAATCAAAAAAATGGGTGGGCGGATTGAATAAACAAAAGGAAAAGTTGCGCAACTTGTTGAAACTGAATAACAATAGCACAAAGGACGACAAAGAGAAATGGGAACATAGGAAACCTCACGGAGAATATTTTTCTTCTCAGCGGCATTAAACTTCTTAATGAGGTTGGCAAAATAATTGTTGTAACACTAGGAAGGTACGGGAAATGGGTAGCATTAATTAAAAGCAGCGCCGCAGTCGAGAGCTGCGGTCAGAGGGAAATGTAACATAAATAATAACACAAGGCCAGCTTGAATGTATAAAATGTGAAAAGGGCGGACGCCACCGAACTTTTGGATTCTCCCTTTCATAACTTTTTCGAGGAACCTTTTTTCGTACCATTATTTTATTCTGCCTCATTTGACTAAAAGAAAGTCCGAGTGAAGCATCCGTGTTATATGTCGGTCCCTTCGTTTAAAATATGCATGGAGTTCTTGACCTCTTCGAAAATAACCCTACCTATATAAACTTTGGTTTTTAACTCGTCAAAGTGGATTGGATTACTTACGCTAAAAGAGTTGCCGTCATGCGGAATTGTTTGATTTGTATTTACAAGTATTACGAGTTGCGGGAATAAACTAAACAAAACAAAACCAATGTTTGCGTAACTCCCCACTTTAGATAATTGAGTAACTATCCACGCATGACTATCCTGTTGTCGACTTGAAACAAGCGTTAACTCGATACCAGTCGTGAGATTAAGTGGAATATTTAAGCCGGATTTTCCTTGATGCAGTGCTGAACGCCAGTCTCTATTTCTCTCGCCACTCTATGCAATTTAAGTCCGGCAACCTCCCGTCTACGTCTTGCTGTCGCGGGCTATTTAGTTAAGATAAAACTGCAGGCGCTAAGCGCTCGGGCTGCGACTATATCAGTTTAGATTAGTCTCGTGTTTCGGTGGAAGAAGATAACAGAAACGCCGGAGATATTCCAATGTCTGGCAAAATTCGTCACTCCTGTATGTTCTTCGGATCAGTTTGCATGAGGTCTCGGAAAAGAGTGATGACGGACATATTATGAGCTGCTCCGTCACAAGATAACATATTGATTATTATTATTTAATAGCCTGCTATGTCCCACTGCTGGGCAAAGGCCTCCCCCCAACCCTTCCACTCATCTCTATTCTGCGCAGACTCAGACCACTCTCTCATTAAAACGTCAAGTTCATGTCGCCATCGTTTGCGAGGACGGCCACGTGATACATATTGAACTAAATAATATTATTTAGACGTAGTGTTCTACCTAGCCGGTTCAATGTTTCTATTCCGTAACGTAGTTACGAGAATAAATCATAGGCTCAGTTATTCATGGCACGCCTAACCCATACCTACACTTATAAATCTTTTCTCGTGGCCTTGAGTTACGAGTACTATTTTAGCGGTAAAAGCGGTAAAATATCTGATTTTAGAATGATATACGTATGACCTTAAGGCATAACATACACAATTTGATTCATGTAGCTTTTACACGTTATATTATAACGTCATGTCAGGTACTCAGAAAAACAAGTTATTTATTTTTAATTTCTTGGAATTAACAGGAAGATATGACAAATATGATAACTGAGCCGGCATTTCGGATCATGGTCTCATCTTCCTCGATGTAGGAAGACTTTGTTACTTTTCAAGTAACATCAATAGGCTGTTTAATACGACGATGACAAATTTTCATTATCATTATTATTATCAAATCGAATCATTCAGTTAACTTTCAATTCAATCGTGTTTCTTTATCCCATCAAGTCTCGAAACAAAACGTTACACGTAGTGCCATCTATCGGCTTTATACCAAAACAACATATATTAGCAGTGGACTGATTATTTACTAAGATAAAATACTACCGAATGAAATAAAAAAACTTTGGACGGGAATCGGAGTTGTTTTAAGTTTGTTTAGAAAAAAAATCGAAAGAACTGAGAGATGAATCGTGAGATTATTGCTTTAGATTTTATTCTATTAAATTAAGCGGAGACATCCGTCTTTTTTGTCGTCAAAATATCACAAAAATCGCAAACGCAATCAACTTTCACCATCTTCAGAGTGACAAGAGAAAGATCTTATCTAATTTATATTTCTTGTTTGAAAAGAATATTTGTTCAAAATTCACGCATACAAAATATTTTCAAGAAAATACATCTTTTCTTTTTTATTCCCCAATTGAATAGCAATCACGATTCTGTTTGGTATTCAAATGCAATGGACTGGACGAAAACATTTCAGTTTTGTTCAAAGTTTTATCGTCTCAGAAATATTAATTCGGTTGAAACCTTTTACTTACAATTAATTTAAAGATATGAGAGGTATTTCGGTTAAAAATTCTCTTCACTTAGCTTAAACTCTGAACTCAGGCTAATGTTTTTTTTGACAAATTAAATAAGTATGCTTACTTAAAAATTAAGTAAACCAAATGTCTAGTCACAGTTGTTACTCGTATGTTCGTTCGCAATGAAATGTGTTACCCAACAAGAACGTTCAGTTTCCACAGATATAGATATTGTACAGGGAAAAGCTGTCTTTTAAAGTGTTATAACTTTTGACCTGTACGAGTTTCAGCTTTGTGCCTCGTACATTGAATTGTAGTATTCATCAATACTTTTCGGCTGATGTAAGCTCGAGCTACCCAATATCATTTGTACAGTCGAAATCACATCAATTGAAAGTTGTAACACTTTTTCTTTGTGCTGTTTTTAAGAGTGGAAATCGTACATCAACTGTTACGTAATATGCTGTCGAGGGTACAAAGAATTGCTGGTAGCATTTTAGTAATGTCATCATCTTTAGCCTGTATTAGTCCCTGGACATAGGCCTCTTTCAAGGCACTGCTTCTTGCATCCAGTCCCTGTCAGCCATACTTGCGTGTGTCATTCCTCCAATCCTTATACATTATTCCGAAAGTAGCCGAAGTGTTTCAAAATTGTGTTTCGTCACTTTCACACTTCGCTAAAAAAAACTTTAAGTTAGAATGGGATCGTGGCTTAACTTTTAAGTCACGTATATGGCTAATCCAAATCAATTAACGAATTATATAGCTTTATTTTTTATTTTATAGCTTTATTATTTATTTCTAACTGCAATGTTAGACATGAATTTGAGTGATTGCACAATTACTGGATAGATGTCGCTACCGGCCCTAAGACGAATATGGAGACAAAATTCGACCTGGGTACGATATCACGGTGGCTCTGTTGGAATAGAGCGTGCCACGGAACGGCGAGGTCCCTGGTTCGAATTCCGGTCGTGATGAAATTTTTTCTCCATTTATCATTTAGAATTATATAGCATTGGCTATAACAATCACACTCTACCCATACATTCTGGGATTAGCTTAGTGCACTATAATGCTTATCAAATAGGCACGTGCGTATTACATGCCTATAGTCGATGTCCCAGATAGTTTGAACACGGTTGGTCCATTACCGAACTAAGTGCGCCGTGGATGCAATAATGAATTTAGGCACACAACTCTCCAGCTGAAATTGTTGAAGAGTAGGGGTCATTCTGAAAATAAAATATTAGCTACCACATATTGGTAGTAGAAAACAGAGAATAAATAGTACTTATACAGGGTATCATTAAGGTTGAGATTTTCTCAATAACTGTTTGACTTATTGTAAGATTCGAAGAGGGGCTCGTAGCCCACTTGCGAGTACACGTTGAAAACGATCGTACAAGTTAAGCAACGCTGGGTGAGGTCAGTACCTGGATGGGTGACCGCTAGTGACACTTTCATCTGAGCCCCTCCGTGTCTCGGAAAGCACGTTAAGCAGTTGGTCCCAGTTGTCATCGCTCGGCAGCAGTCGTTAGGACACGTCATAGGCGTATTGGCGGCCTGAATAACTCTGACAAATAGGTTTACGAAAAAAAAATTTGTAAGATTTCTTTCAGTAATAGATAGCTTGGAGCGCAGACTGTGTTATTGTAAAAAAATCGATAGTTGACATTTATATTCTAATCGAAATGCTATAGATCGAGTTTTAAAAGGCGTATGCAGAGGCATACCTGTCTCTAGAAAATCTCAAGTTGTATGTGTAAAAAATAGAAAATTTTAAAATAAATATTAAGCTTATAAATCAATTACTTAAAGCGCAACGTTGTTTTACTTCCTCGAATAGGAAGCCTTTTGCTTAAGACTCTTCGTAGCAGAGTTCAAACAGGAAGACGTCTGAATACAGCTTGGTAAAACGGACGCTCCAACACAGTGGGGTGAAAATAGTTCCGAGAGATTCCGGAAACAACATGGACAGATAATAAATCATTTAGGACATCGGTTCCCAAACTTTTTGGCCCCACCCCCGCTCATTCCGAAATTCATAATACAATTTACCGCATGAGCTCGATCTTACAACTGTCAAACGTCTATGGATATTGACGTTTGTGACGCCAAGCTTACACTCAAAACTATCTATAAAACTCGGCGTCAGTAATGTCAATGTTTATAAACGAAAACAGCAGTTTTCCTTCCAAACTGTTTAAAAATTTGGACAATATAACAATTGATAACATCTCTACTGCCTTTAAAAATAACGATAAGTAGTATAAAGATGCAACGCGTTGGTATTTCCCCATGACATTGCTTTTGAAACATAGGCCATAAATAAACAAGGTAAGTATATCTACAAACAGCTGTTTCAGTTAAAAAAAATCTTTATTTATAATTCTGTCATACGACCTAGTCATTCTAAGACCGAATTTCATAGACAGTTTTGAGCGCGAGCTCCATGTCAAATACCACGCTAAGCTCGTGCTCAAAAGCATCTATGAATCTAGACCTAAGCATTCCATATACATGCGCATACATGATGGATTTCTATAAATACAAGTAGCATATGATTTTCATTGGTCCTCCAATTTCCTTTAAATCAACACCGCTAGATGGATCCAGCAAGCACCCTCTGGGGGTCTCGTACCGTCGAACTTTGAGAACCTATGACTTTAGGAAAATGAATCAGTAGCATCCCACACTAGGATAAGATTAAATTAAGCGGCGACACTAACGCGAAATACCCGGGCCTGTTCATACAAACTGGCGCACGCGACAGGAGCCAGGGGAGGTCAACCATTTTCGGAGCGCCAGGGATCATCAATCAAGTTTAGTCTCGCATTAACGTAATGACCGTCGGCCCGATGTCGCCTTATTTTCCTTTTTTTTCTGAGTTTCCTCGGAGGCAATTTGGTACACGATACTTTAGCACGGACGTTTCCGCACTGATGGAAATCTATGAAGGATAACCACTTCGTTGCTCTATGTTTTTTTCACGAATACCAACAATTTCCTTTCGACACGGATATTAATCTTCTTCCCCTGAAACAGTGGCTCATTTACATTTGTAGAACCTTCTAATGGCCCTTCACGTTTCCAAATACTTAGATAAGATACGTAGATGTGGTGATTTGTTTGAGGAAACGTGTCTTAAATTTATTCACGAGCGGAAAGCTTTTCGTTTATTAATCCTCTCTACATAAATTCGATCCGCTCTAAGCGGAACGGAATCACTAAATCCGTGTAAACGCTCCACAAGAGGGCAAGTCAAGGAGTTACCCCTGAATTCCTTTATGGAATGTGGATTTTATCCACTAAAGGTCGGGCCACGCCTTCAGCGTAAACGAAACTATTGCTGAAACAAAAATTGGGTCTTGTATATTTCACTTCCAATACACATCGGCGTGGTTAAACTTAAATGTCTAATTGATTGCAACAAGGGTACTTTTTCCAGTGGACTGTCCATGTAATTATGCCTGTCTATTTAATTAATCCATGCCGTTGTCAACGACATCTACTTGGCTGTTAATTTAGATAACACAAAACTAAAAGTTCGCAGGTATCTATAGATGACGTTGATCATTTACCATCAAAGGGCTCGAATGCCGACAGACACGGTTGGCAGTCATTTTCCGTAATAGATTTTTTTAGGAACCTATATAATTCTGCCCACAAGCTTTAAACCGTGTGCTCTATCGTCTTGCTCATCATCATTTACAATCAGGAGATATCGATCTCAACGCGGGTTTAGTCCGACATAAAAAACCACTATGATAACGTAAACTCTGTTTCATCCCCGCTGTTTCGTCGCCTATTTCGTGGCCTTTCTCTAACGCTCAGGTGAGCATTATCTCTAGTCGGGCCACCGACCATTTTCACTCGCTCTCCGAGGAAATTTCAACGGTGAATTCATTGCATAATTTACTGCTATATTATAAATTAGGTTTAGCGGGTACCGGGGCCCCGGACCGTATTTTAAACTCTGGTGGAGCACTGAGCAAAGACCAATTTGTTAAATTTAATTTAACGGTCGTTAGAAACACGATTGCAAGGGATCCCTTACAATTTTTAACGTTATTATTTGAAATTAATTCAGGTAATTTGTAATCATGGGGCTTAGTAGAGAACGACGAGGTATTAAGAGTAAAATTGATGCTCTTTTATCGTAAATTACTCTTACCATTGGCAGACTCAGGTTGGTTGATTAAATTGTCCTTAAATAATCTGAATATAATAGAAAATGATATCAAGTATTATAACCACTTATATTTTAACTTAAGCAACTGAATATTTTAATATCTTTCTTGCTAAAATTATCAGAATAATAACGGACAATAATAAGAAGGCATCTCACCTATCTCGCCACATATGAAAAAAGGCGATAAACTTGCGTATAAAATTGAGACACCATAAGCAAAACCAGAGGTGAAAAAGTCTGCAAAACTTCCGCCGTTAGGGAACCAGAAGCAGAGGACTATTGCACATATTGTGTCTACGCTGACACTCTGTTAAGATTTATCTGCTTTGATAGTACTGTGTTCTAGTTAGGCGAAGCAAACAAACTAGCAGCAAACATAACTGATAATTACAATCACGGACCATCAACCAAATAAAGGACGTGGACGCAATACGTTACACCAGTAATTATAGATTAGGCTCCAACTATGGTATGATTTATTCGGTACACATGATGCTATTGGCTCATTTATCAACCGAATAGGATTAACTTAGGCTTTGTGCTAACAATTTGTTTGGAACTATTATTCAACTGTCACGTATTTTGTGGACATTGTTTAAAATACACAGTACCCTTACCATGAGTTGCCAACGTAAGTTCGCTAGCGACAGCGTAAACCACAGCTGCTTACGGGATTGGTCGGATTTGTTTTGCACCTCTAGCAGCCAATAACAGAACTAAAGTCCCACCAATCAGTGATCATAAAAGGGGTCATTGAAGACCCAAAAGCGCATAGGCCAATGGCGGGATGAGACTGAGGGTATTTATTCATTCAATTATAACTGACTGGTTTACAGATATCACCAAAGCACCGATAGGTTTGAGATTACGGCGTAAATGTCACCGGTTCGATCCCTACTGGACTAATTGTAATATGCCCATAGTATAATATTTTAGATTAGTTGACAAAAGCATTAGTAACGTGAGTACTTTCTTTTATCTATGGACTTTTTTTTTAATTTTACTCACGTAAGCTCTAAGCTCCCTTAAAAAAGTAAGCAGTCGTCATAGCGAGATTGCTTAAACAATAAAATATGGCATATTAAATGAGTAATTCAAAACGAACATCATGGGTACAGCCGTCACCGTCAAGCGTAAAATTAGTTTTGAAATGTAACCGACACACAAAACTATAAATAAATGAAAATTCCATTACGCAAATGGCATTGGACGTCACAGCGGAACGTAATCCATTGCAAAATGTAAAAATTCACATTGCAAATAAAAACGCAGGCCGCGCGCGTTCGTGTATCATATTCATCTGCGGATCCTGCAATCTATAGGTCAAATTGCAGCGGCAAAAAAATTACAGCAACAAAAATGAATTTTGTATATTTTTTGTGACAAGTCTGCTCTGGTAGCGGTGCCGGGTTCTCGAAAATCGAAACATGACCCGGAGGCGGACGGTTTGTAATGATACCTGGCATATACGAATCGGACAGGGTTAGTTAAAAGCTTCTGGTTGGCTAGCAATTTTAAAGGGGTCTTTTAGGGATGGTTGGGTTACAATTGCCTACAAAAGTCGTATGAGGGCTTACCAAAGGGCATACCAGCGAAGCCCGATCCAATACTGCAGCCAAAATCGGCCAGGAGAACATCATCATAGGAAACATATGAGTCATCCGGGGCTTGCATATCAAATTAGAGACTACTTTCCAAGTGTTGTATCTATAGCAAGTAGCAACCATGATGCATTGCATCTTAAGGGAAGGAAAAGGAGTATAAAGGAAAGAGTACACAGAAATACTAATGTGTCTTAATAGAAAGGAAAGAAAAATAATGTAATGGTACCTGGTTTAGATATTTTTCTCCAATTTTAAGGTCAAACAAAAGTCTTAATTTAGTAACTAATATTTTGTAGATGCTGAATTAAGAGCCAGGTATAGGTATAAATAAAACAGTTATCAAGTCAACACACCCACCTTTGAAGAAATTCGAACTGTGGAAAGGATATAGCCCATAAAATGTTTACAGCCCATCGTGCGGATGCCTTTAACGGTGGTTGTGAAATCGACGGTCTCTTCCTCTTCCTAACGAGCATTTAAGAAAGAAAGTTGCAATGTTTAATAAAAAACACTTTTCTGCCATTACAAAAGATATTGGTGTCATACTAATTCGGTTTAACCCAGAGAAAGTTGTACAGGTGTCTAAAGGTGTATGTGTAGCAGCGTTATTAAGCTCGAGATTTACTCAAAAACTATTTGACATATTGCAAAAATTATTACACTGTTAGATAGATAAATGTTAAAGCTATGTAAATGTAAAAGAATTACTAAAATCTTTCCAGTAGTTTTTGGGAAAATCTGAACCTTGTCGAGCCAACCGTATATTTTTTTTCTGTTTTCGAATGTACGTCTTATCGTTATAATTAGATATTTAAAAGCGGAACAATAGACCTTAATTGTCTTAGGAACCAATTTGGAAATGAGTTCAAAGTGTTTAATGGATGACCTCCTTTTGAAAATTGTAGGTATAGTGCTATATCGCCATGTATCATGATAATGAGTAGGTAAGGTGTCCTAAAATGATGACAAACAATCGTTAACCTGCTTTTAACGCTAATCACGTATGTACATTAGATATAAACAGAGTTTAAATAAAGGTCAGATATACCAAGGTATACCTAAATACTAAAAGGGACGAGGTCGTGAAAGATTTTCTTTCACTCAAAAGCGCTAAATATAAACATCAAGCATTGTTTTCAACAACCGCCGTCTTTACAGTACTTCGCACAAATTCACAAAAAGCGCAAAGAAGAAAGAGGTCCTATTCTGTGAAAATATTTGTAACAAATAAATAAATATGTTTGACTGACTGACTTAGACATAGACTATTGCACACACAAAAGACCGTTACAGGTTAAAAGTTAAATAAATTTTAACAAGGGCCCTAATCTCAAAGCGGTATATTTCAGGCAACTCCGTCAGGTGACCAAATTAGCACCAAGAATCAATCGCATACTACTAGAGCAGAGCATACATCAATAAGTAACAAAATATAAGGGTACTTATACAGACACATACAAAATTCATAATTCTATTATAGACACTTATCAAACACATTTAGACAATGACGAAACCTTACACAAGTAATTAACTTTCAAAAATAACTCTCAAAAGCAGCAACTAAAAATACAGTTTGATAACAAAGGCAAAAAGCGGCTGAAAGGCTGAATGTCGTGAGACGTAGCATTGTACCCATTATATTAGTATTCCGCTGGCCGAGTGCGCTTGATTTAGCACAAGGACTTACAGCAATGTCCTCGCGTTGTGCTAGCGCTAATTCAGAGGGATTTATTACTAGAACGCTACATAGTACCTATCCCGGTAACTTATCTGTGTTCTAAGGTCGTTTAAATTAGGTAGGGAAGGTCATTCTAGGGTCATACAAATTTAAGTGAGCTCACACTAAACCCGAACTTAAAATTGTAAAAAATATAATGATAAACACTGAATAATTTTCATTTAAATTGGTTGATAAAACCCTTGATTGAAGCAATTCAAACTCTATTCAAGCTCGTTTACTGGCTCAGTCGACAGTACATCAACCCTACATGAAAACGTTACAATCTGGATGATATTGCCGTCCAATGTAGTGTATGTGTGTTCACATCATGTGCTGTCGAATGTACTTATCGACGCCTATAGGGAGACATGATAGACTGTAGCAATATAGGTAGGTGAGCAAAATGGGAACTAACCGAAAATCTCCGCTGGCCTTTTATTTCAACGCCGATTAAATGGACTGTAATCGACTAAAAAACAAAAGGTTTCAAATAAAACATTACCTAACACTGAGTAACAGAGAGAGAATTATTTGTTTTAGAGGAGACACGGCGTTACAATTTCAAACAATAACATATGAAATGCATGACGTATACGTTCGGTACAATGCCGTTTGCATTATTCAAAAGGCTGTATGGATTGCGGAGCTAAATTTAATTTCACTCGTAAATCCTGCCATGATCGACGTCATCAGCAGGCATGATATCCGTGGAGGAATATGCACAAACAAATACTCAATGGTAAATAGTATGCGGGCTTGGAGACATTTCTATTTCCCTCTCACGGTATTTCGGACCGACAAATGTGTCTGTTTTCGCTCTTAATTGTCTCATTAACATTTATAAACTTTAGATAGAACCAAAGTCACCTCGGCACATGAAATTTCTTTGTGTCTATTTTCGTATGTAGACAGTTGATTTTCCAAGTTCATTTAAGTAGGTACTTGATATTCTACTCGACAATTGTAATCGTTTTCACTCTCGATAGTCTCTGCATTTGCCTTTAAATACCTTTGGCTAGTAGGTACCTATCCATTTATTTAGTACATTGTAAACCTGAATTTCAGAACTTTATACTTCTCTTGAGTCTATTTGGCATGAGTGAACAGAACAAACACTCGATGGCAAAAAGTATGCGCGTTTACAGACATCGCATACAAGTATGCGCATTTTCCAAGTTAATTCATGTATGTTCTCCGTATTATAATTATAGCTATTATCACTCCAGAAATCTCAATATTCGCTTTGAAAATACTATACATGAGGATGTCATGTTCTCAAAGCTAATACCGAGTTCTCCGACTAGTAATTATACCTATGTGTAGTCGAACTACTATACTATTAACATGTAGTCTTCATAAAAAGTGATATCACTAATAAAAATACAAAACAACAAGTATCGCTACACTACTATAATACATTCTAAATTGTAACTCAAAAGTTGCTCTTTGTTTGCCTCAGACAAAACAGCAATGATATTTAAGACGACATTTTCCGTAATCTCCGAATTCTGTCAAACCTTGCTCAACAGCAGTTCACTTTGAGTTCACCCCGGTGCGCTCCGTTCACATTCACCTGCCTGTCATTAAACTCGATCGATCCACAGCAAAACCTTTACGACCTACATTGTTGCACAACACCCGACTTAGAAGAGAAATGTACCAGCTCTAATTGCATTTCACCAAGAAAAATGGCGTCCCATTTCTTTGTCCGTGGTGCCATTGAGCGCAAGATCGGTGGTGGTCAAATTGACATTGAGCGATTGACACGCCAGCGTCCGAGCGTGAATTATAGACTAGGAGCTCGCGTTTTAGACAGCTCCCGAGCTCTCGACATACGCAAGAAGGTTTTTATTCGGGTTTTTTCAACGACCTCAATCGTGCGACCTTGTTAGCGTTAACGTAATTCATTTTACGAAAAAATGCGAGTCTCAAAAATCATCAGTCTCTCGATATAATTCTATTTTGTCTTACATAATCCAAATGCGCAAAAAATTGGTAGTTTTAATTTAGATCTTCCCGGTTTTTTTTTAATGTTATTTATACAAGGTTATAGTTGAAAAAAAACTATAAAACAGTATTTTTTTGGTAATTATGGTTCGAATTAATTTGCTAATGGTGCAGGTCATTAAAATTTCAGCGTAATTTAAATTAGGGGTCTTTATTTGTTTAGCATAGGAATGAAGAACGTTTGAAACAGAAACAGGCAGGACCCTTCTCAGAGCACAATGAAAGCAAATTCAAAAGGACGACCTCCCTAACAAGGTGTCAGCCACCTGACACTATTGTGTGATATCCCTGCTTTGAAGGACGAATATTCACGTTCCGATAAACGGAATGTATAAACCTCAGATGCAGTGGAGTACTCAGGGAGTCTGGACTGCAAATGGCGCCCCCAATTGTTAGACCCACAAAATGTTCGGCTTGCGAACTACAAACTCTCAACTAACTAGAAAATAGTGTCTTATGTCAGAGAATACCTTATTGCTTCATGTGCCATAGCTAGAAAACTGCACCGTTCATAATCTTCATTTTAGATTTATACAATAGCGACATCTATCGAGTAATATTTTTCGTTTGGCATACATTTGACGGCACATAATAATTGAAGTACGATTTCTATTTTTATGGTTTATATAGTGTACGAAATAATGTGGTTCTTCTTGTGGTGTGGTTTATTTATATAGTGAGTGACCAAACATATTTGAAATGAAAATGTCACTAGAGGTCATCCATCCATATACAGGCTGTGCCTAAACTTATACTATCGGTTTCAATGCGTAATCGCATCTGGACTTATCTTACGAGGATATTGTTGTGAATTTATTTGTATGATTTAGTTACCCTGAGCCCGGCTCCTGTTCATAGGGTTCCGCATATCTAAATGGATCTATTTATTCGACATTGGAACACTGAGAGACCGGGGGGATAATAGAACACGCGGTTTTGTTTTACGTTTCATGGGAAATCCAATATGTAGCTTAAATATTAATAAGTTCTTCAATATTAATTTACTAATGAAATATAGCAGGTATTATTAAAAGATTTACTATATACGTACACACAGCCAGATAGTGGTACAGTAATAATCGAATGTGATCTATTAGTTACTGATTCGAATTCTGGGAAAGGATTAAGTTTGGTATAAGATCATTTTGTGTGATTGTCACATGCTCAATTGTTTCGTGTAATTATAATTATAACAAGTTAGGAAAAACACTAAAAAAACATAGGTCATCATAATCGATTCTTGGAAACGCAGAATAACTGATGCAATTTCATAACATCACGTTATCACGTGAAACCAGTGCCGGATTAAGCCAGCGCGGGGCTGGTAGCAAATTATAATAAGAAGCCTTTGGTTTGGTTTCGATTCTTAAGTTTAGGGTGTGATGAGTTGATAATTTCTAATATGGAATTGATCAGCCAATGATAATAGCTATGTCATGGGAAAAAGCAACACTAATTATGTGAAGTTGGTTGTGTCAAGGGCAAACAAATAAACATTTCTGCATTTTCTTATTATTATTTCTTATTTATTTATTTAAAGTTTACAAATACAGGTTACCCCTAATTAAATTATAATTATTATTTTATCATCATCATCCTCCTAGGCTTTGATCCCATTTATTTGGGGTCGGCCCTCCTTGTCCTCAGTCTCCATTGAGCACGGTTTTGTGCTAGACTGGAGTCTAGTTCGGCTACATTGAGGTATTTTTGGACCGTGTCGTCGTCAGCCAGGTGGCAGAGTCTTCTGCGTCCGGTCTTTTCTGCATTTTAAATAATAGATAATACTGTCCATATCAAATTCTATTAGCAAATCATGATCTATGTTCATCGAGGTGAGGTAATTTAGACGTTCATGGCCCGTTTTCATGCTCAGACAGGCGTAGGTGCGCGGGGCCCCCCAAAGCGCGGGGCTACGTGGCTAATCCGGCACTGTGTGCAGCTCAGAGAGCAGACGCGTGACCGATTTCAAATGCCAAGAATGCACAGCCAAGTCACGACCACTGTTGCATTGTACGAACCAATTAGAATATTAATGTACGCCCCATAAATCTGCTTGATTCATAGTCGGATACAAACATTGATATATTGAGATTAGCAAGCATGATGTCCTTTAAGATTTTGAGGAAGTTAGATTTGGCATTTCCTCGTTTTGATGATAAATGTATGTCTGTGTTCAAAACCGACATGTGTGACAACGGGAAATGTCGATCCGGTGGGATATTGCTAACCTCCATATACGATTGCGCATGTTAGGTTAGGTTGACAATTGTTCACTTTAGATAGATGATTCTGATAAGCTCTTTATAATACTTACACGGAAACGTCATACATCTACTGTGTATACACTGTGTACATCTACGGTGTAACGGAAAGGGTATATGAAGCCGAAGGGAGGGTATTCAGTATCGGTAACTGAACAACTTTCGTTCTACGATTTTTCGAATAAAAAATAAAAATAAATTAATGTCTTATACAAATCGATCAGCTGACCGGTACGAAATGTATAAAAAGTAAAAAAATAAATTCGCGAAAATCGAAAAGTTGTTCAGGTACCGATACTGAACACCCTCCCTTCGGCTTCATACACCATTTCCGTTACACCCTGTATATATGGCAAAATGAAGTTTGAGTAATAAAATGTTTACAAAACAGATCGAATCGTTCAAAGCTAGCTTCCAAGTAAACCCAGGCGAAAGGAAATAGATATTTGATAGTCTTTATTAAATACTAGCTTGAACAATTATACAAATTGGAAATGGTGAGCCGAAACCAAGGGGTTTATTTATTGATTTTTTCTTGATACCAATTTTAACTGTAATCCTAAAATGTTAGACATTAACTATTGAATATAGGTAATATGACGACATTGTGATGAACGAATAACAAAACCATATCATAAATGAAATGATCACCGATATTAATCTAAATAAGTGGCACAACAAATCATTCATTCCTTCATTCGCCGCGGAGGACATCGTTCACATCATCATTATTCTAAGTAATGACAACATTTCGTTACAGCCCGAAACTAATGTAATGAGCTTTTATCGGAACTAAAGAATAGATTGAATGGATTATAGCTTTGATGCACCTATAAATAAATGTTATGTAGAATGTAGATATACCTACAAGAGTTTTGTCACCGACAATGGGAAACAATGACAATGAAATCAGAACAATTGAGTTTCAAATAAAGCATTGTTGTCTTGAAATAAACGTGTTTCTTTTTACCCGACTGCCCTAGAAGGAGGGTAATGTTTTTTGGGTGTATGTATGTCCATTCCTTCCTGCCATCCTGTAGCCTACACGGCTTGATGGGTTTTGGTGTATGAGGTATCGTTAGATTCGTCTTGATTACGGGAGTGTCATAGGGTATAAAAACATAAACAAGGGGATTGTTTTATTGCAGTCATTTTTTTTTTTAAATAATTTCTGATTGTTATGTAATGTGCACATATCACATCATGAAATAGCCGTGCGTTTGTTGGCCATATCGTAAAACGCTTTCTATTCATTGATTTGGCCAAGCTATTTCATGAAATGACCAATAGACATTTGACGATTTCGTGAAATGCCACCATTTCATGAAATGGTCGATTGTTTCATGAAATGTTCAATTAAACGATATGACCACGACATGCACATAAGAATACACAGTTTAAAATAGATCTATGCCCCATATACAAAGGATACTGTAATGATCACAAAAACAATACAGCTAATCATAGGTCAACACTAAGACAACTAAGCTTGAAAAATAAAAGTAAGAAGCAAGTAAAGAGTAAAACCCGGCACAAAGAGAAAAGCGCACGTAAAAAAGAGAGAAACAGTAGCCAACGAGCTAATGTACAAAACCTCGGAAACTAAAAGCGACAAAACAAACAAATACACAAAACAGATGAAGATAACGGCAAGTGACCAGCAGTGAAAGTGAACGGACGGCAAACTCTCGATTTCGCACGTCGAGGTCGCTATCGAACTGCTAATTAAGACAAATACGTCGATGCTAAAATTACAGATAACAAGCTTTTAGTTCGGTTATGTAATATTGTTAAATGTGATAAAGAAATGTTGCAAAGAGGATATGGTTCGTTTTTATCAATACAGTCGACAATGGACTTTCCGATACGGAAGCCAAGATTCGATCTCGAATTTAATAATGTATCAATAAAAATTTCTAGATTTTTCGAGAAACCTTCATTATACGATGTCAAAAGCGATGTACTTGTGTTTGAAGATATTGATGAATATGGAAGAAGCGAATAAATAGGTTTTGGCATATTTTGGTCGCGGCAAAAAATCTATCGTCAGTCTCTGCTTACTACGGAAAATGAGTTTGTTATGCTGCTCTTAAAAAGGTGAACGAAAAAACATAGAAGAACGCGTAATATTCTTTCGTGTATGTATATGCAATGGGAAAGGCCCTATTAAAATTGTATAATAACAAGGGCAACGTGAGATTGTGCCACGTGTATGAGGAGTAAGTTTGGCATAAAGAGGCAATCTGTGGTTAGCCCGGAAGGGATAAATACTACTATAGTACATATTTATCAATAGTTACTATGAGCGGAATACTATCGCTCCAACGGAAGCGAATATGACACAGATTCACACATTAGTTTTATCCTTTACGAGTATGCTATAAGTATGTACTGTTATAGACACACACCAGAGTATATTTAGGGTTAGTGCCTATTAATAAACTCGAGTTCTATAAATAAAGTCTGGCAAATTGGAAAGGAAATCTAATCTGCATCTTCGATATAAATTTACACTTAATTATGCCAAAATTAATGATCATCTATTTATAATAACTCAACCCAATGAAAGTGTGAAATACACTGAATGGGTTGAGGAATTTTACAATACCTATGTTGGAGTCAGATCTAGATGAGATAAAAGACAAGGTATTCCACCGAAAGGGAAAATTAATGCTAAATATTAATTCTCACACTGAATGTATTTCGAGTAATTGGGCCGGTTTCAGCGGAAGGATTTAGAGAAATTACGTTTAATACCCGAGAAGGAAATCATCATCGAGTTCAAACACAACGGTTTTATTGTAACACGATATAAATTTCCTAATTTGTTTGCGAAATGTCAAGAAAGTTAACCAATTTGCAATTAAAAAGTTAAAATACGAGTACGTTATGTAAGGCAAGATAACAGAGTAGCGTTGATAGCGATACAGTCTACTAACGACATTGGAGGACGTAACCTACATTTTGCTTATGCAAATTTTTCGTGGCATAATCGATGCCAAAGCCTTGCACATGCAGAAAATGCAATATCGATTACATTTTAATGTCGCGGAGTACATTCTGCAAGTTAAGATTGACACACACAGCCGCGACCTAGCCGCGGCCTGCGTTCTGCGATCAGTTGAAACGCATGCCCCGCCTCTTTTTCTGCCGTCGTTACCTACTGGACGTAGATCGCAGGCCTCAGATCGCTACCTACTGGACATTAAAATGCCCAGAAAATGAGGCGGGGCATGCGTTTCAACTGATCCCAGCACGCAGGCCGCGGCTAGGTCGCGGCGGGCATTAGGCTTTCTGATAATTATGGCTATATTTTCTGTCTCAATATTTGTGTCCAATCTCATTAAAAATGAAATTATTAAAATGATGTTAGTAACGAAAATTAGGTATTCCCATTCCCAAAGATAATTCTTTCGTGCATAATTTAATACTGAACTGAAGGCTGTTAACCATAAATGTGATTTAATGTTAGGGCGCCGTTTAAGCCTTCGGTCCCTTCGATTTCAACGTGTGAAAGTTTAAACACGGTTTAAGGGAAGTGAGGTTTAACTAGGTATTTATAGCTAACAGCAGTAGAAGCGAAGAATTTAGGATTTATCTTACTTTTTATTGCACCGCTCTTGTGTGCACGATGCGATTACGTTCCGTACAACGTAGCACGCGAAACAATTCCAAAAAACTTATTAGCGGCAGAAGTTAGCTTCGTTCGCCGACGACGTTCCTGTAATGCGTGCAAGAGCCGTTCATATAAGTCTTAAAACATTGAGCACCCAGTTTAGAACTAGTGAAACTCGAACTTTACGACTACTCCACACCGTCTGTTTTACAACCGAAGCCATGGCCGAAGTTAAAAAAACGCTGACTGCAAACGACAATGACACGTAAAGTAACTTACATTTCGTTCGAAAAAAAATCCCGGAACGCAGTCCATAAATATCTGTCTGAACAAACTGAGTTAAGGGCCTTCCACGAGCCAAACTAGCGCCGCCAATCTTAAAAAAATAATATCTTACAAATTATTATTTTTTATTAAAAAAGCTATGTACACAATCTTTATTAGGATAAACACTGTTTTTAATGGCTTATTCCACTAACGGGGAATAGTGGAATAAGCCTTTTTAATATACAATACATGGCATACTTGCGACAAGCAAAGTTGTAGTTCTCAAATATGCCAAAAACGGCCGTTTTTCGCAATTACGCGAACTACAACTTACCGACATTGAATCACGTTATAAATAAGCATTCAAAAAATAGTATATATCGTAATAAACATTACGTACATAGCTTTTTAAATAAAATTGATTAAATTGGAAGATATTATTATTCAAAGATTGGCGGCGCTAGTTGGCTCATGGCAGGCCCCTAAGTTGTCATGCTACTATTTTAGTAATGAGAGAAAGGGCAGTTATACTACGGAAGCCCTAGGACAGGGATAGCGAACCAATGGCACGCGACGCTAAATCCTCAGTTACTGGTAAGTAGTTACTACATACTCTTTATAATGCAATAGATTGCACTGAAGAGTAAAACACGTAAAACCTACCCAGAGAGTAAAAAATTAAAAACAACACACAAATTTTAAACTTTTAAGATAAGATAAATATTCATTATTGCAAAAAAAAAAGAATTACACAAAAGAAATGTGCTAACAGTCAGTATTACAATTGGCGGTCTTATCGCTCAAAGCAATCTCTTCCAGACAACCTTTGGTTAGAGAATTCAGCGTATGAATAATTGGGTCGTTCCCAACAGGTCCACGAGCCTATTGTTCTCAAAAATTTGGAAGTTCATACATTGACTCCCAAGAGGTCTACGACACTTTATAAGATTAATAAAAATGTTTCCCAATAGGTCCATTCATTATTTAATACAGTCAGCAAAGAAGAATAGATATTAGCTTGTTGAGCATTGAGCAATATTAAATACCTATCATTAACTTTTAATTTAAAAAACACCTTTTTGTATGAAAAATTACAATAATGAATGATTTAAGTAAGAATCAAATTAATGTCTCAAAGTAGAGTCCGTGGTAAGTCAAGATTGTTTTCATGTGACCAACATTGAAATTTTTTAGAAAAAAATGATTCGTATATATGTATTAAAGGTTCACCAGCCCTGCCCTAGGACATATATACGCCTAAGAACCAGTAGTACTAGTTCTCGACGTTGGTCTCGACTTTTTCCGAACGAATTGACTTTCTATTTTATTGTGTTGGGGCTAACGCGACGTTGATGGCGGCACTTATTGCACTCGGAGACTTTTTATTCGAGTTCGGCGCCAGAACGAAATTGGACGGCGAACGGCGACCTGCGGTGACAATTCTTTAAAGACGTGCCAATACTTTACCGCAAAGGGGACAATCGAGGTTTCCTTCACAGGATTTCCAGCTTTACGTACCTGAAAATAAAGAATTACATTGGTTAGAATAGAAAGACATTCCTTAACATTGCCAAAACATGACGAAATTGTCTATAGCTGTACAAGTAGAAGGCTGTACAAATTGTAATACTGTTTCTATCATAAAATATTCACTATCATCATCACTTCAGCTCGTATCAGTCCACTGTTAGAAGTATTATAACTCTCCCAAGAGACGCCATTCAACTCGACTGTCTTTTACTTTTTTATTTTTGTGTATCCCTATCAGTCACCTTTCGTAGGTCATCACTCCACTGGACGTCCCACAGTACATTACTAGTTAATGGTATCCACTTGAGAACCCATCTGCTCCATTAAAAGATATAATAATATTTGTTATGTCTGAATTAAACCATGGCACTTTAGGTAATAGGAAGCACTTCGAATAGCAAACTAATTTGCAAATCTGTGTAAACATATCGCACAATTTATTATCAAGCTGTGCCCGATGCATCATCAGATTATGTAAAAACCCGCTCCCATAAATGTAAACACGCTGAAACAATTCCGTCTAAACAAACAAATCAACACAACGAGCGTTTCGTACAGTCGACTACACAAATCGACCTACACAAGTCCATTGCAATAGTGATCTTGTTACCATTGCTTCAAGCACAGTGTTGAACTTCATGTACTGCCGACTATACAAGAAACCCAATCTTTATTAGCGCGAGAATGGAATTAGTATTTAAAACAAACATGGATTCATAAATTGAAGAATTTATGTCATTGAAAACGCATCAAACGTAAACACAGGGATAGCGTAATACATTTGTACGTAGGTACACATCAAAGCACAACAAGTATAAAATTTTGGACCGTGCTTATTATCTGCGTCGTAAGAGTTGTAATCGTACTGCAAGTTGATTTGCTGTTGTCCGTACCAGTGGTATAAGTAGATATATTTAAATCGACGAATACTGATTGAAGGCACAACAGACTCAACTACCCAGTGGCTGGTCGGATGTCATTGTCAAATAAATAGGAGACTGAGAATGAAACTAGACCGGTCTCATCCATAGTAGGTATTATAGATAGGGTGCAGACTGGATGAAAAAATATCTATCTAAATAGCTTATACTTGGGTGGCGATTGGGCTTGTGTGATGTTATTGAAATCGAGATACCGACATCACCAAAGAACAAAGATGATGGCTAAGACAACAGAATCGACGATGGTGAAGAGATAAAAGGCTGGAAGAAAGACTATGAGGATTCTGGTGATGTCATATATATATATATATAGGGCGGTGATCTACTACTGGCCGTTGCCTCATTCTCCGACGAAACTCGTAATGTTTATAATTACACAATTTAAAATTTATTTATAGCATGTCTTAAGAAGGTATATAGCGATAAGCACTTTCTAAACCATAACAATTGTAATACCTATAACCAGCAATAAAAATCTTTGATTTTGAACCATAGAATTAACAGTTTTAATCAATTCAATGAGCGTATTAAACAGTATGCAAACTATCAACTACTTTGAGTTTAATAGTTTAAACGACTTCGCTATTACGAGTGCGCTAACAGGTTTAATTAATCGACTCAGCGCGGCGTCAAATATTGTCATAAAATTAAATGGCGTTGAACGAAAACTTAATTACTAGTGCCATTCAGCAAGTAGCCTTTACATATTGAAACAAATAGTGGGATAACAATGACATTTTGTCGAGTATAGTCAATGTATCTACAATAATAACCAGCGCTAGGTACGTCATATAAATTCCTTTTGCTTATATTCGACATGTTGTAGACCGCACTCAAAAACAAATTAAAGCTAATATTATTCGAGAGTACTAATGTGGTACTACAACAACACAAAATATTAACATTTGAACTATGTCCGGATTACAAAGTTACCCGAAGTAATCCCGATTTCGTAACCAAATATTGTTTAATAGTAGGAGTATATTTGGTCGCCTACAGCTACAGCTATAGGTCGAGCCTCGTGCGTCAACGTCAACAGTAGTTCATGAACATTCAATTGGATTAAATCCGCAACCGAAACTAGACCGAATTCCGTTCACAAGTTACGACTTGGCCCGAACGTACTGGCTAGATCTAGTTTCGAGTTCACATGTTGCAAGGATGTGGAGAAGCAGAGCGGAGCAGAGATGTGTAATGAATGCTATCTTGTTAGTCTGCAACTATAAAATGTAATGAGCCGTGTTTCTTGCGTGAGTCTATAAAATGATGTATTGATAGAATTAATCTAAACATTATGTAGCAGATCGGAGCAGAAACGACTTGAAACGGATTAATTTCAACTATAAAAGATACACAAACGCCGACACAGTTTAGCGCAGAACCAGTTGTAGGTACCCAAATAGATTATGGTATTCCGTTTGTTCGTATGAGATAAACTTGCTAAAGTAACCAACATCATGAATTTATCTCATTGAATGTTATGATTCCCTGTCCCTCGGTTGACGCTGCTATGAATAAATCCAAACTCGTATTGAGTTACGAATGCTGTTGATTGGCTACCAATTTATCTTCAAATATAACACCAGTTGAAAAATATACACTCGAATTCTTTTGTTGGGGGTTCAAAACTCGTATCACCGGTTCAAACTAGTTTCGGCGTTCTCCTCTATTGTGAATCCCTTTCGGTCGCTGGAGAAAAGTGGAGTTGGAAATGGAAAAGCCGACATGCGCTTGTGTTCAAACAATTCTGCTCCGTTCACGTCTATTCATTCCATGGCAGTCAAAATTGGTGGTTCGAGAAAATACCTCATGCACGTGACGTGGCGCTATTTTGCTAACAAGAGCATCAATTTCGGGACAAAGCGGTGGCTATCGGGCCGATAAGGACGATACAACATCCGGGCGAGCGGCCAGCCTGCCGTGCCAGCCACTACGACGATGTACGGTTGAGCTATGTATTACAACGAGTACTAAAATTATGAATATACATAACCTCACCAACAATAGTACGTCGAATACAGAGAAAGGTCTACAGGAGAAGTATGCTCAATTAAGGTTGGAATTTTCTCAAGAACTAATTGACCGATTGCAACAATTATTTTAAAGAATTTAAAAAATCTGTCAGTACCTTTAAAAAGTACTCTTTTAAGAAGATTTCAATGATAATGACTTCCCACTGCGCTAGACCGTACGAGAAGGTATAGAAACTGAGAATTTAAACATAAATTCGGAGTCTAGGTGATGTCTTGTATTTGTATAGCCTCGGGGTAAATTCCCTGATTTGGGTCGCTGAATGCGTGAGGTTAGGTATTTGATTTTAGGAAAATGATCCCGCAGAACACATTATCAAGGGTCCTACATGGTACAATACAACCTACCTATGAAAATAATTAGTCTTGTTTCATCTTGTTCGCTTCGTAATTTTCCACTTTATTGATCCATGATAAATGCTTGTTTAAATATTAATTAGGCTGTTAACTATAAGCCTACACTCCCGGGAACAAGTATGTTATGTTATTATAATTATAATATTGAAATTAATATCTTGCATTAGTTTAAGTTACAAGCAGTATTGTACAAGCAAATCCTAGTTTCACATCCAGATACAAAATTCAGATATCTCCCAAGCTACATCAAAATAACATAAGGCTACAACGAATTTTGAATAAGGTGCCCCGAACGGTGAATTTCTATTTTAGTATTTTAATAAATATTTCTTTTCAAATAATATCCATAAATGATTACGAAAGTATATTTGAGTAGCTATATCACTGATTAAGTATTTGACACTATGTATGATGCAAGTTATTGTTAGGTTAAATTATAATAATGGTGCAGGTGGTGTGCCAGGAACGCAGCAGATGAATGTCCATTGTATCGGTCTACCGCTACTTCGGCAAAAAAGCCGTGAGTTTATGCATGAATAGTCAAGAGCATAGTGTCTACAATGCAAAATGCCTAAGTAGTAAAATTCCTAAAATCAATGCCTAAGAATCTATTTGTCTGAATAGCAAAATGCCTAAAACTTAGTTCGCCTAAACAATGTAAAATAAAATAACTCTACCTATGTTAGATATGCGATTAACTTTTATAGTTGGATTAGTGTTGCGAAAACATCCAGTTCCCTGTATAAACGTCGCACGCGATCTGAACTTTAAGCAATCTGTGTTTTAACAGATTATGAACTAAGTTCGCTTGGTCTCGGTGGGCGAATTACCAATTCAATGAAGTCAACACACGCAAAGCAAACGAGCGGCACCGGGGCACCCGAGCAAATCACTTTAAGTGATTTTCCCATCGATTAGACGTCGTGCTCGTTAAATAAGACAAATGTAGGTCGTGCAAACGATTTTCTCGAGGTTTACTTAGATTCCATTTTGCCCTTTTCCCAAATTCTCGGGACGGCTCGGCTCACAACCTAAACATTGTTTTGGTAATTGCCGACATAAAATCTTCTGAACTTAAATCGCTCTGCTGAAAACTTGTCTCAATCGTTCCGCATCTACATTGAAAAATAACCAAACGTGTTGTTTGACTGGCTATATATTTTATTTTAGGCTGTTACTTTGCCTTTTCCAGATTTCTAAAGAAGATTCATATTATGGCTATGTTGTCCTACAGGGGCGATAGTGGGGCGTAAGATGCGGGAACAATCGCTTTGCATACCATTTCATGTAGGTACAATGTTGGTGGTTTGACTGACGTATAGTGCCTGCCTAGAATTAGAGATTTTAAGCAATTATTTATGTACAACGTAAATATTAAATGAAGAAAAAACTTCGTCAAGACCGGGATTGACACCAGGTGGTTCCGTAGCACGCTCTATTCCAACATTTTATTCTCGAATACTTCTGCATTTTATTATTTAGATTCTCGTATGGCATAGCCGATATGCAAGATAAATTCAAACCGTATACTGGGGAACTTATACATTGAGAGCAACATTAAATAAATTAAAATTGGCATTTTATCGCGAATTGTAATATCAGTAGCATTGATTCCTTAAATTATTTATAAGATAAAGATTGCCGCCTGACCTCTATAGGAAGTATAATTGGCTACTGTACAACTTTTCACATTTATTTCTATTAGTAGAAAATAAATAATCAGAAACAGATTTATAACGTTTCCCGATTCACAAATTAATAAACTTACCCGGAGTTTCTAACCAGTTTCTCCTTTCAATACAATCTGACATTTGTATACAAGTTTTAAAATGATTATTCAGTCTTTGGCTGATTAATATTAATTCTAAATACCGAAAACAGAATATGCATCATTTTGTGTAATTTTAGAGTAGCTTAAGTATTTTAGGGGTCCGTACCTCAAAAGGAATAAACGGAAGCCTTATAAGAACACTCATGTGTCCGTCTTCGTTACATATATCCGGCACATTTCGAGGCTCCGTAGTGTACCTATCCACATCAACAATGAATGCTACAAACAGGCAGATGATGAAGACCCAAAGAACCGTTTACACAAAGATATAGATTGAAGGTAGGTGATAAGGTAATTAATTTATACTGGGGCCCAAATCAAATGACTTATTTTCTAAACAAATATGATCGTCTAATTACCTGTTGTGATGTAAAACTGAAGGAACTGATTGATTGGAATTGTTCATCATTGTGAAACTAAAGTAATCCGATCTAATAATGTATAAATAACTATGCAATAACCAGAGAATAGCTTAAAATGTTAGTGGGGGAGGGTAGTTTTTGTTTACAAAATAAGACACTTGATTTGGGCCTCGGTATAGCTTGAAATATTACCTTGGAAATAAATAACTATTCACTTGGAAATGATGGGAATTGGAGACGATCGTGCTGCTGTACTTCTAAGGCTCACTCGACAGCTTCAGGTTTCGATATTACAGCTGGAACAACGAAGTGTGCATCTCCGAGATATTTAGTCGCTCTGTTGGGAAACAACGCTAGATAGAGAACGAACTCTCTTTGGTGTCGAAGCGTCTACATCATGGGCCAGTAAACAGAGCTATAGTATGACCGTCTAAATCAGTCTTCGCCTGCGCGGTACAGGGACGCGGGGGTATGACGACAACGGGGACCGAGAGAGGTGCGGGCGGCAGGCGCATTTCTGTTACAATACATTTCTGTTCGCGCGCGCGCCCCCGCACCTCTCTCGGTCCCCGTTGTCGTCCTACCCCCGCATCCCTGTACCGCGCAGGCGAAGACTGATTTAGACGGTCATACTATAGCTCTATGTGTATTTATTTGCAATAGATGAATCTGATTCCGAGATAATTTTGAGCAAGAGCTTAGTGTTGATATCGTTCTTGCCGCCGTCTATGAAATATGACAGGACGCTAAGCCCAAGATATGAAAATCAAGTTCACACAAAACCATTGCAATCTGAGCTGTATCACCATCTCATAACGCCTTGATGTGCCGTCGAGTTTCAACTGCATACCATAATTAGAGGGTAAGTCAAGACATGAGGTATTATCAAAGTGTACAACTAGTTTAATGGTCGAACCGAGTGACGGCACTCAATCCCAGTCGTAATTGGGAGCTGGCACACGGCGGCTTTTGTGATCAAATTGTGTCCGCACTCCTTGGCCGTCCATTTGCTTCGATCACCACTTGGCACGGTCTACTTTATAGCATACTGGGCGAGTAAAGGTTAAGTAGTGACGCTATAAGATAGATATAAATCTAAAACATCGCCTTACAGCAAACACGTGCACTTATATGCATCATCCTTTCAACAGAGCTATGATATGGGTGTTGCAAGATTCAAATGACAATGCCAGATTCTGTCCCACCATCAACCGCATGATGAACAAGATAACGAATAAATGTAAAAATATCTCCGATTTTTATTAAATTTATTGGTTTAAAATAAAGTTTTGTACAACTTGCGAGTCGAAAAAAAACAGCTTAATTAACAATTCAGAAAATAGTAAGAAATCGAAGCAATTTATTCATTGTTTTTGTTATTCTTCTATAGGAGTTGCGAGAGTAGTAGAAAATGATATTGATTATGATTATGCAATATGAAACCTGTAATAAGTCCCCAACAAAATGATAGGTACAGCTTAAATGGTCACGTAGTTTTGTAGGTGGGGCAAAGCTCCATTGAAATGTGACAATGTCTTTTACGTTTAGTATCTTATACTGATTCATGCTGACAAGTGGAGACAGAAAAATATATATATTTTTTATGCTCGAGCATTCTAGGATACATAATTTTACTCTAATATTTATGGTCACGATATCAGTTTGCAAAGTAAAGTACTTACCTATCATTAAATTTAATTAGACACTAAAATATCTGACACCGTTAATTATTAACAGTAATTAGCGGTTAATAAAATTCTAAACAAACGTGTTTCACAGCTATTTTCATTGGAATGATTATTAGGCAAAGTGTGTCCTTGTGGAGTTAGGTAGTTGGTTTGCGTTGCGTAACTATTGCGATCCAATAATGTAATATATGCCTATATCGCTTGTAGAAAATACCTCTTAGGTGCATCTTATGTAGGCTGATAGAAAGAAGAATCGATTGCAATATGAATGCAATGACTGATTGAAACCAATGATTGAACATGAAATAAATGGTTACTTAGAAATAGTGGTGGATGCAGGACAGCCTGATTGACGATTGATTACGACGAGATCAAAAGACATTGCCACATTTCAATGGAGCTTTGCCCCACCTACAAAACTACGTGACCATTTAAGCTGTACCTATCATTTTGTTGGGGACTTATTACAGGTTTCAGATTGCATAATCATAATGAGTATCATTTTCTACTACTCTCGCAACTCCTATAGAAGAATAACAAAAACAATGAATAATTCGCTTCGATTTCTTACTATTTTCTGAATTCTTAATTAGGCTGTTTTTTTCGACGCGCTAGATGTACAAGACTTTGTCTTAAACCAATAACTTTAATATAAAATGGAGATTTTTACATTTATTCGTTATCTTGTACATCATGCGGTTGATGGTGGGGCAGAATCTGGCATTGTCATTTTTGGAGTAAAATACAATTCAAAGCAAAAATAAGTTATTTGATTTAAAGTTCACATAGGTTCTCTCATCTGTTAAAGTTCGCCGAAAAATATAACTCCGCACATAGGAAACCATATATTCAATGATAGGAATACGAATAGAATCAATTACCATACATTTCACCGCTGAGCGGACGATAATGCCCAGAGACACGTTTAGCGACAAAGACCCCCCGCTGGGTAGGTAATTGCCATTCTATCGCATAGTGCACTATTATAATACTGTTATAACTCTATTACGACACTTGACACTCCTACTGTATCTATTAGGAACATTTCTATTCAGACGTAACCCATCTAACGTAAGTGGATGTTAACCTTTCAATACGGGGTCAATGTAGAAGATATAAACATAGTATAAATGTGTAATAAGTCGAATTATAGCTTTCTTTTGCTTGCTTATCTTGTTCATACAAACAAAAATGCGACAAAGCAACAAATATAATATATGTCATAATTTACTATAAGTACATAGGTATATTAAATAAGTGCTAAATACGAAATATGCTGACTTAGGTAGAATTTATACGTTTGTGCCCTTCGCGGTTGAGACGGCTGGTCCTTGGGCAGGGAGTTCGTGCGGGGCATTGGGCGACGAATGCGGGACTTCGGTCTCGGGCCTCGCTCTGAATCGTTCCTGATGCAAAGGCTGTTATTATGGGCACCTTTGCATCGGGAACGATCAGAGGACGCTTATTTGATTAAGTTTATTTTTATATTGGTTAAATTGCTAATATTAATAATTTGTTGAATTTAATTTATTTGGTGGCATTTTTTGACATTGATTATACTTACACATTAGTGCTAAATTAAATAAGTAAATCTATGATGTTTAAGTGACGCCACTACTTGCGACCTCTCCGGCTCATATAATCTCTTGCAAATGAGGTTAAGAGCCCGGAAAGTGTATACCTAATACTTCGTAACCTTTTCTTACTGAAATAAAGTTTATTTTTTTAAAGTAAATATAATTCTTATTTTACTATGATATAAATAAACCTGAAGAACGGTATCCAGTGTCCACCAGTCTCGATAACTGAACAACTTATCAATTACAAAATAAATCAACGTCTCACATAAATCGAGCAACTTATGAGTATAAAATGTATGGAAAGTCGCATTTTTTTCGACGAAACCAAATGTTTTGTGATATGCGCGGTAACCAGATGAAGGGACCTATGAAAAGTAGCTGCCAGGAACTGGATGCAAAGAGTTGAGGATATAATTAAGTTGGGTACCTTAAGAGATCTACGTCCATCAATGGACTGATACGAACTGATGATAATACACTTTACGTAATTGTTATAGGGCGTGTGATATATGGTCTAAATACTTGCCATAAGAATGCAACGTGGTCACGTCCCTTGGAAGCTCCAACATTTTAAGACGTAGGTTGACTTATCCCTTACCCCAATAGATCAGATATCAGCTAGCGATTGTGCGTTCCAAAACAACGAAGTTTATTAACAGCACGAGGTTACTTTGACACAAAAGACGCAATTCACCCGTCAGGTACAAGAGCACTTACTAAACAAAGCTTCTACAACTTCCGTTAACAATTTTGCTGCGCGGAACAGTATCGTATGCAAAGTTGCCTTGTAGGTTGGGTAGAGTGAATACAGTGGGAGCACCGCAATGGTGAAGGGAACAGTACTTCAGCTACACACAAGCAGAGGTACGTGCCTGTGTGTGAATGTTGACAAATCTCAAGTTACTTCAGATGGCGCCAATATGAACCGATCCAACGATGATAGCATATAAACGGCCGATATGTACGAAGTGCGAGTAGTGCCTCAATGTTATGACTAGTTGTATATAAAAAAAACAGGGAATTGGCCGAGAGCGCTGCGCGTAAGAAATACAGAACTAGTCGAAACAAATACATCAAGTTCCTATTCACTCTAATAACTTCACATTAGTTGCACTATTTAGTTGTCGCCAAAACTACCTAATCACTTAACATCTGCACTTGTCACTCGTTGTTTTATACTCTGCTGCCCTATGCCATTACTGTGGCGAAAACATGGTACCGAACTAAACGACAAGAAACTTTTGGAACTCCCCACCCTCCCTCAGCTAAAGTTATCATAGAACTCCGCGGGGGAAGACCGTTCTATGGCAAATCTAGTAAAACTATGGTGGAAGTAGCGCCATTGACACTAAACAAGTTACCTGCTAAGTTACAATACAGCGTAGCGCGCACTTTAGCAAGTTGGTCGCGCTGATAACTGGAAGATCGCAACTAATTATTATAAACTCCAAGGCGGCTGTTTGAGAACTGAAGCTCTACAGAAGCAGACACTTTAGAGGTCGTAAATAAGAGGTTAAGTATTCATTATAAACGTCATAACATAAGCATTAACCAACGCGATAAAAGTCTAAAGTTTATATTCAGATTTCTTTCAATTAACACCAAAGAATCTTATCTGTACGGCAACTCTACAATAAATCTTTTATCTTCTATAGCTCTATCTAAATGTAGGTGCTAAATAACCACCTTGAAAACCCATTTCAATTGTTAAGAAAACATGCGCTACATAAAATCCGGCCAATATTTTTGTACAAAAGAACAGTAAAAAGTGGAAAGCATAATAAAATAAAACTTGACACGCAACTTATTGCCGACGAAACCAATAGTGCTGGCAACATAAAGAAGACCCGGGAATTAGATTACCCTCCCTTTTTTGAAGGTTAAAAATAGAGGGCCAAGCCGACAAGCGGACAATGGGTGCCTTCCGAGCATTCCCCGAGATCCCAGTTCGGACGTTGACAAATGAGGCCTTAGCACTTAAGACAGTTGGACAGGTGATCCGAGAGAATGTCCATTCATTGTGTCCTTGTACTTTGAGGGAACTGTGTCCTGTCGGTTAGATGGACAGATATAAACATAGATACAGTTATATGGACAGATGTATAGATAATCATTTAATGGAAATTCCCGATCGACCGGCGCGTCGTTTTAGCATTTATTGGAATGGACAGGTGAACCGATAGATATTTCATTAAGTGCTTGGAGGAAACTGTGTCTGATTGGTTAGATACATATTTTAGCACATAAGGATTCCGAACATACAGTATCTTCATTATTGTCCTGTATCAGTCCATTGTCTGAGATTTTAATGTTATAGGATACGAAGCATAACAAAGGGGACAGAAGAAAGCGAAGTACTAAAGCACATTAGTGATGGATGATGGTAATATAGGTACCTAAGTTGTATTGATAGGAGTAGTGAGCGTTACTGGGATTCTGCTATGCTGCACTTTATTTGTAGTTAATACTCATCGAACATTACTTACTTTAAACAAGTCACCGAATTTTGCGAAGCTGATGCCAGCATCAAATTGAGATACACATAATTCACTGGTTTACAACACTTAAAGTGCAAACGCAATAAATACAAATTCGTTCCATTTCGTCACACAAAATGGTTCATAATTTGCAATCTCGAGCAGATCCACGGGTGATCGTCAAGTTTCGACACGGTGTTATGTAACCAGTAACCACACGGCGGAGAAAGTGAATCCGACTCACGAGTCAGCTCGTGACTCCACTCGTGACGTGATGAGATTCTCTTAACGCAGAATTAATATCGCTTGACATTGAGCTTCGGTGAATGGCAGAGCTATTGATTATATCATTCTTTATTTCGCTTTTGTAAATACTCAGACGAGTCTTATTGACGAAGGCCTTTTCTAATGTGACAAGGGTATAAGGAAATTGATTGTGATATTTGCTACTTTTTACAAGGACTTTGCCGTTCTGTTTAACAATGTCGAAGTCACAACCGATAAAACATTGGCATCAGTAATTTAATAGAAGAACCACGACTTATCTAATACATCAAATTCAAAACATTTGAGTATTTGGATTAACTGGCAAGTTTTTATAAAAACATAAGCATGCTCTTCGATGCAGTTTGAACGAGTTATTTTCAAAGAGCACCGAAAGTTTCTCATGAGCAGTCTGGCGGGTAAAAGCTAGTAGGTAACCTATGTAAAGTCGCCATTAAATCTAAGTTAGTTATCTAACTGAAAACTAAGTATTAAGAGCCTGAATATTTCTTATCACTAGCAAGTTAAGAACAACTAAACTCGAGTGCGGGTGAAGTATTCGTTGGGTCGGAAACTTCGCCGCATTACCCGATAATTGATAAAGTTTAACATTATGTGTGGAGTGGGAATGGGAAGTGAGGCAAATATTGGGAAAATTTTCCCCGCCGCCCGACACGTTACCATAACACATTATGGGAAGTTTTGACGGGTTTAATTGTATTCAGTTCGAAGCACTGGTTGAGATAAGACATAGAGATATTAGTTATAAATAGGTGTATAAATTAATGACGATACAAACGAAATGACCATGCCAGATTCTGCCCCACCATCAACCGCAAGTTGTACAAGATAACGAATAAATGTAAAAATATCTCCGTTCTTTATTAAAATTATTGGTTTAAAATAAAGTTTTGTACAAGTTGCGATTCGAAAAAAACAGCTTAATTAAGAATTCAGAAAATAGTAAGAAATCGAAGCGATTTATTCATTGTTTTTGTTATTCTTCTATACGAGTTGCGAGAGTAGTAGAAAATGATATTGATTATGATTATGCAATATGAAACATGTAATAAGTCTCCAACAAAATGATAGGTACAGCTTAAATGGTCACGTAGTTTTGTAGGTGGGGCAAAGCTCCATTGAAATGTGGCAATGTCTTTTACCATATTATTCTAGACGCAGTAGAGATCTCATTTGTAATTCTGTGCTATGACCTCCACCATTTCTATTTTACAAACAATATCTATGAGATTTTTTTCAATATGTATACATCTCTCTACCATAATACCTATATACTAAACTTATGGAGATAACTAAGGAGATAACACTGTATTTCCGATACGTATAGATATCCAGATTCCTCAGGGCATCCATTCCACATCAAGATTTTATATGCACGTTTTAGAATCTTAAGAAGTCATAATAGAATATCTGGCAAGTCCGTTAGTCCAAATACAAACCCATAAAGAAACGCCTAGTGCTGTTATTCATAAACCTAGTTAAACCTCACTTCCATTAAGTGCTATCCCTTTCACATTTCGTTAAAAAAGGTTAAGATAGAAAGGGACAAAATCACGTTTCTGATTACGTGCCTAGTAGTGGAGTGAAAATAAAGTGTGATGATGAGGCTAATAAAGTTTGGGTGACATATCTATACATATAATAAGACTGTAAAAAAGTTGTGTCTGTACATTGGATATTTTTTGAAAAGAATAATTGTAAAGTGTTTTAGGATGGACACTGATGCCAAAACACAATTTTTTAGAATTTTTGTCTGTTTGTCTGTGACTTTGTGCAAGTATCACGCCATAACTACAGAAGGGATTTTGATGGGAGTTTCACTAGGAGATAGCTGAAATATCCGGACAGCTCATAGGCTATAAGCCATGGCGGTATGTCATGTGGAAACAAGGATCCAGAGAGGAAGATCTGCCTCCTGATCTCCTCCATCCTCCTCCTCTACGCAAACGAAGTTGCGGGGTACAGCTAGTTATAACTATGACAGTACAGTACGTTCAAACTGCCATAATTTCCTCTCGAAAACTGCAAAGCGCAGTAGTTCAGCTAATCATAAATTACATCAACCTTGACACATCACTTTCGTGCCAGTTCACGCCCCAGTTGCTAGCACGCGACAGTTGTCTCATGTGCAGGGTTGCCAGGGGCTCGTAGATCAGTTCCAAATACCGTCAGAAAGTGATCGGTGACCCTAGCTAGTGGCTTATTTTCAGCTGCCCAATATTTTTATTTTTTATTTTCCCATCGTGTTTCGGAAAGCACGTCAGCAGTCAGTACCGGCTGTCGGTCATCATCAGTCGATATGCGTTGTCAGAGGATTATGAGCATAATAACAACTCTGAGAATAGGTTTGGACACTTATTACGAGTCGTGCGATATGTCAATTAATCTAGAAAACGATATATATAGCGAACACCGTACACATTATTAAATTTAACAAACTCTTATTGCAATATTCCCGTAAAATACTCGTATGTACATGAGCATAACCAGAATAATAATTACACTGAAACTGTAAAGTTTTTATACAATGAATATCTACAACTTTACAGTAAATAAAGAAAGAAGCTTTACTTGTTCTTGGATCAAACTAAATACAATACATTTTCAAAGCGAAGTATCCACTGCTTTAGTAGTGTCACCCCTGACGGCCCGTCACGCTATGCACATTGCATTGCACATACGTGACAACACCTCGTAACTGGGTTTGGTGTGCTTTGATGCTAATCTACGAATCTGATCTGTGGCGCGATTTAACAACTAAGCGAGTTAGTTAAATAGCATTAGTTGACGGGATGCAACGAATAGTAGGCCGGACTCAACTGATAATTCATCATCATCATCATCAGCCCGTATCAGTCCACTGCTGGACGTAGGCCTCTCCCAAAGCGCGCCAATCAACCCTACTCTCGGCCCTCTGCATCCAGTCCCTGCCAGCCATTTTGCGAAGGTCATCCCTCCATCTGGTCGGGGGGCGTCCCACACTACGTTTACCCGTTCGTGGCCTCCATTCGAGAACTCGTCTACCCCATCGGTTATCGGTTCTACGACAGATGTGACCAGCCCACTGCCACTTCAGTTTACTGATTCTATGAGCAATGTCAACCACTTTTGTCTTCTGGCGGATATACTCGTTTCTTATTCTATCTAACAGAGAAATTCCAAGCATAGCTCTTTCCATAGCTCGCTGAGCGACCTTGAACCTGTGGGCCAGTCTCACCGTCAATGTCCACGTTTCGGCTCCGTAGGTCATCACTGGCAGGACGCACTGGTTGAAGACCTTAGTTTTTTAGGCATTGTGGTATTGAAGACGAGAAGATATGACGTAGCTTCCCAAACGCTGCCCAGCCCAGCTGAATTCTCCTGTCACTCTCTTTCTCGAAGTTGTTCCTACCCAGCTGCAGAGTTTGTCCTAAGTAGACATATTTCTGAACAACTTCGAGGACCGTGGCATCGACTACTACTGGTTCTGGGACGACCAGATCATTGAACATGATCTTGGTCTTATCCAAATTCATCCCGAGTCCGACACGGCGAGAAGCAACATTAAGGCTATCCAGCATTGCCTGCAGATCCTGCAGCGACTCAGCCATGACCACTATATCATCGGCAAACCGAAGGTGTGAAATGTACTCGCCATTTACATTGATGCCACGTCCATTCCAGTCCAGTGTTTTGAAGACATCTTCCAGCGCGTTTGTGAAGAGTTTCGGTGATATAACATCTCCTTGTCTCACACCTCTACGCAACTGGATAGATCTTGTTTGCTGGTTCTGGATTTGGACGGTCATAGTGGCGGCGTCATACAGGCATCTCAGCACCTCGATGTACCGCCAGTCTACTTGGCATCGCTGCAAGGACTGCAGAACAGCCCAGGTTTCGATAGAGTCAAATGCTTTCTCATAGTCCACAAATGCAAGACACAGGGGCCGATTGTATTCCTCTGTCTTTTGTATAATCTGCCTCACTGTGTGGATGTGGTCTATGGTGCCATATCCTCCGCGAAACCCGGCCTGCTCCGGGGGCTGGAAGTCGTCAAATCTCCGTCCAAGACGATTCGTAATGACTCTCGAAAACAGCTTGTATACATGACTCAGGAGAGAGATAGGTCTATAGTTTTTCAATAGGGTTTTGTCCCCTTTCTTGAAAAACAGGACAACAATGCTCCTGTGCCATGCCTTCGGAGTTCTCCCACTCTGTATGACGGAGTTAAAAAGCTTCTGTAGCTCCATCAGGACAGGAGTACCACCTGCTTTCAGGAGCTCAGATGTAACCCCGTCTTCACCGGGGGCTTTTCCATTCTTAAGCTGTTTGAGAGCCAGTCCGATCTCGTCAAGACTCACATCAGGCAGGTCTTCGGTAAAATGGCGTGTTAGCGTAGCTCGGGGATCATCGGTACCAGGCTCAGGTTGCGGTGCGTGAGGTGCGTACAATCGGCCGTAGAAGTCTTCGATCTCAGCGAGTATCTCTGGTTTGGAAGTGACGGTTCTGCCATTCGCCGTCTTCAGTTTGGTCAGATGGCTTCTCCCCAACTGCTGCATGAATACTTTTGACCCTCGATTTTGCTCAATTGCCTCTTGTATGCGGCGTGTATTGGAGCGACGAAGGTCACGACGTATAAGCTTTCTTACATGCTTGTTGAGGGTCCGCTGTTCTGTCTGAGAGATTTGCGTAGCCTTTTCACGTCTTTCCTTCATAAGATCCAGAGTCTCCACTGAGAGCTTAGACTTCGTGCCAGTACGTTGCGACCTGCAAAACCTTACGCCTACGTCCCTGATGGTCTTCACCACTGTGTCTAACGCCTGGTCAACGTCAATTGTGGTTTCCAAGACATCGAATCTATTCTTCAGCTCCAGCTGAAATTTATCGGAGCCGGTTACGATCTGTTGCAGGTTAGGTCGGAGCGTAGACTTCATCATACGGAGTCTTTCTAGCTTAAAATCGATATTCAGTGTGCCTCGCACGAGTCGGTGGTCACTACCAGTGTTAAACCGGTTAAGTACAGAGACATCCCTGAATATATGCCTTTTGTCCGTTATGATGAAGTCTATCTCATTTTTCGTCATAGAGTCGGGGCTTTGCCAAGTCCACTTCCTCTGAGGCTGCTTCTTAAAGAACGAATTCATTAAGAATAGCCCCTCTCTCTCCAGGAAGTTAACTAGCATTTGCCCCCTATGATTCCTGCAACCAAGACCATGTGGTCCGATTTTCGATTCGATGTTGCTCTGTACTCCCACTTTAGCGTTGAAGTCCCCCATGACAACGTTGAAGTGTGTCTTAGTGGTGTGATTGAGGGCTTTGGCTATGTCTTCATAGACAGCCTCCACTTCTTCATCCGAGTGTGCCGACGTTGGTGCGTAGACCTGTACTACCTTAAGAGAGTATCTCTCGGTAAGTTTCAAAATGAGGTACGCTACCCGTGGCGACACACTGGAGATCTCCATTACGTTGTCTACGAGGGCCTTATTCACCAGAAAACCTACCCCGCCTTGGGAGAGTTGATCGCCCTCTCGAAAGTAGAGTAGATGGCCCGATTCCAGGGTCAGTGTGTCCTCCCCCTCTCTTCGGACTTCACATAACCCTAGGACGTGCCAGCGTATCCTCTCCAACTCTACTTCGAGTTCCGTGATATGATCGTCCAGCCGCAGAGTTCGTCCGTTGTACGTAGCCAGGGTCAGTTTTGTTTGGCAGCCTCCCGTAACCCGGGGATTCTTAGCACCCCCTGCCCCGCCGTTACCGTAGCCGCTGCCTTGGCTAGGAATAGCGGGGCGGCCGGGAACTGGGGGCCGGGGCCTTGTGGTGTCACTCATATTTGGGAGGTGATGCCCGTAATCGCCACGCTGGGCAAGCGGGTTGGCGATCGCAGAGCCGGCCACCTCGCGCCGGTGACGCTGCTGCCCGTCACCGACCTGCTGCACTTGGCGCCGGCACGGTGCGAGCTGGGTATACCGCCAACTGTCGGTCGCCAGAGCCCCGTCCGTTGGTCGGCAGGGTGCACCACGTGCCGGTGAGGTTGGCATTTGGGTGGCCAATATAGTCGGTCCCCACCCCTTACACCCCTGATAATTACATGAATGGAATGAAATTATTTTGAAGGTCATTACTGGGTTTCATTAGTAACTTTACAATATTTATACCTAGCAATAGTCATGAATAATTACTTTTAAGCCTAATTCCTATTGCCATGAGGTCTCTGTCACTCCTGGTCAGTCAGAAGAGAAGAAGCACGATCAACAAAAAGGCCGTAATAAAGTGGCCAAGACGATCAGTGAAAAGACAGATGGTTGGATAACATCGCTAGAACAGAATGAAAGGTTTTGATGATAATATAATATTAGCACAAGAACGTTTAGAATGGCGTAAGAGAGAAAAGGATATATCCAACAGGGCTGGAAGCTGATCAGACAGCTATGATGCTGATGAAACAATGGGATGCGTACATACATTCCCGCGCACGTAGACCTTTGATATACCTTCCTCTCTTTATCCACTGTTATTCATAGTATTATGCATTACACACTTAAGATATTAGGAAATAGAGACGGAATGCGACATAATTAATTAGACCACGTTTAAAGTACAGTAATGATAAAATGGAGCGCGCCATTACCTGTCGAGTTCCAAATACGGAGATCCGACTTCGGACTCTCAAGTAGACATAGTTTGGCACTTGTCTAGAAGTAACGAAGGGATAGACGATGGATATGCATGTGAGAAGACTTTATCAGTCAAAAAGAGTACCAGCGGTTAGTTGAACAACATATAAATAAAATAATAAGTAGAATCAATTAACAAACTTACGTTAATGTCACTATTGACAAATTAGCAACTCCATAATATTTACAAGGCAACTAAAATTACCAATGCGTACTTAATACAATGTATTGTTAGGCTAAAGCTTGACTGAACAAATATGTCAAACGCCAGGGTAACCTTCGCTAAACAAAGAAACATTAACAAGTATGCAAACCTATACAATAGGTAAACAAAGTTGATTGAATGCATGTCAAGAGCGATAAAAAGCCTTGAAATCTTCGATTTCATCGACTAACTGTCAATACGAACCTAACTCGCTGTACGTCGTTCAATTAACAGACGACTAACTATAACAGATCTTTATACAGAAATGACTTTATTTAGCTACATCAATGTTACTCTAAACTAACATGTTTTGGTGGATTTCCTGTACACTAAACTACTAAAATTGTATCTATGATATCAAATAGAAACAACGTATCTCTAATTATGTCATCATAATTAAAGAACCGCAACTTGCGGTTTAATTAAACATTCCGGAAATGACAAAATCCTCTTCACCTACCTACAAAGTCAGTTTGTAATATACGAGTACCAGTAACTTTATTATTTGAAGAAACGTCATTATATCACTCTACATCTGCTCTACAATCAATAAAACCAATTTATTACCGCATTATAAGAACGCATATTTATTGATAATACAAGAAAGATATACTTCAAATCGTATGTTTTAAAAACCGTCCGTGTGGTATATTTTAAACTATGGTCAAAAATAGGGTCTGTGTAATCCAAGTGAGCTATAACATTACTCACGAAATACGCGGGAATAGTGTAACACGTGCTGCCATTTCACTGGAAGCTTATTCCAAGGAATTCATGAATAAGAAATTCACTGCACTGATTATGAAGGCAATGTATGACCTATGAACGCATAAATCATCTCGCGTAGGAGCTGGAAAAATGGCCGCGACCTTCACCATCTGTAGGTTGTGTTCTCTTATAAATATCTCATACTCACATAACTATCATAATTTCACACCACGAGTTTTTGGTTCAAACCTGCGCCTCTGTAATGGAAGTACAATGTCCCAACCACAGTGTCGCTTAGCATATTGCCAGAGATCGATTTAGTAATCCTATTTTCAATTAACCATTTTGCTTACGTACGATATAAAGTATTTTCGTAGAGTGTTTTCGGTGGACCGTTGTTCCACACAAAACTTTCGACAGAGACCAACGCTTGAACCGTTTTTTGGCGAACCGTTCTATTGATGAATGGTAATTGGGAAAACTGTTACACGTTGCATTCAAGATAAAGTTTACACCAGTACCCCTACCATGAGCTACTATTGTAAAACCGTGAGTGAAACATTCGTAATTGGTGAGATATTAGTCCCAGGAGTGGCCAATAAAGGAACCTAATCCAAAAAAATGGGACAGTATCGGACGTGGCTAGCTGGAGTTCGCTTGATCGCGAATGCGTATTATAGTTAGCTACAAGGTCCGTAGTTGGTGAGATATTTGTGGCTAGTAGCGGAAATAAAATTCCGCCAATCACGTACGTTAGACCTCTACGTTAAGAGGTTAATATGTATCCTGAAGCCATAATCAAGTGTCTTATTTTGTAAACAAAAACTACCCACCCTAACATTTTACTAACATTTTAAGCTTTTCTGTGATTATTGCATAGTTATATTCACGTTATTAGATCGGATTACATTATTTTCACAATGATGAACAGGTTCGATCAATCAGTTCCTTCAGTGTTACATCACAACAGGTAATTAGACGATCATATTTATTTACAAAATAAGATATTTGGTTTGGGCTGCGATATACGTAGTCGCCAACGAGCGAATTTACTATAATAAGTCATGGTAATCGTACATACGTTTTTTACGCAATAACTAGTGAGCAAACTTACGGTAGCAACCTATGGTAGGGTTACTGAAACAGATATAAAAGGAAACGTATTCAACTTCCCAAACTTTGGTCGAGCGTTGCATGAAAACAAACTTCATTAGAGCAAATGGCGTCCCTAGCACTAGATGTAACTACCGACGTGGCGCCAACGGCCAAACGTCCAGCTCTATTGGCGATATTAATTTACTAACATGCCGGCCAACAATGCACGGACTGGCAAATTTCCAGACCCGGGACGGAATTCCAGAACGTTCACTTGATAAGAAACTCAGCGGGGGTCTACATGAGGCTAGTTTAGTTGGTGGGTTATACATGGTGTCATAAAGTGTATTGGATATTGAGTGGTAAAGGAGCGGATGCCGAGTATTGGCATTATTTTTGTATATTGTAGTAAGATTCAAGGCATACCGAATTATCGATATGTTGTTAGTAAGTCGTTCGTTATGCATCGTAGATACATGATTAAGCTTGATTTATCTAGACATTGAACGTATCAAGCACGTGCCGTGGCAGACAAATTCTTCTACTATACAATGTGTATGAACTGAACGTATTTATATCTGCCGTACCGGTCAGACACATTATATAATAATATGATTTTATCTGCCATGGCATGTGGCGGACACGCTCAATGTTTGTAGTGTAAACGAAGCTTAATACAGAGTAGTATAGACAGATCTGTCAATTAGGTAAACCAAAAACTGTATCATCATCAGTCTATTTATACTTCACAGTTTTGAGAGCACTCAGTAAATGTACGTAAGTTTTTCCGTCGAAAAAACCGAGGATAAATCATTGGTACATGGCTGCCCTGGCTGGGAATCGAACCTGGGACCTCCGTATCGCAAGTCTGAGCCAACCACTGAGCCACCGAGCTCTCCTGAAAAACTGTATATGTACATAGAAAGTCCCGGATTAGCATATTAACTTTTTACTTCTAAGAGTCCTAAATATAGATTAAATTAGCGGATTTTTAGTAGTTAAATGTCCATGTGAAAGGCGTATGTAAATCCACCCATGCCCTATTGAGGCACATTCCTACATAGTTGGAGTTGGGGGATATCAAAATACGCTGATGATGAACTTAAAGATATTTTTCTAGAAACATCCTGTATATCTTGAGGCCAGCTGAAATTGCGCATGCCGCACGACCACCGGCTTGCTAATAATGTTTCGAAGGTAAATTTCAAGTAGGCCTGCCTCAGTCGAAATTGCAATTATGTGCCGCTAGTGCCTCAGGCCATTCTCTAAGTGAGGCAGGCATGTTCTCTAATGTACCTCTAACCCAACCTGGCATATACGAGTAGGGCAAGTCCACTTCGGTGCTTGTCAAACATAGATCTACGTACAGTAGACAGCACATCAAGTTTAACGCACGGACATTCTAAACCATGATATGATGCCGCCTTGGCCTAGCAATCTTGATTGCAATAGCTAATGTTCTGTCGACTGTACGACGTACGTTACATTGCATGTACTGTACACCTTATACATATTGTAAGACAATAGGCACTTCCGAACAAAAATATTAAAAATTATTTATAATTTTCAAATTGGACAAAACTCTGATCCTTTTTGACATACCAGTTCCTAATAAGCAGGAGATGCGACTGTGAAACTATGGTGTAAACATAATTTAGTAAAAGAAGAAATGATTTCTTGATAAAGACATGTATTTATTGAGCAAGTATGGTCAGAAGTCAAAACTCTACATTTTGTCGTACGCGACCCCACTTAAATAATGTTTGTATTAAGATTAACCAGCTCGTAAACTAATTAGCATTGTCCTTAGTCCTACAACACACACTAAACTAAACTAACAAAACATCAAGTAGAAGTAGTTTGGCCAAGACCAACTGACACTTGACTCGTCTCTCAACACCGTCGCTTGCGCAACGCAAACCGTGACCTTTGCAATGCATACTTGCCTCTCGTCTACAATCATAATCACTTACATAAGCATCTCGAGTCGCTGACGATGAGAGTCTGCAGACACGGAGGAAAGTCACGTTTCTATGATGCAAGTAAGTAATCGGCACGTGAAGACAGGTCAATCGGGTCGAAGTGGGCAGATACATAGATGGAGATGTAAACGTTATTAGAAAGGTTACACGTGTCAATATCGCTGGACGGAAGAGGTCGAGACGGAACTGTAGACTACAGGCCTACATACACATAGCGGGAATCGGTGCGGGAACAACAAGTGTTCTGGTTGCGGGGGCTAAGATCCACTTCGGGACGCAGAACAAGTAAATACCTAAACGTGTCAAAATCTCTAAGGAATTATTTGAGAACAATAAAATTTTATTGTTCTTCACATTCGTCTTCTTAAAGAAGGTTGAACAATATCATGGCAATGCTGACCAATTGGAAGGCTGCAGTCGATTAGAGTAGAACACTCCTTTTCCCACAGAACTTGTCCCGGACTATAAACTATAGCAAATTATATAGGGAAATTCTCATAACATGACCAAAATATTGAAATTTCCTTCGCTTTATTTCCTTTACGATTTCCAGCTATTCAGTTTAGCACCTCAATATTAGGCACCTGTAAAATATTAGGGATATGGTAATATGTCAATCATATTACACGTTCAGTGACACGTCACTTTATTCAAGATCCCTAAACTGAAGCAAGACTAAAAAGTGTAACAAAATCGTAAAATAGATTTAACACTTACAAAATAAACACGATTACAGAATAAAATTCTAAATATTGTGTCATTATGCGAATGAATGAAAGTAGAATACACTAGAGAGGACTTAATGAAGTAGAAATACAGACAGACTTTCTTATACAAAATTATATGCAAATGACATTAGAAAGGTATTTTTAATGTCTCAAAAATTACATTTCACAAGCACTCTAATAGATCAAATTAAAGTCTAAGTCACGAATGCTCATAACATCTAGATTGATATACCTACGATCATTAAAAGTTGTATAGAACTGAAATCATCAGACGATGTTGATATATACTTATAGCACTTCCGAAAGCTCCGAAAGCTCACTTCCGTCTAAATAATCATCATCAACCTGTATCAGTTCACTGCTGACGGGCCTCTCCCAAGGTGCGCCACTCAACCCGATTCCCGTTACACTAAATAATTGATAACTAGGTACTTGACTTCATTACTACAATGGTTCAGTGTCTAGAAAAATCCCGATGTCGTGTCTGACCTGTAAAAGGCGGTATCCTAGATTCAACCATTGTTTGTAGAATTAAAAAGAAATCCACGATCACGAACAATACGTTCACCCGAAAATTTGAGACCGATCGCTATAAACCCGTACATATTACTCATAGATTGCCTGTTAGTAACGCCATCTCCAAACTCTTGCGCAATAAACTTGAAACTTTTAAGCATGATCGGCGACAACGGGCATAGTGCTAAGTGCCAATATCAATTTAACGTGTGAGAGACGTCATCGGGCAGTTCTGGATGAACGCCAAGTTGTTTCAAGCGGAGCCAAGTCACGGTCGGGGGTGGTTCGAAAACAAGCCCGAAGCTTACTTCATTCCACCTCATCGGTAAACAAAAAAGAATTCTTTATTTACTTCTGGCTTCGAAAATCCTTTTTACCGAGACAGGCCGAAAAGTAGTTTAAGGTATTATCTAACTAAGCTATGTCTTAAATTGATTGGGCATAGACAGAATATTGCAGCGCGGTTTCAGAATTTATTTGGTTCTGAGAATCTTATAGACATTATTTTATTTCGGTTTTCGTAGTATCATTCCTCTTATTATACCGTTGTCGTGGAACTTAAGTAGATTGAGGACAAAGTAATGTTCATGTAAGTCGTATCAGGTATTTATTGCTACATAAAAGCTACAATGTAATATTGAGTTTAAATCTCAGAATTGAGCTTCAGGGTAAGAACTTAAATTTATTAATAAGTAATTTCATTGTGTCGAGATATCTGAACTACTCTTCTTGATGTTTTAGATCTAAATGGATAAACTTTCTATGGAATTTCATTAAAACTTGACGCGTTTGTCTATTGTATTGACAAACAATGGAATAGGATTGTATTATAAAATGGTGTATTTAACTATAAGCCTTTGGAATATAAGGGACAACAATATTGTATCTACATAGCTTGAAAGGATCTGAAACTCTTGACACAAAACAAACTTTAACTTTAGACAGACCTATCTTAAGATTCCTACTACTTATATTACATATTGTCTTGATCTAAGAAGTCTTTTCTCTCCGTAAGCCAAGTCAGTCAACTCAAGGAGTTGCCAGCCAATTTGAATTGAATTTAAATATTCTGATTTAACTTTCAAACTATAAAATTTATCATCAAACATTTACATGTGGCAATGACTCGAAGCTACAATATAGAGTGAATTGACACTTTACAAGTGAATTGTAATTTGGTAACGTCTTTTTTCGCATAATTGCACAAAACAATTCATAAGTAGAAGTACGGATAATCATGGATAATACAAAAACCGGATAAGCACTGAATGTAGGTTTTTGTTTTGTTTTGTACACCTATAAATTGTCCCACTGCTGAGCAAAGGTCATCTCCTCTTCCATCCATGCCTGTCCTGAGCCTCTTCCAGCCACCTATTCCCGTATCTCTAATATCTTCGTATATCTTCGAATATCGTCTCTAATGTAGAATGTAGGCTATTCTACTAATATTATAAACGCGAAAGTTTGTATGGATGGATGTTTGTTGCTCTTTCACGCAAAAACTACTGAATGGATTTTAATGAAAGTTTACAATAACATAGCTCCTAATCAGAATAACACATAGGCTATAATTTATAATCCTGCGCAGACGAAATCGCGGGCAACAGCTAGTGTGCTAATAAACCAAAAGGCAAGAAAAAGAGCATTGGTAAATAATTACAAAATCATGTAGGCTTCGAAGAAATTGTTGACACGTACGGTATAACATAGAGAAAAGTGTACAGGAGATTTTTTAAGGTTCAGATTTTCTCAAAAACTACTTGACCTATTGCAAAAATTATGTCACTGTTAGAAAGTTAAACTGTATTTTATTAAAACTGTAAAATATTTTTTTAAATCAGACCAATAGTTTTTGATAAAAATTCAACCTTAATGATGCCTCCTATATACTTTTCTCTGTTTTCGTTTGAAGAAATGAATTGACTGGATGACCTCAGCAGGACTACAGATAACTGTAGTTTTAAAAGAAATATTAGCATTGTCTTATAATAAAGCACAAGGTAATGTTTATGAGCAGCGGTGTAAAATTTCACATTTCGGTCCATTACATTAGTCAGAGACGGGCGAGGCGCTATTAATGGTGGTGTTACAGGAAAATTACTTCCGAGCCGCCCTCACGCAAATCTACGTCTCACGCGAGACCATCCTTTCAACACACATATTTTATATGTCAATTTCATATATCTTTTTAACATCTTTCTTCTCTATATTTAATAAAACTTAACCAGGTAAGTAATGTGGATGCCAATAACAATGCGTATAGGTAGATTTAACTGAAGAAACTATCATCAAGTTGTTAACTAGAAACATCAAGAATATTTTTTGAAATAAAACTACCTTTATTCCGCCAGTTTTTTGCCAGTAGGTATCAAGTTAATTCGTAGTTCGAACCATGCACGTAGCAATGAAGTCGTTGCTTCATGATTCCTACGTAGGTACCTATTGAGTTAGGTATGCCAATTAGGTTTTATACACTAGAACCTGCATTGTAAACTTGTATTGGCGAGGAGATACAGAAACGCATAAATGAAGTACATAATAGGACTCTTATTTTAACTGTTTGTTATGTACGAGAAATATAGGCCACTAACCTAATACGAAAAAAAATATCACTACTAACCAACGTGACGAGTCTGCCTATTCCAAATTATCAAGAGCGAAAGTCTGCAGAAAAATTGTTCGAATCGTTTCACAAGGTCAGTGGTTAGTCACTAATTTGTTCAGAGGCCATATTTTGTTCAGGGAATACTTTAAGAAGACAGATTTTTAATTAGTGGAGTTTTAAAAACACTGAAGCTCGACTGGCGCTGTCAGAACAACCTAAAACTTTTAAAACTGTTTAGGAAAATGAAACTTTTGCTAAGAATATTTTTTTCTCTAGAATTTTTAACTTTCCATGTAGCGGTCCGCGGTAAAGGAAACCAAAACAAATTCTTAAATAACGCCATATAATAGCATTACTCTTAAAGCTGCGTATGTAAATAAGTAGGTTTTTGTCATTTGGAAGTATGTCAAGGCAAATAATCGTTGCCCCGAAGACAAGCTCCATTTGCAAGGCGCAATATCTGGTCCCCCCAGGCACGCTATCACAGTATAGGAAGAACAGTAAGGACACGGTAGACTAAATACGACTAAATGCACAAGAACTTGATCAAGCAACAATGAATATCAATAGGATGAAACGCGTAGTTGCTAAGCTCAATTCCAACAGCCAGGCTTTCTAAAATGCCAATCTCGAAAACAATGAAATGATATGTTGAAGAAAGACGGTGTTAAACTAACGTGATATTACCTACTAAATCGCCACGCACGCATCATTTCATATATAAAACGTTTTAAGATCGGCAATATTGAAGCTGGGCATACATATTTATTTAGAAGGGGGTTCTGAAGCTAAAATCGCCATTACATTGATTAAAATGAACGCAGATGTTACTCACGTAGCAAATCAAATACACCTTTATTGTACATCAAAAAGACACGGACAGTTACAAAAACATAAAACAGCACGTACAATTTACCGCCTTTATCGCTAAAAGTAGTTTAGGATGATGATTATGATTCCATTCACATATATTGGATATAAACTAACTTCTACATTTTATTTACACACGCAAACTTATGTTTTAGAATTAGCCAGAGACGGTGAACTTCTATCACGTTGCACCTTGGTACACCACTTCCGCTTGTTTTCTGTTGAAAAGCGCTTTTTCACACATTAAGATCTAGAACTAGTTCTACGAGTGTCAATGCCGTTCTTCTTACACCGTGTTTCACTCCGAGGCGGCCTCAATTGTTTAATCGGCGAAGTTCCTCGATACAAGCCCGCCGGTGCGGAAAGTTCAGCTACAGCTGATAGGGCTTGCTCGTTTCGCTTAATGTGCCCAGCAAGCGTGTCCGTTAAGTGCATGCCTCTCTACTGTATATAATTATACGATACACGAGAGGACTGCCGGGATAAAAGCTAGAGACGTAGCTGCACTAAGTTTAATGCATAATGATATTTTGTACCGTAAGTATATGGACTCTCGGGATTCATCCCTTGTAAGCTAGAAATTCTATTAGAATGTTATTGCAATATAACAAAGAGCTTTTTAAAGATCGTGTTTGCTCACGCGACTGCTTTCGTTAGCAAAAAGATGAAATACTATTTTAGAAACCTTTCATTATTCTCAAACTATAAAAGGCTTTTTACCCCTTTTACCATCTATCTTGGCAGAGCGTAGACAACAAATGACTTTCGTAATAAAACAGGGGAAGCTTTAAATGACGAACAAAACAGCTGCATTTTTATTCGCGCGCATCTTTTTGGACCAACTCCAAACGATCGCTGATGGATTAACGCTTGTTTTCCAACAAAACCCATTAATCTTTCCAGTGGTCCAAAAATATTTCCAATTACTATCCTTTTATTTTACTATTCCAGCACAGCTTTATGCACGACGTTATAATTTGGCATTTAAATCTCTCATTTACCTATACTATAAGTATCAACTATATCTTCGCAGTATAATGTATCAATAAATGATTGAACTACAGAGTTATTGAACAACTATTCGATTTGGCACACAGTTGAAAGTAGGTCAGAGTAATCCATAATAATACATTTGAAAAACGACTGCTCTTAAAGAATAAAATCATACTCATATCCTAACCCTACCTAATATCGTAAGAAAGCCAAAAAAGCAGAATGTCTAAAAACGCCGAATGCCTAATTAACATGTAGAAGCAAAACGTCTCAAATTCAGACTAATGCCGAAATTCACAGACGATTTTGACCGCAAGTTGTAGCGTACTCTTACAACATAGCGAAAAGACAGCGTGCTCACACTCAAAATTGACAAACAAACACTGTTAAAACTTGATAACAGCGATTTAAAAAGATTTTTTTAATCCATTCTCTATTCGTGTTTTGTTGTTGGTTACGAAGGCAAATAGGAGTCTAAACTGCACCGCCTGCAGAGCGACGCACGTCAACGTAAACAAGGGACGTCTGAACAACAGGGGGACACGTAATCGACACGAGTGTTGAGGGCCGTGTACACATACCTAAAAAGGTGAAAGGTGAATAATAAAAAGATGACAAACGATAGATGAATCCTTAAACGTACAACAAACGTACGTTACGAACAAACGTTTTGTAGCTGACTGAAGTATATTTTATCAATTTGTTGGTCATAACGTAAGTACTAGACACTGGCAAAATTATTGTGGTGGAACTAATAGAGACAGACGCAGATCGTAAAGTCATCGATAACCGATAGATACGTGTAGTGTTTTAAATGAGCAAAAATTATGCGGCTAACGCCAAGGTCGACACAAAAGGTCAATAATTAAACTCCTAGTATCACATTCGGCTATAGGCAACGTAGAATAAACTGGGAGAAGATCCTCCTGTGAGACCCACAGCAGCATCTGCTTACTTTCCCGAAGAGATTATATCTGGGATGACCGAGATGTGGCACCGTCATCAGTCACACGTGGCTGGAATCGGTGCGGGACCGATACGATTAGCCAAGATCCACTTCGGGTCACTGAGCAAGTATCAAGTAAGCATCAAACCTGTTGCATCGAATTTTAGGACAAAGATTAGATAGTGCAACGTTTTCCACAAAGCGTACAAGGATTGTAGTCTGCCGAATACTGAGTTTAGTGGAATACTTTCGGCTGATATGGGATATTGATTGATGCCTATAAGCTGCGAAACAGCTTAGATAATTAACATTGCCGTAAAATTAACATTCAATCAAATAAATAATCAAATCAGAACATATGTTTTTTTTTATATATTTGCAATGAAATGCAAAAATTTATTAAATCGTATTAAATACAGAACATTTTGTATTTCCCAGCATATAGTGGGCGGAAGTAGATAAAAATTTACCTTCGTATTTGCCAATCTCTATAGTTTCGCCATTGCCATGAACTTAGCAGGTCATGGGGAACAAAACGTGCCACAGCGATAAGGAAAGTGACGTAAATCTCAATGGTTTTTCCTAAATATTATCAAAATGTCGTTTTGCCCACGATAACCATATATGTATATGTGATGTGAGGAGAAACCGACTGGTAATCCTTTATTGCAGGAAAAAGAAACGATAGGTATTCCTTAGTTTTTGATGACAACTGTATTAGGTGATTATAATATCTAGTTTGGGCGATAAGAATTGCTATCGAAATAACAAAACAAAATGCGACGGCAAATGAGGGTTGGATACACCTGAAATATCAACAATCTTTTTCAGTTTTCAAATATTACGACTTTAGGAGTGATTTAGGTTTAATAATATCAGTACGACCTAAACCTCAGTGTACAAGTCTCCCAAGTATCGGCAAATCTAGACTGGTATAGCGCAGCGCTTGTCAGTGGCACACTTCCGGCAATGACGGCCGTCACGGCGACAAAGACGGCGCATATCACAGGCGGGAAACTAGCTACTTATCTGTAGTGAGCACGTAGCCTAAAGCGATTCAGCCGGGCGTTTTGACATGACGCGACGCTGCATGCACCTGTCGATGGAACGCTTTGTAGGGCCCATACCGTAGTTTCATATACGGTGAAGTGTGTGGTATAAGGTCCCTTTAAAAATATATTATTATAACAGCAATGACTTTTAAAACCTGCGCGTATTTAATTACTTAAATCAGCCAGTAAATAATAGATTTCACTCTTCAGAAAACAAGATTGTAGTAAATTCAAAATAACGTTTATCCATCTTAGTCATGGTCACTCACTAACCATAACCACATATTAAGAACGAACGACAAACAATAACAAAAGAACCTAGCTACTAACATATACGGCCCAAGTGTCACACAGTTTACTTGCACTTAACAGCTTGACACCGTCGTCGTCGGAGAGACACCATCAGTTCCGGCGTACAACCCAGTAACATCTACTGCTCCTATATAGGTCATATTCAGAACGACGCCACTCGCATGCTTCCGTAAGCGTTCGCGTGCAAACAAAAACAATGGACACACGTTTAATATACATCAGTAAGAATCCTTACAGGTTCCTGTTAGATCCAGTGGGATGAGAGTGAAATGGAAAAATCTTCGTGTAATCTATTTTTTAGAAATATATCTAAGAACAGTTTTACAGTGAAATAATGTTCATTATAACATTGCGGTTTTTACAAATAAACGCAATTTAAAAATAGATGGCCATTTAAGCCATGAGTTAAAGGCTAGCAAAGTTTGACACGGGACGGAACTTTTGAGTGCACTCGGAATATAGTTGGCAACATTGTTTAGGCTATATCCAGAGCGATGTCACCCGCATGCTTCTGTTAAGCAAACAAAAACAATGGCCACACGTTTACAAATACGATCGGTAATCTACATTAGATGACGGCACCAAACTTTGCGCCATAGGGGTCAATAAATGTTGACGCTATAATGTTTATAACGCCTGTATAACAACACAAGTGACATAAATGATTCTATTCTAAATAGGTAAATCAATACTTTCAGCGAAATAATACGTGAGGTGCCGTTCAGATTTTTTTTGCGAAGTCTAGTTTATGGTCTTTGACATTGGTAGACAATCGGGGGGACCAAAAATGCTGCTTTTTTCCTACACCAAAATTATAAAATGGAGGGGACTATTTTTAGAACCGAAGTTAGAAAACACGACAGAATCGCTAATCAATGCTAGTTTTAAAGGAAATGTACCAAATATTAAGGTAAAAGCTAATTTCATATTATTAAAACTAGCATACAGCCAGCAATATTTTAGCAGCGATTTTTTAACATCTTTCCGTCTGTACCGTCACTATTAGGTAATAGAGTGCACCCGTATTTGCAAAAATATAAAATCCGAGTAATATGCACATTTTCTTTAGTTACAAAGGCAGAAGCGAGTGCAGTGGTTCGAAATAGCGCATGTAAGAGTTATTCAGTAAAGTAGTACTTCACCAGTTTGTTTATGAATATTATGAATGAGATTCGAGTACAGCTTCAGTTATGCATGCACGCCATTTCCGTGCCGAGATATTCTAAAGAAAATATATGATATAAGGACGCACAAACTGCAAATCTATATGTAAGCTGTCTAATTTCCTAATAGTTTTGCAACAATGACTATATTTGTTTTATGATTTGCAAAGACTCAGGCAATCGTCATTTGTTTTGGCCTGTTCGACTTTGGTCTATTTGGAAGTTACTGATCAGCCCCCCTATTACCGTTCTCAAAACGATAAAATTATACCATGTCATGGCGCGCCAAACAGAGACGCCGCTATACCAATGCAATAGCACTGTCCCTTTCACGGCCGCTATGACATGGTATGATTTGATCGTTTTGAGAACCGTAATGTTATAGCCCCACTGTAATGTTAGCCGACTTGTCTTCATCTGCAATTATCAGACCACTGCTCGCTCCCAATATACGACACTCGACACTGGTGTTCGTGTCGCGTGTAATATGATGACTTCAAAAACATGGTTCGCGAAAAATCTATTGTGTTAAGGAATATCTGTTTTAGGTTATGAGTCCTTATTTTTATTCAAAACGATGCACAATCATTCCGTGATTAGTAAACTAATAATCTTAAAGTATAGGTGTGACCAAATTCGACTCGTATTATTTTAAATTTTATTACGTTATGACGATCGTGGGAGCATTCCAACTATTCCAAGGTAAAGACCAAAGTGGAACATTTGGAAAAAATCGATACAGGTCCGACCTCGACAGCGCCCAGCGGCGCACTGAAGCTCGTAGCGCCGTGCATTTATATTTATACAAATTGTGTTTTTTCTTAAATTTTGTCTGGTATAAAAAAAACGTTACAAACAACAGATTTTTAATTGATCAAGCTCCTCTATTTATAATAACCTACTTTTTGATATATATTTTGTATGAATAACTGTTTTAGTTTAGACACACTACTCAATGAAAAGACAGGAAAGGGGTATGTTTGTGATTTTTTTCTATCGAGCGAAGTTTGTCCAATCGTGTATCGGTAGCCAACAGTCCCTAAATATATACCCCAAGATTGATATATATTTTTTTCAGGCCTTTAATTTCAGTAGTTAGTGCCGTAGCCTTCATCGAAAAACATAAAAACGTCCCAACACCTCGCCTTAAAACCTAATCGATATTACATAAATGTAGCCGACTAATATTTTAAATTGTAAGAGAAATATATATATCACAGGATGAGGATTCGACCACGAGACCTCTCGATGCCGTTATCTTTTCCAGCAGAGTCACAGTGCAATCGGTTTGGTCTCTCCGTATTCGTATTATCGTCCTCGATGTCCGCCGATATTCGAATCCTGGTCGTGACGATTATTTTTATATAATTAATAATTTCTGACCATATAGCTCAGCCCACAGCAAGTGTCTTATTATATAAACAAAAGCAACTAACATTTGGAGGTTTGCTGTGATTATTGTATAATGATTTTCACATTATTAGATGGCATCACTTTATTTTCAAAATGATGAACAGATTCAATCAATCAGTTCCTTCAGTTTTACACCACAACAGGTAATTAGACTATCATAATTGTTTACAGTATAAGACTCTCGCTTTGGGATGAGGAATGAGTTTGTAGACAAATCAACGAAGATAAAGAAGAAGCCTGATGCATCTTGCAATGATAAATCAATGTTGACAGACTTGTAGATTACTACACACGAAACAATGATTGTTTTAAATCGACTCAAGTTTCCCACGAGTCGCTTCTCATCTAATAGGCCGTGTAATAACTACAACAATACAACAGGTCAGGCATAACAGGCAACAGCCTCGTTCACTTTGCCGACGACGTCTGGCATTCTCACTTCAACCTTTTGTCGAGGAATTGTGACATACCTGAAACAAAACGAAAAGGTTTAAATTAGTATATTGAGACTAGTATCGAGAAGAGGTGATGGGACAACAAAAATATTATCGCATGAACAAAAAAAATACTTATTGGTACAATTAAGAAGTTACAGTTATAGAGATCATGAATTTTCCAATTCTTAATACAACCCCGTTTTTAGGCGAAGAATAGGAAATCTTCTTGTCAAGGGTGGTTTAGTACCCTAATCTATTGTCAGAGTTAGTTATGCCTTCGACATGGCATGAAGGATGCTGCCGAACGACAACAATCTCAACCAACTTAGCTTGGCACGGAGGGGTATCAGATACAAATGACACTAGCGGTCACCCACCGTGGGTCCGACCCACGGTAGGTGACCGCTAGTCCATTCCACGTTGCCTAATTGTACGATCGCTTTCTGATCGTCCTTTTAGCTGGATCGTAGTTATGACTGAATAATTGTATATTTAGTAGCACATTGGCGTCAATCAAATAACGTCACAATTACAAAGTAATAATGTGACAAATGAGCCCATAGGTGTCCACACATCATATCGGAGGCAATGTGACAGCTTTATCACCTCGTAAACCGACCGTGAGCTCGACGTCACACGTTAATTGCCGTATTTTCGAACTAAATGCCCCAATTAATTTGATATTCATTCGCTGCTGTATCAACGATCAGATTCCGACCGCAGTTTTATGGACGGGAACCTCGTACAGAGTCAGAAGTTAACGAGTGAATGATGCCATTTGGGTAACAAAGTTGCAGAATTAAGTGTGCAGGGACCCTAATAAACGAACGCTTTGGGGTTAAGTCTAATGTAAAATAGATAAGTAAATGCACGAACGTGGTTTGTTTATATATCGGATAAGGTAGGTACCAAATTATCCCGTCATGTCATCAAACTACGCGGTTCAAAAATAATTCTGAAATCTAGATTAGTTTCCCTTTTATAGGAAATGGGGATTTGAAAGTAAATAATATTTTAACATTATTTCTTTAAACAAACAAATACTTACTTAGAACATGATGATGTCACGGAATGACAAGGTCGCAGGTTCAAGTCCTGCCACGGCAAGAATTTTTTCATCATGTTCTAATTTATTCACCGGGCATGGATAATGCGTAAATACAAAGTCTAAATGTCTATTAAAAAACTAATAACATTATAATAATAAAAAATTCAAATTCAAAATACTTACTTAATTATTATTCTTCAACCAATTAAACAGAGGTACTTAAATGAAATTAGGCGACATAAAACGACCCATTTTTAAAACTTAACGATCACCTCCATCTTCTAAGTTCGTGTTGTTAGGTGTAATCTCAAAGCAGAGTAAGTACACTTTGTATAATTATATCTATCTAGTTATAATAAAATACACGTGTAATATGCATTGCTAATGCTATCAGTTACACTTGCTGAGCGGATTGCGTAATCATTACTTATACCAACGCAGCGTAAAACGTGAATATTAAATATTGTATGATGATTTTAATTGCGGGTTCAAGCCCAAGGGTCACTGAGACCTCAAAGGTCTCATCGTGACCGCACACCTTGTTTCTACATCTCGCCCACAAGGTACACGTCCTTCATAGACCGTACGATGCACTTGGAAGCGACAGTTCTTACATCCTTGGATGACATCATTGTAATCACAAGGACTTGCATTGCATCGCATTTTGTCTGCTTCACAGAAAGAAAAACAGTGATCTTCTTTTCGCGTGGTTTAGTGACCAAACAATGTTTAACTGGAAATCAGCCTACAAACCAAGACGGTCTGCTTTTTAGGTTTTCTGATCATTATGGGTTTTCAACGCATCGCAACTACAAGTCCCTTGATCAAAGAACTCTTTTTAGTGTGTGTACTGACAAATTGGCCCAACGTCCGTCATCTATAACTTAGGCCGATAGTCATAAACAGTTTTTAGTTTAAGTGGAGTTTGCGTTCGATCTTACAACTATCAGGTTTCGTACGACAGTCATAAGTGCGAGCTCACGCTAAGTTCTATGACTGCGACCTATGACTGGAGTGTAGGAGTAAATAAAGTTGAATTCAAATTGTTACAAACAAATAGTAACAATTTGAATTCAACTTTATTTACTCCAACATACGATGTATTGAGATCCTCCGCGCGACTCCGAGCGTCGTCATGCGCAGCTCTCACTTCGCTATACCGATTACAGACGTAAGTTGCAGTAAGTAAAGTAGAATTCAAATTGTTACTAAATTAGTCGCTTCGCCGCCACTCCGTCGGTCTGCGCTAACCCTACTACTATAATAGAATACATTCGCAACCTATATGTCACACATACCACGCTCGAGAGTACTTTAGTTGTGGAGTTATTAAGCGTAATGGAAGCACACCGCGGAGCGAGACCACTCAACTCTACATTTGTCATTCTCCTACATTTAACTCCGGTTGGCAGTTCATTTACCAACTACACAGTTGTGAGTCGACCCATTATTCCTAGTCGCTAACAGCGAGAAGCTTTTTGGCGACATATTTCTGACAGAACATTTAGGTCAACTGTCAAAATGTCTTAACTATAGAGTGCGATTAAAATAACTTTGCCTGTAATACAATGCTTCGGGACAGTCCGTTGCTGCTCTTTGAGGCCCGTATTAATAAATCACTTTCAAGATGGCGTTCCTATTAATAAACGTAACTTAGATGCGCGTTTAGCAATCGGGTATCACGTGAGTAACGCCGTATTAATAAACAAAACTCAGTTCTCAAGAGAACAGTCAAACTCACACTTGAGAACGTATTTGCTGATTGCAGGCGAACCGCGACTTGAGAAAGACATCACGTGATACGCCCTCAAGATTGGTTTATTAATAAATGACATACTTGAGATGGTGATCACGTCTTGAGCATGTATCAGCTGAATTCGCTCTTGAGGGTGGATTTGAGCTCAGACTATTAATACGGGCGTAAGAGGTAGTTATTATCCAACTGCGGAAAAGATGGGTCGTTCCCAGAGGTGACATGAATCTTGGGGTATTTTATTGTGTGTAATGTCGATGACTTTGTCAGCTTGATGGATTTTAATGTAGGTAAAGTAGCCATCGGTAAAGGTATTTAATAAAAGTTCTCACCAAAATTTGACAAAATTTCACATTGATCGCCGCGATGACGGAACTACAGTATCCTAACAACAGCACCATAACAGTCATCCCTTACTTACATATATTTATATTTTCCTAATCTCATAAAAGTTCTAGAACAATTAACGTCCTTAAACTACCAGACACTGAACACCATATACGGTTTACTACCTCCTTTACGTTATGGCCTGAAGGTATATGAGCGTCAGCATAGTTTATTATACCTATTAAATTGTTCCACATGTCACCGGAGGCAGCATCATATGTCATCTGTACTTTCTAATTACGGTCTAAACCGGAGACATTTTCTTGTCCATCTTCTGTGTGAGCCCTTCCAAACATCGCAACGCAAAACACAGAACTGTATTTATGTAAATACGCCGAAATTTACTAGTCCCGCAACGTCACAAGATTAACGACCCAACCGCCCGGGGCATACGTCTCATCCCATAGTAAATTATGATATAGGTATCTAAATGTAACTGACTAAATAATTTATGCTAAGTTCATGGAACCATAGAATTTATCCCTTCTAGCCAGAGATTATTTTTTACGATTCTAATAAGATCTCACTTTATGCCAAGTTTAACTCTCATGCATCAACGGTGGCTCAACCTGACTTAGTAATTTATGTATGTAGGAAAACTTCCAGTATTAAAAGTTATGTAGGCACGTAAGAATTTTATACCGAAGTAATCATGGAATTAATCATGCCAAATAAGATGATTCCAGATTAATATGAAACTGTTCTCAAATTGCCTTGTAGTCCTTTATTGGTATAGGTATTCGAAGACAAAACTAATGTTGCAAGCTGAAATTCGACACAGCCATTGCACTACACAACGCCTAGGAAGTGTAATGAAACCTAAATCCAACATTAACTACACAAGTAAGACTGCAACAGAGTATAAACTCTCTTAATAATAAATTATGTACAATGTAAGCGAGCCAAGTAATCCATAGCTCTGCGTCTCTATTCTGCAACTGTTTCAGTTAAGCCCTGTAATGATCGCGACACTAACCCGACGACGGCTTCAGATCCTTTGTCTCCCAAGATAAGGGAGAACAAAATACGTACGAGCAACATTAATGGCGCCCCTTCAAAGGCATTAGAAATTGTTCGAGTCAAAGTATCGTCCGACTTTGAGAATAGGCCACTGTATTAAGTAAAATACTCTAAGCTCCGTAGAAATTGCCGCATCCTATCCACTTTATAGGGCGTTTCATTTATTCCATTCACTTATTTCCGTCGAAGGGATCCTCTGTTACGGCCGAGAGAGTTTCGTAAATAAACCTAATTTCGTCTGAACAATTCGATGTTTCTTTTCAATTTAACAAATTAAATGACGGTGAATGTGGCTCTTAATAAGATCGTTGATTGAATTGTGAACAAACGATATTCGCAAATATAAAAGGTATTGTAAGGTACTACGTGTCAGTACAATATTTCAGCAAAATCAGATTTATGTCGGCCTATAAATGCGTCAGTAAATTGCCTCATCGCGAAACCAATAATCGAAAAACGTTGACCTAAAAATGAATGGAGGTTTGATTTTTGGTGTCTAAGGCCAAGATCCACTAGACGTAATGAAGTGAAGGAGATAAGTTTGTTGAATGAAATATTTCAATACATTTTACTAACCAACAATTTACAAAACTTAACACCATTTCCATGGTTTTTTATTTAACGTAAACTTTTCCAATAGACTACCCTGATTTATTACCAAGAATTCCGCCATAGTTTATTAAATGTTCACAGTACAGGGTGTGGTGATTAAAGATTTAAAAGCGGGTGCATCGCTATTTTCCGCTGTGTTTCCGCTGCGTACGGTAACACGTACGAGTAGCTCGAATAAAAGCCCGTGATTGCAACGCTCATTATGAATTGCACATATGTGTACATACATAAACAGAGCCTGTATGTAAATGACTCAATAAAATAATCCAGAACGTCGTAATATGTGAGAGGACCCATGTCGAGAGGTTTTGAGTTTCCATATCAAATCAAATGAGAAGGATTAAAACTATAGTGAGCCATTACTACAGATTATTATATATAAACGGATATCACTCACTTATATTGTTAAAATCGGCAATTAGACCGACAGTTAGTGCGCGAAGAAACGTCAACGGCGACGCGGGCGTGGCGCGCTCACCTTGAAAAAGACCGTCGAAATCGGTCGAAACTGTCGGTCTAATTGCCGACTTTAACAATATAAGTGAGTGATATCCGTTTATATATAATAATCAAATGAGACGGCATGAATAAACATGTTACAGAAACTACTTTAATATTAGTCCTGAACACACGTTTACATCGAAATCGCAAATTCATAAAAAGGCATTTCGTTATCACAACTCCATATAAAATCGTCCCGCAATCAATCGAACAATAGAATCCAGTCGTTTACCCTTTGTAAACATAATTTTACAAGCGGAACCTCTTTAGGAAAACGTTCAAAGAAATTAGATGAAACAGTTTAAAATTAAACTCCATTTAGAGCAGTTATCTACTCGTAATACCATAACACAATAAGATTTTATTGCCGACTTTGTAAGAAGTTTCGGATTCTCGGTTAATATTCGGTTTAGTGGTAAAACAAAACACCGAGCCGAGAGGATATCTATATGCTTGGGAAATTACATACAAATACCTATAATATTTGAGCTGTAAAACGGTGCACATTCATTCCGTGATTGGTAAACTATTATCTAAAAGTATAGATGTGACCAAAGTCGACTCGTAATATTTTAAATTTTAATAGGTATGACGTTCTTGCAAGCATTCCAAGATACGACCTAAGTCTACTATGACCAAGGTGGAATAAGCCTAGGGAACTAACTGTTGAATGGCGTGCTTTCGGAGAGGCCTATATCCAGCAGTGGACTGATACGGGTTGATGATGATCATGAAGAACTGCTTATCCAGTTGCTAGAAGAGTGCAGGTTACAAGGAAACGACGACATGGAGAAACATCCAGAATATTTTGATTCTAACCTAACCAAAAGCAGCTCCCAGAACATTTCGAAACAAAACTGCGTAAAGACTACCACGTGCTACCAAATTACATAACAGTTCCATTATCCGAGTAATTCTGGATAGGCGTACAAATTCCGTGAAGTTTTTCACCGGCAAATACTTAATTAGCGTATTATACATTACACGCGTAACAGCCGTTAGTGTTCATTAACGCTCGCAATGGTTCAATAAACACACAACTCTTAAAATAATTTGCGTTGTAATTCATGTATTAGCTCCGGTATAGCGAAGTTATCGTCAGTGTAGCGACGACTCGAAGAAAGATATTTAGCAGAAGTTTAGTTGAACACTATGCAAGAAGAGAGTATTAGTGTAGTCTTTGGAGGCAGAGAACAAGATCTTCCCAGAAGTCAAGGATAGATCCAACTGAATGGTTGACTTGTCACTCTGCTGAGCCAGTCTTGTTTCAGATTTAGAAGGCATCTTTGTATATGCAATTCGCTTTAAATATGTAGGTTAGGTTGATTTATTAATTTCGAGAATCATTCAATCGTCTTTATCATTTATTGTGTAAATTCTAAGTAAATTATGGCCTAAACTATCGATATATCGTGACGGATTGACATTTGCCGATGACATAAGTTAGGGAAATGTCGAATAGGTCCGACTTAAATAGGAGACAAAGGAAATAAAAATAATTATGGACATAAAACAGTTTAAATTCCTTCATTCAAATTCCAGCTTGTCATTCCCGATTCCTACTGACCGACGAATTGAAAATGGCAACCGAATTATTTGGAAACTGATGTCATTGATGTGCAACGGGAGACCGCATCAAGCATTCAGAAATATTAAATCACAACGCAATACAATGCCAGTTTTATTATTATTACGTATTTTGTATACTTGTGGTGAATGGTATGATAAAAAAGTGTATTAATTAATCAGGATTGATTTATTGATAATTATGATTAATTCGACGAAATCCGAAGACACGGACGATGAGATTGGACAGAACATGTCAATGATCGTTGAAAATGGAAGAGTGGATAAATCGTCATCCAGATGGTCTGTCATGATTATAACCGTGACTTTGGACTTAAAATATAGAAATTATTTCTTACTAATGCCATTGCGAGAAATATATGTTAGTGCTCCGTCTAATTCGTGCTTCGTCAAATTCGAGGTCTGATTAACATGTAGAACTTGTACAAGTATCTGCGAACCCAAATTACCTAAATATTGAATGAAAAGTAAAATTTAAGATACAAAACCATTACAGACAATCTACAAGTTACAAATGCAACGGTATCGAGAGAAAGTACGGCCAATGCGATACTTATTTTGTTATTTTATGACCATTATTATCACGAGCCTCGCCATTTTAGACACTATCGTTGACCGAAACGTGTTAATAGAGTGCATTTACAATTCTCACAAAATCTCTCTTCTTACATGACATATTATACCTGCAGATGTAATGTTATTTAACAATGTTAATTTTGGGACCACCAACTTGCGGGACTTTCGTACAAAGTCAATTGCAAGTCACTTCACTTGGCTATTCGTATTTGCATATTTGTTATACTTGCCATGTTTGGTATGTGTGACAAAATATTCGTCTTATTTGCCTATTCGACACACAATATGTTGACAAACATATCATATTTGACAAATACTCCATCATCTAATATCGAATAGCCAAGTGAAGTGGGCGCATAAGAAGCAAGACCGCGAATAATTCATGACCGCGAAACTAATAGGGAAGGTCTGGTCAAGTGTGTCGGATGTATCCAAACAAATGGGGCAGCAACATTAAGAACTGGATGCCCCATAACCCGTGCTATCGGTCCCGGTTGCAATTCATATCTGGGGTGGTCCTTTAATCCATATTATTTTATTTATTTTATTAGTAAAACATACAGCTATAAAAATAGCACAAAAGCTATAAAGTTTTTACTAAAAACTAATGCATAATTATAAAACAAAACATCGCTCGTCTAATTACTTAAAGCTTCCGGATATTGCCTTTGAATGCAGAATATGTGAACCTTGTCGACGAAATTTAGCTGTATGTAAGACAAAGCCTGTGATTGCTTTACATTATAATACGTAATAATACCTAAACAGTACACTACTTAGGCGAAAACGTCTTGAGCATAACACTTAATGTTACCTTTATTCGTTGTCAGTTAACGACATAATAACAGTACGGCAGTTAAACTTCGCACGGAAAGTGTCAAAACGAAATTTGTATGCAAGAGGATCAACTCAGACGTCATAAAGTGGATACTCTTGCTGCATTGTAAATGTCACCTTGGGAACAAACTCGGGAACGGAGACAAAGAACTTAACATTTTCATTAGCATTTAATAACTTTAAGTACCAACTGTATACTTTACAAGTAGACAACTTACTGAATTTACCTGCAAGACATTTGAAGGAACCCAGACCAGACATGAGATTATTATCGTGATGTTGTGTAGAAGTTGGAATGTTAGAAAGACAGTATTCAATAGTGGTGCTCTTGTCAAAGAATTCAAACTATCGCCAGAAATTCTAACATAATATCTGCTGTCGCAAAAACGCAAGATGTTTTAAATATCTTTATGACTGTCAGTCAAACATTACCTGTAATAGTAGGCTAAATAGTAGATACCTAATATGAAAATCATTATTTCATAATTCTGGTTTAATAAACATCTAACTAAACAAACCGTATTAGCATAAGTACTAATGTGATGTGACCAGTTTGAAATGACATTATTTCAATACAATAGTGCGACAAAAAATATAATTAACAGTTGCTATAGTAGTCTTAACATTTATAATTTTCAAAATGTAGAGAGTAAATAAACACAATGTGTAGTGAATCTAATCTCTTTTAATGTATCGTAAATCGATCGAACAATGGCAAAGGTTATGAATAGAACACTACTTATCTACTTTCTACGAATTCTGAACGATTCCACACAATAGGTAGATCCGACACAATGTTTAGTTTCCGGTGAAATAATTTCAAAATACGCCATTAAAACGAAAAAGTTCCAAAATTATGCCAGAACAACAAGCGAACTTTTGAATTAACAAAACTGGTGCCAAAAGTGTTGGAGCGAGTTTCAGACCTGAAACACAATTGTTTGGACCGAAACATGTTTACACTTTCCGCTTCGAGGAGCTTATATCTACTTAGTAAGATCTTTACACAAAATGAAATTTAGTGAAAACGTTACGTACAATAAGCTTTTGTTAGAAACATTAAAAGTGTTCACGTTGTAAGGTGAACTTACTTAACTTAACCTATCCTGCTATTTACATACATACTTCTGCCACATTCCTAGAACGCTGATAGTAGCAAACGATATGCTGCATAACCAATTTGCACCACGAATATCTGGGTCAGTGCAGGTTTTATTAATCCATAGCTCAGTCTAAATGACCAAGCCAGTCCCTTCAACTTGGCATCCTTCCGAGCCACATAAGCAATTTGCGTTATGGCGCATAGCATAACTGCAGTTTAAAAATGCCGATTTAAGGGAAAAAAAACCGGCCAAGTGCGAGTCGGACTCGCGCACCGAGGCTTCCGTGCAACCCCGTAACTTTGCGCTAACGAAAAGATAAACAATTTTTTTTTTGGAGGGATGTAATTTACAATTTTCGGATTTTATACCTTTACTTGTGCTGTAAGACCTAGCTTCTTGAAAAATTTCATGATTCTAGGTCAACGGGAAGTAGGGGAGCAAGGGGCTAGATGTAACAGGGGTAAGTAGTAACAGGGCTTTTTCACTAGGAATTTAAACTTTATTAACATATTTCTTTGACTCAATCTTATCGTTATAATGCGCCACGCCACGTCATCAAAGTCAGAGTTCCGCCAGGTGGCGTATTGAGTGGGTGTGTGCAAGCCCTCCGTTGTCGCCAGGTTATGTATTATTTTGCTTTCGTAAACTTTCGATTGGCTTTATTATAATCGACTAATTGGAGCTTTCCGTGTTTTATTTGATGTTAAATTTATATATGTACGATGTCGTGTAACAGTTTTCGAGATTACTAAGTTGATTTAATAGTTATCGTTATAAATATTTAAAATTATGCCTTGGGGCTAGTTGTAACAAAATCTTGGGGTATGTTGTAACATGTTACAACTTGCCCCCATATTGCTGTATGTATGTGATTGAAAATGCAATATACCTTATTTTTATTTTTTTTAATGAGACTGTATAAGACAAAGACAGAGCGGGGAACACAAAGCCAGGAGGTATACGAGTTAGCTGCAGCTGAAGTTTTAGAAAACAAGTGTTGATTACTCATAGAAAAAGTATGTTTCAGTTGATTATTTGATAGATGATTCATTTTATAGAAGTACCTCAATATTTTTGTTAAATACCTAATGATATGTTGAAAACAAAGCTAAATGTGAAGATAATAAATGATTGAAGGTGTCACATTCTCGTTTTTTATTGTTGTTACTTCATGCCCCAATAGATGTTACAACAAGCCCCAAGCACGGGGTAAGATGTAACACTTCCCTCTTTTTATAAAAAAATTAAAACTGAAGAAATTAGATATAGATTTGATATTTTTTCAATTAGAATTAATTAAAGAATGGTTAGAGTACCGATCAAAGTTTAGTTAGTGGTAATTTAGCCAATATATCTCAAGATATATGATTGTTTTTAAAAAATGTTACAACAAGCCCCTCGCTCCCCTACCTACCCTATAGGTTTGGGTATTTTTGCATTTTCATACAAATATGCGATAAAATGCGACATAAACGGCCATATCTTTTGATTGCGTTGACGTAGAAGTTTGATTATTTCACGGCTGCATAAGGTTGCAAACCTGAGTATTTGGTATTAATTTCAACTTGATTCGTCCACGCGTTTCTGAGATATAGGTCTTGACAGACAGACAGACGGACAACAAAATGATCCTATAAGGGTTCCTTTTTTTTCCTTTTGAGGCACGGAACCCTAAAAAACAGCGCAATGTAAAACCGTGGAGTAACATAAAGTTACGTAAGAAGTTGCGCCCTGACCGCACGTCCGTACAGTTTCCTGACCGAGGCAAAACAGTCGCGTCGTGACAACCACGGACGTGACGAGCCTCGTAAAAAGGCGGAATGTCTGCTAACGTAGCAAATTTCACTGCCACACAGAGTTTAATGAAGTTTCGGACTCGACACGTGTTGACGTGAATGGATTTTGATATGGTTTAAGGGCAAATTAGGATTTTAGAAAAAAACGGCAAGATGGAGCTTTGAATTAGGCTTCAGTTACGGAAGAAAATAATTTACAAATCCCATTTCAAATAACACAAGAAAGAAAAGAAGATCTTAAGAAATATCGTAGGTATTCGCACTAGAAAAAAAGACTATTTTTGATAATGATAAGGAGAAGGCTTCTCTCGCTAAAGCAGTCGCTAAGCCACGTTCTCTGCCTTCATCATAAACTACCGCAACTACAGCAGTTCTAGAACTGCTTCTAGAAGCACATCTTGCGTTTTCCAGTCTCCTCCAAGCTTCCATTTCCTCTTATATTTATTAAAAATATTCATACTCATATATAAATCCTCATAAATATTAGAAGATAGCTTCGTACAAAATCCTCAATTCAAAAATCAAGCCATTCCATTCCACGTGTAAAATACAATATCTGAAGTCATATCTCGCAAACGTGCAATTCACCGGGCCACTTCACCGATTGTGGCATTTTTATCAAACACTCCATGAATATGCAGGGAGGTAAAGAGTTGTATTGCTTCCGGCAAACGTTCGCAACACCGCACCGTTATTACCGTACGATTTACAACCGTTAAACCGGCAAACAAAGGGAGGCGGCGGTTATTTACACCGGAGAGACGGAGGAAGTCCGGGAGAGGATACCCCCACGAGTCGAGACCTGAGGGAGAAATTTAAAGCAAATATCGACGACTCGTTCAGATTCCGCTGCGAGACAAACATGATTATAGATTGTTTATTGGAATTTTTCCTCTTCACTAGCCGATGATTCCGTAAACACTTTTTAGAGTTTGTTTCTCAGATACCTACATTTCAGGATGTTATAATAGGAGTAATATCAAACTTTTCCGAGAAACTCAACTTCAAAGTTTGACTCTCCAACCAAACTGACGCAACTACGGCGTTTTGTTTATCTTAACACCATCTTCCCGGATATCTCCCTCACCACATGACCATAATAGATAAACTTCGACGTTGTCTTTCAGCGTGTTGTCTTTGAGGTAAACTAATAACGATGCCACTCCCTTCGTCGAAAAGAGGATGAATAATTATTGCATAAACATTGCAATAATTATTCATCCTCTTTTCGACTTTCAAGCAGCGAACTAACGAATAAAGCTATTGTGTTTTTATAAAATCTCATAAATATGTAAGAAGTTCTGGCCTCGCAGCCGGCCATAAGGCAGTCGTGGGCTACTGTTTTTCTCATACAATTTACAACCGTTAAAATGGCAACAAAACGGCGGGAGCTTATTTACACGGCGCCGCCAAAAGGAAGTCCGAACGAACGGATGGCTCGCTACTAAAGGAAACAAACATAAATCACTGAATTTACGACAAACATCTGAAATTTCATTAGTATTCAAAAGAAAAACAGCTCGAAAACAACACGACAGCCGCAGTCACTGCTAATAGGCATTTCGGGAAATTCTACTTCGCACACAAAACAAACCTCTAAGTCCTTACACCAACAAAATTACATTTAGAAATGACTTACTGATTCTAACAATGTGGTCTTATGCTCATGTTTTGATAATAAACAAATTACGTATCGGCACACAAAAACCCGCAATGGTGGAATCTAAGAAGATTCCGCTGCAGTGTTGACCGAGCGACTTAGGAGTTGTGTAATCCGACAATTTGCCGTTGCTAACTCGCAAACACAACAAAACAAGCCGAAACATATTCCCGGGGCTGAAAGGAAGTTCCCTCGAAAAGGCAACTAGCTGCGGGGAAACCTTATATTGTTGAATTTATGATATGTTCCTACTGTGTTCCAGTTTTCTGAGGTCATTTCGCTACTATCTCTAGCATTTCGTTGAAAATAATAACTGCGGCTGGATCACATAATGGGAACTCTTTTGCTACAGTTTCATTGTTCACAACTGAATCCAACGTGTCGTTGAATTGTGGAAAAGATTCCGATCGCGATTTTAGTCCAATCATTGGGCCTTGTTAGCAATTTGGCGCCGGCACAAAATGTGCAGATAAGTGTTTATAGCGCCATTTGTGGGGACAAAATGAGGTCTATCGGATTGTTCGTAAACTTGATAAGGCCCGTCGATACGATCTGGCTATCCAGTGACTGCGGTCTATTCGACAGACAATAAACAGACATAAAGTGAAGTGTTATGAGGTTATTACGTAGTTAGTTGTTTGCGTGGTCTCGTTTCTATGTATTATTAATATCAATTGTGTGGATACCAAGAATAGGGGTTAATGTTATCGAACATTAACAGACACATTCCTTATACATTAAATCAATATTATTATAGTTAATTTTGCGTGAATTACAAAATGGCCTTTGTACTTAATGCGTCAAAAAGGATACAAGGTTCATGTGATTTATATACAGTTCCCGGCAGCTAAATTGACCCAAAATGGTGGCAGTTCGTGCTGGTACAATTGTAGATTTTGTTTGTAACTGTACAAACAAACATTATTAAAGCTTAATGATATCTGGGAGTAACAGCTGTCGCCATATAGGCACAAATTATAACGTTATCAATATCGATCAAATTTCAACATGTGGTGCGATAGATAATTTTGTGTCACGAACCCTCTAACAGCCTTCCCTACCAACGTCGCACATCTATCCAACCGCACACGTCGCCGCATCAACAACTGTTTAATTCTCGTGCGCGAATGAGACACCGCGGGTTCCGATACACGTTCACCTTTAGGATTCAAACTTATTTCGAAACGCAACATTTAACATTCTAAACTGACAATGAAATAGACAATTTAAATATCTTTTTGAGAACATTAACGTCTCTAGCCTGAGACTGGCACTTTCGAAACGACAAAAGAAACGAAAGTGTACAGATGGTGCAGATTTTACGTTATTCACACCGGAAATATAGTAACAACTAGGTATGCTCGAAAGCATAACAAGATAGTGTTAACACGTTAGACTGTTTTAAGGGACTGCCAGCGGTCAAACTCAAGCGCGAGACAAAAGATGTCCCGCAGCAGAAGTGAAGAGCACGGCACAGTGACTCCATATTTGTATTTATTTTTTAATTTTGGATGAATTTTGTTTGGCAGGAAAAAAACGCCATAAAAATCAGATTTTTTTAAACAAGCTCTCGTATTTATAATGTACCCTATATTTTGATATATATTTTGTATAAATAACTGTTTCGGTTTAGACATAATTTTCATTTTAAAAGACATGGAAAGGGTTTGTTAGCGATTTTTTCTATAGAGCGAAGTTTGTCCAATCGTGTATCGGTATTCATCAGTCTCTAAATAGACACCCCAAGATTGCTATATATTTTTGCAGACGTTTAATTTTAGTAGTTAGTGGGGTAGGCCTTCACAGAAAAACTGAAAATCCACGCACACCCAGCCTTTATGTTGTCTACATAAGAGTTGTACGAACTCTTGCGTTGCGTTGTAGTGTTACCGGCTTACCCATAATACCCACACTATCCAGAATAGGCTAATGATGATTCATAGCTACAATAAGGGGCTAATATAACCTTGCCTAAAATGTTCGACTCTATACTTAGCGATCTTTTCCTTAGTATTATTAACCTCCAACGAGGAATCGTGATCGTGACCCCCGATTATTTTAGCACCGTTTCGCAAGTAACCATGGCATGCAGTTGTTTCCGGTTTTTTAGCCTCGCTAGATACAACTGTGTGAACTAGCGACGAGCTTGTTGAATGTGGGAGAAAATGACGTACAATCGAAAACAGAGAAACGTATGCCTTCTTAAAGTAATTCTACAAAAGAATTTTCAAAAATCAGTCCAGGAGTTTTTGACAAAATACCATCCTTAATAATTCTCCTGCCCATATCTGTGTTCAACCGTACCAGGATCGCAGAAGATATCTATAGTCTTTGCCTCCCCTTATGAAAAACAGGCATTACTTTATGCATCTATAGTATCATCATAACAGCACAATAAATTCAACTAAACACCAAGTTTTAAAAGCACGCGACTATCGGGTAAAATGTTTGTGCTGGCAATGTTTATTTGTTAAGTTTTATTAATTGACTCGACGGTTTATGTAATTTGCCAATGTCAAGTTACAAATCAATAAATATTATATTGTGGTCTTCCTTTCTTCCTCCAGAGCGAAGCGTTTGCAACCCTTCTGTAGAAAACCGGTTAGGGTAACCGTAAAACATGCCCACTTGCAATTCAATTTACGCAATCAAATAGTGTTAAATATTCAATCTCATTGTGCAAATGACACCGGAGTCGGTTCGTCTCGGGAGCCCAGGTTGCACGGTTTAGTGCTTGCCTGGATTGCAGTTCATTTACAATGTTAACTATAGCTGGAAGTACGAGTTACAGACAAACTTACGGATCTGTTACGACCCAGTTGCAAACTGCAGCTGTATTAGGCAATGGATTTTAGCAGCGTGAAATGAGAGCCATATTTGGTAGACTATTGTTTTACTATGTGTTCACTTTAGTACATTAAAAACTGAGATAAGTATGCATGGGTTGAAATTATCTCAAAAACTTCTAGACCGATTTTAATAATTATTTTACAGTAACATAGTTTTAATATTATGTATCAAGAACAATACATGACACAGGACCGCAAGTAGGTAAGGCACAGTCAATAATACCAACTAATCATAAATTTTTAACAGGCGAAACCAATTTAAAAAAGGAAATTAAAAATTGTTAATAGGTAAATAAATATAGTCAGCAGTCAGTGACATAATTGTCAGACCCAAGATGATTTTAACTTGAAGTCACCCAATGAGATGAAACTATCAGGAAGTAAGTAGATTACGTTAGGATCATTGCACATCCAAGTGCGCTTCGATGTGTGAATAAGTAGAGGACAAAGCATTTACTTACCCTTACTTAAGGTTTCATATACTTTGATTTGTCTTCCTTTAATGAATGTTTTTAGGGCTACAAACATACAGAAGGATAATTGATAATATGTTGACTGTCACCTCTGACTCCAAAAGAGTTACATGGTGTTATGCTGTGCTACGATGCTAATGAATTGCGTTGAAGGTAGGTAGGTACAGCTAACAGCAAATCAAGTGTAACACTTTGAACCGTTCTTATTATCTGTGTCATAAGAGTTGAATTCGTACTGCAAGTGTTACCATTGATTTGCTGTTGTCCGTACCTATTGTAGATAAGAGTGGGGTACTAAGTACTCTGTACTAACCCAGACATGCCCAGCCAGACGAACTGCAAAGTTCAATTTAAATTGTTCTTGCATATCTAATATGAATGAGAAACAAATATCTATATTATCCGGGGAATGGCGAGGTCCTTGGTTCGAATCCCGAACGTGACGAAACTTTTTCTCCATTTAATATTTTGATGCACGAAGTTCTACCACAACTAGGCTTAAATACAACATAATTGACACAAAACGAGCGTAATTTTTAAGCAATCACTAAGCACCGAATCGCGTGACTTAAAAAGCATGGGGTAATTGATTTCTTCCGTAATTACAATTTGACTATATTATGACGTTTCTATTTCACTTAAAAGAAAACGAATTCCAATTTCAATCAGATAAATAAACACAATACAATGGGAAAGGAAAATAAGTTAGATTCTCTCGTTACAAATAAGCTGGCGAAGTCTGAACTAAGTACAAAAGAGGTCTTTGTTGTCTATAAATGAACTATAGTTAGTTTTTATTTTAGTAAAAAGGCTGCTTGGTTTACTTTTTGTTCAACAGGATTAAGAACAGTAAAAAACACAAGTAATGATCTTATAGCGAAGTTTTTTATAGGTATATCCTAAAAAAATACAAAATTGATGGTACCCAACAAAAAATCTTATTGAAACTGACTTTGGGAAACATAAGTAATTGTTGAAGGATTTTTTTCAACTTTGGTAATCATTGTTCTGCTAAGATTTGAATTAATTAAAGACTGGTTGAACATCAAGCATTATTAATTTGGACACATAAATTACCCAAAACAAAGCACGAAATACAAGGCCAACAGGAAAACCCACCAAAAAGGTGACTCAAGACAGGAGATAAGGTTTATTGTTTAATTCTATTGCGTAATGGCAGGAAGGCCGCATTTTGCATGCAACAACGCCCGTGACGAACATCCAAATTGTACCATTAGCTCGGTTCCGTGAGATAATTGTGCTATACGACACAATCTTGGCCATCTTCCCATCCTCTCTTGCTTCGAGTCTCCACGGAGCCCCTCGGGGAATGCTGGTCCGTACTGGAGCTCAACAAATTGTGGCCGCAATAGTATATTGTTACAGACCAGAATATATAAATACACACAGCTACACATGGCCCACGTCTGCGTGATAAATGTTGAAACTCTATCCAAACAATTCTGCGATGTTAGGATGAACTTCACGGATTTAAGGAAACTGGATGAAAAATGTTTTAAAAGCTGTAAAAAGTTGCACTGGGCGGCAGCTCGCTGAATTAAAATCTTGCTTAGTAATAATTTTTAACTTTTATTACGAGGAACGAAGACGAAATTATGATGCGATTAAAAAGTTTCAGCAGCGCCAACTAACAGCTGCTTTTGAATATAAAATGTTTAATTTTATGAATTTATATCCAATAATCGAACAAATAGCAGAAAATTAATTACGACAATAAGGATTACATTTTAATGCATATTAAAAGCTGGATACGGGATGGTATTGAAGTTATTATGCTAAGTTTCTGGGATGTTACTGAATAAGGTGCACGGAAATAAGGAAACGCTAGATCACTCAGCGGTTAAGTTGTAGGTTCGAAATTCAAATCTTGTTCGTAATGTTTATAGGAGGCACCAATCACAAACTGTGTGGGATTATTCTTCTCTGTGACTCCTTGATTATTGATTAGTTACTCATGCAGTAATAAAATAAGGTGTCTCCTTATCTTCCACATTAATAGAAATTGAGTGAGGATTCAGTACAACGTGCGAACAAAAATGGCGGCGCACAAATAACTTTTATAGGGCAATTTGCAACGAAGTTGTGTCATCAGAAAACCCCGTAAATCGGCGGGCGAAACGTAATGGCCGCCGATTATGGCGGTCTGTAGACATCTTACTGAAACAATAAAACCGAAATATGACAGCACGACAATTAATCACCATTAGGGAGCGATTCTTACTTCAACGCGCAATTTGTTATCCGATGAAAAGCTTAAGATTTTACTGGAGATGTTATCCTTCAATGTCAATTGGTACTTAACTAACACAATGGCAGAGAAAACGAAGCGTATAATTCCTTAAAATTTAAATCAGGTTGCTTTTACAATAACAAACTTTTCGATACAATAATATTACGTCCCCCAAAATGTCTCTTTGTCAATTGTCAAGCTTCTAAGTTACAGAATCTTCTCTTCTTCACTACATAACTCTTAATAGGTATTTACGTATTTCAGTACCTGACGCAATCTTGAAGAAGGTGGATGTACTAGGATCACGGCATATCGAATTGCTTACCAGGGAGACAGGGGTGAGAGCTATGTAGGTAGGTATGCGCCTTAATAAAATTCTGCCAAGCATTGCAAAAGGGTCCAAGCATTCAAGCTTTGTGTTTTTCTATAAAAGATAGCTAAAAATACTTGTCACTGATATTTTTTTATACTTTTTCATGTAACTTTTTATCAGACTTAATTTACGAAAGATTTGACTGCACGAAAAGTTACAAAGTACGCTAAAATAACGTTACAACTTTTCCGTGAAACGAATTTACGTCAGTTCTCCGAACAACATTGGTATTTTGGAAACTGCTAACAGAATTTGTATAACTTGTTGCACCCGCGTTCGCGGTAAGTCTTCTGATAAAATGCAGTGACACTTTAGTGGAAATAACTAATGAGATGCATCCAAGTTACTAAATGATAACTGAACTTACAAGGTGCGCCATTCAACACTATTCTCAGGTATTTGCATCCAGTCCCTACTAAACTCATATATGCATTTCTTTGAATAGATAGCTGGTACAAATGGTTGGAAGAAATTTTATTAAGTAGTTTTACAAGTGTTATTGTTCAAATCGTATTAAGGTGTTACACAGATGTGCAGTTAGTGTGTACGATCCCTTTTACGTGAAAAAGCTCTTAGTATAAGCTTCAAGTATGTACGTTTCAAATAGATAAAATAAATACGTAGGTGCACACGAAGACAGAGAAAAGTATACTGGGGGCGCCGATAAGGTTGAGATTTTCGCAAAAACTACTGGAACGAATTTAATCATTATTTTACAGTTACATAGTTTTAACTTTTATTTATCTAACAGTGAAGGAGTTCTTGCAATAGGTCAAGTCGTTTTTGAGATAATCACAACCTTAAAAGCTCTCCTGTACACTTTTCTCTGTGTTAGTACCTTAGTTTGTTACTATCCGAACGGTATCTACTCCAAATACATTAGCTACTAAGCATCTGGAGTAGAAAAATAATGTAGATTCTCGATTTAGTGCATCTTTGCAGCGGATCTGTAGATATACCCAAGCGAAACTTCTGTACCACCTTCCTACGGCCGCCAGTGTTGCCAAACTAACAAGCAAATGAGCAAACAATGCAAAGGGATTGCGGTCAGTATGCCAATCCACTACCAACTTTTGGAGCTTATGGTTCTTATTTATTCTCAAGTTGGCAACCCTGTATAATATCGTGCAGTGTTCCATTGCGTGCTATAAACAGTAAGCGACGTAATAGCCGGTTGTGGACCATCGCTTGCCACTAGGAGTGTTTAATCTTTATTCGTGTGAAAACGTAATTTTCTTTGTTAATGGCTCTGAAGGAGTTTCCATTTTGATTCTGTGGTCAAAGTGGGACATATTAAAGTGCACTGCAACAGCATTGTTCACAATTCACAACTGTAACTCATTTTAGCTCTTTCTTTCTCTTTTTATTAGAGCTCGGTGGCGATGACGCAGTGGTTGGGACAATGGACTTGCGATACGGAGGTCCCAGGTTCGATTCTCAGCTAGGGCTACCAATAAGTTATCCTCGGTTTTTTTTCACCGGAAAAACGTACGTACATTTCCCGAGTACTCTCAAAACGGTGAAGGAAAACATCGTGATGAAACCTGTTTGCCGTAGAATAAGAAAAAAAATCTAATCGCATTGGGTCCGCGTGGCGGATCATGGCCCCAGCTCCCTCGATGTAAGGGAAGGTCTGTGCCCGAGCAGTGGTGCAATATAAATAGACTGATGATGATGAACTCATTTTAGAGAAATAGGATTTTCAACCAATCAATATCAATCAATCGTTAGTACAGTCGACAGCAGATCAATGGTAACACTTTTGACTTTGGACCATTCTTATTATTTGCCTCGTAAGACTTGAAATCGTACTGCAAGTGTTACCATTGATCTGCTGCCGACTGTACCAGTCTCGCCTAACCATTTCATCGGGAATTCTCAGACAAACAGACGAAGTTTGTCTGAGAATTCCCAATGAAATGGTAAGGCGGAACTGGTACTAACGAACGAGGCGATGAGTGGTACTAACAAAAGTACCTAGATCTGATAAATACCTCTAATAGAAAACCTGAATGTTTTTTGTTATTATTATTTTTGCGTTACACCCGTACACCCCACACTAGGCTAGGCCTGTCCCGTGAATGTGAACATTTTCCAGTTGGTTCGATGGCTTAGAAAGCTCATACACGGTAAAAATATTGTCATATTCTCAAAAGGCAAGATATCAAAGAAAGGATCGAAAGGATTACCGCCGACTCCATTAGAATACTCAAGATAACTATGGCTCAACAAGAACAATATAGGTACGTGCCTCCTATGATAAGTTTTGCTAGTCTTACGCCTTTCTAGGTCCTTAGAGTAGAAACAGTAAATTGTACAAAACCTTGATGCAAACAGTGGACCCAAGTCAAAGCATTGTGTTGTGAGACTGACAGGACAAGGTCGACCGTTCACTGCCGTTAAATATTTTATATTTTTTCACATCCGCCTTTTAAAACCAGTATCGTAGTAATAAGTTGGTTAAGTAATAGTGAAATAAGTATTTTGTTAAATTAGCAGCAATGTTTGCAGAGAGGCAGAGCAGTTATCTTGTCAATATCAAAAAAAGTAAACTAATAATTTTTCCGAAATTTCCTGACAAAATCTACCTAGTTCACAATGTTCAGCGGCAGGCTGTGACACCTCCACGAGGGTTGGCAGAAAGATGAATCCTATTAAATTCGTAAAAAAAATCCTCACAGAATCTCGAGTAAAGTATGAAAGCCGCAAGTCCATAGTATGTATGGTCCCTAGGCTTTAGATAATCCTTCTGCTAATGTACTCAAAAGCCTAATCATATATTTTTATTCCAGAGTAGTAAACGTATGAATACCTACATATCAAATGTGTAGGCAACGGAACACAAATCATCAGTTATCAGAACCATACACTAAAGCATGACTGACAAATCAAAGTGATTAGCGAGAAATGGGCCGGTTAACTAACTCGCCCACATACGCCACTCTGTTACAGATTTAGTAGTCATTACCCACGTACAATTTACTAATGAAGACACCAACCTGTTTCACTTCATTTACTATCGTGGGAGATCGTGAGATATGCTATTCCTGATGTAATTCGACATCCGACACCGTCACGGTGACGCCTAAGGGCGTTTATCGACAAAGTTGAGCTATACGAGTGCAGTGGCCCGGAAAGTTCGAACTTCTGTACGTAGCCGCTAGAGTCTTGCATCGGATTTTTTTTCAACTCCGATATATTTTGGCCGGTTTTATACAATAACCGGATATTTCCCGATGGCTTTCGAGTTTCGACTGATAACTTAAATGATAATTCAACATGTGTCCGATCTAATTAAGTACGGCACTTGCAACTTTTCTGGAGTTATAGGCGACTTAATCATTTCGCAGTGGCCCGTAACTACCGTATTATAAAAGTTCCTCTATCTGTTCACTTATAGCAAAATTGATATATAGATAGGTACCTAGTTTCGGTAAATACTAGATTCATATTATTAGGTATATAAATAAAATTCATTGATATCTAATTAGGTAGGTAGGTAAGGTAATTTCATCACTCAAAAAATACTCCCGGAGATCTTCCAAAAACCTGCTTTACTCTTTAATCAAGTCTTTGGTCCGTGTTTCTCCGGTTTTTAGAACCCGACTAAACCACTCTAGTAGCAGCCCACATAACGCATTTTGGCGCCAATTCATTACTCCCCGCACGTAAAAATGACCCACCGAATTGTTACTTTGTCTTCCCACTCGCCATGAATTCTAGAGACGAAATTCGGTTACGTATTTTATGGGCGTGCGGAATATTTTATTGTCGCCCGCATTCGTACGTAACTCGAGTGTGGTGAATTTTCTTGTTATTTAATACCGAAAACGAAAGTTTGCAAAGTTTCATGCGAGTATTGCGTCCTATTTTAAGTTCGGACGTTGTTTTCGAGTTGCGAAATGCTTATGCTAGAATTTAAATGTGATCGCGACTGGTACACGAGAAACAATTTATGCTTGAACTTATATTGGAGACACAAACTTGTTACAAACATTGGCTCTTTCATGGCTTTAAAATGATATCTGCATAGCAAAACTCATTTTAATATGCAGATTTGTAGTATTTAGTATTCATTTGTATAGTAGGCAGCACATCAAGTGCAACGGGCAATCTACGCGACGATATAAGCCCTAATTTGTAATGGTTTTGATATTTTTGATGCACTGATGTGCTGTGTGCACTGTCTATAGAATATCAAACTTATCTCTCTTAACAAATACAAGGTCATAACTCATAGCATAGTTTACTGCCAATGTCAGGTACCTACGAGACATGGCATAGGTACTTATCTCTTTTTATTTTTGTGCGAAAATTAGGTAGGTACATCTATTGTTCTCAAAAGTTCAGATTACCAATATCGATCAGGTATCGATCAGGTATGCATTGCCATAACTGTTCGATACCTGATACAATTTGTATTGGGAAACATCTCTCCATCCTCTTAAAAGCCCTAGCCTTCATTCAATACACTAGTAACCATGACCATTTTACCATTGATACATGTTAAAACACTATTACAAAATACTAGAGGTCATAATCGATTGTTTCAAGAACCAATATCAAATGGCATTGTTTTGTTTTTGCACATGTCACCGTTCATATTAATGTGTGAACAGTTTGAATAGGGTGGCATTGATCATTGTTCCATTGATGAGATTTTCACAGCAGCTCGAGGAGGCTAGATGCAAAGGTGTCACAGAGATCTATGTACCATTTATTAGGATTTATTAATAACTACATACCTACAATATCAGTTCTCATAACTAATAATGTAAGTAGGAACAGAGAACAGTATAGGTATATATGGCATATATAGATTCATAAACGTGATTTAAAGTTACGCCACCGTTTAGGCTCCCTGTCCCTTTTCTATCTCAACCTTTTTTAACGAAGTGTGAAAGGGATAGCAATACGATTTAAGGGAAGGGAGGTTTAACTAAGTTTATGAATAACAGGAATTAAGTTTAAGATGTCAAAAAAATTTGCTCTGATTTAAAATAAATCTTTTACTATTAGGAACCTATACTGGTAGGAAATATTTTTCAGTTTATTTATAGTCAAGCATTTTTTGAGAAATTCTCAACCTTATAAGGTCCCTGTATACCTTGTTTTCGACTGTACATATGTAACTACCTATTACCTATCTCAAAAATATAATAGATTCTGGGTATTTCAAGCTTTATGATCAAACCTGTTTTCTACTTACCTAATAAACATTTTACTCACTTAAAATAAGTAAATAAAACCATGACTTCCATCAAAAGCAAGCTTAGAAACCTACATATATATATTGGTATGTACAGTGTACTGTACACATATCGAATTTAATAAATAAACATTTAAAGTCAATTATAGGTATTTTGAAATGTAATGACATGATCACATTGTACTACAAACAATAAACAAAATTGCATGCTCCATACCACAACAATACAGAGATTGATGATATCACTATGATGAACCTTACCTACCACGATATGTAATATAGCACAACATATGAATTGCGGTTGAAATTAGGTAGGTACGGTGGAACACAGAAGTTATTGAGAAAATCTCAACCTTATTGAGGCCCCCTGTATACTTATCTCTGTCTTCGACTGTACTATAATTATTTATTTATTTAAAATCATTACTAATTAATTTATTGTTATTTGGCCACCAGCTTCTTCAAACTTGACAAGTTTGTCCAGATACTGGTATCGTCACACAACCATTGCATACCTATTTATAACATAATATACTATACATTTTATTCAAATATGTATATATAAGCCATTTATCAGGGAATACTTTTATTAATTACAAAATAAGAAAGTTACCTAAACTTTGTTACAAATACAGATTTTGTTATATTATTATATTATATTTAGTTACATTTTCTTTTTTGTCACTGTTGGTGGAACACTGCAATGACAGTCGACACAGAGCACCTCATGACCTCACCTCACCTCAAATGCTTGTGTATTGTATTTCAATAACACATAGGTTACCATAGCTCACTACTAAACATACAGAAACATATACCTAGCTACTAGCTATAGGTATTTAAAATGATAGCTTTTGCCCTTAATAATCTCGGGGAGAACCAACAAACACATGATAAGAATTATATCAAACCATATGCAAGAAAGTACATAGTCCTGTGATACATAAAATATTTATAAACAGTATTGTATAAATGGAGAGTGGGAGATTGTGAATGCGGGATGGGGAAAACAAGCTCAAAGAACAGCCAAATACAGGTCTTAATAGAGATCCAAGGAAAGAAAGAGATGGCTTTGCAAGGTAATGCTTATTCACTTTATAGGCTAGTTAAAAATAGATCGTACTTGTAAAAAAACTTCATTTCTTTTGCCGGAGATTATATTAGCATTTTATTATGTTATTATTAAAACCAACTCATGGCAATAGCTTTGTTGGATTAATTAGGAGTAGGTAATTACTTGCCTACTTATTTAATAGGATATTTAAATAAGTAATTACTATAACAGGAAATAACTGCTGATAGCAACCAGCTATAATATTATTTCCTTGTGATAATAATTGCAAACTGTGGAACAATTTGCAGCACATAATAATAACAAGCCTTTAGCTGTAGCCCCGTGCAAGTTATACATAAATGAAATACAGTTGATACCTCCTGATCAATATTGATCATCATCAGTCTATTTATATCGCCCCACTGCTCGGGCACAGACCTTCCCTTACATCGAGGGAGCTCGGGCCATAATCCACCACGCGGGCCCAGTGCGGGTTGGCGGATTTCACATGCCTTAGAGTTTTTTTTTTCTTCTACGACATGCAGGTTTCATCACGATGTTTTCCTTCACCGTTTTGAGAGCACTCGGTAAATGTACGCAAGTTTTTCCGTCGAAAAAACCGAGGATAACTCATTGGTACATGGCTGCCCTAGCTGGGAATCGGACCTGGGACCTCCATATTGCAAGTCAATATTGATATTGAATAAAAATTAATAGCCTAAATTGTGGATAAGTCACAAAAAAAGGAAATAAGCTACAAGCCCCTGGAATCCATAAAACGATTCATACAACGCATGGCAAAATATCCAATCTATGTAACTTCTTCCTGTTCTTAATTATACCTTTTTAAAATCCTCTCTGGTTTTTTTTTGCCAAGTGGATGCGTACATGAAAATAGTTTTTGGGTTAACAGAATACTTGTAGAACAAAAATTGTTCAGTTGCAGATGCTGAAACTTTACATATTGTATTATTCTGATAAGAATCTAATGCAGATTCTAAAAATGTTGATAAGCATGTTACATAAATGAGATGAATATTATATGTGGTGTGGTAAGACCGGTCTGTTACTTCCTCGTTATCAAGAGCAAACAACTTTCGCCGCGCCTGCGTCCGTGGCCGGCCGACCAGCGGCCTCCAACAGCTGTCCCGTCGGCGCACGCGCTGCCTAGCCAACCTCACCTAAATGCTAACGAGCCTACGTTACTTTACCATTACGCAAGCCTTGAAACACTACTCGAATACCCAATCACTTGAATAACCACTCAGTCAACACGTTGCTGTATTTACAACGATGCATGCACACGATTATAAGAGGAAACAACTCGTACTCACCGATTGTTTATCGCTCCAAATCCCAAACAATATAAAAAACTGTCACTCACAGGTTAGAAACACAAAACACAGGGTATTTCACCTCTTGACATCTGACATGGTACGATAACGAATTATCACAATTATATCTCACCATAAAAACGTTGGGGTAAAAGCGTTAGCATAAAAACAATAAGTTATAACAAAAGTTATGCAAAACTATCGCAAAATAACTATACAAAACGTAAACAGCTGCCTACTTTGACAGAACCATCGAATAAACTGACAACTACCGTTGCCAACCGCACAACTACTTTCGCTTTCGCAATGATACCAACATGATAAAATATAAAAAAATAAGCAAGCTACACAAAATGTGTTGCTCGAATACATGCATTGATTTTGTTTGTCAATCGATATCGAAAAATCGATGGGATATATTCCCGTCTTCTTTTGCTGTGTTAGGCGACGTTTACACATCAATATTTATCTCGATCAAAGTCAAGTCAAATGACAATGCCAGATTGTGCCCCATCATCAACCGCAAGTTGTACAAGATAACGAATAAATGTAAAAAAGTCTCCGTATTTTATTAAAATTATTTATTTATAATAAAGTTATGTACAAGTTGCGATTCGAAAAAAAACCCAGCTTAATTAGGATTTCAGAAAATAGTAAGAAATCGAAGCGATTTATTCATGGTATTTGTTATTCTTCTATAGGAGTTGCGAGAGTAGTAGAAAGTCCTGTAATAAGTCCCCAACAAAATGATAGGTACAGCTTAAATAGTCACGTAGTTTTGTAGGTGGGGCAAAGCTCCATTGAAATGAGGCAATGTCTTTTCTTTATTGCAAATAAGCACGTTGTGTACATTTTTGATCCGGATCGCGATTCATATCACGTATCTTGAGTTGGATGGATCAAAGTGCACCCCTTTAGTGCACCATACACGCGCGATATGGATCTGGATCACGTCAATACGAAGTACAAAACAACAAAAACAAATGTTTTTCGAGTGAATCTATTAAATAGCTTGATGGGTTTTGTAGTATAACGTGTTTTGTTATAATACGTAACTAAAATTCATGTCTACGCGACATAAATTTCGTCCTCATCCATTGCTAGCTGAAAATTACTGATGTGTTAAATATTGATGGCAAGGCTACAACGTCACTATTTATCGCGATCCTTATCAAGGTCACGGATCTCAAAAATCAAGTCAATTTGGAATCCGGATAGTTATCCATCATTATCGCATACTACCACCATCAATAAGTATTGATAAAAACCTTAAAACGCAGGATCGCGACCGGGATCGCGATAAATATAGATGTGTAAACGTCGCCTTAGAACTTTTTTCAGTAGTTTAGAACGACTTTACATGCATTCCATGATGTCTTTCAAACGAAGAAATGATGAGCAACATTCATATTGTGGCGTGGCTTAGTAGTATTGTGAAATGTTAGATTAACAAATATTTAATTTTATTTGAACAACATGGTTTTTAAATATTCAATATACTTAGCTGTCATTATTCAAATGTGGTTTAATGTTATCATAACTTATTAAACGGTAGTTTCAATCGCGTCTTTGCATGGTGTGAGATAATGATAAAAGTCCATTGCTGTCTAGCGGCTAGCGAGAATGCTAGCTACTATCTAATACCCAGATCCGACAACGACAACCGTGAAGTTATTAACACTCTACCTATTAAATTGAAATATATAAATTTTAATATTTTCTCGTGACGGTTATATGCATACGGTCATTTATCAATCAAAATCGGTCTATAAGCACCTTAATCGTTTAAACATTTTTGTACCTTGCAACACTGTCTGTAAAGTTGTAAACAACTGTCACTGTCAATTTCGTCAGCAGTTTGTCATTGATTTGGTTATCTCGTATTTATTCTAAAATTATATATTTACGCCTGGAAAACCCATTTCTTTGTGCTGCGTAATTATTAGTAAAGTTTAAACTGGCGTAAATAGAACTGTATCAATGTCGAATTTTGAGGATAATCCGTTTAGTGACCCTACCATAGACAACCCCTTCGCTGTAAGTAATCATTTCTGTGGAATCAAAATTTTGTTTTTGTGCTATCGTTGCAATATCTCGCGTAATATTTCCAGGATCCGTCTGTGCAGCAAGTGACGAGGGGTACGAACAATGCGACTCGCGGGCTGGACGACTACAACCCTTTCGATGGACAACAGAACGCAAATCAACCTACGGTAACTGTTGTATTAGTCACTGTGATAGTGGGAATTTGGTAGGTAGTGGGAATTTGGTAGGTGTTGATATGCGAACCAACGGTATTGGATGGATGGACGGTATGAACGGGTTGATGCTAATGACCGGCCAGTGTTGACTTCTGATTGCTCTAATATTTCGACTGTTAGTGATTAATATGTTACTTTGTAATGTAACATGCACTCTCATTGATTATTATGGCCATTCAATTTACAGTTCTCATGGGAAACGAGTGTAATCTTGACAATGGATTAAGATACCTCACTCTAACTGTATTGTTATAATGTGATGTGAAAGAATGTAGGTATTTCGTTTAAGCTAGTTGGCTACAAATATTTAATAAATGAGAACCTCCTAATTTTTTTTTAAGTAGGCTAAAAAATAATAAAATTGAATGGTATACTTTTTAAACACTGTTAAATGGACATGCATATTGTAATGCGAAGCTGCTTGTCAATTATGAACAGGCAGATTATGATATTATTATATTTTTAAACTTTTATAGGTGATCTTATTATAGTATTTTCTACCAACTGACCTACAGGTGTGCAGAGAATGCTCGGCTTTCTGGTGTTAAGTTATTCCAATGGGAAAAACAAATGTACACCGCAGCCCAAATCAAGTGTCTTATTTTGTAAACAAATTATGTGGGCTGCATTGCCTCGAGGCAATAATATTGGGCTAGGGAGATCTTATTACGTTAAATATTATGTCACAAAATGTAAACAAATATAACCTTAATAATATAGAGGCTATATTATTATTAACAACATGTTGCAGACCCCCCAGCAGCCTACACAGCCAGCAATCATGCAAGCGGTATCCCCTCCAGCGACTGGCCAGTACAACAGGCCCGCACAGCCACAGCAGACGCCACAAGGACCACCCACCAACTTCACCACTGCTGACTTTCAGGTGAGAGCTTAAACATAGTCATGCCATAGAGGTAGGCTGAGACGACGGAATTTCATATGCTGCGATAACACACACTCGTCGTATCTCGCATCCCTCCACCATTCATTGCAGCAAAACGGCTTACCGCCGCCCACTGAGATCTTTAATTGACTTGTTTTCACTACTTTGACACATTATTACAGTTTAAATACTGTGCTAGATACAATTTATTTCACTCACAAAAACCATATATGAGGTGTGATATCAATAACTTTAGTGTAGGAAAGAGATGCAGTATTTGAGAGCTGTCAGATTTAGGTTCGAAAAAAAACACATAATTTTTTTATATCCACCCCATTGTCTGTGAACATAATCAAATAACACTATAATTAAATCTGTACACATTTATTATTATTAAGAACTAATGACAAACTATTGGACAAATGGTTCAATAGGTTGTAAGTGGTTCCCGTGACTTAAAGACACCTACTACTCCACAAGAGTTGAAGTTGCTGCTGCCTTCCTGTGAAGTGAGATGTAATGCTTCATGTGCCTGTGATTACACTGGCTCCCTTATTCTGCTGATTTATTGCTATTTGATGGCATGAATTGGTCAGGTGCCCACACAGAGTCCCACGACCAGTGGAACATCTGTAACTTTAAATTTTCATTCATATGTATCACAACCACAAGGTGGGAATTGCCTTGACTATACCATATTTATTCACTCATTGGTTTGCACAAATATTACACTACATTTTGTCACCTATTTTATTTATTGTTAGTATTTACTATTTGAAAATGAACTGGACAGCTGCATACAGTACATTACACCATGTATTATATTTAATTTTAATACAAAATATATTGAATTTAATAATAAATATTGAAACTTTTATCAATTGCATGCAATTAACGCACAATTTACCTTTTTCATGCACAAAAGGAGTTGAAGGTAACATGCTTTTGTTGTTATTTTATATTATTATGATTATGAATCACAATATATACTGATAATAGTTAATATCGCACGATATCGCTATCTTATTATCATTTTAAAATATAAATAAACCATTTATTTGATTGATTAATCATTCTTGAAGTAGGTAATTAGTTTTGTTATTTTCACGATTTAAATCCTATTTATTTTCCATTTCAAATTGTTAAGGTCATAGAATACCTATTCATATTGATTTGTTGCATTTCTAATGTATTAATGAGTACAGAGTATAATAATAATAGAATAAGTACATCCTACCATCTTACATCATGCTATTACATTATAATTATATCATAGGAAATCTATTTCTAAGCTTTTCATAGAATCTAGAGATTTAAATTAGGAGTCCTCCTTACGAACCGTGCCACCGACGACGCTCTTGTTCGTTTAGTATACAAGATCATATTTACTAGCGTAATCTCATTCTAAATTGTATCAAATTGCACGCCCACTCGAGTTCGTGGGGGCTTGCTCATCTTGTGATTGTCATTCAGTATTCGAGACCTCCTATATTTAGATCGCACGTAGTACTTTGAATTTTTGTGTAGAATTTTTATTAATTTCACTCAATTTGTATGCAAACGTTGTATGATAGGAATAACGTCATTGATGTAGCTTTTTGTGTTATTGCGTATGTGATGTGCTAAACGGTATTGGTTTTAAAAGGTGCCATTGATTTAGACAGATATCATATGAATACTGTGTAGTAGTAGTTTAAGTACTGTGTTCTGAAGTAACTGTGGTCTAAAGTTTTGTATTTGCGTTGAATTGCCCTAAAATGTAACTCTTATTTTATGGAATATCACCAAACTTCACATACTCTTAGTTGGTTTATAACCGGTTATTCAGTTCACATCGATTTATCAAATGGTCTAACTAAAGCGTTTAACAAATAATTAAATAGTCCTGCTAAAATTAATCCTGTCATAATTAACCCGCTAAACCCCACTTGCAATATAAGATAACTCTAGAGTTAGCGACTTAACCCGAGCAAAATGTATGGAGTTTTCTCGGGTTAAATATTTAACCCAGGGTTATCTCGATATTGCAAGAAACTTACTTATTCTAAAGTGTAAACGCAATACGAGTACCTAATTTCACATTCAATTCCAAATAGTCGACAAACTAAACATTTTCCTATGACGAACGATGACATTGACCGAAATTGAACTACAGAGAAGACAAGAGGAGTTAGAACGTAAAGCGGAGGAGCTTGCGAGGCGCGAAGCGGAACTCCGTGCGGGCAGCGCTGGCAGACGAAACAACTGGCCGCCCCTCCCTGCCTTCTGTCCCGTCCAGCCGTGCTTCTACCAGGACATCAATGTGGACATACCACTTGAGTTCCAGAGAATCGTACGGCATTTATACCATTTGTGGATGTGTAAGTATATTGTACCTCAATGTACTAAAATCGAAATATTAATTAGTTATTTCAAAAACAAAAACCGACTGGTTCTTTCTCGTGTGGTTTAGTGACCAAACCTATTTGTCAAAGTTATTCAGGCCGCCCGTAGGCCTTTGACGTGGCCTAACGACTGTTGTCAAGCGACAAAAACTGGGACCAACTGCTTAACGTGCTTTCCGAGGCACGAAGGGGCTCAGATGAAAGTGTCACTAGCGGTCACCCCCCATCCAGGTCCTGACCTCGCCCAACGTTGCTTAACTTGATCGTTTCCAACGTGTACTCGCTACTGGCCTACGAGCCCCTTCTAATAATATTCTTGTTTCATTTCAGACCACTCCCTAGTCCTAGCGCTGAACATAATCGGAACAATGACATTAATGATCATCGACCTGGGTTTTACTCCTTTCGGATTATCCATCCTATACTTCATACTGCTAACACCGTTCAGCTTCGTGTGTTGGTACCGGCCGATATACAAGGCGTTCCGGAGCGACTCATCGTTCAACTTCATGGTGTTCTTCTTCATCTTTATGTTCCAAATCATCGTTACAATTATACAGGCGATTGGGATACCCGATGGGGGGTCGTGGTGAGTTTTTATTGGTATTTGGTAGTTGATAAGTATCGATATTTAAAAGCTTGTTTTGGTAAATTTTTATACTTGATGTTTATCTTAAATTCTCAAAGACTAAGATGATATTTGATAAGTAGCGTATAAATCTGGCTGCCCCCCACCGATTTGATAGTTTTTCTTTGCTTGTTTTCCATAAAATTATAGAAATAATTTAACAAAGCGGTAAGTATATTTTAGTTACACACGTCAAAAGGGATGTTCAAACGTTGTTGTTTTTTGCCTAGTGTTGTATTCTCCAATAGTAATGTGTCTCCTTCCGGGCCGTCCCTAGAATTCGGCCGTCCTGAGCCGTGGTCCAATTTACCTATACGTAAATTAGCACTGTATTTGAACGATTCAATTCAAATACACTTTATTGTACGGACAATAGCAGATCATGGTAACACTTACAGTACCATTTCAACTCTTACGACGCAAATAATAAGAACGGTCCAAAGGGTTACACTTTATGTGTACCTACATAAAAATACACGAACAATTAAAAAACAAATACAATAAAGCATGTACAATTCTGGCGGCCTTATTGCTAAGAATGATGTAACAAGCACAGAAAAAACTGCTTGTCGGTTGAAATCGAACCCTACACCATCGACATCTACGCAGCCTGACGCGGTATCCATTTCGCCACTTCACAATTAAATGCTTGACTATCAAACAATAGATATAAATTATTTTTGTCTTTAAATTACTAATCAGTTAAATTTAATGGTTCGTTTAACCTTAATTTGTGTTGTTGTTTCCCAGCGGTCTCCTCGTCAGCATCAAGACGTTCTCTACGAGCATAGCGGGCGGACTCATCACTTTAGTGGTGGCCATTGGGTTCATTACCGCCGCCGTGGCGGACGTATTGCTTATTGCTAAGGTAAGTCGATTTAAAAAAAAATGCACATAATTTTAACGAACATCATATATGTTACAAGTTTTACCTAGTGCCCATTGTACAAGCATATTTATTATGCAAACTTAGTGGAAATAAATGATTGGATTTGATACACACTTACATTGATATTTTTACGACTTTTGGCTACGATACGGGCATTGGCTAACTCAACATTAGAATTATGCTAATTTATAACTCACAATGATGTAAAATACTAGTTTTAGTACATTTTATAATGTTCTGATGGGTGTCCATAATGTAAATATATTTATCAAATGAAAAACTTACTGTTTGGTTTAAGTTTTCTAATGTGCGAGATCTAGTTTCGAGCTATGTGAACAGGGACTTGCTGAGCTCCTTCGGGCGACTCTTGAGGAATGAAGCATACTACGATCGAATATTGCCCAAAGTGAAGCACAAGACAAGCGCAGGATAGGCTGTAGCAGCGTTCTGCGTGACATCGCAGAGCGCTGCTGCAGTCTGACTTGAGCTGTCTATCACCAGCCGGGCTACTGAACATCTCGAAAATCTTTATGCACCTCGTCGCCACAGCGGTAACTAGGACGTCCGACCGGCCGTCGTTCACCGATTAAGGCGCTACCATCTGTCAAACTCAAGAGTGAGACAAGATGTCCCGCAGCGGCGGAGTGAAGAGCACGCCACAGTGTATATTTATATTTTTATGAATTTTGGATAAATTATTGCAGCGAAATAAAAATACGCCAACAAAGATGAGATATTTTAAAAACAAGCTCGTATTTATAAAACCCTACATTTTGATATATATCATGTATGAATAACTATTTCAGTTTAGACTTAATTTTCATTTTAAAAGACATGGAAAAGGTATGTTTGTGATTTTTTTTATCGAGCAAAGATTGTACAATCGTGTATCGGTATTCCTTCATCAGTCTCTAAATATACACTCCAAGATTGCTATATATTTTTTCAGACGTTTAATTGTAGTAGTTAGTGCCGTAGCCTTCATAGAAACACTTACCCAACCTTAATACAACTAAATAAAGATAATTATCCGACATTCCTATTGTCAGGTGCACCGCATCTACCGGTCGACGGGCGCGTCCATGGCGAAGGCGCAGGCCGAGTTCACGACGGAGATCCTCCGCAACCAGCACGTGCAGACGGCCGCCTCGAGCGCGGCCGCGGCAGCTGTCAACGCGCAGATCGCTAACGCTAACCGGTACTAGATGGCTTCAGAGTTGTCGGTAAGTGTATATCTAATATTTCCCTGACAGCCACATTCCCATTTTATAATCCATTGATCGGTTGCTGTGCCCCGAATTTTTATGTTACTGATGAAATCCAGTATTGGAGTATGGAACTGAGAATGGGTTTCCTGTCATTGCTTCAAGGTGTCTGAAGGAGACCGCTCAGACTCAATTTTTATTAATTTAGGTAATAAATATTAATTAGATAAAACGGGAATTACCGTGTTAAACATTTATTATTGATGTCTCGATAACTCGTGACCATGATGGCTGCAATGCTGTCGAAATATCGAGACATCAATAATAAATGTTTAACACGGTAATTCCCGTTTTATCTAATTAATATGTATACAAACCGTGAAAATTTAAAGAGTGATATTAGTTAATAAAATTTATTTAGACATGTTAAGTATTTTAGTTTTGTTAACATGACTCATTCATTATTATTTGTTCCAGGTGTAATAGGACATTGTACAAGCTAACGAATGCGCGGCATAAGTACACAATAAACGTCAGTGGAGATACTGTAAGCTTTTTAGGACATAAATGTTCAGACTTATATATTTTCTCTACATTTTCATTACGGTTGGCGCGTTTATACTTATATGTATTCTACCTCGAGACTTTGATCAAATTAAATGGATGTAGGCACTTGAGGATTAGAAAATGTACTTTTTACTATACTTACAAACAAACATGCGTAAAATACACAATAAATTTAGTTGATCATTAGTTTGTGTTTTAAATTAATATCGTTTGTTTATGGTGACATTCCCAAAAGGCTAAAGTTAGTTATTTTTAATCCCTGGAAAATTTGCTTTTAAATACTGGGTGCAACAAAACTTTATTAACTTGCCAGGGAAATGACTTAATCAGTCGACCGACATACACTGTAAAAGTTATTTGAAATGTTTTTGATTCTTCATACAATTTCCTGATTATAATTTTGTATAAAGAGACAATATGGGCCTGTGCCCATTCTCATCATATTGTCTCTTCATTTAATGTCACTGTTGACAGCAAGCCCATTCCCATACTCCATTGCTCAGTTGCTGTGACAATAATTTTAATGTTACTAATGAAAGCCAGCAATGAAGTAAAGAAATGAGGATGGGCTTTGTGTCACTGTCACTTACACAATAGGGGGGCTGATTATAATTTTTAAGTGTTATTACACCCAAGTTTTAACATTTGGGATTATATTATGTGTGATTCAGAAATGGCCGCCAAATATGAACCTAAACTTAAACGCAATTGTCACTATCATTACTATGCTACATCGCGTAAGAGTGAGCGGGATGCCTGACTCAGTGAGTGTTACGTTAGAATCGACACAGTTATCCTGCTTAATGTAATCCCAAATATCAAAACCATAAATTACGTTATGTAAATTTATTACTAAAAAATTTACGTTTTACCTACTTAAACCACAATAGCCCAATGGATATGTAGTGAGACTGTGGGGGCAAGAGTGGCAGGTTCGACACGTACTTCTGGACTATTGTGGTTGAAGGCATTAAGAGTTTCCTTAGTTGGAGAGCATTTTATCAAAATAAAATGTAGCGGAAGTTATTACAATAGTGGAATCATGTTAACAGACCTGTATAAGAAAATTAAGCTTATTATATATTAGTTGTAATTTCTATATCGTTGATCGATCTCTTTTCCCACAAGATTTTAAATCGCACTTCCCTATTTGTTAATTGTTGCTTGATTTCTATCAGGACTAGTTTATACGAAGGCCAGTGCAAGTAGTAAGATCAAACGAAGCCAGTAATGTTTAATAGGCTGATATTCATACAGTTTTGAGAAGGAGCTTAGCGTAATCTCTGTAAGGAGACTGTTCCAATAAAATACCTATAACATTTGAAAAACTGCAATAACTATGGTGACGTCATCGTTGAGGGATTTCTGAGGGCAATTTTAACTTGCACGGGTTTACGTTTAAAAATTAATCATGCTACAATATGTAAAGTTAACGGCCAAAATGTCGTATGGCTGTGTTGGTCGTAAGGGCTACATTACACGTTTCAATTTGACAATAGTTCAATCAATCAGCGAAGATCAAGGTTGATAAAAGAGTTCGGAAACATTTCAGATTGAATCGTATAATTAGGACCCTAACAACTAGTATTTATTAACAATATCATTGTTAACTTATTTATGTTTGCTCACACAAGGTAGAATTTACATCGAAGTTTTTAGTTACGTTAGAGCTTGTTGCAGTGGTTTATGACGTCACTGTGGTGTTTAATTTTTTATCACAACACTTCGAAATCGATAAAATGATCGTTGTATCAATCAGAAAGATAGGTATAGGTAATTAATCTACTTAAAAACATTCCTTCCTTCTTTCGTCATTCGGTAAAATATGGAGACAATAATCCGTTTTTATGATGACCTAAACTAAAACTCTCTTGAGGTCCTGGTGAATCAATCTCGACGTAATAAATAACAAATTGCAATGTTCTTTACTGCCTTGTGTGTCATTGAAATTATTAATTAGGTAGCATTTTATTACAACTAATGGATATTCAACTATTAGTTAAGATTTGCCAATAATTACGGTTTACTTTAGTTGGTTGCTAGATAATGTTTTAAAAATACCATGAGCTTACGATGCTTTAAAATTCAAATTAAGTAATTCATAATTGCTACTATTAAATTAAAATGAAAGTTTTTTTTGTGAAGAAGGATACCTACCTAAATCACAATTTTACGCGACTTTTGATTTTAGAAAATGTAGTTCCAATATTATATAATGCATATGCATTCGATTAATCTATGTCCTACACCTTAAAATATTTAGATAAATATTAAATCAGTCATAAATATTTGTATATGTTTGGTCAACTTACTTAATTAAAGGTTTATCAATGGCATAGAGTTATTTTATACTACGTCAATGATGATCCATTACCAGCTATAATGTGTGGTGTGATCTCTATATTATAAATACTGTAGATGTGAATTTTTAACCACAGATGTAGATAAGGACTAAAATAAAAAGCATATGTTGGTGATTGTGTCCCGCTCTTAGCAGTGTCTAATCGCCGTTCACGATATATCCGACGAAATGACTGTAGAAAAGCCGTGACAGCCACCTTGTTTAACCTGAAACTGTGTTTTGACACTTTCACTTTAACAAAACGTTAATCTAGAAAGATACCGTGGCTAATCTAGTAAGAGTTAACCCTTATTCCGCGTTTATGAGTGTATATCAAATGTGATGTTTTATCTCATTTGTAAATGAGGAAACAAGCAAAGTATCTACCAGTGGCAATCGAACCCGACACCTCCGGCTTATACGTAACCTGGCGCGTTATCCATTTCGCCACCGACAACGTGTCCTAACATCAAGCGCCCAACTAAGTAACTGCTGTTTCACAATTTGCATTGATAGCTCCGTTTAGCTACATTCAGCAGCATACATAGCTCAGATCAGGGAATAAGGTTATTATTTATTAACTTATCTGAGTTTGTGAGTGATGACTGAGAGCGAAATTGCACTATACGATGTTTTTATGCTAGTTCCAACGCATTTACATCTACAGTAGTTTAAATCTAAGATTTAACCCTTTTGTTCTGCATTTGGAGACCCTTTTAGATGCACAAGACTATAATTTTAGTGTTTATTATCATTGTATAGTATAAGTGAATAAACGTTAAAGAGCGGGAGACCGACCAACAATTCTTAAGTTACAAAAGGTATGGATAAATTGATCGATTTAGTTTCCGCGTAGAACTAAATATATACGTTTCTTCTACTTATACCTTTTGTAAGCTAACAATAGTCGAGCTCCCGTGGTGTTAAGCAAATATTTAACTAGTCACTCGACTAAACAGCTTGACAACTGACTAAAATTAAATTATTCAGCTTACGAACCAATATTTACCTATTACTTATAAAATCAAGTGTAAATTTTCCTGAACACTTGGACTTGTATGTATTGTAATCTGGGCCTAGTGTAATGTAAATTATTAACAGACCGTCCTTACCCAGGTGGGGAGAGAACATGTGTAGATTATTCTAAATGTCTAAAGTGTTTTGTAACAATTAAGTCATGTTATATACTTATGATTAATAATATTATAGTTTCAGATTAATGGTTGTTTTATTTTATTTAAGTATCCTTAATTTTTTTTAATACTTCATGTCGTTATAAAACACATTTCGGATATCCTATAATTCCGCGACAGAATATGCTAAAATTTAATTAGAAGCAATGAAGCTGTTTTGATACAATATCACCATCGCCCGAAGGTTGTCTGGAAGAAATCGCTCAAAGCGATAAGGCCGCCTGTCCGTACACTAGCTAATTTTGGTTTTATATGTAACTGACGTATTTTCATTTGTGTGCAAATAAAGTATATTTGATTGATGAAGGCATTGCTTTATGGATTTCTGTCTACCTCTTCCAACGTACGATATAAAATAAAACCCAAATTATTGTATACTTACATACGTTTATTTACAAATAGATCTTACATAGTAAAGAAACTCGGAAAATAATTAACATTACACAATTCATCTTATTATTCACCTTATTTAATCTAAATAAAACTACACTAGCTAATATCGGAATCACATGTGTTTCATTCATTCATACACTTCAGAATTCGAAAGACAGAATGAAATATTATAAGAATTAGATCGGATATAAGACAATTATGATAAAGTAAAATTATCCATAACACATGTGACCTTTCTGAGGGAAAAACGAACTCACGAAAGTTCGGTCGATATGAACCAACGAGAAGGATTGATATTTCCAGAACAACAACGATCAGAGTACATTCCAAATGTTCAATCATGAACCGCCTCTGTATAAACAAAGCTAACACTCCTTAGTAGATTCGTCGATCCGACTCAATCTCACTCGATATCCACAATCTGAGAGATTTCCTTCTGTGAGGTGAGACAAAAGCTATCAAACTCAAGGAACCTATGTACGAACAACAGCAGATCAATGGTAACATTTGCAGTACGATTTTAAATCTTACGACGCAGATGATAAGAAAGGTCCAAACTTGATCTGCTGTTAGCTGTACCTCTTTAAAATAAGCTGGAGTTGACACTATGAAAATATGGATTAAGAGAATGCAACAATTGACAGTTAAAAATTAAAATAGACTGAACTAAAACCCTAGATTAAAGAGAGAGAACAGTATTATTATTGTTCAGTAAAAACCATTCATTTAAAAAAAGTGTTAAAAATAGACCATACAGTATACAGAGAATTATAAAGGTTACGAGACGGGCGGCAGACCGCAGCTGTAGTGAATTGAATCTGCATTGTGAATTCTGCAGTCTTCAGTTTATGGTTGCGGTTTGCAATCTACCGCTCATCTCGGAATCGTACCTCAATAATACCAGATAACATACACCAGCAAATAACTGCACATGCAACAATAATATTTTGACAATTTCCTTCAGGATACCTTATTATAGAAACTTTGAGGAACCAATTCAGAATACAAGTCGTAAACACTGAAAGTCTATGATTCCGATATGTACAAGCACCCTCCAAACATATAATACTAAGTCTGTGGGGCGTTCGCATGTGCGTGAGCCCCGAGCCGGCTGGGATCCTGGCTGGGGTAGTGGAGGCCCACTGGCGCCGGCGGCGGGGGCATGGGCGGGGGCACGCCGGGCGGGCCCCACGGACCCCAGCCGGGGCCACCGTAGTGGTGGAGATTGAAGAAATCGTTTGGCCGGTTTGGTGGTGGTGGCATCTGTGAAGAGACAGATGTGTTTAGTATTATTAGAAAGCTGACATTGAAATATTTGGTACAATAGAGTTTTGTGCATTAGTCTATAAATGCCTTAGTAATAGAATAACTCTGTATAAAGTGTATACAGAGTGTAACGGAAAAGGGTAAAATATATTAATAATATGCTGAAAGGATGGTCTTCAGTATTGGTAACTATTGTATAACTTTTCGAATAAAAATAAATTAATGTCCGATACAAATCGATTAGTTGACCGGTACAAAATGTATGAAGTCAATAAATAAATTCGCCAAAATCGAAAGAAACTACTATTGCACTATTGCAGGCTTTTTGATACTGATAGGTATTCTCGTTCAGGTTTCTTCGGTAGCCGGACAACGGCCGACTAACTTTAAAAATCACGTTTAATAGCAATCTCTAGACACTCACTTGCGGCGGGAACGGATGCATGAAGGGCGGCGGCGGCAGAGTGCCCGGCAGGCCTGGCACCGGCTCCAACGCTGGTAGGATCTCGTTCTTTTCGGTGGCTCCTTGGCGACCTGCCGAGAAATTATTATTACTTGATAATCTACATCCTCAATATTATAGCAGTTGCTGGAAGAGACTGGTATAACGTCGCCAAAGAAAGGGACATATGGAAAGCAATGGAGGAGACTTTTACCCGGAAGGGATCTGTACATACTGAAACTAATAATTCTAAATGAGAGGTTTATTAATTAACAAACACACATTTTAAATGTAAGAATACTATGTACGGAAATAAAAAAGCTATTATTATATATTTAGACTAGGGCCAAACGAGCGTAATTTGTTGAGTTGTGAGCTGCGTATTTTACGGATTATGGAAATTAACAACACATTTTGCGTCGCCGTGTGGGACAAACATAACCTTTGTATGAAACCAAATGCAGCGTAAATTACGCGACTCAAAACATTACGCTCGTTTGGCCCCATCCTAGATTTCATCTTTACATAGTGTTCTTACAAAAGTATGATGTAGTCCTGTTTGTAAGGATGATAATATACTATTAAGATAAATAATTTTTATTGCAAAAAAAAAGAATTGCACAAAAGAAATAGTCTATTCTATTCTAGTTTATACAGTCAGTAATTAATCTACATTTTCGAATTAATTGGACTTATGATTCTGTGTCTTTCCAAAGACAGGTTTATATGTGCAAGTCGGTACAGGACCGCAATGACTGGCGTCTTTTTTCGGAGGCCAAGACCCACTTCGGGTTGGTGAGCCAGCGGAGTAAGTAATAGGTTGGACACGTACCTTGTGACTTGCCCCATTTGATGGTGAGCCTCTTGCCAGTTATCACCAGTCTGTTGAAGGTCTTCTCGGCTGCGTGCTCAGCTGCACTCCTCGTGGTGTACTGCACGAAGGCACATTGAGCTCGGGGCACCAGTGTCAGGGTCCTAAAACAATTTATTTATACAATGTATGTGGTTTGTGGTATAATAAATAAATTATACCTACTGTGTGCATAGTAGGTATAATTTATTTAATTTTATTTTAAGTATTAGATTTGGAGAGTAGAATCACAATTCTACTCTCCAAATCTAATCTTAAATGCAACTGACACATTATGGTGGCACTTCACGTGGCTATTCATATTCGCCATTGGATGTTTGTTGTATTTGTCAAATACTTGACGTAAATACAAAAAAGACGAATATTTAGTCAAAAATACCACAACCACACATGGCAATTATGACAAATACGCAAATATGAATAGCCAAGTGAAGTGCCACCATCATATTCTACATCGCATAATAGGGAATGGAGAGACTCCCTTATAAGCAAGCATAAATTACATAAAATACACATTTATGCAATATACTTCAATAAGAGTACTGGTAGGACAGTTAGGTTGGGGGACATATGCATTGAATTATAATATTCGTAAATTGGATGAGCAAGAGCATATTATAATATTTTAGTTGATATTCAACTATTACTATGCTCCATAGTGGTTTGTCAATAGTAAACAGATTACATAAGTACTTTTACTAAGTAGTTATAGTCCTTATTACCTAAGTTACATAAGAAAATGTAGTATTTGGTTTAGCTTGAAAATGTGAAGGCAGAAATTCACACATGGCACTATTTTGTGAGTATTAATATTGTCTAATAAAACTAGCCCTAATAAGACCAATCTACATTTCATGCATGAGCAATGTTCTAAACAGTGAATCCTATTAAAATCAATACATCAACACACACATCGAATTCCAAACAAATTAAACACACATGCAAAAAATCTCATTAGGTATTAAAAAAATTACCTTATCTCTCCATATTGATAGAAATGTCCTCTAAGCTCATCCTCTGTGATGGTCTCCGGCAGGTTGCCAACATACAGCGTAGTCACAGTCCTGTCTTCAGGAGGAGGCAGCGCTGGCATGGCAGCGGCACGACGCATCAACTTATCAGCTACTGGATCATTTACACCATAGTATCTGTGGAAATTACAATAAAATTAATACAAGACAAAATGGTACAAAGTATTAAAGAAACTATCAAAACCAAGAGGTTTTCTTTTCATAACAGTAATGTTAAAGAAGGATCTCTACGGACTACATGTAGGTACACTTGATCGCAGGAAGGAGTATGGGACTGGTACGACTGCCATGTTCTCCTTTCGAAGACCAATAAGACACACTTGGGTTGTTGAGCCAGTGGAGTAAGTAATAGTACAGTTACAAAATTAACCTATTTTGCATTTTAATGCATACCATTTGTAACACATACATTCTAGTTGCAAATAGTATAAAAATCTACTTGACCTTTTACTACAGATCATAAAGCTCATCCTTCGTCTTCTTATTATGGTACACAAAACGCAATGAAACTGTATCAGTTAACAATACGCACCTGTCCTTGATGTTCTGGTCAGCTAATGGATCATCAGGGTCTGTAGGCTTCTCGTGACGGTACGGGCACTCTTCACCACGCCTACATTCTCCTTTCACCCAGAATGAACACACATGAGGTCTGTTTCTCTTGTAATAAGGCGCTGTCCTTGCCAAACGCAGCAACAAGTCCGACGCTCCTTTAGACTTCAGTGCAGAGTTGCTCGGTTGAGTAGGGTCATTCTTAGCCATTTGACTATCCAAATTCTGGATATAATACTCCTTGTTTACCTCATTACGAGGTAAGTCGTCTTGTATCTTGAGTGCTGCATCTCTAACCTGTATCGGCAGCCCATACTCTAAGTCCAACAGGCATGTTTGGCAAACGTTTTTCAGTTTGGAACATGTTTGGCAAATCTCAGTCTTCTTGAAACGCATTCTGGCGCCAGGACACCAACGGAATACCGTGAATGGGCGAACACATATTTTGCACTCCTTTCCATATTTTTCTTTGGTCTGTAAATATAAAATGATAAAACTTAGATTTTAAGACTACGATAATTACGTAGTATGGAAAGGCATAATGGTTAAAAATTACGTTACCATGCGAATGTAGGGGTTATCTCCCAAACATGTCTGGCACAAAATTGGGAACTCCTGAAAAGAAAACAATGTATTAGATACGTGTAAAAGTACCACGAAGCATTTAATATCACTTTATTCCGATAGAAAACTTACAGCATCCTCCCAATTCTGGCGATTATACGTGTTAGTTGATTTCGAAACAGCCATGGCAAATTTCAAAGATACTGATCACTATTGAAGTTAAAAGATATTCACACAACAACTAGAATATACAGCTAGTAAATATTATCGAGTGCACTGCACTGCTACAGTTAAGTTTATAGTGAAAATACAATAAATAACGCACGACTTCTCATTACAACTGACAAAACACAAATGAAATGAATGAAAACGAATGACAAAAAGAAGTAAAGAACGCGGAACGACGCGAATGAATGAAAGTGGAAGTGGAAAAATGTGCGAATGAGGCAGAGAAGAAAGAAAGAGACATGGCGCACATTGGTCCGGATTTCAAAAAACGTGGACATTCTAATTTCACGATTTTTAAAAATACTGTTAGATAGTACTAACAAAACGTAACAATAATTGTTATGTACAGTTTTTCAAAAAAATAAGTCTTTCATACATAAAAAAAATATTGAAAAATAAAATGTATGGAAGAAAACTTTGTTTATTTTTTTTCTCGAGACTGTTAAGAGCTGTCAAGGTCTAACCTAAAGAATCATTTAGAACAACATTTTCTTAATACCTACCAATTAAAATCTTTTGCCGTTACGCGCGGCTCTGCCTTTCAGAGGCTTTCAAAATATAAATATTTTATTTATCTTTTTTCCCATGTTTTTACTTGATTACACGTGACGTTTATTGCGTAATAATCATTTGAAACAAGTGGATATGTGTTGTAGCCCTGAAAAGGGCTGTTGGTAAGTCTTTAATAGAGCTGGATAGTCCTGAAAAGGACTTTTATCAGTGTTGAAAACACTTGAAGAATCCGAAAAATGGTTTTTCGGCGACTATTGTCTTAAATTGACAAAGGATCTGGAATTGCTTCTGATGCTAATTCTAATACTTGGGTCTCATCATACTCTTCATTTTCTTTTTGAACGAGAAGTTCAATAGCCTCTGGAAGTAACTTATTGTGTGTGGTCCTTGACATTTTGGGTCGAATATGGGATATGTAAGGATCAGAGCTTATCAGAAAATTGTGAAGCAAGTCTTCATTTGTCTGTACTCTTCCAATTTTCCTTGAGTGCATCTCTCTAGTATTTCTGAAGTCCTTATTTCTTGCTTCGGATGCTTCTTCAGACATTATTCCTATAGGGAGATGTCCGTAGTAGTTGCAAATGTCGGCACCATGAATAAGAAGTTTATGTACACTCGCTGGCATGTAATACCAGGAATAAAGCTGCACGTAAAGCTCTGCTGTTTCTTTGCAATAGTTTCTGAACATTTCAATGTTGATTGATTTCCCAGATGATATTGTTTGTAAGACAATTGCAAAGCGTTTTATCAACCTTACATCGATTTTGGTAATCTCGGCAGTTATTTCAAAGTCTTTGAAAAATCTTCTTGCCGTATTACCGTCATTCGTTGTTCCAAAGCCTTGTTTCACAATGTCAATCAACATCCCTGTCTGCTCTCTGAATTGCTTTTGAGTTAGTTCCTTCCTTGCTTGCTTCAATTCTTTATTTACCCCTCGGGCAATCCACATTTTGAAATCGAGATTGTAGGAAATATGCAGCAAACATTCCATACACCGAATCCACATGTGTAGAGTAGATAGGCCGAATTGGTAGACATGTTCTCTCAGCGGCTTTGACAATACTAGATCCAAATTATTCATTTCACTTGGCTTCGCTAGGCATACATTGCAAGTTGCAGCAGAAGATGTATCCGATACAACTGTAACCACTTTGCCATCAACCATAGTCATGTGTAAGTCGTGGTGTATCTGGAATTCTCCACATATGGTAGGACCCAAGTTCCTTATTGCTTCCTTCATGGCCGTTTCTTCACTCTTGATATGGTCAGTTGATTCCTTCACAAATTCAAATTTGACAGGCCTACAATAATGTGTAGATGAAGGATTTGGATTTACCCACATGACTAAGTCATTCGACTCTAGCCTCAAAGGCACAAGACTTGTCATGAATACCGATGAGTCGTCGAAGTTAGCAATGTCACTCTTCTGTTTATAATTGCTTTGCGAGGAAGATCCGTCAAAACCCCACTTGCTGACCAGTTTCAAATTGTTGCAGTTCAAATAATCCAACGCGGTACTAGGAATATTCAGTATCCTCTGCACTGTTAAGTCCAGAAGAGCTTGCAAGTTAATCTTGGCACCCTGTTCTGTTATACTTAGGTCTGCACTCGGCGGATAACACCTCTCCTTTGCGGCTAATAACTTGTGATATGAAGGCAATACTGATACATTATTATCAGTTAATACAGATCTCATAGTCAGATACTGCCACTTTGATAAATGAAGTGAAGTTGTGAGAGCTAGAGCTTGATCTTCATGGACAATTGTCGTTTCAACTTTTCCAAATAAAAGATTCTTGACATCAAGGACCCTTTGGGGATTCTTCTCAAGATGGTCGATTATATGGGCCAAGTCGAGTTTACCATTGGATTTCAGCTTTGTAATCAATGCAAAAAAAAGCTCTTCTTCCGAATGATCAACCAAGGACCCGGAACGTCTTTTCTTCTGCTTGTTTCCCAAATCACTGAAGGGTTTCCTCGTCGTTTCAACAGTAGATGTTGATGTACTTGGCTCAATAGATGTTGTAGGCTCCATGTCAGCATTTTCATCGACACCTTCATGGCATTGAAATATTTCTTCTAATTCGACTGAATTACATCGAGGCCATTTTATAAAGGATTCCAACCATGCAGTGTGCTTCTTCATGAAAGTTTTATTATTTCTAGAAGCTTCAGTCCATTTTTTCTGCAAGTTGCTTACAAAATTTCTTGCAAACCCCATGATAGTTTCGGAATCTTCTGGCGATATCGCTGAAGGAATCTTGCTGATAATAGCTTGATATAATCGGTCAACGTCCTTTAGGTCCTCTGCACGCAAAAAAACGTAGAAATCTAAGTAAGTCACAAATGTAGACATTGTTGAAGTAGTCACAATTTCCCGAGATTTATCGTGAGAGGTCACAGGTTACGCAGTTAATTAGCGAATGAATGACCTACGCACATTCCGCTATATTTATATCCAATACCAAGTATCCCAATTAGTGACTGTGCGAGCGGACGTAGCTGCCGACCGACCAATCAGAGCCGAGTATATAAGATGACTCATGCAACGCATGCAGCTGACGACCAATCAGAGCCGACTTTCGAGGATGACTCATTTATTTGTCTCTTATTGTATATTTATTTAATTAAATTGTCTCAAAACAAATGAAATGAATACAGTTCACTCCATGAATTCGGTAAGTAGAGTGCGCTTCCATCAAAGATTTAAACCCCATTAACGTCATTTACGCAATAAATGGCACGTGTGAGTAATCGAAAACACGGGAAAAAAATTAAAAAATATTTAAACTTTAAAAGTCTCTCAAAGGCAAAGCCGCGCGTAACGGCAAAAGATTTTAATTGGTAGGTATTAAGAAAATGTTGTTCTAAATGATTCTTTAGGTTAGACCTTGACAGCTCTTAACAGTCTCGAGAAAAAAAATAAACAAAGTTTTCTTCCATACATTTTATTTTTCAATATTTTTTTTATGTATGAAAGACTTATTTTTTTGAAAAACTGTACATAACAATTATTGTTACGTTTTGTTAGTACTATCTAATAGTATTTTTAAAAATCGTAAAATTAGAATGTCCACGTTTTTTTAAATCCGGACCAATGTGTGGCGTCACGCTACGTTATTATAAAATTTATTGGCCTGGTTACAACGATTATTCCAAAGTTATGTATTCTACATGTAGTCTTATACGGCCCACTTGTAGTAAAAGATGTGGTGTGCTGCTTAGAAAAACGGGAGTCGAACAATAACACCACAATAATATTTTCATTAACTCGTATGTATTTGTATTGCTTAGAGATCTGACAAGAGAGAAAAACAGTCGGCACTTGTTTTACACTGTGACGTCTTCGACACGACGCGTAGCGTGAAATCTCCGCGGAGTAAGCAGAGCAAGAAGGCGCTACAGGACCCTCCCACGGAGAATGGAAGCTCTGAAAGATCAGGGACAATCGATAAACCTTACTCTTTTCGTAGGCTTGTCAGGCGGCAAGTCGGTTAAATACGCCGGCTTCAGCCTGTCAATGGAGACAGTTACAGATCCCCTCGGTAGCTCCAGAGTCATGGTCTTGTCCGATCTATCCAGGACCCGGTGAGGTCCAGAATAGGGAGGTTGTAGAGCGCCACGTAAAGAATCGGTGCGAAGAAAGACGAATTGCGAGGACTTGAGGTCTTCATGTACGAATATAGCTTTCTTTCCATGTTTCGATCCAGGAACCGGTCTAAGACGAGCAATGTGAGACTTCAGATCCGTGACGAAATCAGCAGGCTGGGCTTTATCCAATGTTGTAGAATTCAGAAACTCACCGGGAATGCGCAGTGTCTCACCATAAACCATTTCAGCCGCGGAGCATTGAAGATCAGATTTCCACGACGTCCTGATGCCCAGGAGTACAATGGGTAAGCTTTCTGTCCATCGTGGCTGGTTGTGAGCCATTATTGCAGCTTTAAGTGTCCTATGCAATCGCTCGACCATCCCATTCGCCGCGGGGTGATACGCCGTTGTGTGCTGCAATTTAATTCCGCACAGATCAGCTAATGCTTTGAAAAGACGGCTCTCAAACTGCCGGCCTTGATCAGTCGTGACAACGCCCGGGCAACCAAATCTAGAGACCCATATCTCAAAGAAAGCTCTTGCGACAGTCTCAGCGGTGATGTTATGTAAAGGTTTTACTTCAGGCCAACGGGTATAACGGTCTACAGCAGTGAGGCAGTACCGATAGTCTTCTGAAGGCGGCAGGGGTCCAACCAAATCAATATGGACATGGCTAAATCGTTGGCCAGTAAATTTAAAAACCCCAACAGGTGATGAAGTATGGCGTTGCACTTTAGATCGTTGGCAAGAGTTGCAAGCTCTAACCCAGGTGCGACAATCCTTTCGCACGGAGGGCCAAACGAATCTGTCTGTGATGAGTTTAATTGTTCCTTTAGCTCCTGGGTGACTCAGGCCGTGAATAGCGTGAAAGTACTGCTGGCGCAAGTCCTTTGTAATGAAAGGACGTGGTCTGGATGTAGATACGTCGCAGTAAAGAGTGAAATTCGTACCCGGTACCATAACTTGTTGCAACTTTAAAGAAGAAGCTGGGTGTAAGATTAGATCCTTGAGTTCTGCGTCTATCTTCTGAGCACGTGAGAGAACTTCAAAATCCGGCGACTTGGAAATTACCTCAATTCTGGACAGTGCGTCGGCTGTTATATTTTCCTTACCGCAGATGTGTCTTATGTCCGTTGTAAATTGCGAAATAAAATCAAGGTGATTAAGCTGTCTAGGGGAACAATTTTGGTTCTTTTTCTGAAAAGCGAAGGTAATCGGTTTATGGTCCGTGAAAACTGTAAAATGTCGACCTTCGATCATATGGCGGAAGTGTTTCACGCTCTCGTAAATTGCCAGAAGTTCCCGATCGTGCTCAGCGTAGAAATCTCCGCGGAGTAAGCAGAGCAAGAAGGCGCTACAAAGATAACCCGAGACTTAACCCGTGAAAGCTTCATACATTTTTCATGAATTAAAATGCCAAATTCATCAAATTAGATGGCACAGGCTGTATGCCTCTAGTTACATCTGCCTTTCCCTCTGGTAAGCAATAAATTTATAAAAAATTGTGCGAGTGAGATAAATGAGAAAACCAGAAAGAGGGAAAGAGACTGCTGGAATATTACGGAAGTGACGTATCCGATGTGTTCAAATTCGGATACTGAGATTACGGAAATGTGAATTTGAATGCAATGTAGTATGTACCCAATGCCAACCAAACAAAATAATTAAAAAAGAACTAATTTCGGCAATAAATATTGTTTTGTTTACGTTTTAGAAATAATTGGTTTCATTTCAGTTTGTGTTATACCCTACCTATTTTCTAATTAATTAATTGCGGAACGATGTCGATTACTACATTGGTAAGCCTATAATAACATCATTTATATACCGGCACCATGTAGCACAAGTTAATACTGAACATTTGTGTATTTTTTTCCAGTATTATTTACAACTAAAGAAGGAAAGTGCTCACGAAGATTCCATTTGGTGTTGTAGCTGGAGTAAAATTATTAACGAAAAACCGAAAGAAGACGAGAACCAAGAGAATTCGCAGTACGTATAACCTTACTTATTTTCATACAGCTGTGGTACACTTAGTCTTATTCTATTCTGTACTGTGGGCACATAGTATAGCAATTATTTTAAAGTTAGGCTGTTGCCGTGGGCTTTTATGAGTGTATCACCAACCCAAGATTTCACCAAAGTTAAAAATCTGTTAGCTCAGCGACGAATTGATGATATAGGTATCTAATTGCTTTCCTGCTCTATTGGCCTCTACAGACACAATGCTTTCCTGATCCTGCCCCTTAATGGGCCCGATTTTAGTAATTTCGCACGACTTTATTTTATTCGTTTTTACCCTGGTAAGTACCTCTGGATTTTCAAATATCCTGTTGAAACTTAATAAACATATTTCTATGGTAAAAATAGGCACACACATAGGTTAAGATATGTTACTCACACTATGGGTATCTATGTATCAGTTAGGCCCACTTTCAATAAAATACATCCAGAAAAAAGACCATACTTTTTCACAGGGCAAGACAATGACTTAACTCATATTATATCCTTTATTGCAAGTGGACCATAGTAACTATTGCCTAATATGTGTTAGCGTGTTTGAGTAACTAAGCTTTTTAGGATTGATTCAAAAGTACCCATAATAAGAATAAATGTATTGTCTCCTGCAGGTCAACAAACAATTTAGATAAGTCATTTTACTTATTTTTTTCGAAATGTTTTTATTAGGGATTCCCACCATGAAGAAGGTTCAGAATCCTATATAATTACTGGTGGCCTGGATGACCTGATCAAAATATGGCAACTGGACAACGGAAAGCTGGAGATGAGACACCAACTGGAAGGACATTCTCTAGGTGTTATATCGGTTGCTGTCAGTCCCGATGGGAAAAGTAAGTTTGTTCGAAACTGTTAGTTGTAGCCATCCTAGAATATTAATTCATATTAGTGAGATAAAAAGGGGATTACTGTGTTAAACATTGATATTTCGCCAGCATTGCCACCATCATGGTCACGAGAAGACTTAAAAACCTGCCACGGCAAGAATTTTTTCATCATGTTCTGAGACTTAAAAAGTCATATAATAATCCATTTAAAAATAACCTACTAATAATTATACATACATGTAGAAGAAATCCAATTGTTCATCATGAGAAAGTATTGTAATGAGAAATATTACTAGGAAGGTAAAAATATCTAATAATAATTCTGAGAATTGATTGTAAAGGTAAATACCTAGCAACATTTTTTCACTAATTAGCTACATTGTGTGTATAATATCATATTTCTTACAAGAACTGATTCTATTGTGAACCAAAAATTATTATTTTATTTAAAATATATATAACCTACCCCTGACTTTGTTTTCAACATAATTCTGAGAAGTACATATTGTTCAGACCTTCCTAATTAACCAATGTAATCTTATAGGTTCTCAGCTATTGTTATTCTAAGAATACAAATAGTGAATTCAATTCTAAGAAATTCAACCAATATAATATTCTAGGTTCCCACCTCTTCTTATTCTATGAATGCAATTAGGTAAATCAATTCTATGAAATTCGCCACCTAAGTAAACCTTTGTGCAATTTAACTACCTATGTAAACTGGGTAGTTTATTTGAATGTTCTTGTTTTTTTTAGTAAAAACTTTTCTATTTATGTGTTGGCTTAAGAAATGCCTTTATGAATGATTCCTTTTACAGCCTTAGCAAGCAGTTCTCAAGACTCGTCTTTAATACTGTGGAATATCTTATCTGGAGAGAAAATAAAGACAATGGAAACCGGAGCAACGGACGTGTGGACATTAGACTTCTCACCGGATGGCGAGCACATTATCTCGGGCAGCAATTCTGGGAAAATATTGATATTCTCTGTGGAAAGCGGAAAGCACGAGCAGACTTTGGACACAAGAGGGAAATTCACATTGAGTGTTGCTTACGTAAGAAATTATGGCTAAAATAGAGTACACATCAAAGCACATCAAATGTAACACTTTGGACCATTCTTATTCTCTACGTCGTAAGAGTTGAAATCGTACGGCAAGTGTTACCGTTGATATCAATTGTCCGTACTATAAAATAGTGTAATTGAGAGACATTTTATTAATAGTACTCGGTAAATCAAATCAAATATTTTATATTGCATAAAAAGTGAAATGAATAAAATTAAACTGGGTACTTTAATCCACTTAATTTATTTTTGTTACAATGTTCTCTGCCGGTTTCGACCGGTACTTAAATCACAATATAGTTAGGTTCCATCAAGTAAAAACACCTAGGCGCGTATTCACAAACGTGATTTAAAGTTGCGCCACCGTTTATACGTCCCTTTCTATCTTAACCTTTTGTAACGAAGTGTGAAAGGGTCTGAAAGGGATAGCAATACGATTTAAGGGAAGTGAGGTTTAATTAGGTTTATGAATAACAGCAAAAGTGTTAATTTATAATAAATAGTAGTTTTTTTTAAAGTTTAAGCCCACTTTTCCAACTCAAACAATATTTTACAGTGTTGTAAGAGTGAGCAAAAATTGACTCTCAAATTTTTCAATCTGTGAATCTCTTTCTCTTCAATATCAATAGTAATAATGGTTATGCTATATGAATGGTGATTTTTAAGTTACATTTTTAAGTCATTGAAGTAATTTATTGGCTGGTATTTTATTTCAGAGTCCCGATGGTAAATACATAGCTAGCGGTGCCCTAGACGGGATCATCAACATATTCGACGTGGCGCTAGGGAAGCTGGTTCATACGTTGGAAGGCCACGCGATGCCCATCCGAAGTCTCTGCTTCTCACCAGACTCTCAACTACTCCTCACTGCATCTGATGATGGACACATGAAACTTTATGATGTGTAAGTTTTAAAAGCACCAACACGGACACAATTTCTGTCATGTATGGTGGAACACAGAGAAAGGTGTACAGGAGAGTTTTTAAGATTGAGGTTATATCAAAAACTACTCGACCTATCGCACAAATTCTTTCTATTATTAAAATTATTTCTCTAAAGTATATTATTTACTTCCTTCATGGTCACAATACAACTCTTACTCATATTTTAACAGACATTTCAACAGCAATTACAGTTTCCGGTAGCTAATCTGACCCAAAATGGCGGCAGTTCTTTAAGGTAGTCTCGGCTAGATTAGATTACGGATTTTGTACTTAAATAAACGTATGTGTGTGTGTACATGCTGACGCGCGTTTTTTCATGTAGTTAAAAGTGCACGTTATTAAAACGCGCGCTTGACGGCACTCATCTGAACATACCCTAATAGTTGGGATTCAAAATGTAAGGGTCTCGAAACTGGCCTCGTGTTATACCAACCCCATGTTAAATCATAAATAAATGGAATCATATTAATATTTTTTCCGTTATAGAGTACACGCCAACCTAGCGGGCACGTTGTCAGGGCACGCGTCCTGGGTGCTCTTCGTGGCGTTCTCTCCCGACGGGAAGAGGTTCGTGTCCAGCAGTGCAGACCGCACCATCAGGGTGTGGGACCTGGACAGCATGCAGTGCCAACATGTGTTTAAGGAACATAGTGATCAGGTAGGGTTTGGAGCTTTATTTCATGATGAATGTAGACGAGGGGATATTCTAGTATTGCAGCAGATGGAAATACAAATATACAAGTCTATAACAAGGTCGGGGCATAAATGAAATGGACTATTTTACCCATTTTAAACATTATGCGATGCGTCAAGCTGTGCGACCACTCCTAATGACCGATAGATTTTACGCATAAGTGTAATCTCCATTGTGGTAGAACTGGTGATATGCACGCACCTTTCGAAATTCAACTTTTATATTACTTTCATCAAAGTGTCCAACAAGTAACGCATCTTAGAACTTGGCAGTTAATTTACTTCTCACTTAGTAACATATGTTATGTATAATCAACATAATTTCTTCTGATTACTCATTTTATGCAAGAATACACATAATAATATACTTAAGCAATTAATATTTAATTGTGTCTTGTTCCCAGGTGTGGGGAGTGAAGTTCAATGCAGAAAGCAATAAGATTGTGTCTGTGTCGGAAGATAAGAGTATAAATATTTACGACTGCCCATTATAGCGTGATTTTAATACAGAAATGAAATAAATTAATTTATAAGAGTAAGATCTTGTTTGATTGCATGAACACATCCGTTGGTCCGAAAAGATATATGCTATGGCATCTTTTCGGAGAAATAAGGTCATTATTTCTCTGAGATCATAGCCGACTAGCCGACCGAGCGAAATCCGACAGAATACGGACAGAATACTATGAAACTTCGAGTACGAGATAATGCCATTTTCATGGAAATAGGAATGATTATTGAATATTCATCTTCACCTTAGAGAAATAATCTAGGGTTCTTTCTCTAAGATCTTTACATTGTCTTGTCCGCGTCACCACTCACTCGAGCTTACATTAGACTGTATGACACACAAAATGTTGCCTTTATTGTTTTTAAACGCAAAAGGATCTGTCACTGTCAAAAACATCTGTTTAGTTTGCAGCCGTTTTCAGTTTTGTTGTTGATATAATTCTTACTAAAAAGTAAATAAAACCGATATTTTATTGCATGAATATTAAAATAAATCAGTGGCAAACATGTCCTCACCGACTGTGGTAAGTTAAACTTGTCATATACATACTTCACGAAGTAAGTTGAGGTTAACTTTCTTAATAAGTTTATTGTTTGTTGTTACATTTCAGTATTCAATATTAATGAAAAAAGAGAATGCTCACGACGACCCAATATACTGCTGTGCTTGGACTAAAATAAGGCCCGTCAGAAACACGAAGTAAGTGCGAATAAAACAGTGCTTACATTAATACCCTCCACTCCATAATATCATGTTATACTTTATGATCAGAGTATCAAATAAAGCGTCTATTCCCATCCGCCCAAGCACCAAGCAAAGCATCCAAGAACCGCCCCCCACGTGGGCGATACGGAGATCCCAGGTTCGAACCCCGGCCAGGTCAGCCATGTATCAATGAGTTATGCCCTGTTTTTTCGACGGAAAAACTTACGTACATTTACCGAATACTCTCAAAATGGTGGGGGAAAACATCTTGATGAAACCTACATGACGGAGAAAAAAAATTCTAAGGCGTGTGTAATCCACCAATCTGCACTGGGCCCGTGTGTTGGATCATTGTCCGAGTTCCCTCAATGTATAAACTAGATTTATGATGATGATGATTCCATTTTAGTGAACCCCCAAGCGACTTCATCGTGACAGGTGGTCTGGACGGCCTGGTCAAGGTGTGGAGACTAGACAACAATAAACTGGTCCTACTCCACACTCTGACAGGGCACTGGATGGCTGTAGTTTCCGTGGCAATCAGCCCTGATGGACATAGTAAGAACTTGAATAATTGCCTTATCTTTTAAACTCAAGACATAAATGATTAATATAATTCGAATATTAAATTATCTGTGATTAAATTTAATTATTAAAAAAGTTTTGATTATGGACAGAAATCAAACCATGAAAGAAAGAACTACCCGCCACATGCTTGGTGAGGATTTTCATCTTTATGATTTGAACTTGTGACTTCATCATTTCGTGGAACATTCTATTTATTCCAATAGCCTTATCCTGATAAGGAAGAGATTTTGGCAATTCGACCCATTGGGATCTTTTGTACACTATTTGTTATAAGCCACTATGATGTTCGAATTTTAATGAAAATTGGCGAAATATTATAATTATCCGACTAAGAAGACTAAGAAGGAGGGTATGCTTTTTGAGTGTAAGTAAGTATGTATGTCTAATTCTTTGGCACACCCTACAGCCTAAACGGCTTGATGAATTTTAACATACATGGTGTCATTAGATTCGTCTTGATTGTAGAAGTGACATAGGCTATAAAAAAAATTCATAGAGGCTAAAATTATTGTCAGTCTGGGTTTTGGTTTTTTAAATTATTTTTTTCGGCTTGCTTTTAGACTTTATGTCATGTAATTTGCCTATTACCTATTTTAATTCTGGGATAATAATTATTAATAGATTAATTCAAATTAAATTCTTATTCTAGCAGTAGCAAGTACATCCCTAGACTGCAGCCTAATTATATGGGATCTGATCTCCGGCCACAAAGTCCATCAGGTCCAAACCGGAGCTACTGATGTATGGCAAGTGACATTCTCCCCTGATGGTGCTCAGGTGCTAACGGGCAGTCACACAGGCAAGCTGATTGTGTATGGCATTGAACATGGAAAAAAAGAATGGGTTATAGATACTAGAGGAAAGTTTGCATTGAGTGTTGCTTGGGTGAGTTGTTTTGTTAGTAAATGACCATGCCAGATTCTGCCCCACCATCAACCGCAAGTTGTACAAGATAACGAGTAGATGTAAAAATATCTACGTATTTTATTAAAATTATTGGTTTAAAATAAAGTTTTGTACAAGATGCGATTCGAAAAAAACAGCTTAATTAAGAATTCAGAAAATAGTAAGAAATCGAAGCGAATTATTCATTGTAATAAATTAATAATTAGTACAAGTTTTTTTAAGTACATTATTTTTCAATTTTTATATCCTTTTTTCTTTATGTTAATGACTTGTTGTAAATAAATAAAATAACTTCCCAGTAGGTACTCATACAAGTTTATTTCTAGAGCCCAAACGGCCGATACATCGCGAGCGGCGCGGTAGATGGCACTGTATGTATATTCGACTCGACGCAAGGCAAGCTTTTGCACACAATAGAAGCTCACACCGACCTCGTGCGGAGTGTCGCCTTCGCACCTAACACACAGCTGTTGGTCACGGCATCTAGCGATGGAAACGTGAAGGTTTATAATGTGTAAGTAATATTTAAATAGCGCGGGTATGCCGCCAGTGCGATGGGCACCCTCCCAAGAGGGTCGAATTTTTTAAACTGTTTTTAGGCAAGTTTTTTTTTCTAGGTAGTTTTAAAGTATTTTTAGGTAGTTTTTTTATAGTATTTTAGATATTTTTAAGTAGTTATTGTAATAGATTGTAATATTATTATTAAATAAAGTAATTCAGTAATATTTTATCATGATAAAGTTTAGTCACGTTTATGACTTTAGTTTAATCTGAACCTAAATGCCATTCACATTTTTTTTAATTAAAACCACAATAGACTTTACTATAAATTATTATAGTACAACGGATATCACTCACTTATATTGTTGAAGCCGGCAATTAGACCGACAACGAGCTGCTAACGGCAACGCGGGCGTGTCGCTTTTACCTTGATAAAGACAGTCGAAACTGTCGGTCTAATTACCGGCTTCAACAATATAAGTGAGTGATATCCGTTTAATAATAATATACAGGGTGTAACGTAAATGGTATATGAAGCCGAAAGGAGGGTGTTCAGTATTGGTAACTGAACTACTTTTGTTCTACGACTTTTCGATTTTCGCGAATTTACTTTTTGACTTTTCATACATTTCGTACCGGTCAGCTGATCGATTTGTATGAGACATTAATTTATTCTTATTTTTTATTCGAAAAGTCGTAGACCAAAAGTTGTTCAGTTACCGATACTGAACACCCTCCCTTCGGCTACATATACCCTTTATGTTACATCCTGTATAATAATAATTTGCATTCACATTTATGGCGTTTAGGTTTAGATTTGCGGTCAGAATAACACAGCTACTGTCTCATCCCCTCAGTGCGACTGGCAGTCTCCACAACAGCCTCGACCACAAAACGTGGGCGCTTGCTGCGCGTTTCTCTCCCGACGGCACGCGCGTGGCCACAGCAGCTGCCGACGGCACCGTCCGCGTGTGCCTCACGGACGGGCTCAAGGTCGTACACACTTTCCAGGAACATACGGATACTGTAAGTACTGAATATCATATTGGCTAGTTGCCTCATGTCGACATTCAATAAAACAATATTTATTTCATATAGTACTTCACATTAGGATCCCTGATATATAACTTTTATTACATAAAAGTAAAAGATGACTCTAAAATATGAAATTGAATTATTTCTCCGTTTTTTCCCACACGTGAAAAACGCTAGTCGGCCATGTTCCCGAGATTCGTGACGTCACTCTGCATTTTTAGGGATGCCCATTTTCCATTGATCTGGTCAAGCTATTTCATGAAATGACCAATAGACATCTGACGATTTCGTGAAATGCCACCATTTCATGAAATCAATGACGATTTCATGAAATGCTCAATTTAACAATCTGACCACGACAGATACATTGAATTATTAAAGCGGAATATTTTTTCCTTTTCTTGGTAGCAACTTATAAATAAACCATATTCGACTTTTTAAACTACGAGTAGCACGAATGCTACAAATTATATCGATGATCGCTTACCGTCATCGGTGGCGCGTCTTCTTATCTGCTGCTCTTTCTCATTAAAAAAGGAAAATTGCCCCAGTGGGAATCGAACCCAACAGTCCCAACACGGGCTTACACGCATCCCAGCGCGTTATCGCCACAGTGGGTCTGTAGGACTATCATGAAACACTATCGTTATCGAATCGAGCTCGATGCGAGCTATACAATTTGTATGATAACGTTGGTCGTCAGCGCCACCTACGGGCGTTTATGGAACTAAAAACTTATGTACTAATTAAGTTGTATATTTTAAAGGTATGGGCAGTCCAGTTCAACGCAGAAAGCAACAAGCTTCTCTCTGTTTCTAAAGATAAGAGTATAAATATGTATGAATGTCCTGTACTTCCCAAGAAATAAATTAAGTAAGTACCTACATTTTTATATTATTTATCTACATACCACCAACGTCGTTTTAAATAATAGATGATTACTTCAACGACAAAAATGCATGCATAAAAACTTAGTCATGTGAAACCAGTCACCAGTTTCACATGACCAAGTTTTGATTGTTATAATAAAAAAATATTGCTATAATAATAATTACTTATTACAAAATCTGAATCTTATTATTTTAAAAGATGTGATGCTGAGAGTTTTTGCTATTTATCCTCGGCGTTGGCAGCTTTTCCTTGCAAAGTGGTGTAGACGATTGTAAAAAAAATTTTGACATGCAAAAATATACACGATGTATTTTATTTGCAATAAAAGATGAAATAATAATATGATAATAAATATGTTTCTGATTCTAAAACACCTATGCTATTAGCCATCAACCTAGTTAAAACCTCATTTCGGCTTTAAACCGTGTTTTGTCACTTTCACACTTCTGAAAAAACGTTAAGTTAGAAAGGGACTGACGGCTAACTGTATTAGCCTATTTCTTTTGTGTAATTCTTTAAAAAAGAATATTTATCTTATCTAAGCGCAAATAAGCAATTCGTCGCTTTTTATATGTATAGAAGAGAGTCTATAATATAAACGTCAGACCGGTATGAAATGACGGCACAAGTACTGGTATAACATCGCAGTAGTCGTCGCGACCTAATCCGCTTACCGCAAAATTAATCAAGAGTCCCGTGCTAGACGCCCGGCTTATAACAGGGGACAACTCGCCGCCCCTGGATACACGAATACGTTGACGGCTAGCGATAGATATAATAGGATAGAAGTATCTTTATTAGGCATACAAGTCCGGTGTTCATCATCATCATCAGTCTATTTATATTGCCCCACTGCTCGGGCACAGACCTTCCCTTACATCGAGGGAGCTGGGGCCATAATCCACCACGCGGGCCCAGTGCGGGTTGGCGGATTTCACATGCCTTAGATTTTTTCTTCTACGACATGCAGGTTTCATCACGATGTTTTCCTTCACCGTTTTGAGAGCACTCGGTAAATGTACGTAAATTGTTCCGTCGAAAAAAACGAGGATAACTCCTTGGTACATGGCTGCCCTGGCTGGGAATCGAACCCGGGACCTCCATATTGCAAGTCCATTGACCCAACCACTGAGCCACCGAGCTCCACCGAAGTCCGGTGTTAAATAACTACAAAATAGGTTCTCTTGAAAACGACGGTTGCAAAATTATTTGATAATTTTTATTATAATGTCTACAGTGGTTGTTTTGTGTTTAATATCACGTTAAGTTAATCAGAAAATATTATGTTTAACGTAACTCGGAAACTACTAATTTTCGACCCCTCGTTAATATGGCCTAATTTGTTGCAAACCACCTCTAGTATCACCACTTTCAAGGAATGTATCGAATTTCCAATCACCCTGTATAACTCTTCATACAAAATTACTTACACTAGCATATATAATTGTTTAGGGATATTTGTACACATAAAGTGACGATGCCAATCCCATCGTAGGTAGAATAGGTATTCTAAATTAACCTATCTACTTGAATCTGAACCCTAAAAACTTTCCTGTATACCTTTCTCTGTGCTAGACCGTACCTATTTGCACACAATAGTACAATTCAAATATCTCCCAAATCTATTTTCATCAAATCCGCCGGCTTCTTGTCTATCAATTGTCCCTTTACGAAGCCAATATCTACATAACAGGCAGCATTTAATAAAAAATATTTACACCGGCAAGCGAATCGGCATCGGCTTAATTTGCGGCGAATTATGCGGCCGGGTCCGTTGGGAAATCGACTTTACATCAAATTTGCGGCGCGGCACAGATAAAAAGCAATCTCTTCATTTTTACCTGTACAGTCGGCATCACAGTTACTACAGAAAAGCATACAGGGGGTCTCAATAAGGTTGAGATTTTCTCAAGAAATACTTGACTGTAAAAAAGAAAAATAGTACCTAATAGTAATAGAATCTACCGTGAAAAAGGATTTTCTTAAAAAATACTTTAATTTTTGCCTCTACAAGTAGGTACAGTCGAAGACAGATAAGTATACAGGGGCCGCAATAAGGTTGAGATTTTCTCAAAAAATACTGGCCTGAATTTAATAATTATTTTACAGTTACATAGTTTTAACTTTTATCTATCAAACAGTGAAATAATTTTTGTAGTAGGTCAAGTAGTTTTTGAGAAAATCTCTACCTTAAAAACTCTCCTGTACACCTTTCTGTGTTCCACCGTACATACACACTTTACAATTACACAGTGTGAAAATCTTTTACAAGTACACACTTTACAATTACGTAGTGTGTGTAGTGTGTCTTGTCTAGTTTCGAGTGTACTACGTAATAATAGTAAAGGATTTTAAAAAATCGGTCAAGTATTTTTTAGAGAAAATTTCAACCTTATAACCCTCCTGTACACTTCTCTGCGTGAGACCGTACCTCTCTGTACGCCGTGCCTCTCACACGGAATAGACGGGTGTTGCCCTGGTGATACTCGATGTAATTAGGTAAGAAGCAAGAAGCTTATTTATATACTTACTGCATTAGAGATTTAAAACGAAATGCTAGATGAATTTAATACCAAACATTTTACCTCTGTAATTCTCCTATTAACACTTTTTATAAATGTCGCCTGTATGTGAAAAAGACCAACAGAAACATGGAGCTACGTAACAATTAATTTTAAACTCCTCCCGCCAGTTGAAAATTTATACCTGTATGTTATTATAAGCTAACAGATACGAAAACTAACAGACAGAGGTTGAGTTTCTAAACGTACATATATATTCTGTATCGTATGTACTTATTCTTTTCTCTCTCTTCTTCTCTTCATCTTCTCTATCTTAGAAGATTAATAAATCCAAGGTTTTAGAGGCACTATTTTCCTTACAATATTAATAGATTGTCTCGTATTAGGCTCAATGTACTGCTCTGTACCAGTATGGTAACAAAATTACACACTAACTTCAATATCCCGCACGTCAGTTGACTACCTGTATTGTGTGGAACACAGAGCAATAATAGACATTAGAAATGCCATGTGGACTGGTTTAGTCGCTCATACTTGCATTGTATAAGATTCAACTATATGAGCACACTCTACACCTTGTGCCACATCTTCTATTATTGTTTTGGGACTTTTGAAAATGGCTGGAAAACTGGACAGTTGTTAAATTCTTTGTTTGTTTTAATTTTATTGTATACAGTGATTGTTTTGTTTAATATCACATGAAATTAATCATAATATGTTCGCAGGTATAAGTATGTTGAAGTTTTCGAATAATTATATGCAAGATCTGCATTTTCGAGCTATATTCAAGAGTCCCACTTCTAACTCACGAATGAATGTAGGCTGCTGAGAGTTCGTCCACGGTAGCAGTTGCTTTTTGGTGACTTCTACTCCTCTATAAGAAGAAAGGGAAGACTCTGAGCGCTTTCGTCCAGGGTCGCAGTAGCTATTTGGTGACGAGAAAGTCTACGATAAAATATTCATTACTCTTTAACACGTCAAATACGTTTTCGAATTGTCATCTAATTTTATACGGTTTTACAGAATAGCAAAATGAATTAGAGGCGTCTAATTTTTAGTTTAGTCGCAAATGGCCCAATGGCGAACGACATAAACGGAATCCATTAATAAAACTAGCTGAAATATTGTTCTGTGCAGTATTGGCACAGTCGGGCGAGCCGAATCGAGCCGCGAGCCAGGAGGTATCATGTCGTAATCACGGCCGGCAGCCATTCAATGAGATGAAATCACTATGCGGCTCTATGAATTATTCAGGCGCGGTCCACCCGATGGGGGGCGGGGGGGTATTTGCTGGATATTGATATAAAGTTGACGCTGCGGATATTGGGATATACGAGTATATATCGATAGTAGGTTGGTATATGTTTCCAGCGTTGTGGATACGTGAGGATAGTGGCTCTATTGGACGGGGATGCTTAGTTCTAGTTCGGATCACAACTCAATTAATTCTATTAAAAATAACTTTCAACGAGCAGTGACAAACTGTGTTAATGACAGAGGATCCAATTAGAATAAGAGATCGCTTTCGACAGCAAGGGTTAAATGCCGTAAGTACCTAAATAATAAAAAATAATAGACCAACAAACATTTAAATTAAGATAATCTACCCTTTCAATAGTGCATTTGATTAGTAAACAGATTTTATAGGAACAATGAAATACCCAATTAATATTCAATAAATAATTTATTAGCAACTACGTATTCATATTCAATAAATAATAGTTTCAACTAATCAACAGTCTAGTGGTGGTAGGAGATAGCGGGGGAGGAGAATGTGACTTGAGTGAGGGGGGCGGCGTAAGCGACCTTGGCTACGGGAGCGGCGTAGGCTACCTTGGCTACGGGTGCAGCGTAGGATACGGGAGCGGAGTACGCTACGGGTGCGGCGTAGGCGACCTTGGCGACGGGAGCGTAGGCGACCTTGGCTACTGGAGCGTAGGCGACCTTAGCGGGGGCGGGGTGACCTTCGTAACGGACGATAGCGTTGAATCCGTGCTCCTTGTCGGCTGTGTAGTCCACAATGCGGAGGACTCCGTCGGGTTGGACGAGGGAGTATGAACCCTGGACCGCGTCGCCCTGTCTCGCCTCCTTCTGCTGCTTGACGTCGCCACTGTGGCCGTCGTGGACGGAGTATTCGAACTCGTAGTGCGCGGGCGCCTCTGGCTCGGCGTACGCGAGCTTGGCCACGGGGACCAGGGGGATGGCGGACGCGGCCACGGCCAGGGAAAGGACGACGATGAACTGTAACGAAAATGTGTTTATAGTACTTTGTGCCTGTAGTTTTTGTCACTTCCTACAATTTAGGTGTTTTTATTGATATTTAGTACGAGTTATTGGAACTAACTGGCGATTTGCTCGTTTTAGGTTCCTTGGGAGGTATGTGTAGATAAGATTAATTTTCCTTTGCAACATATTACACAAAGTAATAGGCATATATGCAATTATTAGTAGTTGCACTTTTTGCTTGCATCTAATGAATTAGGTAGCTAATACATTATATCCATATTATAACAATTTATTCATAATTACCAGAAAAAAATGATAAAAACTGTTTTTAATTTGAATTCTTTTCATAAGACTCTAAAAATTGATTTAGAAAGAGTGAATAGGTTGATGAGAGTAGGTATTACTTTTTTCCTAATGTTAATTTAAAAGATAAAAGTTACCAAAACTCTTATTAAGTTATTAACTACAAATAAATATTTAAAAGTATTTTGCAATTTAATTCAGAGCTGCTGAATTAAAATAAAATATTAAATATTTGTTACCTTAGCTGCCATTGTTGCTAATGTGATTGTCGGAGGTTGACTATGACACTGTGTGACCCGCACCAGTTTTTATACAGGCTGTGTCGCCTACAAGCTCGCCGGTGACAGACCACTGCCCCGAGGGCTCCGACCGGACTAATTAAGCTTACAATTGATTGAGAGGTGAAGGTCAGCATTACTGGACAGGTCGAGATGTCATACGATAAAATCGTTGTGTGATAAGCTTTGGATTTAATGATAGGACCTTTTAGTTGATAAAAGTGTGAAAGATTCAGAAGTTCATCTATAAACAGGGGTAAACTCTTTGATGAAATTTTATGTGGTACTTATCGTTTCATTCGCTTTATGTTTGTATTCTTCATTGTACAGTCGACAGCAGATCAATGGTAACACTTTTTACTTTTGACAGTTCTTATTATTTGCGTCGTAAGACTTGAAACCGTACTGCAAGTGTTACCATTGATCTGCTGTCGACTGTACATAAAACACTAAAATCATACATAGTTTTGGAGACAATATTTACAACGGCGATCTTAACAGCTTACAGCTAACCTTATACTATTAAATGGAGATCGTATTCTGAGCAGACACACTTTATCATGGGACTGACATACTTATGATACATTATATGCCAGAAGTTGATTTTTTTGTTAGTGTATCTAATACATCTTAACTTAACGTAACTTACATAAATTATACCTATTCAAAATGTCTTCTTTATGCCTTCACATCTCAGATCAGTATGCCATTCTGCAACAATTTTCTCTTTTGTATTTCTCTGCTATCAATCAGATTTCAAAGTCTAATGCGATATTCAATTTTATGACGTCATCAGCTTTACTCGGGTTTTAGTATGTTGTAGTACACATTGTATTACAACAAAATGGTATTTACATTCATTCCTTATACTATACTATACTTATAATGATGTAACTTTATCCAAGTATTTCCGAGGATCGCTTTGCAAAAAATCTTGCAGACAATCTCATCACAATTAAAGCTCTTTACTGCACTCATTCCAATCCGTATAAGGGCAACCTTACCAAAGTCAACCACATTCATAAATTGTAACATTAAAGTACAAGTATTTTGAGCATTTCTTCCATTAACAGGTTCTTAATATCAACCACTTTAGTTTGACCGAACTGATCTATTTCCTAAGGTAGCGAGGCAGCTCAGTATTAAGTGGTTATACTCGTATCTGAAGAAATTAAAAGTAGTTTGGGTGACCCAGGCCTTGACCGACATGGTCGGGTGTGGTTCCACGAATACTTATGTGTAACACGCGTCGTATAATGCTGCGCTTGATCGATGAGATTAGGGCACGCGTTTGAAATCATTAGGCGCTATTGTTATGTTACGAGTATCGTGTCTACAAGGTGTAAGTTCGTTACTTGACAGATTGTTGTCTAAGTTATAAAGTGTAATTTAAGCTATACATATAATATAGTAGGAGTATAGTAGGAACGATGAGTGTTCAGTATCGATAACTGAAATAGAAATAAATTAATGTCTCAGACAAATCGATCAGCTGATACAAATATATGAGAGTAAAAATAAATCGCTAAAATTGAAAAGTCGTATAACTAAGGTTTAGTTTCAGATAGGTAGGTAGGTTGCCTTTCCACTTAGCGACACCCTGTGGTATGTGAATTTTATTTAAATTATATGTGGCTTACTACCTATAGGTAACTCTAGCCGCGTCTTGCACCTAAAAATAACCCGAAGACTGCGCGTCGCATGTCAAATGTTAGGACGTTTGTTGTTTAGATATAAGTTAAGATGATTATGATGAGTGGATGTTTTCGCGATTTATTTGTTCACTCTTTTTAGAGCAACCGGTAAAAATTTCTTTAAAAAAAAACGGAGTAGACTTAATGTAACTAACTTTTATACATAAATTCCAAACTTATGGCTAGCGCTTACCAAACTGTTCATAATATTACAATACAACGGTTATCTAGTTATTATTCAAGTTTCAACGAAATATAAACTTCAATTATTTAAAAAAAAAATAACTAAAACATACCTATAAGTACGACATAACCACCATAAATCATATATGTATTATGTAAATTCGTAGGTGTAGTGTAGTTTAGCAATGTTAAAATTAGAGCAATGTCTGCAAGTAGCATCAAGACTTGTCATTCCAGTTATTGCCGTGTGCTGCTGCTTTGTCGGAGTACTCTTCGTGGGAAATTGCGACCAGTTATCGACAATTATCTCAATAATGCGTATGTCTCAATGTCGTTTAATAAGGCCCCGTTGCGTCTAATGAAAATTGTTACAGGTTACGCCCAAATTGGTAACTCGATTTAGGACTCTAATGTGTAACAAAGAAGTAAGTAAGTGCCACGGAATGACAAGGTCGAGAGTTCAAGTCCACGGCAAAAAAAATTTGTTCATCAAACATGGTTTCAATTGTTATTTTCTTGTTTTGCATGTGTAAACTTGATTTTTTTGTCCTAAGGCTTTATTCAGACGTACCGTACCACAACCACATCAACCACGCGATAACTATAACACTATACGGGTGTTATTGCATTTGTATCAAAATGAATAGTTTAATTCCACAGTTTGCCTTTAGCTTTGATCGCGTGTTCAACTTTGCGAACTACAATAGGATCTATTTTTATATTAGAAAATAATATTTATTAGAAGACATTGATGAGATATATTTTTTAAAGGTTGGGGGGTAGCTACTTAGTTATAGGATATGTCCCTTAAATGCACGTCTGTCCTGAACTTAACCTCCCTTACTATCTGAAATTCAGCACCCTCCATAGGAAATTCGTTTGAGCTTTTATAGGTCAATGGAGCATTCCTTATCTTAGGGAATTTCGACACAAAGTCGATTGAAGCCATAAAACTAAAGCTATCAATTAGTCAACTATGTTCTTATAAATGGATCTGTTTAAGGTGAGCAATGTAATCTTGTTAGCATTTTATACCGTTTTAAGTAATTTTGTCGCAATAAATTTAATTAAATATGACTCTTATTAGGCGGTACTTTACGCTACTACATTTAATTAATTCAAGGAGTTAACGGATGTTGCTACATCCGAATTTTTTGTCGGTATGTGCTTCAATAAAAGAAGTACTTGCGATTTTGAAATCTTGTTAATTAATAATACTTATATGGGCGTAAACTAAATGAAAACGTAAGCGGAAAAATAGTAACTCAACATTTGTTCTATTACTTTTGAATCACAAAGTAAAGATAAATCAACGTCTCATGTAAATCGATTCGATAATCCGTAAAAAGGGATTGAAGCAGTACCGTCTTTACCATAAGGGCACACGGGTCCCGTGCCCAGGGCCCCCATAATCACGGGGGCCCCGAAATTCCGATATTACACTTTACAATTTATTTTATATTTTGAACTAAGTATTTACATTTGAGCAGCACTATGAATTAGCGCCAACATTTCCAAGTCAAAGTGCGAATCAAACACCAGATCAGTTTTTCTTCTAAACAGTGAAAATTAAAAAAAAATTGTTGACCTTTTTTATTTTCCAACAGTAATATTCTTGTGTGCCCAATGACCCCTGCCTGGCCCTACTGGAAACAGTCAAGCCTGTTTATTTTATACGATTACAACCTTTCGCACTTCTAATAAATAGAAACGGTTGAAAAACTACGGTTTCACAAGAAAACACCAACAGAGATTTTAAATTAATTTAGATTTTTATTCTGCAAGAATCTCTCGACAGCGATCTAATGACCCAGACAATCAGATAGAACACTTCAATATTATTTTTAAAGATATTTAAAAATAATCAGCCAGTGTTAAATATCCAACAGTTTATGTCATGTACTTATGTATTAACAGATTTAAAGTTACATTACCTCATATTTTAATTGTACTGTACCCTGTAATTATAATTGATCTTTTTAGGGCCGGATGGAACCGATTACATACGCCATGATTATTATTGCTCCAGTTTTGGACTCATACGCTGACATTAGCTGGATTGTCGGCAAACAGGTATACATCATTTACGATGAGACGAGTATGCGCAATCTAATAACTATAAAAGCTCTGGCCGCTACATTTTGGGACATTATATAACTAACATACCAACATGATAGTCAAAGTGAGTAATATTATAATTATAAATAGTGGTAGGATTAATTTGTGAAAATGGAATACTTAGTAGAGTGGTTCCCATTTTTCCCATTGAGTTTTCCTATTGACGGGGTTAACTGGGATTGATTTTCCTAATTAACAAATGGACTAAAAAAATGAAATCTTGAAATTGGTTTTTAATGTGTGCAGTGCATCAAAATTAGTGTTTTACGATTTTATAAATGTTGGATCATTACACCTACTCAATGATTCTTTGTAGACGAGTAGACTTATGGATTGTGATAACAGTTTTTATTTTACCAATAGGTATTGGATAAAATCTTTCGTTTTAAGACGATATAAGATTGCTTGACAACGACTGGGTAGCAAGGTTCTTGCGGCAATCGATTGAATCCAATCTGTTAGACTACTGTGGTGGTCGCTTCTAGCAGAAGCTTTTAGCTTAGTTGAAGTGATCGAGGAGTTATTATCGTGAAAAATACTGATTTTTTTTGTTACGAAACTAAATATAGGTTCTCTCCGTCCGTCTGCACTAAGTAACTAACTCCTCAAACACGTGAACATCATTGAAACCCTCGCTTTAAACCTACTCGTAATATAGTATTATTTACTCACATAAGGATGAAATAGGATTTGCTTTGATCAATAATTTAATTAGCTATCTATATTGGTCAAACCTATTGTCATAGTTACTCAGCCGCTCGTACAAGCATAATGACTGCATAATGACATATTTCTAATAATCCTTTTTCCTACAGTTGGTTACCTTATCCTGCCTTGTGGCGGCGGCAGCAGCCGTAGCCGTCCCAGTGGGCCAAGTGGCTGTGCAGCCGGCTCCAGTGACGAAACTAGTCTACGAGCCCGAGGCACCGGCCCAGTACGAATACGAGTACTCAATACAAGACCCCAACACTGGCGATGATAAGCAGATGAAGGAAAGCCGTAACGGCGATGACGTGCATGGGTTCTACTCGCTGGTGCAACCAGATGGGACTCGGCGCATTGTGGAATACACCGCAAGTAAAGAACATGGATTTAACGCTGTTGTTCGGTACGAGGGTCATCCCAATCCGGCCCCAGCGAAAGTATACGCACCTGCACCAGCCACTTATGCACCAGCGCCGTTTTCCAAAGTTGCGTACGCTCCACAGCAAGTCGCCTACGCTCAAGCACCCACTCAAGTTTACGCTCAAGCCCCAGTCCCTAAAGTAGCCTACGCTCCAGCACCTCAAGTGTACGCTCAAGCTCCGATTGCGAAAGTAGCCTATGCTCAAGCTCCGGCTCAAGTTTACGCCCATGCACCTGCTCAAGTGTATGCTCAAGCCCCAGTCGCTAAAGTAGCCTACGCTCAAGCTCCGGCTCAATTTGCCTACGCCCCAGCACCGGCTCAAGTTGCATACGCCCCAGCACCAGCTCAAGTAGCATATGCAGCGCCAAGAGTAGCATACGCCGCAGCGCCTGTAGCTAAAATTGGATACGCTGCTCCTGCCCGTTTTGCATACGCTCAACCAGCGCCTGTAGCGTACGCTCAACCAGCGCCTGTAGCGTACGCTCAACCAGCACCTGTATCATACGCTCAACCAGCCCATGTAGCATACGCTCAAGCGCCTGTGAACTACGCTCAAGCACCCGCAACTTACGCTCAATACACTCAGGCACCTGTAGCGTACGCTCAAGCACCAGTAGCCAAACTAGCTTATGCGCAAGCCCCAGTCGCATACGCTCCAACCAAAGTCGCATACTCAGCACCCGCTGGCGTCACTTACGCTTAATTAAACTTATATGTTAGATATCTATTATAATTATTATTTATTTCGTTAGACAATATACAAGACATAAAAGAAATTGGCCTTTTTATTTTTCGCAACCGGTCAATGGGGAAAGAATTGCACAAGGAGGCGTCAAAACGGCGTATCCGATATCAAAACGCCCGAAACGAAGTTACGGGGAAGCGTGCGGGTAGTGTTGGGGAATCAATTGAATTATGTAGCATTATGAGGAGCTCCGGTTACGGCACGTCCTCACCCCAGAGGCCTGAGGCACTCGACGCCCTGACGCATTGCTCTTGACACCTATTCATTCCGCTACTTTAGTCCGACCACTGTTTTAGGAACTCGAAAACTCCCCCTCTATTGCTTGTCAAAACTAACTTTTGGAAAGGATCTTCACACTGTACCGTCGGCATAGAACATGCCACATTAGCGATTGCAGGCAAATATAAATTGACAGGGCCGTTAGTGAAAGTGGTTGTTAGATAGAGCGGAGGGTTAAAAGTGTGTGATGTGAATATTTTAGCTGGATGTCTTGTTGTAAACTGATGTGAAGGGTTGGGAAAATATTTTGTTGTCAGAGATGTAATATGGAGTGACAGGATTTTTCTTTGATATTCGCAGCTGGGAAGAATTTTGACTAGACAGCTATATAGCTCTACATTCGTCATTCATTCTAATAAACAAATTATGATACTTTCAAACGTAAGATATTGATCCAGCCAGAGCTACGTCTCGTACGGACAACAGCAGATCAATGGTAACACTTGCTTGTTTGCGGTAATGGTTGTACGATTTCAACTCTTACGACGCAGATAATAAGAACGGTCCAAAGTGTTACACTTAATGTGCTTTGGTGTGTAACTACAAGCTAAGATTCAAACCCAGAATTATAAGTAAGTAGTTTAGGTTAGATACACTAAATTTTAATTTCAATAATTGAAACCCCTCGAATAAAAGTAAACAACCGAAAAAGCAAATAGCTCGATTATAATTTCTAACACGATTAATTTTCTTGCTCTTATGTCGAACACAATATAAGTTAATTAATATGGTCGTTACCATATTTTAATCCCAAAAACATGCTTATACCAAAGATATTTAGTATTGCTTCTTTAACACAAGAATTACTTACCTAATTGTTCTAAAGAACCAGTAGATAAAAGTGTTACCTAACTATCTACTTATTTGAATATTTAGAGTTGTAGATGTAAGTAATTTATTTGTACCGCCCAATATTTGTGTCGACATGATTTCGGTCGCAATCCCGACAGGTTTGGCCGGCCACAAAGTACAACGTAATAACGAATTCTCTGTCCGAATATTTAATGCGGCGAATAAATAATCAGGGAGCCGAGCCGACAAATGTTTTGTTGAAGTTTTTCAATCCACCCACAAAGGGTTGTATCGCGATAATCCGCTATTATCGGATGATGAACTATTACCACTTCGCCCCGCTTCGCCCCTGCTTCGTCCCACTTCGCCATGTTTGCGCATTATCACTGACATTACACCGAATGTTGCTAAGTCCTTGGAGATTTGGATTTGAACAGTAATTACTGACAATGAAGGGTTGAAAATGTGTTTTGAAAAAAACTTTTTATGTTTTCATTTCCTAAGATACAGACGCCAGCACATCAAACTATCACATCAAATCATTCCAATCTAGGCCTTCGCATAGTGCCGTGATGCCACTTGAGTATTCAGGAAGGTTTACTGGACACCCATATCATTAGGGTTGAGATTTTCTCACAAACAACTCGACCAATTGTAAAAATTATTTTACTATTAGATAGTTTAGAGTACACACTTATAGACACATATAGCTAGTCTCTATATAAACTGTTTTTGTACGTTCCTCTTCTTTTATAAGACAGAATTTAATTTTTTTATATCAAAAAGATAAGTACCACCGAATGGTTTCTTGTAGGATCTTATCTACTTAATTGTGGAGTTTAGTTTGATAATGATTTCATCAATTTAATTAGGTGCTTAAATCTTCTCATCTCGCAAATGCCTGACAAGCGTGAATAGCAACAACACAATAGTCACGATAACATTTGCTATGATATTCGTCATGGTACTCCGTGTATGACGGCACACTCCGCCACGTGCCAGCGAGGCCTGTGTAGGCTATTGTGCAGGCAGATTGCTTCCGGATGACCCAGTATCGCGTTACAATATTGATATTGGTGTGGTTTCCAATTGCTGCCATTGAGCTTCTACAACATTACATACCCGTGCACGTTGACTTAGGCTTCTCTCTCTACGCCCGTGCACATGGCGTTTTGACAATTTTGACAGCTCTTGTCAGTTTTGACTTGTCAAGAATTTAAAATAATAAAAATAATTTGGAATCGAAAAATTACAGAATTTATTACATTACTTTCATTTAAAACATCGACACTTATAAATAAACACAAGTGGTGAACCACGGGAAGAAATAATTTCCCGTGGTACACCGAGGTGAACAGCCGAGGTGGACCACGGGCAATGAGCCGTTTAATGTTGTCCAAGATAGGAAATAATTTCAAGATGTAAGACTTACAATTAGTATAGACAATAAATTAAACAAAGCACCTATGGATATGAAAGTTTAATAAGGGTACTCGTACCTATAGGGGAGTAGACCGCTTCGGCCGCCTACGTAACCGACTTTTCGTAACCAGGTTTCTTAAAAGAGCTACGAACACAGAAATTTGATCTCTGCTGCCTTATCCGAAAGCCGAAAAGTCCTTTTGTTACTTCTATCGAAAGATTTTAAAATAAGCTCAAAGTGTAAAAGTTACTTTTAAGACTTTTATGTCCTGTATTGTCGTTATAGTGAATTTACTAAATATTGTCAACAATATATTAAGAATATATGAAACATTAGATCACACAGTTAATTTAATTTCATTTTGAATCACTCTTTGTTAATTTACTATACTATCTTATATTACTCTATCTTATATTTATTTATCTATATATCTTATATCTATCTTAATGCATAACTATATTATGTTTGTAATCTCTGCATGCGCGCTGTTATGAATGTTGTGTCCTCCTATAAAAGACACATACATCAGAACCAGCCATCTGTACTGTATGTTATTAAATGTATAATGTATGTGTTGTTGGAGACCCTAAATAAATAAATAAATATATCAGTGGCATTACTTGAAGTAACCTTTCTCTTTCTATGAGGCAGACCATAAGACTGATGCAAAGTCCAAAATAATATATTTCACGTGCTTTCGACTGTAAAAACAAGCTTACTGAATACATAATCCATAAAACGTGCCCAATTTAATGGCTTTATTGGTGAAACGGAAACCCACATATTACGAAGAACCAATGATACAAATAACTAAGCACATGATAGGTAGGTAAGTAGGTACTTACTCCATTAAGTTCTATATACATATATATGTGCCACTCCACTCGGAATCCAATTGGATCTCATAGCAACACCAAGCCAGTCTTGATTCGCCCGCGGGATTGCAGTATTTCACTTGTGTACGCCGTTTTTCCCTGTTACAGTTCTGAACCACAGATATTGGTTAGACTAGAACTGTCAATTGGATAAAAATATACAACCGAAGACACCGTTGTCTTGTGTACTTGTGTCTTGTTGTACGGACAACAGATCAATGATAACACTTGCCGTACGAATTCAACTCTTATGACGCAGATAATAAGAACGGTCCAAAGTGTTACACTTCATCAGCTGTACCTAGTTCTCAACTTTGGCTTAGTAGTCGAAAGTCTAAAAAAATCTTCTCTCCATTATATAGAGTACCTACCACATTTATGTCTTACTCTACTTTTATACTCATAAATGTAACTTAACGTTTTTCCAGGGTTTAAGCCGCAGTGCCTTTCTAATTTGACATTTATTAACGAAGTATAAAAGTTATAAAACACCGTTAATAAGGTAAGTGAGGTTAAACTAGGCTTATGAGTGCCGGGGCCGAGCGATTGCGTGAGCGTCGCAGGGAGTGGACTACCTGGCGCAATATAGTTCCCACATTTATGTGGGGCCATAGCCAGCCACTCCAAGACCGTAGTGCGTGGTGAAGAACCACATCCTACTCGAGGTGGCCCTGTTTTTACTAAACACTACGGATCTAGGCTGGAGAGCCGATAAAGACTCCTGAGTGTGGCATGTGCGCAGCACACTCAGTACCGGGCCGGGCCGACGAGGTCGATGTAGTCCAGGTAGACCCAAGGGCCGGCACCGGACAGCGGTCGGCGGAGTAGTAAGGTATTACCTACTATTGGTGTGTGTCGCCGGTTCCGCATGAGGGATAAACTTACTAACAATAGTAATAGTTACGTACTGTATAGTAATTAAGTAATCATTGTTTTAAAAGATGTGTTGCTGAGAGTTTTTTGCCACTTTTTCTCCTCAGCGTTGGCACCTTTTCCTTGCAAAGTGGTGTAAATGTAAATTCCAAAAAATATATTGACGTGCAAAAATGTACTCAACGTGCTTACTTGCAATAAAGAAATTTGACTTTGACTTTTGACTTTGACTTCGGCGGGCGTACTGCAAACTGGAGGACGAGAAAGCGTGATGGAGGCAAACCGCAAAAATAAACTACCCCAGGAGGGTACCGGCTCTGCCGAAGAATCCCTCCCCGAGCGCGGCTCGGGCAGTCCCATGTATTCTGGGGGGGGACACCGTTTTGCCAGAAGTCAACTGGGGAAAAATGACGGGAGCTGGGAGTGTTCCATGCGACAACGTGTCAGATTCAGACTCCGTGCAGTCCATGGTAACGGAAGAGGACGGGAGCTCGCCCGGAAAAAAGAGCATTGCACAGCGGGTGAAGAGACGACGGAGCGGTCATTATGCTTCGGAGTCCGGTTCTTCGAGCGACGGCTTACTACCCCCGCCAAAAGAACTAAAGAGGATCACGTCGGGCAAATCTGCCGGTAATCCATGGGCCAAGGCCCAATTCCTGAAAGCGAGGACAGAGGAGCGACAACTCGAGGCTGAAGAGGAGGTGGCCAAGCTGGCACATCGGGCCCAAAGCGCCCGGAACACCCGGATAGCCCGAGTCCCGGAGAACGCACTGGCGGACGGAGCTCACAACGACAAGTTAGCGGACACGCTGAGGGGGGAACTCCTTAGCAACGTGGACGTCATTGTGAGCGTCGCCGCCAAGTCAAAGAACCTGAAGGGAACGATGCAGCGTGCCCTAAAGGACGCGGTACAAGGCATCAAGGAAACAGCTGCGGCCCTGCATGGTCGCACTGCCACGGACGAAACAACGAGGCTCCAGGCGGACAACCGCCGCCTGCAGAGCGAACTCAACGAGCTGCGCAAGGAGCTCGCTGAGCTAAGGGCCGAGATACAGCGGCCGCGACGAAGCGCCCCCGAAGAGCTATGCGTCGGTGACGACATGAAAGACCTGCCTGCAGTTATACTGTCAGACAGGTCGACTGCGATTCCTGAGGCCACGGCTGTGGCCGACCCTCGGGACTCATTGATGCGCGAGATCATGATCCAGGTGGGGTCCATGATCAACGCGCGTCTCGAAGCGTTCGAGGATCGTCTACCACCGGAACCCCGACTGAGGCCACCACTGGCCGCTGACAAACGGGCCGCCCGAAGCCTAGGAGCGGGCCCGCCTGCCAAGGCGAAGATTCAGCCTGAGCCACCGACTCCTGCTGCTGCGGAGAAGACGGCAAAGAAGACGAAGAAGCAGTCCGAGCCGTCGGCACCCGCCAACGCTGCGAAGAAGGCGTCGGCGAAGAAAGATGACAAAAGCCAGGCTCCTGCAGCCCAGCAGGCAAAGGTCCCGCGAGCCCAGACCCAGCCCACCGACGAAGGGTGGCAGGTTGTTGGCAAGCGTGACAAGGCAAAAGGAAATAAGAAGGCCCAAAAGCCCGCCCAGAAGGCCAAACCAGCCAAACTTCGGCCCCCGCGCTCATCGGCGGTGGTGCTGACGCTGACGGCGGGCGCTGTAGAGCGAGGTGTTACGTATGCATCGGTGCTGGCGGAGGCGAAGAGCCGAGTCGATCTCAAGGCGCTCGGTATCGACGCCATCAGATTCCGCACCGCCATCACCGGTGCGCGTATTTTAGAGGTGCCTGGCTCGACCAGCGCCGCGAAAGCAGACTCCCTGGCGAAAGAGCTGAAAGAGTCCCTTGGAGAGGACAGTGTCCGGGTCTCCAGACCGGAGAGAAGCGCGGAGATGCGCATCTCGGGCCTGGACGACTCGACCACCGAGGACGAGGTGAGGGCGGCGGTCGCTAAGGCGGGCGGCTGTGCCCCAGACCAGATCCGCGCCGGCAACATCAGGCGTGGTCCCACAGGAATGGGCACCCTGTGGCTCAGCTGCCCAATCGCGGCGGCCAGGAAGGCGACGGAGGCGGGACGCCTACTCGTGGGCTGGGTCTCGGCACAAGTTAAAGTGATCGAGCCCAGACCCATGAGATGTTTCAAGTGCCTAGAGCCCGGGCACATAGGGGCACTATGTACCGGCGTCGACCGCAGCAATCTTTGCTATCGCTGCGGGAGACCCGGTCACCAGGCGGCGCTGTGCACGGAGGAACCGCACTGCGCGCTCTGCGCTGTGGCTGAGAAGCCGGCTGACCACCGCCTTGGCACCAAGGCGTGCCCCGCCTCCCTACCCAAAAAAGGGAAAGGAAAACGGGCCAAGAATAAGACGACGAGTGGCGATGGCCCCAGGGCCCCCTCGCAGCCGTCCCAGCGGCCAGCGCCGTCTAAAGAGGACCGCATGGACACCGCCCAATAAATGGCAACTCCATTTCTGCAGGCGAATATCAACCACTGTGCCAGAGCTCAGGACTTGCTTCTCCAGAGCATGGCAGAGTGGTTGATACAAGTAGCCGTAGTCGCCGAGCCCTATTTTATCCCCGCCCGTAACAACTGGGCGGCGGACCTGGGCGGCAAGGTGGCTATCATCGCCCAGCCGGCGGCAGGCTCCCCGCCCTTCGAAAAAGTAGCGAAGGGTACTGGATGCGTGTTGGCCGTCTCGGGCGGCGTTGCAGTTATCGGGGTGTATTTCTCGCCAAACAGGAGCCTCGCCGACTTCGAGCAAAAGCTCGCAGAAGTCGGGGCTCTTGTGGGGCAGGTACGCCCCAGCCCCGTATTGGTCGCCGGAGATTTCAACGCCAAGTCCATGGCGTGGGGATCTCCGGCGACTGACGCGCGGGGGGAGGAGCTGGAAGATTGGGCGGTGTCCATGGGGTTGGAGGTCATCAATAGAGGATCGGTGAACACGTGCGTGCGGCAACAGGGCGGGTCCATAGTGGACGTTACGTTCGCAAGCCCCGCCCTGGCGCGCCGTGTCTCAGGTTGGACCGTGAGAGAGGACGTGGAAACGCTATCGGACCACAGGTATATTCGGTTCGATGTCTCCGCGTCCCCGATCGCACTAGCAGGGGATCGCCGGTCCCCTATTGGAGAAGGCCCGCGCTGGGTACTGGGGAGGCTGGAAAGGGAGCTAGCCAAAGAGGCGGCCCTAGTGGAGGCCTGGGTGGCTGGGCCTGGTCCCGGTCCCTCGGAAAACGTAGATGTTGATGCCGAGACGGAGCGGCTCGTCGACGCCCTGACCCGCGTGTGTGACGCGGCCATGCCGAGGGCAAAGCCGATTCCGCCACGGCGTCGGGTGTACTGGTGGCGCGCCGAACTCAACGACCTGCGGTCGGAGTGTGTCGCGGCGCGCCGCCAGTACACGAGGAGTAGACGACGGAGGGTTCGAGACCAGGCCAGAGAGGACGAGCTGTACGGCGTGTACAGGGCCGCCCGCAAGACGCTGCAGGTGGCTATCGCCCGGGCCAAGGAGTCGGCATGGGAAGAGTGGCTCGAGGATCTAAACCGTGATCCGTGGGGGCGCCCCTATAAGGCGGTGCGGCAAAAGCTTCGCCCCTGGGCGCCCCCCCTGACACGAACCCTCGAGCCGCAGTTCGTAGGCCAGGTCGTGGCGGCACTGTTCCCGCGGCGGGACCCGTTCCAGCCGCCGGCGATGGCGCCGCGCACTGACGACGACGACGAGGAGGAGGCAGCGACACCGGTCTCGGAGGCGGAGTTCGGGGCGGCTATCCTGAGACTGAAGGCGAAGAAGAAAGCCCCCGGACTGGACGGTGTACCAGGGCGCGTTGTGGTACTGGCGCTGGAGGACGATTTGGGGGAACAGATGAGGGCTCTGTTCTCCGCATGTCTAGCTGAGGGCCGGTTCCCGCGGGCATGGAAGACGGGGAAGCTCGTTCTTTTGCGGAAAGCCGGGCGTCCTGCAGACTCGCCATCGGCCTACCGTCCCATTGTCTTGCTGGACGAGGCGGGCAAGCTTCTCGAGCGTGTGCTCGCTGCTCGCCTCGTCCGGCACTTGGGATCGGTGGGACCGGATCTGCACGACGCCCAGTATGGCTTCCGCTGTCGGCGGTCGACCATCGACGCCATCGCGCGGGTGCGGAACCTCACAGAGGAGGCGGTCGATCAGGGCGGGGTAGTGGCGGCAGTTTCGCTGGATATCGCGAACGCGTTCAACACCCTGCCCTGGGAAACTGTGAAGGAGGCTCTCAAGTACCACGGCGTGCCCCGGTATCTGAGGAGAGCGGTGGCGGATTACTTCGTAGACCGGGCCATTGTATATCCGGCCCGGGACGAATGGTCCAGATGGGAGATGTCGTGCGGTGTTCCACAGGGATCGATCCTCGGACCGCTCCTGTGGAACATCGGGTACGACTGGGTGCTGCGCGGTGCCAACTTACAGGGTGTCGAAGTCACGTGTTACGCCGACGACACCCTCGTGACGGCTCGTGGTAGCACCCTGAGAGAGGCGACAATTCTCGCCACTGCCGGTGTAGCTCAGGTGGTTCGGCGGATTCGAGCCCTGGGCCTGGAGGTGGCGCTCAACAAGTCGGAGGCCATAGTCTTTCACGGACCACGACGAGCGCCGCCCCCAGGAACAGATATCGTGGTGGGTGGAACCTCCATCACCGTCGATAAGACTTTGCGCTACTTGGGCATAGTCCTCGACGGTCGGTGGAGATTCACGGAGCACTTTCGGCACTTGGCTCCCAAGTTGGTAGCCACGGCCGGAATGTTGGGCGGTCTCCTACCCAACATCGGAGGACCGGGAGGTAGTTGTCGCCGCCTCTATGCCGGTGTGGTGCGCTCCATGGCGCTCTATGGGGCGCCCATATGGGTAGACGCCCTTAACGCCGCAAATCGGAGCCAGCTGCGGAGACCGCAGAGGGCCATGGCAATAAGGGCGGCCCGGGCGTACCGCACCGTCTCTTTCGAGGCGGCGACATTATTGGCGGGCAGCACGCCCTGGGACCTAGACGCGGAGGTCCTGGCGGCGGTATATTGGAGGGACGCGGATGCCAAGCAGAGGGGCGTCCGCCCACCTCCGGAAGAGATGAGACGGTGGCGAGAGCGGGGCCGGAACCGTCTCTTCCGGAAGTGGGAGCAGAGGTTGGAGAACCCGACTGCCAGCGGAGAGTTGGTGGCCGCCATTCGGCCCGTCCTCAGGGACTGGGTCGAACGTAAGCACGGAGCGCTCACCTTCCACCTGGCGCAGGTCCTCACGGGACATGGTTGTTTCGGCGAGTACCTGTGCCGGGTGGTCGGTAGAGAGCCCACGAAGGCGTGCCATCACTGCGGGGCGGCGGAGGATACGGCGCAGCACACCCGCGCCGTGTGCCCCGAATGGGAGGAGCCGCGCGCGGCGCTAGTCGCGGCCATCGGGGCGGACCTCTCGCTGCCGACCATCGTCCGCGCCATGGTCGGCAGCGAGAGAGCGTGGGAGGCGGTGCTCACGTTTTGTGACACCGTCCTTTCACAGAAGGAGGCGGCGGAGAGGGACCGCGAGAACGACTCACTCGCGCTTCCAATTCGCCGCCGGCGAACGGGCCGCCGGCGGTTGGCTTATGCCCACCGCCTGCCGCCCTAACGGGGACCTTCGGGCGGAGGATCGGGGGATCCGCCGTCCGAATAAAGCGGTCCCGAGCTGGAAGGCGCTCCACGTGTTCCGGAGCGCCTTCAGCGGAGAAGGGGGGGCGTTAGGCCCCCCGGAGTCGGGCCCGAAAGGGCACCCGCCGACAGGGCCGCGGTAGTTTTCGAAAGAGTACCCGTGGTCCTGTCCATGGTGGCGGAGGCGGAACACCCCAGGAGTTTTAGTTGGTGCAAGTCCAACATAATCGCCCGTTCCCCCGGACGGGCGGTATACATAATGTATTTCTCCTGGGTAACAAAAAAAAAAAAAAAGGCTTATGAGTGCCCAAGTCTAGTCTGCAGCGATTAGCTTCGTTGGAAATGGGAAAATTGCTTGTCATATTCTTCTTCTTGTAGTGCCTCTCCGCTACCGGAGGTTGGTCATCAGCTCCGCGTACTTGTCCCTTGCCAAGACTTTCATAATTATTTGGAGAAGTTGGTATCTGTCATATTCCAATGTTTCTATCTCCATGTTCTAGCCAACTCTAGGGAGATGTACCGGGTAGGGGGTGGCCGTGGGATGGAGGGGGACAAGACTGTTTCGGAAACAATTACGCGGCGCGCAGGCGCACGGGCTTCCTGCGGACCCTAATTGCCGTATCTCTGCCGCTCGTGTACTACCATTATAATTGCTGTTATTGCTACGAGATTAGATGATATCTTAACGTCATTGTTGTGTTTAGTAACATAACTGAAGGCCTAGCTAAGTGGCTGTTTACTTTCGTTAACGCTAGTAGAATAGGAAGAAAATTGTATGGGATTTAATTTGCTAACGAAAAGCAAAATATTTCTTTATATTCTAGCGTAAAAAGTCACTTGGCCTTCTGGTAGTTTTTTTACTGAACATGGGATTTGATTATAACTTTAAGGTTTGAGAATATCCTCGGAATATCCGCCATCATTTTGGAATGGCGGAATGATTTTTTATTTGTTTATTTTTCTATTTACATGAATACTCTAAATAACTTGACATTGTTGGTGAAATTATCTCTTGAATAAGAGTAGAAGCCTTTCATATAAAAATAGAATAGAATAGACTTAAAAAATTGCCTAGATCTACGATTTAATAGCGCATGGGTTTGTAACTATAGCTATTTTGGTATACGAGTATCTATAGGATGCAATAGCCTACATCAAAATGACCATTTTGACCATTTTCAGTATTCAGCCGAAAAAATAATTATTTGACTGTTCAAAACGAAAACGTTGCATTTTAGCATCAAGTAGGTAGATGCTAGAAAAGCTTTCTAAATAAATTATTTAGAAAGTTAGTTATGAATAAAGTTAAGCTAAAAATAAGCTACACGGCTACACCCGAATGGGTAAAGTTGTATGATACTTCTTATACCGAACATGTATTATTATTATAAGATCTTTTTATGTACTACAACTTATTGTGAATAAAAAAATGAAGAAAAAAAAATGAAACATCTGTTACAAAACAATAGTTATCGACATTTAACTACGCAATGACATTCAAATAGATAATCCCCGCAACACAACCCTTCATTAGCAAAACAAATGACACGCTAAACGGGGGTGTTTTCCCTTACGCCGAATTCCCGAAGCGCGCCTTTGTGCGAGCCAGAAATCTATTTATTCATATCGTATTGCTAATTTTAGGATTAGGCGGCGAGTTCCCGAGGTTATTGAATTATCTATTCCGTTTGCGGGGACGACCCTGTTCTCTGGAGAGTTTGTGTTTCTTGCTTTTACTATCGCTGGGTATAAAAATCTTGTATTTTAAAGTTCATCATAATTAAAAATATACATTTTTTGGTTTTAATCAGCCTAAACTGTATCCATGTATGTGTCGATCTATAGAGTTCTTTAAAGGCTGCTGTAAGGAACTCACAAACAATCGCAACAATTATTATTAAAACAATCGATACTTAAAAGTTATTCTCGTTAAGGTTGAAATGTTCTCAGAAACTACTGGACATATTAGAAGATACTCGTTGCTTAGAACGCGGACTGTATTTGTAAACGAATTTTAAATAATAAAAAAACCGGCAAGGTGCGACTCCGTTGTAAGGGTTCGTGCAACACAACTTATCCCCGTAACTTTGCTCTAACGATAAGGTAAACTTGATTTAGAAACCAACTTATCTTTGCCATTATCCTACAAGGGTTCCTTTTTTTCCTTTTGAGGCACGGAACCCTAAAAACGGTGAAGTAATTTTCGAGAAAACTTAATCTTAATAACTCTCCTATGCACTTTTATATTATGTGTTAGATCGTAAAACATTGCGAACATTGCTAAGGCTCTCTCGGTTTTAGGCAAGTATGTACCGTACCCCATTTAGAGACTGAAAATGACAATGCCAGATTCTGCCCCACCATCAACCGCAAGTTGTACAACATAACGAATAAATGTAAAAATATCTCCGTTTTTTATTAAAATTATTGGTTTGAAAATAAAGTTGTGTACAAGTTGCGACTCGAAAAAAACAGCTTAATTAAGAATTCAGAAAATAGTAAGAAATCGAAGCGATTTATTCATTGTTTTTGTTATTCTTCTATAGGAGTTGCGAGAGTAGTAGAAAATGATACTGATTATGATTATGCAATATGAAACCTGTAATAAGTCCCCAACAAAATGATAAATGGTCACGTAGTTTTGTAGGTGGGGCAAAGCTCCATTGAAATGTGGCAATGTCTTTTGTGGATGATGATAATAACAAACTACCTACCTATATTGTTTACGCGTTAAACAAGAAAGAAGATCCTTTCCTTAGAAATCTTGTCATAGGTGTTGAGCCTTTAAAAGTGCCTAATTTTCATAGTAAGGGCCACATAGCTTTATCAAAATGAGCGTAGCCGGTGGAAGCCGCGCGTTTCGCCCACTCGACTGAATCATTTACCGTTTCACTGTACATAGAACCAGTCCTAAACGCGCAGCTCATTAGCTATGTACAGATTAGTAGCTGATTATATACTAGCATGCACTAGCTAATCAGTAACTCAGTTGCAGATTGTACTGACAAATCTAAACTAATTATATAACATACCTTACCTACCTACTGTAACAATGGGGTTATTGCCCGTGGACCACCTCGGTAGTTCACCTCGATGGTCTACGGGAAGAAATGACAATGCCAGATTCTGCCCCACCATCAACCGCAAGTTGTACAAGATAACGAATAAATGTAAAAATATCTCCGTTTTTATTAAAATTATTGGTTTAAAATAAAGTTTTGTACAAGTTGCGATTCGAATAAAACAGCTTAATTAAGAATTCAGAAAATAGTAAGAAATCGAAGCGATTTATTCATTGTTTTTGTTATTCTTCTATAGGAGTTGCGAGAGTAGTAGAAAATGATACCTACTGATTATGATTATGCAACATGAAACCTGTAATAATTCCCCAACAAAATGATAGGTAGGCAAAGCAAGCATTGAAATGTGGCAATGCCTTTTTTGCCCCAGGTGAACCACGGGAAATTATTGTTAACGACACTATTCGTAATTTCCACATCAGCCTGTTTTTATATCCCCACTGCTGTTGGGGAACTAACCTTCCATTATATCGAGGGAGCTGGGACCATAATCCTTAATGGCCTAAGCTCCCTTCAAATTATTTAAACAAGCGTCGTAAGACTTGAAATCGTACTGCAAGTGTTACCATTGATCTGCTGTCGACTGTACCTATTTAGACGCACACAGAGACCTACGCGAAACTGAACAGTGAACAGCCCCCTATGATATTTGTTTGTTCGTTAGCAAATGTAAATCTCATATATTTTTCTTTCTATTCTACTAGCGTTGACGTAAGTCAATGCCACTTGGCCTGGGGCGCAAATGCCCCAAAACTTTTAAGTGAAAGAAAAGAGCGAGTTTGATGAGTCAATTTTCGATCTGAGTGTATGTACTAAGCTTTCTCTTAACATCTGTTAAAAGTCTATGAATTTTGACAGTTGTAAGAGCGAGCTCACGCTAAGACTAAAACTGTTTATGAATCTCAGTTTTAGAGACCGATTCCAAAGTAGGATTTTCTTTGATAAGGTTTCAGAGAAAATGGCGAAGTAAACTTCCAAAGTACCCACATATAGAATCTATGCTATTACGATACTGTTTGAATAGAAATCAAAATAAGCAGCAAAACCAATCCCGCGTCGAGCAGCTTAGCGAAAACTCATCAAATCCAAACTATTACCGGCAGGTAGGGTTCCCAACTTTTTATACGACAAATGAAGTAGAACTAAAATGAACAGTATTTTACAAAAGAAAACAGTATTTTATTTTTTTGACGTTAAAAAACTATTTTTTGGAGCTTATTGCACAAATTAACAATTTATCATCATTTTTGAAATATTCATAAGCCTCTCCACAATTTAAGTTAATATTGAAATAAATGAGTAGCTCACTTTATGACTCCGGATACCAGCGGATATAAAAACAGTATTTTGTATACTTTTTTTTATAGAACAGTAAAAAGTATTAACGAGCGAAAAAAGTATAATACTCTTTTTAACAGTATGGTTGGGAACCCTGCCGGCAGGCTTCCGGGCGCGGCAAGGCTTCCCAGAAAGCCGGCCATAGTTTTCTAATCTGCCAACACAATAAACCGGCGGTATTAATATCATACGCGATACAAAAGAGCATGTTGCCACAAATATGTGGACAAAAGACGGCTGAGTAATTAATGTTGCTTCAATCGAGTTGTTATAGTAGGGTGGCCAACCGTGGATGGAGGAGGGATTCAGTGTTGCTATACAAAAATAGAGTTATTTCTTGGATTATAATATAAAGTACAGCATTCTTTACAAAGTTAAATTTGAAATCATACTTTCACTTAGGGCCAAACCTGTTTTTTCATACATAGGAAAAGGTATGCTCTCTCAATAGGTAATTAATTAGGTACTAAATATATAGATTCAGATTCATATCCTATTGATTCGTGACCAATTTACGATTTCTTCATCTGAATGATATTAGATTCCTAATATAATTTACTGCAAGCGGCCTTTTTAGACCCGCAGTAGTTTATTGGAAGATACATTGTGTAAATTTATGCAACATTTTTCTCTGAATTTACATTACTTATTAAAATTACTTTTTTTTGCAAGAAAAAAAAGTGTATAACTACCTAATTAAAATACGTAAAATAGCCATCTTAGATCAGTCAGATCATCTTAGATTCACTATTACGGTTGTCAAAACGATCAAATCATACCATGTCATAGCGGCCGTGAAAGGGACAGTGCTATGGCATTGGTGTAGCGGCGTCTCTGTTTGGCGCGCCATGACATGGTATGATTTGATCGTTTTGTGAACCGTAATAGCCCCGTCCAGACGTTTTATATGTTTTTAATTACGTAGAATCAGTTGTTTAAATACCTACTTACTCGATAGGTACTTACCGGTCAGATATTTGAATACATAAAGTAGAAGTCACGCGCTCACGCGACGATCAGTCTAACTACTCACAAACCCGATTGTGAGATAAAGAAAAACTAATTGCATTCTAGCCCTTAAATTAAGAAGACAAAATTGAAACATTCAATCAATACTTTTGCCATTATTATGGTGACTTGGTGACCCTAATCCCGGGGGAGACGCGGCCAAATCGGCGACGACACAATACGGTAGTTAGAGCTAGGGCTGGTATCGGCGGCCGTTTAACGAGCAAATTATTTAGTAAATGTTGCCAAATAATAACATTAATGCGGGTACGTGGGGCCCAGTCTCCCCTAACTACGAGGAAGTCCTCTAAAGACAGATTAACGTGGATTTCCTTTCCGTAGGATATACCGATACCTGTTTTCTTTAAGTGTCGGTTCAAAAGTATTGTAGCTAGTTCCACAAAAGTAAATCAACTTCAATAGGTAAATTTTAAATTGAATTGGAATCTTCAAAAAAATACGTACTTATTATAAAAATACAAGAATATCTTGGTAAGGTCTTGCCTTACCAATGTGACTCTAGAGTCTAGACGGAGGCTTAATGCAAGATATAAGTTGCACGATAGAGCTTTTCGAGAACTTTCAATTATTTTATTATTACTTGTTTAACAAATTGATGTTTTAAGAAAATCTTTGAGACTACAACACGAAGTTAAATACAGGATGTGCATACCTTTTTGTATATGTGACCTATGAAAAACTTATCAACAATTCTGAATATACATAAAAGCGACAGTTTCTACATATTTTTCTTAATAAATCAAAAGAATTCCGTCCCATCCACAAGCAGCTGTCTGTACCCGCCAGGGGTGACCACCCCTCGAGGGTGGGTAGCCAATGAGAGCACTCGCGACCGTCTCGACTCTCGACGTCACTCGACCAGAGCAAACAGACGCTCCTGAACGCCACATAATTGAGTGGCTTCATAGTGCCGCCTTCCTACTGATCCATTGTCGTGCCCATTACGACAATTATCAGCGAAATGTCAAATAAATGAGCGTTTTATTAATTCACGCCCGATTACACAACGACAATGAGCTGACTTAGTAGTCTCTTGAATACTCATCGAGGGTGGGTTGGAAAATGGATTAGAAGGAGATTTTAATTATGGTAATTATTATACTTTAATTCCTGTAACGAAAAGGAATAAGAAAAGGCAAAAGTTAACAAACATATTTTTACGCACACCTGCAATTTCATACAAATGTACAGCGATTTCTTTGTGTTTGAAATCGATCATATTGATTATTGAGCTTGGCACCAATGTAAAATGCAAAGTACCAAATCTTAAATTATTCGAATCGTAAAACACCCTAATAGAACTGGCTATCTCTCAAAGGCTAAATGTATTTAGGTAGGTTTTTGATACAGTGCCTCTATTTGTGCTATTTTAAAAACTAATTCACAATAAGTTTTGATATTTTCTTGCATATGCGCTATGCGAAACGAAAATCTAAATGATAAATGGAGAAAAATCCCGGTCGTGATGAAAAAAAATTCTCCATTTATCATTTAATTCACAATAAACCACTAACCACCTTTAGGTCGTTGCTCCAGCCGAATAAGTAATCAGACTTAAGTATATATTTCTATAAAATCAATACATAAATAAAAATTAACACCACCCCAAATTAATATAAAGTCATAATATGCGAAATATCAAGATTAACCTGAGCCGTTTCGTTCCAATACTCCTCAGATAGGCACCACTTCATACCGTTGAGTCCGTTCCACCAGACCCTGAAGTTCTTGATCGCTGGTTCAGGTTCCCTGGCCTCATGCAGTGCAGCACACAGGTCACAAAGGGGGTGTGGGGCAGAGCCTACAGGGTTCCAATCGGATACCACGGAGTAGGAGTTGGTCCACGTGAAATAAGCCTTGATTAGGTCCAAGTTCTTGACGGCCTCGCTAATGATGAAAGCTAAGTTGTAAGGGTGCATTTCCCGAGCATTTATGTATGATCCTGGTGGCAGAAATCTGGAAATTATAACGTTTTATTGAAATTGAAGAATCCTAAGAAATCGGGAAATAATAAAGTTCTGGGTGGCACGGAAGATTCCTATTTAAAATGGGGACAAGGCAAGATTGGTTGGAAATAGTGGAATTGTTCCACGGTGATAGCTTGTTCACAATTCTAGCTTTTTACCCGCGCAAGAAGGAGGGTTATGTTTTTTAATATCTTGATGTCTTCATCTAGTCAAAGAGAGGGCCTATAATTTTATAAGAATGAAGAAATCACGAAATGTAGAATTATTGCCCAGCCATAGAGAACTCAAGAATGGACTCACGGCATTTGTTCGTTCCAGGCGAACTATTGACAGGACTTTTAAGATTCTAATAAGATCCGCTTTGTGTCAAGTTATATCTTACCTGCTGTAATTAGCACCTCCATAAACAACGGGAACTGCAAAGTTGTTGTAACCATGCAAAACTTTTTCAGTGACATAGTCCTCGGACATCGAATTCTCAAATGCCATGTAGAAGAAATAATGATTCTTGATCATTTCCTCGCAATTGTCATTGTCGCATTTCTTTTGCGTGCATTTGCCGTAAACGTCTATACTTAATGCGAAGTGGAATAGATGTTCTTGCAGCATCGTCAGATATTGATCTCGAAAACTGTCTGCTTTGCAATTGCTTACGAGCCACGCGGCTGTTCTTGTTTTCCTTGCTAGAATATGTGATACTGCTGATCTTAGAGGCCTTAAACTCTCCTGCCACTCAACGTTCATGCTCGGGGCCACTATATGCCCTGTAGCATTACGAACGCCGAAATAAGGCCAAGGAATTGTCGAATCAAGTCGATACGTAAATGTCCAATTGAAAAAGCTATCAGTGAAGAGCTCACAAGCTGGCTTATTGTAGGAAGATTCGATTGTCGTGAAAACATAAAGTTGGGACGTAGATCGCCTTTTAGGTCTATCTTTGAGAGTTAGATCTAACTCATTGAAAAGTATAACATCAAATTTTCTGTAGTCACCGTCTAAGTAATAACGGTTTTCGGTAAACTCGCAGTTTCTTACCGGGCAGTTAAGTCCAGGGAATATACTTTTTCCGGTTGGGAATATTAAATAGTAAGGATTCCATGATAATATGTATTTAGTACCATTGTGGGGTAGCGTAGTTTGAAGATTGTGTTCCGCTACGGATATAAAAGCCATCATGTCGTTCAGAAACTGTAGGATGCGGTGGATAATCCACATGTTGAGGGTTGCACAGAGACACAGAACAATAAGCGAGTACAGAGAAAGCCTTCTTTTGGAACATTTTAAGAATAATAATTTCATAACTAAACACATTAAATAACCCGATGATAAGAGCTAATAAATTACTTTGGAAAAATCGTGGATAAATTGTTTTGTAAACAAAACTTCATTGACGTTTGACATTGTATCAAAGAAAATATATTACCATTGTATGGCCAAAAGTTCCGAAGAGATTATAAATATTATTTTCCATCACATACTTTCTCATAACATGTGCCATGGTGGCAGCATGTGAAAGTCCCTCATCCCTACCTACGGAAGAATGACGTGAGTTATGTACCTAACTATAATGTAAAGGATAATCTTAAAAATACCATCAATAACTTAATGCAAGACAATGAAATTAATATCGCCAGAGTTAAGTTAACAACTGTTAACATTTTCATATACTACGAATATCGATGACGATGATGAGTAAATTCAGATAACCATCCCAAAACATTATTGCCCATAATCCGACCCATTAATAGTTATGGCTCTAATTTGAACCGGATATGGATTTATTGGAAAAATATTGTCAGCGTGGGAGTGTCAAGACTTGACTAAACCGCTATTGTGCCTCATAGGTGGCTCCACCATCACTTAGCAGACAAAGTACCAAGTTTAGACAAGCCAACAAAAGTTCTTAACACTCGACTAATCCGAGATTAAGATCGTATCTGGAGCAGGGCCCAATAAACACTTCACACACAAATACAATTCAGGTTACAGTTAGTTTGGAGTGAAGTGCTGACCATTCGTGACGGGCCGTCACTGCGTCCGACATTAGTATTGTTGCCGAAATACAGTTATTGTTGGCAAAATAAATGCATTGTGAAAGGTTTGAGAGCAAAAACTCGGGCCACAATGATGTTATAATTGAATTAAGTCCACTCGAAGACGTGTTGTTTTGTTGTGGTAGTCCGTTCTAGGAATGTGATCGTGGGTTGTTATACTTTACTTCTTACGTATTTTATTTCTTGGACAGATGTCGCAGCTGTTAGGATATTCTTTTTGTGGTTTTGATAACTCGATTACTGTTGCCTTTTCATTCTAAAGAATATTAAATTTTATATTCTTCGTATCAAGACAATTCATTTAAAATGTCAAAAATTTATCACAAAACACCACTGTAAACACTTTGGAATTTCCAAAAGAAAAGTCTAGAGTTCTCTTGAAAATGGCGGGAAACGACGGTTGCAAAATTAGTTGATAATTTTTGTTATAATGGCTATTTTGTGTTTAATATCACGTTAATTAGAAAATGTTCGCGCATGACAGTATGGTGAATTTATTGGATAATTTGAGCAAGATCTGAAGTTTCAAGCTTTTATCAAGAGTTCCCGCTACAAGCTCGGGAGTGAACGTGACTGTCGAGCTGCTTCGTCCAGAGTAATGACGCTACGGCGTCTCCTCTGGATGAAGACATGAAGACGCGGCTACCCAGGGTGAAGACGCTACTGCGACTCCTCTGGAGGAAGATAGAAGACTAATATATATTTAATTTTCTGTAACATGACATTGGCAAATGACGAACTGTCGAGTCCATTAATAAAATAAATAAATAAATAACACATATCTACAGCCATTCCGCATGCTTTTGATGACCATATACTATTATTTCTATCATCAATATATATGGCTAATGCAGAGAATGATGTTGAGTTGTTAGTAACGGAAAATGAATTGGACGTAAAATAAACTGAATATAAAATGGTGGAGTCGAATCACAGCTGTATAAACCAACCGCGGCTCGCTCGGCTCACAACACAATGGTAAATAAATGCATTACGGTTCGTGGGAGCCGGTAAAATATTTATTACCTACGTAAATGAAAACATAATACTATGTAGTATACAATTACATGCTTCGCATTAAAACTGAAAAGAGACTACTTTTGGAGCGTATATTTTCCTAATTAAATCATAGAGTGGGTAGTTGTATCGATTTTAGACGCATTTAGTTTAATCATTGCTAAGCGAGGCGTCCCGCTCACTCTTACGCGATGTAGCATATGAGTGTCTGTGACAGTATCTAGGCATTTAGGATTAGATTTGGCGGCCATTATAGTATACAATTAGGCTGTTATTCATAAATCTAGTTAAACCTCACTTCCATTAAATCGTGTTGCTTTCCCTTTCACAGTTCGTTAAAAAAATTAAGGCCTAAACGGTGGCGTAATTTTAAATCACGTTTATGAATACGCGCCTTGGACCATAACTTTAAAAAATATACCTTGTACCAGCTTAGATAATAGTAACCATTTTCTCAAAAACTACTTGACCCGTTGTAGAAATTCTTGCACTAATAGATAGTATCTCAAAAATACATTTATAGCTAACTGAGTGAGATCCACAGTTTATTACAACCAAAGCCCAAATCAAGTGTCTTATTTTGTAAACAAAAACTACCCTACCCACTAACAATTCAAGCTGTTCTGTGATTATTGCATAGTTATTTTCACACTATTATATCGAATCACTTTATTTTCACGATGATGAACAGGTTCAATCAATCGGTTCCTCCATTATTACATCACAACAGGAGTAATTTGACGATCATATTTATTTACAAAATAAGACACTTGATTTGGGCTGCGGTATAGGCTACTTAAAAGTACATATTTTTGAGGTTTTCAAACTGTGTACGGTTAATATCTAGATGAAATTCATATACCTATATAGCCACACATAAATCATATCACAGATAATATTATAGGTAACCTACGCATAATATTGTAAACTTTCGGCAAATAAGCTTAGCTACTGTTCAACAACGGATATCCGCAACATTGAAACACACAACTGCTACTGCTTTTACTAAAAAAAATCTCACAAAGCAAATGTTTCAATATTTATGATCTATTTACGTTTTAACAAAACAAAATGGTTGACAATGGCTTTCTCCGTTGTTCCCGGTGAATGGTGAATGTTGTCACTCGTGAATACCTCATTGACCAGTCGAGAGCTTACTGCGGTTTGGGGAGACGGGAAAATGTAGAGTTGTGAAATTTAATTTTTTTAAAGGGTCGGTTTGAAAAAGAAAACTATAATGGGTGCGATTCTGTTTTAGTTTACGTACAATCGAAAATATAGATAAGTATACATAATAAGATCTCAACCTTATGGTTGATACTTTTTCAAGAACTATCTACTTGACCGATTCTAAAAATTATTTATTTAAATCAGTTTAATAATACCTTAGAGATAGAACCTAATACCGAAGATAAACGGTCTTTAGTATGAAGTTTGTATGGCCTTACCTCAGTATGACGTCAGAACCACAAAATGTCGTTTACTGTTTCTGTCTCTTTCTAACACAACTTTTCTAAAAAACCTTGTTACTTGATTTTTAAACTAATTTCAATATTGATTTCATGATGAAAAACATTTAATTTTCGGTACTTCACAAATAGTAAAGAATTATTATATAAACCACTTATCTGGAAATCACTCACTTACATTGTTGAAGTCGGCAATTAGACCGACAGTTTCGACCGATTTCGACGGTCTTTTTCAAGGTGAGCGCGCCACGCCCGCGTCGCAGGTGAAGTTTCTTCGCGCGAACGTCGAACCCGGTCGAAACTGTTGGTCTAATTGCCGACTTCAACAATATAAGTGACTGATATCCGTTTATATATAATAATTTGTAGTAATGGCTCACTATAGTTTTAATAGTAAAGAATTAAAAAAAATCAGTCAAGTACTTTTTTGAGAAAACTCCACCTCAAAACTCCTCCAGGACACCTTTTTCTGTCTTATTTTATTACCTTGGTGTTAATTTCGCTTTTGTAGGAGGAGTTTGAGATTCAATTTTTAAACTATATAACTTTTCAAAATTGTATACTCAACGGTACATTAATAACAATACATTTTAACTCTAATGACACAGACAATTAGAACCAGCAAAGATTGGTTTTGTGTGTCATCAGTGCCATCCTTTTTGCGTTGATTTACTCGTAGATACAATGGGCATCCACATAACTTATTAATGCTTAAATAACGAGATATAATTTCAAATGAAAGCGTTTTAACCACTTTCATAGATGTATGCTACATCTATGAAAGTGGTTAATTTGGTTTTTTTGGTCGCGACACAAAAAATATTCTTTAAAAAAATACAAATAAAATTAAATACGCGTGTTAAATACTTACGAATAGTTATTCTGTGGTTAAAGCTAAGTACTTACACATGCAAATCACATATTAATTCAACACCGCTTCCCCTCAGTATCGACACATTGGAACAGCCAACAGTTGTGATTGAATTAGCGACTCCAGCGCACTTCCCGCGATCTCCAAACCAATTACATGACCCATGGCTTACATAGACATTGCCCCTCGGAGTACCTGCAAACCTTCAACCAAGAGGGGGTGGGAAATCCATTAAAGTTTTGTTTTGTTGTAACTCCACCAGTATTTCTTGATCTCTCCCGGGTTTTATTGGAACTATTGGGTGGGAACGCGATGGAGGATCTTTCTAAGTTTGGTGTAAGTGTAACTAAGCGAGGATTAAGAGACGTTAAGTGGATTAGAGTGCATGTGGCGAACATGGCCCTTCCGTTTAGTAAATCATTGTGATAATGGTAACACTTGAGGTAGCTACTGTATTTACACTGAGTGATTTAAAAGGCTCGTGATAACTTTTCGAATGAGACATATGGACAGGATGATAGTTACAATAGAGACTGCGGTGCAAGCGTTGCAGGTTAAATTCCCAGCTCTACAATACATAATTATATTACCATACTATAATAATGAGTACTATAGTGTACACCACGTGAGCTTCGTACGGTATACCGTACCGTAATACCCTTCATCGATGGAACGTTTCGTTTAAATCACTCTTAGCCAACGGTTTGTTTTACGAAAAAATCATTCACCTGTATTGTACAATATTGCTGAATCTATACGTACAATCGTCATAAATAATTTACTTCCGGAATGCCTAATTTCACAGAAATCAATTTTATTCCATTTTTTATATCATTTTTTTGTTTGTTAATGTAAATATGTTATTGATTTGTTATAGATAAAGAATATCATTACAGGATACGCCTAATTATAGCGTAAACAAGATAATATTAATAAAAAACATTATAGATTCATTTTTTTCTCGGAATTTATGTACGATAAAATTCTGAAAAAAAAACTACGTATTTAGAGGGACAAAATCTTGAAATGATATTTTTTTAGGGTGTTAATAATATTTAGATCTTGTAAATTTTTAGCGATTTTAGAGCTGTATAAGTTTAGTTTGAATTATAAAACACAAATATTTCGCTACCAATCCCTACTTTACATATTCATCAAAGAAAGTCTTTCACTCAAATTACCATCCTGATGGTTTCCAACGCAAAATATGTCAAACGTTATCTTACATGTATCTTAAGATATCTTAAACTGCACCAAATCTCCAATCTACATTGTAGATAAAGGAACACCCAAAAATATTGATTGTGTTTACAACAAACGTAGGAGGTAATCCGAGTAAACAGTTCACTTATTCAAAATATTAAGAACAGGGAAAGCAGGCTTTGTAACCTTACAAAAAACTTTTAGGGGATCGAGAGCTGTCGCTGTCGCCTAACAAAAGTTGCTATCGTAACGCTGAATCCTGACTAATATTGGTAATTAGGAGTTACTTTCCTAAATAAAAGAGAAATTGGTAGGTTAGGATGTTAATTGTAAGAATAGAGTTCAAAATCCTTTTTAATTATACATCTATTATATCTCTTTTGGGCGGAAACAAAAGATAATAATTTTTCTGTGTTTTAAAGCAGCCTAAACATTAGTTTAATTTGACAGTTCTTCAACCGTATAATTATGTAGGTTAAACTAAATCATGTACTTATACCACATTTCCTGTAAAAACCAATAAGTAAGAAATGAGCCGAACGCTTACGCGGTAGACTAATTTCAATCATGTTTATGGCTAAAAGCCTTTACTATATTCAATTATTAATTGACAACAACATTTAATTATCAATATCTGTCTAGTTTCAACGTTTTGCTATAATAACTTTAATGACGTCACTCTCACTCCAACTGCCAACCTCAAGTCACAGGGAAAGGGGGCTTCGTACCCCTAAAAAACCTCTAATAATATTATTGGGCTCTAATTTCGTTTGTGCCTGTTAATCGTGGCTGTATAAAAGTGTCACATTGGCTGAATGGAGGTGCCAATTTGTATAGAGTTGCACTTGAATGGGACGAGGCGCTTGGTTTTGTGTTACTTGGGTTACGCAAAAACCAACATAATAATATCTCGATCTCTACCTAATAAAGTAAGTGCATATTCAAGTGTTACGTTGGATTTATTTTTTTAAGAGGCAGAGGTTTTCTTGGAATCAATGGCATATTAGCTCAAGTGGGATTTATTGGTGATAAGAATTTATTTTCATAGGTCTGTCTAAATGAAATATCTTTTTAGGACTGGCTTGCACTAAGGATAAGTTATTTGTTATCTTGCAAATGGGGCTAGAGTGATAACTTCCACGTCAATCGTGCCCATAACAAGGTATTAAGAATGAAACGATCGTTATTTTTTTTGTTAAATTATGCAAATGTAAACCATACATTGCTAATATAATATCTTAGGATGGTTAAGTACTTACTCGTACAATCAAAAACAGATAAATGTATACAGGTATCATTACGGTTGCGATTTAAAAATAAATCTTGACTGATTGTAAAAAGTATTTCTCTAATAGATCGCAGCCTAATGTAATGTAAAATAACAAACTTTTTGAGATAATCTTAACTCTCTTATACTTACACTTATCTTTACTTATACTTGACACTTACCTACCACTTATTTATACACATATACACTTACTTATACTTTACACTTATCTACCAAACGCACAGTGCTCTTCTCTACCCGAAGGTTGTCTGGAAGAGATCGCACTCAGCAATAAGACCGCCTATTGTATAAAATATGTGTATCTGTTCTGTGCAATAAAGAATATTTATCTTTGGTACCGTGACTGTAAGTCTCATAATTCATAAATCACCTAACCTTAAATACTGCCTTTGAGCTTTGGTACCATCGTTCTACATATAGGTATTCATGTAATGTATCTATGCAGACGGGAGGCTCTCCCTCTGAACTCCGTAATTAGCCCCCACTTCCTCCTCTTCAGCCTCCCCCCTCGAAAACACACAGGCAACCCGAAAACAACAAGCTACTTGTATGTAGACTGGCTTTTATACTGTTTTACTTTGGATGTGTAGCGTAATGAGTAGGTACTACATCGAGTTTTGTTTGAAGAAAGTTTAGAACAGCTACCTACTTTTATCGTAATATAGGTACGTTATGTAAGTTGATATGTTTAGTTATTTAGACGATTGAAGTACCTACAAAAATAACCCCTACAAGCCTGCTTTTATGACATATACCGAAAGAAAAGATTAGGAGTGGTTGATGTTAATTCGCAACTGCAAATACAACCGTTACAAACCATTGCTTTTATTTATAAACCTAAACCTCATTTCCTTTAAATCGTGTTGCTATTCCCTTTCACACTTCGTTAAAAAAGGCTAAGATAGTAAGGGACAGAGTGGCTAAACGGCGGCGTAACTTTAAATTATGTTTATGAATAACATCCTATAGGGATAGCCAAGTGGTTTGCCATTTGTGCTATTTCTTTTCCTAGCCAGTTTGTTTGGGACAAACCATAGTTGTTTTAGATATAAAGCAATAGCTAAGTGCTCGCTACTCGTAAGTCATCAAGATATTTAAGCTATAGGAGGCCACAAAAGAACCGATATAAGTAGGTACATACCTACATAAAGAAGATAAATTGATATATGGACATATCAGCCTCGACAAAATCCAAAACTATCTTGACTCGCATTCAGCCAAATCGCGAGGCATTCGTTGTGAGGGGCGTCTGAGGGATTACCTTCAAATAAGCGTATTATCTACCTCCCGCGACCGTGCTTTGTGATCCAAATATGTACGGCTTCTCTGCACACTGATATTACCAAAACATCACAGAATAGAAACTCCCCTTAAAGACGACTTGGTATACTGGAGTTTTAAGGCGAGACATCTAAAGAGCGAATTTAATATGTGGCATAAAATACTGCGTAGCAAACTCTTCTTGTTGGCAAAGCCCCTGGGACGTCTGGCTGCCAGGGTTATTTGCAGATTTAACAAATGACTAAGGTTTCGGGATACTTTTCATCTTTTAGCTGAGGGAAGAGTAATAATTTGAGATTAGATTTATAATAATGCGGCTTTGGGACCTGTGCTATTTTCTTTTATGATTTACCTGTTGGTTGAGGTTTGATTTATCGTTTTACGAGTAATTAAAGTAAGTGAATAGAAGATCAAATTACCGAAGTTAATAGGTATAATTACGGAATATATCAGGATTTGTTATAGGTTTTAAATTCCAAATGCTTTTATTGTTTCAATTATTTACGATTACTGAGAGAGTTTCAATTATTTTAGTTTCAGCCCGAGAAAGAAAAATATACAGTCAATAGACATCATTGCGCTTGATTCCTTGATCTATGAAATGTGCTTGAGGGAATCGTTCATTCATTTTTATTAGTCGTGTTCTTCAATTTAACCAATCTCCGTTTCAATCCATCCCTTTCTGTTCTCAGTAGCATATCTCCATAGCAATAGCCGCTGATCAGCCGCTCCAGGACTGTCAAACTTTTAACTAAATATTAGTTCCCGGCAGCTAAGTTGACCCAAAATGGCGGCAGTTCGTGAAGGTAGACTGGACTGCAGATTGATGTTAACACTTATATTACGATTTTAACTCTTACTAAAACAGATAATAAAAACGATCCAAAGTCAAAAGTGTTACACTTGATGTGTTTTTGACTAGGCCGCCTATGAAGCAAGTTCATGCTCATTTGCATGCTCATTTTTCAGACGCCGGCAGCTAAGTTGACCCAAAATGGCGGCGAAATTTTAACAAAATCTTAAAATTGAAGACTTTGTTTACAATTTCGGCGTCTGTAATGAGCATGAACTTGCTTCATAGGCGGGGGCCACAATGTTTTCCCTTCAAGGTATTGCCACATATTTTCGTCACTGATTAAATATGGATCTATGGGCAAGAATATCTAAATCGTTTGCCCGTCATCGTCATCCCCAGCGATCGATAGACCGTCAAAGTTTCCCGCCGCTTTGCCAAGTTGTTTCCCGGTAGACATAAACAAATTGTGTAACCATCGTGAAACTCAGCCGTCGGCGCGGCTTCGATTTACATAAAATTATCTCAACCTCGCCTGGTCTCTGGCTGCCTCCCTACTAGAGCCTAGTTACGGCTACTGCTTCAAGACCAATTTTTTGGATTCGGTTTCAATTGCCTTTCACACCGTGGTCGAATGTTTGGTAGGGTGCTTAAGCTCGTTAGCAAGATATTGCCCAGTTAAAAAACTGTGGCAACTTGAATATTTCTACTTCGGTTCCTACTTTTCTAAGCATCATTCTAATTTCCGAAGTCAAAAACTAGAGATTCCATTCCATTTTGAAACAGATTTATCGTACGTGTTTACGATTTTAATAGAATCCAATGTGCCAAGTTTTCTATCATGCAGTCATGCATGTATATTGTATAAGTTAATAGGCAGTTTTTAATTGTAGGTAGGTATTCATGACCTTTGTATTTATATTTCAGACGCACAGAAGTGCGCCTGCACTTCACACATTTGGGCATCATTTAAATTTTGGTCTTGATTTCGGTTTCACCAAATAAATCTCCTTCCGTCTCTACTCGCGTTAATGCCTCCTTTGTGACGCAAAAATATTTTGTGAACAGTTTTCCACACAAAGTCTATTGGATCTAATTCAATATTCTGGCGGCGTTGGCGCGGCGCGGTACCAACATTATAAATATTGAGGCGAGGAAAAGTTGTCGCCTGACGAACGAGCACATACAAGTGTTCTGTTTAACTGCCTACGTGTACGTAAGTACAGTCAACTCAGAATAAAGTATAAAGAGGGACTAAGTTGAGATTTTCTTAAAAAATTCGCTCGACAGATTGTAGAAATTGTTTCACTAGTAAATAGTTTCAAAAACCAAACAGTTTTTTTTATATCTCAACCATAAGTAGGAGTATAATACCTCTTAATTAGGCTGCCTGTAAACTTTTTGTCGAGTTTACGTAGAGTATAAGACACAAGGCTGTTTTCTAGTAGTCTTACTCTTTTGCCCTACTGCGAATTTTAATTTAGGAAATGGCTGAATAAAGCAAAAGTCCTAAATCAGAATTGCACAATTTCCCTATTTAGGTAAGTACAGCCCAACGCACTTCAAATGAGGTAAGGTAACACTTTGAACTTTGGACCTTTCTTATTATCTGCGTCGTAAGAGTTGAAATCGTACTGCAAGTGTTACTATTGATCTGCTGTTACTTGTACTAAAGGTTTTTACAAACCCAAAATGGAAAACTTATGTAAGTATTATATTTTTAGTTTAGATTTAGTTTTTAAGTAGGTACCTATATATTTTTTAGGTTAAACTCTGAAATATTTGACTACGAAATTAATATTATAATAGAAGATAATTGACATGATGCCTAAATTAATATACTTATAAATGGAAAACCTCACATAAAATTACTTCCCTAACTTACCAATCAATCTAACAAACAAAGATCTATGACATAAAGTGTACCGTTACCATAAACAATTTCAAACATAAAATAAACTGTGGGGCGTACAGTCGTCTACACAAATGTATTCTCGCACTCGTGTACAGTCGCGCACAAAGAGTTCCGGAGCGGTGGGCGGGGCGGCCCGCCTCCGTCTTCTGCCCACAGCAATTAGTCACAATGAATAACGCCAGGTAGCAGTAAATCAATCTACATAAATTCAAAAGGTTTCCAATCTCGGTGAAACACTTTTTGTATTTATTTATTTAGGTTTTAAATATCATATAAAGGCTTTATTGATTTTAATAATAACTCTAAGAATAAGTGTGTAAAAAACTAAGTACAAAAATATGAACGTAAATAAAATATGCTGCCATATTTTATTTACGTTCATATTTTTGTACTTAGTTTTTTAACACACTTTAACTAGTTTTGTTTCTTTAAATACTTAATTACAATTTAGGTAGAGCTAACAGCAGATCAAGCGGACACTTTGGACAGCTCTTATTATCTGCGTCATAAGAGTTGAATTCGTGCTGCAAGTATTACCATTGATCTGATGTTGTCCATACTTACACATAGCTAATTCTGTAGCGGCCAGTAAGTCGAATCCTAACCCAAACTCAACTGTCACTGTCGCTCATATACTACATCGCGCAAGAGCGTGCGGGACGCCTCGCTTCATCATCAGTTATGCCCAGTGCGGACTGGCGGATTTCACATGCCTTAGATTTTTTTCTACGGCATGCAGGTTTCATCACGATGTTTTCCTTCACCGTTTTGAGAGTAAATGTACGTAAGTTTTTTCCGTCGAAAAAACCGAGGATAACTCATTGGCTGGGAATCGAACCTGGGACCTCGTATCGCAAGTCCAGCCACTGCGCCACCGAGCTCTTAAAATTTTGAAAATCAGATAGTAAGAAGTGAAGTCACCGTATCTTACAAATTCCATGCTTCGTCGCTTTACGACGAAGCACAACTTGAAATATGATCTCTGCTATCGAAAAAATAATTTCAGATATCCTCAGCATACTCATAATTACGAGAGTGGATTTTTTTAACATTAACTCAACTATTCTTTCTTCTAAATCAAAATTTTTATAATTTTAGATAACAATATCCATTTGTGTTAGGTAGTAGTTATACTAAATTCGTTAGTACATCCAAATAATACAGTTTTTTGTTCAACACATTGATGCATGCATATGTTGATTGATTGTCGATTGTTACAAAGTAAATAACGTATAAATAAATGCCAGTTTTGCCTGTTGTGTGCGGCGGCGGTTGGCCGCTCACTTGTTTTCCAATCGCTCGTGTTTAAAACTGCACCGAACGTGACGCCGCCAATTTAAATTCGCGACGAAATCTATTCGATAGTTTTTATTTGTCAATTCAGTTTGTAGCTAGTGAATAGCAGACCAACAAAGCATTAATATGGAGTCACAGTCTTATCCCTTGCAGATCAAAATATTTTATGCAGCTAGGTATTACATATTAAGATGTTTTGCCTACAACCTATCCTATTGCTCATCTTTTGGTAGCGATTCTGGGTTTCCGTTACCTGTTTGAAATTCTAATTGAAAATAAGCACAGATCAAAAAATTCTGCCTTCCGTCCTTTTCTTTCACTAAAAGTTCCGAAAGATTACTTATAGCCACGTAAATATTTATATTTAAAAAATAAAAAACCCTACTAATGTAGTATTTATACCTAGGTGCGAGTACCTACCAACTCGAACTCTATATCTATTAGATCTAGTAGGTAGTTCGATTTAGCATATCTGCTATTGCTGCTGGGTAGTTAGCCTAGGTATTTTGATTAGGCCTTATTAAAAATTGCTCAAACTATTTAAGCAAGACGGTGTAAATTGTAAACGTTCCAATTTAATTTATTCCTCTTCGCACTTAACTAATAAACAAAATATTTGATACTGACTGTACTGCTGATTACTTAGAAAACCTTTAATCATAAACGTAATGAAAAGTAGCATTAATTTGTTTCATCCATAAATATTGTTATAATTCATTCAAAAGCAAACATAATTTGGAGAGTTTTCGAAATCAATATTGCCTCCATAAAAATAACGAAGCCACGTAAACTTCGTAAACAAAGCTACGCCGTAGCTCCGGTTTCCGTAGCGCTGTCTACGTCTTCGCTACGAATAGGTAAATATTTCCTGTAATTTCGTTATTCCCTGAAACACTGCTTTCTGTATAAAACACAAAGGGAGCGTGGAGACACTAAACAAAATGGCGCATTTAAATGGGCGGCGACTGCATTGTTGGCACACCGATACGTCTCGCGTCCCTCTCGCACCTACAGCCTTCACAAGCCTCTTTATTTTCATTTCTCATTCACATCCAGAACAATGCATTAAGACTTCCGACAAGCCTTTCAAATTTCAACCTTATCTGGTAACTACAAAACACAAATTATTTCGTCGTAATATAAGGGTATCACGTCCGTGACAAATGTGTAACTGTTGCATGGTGTTCCGTCCTTGTCTTTCGCGGGAGGGAGGAGTATTTTTATGTTGGCATCCCTTTCTCGCTCGCCAGGCTAGAAGTAATGTGTTGTTGTGTGTTGTGATATCTCTGAAATAACAGGGAAGCACTCGCGACGAAGTTGTCATTTGTAACGGTTTTGGTGGGTACCGTCAGGAAAACAAAGCAGATTTAGATGTTCGTTATCGTAATTTATTTGTTTAATGGGAATAGCTTCAGAATCATAATTATTATCGTTTATTGCATAATTTTTTTGAATTTACATTTATACAACTTTGCATAGGAAAATACAATTTCACGCCCAGCGCTCATGATTGAATTTCTTTCCCAAAACTCATTAGGTTTAAATGAAATAAGTTTTTTGTAATTACAACGACATCCATTAATTTGTTTATGGGAATAGCGTAATTAATAATAATAATAATAATAATTTTTTTATTGGAACCAGAAATTTGTACAGTTTTAACTTAAATCTAGATACAATTAATAAACTTGTATTTTAGGGTGTGCAACTAACACTCTAGTCCCCACACTAGGATTCCCTGTGTTGTGGGGACTAGCGTCTTCCCAACAGGTGCTTATATAATAGGTAAATGTATGAAATTGGAAGGGATAAATAATTACTGTCTACATATTATGTCTTAATCAAATAAATAAATAATAGAAAATGTTATAGTTAAGTATGAAAGATATAGTGGAAAGAAGTAATGTGAGTGTAGGATGTGCCCGCGCCCGCGCGCGCGCTTACTTGTGTGTGCCGTGTGTGTGCGAGGGTGTAAGAGGGTGTGTAGGTGTGTGCGTGCGTGTGTGTGTGTGTGTATGTATATGTGTGTGTGTGTGTTGTTTATGTGGTGTGCGGTATATGTATCTACTGAGTTCTGTGTGAGAGTAGTGTGTTTCCTGTATTTACGTGATTATTTTTATTATATAAATTATGTATGTATATTATTTCGGTATCTGTAAGATTTGTTCAGTGTCGTGGTAGTTTAAGGGTAGTAGCCATTCATCCATTTTCTTTTTACAGGTGTACCTTGAGCACATCATAATGGACAAGAGTTTATCAGCTATAGTGTACAAGTAGGGTCCCAAACGGGACGGTGCTCTCATAGCGAATTTTGTTCTCGACTTCGGGGCACTCCAGCTGTTATGTCGAGCAGATCTCGTCGGGACATTGACGGTGTGTACGGCTGTTTTGTGGAAGCGAAGGATAGTCGACTTAATACAAAGCTGCCTCACTCTGAGCACCTTGCAATCGCCATACAAGGAATCAGTAGGATAGCGAAAAGGTTTGCGATAGGCCACTTTTAGGACCGCCCTTTGGGCTCGTTCAAGTCTAATGAGGAAACTTCTACCGGCGGATCCCCATGAGGTTACACAGTAAGTGAGGATTGATTGACATAATGCCATGTATACTGTCCTCAAAGTTTCTGCATCTGCTACTGTTCGAAGCTGCTTGAATATATATATAAGTTTCCTCACTCGACCGCTCAGTGCCTCTATTTGTTTAGCCCAGGTAAGTCTGTCATCCAATATCACACCCAAGTACTTCAGATGTCTCACTTGTTCCAGTTCCGGACAACTGCAGGGGTTGTTTGTGCTTTCACAGGTATGTATTTTGATACACAGCGGCTGTTGTGGGGCTGTGCGCTGTGAGATACTGAAGGCAAGACATTTGGTTTTGGTCGCGTTAAGCGTCAGTAGATTATACTGTAGCCAGTGGGCCACGTGTTGTAGTCCATTTTGCACTACATCTTTTAAGGCATTCCATGATTTACCGTGAAAGATCATTGCAGTGTCATCGGCAAAGGCAAAGATTTTGGCCTGCGCAAGGTTAAGTAAGCAAAGGTCATTGATATATATCAAAAATAGTGTAGGCCCGAGTACACTTCCCTGCGGGACACCGAATGACACTTCTGCATAGGCACTGCATTGATCTTCCACGCGTATCCGCTGTTTGCGATTCGAGAGGTATGATTGGAACCAATCTAGAGCTACTCCGCGTATACCTATAGTCTCCATCTTCTTCAAAAGAATTGGCCTAGAGACGGTATCAAACGCCTTTGCAAGGTCAAGGAAGACGCCGATGCATTTTTGTCCAGAATCCAGTTTGTTATTAATATGATCTACAAGGTGAGAAACGGCGTCTTCCGTTGACTTCTTCATTCGAAAGCCGAATTGGTTATCAGCCAGAACTTTTGCATCATCCAGGAATTTAAGAAGTCTCTTGTTCACTACTTTTTCTATGATTTTTGAGAGTGAAGTTAATAGCGAGATTGGTCTATAATTTGATGCTTCAGAGGGATTTCCAGCTTTATATATGGGGCAGACGTTGGCCATCTTCAAGCAATCTGGAACTATACCGGTGGACATACTTAAATTGCACAGGTAAGTAATGGGACTAGCTAGGGAATGCTTGCTTCTTTTTAGGATTTGGTTGTCGATGCTATCCCACCCAGGTGCAGAGTTCAATTTGAGGGTGTTAATAATTTTAATTACTTCGATCTCGTCGGCTGGTGAGATAAACATTGAATTCGAGGGCGACTTCTCTGGTTTATAATCAATTGTCAATTCATCCTCTGTCTTATTGATTTTTCTAAGTATGTCCTCTGCCAAACTGTCACCAACAGTTGTGAAGTACGTATTTACTTTATTCAAAGAGTCCATTGGGTTTGTGCTGTTTCGAATTAAGTTGGTACATGCTGTTTTCTTTGTTTTGATGTTACAGATTGTCTTAACTGCCCTCCATGTCTGTTTGCTGTCACCTTTACTATTATCCAGTAGAGATTTATCATGCTGATTTTTTAAGTTTTGCAAAATATTGTTACATACGTTTCGGTATTTTTTATACTTTTCTTGTAGACTAAGATCTTGTCGACATTTTCTTGCTTTCGCATGCATGTGGTCTCTGCGCTTCATGCAATTTAGAAGACCAGGGGTTATCCAGTCACGTCGTATAGATTTGGAATTTCGTACTTCTATATTTTTTTTATGTTTTATCAATTTTTCTTGCACATTGCATATAAACTTATTCGCAGCAGCATTAATGTCTAATGTATCGTATAATTCTGACCAATCTATTTTATCTATGTCCATTGCTAGTTCTGTGTAGTTAATTTTGGTGATAATTTTATTTGCTGAGTTTAGGCTGGAGTGTTTTTTATCAAGTCCTATTATTACGGTATCGTGGTCTGTGATTTCTGAACCACATACGACTACTCTGGCCGCTAGGCCCGTTCTTATGAATGCATGGTCCAGACAAGTGCGCCCATGTGTAGGTAAAAGATGGCCTGGGATAAATCCGTAGTGTGCAACAAGGTTAAGGTATTTTTCTGCTTTAGTGTCCGTGGTCTCAGCTCCTATATCTATATTTATATCGCCTGTAATAATAAGGGTTTCACCAGTTGTAGAACACATCACTGTTTCTAGAGAGTCGAGAAAACTGTCGATATTGGTTTTAGACGGTGATCTGTATATTGCCATGATAGTACAACAGTTTTCGACCTGCACAATCAAACAGTTTGCATCTCTGAATGGAGGTTCCGTTACGTGAATATGTAATCCTGCTTTACTGTAGATAACAATGCCATCATTTTGGTTTAGGTATTCGTTTGATTTATGGTAGGTGTAATTGTCGAGAGCTATTGGAACTGTAAACTTGTCTAGCCAGCATTCTGTTAGCACAATAATATCCGGTAAGAACTTTAGTCTGGATAGCAATACAATTAGGCTATCGAAGTTTTTACGTATGCTGCGTATATTTTGCGACAAGATAGTAATTTGGTTATTTGTATTGCCTAAGTTGTACTTACATAAGGCAGGTTCAAAGATATGCACATTAGGAATGAGTTCTACACAATCAAGTTCATTTAAAAGCATTTGGTTATCAAATTTTGTAAAAAATAAAACTCTTGGATCCGATATAATTGTACAAAAAAAGTTGGTTGTCGAAATATGCAACATTTTTATGATTAAGTTTTATTTCAATTTGTTTTTGTGTGCATGATATAATATAGATGGGTAATACGTATCGTTTGGATTGTACATACGGGTATATTGTGGTTTTGTGTAAAGATAGTAATGTATTTAGGGCATATACCGTTTTTGAGTATAGAATTAGTTGTTGAACGAACGGAAAATTATTGTTAAAAAAGTAGTAGGTATTTTGCAAACTTTTGTTTAATGATGGCGTCGATTGTGGAGTAATGGTTTTAGTTACGAGGAGCATGTGTGTATGTGGGCATGTATATGATGTTATGGCATTATGAGTACTTTGTAAATGTGTAGGTGTGTAATAATTATAGTACAAGTTTGTTTTGTATTTGAGTTGTGGTTGCGTATATGATATAGTAATTAGTGGATTAGAACTAATAGAATACGTGTGTAGATTTTGGTTATTCAGTTTGTGTGTGTATCGTGATTTACAATTTAATTGCATGCAGTATAATATTAGATTTAAAAATATTTTAGTTAGTCATTTATTTTTAAGGGCAGTTATGTCGGCTTCGTTTCTAATTAGAATAAAACTTTCACCCTCTTTTTTGCGTAGGTAAACACGGCCATTTGAAATCCAACAAAAAGCGTACCCTTCTGTTTTGGCCAGGTCTCTGGCCAAGAAGTGAAGACGTTTTGCTTTGTAAGTCAGATATTCTGATAAATATATTTGTTGAGGGGTGCCTTCAAAACCTAGGTGTTTAGAGGTCAGATTTTTTGGGTCATTATCTCTGTTATATTTCCTGGCCGCGTCGAGAATTTGTTTTTTCAGCTGTGTGTTAGACAGTTCAGCGACGAGTGTCGAGTTTGGTTTATCTGGGTTCATTGGTAGTCGGTATATATCACGCAGATCACCCGCTTGGAGGGAAATATTTAAGTTTGATGTAAGCTTTTGAAAGGCGCAGAAAAGATCCTCTCTGTCTCCTTTTTTCCGTTTCGGTAGGTTCCTGATTTCTATACATGTTTTTTTGCTGTTTCGTTCAATTTCTTCACATCTTTCTTCCAGCCTTGACATGTCTTTAGAAATCTTCTTGCGGTCTTCTTCCAGCCATTCAATCTTATTCTCCATTGTTGTTATTTGGTCCGCGATGAAGGTAATAGACTTCTCAATATCCGAGTTAGTTTTCTGTATAGACGTCGTATTAGATTTGATTTCTGACACATTTTTTTCCAGTGCTTCCAACCGTTTGGCATGGGAGTCTTGATAGGATTGGAGCGACTCAAACATTTTCCTAATTTCCGCACGAAAACCTCGTTCACTAGAATCCTCCTCTGATGAGGAGGAGCGGACGCGTTTTTTACGCGGGTTAAGATCCGAGCCACTGCCTTTTTTCGGGCTAGCTGTCAAGGTGGGGTCTGACATAGATAGTGATTTTGGCGAATGCATGACCTTCTTCATTTTAATGGTAGTTGTTTATGAGCGGCGTTCCGAATATGTAGGTATTAGCGATTCGATGCTCAATTCAAAGTCTCACAATAGATAGCTATATCAATATAGGTAGTTATAGCCAGGTCGGTCGGCCGGGTCAGCGCAGGTAGCAGTGGGCGGGGCTTGTGTGATAGCAATTGCAAGCGCAGTCGTTGTGCGCTCGCTCACGCCCGTTCGCTCAGGTAGGTAGGTACACCTCTTATCTGCAGCTACTCGTGTGGGCCCGGTGCGTTTTTTATACCAATAATATTACTGTTGACTCACGTGTAGATCGATCTTGTACCAGGGTCTCATAACACGGCAGAATGTTGGTATAGATAGACAGTTGCGGATTGTCTATCTTCTTGCACTTCCTTATTTCCTATTATTTCACTACGAATTGATTTTAACTTTGGCACTGTTTTATTTAATTTAATTCGATTAAGAAATACATGGACACGTCCAATCACTTCTGCGTACGGCGGGGGAGAGCCCGTACGGCGGGGGAGAGCTTATTAGATTATTAACTATTATCCTAATTCTTCGTTGTACTAAATCGTTTAAGCTAGATACTTTTACCGAGTTCTACCTATCTCTATTATAAAGTTAGGTAGGTATAGGAGAAATTACTAATTTATTTTAAATGTTAATATATTTACTAATTGATTATTAAATTTTAGTTTTTAAACTACACCCGCCTTGAGTTCATTCGACAAAATTAAATGGATGGTTAGGCTTGTGACCTACATTAATTCTGCACAGAGTTTAAGTAAATTAAACAATTTGGGGAAAAATAAAAATAAATATTTACAATAAATTCAACTATAATTTTTTTTTAATTTGATGTGCATCGTTACTGTGCTTTAGAGTTTTTATATTTGAATTTTTAATTGTTTGCAACTATTTCTTTCACTGGAATTTGACCTAATGGTCATTTCTAAGGTCATTGTGTGACTTGATTTCAATTTTTTTCTGCAGTTTTGATTTACTAAAAAACCTTACCAATTCAATATTTATCACGAGTACATACCCCAGTTTCAATTTGCCGAATGAATTCAAGGACACCCTGTATAGTGAGCCATAACTAAATATTGAGTAATATATTTTATGTCATAATAAAAATAACTTTTAAATGTAATTTTTCTGACTGATGTATTACAGTAGGCGGAATTGCAGCTTCACTGTTTGGACTAATGTATGCTTATTAATTTCACTTTTTGAAATAAGTTTAGTGTAAAAAAATCCTCCCATTGAAGTGTTTCTCTTCCGCCATATAAAAGATTTCAACGCGCTACACTCATATCAGTGTTCCTAAATTGTTAGTTTTGTTTTAATTGTCTTTCGAAAATTTTGTTTTTGCGTATTCAAATTTGATCAGAACAAAGTAAAATGGGTAAACGTTAATGTATACTTACGCCAAGGGAACTATAACTCACCTGTAACTGCTGGAGATTTTTGTTGCTACCAGTACAATAGCCTCAAGGCAGGGCGCGTTGTACTCCTGGAGTGGGGCGTCGCTAAACAAAAACACGTACACACCGCTCAGCCGCGCGCTGATTGGCCGGCGCCGGGCCGCCTCCGCCCCGAGCCGGGCGCTCCCGCCGGGCCGGCCAGCACGGCGTATTCCGCGCCGCGCGCTCGACACGGCAACATGTGCAGCGGACCCGACGGGGGGCCCTGGCCGCTCAAGGACGCGCCGGCGGTCACAGCAGCAGCACTGGACCACTACCGCATTCAACTATACAACTACGCGGTCGCAGAAAGACTCCGCCTATACCCGCCGGCGCCATGCTACGCGCCGTATGGACCCCGACTCGCTCTATCCATGTCCCTGCTCCAGCAACGAGCACTACAGCCCGAGGAGCCGAAACCCCAGCACAGCTACATCGGACTCATAGCTATGGCCATCCTCAGCTCGCCGGACAGGAAACTCGTCCTATCGGACATCTACCAGCACATCCTGGACAACTATCCGTACTTCAGGAGCCGGGGACCCGGCTGGAGGAATTCTATAAGACACAACTTGTCTCTCAACGACTGTTTCGTGAAGGCTGGCCGATCGGCCAACGGGAAAGGACACTACTGGGCGATACACCCGGCGAACGTTGAGGACTTTCGAAAGGGTGATTTCCGAAGACGCAAGGCGCAGAGGAAAGTGAGGAAACACATGGGATTGGCCGTCGACGACGACGGGGAAGACTCTCCGTCTCCGCCGCCCGCATCGCCGCCGCCGACTACTCTTCCGTTACCGTTCTGGGGCGCGGGGAGATTGCCCGGTGGTGGGCAGCCGAGAAAGAGGCAGTTCGACGTGGCGTCGCTTCTGGCTCCGGATGACGCGCCAGAGAAGCGACAGCGGCGGGACAGCAGCGGCGAGGAGGAGCCGGAAGAGGACATAGACGTCGTAGCGAGTGATCAGGAGGAGAGAACGGGCGACGAGGAGTCCCGGGTGCCGCTGGTGCCGTCAGCGCAGTATCCGTTGCTTGGTGGCTGGTGGCCGGCACTGCAGCCCGCCCTGCTGCAGCAGCTGCGTCAGCACGCCGCGCCCGCGCCGCCGCACAGTCCCACCGACCCGCAGCGGCCGCCCGACACCTAGACCGGCTCGCCGCGCCGGTGCACCGCATGTTGTGAATAACCAGTATTAAAAACTCAAGTGATAAAGTTGCCTAGTGTTATACTTATGACAATCGAGTATCTCTCGTTTACACAGCCGTAGTACTTACCCTCGCTACATCAGTAACTGTTATTTGTAGAGTCTTAGGGTTTGTTGAGAGTCTCTTAGGACACTCGTGCTACTTCTTTAATAAGAGATAAGAATATTTATTTTAATTTCTAGTTTTCTAACGACTGTAGCTGTACTCAAGCAGGCTTGACTCAGGAATATTTTAGCGCATCAAAAGAGTTGAACTTTTATTGGGCGTTTTATTACGAGAATATTATGATATGTATCTAGTGCTCTAAATATTATTTTCATTTACAAAATACTGTAATTATAAAAAACATTGCTGGGAAACTCATTTTCAACATTTAAAAATATGTGTATATGGAAATACACCTCTATTAAATATTATTTCTTAATCTATCTCAATATTTAGATTAGCATTAATTTTTGTTGCATGTGTAACCAACACATGCAACAAAAATTAAAACCATACTTGTAAATTATTGTAAATAATTTTAGTAACTACTTAATCATACTTTAATTGTTCTTGAAGCAGTTATCGTTCATTAGAGTAATAAATATCTAAATCTAATGATCAAGTCTGAAAACGACCAATCAAATGTAGATAAAAACTTCTAGATCTATTTGTAAATAAAGTACTAAACGGTGTCTACTTAATGTTAAAATTGATAACATGTAAACATACTGTTGTTTATTTACTAGAAACCATTAATTATATACTTAATTAAATAGGGCAGATCTAAAAAATCTCAAAATAAATAGAAATCTCATACAAATATTTTTAATGTTTACTTTTAATTCCTCATACCAAGTACCACCACGAATTGATGTAGTAAGTTTACTCGCTAGCGAGTACTTTACTACGTAGGTACTTCAGTATATCGTACCTCTAGCGGCCATTAGCAAAACCAAAATCGCACCATTCGCGACAGCTGTCACAACTAACATATTTAAGTAGGTACGCGAACTTGCGTTGCAATTTAGGTGTATCTTGCCATCTTTTCTAAGATCGCTTGGTCTCGATCATCTAACCATAGCTTTGGTTACTACCAGTAACCACACTAAATCCTGTTATCTACCTAACCTTAGATAAACATTATTGTATACTGATTATTAAAATAACCTTATACATGGTGGATTTTGTATTCAACACTTCAAAAGCTCTTTATTTTAGAGATTTCGGAATTGGCTCCATAATGAAAGTTATTTATATTCATGCCTACATTTAGCAATTCCCGAGAGGAAATGTCGTATTTGATTTACAAGTTGTATATCAGATGAATTAATTGAATCTATACAAATACATACTACATAATACCGAGTAAATAATCGCTATTGATCCCGTAGGCGTCAATCACACGACCGATAGATCGACGTATCGGCACGAGGCCTCTAATTTGCGTTGACGCATCGCATCTCACTCTCATTGAGTTAGCCGAACGTATGAATGAGGAGTCACACTAGAAAATTTTGTCTTACACAAGCATTTTCCATGGTAATAATAATATTCATTATATTTCATTTTCCATGGCTGACATTGACAGTCCCAAACCAGTCCAAAAACTAGATTTATAAAACATGCATACATAAGCTCACGTCTTTATTTCCCGCATGGGTAGGCAGACGATGAACTTCCATCTGCTGCGATCCTGGAAGCACACGTATCCTGGCATACAATAGCACACATATCTTGGCAAAACATTTGCCAAAATAATATTTATTATTATATGTATATTATTATATATACCAATACATTTTATAGCTTTGTCCCAGTTTTATTTTATCAGTGATTTATTTAATAGCTCCCAATTCTCTAGCTGTCCCACTCAGCGAGAGAAAAAGTAACCATCGTAATTATCAAATTATTTAAACTACAGTTGAAGTCAAGTGTGGTGTCAAGTGGTTAAGTTGCATTTATTTTGACTTGTTTCACTTGACTTGTGAACTACTGCACTGCCAAAACTGTTGTCGACATTCTTTAATGATTTGTTTCTGTGAAACGGAAACCTTTTAACGGAATCGAATTGATATGTTATTATTTTCGATTCCGGAATTAATTAGAAAACTTATATCTTCTCAGATTGCTCAGGAGGTAATGTTAACCAACTACGGACTAATCCTCTATCGTACATAATACAGTTTTGAGTATTAATAATAATAAATAATAATAATAAAATCTTTATTGTAAACTGTTACATAACCATACTTTGTGAAGCCCTGGCGCCTAAGCTAGTTAAAAACTGTGTTTTAGGCTTCCCCAGTCTCAGTTTAGCTATCACATTGTTATAGTTAGGTATCTACATACATTGATTATATAAAATAGTAGAGCTTATTATTAAATATTGAATATTATCAAATATATAATAATGAGTGCGAGCTGAGTTTGAGTTCGGTCTTACAATAGTGAGTTTCAAGAAAAATAGAAAGTAAATCGTAAGTGCGAACTCACGGTTCGTTCTCAAAACTATGACTATCATACTAAGATTCTCAAGAGGTACAGCTATTGACTAGATAGAGACTAGCTTGAATACACGGCGACCAGGAAGTGAGGGAGTAAGCACAAAACCATAGTAATATACACTGTATTACGTTCGCGTACAGACTCTTTGTGTATGATGTGCTGTCGACTGTACTCCGGGATTTTTATCGCCGACTACGCGACGCCTCTTACACCATTAAAAAGCTGTGCTGTTGCATTTCATTATCACTTATTTGTAAACCTTTGTTACCGAAACAATCGTCTCAATCTTATCACACGTTATCGGTCAAACAATGGCATTATGGTCACGGCACAAACAGGTCTGAGGAAGAGCTCAATGCGTCAACTTCCTGGGTTTACCATTGTGTGATGGTTAGGGATTTAATCCTGGATTAGTCACTACTAATCGTTGTATTTTGTAATGTCAGTTTAGTGTTGATGTTTGGGCATGGTATTAAGTGCTACTGTGGTAAGGCAGAGTTTTTGTTTAGCAGTCGTCGTAGATAACCATTTGTGGTGTATTTAAAAATGTCTGAATGAAGCCTTCGACCAGACTAGATGGCATTTAGTTTGTCTCTCTATCCTTAAAAATTCCAAAACATTTGTATAAGAATGACATTTTATTGCACTCATATTTCTACCCAACTGACGGAAGGAAAAGGACATTCCCCTTTTTCACGTTTTTCCCATTACCTTCGCATAGCATCGCAAGGCACATAGTAACCCTGATCGGTATTGGTAAATAAAAGAAATTACTAAAACCAAACTCTAAGAAACTACAACACAACAATTATTGGTATTATTATTTCAACAGTTATTATTTCTGTCGTGATCGCCAAATCTAATCCTAAACCTAAAAGGAACTGCAACCAGTCACATTCTCATAAAAAAACTTATATCTCGCATCAACCTCTTATCTCGATTCAACGTCAATGGTCCATGTTAGCCTTTCAGACCAGTCCCCTTACCATGAAGTCTTATAGCAGGATTACTTCAATAATACTTTGTTATTTTGTACCATGACGGACGACCTTAATAAGCTTAGTAAGGACGTAATGGACCTTAAAAACTCTCCTGTACACCTTTCTCTGTGTTCCACCGTACGAAATAATAAAGTATTATTTAAGTAATCCTGCTATAAGAGTTCATGGTAAGGGGCAGAAACATTAGAATACGTAGTGCAACCCAGAATTGGTGTTTGACTGTGTTACTAATCAAGGCTACAAGGCAGGGGCGTCGGGGCGGCTAATTGAATGAGTGGAGTGGCTGGCGGGCAACGTCGGGTAAACGCATGTAAATGCGCCCTAATGGGCCTCGCAGGGGGTGCGGGGGTGTAGGGGGTTGGGGCGACAGGGGCGCGTCTAATGAACGTGCGCGCAATACTTGACTAAACGCTTGTATTGTTTCAAGCAGTTTGTTAACAACGAATTGAATGTAACTTACGCAGAGAGGCATGTAAATGGAGTGGCGTGGCGTTCTGTGATGAGTTGAGCATCTGTGTGTTGTTGTCTTATTCATATTTACCGGTGTATATAGTGTGCATTCAAAACCAGCATCAATTTTGGTGTTTCGTGCGTATTTATATATGTGCGTATAGTAGTGGCGAAAATTACCGTCGTTAATTTTACAACTTAAGACTTAAATTGAAGGTCAACCTTAGAAAGATAATTAAAAACAGTTTAAAATATTTAATTAATAAATCGGAAAGGGAATCTGATGGTAAGACCGGAGTTCACATCAAAATAATTCCTTCCAATCATATCAATGTTTTGTCAAAAAGTGATGAAATATACGACTTTGACCGTTGATATCTTTGCTGTTAATTGTAATAATTATCAACAAAACTAATTTCAGTTTTGTATTTTCAGCAGGATGAGGAGTGGACGTGAGTTGTGCCAATGAGGGATTCTGAACCTTATGTGTTCAGTTAAGTCTCTCTTTCCTTAGCACTTATACAGACAAAAATAGTCGTGCGTTTATTACGATTATAAAAAAAGGAAAACCTTTTCAAACATCACTGAAAGCGTCCATTAGGCGCCCATTGAGGTGCGAGCGCCCATCGCGCGGCCATCCGCTGCTAAAACGCGTCCACTCTCGCGAATTGCCTCCCGAATCTAAACGCTCCCAATCCCGTCAAGTGTCGACAAAAGGCCGACTTTTAGCAACAATAGCCGAATAGGAGCAAATTACCGCTTTTGGACACTTGAAAGCGCCCATCCAGCCGCACCGCCTGGCGCTTTGTCGGCGGACGGTTTGCGCCTCGAAACAAACGATAACAATAAACAGTAAAAAGGAAAGTGTAGTATTTTGCGTGCAATGCGCGGGCACAAAGGGCGCGAGGTAATAGGTGTTAATGCTTCGGAGTCGATGAGCATTCTGAATGGGTCCCTGGCGCCGTGGGGCGCCGCCCGCCGCCGCCGCGCCCCGCGACGGGTATTTTTATAACAAATCGTCGTGACGATAATTGACAACATTGTGTTTTATGTTGATTTTCGAGGAATTACTTTTTGATACAGTTCTGAAGTATCTCAGCAGTCTGGATTGAAACTGAGGAAACAGTTAGGTACTTAAGTACGAGATTTTTTTACTAGAATTCGCTATACACAATCGTCGATTTAGTACTTACCTAACTGACATAAATTAAACTACCGGTTAGGAAGTTTTATTAGTAAGCACATAAAATTGAACCTGACAAAAGTTAAGTTTTAGTTAGGTATGTACACTGTTTTCATATTATTTATTCAAGGTTTACTAAAATATTTATTACACTACTATATAAGGCCATCGTTCATTTTCAAAATGTATATACTTACCTTTTTTATTTTATTTGTACAAACAATTTTTTTGTACAAGTTATCTATGTACAAATTCACTACAGAAAAGTAAAACGCGACATAGTTAAGTACTAGTGGGGTAAATTGTCCGTTGGTGAAATTATAACCCACGGTGTCAAATATCGATAACGTAACTCCACTCCATATTGTACCGGTCATTCCGGGAATCAATTGAAAATACTCTTGAATATGTTGACACATAGGTAGGTAGGTACTTTTGCTACAATTAGAGCTTTTAAAATGATTCATACTAAATTAATATTCATATTGTTAACACATGACCCTCCTTATTGCCCAGTCGGGTAAAAGTAATTGAATTTATTTTTAGTTTGCATTTTGTTAGTGGGTAGTTAGGTTTGTATGAACGGGCTGACGATGTCCGCCTTTGACATGGAAAGAAGTAACACATAAGGAAAACTAGGGTTTATTCATTCTAGAATATTAGGTCTGAACATGTTAAATTAAGTTTTAATTTATTAGTTATTATTAACAAGAAATCACAATGTTTTCTTTTAATAGTACTTGGTATGACTTGAATGGCATGAACTCCCACAGAATAACAACCAATGGGGAACGTTCTACGGATTACTGTTTCCGCCCTTGATGTGGAGGAAAGTCTCGCGTAGGGAAATTAGGGTTGATTTATACTAGAGTATTAGCTCAAGGAAATATTTAATGAGGGTTAAATTTATTAGTTATTATTACGAACGAATAACTATCTTTCCTATTAATAGTGTTTGGTATGGGTTGAGTAGTACGAACTTCGATATAGTGACAGCCAATAGGAAGCGTTCTAACTTCAGAGCATCGCGTGACATTTTCGAGGGAAGGGGTTAGGCAACGCGAGCTTAAATAGACTTTTGCAACACGCGGTCAAGGACTTTTACGGGGTTTCAAGAGGAGACGCTGCTGGATTAATTATCTACGGGGCTTCAAGAGGAGACGCTGCTGGACTGGCTTACGGGCTTCAAGAGGGACGCATCAAGACGAGGAGACGCTGCTGGACTGGCTGCCGGACCTTCAAGAGGAGACGCTGCCGGGCCGGGAAGAGGCGCCAATGGAGCACTACGCATGGCCAAGGAAGCAACCATAGCTTAGCCTAGCTTAGTTGGCGGGAATTTATTACGCAGTGAGTGATAGTAGGCTCTTTTAGTTTTAAACTTCTTTATATTGAAGTTTATTTTATTGGATATCTTATTTATCTATCATATTACCCACGTAGGGACCCTTAGGACAAATTCTTCCTATTACCATCACCTATACCTGTTTCCTAACCAAATTCCTCCTAAATCAACCAGCCCGGTACAGGACAAGACACCTTTATCCTGTGTTAGTATTATAACAATCTCGTCTGAGTCTGGATGAGAGTGCCGGGTAACCTTTCCTCACATTCCATGATCCAACTGCTTGGAATCCCAGCGATTTCAAGTGAAGAAAGGTACTTATGTGTGCATATATGTATTTATTATATCTAATCCCATTATCGAGAGTTCGTGAGTATACGTTAATTGTTGCTAATCACATATTTTATTACAGCTACTCTCTCGACGGTAGTTTTATATGATTGTTCTGTGCGCCACGTGTTGGGATTTGCACTGAACCTAGTATAATTTTATTCTCTCTCGACGGTAGTTTTATATGATTGTTCTGTGCGCCACGTGTGATTATCTGCAGTGAACCTAGTATAATTTTTATTCTCGCGCGACGGTAGTTTTATACGATTGTTCTGTGGGCCACGTGTTAAATTTTGCATTGAACCTATCAGATGGATATTTTAATACGTCAATGTGGTTTTAGATTATATATTTATGCCCCTATTGCCCGGACCATGATCCACCACGCGGGCCTAGTGCGGATTGGCGGTTTGCACATGTCATAGATTTAATTTCTACGGCATGTAGGTTTCATGTCGATGTTTTCCTTCATCGTTTCGTTGGTTTAGTTAATTGTTTTAGTCTTAGTTTATAATCTTTATAGTACGTAAATAAAGTAGTTTGATAGTGAAATCATAAATAAATTCTTTATACTACAGAGATATAACTATTGCGGTTAATGGAAGGAGTGAGATGTTTTAAGAGTGAGTAACTATAGTCAATTAAGGCTCATCCATTCCTTAATTAGCTCCTACCTAGGTGCAGTCCTACGGGGAGGCGAGGGCAGAGAGGTCAATAATATGAAGTTACGAACAAGTGTGGTTGTTTTATTTTCCCCTGACCTACCTATAAACTGTATTTACCTGAGATATTTCTTTGTTGTGTTTGTGTGTGTTTAATTAATGTCTCTTTTCCTATATTAGCATTTGATCCGCGTGGATTTCTTTGTGATTTATTTTACATCTGTGTATTACTGTGTCTTCAATGGTGGTGGTGAGCAAAGCGAACCTAGCCTTAACATAGATGGAACTGAGGTCTGGCATCATAGTTGAATTGAATTAGCATTCAATTCAATTTACCTTTAACGTCCTTGCGGCGCCATATGTTAGCACTGGTTTGTCTATAGATCTACAATACATAACTCTCTGGTGCTTTTGTGAGCAAGCTATTTACTTTATGATCAGTCTGTGATTGGAAGGGCCCGAGAAACTGTTTCAATATCCAGTGGTCTTATTGGAGGCTGGTTCGTGAGAGTATTGGGGCAAGCAGTAACACTATACCCGCAGCTATCAAATTTTCCCCACTCTGTACGCCGAATTAGCTGTGTGGAGTATCGTCTTGGCCGATGATGTAAAGCACGGCTTATTCAACCTTCAACTATGACCAAACACAGACGAATCAAGGCTAATTCAGTAGTATTAAATGCTAGGCTTTACTTTTATTCTATTCCGATCTACAATCCTCCAAGGTATCTTTCTCCTATCTCTCTAAATCCTAACCAACTCCTTTCTGATTTCAATATTTTAAATGTAACTTGTTTTATTTGTGAACAATCTCTTCAGTCTGTCTTATTCTTACCGTTACTACAATTCATTCTATTCTTATATTATTCCTACAGGAAATATAAAAGGTATTGATCCTGCCTTTTATTTTGTGGAAAGGTATCGAACCTACCTTTCCAGTTGTACAAGGTATCGAACCTACCTTTGTACGCACAATGTGCAAATACTTGACCAGAAGGTCTGAATTACTTCCTAATTGGATTAAACCAATTCTATCAGTAACTGGGCACTCCAGAACCACTAGAATGAATCTAGTAATATTAAGAACTTCAATGAGAGGGACTGAAAGATTATTAGTCTTGCGAAATAGCAGCTTTTAATATCAGATTCCTCTCCATCATCCACTCTGAGGAGACACGCATCCTGGCTGGTGTCTATCGCCTCGATGGCGGTGGTGTGGAGCCAGGGGCCGTGAGATCATATTTTTTAAGAGGATAACCTCTTACAGGATATGTCCTCACATCTAACAGTAATTTTTTACAGAGATTCAGATGTCTGAGTAATTTTCTTCACTTCTATCCAGAATTCCAGACTTATTCTCCACCAGTACCTACCTATTTATATATTTCTTGTGTAATTCTTCTTCTTTTATGTGAAACTCTTCTTTAAGTCGATATTAACCTATTTTTCTGGTTGCAGGCAGCCTCCGTTTACGGTTTTAATATTAGTTGTAAAATCCTCTCTCAATTATCCATTCTAATTGTTTATTTTCATTTTCAATATAAATTGTATAAGATCTTTGAAAGTTTCATAGGGTTGACTCATAGTCATGGTAGTTCTGTAAATATATTGCCTAGGTTTAGTGTTGTGTTCAGGCCCTGGGATGGGCAATGAATAATGTGAAAAGGTAATTAATTGTATCCAAGTCTGTTCATCCGTAATACCTTATTTTCCATTTTAACGAATATCATTTTGTACTATAGATAGGGACGTATTTGAAACTTGTTTGAATTAGATTTAAGATAACTTAGCCTAAGTTTTATTAATCGTGCTAGTAATAAGAAGATGCTGTATGATAGGTTCTGTCAATAAATGTTTTTATGTTTTAAACCTGACTAATGTTTCTTTTCTCAATCCTGTAAATGCGATCTCAAAACCCTTGAAGATTCTGAGTGTTACTACAGTAGGAAAGAACAACGTAGGGTAGACGATCACGATTTGGCCTTATTATAGTAGATAATTTAGATTATTATTAATTCTTTAGTATTAGCTTTATTTGCAAGAAATTAGTAAGAGCTTTGGTAAGTATCTTAGAAGCTTCATGTTTTAGGTAGCTTTCAGGCTTTTCTTTAGTTTTGTAGCTTTTTGTAGGGTTTTCACCCCTTCAGGGTCTTCACGTAGCATTTTGGGGGGGTTGCTTCAGGGGGGGTTGCTTTAGGGCGGGTGGGATCGTCACAATATGGTGCCGTGACCAGGATGTGTATATATCTATGTATAACGTATGTTATATTGTGTATTTATGTATATTATTATGTATTTATGTATCTTTAATGTGGACTTCGGTCCACAATATGGTTCCGTGTAAACAAATGAGGGGTTTATGAGATCGCTTGCAGGTTTGATGAATTGATTCATTACAGGTTTACTAGGTTAAATTCGTGCGTGAAATAGGTATTTACATAAATTTAATTTTAGTTAAGATTTTAGGAAGTTTCAGGAATCGGGGGGTGCGTTAATAATGGGTTAAGGTTAGTCGTATTTCATAAATTATAAATAAGGTAAGTAAGGTAAGAGTTGTAAGTAAAATAGGATTTAGGACGGTAAGTCTATTTCTGGCGCAGGGTATAATCTCGTAGCAAAATTGCTAAGCTATTCTACTGCGTGAATGTACGTAGATGCATAAGAGTTACGATGAATGTGGAGGAGGTATGGTGTCATGATCGCAGAAGACTGAATTCCGTCGGCTCTGTCTACCCCTATGGTAGACAGGAATGGGATTATGTACTTGAGGTTATGTATACTAAAGTTGTACCTATACTCAAGTTGTGTATGGGTTCTTATGATACCTTAGGTTTCATGGGTACTCGAGTTTATGTAAGTACTTGAGTTTGTAAACTGAGGTTGTATACTTAACGAGTTCTGTGGTAGAAAGTGGTATTCGCATACATTGTGTAAGATGTATTTAGGTAACTCTGTCGGTAATTATAGGAAGTGATGGCTAAGGAGTGTCAGGTCAAACGGGGAAATGGGGGGTGTCAGGATTGTAGGAGATGGGGGGGGGGGGTGTCAGGATTGTAGGAGATGGGCGGTGTTCTCTAGTTACTATTCCAGGAGATTTGTTATTAACCGACTGCAGATAGGAGTAGAGTAATGTTTTTCGAATTTATGTATGTCGGTCCATTTTAACATGTTTAACTATGTTAATTTGTATTTTATTAACAGACTACCGATAGTAGAAGGGTTCTCAAAGTATATGTATGTGTCTTTTTGTGATTTCTTGTAGTTTAAACCGATAATGTACTTTGATGTATGAGTACATCCATTCTGATCAAGAGATTGTTATAGGATACATAGATACGGGACTGACTAGCCGGGGGGGTGAAACCCCCACCCTTAATAAGTTAGGTTTAGATGCGGTTGAAAGTTATATTCTGATTACTTACTTAAGTATGTCTATTCCATCGGAACTTAAACCGATTGCAGATAAAGTGGGGTTATGTTTTCGAATGTATGTATGTCGCTCGTAACTTCTTGTAGTTAAAGGTTTGATTGACTAGGATAATGTGTAGGCCATTATCCGACTGCAGAAAGGAGTAGGGTAATGTTTTTCGAATTTATGTAGTGTTGGGCGGCCCATCCAGATAGACGGAAGATCTCCAAAGGGCCACTGTCACTTCGAAGTCTTGTTGTGTAGCGTGTCTAGGGGAGGTATATGTCCAGCAGTGGAGTACTTGTGATGATGTCGATAAAATTAATCTAGCTAAACGTTTGCGCTCGCGCAGTAGGTAGGATTTTCGACAGACCTCATATTTTTCTTTGTTATAGATAGATGTGTAATTGCACTTGTGTTAGGTAGGTAGTTGCGCGTGTATCACCACAGGTGGAGCTAGCGTCGCCGTTATCGTTAGTTGTGTGGATATAAACATAGGGGGAGCTAGCGTCGTCGTTGTCGTCAGCGCCATCTATCCGTTTCGGTTAGAGGTTCTAGGTTAGCTCAGTGTTTTAGGTTCGTTACAAATTAGCAGACTCAACAAGCGTGGTGATGTGGTTCGGCTCTTTCGATTATCAATCAATATTGTGTTCTTCTTTTTCTTCTTCTAATGGGTGTTGCCATTTAGGCGTAATAGTTACAAATTCAGTAGATATTTTTATAAGTGGGTTTCGTAGGTACTCTGTAGATTAGGTTAGGTATATATATACCTATATTTTAGGCAAGGCTTTTCGAATTAAATTTTAAATTCTAATCCAAACTTCGATAATTAAGGCTAGGGTGGAGTCCTTATTATCGTGTAGCTAATTAAAATTAACGCAACTCACGATAATAATTTTAAATCGTTGTCATATTATGTTTACTAATTTGATTTTGACGAGGTGACAACACTGGAATCAAATCATTGTCAGATTTGAGGAAAAATTTCGGTAAGAAATCTGTGATTCTTATGAATTGTTTGTTTTGTTATAAATAACAGTATTCACAGTAAATTCTGTTGCGATATGTCGTATGTATTAGCTTAGCAGCATCAATATATTCGTGTGGATTGACGCATAGATTTTTTTTTCCAAGTTGGTACGTTCGCATGTTGTAGGTAGGTTTCAATTTATTTCAAGTTATTGTTTAGGTTGTGATTATTAGCAAGATAGTATCGTGTACTTTGTATATTCGGGAATATGTTCCATTCTGGAACTTCAGGGAATGGTAGATGAGGTAGGTGCACCTATTGTGGGTACAGGGTCGGTTGGCCTCAGGGTGAATTAGGAATTTAGGATGTGAATTGTCATTATTCGGTTTAACATTGGTTTCAATCTCGTTCCAGGGCGCGGAGAGATGGTATGTTTTGATGTTCTTTGCGGGAGCTGTGAGACATATCGTTACGATGAGGGTTGAGTTACATTTATCAATGTAGGTACATGAAGTGGCAAGGCGGAAGAAGTTGTATAAGGTATGAGTATTTTCCTTGAATGGTTGGATAATCAAGCCTCAGATATTATAAATAATATCTTCGTTTAATACTCCAGGGGGTGGTGTACCGGTCATTCCGGGAATCAATTGAAAATACTCTTGAATATGTTGACACATAGGTAGGTAGGTACTTTTGCTACAATTAGAGCTTTTAAAATGATTCATACTAAATTAATATTCATATTGTTAACACATGACCCTCCTTATTGCCCAGTCGGGTAAAAGTAATTGAATTTATTTTTAGTTTGCATTTTGTTAGTGGGTAGTTAGGTTTGTATGAACGGGCTGACGATGTCCGCCTTTGACATGGAAAGAAGTAACACATAAGGAAAACTAGGGTTTATTCATTCTAGAATATTAGGTCTGAACATGTTAAATTAAGTTTTAATTTATTAGTTATTATTAACAAGAAATCACAATGTTTTCTTTTAATAGTACTTGGTAGGACTTGAATGGCATGAACTCCCACAGAATAACAACCAATGGGGAACGTTCTACGGATTACTGTTTCCGCCCTTGATGTGGAGGAAAGTCTCGCGTAGGGAAATTAGGGTTGATTTATACTAGAGTATTAGCTCAAGGAAATATTTAATGAGGGTTAAATTTATTAGTTATTATTACGAACGAATAACTATCTTTCCTATTAATAGTGTTTGGTATGGGTTGAGTAGTACGAACTTCGATATAGTGACAGCCAATAGGAAGCGTTCTAACTTCAGAGCATCGCGTGACATTTTCGAGGGAAGGGGTTAGGCAACGCGAGCTTAAATAGACTTTTGCAACACGCGGTCAAGGACTTTTACGGGGTTTCAAGAGGAGACGCTGCTGGATTAATTATCTACGGGGCTTCAAGAGGAGACGCTGCTGGACTGGCTTACGGGCTTCAAGAGGGACGCATCAAGACGAGGAGACGCTGCTGGACTGGCTGCCGGACCTTCAAGAGGAGACGCTGCCGGGCCGGGAAGAGGCGCCAATGGAGCACTACGCATGGCCAAGGAAGCAACCATAGCTTAGCCTAGCTTAGTTGGCGGGAATTTATTACGCAGTGAGTGATAGTAGGCTCTTTTAGTTTTAAACTTCTTTATATTGAAGTTTATTTTATTGGATATCTTATTTATCTATCATATTACCCACGTAGGGACCCTTAGGACAAATTCTTCCTATTACCATCACCTATACCTGTTTCCTAACCAAATTCCTCCTAAATCAACCAGCCCGGTACAGGACAAGACACCTTTATCCTGTGTTAGTATTATAACAATCTCGTCTGAGTCTGGATGAGAGTGCCGGGTAACCTTTCCTCACATTCCATGATCCAACTGCTTGGAATCCCAGCGATTTCAAGTGAAGAAAGGTACTTATGTGTGCATATATGTATTTATTATATCTAATCCCATTATCGAGAGTTCGTGAGTATACGTTAATTGTTGCTAATCACATATTTTATTACAGCTACTCTCTCGACGGTAGTTTTATATGATTGTTCTGTGCGCCACGTGTTGGGATTTGCACTGAACCTAGTATAATTTTATTCTCTCTCGACGGTAGTTTTATATGATTGTTCTGTGCGCCACGTGTGATTATCTGCAGTGAACCTAGTATAATTTTTATTCTCGCGCGACGGTAGTTTTATACGATTGTTCTGTGGGCCACGTGTTAAATTTTGCATTGAACCTATCAGATGGATATTTTAATACGTCAATGTGGTTTTAGATTATATATTTATGCCCCTATTGCCCGGACCATGATCCACCACGCGGGCCTAGTGCGGATTGGCGGTTTGCACATGTCATAGATTTAATTTCTACGGCATGTAGGTTTCATGTCGATGTTTTCCTTCATCGTTTCGTTGGTTTAGTTAATTGTTTTAGTCTTAGTTTATAATCTTTATAGTACGTAAATAAAGTAGTTTGATAGTGAAATCATAAATAAATTCTTTATACTACAGAGATATAACTATTGCGGTTAATGGAAGGAGTGAGATGTTTTAAGAGTGAGTAACTATAGTCAATTAAGGCTCATCCATTCCTTAATTAGCTCCTACCTAGGTGCAGTCCTACGGGGAGGCGAGGGCAGAGAGGTCAATAATATGAAGTTACGAACAAGTGTGGTTGTTTTATTTTCCCCTGACCTACCTATAAACTGTATTTACCTGAGATATTTCTTTGTTGTGTTTGTGTGTGTTTAATTAATGTCTCTTTTCCTATATTAGCATTTGATCCGCGTGGATTTCTTTGTGATTTATTTTACATCTGTGTATTACTGTGTCTTCAATGGTGGTGGTGAGCAAAGCGAACCTAGCCTTAACATAGATGGAACTGAGGTCTGGCATCATAGTTGAATTGAATTAGCATTCAATTCAATTTACCTTTAACGTCCTTGCGGCGCCATATGTTAGCACTGGTTTGTCTATAGATCTACAATACATAACTCTCTGGTGCTTTTGTGAGCAAGCTATTTACTTTATGATCAGTCTGTGATTGGAAGGGCCCGAGAAACTGTTTCAATATCCAGTGGTCTTATTGGAGGCTGGTTCGTGAGAGTATTGGGGCAAGCAGTAACACTATACCCGCAGCTATCAAATTTTCCCCACTCTGTACGCCGAATTAGCTGTGTGGAGTATCGTCTTGGCCGATGATGTAAAGCACGGCTTATTCAACCTTCAACTATGACCAAACACAGACGAATCAAGGCTAATTCAGTAGTATTAAATGCTAGGCTTTACTTTTATTCTATTCCGATCTACAATCCTCCAAGGTATCTTTCTCCTATCTCTCTAAATCCTAACCAACTCCTTTCTGATTTCAATATTTTAAATGTAACTTGTTTTATTTGTGAACAATCTCTTCAGTCTGTCTTATTCTTACCGTTACTACAATTCATTCTATTCTTATATTATTCCTACAGGAAATATAAAAGGTATTGATCCTGCCTTTTATTTTGTGGAAAGGTATCGAACCTACCTTTCCAGTTGTACAAGGTATCGAACCTACCTTTGTACGCACAATGTGCAAATACTTGACCAGAAGGTCTGAATTACTTCCTAATTGGATTAAACCAATTCTATCAGTAACTGGGCACTCCAGAACCACTAGAATGAATCTAGTAATATTAAGAACTTCAATGAGAGGGACTGAAAGATTATTAGTCTTGCGAAATAGCAGCTTTTAATATCAGATTCCTCTCCATCATCCACTCTGAGGAGACACGCATCCTGGCTGGTGTCTATCGCCTCGATGGCGGTGGTGTGGAGCCAGGGGCCGTGAGATCATATTTTTTAAGAGGATAACCTCTTACAGGATATGTCCTCACATCTAACAGTAATTTTTTACAGAGATTCAGATGTCTGAGTAATTTTCTTCACTTCTATCCAGAATTCCAGACTTATTCTCCACCAGTACCTACCTATTTATATATTTCTTGTGTAATTCTTCTTCTTTTATGTGAAACTCTTCTTTAAGTCGATATTAACCTATTTTTCTGGTTGCAGGCAGCCTCCGTTTACGGTTTTAATATTAGTTGTAAAATCCTCTCTCAATTATCCATTCTAATTGTTTATTTTCATTTTCAATATAAATTGTATAAGATCTTTGAAAGTTTCATAGGGTTGACTCATAGTCATGGTAGTTCTGTAAATATATTGCCTAGGTTTAGTGTTGTGTTCAGGCCCTGGGATGGGCAATGAATAATGTGAAAAGGTAATTAATTGTATCCAAGTCTGTTCATCCGTAATACCTTATTTTCCATTTTAACGAATATCATTTTGTACTATAGATAGGGACGTATTTGAAACTTGTTTGAATTAGATTTAAGATAACTTAGCCTAAGTTTTATTAATCGTGCTAGTAATAAGAAGATGCTGTATGATAGGTTCTGTCAATAAATGTTTTTATGTTTTAAACCTGACTAATGTTTCTTTTCTCAATCCTGTAAATGCGATCTCAAAACCCTTGAAGATTCTGAGTGTTACTACAGTAGGAAAGAACAACGTAGGGTAGACGATCACGATTTGGCCTTATTATAGTAGATAATTTAGATTATTATTAATTCTTTAGTATTAGCTTTATTTGCAAGAAATTAGTAAGAGCTTTGGTAAGTATCTTAGAAGCTTCATGTTTTAGGTAGCTTTCAGGCTTTTCTTTAGTTTTGTAGCTTTTTGTAGGGTTTTCACCCCTTCAGGGTCTTCACGTAGCATTTTGGGGGGTTGCTTCAGGGGGGGTTGCTTTAGGGCGGGTGGGATCGTCACAATATCACCCACTAAAGGAAGGAACAGGATCATTATGCAATAGTCAACACTCTCCAATAATTCTCCATCACCTTAAGCTCATGGAGCCAACAATGACGTCACAAACATTGACGAACGACACACACATGGTTCATTTTGGTTATTGACATTTTATTTATATTTTATCGAGGACAATTTGTTTACTAACGTTTAATAAGTACTACTAACAATTATATGGACCACTGTTGTTCAAATTAAATGATTATTATTATAAGCATAAAAGAGTCCACATATCCACTTTTTAACTGTGTATCTTTCATTTCAAGCGGCATTTATGAAGATTACCCTGAAAACATTACGCATTTTTCTTGGGTTACCTACTTATAGTTTTCATTGATGTAGTCCTAAAAACAAGAAAGGTAGTAAAATACCTTTTTTTGCTAAAACTAAACTTTACAATACGCTATCTATTGTAAAGTCAAGTTTCACTTCCACAATATTCAAAACCACCAGGTTTCAATGTGGGTTTTGATCACAAATTGTCTTGGGTGAGCTCTATCCGTCCCGGCGCCACATCCGAGCATTTTAACTGTTTGAACACCGACTAGCTACAGTTTAAACAGCCAAAACAAATAGCAGAAGTGGACCGCCCGAGGTTCGCACTTCAGGGTGCTTAAGCAAGGGTTCATTTCATAGAAGCAGCGCATTCGATACGCAGCTGTGGACAAACTGGAGAATGTTTGCAATGTCAATAAAGGAGCCGTGATCGCGTGAATTTTGATGTAATTGGAGTGTGGTGATTTATTAACATTCAATAGTTCAAGAAGGCTTACAAAAAATGTATTTTTATTTTATACAGTGAGGAGTATTGTGAATGAATGAATTGACATATAATTAATTCTCTTATTTGGCAACCAGTTACGGCAGAAGAATTATCATTATTGTTTCGAAACTTTAGTCCCGAAACTTAAATTGGCTTTGAAAACGGCCGAAGCGCATTTATTTGTCAAAACACAGTAGGCTTTAAAATATCGTAGCATACCTTATACATAAAGTATAAGGTAAAGACAATCTGATAAAATAATAAAATATAAAATGGTTCGAGTTATTGCCCGTGGTCCACCTCGGCTGTTCACCTTGGTGGACCACGGAAAGTCTTAGCAATGCCAAACAGCTCAGCATAGCCGAGGGCGTAGCGCTAGTCTTCCGCTGAGACCTGTCGACAGCAAGACTTCAGTTCAAGTAAAATATGTTTGAACCGAGGTTAACTAGGTTCCAATATAGGTTGGTTAGTATATTGTGTTATCTCGAATTTAATGCCGCCACCAGGTTAATTTTCTTGGTGCAAGTGGTAAGGGTGGCCACACCATGGATTGCACTTAGGTACCCGAGGTTAAATAAGAAAAATGTATGACGTTTTCACGGGTTTAGTCGCTTAAACTAATATTTTGGTACAAGACGGGATTACTTAAACAATACCCCAATCTATGTAAGTATACTGACTTAAGTATTCTATATGCTTTCCATACCAACAATAATCTTAAAACTACATAATTCCGTGACAAAAGCGTCACGCGTGCGATCCACTGATCCCGGAACAGGAATATCGAATCGTGCACAAATCGGACGCGGTTCCCATAAAATGTTGGCGAAATAAAATGTAGCGATTTGTACCGATGCGGCGACGCGTGAGTGCATTCAGAGCCACCGGCCTGGATACATTTAATTGTGGCGGGCGGCACAGGGCCGGCGCTAGGGAGGTGTGGACCAGGCCGATGTCGTGTCGTGCCAATACAATCAACTGTAACTTGATAATATCGAACTCGAAATAATATCCCAAGTAGTTTTATGTATGATGATACAGCGTTTTGTGTTATCATAATTGGTATCTATGTGTTAGAATATGAGTTATATACTAATAAATAATTAAAATTATATGGGGTTTAGATTACTACACACACGTTGAAGCTCTAGCATCTTTCATTGTGATCGTTTTCCTTTAAATAATTAAAATTTCAATGCAATGTAAACTAATTAGTTTACATACATTTTTACAAACACAATTTAGTATCAATATATGGGAAATTTTCCAAACGCTACCGCAATTTTCGAAACTAGATGCTTTTAATTACCAATTTAATCGCATTTCAAAATGTGTTGCAGTAATATTTTTTGTGACGTAATGGGGCACTCCAAGTACTCCAACAATATTTAAGGTCCCTAAAAGCGTGGCCCCTAGACCCTTACTGCTGCCCAGTGCTCGGGGCTGGTAGTCGCACGCGGCGACTAAGGAAGTAGGCAACAGATGCTGATTATCGTGAGGACCCACAAATTGAGGGGCGCACGGCGGCGCATTGTTTCCCGAACAAAGACAAGTCTTACAAGTGACCGTTGATTTGAAATTATCCCAATGAGTTCCAACTACTTTGTATTTTATGTAATCATAATCCTTAATAGCTGGTTTATTCATAATCTCACTGTTGTGTTAAATGAATTTTCGTCTTAATTTATAATCAGCCACTTATTTGATATGACTCTACTAATCTGATGTTGAAAGGCATGTGGACTTTTCTTTAAGGTAACCTGGAAATTAGTTTTTGGACTTATGTGTAACACGTAGAGGAGCTTGCTTTTGACCAAAATTATCTTGAAAAGATTAATTAATTTGGTAATGAACGCCTTTGTACCTATCACTTAGTTCTATAAGATACTGATGCTGCTTTGTACTAGAAAGTGTTTACCAATTTATCTTTAGAAAGAAAAGAAGACTGCAATTTTTCGTTCAGAGTGGCGAGCATCGCCAATCGAGAAAAAGACTAGAGTCTAGACTTGAGTCTTAGCTCCAGTCCTGTCAAAGTCTCCTCAAAAATCTGACATTAACAGGACTTGAGCGCTGTTAAAAATCATTTATTCTCACCCCGTGAACTCGATAGCACTTTCTAGTAAGCATTACTGACTACGCAAGGACGCCAAATTCAAATTATTATTGTTTAAAATGTCTACCAATATAATATTCCAAGTATAATTGTGATAGAAGCAAACCCCGATTAAATTCCAAAGTGTTTACCAACAACACGGGACCACCGAGACGATACCTCTCGAATCGTTTAAAATATCCATCGACGTGTTCTATGAAAACAGTGTTATTTTGTTCGACACACGCTTTTTATGCGATCAATCCGTTGTACAATCAACAGCATATCATGGCAGTCGAAATATTTCGACTGTTATGGCGAACAGTATAAAGTCCATATGTATTCTCGACTGTAGGTAAGCGTATTGGACGATACCGTACACTTGGTCTGTGTTTGTTTTACCACGAATACTGTCAATAGGCCCACGCATTATAAATGTGATACCCATATTGGTTTATTTTTCTATAGACTCTACAGAGTGTTCTTAAAATATATTATAAATTGATGTGATGATGATACGGACTTGATTAATACATACATATACACATAGATTCAATTGTTGCTAGTAGGTACAATTGTGTATATTTTTTTGCATTTACACTCAACTTACACCAATTTGCAAGGACTTTTCGTTGTGTGTAAAAATACAACAAATAACTCAGAAGCACATCTTTTAAATTAATTCAGTATAATAATTGTATATTTAATAACCAATTACGTACATATTTTTTATTATTATAACAATTAAAACTTAACCAGTCATGCAAAACTGGCAATACACTACCACGTACAGCACATCAATGGTAACACTTTTTACTTTTGACAGTTCTTATTATTAGCGTAGTAAAACTTGAAATCGTACTGCAAGTGTTACCATTGATCTGCTGTCGACTTTACAAATAGAGCTCCGGTTTGTTTTTAAAACACCATTTTAGGAAATTTTATATTATATTCCTGCAGCAGAAGAATCACAATCCCGTAACATCACCGCTGACGGAGACAAGTCAAAGGGATGGTGTTCAGTATCGGTAACTGAAGAACTTTTATTCTACGACTTTTCGAAAAAAAAAAAAAAATAATGTCCTATAGGATCGATCAGCTATCGGTACAAAATGTATGAAAAGTCAAAATTAAATTCGCGAAAATCGAAAGTTGATAACACCCCGGGTTTTCGGTTTCCTATATGCTTTCCGTCACCCTGTATAAGAGATATTGTGATCTATAAGCTTTGGTAAGCGAGTGCTCGATCACCGGTCACCCATCCGCGGGTGAGACGTGATACACAAAGCGGTTCGAGGAAAGCGCCGTGAGTGTTGACACGGGCGCGACAATGGACGCAAACTGTGGCCTGTCCTCGAATTCACCAGATTATTATCAAAGGAGTTTGGAGAGGTGACAGGCAGAAAGTCTGATTTAGTCCTCGTGGTCGATTAGTTGGACCACGAGAAAACGCCGAGACTGGTACGGACGAAGACAAAGAAAGTACAGTAGAGTTTTTAAGGTTGAGATTATCTCAAAAACTACTCGACCTATTGCAAATCCATCTGCAAAATGTACCTAAATAAGTATACAGGGTACCTCAATAATGTTGAGATTTTCTCGAAAACTACTGGACCGAATTTAATAATTCTTTTACAGTTACATAAGTTTTAATTTTATCTATCAAACAGTGAAAGAATTTGTGCAATAGGTCAAGTAGTTTTTGAGAAAATCTCAACCTTAAAAACTCTCCTGTACAACTTTCTCTCCACCATACAATAAATAATTATTTTAAATCTTAGAACACGGTAAGCTTGACCTGACGCTGCAGCATCTCATGGCATCAGCAGGATACCAGGCGGTTCCAGGAAAGGGCCGGTGAAGTGTTGACACGGGCGCGACAATGGAGGCAAACTGTGCCTCGCCTCGCACTCACCAGATTATTATCAAAGGAGTTTGGAGAGGTGACTGGCAGAAATTGTGATTTACTTTTTTTGAGGACAACTAATCCTGCACTTGTGAAATTGTGACGTTTCAATTTTGGTTTTGTGATCGAATTTCGTGGTTATTCTACTAAAACTATTTTGGAACCTATCTACTATTTAGCTAATTAAACTAGAACAGAATAGAAATCGTTTAAGCAGTACCCTTACAGGTTTTATGTGAGCACTTCCTGTACTATCTTACAACCATGTTACCACATAAAGCAATGAATTATGAATTATTTGACACAAACAAACAATACACAAGAAGAATAGTATACTTAGTACAATACATGTGGTGACGGTGCAGTGGTGTGGTGTCAAACCGGTCCCCAGCTCAGCATATATGTACTAGAGCCTATATATGTGTTAGAAACATTATTAGGTATAAAAACTGAGGGGCTCGTAGTCCAGTTGCGAGTACACGTTGAAAACGATCGTACAAGTTAAGTAACGTTGGGCGAGGTCAGGACCTGGATGGGTGACCGTTAGTGATATTTTCATCTGAGCCCCTCCGTGCCTCGGAAAACACGTTAAACAGTTGGTCCCGGTTGCTGTCGCTCGGCAGCAGTCGTTAGGCCACGTCAGATACCTACGGGCGAACTCTGACAATTCGGTTTGTAGGCCAGTCATTAAAGGAGTTGACCCTAGCAGTAACTCCTCTATCTATGAAATTTGGCACAGTGATAGAGTACCATATGTAGATTGGAATTGACATAGAATCCAATAATTTGTAGAAACGGAAGTTAGGTATTTTCAAGGTCAAACTTAAATTACGTGGTATCAATTACAGGAAAATTGCTCTATCCAAAATTCTTTTTTTACAAGTTCTAGTTACCTATAGGCATGTGTTGACAGAATATCCAACCATATTTCCATCCATATTGGTCACTAAACCACACGAGAAAAGAAAGGTATAAAAACTATATTAATAAAAACTTGAAATAAACTCGGAAACTTATATATTTAATGCATAATTTATTTTGTCTGTCTTCATGATAAATTCGTGGGACCGTTCTTATTACATGCTCGACAGTTAAAATACAATTTCAATTCCTATTCTGAATTGAAATTGTATTTTAACTGTCGAGTGTTTCCGCGAATATTTAAGTATCGACGCAATTTATCTGTTCACTGACTATTTATACGCCACTACATATACATATGAAGTTTTATTTTCCACAAGATTTTGTGTGTAAGTACACACATACTTACTTCTACCAGAAATGCACAACACCTTTAAAATGTTTTATTTAAATATTTGTCCACATTCAACTGTGAAATTACAAGAGCCACAAGTGGCCATACTGCGTGGCTAAATATTAAAATATTTATAATATTTGCTTTCCCACCATTGCAGCGATGTTATTGTTAGTCGATTCTTATAACCGCAGGTAGAGCATTCTCCAAACCACGGAATGGTTTGCAATAAAATAACAAACACAATTTTCAAATATGACAACCACTCCATTAATGTTTTAGAATTTAAAAGAAGTGAGGCATTATTTTTGTATGTATATTTGCAATTAACAACTGTCATCATTATGTAATGCCTAACTAAAGGTAAAGAAATCTGTAATCAAATAGACAGAGCTGTACTCCTTGAGAAACGATTTCTCATTATATAAAATAAAGTTCAAAAAAGTGTTCCCAGGCTATCGATTGTCATACTCGTAATATTGGTCATTAAGAGGGCTCGAGGTCTGTCACCTCATAGAAATTGTTATCACAACGCACGTTGAAACTTTGCTATCTAATCAAAAGTATTCTACGAACAACAAACGAAAATCTTGAAGTTAATTAGCTTGGAATACTGGAAATAAACGAGTGTGCCTGCTGTCGTAAAACAAAGAAAATTGTTGTATGTTTAAGAAATTAGATTATGGAGTTTAGAGGTTCCCTAATCCTACATTAAATTGTCCAATAGGTAACTCTGTGAGAACGAGTTTATTATAATAAACTAGATGAAAACCCGGCTTCGCTCGGGTGACATGTGACTCATAATACACATGTAGGTACAAAATGTAGGTAGATATTTCTGTAGTTGGCTTTGCCTTTCCCTCTGGGAAGAATTTAATTTAAAAAAACTACTCAAGATGTCATGTGTCAGTGACGTTTAGCTAGAGTGGCAAATATGGCGACTACGATTTGTCTGTCGTCAGCACCATTAGAATTTAACAAAATACTCGACAATCCGAATTTTGCGGATATATGTTGTCGACTGGAAATCTTTATATTTTTATGTTTTATTATTCAGGTGAGGTTTCGATCGAGTCTACCGTACCCCTTGACGATATTATTAATATAGATTTTCGAACTCTTTTCTTTTGTTCTCAATTTACAATAACTTTTAATTAAAAATGTCGATCACATTATACCATAAACGACGAACATATTACGATAATAATTATTGCTACGTCATGGGAAACAGCATCAGGCTTAACTAATAGTCGAAAGTTTCGTGTAAATATTTGAAAATTCCAGCGCACAATCGTAATTACCGCGTTGTTATGTTGGTGGAGGCACAAAGACTGGTAGTTGGTATAACAGCGCTGTGTTCAATGTGTGTGGAGGCAGGGCCGGGCTCATTAAAAACACATCGGGCTACATGTGTAAATAAATAAGCATTGAGACGACGCGACCAAACATCTTCAGCGGTCGATGCGCGGCCGTGCGTTATCGAGTTGATTGGACATATGAAGGAAGGAACGGAAGAAATGGAGTGAGCCACATTTGCAGCGCGAAGTAGCTAACATGACAATTTTCGTGCGTCCGGCGGAAAATGTATTTAATACTTAATTATTAATTAACTTCGATTAATTCCAAAATGTCACCTAGGTAGCTAAGTTTAATTTATCGAGTCCCGCTCATTCTTACGCGAATTTTACTGACAGTGACAGACCCATATGATCGTAACAATTGTGCTTTTAGATTTTTTTTTCTTATGGTGTAGACAATAAAACTGGTCTAACTAGTCCAAAGTGTTCTTTCGTCACACAATATGGGGCGCTCTTCGCTACGGGTAGGTATTTCATGTGCTGTGCACTCTACCTAGAAACATCACATATAAACACAACTATTACAATCTAGGCTGTACTGTCGTCGCAAAGGGCGCCCCTGTATTACATGACTTCGACACTAATTTTGTATGGCAGGAGACGGTCCAATAATACGCTACTGTTAATCCTGAGTAAGAGTTGTAGTGAAAGTGGAAAAAATGTACCTACTAGCTTATATATGTAATTGTCCATGAGCTCCTGTGCCTACAGCCCGGCGAGCAGCGCAGGGCAGTGACAATATAGCGCAATCGGGAGCCGGATCGGGTTACATATCATATACAACGCAAACAGACCGTACCATGACCATGAGTAGGAGTCATATAAGTAGAGAATAAAAGACAACTTCCCATAGAACTGAAATAAGGTTAAACGACAAATTTTCTTTGTCAAACTCAGACATTATGTTTTGTAATAGATTATAGAGTACGTGTTCCTTTAACAAAAATGCTAGGTAGACTTAGGTACAGGCGAAGACAGAGAAAAGTATATACCTACCGGGGCAATCAATAAGATTGAGTCAAAGTCAAAATAAGCCCGGATTACGGTACTGACTATTTTTTTCTGCCACGTAAATTGGACAAATTACTTCTTATTAAGGTCCTTAAAATTATATCATACAAGCAAATTAAACTAAGTTTAATTATGACCCAAACCAAAAGTATTATTGTTGAAATAGCCAACGAAAACTTTAGAAGACATCTCGACCGCATGACAAACCACTCGATCTCAAGTGCAAGGTTCATTTCGTTCGTCGATCTCGAGTCATCGAGCCCGTTCAATGTCTGTTTGTCTGTCCTCTTGACACGCTGTTTACCCTGGCATTCTTTTAGCTGGAGAGTAGGCCCGAGACCTGACCTCTTCAACCCACGGCGAACTCCAAAATTAGTTCTCTGTTTAGAAATATTGTGTGCGTTGTGTTTTTGTTTTAGGTTTGGACCACCGTGATCATATTAGGTACAATCGGAAACAGAGGAAACTATACATAGGCAATAAGTTTGGAAATTTCTCAAACAGTATGTGACTTACTTTTGAAAATTGTTTACAATTCGCATACGTAGTCCTCTTGAGAAAATCTAAACCTTATTGAGACTCCTTGAATACTTTACAATTTTGCAATTTCGGCACAATCCAAAGGAACACTAACACTTTGAACTATGGAACTATTGTTTACAATAAGAATGAAATGGTGTGATTAAAGAGAATGAATCTGAGATCATTTTGTCGGCATTAAGTCCAGAAGTAGGTAAGTACTCTCCCAGTCTTGTAATATTATGCATCGGAGAATTCGGAGATAAATGAAGATGAGTTTTTCCTGATTTTGAATCGTGTAGATTCGCTATTTACAGGAAAGACGAATACAGACAAATTAGAAAAAAATTACAAACAAAAATAAAAAAACTAATAAATACTTTTATCGTAGAACGCGACACATTTTTCTTTTCTCTACTACACGTGCTGAAGTAGAAAAGTTCAAGAAACAAATTAATAGTTCTCGATTGGTGAAAATCGGGAAAAACTTAATTCGAGATTACTGTGGTGAAAATATTTGAAACAAGTTGCAAACTTTGCTCGACTGCGCAACGAAATATACTCTGAAATTGTAGAGTTACGTATACAGGGTGTCAAGCTTTCGCTTCGGTAATTGAACAACTTCTGTTCTACAACTTTTACTTATACCTATAGCGATTCTAGTAAGACTACTGGGAACGGCCGGATTTCACTTTTGTCATTTTCAGTCACTTTCCGTTTATTTAGTTAATAAAACTCCACTTGACTAAGTCAGTGATCCAAATTGGATTTCGGCCTCCGACATCATCGAACGTTATCGTGAAGACGTTGATTTAATTTTATTTATTTAACGGAAAATCGTATAACAAAAGTTGTTTTACTAAGAATTTACTTGTATGTTCGGTCGTCACCTCAGTCGCAGTGACCCGTCCCACAACTCGTCACCACCCGACTCTGACGGCTGCCGTCCCGATGCTGACGTTAGGTTCCACCCTGTATATACCTTCGTTCCAAATCAAGCAGCTAGTCTAGGGACGGGGTGCGAAGTTGCATCGTTAGGCAACAGTTACCAATGTTACTCGATGGAAAGTCGAAGGAATTCTTATCCAAATAGAAAATGGCATATGTTGGAGATTTTTTATGAAAATTGCATTATACTTAAGGGGGTAACTTTTCTCGTCAGTATGGTTGGTTTATAAACAGTCGCAATGAGTTACAGAAATTGGGATGTTGAGTTTTTCATTGTTTCCAAGCTGGTAACTTCGTAATAATGTTGTTTATATTTTACTCTGCATAGTCGATTTTAAACATGCGTGTTTCAATGACCATTTATTTACCATCCACTCTTTAAGTAAATGCTACGACACAAATCCGAAACATATACATATTGAAGAATCAATGATTATTATTATTTACTTCTTCTTTTGCTGGAGGTAATGATGATTATTTTTCCTAGTTACTACGGCGATAGACTAGGTGACAATCGGTAAATATACCGATTTTCGGGCTAATTAATGCATGATTATTAAATATTTTCATTGTAGTGAGAAATAGGCTTACCTAGTAAGGGTAAACGCTGCACGTAAGTCGCAACTGACGTACGATATTAGGTTAGCCGTTCGCAAGTGGCGGCATGTAAATGGGGCGCCACACGCCTCGGAGCCGGGGCGCCGAATGCGGTACCACTGCGCCCCTCACAGCCTTCGGCGCGGCTTGTTTATGTACCGGTGTCTACGCTTTACATAAAACACCCCTCAATGTCGTGGGGTGAATACATTTTGAGGTTTTGCTGCGCTAACAACTCTTCACGTAGAATAGTGTGCTTGACAAGTATGGTTAATTAAAAGGGATCCTCGAAATTCAGTCAAATCGACACTGCATTGAATTTATAGACACACAATTCTACCATTGTGATGGGTAGGTACCCTTCCAAGAGGGCCGAATTTTTTAGACTGTTTTCGATAAGGGTTTTTTTCTAGGTAGTTTTAACGTATTTTGAGGTAGTTTTAAATATTTTTAAGTAGTTTCTAATATATTTCGTAAGTTTTAGTTTTAATTCTTATACTTTTCTTAAATTGTGTGTGAAATATTCTACTATGAACGCAAAATCTAGGCCCACTGAAAATACAGTTTATTTTTAATTTGTTAAACAATTGTAACGATTCCAAAGTGTGTCATACTCATTTTAATTGTCATAAGGGAGACGTCCCGCTTACTGTTACGCGATGAAACATATGAGTAAAATTGGTTTAGGATTAAGATTAGACTTAGGGGCCACGATTGAATCAAATGTAATCTGAAATTAAATTTTATGCGATCCCAGTTTTTTCATATTTTAGTAGTTAATTGTGGAGATTTTTTTTTCATATTTTGGTAGTTAATTGTGGAGAAAAAATACAGCGAAATTGACAACCTCTTTTTAAAAATAATTTAAGAATGAGACAGACGATGATTCAGGATGCAACTTAACCCCACCAGACTTCCTGGCGTTGGTGCAACTGTAGTCTTTGTTACAAAAACAGTCGCAATCTACCTTCACTCTATTTACACATTGTTACATCACCATCCAACAAAACATACCTCCATAGGCCTGCACCAACCACTAACACATAGGTCTGATCAATTTGGTTTCTAGTCGAGAACCATTGTTAATTCAGTCGATAGTCTTACAGAAAGCGATAGCATTGTTTGGGCGATTTTACATAACGAGTCGGCAAACTCGAGCCTCTTTGTGTGTATGTCGGCGCGTTGTGGGGGAGTACCGGGCGTTTGAGATGTGGATTGAAAGGCGCCGCGGATGACGAGGCGCGAGCCGAGCCGCGGAGCAAGCCACAGCATATTGCGATATTCCTTTTTAAAAAGAATTATCCTATCTTATCGATAAGGCGTCGGTATGCCAGAACTTCGACCCATTGGGATCTTTTATTTTATGCGCTCCTCTTACTTTTATACTCCTTCCTCCTCCCTTGAGATGTAACTCATTAAGTTAGCTTTGCGGCTCGAATTTTCTGATTTCGGATATCCAACCTTAGAGTCTTCTGAGGTATCAGATAAGATAAAGATAAGTTTACCATTATGAAACTGAAACTACTACGGCGAAATAATAAAATTAGAATAACATAATTAATTAATTTATTTTCATTTTATTTTCATTTATGCCTATAAATGTATAACAATCGCCAGAGCAGGGCGGACCGAGGTATGAAAAAAGTAACCAACATAAATCATACACTGGAAAAATATCTACTAGAGTGTAATTATTATATTACGTAACAGTTACTCATCTTATCGCTGCAGTCGAGTAAATAGTTGATACAATCGCAAGTCAATAGAGGAACTAGTCAAAGTCAATAGAGGAGCTAGTCAAAGTCAATAGAGTAGCTATTTCTATGCCATTTTAAATATGCTACGAAAATTTCGAACTTAAATCGTAACACATGTAATTTCCGCTGATTCTCAATACTTGCACCACGCCCAAACGTTGCGTTGCGATACACGCCGCTCTTTGAACTGTCCAAATGATTGTTTTATATTTGTAAAGCCAGCCGTGCCCCTATTCCGAGTGGCGTCGGGTCGACTCGCTGACGTAATGTAGCGATTCAATTAGACCCACTAGCGTTTTATTGTACAACAATGCTTGTGTCGACTAACGCTAGCCGAGATTTCGAGAAATAATTGATATAAAAGGAATGTTTTGTGATAATCTCTTTTGAATCGGAACGTTTGTGTTGGGTTATAATGAGTTTAATAAAACTGACAATCAATGTTATTATACTTTTGTATGTATATTTGGGTTTTATAGATTCGTCTCTCTCTCTCTCTCTCTCTCTATCTCTTATAGGCTGATGCAGCCTATAATCAGTGATGTCACAAAAATTTGAGTATTGTCACTACTTGAGAGAAATTGGTAATCAAAAGATACGATAAATTACAAAGACCAAAAAATTACGGCGTGTTCGGGCTTTAATTGTAAATAGTATTTAGGTACTTCTTTTATTTTAGTAAAATTTATGTTGTATTATCTATTTGTATTTTTAACCGACTTTCAAAAAAAAGGAGGAGGTTATCAATTCGTCGAAATATTTTTTTTTTTTCTTTTATGTATGTTACCTGATTACTCGAAGACGCTTGGACCGATTTCGAAAATTCTTTTTTTGTTTGAATGGGTATACCTCACAGGTGGTCCCATAGTCATCAGGTCAGGATCTGATTATGGGATCATGGAGAAATCGTGGGAACTCTTCAAATGTTATAGGCACATATAAGGTTTTTCATATATTTTCTAAAGCTATGCAAGTATCTACATCTGGTAGTCATCAACTTACGTTGGTAAGCTGATGATGGAAGGTACAACTCCTTAACGATTAAGAGTTGGGGTATAATTCTTTAAATATTATAGGCAAACTTAGGCAGTATTACTTATAATCTTTAAAGTTTGAAAGGGTATACCTCCCAGGTGGTCTCATAGTCATCAAGTCAGGGTCTGATGATGGGGTCCTGGAGAAATAGAGGGAATTCTTGAAATGTTAGGCACAAATAACGTATTTCATATATTTTGTACAGCTATTCAAGTATTTGCGTCTAGTAGTGATCATCTCATGTTGGTGAGCTGATGATGGAAGGTATAACTCCTTAACGATTAGGAGTTGGGGGATAATTCTTCAAATATTATAGGTACACATAGACTGTCACTTATAATCTTTCAAGTTACATACTTACATATTATATATTTACACCACTAAAAAGCAAAAAATAAGTTATTTTTAAATAATAATAAAAAGTTTTTATTTATTTAAAAATAACTTATATATCTCTTTTTATATAAAAAATAAACTTATATTTACAAGAACAAAATGTATTTTATACAAATAAAATCGAGAAGAGAACTTACTAATAGTACTCACAAGGAAGGCCCCTGAAATAATAATATGATGTTTAAATTGTAACAAAAGTGTATCTAAAGAATCTACGTCGCGTAGCGCACCGCGTAGCAAGTTGCGTCTATGCAATCTTCGTAGACCCTCGCAAAAGACATCAACGCGTAATACTTTCTTTTCCTAACTAAAGTAAGGACCTAGGTACTCTGAGTAATGTAATAAAAGATCGTTATAACGGAGACAAATGTAGTAAATGTATGTCTAGTGTCTAATGTTTCTTTCGGTACGAATTTGACATCCATCTACCTTTTCTGCTTCACTGTCGGTTGATCGACTGCCAAAAACCGGTCGATTTGAAAAATTTTCGATTTTGGAGTTATGTCTAGACTTAAACGAATATAATCTATTTTGGGTGCAGTCGAAATCACTCGTGTATTCGAAATCACTTTGGACTGTGGGCCATTCTTAAGCCGAGATTAAGAGACAATTTTGTGCTTGATAAAAGTGTGAGCTCGCTCACATGATTATCAAAAGTCTTCTTCTTGCAGTGCCTCTCCGCTACAGAAGGCTGGCCGTCAGCTCCGCATATCGCCCTATGTCTTGAGCCAGTCAGAAAAGCTCTTCGACGCTGGCTATCGCTGTCCACTCCCTTATATTGCGGAGCCACGATTTCTTCCTTCTAACCGCCAACCCGCCTCTTCCCCTCAATCCCCATGATTATGAGTTGGAGGAGTTGTTGTAGTCCATCAAATGTCTAATAAAGGGGAAATTTGTGTCGATAAATCATTATGTCGTCTGTGATTGTTTTAGCCTCAGCAAATAAACTTTTGATAGTCGTAAGAATGAGCTTACACTTGGCTCACTCTCAATATTGTCTCTGAATATCGGCCTCAAAAAGCAGATCAAGTGTAACACTTTGGACTTTGGATCGTTCTTATTATCTGCGTCGTAAGAGTTGATCCCGTACTGCAAGTGTTACCATTGATCTGCTGTTGTCCGTACTTATTGACTTTTGTAACATTTACCGAGGTGTTACTTAAGATACGCTTTTGGGCAACCAGGCAGGAAGTTAGTGGCGCTAATTCGGTGGCTCAGTGGAGGCTGCATCGGAGTGCAGGCGATGCATTAGAGGCCCTGTAATCACACGCCGCCGCCGCGCCGCCGCCGGCAGCCGAGCCGTCTCTAATCACGGGCTGAGTGAGTGCGCCCGTTTTTAGTTCACAAGTGGCTTCAGAATTTAGTTTCGGTGAGAGTTTTGAGAGAAGGAAAATATAAACTCTGGGTCACTACTTTGTTAAGCGAAAACTATAGGACGAAAAGTTTTATGTTAATATTTGGGTAAGGGCTATGTCCGGCAGTGGACTGATACGGGCTGATGAAGGTGATGATTTGGGTAAGGCAAGTTGTAGTAAATTTTTGAAATCTCTTAGGCCTCATAGAGAGGAGCTACAGTGCGTCACGACAGGCGTCGCGCGACTCACTGTAGCTCGTCTGTCTGAGCCCTGTAGTAATTTTTGAAAAAACCGCTTACTTATTTTGTCAACTTTCGGATTTATAGTTGTGTCGATTGCAGTGTTTGGCACGCTAAATATAAGTGAGGTGTCCCGCTTACTATTACGTGATGTAGCAATGAGTGACTGATTCGTTTAGGATTAGATTTGGCGGCCACGTCAGAATTACATCTTGTAGATCTACAATCCTAAATCATCATGAATTTGCGGCGCTTGCAGTGGAAACGATGGGCCCGTGGTCCTCTGACACCAAGAAGATAGTCCAGGAAATTTCTACCAGGCTGATCCACGCCTCCGGCGACCTGAGCGCTGGCGCTTACCTCTCGCAAAGGCTTAGCCTGGCCATACAGAGAGGTAATGCAGCCAGCGTCCACGGCACGATGCCCTGTACAGGGGATCTGGACGACGTGTACCTATTATAGCATTTATTTTTATCTGATTTTAATTCAAGTACCTATTTGTTTTTTCTATTTCACAATTTTAGTTATATTTGTCGTTCTATATATTACAAAATTATATAGAACGACAAGTGAGGAAAAGTATGAATTACCTGTCAGGAGCTCAGCAGAGGGAAGTGCATAGTCTCTGCCTTGCACATATGTAATCGGAAGAGGTTTTTAATACACAAATGTGTTACTCAACTAAAACTAAATAATGATTAGGCGTTAACCTTTGAAGCAGCCGAAGCCGAGCCGTAGCCTGCGCTGGCGTCGATAGAGCGCTGATGAAATAATTGACACTCCACAGATCCACAAAAAACTTAAACAAAAACATCGTTAATGGAGGAAAAAATCAAAGTGCGAAGCGTTGTCGATTGATATGTTTTCATTTGCTATAAGTAGATAAATATTTGTAAAACAATCCCTGGTGGTTATTCGTTTGTGTTGATTGTCCCAACTTATTGATTTAAGTTTTACGTCATGTAGATGTTTTGGGTTATTGCCCACTTCGGTAGTTTGGCATTTATGTTACGGTAAATGTGTGATATACGGTTTCTATCGACTCGCAATCGACACCTCTAATACCTAGTACTTGTGCCCATTTCGGGATTCAACGCGAACTTACACATTCATTTGTATAAAGGAGTGGAGTCAATAAAACAGAAATGATTTTCGCAACCGCTTTTCCAGAGTGCGTAGGTATATGTCGGATTAACTGGGATATATAAATATGAGTATTCGTTAAAATACAAGCTTTTCTTCAAATGCTAGAATTAAAGGACAACACGATCCCTATAGTGTTCTAGTCCTAGATTAAAACTAACTACATTTTAGCAATTAGTAACAAATTCTTTGCAAAATAGTAATCTAAAAGCAAGTCAAATTAGCAAATCGAAATCAAACAATAACTGAAATTGGACAGATACCCATGTTGTGTACAAAAACTGACAAAACACAGCTACTTAGTTTCCTTTCACCTCACTTTAGGAAATAAAATTAAGAGGCTGACTCCATATTTGGGTTATTATAGAAAGTGTGAAATTAAGTGGTAATTTTGTGTGGAAACGTGTCAATTAGGGGACAGACGGACCGACAGACTATTCGTGTATTAGCCCGTTGGATAACAGAGCGAGCCGTTTTCCTAAAACATTTGTCCAACAAAAGTGGCGAATCATGCCTTCCATTTACGCCTCAAATACGGCGATGTTGTTAACTTTTGGGTCATTTAATATTAATATTTTATTTGGAGATATTATTGTGATATTTGTAGCAATTCCTGATTGCGTACGCTAATATTAGAGGCGTCCCGTTCGCTTTTTCCCGATGTAGCATATTAGCGACAGTGACAGCTCTGCGTTTAGGTTTAGAATTCCGCTATAGAATTAGCTAGAATGTTTTTTTAGTTTAGAATATAAATGACTCGAAGGCGCATGCCGAGGTGCCAGTTTCGATCCCCGGCCAGTCATCAGCAATTACGTAGGTACAATGAGACTTCCTAGGATTTTTTAAAGTTCACTTAAGTTCGTAGACCGAATGCACAATGACCGAATTACCGGTTACCTCGCGTTTTCCATATCTGAGAATAAAAAATAAAATTAATCAGGGGCATTTGTAATCCACCAATCCGCACTGGGCCCACATGGTGGATGGCTCCAACTCCATACGAGGGTAACGCTTACCCCAACAGTGGGAGCATTTAAATAAATAGTATTGTTACATAATAGACTTACATCGGTTCAACAACTGACTAATTAAATCACCTATTAGGCAGTTTTATACTTCTTTATTGTGTGTTCAACATACGTTGCGGAGTTTACACCTGCTGCAATCGGACAGACTAGGACGTGCAGAAGTTATCTTGCAGTTGGAAACGTACCGTTCGAAAAAATATTATTTATTTATGTTTATTAGAATCACAGCCTTATTTATTACAATTAAAATTAGTGATTATATTAGCCAATTAAGAAGTATTAATAAGGATATTACTGTTAATTTTTCATAGGTACTTGTAAAGTAGCCAATTGTTGCCGAGTGCTGTCAAGGGTGCGGTCGCGGTCGCGGGGCGGGTGCGGTGCGTGGCACGGACACTGTTTGCCTGTTTACACCACTCGCCGCAACACGGCGGCGGCGCGGCGCGACACGAGGCAAGATTACAATCTCACACCTAAACATTCGTGTTGAGAAGTTTTCACACCACTCTTAACGATGACGGCCAAGGTTGGAAACTTACTACGGGCACAGTACCTACCTCATAAATCGATCGGTTTGGGGGGTTTGATACCATGGCATAGGTACGGTCTATCACAGAGAAAGTGAGTTATTAAGGTTGACATTTTATCAAAAAGTACCTACTTGATTCATTTTTGAAAAGTCTTTACAATTAAGTAGCGTGCAGAAAATATTATAGTAAAAGATTTTTAAGTTTATTTCAAAAAGGTACAATATAAAATAAAAAAGAACCATTCAATATTTAAAAAACCTAATCTAAACGGTTTTTTAAATTTTAGTTACAGGAAACTCTACCTGTACTCTGTCTACTGTTCCTGTACTGTGTCTTGGGTACTCACCCAAGACACTGGCAGCGTTACCTCGCTGGATCGCGATACTAATCCGTTGCGCGAGGTAGCTGCCAGCTCTTGGGTCACCAGTGGCATCTACTACTCGTTTGCTAAGTTCTTTATAAAGATTTTTTAGAATCGGCCAAATAATTCTTGAGGAAATGTCAACTTTATTGATGCCCCTGGATAGTTTCAGCTGTTTTCGACTGTACAATTAGTTGACTTCTTTATCAGGGATTGTAGTACTTTACGCGTTTTCACCGAGCGAAAAAAGGCAAGTCTCTGGTGATAGAACTCTATTCTATCTTATCTAGACGGAAAAAATACCGATGAAAAAATTCTGGCAAATGAATCGAAAAACAATGTCAACCCTTGATGGTATTCCTAAGAATTTCCTTACAATATTAATGTAATTCAAATATCACAAACCCCAAGTCACGCCAAATAATACCAGGCTGTAATTTGCCCGCTACGATTACACCTGAATTGCAGTCGAACTCTGACCGTTATTTTTGTCAGTCATTTGACCACAACACGAAGGAAAAAGTTTCGCCGCGCTTCATGGAGAGAGTATAAAATATATTTTGTATGGGGACAGGTCTCCGCCCTTGACACAACTCACACATACATCAGAAAGATGCATCTGCTTTAATATGTTTGACTTCTATTGAAAATCCGATGTACTTCCCAATGTAAATGAAAGTTACGCTATAAACTAGCTTTAAAACTTAGCAGGTCTAGGTGAGGTCTTTCTCGCTGCTGACCTATATCTTAGTTAGTAGGTCTAGCTATCTTTATGCCTAACTCGCAATTTGATTAGGCATAACGCGAATCAGTCTCACTGCGATTTAGGTATACCCCTCCTAAATGGAAAATTCAAACAAAGATAAACAAGTAAGTGACAGAGACGCGAGAAATTGTCATGCAAGAGCCGAGTCTGCGATGTAAATATGGCTAACTCCATCGAGGGTTCTTTACTTCATGGGCCACACTAATGCATGGGTTTGCAATTAAAGTCACCCGACAGTGAGCTATTAGCTTTTTTCCTCTTACTTGAATATTTATAGAGTAATTTCACTAAAAGCAACATAATTTAGGTTACGTAGAGTGCTTTATTTCACACTTGATGTGTTGTTGCCAATAACATAACTTGATGTGGGTTACGCGTGAAAATTGAATGCACGAAATACGTTATTTTGTATGAGAAAAAAAGTTAAGTTACTTAGCTTTTCTGTTCAAATGTATGTAATCAAAGTAATATCTAATTTACTAAGAACTTATGTATGTTGTGTTAGTATTTTGTTTTTCAGAAAAGGGCTGTCGTCGCTTTTTCGCTTCTGTATACATTTCTTTACAGCACACTATAGTGCATATCATTATAATGATTGATCGGAACAAGAAGTATGAAAATACCAAACGAATTCGCGAAAATCGAAGTCAAAAGTAAAAAAAGTCTGATAGTACTGAACAGAACATTCTTCCTTCGGCTTACCTCTCAGTTACATCCCGTATGTCGATTAATCACACTGAATTGTAATTTGTTCTAATTCTAATTTTTCCCTTTTTATAATTCCTTTTTTTGATTCTTGAATGTAAATATATAATAGTTTGTTTTTGTAAATAAATACATAAATTCCCAAATTTGTTCTATGTCACTTGCATTAGAATATAAACCTCTTGTCTATCATAAATGTTGTTAAATAAAACTGGAAAATAGTCAAAATAAATCGGTCAAGCACTCAGGGTAAGGTAGGGAACAATTGCACCCATCGCATTACCTGTATGAATTATGAACTGAAAATTATACATAGAAGCAATTACGCCTGTGTTATTCGATCACACTTACACATAGCAGGTAAGTACATAATAATATAAACGTCATGTAAGGTGTAAGACAGTGTAGTTTTAAGTGGTACGTAAGGAAGAGCCCGGCGGTGTTCGCCCCTCTAATTATGGAGATCGCGCCGATAGCGCGGCTTTTATCTCGGACACTCTTCCATTAAGCAAATATACAGCTTTGTAGCTGTAATTATATACTACAGTATTTTCCAACTCTAAAACCAATTAAAAATATTGTGATAAGACAAAAATAATAATTACGCCCGACGCCATTTTGTTTTTTTGACTCGGTTCTCAGGGCGCTAATGGATGGTTTTGAGCGAGCGGCAAATATTTTCGCTTCCGTAACAAACGTTTTATCTCTCCATAATGTATGCGCGAGGAACTATTGTTGTTAGTTAAAAAGCCGGAAATAACAAACCATTTGGTGCGTAATTATTTTTAACAGATAAAAAAAATGATACAAGTTCTATTTTATTATTTGATAATGTGAACTAAGTATTTACTTATTCTACCCCTAACCTAAGTTGTGTAAATGTGTTTTTGTATTATCGTAAAAAAACTTGTAACCTAAGTAGGTGTACCTAACACGGTGACGGTAGGAAACGTATAACCTAGTTAGTATTACTACGGAATGAACAGTAAAATTATATATTATTTGGCTACATTTAGAAATGACATTTCTCCGCAGTTTAAACTTTCCAAGTCCCAAAACCGCTCCCAGTCTGAAAGCTTTCAGGGTAAAGTTTCCAAATGTTGGCACGGTGTGAGAAACCGGCAAGTTAGACGTGCGACAAAGGTTAATGAATTAGATTACTGCGCTTGAGTGGCCGGGCCGGCACTCATTGCACGGTGCTAATTCACAAATTAGCTGCCGACAAAGCGGGGCTTTTACCCCGCGTTCGCCCTATTTGAGCACCCATGTTTCATCTCTCGATTTCACTTAATTTACACCTAATTTGGATTATCGAGTGTCAGATTACCTTACTTTAGTCTCACTTTTGATACCATGTAGGTTTAGTTATCGATATAAGTAGAAAAGTAAAACTGGATACCTACAGAAATATCATATCGATGAACTGCAGGCAGGACAATAAACTATAGAATAAAATTTAATTTGTCGGCACTAGAATAGAACCCGAAATCTTTCACCAAATGAAGTAAATTATTTAAAAAACAACAATGACCGGCTGTTTTACACCCGACTGCAGCAAGGAAGGGTTATTGGCATATACGAGTATACTTCCTTTTCATATGAAGGGTATGATTCTGTCGTTGCATCTAATCGTACACTTAAATGCAACTGTCATTGTCATATATCGCGTAAGAGTGAGCGGGATGCCTCGCTTAGCGCTGATATTCAATCGCCACAATAGTCTGAAAATAGTCATTTATCATTGGTATGAGTAGATCCCACGTCGAGTTTGACTGAGTATTGAGTACCTCCTCCATGATAAAACCTTCGTAAATTAAGGAAAACACGACGATTTCCGAAGGTGTGGAGTATCACATCACACGTAAGGCATTGTTCCTCGCCTCCAAGCCCTGAGCACACAACACTAACGTTATTTGGCCGCGTCTAATGGAGTAAGTGCTCTGCAAATGGCCCGCGCCACGGCGCTTTTAATGCAATTTAGCTCCCTTTGTGACGCGAATTGGCGCAATCAATCCATTTACACTTTGTTTCGCAACAGTGCCACTACCCCGCCGGCTACCTTTACCGCATACAGGCTTTTAGCGCCAACTAAATTGCTTCCCAACCTTTTTTCCACTATCGTGTCGCAGGATTTTCATTTTATGTCGGGAAATGTTTTTAATATTTTCAATTTACAATTTTCACTAGCAAAAGTGTACGAGTATGTATATTTGTAGTACAAATATACATACTCGTACATTTGTACTATACGAGTACGGAAATCAGTAGCGAATATGAAAGTGTAGTAGTACATACTAGCTTACATTTCGATTTCGGCTCAATCATTCACGAAATCGAGTTCGGAGTAGAAGCGGTGTGGTCTTCGTTTGTGGGTGGAAATGTGGTCTTACAACTCTACCTCTAGAGATAGAGAGAGATACTCTCGTGCTACATAAAACCTGTAGGTACTGTGACTCAAAATAAAACCTCACAAAAACTTTAAAAAAATTAAGCTTTTTCTACTAACATCACGGGTGACATATCAGTGTCAAATATTGTCTGTGGTATTGTTTATGTGCGTACCTTCCTTGTGTGTACAGTACACGTAGAGAGAGAATCTAAGTACAAAACAGTGCAAACACACACAAAACATTGTAAGAAAATACAGATAGATAACATGAAGAGAGCTGAATTTTATAAGAAAATAAATCGCAACAATAGCGAACCATGTTTCAATCGTACACGTAAGTATCTAGCAAAGTATAAAGGTCATAGAGTTACTCATGTTCATGTCGACTGATCGCATTACGCTTTATGTTGAAATAAACCCTGAATTTCTTTGCGCTTTAATTAAGTAACAGTATAGTAGCCCGGAGAGGAGACTTCGGTGATTAGATCCTCAGATCATTAGATAAGTCACTGCTGAGACAGAGAGGAGTAGTACACGAGGGTAACAGTAAAGCTACCTAAACCTTGTAGGTATATATTAATCTTATGCCTAACCCCTAGATAAAGATTTTTACCGCGCTGAATTGGATTTCAGCTCTAAATCAGCATTTACAACGCAATGATATAACTCCGGATTTTGACATAGATCAAATATGGCTGGACGATGATGAGATCACGCCGCGCGCAGAAATTCTCGAGCTGAACTCCTCGGACGATCCACGCACGCCATCGGGAGACAAAGACAAACCCAAAAGCACCTGGAGTCACATCTACCCTGACCATCAGAGCGCTTATGACGCAAGCGGCAACGCTAGGAGGCAAACAAGAACAAACCGATACCAATACACAACAAATAATTTTATTGACGCAGCGGACAAATACGAAAATGATGTTTTATTCGGATATTATGGTTCCGAAAGCAATAATGTGGAAAACAACGTTAAATTCAATCATCAATTGAACTGCTTTACCGTTATCGATAAGCGTTTTATGGTGAGTTCCGATAGTTCATCGGATGAATACGTTAATGTAGACAAAATGAACAAATACGATTTGAACGACGATAATACCGAATCTTATAATTATTACGAACAAGATACGGAAACAGCAAAACGAACTATATGGATTTATTCGTTTAAAAACAAGCGATTATTATCAGAAAACGATATGGAGTTAGTCAACATCCCAAGCGGAGATGTTAGTTCCACATCCTGCTCAATAGATGATACAGAAGAACCAACGGCAGAAAGTTTGAATAGAGTCGCAACTCCGATACCCCTGTCGTATGTGCCACGACTGCTTCTACCGACAACGCCTACCTTACCGACTGTCACAGAAGTAACGGAGCCAAATAGAAAATCTTCGTCAAGGATTGATAAATCTTCAAACTCAGATATACAACTTAAACCGAAAAATAATTGGATTTTAAGCGAAAATGACACCAACGCTGGCGAGAAAAACATAAGTGACAAGTCAGAGCGTTCTACTAATGTAATTAATTGGATGGCCCTGTCGCCAAGAGAGAAAAGACGTACATTTAGAAACTTAATCCCTACTATAGAATATCTGTCACCGTTACAAGGGAGTAGCACTGAGCGAAGTTTAGTTAACTGTGTAGAGAGCGACGAAAAGTCCCCATCTGGTCAAAATGGTAACGATGGAAAAGAAATTGTAAATGAAATACGTGCTATGGTTGAGACTAAGAAAGATTCCATAGGGATATCCAAAAGCACTCAATCTACCGCTAGAACAGTAATAAAGGTTAAAGATTATGTCGACAAAGCGACAGAGACGGACAGAGAATACAAACCTAAATACAGAGACAATAATTATAAGAAACACGACAAATGTCGAAGATCGCAAATACGATTTTCTCCAAAGATTTTTGATATTAAAGAGCGAATTGAAAATCTTGGCGACAACTCGATCAACGTAGTACGGGAATCAGACATTAAAGCTAGAAATTGTGCTGACAGTGGCAGTACTTTGCTAATAAGGAACATGTTATTACAACCAAAGCATTGGACTGATTATTTACCTGCAGGCAGTCGCCCGTCCTTACAGTCTAGCAGTGCCGAATCAGATTTAGAGCCACAATCATTACTGCGACGATTAGCTAAATGTTTTCTGTGCTTTAAATGATAAAAAACCAAGGCCGATGGGAATAGACGCGATATTCAAAGACAATTTTGAGCGCGAGCTCACGATAAACTTACGCTCAAATCTTGGTCTAAGACTAAATATACCTTTCTAAACTTACACGGTTTGTAAACTATCAACATAAAACGGGAATTACCGTATAGTATTAATAATATTTCGGCGCCAATGGATAACGATAAGATATTCTGGAATACTGTAATTCCCGTTTTATTTTGATAATAATAAATCTAAATAATTTATAATACAAATAAAACTATAGTATAAATTGGCGAATTTATTAAATTCAATCACTATCAACTTCCAGTAATTGAAGTAAGTATACAAAATAAACCTGCTTAGGTACTTTGCAAAAGAACAATTCACGACACAATAAAATCATCAGCTTATATACAAAGTTTTTCAAACTATCACATATCATTATGTTTTACACACAAAACTATCGTCATCATAATGCACTAACGTTCACGAAATACAAAACTTCCACAAACCCATAAGATTTTCCTGAGGAATGTAATGAACCACGCAATGAACCTGTGTAATCATTAATCAATCGGAGTACGAAATTTAGTACTCTCTTATTACTAAGAGAGTACCAGATTTTTAGAGAGGAGTGGCCCTACATCGCATGCTTTTCATATAATATGAAAGGAGTTCATGACGTCAGCGAAAGTAGGCGTGGGTAAGCTAATTTGATTACGAGTATTGGACGTTTTTACCCGTCCTTCCACCCCGCAAGCAGCAGTTATAGAAATCCTCTATACAAAATTATTTCATGCCTACCAGCGAAACCAAAATACCTATTAGTACACATATTTTCCGGAATTCAAGTTTTGTAATATCGGACCGCGTAAAATATAATTTTTATAAATCTTCATTCGTAATTCTTGATAAAACTACGAGTACGTAATTTTAACAGGATATAAACGTTTAAAGTAGTATTTTTCGTTATATTATTATTTTGTTATCCTTAAGGGCAACTCCTCTCTTATTCTGTACTCCATGTAACACAGGTGTGGCCTACAGTCCGGCATCGACATTACACCTAAACATAAATTATTATAAAATGCATCAACGTATGCCACTTCGTTATCCGTTGTAAAGACAGAAACATGATATCACATTTTATTTAAATAGATTACAAATAAAAAAATGTTATATATTTTAAACTCCAAAATCGATATGTTACGGTAAATGTTTGTTCCTGGTTTATGTCGGCCTGAAACAGACAGATTATACAACGGATATTGGTAGCGACACTTGTGGTTTTCTAATCAAAATTAAATTCGACAATAATACTCGTACAGTCGAAGACAGAGATTAGTATACAGGGGGCCTCAATAAGGTTGAGATTTTCTCAAAAACTACTGGACCGAATTTAATCATTATTTTACAGTTACATAGTTTTCATTTTTATCTATCAAACAGTGAAATAAGTTTTGCAATAGATCAAGTAGTATTTAAGGAAATCTCAACGTTAAAAACTGTCCTGTCAAAAATCACCTTTCTCTGTGTTCCACCGTACATACCTACATACTACTTTCCTTTTCCTTTACGAAAGTTAGGATAGAGAGATAACAGCTTGTAGGCACTTCAATATTAGTACAAGCGTAAAATTTGAATCACAATAAAAATAGCCACAATAGGTATTTGCCACACGACTGTCAGAGAACGTATTGCCAATGAAATGTCGATAAATTGCAGTATTGCTTTTGTTGTGTTTAAACCCCAAACGCTACCAATTACTTGCATATGACTGTAGTTTAGGTTAAGTTAACTTGCTCAATTAATTAGCATATTCTAGACGAAATGATGGCAAAATAATAGTTTTATTATAGTGTAACGACATTTCCCAAGTAGGTAGGCAAATGTTGACATAAACCGGGAACAGACATGTACCGCACCAGATATACATACAAATTATATGCATTTGTCAACTGCGTCAACTATTTACCTGAGTATTTATTAATCATTATACCTACAACTTAGCAGTTTCTCATTATAAAGTTACATCGGAATTTCAATTCCACATGACCAAAGATGGTGTTTAGTTTAGATACTAAATTCTAAGTCATTCAATAGTCAGTTAATAAAAATGATAGGTATTTCTTTTTAAATATCAATGTATCTTTGGTATCGATGTAACTTTTGACTTTAGAAATTCAAAACTAATGAACTGTCGTCGTATGTATAAAATAGTTGATGTTACTTATATTCCTACAATAATAATAAAAGTAACTAATTAATACATACGGTTTAAAATTAAAATGTAAATTGAGACCAGCTCAATCCAAAACAGAGGAATGCTGTTATAGTTTTCATTTCACGCATACTAGTAAGAACCATATTACACGAACGCATTCCGACTGTAGACGTATCGTGGCGAATCGTGCTATAGACTCTAGTGCTGTTAGCTACAATAGTATAAATCTTGCTTAACCTCAAATCCCTTACACAGTGTTTTGTCACTTTCACACTTCGTTAAAAAACGACAAGTTAGAAAGAGACCGATGGCTTTTAGGCAGTTGTCCCACCGCCGGCGAGTAAGCGAGTAACTATGGGCTATTTTCTAGCTAAAGAAAGATACGTACAATAGATAGTTCATTCCGTGTAAACAAAAGAGACGCATATATTTTATAGTTGATAGCTGAACGAGTATCGCTGCGTCTCTTTTGTTTGCACGAAATGTTTTATCTATTGTACGTTTCTTTAGCTAGAAAATAGCCGATAGTTTCTCGCTTTACTCGCCGGGCGGTGGGACTACTGCGTAAATCGCGAATGACGTTAAGTCATGTTTATATCTAACAGCGTAGAATTATATCAATTTCACTGTTAAACCTACATATTTAAATAAAAAAAGTTTTCTAGTACTTTCGGATCTCAGAAACAATAAATGAGTGGCCATGTAAATTAAATCTTGATCTATCTATAGATTAAATTAAATTCTATACCTATAACGCTTACCCATGAGTTGCATAGTAAGTACACACGCCAACAAGTACGTAATAAGGTTAGCTAAAAGGTTCGTCATTGGTTGCCTTTTTGTTGCACCCTAACGGCCAATAGCGGAACTTAAATGGCACCAATCATGTGCATAGTTGTTAGCGAGGGAATTTACTATCGCAACTCATGGTAAGGTTTTACATAAGACATGACGATGTTAAAACGACACGTTTTACGTAACAAAGTAGGGTTTCAGACAGATTAAAGGTTTATGTTGTCATCTATTAAGGCTGAGCTTAAACGGGCTTGTTTCGTTCGGTCCTTAGCGGCTCAGCCAAGTAGCATTTCGTTAACGCTAATAGAAAGAAAAATGTATGGAATTGACATTTTCTTTTTTCGTTAGCAAATGTCAATTCCATATATTTTTCTTTCCATTATACTAGAGCGTTAAGTCCGGCTTACCGTCTATCGTAGAAAACATTTTGACACATGAAAGCGATACATTACTGCAATATTTTCGCACGTTTAAATAAACGATGAAGAAAGTCAGCAATGTATATCCATGTATCAAAATGAAAACGATGGAATTTCGCGATCGATATCGTAAGGGTCGTCAAAATTAAACCTGACGTAATTTCAGATACGTCAGAACGTACTCATCGTGACTATTTACTTTCGAGCGAAGCAAGCGAGCAAAGCGTATCGTGAAGCTCAATGAAGTATTATAGTCTTCAAAATTTAAATATGGATTTTTATTATAATTCATTAAACCGGGTGAAACCCGAAGGAACCTCTACCCTTACCATGAGTTACCAGCGTTAGTTCGCTCGCTAGCGACTGCGTAAACCATAGCTGTGCCGTACAAATCAAAGCAGATCAAGTGTGACACTTTGGTCTTTGGGCCATTCGTACTGCAAGTGTTACCATTGATCTGCTGTTGTCCGTACGTGATTGGTCGGATATAGTAACGGAACTAAAGTCCCACCAATCCCATGCGTCTTAAGCATAATTATGCGTCGCTAAGAAGTGAAGGTATTTACGTAGTTGCTAGCGAGCCTACTTATACCGAAGCCCAAATCAAGTGTCTTCTTTTGTAAACAAATAAGATCGTCTAATTATCTGTTGAGATGTAACACTGAAGGAACTGATTGATTGAACCTCTTCATCATTGTTAAAATAAAGTGATCCGATCTAATAATGTGAAAATAACTATGCAATAATCACAGAAAAGCTTAATAGTTAGTATTTTTTGTTTACTAAATAAGACACTTGATTTGGGCTTTGGTATACGTTGACAACTCATGGTAAACTGGTAGTGTGAAGTGACTCATATTTATTATGACGTTCTTACTGCTTCTTGCCGGACCGGGCCGCGTCCTCGCGTCAATTTGACACAAATTCGTCATTATTATAAGTGTCATCTCGAGGGTGTAGGGCGTTCGTTAAAATCTAACGCGGTGTCAAAATATGACGTTACCAGTGAACCGTCAGCAATGACGAGATCCTCACGAAGCGGCAGGTACTGTCGGGCAATGTAAAAGTGTCAGGTTGTCGACGTCACAAGCTAGTATGGTGCCCAGAGATATCGTCAACAGTGCCAGTTAGTGGTGGCGAAATCACCACTTGTTAACTCGCGGATATAAAATAGTGCACAGTGCTTAGTAATATTAAATTGTCAACGTTTAAACTAGGACAATGCCGGGGGATGTCATGAGTGCCAGTGAACTATCGGTAGCAGCCGCCAGAGATAGTAGAGCTCTCGTCATGTTTAAAACAGTGCACAAGGGCTAAGAAGCCATACTGTTGACGTCACAAACTAGTACGATTACGAGAGATGACGTCACGAGCACTAGTGAATCGTCAGCAAGGATGAAATAGTCACGAGCCGGCTTGCAGCGACAGGTAATGTCCGACTATCGATGTCACAGGCTAGTACCGAGGTATGACGTCATAAGCGCCAGAGAATCCTCAACGAAAATTAGATCGTCACAAGGCGGCTTACAGTGACAATTATATCAAATGACTATCGACGTCACAAGCTAGTGCAGTGCCAAGGTATGACGTCACAAGTGCCAACGAACCAAAGACGAGATCGTCACCAGCCAGTTCGCAGCGACACGTAGTTCCTATTGACATCACATGCTAGTATGGTGCCGAGGTATGACGTCGCCAGCCGTCAGCGAAAATGATATCTTCACGAGGCTGCTTACAGTGACATATTGCAACTGTCGACGTCACAAGCTAGTGCAGTGCCGAGGTATGACGTCACGAGTGCCAGCTAACCGTCAGCAAAAACGAGATTGTCGGCCAGTTCGCAGCGACAGGTAGTGCCTATCGACGTCACTTGCTAGTATGGTGCCGACGTATGAAGTCATAAGCGCCAGAGGACTGCTTACAGTGACATATACATTGTAACTGGCTGTCAACGTCACAAGCTAGTGCAGTGCCGAGGTATGACGTCACAAGTGCCAGCGAACCGTCAGCAAAGACGAGATCGTCACGAGGCGGCCGGGAGCGACAGCGCCAGCTCGCGGCGGATGTAGAACAGTATGTATGGCTTGCACGAGGCGACCGCCTCCGCGTCCGCCGCGCGAACTGTTTGATCATTAAAGTGGAACCACTGGTCCTCGTTGATCGCGAACGATGTGTAGTGGCCCGAGCCGGCTCTGAAACAAACATTCAAATAAATCAAAGATTTTTTGATGCCCGAGTTTCGAATCACCTTTCAATGGTAACCTCTTTTCCAAAAGAGCTACTGTGACTCGAATAAGATCGCCACAATCTTCCTATATACTACTAAATGTATCCTATGTACTAAATGTTAAGATATTCGTTTCGCTTATGCAAGAAAAGGCAGTGAAGTGTTAGTGAAGTGAAGTGGCAGTGAAGTGTAGCGCAGTGGAAGTAAAGTGTTGTAGTGCAATGGCAGTGACGTGTTAGTGAAAAGACACTTCACTTCAGTGACAATGTCTAAGCTGTCAGGGGAAGACACTGATGCCTGAAACACAATTTCTCGACTAACTCAGGTGCCAGGGTTTTATTAAAGTAACTAAGGTAAACAATTAAATATAAAGATTGTATTATTATTTATAATGAAGTGTAGTACATTGGCAGTGTTAGTGCAGTGGCAGTGTTCGTCCAGTGAAGTGAAGTGCAGTGGCAGTGAAGTGTTAGTGTAGTGCAGTGGCAGTGAAGTATAGTGCAGTATAGTTCCGTATTATTTCCTCACCCCGAGCCGTGGTGCACGATGACCGCGGCCAGGTCGTACAGGTTGTTGCCGAGCCCCGAGCGGCGCGTGTCGGGCACGTTGCGCGGCACGAAGCCGGACATGTCCAGAGCTCGCAGCGGGAACAACACGCTCAGGTCCACTTTGGTCCTACAACAACAAACCGAATATAAATAGTAAGCAGGATGTTCGGTATCAGTAACCAAACAACTCTTGTTCAACCTTTTAGATGAAAAATAAATTAAAGTCACAGAAATCGATCGGCTGATAAGTCACAGTCGAAGACAGAGATAAGTATAAAGGGGGCCTCAATAAGGTTGAGATTTTCTCAAAAACTACTGGACCGAATTTAATAATTATTTTACAGTAGATAGTTTTAACTTTCATCTATCTAACAGTGAAAGAATTTTTGCAATAGGTAGGCAAGTAGTTTTTGAGAAAATCTCAACCTTAAAAACTCTCCTGTACACTTTTATCTGTGTTCCACCGTACAACATGAATAGTAAAAACATTCCGTCGTCTCTGACTATCCCTACGGGAATCAGGCGTGACTTCATAGATATATAATAAAATAGTTAAACCTCACCTGAAGTAGTTGTGCCACCGGAACCGCTTGAGATGCAGACACAGCACGTTGGGCAGTCTGCGTATCCAGAACTGCTTGGTGGACTTCTGCTTGCATTTACAGCTGCTGCAGAAGTAGCGCTCCGTGTCGGCTAGCTCTTCCACCTACGAAATACAATACATAATAATGTATTTATTACCGTGTGGATGGAAGGTTCTTAAATAAAGCTCTTTTTACAATTTTTTGGGTTCCGAACCTCAAGAGGAAAAAAGGCACCCTTATAAGATCACTTTGTTGTCCGTCTGTCAAGACCTATATCTCAGAAACACGTGGACAGGTCAAGTTGAAATTAATACCAAATACTTCAAGTCTGCAACCTCATGCAGCAGTGAAAATATCAACTTTCTACGTTAACGCAATCAAAGGATATCGCTGTTTATGTCGCATATTTGTATGAAACCGCAAAAAAACTCAAAACCTATAGGGTACTTCCAGTTGACCTAGTATCATGAAATATGGCAAAAAGCTAGGTCTTATAGCACAAGAAAGGAAAAAATCCGAAAATTGGAAATTACATTTCCCCCAAAAAATTTGGCTCTATGAAGGCCCTTAAGTAAGACCAATGCGCTGTGTAATTTATAGCTTAGTCAACTTATATAAAGAATTAATTAAATGTCAGCCTATGTCACATATTTTATGTATCCTAATATGCCCCTCCGTCATTCGTTTCCACTTGTCTTTTTAGTGCTTCCATCCAGTCTCACTTCGGTTTACACCCTTTGCGTCTCTATTACACCGGAAAACATTATCATCTTTCCGCTAGTCAGGTAAAGAGTTGCATTACCTGTACAAAGCTGGTGAGGCAGTCCGTGAGCGTGACCGGCGCGTCGTGTCGGCCCGTGTCCGGCAGCTCCAGGGACAGATCTAGGAACGGGTCGAACTTCTTGCTCTCAGTGCCGCACGCCAGGCAACGCACCTGGGGGAATCACCATATGATGTAGAGATTACCATTGAGTTCTAGTAATGGTGACTTTTCTTTTCTCGTGTGGCTTAGTGAACCTATTTGTCAAAGTTATTCAGGCCTTTGACGTGGCCTAGCGACTGCTGTCAAGCGACAACAACCGGGACCAACTGCTTAACGTGCTTTCCGAGGCCTTCGTGCCTCAGATGAAAGTATCACTAGCAGTCACACATCCAGGTCCTGACCTCGCCCAACGTTGCTTAACTTGTACGATCGTTTTCAACGTGTACTCGCAACTGGACTACAAGCCCCTAATGGTGACTGTTGTTTGTCATTTGCCAATGTCATGTTACAGAATATTCAAGATATGAATGAGAATGCTCAAGGAAAACATCGTGATGGAACCTGCATGCCTTAGAAAAATCTGAGGCACGTGTAATTCGGCAATCCGCACTGGGCCCGCGTGGTGGATCATGGTCCGAACTCCCTCGATGTAAGCGAAGGTCTGTGCCCGAGCAGTGGGGCAATATAAATAGACCGATGATGTATAAATTCTATAATTAATATATGTATACCTAAGGTGAAAACAAATGAGTATGTATAACCTACCTCGCTCTGTAGCGTGCCTCCGAACACGGCTGTGACTATGGACGCCGAGCGCGCCTTGGCGGCCAGCGCGCCCCCCGCGACCACCGCGCCGCCCCCGACACCCTCCGCGCGCTCAGGAGGCAACAGCTGCAGCAGCTCGGTGTGCAGTCTGACAACACAACATATGGAATTTGGTACCGTTCTTATTATATGCGTCGTAAGAGTTGCAATCGTACTGCAAGTGTTACCATTGATCTGTCGACTGTACATAGAGAGCTCACACACAAATAAACACAACTATACCTAATCCCACAATAAGTGTATTATGTAAACAAAGACGACTATCATTTTAAGCTTTGCTGTGACTATTGCATAACTATTTTCACATTACATCTGACAACATAAATTTTTACAGTATTAGTAATGAGCTATTTGATAACAAAAAATATTAAATCAATAAAAGAACCGACCTACCTGGCATGTAGCGAGAACCGACCTATCTGGTATGTAGCAAGCACCGACCTATTGCTCACGTAGCAAGTACCGACCTATTGTTTATGTAGCGAGCACTGACGTATCGTGCATGTAGCAAAAATCGACCTGTTGCTCATGTAGCAAGCACCGACGAAGCATATAGTGTATGTAGCGCGTAAGTGATTGACCATGTAGCGACCTATGGGGCATGTAGCAAGCATCGACCTATTGTTCATGTAGCGAGCACCAACCAATCGCGCATGTAGCACGTGATTGACCATGTAGCGACCTATCTTGCATGTATCACTGACCTGTCTAGCATGTACCGCAGGAACTCGTGCGCGTCCTGCTGCTGGTAGCCGCGGAAGCGCGGTACCACCTTCCATATCACGTGGAACAGGCACTCGGGCGAGATGGCGCCCTTAGGGACGCCGCCGCCGCCAGTGTTCAGATTTATTAGCACCTGCACATAATGACACATAATCAGTGGAATCGGAGTCATATCTCTTTATTGCAAGTAAATACATTGTCTAAATGTTAAATGGAGAAAAAATTTCATCACGACCGGGATTCGAACCAGGGATCTCGCCATTCCGTGGCACGCTCTATTCCAAGAGAGTCACCGTGATGAAATTTTTCTCTTCGTTTCGTATATGCAAGAAAATAACCTCCTATCCTATTCCTTGGACGGCAACGCTCGATGACGCCGTTGACGTGACGACACTCGAAAGACGCTAGTGTGGGGGGTCTCTAAAAAGTATAGTACGAATGGTGGTGTCCACTTTGTTGTCTTGTCATTTAGAAACATCCATAGGTCGAGGCTTTTGCCCAGCAGTGGGACGACCTTAGGTTATTGTTATTATTACGCTGTGTTACAATGCCTCATGGGAACTTATACCATATCTATTAGGGAGGACCTATCTCAGATACTATTATATATCATATATTCATGTATGTACCTGTTGGTCTTCCAAAAATTGTAAAAAAAAAATATTAAAAAAATATTGCAAACCTTTCTCAGTTCCTCAGCCATAACAGCATCATTGACCTCCTGCCTCGTATAACTCCTCGAATGGTACACTTTCCGGCCATTAGTCTTCGCTTCGAGCGCAGGCAGCTGACTGAAGTAACAGCTGAACTCCTGAATGTTATTCAAGCTCTGGAGCACCGCGTTCATGAAGCATGTGTTCCCTAAATTCTTCAAGCCAACTATCTTCTTCTCCCGTTGACTTCTCCCATTGCAAGAGGAAGTTTTCTTCAACTTCCTGCCTTGGGAAGAGTTCTCCGCTGAGCTGCTGTCTTCAGAGTGAGATCGCTTTCGGGACCGCGGTCTTAAGCTTCGTGCTGGTTCCTCAGGGTTCTAAAAGGATCGTCAATTTAATTATGAGCTTCAGGAAATTCTGAATAATGCGATAATAACAGTATTTATGAAAGATAATACAAATATTCTTGAATGCATTCATACAATCTTAAATGTACGGTCAAACTCAGAAAAATGTGTACAGGAGTTTTTAAGGATGAGATTATCTCAAAAACTACTTGACATATTGCAATAATTATTTCACTGTTAGATAGATAAAAGTTAAAACTGTAAAAGAATCGTTAAATTAGGTCCAGTAGTTTTTGAGAAAATCTCAACCTTATTGAGGCCCTCTGTATACTTATCTCGTGTGTACATTCGTTATTATAATTTATGAGAAGGCGGTCATATCACTAGAAGCAATCTCTTCCAGACAAACTTTGGATAGATAATTTTGCGCAAGAAATTATTCTTGCGCATACTTCAAGTATGTAGTATTTGGTGTGTACACCAATACCATGTTAAAATCTAATTAGAGTAAAAGTTGTAAGGATAAGAATAAATAACAAAGTAATAATATTATTAGGCGCTAGTTATGGCCCCGGTTGCTGTCATCAGGCAGCAGTCGTTAGGCCATGTAACTGGCGGCCTGAATAACTCTGTAAATAGGTGTGGTCACTAAACCATACGAAAAGAAAAGAACGCTCACTTTCTTCGATGCCTTTTCACTGGTTTCCAATGTAGCAGTGAGTTCATCGTTAGAGCTGGTGGGAGTCACATCTGGTAGCACCTCGTTGGGAGACACGGGCTGGTCGTTCTGTCCCGAGGAGTTGGAGGCCAGGCTGCTTCCTCCCTCACTGCCGTCCTTGCTGTGCTCCTCGCTCTGTCCCATGTTCGTGTCACTATCTGTGCCGTGTTTTGAGATAATCTGCCGTATCTTAGCTATCGCTCCGTGCTCTGTGTCATTTGAAACATAATCGTCGCATTTGTAGCTGAAAGAGTTAAATAGACATTAGTAGATATAACAAAAAATGGCAGTTTGGCATTATTTAGTTGCCAAGGCTTTATTATATCATAGTAAACGAAAAAAAAATCATACGTATCTGTCGATTATGTTAATATCTTTTATATGAGAAAAGGGGAGCAGACAAGCAGATGAGCCATCATGGCTCATACATGGCTATACATTTTACTATAAGTACATAAACAAAACCATTACGGGATCGGCTACATCAGTCACTCGCCACGCATTCTAACTAATGTAGAAAAAAAAACTAAGAAAAACAGTCGACAACACATCAGTGTTACACTTGGGCACTATATGCTACCGCATTACAGAGTGTAATGGGATTATATAGGTTAATATCACGGGTTAATATGCTGCCGACTGTACGTAGCCGACCAGGCCCCCTAGCCAAATGGCATTGACTTTCGTTAATACTAGTAGAAAAATATTGACATTAAAATTCTTTATTTGTCTTAGAAAGTATGTAGGTATGTAAAATATTATAGATTAACAAATTGTCTCAATACATTCTACACCTTGGGCATACAATTTGTTAACGAAAAAGCAAATATCAATGCCATACATTTATCTTTGTATTCTACTATGAAAGTCGATGCCACTGCTGGGCTGTCAATGCTGGGCTTCGAACCCGGAAATGAAGCGTCCCCTAACCACAGAGCACCACCAAGCTCTCACTTATTATAATTTATAAGTGACGTAAAATAAAACAAAAATAAATAGGTAGGCAAATAAAAAAGAATACTGGACATATTACCAGTAGACCGAGTACACGTCGCAGCTCATACACAGCTGGTGGTCCGCCGTCTCCGCGTGCCGCTTGGCGTGCCCGCTCATGTAGCGGCCGCAGTGTACGGCGTCGCATTGCAGGCAAAGCCAGTTCTGCTCCTTCACGCCACATTCTGGAAGGAATCACATAGACACAGATAACAGATATTTTGAAGCAACAACCGATTTTGTGTTGTATATAATTTTAAATACCTCTCTCAGATGACAAAATATTATCACACTAGTGAATAGCATGGTCAGGTAATGAAAGATTTTTCAAACAGACGAAAAATTAATATATTGATATCTATAAACTTATGCATCATCATTCAGCCTGTATCAGACCACTCTGCTGGATGTAGGCCTCTCCCAACGCGCGCCACTCGTCAACACTTTACTTCACTTTAGTCCAAATTATTTATTATTATACATTATGTATATTGTAGAATGTAGTCATCATTATTTATCATATAACATTATTTACATTAAAGTATTATTTTTATTTTCGCCCGTATTTTTAGCAAGGTTATTTATCCAAAAAAAAAGATAATGATTTTCTGGACTGACGAATGACTTTAGTCTAAATGCAAAAGGCATATACATGGGCCTCACTGCGAGCGATGTAGGGCACAGTGCCATCTGGCGATTTAAATCTTTGTATCCGACTGTACTTTCAACTTGTTTGACATGTTTTATTGATGTGTTTTTATTACAATAAATCTTTTCGTTACTGGAAATAGTAAATTACACGGACTAAAAAGGTATGTACTAGTTATATAAATACTGAGGGAGGTTAACCTAAGCATAGTAATTCAATGATTTATTTGTGGCATCGAATGTGTAATACTGCCAATCAATGTCAAGAACAATATTACCTACTTTTACTTTATTACTATTTAGTTTTGATAGTCAAATTAAAATCAGTATTAAAAATTATGTAAGATGGAACTTATTAAATGGTGTTCTTTATTTTTTGTTTATGAAGATTATTGAAATGTAGATTGTAGACTTTTTCATAAGTCATGACATGAAGTCTTTAGATAAAGCTGCTAGAATAGGTTTGAGGCACTACAGGGAGTTACAGGAAATGGACAAAAGTAGATAATAATTGAGTTGTCTAATACAAGTTATTGATAATCTGCTTATCAAATACGTGTTAAATTGTACTTAGTAATGTTACGCTAATAAAATTGTACGTAATAAGTAGTACATACTGTTAATTTGGGTCTACTTGGAGACCTAAAGTAACAAAATGTTACCTACCTGGCTGGTACTTGTAAAAAATATTAATCAGTGGAAAACTCCGACATTCGTAGAGTTGGTGAAGAATAGGAATACAAATACATATATCACTTTAACTTAAAATACCATACCAATTATAATTCTGTGAACCTATTCATAAAGTATGAAAGTCTGCCCTCATCGACTGAGAATTGTATTTGTTTTTATGAATTCTTTGGTTGTGTGTGAATGTAGCTTTACATTGCAACTGGAAATTCGGAAAAGTATCAATGAGCCCTATCTCAACTAGTGGAAAAAAGTTTACTTGATAGTTTGTTTAGGCACCACGGAAAGGTATGGTGTGATTTGTATGAGTCATTATGTTTGGTGCGAGTGTTAGCTACGAAACGTCGTTTCAGCGACGATCGCTGGCGTCAGACAGACGCTAATTTGCATTCTGCCAGATTCGCTATGGTGGTCTAGAGATGTTCACTCGAAAATAGCCCACAATTATGGTGTGGTCGATCATTAATAACGCATCGCGTCACAGACGCAACACCCCAGTCACGGTCACACATGCCTCCTCCCACCCACCCGCACCCCTCGAACAGCTGATTATTAAAGTTCAATGTATTGATTTTGCAAAACTAACCTCCCGTTACGTGATTGCAATGTGGCGTCTGTATACGGTCGCTCGACACACGAAACCCGATGGGTGTTATTTCATAAAACAAGGCTATTTGTTACCTGAACAAGTGAAGTTCTTTGTGACCGTGGTGTCCTCGGCGACGAGTACGCTATCCGCTTTGACGTTATCTAATAAATGTGAACATTCCATTCTTCATGCTCCGAAATAACAGTTTGCAATAGAAATAGCAGAATAATTGTTTATGTAACAGAACGCCGCCGCCACCATCAACCGAGGAAAGGAATAAAAACGACCGACATTAATTTTTTCGATGAGAAAAGCAAGCAACTCGCACAATTTTTGATTCGTCCGAATTTCGACCTCGTCGCAAGAGCGAGACAGCTAGCAAACTCGAGGCGCAAAAACGAAACAAAACATCGTGTTCGGATACATATACTCACATTTTCGATTAGAGTTTGTTAGTTTTCTGACTTGGTTACAAAACACTTTGGCCGACTTTTTGTTTTGTTTTGTTTGGCGTCAAATTGAAAACTAGAGAAAGAATTGTATGGTCTTATTTTAGATATTTGTAGTAGTATTTTAACTGTACTTAAACTAGTACTCTTTATTATAAATCCCCAATAAACTTACGCAGTTACCCATAAACGTTATTCCATGCCTCCACGCTACGCCCGTGGATGCATGGAGAAACCTCTCTACGCCCCACGGTGTAAGCCATAACACAAGCCAATCCCTCTTACAAAGTATGAAAGTGGCACATACAAAACGGTAATGGAAGCAAGGTTAAACTGGTGTTATGGCTAGCAGCCTCAGTATTAACTTGGTAGGCAGACAGCCAAAAATAACATTTTAAGTATAATAAGGGAGGCCTTTGGCACAAAATAATCTAATCAAATGGGATCCTTGATAAAAATAACACAATAGTTTACATATTTTTTAAAGTTTATTGTCCTTAATTACGTCTACCACCATAGCCACCCTGGGTAGCAGGCTGTGTCAGCTGGAGGCCATTGATGTTGTTGAAGTCTAGCATCTTCAACATGTCCTTGGTGTCAGGGTCAACTTCAATAATGTCGTGCTCAAGTGCAGACACCTCTGGTACGTAGTTATCACGCCTTTCACGCTCCTCCTCTTGCAGCTTGATGGAGATTCCACGAACTTGAGAGTGCCTCAGACGTCTCATCAAGTGAGTGGCAAACCTAAAATATGATACAAATATTAGGTTAGGCCCTCAAGGGATATATGCAGCACACCTGTGTATGTAAACGCAGCCGTAATTTCGTAGGCTGTGTAATGTGTAAGTGATATTACCATTTGATAATATCACTTGCTAGATCACATTGTAATTTGTATATCTAAATTAGAGCATAATAATGTGATCTTCTGTTGGCATAATACTGGATCACGTCAGGATTATAGCATAGTGAAAGGTTTGTTTTGCAGTTTGTGAATGTAGGTTAGTGCAAACAATATACAAAAACCAAGGTTTCCTTGATTAGATCTATCGGTAGCATTTATTGGACTAGAATAAACAAAATTTAGAGTGTGTATATGGTTGGTGGTTAATCCCAACCCAATTATAACTAGGCAAGGCACCCAAAAAAGCTCGATGAACATTGACAGAAAACAACAATGCTTACCCAGCGATTTTGTTACGAAGAGGCTTGGTTGGAATGATAGCAATTTCCTCGCATATCCTCTTGTTTGTGTCGAAATCAAGAGTCAGCCTAGTATAGTACTTCTCGATAATGATTTTCGCCGCCTTCTTCACGGTCTTAGTCCTGACACGACCCTGGAAATTGAAGTGGTTATGTCGTAAATACAGTACTTGAGATCCTGAATTATGTCCATAATAGCCGGCAGATGCACTGGTTTTTCACTTTTTAGTGCGATTACGACGATTAGCAAAGATTTATACAAAATAATCGAATTTACCATGATTGAAACAAAGCGATCGCCTTTTGACAGATGACAGAAAGAAAGAGTTTATTTTGTCTGTCTGTGGTCGTGGTCGTTTCCTTTTTTTCCAGTTGCCATCGTTTAAAAAACAAAGACTCCTATTTATTTTCGACCCAAGCAAGTTACGTTGAAATTGTTAACCCCGATGCGATGCTTAAATGACGTAGATTTTAGAATAGTGACCTAAAATTCACGTCCACGTAACGTACATACTCAGTCAACCCCATCACCACTTAAATTATTTATGGAGTAAACAATAGTATGGTCGTCAAATGCTTTTGGCTCCAATTTTTGTGGAAATCAAGAACTTTACTTACATATTTGTCGCTTCGATATGCAATTAAACGTATTCATAAACGTGATATAAAGCTTTGCCACCGTTTAACCCCCCCCCCCCCCCCCCATCTTTACCTTTTTTAACAAAGTACACGATTAAGGGAAGTGAGATTTAACTAGGTTTATGAATAACAGCAGTCTGCAGTAGTCATTAGTCATTTATTTAAATTTGCCAAAAATTTGTTCTTTTATTATGACGAAGACCGACAAGTTTGGACCGACACTAAATAAAGAATAGGTGGCAACACTGGTAGATAGCTGTCAAATAAATTTGCTAGTCTATCTATGGTTGGTTTCCCTCATTTCATTTTCTTTGGGGTTGGTTTTACCGCGCTGTTGGTTTGTGGCATTTTTTAAATATATATCCAGCTGTGCAGCCTGTGGTATTGTGAATTGAACCGCTGGATTTCAGTAATTAGTACTTTACTTACATTATCTCGTCAATCACCGCCTTCAAGATGTTTTGGGGTAAGTACGCGAGGCTACCTCTAACCGGCTTTACTACCACCACGTGTCGGTATATTGGTCTTCGCCACATGTTTTCATGTGTATTACACCTAATATGAACTTTATACATGTACAGAGCATTTCCTAATGGTATTATACATCAACTTTGTGCTTTACTTTCTTCAATTGGACGCTACTTTATCAAATCTGCAAGTCTTTCTTTATGGACGTCATGGTTCCAAGATGTTTCGCACTATCTTTTTGAAATACTTGATCAGGTTGGCGTCAGGTAGTCTTAGTGCTCGTGTGATTTCATCACATGTAATATAACTGCCATATGTTGGCAATTGACTCACCTTTAATCTCACATGTGATTTTGTATAATATCACTCCAATATTTGTCAACATTCTACATATAATCTAGCTTCATAGTACAAACCACATTTTCTATCTGGGACCTCAATATCTTGAGAACTCCATCGCTATGCTACCGAGATCTTTTGATAACTAAAAGCTTATTAAACACCACCTATACTTTCCAGGACTAATAATGGAACCGAACAAACGGTACACCCAAGTGGTGGAGAAGCCATTCCATATATCCCAGGCGGCCCTGGACATCTCAACAGGCGACAATGATGCGTGTCAGGTGATGGTGGTGGTCGACGGCAAGAACTTCCTCGTGTGCACACTACAGAAGAACAAGTGTCACCAAGTGCCCCTAGACTTGTATTTCAAGGCTGGAGACTCCATTTCATTTTTGACGAATGGTAAAACATGTAATGAAATTTATTGCCTTTGGAATATACATTGATCTAATATTACATACATACATACAATATACATACATACTCTTGCTTGCAGAGGCAGAGATATTAGCAACCACTTTACTCAGTCAAAACCTATTTTTCAATTTGACTAATGAAGACTTGAAGATTCACTGTAATAATATTAAAACTTTTTATTAGGAACTTTGTAACGTCGTATTTTAATGGACGCGTTCCAACTTGTAATTTTAGTTTTTTTATTATGGTAAACAGCGTAACCAGAGCCAACCTTAACTTTTTTTTAAAAATTTTAATTGAGATATCCTCCTTTCGAACTATCTCCCAATTTTATTTGCTTAGGCTGTACGGTCATCGTTAGCTTTACCTGCCTAGCTTGAGTTTTTCTTTCCTTTTCCGGCTGATCTGACGCGAGACAGACGTGCGGAAGGCATTTCCTATTTAAATCCAAAATAAATGGATAATATAATGTCGATTCAGTGATTAACACGTTAACGGGTGAGTAATTGGCGTGATTCCGCACCTATTTTTAAGGTTGCGAGAAATTTTCTTAAACGAACCACATGGCCCTTATGCGTCATCGTTTTCGTTCTTTTCTTTGCAGGCGATGCGCCCCGATTTATAGAAGCACTTAATTTTCCGGAGAAAAGCGCCATGAGCGGTGAGTTCTGGCGATTTTCGGCCAATTTTTCGAAATAATAACCTCAAAATTCTAATACGGTTCTTTTATTTTTATTTTACAGCTTTTTCCACCTTAATTTTTCCCACTTTGGCTTCAATTTTTCCACTTTAATTTTTTCACCTTAGTTTTGCCCCCTTGGCTACTCTTTTTTAACCGTTTTACCTTTTTGGAGAACGTTTCTCAGTAAATTTTCACTACTATCACATGGAAATTACCATTTTTTAAAGACTTCTCTTAAAGAAGCAACTTTAAGGATGTTCCTTTTGAACTCCATCTACAACCTGAAACGCTGGTTCCGGGGAGCTACTTTTGCTGACCGCAGCTGAACAAGATGCTCTGGGTTCGCTGCGCTATCTAGGATAAGTAGTCGGCTAGAGTAAGTCCTAGGTTTTAAGCTAGGTTCAACAAGAGTTTGTAATTGAAAGATATTGTAACTAGGTTCTATTATTCCAATAGACGCTGTTTCTAGTAATTCGTTTTATTATTTCTCTTCACTCCATCAGCTGGCAGCAAATCAGGTAGGAGTTTTCATATGCCCGCCTTGAGATTAATTGCCCAATCTCTCCGATAAGGTTATCCGTTTTGTGTGATGTGGATCTGATACCTTTCCACTGCTTCTCATGGCGTCCGAGTCCCGATGCTTTCCTTTTCGGGATATTATTTTTGAGAAGCAGGGCCACTAACATCTGGCCAGGGATCCACGCATGTTTTCCTTCCCTCCTCAGCCTTCTGCAGAGTGAGTAGGAGCTAACACACCAATCCTTTTTATTTTTACCAAATGCAAAAGAACTTCTCTTTTCGCTGCCTTTGTCTTTTTATTAGTTACATTTGGCTGCGAACAGAGACTGATCGGAAATTATTTTTTATTTACTACAACTTGTGTGTAAATAGTCGCATATTTGTGTCGATTCCAGGATTTGGCATGCTATATTCAAAAGTATCTAAATGATATGCTTGGCACACTTACACAATTTACTATACACTGTTGTGTTTAGGTTTATGATTGGATTTGACGGCCAAAATAAAATCACTTCTATGTACTAGTCATATACTCAATTTTTGCCAGGGTGTGCAAAGGCCTCCAACCATCTACTTTCTTGCCTCTCTCTATACCCCATATGTTGTCCAAGAAACCTCTTGACTTTGATAGGTAAACGTAAGCCCAAATTAAGGGTCTTATTTTGAAGAAAAGAAAACTATCCTACCCTACTAACATTTTAAGCTGTTCTGTGATTATTGCATAGTTATTTTCATATTACTAGATCGGGTCACTTTATTTTCTCAATGATGAATAAGTTCGATCAATCAGTTCCTTCAGTGTTGCATCACAACAGGTATTTGGACAATCATACTTGTTTACAAATTATGACACTTGATTTGGGCTGCGGTATACCTACTTCCGCTTCCTGTTATATCCTTCCCACTTTTATAACTGTATTGTTTGCAGGTAAATCCAATGTGCACTTGACTGGCTACCTGGACCCTGAGTTCGAGGAGGAGCCCTCAGATGAAGAGGAGGAGGAAGAAGAAGAAGAGGCACCGGCACTCGTCCCAGCTAAGAACAAGAGGAAACTAGAGAACAGCAACGATGGCTCTGCTAATAAGAAGGCTAAGGTAACTTCATTTAAGGAGCAAGAGTTCATTTATACAATGTGAAATTTTAGTGGTTGTTTTCCTGCAGCGAGGTGATTGTGTCTGTATATACCTAGAATCAGAATATTCCATTATCATATGTGCTGAATGCCAGTTTGTGTGTAGGTGCTACATTCAGCGACATAGCCCCCTTCATTTGTTACTGTTTGGTAGAACAAGCGAGAAATGTGTTCTGTTTTAGTCTTTTTGGACATCTTGAGATGTTTAGCAATTCAACAGCAAGTTGGTTTCCGTTTCTAGTATTTTATTGCTAATTATCAGCATCAGAATTCAGAAAACATACATAAACTAACACATGTAGACTTCCATCTGCTGCGATCCTGACACAACTCTCGCTTCCTCCACATTCATCAGAACTATATTTTTTATTGCAAGCATAACCAACAACATTAAAGATATCAGAACATATTGACCCAAAAATCAAGGGAACATTTAATTTTACTGACTTTATACATACTGTCTCAATTTTTTTGTTTGTCTAAATGCCCATGAATACAGCTCAGCGAAGTTGTAAGATCAACCACGCTTTTAGAGCTCGAGTTCCTTCCGTGTCAGTTGAAGATTCAATTATTTTACCATTAATTTTCGCAGCAAGACAAAAAAGCCGACAAGAAGGCGCCGGTAGCTGACGACAGCTCCGACTCCGATGACGAGGACCAGCTCCAGAAGCTCCTCGCCGGCGATGACATCGACACAGACGAGAACGATGACTCGTTCAAAGCAAACATGTCCAATGAGGCAGATGACAGGTGAGTTGTGAAATGAGAATTAGTAGAAATGGATGATTCCCCAATCCGCACCCGGCCCGCGTCGTGGATCAAACTCCCTCGGCTTTTTTTTCAACTGACAATGCAATCTGGATGAATATTCTGTCTCTAAGTTAGTTACTGAGTTATCCTGTGGAGCTATTGCCATTTTCAAAATGTTGAAATCATACCATGTCATGGCGTGCGTGACTGGGACAGTGCTATTGGTATAGCGGCGTCTCTGTTCGGCGCGTTATGACTGGGCATGATTTCATCATTTGAAAATGGCTATAGCCCCATTGTGTTTACCCGACTGCGCAAGGAGGGTTATGTTTATCGAGTGTATGTGAGTATATATGTGTATATGTCTAATTATTTGGCACGCCCTGCAGCCTAAACGGCTTGATGGATTTAAACATATGAGGCGTCGTTAGATTCGTTTTGATTGTAGGAGTGACATAGGCTATAAAAAATCAAAGGGGGTTAAATTATCCTTTTTTGGTTTTATGAAATAATTTCTACTTTTTAAATTACATGTACTGGGTAAAAATAACCTATGTTCCCTAAATATCCTATTTCCCCCTTCATATCATATTATGTATGTGAATTCTGTAGTGACGAAGAAGACTCTGATGACGAAGACGAGGAGGAAGCCGAGGAGGAGGCCCAGGAGGAGGCTTCCTCCGAGGCCGAGACAACGCTCGACACCAGCAAGGAGGACACTAGCCCCACCAAACTCAGCAAGTCAGCCAAGCGTCGCCTCAAACGCCAAAAGCAACAACAAAACAAAGACGCCACACCGCAGGTGAACGGAGTGGACAAGGCTAAGGTATGCGTTTATACTATACTAGCTGTACCCCGCAACTTCGTTTGCGTAGAGATGAAGGAGATCAGGAGGCATATCTTCCTCTCTCGATCCTTTTTTCCACATCACATACCACCATGGCTTATAGCCGAGCTGTCCGGATATTTCAGCTATCTCCTAGAGAACCTCCCATCAAAATCCCTTCAGTAGTAATGGCGTGATACTTGCACAAAGTCACAGACAAAAATTCTAAAAATTTGTGTTTTGGCATCAGTATCTATACTAAAACTTATTACAATTATTATTTTCAAAAAATATCCAATGTACAGACACAACTTTTTTACAGTCTTATTATATGTATAGATCATTTGTTTGTATATACTTTAATGTACATATTATATCTTACAAAGCTAAATACAAAAAGAAAACTTACAAAGACAGTCTTATCACACGCAGGGGATTTCGCCCAGTCAACCTTTGAACATGTCGGAGAACAGCATATATGCATTTCAGTGTATACACAGTTCAATCTCAAATTTGTCAAATAAAAGCAGCTATGGACTACTATACCACCAGTCATGCTTATGAGATGACCTTAGCATACAAGCATGGTCGTAATAAAATAACCAATCAGAACAAGTTTACACTGACCAGCCCATGAGGTATAATTAAGCGTCATACTCTTCATAAAATCCTATTCGGTCGTTCTTAGAAGATTAGGAAATACATTAATAACGTAATTGTCTAACATACACCCCAAATTATTTATCTTTACGTTTGAAATCTTCTTACAAAATAAACTTTCTTTAATCATTAAATTTGCTTTTGTGAACAGAAAGAAAAGCCAGACGTCCAGCAAAAAGCTGATAAGAAGAAAGAAGGCAAAAAGGAGACTCCAGAAGCAGGTGACAAGAAGGAGAAGAAATCTCTCAGTGGAGGAGTGTTCATCGAAGATATGAAAGTCGGCAATGGTCCTGTTGCCAAGCCTGGCAAAACAGTTATGGTTAGTAAAAACATGTTGAAACAAAATGGACGCGTCAAATGCTAAATGACAGTTTCAAAATAGCTCCATTTTGTATAATTCCCATTGAAACCATAAAAAATAGTGTACAGTACACATAAACGCTTCCTCCACAAATCCCTCAATATCAACGATCGGCAAGAAAAATATATACACGATTTATTTATCCTTATACCATGTGGGTATCTGTGACTGACTGATATTCAATTATTTTTGGACATTATTTCTTTGATTATAACAACAGCTCGTAATTTTTGTATTAATTTGTAATTCTTTTAGAACCTCATGAGATGGGTTAATCACTAGGTTAACCACAATAGTGGTCTTCACTGATTTGATTATAAATAAATACTTTTTAATTTTTCATATTAAGGTTAAAATTGGTAACAATCTTATGAAGATTTATCTGAGAATATTCTGGTATTCTGGACAACGTAGTTCGACATGAAGTAACTACTACAAATGTAAGTCACTGCATTAGGACTTTAATGACAGTGTATTGTTCTTAGGTGTACTACGAAGGTCGCCTGAAGCAAAACAACAAGATGTTCGACAACTGCCAGAAGGGGCCTGGCTTCAAGTTCCGGCTGGGCGGTAAGGAGGTGATCTCCGGCTGGGACGTGGGCATCTCGGGCATGAAGGTCGGCGGCAAGAGGAAGATTGTGTGCCCGCCTGCTATGGCGTAAGTATACTATATATATTTATTACAAGGAAATATAATTTTAGAATTTACCTTTACCCCACACTTACAACATAAAAGGAGCCAACGCTGAAGAGGAAAAGTGGCAATTAAGCAGTAAACAATATATAAGTTTGACAAATTCCAGATATATTTATTTGTAGAAATGGGATAGGTATACAGCGAAAGATTTTGATTGTGTTTTACAAGATTCTAAGGATACAAAATATCAAATTGAGAGTAATCACATAACATTGCGTTTTTATTTATGATTTTATTTATGATAACATAATACAATAATTGATTTTCAGCAAGAGTTGGGCTCGCTCGACTATTTGTTTAACCTAATATGTTTGTATGTTATAGGTACGGAGCGAAAGGTTCGCCGCCAGTGATTCCACCAAACTCAACACTAGTATTCGACGTGGAGCTGAAGAATGTCAAATGATTTGTTATACATAGAGGGTAGGCAGTGTGCATTGTTGATTTTCCATTATGATTGTTGAATGGTTGCCATTGAAAGAAAGGATGCGGTCAGCATGTCCTAATATAGTTACTACGCTAATATGGCGCATCTCCAGTGATTTTCATGTTGTTATGAATACATACATATATTTTTCTACACATATTTTTAATCAACCATCACTCCTGTTTTGCATTTAATTTTTAGCAAAAAAGTCGTTCCGCTGTAGATGTACCATATTCGCTATTTACTATTGTAAGTTCATTTTAAGTTAGGTCGTAAGAGCTAAACTGGACATGGAATTATCATTTATTGTTATCATTATCAGTGACTGACATGCAAATAAGAACAATATCTTTTATTAGAATAAACTTTTTTAGTTGCATGACAATAAAATTACGATTTATTGATGATTAAACTGTTAAACTGATTATAGCAAAAACAGTGGCGGGGATTATAATAGCAGGGATTAACCAACATGTATTAAAACAATATTTGAACATTTTTAAAGCTGCAATGTATTAATTTTATAGGAATAAATGTCCTAAGGATATATTATAACCCAATTTTAGCAATAGATTAAGTTTACAATGGCAGGATTTATAATGGAAATTAATGTGTAAATAACACACTGCATTAATGTCGTGTTATAAACTCTGGCATGTGGGCAGATTCCGACTATTATTGTAATAAGCTATGTATCCTCTATTTTAAGTTTTATGTACCAGTTATAGATAACATACTTGTGCTTATAATAAGATTGTCTAGTTTATTCTTATAATTATAAAATAAAATTGGAATTCTAGACAGCATTCTGTAACCATAGTGAGTGAGGTCTGTGATGCCATGACACCACAAGTTTTCATATTTTATGTAAACTTGATGACAAAGTTCAAATCGCACATACTTTTAGTATAGCCAATACAATATTTGCACAATTACTAGAAATTAATTGTAAAATTCTATCAATAAAGTTCAAAATTCCAGTGATTTAGTGTTTTATTTAACCTTTTACAATTTAGGATGTGTTTTTTACAATATTATTACATACTTAGATAATATAAAAATAACTTATAATAATTGTTATTATGTGAAACATCTCACTCCTATTTACCTTTATTTTACATACAATAAATGCTACATATTTTAGTTTTAACCGTTATTCGGATGAACCTTCAACTAGCTCGGTTACATGTTCAGTGCCTTCAACTAACAATACTAATAGATGTCTGGGTCAGAGGAATGAAAACTTCTTGAACAAGTGTTCATCGTCGATTTGATATTAATGAAGTAATATTCTAACGTAGATATACAATCACATCACTCTGCTTTTAGCTTGTTGTCATCATTCAGTTTGTCGTCAAGGCACTTAGTCTGGTCGTCCGAAGTAGTAGATTCTTTGGTATCGATTGGTTTCCTTCCAAATCTACAAACGCCGCCTTCGCATTTGAACGGAAACTCGGCTTCCGTCTTGTTTTCATCGGACTTCACCGCCCACGGGTTCCAGAAGTATAGCACGTACGGCTGGACAAATCTGTGCCATAGGTACAAAAGAAGTGGAATGATGAAACACGGAACACAAACCATTCTGGACTCAACGTTGTGCAACTCCACCAAATAAGACGCTGTACTTTGAAGAGGTGACCTTTCAAGTTGCTAAATACGTGTCAGGCTATTGATTTTATGATACTATTGGAAATTTCTTTAGAAATTTAGCAAACTCAGCGAAAAGAAACAATTTGGCCTTTCAGCTGTTTACATGACTTTGACAGATGCGATTTTTTCATGTAAAACTGGCAATAGGTGACCCGGCCACGAGTGATAGCGCTATATCAAAATTGTATCATTTCTCTCTTTTTTTCACATTTAACGATAGATATTTGACTGACTCATAAAATCACGAGTATTGACGTTCGGATACACACAAGAAAACTTTTTTTAATATCTTGCTGGACTCGGCCGTGCGACGTGCGTGCATGCGTGTCACGTGGTGTCCACCTGTGTTGGATTTTGGTTGGATTAGTAATTTAATTTTTGATCAATGTTGCTCCAAGATTCAATTTTACGGGTTATTATGAAACGGTTTGACATCCCAACATTGAAAGACTTGGTCACAAAAAACCAAGCAAAATCACTACGCGCTAGACTGCCGAAAGGGGGAGGGTAATGTTTGTTAGAGTATATGGCGTAGAGAGAGAATTAGATTATCTCTCTACGGTATGTGGCTTAAAACATTGCCAAATGGGGTTAAACCTCTAAGGGTTAAACCATTGAGTACCTATGGCGTATACGACGATTTATTAGTTGACCCGCTCGCTTGCACACACGCTTCAGATGGGACATATGAAACTACCAACCTAGCTTTGCCATATTCTATATTTTGTCGACGACACCACTCTCCTGCTGAGTAATAGCGGGGCGGGAATCAAACACAGTCGAACGGTTGTCCTCTAGTCTCAGTAGTTCGGCGATTTTGTCCGGGACTGAACTACTGAGACCCTCATAGTCTCTCAACAGTTTGGTTGTACATGGTAACCTCTATTAACTGTTCTCAAAACGATGAAATCATATCCAACGCCAATTTGAGAACTGTAATAGCCCCACATTATAAGCTAGCATGACGAAGTTAATGGGTCTGGGCCAGCTTGTACCTACTGGTTACGTAATCATTCTATCCAAATATCAGATAGAAAGGGGGCTGATTAGGTACATACGTAGGACCAAGAAAAAGGAAAAATAAAAGTACAATTAAAAAACAACAGTTTATTTATTACGAAATAACAAATTAGCTAGGTATTACCAATACGTACCTACCTATGTGTAGGCACAGATACCTATTAATAATGACGAGTCAATTAAATAAGTAGGTACCTACCTACGTATTGAAAACGAGATAAACGAGTCATTTGTACATTATCTATATGAAACGTATCTATTGTCCGTTTATTTAAAAACCACGGTTAAAACCCTCACTTTTATTTCAAGCCCTCAATTTAATTTAATTATGCAGATATCTATCCTATTTCCTACATAAAATATTATAGTAGGTAACTCGTGTGTGAATGCTAATTTCATCGCGATGTTTTCCTTCAACACTTTGAGAGCAATCGGTAAACAACAGCTGAGAAAGATTTAAGAATAGCTGAGCTGGGAATCAAAGCTGGGAACGTAACAGAAATCCAGTGTTCAAACAACAGCGCTGTCCTCAAAAACATTCAAATTACATCTAAACTAATTATGCTAATTGGTTCAGTAATTAAATTACCAATTACTGGTCATCACAACCAACATAAATATCTAAGTACTTACACTAGTTTTACATTTTAAGTATCTATATAATTATATATGAACTAGAGAATAAAACTTTACATGAGCAAAAACAGGAGTTAAGTACGAAGATAAACTTTTATCTTCTGAGATCCTACTCACAGCACCGTGTACTTGAAAAAATAAACAGCACCTAAGTATCTAGTAATTATAACTGGCTAACTAATATAAAATATCTCATAATTAACCTAAATAGATCTTTAACAGTTGCAAAACAATAGTAAATAAATTTGACCTACTTAGAGTACCTAATAATTCTTATTTCTTATCGAATAATAAAATCGTAATAAAATATATTATTATGCGCATTAAATGCAACAAGTCTCGCATGGCACCATGGAATCACTAGCTCTGGTAACGCGGAAAGGCACTTATGGTCAAACGCACACACTCTTTTCTTCAGCAAAAGGTAAGCAAAATTTATAATTAATAAAATTTATCTAGTAGCCAAACATGGCCGCCCATTGCCTTATTGCTCATCGTGTAGAGGGGCCTGACATGGCCTGAATTTCTTGAGCGACACCAACCAACCGGGACGGACTAACTTGGGCCCCAAAGCAAGGAGAAAATCCTAAGAAAATGTCACTAATGGTCATACATCCGCTGACCGCGCCCAACGTCGTTGGTTAACAGACGGAGCCGTTAATGACGTCACCAAAATATTATCGCAACTCTGTGTTAAAACATGTCTATTGGTATTCAAGAGTTACTGTAAATCAAAACAAATTTTAGTAAGAAGAGAGAATTATTGTTACTTCAAAATAGTAACATAGTTTGGAAATTTACATGATTTTTTTCTGTTCCTAATTTACAGTCACTTTTGATTACTTACTAATATCGATTAGGTTTCTTTGAACATGCGTTGCGAGAACAACTTTTATAGGGTGACAGCTGTAACTTCGTTACCTTGCGGAACTCAATGTCTCTGACTGTGCTTTTTCTCTGGCACTATCGCGCTCACTGCCTCGCATAGTCTGCCTCCACGCTATTGAGGGCTCCTCGCAAAGACATCGGCAACTCGGGCACCTTGTATATGGGATCGGATATCGGAGGCAACAACAGCGCGTCCGCCGACTTCTCGTACCCCCTGTACGACAGATACAACTGCGACACTCGGTCGATCTCGTCCTCCTTCATAGCCACAGATCGCAAATGCTTCCTGAAGGCAACGTTGGTCGGATCGCCGCACTTCGAACATATCTCCTCTAAAATTAAAGGTTTCCCTTTCTTTGGTCTATGTTTTCTGGCCGATTCTATCGGTTGGACGAACTTGTATTTCTTGGCCTTCATCTCTTCAGTTTCGTTGTCCGTTTCGGATACGAGGACGACCAGCTTGTCGGCTTTGATGTCCAGGGTTCCGGTCCGTGCGATCGCCTCCCCGCCGGCCTGCATCAGAGCCTGCCACAGGTCTTCTGAAGGGTTCTCCACGTCGTAGTAAACGCAGCGCGACTCGGTATTACTTTTAGAATTGTTTTCTGTCTGCAGACTGTATTTTAGTCGAAGTCTCTTTGGTTTGTTGCTGTGTTTCAGATACACGTGAATCGGAATCTCAATGGACGCGCAACCGGATTCTTGGATTTCGTACGGCGGCTCTTGGATCACTGTAAAATGAGCAAAATATTGTTATATCAATCGTACGTCAAAGTATAGTCGTCGCGATAATGTCTCGGAGACGAAACTATAATTCGTTGACAGCCGGGCTATCTGTCATGACTCGGAGATAATGATAACGAGCTTGTTTATTAAAAGGCATAAATGCGAGCGCTTACCGGCTCCACTGGGAATGAGATTGTGAATTAAATACAATTAATAAAAACAGGCGAAGTGACAGTAGGACTGGGTTCCGTAATCATTAAATATTTTGCATTATAAATAGCAAGGGTCTTTCTTGAATAGACATAGCCGCCTGATAAGTCGTCATCGCGCTAATAAATATCAAAGTCGATAACATTATAGGCGATACTATACCTACTTAGATCTTGAGAAAACGGGAGTTCCACAGACTAACAGACGAACACCGAAACATAAATTGAGTACCTAGATCAAGACCGAAATCTAGGGCTCTTTTAAACCGTTTATGTAAGTAGGTACTACGGAACCCTGAGACCTACAAAAACAAGTTTCGCTTCATTTGGTACAGTCGAACTACACTGCAAACTATTGACTCAGAAATTATTTTAGGCACTATCTATGTCAAATTCAATCCAAAACTAGATATACGGGTATGGTAATTAGTATATTTCTAGATGTGCCTTACTTACTTAGAATCTTGGAGCAGTCTTTAGTCTAGCCAGTGAACTTACTGCTAGCCAAAGCAGTAGGTACTCCCACGGCCAGAAGAATTCCCACTGCGGGGCTAGCACAGCGTTAGCAATCGGTGTAACGCCGAATTGATGACGCAACGTAAGAAATAACAGATGGAAGAAAATATACCTCGTTTTGGATAGACGAACGCGCTGGCCGGATGCAGGTAGAAGACGACTTTGTGCACGAAAGCGCTGATGTCCCGTCCCCTCACGCCCCGGACCCACACGCGCCAGTCCAGAGCCAGCGCGCGCCCCAAAGCCGACCGGCGCGGCTCGCACGCGTGCCCCACTTCTAGCCAGACACGTACACACATCTAAACAGACAAGATCGCTATTAAAATTATATGTATACGTACATGGGAAGATAAAGCGATAATACAATTTACATATTCAGAGTTGTCATTTGTCAATATGTAACATCTGAGAATGTGGGTAGAGTCTGTATAAATTATTCGTTTACATAAGGCACGAATACACGAAGACAGACAGAAATATACAAGTGACATAAGGTTGAGATTTTCTCAAAAACTACTGCGCCGAATTTAATAAATCTTTTACTACATAGTTTTAACTTTTATCTATCTTGTTAGATAGATTTCACTGTTGTGAAATAATTTTTGCAATAGGTCAAGTAGTTTTTTAGATAATCTCAACCTTAAACATTCTCCTGTACACTCGCCTTCCTACGTAGGACCGACGAATTAATAAAAAAATCTAAGGACGGATATAATGGCACCATTTGGCGAATCTTCTGGAATTATAGTGTTAGCCTCGTGGTAGCTATAGGATGGTGTTAGGGGGAAGAAAAGTTTTGTATGCAGAGCGGAGTCTGACGTTGCACCTTAAGCTAAATTTGACAATTTGTAAAGTAGTAGTGCTCTGTACTACCCTTTTAATAACTTTGATGTATAAGAAAGTAATGCAGTATTTTAGATCTGACAGAATTAGTGTATTGAAAAAACGCACGGCGTAATTTCCATTGGGCATTGTCTGACCCGTCTGTTTGTCGTCCCTTAATTACTATACATAAGTAGCGTAGGAATAAGTTCATTATTCTCGTAATCTTGTGCCAAAACGTTCGCTATCAGCGGATTGCGTCAGAGCCAACTCAACCTTGGCCATGAATCGAGTGTCCGTGTGCCGATGCGTGAAACATTTGGTTTGTTTCTAAGTCCAAACTAATTTAGACATTCATTCAAATACAGTACTTAGAGTCACTACTTAACGTACATATTTCATTAAAAATTACAGGTATCAAGAGGCACGGAGCGACTTTTCATTTTCAATTAAATGTAAACGTTCAGTCCCATCTTCTAAGTTGTATTTTGAATGGCATTTTTATTACTTGCTATTATTGACCTTTTGCGTACTTATGCTAAATAAAAAACGGGCGAATTATTTTGTACAACCGGAGATATAACCATCTGAAACTTTGGGTTTTGTATCTATCGTAATAAAAGCACAAATAAAAGTGAATCAAATGAATGATATAAGAAGAAAATCTCATGATGGTAGAAGGAAAGTCATTAGAGAGGTCAGACCAAAGAATACATATTTCAATAACATTGACGATATTTAAATAAAACGCTACTAAGGTCTACTACAAATCGAAGAGATTGATGAATGCGGAAGAAGCGAAAGTGGTGTTCAGTGCATTGCAGCAGATAAAAGTCCACTGTCTCAGCTTACCTACCTTTAAGCTGGACAGGTTATATAACAGACTATTGTATAAATACTGAAATACTTGTTATAATAGTTAAATTAAAATAAAAGGAAAATAGTGCAACCGTTGGCAATTGGCATTGCAAACTGAACGCACATTTTTATGCCAAGGTCGTAACCTGTTATATTTTATGTTACTTATTTACGCAAACCGTAACGTATCGAATACGCAAGAAATAGGATTAAGGTACAGGCTGTTACGAAATATTATATAGAGCATTATAGGGGTAAGGTCACGTATAATTTTTGTACATTTTATTTATTTATTTATTATTTCATTTAAATGTATAGCATTACAGTCTTAAACTAATGCACTATACATTTCATAATTTTGTCTTAGTTATATTAAATTAATTTATAAGATAACAATAATGAAAATGTCAATAATAATAATAAAAATACAAAATGTCAACAACAGTCACATAGTATGAACATGATATTTTACGGAAACTAGATTGTTTGGTTCAAAATTTTACTTCATTCAAGGTAAGGTGTAAGTTTTCGCGAGTTATTTACCTACTTCACAGCGTTATCTAAAGTTGATCGCTTGCGAGTTGCTGGCGATAGGAGTGGCTTCAAGTTGCCAGAAATGACAGACTTTCTCGTGATCGAGTATCGAATGTCACTCAATAAAACTCGCACTAACACATACTTACCGTGCGTGCGTGCGTTGCAAAAAAAAAATCGTGGCTGCCACAGACAACTTACCCAATAGACATGAAATCGGCACAAAGCAAGCGAAAAATTCTGTCAACGATGATCGCATAGAGTCGAAGCGGGGGACAGGGGTGCCGTATTAAAGAGATGCGTCTATGTCGATAATATCTCTAGGTTACACGTGTCGCGAATCAATTTTGCGCTCATGTGCCAGACACGGGCGTCCTCCTGTTACAGGTCTATGGAGTAAGTGGTCTGTGGTGGCTGCACTTAATTACTTCCACGCCTTGGTAAAATATAGCGATCGTTATTCGCCTACACTAAAGTTGAAGCTTTTGATATGTCGCTCATTATATTTAATCAATAAACTTTTCATAAAAATATGTTATTACGTTCTCGTGATCGAGCAGGTATCGCATGCTATTCGATTCGTTTGAACTCGCACTGAGCACACAGACCTCTATTCCTGCCTCTCTATTTATTTTACACCACAATATAGGTAAACATATTAAATGGCTAATAAAAGCGTGTAAAGTTCAATTCGAGTTCGTCGGCCGGTTAGAGCATGAAATCAGCCAATAACGAGTTTCTAGTTAAGTACAATAAACTGCACATCAAGCTTAACACGTAGACTTGCAGTGGTACGAACCGGTTACATTCATTACAATGTATTTGTTTCAGTTGATATGCTCTCGACTGTACTGCAGACTGAACTACTTTATTTTTGCCTTGGTGCGTATTTTATTGGGTTTGATATTTAAATTAAATCACGGAAACTCCATCTAGATCACGTAATGAGGCATAAAAGGTACGATCTTCTACAACTGATTCTTCGAGGAAATATCCCAGGACAGAAGAAGGCCAGGAATAAAAAGACAGGCAATGATCATGGCTCATCAGGAATTAACGCCAATGATACAGAAAATAGTACGGTATCTGTTCCATACGACGTTGTCGAGCGAGAGTGCAGATTGTCATAACGATTCCCAACCTTCGTAGGACGACTGCGTCATTAGAAGTGGAATTTATTATAATTTGACGATTACGTACCATTGCCGCTTTACCGTACGATTGCAAGTGTGACTTTATTTCCTGTGTTTTCCAAATAGTTCTTTTGCAATTTCCCTAGGACACAAGATCGTACTTCTAGTCTATCTACTTTACAACTGAATAGTATGAACCAACAACTGCATTTGAAATAATGTCAATTACTAATTATTTGAAAAGTTCCTTTGCTACATTATTTTGTACAGTCGGCAGCACATCACGTGTAACACAGGAGCGCTCTACGCGACTGTTATACGATTTAAAATGCCGATTATGTTAAGTACGGACTACTGTGCAAGCTGAATTATGGTCCATCCTCGTCAGTGTCATTTAGATTATGATCTCAAAAGCATTTTATTTTATTACCAAATGCCATTAGTTTATTGCCTAGGGTTACACGTCCACGCTGGTATTTACATTACCTTACGATTATTTATTATGAAAACATAGGAAGGACTCTCCTGTCATCCAACATAGATTAATTAGAATTAGAATTTACCGCATTGAATAACGAAGATGCAAGTTATTAGTTTTAAAATGTTTTCAATATTGTAAGTACATTCTCCGGCAGTATTTGAAGCCACGGTGGCTGTGTATTCTACTCTAAGAGGTTTCTTTCGAAAGTCTCGGAAAGCGGTGCAATATGGAAAGCCCTATAAACGGGACGAATTGCGAACAGGATCAGCTGAGAATAGGACGAGTTGCGAATGGGACGACTTGCTACTAACTTACTTCTTATTTTCTACGCCATAACACTGTTGACATTGCAGTTCAAGTGTTATCATTGACGTGCAGTCGAGTGTACCTTATAGCTGTCATTACCATTTAGGCACCGACTCTGTGTGCGCTGGCGCAGAGCACGTCATTCTATAATTTGATATTAATGCCCCACAAATGACTACAATTTTGTAGTAGGTATGTACAAAACACTAATGGGTTGATGCGTAGGTATGTACCTAAGTAATCTACGCAAAATGAATAGCTGTGACTTTCACATTAAAAGCTTATTATTATTTTTTATTAATGGACTCGACAGTTCGTCATTTGCCAATGTCATGTTACAGAAAATTCAATGTATAATAGTCTTCTATCTTCCTCCAGGGGAGTCGCCGTAGCGTCATCACCCTGGGTAGCCGCGTCTTCATGTCTTCATCCACAGGAGACGCCGTAGCGTCAATCGCTGTGGACGAAGCAGCTCGACAGTCACGTTCACTCCCGAGCTCGTAGTGGGAATCTTGACCATGGCGCCAAACTTCAGATCCTGCTTGAATTCTTCAATAACTTCACCATACTGTCATTCGCGAACATTTTCTGATTAATTTAACGTGATATTAAACAAAAAACACCCACTGTAGACATTAAACTGAAAATTATTAAATAATTTCGCAACCGTCGTTTCCCGCCATTTTCAAAAAGCCCCATTAAAAGCTTTTAAATCATGAAGCTTTACGAAAAAGGAATTAAATTAAAAATAAAGATAAAGTTAAAAGTAGAACGAAAGAATATTTTTATAATATTTTTTTTATTTATAAGATGGGACGACTTGCTACTAACTTACTTCTTATTTTCTACGCCATAACACTGTTGACATTGCACTTCAAGTGTTATCATTGACGTGCTGTCGAGTGTACCTTATAGCTGTCATTACCATTTAGGCACTAATTCTGTGTGCGCTGGCGCAGAGCACGTCATTTTATAAGATAACAAACTCTAAAAAGATGATAACAAAAAAAATATGATTTTTTTTTATTTGTTGGCAAAGGATCTCATTTCTCTGTCCATGCATCGCCAGCGCCACACCAAGGAGGTTTTATGCGCGTTTTGAACTGTACATTACCTATTTACAAATTGATGCGTTTTCCTGTTCTGCGAGGTCAATGGTAACGTTCGTTAGCAACAAATACATTGTTCGCATATACCTTATATATCCGTACATATACTTGTATTTATTGACTCTATCCCCGTGCGTTTTCACCCGCGCATCTAACCTCCTTATGGAATGGCGGATGCAGGCGGATGTATGCGAAAAAGAAATACAACAATAATAAGTACCTATAAATATTATCATCATCAAGTCATCATATTTAGGAAATTATTAAAAACTCTCGCCTCCAGCGTATTAAGTAATGATTTATAGGTTTAAAAAAAGGCATTGTGCTTTGCCACTGCATCTCCTCAGAGCTGGCACTTTTCCTTGCAAAATGGAAATGGACGCGAGGAAATCAGAGTAAGTTATATCAACTCCTATGAAAACTCATATCAAAGGAAACACAAATTACAATTACACAAAGTAAGAAGTACTTATTTAATTACAATAAACTATATTAATAATATGAATCTGAAATGACCCCTTGGTGGGCGCCACTGTAACATTTCCCGTCTAGCTGATCTTGAATTACAATAATAATATTATATAAATAAGCAAACATACGTCCAGTTAGATCGACATACGTTGAGTCTTATAAATGCCGGATTCGGCTATATAAGTGAGTGTTATCCAATACTTAGGTACTTATGTAAGTTTTTGTTTACAAAATAAGACACTTGATTTGGGCTTCGGTTTAAGTGTTTTTATTTATAACTTGAAGCATAAAACTCAAAACTAGGGTACGTAGAATCAGAAGCTAGGTCTTACAGCACAAGTAAAGGAAAAAAAATCCTAATACTGTAAATTTCAAAGTACATCACTCCAAATAATATTTTTTGTTATTACTTACAAACTTATATTTGCTGATGATCAAGTAATCAGGGGTATGTCGATGGATGGATATAATATTTTGATAATGGCAAAGATAAGACAAACTAGGTAGTAGACCAACGTCTCTATCTAGTTAGAGTTACGGGGTTAAGTAAGTACATTGCACGAAAGCCTCGGTGCGCGAATCCGACTCGCACTTGGCCGTTTTTTTAGATTATGTGCATTTGTACGCTTTTAATAAAGAACCAAACCATATGTTATTTAATTAAGTTTGATCTAACGTCATATAGGTACGAGTAATATAGATTTTTCATCAAATCTTATCTACAAGGCATATGATTCGTAACACTTTTTCTTAAAAATAATCCAAAGATTGTATTCTATGGACAGGTTATATTAACTTTTGGTTATCGAGGAGATTTTAAATGGGGCTGCGGGCTGCCATACCAACTTATTGGGACAGCAACACTCAGTCACCACGTATTTATTTATATCTCATCATAATTTATACTCTCCACTAAATACCTAATATAATATTAGGTATTTTAATATGCTTTACGATAAGATAAATTAGAATATAATATTTATCTTTCGTATTTGTGGACATAAAACATGCTTATTATTCGATAGTGCCCATTTGTGATTAATATTCATTATTACTTACAGGATGTAACAGAATAGGTATGCCTCTAATTATCTGATCTACTACTTCAGTATATACCTACCTAGTTAATAATTCCTCTCTTTCAAACAACCATTATTTGTACAGGTAGGTATGCTCTCGACTATACAACTTGTAATAAGTAGCATCATACCTACTCATACACCACAAAATTAATTAGATTAAATACCTACCTCTGTAGGGAAAATTTATTTTTATATTTTTTAATCAGTGTCACCAACAGATGGCTTACTAAGTATTATAAATCACCACGACTTTCATGCATTGATTGTGCCCTGCTCACACAGTTAATTAAAAGTAACCAAAGATATCACAAAACAAGACAATGATTGGAACAAACAACAGTATTTACCTACTTATTACAATATAGGTAGGTACTTTTAGATACATTTATTATGTTTTACAAGTTTAGGTCATATTTACTCTATTTGGCAATAAAATTATGTTGTACGAATATGCTACGGCCTGTATTTCGTTTACCAGCAAACAGGCATACAGATAAAGGCATTTATTTTAAACCGTACAAATTGTAATCAGCTAATTTACACTACGTAATTTGTAAATTTATTGTAAGTTGTGCTTTATAGATTACTACCTACCTATATCATGTTTAGATTTTTAATTATGAATAGGTAGGTTAGTTAGTAATCTATAAAAAAATCTCAATGAGAAATTGTGGTAAGAAGCGAGCGACACGTGTTTTAATTATTTTTCGGCATTCAGATAGGTAATTTTATTCGAATGTACATACGTAGGTAAGTAATAGTGTAAGCACTTATGTATATTTAGATTCATTTGCCGATAATGACAACCCCATTTAATTAATTTAAAAAGGTCTTCATTTTCCATCTCTACCTTGCTGCAAATGCATGTTCTAAGGAAGTATCGTTGGATCCTAAATTAAAATTCGTTACTGTATGCGTATGCATGCCCGTCCCGTATAAAGTACTTAGTTGTTTTAGTTGTGATCTCGGTTACATGTTCAGTTCAGTGGTTGTGATAAGGAATGAGGAAAAACAACCGCTGCGCTGACCGCTGTCGTAATCATACGTATTGGCACGTGTACGATAAATCACAACCTGATCTGTTCATTAAAACCAGTTACATATTTCGGTCGTCCGCACTCCGCGCTCAACACAACATTTTCTCTTAACAACGCAACTTTGCATTGCAGGAAAAACCGGCTATTTGTCAATTCTAGTTAGAATACCTATCTATTTATTTATTAGATTAGGAACACAAACGCCTAGCTAGATAGCATTGATAAGATAACTGATAAGGGAAATATGATGCCATGTGTTGTCGTGTCACTTATTTTATTGATATATATATTCATGTCACAAGGCGACACGACTCATCTTATATACGGCACGAGGCATGCAAATGACCAGCCACGACCTTCTAATTAAAATAATCTTTGATTGAAAATCTACTCATATAGACAGCTTTCCAGATCGGAGAGTCGCTAAGACGAGACATGCGCGCTCATACCTCGCACGCGTTCAAATGGAACCATCATGGATTCTAGAAGAACCATGTACGTATGTTGTGCACTCACCCGCTTGTCATGTCGTCCTGGTGGACCTTCAGTCATTTTCTAAGATGTGATAAAACCGCCACTGCTCGTGCGGTGACGGCTGACATCTGCAACAGGCCACCGAGGTCATATGAGGTGATTCGGATCCAGTTGCGCAAATACACAGAACTGTTGCGAAGGCTCACTTGTGCTGAGTCGGTCGTATGCAAAGATGCATGAGGCAGGTGTCGGTGTTTAGGCGGGAATTCAAGCTCGCATGACTGACGAGGCGGCGCGGGCGAGGTGTGTTCGGCACTGACTCACGGTGTGCTCGGAGGGGCAGAGGGGGTGACGACGGCCGGCCGGAGGATGGGGGCAGTGACGTGCTCGGCGTGCGTCGGCGTCGTGCGCGCGCCCAAGTGCTTGTGCTCTTTGCGCGCGCCAGGCGCTCTTAGTATGACATACCTACCCATAAGCTAAGCAGCAAGCAGCACGGTTAGTTCTTGTAAACTTGCACCAAGTAGAGAGCGACCAAATATTGACAAAATGACATGATGATGAACATTGAGCACCGTAGTTGAGCACACTCCTTCGTGTACTTTTCGTCACAATACAAAATCCAAGTAGTGCGTGCTGGTTGGTACTGGTACTTAAAGGAAAATATTATTAATTGTCTTTGATTGATTGACAACAAAGTGTTTATTTCAAAGAGCTTAAGTTTGTTTATTTACGTTATTAGAAAGGTTATTTTATAATAAGTTAAGTAAATAGTGCGCTATTTACTTATTATAAAATTGAGCGCACCCGAAAAAGCGGGCGGGGTGTGTACAGAGTGTATATTATTTTCTTTGGTGTGCACCTGTGCAGTACTAGGGCATAAACCTGCAATGAACTCGGAGCACGTCGACAGCATTTTACATAGTAGGTAAGGAAAGTTAGGCGTTTGTAGCATGTGCTTCTTGTGTTGTGGGGATGAATATACAGTAGCAAATCTAATGATTTGGTATCGTTATGCCAGGTATAGGTAAAGTTAAAAATTTTATCATGCAAACCATGCTATGTCAAGGTTTGGAGGTTCCAGGGAGTGTCCACATTTTGTACTTTTGGGGTGGCATGTGCTAAGCTAACTTCTTCCTAGGTTAGCTGACGATCGAACGAATGTAAGTAAATATGAACGATGATAATTGTATTAATTTATATTCATAATGCAGAGTATTGCAGAGCTTTGATGAAGAGATAAATCGTTAGGTAATCTTCATGGCTATTGCTCACTAAATATATTCAGGCATTAAAAGGCTTACAGTATTTTATCAAAATCGGTTACTTTCCCGTCGTCTCTTACAAGAGGTGATAGAAGAGGACAGTAGGTAACTTACTCACCACACTAAGACAGACAAAAGCATACACTTAATAAGGTTGATATTTTCTCAAAAACCACCTGGACAGAATTTAATAATTATTTTAATTTTACATAGTTTTAACATTTATCTATCTAAGGGCTCAGACAGACGAGCGAAAGTGCGTCGCGCGACGGCGCGCGATAGCTCGCGACACCTTTCGTGGAGGGATGTGCTGTCGCACGAAGTCGCAACCCTCCGCGACCCGCGAAGTAAGGCTTTTAGTAAATCAAAACTGCCAAAAAAATTAAACTAAGTAACGTCACAAGTCACACAATGATCTTATAAAGGTCAAATTCCAGTGAATTAAATCGTTGCAAAAAAAAAATTAAAATACCATAAAATATAAAAACACTCCAAAGCACAGACGATGCACATAATTTTTTTTTTTGATAGTTACTGTTTACTGGTTACGCCATATGCACTGTTAGGCCCAAATGAGATACCTAAGGAGAGTTAGTTCTTAACCCGTGGTTGAAAAAGAATTTATGAAGTTTTCACGGGTTAAGTCGCTAACTCTCGGGTTATCTTTAATTACAAGGACCCTTATTGTTGACCGTTGATCCCAAATATCCAATTTCCCTATTGTCGCTTGTTTCGTATCCGTATATGAATCATATCACAATGATATGATGTTAATAAACGTACTTACCTCTATTGTAGGTATACGTCTGCCACAGATCACTTACCCCATAGACCTGTAACAGGAGGGCGCCCGTGTCTGCCTGCACATGAGCGCAAAATTGCTTCGCGACACGTGTAACCTAAAGATATTATCGACATGGACGCATCTCTTTAATACGGCACCCCTGTCCCCCGCTTCCTCTCTATGCGCTCATCGTTGATAGAATTTTAGGCTTGCAAATTTGTACCGATTTCATGTCTATTGGGTAAGTGGTCTGTGACATCTACAGACCTAGACAAAATTAATAAATCATTGTCACTACCTACCCATTAGTACTAATCAATCGTACGACTATTATTAATTACTAGCTGTACCCCGCGACTTCGTTTGCGTAGAGGAGGGGGATGGAGGAGATCAGGAAAGTCTTCCTCTCTGGATCCTTGTTTCCACATCACATACCGCCATGGGTTATAGCCTATGAGCTGTCCGGATATTTCAGCTATCTCCTAGTGAAACTCCCATCAAAATCCCTTCAGTAGTTATGGCGTGATACTTGCACAAAGTCACAGACAAACAGACAAGAATTCTAAAAATTAGTGTTAGTTTTCAAAAAATATTCAATGTACAGACACAACTTTTTTACAGTCTTATTGTATTTATAGATTATTTAGATATTAATAGATAGATTACGATTAGTTAGCGAGTTAGTAACTAAAATGAAATTATAAATAAGAGTCCATTATGATTAGGTACCTACCCATGTTAGAGATTGCGATTTACATAAAAAAACCTGAACCATTATTTGATTACTTTGATGTTTTGTTTGTATTCCTCAGCAACAAATACTTAATAATAGTTATGTATTATAGTACTTTTGAATTATTTTACATTAATTTTATTTACCAAGCAGACATCAAAAGAGAAGCATGGGACATGAATTTTCTTCTATGTACTTAATTGTATTTTTTTACACTTGTCTGAGTTTTCTCCGCTTGCCCTGAAAAAATACCGCAAACGAGTAAGGGTCAATTCATGCTACAGCAGAGTCGAAGCGCATCGAAGCGTCATTTTAAAAGTTAACATTGCACTTATCTCCACTACGTACCTAATGCGTATATTTGTTCTGAGATAATAAAAAAAGACATTCGGTGGAATACGCGCGTCTACAAGCAACCCATTCGACTCTGCTGTAGCATGAATTGACCTTAGGGGTCACACGACAGCTCGCGACACCTTTCGTGGAGGGATGTAAGCTGTCGCGCGGAGTCGCAACCCGTCGCTCGTCTGTCTGAGCCCTTACAACCGCGAATGGTGTCGCGAGCTATCGCGCGACGTCGCTATTAAATGCTTCAATAATTTACTTGACTATCATACTGAAAGTTTTTAATGTTGAGATTTTCTCAAAAACTACTTGACCGATTGTAAAAATTATTTCACTGTTAGATAGATACAAGTTAAAACTATGTACGAGTAACTGTAAAAGAATTATTAAAATCGTTCAAGTAGTTCTTGAGGAAATACCAACCATATTGGGATTATTATCTGCGTCGTAAGAGTTGAAATAAATGTTACCATTAATCTGCTGTCGAGTCTCCTACTTTATATTATAGGGTGTCAACTTAGATCATACCCATTGCACCCTAAATATACTTACTTTGATTTTAAAGTCTTCACGCGTGGGTACGTACACGTGCCTAAGTAAGGGCCCGGGCCCACAGACGCAGTGCGCGAACCGCACGGCGCCCGAGTGGCTCGAGGCTCAGACGGGGAGGAGGAAGGTGATGGATGAATGGATTATACATTGTGGGCTAGTACAGCCCACAATGGGGAGTGCTCGGGGTGCCAGTCGGGTCGCGGCTGTATCACAGTTCCCGGGGCTCGGCAAGAATGGCACGAGGTGGAACACCCCAGGAGGTTTACTCGGTATGCTGCCCCTTCAGGGCGGTGAGCCCGACATCATCAACACGCTCCCCCGGGCGTGGTGGTACATGATTTTGCATGTTTTACCTGGGTAAAAAAAAATTATTATCTGCGTCGTAAGAGTTGAAATCGCAGCTATACTGCAAGTGTTACCATTGATCTGCTGTTGTCCGTACTTTAATATTTTTAAACTTTTTATTGCTACCACATTTTCCAGGGCCATTTCGAATAGGATATGGATTATGGACCTATTTAACCCCAACGAAGTTTGTTCCTGGATGCCATGACCTCACTCTCAAGAAATTTGAACTATCTACGTGTACATCGACAAGTTTCCGATGCAAGATATTGGCTAAGCTCATAATCGGCTTTGATGCAAAGATACTTGCAATTGTTTAATCTACAGAGTGAATTTGTATTCTTAGAAGTCATCACATCAATCAACAAGTGACTTTTCCGCCATCGTCCTTTGTGTAAGTGACGAAAATTATAAGTTTCTTTTCCATCTTTTGTAACTGTTATTAGGTAATTTCATCTCGGCAAAAATATAACGCTGACTAGGTATACTCCGTGCAAGTAGTAAGTATAGTCATTCTTTTGTACGCACCCTGTAACAGGGAAGCAAAAAAAACAGCAGCCGAACACGAGTATGAAATTTTAATAAATTTTGATTAAATGATAATAATTAATATCATAAGTATTGTATGTTACTATTGCTTTGATAATACCGACTTATATTTTCAATGTTCGAGGCTCCAGATTTCAACTGAATTCCTTATCATGTAATATGATTCAGATGTTAAAGATATGCAGATTATTTTTTATTGTTGCATTTTAGAGAAATGGCCAAGTTTTCGATATTACTGCCCTGTAGCGGAAATTCTTCAGTAGGTATTGTGCCACGTAAAGCGCAAGCACCTATCGTCCTTTTTTGCCCAATCAATGACACTCACATACGAAGGTAGGTATGGACAACAGCAGATCAATGGTAACATTGCAGTACGATTTTAACTCTTACGACGGAGTTAATAAGAACGGTCCAAAGTGTTACACTTGATCTGCTGTCAAAGTCAATTTTTTTTATTGCAAGTAAGCACGTTGAGTACATTTTTGCACGTCAATATATTTTTTGAATTTACATTTACACCACTTTGCAAGGAAATGGTGCCAACGCTGAGGAGAAAAGTGGCAAAAAACTCTCAGCAGCACATCTTTTAAAATAATGTTAATATTATTACTTCATAACTATACAGGTACGTACATATTACTACTGTTAGTAAGTTTATCCCTCATGCGGAACCGGCGACACACACCATGCATGTTCATCGTTTAAATAGTCATCTATTCTGTAATACGCCTTCTTAATAAGTTTTCCTTTAATGAAATTTTTAAATTTCCTCTCTGTCAACTTCGTGATACTTTCTGGCAACTTGTTATAAAAGCGAATACAGTGCCCCATGAAGGATGTACTAATCTTACGTAGTCTGAATCCGGGAAATGCAAGTTTATCTCTATTTCTTGTATTATAACTATGTATGTCACAGATTTTTGGAAATAGAGATATATTCTTGCGCACGTACGCTGTTAGCTGTTAGCGCGCGCTGTTAGCTGTACCAAATACTTACACGAATATTATCAATATGTTAGGTCGAGAAGCCCTACTGGCGCGTGGCGGCATCGTCGTCCAGTGCAGGACCGGCACTATGGAAGTCTTCTCATTCCAGAGACCAGGAGTGTGGGCCTCTGACCCAACGAGGTAAGTAACTAGGTTAGCAATATCGCACCGGACTGACATATATCTCGGAACCGACATATGAAGGTATACGTATCTACTTATGGTGTTAGTAAAACTTGAAAGATATATTCTTAGCTACTATCAAAAATCAAGACTAAACTCTATCTCGTATGTGTAATACTTCTACTTAATTTTGTAGGTATACAAAGATTAATAATGCTATCCAGACTCCACCTATATCAGAATCTCTTTATTGCAAAAGGCAATGGGCGTTTTTGGAGCCTTTTGAAATTTTCGCGGCCAGAAACCAAATATGGTTATTTAGGTACATATTGGCAAAGTAAATAAAACATATTATGGCAGCTCATCTGTAACCTCAGTCCGGGCCGAGATTTTCGACTTTAACTTTTTACTTCCGTTGAACTCAAATATCTCGGCCCCGGTGGAGGGTAGAGACGTCGAATCAACATTTTTACATTCACTATGAGGTCGTCTACAAGAAAATGTTGTTCCGGAATTTTTACCTTCAGTCAGAGCAGAGATATTTAACTTTAAGTAAATGACAAATGTGAGAGAGGGGGAGGATATGCTCATTTTAGATGGTGCACCGGCCATCTACTATAACTTTTATTATAATTCATCCCGACTGGGCCACTAGAACTCCGGTTCTTTTTAGATGGCCGGTGCATCATCTAAAATGAGCACATCCTCCCGGGGGAGAGAGGTCTCACGTTTGTCATTTACTTAAAGTTAAATATCTCTGCCCTGACTGAAAATAAAAATCCCGGAAGGTGAGAATCCTCTCATATCCGGTGTATCCTCTACACCACACCCCCTTCAAGTTTTATGACTTTACTTAAACTTAAATATTTATACCCTGACTGAAAGTAAGAATCCCGGACTTCACGATGAACGTAAAAATGTTACATCTATGTTTCCCCACTCATCCGGGGCTGAGATATTGAGTTTACGTAAAGGAAAATTAAAATCGAATATCTCGCAAATTCCCATGGTTTTAAAGACCCTACTGTCGTCGAAAGGCCACGACTCGGCTGTTATAAATAAATACTTTCTCTTTCATGTTACTTTAGATTGTCATTTTATTTAAACTCTAATATCGCGGAGACTGAAAATATTTTAAATAAAGGTTCATTTTTTCCCTAATGAGGTAAGGAACCCCCACCCCAAAAACAGTAAAACTTTTTCTGGTTCCCCTAAAACATCCAATAAAGGATCCAGACGATCTCAGTCGTTTATCAGCATCGCCTAGCTAGGATACATAATTATTATGCTACTATCACGAACCCCTAACATTTAAAGAAAAGTATACAGAAGCGTTAAACACGTTGGATATCAACACACGCTGACGCATATAACTATATCCAGAGTCCGACATACACAAAAATAAACTCTTAACTCCCAAGCACACCCCTAAACATAATAAAATATACCTAGACACTGAAACACGTTTGAATACGCCACCTTAATATAAAAACAACCAGATAAACATAATTACAGTCTCGCACACAAATTACACCCTGATATATACATACCCTACGATACAAAAACCCTGTTTAACGCAGAAAGAAGCAAACACTCAAAACACATCTAGAAACAAAAACGTACCCATCTACACACAAACATACCTTTACGAACAACACAAAACACAGGCAACTGCATTTGTAACACACAAAATACAGTCATCTTTATGCATAAGCACACAGCCAAACAAAAATACTCTTTAGCGTACAAAATACAATATGCAAATACACACAAATACGCCCCACAAAACACCTAGAATCAACAACGCACTCCTCAAATACAAACATACCTTTAAAAAAAAATACATAGACAAACGAAAACTGTGATTATTTCGTGTCTTAACATAAAAAAATGCTACCAAATACTCACAACACACTCTATGGTACTTAAGTTCAGTTTCAAAATACACTACCATACTCAGACGCGCAAAACTAATTAGTACGATATCTAGGGGAATTTTTGTGTGTAAGTGAGTTTTATGTACCAGTACTTTTGTGTTATTTTGGGTGTGTTTTGCGCATCCGAGTGTAATTTGTGTTTTACGGTATCTATTTAAACCCCTGCGTAGCGTGCCAATGTGATACGCTTTATGTGCTGTCGACCGTACATCGATCACCTAGCCAGAGGATGCTGAGGAACCATTTAGTGTAGTTCAGTTCGTCAAGTTTACACGGGGAGAATCCAACTACACCGGACACAAGTTACACCAAGGAGGATAATTATTATGGGAAATGAAATAAATATGTTTTTTTACGGGGGGAGGAGGAAAAAATAAATTAACATCAAAGGGGAAGTGTATTATAGATGGCAGATGCGACGCCTTATGAAATACATTTCAATTTATTTTTAGGTGAGGGTGAGGATATTGTTCAATGTACATGTTGAACCGGATTTCCGCTTTGGTTGACCGAAAAAAAAAAGTCTAGGGGGAGTGTATTGAACATGGCGGATGCGACACCTTAAGGAATAATAGGAAACACAATTTCTTTTTGGTTTGGACGGGGGGGGGGGGGGGGGGGCAGGTATATTGCACATGGTGCACCGGATTTCCGCTTTTGATGACCGGAAACCAATAAATTGTCGCAAAGGGGGAGTATATTGTAGATGGCAGTTGCGACATTCTCCTCTCTTTTGGTAAAAGTTAAACTCTATTATCTCGGCCCGGACTGCGGTTAGAACCCCGGGAACAACTTTTTTTCTCTTTTTGTATGGTCTCCTACACAGTAGATATGAAACTGATTCTGGCCGCGCGAAAAAAAAAAGGCACCACCCTCCATACGAATGTGCCCATTGGCTTTTATACAGTACGTATATGTTTGCACGTCGTCACGGTTTTTTTTAAATTAACATTTACACCACTTTGCAAGGAATGGGCACCTTTTCCTGCGGAGAAAAAGTTTCCTTACTCTGAGGAGAAAAAGTGGCAAAAAAAACTTTCAGAAGCACATCTATAATTTGATATTACTTGTGCAAAGCCTTCGAACAGACTTTAATAACATTGAACTTGGCTCGAGTTTAAGAGTACTTACTCCTTTTCTTCAATTATTGCATCTAGACAACAATAATTTAAATATATGTATTAAACACTTTATTGATAAAAATGTCATATAAATAGATGTTTATCTCAATTCGTCATTGCAACAGTAATTGGTTTTCATATTTAATCTCATTTTTAAATCAATATTTTGCTTTATCGCACTGATAATTTCATCAGAAGGGTTACAAACAACACGGAAGGTATATATTTGAAGCATCAGTTGCCCCACTGTCAGTTTTGGTGCATACCCCTTACAAGAAAATTACCCCCATGTAATTTATAATGAGAGGTAAGTACTTACCATTATTCTGTTAATACGAACAAAGAATTCATAAGTTTCTGTGTAACTTTAAATAATTTTCCTTGTCTATAATAAAGTGATTTCAATCTCTATTTCCGGTAACTCCTATGAATACACAAGTAACTTAGTGGCTGCTTTTAAATTGTGAACGAAACCTGGTGAATTTGATGTGAGGAATTCAAACTTCAACAGCAGTATTGGGGTGGGTCACGTACGGCTGAATGAATCCTATGGTAGCCCCAGTGTTGTTATGTTGTAAAATGTGAAAATTATATCTCGGATTAAGTACGACACCGTTCATGATATTTGTGGTATTCTTTAGTTACTTAGATAAACCTCATCAAAATATATTTATTAATTATTTTCCATAAAAGGCTCAACAACGACTTTCTGTTTTGAATTCCTTAAATAAATTGAGCGATGGTACCTTTGCGGATTGTTCCCATTCTCATGGAAAGCATAGCCAGGTCGTTTTAATCCCGTAATATTCGGTCATTAAACTAGTGTTATGTATAGTTATTATATGTATAGTAACCAATGTTCCTAATAATCATGCTTATACATTCACGTTATTAATAACTATTATTTATATTTTAAAATAGTACAGTAGTCATACAAAATACAGCAATGGGTATGTTTTGCAGCAATGCAAATGAATCGAATTTATTTTTGGCGAACAAGTGCATCATAAAATCTCAATACTTAATTAACCGTCTTATGTGCCCCCTGACCGCTTGATCTCTAGTGATTTAAAATATTTCACTAACTTTTCAATTATTTCAGGTGGCCTCATACTACTAATTAGTGCTTTAGCACTAGCTAAGGGAGGGACAGTAGGTCAGCAAGTGTCCGTCAGCAGCATCAGCGAAGGCAATGCCCGAGGTGGTGGCTGCGGCTGCAATGGCGATCCAGGTGAAGCGTCAAATATCTGCAACGCTGCCGACTCACATGGGGTGCTAATCGCCCATGAAAACTGCAATTATTTCTACCAATGCGCGTACGGCAGCCCTCACGCCTTCAGATGTTACGGAACTCTCCTTTACAATCCTGTAACTGAACAATGCGACTGGCCCGAGAACGTTGATTGCGGGGACAGAGGTATCCCAGACCCCGAAGACGAAGGCAGCGATAATGAAGAATCTGACGGAGGCAATGATAATGACGGTAATGAGGAAGATGAAAGTGATAATGACAACGATGGAGAAGATGACAACAACGGTGAAGAATCTGGACCCGGCAATTGCGACCCCAGCGAAGCACCTGCCATCTGCGCTGCTGCGGATTCCGAGAGTGTCCTTGTGGCTCATGAAAATTGCAACCAATTCTACATCTGCGCCGGCGGTCTTCCAGTAGCTATGAACTGTGGAGGAAATCTCTTATTCAATCCAGCCACAAATAACTGTGACTGGCCCGAGAACGTTAATTGTGGGGATAGGGTCATACCCGATGGTGACGATAGCAATGTCGATGGTAGTGATGGGGACGACAATAACGGAGGCGGCTGTGGCTGCCACGATAACCCTAGTGAAGCGCCTGAGATTTGTGCAGCAGAGGGCTCTAACGATGTCTTGGTCGCACATGAGAATTGCAACCAATTCTACATTTGTTCCTTCGGTAGTCCTGTGGCTATGAGTTGCCCAGATAACCTTCTTTACAACCCAGCGACTGAACAGTGCGATTGGCCAGAAAATGTTGAGTGTGGCGACAGGGTGATCCCCGAACCCGATGGAGACGGTGACGGGAATGGGGGTGGCGATAATAACGGCGGAGGCGGAGGCGGCTGTGGCTGTAACGACAACCCCAGTGAAGCGCCTGAGATTTGTGCAGCGGAAGGCTCCGACAGTGTCTTGGTCGCACATGAGAACTGCAACCAATTCTACATTTGTTCCTTCGGTAGTCCCGTGGCTATGAGTTGCCCAGATAACCTTCTTTACAACCCAGCGACTGAACAGTGCGATTGGCCAGAAAATGTTGAGTGTGGCGACAGGGTGATCCCCGAACCCGATGGAGACGGTGACGGGAATGGGGGTGGCGATAATAACGGCGGAGGCGGAGGCGGCTGTGGCTGTAACGACAACCCCAGTGAAGCGCCTGAGATTTGTGCAGCGGAAGGCTCCGACAGTGTCTTGGTCGCACATGAGAACTGCAACCAATTCTACATTTGTTCCTTCGGTAGTCCCGTGGCTATGAGTTGCCCAGATAACCTTCTTTACAACCCAGCGACTGAACAGTGCGATTGGCCAGAAAATGTTGAGTGTGGCGACAGGGTGATCCCCGAACCCGATGGAGACGGTGACGGGAATGGGGGTGGCGATAATGACGGCGGAGGCGGAGGCGGCTGTGGCTGTAACGACAACCCCAGTGAAGCGCCTGAGATTTGTGCAGCGGAAGGCTCCGACAGTGTCTTGGTCGCACATGAGAACTGCAACCAATTCTACATTTGTGCCTTCGGTAGTCCCGTGGCTATGAGTTGCCCAGATAACCTTCTTTACAACCCAGCGACTGAACAGTGCGATTGGCCAGAAAATGTTGAGTGTGGCGACAGGGTGATCCCCGAACCCGATGGAGACGGTGACGGGAATGGGGGTGGCGATAATAACGGCGGAGGCGGAGGCGGCTGTGGCTGTAACGACAACCCCAGTGAAGCGCCTGAGATTTGTGCAGCGGAAGGCTCCGACAGTGTCTTGGTCGCACATGAGAACTGCAACCAATTCTACATTTGTTCCTTCGGTAGTCCCGTGGCTATGAGTTGCCCAGATAACCTTCTTTACAACCCAGCGACTGAACAGTGCGATTGGCCAGAAAATGTTGAGTGTGGCGACAGGGTGATCCCCGAACCCGATGGAGACGGTGGCGGGAATGGGGGTGGCGATAATGACGGCGGAGGCGGAGGCGGCTGTGGCTGTAACGACAACCCCAGTGAAGCGCCTGAGATTTGTGCAGCGGAAGGCTCCGACAGTGTCTTGGTCGCACATGAGAACTGCAACCAATTCTACATTTGTTCCTTCGGTAGTCCCGTGGCTATGAGTTGCCCAGATAACCTTCTTTACAACCCAGCGACTGAACAGTGCGATTGGCCAGAAAATGTTGAGTGTGGCGACAGGGTGATCCCCGAACCCGATGGAGACGGTGACGACAATGACGGTGACGATAATAACGGTGGAGGCGGCGGAGGCGGCTGTGGATGTAACGATAACCCCAGTGAAGCGCCTGAGATTTGTGCAGCAGAAGGCTCTAACGGTGTCTTGGTCGCACATGAAAACTGCAACCAATTCTATATTTGTTCCTTCGGTAGTCCCGTGGCTATGAGTTGCCCAGATAACCTTCTTTACAACCCAGCGACTGAGCAGTGCGATTGGCCAGAAAATGTTGAGTGTGGCGACAGAGTCATACCAGAACCCGATGGAGACGACAATGATGGTGACGATAATAACGGTGGAGGCGGCGGAGGCGGCTGTGGATGTCACGATAACCCCAGTGAAGCGCCTGAGATTTGTGCAGCAGAAGGCTCTAACGGTGTCTTGGTCGCACATGAGAACTGCAACCAATTCTACATTTGTTCCTTCGGTAGTCCCGTGGCTATGAGTTGCCCAGATAACCTTCTTTACAACCCAGCGACTGAGCAGTGCGATTGGCCAGAAAATGTTGAGTGTGGTACTCGAGTTATTCCTGATGGAGATGAAGGAAACAATGAAAATGGAGATAACAACGGCAATGGAGACGATGGCAATGGCAATACTGGTAATTGTGATCCTAGCGAAGCGCCAGCCATTTGCGCCGCTGAAGGCTCTAATGGTGTGCTCGTGGCTCATGAACTATGCAACAAATTCTACATGTGCTCCTTTGGTGCACCTGTTGCGATGTCATGTTCAGATAATCTGCTATTCAACCCTGCTCTAAATTACTGTGACTGGCCAGAGAATGTTGATTGCGGTGACAGAAATATTCCAGATCCCGAAGATGAGAACACCGACACTGATGATAACGATGATGAATACGGCGACACCGAAGACAATGAGAATGACAACGATAATGATAATGACATTGACGACCATATTCCCATTGACGTAGAAGCAGCTTGTGCAGCTTCTGGAGCGGACGGTGTCTATCTGCCGCATCCAATCTGTTGCAACCAATTCTATATCTGCGTCGGAGGCGAAGCAAGTTTAATGGACTGCCCCTCGATCACACTGTACAACCCTGTAACCTACCAGTGCGACTGGCCGCAATATGTCGAGTGCGGCGATAGGATTAGAATGTCATCTTCTAAGAGCCAAGTATCTCTAAATAAACATTTAGAAATGCGCACACTTCTAAGAATATAAAATGTTATGAATTATGTCGAGGTACTTAATGTGATAGGGAATGGTCTAATTGGTTGGATTATTAACTTACGTACTTAATAGTAAGAAATATTATGGTGTTATTGTCATCTTCTGCTTGTAAATATTTTTAAGTTATAACATTGATGAAATATACCTACTGAAGATACAATAAAAATAATGCATATTATTATTTTTGCAAATGATTCGTTCCTGGTCCATTCTTATGGTACTTCATTTTATGGTTGTCCTTGTCACATGTCTTCAACTATGTTCATCTTTAATTTCCTAAATTGTCGATTACCAATTAAAATCAAATCTAAGTAATTGACTAAGTTTCGTTTGACGCCTGTCATATAGAATAAATTACCTACCTATTATCTAAATAGGAACTATCATTTATGTTATCAATTGTATTGTGATGTTTTTTTCCTATACAAGTAGTTGGTATATTCCTGCCATATCATCCGTTATCCCCAACCCAAAAAAATGTAAGGGCTCAGACAGACGAGCGACAGTGCGTCGCGCGATAGCTCGCGACACCTTTCGCGGAGGGTGGCCAGCTGTCGCGTCGCGGAGTGTCGCGGGGTGTCGCGGACGGCCACACGCCAGCTTACAACCCTCCGCGAATGGTGTCGCGAGCTATCGCGCGACGCACTGTCGCTCGTCTGTCTGAGCTCTAACCTTTTCGATCACACCTATATAGGGCACGGGCTAAAGATTAAGAAAGTCTTGCATTTTGGTAGCAGCTAGACAAGACAACAATGAGATGAGAGTATTACCTACGATGCGGCTCCATATACGATTCCTAATCTTTGCAACCCAGGTCTTGTCCTAGGTCAAAAAGTATTCTATATTTGTCTTCCTTTTCTGGGTAGACAACAGGATGGCGGAACTCCCATGTCTGATAAGGTTGTTGATACTACCTAATTGGATGTCTTATATATATTATTATTATATATATTATTTATAAACGTATCGTGTACGTGAGCCTTATTACGGTTCGATTTGTGATAAGGATCTACAATACAATGATATCCATAATGAAGACTAGAAAAGACCACACAGATTGGCAGATTGCAAAATAATTAATAAGCTGATTGTGATAAAAGAGTGACGTGCTAAAGATAATGAATGTTTTATTGAGTTGTTTGTCGAATAACAATGTGTAAATAAAATATAATCTAGTCTAAGTACAAACTCGGAGTTCAAAGTCTTGTGAGACATAAATCTTAGGTACATAAATCTTAAGTATCTGTGAAAGGAAGAAAAATAAACAATAATCCATTTAAAAATGCATTTAATTTAGTTAAATCAATTAAATCACTGCATTTATTAAATATTGGAGGTGATTAGGCTGTATTGTGTATTTATGGAAAATTTAAACCACATAAGAACTCTACCACATAAATAACGTTCAAAATGAGGCACATTTAAGGAAAATAGTTTCTTTTTGTTCATACATGATACACGTACACTCTCACTATTAGTTTTCAGGTCAAGGTCTTTTAGACCTATAAATGTTTTAACACTTTATTATGCAAGAAATCACTGTTGCGTCCTCTCGCTCTCCCTGCGAGGTTGTAACTGATTATGGTGTCATGGGAGATGTTGGGAACGATATTTGTTCTTCAATCGTGACGTAGAATAACTCAGGAGTGGTTTAGGCGGCGCAGCCGGCGTCCCAAGGCCAGTCACAAACCTGAAATTAAAGCAACACTTTTAGCATTTTTTTTCAACGAGCACGTACGGTCAAGCACAGAGAAAGGTGTATAGGCGAGTTATATAAGGTTGAGATTTTCTCAAAAAGTACCTGACAGTTTTTAAAATTCTTCACAAATTCATAGAGCGTACTCTAAACTATCTACGGTCTAAATCTATCTACTATCGGTCAAGTAGGTAGTTCTTGAGAAAATCTCAACTTTTCGACTGTACCTAGATAGGTAGGTCTAAAAGTTCGATTGATTACATAATTCCATATATCAGTTTTAAGAGTGGATGCAATTGTCCCTACAAATAAAATTGACGAAGATGCCGAGTTGTTTGAAATTTTAGAAAAGATTTTCCTACATTGCACAAATAACGCACGTAATACGTCACGCGCGGGTAATTTTGCGGCATATTAAGATTTTCATACATACTCTACAATGTAGAGTATATGCATAGTGATGTGTAACTACTAAATTAGATCTCAGCCATTTTTTCTTCCAATTTTACTAGGTCACTAACTATATTCGTATCCCGAAACTACACTCCATTAAAAGGACCTAAGGAAAATTCTCCAAAATTACCATCTTCACTCTGTTGAAGTGTAAGGTGCTACTGCACTCCCTCAACACCTTTCCTCCCCACACGCAGTAGTAGAAGAGGTTGCAGTCCTCCTCGTGAGGCAGAAGCCAGTGGATATGAGGGTCCACGGGGCAGCCGTTGGGCAGGAAATCAATGTCTTCCTCAGGCTCGGGGACAATATCAACCGGTTCCTCGGACTCGGGGTCAGGTCCGGGCACAACTACTGGCGTGTCCACTTCAGGACCAGGTACAACTACTGGCGTGTCCACTTCAGGACCAGGTACAACTTCTGGCGTGTCTACTTCAGGTCCGGGAACCACTACTGGCGTATCCACTTCAGGTCCGGGTACAACTTCGGGCGTATCTACTTCAGGTCCAGGCACAACAACTGGTCTGTCAACTTCTGGTTCGGGCTCTGGTTCAGGTTCTGGCTCGGGTTCTGGTTCTGGTTCTGGCTCGGGTTCTGGCTCTGGTTCTGGCTCGGGCTCGGGTTCTGGTTCTGGCTCTGGTTCTGGTTCTGGCTCTGGCTCTGGTTCGGGTTCAGGTGCTGTTTCTTCACCAGGCACATTTCTGTCCCCGCAGTCCACGTTCTCTTGCCAGTCGCATTGCCAGTTCTCTAGGTTGAACCAGAGGTCCGGAGGGCAATACTGCACGACGGGCTGGCCGAAGGTGCATTTGTAGAACTTGTCACAGTCGTCGTGACGGAGCAGTAGCTCGATGTTCCAGTCGACCTCCTGCTCTGAGGGGCACTGGTTAGCGCCCACCGCCGCTACCACAGCAACCAGTAATAGTGCTGCAATACCTACAGTGGGAAAGCGCACTTAATTTATTGACCTTATACTGTACACACATTTTCCTAAACTTTGTTTCCTATAGAGGGTTATTAATGATTATTCAATCGAAGCTATGAAAATAGAATACCTACTTATTTAGATATTCTATAGTAGATTTGGTAGCGATTCTGCTGTGTTTTCTAATTTTAAACTAACTTTGATAGTTCTAAAAGTTAGTGCTCTCATTTTTATAGTTAACTTTTGGAGTAGGGAAGGGATTCGGATTTAGGTTAGTTTTTAGAAATGACACTAATACCAAAAATTACCTTTTTTTAAATACCTTTAAGGGCCTGATATGAGCCAACTAGCGCCGCCAATCTTGAAAAAATAATATCTTCCAATTTAATAAATTTTATTAAAAAGCTATTTACGAAATGTTTATTACGATGAATACTATTTTTCAATATACAATACATGGTATAATTGCGACAAGCTAAGTTGTAGTTCACAAATATGCCAAAAACGGCTGTTTTTCGCAATTATGCGAACTACAACTTACCGACATTGAATCACGTTATAAATAAGCATTTAAAAAATAGTATTTATCGTAATAAACATTTTGTAAATAGCTTTTTTAATAAAATTGGAAGATATTATTTTTTCAAGATTGGCGGCGCTAGTTGGCTCATATCAGGCCCTTAAGGTAAAATAAAATAATTTGCGTGAAAGTAAGTCTCATGCTTATAATTGAGATTGAGGATTGATAGTGGATTACGAAAGGACTAGGTACGTTACGGTAGTCCGATGAACTGATGATCCAAATATTGTGGGAAAACCCTGGAGATTCCATTTCGCAATACTAAAAGGGACAGAATCCGGTCGTGATCGTTTACAAATGCCAAAGCACCTATAACCTATCCTCAGCATCGACGTTAAGACTAAGTAGGAAGTCGCAGGTTCAAATCCCATCGATAATCATCACCATCAGTCTATATGTATTTCCCCACTGCTCGGACCTTCCCTTACATCGAGGGAGCATGGGCTATGCGTGATCCACCACGTGAGCCCAGTGCTGATTGGCGGATTTCACATGCCTTAGATTTTTTTCTACGGCATGCTGGTTTCAACACGATGTTTTCCTTCACCGTTTTGAAAGCACTCAGTAAATGTACAGTCGAAGACAGAGATAAGTATACAGAGGGCCTCAATAAGGTTGAGATTTTCTTAAAAAGTACTGGACTGAATTAAATAATTCTTTTACAGTTACATAGTTTTAACTTTGATCTATCAAACAGTGAAATAAGTTTTACAATAGGTCAAGTAGTTTTTGAGATAATCCAACCTTAAAAACTCTCTTGTACACCTTTCTCTGTGTTCCACCGTACGTAAGTTTTTCCGTCGAAAAACCCGTAACTCATTGCAGCCATGTGCCCTGGCTGAGAATCGAACCTGGGACCTTCGTATCGCAAGTCCATTAACCCAACCACTGCGCCACCGAGCTCTCTTTGGCATTTCATCGAGAATCACTTTTCACTATTATAATATTTAAAATAAACTTTATCCGCCACTCATTCTTCACTAACTTTCACATTCCCTATTAAATCTTTCACTCGAAAAAATATAGAAAACTGATATTTAATTACGAACGAACGTGGTTTAAAACCGTACCTTTCATGATGTATTAGATGACACTATTTTGCGAAACATTCGATGCTTAGGTTTTATACCTTTTGCGAAAACTCTAAGCCTGCAATCTATCAGGATTTGAACAAATCACGAGCGATAACTTGACGTTTTTAAACCAATAATCTATCATAGGTAGCGCATTAATAGTGATATGATCCTATGAATGTTGTGATTTAATCAGATAAGTGTAACAAATATTTCACCACATATTAATGAAGGTTTATTAAACTTGAGAATCTATTGTCAATTGTTTTTTAAACACAAATAAGATATTAAAAAAACAATTGACAATAGTTTAATCAAGTAAGTATGCTTTTCTCCGATGTATGGAGCAGATTGAGGACTGATCCAATAGTAGGTAAACTAACATTGAGAACTTTACATTTTACGTACAACTTCCGATGTTGTAGCACATTTTATAAGTAGGTTAATCTGATAATCAAGTAATCAGTAGACCCTAACTAATTTAACTAACAGTAAACAACATCGTAACTTTTTGCAGTGTGTTATTTAAGTAAATTGAAGGAATTATCATCCTTAATTTTAAAAAAAAATTATATCCAATATGGACAAACCTTTATACATTAATACAAATTATCTATAAGTAAGTAGATACTTTCTTAAGACCATATTTGAAGCTTTAATTTCAGATTGGAATTTCCAACAATGATAAGATTAATACACATAATCTATGTCTCAAGTAGTATTTATTCAGCAATGTATATTGATTTTAACAAAAAGCCAAAAGAGGTACAATTACAAGATTTTAAGAAAGTTGTAGGTTCTTCAATGGTACCATATGCTTAAGCTGGGGTTGATTACCCGATTCTGGTAGCAGAGCAGCCAGCGCGCCACGGCCAATCGCAAACCTGAAACGTTACAAAACAATTTTTTATTTCCAAATCTATATAAAATTAAATGGGATTTTCATAGACCAGACAGGTAATATGATGCTGGTATAATAATATCCAAAGCACGCTTTCCCAGACATGCAATGGAGGCTATTTAATGACATTGGAAGACCGCAAGGGTGTGAAATACTGAGATATTTATGTTCTGCCGTCTCTGCTTACTCCCCTAAAGGATAATTAGCTAGAAGATAGAGATAACAAATCTCTATAGAATTTTAGAACAACACCATAAAAACCAATATAGGTATAATTGTAGAATTTATATGTATAGGATCAAGAGAAACAATTAACACTATTCCAATAATTTGGCTACAGAACCCTAAAACTCCTATCTAGATTGCCGAATTAATGTACTTAGTTGGGAATTTTATTATCATTATTTCGTATCAGTCCATCCGTCATCACATCAATCTTCTTTCATTATGTAGATATGTGCAAATTTATATAATGCAAATTGCACATGAACCCTTGGGAAGCAAATGTTATACGTGTGGATTTAAATACCTTACATATGAATAAGTTGGTGACGAAAATATTGTCTCATTAGACGGACTGTTTGGGTGTGTTTGTGTATAGTAGGGAATGCTTTCGCGTTGACAAAGTTAAGTTGCCTATTACATGGGACGAAATTATTTACTGACCCATGTCTGTGTAAAACAGGAAATTACACCACATTACTATCCTAACAAATATTTGGTTTAGAACCATTTGTTGAATCCATATTTTAGAGAACTTAGTCCACTCGTATGCCGTCTATAAAATGTTCCAATCACCATGCACAAATGAATTCAAGAATTTACGTACCTGTATGCGTGTGTTGAAGTGTAGATCGCTAGAGCACTCCCTCAGCACCCTTTCTCCCCATACGCAGTAGTAGAAGCAGTTGCAGTTGGACTCGTGCGGCAGCAGCCAGTGCACGTGCGGGTCGGACGGGCAGCCGTTGGGCAGGAAGTCGACGCCGGGCGGCGGGGTGACCTCGGGCTCGAGATCCTCCTCGGGCTCGGGGTCCTCCTCCCCGGGGATGATCCGGTCCTCACAGTTCACGTTGTGTTGCCAGTCACATTGCCATGTGTCCAGGTTGAACCACAGGTTCTCCGGGCACTCCATCTCGACGGGCTGGCCGAAGGTGCACTTGTAGAACTTGTTGCACAAGGGGTGACGCAGCAGCTGCTCTATGGTCCAGTCGGTCGCCTGGTCGGAGGGGCAGTCGTTTGCAGCGACCAGCGCTGCTGCAGCGAGGAGCAATACTGCTGAGATACCTGCAGTGAAATTAAAAAAAGACATTTAACTATTTGCACTATTAATGATAATGGCAAAAGTGGCAGTGGTTTGTCCCATGCCAAATAATCAAAATACGTTTGGGCGCAAGTAATACTTAGACTAGTAAGAAGAAGAATATTAAGTTTATATTCCATTACTTACCTTTCATGATGCCGTCGAAATAACTATTTGGCAAAATCGCATATGCATAAGTTTTATACTGGTTCGAACAAAGTCAATCATATAATCTATTGTGATTTGAACAAATCAGTAATTCAATAGCACCGTAATCAGATCAAGATCTAGGAAATGTAACATCAATCGCTAATCGCCGTTAAATCTAGAACCCCGGGACTTTTTTAAATTTCTAATACAATACAAAATAAAATAGTTACTTAATGTGTAAAAGAATATAATATCATCTGGGCTGGACTCCAAGTTTAACAATGTCTCAGATTCTGACGTATGTACAACTTACAATACTACAACGGCACGGCAACAATAATGAAGTTACGGTAGCCCAATGGCCTATGGCAGGTGCGCCTGTATGAGCCACTTTCTGGGGTAGGTAAGGTATAATTTGACTACGATCGCCTAGATTATTCTGATGAACCAATGGAGCGCTTAGTATATAGTTCTAGCGGTTTGAGGAGAATAAAGTAAACATCTATTGCCAAATACTATGCTAAAAAAAAGATGTCGTAAAAATACAATTCCACAGAAATTCTACCCTAGCAACATACCAAGATGTTCGCCAACACCTAAAGCTTGATCAAGGTTTCCCTAATTGACACAGTTGATTGAAAGATCTGTATGTAAAATTAAAATAGCAATTAGCTATTTTGTTTTTACATACAAATCATCACCAAGTGGAAAGACACGCGTTTATTCCCCATTTAGAGCCTCTCTTGTATAGGGAAATTTCAATTTATTTGAGTATTACCCAAAACCACAGTTCTACTTAGGGCCTAATATTGAATGTTAATTGACATGTGCTGTGACACAAATGTAGTCAGACTTAGCGCCACAAGTATAGTGATAAAATATTCGCAGCGTATTTATTTTCGTTGAGCATGTGTCTTGCATCCTTAGCAGCCCTTCTTCCGATTAAATGAAATATCTTTTCCAAAAATTTTGCGAACGAAGCTGCTATTTTTGCTAGTTCTGTATAACATATTTAGATACGATAGATGTGATTATTATCGCGAACGATACCAATCTACCACACCTACTGTTTAGCGATATGTTCACGACTACCGGAGTGCCATTTCATTAATTCATCAGCAAGAATTGGCGACAGAATAAAATGTAAAAGTTGGTAAATTGTAAAATTAGCTTTAATCATAAAACTGTCCTAACAACTTTTGGTAACCGTCAATAAAATTACGTGATAGTCACGTAACATTAGAAATGCTTCCGCAATTCAAGAAAGGTTCTCAGTTTAATTTTTGCCATGTCCCTTGATGTGTGTTAATAAAAATAATACCTAATGCTCTATCTAAAGTCAAAATAACCACGATGCTGTCCAACCACCGATGAGAGTGAAACTCCAATTAGAAGAACAAATTATTTTTATAGCGACTATGGAACTATCGGAGAACTCTATATCTACAACTGGTGCACCATTTAGATTGTATTGATTGATGAACCTCAAAACAGTTGACTCCAATGTTTGTAATAACATCCGCAACAATTTATTTTTTGCAGAACTTTCAACACCCCTAAAAATGCAACGGAAGATGCAATTTGTAGCCCAAAATTACTAATAAATTACAAATAAAAAAAATATCTTCAACTTCTTTTAGCCTTCTCCTTCCGATAATCGAGTAAAAATTGAGGCAAATACCCAATTGTCCTATAACATTTTATAAGCAATTGCATTTGTTTGTTGTAGTAAGTAGTACCTACCTAATGTAGGTATGAGTTTGCTGGGATAACTTTTAAATTCATACAAAATCGAACTATTACATCTAGTCATACACTTAATAGGTTAGAGGTATACATGAATGACTAGTTGGAAAAAAAATCCAAGTAGTTCTACACATAATTATGTAGATGTAGAAGTTCTACATATGTGTAGAACTACTTGGACTTCATTATATGTGTACGCAATTCTTATTCCAATTAAAAAAAATGTTTACAATAAATTCAACTGTCAAAAAAATATTAATTTGATGTGCATGTAGTTTTTTTTTATATTTTAAGGTGGTTTTAATGTTTGGCAATGATTTCTTTCACTGGAATTTGACCTAACGGTAATTAATATCATTTCTAAGGACGTGTGACGTAGGACTTAGTTCGAACTTTTTTTGTTGCAAATTTTGATTTACTAGAAAACCTTACCAATAATACCAATGTAGGTAATATTTATCAAGAGTACAACTCCCAATTTCAATTTGTCGAATAAATTCAAGGCCACCCTGTACGTTACGGTAAATGTGATTATTTATACACTCGTATAAGATACTACAAAAGTACTTAACTTACCTAACCTACTCTACTCACTGTGTTTATAGTTTGCCTAGATCTTTACGTACGCCTACTTACGATTTGGCATGAACCAAAGGACTTGATTCGTTCCGATTTCCAAATCGTTTGTCCGTCCTATTTCGCCTAGTAACTTCTTCCTTTTTCCTCTTCTCAATGTATGTTGAACAACATCATGGCAAGCTTGACCCTCTGCACTGCAGAATATGGAGCTGGAGCCACAACCGAACCAATCTTTCAAGGGTTCTTCGTTCTTTATAAGGTGGAAATGATAAGTAATCGCACTGGATTTCTAAATAAGATATCGAAAAACTGATCCCTGATCCTGAAAGTGCTTCAGGAGCTCTATCAAATGGTATCAATAATAGTGGATAAAATAAACTGAATATAGCCGAAAATTCGATGTTTCCAGCTTCCATACATTTAGTATGGCGACATGGCACTCACCGCATGATAATACCATGGCAAGTTAAATTCTAATATTCGAGCCCATGAAATTCGAATGAACGAATTATCGGTTCTATATAAGTGTATCGATTCTACAAATATTCGAGCCTATGGCTACGCCGACCAACGGACGGGGCCACGCCCACGGGGTACCATTTGATAAAGCTCCTGAAGCACTTTCATCAGTGGTCAGTTTTCCGTTATCTTAATATAGTTTAGAAATAATCGAGTGCGATCACTTATCTGTTCCACCCTGTATATATTGCCAAGTTGTATCCCAAATAATAAGGTACTTAAAATTACAGTTTCATACGCTGATTTCAGAGAAACAACGAAGCCTATTTTATTATCTTTTATATTATATCATAACAGAGTTTATATGTAAATAGATAAAATTTATATTTCCGGTTAGTACAGAATCGCACAAGACCTAAAGATATTCAGGATAATACTGTAGCTAAGTAGGATTTTAACCTTATGAAGTTTTGCTTGAAAAAAATCAGACTGAGGTCTTCAATCAGGATCGCCTTGAGACAGGCCAGCAGTGTTGATATGGGTTGAGGATAAAGGGTAAGAAGAGAGAACACATAATTAAATTTTAAAAACTGCATTTTAATTGGTATCTTAGATCATAAGCGCAGCAGTAGTTATACAATTTCATAGATCGTATTAAACTTCCAATATATTTTTTACAAACAAACGATGTTAACAAATTTTTGTTAGAGAGGTGTTAGTTCTTCCATCGTGGATATTACGAGTAGGCTATCACAGGCTTACGCGCTGGAGCAAGCCGCACGCCAAGGCCAGTCACAAACCTGGAAATTAAACAAGGGTTGATTAGGCATTTTCACCAGTCATTACTTAGGCAATTTAAAAATAAACGGCTATTAGCTTAGTTGCTAAAGTTAGCTGTAATCCCTCGGGTGCCCAAATTATACTAACTTCCTTACTCCAACCAGCACACAGCCTTGAGAAGGCGAACAGCTCTTGACCAACTAGTGTCATCACCTATCTACGGTCATACACTTGCTTGAAGAGGAGATGAAGAGAACGTAACGCCATGAAATCCAATCGTAGTATTTCATCAGTCTTGTTGTCATGCAAAAAATGTAAGTCAAGAATTTACCTGTATGCGTGTGTTGAAGTGTAGATCGCTAGAGCACTCCCTCAGCACCCTTTCTCCCCATACGCAGTAGTAGAAGCAGTTGCAGTTGGACTCGTGCGGCAGCAGCCAGTGCACGTGCGGGTCGGACGGGCAGCCGTTGGGCAGGAAGTCGACGCCGGGCGGCGGGGTGACCTCGGGCTCGAGATCCTCCTCGGGCTCGGGGTCCTCCTCCCCGGGGATGATCCGGTCCTCACAGTTCACGTTGTGTTGCCAGTCACATTGCCATGTGTCCAGGTTGAACCACAGGTTCTCCGGGCACTCCATCTCGACGGGCTGGCCGAAGGTGCACTTGTAGAACTTGTTGCACAAGGGGTGACGCAGCAGCTGCTCTATGGTCCAGTCGGTCGCCTGGTCGGAGGGGCATTCGTTTGCAGCGACCAGCGCTGCTGCAGCGAGGAGCAATACTGCTGAGATACCTGCAGTGGAAAGATTTATTGGTAACGGTTAACTGAACAGAATTTAATATGCCTAGTTCGTAAAATGAGAGGTGGTTATTAGTAAATGATTTAACTAAGCCACAATCTTTGCTGTTCAGTAGGGGTTGTAGATGCTCAGATTCATGGAGAAAAAAATTACGCCGGGGGCCAGTCATTCCTTGCTTCATGCTTAACTTACATAATTTGAAAATAGTAAAAACAAAAACAAAATAAATATAAATAAATAAGTACCTAACTAATTAGGTACCTGCTTATTAAAAATAAACAAATATACCCAAAAAAGTTAAGTTTGAATTATTACCTTTCATGATGCCTTTGCTTTGATGCAGCTTTGTCGAAAAGTGTTTGCTGAAATAGCATGTGCATAGTTTTATATACCTGCCTCGAACAAGGTAAGGGATCAATCTAATCTGCCAGGGTTTGATGTTATTGATGATACGCTCGAACATAGCGCTGTAATCAGATAATGATCTCTGTACAGCGTTCATCACCTACTAATCGACGCTAAATCTGTTCATTGTTAGAACTCCGGTACTTTTTTGCTATTTTAGGGTTCCGTCTAGCTAGAAGGACATCTAATTGGAAGCATTTTGTAGAACCTTAATTATTACATGGAACGGGCAGCGGATGACGAAATCATCGCTTTTCTAAAGACTGCTCCAAAGTTTAGGCTTTATGATCCACATGCTGTTGCCGATTGCACGCTGATTAAAGAAATATGGAAGATACAAATTAACGACACTGAAACCCTTCTATCGACTTTACCCTCTACGTTTTACAGCCCTATCTAGTACCAAACTTATTTTTTGGGGGGTACAGTCGAAGACAGAGATAAGTATACAGGGGGCCTCAATAAGGTTGAGATTTTCTCAAGAACTGCTGGACCGATTTTAATAATTCTTTTACAGTTCATAGTACTAAATTTTATCTATCTAACAGTGAAAGAATTATTGCAATAGATCAAGTAGTTTTTGAGAAAATCTCAACCTTAAAAACTCTCCTGGACACCTATCTCTGTGTTCCACTGTACCTTTTTTGTGGGGAAATGCTTGTACTCCCTTGTTATGTCGGACTCGCACCGACTAAAACCCCACGGTGGCCTCCTTTCCTTATCAAAATCAAATCAAAAATCAAAATATCTTTATTGCAAGATTGCGAGTTTGTATTGTGGGGAACTCTGGGATCTCAGTTGACCTACACCAGAGTTCCCCACGCCCTTGCTATACGCACTTCTCGAGCTGCTCGAGGCGGGGCCAACACGCTCGCAGCGCTTGGCTGCAGCGGGACAGGACCACTCTGTACCCGCTACCTTCCGTGGGTCGCCGGATTTATCTGACTGGACCTAATCTGACCGCCCGCGACCCCGGGTGCCCCTAACCAGGGGCTAGTTGTGACGCATCGGGGGGAGCCTCCCCGGCGTCACCGGCTTTTTTGGGTACATACAAAAAAAATTGCATCAGTCACTAGATCGATTATGACAGATTCAAATTGTGTTGATTTGCGAATTGGTGTCTAATGTCGACCACACCAACAATGGTTTGTTTAAAAAATACATACGCGACGTATTGATACTCATTTATTTATCAGTCGGTTAATAATAGAATTGGGTTACAGAAGGAATAGGAATCCCTCGTTTTGGCAAGGGGTCGTCGGCTGGCGTCGCGCCGCCCGCCGTGGCGCCACCGTGTCGGGTGCCGAGGCTCCTACGCTATCTGGAGGCTGCCGCGCAGTGCGAGGCCCGCCCGCCGCCCGCCCGCCCTACGCCACTGGGCTTTCCCACTGCACCGCGGACGTAGTTTATAAACCCAACTACTTAAATCGAAATAATTATAATAAACATTAATTTTTCTATACACATTTTCCATTTATTTGAATCTTTAATCACGTGCGTGTGTCAATACAATAAAACTTCCCAAAAGCGTTTATTTTGTGACGGTGCTGAACCTCTGATTTTGTATGGCGATCCATCGAAAATCCTTCGACCATCGTAACTTTAAACTGCGATTAAATACAGGCTACTATGCTTTTAGATTTTTTAATAACTATATTATAAATAACTATTTTGTTATTGCCGTTAATTTTCCCAATATACCAACTAAAGTCTTTTCCAAATAGCTAAAATGAAGATCAATTTAATTATAATCGTAACAGTGATTTGTTGTACAAATGGTGAAAAATCTAAAATTAACCCGACAAGTAAAGCAAAACCTGTTAAAACTACTTCTGCGCCCCTTAATACAGTGATTAGTGCGACCGAAGCCCCAACAGAGGCACCGCCGAGTCCTGTGACCAAACCCTCAGTTCCAGACAAAGTCATTATTCTACCTGAAGTGAAACACCAGGCTCATAAGGAGAGGGAGCACAGGCCAATAATGATACCACCCAGTTTGTAAGTGTATCTTATAAGTCTATTGAAGGATGATGAATCTGCCCTAAAATAGTTGTGACGAAAATACATAATATTTTAATAAAAAATCGACAAGTGGTTGACATTGCTCATAGAATCATGTAAAGTGAAGTGGCAGTGGGCTGGTTACATCTGTCGTAGAACCGATAACCGATGGAGTAGACGAGTTCTCGAATGGAGGCCACGAACGGGTAAACGTAGCGTGGGACGCCCCGCGACCAAATGGGGGGATGACCTTCGCAAGATGGCTGGCAGGGACTGGATGCAGAGGGCCGTGATTTGGGTTGAGTGGCGCGCTTTGGGAGAGGCCTACGTCCAGCAGTGGACTGATACGGGCTGATGATGGACAATAACTTTTACTCTTGTGTAAAGTTTTGGAATTTTGGAAAGTTTTGGAAAAACTTTATAAAAGTTTCTGTTTAAAGTCTGTTTTAAGTCTAAAATTTAAAAGACCTTTTACTGTTCTTTCGTCAAAATTGGAATAAAACATTTGTAACAAAGCTTGAAATATCCTTACGACATTATCTATCACACATTGCACACGGGCATAATTACATATTCTCTGGCAATGTTATTTGTGTGGGCACTATTGTAAAAGCTAAAATAAATTGGCCCTTCACTGGTGCTAAATGTCTCCACAAATAATTAATAGAGTCCTTGTATTTAAGCCTGCATCATTTATACCGATATTCATACAGTTTTTAGTGCGAGCTGAGTTTGATATCGGACTTCCAACTGTCAGATTTCATACAATTTTGGTAGTCGAAGAGCTTTTGGCCTTGTAGGTACAGCTTTTTAAACTTTAACAGCAGATTAAGTGTAACACATTGAACTTTGGACCGTTCTTATTATCTGTGTCGTAAGATTTAAAATCGTACTGCAAGTGTTACCATTAATCTGCTGTAGCCCGTACCTGACCCACAGCGTGTACTTGCTTCATTACGTGACATTCTGAATACGCATTCGATTGAATGAAGAACGAGCTCAAAAGTGAAAATCGGCCTTATACATATCTTAACAGAGTGCAAGAATGGGCATCAGAAATAGCTGGAAAGCTGCTCCAAATGGAGAAGCAAGTCGTCCGGCGCGAGTTTCTGCTGAAGAGTTTCTCTGGCCTGAAGACGGAGGTGCGGAATGGGCCTGCCATCGTGGCTAAGATGGCCAGTGCCCTGGAAGATCTGTTGCAGAGGCGTGCGCAGGCGGCGGCCAGCATCGGAGCCAAGGCAGAGGCGTTAGAGGCGCGGGAGACAGATTCGATGCCGTATTACTATAAATTCGATTTGAGCAACGTTAGTACTTTACATATTAAATTGTAATCAGTGTCTCTATCGTAGTATATCCTTAGGGACTAGAAAATAGGGGAGAATTGCATGAAAGTTTAAAGTTACAAGTAAACGTAACGTGAAATGAAGATTGCGTCCAAAATCGTCCTCATTTTATTCCTGTGTTTAATATTTGTAGAGTCGATTGGATAGGTATCCCAAGTTATCTGTGCTAAAAAGGATATAAAATATAATAAGTAAGTATGTACTATCAGCAACAGTTCCGCCTGATCACCATTAGGTTGCAATTCATTTGCAGTTACCGGCGGCTCTACAGCTCCTCCTTTTTTCATCAACCAATAGCAAACCGGGTATGTGATTTACGACAGTTAACAACAAAAGATTTTTTGTACACATGTTTTTATCATTGGACTCCTACATTTTTTCAATAAGAGTTTAGACAAACAAAACAATTATCTTAGATACATAAAAAAGGGTCACTGTCCCCTGATTGCTCAATAGGTCAGGTAGTCTCACCAGGGGGCCGGACGACCTACACAGAAATAAAAAGATTGATCGTTAACCCAGGGCTAACGATAACATAATAAAATTAATAAATTAATTTACTTAATTAAACCTATATTTTATTGCAGATGGGACTTAGTCTTGTCTGTCTGCATAACAGAATGTTGTGGTAGAAAATGCCACAAATAATTATTATAACCACGAAAGTGAAAAGTAATAAGGTTGATTTTTTGTCAGGACTACATATACAAATCAAAGAATTTTCAAATATCAGTCCAGTATTTCTTGAGATAATCTCTACCTTGAAAACTTGTGAAATTCTTCCAGCAATTGGACATAATCAAGAAAGAGGACAAGCGTGACCCCAAGTACCCAAAAACTGAGCCCATGACTTGCAAGCACCTCAACAAATGGAGGGTGGAGGACGGGACACACTTCGGTGATGCCACCGTCTGCCTCAATATCAGCAGCGTCCACGTGTCGGCAGAGGTCTTCGCTTGCGGTAACAATGCTTCTGTCTCAGAAATAGGAAATAGGGGAGAGATGGGTAATTGCGAACGCGGGGTAAATCCGACCACAGTCCTTTAGGTATGATAGAGAGGTCCAGCTGAGCTCGCACTCATTCAAATCACAACTCGGCTCACAAACAGTGCCGGACAAACGTCAAAGGGAAGAACTCGCGCGCGCCGTTCAAGGTAGGTATACTTTTATGTTTTCATTGTTTATCATGTAATTTTTTCATGACTTCATATGATTGTGTCTTACATTACGTAAATACTACATTATTGACTAAATTAAGGTAAGTTTATTATAAAGCAAAGAACGATTTGACGTGTTCATATTTTCGGATTTTATTTTATAACCTAAAAAGTAAATTTAAATTGTGTTTTTTTAGTGTGTGGGGCAATAACGAACGTTTTGATTGGGTTAATTCCGAACGTTCGCATTTACCCCAACAATTTGTTGTATTTAGTATTTTCCTTTTAAATAACTAAGTATCTATGTATTCCTTTATTGTAAGGTCAGGTGGGGTAAGAGGAACATATTTCATTTTAATTTCATTGTAAAGAGCTGTAAATATACCAAGGTATTGCTTATTGTTGTTTAGATTATTTTAATACACTCTACGTAAATATAGCTTTAAGTGATCTTTATTTGTATCTTCTAGGTAAAGCGAGTAACATTTTATTAACAAAAGTATTTGCTTTGGGGCGACTGTCCCTCTTACCCCGAAGTTGGGGTAAGAGAAACAGTCATCATAATGTACATAAATAATGCGACTAGAACATTCTTACAAAGGCGACTATGGCAGCATAAGCTAATACAATCTAATTTGAACCTGGTGCAACGTTTTAATGGTTTGGGTTACAAACATCGTCTACAGAAATTATGAAATGTGGTTTTAGGTTATCTGTATTTAAACAATTACAATATATACAAGAAAATTTTAATATTTTATTATAGCTGTTTGGGTTCTAGTAACAAACTATAAATTAAATATAACTTAAATTATATATAAAAAATACAAAACTTTTTAACATACATTCTTAACTTATTGAATTTATCAATGTTTCTTCGACATCTTTGGATAAAATTGGTGTCCCGGCAATGTATTTGACTTTAAGCCTTTTTGTTCGTAAATTTACCTATATTAGTTTACCAACATAAACTAATTTTAAATTGCATGTTAGAAAATGGTTTGTCATCCCTGACACGGGGTAAGAGGAACATATGATCCTCTTTACCCGGCATGGGTAGACCCTCTTCCCCCACTCGACGTTTTATAGGGCTCTATACGAAAAGTACAGAGCCCTATAATTGAAGATTCGATTATATGCTACAATTGTAGCTTGTGGGCACAGGATAAGTGTAGCGACGGCGCTGGCACATCCAGAGGCTTTGTGTGTGACTTTTGCAAGAATAAATGTTAACCAATACCTAGTTCGTATTTGCCCCATGGGGTGTTCGGATTTACCCCGCGTCTGTCGGGAAATTGCGAACAGCAAGGGTTTGCAATTTTTATTATAATTTAAGTTTGGGTTCACATATCGCCAAAGTTGATTTAATATTTTGTAGTAGTCTAACTAATGTAGTATTTAAGAAATAAATGATAATTATAACTTTTATATTTTGACAATTATTTACCATCGCGCTTAGGTATTCGCAATTACCCCACTCTCCCCTATAGTTCAGCAATTTCGAAACCAAAAATATTAATAATTCTTCCGAAACTCCATCCCTATCTATTCTAACAACCGCCATTTAAGAACTCCTTATTTACTCCTCATTTAAGACTGTTTTAGAAACTAGTTTCGAAACAAGAATATGAATACTTAAATAACTCTAACACTTGTGTCAATTCCAGAGTGCGCACGCATTCTATTCGTCTCGTCCCGTTTTTAGGCGTCCCGTTCATTCTTACACGATGTTGCATTTATGAGTAACAGTGACAGCTGCGTTTAGGATTAAACTTGGTGGTCACGACAGAATCACACCTTCTGTATCCTACGAATGAAATAATTGCAAGTGAGGATTAAGGGAGCTTGGTGTTTATTGCTTAGTGTTTCACTGCTGGCAAGATTCTGTGTGAATCAATGAAAATGTACCAAAGATTTGACAAGTTATGCGAATTTGTAGTCACTAAAACCTTCGCTTTAGGAGGTTTATGAGATGTCTTCAGAACGCAACATTGACCCGGTGTTGACGATACAAAATATCCCAATACCTGCCTTCCTCAGCTTGGCCATAATGAGTACTACGGCTTGGCTGACCACAATTCATATAGTATCTTTTAGTAAAGCAGGGGGGTTTCCGTAGCACCAATTAGCCCATGGCTGGCAATAAATAACAGTAGCACCTAAGACTAATGCTGTTATTCATAAACCTAGTTAAACCTCACTTCCCTTAAATCGTATTGCTATCCCTTTCACAATTCGTTAAAAAAGTTAGATAGAAAGGGACAGGGCCTAAACGGTGGCGTAACTTTAAATCACTTTTTTTTGTACACGCCTATGTGATTCACTAATGCATACCTTTTTTTTTTTACTTGGGGAAATGCTTTTGTATATTATTAATAAAATTACTATTATTAGATATTATTACCTACCATTTGTTTCACAGATGAAAGGATATTAAGTGATATTTATTGGACAGAAGGTCTATTACCTACTTTTAAACGCAATTACGCCGTGGATGCATCGATGGATTTTCAATACTTCTGTAGCGCTAAAGGATTCTTGCGGCATTATCCTGGTAAGTGAAGTTATCTGACGCGCGTTTGGCGTTCAGCTACTTAGCAAATATACGGTGTATTGTCTGTGATACAACCAGCTTGGCACAACCAGTAGGAGATTTTTCCGGTGACACTAATTACGAGTAGTGCCATGGGTAAAATGCACCTCCAGTGACACAACTTGGACGCCAGTAGTGTCACAGGGAACTTGATATCTCATGCTACCGGCTATTGAATCGGAAAAATTACAATAACGTTAATTTTAACAATACTTAGTTGCAGAAACGAGAAATTGAGTAGTTCTTAGATGATCACCCACCCCTGGACGATTCATGTTTCTTCTTTTGTTTCAGCGGCTGTTTGGGGGTCAATGTTCCAGCTGCAACTGAATCCAACAGAGGACGAAGAAGATGTCGGTGACGTGTATGACTGTAGGCTGCGGCCGTGGTACGTGGCCGCGAGCGGAGCCCCTCGCGATGTCCTCATCCTATTGGATGCGACAGGATCCATGACCAACTCCTCGAACCTCGCCAACGCGGAGCAGTTCACGTTGGCGCTGCTTAGCGCCCTCACCGACGACGATCAGGTCAACGTGCTGAGATTCAATCGTTTTGACGGCGTCCAGTCACCTATCAGCTGCTTCAACAACAAACTTGTACCAGTAAGTATCTTAGAAATAGCCATAATTTTGAAATAATAGAAAATAAGAACCCTTCCTTGCTGCGCAGTCGGGTAAAAATAAGGGAAGGACTTTTTGTTTTAAATATAAACTTGTGAATGGGGTTGACTAACTTATGGCAGAAATCAATCAAAATTTATATAAGTACTTACTAAAAAAATACATAGATATTAATGGTAAAAATCCCTACTTTACACGTCTTACAAATTCCCGATTTTCAAATGCCTAGTAATTATTTAACACGAAAGACGATAATGTACTATTTTAAAAACTTAGGTAGGAGTCCTTGTGTGATGATAGACAATTTACCTTCGTACCAGGCGAATCACGTGAACTCAGCAGCAATGATGTCAGCCCTGAAGCGTTACCCGGCCAGGAACCAGACCAACGTGAAGCAGGTGCTGGAGGAAGCTGTGAGACTGCTGACCGAACAGCAGAACAGGACGGACCGGCCCCCGTCGTGCCAGCAGGCCATCGTGTTGCTCATCGACAGCTTGGAACTGAATCTCACGGACTATATTAGGCAATTGGATCCGAGTGGAAACATTAGGTAGGTACCTATGTATTTATTTATTTTATTAACGTTCCCAGGAGCAGCCTCAGACCTCGCCGGCGCGCATTGCTGGCGGTGCCGGCTGCGCGCACAGTATCGCACAGGAACTCGCCGCTGGTCCGTGCGCTGGCGCTGCTCAATGCCCTCCTGACAACAGCACCAGAGTGTGATGTGTTTGCGAGTGGATGGACAACTGTGTGTTGTGAATGCCTGAAGTTTTGTGAGTTGATGGATGACAGGGTCTCCAGTGTATTTAGGTCTTAAGTCTGCAAGAAAATCTGCTTGTTAAAATATAGATAATTTATTATAATAATTAATTTAAGTACATGAGTACTATCTTACGTTTGTGGTGCTTTGGTTTATATACTGTTATGCCATAAATATATGTATAAATAAATAAATAAATAAATTAATGGACTCGACAGTTCATCATTTGCCAATGTACAGACTCTGTGTGTTCAGTCATGTACAGAATATTTAAGATATCATTGTCTTCTCTTTCTCCAGAGGAGTCGCCGAGGCGTCGTCACTCTGGAAATCCGCGTCTTTTTGTCTTTATCCAGAGGAGTCGCCGTAGCGTCGTCACTCTGGACGCAGCTCTGGAAGCAGCTCGACAGTCACGTTCACTCCCGAGCTCGTATGGGACTCTTAATAATTGCTTGAAACTTCAGATCTTGCATGAATTATCCAATAAATTCACCATCCTGTCATTCGCGAACATTTTCTGATTAATTTTAGTGATATTAAACACAAAATAACCACTGTAGACATTAAAATGAAAATTATCAAATAATTTCGCAACCGTCGTTTCCCGCCATTTTCAAGAGAACCCGGGTATGTATTAGGTATTATGTGTAGTGTTGCAGATCTAAATAATTACTTAAGACGTCACTTACATTGTTGATGATACTACTTTCATTATCCAATAGGTGGAGAGGGAACCAACAGTAATCACGTATGCTATGTTCGTCTAAATATGCAGATTACAATTAAATGAGATAATATACTACTTGATACATGATTCCTATTGAATTCCTGAAGACCATATCCGGCACATATAGCGGTAATGTGCAATTTCATAATAGGAACGCCAAATAAACAGGCCATCTACCTAATATAGTTTCACTATACATGTGTACTAAATTATGTATGTATAAAAATGTAACAAATGTGGCAGTAAATGAATTTTATCTTTATCTAATGCTAGATGTTAGCACTAAGTACAAAGTCCTATAACACTTGATACTGATGATTTGATTTGAGTCAATAAGTTGTCAATGCCATATCAATGATTCAGTCGAATCGTCTGTTTTAAAGGCTATTGGAGTTTGACCGCTACTGAGATAAATTGATTCTTTTTTCAGTTTTTGAAATAAATTGAAACTTCGAAACAAAAATTTTGACGATTTCATATAGGTACCTTTTCTTCGCTTAATAAAAAATATACCTACTGTTAACATTGTAAGTACGTATGTACGGTGGAACACAGAGAAAGGTGTACAGGAGAGTTTTTAAGGTTGAGATTTTCTCAAAAACTACATGACCTATTGCCAAAATTATTTCACTGTTTGATAGATAAAGGTTAAAACTGTGCTATGTAACTGTAAAAGAATTATTACCTAAATTCGGTCCAGTAGTTTTTCAGAAAATCTCAACCTTATTGAGGCCCCCGTATACTTATCTCTGTCTTCGACTGTACCTACTTGTATTGTAAGTACCTAAGTATAAATTACTACAGATTACAACTAATAATGTATAATGCTAAGTGCATTATTATTCATCAGTTCCAAACAGTTGTATGTAACCGTGTATTTCAGGGTGTTCGTGATCTGGCTGCACGACCCTTACGGCATTCGCGACAGCTCTCGAGACAACTCCGGCTGGTTGAGCTGCTCGCGCGACGGCTGCCACGCCGAGCTGGTCTCCAACGCGGACGTCACGGAGCAGGTCATGCGCATCCTGAGGACACTGGAGCGGCCGCTGGTCGCGCAGCGGAAAGAACGGCCCAGAGTGTTCAGCGATGTATATGCACATGTCGAGGTGAGGGACTCCTGCTATTTCATCATAAATTAGACTATAAAGTAAAAACATACCTACTGTTAAAACGACACGCGACTCGAAGCTATAGTCGGCGGCTTACCGTACATTTTTAGTCGGCATTGCGTGGCGTCGGGTGTCCATAGAGTGATGTGGCCATAGAAAATGAAGAAAATACAGGGTGTAACGGAAAGGGTATAGGAAGCCGAAAGTAGGGTGTTCTCTGTACCGATAACTGAACAACTTTTGTTCCACGGCTTTACCTCTATATGAAAATTTAAGTAGGTATACCCTGCGATCGATAACTGGCGTAGCAGACGTGGCCCGCAAAGCAGCTACATTAAAGTGGAACTGGGCGGGCCACGTGTGCCGCATGCAGCCGGACCGATGGGCCCGGACTGTCACAGAATGGGTGCCATCGGACGGTCGCCGGCGTCGGGGCAGACCTCGGCGTAGGTGGAGGGACGATATCGTTAGATGTATGGCTGGAAGAGGCTCAGGACAGGTATGGATGGAAGAGGAGGGGGGAGACCTTTGCCCAGCAGTGGGACAATTTATACCTAGGTTTAAAAAAATACACGATTGCTTTGAAAACGATGAAGAAAAAATGGTGAAAAACCTACAGCCTGAGTATAAAATATCAAAATCTAAGGCATATGTATAATCCATCAATCCGAAATGGGCCCGCGTGGCGCATCATGGCCCGAGTAAATGTATGAGAAGGTAAATATTAATTGTGCAATATACAAATGATGATTTTGATACTTAATAAAATTGGTAGCTACCGGATGTAAAGTACGCATTAAGATAAGTGTAACACGACACATTATTGTCTGCTCGCTACCTATCAGTTCGGTGACCGAAAACACAGACTTCACGTATAGATAATTGCAATTCTTATCTTGACACCTACACTAATGGGAATGCCTTATCATAATGATAGCCCTTGGTTTTTTTTCGGGTTTAACAGTAGATCGGTGGCTTATAGCTTTCCGGGAATCTGGTTTTAGCATCTACTCTTATAAAAATATTATGTATACCGAAGCCCAAATCAAGTGTCTTATTTTGTAAACAAAAACTACCCTACTCTACTAACATTTTAAGCTGTTTTGTGATTATTGCATAGTTATTTTCACATTATTAATCACAATGATGAACAGGTTCGATCTCTCAGTTCCTTCAGTGTTCATCACAACAGGTAATTAGACGATCATATTTGTTCACAAAAAAGACATTTGATTTGGGCTGCGGTATGTACAGCTTTCTGAACTCTAGATTGAGTAGATACCAGTTGTATATAATTTTATTTTAGTATGGAATACCTACTCTATTAACTTTGAAATGAGCATGAAATAGTAAGTTTAATCGTACCTACTTTTTTAAAGACTAGAAATATTTCTATGCATTTACATTAACGCAGGCTTTTTAGGAACCAAGCCTGATTTATCTCAAGACATAATGTCCCGTAGTCCACCCAGGTGAACTACGTACCTACGCCACCTGGTGGTGCACCTGCACCACGGGCAATGCGCCATCGGGACTTCAAAAATAGTGATCAAATGATTATAATAATTTGTGTTCGCTAGTTCAACTAAATGGTATATACATTTACTTGTAGTTTACTGAAGTTACTAAAGGGTTAGCACAAAAGCATAAATAAACCAAAATTGCTAGCTACCACTTAAGTTTAAGGCCCATCTACTATAAAAGATAACCCGAGAGTTAACAACTTAACCCGCCCCTTTCAAACTCCACACATTTTTCTCCTGTCAAGTCGCCGAGAGGTTATCTTTTAATGCAAGAGGGCCTTATAGTTTTTACCCGACTGCGATAGAAGGAGGATTATGTTTTTCAAGTGTAGTGAGTATGTCTAATGTCTTGGCGCGCCCTGCAGCCTAAACGGCTTGATGGATTTTCACATGTGGTGTCGTTAGATTCGTCTTGATTGTAGGAGTGACATGGCTATAAAAATTACCCAAAGGTTTTTTTCATGCAGACTTTTTTTTAAATAATTTCGTAAACTGTGCAGGACCCAAGAAGGAGCGAGTACCAGTGGCACAAGAAAGAGAACGCCGAGCAAGCGTACAGATACCAGCAGCTGAGACTCAATAAGAAAAAGCTGCTCAGTGCGGAACAGCTCTACAATGACTGGATGTATCAACAGAGCCTTGTAAGTATTAAAACTATAGTAAGCCATTACTACAAATTATTATATATAAACGGATATCACTCACTTATATTGTTGAAGTCTGCAATTAGACCGACAGTTTCGACCGATTTCGACGGTCTTTCTCAAGGTGAGCGCGCCACGCCCGCGTCGCCGGTGACGTTTATTCGCGCACTCGAATCTAATTCGGTCTAATTGCCGACTTCAACAATATAAAGTGAGTGATATCCATTTATATATAATAATGCCTAGTAAGTAATTAGAAATCCTACAAATCTAATGAAATAGGTAAAGATAGTAATGTACAGTCGACAGCACATGAAGTGTGACGATTTTGGTACAGGTAACAGCGGATCAAGTCTAACACTTTGGACTGGCCGTTCTTATTATCTGCGTCGTAAGATTCAAAATCGTATTGCAAGTGTTACCATTGATCTTCTGTTGTCTGTACGAAAGGAGATATTAAAAGTTTATTAAATTCCAGGACACGCTAGGCCATTACTACGAGGGGCAGGACGTGGACTATCGCCTCATGATATCCGTCTCGGTGCCTGTGTTCGATGCAACCACCACTGAGGTAAGAGCATTGCAATATAGAATCCTGCATTGTATTATTATTTCCTGTGATAGCCTGACCCTTACCAGAGTTTCCACGTAAGCGTAAACCATAGCTGTGCGACGTACCTACGGAATTGGTCGGAATCGTGTTGCACCTTTAGGGACCAGCAGGGATGCCAGATTGGATTTTCAAATTTCCCCAGTTTGATAAAAAAAATCCCCCAAATTTTTTTTATTTTAAAAATTTACTATAAGTAATTACATTTTTATGGTTTTTTTTTTTAATTATAACGACAATAAGCAAAACCACTTGTCACGGAGATACATGATTTTATGTTTAACGTTTTCTAAGTTGAATTTTAGCAGTCGGTCAGCTGAAACGTTGAACATCCACGGGCTTTTAAGCCATATATCACCCTTATTATGTGGTCACAACTTGAAAACTTTTTCCCCAAATTTTTCCCCAACAATGCCACTTCCCCAAAATTACCCCAACAACCAAAATTTTTCCCCAAAATTGCGAGAAAAAACCCCAATCTGGCAAACATGGACCAATAGCGAAACTAAAGTCTCATCTTTCAGCGAAGGTATGTAGTCGCTGGCGAGCGTAACGTAGCTTACGTTTTGGCAACTCATGGTATGGTACTGAACATTGGTATTTTCTTCTGAATCCCTCCGTGCCTCGGAAAGACATTGAGCAGTTGATCCCAGTTGTTGTCGGCATCAGCCAGTTAGGCCATGTTGTCAGAAGGCTACGGAGCCTACGGACGAATTGAACAACTCATACAATGGGTGCAATCTGTAACCACACGACAATTTATTTATTTATTTAAAATATGGTAACACAGCATTGCAGTTGTAAAAACTAATTCACTGTGTACTTAATTGGTAACTATATAATAAAATTCACATAATTAAAACTAACAATGAAAATTAAACAAAGATTATGCAATAAAAATTTAAAAAATACTGGACTCCCATCATCCATCACCTCGCAGAGTCTCAAACATTCCCGGCACACAGTCGCCTATCTACTCACAATAATATCTCTATTTATGGTATCTAACCTTATTAATTACCCCACTGCTGAAGTAAAAAACAACTACCTTCGTCTGTCATTCATTGATTGCTTTATCTTTTCCAGAACATCACGATAAAACTTAACGAGGTAAATATTTTTTCTAATTAATCATTAATTACTTAATGCACCTACGGGAATTCCCCTGAATTCCTGACGTAGTCGGTAATGAACTTGAGTTCACTACGCCTTGTTTCACACAAAAATAACACTTTAACTACTTATGACGACTCATTGAAAGCTTATTTGCACTGACTTCAGTTTATTATATATGTTTCATGTGACAAAGTAAGTTTCAGTGCGAACCTACCGATTTTTTGAGTAGGTTCTTACTTTATTTTTAGCTCTAGCGCCCAATTGCAATTATCGGGTCATCTAAACATTATTCTCGCTCGAGCTAAGTCGTTTCTTCGGATTCTATTTTATTACAAATAAGTACGGTCGACGACAAAGAAAGGTTTACAGGAGAGTTTTAAAGGTTGGGATTTGCTCAAAAACTACTTGACCGATTGTAAAAATTATTTCACTGTTAGATAGATAAAAGTGAAAACTATTTAACTGCAAAAAATTGTTAATATCGATCCAGTAGTTTTCGAGAAAATCTCAACCTTATACTTATCACTGTCTTCGTGTGTACTTACGCCTTTTTTCACACAAGGACATCAAACATCGCCACACCAACCAGCGGTCCTACATAAACTTTGTTTTAGATGGTTTACTTGCATTTTACTCAAAGCTTTTACGAGTAGGTACCTATCTTGATCATTATCTAAAAGAACATTAATCAATCGCCACCGAAGGTAGAACCTATTGCGTATGAATATAGGTACCCACATAATCTAATCAAGAAATGATTTTACTTCTAAGAATACACTAATCCTTTTTAATTTGTTTGCAGGAAAAACAAAGAAATTCTACTAGAACGGTAATATTGTTAAATGATTCACTAACTTACTCACTTGTTTACTGTTTCGAAATACTTAAGTAAGTAGCTGTATTTATCATGAACCATTAAATATATATAAACATTATACTTAACTTAACTTACAGCAAACTAAATATTACGGAGTAAAAGAAAGTGCAATCCAACTGTATCGATGCTTCATTGCTGCTGTATCGATGTTGCATTGTGATTATATCGATGCTGCATTGCAGCTATATCAATGGTGAATTGTAGCTATATCAATGCTGCATTGCAGCTATATCAATGGTGCATTGCGGCTGTGTAGAGCGAGTCGAGCTGCATTGCCAATGAATCGCCTCAAATTCGTAGTCACCGTGTGCGAAATCGTCTTTATGCATTTGACTACTTACTGAAATGAAAAATCTTAACATTAGTAAAGATCTCTTTATGTTGCAGTACCCAGTGAATCGACTATTGGGCGTAGCTGGAGTAGACATACCCATCGACCGTTTGAAACTGATATTCCCTTATTACCAGGTAGATAATCAAAATCATTTACCTCACACATGTACTACGCCACAGATATTGTTTGATGGATAATCACAATTAGGCGATTAGAAAAAAAACAGGTAGCGATTTTATAGTGATAGTGATATTGGTTTATTGACAGGACTAAACGCTAACTTTCTTAACTTTGCTAAGAAAACAATATTAGGATATATTTAATTTCTTTTCCTAATAAAATACTATATGTGTGCGGATATCCCATATCTTCCTAAATATATTATTAATTAACATAATAAGCTTACAAACTTATAATCATATCGCAATTAAGTACGCATGTATTTGTTCCCAACAATGTTCTCCAATTTCTGGAAAGTTTGCCACAAAATAGATAAAATAACAATTTGCACGTTCCACTGTTCGGTGATTGTAGATCGAAGCTTGGATAAAGTTTTGATATCACAAACAGGGATTGATAGTTAATTAGTGTATCGCAAAATTATGGGATTATTATTAATTTTCTAGATGATTATCAATTCGTTACGTAGCCGTTTGAGACGGAATTAGGTCGTTTACTATAGAGTCAGTGGCAGATGATTGCTCTTTAAAAAATGGAGCACAATTTCATGACGAGTATATTGCGTCTTTTAAAAAAATAACTCTAAGTACTTATTACATCATACAGCCGTTTAGGCTGAGAGTATTCCAATCCTCCCCCAAGCTTTCCCCACAAGAAACCATCATGCATTAAACGTTTTATAAAAAAGTTGAAAATAAAACTTTTACATAAAAGAATTGTACACTAAATAGACAAACAAGACACATAGATTTCAAGAAAGTTAATTACTGAAGTCGGGTCAATCATTTTATAATTTTGTAAAAAGGCAACCATTAATGTCGCAATGAGTTCTAGCAATTTTTAGCCCATTGTCACACACATTCTTAATTCTAATTTATAAACATGCAGCTAGGCGCAGGAGGATCCTTATTCCTGATCGACCATCGAGGTAACATCGTTCTGCATGACAACACGAAACCGATCGTAAGTTGTCATTGATAATCATTTATCAATAAAATATTTCAAGTAACAATTATTACTCGTGGGAATGAGACTTTATAAAAAACATAAATATGCTCGGAGACGGCGATGATGTTCGCCACCCATCATGCCATGGCCCACGTAGTTGTGGAAAACCGTTTTGCTGCGTTGAATGTACAAGGAGGGCTGTTAGATAAATTGGATGAGGTATGTGCTATTGTATGCCAGGATCGCAGCAGATGGAAGCCCATCGTCTTTGCCTACCCCTACGAGAAACAGGCGTGAGATGTAGGTATGTTAAAATGCTTTACACTACAGGATATGGCCTCTCTATCCTCAGTGTTATAAACACGATAATACCTTATTATCTTGTTACTAAAGTGTATATTTGTTAATCACAGTTCGACGGCAATATCCTGAAGCCTGGCTATCGTACGGTGGACATCTTGGACCTGGAGCAACCTGGCAACGACAATAATCCGCGAGAGTACTCCTTAGATTGGCTCGAGGTACATTATTACATATTTGTATTTCCCTAACTTTCGCAAACAAATTATATTATGCAAGAGCAAGGGCGTCGCCAGCCTTGGGGGGGAAGGGGGGGGGGAGATATAGCAGATGTGTGTGAGAACAGGCGACGACGCGACAGCGTGGAGGGAATAGGAGAGACAGCAGTACTCTCCTCTCCCCGCTCGTTCTCGCCTCATCGCCTTTCCAGTACCGTAGGAGTCCACGTCTCAGTCACTGCGCCACCGACCCCAGGCATCTTGATCAGATATTTCCTTAATTAATCACTGATAATAGTGATAATAATCAGTGAAAGACTTATAAAGACATATCTAATAAATGAGGAAGTTATTGCATTGGTTAATTGAAATAAATGTTCCGACGCAAGCACAACAAAATTCCAAGTATAAATTCATTGCATTTTTCATTTATCATTTAGCGATACTAATTATATTACGCAATTCATTTTTATTGTCAATCAATATCATTTAGTAAGACGCAGTATATGAAGAATGAAGTTTTGATATCATGCATTTATACTCGTAGTCTCGTAAGTACTTAACAATTTGGTTAGCACTGTCCTTTAATTATTTATAATTATAACACTCACAAGATATCGTCCTAATGTATACTAATCAAAACATAAATAGTAAGAGATTTTATGTAAAAGTAATAATACCGCTAATACCGAGTTGTATTTTATGAATGGAATACGTTGAAAATATCATTCAACTTATTTGTTATAATGATTCATATAATTTGGATGAACATGAATAGGTTGATGATTACCTATGAAAGAGTCTTATCCTGTTTAAGTTATCAAAAGGCAAATAATTGGGCAACCGACTAGCAACAGGGTTACTTTAAAATGGACCTCATTAAATCTGTCGTTATTGTATGATTCAGGAATCCCAAATGAAATACAGTGAAATTAATATGTTGATGATTACCTACTTATTACATTTGCATCTCCCCGGCGATGTTCGGATATTAAGGTACCATTCCAAAGCCGACCGCAAACAGCAACAGCAGATGACTTGTAGCCGTGACATGCGGTCGGGCTTCGTGTCGCCGCGACACTACTGGTTTGGGTTTCTATGTATTTCTATGAAATGGTTTCCGTGGCGACACATCGTCTGCCGCTTCTGGCTGGACGGCACTGCCGTCACGGCAGACGACACGAAGTCCGACCGCATTCGCGGCTACACGTCGTCGCTGGTGCTGTCTATGGTCGGCTGCGAAATGGTACAGTCGACAGCAGATCAATGGTAACACTTTGAACCGTTCTTATTATTTGCGTCGTAAGACTCGCAATCGTACTGCAATTGTTACCATTGATCTGTTGTCGACTGTACCTAGCGCACAAATAAATCCATTTTTATGCCCATAAATATATTTCATTTGATTTTCAGTTCCGCAAAGTGGTGGTAATACAGCAGCCGGTGGGTAACCGGACTATGTTCGGTAGGCATGTGTTCGAGGGTGGTATGCGCGCGATACTGGAGCTTCGCGAGTACCACTGGCGCCGCGTGATGCACCACTACACGGCGGTGGTGGCGCTGCCTAAGTACGGCAGGCGCTATGCGGTGCTAGAGGGCGGCGCTTTCACACAGCAGCTGGCTCTCAAAGCTATCTCCGCTTTCAGTTCGGAACTGTCGGTGCATCCTGATTGGTGAGTTGCCACTAATACCTACAGCTAATTATATCAAAGCCCAAATCAAGTCTTATTTTGTAAATTAAAAAGGAACATTTTAAGCTTTGCATAGTTATTTTGACATTATTAGATCGGATCACTTTATTTTCACAACGATACATAGGTTCAATCAATCAGTTCCTTCAGTGTTACATCACAACAGGTAAATTAGACGGTCATATTTGTTTACAAAATAAGCGGTAATAGGTATCCTAGCGGTGGGTAATGGGCCTCTCTCTCGCGTCCCTCCCCAGTATGTACACATGCGATCACACTATACCATCACCTATAGAACTTACTACAGCGGTACAGTGCGGTCTGTGTATTTGTCCAGGTTGTACTGCCGACACATTGACCCATATTTCGATGAGCCCGAGAGCGAGGTGCGTCACTTCATCAAGCGGCGCGGGGAGGAGCCAGACTTCCAGATGAAGAATTTGAAGCATCGCTTCTCTCCAATTAAATTTATAACTCTGCTGGAAAAACCTTATCAATGTAAGTAATTTTTACAACACTATTGAGACCGAATCGGATCTCGTACTTATAACTGTCAAAATTTTATAAAATCTGTCAAATTGCAAGACCGAACTCAAACTCTACTCACACTCAGAGTATGAACGTCAGCATATGCTCTATAATGACGTGTCATTGATCATCAAAACATAATATGGCGTAGCGAGTGCAGTGACTTGAGTCATGTACCCGGATTGTACCGTGCGAGGAAAATGCTCTTTAACGTAGTTAAAGCACGGACTTAGTTGGGCTACGCAGTATTATTAGTTATCTCTGTCTGGGCGTCTATTTGGTACATACTCCGTGATAGGCCTGGTTCAATCCGCGGTTTAATAAAGCTAATCGTCGCATTCATATTTATAGGTATCTTCTTCTTCGATGCGAGCGCCTTTCGTAAGATAAGCCCCAGTCCTCTTTCTGCTCTATAAAATACAATGTATGTCTCTTTGCTTGTCTGTTTATAAATTAAGAATTGGGACCAATTTTGATACGAATTGATTGTAACATTAGACGAAACCTAAATTAAAATTATCGTACCAAATATATACCTACAATTATATAAAAAAATTCCATGTAAGTAGATAGTGGGTACATAGATCGTCATTGATTGTTACCACCACGTATGTTGTAAATCATTATCGTGTCTTGCGCTTTCGTGATTGAATTGCTCTGATAGAGGCTACCAGGAATCGTGTTGTTTATCAACGCAAGGTGGCTGTAGACAAGAAAGTAGAGGGGAGTTGTTTCCGTATGATAATAGTGCATACCTAAATCCTCCTAAATTACACCACAATCATACAAAATTTCAAATAGGGAATTAAACAGGCGGTTCAATATAAAAGTGCCGAGTTATTCAAGGTCGGTATCGAACCATAAGGGCTGCTGGGGATAAAGTCAATACAGACCCCTAGTGACTTTTACCTTTAGTAGAAAGTAACTAATGTTGCTAACGAAAAAGCAAATGTCAATCCCATAAATTTTTCTTTCAAAATCAAATCTCTTTATTGCAAGTAAGCACGTTGTGTACATTTTTGCACGTGAACATATTTTTTTTATCACCAGGCAACGAAGATCTCATAGCGCGCCTGTGCAAGGAGGTGCTGGCCACCCAGCAGTGGGCGGCGGAGCACCAGGAGGAGGGCACGGAGCGCGACTGCACGCCCTGTGTGCTCGGCTCAGTCACCGCATTCTTTGCCAGTGGTACGTCACGGAGCTGCTGTAGATAGTAAAGCTCGATTCATATTTGTACTACACTCTAGTGCTAGTGTCTCGTGGCGCGTTATGACGTCATCTGACGCAAATCTTACCCCTATTACCGTTCTCAAAACTATGAAATCATACCATGTCATGGTGCGCCGAACAGAGACGGCGCTATACCAACGCAATAGCACTGTCCCTGTCACACACGATATGACATGGTATGATTTGATCGTATTGAGAACCGTAATAGCCCCACTGAACAATGCTTTCATTATGGTTAGATTCACATTTCTCTCGTGTGTTGTGTTGTGATCCCCCAACATGGGAGAGAAATGTGAAGTATAATATAAGCATTTATTCCTTCCAATTAATAAATTCATGCATATTAAAATAAAATTAAAATAATTATTCGAGCGGGCGCCCAGGTTTGGAATAGGCGTCCTCCATATTTTTCCAATCTCGGTGATCTTTCGCCAGTCTAGTCCATGTGTCCAGCCACCTGCACTACGTCATCACACCACCGTCTCTTTGGTCTACCGCGAAATTTAGCCATAGTGAATGCGTATTGCGTTTGCAGAGAGTGGTCTGACCCGTTGGCAGCAGTACCACGCGATAGGCGAGCACGCGGCCGCGCCCGCCGGCGGCGCCTGGCCGCGCGGCCCGGCCGAGCCGTGGTACCGGCGCGCGGCCGCCGCGCCAGACAAGCTGGTGGTACACGCCCCGGTGGCGCCCATACGGAAACGACGCAACAGCGACCAGAGGGCGCCTCCTGTAACGCTGTTCTTTAACCTATTTTAGATCCTTATCACACTAGCGAATTGCGAGCGAGTTGAAAGCGACGATGCCATTATTTGATGCTACGTCCGCTCACACCTAGTGTCTTTGATACGATTGAAGTGATTAGATCGGTGCGGGCCACAGACCACTTATCCCATAGACCTGTAACAGGAGGGCGCCCGTGTCTGTCCGGCGGCGCCCGCACATGAGCGCTAAATATTGCTTCGCGACACGTGTAACCTAGCGATATTATCGACATGGACGCATCTCTTTAATACGGCACCCCTGCCTGTCCCCCGCTTCGTCTCTATGCGCTCATCGTTGACAGAATTTTTCGCTTGCAAATTTGAACCGATTTCATATCTATTGGGTAAGTGGTGTGGCTCACATAGTGTCTTTGATACGATTGTAGTGATTGGATCGGGCGGGCTTTCGTACGAGATTGTACCTACAGTCGAAGACAGAGATAAGTAAATACAGGGGGCCTCAATAAGGTTGAGATTTTCTCAAAAACTACTAGACCGAATTTATTAATTCCTTTACAGTTACATAGTTTTAACTTTTATATATCAAATAGTGAAAGAATTCTTGCAATAGGTCAAGTAGTTTTTGAGAAAATGTCAACCTTAAAAACTCTCCTGTACACCTTTCTCTGTGTTCCACCGTACAACAGCCATGTTGTAGGTATGTCGCGAACTCGCTGCACTTTTGCTTTGCTTTCAACTCGCTCGCAAATCGCTGGTGTGATAAGGTTCTTAAGCGCTTGACCAATTGAAGCCATTTACATTCTAGAAGGTTTTTGAAGGTTTTAACTTTTTAAAGACTTACATTACCTATCTACGCAACCATACCTAATAAATAGCATTTCCAAGACAAAAAGTCAAAAAATCCCCGTCACATTTTTATCACACTGCAGATCAATTCCATATCATTTCTAATCGTGTGTCTTTGTAATCACTAATCATGTTTATTATTAGACAACCTAATCGATTACTGAATCACAGAGACATGAAACGTTCCGTCCGCTGGACTGGAGGTATTATTGATTTATTAGCGACATACGTTAATCTAATTAGCTGAATAATGAAAGAAATAAAGGATAATCGTGGATTATGAATTACCTGATTATGAAATTAGATTATTATAACTCTAATTAATTACTCATTGTAGATACGAGTAGCATACAATTTGCAATTCACAGATTGAGTTTGAGGACTCTCGATCATAGACATTGGACGATATGGTAGGAAGGTGATACATACCCATACCTATACATTCTATCAAATTATGCACATCATGATCATGATGAAAGTCGCAAAAAGTTTAATTCACAATAGCATTGCACCAGCCTATAAGCGGATCGATTACCAAACACAGCATTGACGATTGAAAGGCATTGCCGATACCATGGACAGTCCGATTTTGAGGCACTGGTTACATGTCCCGGGGTCTCAGAGTCAGACCTAAGTCCCATGTCATAGAGCACCATGATGAAAAATTTGTTCGCCGAGCATGGCATAATAAATAAAATAAATTCTAAAATTACCCTATGGATATCCATTTTCCAGCTGGGCACCCAATACGAATGGCTAACCGCGGCGCGGACGCTGAGCCACCCGGAGAAAGGATTGATTGGAGTGGCCGGCTACCACTTCCACCCAGCGCACCTCGAGGACTTGCTCAAGAGTACCACTTATTATCCTGAAGTAAGTAATAGTAGCATAAGATGCAAATATTATTTTAATAATAGATAACATTATAAATACTTATAGTAGTAGCTGTAATATGTTAAACAGACAGAGTGTCAAAAAGTTTCGTAAAACTTAAGGTACAGACAACAGCAGATCAATGGTAACATTTGCAGTACGAATTCAACTCTTATTACTCTTCCTTACATCTTCTTTCAGACCACACCATTATCCGAGATGTTTCATTACTAATATATATAGCTCGACTACCACTGACTGACTGACTGACTCACTGACTGACTGACTGACTGACTGACTCACTGATTGACGTGCCCGTTTAGTCTGAAGGAGTTCCCGGAGGTGAAAGTCATGTAGGGGGGAGTTGTATAGTTTAGTGATTGGACCAGAGGAAAACTATAGGGAAGTGAAAAAAACAAGATGGCGGCGGGTCACGTGATGCCATCTCCGCCATTTTCCAACCGATTTCGTTCAAATTTGGAACACGCGTCACATGGTCGACCTACTTTGTGATGAAATTGCAAAACAAAAGAAAAACAAAATGGCGGCGGAAATATAGCCGATTGAAAATTTGGACATTTCAGACCAAACTTTGACGAATTAGCTGGCCTAGCACGAGCGCATGAGGAATATCCAACCAATTCCACTTCGTAGCACATATGATGCAGTATACCAGAAAATTGTCATTTTTGGGAAAAACAAAATGGCGGACGAGCAGTAAACCATAATATTTTTTACATATATTTTCCTATACGAAACGAAAGGATTACTGGCGTGCGGTAAATATCTATCAGTAACTATAGCGAGGCCGAAGGCCGAGCACCCTCCCGCGAGGCCGAAGGCCGAGCTCCGCGTAGGGCGAAGCCCGAAGCGATAGAACACCGCGAGGCCGTAGGCCGAGCTCCGCGTAGGGCGAAGCCCGAAGCGTCCCCTTGTCAAGCAGAAACAACTCACCACCTTCCAAGTAACTTTTGCGAGGCCGAAGGCCGAGCCGGCCTGCGAGGCCATAGGCCGAGCTCCGCGTAGGGCGAAGCCCGAAGCGTCTCCTTGCCAAGCAGAAACAACTCCCCACCTTCCAAGTAATTTTTGCGAGGCCGAAGGCCGAGCCGGCCTGCGAGGCCATAGGCCGAGCTCCGCGTAGGGCGAAGCCCGAAGCGTCCCCTTGTCAAGCAGAAACAACACCCCACCTTCCAAGTAACTTTTGCGAGGCCGAAGGCCGAGCCGGCCTGCGAGGCCATAGGCCGAGCTCCGCGTAGGGCGAAGCCCGAAGCGTCCCCTTGCCAAGCAGAAACAACTCCCCACCTTCCAAGTAATTTTTGTGAGGCCGAAGGCCGAGCCGGCCTGCGAGGCCATAGGCCGAGCTCCGCGTAGGGCGAAGCCCGAAGCGTCCCCTTGCCAAGCAGAAACAACTCCCCACCTCCCAAGTAACTTTTGCGAGGCCGCAGGCCGAGCCGGCCTGCGAGGCCATAGGCCGAGCTCCGCGTAGGGCGAAGCCCGAAGCGTCCCCACGCTACCAAAGAAAAAGATGCCCTTGCCTTTCGAATTATGAACAAAGTTATGGAAATTGTGTACAGCTAGCAACGTTTGGCTTTTGAAAACATTTTTTAAGTTTCTGGCATACGGGCATTTCGAGCGTTGCTTGATTTAAAAATCACAACAATAACCTACTTTAAATGAGCAAACTCTTTTCGAAATAAATGTTTTTCACAGAGTTTTGAACTTGCAACTTTCGGGCGGTGCTTGATATAATTAGTGGATGGCTTGCACGAATTATTTGCACAGCGAACAAACCGGATAATGTTTATTTAGTTGCGGCGCCTACAACACGAAAACAAAGCCGTCTCGCGGGCCGCGCGCGGCCCGCGCACCATGCAACACCTAGTTAATAATATATATAGCTACAATACCACTCACTCACTGATACGTGTTTTGAGGAACCTGGAGGGGGTTGGGGTGGGGTGGGGGGTTGGTTGTATAGATTTTGGGGATGTGATGTGCGGAAAAATATAGCGGTCCCCCTGGGGGGTGTTTATCTTGGGGTCACTATGGTGAACTCTGAGATGCGTGGTCCGATTTGGACCAAATTTGGTAGGTTTGTAAAGAATAGCATCTAAAAGTAAATTTTTTTTTTGGTTTTCAAAAAAACAAAATGGCGGCCGAGTTATAAGAAAAAAAGTGGGGGGGACGAAAAAGACCCAAAAGTAGGGTACTGGTAAATCGAGTTGGGTGAGCCGTAGGGAGGGGTGCAATATGTCGTTGGAATGGGTAAATCCTCTACTTTACCCAAAAAAATGGGGGGTTGAAAAAAACAAAATGGCCGACGAGTTGTGAGCGATTGAAAAAAAGGGAGGGAAATCACGAGTGGGCAAAGCGATATTACTCCCAGATGGCAACACCGCAGAGCTTCGGCTTGTATGGGGCGGTTGTAGGTCTCGGGGAGTAGTGTTGCCAGGAAAAAAAAATTTTCCCCAAATCCGGGTAATTTACCCCACATTGTCCAAAAATGTGACAAATTTAAATATGGACTTTAGGAAAATTCTGGGTATGCAGTCCGATGAGGTTGGCCCACCCAAATGACATTTGGGTATTTTCATCGAAATCCGCTGGCAACACTGAGATTGGCGAATTTTTTAAAATTTTCGCGAGTTGCCAACTTTGGAGGGCAACTTTGTTAGACCAAGTGTGAGCTATCGCAACGGTTTAAATGCAGTTTGTTGGGAAATTTAGTCTAGATAAAAAGAAAAATAATTAAATTTTTTAAAAAACAAAATGGCGGAGAGATGGGAGACAAAATTTTACAAAGTTGAAAAGTTTTGAATTTTCAAATCGATATTACTCCCAGATGCCAACGCCGCAGAGCTTAGGCTTGTATGGGCCGGATGTAGGTCTCGGGACGTAGTGTTGCCAGGAAAAAGAAATTTCCCAAAAAGTCGGGTAATTTACCCCACAGGGTCCTAAAATGTGACAAATGGAAATAAGGACTTTAGGGAAATTCTGGGTATGCAGTCTGGTGAGATTGGTCCACCCAAATGACATTTGGGTATTTTCATCGATATCCGCTGGCAACACTGGGATTGGCGAATTTTTCAAATTTTTGGGAATGGTCCGATAAATTGAGTTAGTTTGTTCTACCAAGTTTTAGCTAGCAAAAAAGTTTAAATGCAGTTTGTCGGGCAATATAGTCCAGATAACCAGAAAAATCCGAAAAGTGGGAAAAAACAAAATGGCGGCGAGTTGGGTAATAAGATGGTAAAAAGTAGAAAAATTGGGAATTTTCAAAGCGATATTACTCCCAGATGCCAACGCCGCAGAGCTTCGGTTTGTATGGGCAGGATGTAGGTCTCGGGACGTAGTATTGCCGTGAAAAAGAATTTTCCCCGACATCGGGGTAATTTACCCCACAGGACCCAAAAAGGTGACAAATGGAAATAAATACTTTAGGGAAATTCTGAGTATGCAGTTTGGTGAGCTTTGGCCACTCAAATGACATTTGGGTATTTTCATCGAAATCCGCTGTCAACACTGGGATTGGCGACGCTTTGAAATTTTTGGGAATGGTCAGATAAATTGAGTTAGTTTGTTCTACCAAGTTTTAGCTAGCGAAAAAGTTTAAATGCCATTTGTTAGGTAATATAGTCCAGATAGCCAGAAAAATCCGAAAAGTTGGAAAATCTAAATGGCGGAGAGAGTGGAGGTAAATGTGTAAAAAGTACCAAAAAAAATAATTTTCAACGCGATATTTCTCACAGATGGTGCCACTTTAGAGAATCGCTATGTATGGGTCAGTTGTAGCTTTCGGGGCGTAGTGTTGCCACGAAAAAGAATTTTCCCAGAAATTCGGGTAATTTACCCCACAGGTCCCAAAAAGGTGACAAATGGAAATAAGGACTTTACGGAAATTCTGAGTATGCAGTTCGATGAGGGTAGCTCACCCAAATGATATTTGACAATTTTCGTCGAAATCGCACGGCAACACTGAAAGTTATGCGACTTGAAAGTTGTGGTCAGAGCCCCGTTTGGGCGCCAACTTTGTTAAAGAAATGTTGCGCTAGTGCAATAAAATATATGCCATCTGTTAGGTACTATCCTGTACTTACTCATAAAAGTCTAAAGTATTTCAAAATCCAAGATGGCCGCCAAAATTTTGATATTTGAACGTATCGAAAATTTCCCCATACATTTTCCTATACAAAACGAATGAGTACTGCAGGTCTATATAAAACCGTGGTCAATTCTTCCAATAATCGATGTTCATCGACAATTATCACGAGGCCGAAGGCCGAGCACCCACCCGCGAGGCCGCAGGCCGAGCTCCGCGTAGGGCGAAGCCCGAAGCGACCCCCCCGCGAGGCCGTAGGCCGAGCTCCGCGTAGGGCGAAGCCCGAAGCATCCCACCCGCGAGGCCGTAGGCCGAGCTCCGCGTAGGGCGAAGCCCGAAGCGTCCCACCCGCGAGGCCGTAGGCCGAGCTCCGCGTAGGGCGAAGCCCGAAGCGTCCCCCTTGCCAAGCGGATACAATACGACCGTCTGAGTCGCCTAAATAACGTTGGCGAGGTCGAAGACCGAGCCCAATGCGAGGCCATAGGCCGAGCCCAATGCGAGGCCATAGGCCGAGCTCCGCGTAGGGCGAAGCCCGGAGCGTCCCCACGCCAGCAAAAGCGAAAAGGAAAATGCGTATACGCTCCTGTTGTAATATCAGACATACAGCCTAATATTATATTAAGTAGAATATAAGATTATATTACTGGCAACACTATTATAAACTCTCTTCTCGTGTCATGGCGGAACTGAATAAACGCAATAGAAAACCTTCCATGAATTTCATTTAATATTTGCTCAATAACAATAAAATATGGTGTCAGAAGTGGGATCAGAAATTCTATCAATTTTGCATGAAGGTCATCAGGGCATCGAAAAAACTAAAAGTCAAGCCCGTGGCACAGTATATTGGCCTAACATTAACCATGATATAGAACAAAAAGTAAAACAGTGTGAAACTTGCTTAATTTTTATGCAAAATAAAACAAAAGATCCATTACTCTCACACGAACAACCTTTATTTCCTTTTCAAAAAATAGCAGTAGATTTGTTTGACTACAAAAACAAGAAATATCTATTATGTGTAGATTTTTATTCTAACTACATAGAAATTGCATTATTGAATAATAACAGTTCAAGTCAGTATGTTATTACACAATTAAAGTCTATTTTTGCAAGGCATGGTATTCCAATGCAATTGCTCAGTGACAACGGTCCCCCATTTAATTCACAATATTTCAAAGAATTCTTAACCGAATGGGACATAGAACACATAACCTCCAGTCCTTATTTGCCTAGAGCAAATGGTCTTGCTGAGGTGTCTGTCAAAATAGTCAAAAACATATTTAGAAAGTGTGAAAACTCAGGAACAGATCCTTATATTGGATTATTACAATATCGTAATACTCCAAGAGGGAATCTCAGTTCTCCTTCACAACTACTAATGTCACGTCAATTAAGAACTAAATTACCTAACAAAGTTTCTAATTTAAAACCTAAAATTGTCAAATTTTCATTACATACACAAAATAAACAAAGTAATTTACACAGAACAAAGTTATACTATAACCAACATGCTAGGGTGTCACCAGAATTAAAAGAAAATGATTTCATTTATTTCAAAAAGAATCCTAATGATAGAATGTGGTGTAAAGGATTTGTTGTCTCTAAAACTAATTTTCCTCGTTCCTACATAGTGCGAGATGAGTCGGGAAGTGTATACAGAAGGAATATACAACATATTAATTTACCTAATCACAGAGTAAATAAACATAAGAATTCAGAATCACAGTCACAAAATAACATGTCAAATTCATACAAGTCTACAGAAACTAATTCATTTACTAATGTCGATAACTATTCTTACTATTGGTACAATAACTCAAAACAAAAGTCAAGAGAATTAATGTCTTCACAGTCACAATCAGAACGGTCATACAGTCAATTATCAAATGTCTCAGATTCAGTCAACGATTCAAGTCAAAGTCAGATTATAGAGTCAGAATCTATAATGTCAGAGCCATGTCAAGGTTCAAGTCAAATCAGTCAGTCGTCTACAAATATATTTGAATCAAGTCCAGGTCCAAGTCGTATAAGTCAGTCTCAACGTCAGTCATTACAGTCAATTACAGAAGAAGATATGCAGTCTAACTATGAGTCATTACATTCTAGTTTTGAATCTATTCAATCAGAATTGTCTAATCCAGAAGAAATGTCAGTATCAGAAGATACACTTTGTCAAACCGCTCTGTCCGATGAAACCTATGTACCAAGTAACATGTCAGAAACTGATTCTTATCTAGATTCTTTAACTTCTACGTCTAATACTAAGTCTAAGAAAGATTCTGATAAACAATTAGTAACTAGGTCAGGGAGAACTGTAAAAACTCCTAAATTCTTTAGTACTAAGTAATTAGTATGTAAGTAAACTTTTCATTGCGTTTAACTCAATAAGAATTGTAAGTAAATAACTTAAGTAAAGTAAATTAACAACAACATTTATGTTTAATAACTTTAATTTTCACATAGAATTCACAAAAACATTGTAAACATAGTACTGTAACAATCTTTCACATTTAAGTCACAATTGCACATTAACTTCATTGCTATTCACTTCAATATTGTTTTATTGCATTGTATAAAATAATTCTTGCATTATATAATCCATTTAATAAGTTTTTCAGGTAAAACTCATTGTTCCAAATTTCATTATTATTTGTTTACATTTATCAATCAATAGTAAATCAATCTTGTAACCATAGAGTAAAAATATTTTCTTTTTTATTTAAGGAGCGGCATGTTGTAATATCAGACATACAGCCTAATATTATATTAAGTAGAATATAAGATTATATTACTGGCAACACTATTATAAACTCTCTTCTCGTGTCATGGCGGAACTGAATAAACGCAATAGAAAACCTTCCACGAATTTCATTTAATATTTGCTCAATAACAATAAAATAGCTCCGAATCAGAATGAATTTTTGAAATCTATATAAAGATGATAACACTTGTCTTTTGAATTACGTCTTTGTTTAGTGCCAGGCCTTCGGTCATTTGGGGTATTGCATGCTCTATATTTATAATCAGTTAACAAATTTAAATCAAACTATTATCGAAACATGTCCATTTCATAACGTTTTGAATTTATACCTTTCGGGCGTCGCTTGATTTACAAGTGGCAAGACAAATTACATTGCACGCACACCCAATTGCACAAGCAACAACCCGGTCAATGTTTAGTTAGTTGCGCCGCCTCCAAACCTACAGGAAAAAGAAAGCCCCGCGGGCCGCTCGCGGCCCGCGCACCCACGCACCTACTAGTTACAAATATATATAGCTCGATTACCACTGACTCACTCACTGACTGACTCACTGATTGACACGCCCGTTTAGTCTGAAGGAGTTCCAGGAGGTGAAAGTGATGTAGGGGGGAGTTGTATAGTTTAGTGATTGGACCAGAGGAAAACTATAGGGAAGTGAAAAAAACAAAATGGCGGCGGGTCACGTGATGCCATCTCCGCCATTTTCCAACCGATTTCGTTCAAATTTGTAACACGCGTCACATGGTCGACCTACTTTGTGATGAAATTGAAAAACAAAAGAAAAACAAAATGGCGGCGGAAATATAGCCGATTGAAAATTTGGACATTTCAGACCAAACTTTGACGAATTAGCTGGCCTAGCACGAGCGCATGAGGAATATCCAACCAATTCCACTTCGTAGCACATATGATGCAGTATACCAGAAAATTGTCATTTTTGGGAAAAACAAAATGGCGGACGAGCAGTAAACCATAATATTTTTTTCCATATATTTTCCTATACGAAACGAAAGGATTACTGGCGTGCGGTAAATATCTATCAGTAACTATAGCGAGGCCGAAGGCCGAGCACCCTCCCGCGAGACCGAAGGCCGAGCTCCGCGTAGGGCGAAGCCCGAAGCGATAGAACACCGCGAGGCCGTAGGCTGAGCTCCGCGTAGGGCGAAGCCCGAAGCGTCCCCTTGCCAAGCAGAAACAACTCCCCACCCTCCAAGTAACTTTTGCGAGGCCGAAGGCCGAGCCGTGCTGCGAGGCCATAGGCCGAGCTCCGCGTAGGGCGAAGCCCGAAGCGTCCCCTTGCCAAGCAGAAAAAATTCCCAACATTCCAAGTAACTTTTGCGAGGCCGTAGGCCGAGCTCCGCGTAGGGCGAAGCCCGAAGCGTCCCATTGCCAAGCAAAAAAAAACTCCCTACCCTTCAAGTAACTTTTGCGAGGCCGAAGGCCGAGCCGGGCTGCGAGGCCATAGGCCGAGCTCCGCGTAGGGCGAAGCCCGAAACGTCCCCTTCTCAAGCAGAAACAACTCCCCATATTCCAAGTAACTTTTGCGAGGCCACAGGCCGAGCTCCGCGTAGGGCGAAGCCCGAAGCGTCCCATTGCCAAGCAAAAAAAAACTCCCTACCCTTCAAGTAACTTTTGCGAGGCCGAAGGCCGAGCCGGGCTGCGAGGCCATAGGCCGAGCTCCGCGTAGGGCGAAGCCCGAAGCGTCCCCTTCTCAAGCAGAAACAACTCCCCATATTCCAAGTAACTTTTGCGAGGCCACAGGCCGAGCTCCGCGAAGGGCGAAGCCCGGAGCGTCCCCACGCTACCAAAGGCTGAAAGCCCTTGCCTTTCGAATTATGAACAAAGTTATGGAAATTGTGTACAGCTAGCAACGTTTGGGTTTCGAAAAACTTTCTTTAAGTTTCTGGCATACGGGCATTTCGAGCGTTGCTTGCTTTAAAAATCACAAAAAAAACTACTTTAAATGAGAAAATTCTTTTCGAAATAAATGTTTTTCACAGAGTTTTGAAATTGCAACTTTCGGGCGGTGCTTGATATAATTAGTGGATGGACTTGCACGAATTATTTGCACAGCGAACAATCCGGATAATATTTATTTAGTTGCGGCGCCTACAACACGAAAACAAAGCAGTCTCGCGGGCCGCGCGCGGCCCGCGCCCCATGCAACACCTAGTTCTAAGTATAATCCTGTCACACATCTCAAAGTCGAAATATTGATTCTCATTTTAACACTTACTTATACCCTACAGTCGCTGACCGCATCAGTGGTATCGATTCTGTCGTGAGTTTTCTAATTTAATGCTAATTATGATAGTTCTAAAAGACGTGCTATCATTTTTGTTTTGGTGTAGGAAAGGGAGGCTACTTTTTAGACCTGTAAGATATCGTTGATCTTTATTACGCAAGCCAAAATTACTCGAAGGTCGGACATTATGATTACAAACCTTCTAATCCAAATTAAAGTGAAAAAATGCTAGCCGTGAGCAGGACTTGAACCTGCCACCTAGTCATTCCGTCGCTCGCATGTTCAAGTCTTGCCCACGGCTAGAATTTTTTTTCATCATATTAATTTGTTCGCCGAGCATGTCATAAAACAAATTCTGACCTTCTAATCCAGTGCGAGGAAGATGAAGTATGTCAGCCTCGTTGCGAAGGCGAGGACTGGACGTGTGTGATCGTCGACGAGGGTGCGTGGATCGTGGCGGGCTACCCTCGCGAGGACGAGGATATCACGGAGGAGGGGCCCATCAGGGAGCACCTCGCGAGGCTGCACCCGCAGGCAATGTATGCTCTGCTCACAGCAAACGTGTTCAAGCTGCACTGGATACATGACTACCAAGGCGTGTGCTTCCCGTCACTCAGCGATTCGGGTGTAGCCACTGTAAGTGTGAAGTGTACTTATTTTAAATGATGAAAAATTTCTAGCCGTGGACAGGATTTGAACCTGCGACCTTGTCATTCCGTGACATTCTTACTACGTCATATATCGGATAATACTCTAATAATTATATGGTGTTGCGCACATACACCCTTAGTATGTATAATCCTTATTTTACTATGATAAGCGATGGAAGATTTCGGTGGTCGAACTGTGGCCGGTGGTGGTTCAGTTGGTAAGAGCGTATCACGGAATGCCAAGGTCGCAGCCTAGGTTCAAGTCCTGCCCACGGCTAGAAATTTTTCATCATTTAATTTCATCGCCGAGCATGGCTTAAAGGAACTGACACATTAATTAGATAAAACGGGAATTACCGTGTTAAACATTTATTATTGATGTCTCTATATTTGACATGTACTATACAGTATAGTACTATAGAGTATACTCTCAAAAATCATTACCTTTCTTTTCGTCAGTAGGGTAATAAATGTAAACTGTCTGGAGTGTCTGGTAAATACTAAACAAAAAAAATTAGTACACGATTTAATTTATAAATTAATGCTTAAAAATTTAATCTGACAGTTTGACAGTCTGTCTGACACTCCAGACTGTGCTCCAGACTGCTCCAGACAGTTTACATTTATTACCCTACTGACGAAAAGGAAGGTAATGATTTTTGAGAGTATATAGGTATATGTCAGTTCCTTTTTGGCCTCCTGTAGTATAAACTGCTTGAATGATTTTGATGTATGTGCCGTTATAGCCTTGAGAACTAAAATGTAATGCTTGTGTACCCCTAGTTACACTAGCTCTCTTCTTTTTTCATACCGGAACACTGCTTGATATGTTGATGACGAATTATTATTTGCAGGCAATACCGTCAATACTCAGATCACTGTGGCGCTCCGTGCACTTAATATTCCACGTCACACGAGAAGTTATAACCATCCTCAGTATACTAAGTTCAGGTGAGTGAGTTCACAATTCATTTAAAACTCCGATCTTTACGATCGTCGAAGATACTCGACGTATTTATTACTCATGAATGGTACGAATATCTTCTACGATATACTGATCTTCTTATACTCATTAATAATGAGTACAAGAAGATGACCGGTGTTGCAACTTGGACCAAGTCACCATCAGGCCATAGATTACGTTATACGCAAATTACGTTTTAGACCAACATTACAACCCCGAATTCATTCTTTTTAGTTAGGTTTGAAGTAATTTATGTGTACGTTTTTTTTAAATAACGTAAATCTGGCTAAAAATGCTTTGCTTACAACAAAAAAGCATGGCATTACTTTTAGAAATGTCAAAGGTAGCTTAAAATTATAAAACTATATAGAATATAGAATCGCCAACCATCTTTGCTGTGTTAAACAATAAACAATTTGCGGCAGAAGTACTAATCGACGAATAAATGCCGATATTTAGAGAGAACTTTGAGCGCGAGCGAGTAAGAGCAAGTTCACGTTAAACTTGCGCTCTAAACTGTCTAGGAATGACACTTTGACGTCTTTGGTGACGCATCTTCCACTTCCCAGAGCCAGACGGATCAAATCATTCCACCAGTGACTCTCTGGTTGATCCCCAGGCGGTCTAGTCGGCGCGGACACGGCCAAGGAGCGCGAGAAGCGGCGCAACCGGACGCGGCGCGACTACGAGCGCGAGCGCTACGACCGGCTGTTCGACGAGCGCGTCTGCGTCAACAGGACGAGGTTCGCCGCATGCGACAGGTCCAGGCCGTTCTATACATTCCAGGTATATATGCATCCTAAGAGTCAGCACAGGCGGACGGAGTGGAGTGGCGGCGAAGAGTATTTGCCGGTCGCAAGGCACACCGGCCGGCGCGCGGGCTTCCACGGCCACCTAGGGAATTGAGATCCTCCGCGCGACTCCGAGGGCCGTCACGCGCAGCTCTCAGTGGCATTTTACTTCGGTATTGTCGTATGTTAAAGTAAAAGTTGTATTCAAATTATTACTAAATTAGCGCTTCGCCGCAACTCCACTCTGTCCGTCTGCGCTGACCCTAAAGCCGGGTCCATTGCGACGGACGGATGTGCAAACATCCGATTTAGGGGCGTGGCGTAACAATTTAACTAAAACAATGTTAGGGAGTTTTGTAACACCGTAACACGTCGCATCGGACCCGGCTTAAGGATGGAGGTTGGAGATTCTGCACCGACTCCACGAAAGTGAGAGTCTTGTCCATTTTCCTACGCGCTGTCATGCCAGCTCAACCACCTCAGCTCACTGAAGTAGCGCAGTACACACGCACCTATCATCGATGGGTGACATGTATATGCAATTAAATAAATTGAATTGAATCGTGAGTCATCATCAACGTATTTATTCCAGCACAGCCAAAGATCACTTGAAGCGCTGAGGAGGCCCGCGGCTCCGTGCAGCTGGCCCCTCGTCGGCGCTTTGATCCCGAAGACCAACCTGCTGCTCCTGGCCATCTACAACCACTGCAAGCACGACGGGAGACCGGTGCCCGACCCACTGGACAATATACCAGTAAGCACCACTTGCCATATATCAGTAAGCCACACTTGCAATAACCAGTAAGCCCAGCTTGCAATATGCCAATAGGCTTTCCACATACCGGTAGCGGTAGCCCCCACTCTGCTGGAGCAAAAGTTTGTTTGTAGTAAGTGACAGTAAGTTGTAAGGAGAAAAAACAAACTTTTTATGTTGATAATATGTGGCGTTGCACCGAAGTGCGATATCATCGTAAAAAAAAGCACCATGGAAAGAAATTCAGTGTCAGCTGAATAATTTATTATTATTGGTTTGTTTGTGTAATTTAAACAATACAGTAGGTACAAATTAATACTAGGTATTAAATACGAAAAGCCCAAGTTACAAGCATCAACAACGCATTTAATGTTGACATCAGACCAGCCAGTGCCATCTATCGCAGACGGAGTGGCGGCGAAGTGACTAATTTAGTAACCATTTTAATTCGACTTTACTCACTGCAACATACGACTGTAATCGGTATACTTTTCGGCCTTTTACCTGAGCCCACCACGCATGTCTTCAGGGTAGTTTATAATTGTTATATGCTATAGGTAAACATGGGCCAGGGCGCGAAGGGGCAGCAGGACACCATGCTCGCGTGCTGGCGGAACCGCGCCACGCTGGAGGCGCGCCGGCCGCACTACGCGTGCTACCCGCATAATTATTCACAGGTAAGGCAGTTGTCCTACCGCCGGCGAGTAACTATCGGCTATTTTCTCGTTCAAGAAACGTATAACAGATAATACATTCCGCGTAAACATTAGTTATCATATATTAATAGTTGATCGCCGACTATTCACTCTTATTGCCAAATGGCTCAGTTGGCAATAACAGCGTGTCACGGAATGACAAGGACTCGGGTTCATGTCCTTAAAAAATCAGTTTAATTTGTCGTATCTCTATATATTCGTATTCTATCGAACTTTGCGATCAGTGCCATATTTTCATAACACAGTATAGTGCAGTACTTGAACCTTTTAATTGCAGGAGGAAGGCTACCGCCAGTGCGGGCCCTGGCTCCCGGACCCCGAGGAAGGAGAGGTCGAGGCAGCGGCGCTCACAGGCAACGCAGGCAGCAATAGCCTAGCCAAAGGGCTACTATGTGTCATACTCGTGTCGTTAGTCGGCTAAGGAATGTTAGTTATCTGTACTCTTACCATGAGTTGCCACTTGCCAACGTAAAGCCTCCTTCTCGTATCTACTACGCGCAACACGAGACGCTCAACAAGATCGGCAACGTTGCACAACAACGCGCGACGTTGCCAGCTGGCGGGCAACATGATGACCAATACCTGTTCCTCGTAGCCGTTCAATATGATGTGAAACATGTCGCGCGTCAAATGTTGACTAGTGGATATGAGGCATAAGTTCGCTCAATAGCGACTACGTAATACCTTCGCTGCGATACGTACGGGATTGGTGGAATTTTTGTTGCCTCTTTAGCGGCCAGTAGCGGAACTAAAGTCCCGCGAATCCAGTACGTCGCTGCGAAGGTATTTACGCAGTTACTACCGAGCGAACTTACGTTGGCAACTCCTGGTAAAAGTACTGAACGGCTCAGTTGTCGGGAAAAAGTTCCTGTTTGTGACATGTATTAGTCAGCATAACAGGATTACTAAAAAATGGGAAGAATTAGAAAAATAATGAGTTGGATTTGGCTTTTTCTTGTTGATACGATGCGACTAGAAGAGCTTCAAAAGATGTTCTAGTATGCCTGGGTCTGATTCCTGGGCGATATTGATGGGATAACCACTTTTTTCTAGTGGTGTAATACTGATAAAGTGATACCTACTTAAGTAAAAAAAAATTGTGATCGTATTTGTATAGTATCTTATACCTGTTCAATAGTACAGAGAATCCCTGTGTATGTACTACCATGCTCGCGTGTGATGTGTCTTATTTATTTGTGCTAAAGCTGGGTTTCAATTCATATAATTCGTCAATTGTCTTCGTCAGTTAACAAAATAGCGGGAATAACCGCACTGCGGCCTTACACTTACTTATAAGCAAGCTTACGAGATTAAAATTCCTCAAATATTACGAGAATCTATTTATTTAAAACACATAATCACATTTCCTTAATTCCTTTATTTAATCAATGTCCCGGAAGTGTCCGTAATACTGATCGGTCGTCGACATACACTCGGTTAGATAACAATCAATTCACATAACAACATGGTTGAACTATTGCTTCGAAATACATTGGAATGTCTACAAACATTGACTTACCTACAAATGGACGTCAGACCCTCAAACTAAAAGTTTGTACTACGAGCGGCCACTGCATTGGTCCAGTGGTGGGATCGAACCCACGATGTTTGCTCCGCAGTCGTACGCAATACCATTGGACTTATCTCATCCTATCCTGATTGGATGCCAATGTGGCGGCACTTCGACCCATTGGAGTCTTTTGTGTTCTCCCTTTCCTTCATACTCCTTCCTCCTCCCTAAAGATATAATAACTCAATAGGTCAGCTATGCAGCTCATGGGAAGGAGCCTGTAATCTTCCGTTTACGGATAGGCCAAGCCCAGAAGACTCATTCGCTTCCTAGCCAGCGAGTCACATTCACACAATAAATTACCATTTATGTCACCATTATTGTCACCTTTTTGAACAGTTGCGTAAGCTGATACAGTTGCAAACAAAATTAAACAGTGCAATAATGACATTAGATTTAAATTAAAAATTTCTATACATATGCATATCAATGTTTGCTTTGGTTAACTGACATTTTATCGTGACTTTTGTATCAGACCCGCCGTCCATTTGTTAGTAGGTCAATGTTAACATATCTGAAAACGATCCAAGTTACATGAAACCTTATTTTAAACTGTTAATACCGATTAATTACTCACGAGGGCATATCGAGAACTAATAATTATTATTAAAATAAATTAATTTGTGTTAGTAAACCAGCACAAATACAACCCATAGGCCCCATACATTTCGTTCAATCATTCGATCGGATTTGATACAATAATTACATTATTGTAAAGTCCGTATTGATCATATGCGAGAACATTCAAACTAAATAACATAACCATGGGGTCATTCTTAGACCGAATAAATGAGTAGAATGTTCATTAGCAGTAACTTTGGAGCGCTTTTTGAAATTAAAACCGAACTAATTCTTACAAGTCTAAAATGCTGCCTCCTTTTCCTACAAAGAAGTTATCTTTTTTAGCTTAGAATTAAAAAACCGCGAGACAGAATCACTACCAATGTCAACAAACTTCTCAATAAATTCGGCAAAAAATTTTGAACTCTCGGAATAAAACAAAAGTTTCCCATCTTATTATCGAAATATAAAACGAGAACTATCGTGTTGCCGTTATTTCGGCTGTTGCAGGTGCAGCCACCGAGGAATAGATACCTAAACCGTTCGCCGTAATATCGGAAATGATAGCTCAGTCATTGTCGGTGTTAAACCATTGATCTCCTATAAACAACTACACAAAGGTCTTACTAAAACAATTTAAAAAACGTCCATAAAGTGTCCATTGTTAACGTTCATTCATTCATTCATCCGTTCGGACCTTCTTTTCGCTCGGACATTTTTAGAAGGCAGACTGTGTATCTAGTTGTTTATAGGAGATCAATGTGTTAAACACTATATTTCCCGTTTCACCTTGATAATACATGCATGTTAAAAAAATTACATTGTGCAAGAGATCAATACAGACCATACAATTTGTATAACTGAGCACTGTTGAGTCATGTCTCAAACACACATTATTTTAATAGAATAGAACTGCAACGATTATTCTCATGTTCTCAACACGTCCGTAATACTTCATATTTTAAATCACATTAAACACTAACATTTAAACATTTTGTTTTAGATAATACTTTACAACCCTGAAAAGTCGACTAATAATAGCCTATCGATTGAAACTACCAGAGCATTTTAAAAAAAGTCCAGAAAATTAACATTATTTCAGTTAGAGGGAGCTTAGAACGTCAGGAAAATGTCGATTTGTAAACAACTTCCAAAAAGGAGGTTCTCAATTGCAAAAAGAGAGCTAAGTCGTCTTTGGTGTAATCCTAATACATAGGAAATTAATATTTTCGTGCGCCATTCAGTGATATAAATAAATATATACTACGAGATGCACAATAGATACAATTTTCGACGCGAACGAGCGAGCCGAGAGCTACACTCTGTTGGTAAATGACATGTCAAAGAAACGCAAGGATCACATTATGTTCGCGACGAAAATCTCCATTACTAGATGTGATTCTGTTGTGGCCGCTAAATCTAATCCTAAATCCCAAACGTCGCTGTCACTCAAATACTTGCGCAAAGCTAAATTCACAATCACAGACAATACCGCGTTTTAACATCGCAACTTTCACGGCAGCCAATCAGCGGACGGCATAACATTTCACGCCAATATCCGCAACGCCTCAATTTTGGCGTTAAATCTGTGATGAGAGCTTCGATTAGAGATGATTAAATTTAGTGTGCGACATTTTAGAATCATCACAATTATTATGCTTAGATACTAAATTATATTTCTAGGGTTTTAAGACCGTTACCCCACCACAAGCTTTTTGTTGCGACTTTTGGCAGAATATGGCACAAGAATTGAGATTTTAGCAACGTTTACTGATTACATGTATACATCAGGCCGTACGTAAGTGTCTTCGATAACCATATTTTCCCACAAATTTAATTTGCATAAAATATAAATAACTTTGCCAATTTGCAAAGAAGTCTTTGTCGAGAACTAGGTTGAGTGGCGCCTTAGGAGATTTACAGTGGACTGGTTGATACAAATTGATGATTATACTTAATTCTAACTTTGAGAATCTTGCAAAAATTACATCCATAAAATTTTAGAGCCACTGGTATAAATCATAAGAAATGGCTTATTATGTTAACTTTACCACAAGTCACAACATTTTGGAAATTCAAAATTTTAGGAATTCAATTTTCTGGGCCAATGTTAAGGCATTTTGCTTATGTAAGGCCATACAGCCTGTCGGTAGGACAGCTTGGCGCGGAGCACGGTCACACAACATGAACGATACCTTAACTATCTTAATTTACACAAAAATAGATTAGTACTTTCGTATAATATCTACAATATCAACTGTTATATTAAATTTCCACTGAATCGTAACACATATCATTGAATGCTTAGATCAAAAATACTATAGATGCAAGGTCACTTAAAGTTGCACTATAACATCGGTTTATTTATATAAATTCGTCGCTGCTGACGCGAAATGAGTGTCGAAATGAGGGTCCAACTGCAATGTCCAACTAGTTCCAAGGGGATTTTCCCCGGGTTTGTTTAATTGGACTAAATAAATTACGGATGGACTAAATAATTCATTCCACGTGGATCAACTAAAACAAGGAATGTTATCAATAACGTTGATAATCCATTGAAGTCCGTAAAATGCTCTAAAAGCAACAATAACCAGTAGGAAGAAAGTGGTGAAATGAAAGGGCACATATCTATGTTTTAGTACAATTTATGTTGTTCCATTTCCAATTGTATTTTTAATCTAAGATTGAATGCTAACATTTAATTTTAAAAATACTATCATTTGAGCCTGAACAGCGATAATTCAGAAATATCAGGTCACTAAAATTCTTTGGTACAGTGGCAGTATAATTTTCAGAATTTCAACAATCTAAATTCATCGTCAGATTTTTGCATGTCATGGTCGACAAGATTTGTCAGTTAACTTGTGATCTATACGATATCTACCCTATTATATACGTTAAATCTTAGCTTAGATGATAATTTCAAGGATACCTATCTACATAAGAAGAGTCTATAAGTTTATTCCATTCACAATAGTCAAATGTGTAATTTTGATTACGTTATCTGAATAACGATAAAAATACCTAAAATGTTTTATTTCACCAAATACAAAATATAATAAAGATTTTTTGTATTGCATAAATTAACTGAAAAACCACGTGAAGGGCCATGGCACATGAACGATATTTCACCAATTAAACTGTTTAGTTGGTGAGCTTAATCCTTGATGGTCAATCAGTTTTTCGATCTGTCTATAGTATTTTGTGTGACGTCACGATTCAAATGTTGACGTCTCTTTATTTCTTAACTATTTTATCTTTCAACTAATTTTAATTTACCATTTTCGCTGATGACCATCAAATTATTTATATTTTTAAACAACTTCCAAAAGCAGGAGGTCCTCCATTCCGGTGTATGTTTTTTAACCACCTAAATCAGAAAATAACTCTTGAAGTTGATCCTTTGTAACCATTTCTTACCATTATGAGTGGAATAGACCAAACGTTCGCATCTACTCCGTATTTCCTTGTATTCCGTTTCCAATTTGGCACCATTCCTATCTAAAGACCGTTTACACGTAGGCCAATGCAATTAAAACATATTAGCCAGATTAAGTAAAGTAAGTTTCCACGAGTAAGTGTGTAAAATGTAAAGTTAACAATTGGTCTAGTGTAAACAGTCCACCATACTAAGTCGGCTGTGCTAGAGAGCCTTGATTTACATCTGGGGGTGAGCATCAACGATTTTTATTGGCGCCCAAATCCCGACAAAGTCTGCGCCTAATTTTTTATTATATCTTTCGGCATAAATCTGCCATTGCCAGGACTTGTTTGAACAATTTACATATCAAACAATTTCATCGCCCTCCTCACTAGGCCTGTATTGAGGCGAGTTATTCATTGGGCAGAAACTTGTAAGGTATGCAATAAATATATTTGAATAATTAAGTGATCTGTGTTTTCCTTTATGAGCAAATAGAGATTTTCGTTACTTAAAAATCGTTGATGGTCGTCCTCCTGAACACGATAACCAACATCAGTTACAATTTGGTCTTATGGGCCATACCCAAGCCAAGTGGCGTCCCCAACCTTCAAAAAATCATAATAATCTTCTAATAGAAGTTACAACTAAGTTACTTAAATTAACTATTTTGTGTGTTCAGACAACATAACATATTATATCCGTCATATAAAACCGTAGACTGATTATCTGTCTACATATAAAACGATTTAAAAAATTAAAAGTAATCACTACAGAATAGAAATTCATAGAAACATAACACATAAAAAATACAAATTACTCTTTGGTATTATCATAAACTCAATAGAGTGTAATAAAAAAATAATAGATAACATAGAACACATTAAATGTGCAATAAAAATGTAGAAAGAAGCGTGCTTGGTATAAATTATCACCGGGTGTGTGATGTATGTAGAAAGTTTAAAACTTAAATTGGAATGTCTTATACAAAGCTAAATATAAAAAATGTAAATTAAATAAAAACTTTGGTTATAGTACGTTCAAGTTAAAAAAGTGGTAAAAATTCTACGTATTGTTCATTTTACTTTTTGTACATTATGTGCCGAGGGGAAATACCTATTTTAGCTTAGCAAAATCATTCAAGTCTTAAAACAATCGTCATAGAGTAGAATTTGATACTTCCTCGATACAAGACGATTATCTTAATGTTACATTGCCAGTCCTACTGATTTATATTCTCGTATTTAACGTCAAAAATTACTGTTTTAGACATAAGTATTTGAATGTCTCACGTAGTTTTCATACATTCGGTCATTCAGTCGACAATCTTTGTTCATATTTCATCTTTTCGTACTTGAACGTACTACACTTTATGCGTAAATAAATTTCGGATATATTCGACATGTTATATAATATCCTAACGCGCCATTTACACAAGAATAGTTTCTCGGAACGACGATGTGGGCGAGAACACAGACCATTTACCCCAAAGACCAGTAACAGGAGGGCGCCCGTGTCTGCCCGCACATGAGCTCAAAATTGCTTTGCGACACGTGTAACCTAGATATATTATCGACATATGTCCCCCGCTTCGTCTCTATGCGCTCATCGTTGACAGAATTTTTCGCTTGAAAATTTGTACCGATTTCATGTCTATTGGGTAAGTGGTCTGTGGGCGAGATTATCGTACGTCATTCTCATTTGCGAGTACGCTCCATACGATTCGTTCGTTCGACGTTTGTTTACACTAGGCAAGAATATACTTGCATGATATTCACGCCTTAATGCGTTCGAGAAACTATTATTGTGTAACTGACTCTTTATTGTGTATGTAGCATCTAGCTCGTGTATAATCTACTCTTCTTCCGACTCTGTGTCGGAGTCATGGATGGTGTTAAACCAGTTCTCCCAGTTAGACGGCGGGCCAATAATCGTTCGTCTGTAAGAAATAGATATCATTTTAAAAAGAGGTCAAACAAATTTTCTACGAATTAATGGGGACTCAATAAGGTTGAGATTTACCAAACAACTTGACCGATTATTATTTATTTTATTAATGGACGCGACAGTACGTCATTTGCCAATGTCATGTTACAGAATAGTCTTCTCTTTCTCCAGAGGAGTGGCCGTGGCGTCGTCACCCTGGACATCCGCGTCTTCTTGTCTTCATCCATAGGAGTCGCAGTAACGTCGTCACTCTGGACGAAGCAGCTCGACAGTTACGTTCACTCCCGAGCTCGTAGGAGCTCGAAATTTCAGATCTTGCACACATATACCAATAAATTCACCATATTGTCATACGCGAACATTTTCTGATTATTTCAGCGATTAAAATGAAAATTATCAAATAATTTTGCAACCGTCGTTTCCCGCAATTTCAAAAGCCTCTACTTGACCGATTGTAATAATTCTTTCAGTATAGTCTGTAGCCTTAGGTGAGACGCGGGGATGGTGCAGCTCGCTTCACTCTGTCATTTCATCTTCGCTCTCTCTTTCGCACTCGTGTCCATCCCCTGTACGTCTGTCGCCACCCAAGGCGCGGTACAGCGCTTGCAGTCAAACTATAGTGAAAGATTTTATTTTACAATCGGTCAAGTAGTTCTTGGTAAAATCTCAACCTTATATACTTTCCTCTGTTTTCGATTGGTTTTTTTTTAAATCAGAGAGAAAGATAGGGTGTATGTGCATGTGTAAGTGAGTGAGAGAGAGACAGTGCGTGTGCACTCACGGTTGCTTGGTGACCGGTTGTGGCAACGTGGCCGTGGCGGGCGGCGGCGGCGCGGGCGGGGGCGCACGTCGCTGCAGCGTCTGCGTGCCGTCCTCCGCCTCGCCGTCCCAACCCTCTTGCAACACCCACCTGCAAACACAAACTATCAGTTACAACAACACCATAGATGACACAAAGATGCTACTATAACGAAAACGATATAATTTTGCTTGTCGGTACTTAGTCTAGATTGCAATGCTTTATGGTAAACGCGTGCGTACGTGTTCATGTGTGTGAGAGAGAGGCTGCGTGTGTGTGTAGTAAGTCTTAGATAAATTAACCAAAGGACGCGAAATGATCGAAAAAGTATGAGAACTGAGTCATTCATATTTGGTAATGATGGATCCCCTACGCATGTCCAATCAAACGCCTTTGCGGAAAACTGTAACGGCTAAATTGTTCCTCTTCTTCTTCTTATCCATTCTCTACCATTCTGGTGTAGGCCTCCTTTAAATTTCTCCACTCTCGTCTATTTTGCGCCACTTGGATCCACTTCGAACCGGCTGCTCTTCGGATTGTTCCTACTTTCTGGCATTTCCGAGTATTTCACGTAACTACAGACAACTGTCCGAGCCGCTGAGTCTCACGGAGAGTGGTATATTAATGTATCATGGCTAAATTACCACGGTATGTGGCAGAGGAGGTAAAGGCAAGCACGGCCGCGTGTTGTGTCCAGTTCTTCTCAATTCGTCTAATGGTGGCACTTAACTTGGCTATTCGTATTTGTCATAATTATCACTTTTTAAACTTACACGGTTTGTATACATATTCACATCATGTCATCGAGGAGACTGCTCTACTCGTGACCATGATGGCTGTAATGCTGTCGAAATATCGAGACATCAATAATAAATGTTTAACACGGTAATTCCCGTTTTATCCAATTAATTTGTCATAATTGCCAAGTGTGGTTGGTATGCTTGACCAAATAATCGTCTTATTTGTATGTACGTCAAGTATTTGACCAATACGACAAACATCCAATAGCGAATAGCCAAGTGAAGTGGGAGCATAAGGTAGTGAGTGCCCTGACCGTGAGCTGCTGGCCGACTGGCAGTTCTCGCACTCGGCGCGGTAGTCGTCCGCGTCCGCGTCCTCGGCCGCGCCGCCCGCACCCGCGCCCGCGCCGTCGCTCGAGTAACTGCACTCACACGACGGCTACCACACACAACATACAACAGTCATTGCATCATCACAACAGACCTAGCCAAGTGGAATTGCCTTTCGTTAACGCCGATTGAGAGTTGCTTTTCCGTTAGAAAATGCCAATCCCATATATGTTTCACCCCGGCAGTTTCCCCAAAATGGCGGCGAAATTTTAAACAAAATCCGCAATTGTACAGTTCAAAGCACATCAAGTGAAACATTTTGACATTTGAATCATTATCATTATCTGCGTCCTGTCAGCAGCTTAGTATTCTGCGTCGAAATAGTAAAGATGAAATCGTAATCTGCTGTCCAGTCTACCTTTACGAACTGCCGCCATTTTGGGTCAACTTAGCTGCCGGGAACTATACCAGCGTTAACGAAAGTCAATGCCACTTGCCTACATATTCATCAGCTGATTTTTCCACCCAAAGGTTGTCTGGAAAAGATCGCTTTCAGCGATAAGAAAAAGAGTATATGCCTATTTCGTTCTTATCTAAGTCCTCATCTCATCATGTCCGCATCGCCGTCAGCTCACCTTATCCACCGTGAGCGGCAGTGTCTGTCTTGGCGATGCGCACGCGTCGGTCGCGGCGACCGGCGGCTTGCCCGCGACACACTTCACCTCGGGAACAGCCGCACCCGAGGCCACGCCCGCGGGCGGACCTCCGCCCACGTTCTGCTCCTCGCTACGAGCGCGCGACCGCTCGCCGCTGCACAGCCGCGTGTTACAACTAAAATAAATAAATAAAGCCTTTATTGGGAGTTACAAGCATTACTTACAATTCAAATTATTATTATAAATTATATTATCTAATAATTATATTGAATTATATTTTGATTTTTAACAAAACAAAAAAATACTATTTTTCATGCTCTTCACTGTCTTTTGACATAGGCTTCCTCCAGCGTTTTCCATGTGTCTCTGTGTCTGGCTATATGTATATTCGCATCCACAATTTTCCAGCAGTTTGTCTCAAATCATCATGCCGTGTTACGACTAATACATAATAAATACCAAATATAAACACACGATCTAGAGATAGAAAATTATTTTAACGGCAAATTTTTTAATTTTAAAATTATTTATAATGTTTCTGTTATAGTGTATTTTCTCAAAATATGTATGTAAGTGAAGACGTGTGGAACAATCGAATAAAGTTATTTAGTTTTAGAACATTGTATGTATGTTTCAGGATATATAAAGATGCGAACCCAGATTACACATGTTTATATTTTTTTTATTGTACTGATACTCATTTATAAAACTTCTCATACTCATTTTGAAAACTCATACTATTTCACTAAATCACAACAATAGTTATATAATACGTCACGTCATGGTACGAAATAATAAAGTATTATTGAAGCAATCCTGCTATAAGAGTTCATGGTAAGGGGGCAGGTCTCGCCATGCAGCGAGCTAAGTCACAGAATATCGTCTAGTAATTGCTAGTTAGTGGTACTGACTTGTCTGTGGCCATGTTTGGTGGTTGCTGTGCTGTGGCGTCCCCCGCTGCGAGGTTGAGGTTGCGTGGCATGCTACGTCCGGTGTCGTGGCGCGCCTCGGCCGGGCGGTGACAAGCGGCGACCGAGTCACAGTGTGGTAATTGCTAGCTAGTGGTACTGACTTGTCTGTGGCCATGTTTGGTGGTTGCTGTGCTGTGGCGTCCCCCGCTGCGAGGTTGAGGTTGCGTGGCATGCTGCGTCCGGTGTCGTGGCGCGCCTCGGCCGGCCGGTGACAAGCGGCGACCGAGTCACAGTGCGGTAATTGCTAGCTAGTGGTACTGACTTGTCTGTGGCCATGTTTGGTGGTTGCTGTGCTGTGGCGTCCCCCGCTGCGAGGTTGAGGTTGCGTGGCATGCTGCGACCGGTGTCGTGGCGCGCCTCGGCCGGGCGGTGGAAGGAGCGGCGCACCTCGCCGTGCAGCGAGCGGTCGCCGCGCGAGAACACGGACAGCGGGCCGTCCAGTGCCGTGGTGTCAAGTGCGGGCGAGAGGCGAGGGATGGTGCGGTGACTGGAACACGGGTTTGTGCTTTTAGCCGTTTACCTATTTAAACCTATTTGTATTTAATGACAGGTAATTTCGCCAATGTCAAGTTATTTGGAGAGAAATAGAGAAGCAATTGGATTTCATTTCATATTTTAAACTAATACACATCTACAAAATGACGGCGAATTTCCTTTAGTTAAAAAATCAATTCCCTTAAACCGTGTTGAAACGAGTTAGAAAGTGATGGAAGACTTATATCGTGGAATAACTTTAAATCAAGTTTATGACTAACCACCGTTTTAACTTTATTTGATGAGCTAAGCGACCATGACGCTCTAAATTTTAAAATACATATTATTATTAACGAAGTGGGAATAGGGGTTTTTTCCACTACGACAACACAGTTTAAGGTCAAAGTCAAAAGTCAAATTTCTTGATTGCACGTTGTGTACATTTTTGCACGTCAACATATTTTTTGAATTTACATTTACACCACATTGCAAGGAAAAGGTGCCAACGCTGAGAAGAAAAAGTGCCACAAAACTCTTAGCAGCACATTTTTAAAATATACACACAATTACTTAATAACTAGGTATTAGGGGAGTGAGATTAAACTAGGCATATGGCTAACAGCATAATATTTTTACTTGACATTACTAAATGCCTTCGGAAAAGAGACCTACTTTGGGTGAGCGAGGCAATCTAGTGCAGTTATACTGACAGTGTAGTGTGCACGTTTGCGGGCGCGGGCGCGGGCGATGTGCCGTGCGTGTAGAAGCCGGGCACGTGTTGCGGGCGCTCGGGCTCCGGCTCGCGCGCCAGCAGGCTCAGCAGACCGCGGTTGCTGATCGCGCCCAGCGAACCGGTCAGACGGATCGCGCTGGGGTAACCAACCACTGGAAAACATTACATATATGGACTTCATTTCATCAAACCGCGTACCTGATAGACAGATAAATATATTCGTTTCTGCAACACACTACAATATATATACAAAAGAAGGTACAAACATGGAGAACAGATAGGTATACTACACTAAGGAAGGTAACATAAGTGTTTTAAGTACATATTGTCTGTGTCGCAGCAATGAAAGGGCGCTGACTCAGCATATTGCTGCCTCTACCTGTGACGTGTAACCCCTAAGGCAGTTGTCTGACCGCCGGCGATGAGCGAGAGAGAATTTAAAAACGTACCTACGTTACAAAGAACAATGTTATTTATTAAAGTATAATTTAATGTTAATGTAATATAACATAAGCTCACGGCCCCACAGAAATAACGAGTAACGTAACAATACGACAGTAACGAGTAACGAATACGTACGCTTTATTTCGTTACTTTTACACCTTTAATGCATATGACGTCAGTAACCTAAGACCGTTAGCGGCTAGTATCTTTTGTTTATTGTAACGTCGTGTGCCCTTACCGTTGTGTGGTATCTGGTGGTGTGTGAGCGGCATGGGCGCGGCCTCGCGCTCCGGGGCGTGCGCCGGCTGCAGCAGCGGCGCGGTGTAGCAGCCCTGGGTGCTCGCCATCTGACGGAGAGCGGGCCGTGATGGGACATTCGAGTTTGGGTAACCATTGAGTTGGGCGCAAGTCAAGTTGAATAGAAACTGTTATTAGTGTGGTTTTGATATTTTATGACTGATTTATAATTTTTGATGAATTTTGAAGATGGAAAGCGTAGCCACAGTGCTATTGAGTTCTGTTATATCAACGTGTCTTATTTCTTCTCAAATTTCTATAGATGGCGCACGTAGTCCTTAACAGGGGTGTTTCCCGTTCGTCAGATTGGTCGACTGGCCAATCGGTCCAAAAGGATTTCTTTTCCCTTTTTTTTTCAATTTATTTAGTTGAAACAAAAAACAGGTTACAGTAAGGATTACTTAATACATACTATATATAGTTTGTCATACTAATATTATAAAGAGGAAAGATTTGTATGTTTGAAACGAATAAACTCAAAAACTAACTGGACCTATTTCAAAATTTATTTCACCATTACAATGCGAAATCCCTGAATAACATTGGCTATATATTTATCATCCGTGCGAATCCGGGACGGGCCGCTAGTCTAATATATAGGAAAATGGGTTCCCATTCAACCGATCATAACTAAATAAAGTACAGTCACCGTGCAAACTATGGGCCAACACATGCTCTCACCATTGTTTCCGGTAAAAATATACACATTAAATAAATAGATAATTGTTTGAAACTCCAGATCCTGCATGAATCATCCAATAAATTCACCATACTGTCATTCGCGAACATGTTCTGATTAATTTAACGTGATATTAAACACAAAATGACCACTGTAGAGTTTGACATTAAAATTATCAAATAATTTCGCAACCGTCGTTTCCTACCATTTTCCTGAGAACCGCCATTCATTATGTTGCACGCACCTGTTGCATCGGGCGCGGCACGTTCGCGTAGCCGTGGCCCGCGCACTGCACGGCGTCGTCCGGCCGCGGCATGCCCTCCGCCGTCGAGTATGTGCGGTGGTAGGGGGGCTCGTTACTCATTCTACGCACAAACCACATAGGTGTGATGATCATGATTTATTATGTTTAATTTGGCATATCATTACGGATAGGCAAAGGATCTTTAAGGGTCAACGTTAAGCCTTTGCTGCATACAAAATTATGTCGGCATTAACTCACGAAGAACACGTTAGTTGTTAACTTTTTTTAAACCAGGTGCTTTAATCGTGAAGTTCTACTGCTAATCTGAATATTGGTCAAATTCAATCTTAACTTTGTTTTTATAAATAAAATCATTCCAGTTTCCAGATGTTGAAATTGAATGATAAATGTGCTGATATTGAATAGTTCCGAAACGATATCTAATAAAGAATAACTTAGTGTTGAATAAAGAATGAAAATTCCTGTTTCGAAACTAGTGCCGAATAAGTACTGAATTTTTTTGATTTCAAACTCGTTGCGAATGAAAACTACCGTTTCGAAGCTGGTATCGTTCGAATGAAGAATGAAAATTACATTTCTAAACCAGTTGAAAATTATTATTTCGAAACTAGTTTCGAATAAAGTTTGAAAATTCTTTTTTCGACAATAGTTTCTAATCTCAGTTTCTAATACTGCCTCAATAGTCTATGCTACCTGATGAGGTATCCGACAGGCTCTGCGCGCGCCTGCGCGACCGCCTCGTCGTACGGCGGCGGCGCCTCGCCGCGCGGCAGGTAGTGCCCGCCCGGCTTCCACGCGGCCAGCGCGGTCTCGCACGTGCCCCCCATGTAGCCCAGGCTGCCGCTTATGTACCTGACACACATAATATACATCGTACTAGACCTTACATATGAACCTAGCATACATAGCAGATGCTGGGACAATATGTGGGATAGAGTGGCCAGAGATAGGCAAGAATGGGGAAGGTGTAGAAGGTATTTACCGAAATGTACGTAAGTTTATCTCTAATAACCAATAAAAATTCAATGGTTCATGGCAGGCGTGAGGATAGACCCGGGCCCCTAACGAAAGTCCAGTATTCGAATCAAAATCGAATCGAAATCGCTATTTAGCTCTTTGTAAACAAAAATACTAAAGGGTATATTCATAAACTTGATTTAAAGTTACGCCACTGTTTAGGCCCTTTTTTAACGAAGTGTGAAAGGGATAGCACTACGGTTTAAGGACAATGAGGTTTATGAATAACAGCATATATCTAAAGCGTCAAGGTCATTCGTATATTACATTGTGTAGGAGTGAGCGGGACATTTAGCTTACGGGTGATTAAATGTAGCATGCAACACCCCGTAATCGTCACCTATTATGGGTTACGGTTTTTTTCTCTTATTTGAAGCAAGGTCGATAGTGGTTTCTACCCGGTTCACGTCGATAAATTAATCGATCTAACTTCCGTTTAAAAGTATTTTTAGCTTATTGTCCCACCGTTCTTTATACTAACTGATCACAACAAGGTCTGTACACGCAATCAGTGCAGTGCCGACTAGCGTTGCCGATCGATAGCCTATCGATAGTCTACCGAAATCAATACAATCGATAGGCTATCAATAGTCTACCGAAATCAATACAATCGATAGGCCTATCGATATTATCGATACTATCCATAGCTCGAACCGATACTATAGACCGATAGTATCAGGGAACACTATTACCCTGACGGGTTAGTATTGTTACCAAGAACTTCGATAGTATCGATAGTTTGTTATTTACGAGAAACAATACTATCGATAGTATTCCATTCGGTCGATAGTATTGCCACGGTCCGAGCTATCGATAGTATTGGCTTTCTCAGATGAAAACTATAGATAACATCGGCAACGCTAGTGCAGACTGACAGTGCAACCTTGGCCTTGCTATAGCTTTGACCCTCCCATTGTAGATTGTCGTGATAAAATACGTGACTAACTATAGATACACCCAGTTGTCTTACAAATAGACAAAGATAACTTCAATAGTTAAAAGGGTAGAGAGGGAGAGAACTGCCGCTAGGTACAAGTTGTTATCGACATACAATGGAAATAAATTTCCTACACATTTTATTATGTATTGTGAACTTTTTAATTTTATACGAAAATTTTATCTTTTTTGTTTGACGCGTAGATTGGAGAACCAAATGACTTATTTAACAATAACATGATTAATTCAAAGATGGACTTTAGTCCAAGATACAGCTTTTAGCAACAATATAAGTGAGTGATATCCGTTTATATATAATATAATAATTTGTAGTAATGGCTTCGTGTTGTATGTAGTTTTAATTTTATTTCTAAAATTGTATAAACTTGTTTCTTGATGGTGTGTTGTTTCTTTGTTGCATTAAAGAGTATTCATCTTATTTTCAAAGCAAAGTTGTTGTTAGGGCTCTTAAGGTTATACCTGAAGAGTATGTAGAGGAACTAACATTTAGTAAATATTATTTGGTGACTCCCTGAGCCTACTATTACCGGTCTCGACTGATTCCTGGCGATGTCGACACCAATTGTAAATATTGCCCAAGTACCAAGTAGTGTTATCTATCATAATAATTACATAGGTTTTTCTTTCAATCTGTGTCACTAACCCGATACTCGTCAAGCTCCTCTGTTCGTCCGCATGGGGCGCGCGGCGTCGCTTCTGCCTGCGCACGCGGTACACGACGAGCGCAACGGTGAGCAGCACGACCGCCGCCGCGCCGCCGGCAGCCACGCGCACGTTCGCCTCGGCCCCGTCCGCGGGCTTCACCACGTCGTCCAGGCAGATGAACTCGCAGCACGTGTTGCCGATACGAAAGGAACGGCAATCCTGGCATCGACAGATACATTGTTGCTGAATGCTACCCAAAGGTTGGAGAACAGTAGCTTGCGATAGATAAGCTGCGGCGGGCGTCACCATGTTCCATGCAGATTAACTCGTAGCAGCTGTTGGCGATGCGGAATGAAAGGCAGTCCTGTCCATTGGCATATAGATCAATGTTTTTTAGTTGACTCAACTCATACAACAACATCGCCAACATCTGCTGCGAGTGAGTGGTGTTGCTGAATGCTACCCAAAGGTTGGAGACCTTTGGGTAGCATTCAGCAACACCATCAGTCTATGCTTTAATTACAATGTATCTGTCGAAGCCAAGACTGATAAATGTTACATCGCATCGCATGACTTCACCCAATTGACCAAACCTTTAAGAGTAGATCAATATTTGCAATAAATTGATACCTAAATATTTAATTCATATTAGTAGTAATTTATTCTTGATTCAAGACAATGGAACCTTGTGGAATTCCAGATATGTACTTATATTAGATTCTATATTTTAACCTGCCTGCCGAAAAGAGGAGGTTTTTAGGTGTGTATGTTTGTTTGTATGCCGGTTCCTTTGTAGTATCCTATAGCCTAATTGGCTTGATGGAGTTTTATGTGTGAGGTGAAGACAAACTGTAACTGTTTAACTCACATTGTCTATGATCTATGTAGATAATTGAGGTATAAAAAGCAAAATAAACTATGAATTATTTTAATTTTGTCATGGACAATTAAAAATCACTTGTATATCTAAGCTAATATCGGATTTGTGCAGATTAGGGTTTTAACATTGGTTTAATTTGATAAGTGGAGTTCTAGTTTGATAACTGACTTAGCTTGATTGATGGCTGACATTTTAATCTGACTTCACATTCATCAAGTTACTAATAACATGAATTTTACCTGTTTAGCACAATTAATATGTTTGTCACTTCTTGAGTTTGATTCCTAAAGAGACAAACTATAGTATAGAAAGTGACCACATTTTAATGAGGTCTGTAGTTATGGTTATGTACAGTCATATTTCATAGAGTTGAACAGTGGAGTATTTAATATGAAATGGTATTAACTTTCCTAGCACAGGACGCATGTAAATCGTTTGTCCAACCAAGGCCATAATTAAATGTAATTAATTATGGCCTTGTTGGGACTCAAAATCTTATATTTGTAGATTTTAATACAATGAGGAGACACATATATCCACATCACCTGGCATGCATGATTCCAATAAGGTTCACTTTGTGTGAAACACCATTTGACATGAAGTGGATACTATTAGGTACCTATATATATATAAAAATTGGAATCTTATAAGATTCTTATATAATGTATATCTAGCCCACAAGGAGTAAATGAAATACTTAAACATGCGAGCTGGTAGTGATAATCATGACTTAAAGTTAGCCTGCGGTCTATAGCCATACAAGTCAGTCATTCAGCAACTTTCAAATGAAGCCACTATTTAGCAGTTTTTTTATTGCTACGAGACACTTAAATCTAAATGCTGATATACAGTTTCAGTTATAATTCATATTTTAGTCATCTATCAGACCAGTACAAAGGTAGGTGTTAAGCAGTGTTAATAATTCTGGGTTCAACTGAAACAATGGGCAAGACTAAAGGTCATAACAACAATTGCTGTATTCAGCACAGAACTAACCGCTCACAGTCAGATTGCTTGAGTTCTAGATACTAAGACCGATAGTCCAGACAATTTTTAGTTGAGTGGAGCTTGAGTTTGGCCTTACAATTGTCAGTTTTCATACAATTTGGTGAGAAGAGAGCATTGTTTCCAAACATTTCCACATAAAACTGTCTACGACCAGTAATCATAGACAGTTTTGATTACGAATTCAGTGTGAGCTCGCACTTACGGTTATCAAAATTGTATGACAGTTGTAATACCGAACTCAAACTCCACTCATACTCAAAACTGTATATGACTATCAATTAACTGCTAATGACTAACTGATTATGATCAGCCTAAATTGTACAAAGTATCAGCTTACCTGAGGCGGCGAGCATAAGACCGCCTTGCACACCCTGGCGTGTCCGTTGTCGCAGACGCATAGCGTGCAAGTGTCCGGGCCGGGCACGTAGTGCAGCCCGTGCGACACCAGCTGCCCGCGGAAGTCAGTGCACTTCCCTTGCCCCATCACACCTACAACCATCACCACAATCAGCAAACCTACTAGCAACCACCGGAAATGACATAGTTCTCTAACAATACTCACTATAAAAATAAAAGGTCGACAAACATAACAAAGCCTTGCCTAACATTGTAACATCGCCCGATCTATTACAATAAGCACAAACTCAAATTATTAGCCTCATTTTTAAAGGCTAGCTAACTTTATTCCTATTTTATAATCGATATCCATTCGCTAGCTGTCTGAAACCTTCACAAAGGATAGGGACAGATAGAAAATGAAATGATCATGCGTCTTGGCTATTTGCTTCGCAATTTTTGTTTGCGCCGATTTTGCGCCAGTCCCCGACTCCCCGTCCACCGTCCAAGCTTGTTGTGTCAAACCAAATGTCACTGTCACTTGTCAACAAATCCAACCAAACATAAATTCGGATACACAGCTATAACCATAGATAATATTTTCTCATGAATGAATGGATTGGTTCCGTATTCCAATCAATTTTTTAATCTGTTGAACAACTCAAAAACAACAGATTCCTTGAAAAGCGCGCGAAACGACATTAGCTACTTTTTTCTAAAATTCTAATTAAATAGTTTCCGTGGTATTTAGTGATTAATGACCACGTTAAGATGTAAGCGAACGTTTCTATTAATTGGGGTGCTCGAAAGAAGTCGTGTTTGTGAAGTTTTGTACTCTTAGCAAAAGGTTTCCTTGCATAACTCGAGGATTTCGTGGATCGTTGAGTTATTTCGTTTAGGGGTTTGGGAGGGTTGTGCGTAGGTTTAGATTAGGTTATCTTCATATTTATGTATGTATTTATAAGAATTCAGACATTCTTTTAACATCAGACTAGGCTGTATGCTGTATGTTAGTAGGCTTTGCCTTTCCCTCTGGGAATAATTTAAAAAAATGGTTATCAGTTATCAATCTGTTTTCTTTGTGAGCTATCTTGAATTATCATTGGTTATCAAACCAATATATGTAACCTTTGCATTCATTGGTCAAGAAATTAAGAAATTATAATATATAAAAATTACGAGCAAAGAAAACTTACTCGTTATTTGTAGAATTTTTATCTTTTTTTATTTGAAAAGAAATAATCAATTTATTTATCATAAAAGTAATGTTTTATTGTTGATTTTTGTAAGAATGGCAGGCTTCGGAGACTATACTGGATACAACAGGCCATTTGGTTTGGATCCCAACCGAGAAACCAACGATTTGTACGATACGCGATATCAGCAGATTTATGGTTATCATACCCCCATAACAGAAGAATATCAGGGTCCACCTTTGGTTATGGATGATGTTCCGGACGAAGGTAGCGTGAATTTCTAAGCTCATCAATCTAGTCGCGATATGCATCCCTAAAAATACATAACAAGTTGCACTCTTTATGATAGGTAATTAAAATGAATACAACTTATACATGCTCTTATTTTATTCCAGAAAATAACACTTACGTGACCACAGCAATAAGTGTTGCAAGCCTCATAACAGAAAACTTGCTCAGTCATCCGTTTATAGTCCTTCGGAGGCAATGCCAGGTTTGTATTGTACTGTTTTAAAAGGCAATCCGATGGCTATTCATAGAATCTAACATTAAAAATACTATAGATGTAAGGTCAAGGCGCTGGAAATGGCACAATTTTCTATCACTGAGACTCAAATAAAGAGTATATAGTTTTATCAAGGAGCATCTGCCTACACAATCATCATCATCAGTCTATTTATATGTCCCCACTGCTCAGCACAGACCTTCCCTTACATAGATGGAGCTCGGGCCATGATCCACCACGCGGGCCCAGTGCGGATTGGCGGATTTCACATGCCTTAGATTTTTATTCTTCGGCATGCAGGTTTCGTCACGATGTTTCCTTCACCGTTTTCGGTAAATGTGCGTAAGTTTTTACGTCGAAAAGACCGAGGATAACTCATTCGTACATGGCTGCCCTGGCTGGGTATCGAACCTGGGACCTCTGTATCGTAAGTCCATTGACCCAACCACTGTGCCACCGAGGTCGCCTACACATTAACTTCTTCTTATTGAGCTTCTACGATCACATAATGGGGCTTCACATGAATGACGACTTGCCAAGACATGACCACCTATCTGATGTTTTATTGTATAATTTTCAATGACCTAGACACTACAGTATTTTTAGTCAGATAGATGCCCAATAAAGTCATATTTATTATACATACTATAATCCAGGGAACTAAGATCAACAGATAACAGACAATAATATTCGATTGAGCAGGTTCACAACAGCCTGAAGAGCTACCACATAGTCCCATACACCCTCCTGCCTGTTGTCGCGAGGCTGCATCGCAGACAGGACTTCACCACTCTGTGGAAGGGCATTGGATCCACGTGCATTGTGAAAGGCCTGAACTTGGCTGTGGAAGACATTGTCTCTAAGGCCACAGGTTGGCCCAAGTAAGTTCCCTTTTTTCTGCAAGGCGAAATCAATTCGTACATATATACCTGACTTCCTGGGGAAGTTACGTGGTGTTTGTCTTTATAACCAAGATTACTAATTCGTATGTAAATGTGGAATTAAAAAATTGAAACCTTTTTCAGAGAAATCGGAAAATGCGGCTCAGTATTACGGTTCCTGCAGCATATAACACTAAAATGGTTTGTACATTACAATACATACATGATAAAATCATAGTTTAGAAAACTATGGATGCAGGGCAATGTGCTGAAAATTAAATGACAAAAATTGCACTCGTACTTTGCTGCACTCAATAAGCATTTTCAGGGACCTTAAATCTATAGTACTTTTAATCGAAGATAATAATAAAATATTTGCGTTAACCATAGTCCACATCATAGTAAAATATATTTTTTTTTAAAGATGTACCCCTGTTTAACATAAAATTACTGTTCAAAGTACCATTTATTTCAAGATCATGAGTCAAGTACCTATGGCATGTTTTTCATTGCAGTGTAAGTTTAGCGATCATCACTCCTTTCTACTCTGCCAGTTTGGTAGAGACAGTACAGAGTGACATCGCGAGCGACAAGCCAGCGCTCCTGGATGTCTTCCGGGAAGGATTCGTCCGCATCCTGGAGTGGGGGACCCCGAGCCGTGGACGAATGCTCCCAATATGGGCCATTGTTCTGCCGACAGCTGCTTTGGGAATCACTAAATACCTTGCTCAGTTAGTATTAATTTGGTAGACCTTGATAAGGCTGAAATGATTACATGTCCAAAGAAAGTCGTCGTCATTAGAGTAGAATTCATACTTAAAGTATTACCATAGTTTGCAAGTGTACAAGTAATCATCTTTCTTGCATCTCAGGTTTCACCTGGGACCCCAAGTAAACTATTGAATGCTATTGCTACATCACCTATTTATTTGTCAAATCAAACCTCAAGGTTATCCAATACTGCTGAAAAAGAAATTAATATTACATTTTCTTTTACAGCATAACATTAAGGAGTATCACAATAAGAATACTCCGTTTCCAGCAAAGGCACAGACATGAACTCAGTGATTCATACAATATGAACTACTCAAAAACTCAGCAAAATCCTCTTATTGAAGACATCAATTTAAAAGCAGGCATTTTCTCCTTCATATCTATGGAAATACTGTTCTATCCTGTAGAAACAATAATTCATAGACTTCATATACAGGTGAGGAATTGATCATTGTGTGATCCTGTTCATCCCAGTCACTAAGCCAATATGGTTGTTGCACAAGTGGCTCCAGTGTCTGCAATATTACACAGCTAAACCTTTTGCAATGTTTCAGGGTACAAGAACAATCATAGACAACTTAGACACTGGCTCATCAGTGACACCAATTCTAACTGGATATGAAGGATTCGTGGATTGCTACAACACAACAATAGCAAAGGAAGGAGTAGCCGGTTTGTACAAAGGGTTTGGTTCGCTGGTCCTGCAACTAATGGCCCACTTAGCAATCATAAAGCTGACAACGTTTGTAGTATCTGAGGTGTCAAACCTCCTGAAACCAGCCAAATCTCCTACAAACTCTGATGAATCGACACAACAGAAGTATTTGTTCAACTAAATCATTGTTATATGGGAATGTATTGTAAGTGTAATCTACAGTCAAATAATCTAGCAACAGATGGAAATAAAGTTTGTACGGAAGTGGATTTACAAAATGATAATTTTGTTGTATTTTTGTAAATCTGGCTCATGTTTAAACAATAACATTACACTGATAAAGTGATAACTGATCAGGTAACAATAATAGTTCAATTACCTAGTTAAAAGTTAGACAGTCTTGAAAGTACATAATTAAACCTCTTTGTAAAGTTATTATATGATGCTTTATTAGTGAATTAAGCTAATTAACACTGAGATTGATTTTAAATAAAATTCTGTTCATTGGAAGTTTCTACTTTATTTTAACTTTTCTTAAATAACAATATATTTAACACATAATCTACGACTTGGTGATAGTCTAATCTAATGTGATAACACAAATCTGCCTTTTAGTAACCTTCTCATAATAATTTTACGGCCGTTGGGTGTAGACATCCTGAATTCCCAGCCATGCCGACGGACTCTTTTCACTTCGTTTGGTCTCGGGAAATAACAGCGCACTTTGGTTCTAATCGATGTCAACAAGAAGTTGTCTGCCTTCACCAAATTATTCGATGTTGCAACTTGCGACACGCTATTCAGACCGTGGTGTAGAAACCTGTAATTATTTGAATCCAGAATAACCAGGGTCCGTATAAACCTTGCTGTGAGTGTGAGCAGGCACAAAAATAGAGGCTGTGATTGAGGTTATGTTATTGTTGAAATATAATGTATGTACAAATTAATAACGTACTTTATTGATTGGGAAAAGGCCGCCATAAACCGCGACATAACTGTTTTTAACTGATGTTAATTAAAAATATCACTGGGAAAATAAAACTATTTACAAGAGCCAAGCAAGTGTCAGTGCCAACCATAAACAATTCTTTTTTTCTACAAATAAAACAGAAAACAGTCTGTTTTCTATACACGTCCGCTAATGTACGCTTTCTACCGGAAATACTTATTTTTTCATAATGGCAATTCAGTGGTAAGAATGAATGAACTAAACGAATGTGAGTGACTGATAAAAAAAGAAAATCTAATGAAAGAAAAATAATATGGCGGACCAAAATAACAAGGGCGCTAAAAAGTATTTTCGTTATTTGTAATGTGCATAAATAAGTGATTGATCGTGTAAGATTTTGCATAAGTCTTGCTATTCTTTGCTATATGACTGAAATAATTTGTGAATGTAAGTTATTTTGATACGCAATAATCGTTGTAAACACCCGACTGCACAATTCCTAAATCGCCAAGTTTTATTTTGTCGTCAAAGATGAAAATGTGTTGCGCATGCCGCTGTAGGTAGTTGTTCCCTTACATCCTTTATTGTTGCAGTTCTAGACCCGGAGTCAGAATGTCTGCAATAAAAGTTAACTTTGAAATTGGTCATGAAGCCTCAGTAAGGTCCAAGAAAACACCAGAAGGGTTCACTCATGACTGGGAAGTCTTCGTGACAGGCCAAGAAGGCGCTGATATAATCCACTTTGTGGACAAGGTGGTCTTCCATCTTCATGAAACATTTCCTAAACCCAGGAGAGGTAAACATTATTTTCTAGTATATTACTTTCTAGTTCTATAACATATCTGCAAAATAGCCTCTTTGGATCTCAGCAAAATATTGTCCATACAAACCAATACAGTGTTCTACATTTTTTCATTGTAGTGTGTAGGTATGTAATGTATCGAGGTCTTGTTTATTTTTGTCAAAACCTGTTTCATTTTGAATGAAGTTATGCAATGCTCATAAACTCAGTGTGGTAACTAATTAATATGCACACATACTTTGCAAATTAAGCTAGCAAAAAGCCACAAAAATATTAAAGTAAGACTGTTGTGGTTCTCGAGCTATACAATATAGTATTTTTAGTTATTGGTTTTCAAAACTACTTACATATTTGCAGTTGACATTGACACTGACTTCTTGTTTGTTTTCTTCAATATTCCTTAATTGGTAACTTCAAATGAATAACCTATTAATAAATGCAATATTTATTCCAGTCGTCAAGGAACCACCATTCTCTGTCAAGGAATCTGGCTATGCTGGTTTCATTATTCCAATTGATATATACTTGAAAAATAAAGATGAGCCTAAAATGATTCAATTCACCTATGATTTAACTCTGCAACAGCGAGGGTTCCTAAAGGATAGGTATATTTTTCAAAGTCCCAATGAGGACTTCAGAAAGAAGCTACTGAAAGGAGGAGGAATTCTCATCAGTAATAATGCATTTTATACAAATCCTGATCAGGAAAGCAGAAGTAGAGATTCATTCACAGAGGAAAAGCAACAGCTTGTCAGCAAACCCAAGCTATCTTCAGAGAATGTTAAAAAACACAAATCTAAAGAGCACAAGGATGAAATACCACATAGAACCAGTAGCTTTGAGACTTTGTTTGGTGCACCACTTCAGAAACCACCTAAAGTGTCACCAGACCCTAAAAAAGTCATTGAGAAAAATATGCCCACTGTGAAATCAGAAAAAAAAGAAAAGGAAAGATCAAGTATTGATAAAAAATCTAAATATGAACAGAAGGAAGCGCAGAAAGAAGCTAAACCAGAGAAAGTTAAAATAAAGGAAGAGAAGGATAAAAATCGTTCAGAAAAAGAAAAAATAAAGAATCACAGCAAAGAACAAGAAAAAATTAAGGAAAAGGCCAGCAAAAGACCTATTGAAAGACCAATATCCCCAGAGGCGGCCAAAAAACGATGCATTAGTCCAAACAGAAGGCCACCCAGTCCACCACCACGCTCCAGCAGTGCAACTAGTATCAAAGAGGAGTATAAACCGCCTAAGCATAATTCCGATAGTTTTGAACAGAAGAAACCGAAACTAGAACCGAAGATAGAACCAAAGGCGCCAGAAAAAGATATAAAGGAGAAAAAGAAAAAAGAAAAGAAGAGTCATGATAAAGATAAGGAGAGAAAAGAGAAGAAAGATCATAAAAAAGGACATAAATCAAAAGAATCACCCAAAGAGCCCCCTAAAGAACTTCCTAAGGAAACTATAAAATCCAGAGAAATTACAAAAGAAAAAGAGCCAACGAAGGAATCACCCCCAGTAAAGGAAAAACAACCAAAACCAGAGAAGACAATAAATAAATTCTCATTAATAAATCTTACAAAAACCCCTCCTCCAGAAAATGATGAGCGATCTGAAAACCACAAAACAAAAGAGAAAAGTGATTCGGAAAGGAAACACAAACATAAGAAAAAAGATAAAAAACGTGACGAATCTAGAGAGAAGCATAAGGAGTCCAGTAAAGAAAAGAAACATAAACATGAGAAAATTCGTGAGTTACCCTCTGAAAAGATAGAAATCATTGAACGAAAGCCTACACCTATTCCTAAAGATAGACTTATGCTAGAATCGGCGTCCCCTATTTCTGTTGATACAGCATCTCAATGCAGCTCAAAGAGTGGCCTCATAAAGGCGTCACATATCGGCGCTGAAGACATTAACAGTAATTCGGATTCTGAGGGTTCTTTACTTGCTGAAGAGGAAGATATAAAAGTTAAGATTGAGAATCCATCACCAGAGCCTATTAAACGTGAGCCGTCACCTGAGCCAGAACCCGATCCCGAGCCAGAAGCTGACCCTGAACCGGATCCCGAGCCTGAGCCCGTAGTGGAACCTCCACCACAACAGAAGGAAAAATCAAAGAAACACAAAGACAAATCATCTAAGAGAGAAGAGAAGCGTCGCAAGAGAAAGGCAGCTGAGGAAGAGGACGCGGAAAACAGGAAAAGTGCTAAGATCTCTGAAGGTGGACCATCAAATAATGATGAACGCGGTGAGACTAGCGGTTCTGCATCGACAGAGACTAAAGTTCAGGATAATGGAGTTTCGAGTAGCCTAGGAGAGGATGCAGAGCCTGGGGACCTCTCCCCTGACTACATGGTGCAACTGCGAGGGCTGCAGCAGCGTATAATGACGATAAAGAATAATGAAGATCTCGAGAGGGTCGTGAACCTCATAGCAGAGACCGGCCGGTACGAAGTGACGACGCAAACATTTGATTTTGATTTATGTTTACTCGACCGGTCGACGGTACAACAGCTCATACAGTTAGTAGGATGCTAGTTAGCAATGATGGGCCATAGTTGCCGCTACTTGTATATAGGTTATTTATAACTATAAGGCGTTATCTTCTGATGACCAAAACGTTTTTTGTAGGGACTAAATGTCGTAGTTTATTGAATCGACTGTCAAGCTATCGAATTTCCCACAAGAATCCGATATTTCCCGTGGTAAAAATATGTGTAATTCCAAGACTATCGAGTGTAATTGAGTAACAAACTACCAATCTATCGCAATTACAATATGCAAAGATATTTAAATCGTTTGATTATAGATAAGATTGTGATACAATAACAAACTCGCTATAGGTAGGAGTGTAATAATATCTATAGCTTGAAGTCGATAAACTACGATAATGTTCCTACAAGAAATGCTTTTGTCATCCGAAGATAACGCCGTATATTCTAAGCATGGAGGCATATGTACAGAAAGTTACTATTATTAGCTGCCTTGAAAAGTTTATAGATGGGTTAACGTATTTACTCATCCATACGTACCTACGATGTATGTTAAGTACTTATTAGTAAATATCACATTATAGAACTTATCTCTTAATTTGTACATCTACACTCGCCACTTGAGTTTTAAGTGCAATATTGTATAGGCATATTATAATTATTATAATATTATGTAAAGTTATAAGACTGTTGAAAGATTGTTATAAACATAATGTATATTTTGTACATTATTGTATTGACTCAGTTATTGAAAACGAAAATTTTAACTTTTCAATGTCCCAATTTCAAGGGGACAGCATTTTAATGTTATAAATATAATTGATAAGCTTTTAAGTTTTGCGAGAACATGTGATTTGCTACAAATTGAAAATGAGCAGAAAAGTTGTGATTGTGGTTGCATGTTTGTACCATTGAGTAAGTTTTTGTAACATTGAGTTTGTACGTTTTTGCCTAAAAGTGCACTATCAGCATTTCATTTGAAAGTCTTTGAGAATTGGCATTGCTATCTTGCATAATTATTAGTTTTAAGATACTGAAAATTTACATCACCAATTAGGTAAGTTGGGAGTATATTAAATATTGTGATAAATGATAATATAATTGCTTTGTCACTTTTACAAAAATTATCTGAAATGGTTCTATGGTCATTTCTGTGGTTTTGATCGATAACTGTACAAACATGTTTGTTAAATTAACTTATTTTTTATTTATCTGGTATTTTAGTAATATTTTAAATAAATAGAGAGTGTATACTATACATTTCTTTCCTTAATACCAAAATGCTTAAAAACATAAAAATAAAAATTCTAAAAAATATGCGATCATAATATTTATTCCAATGATAGATGAAAACGAACCAACATACGCGATCGAATATAAACTCAATACCCATTACATTAAAGTTGTTACTTGATAGAAACGAAAAAAATATATAAATGATTTGCCCGAGTAAACGCGCATAGATACTTTTAATTTCAAGTAGACTAATATCGATGTTATGATGACAAAACAACGTGAATACCACTTAATATTATGTTGAGGATATTTGATAACCAGTACAATCCTCATGCTTGCTGGCAAAATAGTGGTTTACTATTGTATGTTTTTGCTACTCATGTTCATAGCGAATGTCAATCGTTATCTTCCAGAAAAGATGATCCATTCCGTTTTCAGAACGAAGAGCTTCCCTCGTGCAGTCAAGACCCGAATGCGACGCTAACGCGTTCATCTCTTCTTGCCGCTCTTATGGATGGTCTGACGCCACTTTGTATAGAAGTCGCCGATATATTCCACGGAGATGCTGGCAGACTGTGCCGCGCCCGTCAAACTGAACTCTTTATACTGCTCCTCTTTGCCCGGCTCATTACCGACCAGTAGTATGAGTAGGGGGGTCGATTTACCGTGAAGGGAGCTATCAGGGTCCCCATTGCCACCTTGACTCTTATCGTCCGCTATGAAGTGGTTGCAGAACTCTAGGATCTGTATGAAGTTGTGCACGTGCGGAGGCGCTTTCCGCGGGTACTTGAGTAGGGGCAGCGGCTTGGTTTGTCCGGGGCGTTGCGCGCGCAGGAACCGAGACCCGCTCTTAAGTTGCAGCTCGAGCCAGCGGATCGCGTCGCGGGCGGTGCTGCTGTCGCGTTTCAAGTCGTCAAGCTCTTGGAGCACTGAAATGTATCAAATCAAATCTCTTTATTGCGGTAGAATACGTGTTTGTGATGGAGTGTGCCCGCAACGAGTCACTCAGACGACAAGTATTTGGTGACCACAAATTTGTGGGACGTAGGGTTCCCCTTGTCGAAGAAAGCCAAGGCACTGTATAGGTAGGACTTAGATTTAAGCTAGTTTAGTGTTAATATATAACGTTATGTACTAATATGGAGGCACGATAGAGCGCCTTAGTCGCATAGCGACCAAGCTCTTCAATAAAGATTTTTAAAAATCTGTTTATTGCAAGTAAGCACGTTCTGTACATTTTTGCACGTCACGTCACGTTTACAAAAGGACGTCGCGTATACAAAAATATTCCGAAAAATATATAACCTTATTCTAATTTCCTGTAACTCCACACTAGGATTCCCTGTGTTGGGGATTTGGGAGTCATGCTCTACCAAATGACACAATAAGTTGTGAAGATATACGACTGCTACCGGATACTGTGGTCGAGATTTGATAAGTTATTGTCTGGGGTGACACTGCAGTGCAGGAGTCACATAGTTGATCTCCATGAGTGTCGCGCCTTGCGTAGACGTCGCCTGGAGGCAAACTAGAGATTGAAAAAATGTAGACAAATGCAAAGCAACGGAAGTCGTTAGTCTTCGGGTTGGCGACGCCCTTGGCACCTTAGGAGAGGCCTACGTCCAGTCCATCAGTGGGCGGATATAGGCTGATGATGATGACCAAACGAATATGTATAAAGTTCTAGATTTCGAGTGAGCAGGGATCATGTTAACCGATTCCTAGCCATGACACGCCAGGCGTGTCAACAACAACAAACAAAATATTCATACTGACACGAGAGGTCAGTGTCAAGAAGAAAAATGCAAAATCATCCAAAATTTCTATGATTTACGTGGGTCTGCTTATTTTATATAATTAAGAAAATGGCCCACCACGAAAGGGTGGATGGGAAAAAAATCCCGTCCGACGTGGTCCCCCACGGATGGGAATTTATTTCCTACTCGGTGTGTAGTGTGTGAGTAGCTCACCTATAGCCGGCACGAGTAGCACGAAGTCCTTAGCGCGCAGCAGCAGTTTGACGCGTCGCAGGTGCTTGTGCAGCGCGCTCGCGTCCAGCGCCAGCAGTGAAGGCGCGCGCGCCGTGGCTCCGCCGCTGCGCTCTAACTCGCGCACGCGCGCGGTCAGCCACAGGCGGCCCAGGCGACGGAGCAGGCCGCCGGAACCGGACTCGGACTGAATCACAATCAATGATAAGACATCGATAAGTATATTTGAGAGACAGTTTTGAGCACAAAAACATGAGCTCTTTGACAGTTGTAGGAGCGAGCTCACTCTAATCTTGCTCTCAAAACGGTCTATAAGTCTCGGACTTAAACACAACTATGAATATGTACCGGGTCTAAAAATATTCACATTAGAAATGCGAAATGAATACTGGGGGGCGAGCATCAACGATTTTTATTATCAGTCAAGTCCTCTCAATGCTAGATTTTCGCTGGACAAATATAACCAAAAAAGTTGTTAGCGAAGACTTTGACAGGACTTCAGTTATCAAAAACCACAAATGTATATACCTACCTACTCACATAGGTCGAGTATATACTTACGTATACTAACATAATCTATACAGTTAACTACTCACATATGTTTGTATTTATTTAAGACCGGATTTTGTTGCCTAATAAAGATATTTCTATTCTATTCATTCAAATATCTGCAGATAGATAGGCCGCGCGCGCTGTTTTGGTCAATCCATATAATGAATGAATTAAGGCTCACAAGTCCTGATTACGGCTGTTTGATTTAATTTTTAATATACTGCTATCACTGCATAAGACAATTTTATGATTTCTACAGTATAAAAAATATTAGTATATTATTTATACTAGTATGTATCTCACTAAAATAAAGATGACTAATAAAACGAGACTATCCCTTAAACTTACATGGTGTTTCTTAGAATTGTGCCACTCTCTTCTATCTCGCTTGTGATTCGCCTTGGTGTTCATCTTGGGATGCACACTCTTCTTCAGGTAGAATATCTTCATAGTTCTGTTGAATCGCATCCGGGGTACGATTTTCGCAATTTGATTACCAAAATCGATGAAGTTTAAAATCCTAATAGCATTTTCATCATAAACTGTTGGTTTGTATCGGTTCAGTATTTGCCATTCGGAAGCATCTTTGTCGAACTTGCAGATATTGGTGCCACGCAAATTGATGTCTTCAGGCAAAGGTATGGTTTTGTATTCTAGTTTAAGAGTCTTTGAAAGCCTTTTGGCATAATTCAAAATGTCACAATCCTTTTTTGCGAAGTTTTCGTTAGTTTTGGGACCAAAGTAGAATGTAAAAATATTGAGTAGATCTACAACACATTGAAATAATGATTCTCCGCTGTCTCCACAAGATAGAATCAATTCTTTCTCTGTGAGAATCCAGTCTTGCAATAACTTGATGCTGGGAAGGAAGTTATCACCGAGGAGGAAATTTTGTATTCCAGTTTCTTTCAATTCATGATTTTTGTCAGTGATTTCTGCCTTTACTTCTGGATTTGTTTTATTTTCTTTCAGTGTTTTGTCCTTATCAATTTTATTATTGCTTGTGTTTGAGTCTACTGGTTTCAGAGTTTCTTCTGAAGCATCTCCATTAACTTTTTCTTTAACTCCTTCTGTATCAGAACCATCATAAATAGAAACATCACTTTTCGAACCCTCCTCAGACTGATAAGTAGAGTCCGAGAGACCTTCATCATCTGAGCCAGAGTCATCTGTATCCACATTGCTGCTTTCAGTGTCCGCGTCACTCATGTCTGAACTTTCTGACGAAGCGACTCGACGTCTACGTCGCCTTTTCATAGGTGTCTTCTTGCCAGCGTTTTTTGCATCACCATTTTGCAACTTTTTAATGTCTTCATCAGACAAATGTTCTTTCACAGAATGTTCTTCTTCTTGGTCATCATTGCCATTAGTAATTTGCAAATCTGCTACATCTTCAGAAATATTTTCACACTCTATTTGATCTTCCACTGTTTCTGATTGTGCCACTACCAAGGCTGTTCTTGGCTTGTAATTGCAAGCTGGGTTTTCAAGCCCCAAAGACTCCAGTTGCTTCAGCAGTTTCTGCAACAGCTGGGATAACAGTGCCAGTGTAAAAGCTTTACAAGCAAAAGCTTTTTGCTCATCCATTTCAATCATTTTTGCCACAGTGAACAGACAAATTTGAACTATCTTATGCACAAGATTCCCATTCAAGTAAGAAGGGTTGATATTCTCTTCTTCGAGGGCCTGGGTGTACTCATTATAATTTTTATTGATGTCTGGCAATGGATTCATAACGAATTCCATGGCAATTTTTAATTCTTGAGCAATGGCATTGCACCTTTGTGGAATGTTGGTGTCATTTTTGTTGAGATACCAAATCTCAATTAACGAAAGAAAATTGCCAACAGTGTTTTGGATATGTTCTGATTGTGTCAATGTTTCAGAATCGTTCAAAGTTACACAAAACTGATTGTTTTTGTCAAATATCTTGGTCAAGTTCCCTGCTGCCCCGTCAAATGGTGTCGCACAAGTGAGACAGTGGATATAGTAACATACAGAATCCAAATTGTAATTCCGATCTAGATACAGGTTACCTAGTTGGTTGTACGGCATCCCGGAGGACATGTCAATATGTGCAGCTTGGAGATAATACCGTGCTGCGATGGAAGGGTCAAATGTGTGAAATATCTCTGCTTGGTAGCGGCTCAGGTCTCCCAGATATATCAAACAGGAATGCAGAGCAGAGCGACCAAACTGCAACTCATCATCAGGTGGTATGTCGCTTGCATCCTCAGTTTCCTCATCATTGTGTAAGGGGATATAATCAAGTTCTTTGAACTGGACCTTCATTTTCGTCTGGATCCTTGTAATGAAGTGATGAAAATGTCCTATGCCACACACAATGTGAGTGAATAGGTAACTGTCGTAGTCATTGTCAGTTTCTCGCAGCTTCTTGGCGGCGGTTACAGTGTCATAGTACACTTTTCTCCAGAGTAGTTCAAGTGATTTTTTCCCGTGGTTCAAAGGGTCGAGGAACAACAGCTTCTCGCAATTATCCCTGAGCTTTTGACGTTGCACCTCTATGTTTGTGGAGAAGAGGTCGGCGACGGTGCGGCTGGCTACCGTGGCCTGGCCGACACGCCTCGCAACGTCCGTCACATATCTGTAAAATGATAAGGTGACATTACATTGTGCGTAAATAGCATGGCATCACATGTTTTCTAGATCTCTCCATTGACCTCACTGATAAAATCGAATTGTCTTGTACCTCTTAAAGTATACATAATTACACAATAAAAAACAAATTAAGCTATGACTAGGAATATTACCGACCGATAAAGTTTTACAGCTCGTTCAGTATTCTCGGCAATTTTAGCTTCCAAAGTTTCACTTCTTCCGTTGTTCATTTTCAAGCCATTTTATGAACTTGTCAAGATGTAGATTTCAAATGTAATTCTGACGCCGTTCCAATCACAACATTATATCTGGAACCGTTCATTTCTGTGGCACCATTTCACGCAATTGATAAAATGTAAAATAGTTCCGCGAGCAAACCAAGTAATCAAGTGATAAAAATGACAGATGGGTGACATATTAACGGATGTTCGCAGTTCGCACTTTTTTTTACGTAAGTGTTGCCATTTCAGCACTAATTACTTTTCATTTAGTAATGATTGTGCGGCATGATTTTTCGATTGATGTGTCGGTCCAACTAGACCGACCGATTTAGGCATTTAGCCCATGTGGTCTGTGTATCCGAATTTCATAACCATAGACAAAAATGACTGACAGACAGCGATGAGATGACAGATTTTGTTTGTTTGTGTTGCGAATATTGCAAATAATTCTTGAATTTGTAATTTATTTGCGTGATCTACCAGTTTATAAAATACCGGAGCTAATCCTATGCAATAAGGTGAGTCTAGCCAACGTGAAAGAATAATATTATTGTGAAGAGTAAACGTGGTGTCTTTACAATAGTAACCTTCCTTTCTTTAGGTTCTTGCTACAAACTTTTATTTTATTTATTTGGAATAGTTACCAAACTTAAGGTTTCACAATGAATAACAGTCGGAATATTCGATAGATAATAATCGTATTTCATTGTTATTACCGTATAGCCAGTGTGCAAATGACCATAGGTGTCCCATGTTTACCAAATTCAATTTCATTCGGCCTTTGAGCCATTCACATACAAATTCTGAGTATTTCCACTAACTACATACTTACTCCGCTGGCTTCGCGACAGCACAGCTCTCTGTCTGGCGCAGTCTCCCTCTAGTTGATTGAATTGAAGAACACTTTGTGGCACAACCGACTAGGACACGTTTTGTTGGATTGTAATGATTTAAATTTATATTTTGCAGGTTTCGACATTTTTATAGGTCATACTGGGTGAAATGGAGACCCAATCTTGTGTGTTTTTGGGTATAAAAGTCAAGCCAGGCCCCATAGAGCCCTATAAGCTTGAAAACTTCCCTCTGGACAAAACTGTAGACGCTCTGAAGAATGAGGCTGAGAAGAAAACAAATCTACCATCATCATCATTGGGTAATTGGCCATAATTTAGAATTGCCTAATAAATAGTTACCCCCAAAGTGTGATAGACCTGTCCAATGTCCATACATGGGTGTGTTTGACAAAAATTCTAATGGGGTCTCTGGCTAAATATCAATAAGTTATCTATAAACATAAAGATTGGGTATTCAATAAATAACTAAAGTAGTGCTCTCAAAACAGCGTAATAAAACCTGAAAATGTGAGGAAATCCACATTAATAAATTGAAAACTAGTATATAAACATTTAACTAAAAAGTAATTGCTTTGTTCCCATGGCACAGGCATTAATGCCTAAGATCAATGAATTTGATTTGATTTCAATATGGTACACATGATGGCAGCAGTCAACAGTAACACATGAAGTGAGTTATGTTGTTGAAAGTAGCACCTACCTACACACAAACTGACATTCAGCACATCTGATAAAAGTCCAAATGGATTGATGACAGATACGCAAAAAAAGTGACTCATATGAATCTATAACAATAAACTTTCAGAACTGATACACCATGGCAAAATCCTGAAAGACGACGCGACCCTCCACGAAAGTGGTGTGAAGAACGGCGAAATGATACATGTGGTTAAGAAGAAAGTGCCCCCGGCCGCGCCGCCGCCGCCGTCCTTCACTGACGCGGATCTGCAGCAGCTTAACGCATCGCTGAGGACCCTGGGGTGCACGCCCAATGCGCCGGGATGGACTAGGGCGATGCAAGTAGGTGCATTTCTTTGCAGCTTTATTGTACGAAACAAACTTATGGTAGGTATTGTAGTTGTGTAACTATCAAACTTTATACTACTTTCTCACAATCGCGCAAATGGCGGGCGAGTGGTAGGCCTGAGATGTGTGAACAGACCACACACCGAGTCGCCATTCGCCTCGCGACTCGCGTGTGAGAAAAAGATGACGCTATATAGAACGGCATATTAAGTCGCGTCACTCGCACCCACGAATGTCTCATCGAATCACATCGAGCCAGGAATGTTTCGCCGAATGTGAACGCATGAAGGCATGAAACCCTATTTCAAATGAGATGATTTTATATGCTCGAAACAGTATAAAACGTAGGTATAAAAGCTGACAATAATATAACATTACCAAGTTTCACCAAAAATTTAAATGCAACATTTTCAAATTTTGTAGTTTTAAATACATCATCTCAGAATATCGTCCACGAAACAATCGTTTTCGTAATCATTTTCATTTTGGACACATGGACGCGATACATTACAGCAATATTTTCGCAAGTGTTAAGCTTGACATACACGCGCGGCCTGCGGCCAGTTGAACAGCATGCCCCGCCCCCTTTTCTTCTAGTTTTCGGTAGTGGTCTGCAGCAGAAAAGGGGGCGGGGCATGCGGTTCAACTGGCCGCACGTGTATGTGTCGGGCTTTATGCCTTTCTTTCATCTATATGTCCAAAATAAAAACGAAAATGATAAGTGTCAGTTGGCCCTCATATCATCCCGCAATATAATTACTATAATAAAACTCTGATTTATTTGATAGATATAACAATATTATGTCATTTCAACGGTAAGAGCCGGTTGCTGTCGCTCGGCAGCAGTCGTTAGGCTACGTCAGAGGCCTAACGGGCGGCCTGAATAAGTCTGACCAATAGGTTTGGTCACTAAACCACATGAGAAAAGAAAGAAAGAAAAATGTCATTTTTCTAGTACCTTATCTATCAAACTCGAAACCCAATTTCACCCGCTTAAATATTCCTTTGCAGCTACTAAACGATGAATCAGCCATGTCGGAGATAATGGCCCAGGCGCCTTCGCTAAGCGAGGACTGCGTGACGCTCTCCATCCTTCACGAGGTGGAGCTGTTGGCTGCACTGGGAGCCAACATACAGACGATGCGGCGCGGCGCAAACGCACACCCAGACCTGCCCAATGCGCTGAGGCACCTCACCAGACTCGTTCGGGCGAGGTCTGGCACGGCGAACACGGATGGTAATGTCGTGTATATTTTTAAATGTATAACGATACGTGTATACTTGTTTGCTGATAGTTGGTTGAGTGTAGTGGGAGAGTGTGCTAGATATTGTGAGAAGAACTACAAATTGCATTCGTCTATTGTATAATTAATATTATAAGCACTTATTTACTTACGTTATTTTGTATATAATGTAAGTATGACTGTCCTACGCCTTGGGGCAACCCGTTATGTTGGACAAAATTTGAAATAAATAAATAAACAAGCGAAGGCAAATTATAGGGTCTTTGACTCTTTAATTGCATCAATCAACTCACATGGACATGCTGAAGAGATACAGGCGTTCGGCGTATGGACCGATTTTTTTTGGGTGATTGTTTAGTTCTATTGCAAGGTTTTAACCCATGTGACCATTTGTCCTAAGTGACACGGGTACTGAGATGCGATTGTTTAAAGTTATTTTTTGAAATTACCCAAAACCCTGGTTACTCTTTGGTATAATTGGAACATCACAAAATAATTTTTATTGTATTCTGTTATGTATCCTTGTTCTAAAAAACATATAATATACCAAGAATTAGTAAAAGTATGGCGATATGTTAACTTCTAAATTTACTTTTATAAAAACTAACAGCAACTGAGAGCTCGTTTTTTTAAAAGTCGTCTAGTTTATGCCCTTTCCAACGGCATGCCACATGTCGTTCAAGTAACTTATTATGTGGTCAAAATTACTTACTAGTTTTCAAGGCTTAATATGTGCTTTAAAAAATAACGCTTATATCTTATGAATAATATGTAACAAGACATTTGCAAATGACGAACTGTCGAGTCTATTAATAAACTAACGTATATGGTCTGTGTAACTGCAACAAAGATAATGTAATACAACTGCAATAAATAATTTGAAATGTTCGTAACACTCTCCCGTCATTCAACCTACTAAAAGATCGCGATCCGTTTTCGCGCCAATATCGTCGCAATGTCAGTTTTTTGAGATTATTTCTTATTCCCCCATTATGTGAAGCCATCCTTCACCTAAACTTGGATTCCGTATCTCAAATAACGCTGAATTTGACGCAATATTGCGCTGAAACTGCTGATTTTGGCTGTTAATTCTGAATCACGATAAATATTGATGTGTAGACATCGCCATAGCCTTCCCCGTGTAATAATTGTGTAAGCAACTGATCATTGCAGTGCCCACGTCTGGGTTCGCGTACTCGCTGGAGGCGCTGTCTGACGACGAGGAGCCGGAGGAGGGGGACGCGGAGGAGGGCGAGCGCGCGCCCATCACGCAGGAACAGCTGGCGGCGGCGCTGCAGGTCAATACAATGATACGGTGTCAGACTATTTAGTACACATCTCTCCTTTGTTCTGCTTTTCACTGCTTAACCCTACCCTAACCTTAACCCTAGAGTTAGCGACTTAAGCCGAGCAAAATGCCTGGAATTTTCACTCTAGGGTTATCTTTTATTGCAAGCACTCTTAAGTCTTATTAATCGTAATCAAGATTTTGTACCTTTTTATTAGAATTGATTATATTGGTCTTGATTACGATTAATAAGACTTAGTGTGCTTGCAACAAAAGATAACCCAAGAGTGAAATTTTCAGGCATTTTGCTCGGGTTAAGTCGCTAACTCTATGCTTATTTTTTTATTGCAAATGCGTGGACATACAAAAAAAGTCCGTTACTTAACTGTTCACGCCATTAATTTTAGCTCTAAAATCTTCAATGTACACAGAAATTATACGTTTTTAATATTACTTATAAATTGACCATACAACCAAAAATAAAATTGTAACGGATTTAAAAGTAACCAAGTATTTGAAAGCCTTACTGAAATAAAAAAATACATAAATTAAATCAATAAAATATAATTGCAGGCGGCCACCGACGCTGTATCATCATCAAGCAGTCGCGGTGGCGGCAGCGGGAGCGGTAGCGGGGGTGGAAGCGGGAGCCTCAGCGCGGGCGGGATCGGCAGCCGCGGCGGCCACGACAGTCTGCTGCGGCTCATGCGGGCCGTGGGAGGCGTGGAGTCCAGCCGCAGCGCCGGCGAGCAGGCCGCGCCCGGTCAGTAGCGAGCTGAAGGTAGCACTTTAGCAGTATCCAGCTGAAATTAGCAGTATCAAGCTGAAGTTAGGAAGGAAAATGACGCGCGCCTTCCGGAAGCCTATAACCGCTATGCAATTCCTGAGTTCGGTCCTACAACTGTCAGTTTTCACTTTTCATACAGTTTTGACAGTCGTAAATGCGAGCTCACGCAGAGTTCGTACACACGAAGACAGAGATAAGTATACAGGGGGCCCCAATAAGGTTGAGCTTTTCTCAAGAACTACTGGACCGATTTTAATAATTCTTTTACAGTACATGGTTTTAACTTTTATCTATCTAACAGTGAAAGAATTATTGCAATAGGTCAAGTAGTTTTTGAGAAAATCTCAACCTTAAAAACTCTATTGTACACCTTTCTCTGTCTTCGACCGTACTAAATACTGTTTATGACTAATCTATGGGCCATATGGTTAGGAGAAAGAAGACTACAGACTCCTTCCATCGCCGGTGCCAACTTACCACCATGAAGCCCATTTCTCTCTCTCTCCCTCATATATCGGACTGTGTCTGCAGGTGACAACCGCCTGCTGATCACGCCCGAGATGTTCAGCGAGGCCATATCGGCGGCCATCACACGTGCCGGCGGCAGCAATGCCGCCGGCACGCCCATGGAACAGAGCAATGCGGGTAATAACAATATTCTATCTAATAATTTATCTTTTTATTTGGAGACAATCAGTTTTTCAAATGGAGACCAACATTTTTTCAATATATTGAGGGACTTTTATGCCTGTGCCAGGAGGCTCCGCTCTTCATTAGACATAACTATAATGTGCACAATACTTATAAATATATATATGTTATATAATTAATAAAACTATAAAAAGACTTCCCTGTTCAACATGTCATGGCTTCCTCACGTACGTGCCTGTTTCAGCGTCCTCATCGCAGAGCCCTGGCGGTGGTCCGGGCGCGGGCGACGAGGACTTCATGACACAGCTGCAGCACATGCACGAGATGGGTCTGCTAGACGACTCGCTCAACGTGCGCGCGCTACTCATATGCTCAGGTAGGGTGTTTGTAGCTCTAAATTGATCAATTCTACTTCGTTGTTCCCGGTTGTTGCTTGACAGCAGTCGTTAGGCCAAGTCAAAGGCCTACGGGCGGCCTGAATAACTTTGAGAAATAGGTTTGGTCACTAAACTACACGAGAAAAGAAAATAATTATACTTCTTATGGTGCCCTCTTACGAAGGTTGGCGATCATTATGTCAGTCTGCACTCTCTACAACGCCGCACGGCACAGAGACCCGTTGTACGAGCATTATATATATTTTAAGCATTCTTCGATACATCCACATTTCGAACGCTTCCACTTTTTCACTCATGACCTTAGTGAGCGTCTCACAGCCCCATAAAGGAGTACTGAAAACATAACATCTAGCGATTCTAATGCAGATAATCTTATTCATATTACGGACTGCATTTCGAGCTTGTTAATTCTGCACTTTATTTCCAAGCAGTGGTCGCCCGTGCCATTCACCATCGCACCTAGGTTCTGAATCGGTTGACGCTTTCAAAAGTGTTACCGTTTATGGTAAATTGATTAATAACTGGCGTTAAAATATTGTTTCAGGTGATGTGAACGCTGCAATCAATCTAGTCTTCAGCGGAGTCATCGGCGATGACGACTCCTCGAACCTCTGAGACCAGCTGAATAAACCCTTAGTTGTCGCCCTATTGTGATGGAAATATCCGTGTTATGTTGTAAACTCAACGCTGTTATCTTAAAACTATTTATGGAATCCGATACAAGGATTCGTGCCCTACAGAAATCCGTATGCTTGTTGTTGGAATGTTATCTTCGAAATAAATTGATTTATTGAATCCGTATGTGTCAATTTGTTTATTATTTATAGCCAAATGATGTTTTATACTAATGTAAAAGCTGCTTGGAACAACAGGGTTTTATTTATTTAGTTCAATTAATAGTTGATCCACGGAGAAAAAAATCCCTTTCGTACCTTTGGACAGTGTAGTTGGACTATGTCGGTACTTTTCCCTAGACTTTCGCCAGGTGACGCACTTTCCTATATGCCTCAAACTCACATGATATATGACCTCACAGACGCGTTCAAGGCACTGGATGAGAGTAACGAAAACGCATATATGCATTGCCGGCAGTGAATGTCTTCACCATCATCATCAGTCTATTTATATTGCCCCACTGCTCGGGCAGAGACCTTCCCTTACATCGAGGAAGCTGGGGCCATAATCCACCACGCGGGCCCAGTGCGGGTTGGCGGATTTCACCGTTCGTTCTCACTAGTTCGATTCATTAGTTCGATCGTCGAACTAGTGAGACTTTTTTTTCTCATTTGTTCTACCGTCGAACTGATTTTTTTCATCTTCTACGACATGCATGTTTCATCACGATGTTTTCCTTCACCGTTTTGAGAGCACTCTGTAAATGTACGTAAGTTTTTCCATCGAAAAACCGAGTATAACTCATTGGTACATGGCTGCCCTAGCTGGGAATCGAACCTGGGACCTCCATATTGCAAGTCCATTGACCCAACCACTGAGCCACCGAGCTCTTGAATCGAGTGAATGCGTTAACCTCTATCCAAATCATATTTGACCCTATCCGAAAGAATCCTTGCATCGACAGATATGATTCCCGAATGAGAATGTTCTAACTGCCTGAATATATAACCCAGTTGAAAGTCTTGAAATGAAACAAGTATTTTTTTATAGTTGGTAATTTATAATACTTACGATTTTAGAAATTAGTAATAGTAATACAACTAAAATATCACTGGATGTAGGAATCCATGAGGGCAAGTAAGATCTAATTAAATACATGTACTTACTGTAACAAATAATTGCAATTTACAGTGAAAATAATTTCTAAAAGCATATTAGTAAATCTTCTTAACACTGGTGAATAGTTCGATAAAGCTAGTCGTAGCTGTCATATAAATACTTGTATAGATATGAATGAATGCGAGAGACCGTAGTACCTATCTAAATCGTATCGACTTACAGTTATAAATTATATTATACCTAAGTGCAGCACATTTGAGTTAATTCATTCATCCATCCAGCAGAGTGAGAAATATATAAAAACAATAATAGCTCTTAGCAATAAAATTTTAAGTCGCGTTTATTGATATGCGCCAATAAGTAATCAACAGCTTAGGATCAAATGATACATACATGTATCTAAATTATAAAGTTTTTACAAAATAGAGGATTTATAAATATTAAGGTATTTGAAGAAGCAGCCGTGAGTGCTAAGCACCGAAGCTATTAATGATGTAGTTATTATGTCCCAAAACTTATTATATGTAATGTATCACAACACCGTCTGATCCATCAATCAATCATCCGTCTAATATCACACCGATACACATCTACCTGGCTAGAGCAGCCGCAATCATTCTAAATCCCTAAGAACATTGTTGCTACAACATTTACCAAATGCTTCCAAATCTTCCAATATTTTCCAAATATATTGACACAAAATTTCTCTGCAACGTCATTAAGATATCTCTAAGTTTTCGTCTTGAAATTCATGTTGCGTTTAGAAAGCTTCTTGTGTATCTTGTTGTCCAGTTTGGTGCGGCATTGCTCTCGCTTCTGCATGCGACGGAAGTACCACCCAGCGTTGTTTGGCGTACTGTTCCCCGACAACTCTTTCTCGAGTTTATTCCTGGCGTCTTTGCGAAGAGTTGCTCGCTTCTCATACCAACTCTCGTCTTTATCCTTCTTTGCATTAGTTCTATCACGTTTCGACCTACGATTATCGGATTTAGGTTTTGGATCAATTCTTGAAGTTGTATCAGTTTCTTTGATTCCCATACTACGCTCCAGTTCAGATAGACGATTGTACTTGTTGTCTTTGTTACCTGGATGGTTTATTTTAGTTTCCATATCGAAATCTTTTGATGGACCAATTTCTTTAATTCCCATACTGCGCTCCAGTTCAGATAGACGATTGTACTTGTTGTCTTTGTTACCTAGATGGTTTATTTTAGTTTCCATATCGAAATCTTTTGATGGACCAATTTCTTTAATTCCCATACTGCGCTCCAGTTCAGATAGACGATTGACATACTTCTTGTCTTTGTTATCTGGATTGTTTATTTCAGTTTCCATATCGAAATCTTTTGATGGACCAGTTTCTTTAATTCCCATACTGCGCTCCAGTTCAGATAGACGACTGTACTTGTCGTCTTTGTTATCTGGATTGTTTGTTTTGGTTTTCATATCGAAATCTTTTGATGGACCAATTTCTTTAATTCCCATACTGCGCTCCAGTTCAGATAGACGATTGAAATACTTCTTGTCTTTGTTATCTGGATTGTTTATTTTAGTTTCCATATCGAAATCTTTTGATGGACCAATTTCTTTAATTCCCATACTGCGCTCCAGTTCAGATAGACGATTGACATACTTCTTGTCTTTGTTATCTGGATTGTTTATTTTAGTTTCCATATCAAAATGTTTTGATGGACCAGTTTCTTTAATTCCCATACTGCGCTCCAGTTCAGATAGACGACTGTACTTGTCGTCTTTGTTATCTGGATTGTTTGTTTTGGTTTTCATATCGAAATCTTTTGATGGACCAATTTCTTTAATTCCCATACTGCGCTCCAGTTCAGATAGACGATTGATATACTTCTTGTCTTTATCTGGAGAGTTTATTTTTGTTTTCACATCAAAAACGTGTAGGTGCGATGGATCTGAATAAAGTTCTTCAAAATAATTCCCAAATTCAGCTTTCGTCTCCCATTGTTCGTAATGTTCGTACTTGTTCTTCCTCTTCTGTTTCTTATTATAATCTTTATGGCGGTCATTCTTCTTTCTTTCGGGCTTGAATTTGTGTTCATTATATCGATCATCTTTCTTGATATCCTCTTCGCTTGCTCTATTTTTAGAAATAGTGTCAATGTCCATCATAGGTTTTTTCTTCTTGAAACGTTCTTTCTTTATTTTTTCAGTATCATAATTGTCACTCTCTCCCTTTTTATTCATTTTGTAGTCGGATTTGAGGGAGTCTGCGTAAGTAATTTTCTTTTCTAGTTTAGCCAAGGCGTCTGAATTGCCAACATTTAGTTTGGTGGGATCGGCCACTGGTTTAACTAGTTCTGTCAAATTTATTACAGTTGCTGCACTCACATAGGGTTCACTGGTGTCTGATACTTTCTTAAAGCTTTCGTCTTTCAACACTTTCTGTTCTTCAGTTACTCTAATTGACTTTGGTGATTTTAAGTAGCTTTTACTTCTTTTTATTGACTGTTCTTCCTGTTTTAGTCTTCGGGCTATCTCGACATCTAGCCAACTTTTATTTTGTTGATATACATTTTTCAATTTGTCAACGTCATTCAGAAATTCCTTCTCATATTCATGTTCAAGGAAATGGTTATCAAATATTTTTGGCGCATTACCGTCATTGTCGACACATTTTGTGAGTTTTTCTGCGTTCTTATTGTTTAGAGACTCCTCAAACACTTTCCTACACCTGTGCTGTTTACCTGGTGTTCTTTCTGCGTCTATCTTTCTTTGCGTTTGAATATTGTTTATAAATGTTATCTCTTTGAGTTTGAGCCGCAAGTATGCGTTTTCTTCTTGCAGTTTGTACAAGTTTGAGAGTATTTTGTTTACAGAAGGTGTGGTGTTCACGGCGCACTCGTTGCGGGCGCCCCACATGTGGCCAATAGCCACGCCGGCCGCCGTGATCACACTGCCCAGTACTATGATGTTCAATACTGTGCTGAGTCTTTTGTTTCTTCTGTGAACATAGGTTTTGAGCTTGCATTTGTCTCCAAGGAATTCATCGTCGTTCTTCAAGGATTCGTGTTCCTCGTTGATATTGGTGATGGGAATTGGATCGATCGCAACATATTCGGGTGTGTGTTGTTCTGTTGGCCGGCCATCTTCTAGGAGACAGATGTCGGAGTTTATGTCGCATGGCGTCGTCGATTCAGGATCACTGTCGCTGATGATAGATATTCCATCAGTGTCTTCATCTTTGTCGATGTTCCCGGCTGTGTCACTGGGAATATTAAAATTGTCATAAAGATTATTCAATTCAATGTCAGAAACGTTATTAAATGGTTGGTAAAACTGAAGGCTGACATCGGTTTAGCGATGTTAAATATGTACCCAACATATGTGTTAACAGACTGAGTAAATAAAATTTATTGTGCATGTCATTCTACTAGAATGGAGCTGTAATATCCTGGCATGCTCAGAGAAGTTATCTAATACTACACACAATATTAACTTTGCCAATATTATGATAAGCATAAGAAACACAAATGATAAGACTTTATCAACTTTCACTTTTATAAATATGTCCCAGTTTATACTCAAGGTTTCGTATTATGCTCTAAAATATGTCAAATCAATCTAAAATAATATAATTCAAAACAAAAATTCAAGTCATACATATTCAACATCTTTTTCACTTGAGATATTATGTAGATAGAGCACAGTTATTAATCACCATTATTGCATCATTACTTTTCGCATAATTAATCATGCATATTAAACAGAAAGTAACCAAATAAAAGTCTGAAGAATAATTCTAGAGCTGTTTACTGCCCCAAAAGGAAGACAAAGCCAACCTTTTGTCGGTCATTGACTGCTCTACATTTGGCAGAGTTCCAACTGTATCCCTCGCATTTCTTTGTTTACTGTTTAACCAATTTAAAAGCAACAAAGATTTTTTTCCGTTTAAAGGTTTGGTTGGACTAGTTTATGTAAAGTTAGCAAGGACATGCCCTTTCAAACTGCTTAAGTAATTTAATTACCTATTTGAAATCTTTCAGTTATCTGACAGATAATTTTTTAACCGGAATTCACAAGCAATATGACTTCATGATATCATTGAAAAATTTATATGTAATTTAAAGCATCAGTAATAAAAGTATGTTATCAAAATAGGTATTGATAAGACTACCTATCTACCTATTTACATAGTAAATTCTAAAACTGTACCTACTGCGGTAACGTAAGCCCTAGCGGCTTACCATACTACTGGCATTGTAAACAATCAATATTTTTACCACAGGACCACTAAAGTGCTATATCGGTGACGACACGGCAAGTCAAGGTCAGGCCTAGCTACGCGAGGGTTTAACAGCCTAAACTACGTAATTACATAGCGACGCCCTAGGAATAGAAATGTACGAGGTAAAAAAAACGAAGGCATGTCTTACCCATGTTTTGGCGAATTATCGGCGAACTTGGGTGCTTCATCGGCGTAGGATGGGGTGTTCTCCAACAAGGTCCAACTTTCTCCTGAATCCGAATCGCTGTGCTCCAGAGCGGACCCGTCCATTTTAAACACTGCAACATCACAATCCCGTCGTTAGTGAGATTTTTTTATCAGGTATACATAGAAAAATAAAAATATTACGCACTTTTATTACTTACCTCAGAGCAAAACTTGCAACGAAAAATTTACAAAACCAACGCTATATCGAGAGTCCAGTTGCACGAGAATTTATATTTTTCCAAAAATGTGATTTTGCGACATGTTTTTCAGATTTTTTGGTTTTTATATCAAGAGACAGCGTCAGTCATCTGCGATTGTATTTTGTTTTTGTGTATTTTCGCTTGCGCCGAGAATGAATTATGAATGAAATAATCCCATACAAATCAATATCTTTGAATGAATCGGAGGAACGATTGAATGAAATTAGGCAGGGGGAGGGGAGAACGGCCTTGCTCTCTTCTCTGTTATTTTCATTTCGATAACCATATGAGTAAACGAGATAGGCATAACTTTCGTGTTGACCAATCATAGATCCTCCTGAGTTAACCAATGAACGCAACGCATCGTCCAGAGAAAAGCAAACCGCGAATATTCAAATATTTGTAATGAAACCATTTCAAAATGAAATTATTAGTATGAAATACGTATGAAATCGAAAATAATAAAAACAGTGCGAACATTAATTTAAATATTTATTCGTACTGGGATCTTCTATAGCGTATTGCTTATCACAAGTGAATGAGATGGTCAAGGCGTATCTGAAGCCGGTGTTAACTTTTTCAACATAATGTAGGTTTTCTGCGCCACTGGTGAACATGGTGACGCGCCCTCTCCGCGGCTCCACCGTTCGGTTGACGCTGTGGTCAACAAACACAAATCTTCCGCCTTTGAAGTCGATATTGTAGTCTCCTAAATACAGCAGAGTTGTGTAATGGAATGACTTGTAGGTCTCCTGGAAAAAAATACTCGTATTTAAGTTAAGATACAAAGAATAATTTACTATTCTTATCAAGGAGAAACGATATACATATGGAGTCGAAAATTAAAACTATTATGGTACGGTATGGTGGTAAGGTGGCTTAAGAGCGCATTATTATTTAGATTTTAGATAGAGAGCAGAGTAAATCACCAATCAATACAGAATCTCTACCATTACATAACATACTGTTATCAACAACGTGAAAACCTTAATGGTAGAGATTTGTAGTGTTATGGTAGAGTTTACTCATGCTCTCTAAATAATAAATTTTATAGTCTAAACTAAAGCATACCATAATAATTTTAGCATTTGCTCTGTTCTTATTGAGTGATATGAAGTATAAAAATCACACGCCTTCGTTCCGTGTGATATCTTCAGTTTATAATACCTTGTCTACATGAGGATGCCAATATTCATCATGGATCGTCACAGCTGCCCTTGGAGTGATCTCCGAGAAAAATGTTGGGTGCGTCAAATAAATCTTACTTGGATTCACCCCAAAGTGGTGTGCAACGGAATATCTAATTTTCTCCTTTACTGTCTGCAATAAAAAAAATGCTAAACTAATTTTTGTTGAAAACTAAAAATGAGACCAAAAAAAAGTACCTACTAAAGTTTAGAAAAACCAATCAGATTTTGGCCTATTCTGCATTTGAATAAATATTAAAAAAATACACCAGTACATAGAAAGAAAATACATTTTTTTCCCATTCGGTTTTCTATTGAACCAGGTTTTTATGTCTTGATCCCACTACATGGATTATTCAGTTATTTTAAACATGGAACATTGTGGTTTGTTGTCTGATAAATAGAATTACTTTGGTATTGCCATACCATGTGAGATGATCTAGCTAGGGGATAATTTTATTATTTCTTTCCTTACCCTGTAAAGATTGAAATCATTGCCTGTAAATAGATTTTGAGCTTCCTCTTTCTTGTAAATGTTGATAAAATGCTGTCCATTTGACAAAGCACCGCTGTGTAAGTCCAGTATGGACGCTCCTCCAGAAGAACCACCGAGGCTCAAACCTTTCTTTGCTATTGATAATAACTCATCCGCTTCACCTTCTGACACCACTTTATCGGTGACAAATCGTTTGCATTCCTTAGGGAAGCAACCTCTATACTTATTAATCTCCTTCATGTATTCCCGAGAGCACTGGACTATCTGACCCTTCCCTGGCAATATATCCGATTGCTTGGCAAATGGTTTCATTTTGTCATCACTCGATGAATAATATACAATGATTAGGAGGGAAAAAATTACCACGACGCGAGATAGAATTCGCAGTGATATTTTATTGTTAGTAGCTCTGAAAGAATATGATTGTGGTTAATCATATGAAGAAAAAACATTGCTTGGTGTGCATGCTACCGGTATTTAGAAAACTGAATTTTGTCAAGGATATGAATGGAATGCCCATGCCACATGCCTTCAACACAATTTTTTAGAAATGTTGATAAAAGGCGATACTTACGGTGGACTGCTTATATTGTCGTGAATTTTATTATCACTTTGTTCAATAGTATCGTTAGTAGTTTTACTCTTCGTTCTTCTTTTAATATCACCCATGTTTAAATACAAAGTGAGAATTCAATAGGTTTTTCCAAATGACTAGAAAATGCCGCCCAAACTCCAAGCGAAAATTTTCCAATCAATTTTCCAAACAAAATTTTGTAAACACGGGCGGGCAAAGCGCACAATCTATGAATGAATAATCTGTGGAAAGAATGAACGAATGAAATTAAAAAAATGATCTTATTATCTATGGAATGGGCCAAGGATGGGCACATCGATTCGATCAATTTGTCCGTTGTCGGGCCAATATTGGATTTTGGTTGGACTGTCGGTCCGGGCCCCGACCGCCACTTCTATGGTTATGGCTTTCAATAGACCATAACCATAACGATAACGATAACCATCAATGGTTTATTCGGTACCGCGACTCTCAATCGCTTTCAAATTCGGCCCTCTTGGATTCAAGAGTGAACCACGAGTGAACGATGGCTTTCAGCGCTTTTTTTTTCCAAGGTGAAGATAAATGTGACATGAAAAAGAGATAGCGCTATACATTTTATCTTGCTGCCTCTTCTTTCGTGGTGTTCGATACAAATTTCGCTCAAAACATGGTTGAGGTTTTGTTGTTTATTTTATCGTAAACAAAACAATAAAATAACATGTTTTTACATATATTACTACATAATAATCATTACCTACTTGATAAGACGATACTCAGTGACAGTGTGAAGTGAGGTTACCGATATTACTGTGTTATTCTTTATCTCACACCCATTTTCGAGTGCCCGGGACTATGGTTCCTCATCCTCCGGAGGAGTTTGCTCCTCATGGAGGCCAACAGGGTGCTGACGACGGAGCGTCTCAGACCGAGGCCTCTTGGCCATAATCCAATAAAGTGCTAATAATAACTTTAAGACGGGAGGCGGGCAATGTTTGTCGGATGCCAAGCGATTTGTGGGGCAGAAATCGCCACCGAATGGACCCCAAACAACGCGAAAAGGCCACGTGGCCGCCCCCGCAAACGATGGCGAGAGTTGAGGTTGGTCTGAGTGTGTGCAATAGAGATTCTTCTTCTTGTGTGGTTTACCTAACCTATAAGTGACCAAACCTATTTGTCAATGTTATTTAGGCCGCCCGTAGGCCTTTGACGTGACCTAACGACTGCTGTCAAGCGACAACAACTGGGACCAACTGTTTAACGTGCTTTCCGAGGCGCAGAGGGGCTCAGATGAGTGTCAAGCGGTCACCCATACAGGTACTGACCTCGCCCAGCGTTGCTTAACTTGTACGATCGTTTTCAACGACGAGCCCCCAGCAATAGAGGTGAGTGGAAGGGTTTAGAGAGGCCTTTGCCCAGCAGTGCGACATTACAGGCTATTAAATAAACAAATAAGAACTTTAAGACAAGATTCATTCATGTAAACATTACATGTTCGTGTATAAATTAAGCAGCCCCCACGCGATCAATGTTGCGCGTGAGATATTTCATTTACTTGTTCTTCTGTTTACAGAACTCGCGAATACTGTATCGATACCCGATGGGAGAGATCAAATTTCGTCACCATGGTTCCATCAGGGGACGCAGCCACATCCACATTGTCTCCGATTCTACTTTAAGCGACTCAGTCGAACATGATAACAAGACGAACGGTAGTAGCTGAGCGAGCATAGCTGGCCTCTCCGCTCTTTAAAGGGGCATTAATAAATAATTTACACAGTGCATTTGTATAAATATACCATTTAATTATTATTAAAAAGTTTTTTACATAATTTGTACAGTTTAATTTTATGTAACAACCTTATACAGCAGTCCAAATCAAGTGTCGGTTTAATCAATCAGTTCCTTCACCGTTACATTACGACAGGTAATTAGACTATCATATTTGTTTACAAAATAAGACACTTGATTTGGGTGGCGGTATACATTATTTTATGCAAGTGGTAAGAGCCTTTTCTTTTTTATTTACATTTTCTTTCCTTGGACAACGGTCGAAAGGCGCCGTAAGCAGAGTGCTGTGGGTGGCATCGGTCGAAACCGCTGTTTTCTCGTGGACCCACTAAGTTGACCCACTAGTGGGACCACGAGGGAGACTTATTTCTCGTAGACCCACTGCTTCATCGGTCTGAATTGGATTACTGTCGATAAAGGACTAAGCATAAGGTGTGACTACGGATCGGTCAAGGTATACTTCCCGAGTAGTTGAAGAGCTGAAAACTTACTACTACTTAAACCAATACTTTAATTACTCCACTACCTTAAGCAGCTAGTTTGTGAATGGCCTAACGCATTTTATCAAGAAAATGACCTAATGATATTTCTCCGTGAATAAGTTGGAGTTGGTTATTCATTATATTATCATCTTGTTCCATATATTCTTGGCGGCGTGATGATGCTTCTGATACATTATCATCTTGCTCGCGAAAGATGTTCAATAAACGCAGTAATGATTTTGGGGATCGCTTCTTCACTTCTTTGTTCAGTTGCGAGTGCCAGCTCTCTACTACGTTATTGGTCATATGTATTTCCCCATAAACATTCCATTCCATACACTTTTCAAAGTAGGTAGTAATCGGCGAGAATAAATTTAGAACGAGTGGACGGGATGGTCACTTTGTGTATCTCTTTAAAATTAGTGCAGTTACGATGAGAATACAAACTGGTTTGTATATTTTTTTAATCAGGTATTTTCGTAACAAATTGTATACCGTCATCTTTTAATGCCTTTATTGCTTTTTTGTATATTTGTGGGACTGGAGTGTCACTAAGACGAGTTTCCACTTTCATTTTACCAATAGATTCATCCACTTCATTCTTACCAAAGTCCGCCGTACAACTGTGGTTATTTCTTTTGATAATATGTGTACCCTGAATCAAAGGAAAAATCACGGACATAAATATACATAATGGTAATAGTAAAGTAAAAAAGTAATCCCTAAAAGTACTTAAGTATGAGACACGACACATTATGCAAAGTCCTACAAAACTGAAGATGATTCAATGCCCTATGTGAATTGTATCCGTATCAAGCAGTGGGTCTACGAGAAATAAGTCTCCCTCGTGGTCCCACTAGTGGGTCAACTTAGTGGGTCCACGAGAAAACGGCGGTCGAAACAGCTGTTGCCATTACTCGCCACAAGTTCGGGATTCCATCTGTGAAGCCAAACAACAAGTCCATATTAATAACATATTCAAAACATACATATACAAACTTGACACTCGATTCGTATGTAATTCGACGCTATTCCTACCTACAACAAATCAAAATAATATAATGTGAGTTTTGTATGTATAAATATTTTTAATAGGGTTTCTTTTTTTCGAATCGAAAATCTAAATATATCTCCCATCTATTTAATAAGTATAATATACAATATATATTATATAATATATTATGATTATTTACCTACAACTATTTATATAACAGAATATGATTGATTAGAATAATATACCTACCGCATCGTCATACGTGCGTGCAGTGTGTTCTACGAGATTAGCAGAAATCCATCAGGGTCAGTCTTGTTACAGCATACAGTGGAATCATAGACCACGTTGATGTATTGTGAGTTCTGTGAACAGAGAACACCTTTGTGAAGAAGGGCACTATACAAGCAAACAAAACAAAGATGGTTAAAATGGCTTGTGTGCTTTTGATTAATAGTAATGCTGGAATTGACGTTGATGGCGGCCCACCATCTGCCACCTGCGACCCCATTGGTAGCCTGCAGATCACCACCAACAATATTTTCAACATTATTTTGTTTTCATTGTAATATTTGTGTCTTACGGACGAAGTGTGCTCCAGAATCTGGCGGCTGTATCAGGCAGCGGTGGGCGGTGGCGGCTGCGGCTCCTCGTTTCCTGAAACGAATTGATAAAGGCATTAGTAAATAAATAAGTTAGTAATAAACACCCACTGGGACAGCTTAGTCGGAGATTTTGCCATGAACCAAATCAATACATTATCCATAAATCCACAAAATGTTTAGCAATAAGCACAAGCAGCCTATGTATACATACTCTTAGAGGTGTACTGATAGATGGATTCTTACACCTACCTAATAATGCGGCTCGACTGTACTGCAAGCTCTGCAATGCCTCCGTGTGTAATGATCCTCTGGTGAGCCAGACGCTGCGTTAAGCACCAGTCATCATTCTGGGACGCTGTGCATATCCAGAATCACCTGAAATAACCAATAAATTGTAAAACCCGACTTCTTCGTTTGATGTACAATTTTAGTATATTTTCTGTGCAATAAACAATTTTTAACCTATCTTATCCTGTTATCCACTATCATCAAAAACCTTTTACACACAAACCATTTACACTGCCAATCAGAAAGACTATCTGAAAACGCTTGAACGACTGAGGTTGCCTGGAAGAGATTGCTTCGTGCGAGTGAGGCCGTCTTTGAACAAATTCTATGTATTAATTTATCCGATATAGACACTGCCTTTTCGTGCAATAACATGTTTATCATCTTATGTAAAAGCATGGGACTGTTGTAGGATGCATGTCTTGATGGATTTGGATCATGCAGCGGCTACAGGAAACAACAAAATTAACATATCTACATACTCAAAACATTAATTACCTTGTAGCAGTCCGATAAGGAATATAAATATTGTATACCTACCTAAAAGCCAGCAAGGGTCATCCTCTTAATACAGCGCTTCTAGGTGAATCTTTACTGGGCAATTCCAAACATAAGAATAATTGCTGGCTCCTCCAAAAGATGCATCAAGGTGAAGGATTTGTAGGTCGCCATCACAAATCTGAAAAGATAAGGCAAATACTGCAGGAAGACAAATGCAATTGTTCTAGAGATAAATAAACAGTACCTATAGTATGCCCACTTAAGACTCCTCATTATGGCTTATTTGGTAACGAAAGGCAGTGAAGCAGTGATACACTTATGTACTCCCAAGGCCAATAGTCAAAGTCATAGACAGTTTTGAGTATGAACTCAGCATGAGTTCGCACTTGTCTGTCAAAATTGTGTGAAGACAGTTGTAAGACTCAAACTTCACTCAAACTCAAAAATAATTTTAAAATTATTTTGTTTTCATTATAATATTTATGTCTTACGAAGTGTGCTCCAGAATCTGGCGGCTGTATCAGGCAGCGGTGGGCAGTGGCGGCTGCGGCTCCTCGTTTCCTGAAACGAATTGATAAAGGCATTAGTAAATAAATAAGTTAGTAATAAACACCCACTGGGACAGCTTAGTCGGAGATTTTGCCATGAACCAAATCAGTACATTATCCATAAATCCACACATCCACAAAATGTTTAGCAATAAGCACAAGCAGCCTATGTATACATACTCTTAGAGGTGTACCGATAGATGGATTCTTACACCTACCTAATAATGCGGCTCGACTGTACTGCAAGCTCTGCAATGCCTCCGTGTGTAATGATCCTCTGGTGAGCCAGACGCTGCGTTAAGCACCAGTCATCATTCTGGGGCGCTGTGCATATCCAGAATCACCTGAAATAACCAATAAATTGTAAAACCCGACTTCTTCGTTTGATGTACAATTTTAGTATATTTTCTGTGCAATAAACAATTTTTAACCTATCTTATCCTGTTATCCACTATCATCAAAAACCTTTTACACACAAACCATTTACACTGCCAATCAGAAAGACTATCTGAAAACGCTTGAACGACTGAGGTTGCCTGGAAGAGATTGCTTCGTGCGAGTGAGGCCGTCTTTGAACAAATTCTATGTATTAATTTATCCGATATAGACACTGCCTTTTCGTGCAATAACATGTTTATCATCTTATGTAAAAGCATGGGACTGTTGTAGGATGCATGTCTTGATGGATTTGGATCATGCAGTGGCTACAGGAAGCGACAAAATGAACATATCTACATACTCAAAACATTAATTACCTTGTAGCAGTCGGATAAAGAATATAAATATTGTATACCTACCTAAAAGCCAGCAAGGGTCATCCTCTTAATACAGCACTTCTAGGTGAATCTTTACTGGGCAATTCCAAACATCAGAATAATTGCTCGCTCCTCCAAAAGATGCATCAAGGTGAAGGATTTGTAGGTCGCCATCACAAATCTGAAAAGATAAGGCAAATACTGCAAGAAGACAAATGCAATTGTTCTAGAGATAAATAAACAGTACCTATACTAGATAAACTAACAAGTCAGTCAGTATGCCCACTTAAGACTCCTCATTATGGTTTATTTGGTAATGAACGGCAGTGAAGCAGTGATACACTTATTTACTCCCAAGGCCAATAGTCATAGACAGTTGTGAGTATGAACTCAGCATGAGTTCGCACTTGTCTGTCAAAATTGTGTGAACTGACAGTTGTAAGACTCAAACTTCACTCAAACTCAAAACTGTCCTTGACTATTGGCCTAAGAGTATAGGTTTGTTTAGGCAATTATAACTTACTAGTAGAACATTCAAAGAATGTTATTGTTATATCATGCATCCATTATAGCACTTGTAGGGAAGTCTACATCAGTATTTTAAAACGAAATATTTGCTTTTTACTCTCTTTCCTCATATTTTTAATATAGTAAACTTACCATGAGTTCTTGGCTCTTGCATTGGTCCGAAAAGAAGAGACATAGTTGTTCATTTCATTACAAAGCTCTACGAAGAGAACTCTTCGTTGAGTCGATAATTTGCAATGCGATAAATCTTCTGGGATTTCAAGCGGGTTACTATGATCGCGGAGGAGTCTTCTGGCTCTGATAAGCTGCCATTTCAAACGTTCTTCTTCCGCGGGAAGATGTAGTTGTGGCCTAGAGTTGATATACTTAACACAAACCCGCAGACCGACATCACGTCACATATACACAGTCTTAAAAACGCCCTAGCCGCCATGATTTCCAAAATCAAGCCTTGGAACGTTAAAATGTAGTTAAAAAGTACAAAGAAATAATATAAATGCAATACAATATTCACTAAAATCAACCAAAAATGTGTTCTCACAATGTACTTTCTATGAAAAAGGTGGCTAAATGCCAACCTTTTTCATTTGACGTTTGCGATGGTTTTCAAAGTTTAAAAAAAATTAAATTGAAAACGATTTTCGATTTCGCGGTACGAAAATAGACGAGAGGGTCTGTCAGTTGCGTCATTTGTATAGAAACGTATAGAAACCATTCGTTCATTTTTGCCCTCTCGTGTTCCCTCTCGCATTCATTTTGAACCATAGACAAATGGGTCCCATAGACAAGATGGCGGTACGGAATGACGTGTTATCGCATTCGAAGACGATAACAATGAATACGATAGAAGTCGCGGTCAGCCTACCGATCTTTTACTTGGCTTGGCATTGGCAAATCATAAAATGACTGACATAAAATTGTCGAGTCCATAAAAAAACACTATAATGTCTGACCGTTGTATGTTGACTGCATTTGCATTTATCATTTTTATTTTGGGTTCCTATTTTCTCTAAATTGTCTGTATCCCTGTGTTTCAAAGTTAAATATGTTCAACTACAAGTTGCAGTGAATCCAGAAAGTTTTAGCTGCAACTTGGAACAATTAGTTTTCGCTATGTTTTTCGACGACCAAGACGAGAGGTTTTTTCGTGAATTCTGTAAGTAATTCATTGGAAGCTATTGTGTATCATACTTGCGGTATCAAGGCACTGTACGAATAATTGATTTCATTTCAGATGCCTTCAGTTCAAACATCGAGGTTACGCCTTTCGGGCTGAGAAGTGTGCCCACTCATACTGAAGATGGAATACCTATCAGGAAGCTGTATGTCTCAAATCTACCACCAAAGGTAAGGGTAGCCACTCCTGCATACTTACCCTGTCGCCTTTATTATCATCATGGTATTTCTTATGTACCTGTACTAGTCATGTATTGATTTTATTAAAAATGAAGGTAGGCATTCCATTTTTCTAAACAGTGTAGGTAAACTTTGCTGTGTTATATTCATACAAAAATCCAGTGAATATGCATTCAATGTCACAAACAAATCATTGCATTACTAAAATCCATATTCTATGCAAAGGCATGTGATTCCTAGACCACATTCCTAGGTAAATACCACATGTCCTAAATAAACAACAATTGAAATGAAATGTAAGCTTTATCCAATAATTATGTATTGAATCATCATTATACTGAAATGCAATTTAGGCATTATTTATTAAGCAGTTTTATCACCACAGTCCTTTTTTTTATTTTTCTAAATACCTAAGTAGATACAATGATCATTAAATATAACAAGAAGGATGATTTTAACATAATGTTGTACCACACTGTCTGTTTTGCCAATGATAATATCAACCATAACTTCAATAATTTTTTGCAGACAACACGGTCGGAGTTGTTTGGCGTGTTCGCACAGTACGGGTTTATCAAGAGCTGCTGGCTGCGGATGGCTGAGAAAGGCTTCAACCGGTCTCCATCGCCCACATACGCTTTCGTCACATTCAGCAACCCCGATGATGCGCACAAGTAAATTTTATTTATTTATTGCAGCTTCTTTACTAGACTAGTTCGCGAATGAATGACAAAAACGAAGTACTTCGCCTACACTGAAGTAATATATCCTTCGTTCACTTTAGTATCCGCCATATCTTTATTTCATCTAGTACACTGACGATTCACAACAAGGAAAGAGGGAACGCTTGAAGTATTCAACGAACGAAGGAAGTAGTGTTTGTGTTGTCCCAATGGGTTGGACAGATCATACAAATAACCTCAAATAACTTAATATGAACATGTACATTAGATAATGTTTAGGCTTCAAACTGGCTGCTTTGTATATCATCTAAATGTCTTGGTGACATCGAACCATTATATTGATTGCATTTGATTGATTGCTTTTCACGAAGTAAAGGCGTAAATTTTTCATTTCTCCCTGTTATCCATTTAAATATCTAGCTATTATCATCCAAGTTCATCAGAAACCAACCCTGGCTTCGAAAGTATCCAACACCATCCTGACACGTCACGACATATGAATATTTGACGCAGAGCTCTGCAAGCCCCTCACCACGAGAAGATGCTCCGGGGCCGCAGCCTGCGCATCTCGCCCGCGGACAGCTGGCACCAGCCCGCGGAGGAGGCGGACGGACGCGTCGTGTGGAAGCCGCGCGGGATCAGGCACGACGACACAGACGTACAGAGCAACGATGACACGCAACCAGACGGTATGCTGTTTTAATCGTGTGGTTAATAATTAAAACTGTACACTAGGCCTACTAACATATAGATAGATATAAGCGTTGCCGCACACGGCACCGCCTTGCCCCTCGCTGTCAACCAGTAGTCAAAATAATGCGAGGCGATGCCGTTACGCAGGCGATATTATTTGTATACAACGCATGTTGGTTAAGGAGTTGAGACGGCTGGGCGTTACGTCTGCGACAACCTTAAAAGATTAACATATATTTATTGACATATTACATTTATTATCGACATTTGGGACATACCGGATAATTGGGACAACCACATTGTGGTAATAACCTAGGCCTCGACTACGACGAACCCTAACTTCGGTTCAGCTAGGCAAAACCTACCTTCATGGAGCATCGAGCGCGATCATTGGTCGTTTCAAATTCAATTGGTGGATTTTGCAGACAAAAGCTACTATGAGAGTTTATCGGCCAATCAGAGGCTGGCTTCAAAACTCAGTTGATGGACTTTGCTTTTATGCGTCCTGGCAACCAGGAGAAGCCTGGTTGCCTTGCTATTATGAGTGACAATTATGTCGACGAAGTGAGTTGGAATTTTATATAGCAACAATGTGTTTTATTCACAGCCGCGCAGCCGGAAACTTCTTCGAACAACAGTGAAGCCACAAGTTCTGAAGCAAGTGAAATAGTGGTAAGTTCTGCAATTTCCAGCTAGATACAACATAGTTCGGGAGTGAACGTGACTGCTGAGGTGCTTGAGGTAGGTGGAGGAAGAAATGAAGACGATGATAGCCTCTTCAGGGTGACGACGCTCCGGCGACTCATTTGGAGGAAGAAAGAAGATAGATTAACATATGAAGTGCTCTTTAACATGAAATTGGCAAACGACAAACTGTCGAGTCCATTAATAAAACGAATATTTATAACAATAAAGAAGGCAGTGCTGTTGGACACGGCACGCATTGTGACTATTGTGAGGAGGTTCCTCTCTCAAGGATCCTAATCTCCGGCAGCTTGGATGCGCATGCATTCCGCTGCCGGCGGGTGTCTATTTACCCGACTGTGCAAGAAGGAGGGTTATGTTTTTTCGATTGTATGTATGTCTAATTCTTTAGCAAGCCCTGCAGCCTAAACTGCTTGATGGATTTTAACATATGAGCTGTGGTTAGATTCGTCTTGATTGTAGGAGTGACATAGGCTATGAAAAATAATCAACTGGGGTAAAATTTTTGGCAGTCATTTTTTTAAAATGTATAAGTATATAAAATAAGAGCAAAATGTTAATAAAGGAATAACCATAAAATTTAAATTTAAAATAAGTAATTAAGCAATTGTCACGTTCTCGCCATTTAAAAAAGTCTTAACCCGTCAACTCCCTTTATCTAAAGGAGACTACCCCGATTGAAGAGGACGGTGAGCCATGCTACACGATCCTGGACGTGTTGAACCGCGACTGCCTGTCGCACGTGCTGAGCTACGTGCCGCTGCGCGACATCGTGCGCTCCGAGCAGGTCAGCAAGGGATGGCAGGACATGGTGCACGAGTATTTGGCAAGTGAGTACGGTATTATATTCAGATTCATATTTATTAATATTATGAGGTATATAACACATATAGTATATAACGGACAATGTTGACGTCCCTACTAAGTATCTTATGTAGTACTTTTATCGATATAAATTAAGAAAACGATTTTTTTGCCATTTATTTGCAATACCTACTGTAAAGTATATTGGGTACTACATTTTATATAAAAAATAAATGTATAATTATTATTTTGATGAATGACAATGCCTCTTTACAGCTGCTATAATTTATTTTAAATTTATGAAAGGTTTCTAATGTAATGTGCCTAATGTCTGGTTTGTCCTGGTGCTGCCTGCCGCATCGCCTCACATGGACCATTCTCCGGCCACGTTTGGCATTGCTGTTACAGGATGTTTATTTGTATACCAAAGTATATTGTTAGTTTACTGACGTGATCAAGTGTACCGAAGTGTTTCCTACGATCTTAATAAATGAGTATGAATACAAAAATTTTACAACAAAAAATTACGCGGCGCGTTCGTTCCTTCTATAAGCACCTAGCTCCTAATAGCTCCTAAAAAATCTGACCCCCCCCCCCCCCCCCCCCCCGGCCCAGAACCTGGGTACGGCCATGGCCGTGGTTTATACTTTTACGTCTCCTCTGATCGTTATGTTGCCGTAGGTATCCGCACATACAAGACGTCCTGGTGGGCTCACGAGCCTGTGACACTGACGACAGCAGTGCTGCGTCGGCTGCTGGGCAGGCTCGGCGACCCCCTCCTACGACTGCACATCGACCACCACTGGTCGGCGCTCAACGACCGCACCGCGCACTCGGTCGGCAAGTTCTGCCCAAACTTGGAAGAACTCAAGGTGACCTAAGCATACACTATCTCTCTCTATCACATACACACACCCTTATCCTAATTCAGAGTTGAACACGTCCTCCAAAGCGATCGTGAACAGCTAACGGACCCACACACCTTCTTTCTTTCTCTCTCTCTCTCTCATACACATACACTTTTTCTTTATTACAAAACAAACTATTTATTTATCCCAATCCAAAAATAATAATAAAAATAACCAGTGTTTTCCAGGATGTATCCCCCACCCCACCCTTTTGGGGGCAATATCTCTCTCTCTTACACATACAATATTATCCCAATCCAAGACTTTGAACAGTCTACCTATATCTATGCACATTATTTCACTCACACACATCATTATCCCAATCCAAGGTATTGAAAACGTCATCTAATGGGTCCATGAACAGCTAAAATGAAAAGATAGAGAGACTGCATAGATCCATTAACTATGCAGTCTCTTTATCTTTCATATCTATATCTTTCACTCTCTCTCTCTCACACACACACACACGGGTGGGTCCCTTACCTAAAAACAAGGGTTTAGAACGTCTTCCAATGCGTTCGTGAACAGCTAAAATGTCTCTATGCAAATCAGAGACTAAAGTGGCTTTTACTTTATTTACAGGTTGTGGGCATGCACACGAAAAACTGGAACCCGATAGTGTATGGATGCAAACAGCTGAAAACACTCTCCTTCGTATCATGCAATAAGGTAATCTATCTAATATCTATTAGTGAAAGAGTTTTGAGCTAGTGAACCACACGGAATAATATTGAAAGAATTTTTAAAGTGATTAAGGTGTCGTTAGATTCCTCTTGACTGTAGGAGTGTCATAAATAAATAAATAAAAAAAGTCTTTATTGACTCTAAAAACACATATTATAAGTTGACATACTAATTTAACATTTTATAGCAATTGTTCATTTCGTTTTCTTAGATAACATTTACAAAAAATAATAGTTGGATGATGATATAGTGACATAGACTATAAAAATTTAATCAAAGGGGCATAATTTTTTTTACAATCGGGTTTATTTTTAAAATAATTTCAGCGTGTGTTAATTCGACTAAAATTCCCTTACATTTTCCTTGTTACAGCTCACAGATTCAAGTCTAGTACAATTAGTGAAGAACGACTCTTGCATAGAGAGTCTCACGATTGCGAACAACACCCACGTGACCGGTCTATTCCTTACCGGCACCAACCCACATAACCTTAGCTCTCTAGCGTTTTACAACTGCTACAGTTTGCAAGGGACAGTTCTAAGCGCTGCAATAGACACCCTACCGAATCTCACTACTTTAAAACTAGATGTCTGTCCCGTTACTATGTGGAAAATAATACCGTTAATACTTAATAAGCTCCCGAAACTACAAGAGTTGTCGCTCAGTGAATATACGTCTATCGAGATTTGCCTCACGCCTCATGTTAACGATGCGTTCTGCGAATGTCTGCCGACACTTAAGGAGTTGAAGAGTTTGAATCTGAGCAGAAATATTTATATCACGAATGCTGTGCTCAAGCAAGTGGCTCAGTCGTGCCCGTTGTTGGAAACGCTGAATGTATCCAGTTGTAATTCGAGAAAGTTTCTCCCAGTTACAGGTAAATGTTGTATTTGATTTTTTTTGTATTCTGTCATGTTTTCTATCTTTTGTATATTTTATTGTATATATTTGGTAGGTTAGAGATAAGTATCCACGGGACCTGAATAAGGTTGAGATTTCCTCATGAACTACTGGACCGATTTTAATAATTCTTTTATAGCATATAGTTTTTACTTTTATCTATCTAACAGTGAAAGAATTCTTGCAATAGGTCAAGTAGTTTTTGAGATAATCTCAACTTTAAAAACTCTCCTGTATACCTTTCTCTGTGTTCCACCGTACACACGACAGCAGATCAATGGTAACACTTGCAGTACGATTTGAACTCTTACGACGCAGACAATAAGAACGGTCCAAAATGTTACACTTGATGTGCTGTTGACTGCACATGCTATTATAACTGAAATTTATTTAGGTTGTTGTTTTGTGGTTGTAATTGGCATTCTCCTTTTTTATACATGCAACTCGGTTGGAGAGAGAGAGATAGATTAGATTATTTTTTGCTATTGCTCCGGTATTTCAGGTGTTTTTGCGACGATGACCGCTTACCACGTGCCTCGACTGCTCGCCTCTTTCTCATTTAAAAAATACTTATTTGTGACATTTCATTTATTTAATTCCATATACAATTATTATTGTTAGAAAATTCGTATTTACCAAAGATACAGGGAGTGTGTTTGATCAGCGACGCCCAACTCAGGGGTGGTTGTCTCAATAATATTAGTTCCTAAAATTGTGTTTTTATGATTTTCAACATAATTGCTATTCTGTTCAATTTCTCACGAAATTATCACAGTGCATGAGGGCTGTCATTGTGGGTACAAAGCGCGCCTCAAGGCGCCCTATCACGCTGTCAATGACCCGGCCGACAGACAACGCGTAGTAGGTAACAACGAATTTTATTCTTTCTTGATTTTTGCATGAATAACTAAGGTATAATTTTTTGCATCTGTATCGTGTATTGTATATTATCATGCCTGAGTCGCGAGTCGTTGATCAACCTCGCCCTGTATAAATATTATACAATGCCAATTTCTCAATTCCAACGTCAAAAGGTTGTCGCAGACGTAGCGCCCGGGAAAGGTATAAGCGCCGCCGTGGCCGCTCGCCTGAACTCGAGTCGTTCCGTATTCTTCGTATGAAACTCCATACTGCAACTCACACTAATCGCCTACGTAACGGCATCGCCTCGCATTATTTTGACAACCGATTGAGAGCGAGGGGCGAGGCGAGGCGCTGCCGGGTGTGTCCGTGTGCGGCAACGCTAATAATTATGTGCATATACTTACTAATTCCTAATCATTATGATGTGGTTATTTCTATGTAATTATTTCCTTGTGTAACAGAGGTGTCAGTGCCTCAAGGCGTGGGCGACGAGGGCGTGAGCGCCGTGTGTCGCGGGTGCAGCGCGCTGCGCCGCCTCGACGTGTCGTACTTGGCCGCGCTGTCAGACGCGGGCGCCTCGGCCGCCGCGCGGCTGACACGCCTCGAGGCGATCACGGCGCGAGGCCTGCCCGCGCTCACCGCAGCGCCTTTCGCTGCCGTTCTGGCTGCATGCCCTCGATTGCAGGTACTTAACATGTAACTATAGAATGGAATCGTTCAAATTCTATATACCACCCTAGAAAAATAGTGCACCGGGAACAGATAATTATTGATTTACGTTACGACTAGTGGTGTCATTCATAAACCTAGTTAAACCTCATCATCAGTCTATTTATATTGCCCCACTGCTCGGGCACAGACCTTCCCTTACATCGAGGGAGCTCGGGCCATAAACCACCACGCGGGCCCAGTGCGGGTTGGCAGATTTCACATGCCTTAGATTTTTTTTCTTCTACGGCATGCAGGTTTCATCACGATGTTTTCCTTCACCGTTTTGAGAGCACTCGGTAGATGTACGTAAGTTTTTTCGTCGAAAAAAACCGAGGATAACTCATTGATACATGGCTGCCCTAGCTGGGAATCGAACCTGGGACCTCCATATTGCAAGTCCATTGACCCAACCACTGAGCCACCGAGCTCTTTACGAGTTAAACCTCACTCCCCTTAAATCGTGTTGATATCCTTTTCACATTTCGTTAAAAAGGTTCAGATAGAAAGGACGGCCTAAACGGTGGCGTAACTTTAAATCACGTTTATGAATACGCGCCCTTGGTATCAATCAACCCATGGTAACAATACAACGATAAAGGCGACTCACACCATTACACCATACGTACCCCCCCCCCCCCCCCCCCCCCCCAATATAAATATCCAGGTTTTTAAAGGCACTTTCACTCTTCATTAAAATACGATAGAAAGAGGTCGTGGAATAATTTGAAATCACGTTTATATCTAACGGCGCTATTATTTCTGCAGGAGGTCGACGTGTGCGGTTGCGACAACGTATCCGAGGAGGTCGTGTTCGCCGGCGCGCGTGCGCTGAGCGCCCGGCCGCGCGCGCTGCTGCTGCGGCTCGCGGGCACGGCCGCCGCTGGCAACGCAGCCAACGGGGGAGCCAAGCACGAGGTCAGATACAAAATATACTACACCACAGACCACTTACCCAATAAACATGAAATCGGTACAATTTTTTTTAAATATGGTCTCGACACATTGTGCCATTTGCCAAACACAAGTTGGGGAAATGTTGTAAGTATAGAATTAGTAATTTTGAATGGGGGAATTTAGGAATCGGGTAAGGATCGTGAACAGAGTAAAGCTAGAGTTTATCTGGTTTATAGATACCTACATAGGTTGCTAGAATCCGGAATAGTAATAGTAAATATCCGGAATATTTAGTATAAATAAGGAATGGAAGCAGGTAGGTAAAGGAACATTGATGAGAATGAGAGAATCAAACAGTGATGAGTGATCATAAAGCGGACAGGCAAACAAAATATGATATCGCCAACGTCAGTGCCACACTCACAAATTGCGTTGTCGACAATGCGAAGCTTGGCAAGGTGTGCTATTTGCAAGCGAAAAATTCTGTCAACAATGAGCGCATAGAGACGAAACGGGGGACAGGGGTGCCGTATGAGAGAGATGCGTCCATGTCGATAATATCTCTAGGTTACACGTGTCGCGAAGCAATTTTGCACTCATGTACGGGCAGACACGGGCGCCCTCCTGTTACAGGTCTATAGGGTAAGCGGTAGGCATGTGTACAGCACTGTTCAAAGTCAAAGCGTCTTTATTGCAATCGGTTACGGGATACAAAGTAGGTCTTAAATTATTATATGTTCATACATAACCTACCCGTTTTGTGGGCATGCAATAGATACTATATACATTAATTGGTTACATTTATAAGTTTTAATGCCTTAATATTATACATTTATTTAGGTATGTCAATAATATCTCCTATATTAATTGTTAAAATTTGTAATTTAAATATTCTTGCAGTGTATAAAAACAGTTTTCCAGTAATATTTTTTTCAACTTATTTTTAAATTCTGTTCCTGTCAGTTCCTTGATTTCACGAGGTAGGTGATTGTACATAATAGCACCAGTACAGTACATGCTCTTTTTAAATATTTTTAAGGTTGCTTTAGGTGCTACTACGTTATTTATGTATTGGGCCCGGATTGGTCTACCTGTATTGTATTCTGGGTACTCATTCGGATTGTTTTTTATATATTGACAGACCTGCAATATGTAGATGCCTGTGAGCGTTAAGTATGTCTTGTTCTGGAAAATCGGCTTACACGATTCATCTCCTGGAATGTTATAAATAATTCTTAGGCATCTTTTTTGCAATACAAAGGTCGATTGTACGTCAACTGAGTTTCCCCAGTACATTATGCCATAAGATAGGATGGAATGTATATATCCATAATAGGCTGATCTTGCTATATCCGTATTTGTCGTTTTCACCAATACTTGTAGTGCGTAGCAAAACCCTCTTATTTTGTTGTTAATGAATTCAATATGTTGTTTCCAATTCAGGTGCGAGTCTATAACCAAGCCTAGAAATTTATATGAGTTTACTTCTTCCACTGAGATACCATCGTAGTTTATGTTGAAAGGTATTTGTGTCGCTTGATACGTCCGGAATTGGATGTACTTAGTTTTGGTTATGTTTACCTGTAGATTTAGGGATTTTAACCATGTGGTTATATCATGCAATGTACTATTTATACTATCTTCGTATTGCGGCATATTGGATCTTTCACCTTCTATTAGCACTGATGCATCATCTGCAAATAGGGCACTAAGATGAGGTGTCACTTTTGGAAACTCGTTGATATAGATTAGAAACAATAGTGGGCCCAGGATACTTCCTTGTGGTACGCCTATTTTGGTTTCTGAGTACTGTGATAGGGTTTTATGTAAACAATGATTTTTGTTTATATTAAAAATTTGTGTGGCTTGTGTCCGCTTAGTTAGATAAGATTCAAATAGTTTAAGCGCTATACCTCGTACTCCCATATTTTCTAGCTGTTTTAGCAAAATTAAGTGGTTGACACAGTCAAAAGCCTTAGACATATCCAATAGTAGTACAACTGCGGGAGCTTTACTATTTATTGCGTTCCATACACCCTTTAGTATTCTGAAAATAGCATGATTTGTGGAAAGGTTCTTTCGAAAGCCGCACTGCGCAGCGTTTAAAATGTTATGTTTCTCTAAGAAGGAGATTAATCTTTTATAGATGATTTTTTCGAAGATTTTTGAGAAATTTGGAAGCAGTGCGATAGGTCTGTAGTTAGATTTATCAGCCTTTTCTCCTTTTTTAAATACAGGTGATATAGTCGCTTTCTTCAATTCTTCTGGGAATGAGCCTGTTTCGAGAGTCAGATTAATTATGTGTTTCAGTGGACTTGTTAAATATTGCGAGCACTTCTTTATAATCAGCATAGATATCTGATCATGTCCTGTACTTTTTTTATTTTTGAGTTCATTGATTACCAGAGCTATTTTTCTTTCTGTTGCGGGGAACATAAACATATTTGAAGTAATTTTCGTTGTGGTCAATTTATATTGTTTAGTGTCAAAGGTAAGGTCATCATTCATTTCTATGTAGTGTTTGTGTGTTCTATGTAGTGTTCCCCAAACTTCCCTTTGCATGTTTTGCATTTTGGGTTGTTGAGCCAAGTGTACATGGGCTGTGCTTGCCCTCTGTTGCTAGTTTTATTGATTGTTGTCTCTGTTCGCATTTTTAAACGACTGCCCCAGAAGGAGTCGATACCTGGCTTACGATATCTGGCAGTACGCTGTACTCAAAATCAGTCAATGCGCTGCGACCCGGCCCGTCACTAATGTGCTAAGTAAGCATTTTGCGCTGCGCTGCGGCCCGGCATAATGTGCGCGAAGCATTATCAACCTTGCCCCCTTACCGTGAACTTTTGTAGCAGGATTACTTCAATAATACTTTGTTATTTAGTATCATGACGGGTTCCCTATTTTTGTGCATAAATTTTTATGTCATAATATAACATGGCATACTTTAAATTGTCCTAGTAATAACTACGCATAATAGTCATTAGGCATAACTTTATAGGCATTATATTATTAAGCATAACTACAAACAGCATAAAGATTGTTAAGAATAATATTATAAAGCCTAAATAAACTTTGTCATAATGATATTAAAACATAATTGTAATAATCATATTATTTTGTTTGTATATAAAATAATCATGTTGGCGGCTTACGGGTGGCCCAAGGGCCACCCCCGCCGCACCGTAACCTACTATTACACTATGGTACCTAAGTTATATCTGATATACCTAATACCTACTTTTTGTTTGTATATAAAATAATCATGTTGGCGGCTTACGGGTGGCCCAAGGGCCACCCCCGCCGCACCGTAACCTACTATTACCTAATACACCATACATACAACACCAATACCAACAAAAAAGAAGAAATACACAGACAAACATAACCGCCTTGACAAAATTATTAACAATAAAAATGAATACACTTCAAAACTTGCCTATTTACAAGCTATTGCTAAAAATTTACATTTAAAATGAAAGGAATTATATTGCATGAAAATTATAGTAAAAAAAAACATTACATTCATTTCAAACAAACATTATGAATAAATACATTTAAATTATTAAAGTGTAATTATGTATAATATCTATTAGACGAATAAACAATATGCCATAAAACAATATGGAAATCAAAATTAGGGCAAAAACGATTAGCCCAAACTAGAATTATGCTTAGTTAGATTGTATGCCCAAAAACAATTATGACAAAATATGATTATGACAAAAAACATTATGCCTAACTCATTATGGTAAATTAAAATAGGACAAAAAAATTATGCGAAAAAAGGGATCCCATCATGACGACCTTAAAGTAAGCTTATTAAGGACGTCATGGTACGAAATAATAAAGTATTATTGAAGTAATCCTGCTATAAGAGGCCATGGTAAGGGGTCTGTTTGTAACGCTTGTGGTCCCGTTGCGCAGGAGTTGCCGCGACACCCGCTCCTCACCGTGGACCTGGACGACGACCTGTGCAACCAGCAGCTGCGGCCAGACTTCGTGGAGCGCGTGTACGACAGCTCGGACGACTCGTTCGACGACATGTACGACCACGAATTCGGCTTCCTTGGGGAAGGTGAGTACAAACAACAGATCAATGGTAACACTTGCAGTACGATTTCAATTCTTACGACGCAGATAATAAGAACGGTCCAAAGTGTTACACTTGACGTGCTTTGATGTGTACAATGTGGATGGGTATATGACATTTCATCTGAGCCCCACCGTGCCTCGGAAAACACATTGAACAGTTGGTTCCGGTTGCTGTCGCCCGGCAGCAGTCTGAGCCTACGGGCGGCGTAAATAACTATCACAGGTTTGGTCACTAAACCACACGAGAAAAGAAATGAATTAAGTTTATAACAGCCGCCTTGGACGGTGACATAGTGCATCTCTTTGTAATAAGGTCTGGGTTGAACTGATGTTATGTTGCCGACTGTACATGGTACTATTCGCAGATGACGACATTTACCTGGACGAAGATGACGAGGATCTCGACGACGGCGACGAGTTCAACCTCTACGCGTACGGGCTCCACGGACCGGACATCATCCTGCTGTAGCTTAGCACTCAACGCTTAGCGCTCACTTCGCTCAGGGCGCACGCTCAGCCCGATAGTCATAATCAGTTTTGAACACGAATTCAACGTGGGCTCGCACTTAAGGTCCAAACACCAGCCCTGCGACATGATGACGACGCGATGCGACGAGTGTTAATCAAATCAAATGGATACATTTTCCTCGGCATCGGATTGTTTCTGACCTGATTAGTTAATATCGCATGGCACCGTGTCGTGTTACTTGACGTTTTAAAAGTATCAAAATTATATGAAAAATGATTGTAAGACTGGACTCAAACTCTACTCATACCCAAAACTGGCTATGACTATCGGTCTCTAAGTGCTCGGTCAAAAACAGAGATAAGTATATACGGGGTTTCAATAAAGTTGAGATTTTCTCAATAACTACTTGACTGATTGTAAAAATCCTTTCACTAATAGATGGCATGGCCTATATACAGTTTTCAGTCCCGAGTTTGAGTTCAGTCTTACAGCTGTTAGTTTTCATACAACTTTGACAGTCGTAAGTGCGAGCACGCTGAATTCGTGCTCAAATCAGTCTATGACCATTGGCCTTAGAGCGCAGTACTATGTAATTTTGAAAAGGTTGAAAATAAGTCGAGTAGTTTTTGAGAATATCTCAACCCTAATAACAGATTAATCACAGAAATTCTATTCATTGCGGCATGGTCCAAAATCACACATATTCCATGGAAGTCGAACGGAAGCATAAACTAGGAATGTTTCACTTCGCATGTTGACTGTTTACTTAAATTCTTTATATAGCAGCAGACGTAGTTACTCGTATTATAATGTTATTCCTAAATATATGAAAAATAGATACATTAGTTATATCCATGTACGGATTAAGCTGTTGATATTTTGGAGCCATGAGTGTGAATTGTTCGTATAAATCCAATATAACATGAGTATTTTTCATTATCGTACAGACGACATCCCATCAATCTTCACAAGCTCATAATTGCAGTCCATATTACCATCGAATAAACTGGCCCTGTGTTACGCTTGATGTGCTGTCGACTGTTATGAGGTATATGTCTCACTCGTTCTCAAAAATTCACTATAAAGCTTTTTCACTTCATATTAGAATTTATGGAGAAGTATAAGAGGTGAATGCTCTATGATTGAGTTACAGTATACAATTTCATTTTTTCGCATAATTTTTTTGTTGATTTTATTTCATTTCTATTAGAAACAATTACTTTATGTTCAATGTTCATGAAAAGGAAATTTTCTTGTTTTCATTGTTTTAAATTAACGTTCCATGTTGATTTGATTTCGAAGAAACCTGTTTGATTGTTGTATTTATCTGTGATGATCTTATTATGATAATGAATCTTATGCTGTTGTAATTATTCTCAACTCTTGTCTAGTTCTTCTGTTTATTATCTTACTTAAATATATAAAAATAATACTTAATACTTCGTATTGTAACTTTAATCAAAGTCTGATATTGTGATAGATATAAATTATTTATGTACCTAATTATTTATTTGTCATCGAACAGGTATTATTTTTGTGTAAAATATACATTGTAATAAATTGATAGTTCATCCGTTGTTCAGAATTTATCTATTGTTGCAATAATACATAGTAAGGTTGCCTATGCTCATTGCCTCATGCTGTGCATTGGTCTGTACAAACGTACCGCGTCCGCGCCACTCTTAACTCTGTGATATGTATAACTATACTGATATAATATAATAGGAAAACTTGTTCAATATAGCAACATTGCGACTTAATTATTAGGTCAAAGAAATAATTGTTGATCAAACACAAACTAAATAAATGTAACTAATTATTACAAATGTTGCTTTTAGTAGAGGTTACGAAGTTGGGCAAAATATAGTAGGTTAACCGTTATTACTCTATACTTACTAACTTCATGATGTTGATTTAGTTACTCAAGTGAGATGTAAATTATTTTCATATTTATTTCGATGAGAAGCTTTGAGTTTAGATTCCTTTTTTGGGATTTTTTTATTATGTTACTTTATTATATTTGTCCTTTTTAAGAACAATGCATTGTAATCAACGTGGTGATTTTTATTTGTTTTACTGAAGAATGATTTTGTTTTAATCACATTGTCAAAAAATCAATAATTATTTATATTTTTTAAGATTTTTTTAGTGTAGGATAGTGAGCATTTTAATTTGTTGTGAATGTGTATGAGAGTAGATTTTTGTTTCACACAAACTTTAGGTGGTTTATTAAAGTTGTTGGTGTAACGTAAAATTAAATAGGTAGCTTAGTGTGATACCTGTGTGTGGGAGTGTGGTATTTTTAGTTTATTTATTTACAACTTACATGTTTTTCTTTGAAGATTATTATACTGTAGCAATGACAGGATTAATTGGTATGTTGTATAATTCGTAGTAGTCAATTATTATTTGTGAGAACATGTGGGTTGTCAAGAGTGGCCCATGAGATGAGTTTTGTATTTATTAGTGGATATTTTTTGTTTTACTGTTATTTTGTTCTCATTCATGAATGACTGGAGGAAGTGTTCAATGGTAATCAATGGTAATAGAAGAATGTATGTTCTCAGGGTTCACTAATTAGTGGTGATTTATGTTTTTAGATTCGCATTTTAGAAGATAAACCTCATGCATGAGATGGTTTGTGAGAAGTTTTTAGTTTTTATACATTTAATTGTTTAAATATTATTAGTAAGAAACAGAATACAAACATTAACTTCAACAGTCCTAGTTTTATTTATAAACACATTTGAGTTCTTTTTACAGACTTTTACTCATCTACAGATATAGCGATAAATTGATCTAAACACTGGCTAGTAATTAAATGTTCACATCATGATTGATTGTTTTTATATAAATATTCCACCACCGACCCATAAAGCCTACATCGATAACTCTCCTGGGAAGACTGAAATATGTAGGCTGCAAGTATTTACAGTGTGCTTTATACAAGTCGCAGGACTCATTCAATTCTGATGCATACATAAAAGATATTATCCCTAGACTTTGGTAGTGAATAACACCTTCATTGTAGCACATCTGTAGGAATAAGAGGTGGTCAAGAGATTCAGGATTACGACATTCTTCACTGACCATGACCACTTCATTGCTAATTCTTTTCATATCGTCTCTAAAGTCTAATTCGTTGGGACTGTTTCGAGCTAGCGCGTACACGGCGGCGAGACCAGCAGACCACAGCATGGCCTTCCTAGGCTCATCTTGCATGTCCTGTCGCAAATCTTGTAACATCTGCCGGTAGTCTATGAACAGGTTTTTCCAGTAATTTGCCAATTTTTCGACAAGTGTTCCTTTGAGCCTCACAGGCAATCGAACTTTTCCTTTTAGGTTAGAAGAGAAGACAACTGGTGCATTCCTCAACCTCGCCAACATGGCTGTATGTATTTTCGGAAATCCTAAATTATGTTTTATTATATACCGTTCATTTAATTTATTACTGTTTAGTAAATCAATCAAATCAAAATATGAACAAAGCAAAGTAAATTTCTAAATGTGACGTTCGTTTTACTTTTATAAAAAATTAATATGGGCTTCTGAGGCATTGCTTACTTTAGCCATACCAGCCCAATTTCATACAAATTCATTTTTTGTTCTACAATACAATCCACTCGTATTTTAAAGCTGAAATAAGTTTCCTGTGTTAAAATAAATAAATAACTTAAAATGCAATTGTCTTTTTATTTTAAAATAAAATCGTATGTAAGTACTACAGCCGTTAAGATTTGCTACATGGTCATTGAAGAAGTTTATCTACCATTGGAAATTAGCCTTTTCTTGTGGGCATGGAGCCTCCGCCCTTAGCCTCTCGCCTTTGTCGTGGCATTAACTCCATGACGCCCTGTGGCATCTCAGGCGGCGGTGGAAACTCAGACGGCGGCGGTGGTGGCGGCGGCGGCGGCGGCGGCGGGTATTGTCTAGCAACCTGTTAATATAAATTACTCATCAATTTATTATACGTACATTCAGGGTTCACTGTCTAACATAACACGACTAAGAGTAGGAAATACTGGCGTTAAAGACAATACTAAGGATTACCTACTACTTGCGGAATGCTGACCTTGGTATTGAATTACTATGTTGGTGGCAAATTAAATTGATCGTAGCTCGTAGTTCCATTCTTTTCCACAGTAGGTGGAATATAGTGGATGGTATTTGTTCAATTTACATATCTACCTATACCCTACCTTAGTACTTAGGTAGGTAAAGTTCTTTAATTTACATATCTACCTACTCTACGTAGGCGTGTAAAGTTCTTAATTATTGTACTTAGTTCTTATTGGGACATATTTTTGAATCTATCTAACTACTCGAATCTAACATACCTACTTACTACCATTATGAAATGGTAATAGAACAAGACTGAATCTCTATTTAGGTACTCACTCGTTTTAACGGCCTTAGGTTTTCATATTCAGCGGCGTCCGCCGTCGCGGACTGTGCTGATGGTGCGGCTAGTGTCTGCTCGTACGCCATCGCCAGCCACACCGCAAAGATCATTAAACAAAACGAATGTTTCATCTTCACTGATCACTGCTCCACTGATGATTTACGATCCATCGCTACTTTATATCATCCACGTTGCATGCCGCTGCGACGGAAGCCTTTGACAAACAATACAACAGCTTCCTGCGATGGACATGAGTTAAAACGAGATAAAAATGCCATAATAACCACGATAATAATTAATTACTAACGTGTCACTTGCGTATCAAGCAATGCAAGGGCTTGTCTCGGCAATTGTTTGATTATTATAGAGCTATGTCAGAATGAACAGTATTTTTCAACTGTTTAGTGATAAGCATCGTAATTATGCGTAAATTGCTTATTTTCAACACGCGACGTTTGTATGCCATGGGTTCTGGAATCTAGAAGACTTCTAACTTTGTATGTAGGCAAATAATACCATGGTTCATTACTTGACGTTGGAAAGGAGGATTAATAAGTATAGATAAGTAGGTAATTTATAACAGAATGCTTAGGTATAGTAGGCCCTCTTCAACGTTTCTTTCGTAAATCAAAACATTTCTGGCAGTCGCGCCGCGCCTATTGAGATGGTGTTGGTGGTGTAGTCGACCTAATTAATATTGATCACTATCATTGACTTAATAAACAAAAAAATTAATAAGTCAATGATCACTATTGATAACTTGCTGATAGTTTCGAACAAAATTTCGAATACGAAATTAATCAAAGTGAAGTTCGTGAAGATAATAAGCAAAATAAAAAGGGAATGACTCTCTTTTGTTGCACCTTACCGCCACCTGTTGTCATTAGTTCGAGCGAGATAGTAAATAGGAAATGAAATCACTTGAGAGGCGAGCATTGCCAAGCAATGGCAACTTCCTCAAAAAAGGGCGAATTTTTTTTTTTAGCACCACGTAAATATTGAAACTAAATTGGATAGGCGTTGTAATGGTAAAACCATTTTAGATGTAGTAATATAGACCGGACCACGACCGGACTATTGCTGATATGCATGGGAACATTTTTTATATATTTATTTGTGACGATTATAGAAACCAAGAAACAGCAATTGGTAACCCAGTTACCTGACCGCGCCGTTTTCGGTCCGTCCCGCCAAAATTCGCAAAGATTCGATTCGAGTGAAGGTAGTTATAGTTAAACAGAAGGCGTCGTTTTTACGAAAAAGTCGTGATCATCATTTTAGTCAACTTGCAAGTTATTCATTTGAAATGGATACTAAGTCACCTCTTGCGGCCGCAGCCGCCGGCGAATTGTTTACCGTTTCAAACAAGGCGGGCCGGGGAGACCCCGACATCAAACAAGCTTACAGCAACAAGTGCTCTTGCCACAGGGGCAAGGCGACGGTATTTTGCCGTTCTTGTGGATATTGTCGTAATGGACGTATTCGCCTTAGGTGCGAGCAACATCCCCGGGTAAGTTATTTAGCATCTACCTACCTACTTTAGTTTTAGTAATATACTCTTTTGCCGAGACTTCGGTGCCCGTCCGTCTATATGTCAGCACAATATTCTATCCCTATATAACAGCAGCGACAGACTAATTGTGATCCAGCTATAATCATCATCAGCCCCTACAAATCCACTGCTGGACGTAGGCGTTTCGAGCCTCATGTCTATTCTATTATTCCATCAGTGCCTCCTTATTGATACCTTTACTATTAGGACCTACGTACCTTTATTCTGGAGGATACAACCATATAGAAGAATTGATATGGAAAATTAGAATTTAAAACAACTCTACATTAGTCAAGTACAATCTGCTAATATTTGCATAAATTGTTCCCAGGTAACATTTCTGCTTGACATGGCCGAGTGCCCCCGCTGCCGCTTGTCTGCATACCTGGAGGAGTACTAACTATGACTTACATTTACTTTAAAATGATTATTTTTTATTAATTGAGATACGAGGTAATATCACCATGAGGCTTCTACTATTTAAATAAGACTCATTTATGTTTTTCTAATTTTTGTAATAACTGTTGATTAGTTATCTAAGAAAAGTATGTTTTGTTTGGATTACATTTAAAAATAGTTATTTTTTGTTGTAAAATTTTAGTTACAATGATGTAAACATGTGAAATAATCCATGAAGCTCAAGTTTTTGTGACAAAAACTTGTTTCATATTAAATGTTCCATATGATTACATCATTGTAATGTAGGTAGATTCTATAGAACTTTTTTTAGGCATTTCATTTAGTTCTCTTATGTGTATGTATACCATTCCTCTTGCTTGTCTTTAAAGACCTAGACAAGGCTAAGAGTATGTTATATTCTTAAACTGTATGACTTTTATGATTTTTTTTATTGTAGTTGAACTTCTAAAGTTATCTCTCAATGTTAACAATATGTAACAGGGCTGAAACAATGTTCCTACTTAATGCTGCAGCATTCTCATAGTATTATGTTACATTGATGTTTTCCATTTGTGACTAGGTAAGAATTATTTGTCTTACTTGAATAAGTTAGTGTTGACAGTTCTTTCTGAAGAAAAAAAACTGTTTCCAGCTCACCCATCATAGTGTTTAATTTAAATACTTAATAATTTTGTTTATTTGTGCCATAAATGTGCCTAATGAGAATAAAGACTAATATTTTCTAAAATTTCGCTTTCAATTTGTGCACCGCTCAGTTGGTACTGTTATTCCTATTCCTTACTTTACCTGAAAATGTGGAATAAATAGGGCTGTGAACAAAAGTCTTACTGCTTATAAAGAAACATTCATTATTATCATACTAAAATATTTCCACTACATAAAATAAGTCTACTCATATGTACAAGACACTTAACAAAACTATCTAAATGGAGAACCAACTGGGTACATCGGATCTATCTTTGTTACGTTCGATAAATTTTCTGTATGATTTCTTGGCTTCTTCTAGTGATTTCTGGTTCTCCTGTTCATCATCCTTTTCTTTATCAAATAAGTTGGGAAACTCAAAGATAACTGTTTTCGGCTGTAAAGTAAATCACACTTATGAATCATGTAGGTACACATGAACATTATGGTAATATCTTTTGATTATAATTAGCCAACAATGAAAGGATTGGGCCAATATTGTAATATGTACATTAGTAAAACTATGGACTCATTGCATTTATCGTTACGTAGTAGTAAAATAGTACGTTTGAACTCACCAGCGTCACAAATGCAGTCTTAGCATCATCTTCTTTTGTGATATATCCTTTGCCAACATCCCTTTGAAACTTGCCCGAAGAGATTCTAGTTCTCACATCAACTACAGGTATATTATAAATTTTCTCTAAGTAGTTTTTTATGTCAAACTTCGTCATCTCCATCGAACATTGGAAGTGCACAATGTTTGGCAGTTGCCTTGGTGGTGAACGAACTAACTTCATCCAAAAGTTAGGTAAAAATACCCGTAGTTGGGGGTTTCCTCTTTGATATACAGGATACCTGAAACATATTGTTGGAGAATTAATAGAGTTTACAACTAACGAACGAATCCGTAAATAATAAAATATTTGGGATGATGTATTAGATTGTAGCTATCTGTCTCGCAACGTCGTCGTTGTCGTTACAGTACACATCAAGTTTTTTCCGTTCAAAACGTAAGAGTTGAAAACGTACTGTAAGTGTTACCATTGATCTGCTGTTGTCCGTACCTATATAAAAAGTACTATGTGGTCGTCAATGTCTACAACGATTTTGAATCGACATTTTTTCGATAATTCTGTGTACCTACCAAAGTGAAGATGTGGCAAGCAGATATAGGAGACAAGCAGGCGGTTTGAGCACAGATAAGGGTTTGAGTAGAAGAATAAAATATGCAATATAGTGTATCAAAACTTTTCGCATACGGATTATCCATGGATAGAAAAGTAATATTACCAACGAGTAGACATTGTTCTGGCTTCGGAAATTCTAGAGTAAAATTTCCATACGAGTCTTCTAGATTTCGAATTAGCTGTTTTTCTCAAAAAACAACCTCAAATCAAACAAACCATTTTTTTTGTAAAAAAAATTCCAGAGGGAAAGGCAAGTCAATTAGGGCATACAGCCTGGTCTGATGTTAATAGAATGTCTGAATTCTTATAAATACATGCAACATATATACGAAGATAACCTTGAAAAGCGCGCGAAAGACATTAGCTACTTTTTTGTGAAAATTCTAATTAAATAGTTTACGTGGTATTTAGTGATTAATGATCACGTTAAGTTAATGAGATGTCCGCGAACGTTTCTATTAATTAGAGTGCTCAAAAAGAGTCGTGTTTGTGAAGTTTTGTGCTCTTAGCAAGGTTTCCTTGCATAATTCGATGATTGCGTGGATCGTTGAGTTATTTCGTTTAGGGGTTTGGGAGGGTTGTGAGTAGGTTTAGATTAGGTTATCTTCGTATATAAATTATGTATGTGTTTATATGAATAGGCTGTATGCCTGATACATAATAAAGACGAATTACCAAAAGAAATATTGGCTTTATTCAATTTAAAACGTTTCGATAATTATAGACAGATATGACATTACCAATTTCTTTTTCAGTATATGACATTCTCCCTGCCTTTTAATTATCTTCTCCCAGCACATAATCTGTAAGATATCCTGGGGGACGTTTCTCACGCGAGGACCGGCGAAGAGGGCCCTTTACTTCGTTTTGCTGACCAACGAGTCGAGGCTCAGTTTCTTGAACTGTGGGTGTATTCGCAGTGGTTGATCCGTCTGGGTCTTTGTCCATGTCCTCATCTTCACGCACAGCAGGAACGTCAGGAAGGGGTGCCAATTGTCTGTTGGAGACAGTCGACTCACGTCCATCGGCCAATCTTATGTATGAGTAGCTTGGATTGGACTGTAGGAGCTCTACTTCCTCCACCACAGGGTCATATTTCGAATTACGGACATTCTTTTTCATTAATACAGGTCCTGGTGATAAAAGCCATGTAGGTAATGAGGTCCCGTTTGGAGAACGCCGCGGGTGTAAGAACATTCTCTCATGAGGTGTCGAATTTGTTGCAGTACATAGTAGCGACCTTATGGCGTGTAGTGACACAGGCAAAACCTGTTCCCAGTCTTCAGTTCTTAAGTTTCTAGCCCGTAAACAAAGTTGTATAGTCTTCCAAAGTGTTCCATTAAGGCGTTCCACTTGTCCGTTCCCTGCAGGGTTATAAGGCGTAGTTCGACTGCACGCTATTCCAAGCGATGTAAGAAATTGCTTCATCTCATTAGATAAAAAGGAAGTTCCTCTATCGGAGTGTATGTATAGGGGAGTTCCAAAAGTAAAAAAGAGATCTTTCAAACATTTTATCACTGTACCAGTAGTCATGTCTTTACATTGGTACGCAAATGGAAATCTGCTATATTCATCAATTATAGTTAGTAAATATTTATTTGGAGAATTTGTAGGTAATGGTCCCTTGAAATCTATATTTAGTCGTTCGAAGGGGGCCATAGCCTTGATAAGTTGTCCTGAAACTCTCATGTAGCGCGGCTTTATTTCAGCACACACTGGGCAGGAGGCCGTCATAGACCTTATGTCGTTGATAGAATAGGGCAAGTTTTTCGCGCGTACCCAGTGAGCCATTCGTGTGATTCCAGGATGGCAAAGGATGTTGTGTAATTCAGATAGTTTGTCAGTGTTAATACTAGCGCATATTCTGGATAACGCGTCAGCAGCGTTGTTATCTTTTCCTGGTCTGTAAATGATGTCATATTTATAACATGATAATTCTAATCTCCATCTTTCGATCTTCTCATTCTTAATTTTACTGCAATGTTGCTGGTGGAACATGAAAGATACAGATTGTTGATCAGTGATCAATAAGAAATGTCTACCGATCAGATAGTGTCTCCACTTTCGGAGAGATTCTACTATTGCACTAGCTTCTTTTTCAATAGACGAGTGTCGGCGTTCTGAATCGGCTAGAGAACGTGAGAAAAATGCTACTGGACGACTGTTTTGCGATAATGTAGCAGCAATTGCATATTCCGATGCGTCCGTTTCTACAGTGAATGTTTCATTCTCCTCAATAGCCGCTAAAGTAGCCTTTGAAATTTCTAATTTCAGGTTATTGAAAGTTGTAATTGCATTGGGGTTCATAGGAAAATTCGTAATCCCGACAAGTGATTTAATCTTTTGCGAAAAGTTCGATATCCATTTAGAGTAGTGTGCGAATAGGCCCAAGGCACGTTTCAGAGAGGCCGTATTTAACGGGATAGGAAGGTCCATCAATGGTTGTAAACGATCTTTATCGGGTTTGATCGTGTTATCTTGTATTGTATAACCAAGTAGACTTATCGTTTTTGAACTAAATGTGCATTTGTTTTCGTTAAGTGTGAGTTTGTACTTGTTAACAGCAGCCATAAATTTTCTAAGATTTGTATCGTGTTCGTCCTTTGTTTTGCCACAAATTGTGACGTCATCCAAGTATGCGTATGTTCCAACTAATTCTTCAGTTTTTATTATGTATTGCAAAGTTCTCTGGAATGCGGCCACGCCATTCGTAACGCCAAACGGTATACGAGTAAATTGATAGATATTACCGCAGGCTTCAAAAGCTGTATAGACTCTTTCCTTTTTCAAAATTGGTACCTGATGGTACGCACTTTTCAAATCGATTTGACTAAAATAGTTATAATTAGCCACTTTTGATACGATAGATTCTATATTTGGTAAAGGAAAAGCATCAAGTTCGGTGAATTTGTTAATCGTTTGAGAATAATCAACTACTAATCGTTTGCGATGTGTTCCTCCTCCAGTAACGAGTACTTGCGCTCGCCATGGAGATATGCTTGATTCAATGACGCCATCTTCTAAAAGTTTTGAGATTTCATTTTCAATCAATCGTTCGTCGTCTTCGCTACGTTTCCTCGACTTCATAGCTACAGGTTTGAGATCATTAGATAAATTTGAGAACAGAGAAGCAGGAGGAACAGTAGCTTCCATAACGTTGCATATTTTTAGTGGCTCTTTGTCGCCCCCAAATTGAAGTTCCAGGGTTGAGTGATCTTTCAAGATATCGTGTCCTATAATCACATCTGCGCATAAGTTGTTGACGATAAGTAGTGGCCGTTGTTTGTATATGTGGCGATCAAGTTGTATTGTGGCGAAACACATACCTTCCACAAAGGATACGTGACTGAGCGATGCTAAAGATATAGTTTGTTTGCAAGGTTTCCTTTTAAGACACATGTTTTGCGCTAAGTTTTGATCAATGAAACTTACTGAGCTACCAGTATCGATTAAGGCATCTGCTTTGAGATCGTTAATAGTAACTGGGATGGTAGCCTTTTGTAAGCTTGATGGTGAAGCAGCTGAGATGCTCGCTACTTCCGAAGAATTAGAATCAGAACTAACAGCGGCGTTTGTCGTTGAGTTACTGCGGCATACATTTGCAAAATGTCCTTTCTTCGAGCATAGTTGACATATCGCATTGAAAGCCGGACATTTCATTCTTTGATGTATGTTGCCACCGCAAAAGTAACAGCGTTTTCTTGGTTGATGTGTTGCAGCCAAATTTTGATTTAGTAGATTTGAAGAAGATTGGACATTGTATGGTGCAGATGTAGAAGGTTGCTGTGAGTCGGGAAGTGCAGTTAGTTGATAAGAAGGGTTGGTATTGGTATAAGCTTGTGCATTCTTCTCCGCAGTTTCAAGTGAGATAGCCTGATTCTGGGCGTCGTCCAAACTTAGTGTTAAATTTTCCAACAACCGTTGACGTATCTTTTGAGAGCAAATTCCGGTAATAAATGCATCACGTATAAATTCATTTCGATGTTGTTCCGCAGTGACATCTTTAAAATTGCAATCTTTTGCCAGCAGTTTCAGAGCCTGAATATATTCGGAGATTGACTCGTCAGGTCTTTGTCGCCTGATGGTCGCAACATGTCGAGCGTGGATTTCGTTTTTCTGTTTTGAATACATAGATTCGAGTAACTGCATGCCTTCGTTATAGTTTCTACATCCTTTTATATGAGCATAAATTGTAGGCGATAAATGGTTAGCCAGTAACTTGAGTTTGAATGAATCAGAAGCTCCTGTAGGGTATTCCTCCGAAATAAAGTTATTAAAGGTGAATTGCCAATGATCCCACCTTAGATCCGCAGCCGTTGCGTTCGGTTCCACGTCAAACCTCTCAGGTCGAAGATATCGAGATGTAGCCATCGTCGTAGTAGTGACGATTGGAGGAATTACTTCGTCAGTAGTAGTAGTAGACATTTTTATTTAAATTGAATAAATTGATACATAATAAAGACGAATTACCAAAAGAAATATTGGCTTTATTCAATTTAAAACGTTTCGATAATTATAGACAGATATGACATTACCAATTTCTTTTTCAGTATATGACAATGCCCTAGATGGCTTTGCCTTTCCCTATGGGAATAATTTTACAAAAAAAAAGATATTAATGTTGCCAATATACATTGAAAGCTACGATTGAAAGATTTAAAATTTGCAGAATTTGTTAGATGTTAGAATTTATTTAGAATAATGTGAAATGAAGACGAGTCGGGACCGGGGTCCCGTATAATGAATACGAATTTAACTATATCTCATTTCAAGGCGTCTAGACCATACATACTCCAAAAACGTTAGTTTCCTTTTCAGCAGTTGGGTAGAAGCAAAGATAATGTAATACTACGTTCAGGTAGAAGTGCGGGATAAGAGTAAGAGTAAGTATCTAAATAATATTTTGTAGGTGTCACCGTCTTTTGTTGTCATTTTCACTCTCATAAAAAAGATACCTACGTACCTACATCCTTTTTATGTCGATCGATATAATCTATTGAAAAATCAATCAATAGAATAACTGCAACGCTACGTGTGTGTGACGGAATTGTGACGGACACGCTAAAACTGTCATGTACAACGTCATTATTTCTCTGAGCAACGACATAACGGTGTAAATACAACTTACACAATTTTTTTTATTGTAGAGAACAGTGACAGCAAGCCCATTCCCACTTCTTTCTATAATCCATTGCTCGGGTGCTGTGACAAGAAATGACATTGCCACATATCAATGGAGCTTTGCCCCACCTTTGGTCATCTACGTGACCATTGAAGCTCATATATCATTTTGTTGGGGACTTATTACAGGTTTCATATTGCATAATCATAATCACTATCATTTTCTACTACTCTCGCAACTCATACAAAAACATTGAATAATTCGCTTCGATTTGTTACTATTTTCTGAATTCTTAATTAAGCTGTTTTTTCGAATCGCAACTTGTACAAAACTTTTTTTTTATTGTCTTTGCTTGCATTAACCACTCACAAGTTAAAAGTGTACAAAACTTTATTTTAAACCAATAATTTTAATAAAAAACTGAGATATTTATTCGTTATCTTGTACAACTTGCGGTTGATGGTGGGGCAGAATCTGGCATTGTCATTCGATGTTACCGACGCAATGGACTATGGCAATTAATGGGAATGGGGGGCTTGCTGCCATGCACGGTCAGGCAGGGGTGAGCCGCAACGATTTTTACTACCGCTCAAGTTCCGGCAATGTCAGATTTTTGACGAAAAATAGTACAAAAAAATTGTTCGCGCAGACTTTGACAGGACTTGAGCGCCTATAATTAAGGTGTCGCGGCTAGCCTTTCGGTGTAAATAACTATAGAAAACGATGGACCTCTGCTGGTTACACCAACTCAGTCCTGTCACTGTCAGTCACGCACGCACAAAACGTCACGCACGTCACTGTGTCACATACATATACACACACACACACACACCAGTCACTCAGTTGTTACAAAGATGGCGGTGGCTTTGTCACCCGATCAAGAGTTGGTAAGTAAATTTTTATTAAAATTATGCCTAGAATTGTATTAAAAGAGTTATTTTTATGCCATTAAACTGTAACAATGTGGTATAATATTAAGAAAAGTTTTGTTCTTGAGAATTTTACCTAGTTAAACACAGGCACAAGTTTCTAACTTGCGTCGTTTACCATGTCATCACTGTTTGTTTTGATTTCTTCGTATTTAGTTTTAGAAAGCTTTTCATTTTTTTAATATATCTTACTGAATGTGTATTGATGTCAGGTTAAATAGGCAAACATATCTAAATTTTAAAGACAGATATGTAGATATTGTACTTTGTATTTCTAAGTCGGTACTTCTTACTGAGAAACACATCATCAATGTGTGATCTCGTTTTTAGGATTTCCGTTTCCAATTATATCTGTAGCTACTAATGTGTTCGTGTTCTCATTCTTGGTCAGTAGTTTTAGAGATTGTAACAGCCTGAATTGGAATAAATACTAAATACAGTAGCTAGTTCCAGTTGGAATTTATCCTTATTACTAATCAGTTTCATATCATAAGTACCTAGTCATGAAATGGGCTAGGCTCTGATGTTAAAATATTGAGCTTACAATGCACTCGAAATCGTTCGAAACTTTGCATAAGGCAATAGGCCATAAATGTTTTAAAGTTTATTTTTGTTTGTGAATGGACAGATATTCCTCTTTATCACAAGTCACACCAATGGGGATACCTTGACTCCATTTCGGAACACGCCCATAAAACCTAATCCAGTTTTATCTGAAATCCTGGTTTTATTCTGTATTTAGTTTAGTATTAATAATTTAATTCATGTAAACTAGAACATAAACAGATAAATGTGATTCCATAGTCTGAACACTAATTTTAATCGCTGCTAAGCGAGATGTCCCGCTCACTCTTACATGGTGAAGCATAATATGAGTGACAGTGACAGCCACAAAACAATCACACTTGCAAAATAGGTACCTATAACATTTATTTTTAAACCTAGGTGGCATTATAATCATACAGACCTACCATATCATTGGCCGTGCCTCTTGCTGGTGGTACTCTACTGTACCCCCATATTACAAAGTTACAGGCTCTGTCACTACTACAAATGAGCCCTAAAGGCGTATGACATTTCACATTATGAAATGAGTTTATGATAGGATAGTGTAGGCAGCATTTATGTCACCCCACTCACATTTCATTTGCATATTATCAAGAGTGGTAACTGTTCTACTTTAATTTATAGCAAAAGTCCAACCATGCCTGTGAGCTTAGTATAGTAACAAACCATCCCATCTTTTTACCACCTTTTGAATGGATAGTAGAGCTAATGACAATGAAGATGAAATGAAATATCATTTATTTGTAAATATGGATAAATAATGTATAATTACATTTCGTGTCTCAGGCCCAATAGTCATACGCTCGCATTTACGATTGTCAAAATTGTATGAAAATTACCATTGTAAGAGCAATCAATAAAACCACTGATACTAAGGAGTGTTACTATCGGCCTTAGTATTACCACTTAGGTAGTAATAGTAAGCCGATAATAAAGTTATATTCAGCCCGAAAGCTTGCATTTTTTTGGTGGTGGTGGGTAAATAAGATTAAGGTAGAGAAAGAATAGAGATGGTTTGTGGAACTGTCTGTTAACCTAGATAGGGTTTACAAGCTTATTTGCACATGTTGATGCTACAGCATAAACCAGTTTGTATGAAGCATTAACAGCTTACTACTCGTTTTATGTAGGGATCACTCTGTATCTTTTATAAAATCACATCAGTATGTTATAATAGCTCTCTGTATCTCTTATGGGGTAGAGATAGATAGATAGATAGATAGAGAGTGAGTGAGTGAGATGGAGCGCCACAACTCTTTGTACTGACATCTTTTTTGGTTTGTGATTCGCGAATCATTTCGTCTTTGCATAGTATCGTATATTGAGAAACAATAATATATTGGTCAGTTTGAGTAAATAAAATATATATTAGTCACTCAGTCTCAAACCACCGATTTATCTATTGCCTTGTCACTAACATTCTTGCAAGAGGTGTGTCATAATATACCTACCTGCTAATATTTATCTACATAAATATATATATACATATATATATAACTCATGCATGTATTAGATTAGGTATAGAACAAAAAGGTAGATTAGGTATAGAACAAAAAGGATGTAATGCTGTAGATATTGGTAGTATATGTAGTGTCAAAGCTGATAAGGCTCTCACTTTTCTTTTTACCCGACTGCCGAAAGGACGTTTTTCGAGTGTATGTATGTTTCTTTGTGGCCTCCTGTATCCAAAAAGACATGATAGATTTCAAATTTCAAATTCAAATTTCAAATTCGTTTATTAATTCATAATGCATGAAACATTACAGAATTAAGATTTGGGTGTATGAAGTACATTTTATGATTTTATGTTAAAAAATCTGTCTTTTTTGTTTTTGTAAATTAATAATTCATTATAGTTGCATTTACCTGCAAATAATTGCATGTGTAACTTTTGGTAGGTAATTTAGTGTGTGTACTTCCGAAATAGAATGTACTATCGATTGCTCGGTCGTCGACCGGCCGCGCTCGCGACATCCGCTGGCCTCGCCTACGCCGCATCTTCGTCATGCTTCAATATCGGCTCTTTAGTAAATGATACGAACAGGTTATGGAAAACCGTTCCATTAATAGTGCGAATTAGATGTCAGACGTTTATGGTTTCTGGAATTTGCCGCTGGATTCAGTTTAATTCCTGCGGTAAAAGGTGGCCTATTTTTTACTCCGGGACCCTATCAATGTGTGTGCAAATATTGTATAGAACTTGCTATGCTTTTAAGAGTAAAAAATCATTTTATTATTCCCAATTAAAATAAATACATTTATTACGAAATTACTATATTCATTCAAGCAAATAAAATGTTTCATTTTATTTCAAGGAAGGCGTAACGTACTCGACTCGTATACATCGGTACTATCGATTTATAAATATATATTGTTGATAAATGAACAAAACATTCGGTCAGTAAGAATTGTGAAATACTTGATAGGAATCGAGAATCGATAGTAACACCGCGATATCGAAACGTGGGAACAGCGCGGAGCGACCTACGGACGAGGTATACTACGCGAGACGTGCTGTTTGGTAGATACCTACATCTAGTGAGTTACTATCGTCTCTTATGTTTTAGAGTTAAAAATAAAAAAAGGAACTTTATATTTTTTTTAAATCTTCACTCGATAATTCAATAGTATACTACTGATAGCAAATCATTCTGCCGCGGGAATACAACCACTAAAATTTCACGTTGTATATCAGGATTACGTCCATCTGATGAAAGAGTTTACTTTTTATTTTCGAAATGTTCCTACCCAATTCTTAAGAATACCAATTTACGTAGTCAAATACACCTACATCCTGCCAGTCACAATTTGTGATCTGTTGCATTATGAACGTTTCCCTGTGACACGTGTATATCCGAAGTTTGAATGGAGTTGATCTCCGACCTGAATGTATGTATTACACAGGAGGTTGTTTGTTTACTTGCGCCGCGCGTATATTTAGCCCAGTGCACTGACGTCGCTAGTGTTACAACTAGCTGTGTTTATGGCACTTCCGTTCCAAAGCCCTAATAATAAACCTCTGTGTACGTACACGTATTATCAATTTGCAGATACGCTCGTAAGAGAATAAGAGTGGGAGCGGATATCAGCTCATTAAATCATGTTTTAAGTGTGACTGACAGAGAGGCCGGACGCTCAGAACCGAGGTCTGACATGATAGAGGGTTCTCTCGACTCAACTCAATTGCAGTAATTTGGATAAATCTCTTCAAATTTTCAAATCAATTTTGATTTGATATGAGTCGCTTGTTGACTAAATTGCAGGATCTTAAAATGTTGTTTTTTATATGAATTATGGAAGCCAGTAAAAGGCATGTGAAAGGGGAAATGTGCTCGCGCTAGGGAGCTATAGCGTTCATTTCCGGGAGTGGCACAACTTGCAGAGTGGGCACTTCCTTTTGACTGTTCCCTATTGTTTAATGGAACGATTTATAAATCCTCTATCTATACGTTGGTACATTTTATATTTTGCGTTGTTGAAACTTTCTGGAAGATTAAATTACCGACAACGATCCCGGGATGTAAATAGCTGAATTTGGGTTACAATAGGCTAGTTTTTCGTCGCCACCGTAATGTGACGGTGTTTACACGCTCGTTAGCGAAATGTGACAAGGTGTTCAAGGGAGCATGTCGCTGTCACTTGTCACTAACGGACTGGTGCCGCGCCCATCCGTGCCTCGTATTGTCTCACCGAGTCACTGGTACCGCTGGCTTGTATTTGTACGTCTTCATTACAAAACGCTTATCCTCTCGTCCTTTGTCTGACTAATTCGGACATGACGCAGATGCGGGTAACGTTACAACGGTGTTTGATCGCGGTCTGTATTTGGGAAGTGTCAGGTTCTTGTAATGTTGCATATTGAATGTACTCCCCTTATCAGTCGGCTACAGAAAATGGAACAATGTTAAACATCATGCAGGACTTGGTTGGTCAGGTTATTTCTCATTCCTTACCTACTCCCATCTCTCTAGCTAGGCGATCGCTAGCTTACTCATGCTCTGAACTTCAGCTTGTCACTATTGCTTGGGTCATTCTGTATAAGCCAGAGAAAGTGTCGGCTTTGATAGCTGGTAAAACTAATAATAACCCCAGGCAACGCCGCACAGTAAAATACAAAGCTTTGATTTATTAGTTTTTCCTTCACGTTGTAATTTTCAGGCTTTATATTTTCCCGCAATCAATTAGGCTCTGCCTTAGGTGTTAGTCGGAAAGAGTGTTTCTGAGAACAGGCGGAGTGAGTAGGTCGGTGTAACGATGGGTTCCTGGTAAACGGCTATGTGTATTACGTCACTTTGTCCATCAACGGATTACACCACCACTCGTTATTGTTGAGTTATTGTGGGTTGATGTAATCCATTAAATGAAGGGCGGCGATGGTATCAGCTGCTTGTTTGTTTTATGACATTAAACAAAACCTATTAGGGTAGCGCCCGCGGAGTTCGATCGTATTCATTTGACAAGTGGACGCGATACATTACTGAAATATTTTTCGCAAAACTTATAAAACAATAAAACATGTATCAAAGTGAAAACCTTTGCGATATAATTTCGCTGTTGGTAACTTGGTCTTTCATTATTATACAATGTAGTCTGTGCTGTCCCACAGCTGACCAACTCATTCGTTCTTTCCAGCACTAGGTAATTAAAACAATATTGTTTTAGTGGGTCATGGTACGAATCAAAGTAATATTACTTTAAGATGGAAACAAAACGTTCCTGCAACATTATTGTTTTAAAAAAGATGAATGGAAGGCCCCTGGCCTTCTTTAAATATTTTCACGCGTTTCGGTCTTGCGGCTCCTCCAGCCAAGCTCATTTTGCTAGCTTAGTTCAATGCACGAAGGTAATAATTGTAATATTAGAAGATGTTTTTCTGGTTTCTGGCGGATCCCTCGATTAAAACGACCAAGCTTCATGTCAACAACGAATATTCTTGATTATTGAAACCTGAGAGTAGATGAGTTTAACGATTAGGGATCCTTGGTCTTGTATCTCTACTACTGCGGTACCTATATACCTTTAAAGTTGTGATGCCAACTGCTGCTGTGTGGGTACCATATATAACCATGATACTTTCAAAGGACTAGATCGCAATGATATCGTGTAGTCTGATGCAATGTGCTGTTGACTGTACGTACATGTTATATAAGACAAAGCGCACCCACGCGTTATGTTTTATGCTGTCCTCCTACGTTTTGTTCGGTTCGTCATCCCAGACGTTATGAGATTCATTTTGTAATGTAATAGGTACTAATTAAGGGGACGTCATTATTCATCTTTTGTTCTTAGCGTAAACATATATCATCGATTGTAGCTTCATTGTGAATCCTTCTAGAATAGGTAAGGTGGAACACAGATAAATGTGTGCAGGAGAGTTTTTAAGGTTGAGATTATCTCAAAAACTACTTTACCTAATGCAAAAATTCTTTCGCTGTTTGATAGAAAATAGTTAAAACTATGTAGCTGTAAAATAATTATTAAATTCGGTCCAGTAGTTTTTGACAAAATCTCAACTTTATTGAGGTCCCCTGTATACTTATCTCTGTCTTCGACTGTACCTATGTTGAACTTTTCCATGTTCATTTAGAATCCTTCTAGAATATATCGAACTTTTCCATGGAATTTTCTTATAACCCATAAAACATTTGAAGTCTTATATTACGTTCTTGGTGTCATAATTTACAGGATTTTTTTGTTGTAAATCACCATGTTATGAGCCATATTGTAATAATCATTGACCGACAGGCATCCGTAAGCGGAAAAATGTTTCAAATTTAACCTTCCTCATTCTCCATAAGTACTTATCGTAAATTAAAAGTGATATAGGTACTACATTTCATTAAAGCAGGTACCTTTTCATTCCGAATTCTGGGTATACGTGTTGTATACGATTGACTAAGCCTTTTGTTTTGAAGCGGAAAAACGAGTGCTCGCTAAACAATGGTTTAAGAATTTTACCGCTCTATTAAGAAAAGCGCACTGTTTTCTTTTCATTGATTGATGTTTCATTGTGGACACCATGCTTCCTGATTTCGATTTCTCTGCTTCTGTTGTAGGTACCTACATTAAATAAACTTGGTACAGTAATAAAATTAGAGTTTTAGACAGATCGTTTAGGCGGTTGTCCTAAATCTAAACGCGACCCCCATGGTTGTGAAACGATGGATTAAGTTGAACCATTTAGTCCGTTGGTAGAAAGTGGAATTATACCAATAATTCACCCTGAGTACGTAAATAAACCTCTGGAAGCCTTCAGTCGTTAATGTGAGCTATTCTATAAATAATTCATACGATTATGGAAATAGGGTTCTATATCTAACTCACGGTCTATTTAAATTATGAATTTTGCATAATTACTTCATTTGACACATTTCTGCAGATAAGACAGCTTTCGCCTCGTGGCATGGCAATGGGAACGAAAAATCCAATCTTTTTTCCCATACGTAAAAACAATTTAGACTATAATTCTAGACCTTATCTACATGACGTGAATGATTTTTTGACGGCTCCTACAGCTATGGGTCCTATAGGTAGATGACCGATTTCTATTGGTATTCAATACGAACACTTACAAAATGGTCTCCTGCATTTAGTTCGTACAGTCTTTGTTTTCCATAATATTTGACGGAAAGCCATTGTGTCAGGTGTTCTTTGACGTCATGGATTTGTCTACCAATTGAGCCATTCATTCATTACTTTCGTTTGTTTGACAGTTGCACCTCGGGGCCGCGCTGGTGCGTTCGTGCGTGGGACCGCTTCGAGGCGATGTCGTTACTTGTAAACATTAAATCGTACCGCGAAAATAAAAACTAATACCGTACGTAGTTGATAGCACGCCAAGTGCTACACGGTCCCCTTACGCGACGGTAATACGGGCGATTGTGCAATGGTATTGTTTAGGTTGTTGCTGTGCCGACTGTTATTAATGTCAGTTTTATAGATAACACGCCTTTTTATTAACTTTCTTTTGGAAAAATTATTCAAGGCGTAAGAGTTGGCATCAAAGACATAAATCGAAGTTTATATGTCCAGCATTTAGGGTTATGTTTATAATATCTTGCCAAGAAGCTTAGTAATATTAAAGCTTGCTCACTACGAGGTTGCTTTCATAAACATTTCCGATTACTTATAACTTAGGGGGATTTATTCCATGAATCTGTTCAATCTGTGTTTAATAATTGATGTTATTATAATTCACTTTAACTTATCATTTACAATTACGTAAGATTCAATAGGTATATAAATTATGTCTAAGTATGTCTATAAATTGCAACTGCTATCTATTTTTATTATACAATCATCCTAACTCACCTTTGCGAAACTCATGTTCATAAATGATAATGAAATTACATATTAGTACAGTGTGAAGCACATTTTATAAAGTGACACTGTTATGAAATAATGAAGTTTTCTAACATCACGCGACTATGATTACAAAAAAAAATCATCATCATAGTGTAATATGAAAGCAATAAAATAGTAAACAGTTATAGTAATTCTAATCTACTAAAAATTAATAGTCTCTATTAATTTTTTTTTTCAATATTCTCCTTCATTTCTGTTAGTTTCGACGACAATATTGTATGTAAAAAACTCAAAAACTGCCAAACAGTGGCTTAATTTGTCAGTTGCACACAGTTGAACCACCGCTTTTATATGGCGAAATCTTCCGAAAATGCTTTAACCACTCTGAATATTTTCTTGTATTCCGGCTGATTGTCCCAAAATGTGAATTTACATTAAATCGCTTTATACTCTTTAGTCTTTCTAAATCTTAATTCGTAAAGTACATAATTATTGCTTAAACTGTAATTAGCGATCTCTGTCAGGCTTGCTCTAATCTGCTCGATCATTTGACTGATCGTGACAGCTAACTTTACATTTTCATTTGAGTTATTATTTATTCAGTGGTCTCAAGAATGAATATACTGACTGGTAATTCTCCAAAACAGTGAACTCTGAATTCGACCCTGAATGCATACCCGGTCAATATAGGTACATATTTCAATGGTCAGTCTCAATTCTCAAGACAAGGTGTCTTCATGTCTTAAATTAAACGTCTTAAACTAAATTAAAGTAGCCAGGGACTGTGGTTAGGACACTGGACCTCCACTAATGGAGGCCCATATTCGAACCCCGTTTTTCTCGATTTTTCGAATTACCTCGCGTACAATACTGATTGTTCATAAACAAATGAAGGAAAATAACGTGATGAAGCCTGTATTACACTTTATTACATAAAGCTCTATTAATAATGGCCTAACAAAATCTGGCATGAAGGTTGAGTTTGGTATTTTAGCACCAAGTGAATCCTATTAGAACCGTGTAAATCCTTATAAAATCTCTGGCTATCATGCAAGGGATAAATGCTGTGAGTAAATAATAATAATTGTATATTTTATATTTATTAAAAAAAAATTCAGTGATATTTACCGTACCACGCATGAGTTTACATCTATCAAATCACGTGTCATCAGCTTAACGCCAACGCAAACTTTATATTATGCGTCGGTAATTTGGCACCAATTAAATTATAACCGAGTGGACGCTCGTTCGGCGTAACCCGTGGGAGTTGTTTCACAACGACAAGTAAATTGAGAGGATACTCACAAGGCTAAGCAAGAATATGGATATAACGAAACTAAATACCTACCTATATCACTTTAATAACATGGCGACGAAGGTATCTATGTGATTTTAATAATAACTGGGATACAGCTGTATATATGCCTGTAGCGATAAACGCGGCTGATGATAAAAAATTACTAAGAAAATGCTATTATACTGAGAATATGGTTTTCTAGGGCCCATATCCCTTAAAGTAGATACACGTAGGTAGCTGTTATCGTAACTTCAGTAAAAGAAAAAGAAGTGGAAGGTTATCTGTGTAGTATTCAATTGTAGACATTTTTGCATGCATTTGAAATGTGAGCGTACACTATTTTTATAACAAAATTATGTAGAGTTGACAACGGAAGTTGGTGTCACTTTACATAGAGCGTCACAAAACATCATTTCGCATAGGTTTCGTTTTTGGTTCGCATGCAATATGCTCATATATCGATGATGTGTAATAGTTTTACGTAGCTAATGTACAGGGTGTAATGTAACTAACGTTAAAGAAGTGTTCAATAATAGCTAATAAACTTTTTGATTAATAAAAAATCTACTTGTTATACAAATCGATTAGCTGAAAACAGCCTTTAAGTTACTTTTTTGTATATTTTTTGTTAGTAGATTATAGTATTTTCAAATAGACTCGAACGGCGGTATTCCATATTGATTAGGTAGAAGTGATTGACAAGATTTGATTACATTTGATAACATGAGAGTGTTTACCTGTGACTTCCCGTGATAGTGTAATCTCAGTATTGTATTGATGTATCATACCTACTCTAGATTACAATGATACGAGTTCTGCTATTGACTGATGTTGTTTATTTAGATGACTAAAGTTTTTTATATCTATAGTCAAAAGTGACTGTAAAGTCCAATAACTTGTGTTTTAAGATATTTTGTTTCTGCAGTAAAACCTGACAAGCCATACAATACCCCATACATACTAGGTTGGGTTACTCCCTTAGGTACTTGTTAGATCGGGTGGTTAGGTCAAACAGACCAGTGGGATTTTTTCCCCATTGGTCAGATTGGTTCAAACCAACAATTGGAATTTATTCGTGTAATTAATTATGGATGCCGTAAATTTATTCGAAAAACTTCTGAAATTATCTCCTTGTATCATGATATCTTTAATGGATAGGTCCGATATGTTCACTTCCTGAATGTCAACTTCCGACTGCCTAACTGATTAGCAAAGTGGACCATATTCATTCGTTGAATATGCTATATTACCGTCGCGTAGAGTTCCAGTGTTACACGTTATGTGATATCACTATCAGGGACTGATCAAGCCCCTCTATTCCCCCAATCAAAAGGTTTCCTTGCAAAAAAAATAGCTGTATTTTTGTGACGACTATCGGCGGCAAACGGGAACTCTTTCATTTCCCCTATGCCACAGTCGAGTAATCAATCTACATTGTCTTTTTCACCGCCGCGTCAAATGGTCATTTGTTGTGTCGACTATACATAACGTAACGCTGCAGTCTCCGGGCACAGCGTGCGTGCCCGCTCATACTAATACCCGGGCCCCGATTCCGGCAGGAAACACATCCCGGAAGATTAACGTGCGCTCCCCGCCGCCGGTATATTTGCATCAGCATACATATGCAAGCCAATCACGCGGCTCCGCTCAAAGTTTCATGTCGCAGTACCCACTCAAAGTGTAGCCAGGCCTGTGTCCTGACAGGTGCTTTGTTTAGCCTTAATCTGGAAACCTCTGAAGTGTTGTGTGGAGTGCAGTGTTTTGTTTTTACCTGATTGCAAGTCGATCAGGGTTATTCGTGAATTATCGATCACTCAATTTGCTTGCTTAATTATTCGGGGATATTAAAAAAATATGTGCACTGTATTGCATATCTGTTTGCGAGTCATTGTCATATACGAGTAACTTGACTCGAAGTCGCATAACATAATATCCATAGTGATTTGTCTCATGATTTAGATATTGGTAATATAATTTGATGGAAATTTACAATGTTTTTTCATATATTAACCACTTATGTATTTTCATGGCTAATGTCTTACCCAACATACACCTCTTCTAGGACTATGTTTTGTTGGATCAGACGTATACAGTGTTCCATTTTATTCAATTAGCTTTTAAACCCAAAAAAATGAAACCTGTTACAATTTCCTATTAGGTAGCCTAATCTAAACGTCACGGCACGAATAGGCGTCAAATTACTTAAGCTGTTACTACAAAATAAATATCTGTTACTTAGGATTCAGTGCGGCTCACCTACGCCCTCGGTCGGTCGATGAAAGTGTGACGAAATGGTGAAATCTTGTGTTGTTTAATGTAGTAATGAAATAAAATTATAAGTGTCTGCTCATCGCTCCTTTATATGGATCCTTTGCTGCTCAATATGGAGACGGCATTGTTTCGCAATTTGCTCAAGTTTTTACGGGTATTTATTTTGATTTCATTTCTATTCTGACTATGAAATTGTTCTAAGTTTATTCTTTTAGTTTTAATTTGTATTAGATACATCTAATTACTTAATATGATCATGTGACAAATTCCGTTTTTTGAACTGTGATTCTTAACAGACTGCTGACTGGTTCCTCGATATGTGGAGATAGTTAAGGCTATTGAAGCTACACCGACACACTCTCGGAGTCAGAACCGTAATCATATCTCTTTATTACAAGTAAATACATAGTGTAGATTTGTGTACGTCATTATTTACATTTACATAACTGCAATGAAACGGTGCCAACACTGAGGAGAGAAAGGTCAAAAAACTCTCAGCAGGACATCTTTTTAAATCAATACCACTACATTACTACCGCCCCTAAAAATGTATGTACCTGAATCTAAGTATAATAACCAGTGATTTCCGTTAATTTCAGGCGACGAAGGCGTTCCTGGACGCGCTAAGCGAGTGCGGTGCCACGTGCGTGTCTCGTGCGACGGCCATCAAGTTCCTGCTCGCGCGCAAGTTCGATGTTGCGCGCGCGCACGCGCTGTGGCGCCAGCACGAGGCCACGCGCAGGAAGGAGGGACTCAACAAGTTCGAGCCGTTCGAAGAGCCGCTCAAGTCGGAGCTGGAGACGGGCAAATTTACTATACTTGTGAGTTTGTTTGTCATGATATGGGACTTTTAAGAGCGCGCGCGCACTAAGCTGCGGCCGCTAGTTGAACATATGACAGTGTATGGGAGCCTGCGAACTCGGCAGCAAGACACTGACATACGTTCGGCTGGCTGCCACAGCCTGGCTGCCTAGTGTGTAATGATGATAAATAGGATAGAATAAGGTAGGATAGGAACATCTAACTCACTCTGCCCAAAACTCTCATAATATGCCGCATTTACACATTCGACAATACGTTCGTCGAAACACCCACCCCACCGCAGTCACGAAGGGTGCGAGTGACGCCACTTATACCGGTCTATGATGAGCGTTATCTCTTTTTGGCGCGCGATTCGCAAGCGAATAGCGAGCGGAATTTTCACACATGCCTGCTCGTGGCTCGCCTCGTCTCGTATGAGAGTTTTGGGAAGTGTGATGGTGGTACAATTTGGAATAGTTAAATATACGAGTATGTTTTTGTTCTATAAGCCTATTTTTTACTGCCTGAACTGATGACCCCAATGAGTGACGTCGCAACAACATTATTTCATACCATTTGTAATGTAATATGCTGAACTCGTCATTCTAGTATTCAAAGTGCTATCGCGTTTGCTACAAATATCATACATTACAGTTACCTATAAAGTTAAGTCTATGATTCTCCTGTTATCTTGTCCGCAGCCAACCCGAGATGCGACCGGAGCAGCAATCGCTGTGTTCACAGCAAACAAACACTTCCCGACTCAGACAACACAACAAATTACATTACAGGTACCTACATTATTATATATATGCATGTATACATTCGCGCGAATGGCGAGGCGAACCACGAGCACGCATATATTTACAACCCGCTCGCTATACGCCTCGCTACTCGCCTCGCATGCGAGAAAGAGAACGCCATATAGAAAGGCAAAGTCGCGTCGCGCACCCACGATGTTTCGCCGAACGTTTCGACGAACTATTCGTCGACCGTTTCGTATAGATGTGTGTTAGGTATAAACGAAAACGTTTTTAGACCATCAGTAGTCGAAACATTTATGGAGTGATTTCTGTAACGCGTACTATCTGACCGTATCGTTTTTATTAGTCTAAACTTTTTCATTTCAATAAATAGTCGCATGCTTGAGACGGCAAAGTAACCAGAATCATTGCCATGAGTTGACTGTAGTGCCTCTGAAACTTGTCAATGGTTGTTGTTTCCCTAGAGGTCAGTAACGGAACTAAAATCTCATCATTAATAATGCTCATACGTGTGATGTTTACGTACTCGCTAGCGAGCGAACTTATAGCTACTACAATAACTCATGGTAGTGGCATTAACCAAGTGCTTCCAGATCACAAAAGTAAAATTACAGTAATACCAGCTGAAAATTACAGTAGATTCCCAAATGATATTACCTACAGTGAAATTACAGTATAGATAGACTTTAGACACTGGTTAAAGTATTAATATTGAAAGAAAACATTATGTGAGTATAATTTTAATAACTTATTAATTTCGGAGAGAAAAATGAATTTTAAATTATTTCACACACGAAGTACGACCGAATTAGAGACACGAGGAAATAATTAAGAATATGTTCGTGTTTTTCCTACATTATATATATTACTTATTATTTGCGTCGCAAGAGTTGAAATCGTATTGCAAGTGTTACCTTACCTTCATCATCAGTCTATTTATATTGCCCCCTGCTCAGGCACAAACCTTCCCTTACATCGAGGGAGCTCGGGCCATGATCCACCACGCGGGCCCAGTGCGGATTGGCGGATTTCACATGCCTTATTTTTTTTCTTGTTCTACGGCATGCAGGTTTCATTATGATGTTTTCCTTCACCGTTTTGAGAGCACTCGGTAAATGTACGTAAGTACCTTATCTTAGGGTTAAAATTATTGGTAGTCGAGTTTATTGTTTTATGAAATAATTTCTGCTTGTTTGAATTTCTCATCTCTGACTCCTACTCGTTGTTTGACGCCCGTGTTGTGTCTCAGGGCGTGGTGTACCAGCTGGACGTGGCGCTGCAGTCGCTGGAGACGCAGCGCGCCGGACTCGTGTTCATATACGACATGACGGACTCCAAGTACACCAACTTCGACTACGAGCTCTCGCAGAAAATACTCACCATGCTCAAGGTAAGGCGCTATAGTGTTTAGGGCCCGTATTAATAAATCACTCTCAGCTCAAAAGTGAATCTTGGAAATGACCTCAAGATGAGGTTCCTATAAACGTAACTTAGGTGCGCGTTTAGGAATCGGGTATCACGTGAGTAACGCCGTATTAATAAACTAAACTCAGTTCTCAAGAGAACTGTCAATCTCACACTTGAAAACGTATTTGCTGATTGCAGGCGAACCGCAACGTTTACTTGAGTTCTTCCACTTGAGAAAGACATCTCGTGATACACCCTCAAGATTGGTTTATTAATAAATGACATACTTGAGATGGTGATCACGTCTTGAGAGTGTATCAGCTGAATTCGCTCTTGGGCGGGTTTGAGCTCAGACTATTAATACGGCCCTAGGACTTTCACTTATACGGTTCTACCTTATACGAGACAGTCGTTAACACGACGACTCGATTCGATTTATTCCCGTATACGAGAGTCGTTTAAAATCACAAGGAGAGGAGTGCACGCGGGACGAGTATCGAATAAGAGAGACAAGTTTGTTTGTGAACGATACAACATGAATATAAGCGCCACAGTGTGTCGTATTCGATAAAATCGTTTCGAGACGCACGCGATAAAATCTCGTGGACGGTATACGGGAAAAATATAGCCGCGTGAACATAGCCTCAGGGTTTAACTCAATGATAATGATACGCCGGACGACATCCAGGGGATGAAGCTACGGATCCGTTTGAGGAGGTGCCTCTCTTGGACCGGAAAATAGTAATAAATAAATGAAATTACTATAATGTTTAGACATATTTGTAATGTTTCATGCATTATGAATAAATAATTTGAATAAGACCTTTGGGGTCGAGACGGCCTTGGCCTACTTCTTTTAAGACCTTCTTGCTGTGTGTCTGTCCAAACAAGTGAAGGTTCCCGTCAACCCGGGCTTTAGGTCAGGGAGGAGTCTTCAGATGCTTTAGAGAAACGGAACTAAATACAAAATCTCTAAACTTAATTAAATAATGTTATTTTTAAACAAAGAAAAAACACCTACAAAACCGGCGATTGGTTTACACTTTACTGATTATTTTATTATAGGTCATGTCGAATGTTTCGTAGAACTATTGTAATCAAGGTTTTTTATCTTTCCAAGGAATAATATACATTCCATGGAATAATGATACATATTTGTTATATGCATTGGCGTCGTGTATTTATGCAGTGAACATTGGGCTGTATTACCGTTGCATAGAGTGCTTGATATGCCATTGACTTCACTTAAAGGGGTAAAGTTCACGAATGCGATCGTTTTATCGAAGAGTTCTGCTAAAACCTTATCCTTTCATGGAAACTCGATATTAGCCTGTAAATATAGAATTTAATCTTATGGCGCCACATTAAAGATGATATGGGTAGTTGCGTATACTAGGTACAGTTAGATGGTGATATACATTGGCGACTGTATTTTATAATTCTTGACTAACACGGTATATTCAGTAGTAGTAAAATTTTGACCAAGGAGAGGAATTGAAGACCCTTGCTGAATCCTAAATCCTCTATTCTATACATATGTCCATACTGATTTCGTAAGTACACATATAATTGCACTGCCTAATCAAAATAGAAAGTTCCTCTGAATTTTTTGCTACACATATTTTTGTATTTTCATTCAATTATAGAATACCCATGTAACAAAAACTTCGATTCTGGAATGTCGCTTTTGTAACATGCGTGAGCAGTTCAGTAATAAAAAATACATACGAAACAATTGAACGGAACTCGAATTTCGAAGATTCGCGTGAATAGGTTTCCCCTTCTCATTTGTGAGAGCTAATTTACACTTTACAAAGGATGTAATGTACCTAATATCGGCATTTTGATATAATTTGGCGACCTGTGGGGCCCGGTCCTTTGTATGGCGAATGAATCCTGTCCCAGACGTATTTATATTCGTAACGTGTGACAAGTATTTGCTTCGGGTTTGTTTGCGTTCGCGTTGTTTCAGGGTAGCAGTCGCTTTATACATATAGCGATATATGTGCTGTTAATGAAAGGGGAGAAAGTTGGGGCCTTTGTGTCCGCTTTTAGACCACTCTTTATGTCTATAATTGTTTCTGTTTATACACGAAAAAAACATTTCTTTGGTTGCATTTTTTCAGAGGAGACATTTTTTTTTCAAGAGTTGGTACGTGTGTCTATATTTTGCCTCCTTTTCTCATAAAGAAATCCTTAGGTAGGTACGGTGGAACATAGAGAAAGGTGTACAGTAGAGTTTTTAAGGTTGAGATTTTCTCATAAACTACCTATTGCAAAATTTCTTTCACTGATTGCTAGATAAAAGTTTAAACTATGTAACTGTAAAATAATTGTTAAATACGGTCCAGTAGTGTTTGAGTAAATCTCAACCTTATTGTGGCCCTCTGTATACTTATCTGTGTCTTCGACTGTACCTAGTGCATCCATCAATTATGTAAGCGGTTTCTTCATCACGAACCACATTTGGTTTTCCACCCATGCGATCGCAAATGCAAATATTGTGCCATTGGTATTTTTACCATAAATAAACTTTGTACTTAAGATCATTAGGATCGTATTCTTTGTGCACATTGTAAAAAAATATGAAGAACCAGAGAATATCCCTGTTTTTCTTAGCCTGTTGGTTGATATAGTTAACTCGAATTACCCGGAATCACGGCAGGCGCCGAATAGATTGAAACATCTGTGTCCAAACGATTTGGGAAACTACCATTTAGTTCACTTATCAAGTTCGAAAGGGTCAAAAAGCATTTTCTTATTAGAGTGTGTGGAAGTGGTTCGCAAGTTGGGCCTTGGGCACAAGTTGGCGACTTAGCGGACGCCGGAGACTTCGACGTAACTTGGAATAAGTTCAGAACCACGTCAGCGTGAACCTTTATATTAATTTTTCTCACAAAGTTCTTTGGATTTGCATATTTTCATTCTATGCGGTCAATGCGCATACTGATGTGTGATACAGGAATCTGATCCAAAAAGTAACCAAGAAACAAGGGAATCGAATCGAATGACCCGACACAGTAAAAGCGAATTTAAAACCTTGTCCAGATGAGACATTTTACGCGCGAGTCGAGTTGCGTGTAATCACGCTATTGTCGCTCGCAAAACGTACCGACATGATTGGCTGAAATCTGATTGACGCAACTTGACTAGCGCGGGAAATGTCTCATCTGAACAAGGTCTTAGATATTTGACAATATTGAATGTAAAGGGTATGGTATGATCGACTTACAAAAAACAGGTTCTCCATTTGTAGAGTCTGTATTGTTTGTATGTACGACTCTTTACGTAACTCGATAAAATACAGCTACAAGCATGCACTGAAGCAAAAAGCGGAAATGAAAGACTCTAATCAGCTAAACTTATTTGCTGTAAAGAAAAATAAAACATACCACTTTATACGTACCTATATGAATTTGGGCCTGATAACTCGATGTAAAGGAAAGTCTGCGCCCCAATAGTGTGGACATAAAAAGGCTGATAATTTTCAGTATAATTTTACATAATGCAAGAATTATGGAAATTAGCATTATAGTCTGGATATATGGAGGTTTTTATCCCAGGGTAATACGAGTAGTCTTATTTCCGTAGGAGATTTGAAGATATTCCTCAGGGTTGGCTGCTGGTTATAAATTTTAACCAAAAGCAATTAAACGTAATTGAACAATTATTCGTCTCTGGCATAACCAAGACGCATTTTCGCACGTAATTGCGTCGCATTCGGTAAAATTCGGCGCCAACCGGTTGTGGCTGTAAACGAAATTATTTCTGGTCAAATGTTCAGTCGTCTAATACAATATGAATAATCCTCTCAATAACTTAGTAACGTAATACGTAATAATTAATTTTCAAAGACCAACAGAGTTAATTAATGGACTAAACTTTTTTTTATTTAAGTTTGATATTAATTAAGGTATCGTATTTCAAAAATTCAAAGAGGAAGTTCGTGTTGAAAGGTTCAACTTCTCTAATAATAGGCAATACAGATAATTTTATAAGGAGGAATAGGTTAGTCTATTATTCCACTTTATAATTAACTTTATTGGAAAGTATCTGAGAATAAATTCGAGTCTATTTTTATTCTATACGCTTTTTCTGTGTTCATTTTAGATATTATGTATGTATACAGACAGGGTGTACCGTAAGCCGGAAGGGAACTGTTCAGTATTGGTACTTGAACAACTTTTGTTCTACAAGTTTCCGTGAAAAAAGTGTGACTTCCTGTACATTTCGTAATGTAAAAACTTGTGCTATGTATTTTATTATTATTCGGCGACAATGAATATATGTTTCCATAAAGTATTATTTTTAATTCGTTTTGTAAAGTCGGTCAGTACATTTGTGTACTTATTATTTTGCGATAATTAAAAGAAGGACAGCGGATGTTGTTTCGTAACAGGAGTGGAGTCGGCAGTTCATGCCATTACACGATATTGAGTTCACGACGTATTATCGACAATTACTTTAAAAATAAAGAAATGCCCGCTCTCGGCATTAGTTTTAGCAACGAAATATTCTAAATTTTTGTCTCTAAAAGGTAAAAAAAGGGGAACAGTGAGGGTTTCCGCCCCTCTGACCTTCCCGTTCGCCGTCCACCGGCTCATAACTTCCGAACCGTTTCACTTGACAAATAGATTGGAATGGCACGTTTGCATGCAGCCAACGCCAGTACTACGGTTGCGACTGAAAAGTGATTTCCAATGCACACACAACTCGGCCATTGCTTGTATTTGTACAGAGGAACGGACAAACAAACATTCACGACTACATATAAAAGGGGAAGCTCCATTTCCATTCCCTTTGGTCGGTAGAAGGTTTTAAAACTATATTTTTATAACCTACTACCAGTTTCCGCGCTGTTGCACTCGCGCATAAAACCTCCTTGGAAGCTGGAAAAGGAATTGGTTGGATGCTGGCCGAAAAAAACGCGGAGAGAAATGTAAATGGCGGACTTAATTTTATAAATATTTTTAAAAAATTCACGTTTGATAATTTAAAAAAAAATTGTTATCTAAAAGTCACTTTCATTTTAGCAGTTATTGACTTCAGTTATTTATAAGAAAGCAAAGTCTTGTGACTTTTAGTTTTATAAATATAAAGAAGACAAGGAGAGATGAAATCTCTGGCCAAAGTCCTATTTTCTTTTCCTCGTAACCTAGATAATGAGGGTTTTTTCGCACTAGTTCAAGTTGACTGAATGTGGATTCCTGACGACGACGTAAAAAAATGTATGCAATGTATTTTGTAAACAATATAAAATCGAAAAATGCAATCTGAAATGCTATTTCGCAGCAGAAATAATTCAAACAAATTGTTTGTAATTTCGTAACAGTGCAATGCGTAACAGTACAATTTGAATTCACGTGACATTTTGAGCGATCGCTTTTCCTTTCAAACCATATAAAGGGTGTGAAAATTCGTAGCTCCGTTTTTCCGTAGCGCAGTGGGCGGATGCGGGCCGTAGTCCGTAGCCTGAGGCCGCCCGCCCCGACTCCGCGGCTCACCCTGCCTGTGCCTACCTCGCATCTACGTCAGTCGGGCTCGAGCGTGCTACGAGGACGCACGTGCCTTTGAAATCTCGAGCTACATTACGCGCACAATCTTCGCTGTCATAAAAAATCTCGCGTGCATAATATAAATAAATTGTTTATCTTATCTCTTAACCTCCGTTTAAAGTCCCAGTGTCCGCGTTACCGCAGCGCTACTTTAGCCGGCCGAGCCCGCAAACAGGTGGCATATCAGTGCTATTATTGGGTGTTGATGCGGCCGAGTGTCCAGTGCCCAGTGTCTATTACCAGAGTGCTAGGTACAAGTGCATCGGGTCGTAATAGCCCCTCGCCCGGCTATGAAGATAGTTTATTGTGAAGCAACGCTGGATCGATAACAGCTGAGCCGATTGCAACGGGGACTGTCCACATTGCTTATCGCCAGGTAAAGATTATACTAACTCGGTGACCTAATTCATACACTTGACGTAACATTTCTTTAATGTCTGTACTTATACTTGTTTATGTTTTTGTAATCATTGTGTAATTGTATCAGCGGGGAAAATAGAGCAACAGTCTTTAGTAGGTCGTCCAAGAAACGGTTTCAAAATAGTAACACTTCGTTGAAATTGAAACACGCACGTTATAACATTAAATTTATAGTTTGTCGCTGGTATATGACGATGTAGTTACGTACAGTTTTAAATTATAGTTATTGACGTCCTGTCCGTGTTTACACCTGTGTAGCATAAACATCATACTTAATTCTAATTAAACACAACTTTTTGCGCAGTTCGTAATTAATTAATTGCCACTCTTACAATTATTCAAACGCCTACGCCGTGAAAAATACCCTAATGTATTCAGCGCTTATACAATTCCTATAAAACTTTTGTGTGTTAGTTCCATATTAGTTTACTCAGAACTACAACACGATTTTTACTAACACCTGGAGGGTCCTTCAAGTAAGGGCGATCAAGCAACTTCAATCGAGATCCGAACGATAGCGATCTAGGGAAACAGATTGAAGATGAATTTACCGCATTTTACGACGGGAGCAGCGGATGTCGCGGGAAAATGTTAGTTCAATGTTTAGTAATGAATAACGTCGAAAATATACGAACAAGTTTTGTGTACAAAAGATGGCAAAAACCAAACAAAAAAGCCATTATTGCAAGTAAACACTGGCGGCTGGTTTGGGAGCCTCGGAAATTAAATGTCTCCTCGTTGTGTTTATGCAAAGCAGGATGACGGTACGACCTGAGCAGGCAACTCTCCAACTGTGGCCGTGAACATCGACAAAGCATCATTGTGTGTTGTGGGAACCTTCCTCGGATGTCTCGCTAATGCTATATTAGGGTGTATTTAGCGTTCGACAACAATGGCTTCATAAACTTCTCGTCAAATTGGCCTGTCCAATTATTCTTGTAGACACAAAGTAAGATTTGTCCAGATTTGTCTATCTCTTTGATGTCGGATTAATATCTTCGCGGGTGTCACCAGCTTGTCGCTTCGGCTACTAGAACATTTGTACGTTTCGTACCTCGAAATTAATAATGTTCTTGTAACTCTTGAAATCATGACAACAAACATTTATGTTCAAGTTGATTACTACTAAAATTGTATTTTATGGTTGTACCTTTATTCATTTACATATCCGGGGATTATTTGAGTATTTGTACTGCTCGGTCATTTAAATTTATCTGTGAATAATGTTTGGTTATTTGGAAGCGAATAATAGCCTCATCGGACATGATAAAGCTACCTATATTTATTAAGAGCTTTTGATTAATTAAACTTTACATATATACAACATTTAACTGTAACAAACATTTGGAAACCAAAATCAACAATCGGTTTTTCTGGAAAGGGGGTGTATTGTTTTTACAGCAAAGGAGGTGGAGTAATGTTTTTGAGTGTATGTATGTATGTATGTATGTATGTATGTATGTATGTGTGATTCCTTTGTATCCTCCTGTAGTCAACACGGCGTGATAGAAATTGATGAATATGACTGACCTGTGGATAGAAGTCTGGGCCTCCATAGCGTAGTAGGTAAGTGTCCCAACCACGGCATCACTGAACTCAATTGCTGTTATTTATAAACCTAGTTAAACCTCACTTCCTTTAAATCGTGTTGCTATGGGATTTCACACTTCGTTAAAAAAGGTTAAGATAGAAAGGGACAGTGTGTCTAAACGGTGGCGTAACTTTAAATGACGTTTATGAATAACAGCCTATATTGCTAAAATATTGTTTCCTGCTGTACTTAATGTAACGTAAAGGGCTAGCTATAATAAGCCGAAAGAGAGGTTCAGCGTCGTCACGATCACTCGGCAACATTTGTTTTACGATCTGTCTATTTGATCCAAAACAAAACCGCCTTTTATACCGATTAGCTGATCGATTTACATGGGACGATGTTTTATTTTTTAATCGATAAGTAATTCAGTGACTAGATACCAACATTTCGTATACTAACCCTCTACGTACCAGCCTGTAGAAGCCATCAATCGATGGTTGGTGTCATCCCGGCGATGCGACGTGACGCGAGCGGAAGCGCCGCGTCACGTCGCCCTGTCGGCACCGTTAATTGGATAACAACACAGCTATTTGGCAATCAATATAGTGCCAACGCTATAAAAGCTATTGTTTAACGCGACCATTATTCGGCGCTTGCTTCACGGCAAAAGTTTAATAATACCGTACTCACGAATACCGCTCAAGGACGCATATTCTACGCCAGCTAATTGGAAATTAACCCAAATGTAAGCTCAGAGAAAAATATATCCCGTTTACCCTTTCATACCCGCAGTTACAACTCTTATGGCGTAATTGTGCATTACATAAGCGGAACAGCACGATTTTGAAGAATTTCTGAGATAGGAATTTTTCATGTGTAGGTAAGCAGTTGTTTGAGGCGGAAATAATATTCAAGAATTCAGGAATTTTTCTGATAAAGCTGATGTAAATTTGCAGAGTTATCCTTTTTATCATGGTCGTCCATTTGAAGATTAAGAAGCAGATAATTATACTAATTCGTTTAATTATTTGAGATGTAAATTATAATCGTATCAAATCCGCTAAAACTTAGCGAGGTGAATATTTTAATAAAATGATTAAAAAAGCGCCTTTGCCTTTTTTTTTAGCAGTGTGTGCCGGATAAAATGGTAGTTTTAAAGTTAACAAATGAGATAATAGCTCTTTTAGAGCAGTACATTTTCCTGCAGAGAACAGACGAATTCTTTCATCAAGCTAAATGATGCCTCTCAGTTATGGTTAATTGACTTTCGATTTTGCTTCTTCCTCGGCCGCTAAAGGTCAACAGAGCGAAATTGCTCAAGGCATTGCTTTATATAAATTTACAGCCTCTGGGATACCTACACCTATACATTTCCTAGATCTCCCGGGATTTTCGGCCAAAATTAAAGCTCATTAAACCCGTTCCTGGAAGTCTTCATTCGAACATTAAATGTTACCGGAATGCGACTGGAGTTAACTCGGAAATGATTTCACTGCTGACAAATCTGACTTCGACGAATTTACGCAAATATGCTTTTACGTTTTCGTTCGTTAAATATGCTTTTTCATTCAATATTATTGTACGTATTCAATGGTCTATATCTGTCTACTCTTACTTTGTAAGTATATATAAATAAACCGATCCGTCTATCCATATACGTATAGGTCGATATTGACGTAATCGACACAGTTGGATGGATGTGGCACAGGCCATCAAGATCTCTAAACGTTCCGCGTACGCTCGTCTAATCTTCCGCTGGATTCCGCTGTCCTTGGCTGGCTTTAACATGCAATGCAATGTGTGATTGAATTAGCTATACAGTTTTGATATTTATCGATTACATGGTAGTATAGGTTAGTCTTCTTTTTCTAAGGGCCCATCTGCACCAAGATCGTGGTAAAGAGGCAACATCGTCATGACCGCCGTGTTAAATGACAATAACGTCGTACATTTTTTTGCGATTTAAACTGGTTAACTTTAGCCCGCGGTTGACCTGAAGAATTTTTCTTTTGACGTGCTTTCTTTCTATTAATATCAGCATTATTTGATTATTTTTTGTTGCCTCACGAACTTAACACTGTATCATCAATCTACAGTACACGAAACAGTTGCAATTTCGGTCGTATTACCATCGCATAGTGTGTTCGTGTGTTACACAGCTCTCGACAGTCCCTCCATACACAGTCGATTGCGGATCGATGCGGATCTCGTATGATTGTGTCGCGTCGCCCGCGCTACGCTATTGCGGAGGCCGCGTGGGCGCGCCAACCAGTCTTCAAGAGCAAGGTCAAGCCGGCCCGCTGAGGCGCCTCTGGCCCGTGTATGCCCGTGTCGCCGGCTAAGGCCCGGCCCTCCGCCGCCTTCGCGGAATACATTATCCACTTACTTACATACTTACGCAGACCTTTACTGGAATTCCGGCCCCAGTTTTTACGATAGACAAGGCATTAAGTTGATTAAAGTCCATCGCCTTGCACGTTATCTGGTACATAGTTTTTATCGTGTATTTAATGGAAGCCTCCTGGCTTAGGATTGTTGCTACATGGATTTTTCAGTCGCTAATGCCATTATCTTCTGCATTAATCTTTGTGGCAAAATGTAGTTACCTAATCAGTTGACGAGATAGAGCCATGTATGTATGTATGTATGTATGTATGTATGTATGTATGTATGTATGTATTTTTATATGAAGATTGTAAGTTCCTTCATATTTTAGACTAAATAAAATTAACTCAGCAGCTGCACTGGCGCTAAAATATTTGCCAAATATGAATATTTTATTGCTTATAGATAACATTGATAAAATACTGATTGTAGGAGAAGCCTTGCCGCCATAGTTTGTAAACACTCATACTAATAATGCGTAAATTCCTTATCATTATTTTTCTGAATGAACTGCCTGTTAGATGATTGTGTCGTTATTCGAGGAAAATGGACTGACATAAATACTTTTGTAAACAGTTTACCAAACTTGAGTATTTTTGGTTCCGAGTATTCACAACCATAGTCCAAATTGGACGTCTTGTTATTTGTAATTGGAAGTCCATTCGATGTTTGTTATTTACGCATTTTTCCTCAATCTTTCCTCAAGCCACGTTATCAGGAAGATGTTTTCATATTACGTAGATCTCGGCTCTATTCACCTTGAGGTCACGTGGTTGTGACAGGGTTACCAGCCGAATGTATAAATCCGGTCTGGACCGGGTTTTTAGAAAATAGACCCGTCATCTTCAGAACCGTTTCAGTCCGGATTTTTGTCACAACGCATACAAAACTGAGAAACAGACTATTGGAAGAATGGGTAATAGCAATATTGAGTAATCGTGAGTCCCACATCAGAAACTTCAGACCACGTACGCCAGTAAGAATTCAGTACTTACTTCGTGCTCCAGACATACCTACATATTATTTGTGAAAAACGTAAATGGATGAAACGTAGGGTGCTTGTAACCGAAAATATATCTAAATGTAAGCTCATTAAACGTGATTACAATGAACTGTGTTTTATTTTAGAATGAAACCAGATTTTTTTTATAAATCAGTGTATTTTATTAGAAAAACATACAGCTAAAATAGCACATAATATAAATTAAACAACTAAACTATACAGAAGCCACAGTGAAGTCGAGCTTTTGCTTGATAGCATATTGTATTTTATTCGCTGGTAACCCTAGTTATGAGTCAGTGAATCATTGTGCGAGTGCGCAGTATTTTCCACCTAGTGAACAACGCTACCTATCTATAGCTATAGAACAAACATTGTGAGTACGGCCTGTTAGCGTGTACACAACAACAAGTTAATTGACTCTGTCTTTCTGTCTTAATCTCGAGAATAGAATAGACGGATTTCGGTTAAATTACCATTTCACTTGCCTATTCTCTAGACTAGCACGGGGTTAGTAGTTGCGGTAGCCTTCGATTAATTTAAACATATTTTACAAAAGCAAAGTTGCAGATAAAAGAATCGCGCGAAGTAATTATGCTATCAAATAAGACATAATGATATCGACTTTGACTTGTTGTCTAAACTAAAGACAGATCATTTTATTATTCAAGTCAAAACATACACTGAAAAGTAGAAACCTTTGATAACGCTTCTTACCCGTGGTACGGACAACAGCAGATCAATGGTAACACGTGCAGTACGATTTCAACTCTTATGACGCAGATAATAAGATCGGTCCAAAGTGTTACACTGCATGTCCTTTGGTTTGTACTATCGGTAATTCTCCCGGTAGCACCACTTATTATTCTATACATCCACCACCGTAACATTACAACTTCGTCCCGAAATGAAAAGTGCAAACCACAATCTGATTCAATATTTAATCGTAACGTGTTTGTATTATACTACGGCCACTGTATAATGTGTTCACGTGTTTATTAATACTTCACCGCCTCCGGTTACCTGCCGGTATAATATTGTAATCCACACGATAACTGATCGATCTGCGTATCATCGTCCATCGCCTTAGGCTAACCTTAGGCTCCATTCAGGTGGGCCACGTGACAGCGACGACACGTGTGGTTCCTGTAAGTGAATAATACTATTTTCATATTTATCTGTGCCCGCGTTCTCATTTTTATCCCTGTCGCTCTTTATTGAATCGTCAGAGTATGACAGGAGATAACGTCGAAGGTGGTACAGTGAGTTCTAAGTAACCTAACAAAGAAAGAGAGAGTATAATGTCATCTAAATAAATAAATTAAGCAGGCAGAAACCAAATCCAATATTTCGTCACGAAAACCAATCGAACCCGGGATTTGGTTATTCCGTGTCACGATCTTTTCCAACAGAGCCATCGTGACACTCGAATCTGGTTGACGATTCTTCTCTTCACACTCTTCTTATTGACGATATGTAGTAACTATTACCTAATCTGCGACTATAGGTCCTAATCATGGTTGTTATGAACCTTGTTCTCCATCTATTTCATATTTGGATTTTCGCTTCGCATGGCGCACAAAGAGAGAAAAATACTGGTATATCAATATCAACAACAAAAATCACTCCCCCAGGCGTGTTGGATATCACAGAAATTCTTCTTGTTGTGCCCAAAATTACGTACCCTATTGAGGTCAAGGAGCACCAGCCATACAGCCTGACAGCTACTTAGCTTCGGTGGGAAACGCCATCGCTCAAAGAAAATTCTAATATTTCTATTTTCGCCCGATACGGTTCTCTCTGGGGGGTTCAAAGAAAATGAGCTGTCTCTATGATATTTCCCTAACTCTAACTTAACGAACGTAGCCTAAATATTGGGTACACTGATTTATGTAATTGCGTAGGTACAATACCACGAATACTACCTATATGTACGATGCAACAGGTCCGACAAATTTAAATTTTAGTTGACCAAACTGAGACTGGTTCTGCCGAATTGACTACTACGATTCTCTACAGGGGGAAACTCGGCAGAGACTGAATTATGCATTGCCCGAAAAGACTACTATCAAATTTGAAAAATGGTCAACTCGGCACAAGCCGAGATACTACCAAATTTGAAAAATTGGCAACTCGGCACAAGCCGGTATTTTTCTTATCCGAGATTGCCCCATAAGCCCCCTGGGTAATAGCCCTATGGGGCAACTCGGGCCTCCCTAGCCATTGACTTTCGTTAACGCTACTAGAATAGAAATAAATGCGATGGACATTTGTTAACGAAAAAGCAAATGTCACCACATTAGCTATTCTTATTTGTATTTACAGAAATCACTGAACCAAAAGAGATTAGGTGCAAATTGCAAGTATTGCCTATTCAAGAGACTTATGAATATTAATTTAACCCTTTCATTTCGTGCCTTCATAGTAAGTATCTACTAGAAATGTCTGCGGATTTATTTATAGACGTTTTAGGCGGTGGATTTTTTTTATTAGTCACTTAAGGTCTTGAACAACTCCGTCCACATGGAAAAATAGGCTGTTTTCTTACTTCAGAAAGATTCTGATTTCCTTAAGAAACAAATTGTGATCTTAGTTTGTTAGATCAGAAGTTTGACTTATAATATAAATTAATACCCAGCTATTCATTTATATTATTACATTTATGTAAAATCTAGAAAAACTTGTATAATTTGTACACACGAAGAAGCGAGAAGTATACAGGGGGCCTCAATAAGGTTGAGGTTTTCTCTAGAACTACTGGACCAAATTTAATAATTCCTTTACAGTACATAGTTTTAACTTTTATCTATCTAACAGTGAAATAATTATTGCAATAGGCCAAGTACTTTTTGATATAATCTCATCCTTAAAAACTCTACTGTACAAGTTACTGTACAAAACTGTATTTCTTTCTTTTATCATAACTTTTATTGAATTACACATTAAACTACATTTTTCATGTCAATAGGTATCAACAATATCAATATTTTACTTGTACAGAGACGATGAAATAACAAAATTAGCAGTTTCATAAATTCTATGTTGAAATTGATTTTATTTGCATTTTACAGTTTTTCACAGAACTCTGTAGTTTATGATGAAAAAAATAATTGGATTTTCTTCTGGTCCCTCGGGCAGTGAGATCCGCAAGCTGCTATCTCACGTAAATATTGGTTCGGGTTAAACCCCAGTAATTAAATTAATTTTTGACTGCTTACATTACACTTTTTCAAACTTGCTCGTTTGCAGGTACGGAGGACCATTAAGTCATATTCACTTTTAAGATGGACGTCCATCTTAAATATATGCCTATATCGCATGTCTCATCAGTGAGTCATCGCATACCTATAATCGATTGTGGTAGCGACTCCTGTGACCTTACTAGGCGACTGTGATACTTCGCAGAAGTTTATGATAGATATAAAAAAGGGTGACCATCCCATCACGCCATGGCCCACGTAGTGGCGAAAAGCGGGCGGTGGATAGTTTGCTGCATTGAATGTACGAGGAGGAATGTTAGATAAATTAGATGAGGTATGTGTGTTACTGTATGCCAGGATATGTGTGCTATTGTATGCCAAGATCGCAGCATATTGAAGTCCATCGTCTCTGCCTACCCCTGGAAAAAAGGGCGTGAGCTTATGAATAAATGAATGTGACAATTGACCAATTACACGAAAAGGTACAGTCAATAGCAAATCTGCCTACTCAAAACCAATGCAATCAATGTCGTATTACCATCGCATAGAGTGCCTGAGTGTTAAATTTTGTGTGCTGCCGACTGAACCTTTTTTTTTTTTTTGTTACCCAGTAGAAATACATTATGTATACCGCCCGTCCGGGGGAACGGGCGATTATGTTGGACTTGCACCAACTAAAACTCCTGGGGTGTTCCGCCTCCGCCACCATGGACAGGACCACGGGTACTCTTACGCCTACTTAACCATTTGACCCATGAAGGGAAAAAATCGCCGTGTTCTATGGAGTGAGACTAAAGTATATTTTGTATACAGGTTTCTGCCCTTGTCACTTTCACTCTTATACGTCAGAAAGAGACATCTGTTTTTATATGTTCGACTTAGTCTGCGATGTAATTATGGCTACCCTCCATAGGCTGTTCCTTGCTTCATGATTTCACCATTAACGTTTGTGTAAATAGAGCGTACTCGCATCAAAAGTTTACTAATTAATTAATATTGATGGGCGTAGTTGTCGCCTGCCTGCGCGAACTATCGAGTTATAATTATGATTGCACGGCACGGGCAATTTGGGAATGGAGCGCGCTCAGCGTTTAGTTTTCAATTAACCCAAGTTGGGAACGAGGTGAGGTATCGAATCGACGCCGCGCCGGGATGATTAATATCCGGCGGGAAGGTCGCGTGACGTCATGTCCGCTACCTCCGCTTCCGCTCACCGTGGCCAGGCTTGGTGCTCAATGGAGTTTGACCGAATACTTCTTTATTTTTGACAGCTGGAGCCAAATTAATACAGTTGGTTAGATGTTGCATTCCAAGTTCCTCGTCTCTGCCTACCCTCTACGGGGTATAGGCGTGAATTTACGTATGTATTCTCACTACAACATATAGTAATAATATACCCAGATTGTGGTGTATAAATCGTCAAGCTATAGGTACTATAAGTTTCGCCTGGAAACTTTCAAATATATCATAGGTGCTTGTTAAATATGACGCCAATAAAATTCATAGGCACCATTTTCATCCGCGCTTTCTTTTGTTTTCCTTTCCCCGCACGGGTATACGTTTTTATGCGTGGGTGGAACCTCGGGCAAATGCTCGTAACTTATAGAAGCCTTCTTTCCTCTTTTCAAAGAACTTGCAATCTCATCTGCTACTTTCGTAAATTTATCGACCTGTCGTTGCGGGTCATGAAACTGATTAACTATCAATCAGATGTTATAAGTCTTTTGTAGGTTAAAATAAACTCTATCTATAAGAAGTTTATTGGATTGTTATTAAACCACAATTGCTTGTCTCTGTGGTTTATTGTTTAACAGTGCGTTGGATTTTCAAAATCCTCTCCTCTCTCCCTGTTTGTGTTTAATTACAGTTTGAAGGTGCAGTTATTTTGGTATTTAAGAATAATTTCCGTGTTGAGAAGGTCGTCTGCAGTGGGCGCAACATGACGTCACCTCCGCTGACTGCCGCCGCGATTAGGACTGTATTTTGATATTACTCGTAACATTTACATTTATAGTAGTTTCTGTCTTTACGTACAGCACATTTTATTATATTATAGTAAGGGACGGCAAGAAGCGTGGCCACGTGGTTGTAAGTGGTCGTCATCGCCTACAATTTGCCATTGTTACCCCAATAACTAAAGCCAAGATTCATAGTAAATTTAGAGCACGAGCTTAGTATGGGCTGTGTGTGAAACCTGTTATAATTGCCAAACGTCTATGGAATGTGACGTTTGTAAGAGCTAACTCAAGCTAAGCTTGCCCTCAAAACTGTCTATGAATTTCTATCTAAGAACGCCTTGTGTGTTCGTAATAACATTGACTTGCCCTTACCTTGTACACCGTAACAAAGCAATGCTTTTAACGTATTGCTATTTGAGTTAAACCTATGTCATTTTCTGAATTATATGAGTACTATGTTCAACGTGGCATCGGTTTGTTAGGTTGCATTCGATACGATTATATTGTATTCTACTACGCAGTACAGTTCGAGAAGTTTAATACCATTTCAAGGCAACAAGAAACCGAAACGATACTGGTGCTGATAACGAAGTTTAAGCAGTTTGAGGAAGCACGATTGTTATCGCGCTAACTTATGCAAAAACTTCAAATACTCCTCTGGTTCAAGTTGTTTCAATTTAACTTTTGCCTGAGCCACCCACTATGTTTTATGAACACTTTGAAATGAGTAGTAAATTGATGTTCGGTACAGTTTGTGGTTGCGCAAATACCTATATTTAACAAAACTTCCAGTTCTATATGATCGCTTTGCATACCACAACACATGGACTACTAAAACAATATGATTGTCCCACATATCGGGTGTGAATTTAGAGTGCGACGTACGCTTTTCATCGTTCAACCGGCATAATGAGATCGCCGCATTCATGGCTATGCGCTTATGCAAGCGCATTGTGCGCTCATGCTAACGAGCAGCCGGCACGCCACGCCTCCCACCGGCCTGATGCACACAGCTGGGCCGCTTGTTTAGCGGATCAGCCGCTAAAATTAGCGTTTCTTAGACAATCGGATGTGGAGTGGACACTTACTCGACTGGCTCAACGACCTTAAGTGTATCTTAGCCTCTGAAACAAGAACGCGTCAGTCTAGCCAGTCCCGCGCCCATTTTATGTTTGGGCCTGGAGTTCGGTCTGTTAACACTTTACAAATTTATTTGATCTTGACGAAAACTCCCTGCGAGATCTTTTTGCTTTTGCATCGGTTTAGTTACTTTAGTTGAAAGGGATATCGTAAGTCTAATATTATTGTTCTTGACTTGGCGTCGCCGTCGTTGTAATTATCTACAATTATTATGTGCTTTATGATATATTAACGGGTTCTCTTCAATTATCATCATATACAGGATACCAAGTAACTCTCCTTACTATACAGACAGTTCAGATGACAGCGGCAAAAGTGTCGCCGGGCTGATAAGTCAGTAGAAGCGACCACACATGTGGTTCCTGTAAAAGATCTACGCGTTTTCGTATGAACTGTATAGTTTTTAGCGACCGGCGACAATTTTGTCGCTGTCGTGTGTTTGTCGCGTGGTCGATGAACAGAGTCATATTTATTGGCAGCAATGTAGTCACTAAAAGCAGCAGTGTTGGCCCTTCGGGACAGGGCTTGCCACTTTTAGTTTCTTATGTTGTACGAGTATATTTATGAGCACTGCGCGATCATGCTAACGAGCGCTTGGCACGCCACGTGCACCTCCGGTTTACTATACGTGCCATATTGTCGTGACAGGTTGAACGTACGTTTTAATATAAATAGGCGGTAACACCGTAAGAAGAGTCAGGTCTCTGGCCTATTGGTTTAGTATCTGTAAAGGCACGACCTGTTGTCGAGCAACAATTCATACTTAATCCACTAAACCAATCCGCATGAAAATACAGGATTAGCGCTTATAATACTTTTAATCCAAGGGACAATATCGGGTTTAGGTGCACTGAAAACTGGACAAACTGTACGGGGACATCTATAGGGTTTCCATATGACTTCTTATGATGAGTTTATTTATCTATGCACTATAATCTAGCGCAAAATGCTTGAAGAGGACATCGGGATTGCTCATACACTTATTATGCTGGCCTCGCGTCGATATCAGCATGTCAAACAAATCCATCACGATATGTATGAAACATGCAATATTTGCCTTTCCTGCCGCACATAAAATATAATATATGTATATACCTTATTTAACTTACGATAACTATTCAAATGTTTCCCTAAATACAGATACAGGGCAAATTTATAAATAACCAATTCAATGTCGCAAGACAGTATATAAATTAGCTAGTTAATTGTGTCCGCATCTAATATATGAATATGACGCGTTCGATTGAACCACTGATGCTTAATCCAACAACACCGGTACTCCTAACTAATTGAGTTTCCAAGGTCGAGGAATAATCTCCTGTCGTCCACCGTTACAATTATTTCTGAAGAGATGTAATGAAGTTATCGAACAAGGCCCACGTAACGGCTCTCCTTGGTTGTAAAAACAGTCTAAAACGTCCCCTACGAAACATTACCCGATAAGAAAAACTGGCTCCAAATTCATGACGTCGGAGCTATAAAGCAGATGTATCTTTCTTTTGTGGTAGTAGCACGAAGGAAACGGTTAACATATTTTGTACTGACAAAAAATTCACATTTCTTTGGCCGTTTTCTATAAGAAATAATATAACAGGAACGATGACAAGACATGTTACTTTATACATATACATATAATATACTGACATTTTAATGGATTAGTTGTTTGTTTTATTTAGCGCCTTCATTAATCACTGAAGCTTTGGCGTGTGTCACTTCCGCCAACATAAGCGGAGCGGTGTTTAGGTTAATCGTGGTCGTCTCTTTTGCTTTGTTCCTTCTCAGAATATATTTTCTAATTTGCGAAATTCTTCGTATTAGTTAAGTACTGTATGTTAGTCAATATTAGTATTGGAGCATGAAGGAAATAAATCGCACCGGTCGCGCCCGTTGGTTAGTTGCTTCATATTGTATTGGAGCTATTTCTGTGTCTGTTAACGATATGTTCCGGTTTCACTACGGCTTACAATTTAAAACTATTCACGTAACATTCCATGGGCAAATTGTCGTTCTCTGTTTTCTACGAAACGCATGAAATTGTCAGGATAAATTTTTTGAAGCCAGCAAAAAGCTGGGAAAAAAGCTTTAGATATGCATGGAAAAGCATTTGATACCGATAAATTCAGCGGAGCCGAAGCATAATTGTGTGAAGCCGTGTCATTACGTGTTCCAATTCCATCCTATAACCCGTATGTTCCACTCCAGCGAGCTCTCCGTAGTTTACGCAGTAGCTGTCGTTTGTTTACTTGCATACAATTTGTGATAGTCAAATATTTGCGGAAGCCAGACGCCGGCAGTTTCCGGCGCTCGCTCTCGTCGAATTCTGTCTTATTGTTCCTGATATTCAATCGGAATTCGTCTTTATGTCCCGCATAAAGATGCGTCCGGTATGGCCGTTGTTCATATATTTACAAACACTTCCGTCTTTTAATTAACGTTTTTAAGATAGGTCGGTACTGTAAAACTGTACATATTTCGTCTTACCGTTTACTCATCCATCATTGATCGCATGAGATTAGGGAAAAGTAAACGCGAAGGGAAAGAGACTCGCACCTGGCAGATGTCTAAAAGAAACGACAGCTGCGCGTGCGCCGTCTGTTTTTTCTACCTTTTTTTTCGGCGATCAACCTCCCCAATAGCTTTATTGTGCAGCGGGATCAAGTAGCCCCATTTGTATGCGGTTACCGACACGACTACCAACTTATAAACTTGCTGCAATTTGGCTGCATTCCACGTTGAATTGAGTGGTGTACGAAAGTTACGCAATTCCCGCTAAGCGATATCATATCCATTGTGAGCGACTTCATTGTTTACCGAAATTCAAACAAGTTTGCTGACTGTATTTCTGAGCGAGCAACAGATGTGGCTTCAGGGTATTTCTTGGGTCACCATGCTTTCAAAATATTCACCAATTGGACCAGCAACTCAATTGTGTATAATGGCAGCTGTGACTTGTGTGACTCAATATCTCAATGTTCTCAAACGCCCCTGACCTGAGAAATGCATAATATTGTTATATTTTAAAGAATGCATAAAAACAAGTCCTATTATAGGTACGAGCATAATCTTATAATGCATTTAAAAAGATCCAGGAGTTTTTTAATTTTATTATTACGAAATATTTAATTATGATTGTGTAGTGTGGGGTCCCCCTTTCTATAATTCTGGGACCGCTACGGGCATGGTATATGCGGAGTTGCGTCAGTCTCAAATTGGTTTATGGCCGGCGGCTCCTATCGTGGAAGTCGACGGTTTGCGAATTACAGTTCGAAGTTCGCCGTATTCCGCGGAGGCGCCTAGGGACCGAGTGCACCGCATCGCAAAACGGGGACGCCATTCCTGACCTACATCGAGGGGTGTCTGGGACACCGCCAACGCCAATGCGATGAGACTAACTCTTTGCACAAACGCTGCAGAAATAAATATCCCGTCGCTGTACCACTGACCTCAATTGAGCAAAAAAAATTTGGCGCAACCCACTGGGAATACTAATTTGATGTTCTGGTCAGAAATGCCGGAAAAGGTCAAACTAGGATACACGCGTATCCAAAGGAAAGTCAGGTGAACACATCCTTTCCTAATCGCCCTTTGGTTGACTTTGACTAAGAATAACGATGTGATTCGCCGCGATCTATCAACAAATATGTGTCCGTGGAAACGCCAACATATTTTCCGAAATAAATTATGCTCATTTTTATTCTCAAAGGAATATGTGTGGGTGTGTTGGGATACGTAATTGAGAATTTGGATATGTACGTGATAAGAGGTAATGGATTTAGCACTTGTTCACGAATTGAATCACAAAGGTGTTGATTGATTGATTACTGCGTAAACCGCGGTACGGACAACAGCAGATCAATGGCAACACTTGCAGTACGATTTTAAATCTTACGACGCAGATAATAAGAACGGTCCAAAGTGTTACACTTGATCTGCTGTTAGCTGTACATACTGGGTTATAATTAGAATCCATTTGTTATTGAAACTTCTGCATATCGTTGTGAAATGTGATGTGATTAAAGGAACTTTAGGGACCAGTTTGTTTATCGTCGTCGACACATGTTAGAGACATTTATTTTGATGGGTCTCGTTTTTCAGTCTGGGCTGTGTTAATATGCGCCGCCGTAAGAGTGCTACTTACCAGCAATATCACTGTATAAATTAAGATATAGTCAGTCCTGCAAAAGAGCCTCGCTCATTGTTTTTGACGACACAATTTGAAATTCAAATTGCTGTATCGACGAATATCTATAAAGTTTATTCGCGGTCATTTGTGGCCGGCGTTCTATTTCCAACCACGTTGTTATGAAAATCGCTCATTCCGGAACTGTGCTCCACCTCACGGCACTTTATTTGCTCTACGTATTCTTCTAGCTTTCCCGTATGTATTTCTGAATGTTTATAATACGTCACAACTTCGTAAGAGTCACTTGTTGTATTCGACACAGATTTATGCGTTTCTTATTCTGGGAATTTGGTCTATAAATAGTTTCGTTTCCCACGCATACTTTTCGGAATTTGTTGTATAGCCGTGATATTCACCAGGTGCGATCCGACTTAAGCAGATTCCGCATATTGTTTTTGTTTGGCGAGACGTTGTGAGCTGTTTCAGTTTATTTCTAAGCCACAAGGTTGAATACGTGGTAGAATTTCATCTGGAATTTAGTGAATAGATACTGTATTGTTTCGTGCTTTATTAGTCTCTATTTCTACTTTGCAATATATAAGTAAAGTAAGTTTGCAAGCGCTGCAGCTTATAAATCAATAATGATATTTTAAATAATTTCTGAGGACTCTGTTAAATAATTTACCTATTTTAAGAGATTGACACGACTCTACATCGTCATATCCTATAATAACATTAAAATAAATGAAAATGCTGCACCATGTTTTATACAGCTTACAAAATCCAATCAAATTTCGTGCCCCTGTGACGGCAAAATATAAAATGAACATGAGTATTCAGAATTTCTGGTGTGCCATCGCATCAACTCAATCAGATTAATGAACGTATCAATGGCATGTGTTTTGAGATGAAATATCGGGCCCGTACGGTGTGTCGATAGAGACGCCGCGGCGCGCCGCCATTGCATTGCGCACGCATATTGTTCAGTACAATCGACAGCAAATCAAGTGTAACACTTTGGACTTTGTACCGTTCTTATTGACTACGCCATTAAAGTTGAAATCGTACTTCAAGTGTAACAATTTGTTTGCTGTCGACCGTACAGTACACCACACACGCACGCATGCATGCTAACATATCTATTCAGCTCGAACAAGGGTGACTCATCCGTATGTTCATCTAGTTGTGATAAGGATTATTTATGCATCGGGGACAGCCCGGGACGAGGGCTCTTGTTGCATTACAGGGAATTCGCTTGGGTGCGTACAATGTACATTCATCCAAAATTGCTGCCTTCTCTACTTTGAACGACAAAGACAGAAGGTAGATTCGTTAATTTCGTACTGAAAACGTTAAGATTAAATTCTCTGCTTTAATTTGCAGGATACTTACTTCCAATTTACCTCTATGTAATTAAGTTGGTTGTATTTAGGTTGTTTGAATATATACAAGTTGGAAATAATAATATGTAATACAATATTGTAGTAAGTAGTAATAAAATTGCCTTCGGTGTACATAATACAAATTACCTTTATTTATTCATGAACATGACCTGCCATGTCTCACAATATTCTGCCTCATACAATATAAAATGTCTGTCTGCTACCAAAATACACATCATTAGCTACTGTTAAAAAGTATTTACTTGCGCAAACATTATTTTGTTGGACGTCTAGAATATGTTAGAATTAGGGGTGGAAGGTTTAGGTGACATGGCGTTTTAAGGTCATCCGTATGCTGGGAGTGAGCCCAGAGAGCGCGTGATGCGTGATATGATCACACTGTATGTAACACATGCCGCCTAATGAAGTTCTAAAGGTCACCGAACATCTAACGGTTACCCCGAGGTAAAAATAGAGAGAAAATTTCACAAGCAACTGCGTTTCGCCTCCGATGTTAAGGCCTTATTCCAGAAACGCAATTTTTTTTAATCAAAAATTAGATTAGATTGACATAATGTATCGTGATCACTGATCAGTCATGGCGACGCATGCCTTTAGTTTAGACGAAGTCTAGCCTAGCTAGACTAGGTTACATAGTATTTTCTCTTATATTATTAGAAAGAACTCTTCTTCACAAGAAGATCATTGTTATTTACATCTGGCAGCCCGCCAGCGGCTGTGACACCGTGTTGTTTGGCCGCTCCGTCAACTTCCCCGCGACATCGCGACACGGCATCGTTGGCAATTCACTCGGAGTTCCCTTTCATAATGAGCCTCGTCGTCGAAATTATGAAGCTCTCATACGGATTAAACAACTTGTTAACATTTGTTTCCCTTGTTTAACGAATTTGCGTATAGACCGTATACATTTCTCCGGATATAGTCCAAAAGACGTTTATGTAACTTTTAAGGTAATTCAAGGAAAGCCTTGGGCAACCTCCGGTCTCAATCCACAATTGCTGACATTACCAGGAATATTTCAATTGTGCAACATTGTTATTTATAGGTTTCCTAGGAAGAATTGTGCAATAAAGTGTGCGTAGACGGCTTGTCAACATCATTTCGAAGTCACGTGCATCGTCCACCGTTGCAGCTTCTCATTTCCAAGGTGAATGCAGTCATTTTCTGCTTTTAAATGGAACAGAACGGTCTGCTTTGACGCTTTCAAAGGTGCGCTGCGCTGGTAATGAAGTATAGTGCTCAACACAGGCTTCAGCACAAACGTTTAGAAAAAGGCTACTTTGGTCCTCTTTCAGATCTTGTTCTTAATTTCAAGGTAGAAGTAATGAGTTTTTAAAGGTAAGCGCAAATATTTACTGGTTTCCAAGTAGTTTCGTCTTTTTGTTTTTATTTCTATTAATTTGAGTTTTATGATTCTCACGTCTTATCGCTTATCTACATCGCAACTCGTTTTTCAGATATTATGAGAAATGTATTTTTGGAATCGGTGTTATAGTGTAGTTGTAAAAGTTTCAAGGACGAATAATATAAATAGTTTCACCTTTTGCATGATTATCAAACTACTTGTCTACAGAACATCTAAATTGCATTATCATGTTTGCGTTCATTAAACAAGTTCCGCTTTATGATTGATAACAGTCTCGTTATCCTGGAGTTAAATATGTTGTTCCATCATTCTAGAAGAGAAATATGATATCCCACTAGAAGTACTGGATGTGTAAACGGAACCTTATGACCCGGTTTAAATGCGACTGCCTTACTTTTACTCAGAGGTGTAACTTTGTTAGGTCTCTCTGTCTAGATATTTCATAATTGGTTCAGCATTGCAGGAAATTCATCTTGAGTTAACATGCATGTCTGAGACGAACTTGGTATTTTTATTATAGATAATGGTAATTAATTTTTCCAGAAAAAAATCTTTGAATTTTCCGTTCAAATGTAAGCAGTACAACGAGTAGATTCTTAGTTTAAATTATTGCTAATGATTTCAATCTGTATAAACGAACAAACACCCAGAAAGACAGATGACACACAGCCGTTAAGTTTGATAACCATAGAGAAGACATAATCAGTTATCATAACAGAGTTTGCGTGTAAAACTAATCCGCAAGTAATTGTACAGTTTCCTAGTAGCGGTGACATTAAGGCGACACACGACAAACATTGGTGTGAAAGTGCTTTCCTCGAATAACGCCTCAGTGCCGGGGCCATTCCGGTAACTGCCCGCCGCGAAAACAACCATTTCTCCGGGTCGGCCGCAGCTGGGAGAGTGCAACCCTTCCCCCACATTAAGATTGCGAAAGCTTTCCTGTCCCTACTTTTTTAGAAAGACATCGTGTGATAATTTAAAGTACTTAGGTAGTTTAAAATTAAACCATGCGAAAGATATGTTTTATTTTCAACTGAACAAACTTGACAAGAATTATCACTAGTTCGGTCAACTGAATTGAACAACTGAACTAGTAGGAATATACGCTTTCGTCATCATTCTCGTGATACTGAACATGGACTGACGGCATTAATACTTTGCTGATATTCTTATAGGAAAATTATATTGTCTTCTAAGAAGTTTTTCCAAGTAGGTAGGTAGGTAGGTACCTAGGTACTACTTATTACTTATATTCCTTGTTACTGTCTGCATTTAAAATTCTTGATGTGGTTCTAGGGTCAATCTTAATTCGGTCCGTGGTGCGTTGTCTGGATTTAAATGGAATCTTCTTCTTTGCCTTAGCCATTTCTATGTCATTTCGGGTCGGCTATCCTAGTCCGTTTTCGTCAGGACGCTCTGTCCTGGGTTTCTGTTGTCATCTGAGCTGCTTAAAAGTTTTTCAAGACAAATTGATACGGAAACTTGATATTTAAAACGCATAAGTTACGAAAGTCATAAAAATCCATAACATTCCGTGGGTGTTCACAATTACCCCCGGCCCGTGCGAGACAATTTACTGTCCATAATTCTCACAATGAATACTCGGAATTCCATTAAGGCGAGGCCATTGGGCCATTTGAGCCTAGTGAGGGGGTGAGGTGCGGGGCGAGGGAGGGGCGAGAGAGGGATGACGCGCATTGATCGGGGTCATTACTCGCGCAGGTACATAGAGTAATCGTAACCAGTGTCCTCACTGTGACGTCACAGCTCGCTACCCATAATAATACATATACAGAATGTCCCACGGATAGACGATATATCGAAGTCCACTTGTCGGTGCCAACATTATCGACCCATTTAATGCCAAATAGGGAAATCCCAGCAGAGCTCGGTGGCGCAGTGGTTGGGTCAATGGACTTGCAATATGGAGGTCCCAGGTTCGATTCCCAGCCAGGGCAGCCATGTACCAATGAGTTATCCTCGTTTTTTTCCACGGAAAAACTTACGTACATTTACCGAGTGCTCTCAAAACGGTGAAGGAAAACATCGTGATGAAACCTGCATGTCGTAGAAGAAGAAGAAAAAAAAAATCTAAGGCATGTGAAATCCGCCAACCCGCACTGGGCCCGCGTGGTGGATTATGGCCCGAGCTCCCTCGATGTAAGGGAAGGTCTGTGCCCGAGCAGTGGGGCAATATAAATAGACTGATGATGAGGGATATCCCAAGTCTCACAGCTTCGGAGTTACTTATTTCAATTTTCGCGATTGTCGGAAAATATTTCTTTCAATCTTGAACTTTTGTCTATACTAAATGTTGTCGCACATTATGTCAACTCGGAACCGTATCATCATCACCCCTCCTGTTCACCTCTCGCCGCCAACCAGGCTTCAACTTCTACACTGGCCCTAACACGGGCTGTGCTCGTGACTATCTCATACCACACCCACTAATATTATGCGCAAGTTTGGATGGATGGATGGATGTTGCTGAATGAAACTTTACAATAATATAGCTCATATTATACATCAAAATAACACATAGGCTATAATTTATAATCCTGCGCAGACGAAGTGGTGGGCAGAAGCTAGTTGACAATAAAGTAAAGCAATTTGTACTTTTAAACGTATTTATTTATACGGAAGGTCATAAGCAGACATACGTTAAACCGACCGTCCGGAGTGGGTTCAATGCAATCAAATTCGCGTCTACAGGTTATATATTTTAATTATTTTTTAAGTTATTTATATTGACGTATGATAGTATGACGTAGTAGAATAAAATACTATGTTAATACTAATCTGACGGAAAAAAAGACCTGTTATAATAGGAATGTCAATTAGGTAATATTGTTGTAACAAAATCAATAAAAGTGAAAAATTGGAATAATCAAATTATTTGCTAGGGGAATATATTTTGAAAGTACTTTCACGCGATTTAATAAAAAATGGTAATAACCATAGAGATTACATTACAACAAATCTGTCTTTGACAAATTTAAGTGACAAACTGTCAAGTGTATCAATAAAACTAAATAAATGACGAATTTTTTAACGTGATGTTAGGTAAGTATTATTATTGGTGTCAGGTGTGACGTCAGTGATGGTGAAATCTGGCCCGTGTTATCACTGCGTAGGGTAAAACATGACACACATTATGTGCTGTTGACTGTACTTTTAAAAGTAGGCACAGTGTATATTGAATCAGTCTATAACTACGTAGCTATTGAAATTTGGCCCGTATTATCACTGTGCTTAGAGTAAAACAGGTATATATCGCACACCACATTACAAACCACAGTTACACTTGCATAGCTATTGAAATCTGGCCCGTATTTATTATCACTGTGCGAGTGTGCGTAGAGTAAAATGTGGCAAACTTTATGTGATGTTCACTGTACATAGTTTTACAAGTAGCAACTACGTATAAACTATTTTAAGTTCGATTGCTGTTTGTTTGTTTGCTCTGTGGGACAAATCACCGTCAATAGTCATTTGTTTTGGCCTGTTCCACTTTGGTCAATTTGGAAGTTACTGATCAGCCCCCCTATTACCGTTCTCAAAACGATGAAATTATACCATGTCATGGCGCGCCAACCAGAGACGCCGCTATACCAATGCAATAGCACTGTCCCTTTCACGGCCGCTATGACATGGTTTGATTTGATCGTTTTGAGAACCGTAATGTTATAGCCCCACTGTAATGTTAGCCGACTTGTCTTCATCTGCAATTATCAGACCACTGCTCGCTCCCAATATACGACACTCGACACTGGTGTTCGTGTCGCGTGTAATATGATGACTTCAAAAACATGGTTCGCGAAAAATCTATTGTGTTAAGGAATATCTGTTTTAGGTTATGAGTCCTTTTATTTATTCAAAACGATGCACAATCATTCCGTGATTAGTAAACTAATAATCTTAAAGTATAGGTGTGACCAAATTCGACTCGTATTATTTTAAATTTTATTACGTTATGACGATCGTGGGAGCATTCCAACTATTCCAAGGTAAAGACCAAAGTGGAACATTTGGCAAAAATCGATACAGGTCCGACCTCGGCAGCGCCCAGCGGCGCACTGAAGCTCGTAGCGCCGTGCATTTGTATTTATACAAATTGTGTTTTTTCTTAAATTTTGCCTGGTATAAAAAAAACGTTAGAAACAACAGATTTTTAATTTATCAAGCTCCTCTATTTATAATAACCTACATTTTGATATATATTTTGTATGAATAACTGTTTTAGTTTAGACACACTACTCAGTGAAAAGACAGGAAAGGGGTATGTTTGTGATTTTTTTCTATCGAGCGAAGTTTGTCCAATCGTGTTTCGGGAGCCAACAGTCCCTAAATAGATACCCCAAGATTGATATATATTTTTTTCAGGCCTTTAATTTCAGTAGTTAGTGCCGTAGCCTTCATCGAAAAACTTAAAAACGTCCCAACACCTCGCCTTAAGCGCAGTTGTTCGCTCCAACGGTAAATTACTTAACTTACATGCGAATATCGATTTTTCCAGTGTAATAAAGGGTGGTAATTTTGTTTTCTCGAATATTGAAACTTCAACAGAAGCTAGGACGCGTTTATAAAAGTTACAATCATGCTACGTCATGCCTTTGCTACACACAGACCTATTGAATAGTATCGATTCCGTTTACACTTTTCAGCTAATATTGAAATTTGACAAATGTAGCACAAATTAGAAAACATAAACCAGTAAATGGTGCCATGTGAATAAGTATTCTTCCATTTTCTTTATCAATTTACTATGTTATTTGTTCTATATCTCTCTTTCCTGTAGAGGTGAAAGTTATACAATTATACATCCTGTAAGATATGATAGCCATTTTAGTACTACTCGTATTTGTCTAACTAAAGCCGGCCTGCGATAAAGCAACCGTACCCTAATTCAATATTTTCTAGACGTCTCGACCTCATCCTTGGACAGACAGTAGGAATTGATTCCACGGAAGTAGGTACCGTCGATGGCACATCCACCTACACAAAACCTTTGCAATCTACACCGTATTACGGCCACGTAGAGTGCCCAGCCCGTGTGTTACACTTGATGTCGACTGTATTACTCAACGGTTCGACGGCGCCGAAATTTCCGTCGAGTTTATTGAGTTTTCACGAGGATGTTATCTGTAAAATCAATTCGAGTAGCTCTTTACTCTTTGTAAATTGATCACCGTTCATTTTTGCTCATTATTTTCGCTTTAGAAAAAGAAATTCCCTAAATAAGACTATATTCTTTGACTTCATGAACACAGAAATAACTAAACACGTCCACTTTGCCTCAACAAAAGCTATAACAATGAAATGTTATAAATTATTCAAAGCACTCTAGCTTCAGCTTCAAAGAAAAGTCTTGGAGGAAAATTCAGAAGCTAATATTTCTCTTCAAAGGGATTGTATTGTAAAGTAAGTCAATATTGATTTTCATAGAGTTTAATTTAATTAACAGTTCATTTAATTATAAGTAAAATAAATATTGGAGTGAAATGAATGGCGTTGTTGGCCTAATTTATTACAATATCACTTTGTAGAATGGTTGATAAAAGTTAGTTTTTGTCGTCGGATCCCCCTTTAGGCAGATGTCCCACCGCCAGCGGGTAAGCGACTAACTCTCGGCTATTTTCTCGCCCAAGATACGTACAAAAGATTCCGTGTAAACAAAAGAGACTCATATATTAATAGTTCATCGCAGACTGTTCACAATAGCCGAGAGTTACTCGCTTAATCGCCGGCGGCCTATAGCCAAGCCACAAAACTATACTCGCCACTCGCTGCTCGCCCACTCGTTTTATAGTTGATAGCTTTACTCGCTCATCGCCGGCGGTAGGACAACTGCCGGACATCTCTCAACAATAATGAACTAAAACACTATGTTGAGAGTTAGTTTCCTAAGTTACATGCAATCTCACTCTTGAAATATTTTTCTCCAAGAATTCTTTATTTAATTTGTAAACTCGGACACGAAACTCGTAGACCACACAATAGTGGTGTAGGGGAAAGTGTTGAAGTGTTCCTCGGTGGCGTCAAGTCGACAGCTGCAGGCAACCTCGCGATAGGTTTATCTCTAGCGCCCAGCGGCACCCGCGCCCTACTTTGCCTACAATTTGTTTAGCGACTTCGCGACAGCCGACAGCTCATTGTTGAACTTTACAAGCGGGCGGCCTGGAGCTAACAAAGGCCCATTAGGCGAATTTTATTAAATTGAAAACTAAACATCTATAATCTTCGCGTAACCATGCCAAGGTGCCAATTTTATGAATTGCACTAGATTCATTGAACGTATGGTCTTAAGACGAAGTGAGGTACGACAGTTTTTTTTGACGTTCAACAGAGACGCGCACTTCTTTCTTAGGCATTATTGAGTAAAAGCCACATTATCGGAAGTTCAAACCTAAGTGACTTCCCATTTTATCTTGAGAAAAATTACAAGCCGCATTTTAAAAAGTGATATTGGAAACTAATTACCGATCGTTTTTTTGTGCAGCCGAAGAAACGGCACAACTGTAAGCAATCTGCATTTTAAACGGCAAGCGGTTAGAGTCGAGCCGAGCGCGTGCTTCTGATTCTGACAGACGAAGTGAACGCTTAATTTTTCCGGATATTCCGGAAATAGAAACCGGGGAGTATCTTGAAATTTTCCGCGCGTAGAAAATAATTTGCGAACATGTATGAATTGTTTTATTTGCTTCTTCCTGGAATTATTCTCGTTATACTTTTCCCAGAGTTATAGCTGAAAATACATAATTAAATCAATGTTTTCAGAAGAATCTTCAATTAATCGCCTTTTGCCTGCGGCTTGTTTGAGACAATCTATCAATTTGCCAATGACAACGTTAATTGTTATGATAGCCGTTATTGGAGATTGGCCTCGGAAAATGCGGCAGCGTTTTAATGAATAAATTGGAAGTTAATTAGCTTTAAGTTTTCGACTGGGGATCAGTGTAATTGGAATTGATAAGTTGTGTTCCCTCCGCCTACTGTTAAGTACTTAGCCATTAGTTTCTATAGATTTAGTTTGACGTCATCGGGGGGTTGTCTAGACGGGCAGACGTGGCGGAAGACCCAGGACAATGCACCAGCAATGTACTCACAATATATCTACGCCTTCTGGCCTGCCGAGATTTATTGCTGATCTATCTACCAACTATTTTCTCCCTAGGGAGAGACGAATATGTACAGTTAATTAGTAACATGGCTTATTATCTCGACATGTACTGTTACCGATACTTAATCCCCTTTTCAAACGGTAAATGTACACTAGGTACGTAAGTTATACCCATTGTATAGGGCGTTGCTTTGCTTGGTCGTTAGCGAAGGATTAGGGATCCTGTCTATAGTGGTTGCCTCAAATTTATGCATACTATGTTATGTACACTTAGAAACGTATTTTACAGTACGATTTCAACCCATATGGAGCAAACGATAAGATACGCACAAAGTCAGTGATGTGATTTCTACGGTACTATTTTACTATCTTATTGGTTCTTCTGTCTTTGAACTTTGGTTCCTGTCGATTGCTGCACGGCTGAGTGGCAATAATCGCAACATCATTCCCAGTGTGCGCTCCGCCAGCCACCAGGTATAATAATTTCATGAAGGGCGCTTAAAAGCGGGGGCATTGACCTCTCACCCCTAGTTTTCTTAACTTTCACCAGCCTGCCCGCGACCCGTGCTCACTCTCGTTCACCCCGTAAGTATCACTTTTGTGATTTCTGGGAATTTGGTATTAAAGACCACTGTGCAATTAATTTGTGCTCGTTAGAGATGTTTATATGCTTAAGGTTGTTCAAAAATTTATCGCATGATAAAATTTTGAACAACAATGCCTTTTTGGTCTGGTTCAACTGGTAAATCAAAGCTGAACAATACGAAAGCTTTTAGTTTACCTCACTAAAAGCATTAATAAACAACAATTTTTCAACAACAAACAAACAATTTTTCTTAATCGTAAACTACCTATGATTTGTGAGATAGAGTTGATTTTGTGGTGAAACGAATTTATCAATGGTCGGATGTGAGAGTGAGACATGAGTGATATACGTTTTTGTGATTGTTTGGCTTGGGTATTTGGGTTACCTTCACATCTTGTTAGAGTTAAGTAATCAATAGGTACATGTTTCACAATCTATGGATGCCTGAGGATGTTATTTATGCTCTGGTTAGACCTAATAAGATAAAATGTAAGGTCTCAAGGGTTATAACAACGTTTTTCCTAGGGATTATGTGAATCCTATTTACGCCCAAGTTTCTTGTCTCTTGTCGGCAACAATAGATTACGCGACATATACGTAATCCTTTAAGCTATGAATGCTCTTCATCCTCATATATATATCTTACAATTTTGTTATTGTAGAGTAGAATTATACAAACGTAAGATGTATATTTTAGGGAAGGGTTAGGATCAAAGGTAATGGACCCCACAAAAAGTTTTTTAACCAACCTAAACTATGAGTACACTAATTGCAGAATCTGCTATTAGACAATTAAATATATTAAATGGTAACTAAACTATTAGCTATTATTTCTATAACACAATTTGTATCCATTGATTCCCTCAATAGGTTATAATTATAATATAAGCTGTGTTACAAGTACAAGATTCATTAGGGACAAATATTGGCCTAAATCCTAACTCATCTTCCATTATCCTCTGTTTACAGGCTTCCTCAGGCTTTTATATCTTTATTATAGAAAGCTGTAAGTCCATCAGTAAAATTCGCTAAAATATTATGTTTTTAATATGTTTTTATTTATTGTTAAATATATACCTATTCAGCTGTTCTTCTTTACATCGTTAATTACTCAAATAGCTGGAATGGAAGTCAAATATCGGAAGGTAGCTCAATGAGTTTTCGGTGTATAATTGATTAGACCCGTTCGAAACTGACCTTTGTAACTTTGTTTGACATTTGCTTTTTATTTGATTTACGTGTTCCCGGATGTCCTCAAACCCGAATGTAAATTCCTAACTAAATTTCCTTGATTCGGGTTGAACAACATTTTAATTCGCTCTAAAGTCTAAACTTTGCTTTGCGTAATTTTCCATCGCTTTTGTGTGACAAAGGCGTGTAGTTTATGTCATTATCGTCTTATTAGTGACAAGTTGTGTAGCCTCGGTGTTCCTAGTCTGTTCTGCCGACCTAAATGATTCACGCGTGCCTTGAAACATTTATGGATTTTTATGTAGATATTTACATAATTCAAGGTATTGTAATTTTACATTCATTCGTGAATAATGAAAAAGATAATCTTTTTTAACATTTTTTAATTAAATAGGTATAGTGTTACTCGTATAGGTAAAAGAACTCCGTAATAATTGTAGATATTTTAAACCTAGTAGTATGTATGTATTGGTTGCTCTAGCTTCCGTAACTCATATCACACCTTGTAGAATTTATTAGAAAATATATTGTTCCGGGGTCCGTTGCTTTTATGAAGGTTCCGAATGACGTAGCTCGAAATATAAGGTCGCATGTGAATGACGATCTTAACATCCATCTCGACAAAATTGGTACCTAACATATCGCTATATTGTATTTCCATGCCACGGCCCAAGGGAAACTTTACTATAGGCACTCACGAAATCGGAGTTCCAAGATTTCTGTATACTTTTTCTACGAAACGCAAAATAAACGAGTTACCTTTTCGCAGTATCTTTTCGTGTTCCTTTCCCGAATACTAAATTGGAATTGGTGTATCAAGGGTCTAGTAGAAAAACGGACAGCAGCCGGAATTTTTTTTCATACACGACTTGGAGGTATTGTTAAATTGAGTATTGATGGAAGTCGTTCGCCTTGCCCCGCAGGATTTCGTGAGGTTTCTTTTCGTCGAATTAATTTAGTATTGACAAGGGTCTCTCGAGGCTTATCCTTTCTTAATGTTTCTCAATGATAACTAGACAATACTCAATTGTGTATGATCTTGCAGTCGGATTTGTAGCCGTACAAAATCTCGACAGTGACGTAGGACGACTTCGCACCCCAGATTTTCATGTCATGCCCTCATAAAAGAAGAGCTCATTTTACCCTCGAGCGCTTGCAGCTTCTGACCGTGAATATTTATAAGGCTAACTCCCAGCCGGGACGGTAATGCGGATTTATTATCAAGTTTGTCGCTCGTCCCTCGAGGTTCGGCCCAAGGAAATTTGTTTAAAACTAACTCAATTGGTTCTTATGAATATTTAAATCCATTGATTCTGGATTAGGCCACTCAATTAAAGTCGACGGAACAATTTCATCAGCGAATGGTTTGTTGATTGAACAATTCCGTGCCAGATATGGAACGCAACCGCGCGGAAAAGTGCTCATTATTGCGACAGCATCGATCGCCCGTCCAATAGTTCGCTTCGAGTACCTAGCGACGTAATGCCCGACATCGTTTACCGTGCCCCTAATAGGCTACCAGTTTATGGACGGGAAATAGGCGCCTCGAGGTGCTGTACATTACCAGCTGCTTGTTTTATTTTCTTGGCCAAGCTCATTATTATGCCGTCGGAGTCTCATCTCATTCCTCGCTTAATTAACTTTATAGTGTCATTGTTTTATGTCGGATTAATTAATGTAACAAACTAATTATTGTTGCTAATAACTCGGATTTACTTCCTACACTTTTGGTGAATCCCAAATAATGTCTTCCACTTCTGTTTTGCTTTTATTTTTGTTTGTGGTTTGGCAATGCACTCTGGTTTCACTCGAAGTTTCCACTGCGTCGAACTAGAGCTAGGCTCTCGTAAAGTTTTCTTGGCAAGACATTTGACAGAACGGGCGCTTCTTACCGTCTCATCATTTCAGCTTTATGTTGGAAACCTACTCTCCTTTTACCTCCCTGCCTGAAGCTTTCATATTACCGTTCATTTTCATTTTGTATGTAGGTAATCTTAAACGAAACCGACGTTGAATAATGATACTTGTTCGTATGGTACGGCGTGTACAGCGCAATGTTTTCGTGAAGTTTTGTTTCGAGTTATTTTTGGGGGTGTAGGGAGTTTGGGCCCACCGGCACCGCGCCGCGGCCGTGACGCGATTCTTTCGCGGTCGTAAACAACGCGACACGCACGACCACGACTCTTTCCGAGATAATACCGCACGGCGCGCGTGACCGCACTACTTTGTGGTCCTCTCAACACGATGACTTGCTGGTTACACTGTTTAGCTATTACACCTAATTGTTTAGGCGAGGATTTGATTTCTTATTTTTATGAGAAAGGGATACAGACTACAGACGAGTCACCTGATGGTAAGCGGTCATAGTCGTCTACAGACACCTGCAACACCGGAAGCGTTTCTGGTTCGCTGCCGTCCTTGGAGAGTTCTATTCACGTTTCTTTTGAAGCATCCCCATATGCTAGTTCTGTGGAAATGCAGAGGAATATAATTCCTTTTAAGCATGTACGCGGCAAGAAAATAGGGACAATGATGGGTTCCAAACATGTGGATGGGATGGAATTTCCTACCGGGGCAAATGGTTCGATTAGTTCTCTACGTTCTTGAAATTTCGAAAAACTTCTCGGGGAAACTTTTTTAAATGTCGAAGTAAACCCACGTTTGACCTCAATTTCACCTGAACCTGAAACTAAAGCATACCGAGCGAGGGGATCGGCTCCGCATAACTAATTATAAAGTTTTGTTAATTCCGCTAAAAGCGTTGCGCATGAAGCGTGTGTTTGAGGGATTATAGTCCGCGGTATCCGTTTTGGGAACCAATATACTCGTAGTGAACGGATTATCTATAGTCAGATTGTGACGCGCATCGACTGACAGGCGCTTAACGTACGGTTGGGTTACACAAAAACTATAGTGGAGATATATTATAATAATTATTTCTAGATTCTTTAAGAGCGGGGCCCACATTATAATTTATAATCCCTTTAGTTTCGTATTATTAAACCGTGGTATGAATGTCGCGTGGATTTTATAGATCCATTTTCATATCACGGCACAATAAGATAAAACGAATAATGATCAGAAAGCCGAAACAGCGAAACGTCTTGATATGCAGGGCTTGGTGACTAAAGTCAAAATTCTGGCAAAAAGATTCTAATATGTGCTGCGCTCGTTCAACATATGGGTTCTACGACTTTCCATTTTTGGTTTGTTGAGGGAGGAATCTTCTAAAGATATTAGACTTCTGGGGGACCTCTACGGCTGATCAGGAGGTGTGTGTGACTTATGGAACACCAACACTGCTCCTTTCTTTTCTCGTGTGGTTTAGTGACCAAACCTATTGTCAGAGTTATTCAGGTCGCCCGTAGGCCTCTGACGTGGCCTAACGACTGTAGTCGGACGAATGACAACAACCGGGACCAACTGCTTAACGTGCTTTCCGAGGGCCAACCACTGGTACTCGTAGTCTAAATTTATTACGAATAAATTCGTATTTCAACGTGTGTATTGTTTGTTGCAGGGCGGCTACCCCGCTAAGCTGAAGAAGGTGTTGATCGTGACCGCGCCGCTGTGGTTCAAGGCGCCGTTCCGCATCCTGCGGCTCTTCGTGCGCGAGAAGCTGCGCGAGCGCGTGCACACGGTGAGCGCGCCGCAGCTGGGCGTACACGTGCCGCGCGCCAGTCTGCCGCGGCAGCTGGGCGGGCAGCTCGACACGGAGCACGCGCTCTGGTGAGTCAACGACGACCATGGTAAATACTAAAGCCAGGTTTCCACCGTGGAAAGGTAATGATGCGAAATGAGTAATCTGAACGGTGGAGTATTGCCACTTTCAAAACGATGAAATACCATCGTGATCATACCATGTCATGGCGCGCCGAACAGAGACGTCGCTATACCAGCGCGATAGCACTATCCCTGTCACGCACGGTATGACATGGTATGATTTAATCGTTTTGAGAATGGCAATAGCCCCCCTGACTCCGGTTAAATGACCTCTAACGACTTCTGCCGAACGATATCAACGGAGGTCCGGGATTCTATCCCCAGTGAGGCATAGGACCGGGTGGATCATGACCCGAACTCCCTCGATGAACCAAAAGGCCCAAACACTGTGGACATAAACATACCGTTAATCAGGGAGGGTAGGAGACCTAGGTTCATTACATTTTGATGTTTGTTAACATGTAAAATTTATAATTGATCAATTTGATCGAGGAGGCTCCGCTACCAAACTTAAGGATTCTATTCTGAGCGCAACGCGTAGGTTTTACGTACACCCCCCGCTTTGGGCACAAGCTTTCCAGAAAACCCTCCTGAAAGCAATCAAATTAACAATAAATTGATCGTATCCATAGATTGATTAATGATGGTACCATGATTAAATGACATTGCCACATTTTAATGGAGCTTTGCCTCACCTATAAAACTACGTGACCATTTAAGCTCTACCTATCATTTTGTTGGGGACTTATTACAGGTTTCATATTGCATAATCATAATCAGTACCATTTTCTACTACTCTCGCAACTCCTATAGAAGAATAACAAAAACAATGAATAATTCGCTTCGATTTCTTACTATTTTCTAAATTCTTAATTAAGCTGTTTTTTTCGACTCGCAACTTGTACATAACTTTATTTTAAACCAATAATTTGAATAAAAAACGGAGATATTTTTACATTTATTCATTATCTTGTACAACTTGCGGTTGATGGTGGGGCAGAATCTGGCATTGTCATTTATGGCGAAAGTGGGTAGTAGTTTAACTATTTCAGTGTGGGACGGACGGACGGTACAAATTTTACCGTGCGCTATTGTACATAATATTGTTAGGTCATGGTCTGGAATAAAGGCAGTGGAGTGGAGCGTGCCCGCCGCCGCCGCCGCCGCGCCGCGCCGTGCCGTGGGCGACCCGTTTATTGAATATGGACATAGAAACTATTACGACGGAGGCTCCTTACTAAAACTTACTTTTCTTGCGCGTTAGATATGAGTATGAAACATTTTCGTCCTGAATTGGCAAGATTATTTTTATTTTATTCCAGAGGGTCGTGAATGCTATTACATTAATATTCTACTCGATTATTATGGAATAAGTTATCATTAATTGAAAGCTCATAACAAAAATTGTTATATCAAAAGAATTTCGATATCACTGTATGCAATGAAATGTTATAGCATATTTTCTCCCACGTACATTTCTATTTTCGTCCAATTCCCGGTTATTATGCTTATTGACTATAACCAGCTATAACCTTCGCAAGTGGACCTCACACTCTAAAAACGTATACGTGCCTACTCCAGTCCTAAATCCTCTAAGAATATGTCCGCAGTACAGGCCTCACGTTACGGGCATCATCTACTGCCCGTTGTATAAAGGATGCGGGTAAAAGTGGGTCGCCACTTTTGAACAGTGAAAGTGTGCAGTTTGAATGAATATGGGTGACTTTCGACTAATTGCTTCCTGCACGAAACTACCGGACGCAGCTCCGTTCGCCTTTAAAAGATTTTACAACCTCCGGAGTAGTCCCGCTGTCGGACGCCGGATTGCAGCAGATATGCGAAGTTGCAACGAACTGATTTTTAAGACTATAACACAAGTTTTGCTTTGCGTAGAGTCAATGTAGAGTGTTCTATTAGCTAGTAGGAAAATATTTATTTTAAGACAGTTAACTACTTATAATCTTTGTTTATTAAATGATGAAAAACTAGCCGTAGACAGGACTTGAACCTGCGACCTTATCATTCCGAGGTCCTGTCCACGGCTAGAAATTTTTCATCAGTTAATTTATTCGCCGAGCATGGCATAATGCATAAAAAATTAAATCTGAATATAATATAATTCACATCGCATTCGCAACCAACTGAGTAAAAAGGAAGGACTACATTTTTTAAATACTAATTTTAATTTTTAATTTATAAAGAGTATTAGTATTCCTCAGCATTATTAAATTATTTAACAAAGCTCCCAGTGGACTAATCAATGGTCATCTATTGCGCATGTGATTTCTAAGCTAAGTCTCGAGTCACATTATTCTAAACAAAGAATTGTCTTTAGATGGACTGCAATCTGATCGAGACCTGGTTCAGAAAGAACGCTCAATGTAGTTCTTAGAGGACTGTTTCATGAGATTCAACGTAGCTTCATAGATGTTTAGTGCAATGGCCCATTAGGCGTGTAACCTGCCATTTCTTGTTTTCCCAACACAACCGCACCCTTATCGTATATCCTCGCTCAGTCCTTGTCGTGAATACATATAGCTCCAATCAGAAAGTTTGCCGCTACAAGGGCTGCGTTCAGATGACGGCATTACCTCCTCTGTATACACTAGATCTGCGGTTTACTTTAAAAGTAGCAAATACCGATTACCTTTTTTTTTTTACTCCGCTCTAAGTTCCGCTATACTTTTTTTTTGAATTTTGATCAATTAAGCACATAAGAAGCTCGCATGAATTGAAACTTTTTTTCAAAGTTGTTATATAACAAGAGTGGAATAACGGGTTTAAACATAATTCCGGGTCGGTTGACGTAAGTAAACAGGTAAAAAAAGCGTCGAAAAAAATACGATCGTTAAGGTTTTCACTAATTCTTTCACTACAGTACGAATTTCCTCAAAAGGTATCAAAAATACCTCCGCGAAGTGTTCCCTAGAGTTTCTAGGGATTATAAAGGAAAGAAAGAGACCGATTTTGATTATGGACTTTCTCTATACATGTGGAATTGTGGATAAACAAAACGATTTTCCTTTTTATTTTTACTTATCTTTTAAGATAGGCATCTCCTTTAATTCTGATTAAATTTGTTTGGAGAACAACGGTAAGATTTCCCACGGGGCATCTGATCCTATGTACCTACTGATCGTAAATGTGGGAGATATTTGGTGAACTAATTAGAACTACCTGACGTGACTCGATCGACGACGATGTGTTTCTTTCTTCCTTTAGTGACTGACTGACTCAATGAATGACCTTTTATTTGACACATCATAGTCTGGGTCTGGCACGCGCCAGCGTTAGCGATCGCCGTAACTCCGCGGAGCTGTCAAACTGACATTATTACAAAGAATTTGACATTAGTTTGACAGCTTCGCGCCGTTGCGACGATCGCTAAGGCCGCCATCACATGGACTGCACCACAACAACTGCACGAAGTCGTAACCGCAACCGCATGCGGTCGCTATATTCAACTGCATGCAGTTGTCTGCAGTTGGATCTGACTTCCGTATTTGACGCCAAGCATGTAGACCAGGAGCTCAGTGTTTGGTTTGACGTCGAAATGGAAGCACAGACACTACTTCTCCTAATATTATTAATCCGGCAGCGATGTGGTAATAGAATTAAAAAACTGCAACGTGCAGCGAGAATATGGATTAATCCTTTGCTATTTAATTGCCATACGGAAGGTGATTTTTTCATACTGTATCCGAAATTAAGACAAGATATATAGTCTTATAATTCCATATGCTGACTTTACTTTTTATTAAAGAAATAAAGAAGTCGGTGTCGAAATCCATTTTTCAAACCGTTCGACGCAACCGACGTACGTTCTCCTAGACTAACTGCAGACTAACTGCATGCGAACCGCGGTGGACAGCATGGGGCGACAATACACAACTGTAGCCGACCGCGCGAAGTTGAAGGCACGACTGCATACAGTTTATATTGACTTCACTCGACTGCAGCCGACCGCGTTCAGTTGATACAATAACCGCACGAAGTCGAACGTACAACTGCATGCAGTTAAATATATCGACCGCGCGCGGTCGCTGCGATGCAGTCCGTGTGATGGCGGCCTAACGCTGCGCGTGCTAGCACCCACACATAAATACATAATGTAAAGAAAAACTTATAATTATAACTTATGAAATGTGATCACCTGACTTTTTTATTATTATTAAACTTCTTACACAAAAAATGTATACAGGCGAACTTCACGCCTTTCGGCGTTAAGCAATAACAGTATTATAGTCAAGTACCATATTGTATGTTCCAGGTTGGCCCACTGCAGGGAGTGCTACACGAACAACCTGCAGAACGCGAAGTTGGACGGCGTCATCGACGAATATGTGATCAGCAATCACATACCGCCGGTTAAACAAAATGGTAAGCGCCTTCTGTATTACTATGGATTCATAATGATAGATTTAACGCCAAACTTAAGGTACAGTTCCCCGCAGCAAAGTTGCACCAAAATGCCGCCGGTCCGCGCAGTTATAGTCGAAAGCCCATCAAGTGTAACACTTTGGACCGATTTATTTATTTGCATCGTAAGTGTTGAAAGTTCGTACTCTGTGTTATCCATTACCATTGATCTGCTGTCGAGTCTACTATTGTAATAAAAAGTAAATATAAAGTATCCATCCATATAATCATGACATAGGGCACACGTTTTGTTAATAAGTGTAAAATTTTTGGAAATGCCATAGATTGATTCAGGTAATAAAATTCAGATACAACTTGCGTTTTGGGCAGTTGACATTGAACACATATAAGATCCCAACGCTTGCTTCGTCTATTAGCGCAATAGGCTTACACAGACAAACGAAATGCTTACTTGCTGTCTAAAACACGCCTTTACGTTGAATACCTTGAGCAATATGACAAGATTTCAATATAATTGTGATAGTTACATTGTTATTGTTCGTTTTTCATGGCCGCAAAACAATAACAAGTTTTATGGCCATGAAAACGTGTATGTAATATCATGAATACAGTAATGGCTATATTCTATATTTGATTGCCAGGTATAATAGAGCACGGTGTCGAATGTGACATGACCAGCGACCGCGCGGCGCGACACAGCGACACCAAGCCAGACATGCACATCAGCGGAGACCCGCCCTATACACGCGACCCCAGTCCGCTCAGGTATCAATAGTCACTACAATGCAATATAACCCGCTCAGGTACACTTGAGCCCGCTCAAATACACTAACGCTCACGTACACTAAAGCCCACTCAGTTACACTAGAGCTTGCTCTGTTACACTGGGACCCGCTTAGTTACACTAGATCCTGCTCATGTACACCAGTCACTACACTAGAGCCTGCTCAGGTACACTAGAGCCCGATCAACTACACTGAAATCAACTCATGTACACTAGTCACTACAATAAAGCCCGCTCAGGTGCATTCGAATCCGCTCATGTACACTAAACCCGCTCAGGTACACTAGAACCAGCTCAGGTACACTAGAACCAGCTCAACTACACTAAACCAGCTCAAGTACACCAAAACCAGCTCAAGTACACCAAAACCAGCTCAAGTACAATAAAACCAGCTCAGGTACACTAAAACCACGAGCACGCTTATTTAACACTAATCACTACAATATAGTCCGCTCAGGCGACACTATCTACAATAGAGTTCGAGCTCGCATGATACACATGACATGTTGTCGTTAGTCCTTTAAATGCTGATGCGTCATTCTCTTGCAGACACACGCACGGGTACAATGGCGACATGAAGGGCAGACACATAAACTCAGGAGACGAAGATGACATAGATTTATGCAGTGAGTATAGTTGTATTGTATTGTTTTGTACCAGCTTTCCGGTTTTTGAGTTTCTCGTGAAAACTCGGTATTTTCCGTTGATTATTATAGTATAAAGTGTTATACAGGGGCCATATGTGTAAGTGGACCAATTTTAAAATTGGTTAGAGAGCTATTTAGGAGTAAATCCAAATCATCGCATTTTCTGTAATAGTCTGATTACAATACCTATATATAGTCATTCTGTGCTCCCACTGTTGGGCACATATCAGAGAGCTCGGACCAAAATCCATCACGCGGGCGGTTGGTGGATTCACATGCCTTAGAATTTAATTGTCCGTGTATTTTACAGTATTTAGCTTAGTTTCTCCCTCTACGAGCACCAAAGTATTAAAATAAATTATATTTATCGCTAGGTATGTATTTGACCTCATTTTAGCAGAAAAACAACTTTCTGTCAGACGTCAGTTTCACTTTGTAATTTTTGACACTTACTATGTTTTTGACGTCGTTTCTTTCTCTACGTTTTGACGTAAATACCTACATTTTTGTTTACACATTTTTGTTATTATTTTTTGCTTTATTTAAATATAATTAGAATAGATGAGTAAATTGAGTGCATTGGGTATGTCTTTTTCTTCTATTTTCCGATGTAGCAGTTTAGCTATTTAGCATTATGGATCTATTGAGTCAATGTATGGTGCATAAAAACAGTTCGGAAGCAAAAGTTATACGCAAATACAACATTGGATAACACTTGGGAAGGCCCATATTTAGATCAGTACAGCAGTTGCAACCGATTTCGACGGCCTTTATTAAAGATGGGTGAGACACCCCACGTGGGAAATCTGTATTACTATCGGCCTTACCAAAAAGTGAGTGTTATTTGTGTGTTGCATATAATTTTAATCGAGAAATTGTGCAGTATGCTGAGTGTCCCGCTCACTCACGCGACTACTCGACCAATCAATGATAATGTCAAGTCAATGAATGATAGTTGCAGTTGCATAGTGATAGGTTTACGAATAGACTTGGAATCCACGGCAGAATCGCACATTATGGCTTGTTATTGTTATGGATGGGTGACCGCTAGTGACATTTTCATCTCACCCCTCCGTGCCTCGGAATTCGGAAAGCACGTTAAGCAGTTGGTCCCGGTTGCTGTCATACAGCATCAGTCGTTAAGGCTGCAGAGGGCGGCCTGAATAACTCTGATAATAGGTTTGGTCACGAAACGAAACGAAAGAATGGCTTGATATAGTTTCTAATTAATTAATCTGGTGCTATTTTAAAATCATTCGGTAAACTCTTTCATTACGTCTCGCTCGTCACAGCTGAAAGTATACATAAAACTTAGCTATAAAATGATTTCTTATTGACGACGTAGCGGAAAACATAAAAACTATAAACTTTACGATCGTTTCGAGCCGTATCAAAGTGACGTCTGAAGGTGGAGGCCGTAAAAGTAAATTGTTTGAAAATGTTTGTTTTGAACGTATCGAGAATGGAGCGAGTACTCATATTATTGCTGTTCAGTGCGGGTCCTCTATACACCTTTACTGGTATCCTTTATACACTTAACATACAAATTGCATTAAATATTATACAGTTTGCCTTGAATTGAAATCGATGAGGGCCTATACTGTTTAGACTTTATAACTTTGAGTGGGCTTTAGAATTTAAAATGTTATTGCGATGTCCAATATCACGTTTGTTTTAAAGGTTAACATGTTTTGTTTGCGTTAAAAAAGCCACAATATTGGCAACACAAGTTTAGCATTCGACCAATCACAGCACATTTGCACCACGTTTCGATAATAACTTACTCAGCGGCCGATAATAAATACAGCTTTATTTAATAGTCGTTAGCGGTCGTAAAGTTGGGCCGGCGGCGTCTCGAGTTGCCTAATTGATAGAGCTTTAATCAATTGCTTGTTAACGACGCGTCTTAATAGAGAATCGAAACGAGAGTTTATTTATGATATTGTTCAGATATTAAAATTACCTGTTGGTTATTTAATGTAGTATATTTTGTGTATGACTGTATAGTGGTATTGATCAAGGTTGAGTAGTGATTAGAAAATTAATAGTGAATCCACTACTATTATAGATGTATTGCTAGTTGTTGTTGTTTTAGTTTCTTAGACAGGACTTACAAGCAATGACTTTCGCCGTATGACTAAGACCGCACAGCAAAATCTACGTGTAAATAGTAAATCTATGCCTATTTTAGTAGGGACATACATAATGGAAAGCTAAAAAAATCGAGTTTCGAACAAGCCGGCCGCCGCCGGCACACATGTGGCGGCAGTCAGTAATACCGGACCGTCAGGCCTGGCGTCTTTTCGTTACTTCACAGTGTATGACAGATGATAATATAATGATGATACGATATGATAATATTGACTTAACCAAGTGTTCTACAAACCTAAGGTGTAATAAATGAGTAGGTATTATGAGTATTAGGAGGCTAATACCAACTTCAGGTCGTTGAGCCAGCGGTGTAAGTTTGAAACTACGTGTACTCACCGTGTTGTGTGTGTATTATCAGCTCGCGGCACGTGGTCTTCTGGCGAAGCGTCCCCCGGCCTGTCGGACGAGGAGTGCGGCGCGGGCGGTGCGGGCGGCGGGCCCGGCGAGACGTCCGCCGCGCTGCTGGCGCGCGTGCGCTCGCTCGGCCGCCGCGGCCTGCACGCGGAGTACGAGGAGATACGCGCGAGACTGCCCAACGGCACATTCCAACACGCCAAGTGAGTACACGAGATGATGTCCGCATTTTGGTACGATCTAACAGGCGGTTTCGCACTGCATTCGATCAAATCCATGGAAATACGTTCCGAAGTAGTCGTAGTACTATTTGTAAAGTAGTAGATCCGATTTCTCTGCGTCATCCGTGAATCTCCATTTCTGAGAAGATTATTGATGGACCGAGTTAGCCTACATTTCGCACATACATTTCGCACTATGCCCTTGTAGCACGAGTCAGCGTTAACGATCGACGCAACGCCGCGGAGCTGTCAAAGTGACAGTATTACAAGGCGTTTGACATTAGTTTGACAGCTCCGCGGCGTTGCGTCGATCGCTAACGCGACTCGTGCTAGCCCCGCTGTACTCGAATCTTCTACTAATAAAATAATTTTTATAATCTGTCAAGCAGTTCTTGAGAGATTGTCAACCTTATTGAGGCCCCCTGCATAGGTATACTTTGATTAGTTTTCGACTCGGGTGAAATATTGGCCTACGGTTACTGTTTGTAATATGATATAACCCGGAAGTTAGCGACTTGTAAATCTCAAACTCATGCACCAAAAATGTACGTGTTGTATGCAGATTGCCTAGCAACCTGGCCAAGAACCGTTACACCGACGTGCTGTGCTACGACCACTCGCGCGTGCTGCTCTCGCAGGCAGACCCCGACGACCCCGCCTCGGACTACATCAACGCAAACTACGTGGACGGATACAAGCAGAAGAACGCGTTCATATGCACACAGGGTGAGTACACTGCACTATACCTAAGTCCAATGCAAGTGTCTTATTTTGTAAACAAATATGATAGTCTAATTACCTGTTGTGGTGTAAACATTGAAGGAACTGATTGATTGAATATGTTCATCAATGTGAAAATAATGTGCTTTCATATATCTGTTACATAGTAACTATTACCTAATCTGTTACGATACCGCTGTTGCCTATTAATTGGATGTCACTCCAAACATAATTGTAAGAAAATTTGTATACTTTTATTAGAGTTAAACCATATCGCGCCTAGTTTCGAATGGTCTGAAGTTAAATGTTTTCAATTTCAGTTCGACCTATACAGGGTGGAAACGTTAAGGGTGTCCAGTCCATAATTTCGCCTATTTAAGAGATATTTCAAAACTTTAAACTGACATACAATTTGCGTCGTAATCAACATAATTGCATTAAACAGATAATAAAAAATATCGCCATGTGTTCATAATTTGTACTTTTACGGCCTCTTACATTTACTATGGCAGTCATTAGTAGGTAATAGTACACACGAAGACAGAGATAAGTATACAGGGGGCCTCAGTAAGGTTGAGATTTTCTCTTGAACTACTGGACCGAATTTAATAATTCTTATACAGCCACACAGTTTTGAACTGGACACACTTAACGTTTCCACCCTGTATACGCAATGCGTGATGTTCACGCGAAGCTCTTATAAGCTTTATTTAAATCCAATATCCAGTTCTCAGTATTTATTTACTCTTTAGTATTTATGATTTCCGAGTAACTGTTTATTTTGGTTGAGGGAATTTGAATTTCTCTTTAAATGCCTAGATTTTGATTCTGTAACGCAAACACATTTCACGAATTTACAACGTTGAGTGCTTCTTGGAAAATGAATGACGTAACCTCTTCTCATTACAGCGTTATGTACAATGCTTATTATTGCGACAAATTACTACCTATTCGTGCACGAACAATATCTTTTAATATCATACGACACGCGGTTACTAGAAAAGAGACGAACTAGGTAACAAAGCGAGATCGATCGATTGAGAGTCAAATGCGTTATGCGTAAGGCAGTTATTCCCTGAGCTGTGTGGATTGTGCGACCTAATCTATGAAATGTTCAAAATTCGCGGCCGACCTATGTTTAACATGCAGACAAAAAAGCTGCGGTATATTGTTGCTGGAACATCAACCCAATCATAATGTGAAGGATTGTTCAAATAAGGCCAGGATTCCAAATCCCTAAGAAGTCCCAATCGACGAATTTCAGGACACACCCAATATCCGTTTGCGACTCACCAATGAGTCACTCATACTTTGGGAAACTCTAACGGGTTTTCGCTCATTTTTCTCGAGCATGGTAGAAGTTATTTGAAACCTAAACGAGTTTTATTTTTAATTTGATTGGCTTGTAGTCCAGTTTCAAGGACGATTTGAAAATGACCGGAAACGTTTCCGAATACAAATCAGCTCACGTATTTTGGATAGCAAGTACAAATAATTGTCTTGCAAAGTTAATGAACTGTTGGAATTAGGACAATCTCGGTTCTAGTACGAGAGAGTTGTGTCTTAGTTCAGTTGTTGATAGTTCCACAAGTTAAATGTAGACAAGTTTATTGTTGTAGTTAAATCGCTCGCCGCCAGTTGTGTAGTACGGGTTACTTGCTGCTTTACGCGAGTTCGGTTAAGTTTGTATATTCATACGAACTTTGTCACTGTCTTGGAGATTGGAATGCCATATGAGAAGGTTGCCTAGGAATATAGTATTTCAATGTGCACGACCCCAGATTAATCCCAATACAGCTTGTGTAGCACCGAAAGCAAAACAGTAATCTAAGAAAACAAGTTTAGTATTTGAGTCTTGACATTCAACTCAGTCCTTGGTTGCAGCTCTTGTGGAGCAGTAGGTGCCTATTAACGATGATGGGTGACTACTTTGGCTCGCTAGCTTGCTCGCCGTTCCTCGTCAATAAATTAAAATCAAGTTCAACTGAACTTTTGTTCTATGATTTTTCAATTGCACGTATCTAATCCAATATTAGCTAGTCGGACGTCTATCAGTTTTATCTTTATGGGTCGTTTTTCCTGGCACGACTAGCCGCACGGCAAACGTCTAACTAATCCTACTCCACGACTCGACCATGGAACTGCGACACATGCTTCTGCTAAATTCTGTACTGCGACAACACCGAACTGCGATAGCATGCTTAATTAATATGGTTCCAAACTAAGATTTTCCCCTCTCCTGATACTTATAATACGTATATACTGATGATGGTTGCGATTTGGGTCCAGTCGTTTTTGCCGGGCGGCGTTCGTCGTGCGGCGAAAATAGTTCCACGTAAATCCCACATCTAATCAATTTTTCGTTATTTGCACACCAAAGATCAATTACAATAAAATAAAAATTAGCTAGTGTACATACAGGCGGCTTTATCGCTTTAAGCTTTCGGGTCTAAAGTTTTACTTCCAATTTGTATTATCAGGTCCGTTGCCCAAAACGTTTGGTGACTTCTGGCGCATGGTATGGGAGCAGGGCACGCTGGTGATAGTGATGACTACGCGCGCCGTGGAGCGCGGGCGCGTCAAGTGCGGGCAGTACTGGCCGGTGGGCGCGGGCGCGCGCGCGCAGCACGCGGGGTACGCGGTCGCCACGGAGGCGGTCGAGGTCGAGGACGACTATACTATCTCGCATCTAGTGCTCACGGACCTCAGGGTGAGATAACAGAATCAACGGTGTGAAATCCTACTTACAATCCTATTTCACATTTGAAAAAATATTCCTAACTTCACACATATAGTATGACAGGGCAGTGTTAGGGTTAGTCAGTCATGATATGTCTTTATTGCGAGTAAATACATTGTGAAAAAATTCTTGCCGTGGGAAGGACTTGAACCTGCGACCTTGTCTCCGTGACTCGCTCTTACCAACTGAGCCACCACAGGCCACGCCACGCCCACCGAAAATCTTCATCGATTTATACATACTTAAAGGGTATGTTACTTATGTTATGTTATTCACCGAGCATGGATAATGCGTAATTCAAATTCTAAATTCATTGTGTATATTTTTGCACGTCAACAATTTTTTGAATTTATATTTTACACAATTTTACAATAAGAAGCTAAAAAGTGACAACTTGAGAGTTGTCTGCTATTTATTGCCTGATTAATAGTGTAGTGCTTGCTATAGGTATCACTCGATTGGGAATCGGTCGAATCTACTACACAAACAAATGTAGGAAGTGAATAAGTGTACGCAAAATAAACCACGAGCAAGTACCGCGTACACCTACGGCTTTTAAATACCCAGTCGTTGAAGAACTGTTGTAATTAAATACCCTTATTGTTACTAATGTTTTAGACCGAGCAGACCCGCCGCGTGTGGCACGGCCAGTACACGCGCTGGCCCGACTACGGCGTGCCTGGCGGCGGGCGCGCGCAGCCCGTGCTGCGCTTCCTGCAGCTCGTGCGGCGCGCGCAGCAACTGGCGCTCGCGGAGTGAGTACACACTGTAGGCGGACCGTGAGCGCTGCAACGCGCCCTGGATGACGACAGACGTATGAGGGAGGGACACGAGCGGGTGCGAGAGAGAGCGGACGACGAAATGACAGAGTGAAGCGAGCTGCTCCACCCCCGCGTGTCTACCTAATGACCACTTCGCCGAGTCATGCCGCGGGATGTTGCGGCATTGACTTGACGAAACAAAGCAACCCGAAATCTAAACTCATTGAAATAAACTTAAAAATAACCTGATCAGAAACAAAATACTGTGCCGTACCACGGTACGGTTACGCCGTCTGTGAGCGCAAGCCCTATGGCGTTGTACAGCGCTTGCGGTCAGTCTATAAGCCCGAGATACATAGTTTGCCATGTTGCGTGCGGCTATCGTCCTATTATTTCACAATATTCGCTCGCAACCCACACTTTGAGAAATACAGGCAGTTTCAGGCAGGCAAATATAGGCAGTTTCGAACATGAGCTTAGCGTCTGGAATTTCACGCTTAAGAGCGAGCTTCCGCTAAATTCGCTCTCAAACTCGTCTATGAGCTCGCTCTTACAAACGTAGATTTCTGTAGGGTGTCCGTACCGAAGTTCGTTTCTCTAATAAATTATTTTTATGTTGCTTCCAGCTTAGGCGACGCGTGGGCGGGGCACAGTAAAGGACCGCCGATTGTCGTGCATTGCTCAGCCGGCATTGGGAGGACAGGTGAGTTGGCCGGGCGAGAGGTTTAACGATACTTTATGAGATTTTGACCCTTGCTGAAATTGAGATTTCCACCCTCGATATAGTCTCTGATAGAAGTTGTGTCCATAATACGTAAGGGAGGGACAGTGTAGCCGCTTCGTACAATGCAATGTCAGTATGAGTGGCTACAGTGGTGGGGCAAGACCTAAGATGTGGGGCAAGACACGTTTCGTGATGCCTTCTGCTGGCGCATAAAGATGGATTTTAAAAATTTAAGAAGAGAACCTAACTCTACTTCCGAGTATCGTTCACTATCGGTATTCAGTGAGTCTGGAGCACTTCCCAACGGAATCTCCGTCGTGGCTGTATGTTTTTTAGAAGTCGAGACAATCGGTTCAGATCGAACTCTTCTAGTTAATGCATAAATGCCTCAATTTATATTTAATATTCATTAGGTAAGCCGGTGAGGGCTGAAAACCAGTGATGGCAATTAGCTTCATTCGTGAAGCAATTATAATTTTTTTATAGGTTTAAATATAGTTACATTTAAGTATATTATATGTGAAAGGTGGCAATAAATAAATCTTCATCTATATTTTCGAGCCGCGAGGTCTCTTGACCCGCCCACGTCTTACGCCACCGCCCGATACACTGGCTGTATGGTTCATTTCTACGTGTGTGTTTGTCAGGCACGTTTCTTACGCTGGACATCTGCGCGAGCCGGCTGGCTGCCGAGCGCTGCGCGGACGTGCGCGGCACGGTGGAGCGCGTGCGCGCGCAGCGGGCGCACTCCATACAGATGCCCGACCAGTACGTGTTCTGCCATCTAGCCGTCATCGAGTGCGCGGTTAGTAACCAGAATCACTACCTACTATAGTATAGTAACTTGTTAGGATTATACACGACTTGTCTACTGTGACAACGACTAGTTAAGACTAGTTCAACGCAATAATTATGTAATATTTGGATCAGTGTCTGTTTTGTGTCTCTAAATAATAATAAAAATCGCAAACATGTTTATCGACAGTTTTGTTTGTCAATGTCAAGTCATAACAAGTGGACTTGAGGGCTATCTTATATAGATATAAGTAGGTACTAAGAAATTATGGACTAATTGGGAAGAGGGAATCAACAGAGATCACGCACGTCCCGGTCGACCGAATATGCAGAATTGTAATTAATTGTGACAAGGCTAGTGCGTGATCTATGACTTCCTGAAGAATGTACCATATTGGTGCAAGTACATGACTGATTTTTAAAATACCTATTCAATTGCATAGTATGCACTCGTATTTGTAAATTTCAGGACATTCGATAAGTTCACAATAACTCGATAAGTACATCATTAACAATGTGTTGTGGCTTCCAGGTGATGCAGGGCTACCTGGAATCAGCAGATCTGTCCGGATTCGACGACGACAACGAGGACGAGTCTGAATGAGGAGCGCCGCGCCATACCTGCGCCGCGGTGTGAGCGCGCTCGCACCGCGCGCGCCGCACCGACCAGCTCCCGAGCCCACCCGTGTGTCATATCGGATCTCAGTTCAATAGACCAAAGACCAAACGAGACGCGCAAACAAGTGAACCTTTCGGCGCTTTCGAAACAACAAAGAATTTTCTAGAAGCTTGGTTTCGATCGCGGCCAACTGGAAAAATAGTAACAATCGAAACAGAGAAATGTGTACAAGGGTAAGGTTGAGATTTTCTCAAGAACTACTTGAGTGATTGTAAATATTATTTTACTATTAGATAGTTCAGAATGTAAATGCAAAAGAAATTTAAAAATCCCTCGAGTAGTTTTTGAATAAATCTCAACCTTAAGCCTGTACAGTTTTCTCTGTGTACGACTGTACAAGACAAACATTACGGCCATGCACAAAACGAGTGATGTGTGTTCATTAGAATAATATACAGTGGAGTGCAGTGAATTCGCTCGCGTGACGTCGCTTGCGTGACATGCGGTATACGTGACTTGTTGGGATCGCTCGCGCGCAGTCTGTTCGCTCGCGTGACCCAAAGAAATGTTCATTGTATTGTAGCGCCTCTCTTTGGCCGATTCGAATAGCAAACAGCCCTTAGCGTAAGTCCTAGTGAAATACTTAAAAAGAAAATATACATACGAAAATGACAACGTTCCTGTAGCATGAATAAGAAGTGAGCTGTAAGTAAATCAGTAACACGGAAGGAAACCACGTGATTCATTATTTATTTTGCATATTATTATTATTATGAAATCTTTTGTAACCAAAAAATATTTCCATAAATTAGGAGTTTACTTATTTATTTGTATAAGAAATGGCTGTGTGAAGTTTTTGTCTATAATTTATGTAGTTTGTTTAATATTTTTATGTTCAATATAAATGTATGGATTTGGTAACAATGGGATGATATTGTAAATGGATGCGAGTATCGCAGACTGTCGACGGTAGGTTTGATACAAGTTTTATACGAAGGTGCTGGTAGTGTAACGATCACTCGCTATATGGCGCCGGTGACTAAGGATGCGCCCCAAGGCAGATTGAAAGCCATAAGCGGAGCACCCGCTGTATAGAAGTTGCGAGGTTCAGTCTGGTTACGCTTACAATAAGCCGACTTAGAGCTGTCCAAGTTAAATTGTTTATCGAAACCTGATTGATGCAAGTAATCGAAAGTTACTGTACAAGAACAAAAAGACTAGTTGCTGAAGAAGAAAAAACTGTTGACATAATTAAGTTCTCCGCGAACTATTTGGGAAAATGTCTCAATTCTGTAAATTAAGAACGAAACAAAATGTTTTGTTCTTAATTTACAAGAATTTTAGTAACCAATAATATTAATCTTCAGCTTGGTATCTTGCCACGTTTTGGCTGCGTTATTGTTACAGTGGCGCTCCTTAGACATCGGTGCCTTCACCACGCTCATGGATTATAACATTCGACCCACTGTGGTGTTTCATTCACATTTTTATATTATCATCATATATGTAATAATATCGATGTCCAATTCATTTACTGTAACGTCGCTATGAATCGTACAAAAGTATGTATAGACTGAAGTACATCTATGTATACAATATGCTCCATGATTTTGTAGGAGCTTGAAGAGTTTGGAAGGCAAAATTAGTCATTATATCCGACCGCACCGTCCCACCGGTTGGGCAAATGCCTCGCTTCGCTATCTCCAAAGCTATATTCTTTTACTTTGGCGGGAGTGAGATATTCGACTGGAATATTATGCATTGCTCCCTTGTTCATCTGACATCAATTAAAGTAGCGCAACAGGGTTGCCGGCCATATTAAAAGCCTTTCGGTCGTCATGGCAACTGGGTTTCGGAACCAGTTGTGATAAATAATTTTAATATTATTTGTTAGCAACTAGTCGCTGTAGAAGAATTTTTTCCCCTAATACGCAAACAGTACCAACACTCTACCGCTATTGCGGTATTGACCTATTGGTCGCGAAACACGGTTGTCATGGCGGTCGGAAAGATCAAAATGGGTAAAAGGATCTCTCCACATTATCGTAAACAATGTAATATCTAAAAGCTTTTTATATATTTCTATTTAAATAAACCTTCGTATGATGCAGTCGGTAATATTTTCGTTTTTCCAATGGGGTTTCGGTAGAGATCTTTTTACACTTTGTAATAAATTGTTATTTCCTCCGACTGAATTATTTAATCAATCATTAGCACTATTCCTCTTCCATTTTCAGAGTACAATGACATGTAAATTAATATTTTTCATGAAATGTTAAGCAGCAGAGATTATTTATTTTAAAATATTCGCCACATATCTATTGACAAATCGATATATTTTGACCATCGAAACATGATTTTGACTCGCCGTCCTATCACGCAACTTACATATCGCTGTAGAAATGTAACTAACAACGTGGACTAGATACTGTTGACAAAATGATGAATTATTACGTAAACGTGACAGTATCACTGATATGCTGTTAGGGTCAGCGCAGACCGACGGATTGGCGGCGAAGCGACTAATTTAGTAACAATTTGAATTCAACTTTATTTACTTCAACATACGATATATTGAGATCCTCTGCGCGACTCCGAGCGCCGTCACGCGCAGCTCTCACTTCGCTATATCGATTGCAGTCGTATGTTGCAGTGAGTAAAGTTGAATTCAAATTGTTATTAAATTAGTCGCTACGCCGCAACTTCGTGGGTCTGCGCTGAGCCTTATTAATAAACGCAGTTTGGCGATGGTTTAATATGTAGCTGAACCATCGTTTAAGCACCTTTTATTAATACGAGCCTTGGACCGAGATTCAAAGTTTTGAGCACAAGTTTAGCGTGAGATCGCTCTTACAAACTTTAAATTCCGTAGACTGACAGTTGTAAGAGTGAGCTCATGCTAAACTCCTCATAACTGTATATGAATATCGCCCTGAGTGTCTGGTCCGCTGTATATATTTATGTTGCCATGTTTCCTTCCACACAAAGAATCTCTTGATACTTTAGAGACGGCGCGCATGCGTCGTTCCTTGGTACGATTTGACGGAAACTTCTGGAGCATACATTTCCACATTTCACATAACTATACCAAGATTCTCTTTATTATTAAGGAAATTGTTAATCTGATTAACTGTTGACTCTTATACCTGTAAATACTTTTATTGTTTTATCTAAATTAAAACCCATGTGAAATATGTGTGAAATAAAAGAAACTTGTAATATATTTATTTTGATGGTTTTATTGTAAATTGACGAGTTATTTATAGAATTCAGTGCATAATTGTAAATGGCTTCACAAAAATATTATCACTACATTGAAACGTGATCGATAAAGTTACTTTTCCAAAAAAAAGTATAACAACAGTTTTGCAATTCCTACACACATTAACAAATAGTAAATATAAATTCTGTTTGCTGAAGGAAAATGTCATAAAATGCATAACATCGTAACTATGAAAATACCGAACAAGCGCATTATTACCCGACTGCGCAAGAAGGATTATTGCCCTACAGCCTAAACGGCTTGATAGATTTTAACATATGAGGTGTCGTTAGATTCGTCTTGATTGTAGAAGTACCATAGGCTATAAAATTAATCAAAGCGGTATATTCCCAGTCGCCCCCACATCGATCGCCCTCAGGTGGCGACTGGGAAGTCATCGCCCCCACTTATAATCGCTGTACATTACGGCGTGAGTCTTACTGCCGCGATGAAGGGGTTGGCTGTAAGACTTTTTCAAAGTGGTTTTACTAGTAGATAGTGATATTTAGGGGCATACGAACAAAATTTTCATCATCGTAGTTGCTTTTAATCACATATACTCGTATGTATAACCCACCTTCTTGCGCAGTCTGGTTCTTCGCCCAGCACCGTGCGTACGCCGTCGCGAGCGTCGCACCGTCCGGCCCAGGGGCAAAATAAACCTCTTGTGAGATATCTGATCTTATTACTATTCCTTGTACTTCTTTTACTCCAGATCCTTATTGTATATTTAATTTAAATAGTCCTTTATTTAAAATCTAATATACTTTAAACAATTATTCTGTTCAGCAATCTATCAGTTTCCAGGCTCTAATTCTAATTGTATGTAAAAAATAATTTTGTATGTTTATAAAAATAAATATATTCAATTTAAACTACTTATTGATATTTGTACAGATTACAGATAATGCTTTGAATCTAATTTTTATTTTATCTAAAACATTAACATCACATCAACTTATTTATACTTAAATACAAACTTATCGCTATGTCAAATATTAAAATTGTACTACTAACTCAGAGAAATAATGACACTACTAATTACAATAATTTATCGCAACACTAACTAATATCGTTCATAATTATTACTTCATGATTATCGTTATAATTACTCTATGTCATAATTCACACTGGCTTTAAAAATGTTCCTATTTCTTTGGCAAACTCACGCATCTTATTACAATTTAATTGCTTTCACATACAAACGAATGGAGATTTGCACGAGGATTAACAATGATCACAAACTATACCTATTCTAGTCTCAGGTGACCTAAGGCCCGTTAGACTGAGCTCAAAAGCGAACTCAGCTGAGTGACGCTCAAGACGTGATCAGCAACTCAAATACGGCGTTAATTTAATAGACCAATCTCGAGTAAACACGCACTTAAGTCGCGGTCCGACTACACTCAGGAAATACGATGTCAAATGTGAGCTTGAGAGGGTTCTTGAGTGCTGAGTTTTGTTTATTAATACGGTGTTACTCACGTGATATGCGGATCCTACACATGCACTTAAGTTCCGTTTATTAATAGGAACGACATCTTGAGATCGGTATCAATATCGATTTCAAAGTTGAGAGTGGTTTATTATTACGGGCCTAAGAGTAGAATGTGAGTACTGAAGTGTGGTTTCCTCTGACGAAGAGCACGGGCGGCAGGTCGCGGCTGAGCATCTCCAGCCACGCCATGTACAGCGGAGCGGACACAGAACCCTGAGGACATCACAGATATTAAAGCTGAGGGTTTAGGTTTTATGTTCCCTACTAAAACGTTTATCCCTTAGATTTTCCTTTTTTCCTTCTGTAATATCATATCACGCTATTATCACATGATTGGGTGAAATGTGGTTGTCGCAACTTGACTCGCTCGCGCGTAAAACGCCTCATGGGCAAGTACTAACACCGTGGCAGAAAAGTTCGCCTGCCAACCTGCTCATTGACAGTCAATGTGTTCTCGGCATCACATCACAAGGTATTGGCATAATATTTCGATAAGAAATATTCGTTCATTACCCATGACACCAGCAAAATGGCACCATGACTGGGGTGTCATGGGGGATCGCTATTCCCCGTGACACACAGTTCATTGTTCGATTTCCAAGGACAAAGTTTGATATAAATCCGGTTAGAAGGACCGACAGTTGCTTCTTGCACATACCTTCCTGGGCATCGGCAGCGACATGACGACCAGATGCGCGTCCTTGGAGTTGGCCAGTAGGAGCTCGCGCAGACGCAACTGGCGGTTAGTCTTGCCCGACAGGGTCAGCAGCTCCGTCTCGCTGATGCGGCTCTCTGACACAGAATCAGCAAATTACATCAGTGGTTGTGCCGTGTACCAGCAGCCCTAGGTATGCCACTGTGGGAACACAGGCCTTCCTTTATATCGAAGGTGCAAAAGTGGAATGGTCTGCCCCCCTGAAGTCTTCCACCAATCATAAGATTGCATTAAATGATATGTGGAACATCTCCGCCACCAAGAGCTTATTATATTCCATCAGCAGGAAGATTTTAAGAAAATTCTGGGACAAGCGAAGAGGAAGGACGGAAGCTGGATCCGGGAAAAAGGCGAGATCGAGGTGATGGTGGCCGAGCCTAACATCATTGGAGAATCCAAATCAGCCCGACTTGACTGGCTTGGTCACGTGGAGAGGATGGGAGAGGAACGCGCAGCGAAGTGAAAGTATGGCGGAAATCCCAGTGGACGACGGCCAGTCCTAAGACGTCCTAGATACCGCTAGGGCGACAAGGTGCAGAAGGACCTGCGAGAGCTGCAGGCGCCCGACTGGCGCCGGACAGGCTGCAGTGGCGCTTTTTGGTGTCGGATGCCAAGATCCACTTTGGGTCACTGAGCCAGCTTTTATTAACTGATCTGAGGAGCCAGCGGAGTAAATAAGTATAAGTGGAACCGAACCGAATACAGTAGTGATGTTAGAAATGCTACATAATATTATATTCTAATGGTGTTCATACGTAGGCTTTAAAAGGGAAACTCGCCCGCAGACCAGTTATTTTGTGGGCGAGTTTGCGACTAAGCCATTTCATTATCTACCTTCACTTGCAGATTCGTCCGTGAACTTCTTGGTGACGTCTTCGAAGAGTTTCTTTGTCTCCTCTTGGGGCGACTCCGTGATGTCCTGCACCATCGTCAGCGAGGAGTAGTCGATCCGGAACTTCGCCAGGAGATTGGCCATGCTGTATAATGAAGAATCAACTGAATAATGAAGTTTTGAAGAAACCCTTATATCATGGTAGGATTTTCGCTGAATTTCGCTCTACAAACTGGTTCAGCAACTGTCAAATTAAGGTACCGTGTAGGTACCAGTTTTCATCGCTACGCTGCGCATTGTTAGTAGAAATTTTTGCACGTAATTATTTTGGAATTTCGGTACTTTTTCATCACTTTGCAAGGAAAATGTGCCCCACGCTTAAACGTAGTATGCTCTTTGCCCATGCCGTGGGGAAAAAGAGGCAAACACTTTCAGTAGCACATCTTTGAAAAATAATATTGATGTGATAGGTATTGCTAACAGGGTTTGAGTTTTAATCAACCTGGTACTTACTTCCTTTCCTCGAGTTCCATCTCGTGCTTGCGGTTAGCGAGCGCGAATATCCTGAGCTTGCAGCTGCTCCACGCGGACCGCTGCGAGATGATGTACGGCAGCAGGATCGTCAGCCCGCCGTCGTCGTACAGCCACCACACGTCCAGGGTGCCCGACTCCTGGGAAACAGCATTATCGTCAGTTAAGGCCGTCATAGTCAGTTTTGACCAGGAGCTTAGCAGAGTTTGGACTTATGACTGTGAAAGGCTCCTGGGATCGATTGCTAGTTAGGAAGGTGCTTTTATCCAAGGTGTTTTTCCGAGTCTAGGTGTATATTGTGATCTTTTGGTGTATGTCTCTGAAAGAAATGTATTACATATAATCAATGTATAAAGTCTATGACTATCGGCCGAGATTCATACCTACTGCAATAAGGGGAGCACATACCTGACTCAAAGTTATAGTTTATTGCAGGTAAATAGTCAAATTATTACTTAGCAAGGTGCTCACGCCTGAGTAGAAAAGTCTCTAAAATGCCCACAAATTATTATCCCTATTTGGGAGAAAAAAATAGACATCACTCTCGTGGGCGAACTAGAATTCCCTGTGACATCTAAAATACATAATAATTAATACAGTGATTTTATATAATACATTTCTTTCAGAGACGTGCACAGATGCTGTTATTCATAAATCTAGTTAAACCTAACTTCTCTTAAATCGTGTTGCTATCCCTTTCACACTTCGTTAAAAAAGGTTAAGATAGAAAGGGACAGGGCGCCTAAACGGTGGCGTAACTTTATATCACGTTTATGAAAGCGCCAGAAAGATCACAAATTACACCTAAAGTCGGAAAAACACCTTGGATAAAAGCACCTTCCTAACTAGCAATCGATCCCAGGAGCCTTGCACAGAAGGCAGGAACGCTACCGACCTGTTTGGTCTTGAATATGGTCATCAAGGACAGCTGCTCCTTGGACAGCTCGATCCCGCTGGACGTCTTGTACACGATGTGCCGGTGGATGTCAGCCGACTTCTTCTTCTTCTCTTTCACGGAGTCCTTGCATTCAGAGATAGTGAACGAGCGAGATGTCGTCAGGGTTAATAGGTCTGTAACAAATTGCACGGTCGAATCTCAGATCTTAAATAAGATAAGTACCTCGAATATAGAGTTTTTTCCCCAGTTAAAAAACCCTCTGTATATTAGACTGTATAGGCCGTCGTATAGGGAAATCCGAATCCATAGAAGACATAGGGAAACTGTCTTAGGAACCATTAGGTGTTATTTTACCCAACTACGCAAGGAGGGTAATGTGTTTGCAGTCTATGTAAGTATCATTATCGTCATCAGCAGTCCGTATCAGTGCACTGCTGGACGTAGGCCTCTCCTCTGAGGTAGGTACTATCTAGAAAGTCTTAACATTATTGGGTCACCCTGTGTACTTTTCTCTGTTTTCGACTGTAGGTACCTAATACAATTTTAATAATCGGTCAAATAATTATTGAGAAAATATGAACCCTAATGAGACCCCGTGTTTATTTTTCTGTGAGTCAGACTGCACAAGTCCACCATATGACCACTCTAAGCGACCGTAAAAGGGCCTAGATTGCAATGGTTTAAAACTTACTAGTGAGGTTATGCCTGCTGGACGGCTGCGAGTCCGGCGTGCGTATGTCCAGGTCTGAGTCCGCGTGCATGAGGTGCGGCGCGCGGCGCACGCGCAGGTCGCCGCTGCTGGACGTGGCCGTGAGCCCGCTGGCCGGCGCCTCCTCCGTCACGGTGCCGTAGTCGAGGCCGCCGGGCACGCGCACGATGGCCACGGCGAGGCGGTTCTCGAAGGCGGTGCTGACACAGGTAAGGACGGGAAATGAATGAAGATCTCTAAAATCTAAAGCATGTGTGTAATAATAATAATCCAATTCGCACGGGCCTGAATTAGGATGAACTCGGAGTGGGAAAAGTTCTTTAATCTTTTTCCTAATAGGAAGGACATTCACATCAGCATATTATTATAGTACATTAGAAGATTCATTGATCTACATAATCAGCCCGTATAGTCCACTGTTTGATTTAGACGTCTCCCAAGGGACACCCAACATTATGGGCATTTTGTGAAGGAGAATGCTATGAACATAGACCATTGCAAAAGAAAGGACTTGTAGAAAATTTAATGTACCTACTTAGCTCTTTAAATAAATACTTTCCATTTTCTCCACGGTCATCAATCAGCCCAATTAGGTAAACTATCATAATAGTTGCCTATTTCATAAAATAGGCAATAGCTAGACTGCTCACTAAACCTTACCTTCTATTCAAAAAAACTATTAAAATCCAATAATTCTCCACTATCACTGTAGCTTTCATTGGAATGTCCAACTTACTGCAGCACATTAAAGTACGAGACCAGGTCGTCTGCGGGCGCGTCTGCCCAGTCCGACTTGTACCCCATGAGCAGCACGTTGGGCGCCAGGCGGCCGATACCCGAGGACTGCACGAGCGCACGCGCGCCCAGTTCGAAGCCGAACCCGTTCGCGTTCGCGTAGAACGCGCGGATCTTGCGCCCGCGCAGCCATTCGTCGCTCGCACGCCCTCGCGCTGAACGCTCCTTATAGGAGAGCTTTGTCTGAAACAAATCAAATGAGATTAGAGCCCGGAAAGTGCTATAATTTTTGTAACCCTTTTTCTATGAAATAAACAGTTTAAATTTAATTTTAATTTTTTTAGTTTTAGGCCGAGATTCACAAACATAATATTCATTCATAGTTTGAGCTCCATCTTACAAATGTCGTCACGTCCGCATGAAGCTTCACATTCACAAGTATGCACGTCCTCGCATATAGAACCCCAGAAATAATAACGACTAATATACACTGAACTTACCCACCGTTCGTCAGTTGAATTCACTCAAGTTTAGTTTAACTAAACCCTTTTTGATATACCAAAACCTAACGACGTGTCGCAAATATAATATAGTAACTGTTGAAAGACATAGGTAATGTTTGGATAATGACCTTTTATCTGCACCATAAGAGTTAAACTCAATTCAAGTAATAGGTTTAAGCTATTTGACGTGCTATCATAAAGCTAGCTGCAGTACCCGGCAGCTAATTTGATCCAAAATGGCGGCAGTTCGTGAAGCTGGTAAACTCAGTAGCAGATTATTGGTAACATTACGATTTCAACTCTTACGACGCAGATAATAAAAACGATCTAAAGCATTTTGGGTGAACTTATAGCTGTCGGGGTCTGTCTGTACCTGCGATATTTCCCCTACGATCATGAGCGAGCCTGCCTTGGTGATAAGGTTTCCCAGGTCGACGAGCGCGGGCCTGGCCTGCGGGCGGCCCGCCAGCACCAGCACCTGTGGCCAGTAGTTCTTCACGTGCTCACCCGTGCGCGCCAGGTTGTGCGCGCTAGACAGAGCCGTCTTGTACATCTGCGCTTGAGTGCTGCTGCCCCAGTTCACGTCTGCGAATAGTCAAGCCATCATCAGACATACATGTAGTTGAGAAAGGTAGTCAAGTCCACTATAATCCAACAGTTGTCCAGTTCAGTTGACTGAACTATTGAGAAATATTTTCCCGCGTCAGGTTTCATATAAATTATCTCGTGCGAATAAATCTGTCTTCATAATCACAATTTTCAAGCGAGCCAATGCGGACGGCATTGTCAAATACAGCATTAACCAAGACTCAAGAAACGTCACAATTTTGGCGACAAATCTATGATTCTGTATCCATCTTTATAATTACATTATCACTTTGTTACAGTCTTTTAAAGGTTGCTGTATTGTCGACTGTACGATCTATTTCGCAAACAGGTTTGAAATGCCCTCGTGCCATTTTAACATAAGTACGGATTCGTAAATAGGAAGGAAATATTTTAAAACACAGTTTATCACATCACATCAAAAAATAACCATGAGTTTTAATAAACAAAGTTATCATCAACCTAATAAATCAGGGATTATTCCATCCATGCCAATATTTCAGAATATAAATAATGTGAATAACTTTGAACAGCGGGATTATCCCGCGGAATCCAGTCTCAAAATTTGGAGCAAGTAGAGAATGATGTAATCACTCGTGTTCACGAAGTACCTATAGGATACTGTACGGACGGATTTAGGCTGAGTCAACATTACCCGCGGCTATTCTGGTGCACACTTCCCGATAGTTGCAATGACGTTTGAACTTGGAAACGTATGATTAATCGGGTAAAGGGTTAGCTAGCTAGTTAGGTAGCTTTTACGAGAATATTTTCATAATATGTTTATTTTACATAATAAAGCCCTTTTGCCATAAAGTTCGGGTTAAATAGGTTTGAGTGATGTAAATAGATTCAAAAATAGGTAACCGGCTAACTTATGGATTGACAAGAATTTTTGGTTTTGTATATTTGGTGCAAGAGAAATTATAATTTTGAAGCGGAAGTCAGTCGTTAAACTCTGCGTTATCTTATAGGTATTGCAACCCAGTCTATATCTATTCCAATGTTCGTTGAAGTTTGCTCCGATTTTAATTGTTGATCTGTTTAGTTCATGCATTAAATTATTTGTTATGATTGCGTTATGTGAAAGGTTCATTTCATTGCATACAATATGCAACTGTATAATATCAACAACGTACCTACCTGCATTTATTTATACGGTAGATTTATTAATAGTAATTAAACATAGTGAGTCATCAACCTCCTCCATATAGTGATGGTTTAGGTATCAAAGTTCTTTAATTTTTAGGCTGTGTTTTGCATAAAACCGGCTAAATCTGCTTGTCTTGTTGCGCTCACCCGGATTCCTGTAGTGCACGATGAGGTACAGCGTGAAGAATATGCCGAATGTGACGAGCGACATGATCCAGTCGATGAGCAGCATGATGGCCACGCACATCAGGAAACCGAACAGCGACACCCACACGTTGTAATACTGAAATAGGTACATATTGTGTTATGGTACTGTGGTGTTCCAATGCATGCATTTAGAGACATGTTCTGCATACGGTATATAAAAATATTCCAAATAACGCCAGGGATAAGTCGTGCTATGTCCCTTTTTCGCAAAGATATATTGTTTTCCTCCTATCCGATGACACATTCATCATTCTATATCCTCATTATTCCGTATTCAATTCCCCAAATTCGATCTCTGACTAACATTAGCAGATATATTTTGTATGCCTACACATTGGACAGAATTCCGGACGTCGTCGCCCAATACGTGTAGCATTAGGTAGGTACTTCGGAAGCAGAATGTTCTGTGCCAAGAAAGAGCATCTTTGAAGTACTAACCGGAAATCGCATTAAAATTCCTCAAATAGTTTGAGAGTTACGTATCTTGTACGAGGGAAGACAAACAGTTGCATATTTGACAACCGTCTCATGTATTATGATCAGGATTATACCAAAAATTGGATAGTGAATCACACATACATCATTTCACGTTCATTCATCATCATCAGACAATTTTTATGTCCCCACTTTTGGGGCACAGATCTTCCCTTACACCGAGGGAGTTCGGGTCATGATACGCCACACCTTAGATTTTTCCACGACACGATGTCATCCTTTACGGTTTTAAGTTCGATAAATATACAGTCGAAAAAAGAAAAAAAAAGTATAGATACAGGGGGCCTCAATAAGGTTGAGATTTTGACATAGCTTGGAGTAGACCGACACGAGTGTAGCAATTCCAGTTTGAGCATCAGGCTAATAGAGGCGTCCGCCGCTTGCTCTTACGCGATGTACGACTGTGTGAGTTGCGTCTATGTTTAGGTTTCGACTTCGTTTATAATGAAGAATTTTAAACATCAAATCAATTTACAAATTACATAATTGATATGATATCATCAATAACTTTTTGAAAAGCTTAACCTTAAAGATATATACGATTGATGAGTCATGACCATTTACCCTGAATGTAGGCCGCCAGCCGAGCGGACGCACCAGGGCCGCATGGAATGTGCAGAAGTTGATCAGCGCGTACGAGGCCAGGTAGAAGTTGGAGATCAAGGGCGCGATGGCGTTCAGGTCAGCTGGAAACACACGAATAGTTTAGACTCTAGATAAACAGGAGGAGAAGGAGAGTTAGACGAATTTCATTGCTTAGGAAACAAGTGAGCGTACAAAGTATCTGATCCGTGCAGCGTTGTTGAGAGTGCAGATTGCCACAATGATCGCAAACCATCGTAGGAAGATGGCACCACAAGAAGAAATAAAAATAGTTAAGTATGTCTATTAAAGATGTGTTCCAAATCATTTCGACTGTAGCGTTGTTTTCTTTTGTAGATTCATTCGAGAAATCTTAACATAGAAGCGGTCGAAAGCTCATCAATATTTTGGCTGCGAATGGCGAACTCATCCTACCTACCACTGCCAACCCCATTGTTAGAGTTGTTCAGTTCAGACCGTCTGATATGGCCTGACTGCTGCTGAACGACAGCAACCGGGACCAACAGAGGGGCTCAGATGAAAAAGTCACCTTCCGATCATCCATCCAGGTATACCTTCGCCAAACGTTGCCTAAATTTTATGTAAGTACCATTTTCAACATCAAGTGTAACATTTTGGACTTTGGACCGTTCTTATTATGTGTGTCGTAAGAATTGAATCGTACTGTAAGTGTTACCATGGATGTGCTGTTGTCCGTATCTACTCGCGGCTGGGCTACGAGAGTGACGCCAAATAATATTCACCAATAAGCAGAAACAGCAGCGAGACGAAGAACGTGAGCACATATCCCCTGTACGGCTCGCCGTGTTTCCCGTACGGCTTGGAGAAGAAGATGAGTCCCGGGTAGATGCGATCCACGCCCAGCGCCTGGATGAGTCGCGGGACTGAGAGCAGGTTGGTGAGCGCGGTCGACAGCGCCGCCGCCCAGCAACCGCCGTAGATGAACGGGCCCCACGATGACATCAGTTGCATCACCTGTGGGAAGAGTACCGTACATGGTAAGCTTTAGGAAGTCCAGAAATCACGTAACACAGATAAGTAACAGCGTCTCGTGGGTTGATTTTCTCAATAACTACTTACTTGACCTATGAATGCGTTCACAGTAAATACATAGTGCCCAAAATTGTCTATGAACATCGTCTTAAGGGGAAGCACGCTCCAAACTCAAGCGCGGGACTGAAGATGTCCCGCAGCGGCGGAGTGAAGAGCACGGCACAGTAACTCCATATTCTTATTTTTATTTATTTATTGAAGTAATGAAAATACGCCAACAAAAATCATATTTTTTTAAAAGAAGCTCTCGTATTTATATTTATTTTGTATGAATAACTATACCGCGGTTTAGACATAATTTTCATTTTAAAAGACATAGCAAGGGTATGTTTGCGATTTTTTTCTATCGAGCGAAGTTTGTCCAATCGTGTATCGGTATTCATCAGTCTCTAAATAGACACCCCAAGATTGCAATTTTTTTGTCAGACGTTTAATTTTAGTAGTTAGTGCCGTAACCTTCATAGAAAAACTGAAAATCCACGCACACTCAGCCTTAAGTGACTTACCGAATAACTGTTATGCAGTCCAAACTCGCATCCCAGTGTGGTGTTGACGCAGCTGGCCGCGATCATGCTGTGGTCGGTGACTGTCCCGTTGACTAAGACGAGGTCCGTGATGTTCCCGCTGGCGTCCCGCAGCGCGCCGCCGCCGGCAAACAGCACCATCAGCGCATAACTCAGCATGGAGATGAGAAGAGCGAGCAGGGTGCCTTTGGGGATCGCTGAGGCAGGGTCCTGGGGATTTACCTTACACATTTAAAAAATGTGGAAAGGATATCCTAAAATAGTAGGGCTGTAAGCTTTAGTGTCACTAATACAGGTAGTATTTTTGATCAGCGACGCCCAACTCAGGGGGTCTAATGTAATGCTGTTGTTCATAAACCTAGTTAAACCTACTTCTCTTAAATCATGTTGCTATCCCTTTCACACTTCGTTAAAAAAGGTTAAGATAGAAAGGGACAGGGTGGCTAAACGGTGGCGTAACTTTATGAATAACAGCCAACGTCTCGACTGGCGATGAGTCAAAGATGATGCCTGCCAGTTCCATTCGCACGTGGACTGTATAGTCTCTACATCTTTGATTTCCTTTCCAAGAACGACCTATATCTACGTGAAGTTTGATTACAAATCACATCAGAAATAGAACTGACTCACCAATACATGCGACTTCAATTGGATATAATGAACTGATTTACTGTTTGCCCGGCAAAGTCATAAAATTCTGAAAATTTTGGGGTTAAACGAATTGACTTCGCCGGTGCTTGAGATTGCATTCGATTTGGTTCAAATACGAATTCGCATACTTACTTAACTTGACATTCGTTTCTTTCCTATTACAGACTAATTCATAAAAGTGATTTAAAGTTACGCCACCGTTTAGCCACCCCTGCCCCTTTCTATCTTAACCTTTTTTAACGAAGCGTGAAAGTGATAGCAACACGATTTAAAGGAAGTGAGGTTTAACTAGGTGTATGAGTTTTTATTTTATGAGTTTAACTAGGTTTATGAAAAGCATTTGTTTATTCCTAATTATCCTGATTGCCTTTTTATGACACCGAATTAATCATTTGGAATTTCAACCGTAACTGTGAAATCCAAGCAAGTCACACACCGATGCCTGTGATGTGAATCATCTATAAATGGTCTAGGTACATTGAGTAAGTACTCGTAATACAATGGAGTAAATATTGGATGCATCAGTAATTAAAAGTGTGCAAGAGGTTGCCATACATCTACACCAATATTTAGAGCAACTACGAGTAGGAACCACCTACCCTACTCTATCAAAAACACCGCACGCGTCTCATCTTGCACTATTAGTACCTAAACAGAAACCCAAATCAAGTGTCTTATTTTGTAAACAAAAACTACGCTTCTCTACTAACATTTTAAGCTATTCTGTGATTATTGCATAGTTATTTTCACATTATTAGATCGGATCACTTTATTTTCACAATGATGAACAGGTTCGATCAATCAGTTCTGAAGGAACCTGTGTTACATTACAACAGATAATTAGACGATCATATTTGTTTACAAAATAAGACACGTGATTTGGGCTGCGGTATAGGTATTATAGATATAGGTAGGTACTTAATTACTATTAGCTATCGTCTCGCAGTATGTTTTCGAACTAAACTAGTTTCATACAAGTTTTGCCATAGAAACTTTTAGAAATTCGCAAATAATTAGACTGTTCAATACTTTCACCACTCCGATTCCCAAAAACGATTTATTGCAAATTGCGTAAAGTTGTTTAACAAAATTGATAACTCCGTTGAGTCGGCAAGGTTGTATGTACCTACATGTAAAAAAGAACATACAGTCATAAATATTGTCTGTCTGTGGATCTGTCGGTGTTGTCCAGTGACGTAGAAAGAGTTGACGACGTCACCCTGGGCCTGGGTGCCTTATAACGGCACATGGAGGTGCTCGACGATTTTAGGGCTGCTCCACACTAAACGTGAACAAGCCGCTAATATTCAGTGCCACCGAATTGGGGACAATTGCTATCAACAGCACTTCCTGAGTGAGACTATGGCATACATTGCGGTTCAGTTTGATCCCCATCTTTCGGCAAACTATACGCTGGCAGTTATTAGTTGCAAGCACCTTTTTTTTGTGGTCCAGGAGAAATACATAATGTATACCACCCGTCCGGGGGAACGGGTGATTATATTGGACTTGCACCAACTGAAACTCCTGGGGTGTTCCGGCTCCGCCCCACCATGGACAGGACTACGGGTAGGTACATCTTTCGAAAACTACCGTGGCCATTAGTTGCAAGGTGAGCACAAGTTGTGGAGTGGTTGGATATAAGATTACCGATTAGTAAATATGAAAACATTGCTATTTTTTTATAAATAATTTCCTTAGCCATTCATTTAGTCGCGGTAATTATTCGCGGCGCCGGATACGCGGTGTCTTAGCGCTGGTGTAAGGGTAGCTTTATACCACTCCCGTAGATTACAAGCCCACGTGCGGTCGGTATTTGAGTTAGCCAGTCTTTATTAGGCTAATGGTTTTTAGAAGCTACATGGTAATCTACTAGTAGGTAACAGTATGCCACATGTTTCTAGTAAATTAAAGCTTACTTCTATCTTCGTGCTTTACCTACCTAGGTATATTTATAAGCATGAACGTAGTTTGATTCGCTATAGTTACCACTATGAGACCAAGTCAATCTGTACGTCTATTTATTATTGCTGAATAACTACGATTCCTTTAGAACCCTAAGATTGCGACTACAAATCACAGATTAAAGATATAAGTTTTCTATTCAAAACAGATAGGACACTAAGGAGAACGCATTATTTCCATAGCTTGTCAGTCAGCCCAACAAATCTGACAGATATCCGACCAATAGCAAGCCAGATATAGTGTTGGTCTTGTAAAAGCTTTTTGAAATTGATAATTAGGGATGTACTTATTATCGACTAGGTATCGATAGATTTTTCTTATAAATATTGCATTTTATAATAATTTAATTTAATAAAAAGGTAAATTATATTTTAAAAAGTATTTATTACAATTTGTTCATGTTTACCTATGCACATACAATTCACAAAAGTGCCTACTACAATTTCGAACATTAAACAAGTGTATCATTTGCTTTACGTTATGTTCCGTCTTCTGTTCCTTAATTCCACAATTCCTAAAATTAATAAGATTTCATTTTTCAATTAATGAAAGTTGGTCGACTAGCAAACATACGTCGCGTTCGGTGTTTTCCTTACAATTTTATTGATATCGTTTCCGCCTCTTCGTTTTTCTGGAATCAATATTATAAAACTGTAATTACTAATTTATATAAAATAATTTGAAAGAGCTAGGATTAACGCAATCCAAAGATCAGGGGAGTATGTGATTATTTCCATAGAATGACCGCAGCCCTCTTTAGTGATAATCAGGCTCGACCATGGCAAAAAGTGAAAGATCAAACAGTATTTACTTACCACTGATCATCATCTTCCTCGTTTTCTCTTGATTGATTGATATGTACCTCTGTTAATCATTTGTTTGAACCTCGTTCTGCTAGTTGTGATGAGTACAGATAGTCCATTCATTTCGTTCCAACTTATATGGAAAAAACCTTGTTGCACGGTGTTTGTTATTTATTGCCCGTATACATTAAACAGCATTCAGCATACATTTTGTTGTCATTAAGATACGCTTGAAATTATGTAGCGAAATATCTAAAGCGTCTTCGAAAACAGAAAACACAGAACAGAAACAAATTAAATTAAAACGGATTTGGTTGTTGTTTGTTGTCATGACAACGAATGTTTTTTTAAATTTTTTCAAAAGAGTATACGTACTTACATATATTTTATTTTGTTTGCTGTTAGCGGGTTTTCTTTTACGGGATCTAATCGTTTGCATAAATTGCTCTTGGCGAGATCTGACAAACACGACAAACCAAGAATCGATTAAACAAAACATTGACATGCCAAGCTGTGCTACGACAAAGGAGTATGAAGTGTCAGGGGCCTGCTACAAATGCGCATACAGCGCGATACATACGCACTTTTCGCGTTAAGTGTCCTAAAATGCCAGTGGACCAGGCCCACGAAATGGCGAAAATCAGGCGGGGTAAGAGGGTAATGCAGCCAGCATTGAATTCGGCAGATGGAGTTCCATCGCGTATGTCTAATAATAACATAATAAAATAATAGACTGATGATGATGTAAAATATAATTTGTGACAGTGGCCTTTTGCACTGCGGTTACGTTACGGTCAATACACCGAATATTTCGATGCTTCATTATTTCTCTCTCGGTTACACGGGCAGTGTACTAGAGCCTACACGGCCTGCGGAGGGTGGCCGGGTGACGGCGCGCCCACCAGTTAATTAAGCCATGTGACGTCAGCGGAGAGCCACTCGTGCCGTTTGAAACGACATGGAAACGAACCACCGCGATACATATAGGTGTACATTCTATGGCACACCAATAATATTTGACGTAAGTACTACGAGTCTTTTAACACAACAGGAGTTACAAAAATATATGAAAAGTATGAATAGCAAAAAAAATCTCAAAACAATATTTATACAGTTCAGCCCTTCTAGCACGAGTCAGCGTTAGCGATTGACGCAACGCCGCGCCGCCGCGGAGCTGTCAAATTGACGTTATTACAAGGCGTTTGACATTAGCTTGACAGCTCCGCGGCGTTGCGTCGACCGCTAACGCTGCGCGTGCTAGCTCCGCTGAGCACGAACTCAACGTGAGCTCGCTCGTACGACTGTCAAAATTGTATGAAATCTTACAGTTATAAGAGCGAACTCAAACTCAGCAGAAACTGGGGCAACGCCGCCGACAGACAATATTCATAGTCTAACTGTCGAACATACAATTTTGACAGTCGTAAAGACGAGCTCTCGTTGAGTTCGTGCCCAGAACTTTATAAATATTGTCCTAAATGTTTAGAGATTTTTTTTAAAGTAAATACTTACTCAAAACTCTACATAAATATCGGTCTTAGTTTTTAGTTGGTATTATTCGGTTTGGAATGGAATGTAATATTTGGTTTTTTGGATGCAATATTCGTTTTGGAATGGATATTTGGTTGTTTGTATGCAATATTCGGTTTGGAATGGCATATCTGGTTTTATGTAAAGCTAGAGTGTGTTAGTTACCTTAAGGTCCCCCGAGATGTTTGCCCCTGCCTGGATGCCTGTCACCGAGGGGAAGAAGATGGCGAACACACTGAAGAAGTCCTGGTTCTTGTTCTCGCTGAACTTGAAGTCCGGCTTGAAGTTCTGGGAAAATGTGGGAGCTAGAAAAAGACCAAGTTGTCAGTACTTTTGAATGTCCCTAATAGTGTTGGGCCACGATCTATAATTATTTTCTCATTATTAGATCGGATACTTTATTTTCACAATGAGGACCACTTTGCAAGGAAAAGTTACCAACGCCGAGGAGAAAAAAAGTGGCAAATACTTTCGGCAGGACTCATAATATGACTGCTTATATGTAAATACGTATTGCAAGTGGTATTAAGGTCTTACAGGTGAGCCCGACGAATCCCTGCGCGATCTCGCCGGCGCCCGTGGGGCCCAACAGAGTGCCCACCACGAAGTCAACCATCGCCCCTACTATGATGGCGATCAGGAAATTCTGGTAACAAAACATAAGATTATTACTATTAGAAATTGATACGGACTGAGCAACAATTGATACGGACTGAGCAACAATTACGTGTATGAGTTTATAATAATTGTTTCGTTGATCAAGATCATGTTGACTAAATCCCAGTTTATTACCAAAGAAAAAAATCCCTATAATTTCACATTGATATACACGATTTAAATGAGCGCTTTTACATTAGGTGTAGGTACCTACTCTACATGTCCGTGAGATAGAGTCCTGAAGTCCCATGGAAATACGAGCTACATAATCTCATCCCACTAATATATTATAGTATAAACGCGAAACTTTGTATGGATGGATCTTTCACGCAAAACCTAATCAATGGATTTTATTGAAATTTACAATTATATAGCTCATAAATGAGAATAACACATAGGCTATAATTTATAAAGATCCTACGCAGACGAAGTTGAATTGAAGTTGTAAAAATGTGAGTACTATGACTACGAGGTCATCATATCCTCGTGGTCATACTGATATGACAAACCAGTATGACCACGAGGAACCATCCCTAAGGGTGACTTGCTATACCTATCGAGATAACACTGGGTTAAGTAAGTACCTACTTCCCCCGAGAAAAATCCATACATGAACTAACTCTAGAGTTATCTTATATTGAAAGCTGGGGTTAGCATGCAGGGAGACGCCCATGACCGGCAAACGTGCAAACCCGAAATATCTCGGGAAGTTCAACCTACACTAACATTTACGAGTGGTTTACGTGAATAATTCCTCTATTATTATTGGTTGTAAATTAAGCTTACGTTACACTACGTGTTGGTAATATTGTTTTACGATATTATTACTTGTTTAGCTTAGATGAAATCATCATGCGGTTTAATTTTAGTATTGGATACGTAAATGACAAATGCTGAAAACATACATACATAGACTCACGCCTGATTCCCGTAGGGTTAGGCAGAGACGATGGACTACCATATGCTGCGATCCTGGCACACAATTTTCGCTTCCTCCACATTCGTCAATATCATTATACATCAATATCATTCATGCTGACAACATGATTTTAAACATCGATTTATTAGTAAAGTTATGTCACATAGACGGAATAATAAAATAGCCGTCTCGCGAAGTTTATCGCCACAACTTTGGGGATTCAGCGTGAAACTTTCGAAACCGTCCTTTGGTCGAACGCTAAAATTGTGTTTCAGTGATATAATTTTCTAAATGTAAATCCAGAAAAGAGCTCGGTGGCGCAGTGGTTGGGTCAATGGACTTGCGATACGGAGGTACCAGGTTCAATCCCCGACCAGTTCATAGCCATGTACCAATGAGTTTTCCTCGGTTTTTTACGAAGGAAAAACTTACGTACATTTACCGAATGCTCTCAAAACGGCGAAGGAAAACATTGTGATAAAACCTGCATGCGGTTGAAAAAAAATTCTAAGGCATGTGTAATCGGCCAATCATGTGGATTTAAGGGAAGGTGTGTGCCCGTGCCGTGGGGACATTAAAATAGGCTGATGATGATGAAATCCAGTTTAAACAGTCCGACGAAGAGTGAGTTTCAGCTTTATCTGAGACCGAGATTGCACTATTCGACGATTTAGTTTTTTATGATGCCATTTCTAGTCAATGCGTTAGAAAAGGTAAAAAACCTACCTACAACACTTCTATATATATTTTAATCTAATCCATAAATACCGCAATTTTCTTGAATGGACCCGCGTTATTATATCTCACAAATTATAATAATGCTCGTTAATTTGACAGCAACTCATCTTCATTATGTAGAGTCTAACAACGCAAGTCACCGTATAGGTTGATTAAATACCTTTAATGTACGGAGTGTTCCATTACTCTTATAACGGGGGTTCACCGCAAAGTCCTGCCTGATCGAGTGCCATGAGACCATTCTGCGTCGATAGATTCTATAGTTACATAAAAATAGTAGATTGTTTGCCCAGCGTTACCTTGGGTTAGGCATATTCATGGAAAAAGTATGGTAAATAGATAGAAAGGCAATGAAACATATACATAGTATGTTTTTAAGCTATATAGATAGATAAGTATTTAGATAGATAGATAGACTCTTTATTGTATAAAAGTATTATATTACATTACACGAATTATTAAAAAATATATATTATTGTACAAAGTAATATTGTATTTAGGTAAGTACATTGGGCATATTTTTGCCCCGCAACGTTCTTTTGAGTTTACATCACATTGAAAAGCTTTTAAGACTTTTATGACTGTAGTTATAAAAGCCCCCAAAACAGCATTTAGGTAAGTACTTATTTTTATTTTTAAAGTAAGTACTTATCTACCTACATAATTATATCCTTTACCACGGCAAAATGTTCTCATGGTGATACTCGATGAGCAATATTTTACTGTGAGCACCCAGTCTATCTGGCCTTACACTGGAAATGAACCAATTAAGTTAATCCAGTGATAACATCGCGTTGTCCGTCAATCCAGACGTGGCTGGGGACCTGACCGACATAGCTGTGACGTCACTATCTACTGACTGAAGCCTTTGTGAAACCTCATTCATCAGTGGAATGCAACGCAATACATTACCCCTATTAAAGTAATTTATTTTCAAAACGCCCACGCTCGTTCTTACTTTCCGCGTATGTACCTATACAGGGTGGCAGTATAATCTGTATCGAAAACTGATATAAGATATGTCATTAAAAGAAGAAAAAAACTTTTCATACATTTTGTACCTACTGATCAGCTGATCGTTATGTACTTATGAGACGTTATATTTATTTATTATTATTATTAATGGTAGTAGGTAGGTATAATAAGTCGAAGTTGTTAAGGATCGGTAACTGAATAACTTTTGTTCTACGATGTTATTGAATAAAAAATAAAAATAAACCAATGTGTCATACAATACAAATCGATCAGCTGACCGTTACGAAATGTATGAAAAGTAAAAAAAAAAATACGCGAATTTCGTAGAACAAAAGTTGTTCAGTTATCACTACAGAACAACCATTACGACTTCCTATAATACCCTTTCCGTTACAATTACTTTATTTTATGTTTGTACTATTTGGTTACTAGCTGTTAAGGTGCAAATTATATATTATTATGAATAAATAAATTAATTAATTACAACCTATATAACGCGCAAAAAGTAGGGCTTCATTAAAGTTTAGTTTATCCAAAAAAAAAGTTTGTCAATAAGCTATTGTCTCTAGAAACTGTATTATGACTGTGCCGGGGTGGTGTTTGTTTGTTGACTGTTGACGATGAGGTCAATCGGGCCTTGGGCGGTCGCGCCCTGCCTCGCCTGCCCACTGCCCCTGGCCGCTATTACGGTGAGCCTGCCGTAGCCGAGCTCGCGTTACCGCCAGCAAACACCGCAAATAAGGTTCACTTTGCAATAAAAAATAACTCAAGAGTTATACGTCACATCTCTTTCAGCATACTAAAGTTTATCGCCATAAATAAACTCACGCAGAATTGGTTGTTAACTTTTGATGCTTTAATTTTAATCGGGAACTGCCGTTATCTGACTGAATTTTATATATTATTCAAATTCAATCTTAAATTCGTCTTTAAAAAGAATTAAAATCATTCCAGTTTCTATCGGAGTAGTGAATGAATTTAAGGTTGAAATAGAATGACAAATGTGCCGACATTCATTCAACTCACGGCAATACTTTTAAAAGTTAACAACTAAACTAACGGATTCTTCGTGACTTTATACCGATTTAGTTTGGTATGCAGAACCCACTCTAGCGTTTCGCCTTAGTCGCTAACTCTTAGGTTTATGCAAGTGGCGCTAACTGACTACAACTGCCCCGAGCATTTAGAATTAGAGTTATTCCGGGTAAAACGACACACTGTTGCCCCAATACCTATAGCTTCTATATTGTGCTATTGCCGTCTTTCCTTTGTTTACACTAAGCGTCATCCATCATATGTATTACTACGTTTATGTTCATGATATATGATATAAATATAACTAATATTCGTCTGCTCAGTATCATTCTATCTAACGAGCCGGATGACATGTTTACATCGAGTCTACAATCATAATAAAACTTTATGAAAACGGTCGCGTTTCTGGGTAATTTTGAAAATTAACACGAGAGATGACCTTTAGTTGTTACCAACGTCCAACAGTAATCATCACTGCAAGTAACTAAGTCGGTGCTTAGCTACTTCCTGCTACTATATTATGCCTACCCAGTGTAGTGTGAAAATTGGAGATCATTGCCAAGGCTAGACAAAGACAGAGGTATAATATAGGTACATCAAACAAATTGCAAATGAAATGGCCAACAACCGAGAATATGTCTCAGACTAACTAGATATATAATTTACTAGTAAAAATCAGTCAAGTGGTTTTTGAGAAAATCTCAACCTTAATGACTCTCCAGTACACTTTTTTCTGGTGGTTATATAGACCGCACAATGTGTCGGTAGATTCGTCTTATCATACTTACATTTTATGCTGAAAAACATTTCGTTTCGGTAATATACCCCAGATTAGATTGGTTATGTAGATTGGACCCCATGGGCTAGAAAATTGTTATTGTATAAACATATGCATATTTGCTTATCCATTTTACGTATTGTAACCAGCGAAGTTGTAACCTCGCTGATTATAACTATAAGATCACCGGATTCTAACTTTGTACCTATTCTAGGAACTTAAATTGCCACCAAACAATTTCCTACTAAATAAACTCTGATACCGTATAAGAAAACGCGTAAGTTTAGTTACATGCACCTCGTTAACATTAAAACTAATAGTCGAGCGTTCGCCGTAAATTCATACATCACCAAATACCACCACGAAGCTACCAATTCTAATGCTAAACAGACTTCTGCCGCGCGTGCGGTCGTTTCGGGAGTCAAATGGATTTAATGCGTTCCTTCAGTTAAGTTAGCTACACTAAGGTTATTTATTTCATCACGTAATAAGGTGTCCGAGTCTAAGCCATGAGAATGTCTGATAAATCGCATGGTTAATTAGGGTAAGCTCCATAATGCATCTAACTATAAAACAATACCTATAGTGAATGTTACAATATCAATTGTAGTAGAGCTATAGGTAATGATAATATGAGTTTACAGTGAATACCAGATGCCTAGTCAAGCGTCTTTGGCAAAAGAAAAATGTAGGTATGAGATTGCCCTTTTTGATATTTTTGATTTGATATTTTCTTTATTCAAAGATTTTTCAAAAAACTCATACAGACTCCCGAGTCGAATCGAACCTACTCATTCATATTATTTTATTGCGGTAATTGAATTGATAGTGTAGGTTTATTGCAATGATGAAAATCTACAATAAAAGGAAATGTACTTAGTATAAGGCGACAGATCTATGATTAAGTAAACATACCTGCGCCTTGCTCTCCCAGTCCATGCCAACAGCGCAGATGATGCACATGACGACTAACGCGATGGCGCCGACTATCCTCACGTCATTGATCCCACCGTCGACGATCCTCAGGCCCTGATGCTTCAGGAGGTCGTTGAGAGAGTCGCAGAACCCTATGGTGTTCATACTGGCCGCTACGGCGTTGGCAAAGGCGAAGATGATGCCGACGGAAGCGCCGAATTCAGGGCCAAGGGATCTTGATATCATGTAGTAGATTCCACCTAAAATTACCATAGTTGTTTACTTTTTGATAGGTGATGCAGAAATTGAGCTCGTCAGTTGCGAGCATGGTCAGTCTTTGGAAGCCGTCTGAACTATTTTTGGTATTCCTGATGGTTCCATAACTTTCGAACCTCAACTGGAATAACCCTCCTTTGCTGCGCAGTCGGGTAAAATCATATCACTTTGATGTACATATGTCAAGTTGTCAAGCAATACCCTTTTTTCATCTACATGCATCAGACTATTTAATTCCCAATTCCCAACAGACGATTTTAGGTTTGACCACTAACCACATAAAATAAGAAGAAACTCAATATTCCTAATCACTTAAAATGAAGACCCAATCATGTAATTTCCCGTACCTGGCACTGTTCGTTATTTTCAGTGAAAGCTTTAGAATGCCTGTAGTGATGTCATGCCTTCTGATGTATTTCCTTGTCTGGTAAGGATAGGCGATTTTATTTATCCTCCTGGTTTTTTGCTCCACGTAAGAACATTTGCGTAAGACTACAATGAGAACCAGTAGCATATATGAGTTGTTGTTAAGTTCGCTTGAGAGCGGCTGCGTAGGTAAACACTGCTACTATGAGACTTGTCATTAGTGGAATAAAATTCATGTAGTTATCAGTCAGTTGCGGATTGCGGAGCTAAATCCATATTTCGACAGAAACCCATCATGGTATTGATTGGCACAGTCGGTCCCGGTCGCTGTCGCTCGGCAGCAGTCGTTTGGCAGCGTCAGAGGCCTAAGGGCAGCTTGAATAACTCTGACATTAGGTTTGGTCACTAAACCGCACGAGAAGAAGATTGGAATAGATGCTAAAATTGCACATACCTCCTTTGACTTCTCCATTAGTGCATATAGCGCTCATTGACAGAGTAGTGATGACGCACACGATGGCTGATATCGCGATGATGACCAGCGACAGACCGATGCCGGCCTGCGACACCACCCACGATATCCGGAGGAACAGCATCACGCCCCAGATGTTCAGCAAGCATGGTATCAGCACGCCCTGGGAAGATCATTAGGTCAGGAACTACACTATGATTCAGATTCATAAATAAATGAAACTCCTTGGATATTATACCACACTTAGGTATATTATATGGGAAGAACCACCCCCTTTCGTGAATCTCTTACCTATCGGGAAGTATGAACCTGTGCCCGAATTATGGGAAGACATTACACAAATATCGATAGTCATATATGTACAGTTGCAAAACGTATGTAACATTTTTGATAGCAATATTAAAATTACTAACTTGAATCCATCCTAGTTTGATTCCAACGGCAGGTGTGGGTGACTTCGTGTCTCTTCGCTCTTTCTCGTCCTAAAACAATACATAATGGAAGAGTTAGGTGTAAGTAGCAATTTCCCTTCAGATTCAACCGGCGAAGCCGAAAACGGCATCGGCACTGCAAGGAGAAATGGATATACTCGTATGTATCAGTCCACCATAGGTCCTCCCAAAGCACGCCATTCAACCCGATTATCGGGGTTTTACATTTTCCTTGATAGCCACCTTGACATCCTATGATCGAGGGCACCCCATACTATATTTAGCCACTCTTGATGTATTTGTATATCCGCCAGAAGACAAAAGTGATTGCCATTGCTCATAGAATCAGTAAACTGAAGTGGCAGTGGGCTGGTCACATCTGTCGTAGAACCGATAACCGATGGGGTAGACGAATAGAGGCCACGAACGGGTAAACGTAGTGTCGGACGCCCCCTGACCGGATGGAGGGATGACTTTCGCAAGATGGCTGGCAGAGACTGGATGCAGAGGGCCGAGAGTAGGGTTGAGTGGCGTACTTTGGGAGAGGACTGATATGAGGTGATGATGATGTATTTGTAATGTATGTACCTAAGTATTTTGTTATCCGGTTGAAGATATCTCGGTGACGATAACCGATTACCATCAGATGGCTCGTATGCTATTAAGAAAAAGAAAGGAGGCAGTTTCTTTTTTTTTAAACCTGGTCGCAACTCCAATGAATGTGCATTCCCGCCGTATGCAAATAATTATGTTCACGTGTGAACTTCAGGCACGAGATCAGTCGTAATGAGTGACAGGCCGCCACGCTTGATGGACACCAAATGGGCGCGGCTGCGTTCCTAGCTGGCCGTAGTAGATTTATCTGCCACGTGAGGCCCAGGGTTGGTTCTATGGCGGAATTTGTTGACACGTGTCCGACGCAACGCTTGCGATGTCTGTGTTAATATTTAATGCCCTTGTTGGGATCAAATCACGTCTTATAAAACTTTCATAATATTTATATAATAATCAAATGTTGTCTGGAAAATATCATTTTTAGCGATAGGACCGCCAATTGTGATATTAGGTAACTGTATAGGTATGCCTAATTTATTTGTGTAATACTTTCGCAATAAATAATATTTATAATTATCTTATCTGAAATCTGAATGAAATGAAAATAAAATTAAAAGAGTGTTAACATAGCCCAACAGTTTGAAGATTTCGAGTAATACGCAAATAACATTTGTCAGAATATACAAAATATGAGATGTTGTGATGTTATGTCCTTGAGACCTTGACACTTTCGAGTGTACAATAATTAGGTCTAGTTAGACTAGAGGTAAACATTTAAATTTTTATGTCTAGAAGAGTACCTACGTGTCTACGAACTGAGTCCGTTACTGACCAAACAAAAAAACATTTCATTGTAGATGTAAGTCGTAGCGAATCTGGTATTGTTCTCACTGTATATTGTTCATATCTGAACCTTTCTGTAGAACATAAGGTAATGTGAAAAAGATAAGTATAATAAAACATATGTACCTAATGTTGTAGTGATAATTGTTACTCGAAACCATCACGATGTATCGAAACAGTAAAATACAATTAAATACAATTTTACTGTTTCGATATATCGCATTTATAAGTTTATTCGAAAACACGAAGCATTGTTTTTTTTCTTGTACTTACATCAGTTTTAGATCATAAATGCTACTTTGTACATTTCCACAATATGTTTTACTTCTGGATATGTTAATTGGCAAATTGTACATTTTTGCATTAATTACTCACAGACTCACACCCTAAGTCCAGACATTTATATAATATATACGGTCTAACACAGAGGGAGAGTTATTAGTAGTAGTTACTAATATTAAGGTCGAGATTCTCTTAAAAAATACTAGTCATTTTTGAAAATTCTTTACAATTACTAAATCTACAAATAGTAAAATAATTTTTATAATCGGGCAATCAAGTAGTTCCGGAGAAAATCTCAACTTTATTGATGTCCGACAGTACACATCTAAGCAGATCAAGTGTAACACATTGGACCGTTCTTATTACTTGCGTCGTAAGAGTTAAAATCGTACTGCAAGTGTTACCATTGATCTGATGTTGTCCGTACCTAGTGTTCATGACATGATCGTTGCGCGGGCGCAGGCTTCGACTGGATCACACCGGTAGTTTCCGATATTGGCCAGCTTGAGCTTACCCATGTGCCGATGACTGCAGAACCGGTCCAATAATATTATATCGATTGTTGATTTACTTTTTATTGTGAGTTATTCAAATATACCTACTTGTAAGTAAAATAACAACAAGTAAAATATTTTGGACATTGCAGTTTTCTTATTGTCAGAGAAGAGGCTCGAGCCGCGACTTTTATCGTTTTCGTTGGCATTTTAAAACATGGGTGTTAATTAATGCCTTTCCTCGTCGTTAATTAGGTAATACTCGTACTTGTGAAAATAATGCAGTAGCGTCGTAATGTATCGTGCCCATTTCCCAAAATGAGAACTGAATTTTTAGATTAAAATTAGGTACTTATTTCTGGCGAAAAATCAAGGCTTACTTTAGCACCAAGCTGAAATAGGTGGTGCTGGCTGACTTAAGTTATGATGGATCATTATTGTTGACAAAACCGAAAACCGTTGAGGTTTAGGTGACCTCAGATCAGTCGGGTTCCTACTCAGTTGGCGAGATGACCTATAGCAAGGTGGGTATAGGTCATCCTACACTGGGTGTATTGTATACTACATTGAGTGAGACCTACGATTTTAATGATAGGTTCACTTTTGTTCACAGTATTTAATGGGGCAAATAAACATACCTAACTAAATAAATCTAAATAAAATCGACAATTTAATCGATATCTCAGCAATTTGTATACAAAACTAAGGTCTTTAGGTAGTAGCTAGGCATTAATTGCAGACCTTGTAAAACTATGAATTAGTGTTGTAATGCCATCATTTTGGTGGTGTAGGTACGGTCGAAGACAAAGAAAGGTGTACAGTAGAGTTTTTAAAGTTGAGATTATCTCAAAAACTACTTGACGTATTGCAAGAATTCTTTCACTGTTAGATAGATAAAAGTTGAAACTATGTAACTGTAAAGAATTATTAAATTCGGTCCAGTAGTTTTTGAGAAAATCTCAACCTTATTGAGGTCCCCTGTATACTTATCTCTGTCTTCGACTGTACTAATGCATTTGTATTGTCATACATGTCTTAATGACATTTTAACCATCGGAAACATCGTGACCACTATGTTTATATAATTATTATTGGTCATCAAATCAATTATTACAATACCACAAGTTTACAGTCATATAGACAAGCTACAGTCACGTACTTACTTAAATAGGGATTGTTGAACCACTATTCATAATTTGGCCGCATTGTATGTAGGAATCCTTCACGTAGGAATCACTGCTCTCGCACCAGACCAAATAAGTACGAATATTGGTTATCAATCCAAGTACGTGACTGTACAATTGTAAAAAAGGTACATCAACTCAACTACATATTTAGGTAAATTGTTTTCCGAATTTTTTAGATTGGTACTTAATCGTCATTTTCTTGAGAATGATGATTTATGTTTTGATCTCTACTATAAGCTGTTTTAAATAAGCACGCAGGGTATTTTAGGAAAATGTAAAGATACTGAGACGGATGATCATCATCATAATATAATTACTTTAGTTATTACTTGCCACAGATATCAATAATGACGGTAGTGATTTTTAAATATCAATAACAATAGGTATAAACACATACATAGCAATCTGTATTATATTATGTACTTCCTATATAAGTAGGTACTTATATCGTCACGCCAATTCATCATTATAACGACATCACGTGATACAAAAAAAGGCTATTGATATGTTGATGATATCTTTTTAGGCAGCATAGGGTGGACTTGGCATAAATTGAACATACTGTTGCGCTCATCATGAAGTATATTTTAAAGTAGACTAAAAGTTTCAGAAAATCGTGCTTAAGTACATCTTTCGCGTAATCACGAAATCACATGACACAAAAATAGACTTTTGATCGGTTGATGATAACTTTTTGTATAACATAGTGTGGATTTGGCATCAATACCTATCCTATTTTGGACTGTTATTCATAAGCGAATTTTAAAAGTTAGGCGGTTGCTTAAGCCACGGTTTAAGAATTTTCGTATTCAAACCCCCGATTTAGCAATAAACGGTCGCTTAAATGCAGCACCAACTCCTGGGGTGTTCCGCCTCCGCCACCATGGACAGGACCACAGGGCGGTGATCACGACTTCAATCGTTTTCGTTATCGTTTTCATTTTGACACTTGAACGATATACATTGCTGCGTTTCGTTGTCGTTTGTTAAAACTTGCAAAAACATAGCAGCAATGTATTGCGTCCCTGTGTCAAATTGAAAACGATTACGATAACGATTGGAAGTCGCGGTCACCCCACTGGTGCCTATGCTTTCGAAAAACTACCGTGGCCATTGTAGGGACCCTAATAATAATGTACCTCCTCTGTAATTAAGTGATCTCCGTGTAACTCGCCAAGACTGGGTCTCTTGAGGGCTCTTTTGGAATTCCTGTAGTTCTCCATCCTCGGCAAGGCTTCCCTCGTGAGCTGGGCCAGCGACCGCTTCCTCCTCCACCCGGCGTCGTGGAGCCAGGTGTCTGGCTGCGAGCTGGGCGCCACGACAGTCACTCCTCGCTCCACAGCCTCCGCTGAAGAGCGCAGAGGACGCGATATGATGTTCGCTCCCATGTGGATGCCATTCTTTTTGCTCTCTGGCTCCACGGTGGAGACGGTAAACCTGGACGGAGATAGAGAACATTGTAATCTGTATGGAAGTAATTGTTACACAAACAATACAAAAATGACACTGAGGTCAAGTGTGAGTTGTATTCGACGGTATCCTATGGCAAACTTATGGATGGTATCCTACATTTTGTATGAAACCAGTTTATTATGAGTACCTATATATTGCTGTCCGACTTTTATTACTTCAAAAATTATAACAATAATAAATGAAATCCTATAAACATAAATGTTGAAAAGTTCTCTCTATTGCGGTTCCTATCAAAAGCGCTGAAATCCAAATCAATGCCAAGTTAAAAAGAACTTTTCCAAGCAATTAAAATGAATCGATTGCGCGTTGGGACGTTACCTGTTTTCGTCCATTGTGGAGTCGGTGGACTACCGGAGAATTGATTTGTAGTAGGGTATCCTCTCGCGCAGTTTGACAGAGGTGTGCAGGTGTATCGTAGTTGTTCGCAACCACATAATGTTCTTTGATTCGGACCTGTAACAAAAGAAAATGATAAATTTCTAAAAATCTAAACACTTAGGGGAAGTCCGGGCAAAGTGGATAGTCCAGGCAAAGTGAATACACTTTATTACTCGTAAAGTATACGGCGGAGCTAGCACGCCTTGCGCTATTATACTTCCCCGCCACCTCTCACTCGCGTGCAAACAGATCTAGCGGAAGGTCGCGTCGCGTTCGAGAGTATAATCGAAAAAACCCAAAAGTGAACATTTCTTACGAGTTTTTATGGTAAGTTATACTTTAATAACTCATTTGTAAGTTACCCATATCGTTTTTTAGAATCGTGTTCTCAAAGTGCATATTATCAAGTAAAAATTGTGAATGATTTGTTAGTTTATCGTCACTTTATTTGATTTTAGGTTAGGTTGAATTCATAGAGTAGGTGCAAGGCAAAGTGATCACGGGCAAAGTGGATACCGTATCCGCTTTGCCCGGGTTGGCTTTGAAGAGATTCAGATATCTGTACAAGCTTTTTTAATTTAAATTTATTTAACTTGCAATGTTTTTGTATGTTTGTATGTATTTTTCTTTAGTTTTTTTTAATTAAATCTTGCCAGCTGAATTAGAATCGTTTCTACGCAGTTGAATTTTTATATGTCCGTTCAGTTCCGACGACAATACACTTATATGGTAAACATGACCAGAACCAACATAAGTAAGGCACTCTTCAACGATCAACAACACGGGCATGAAAACTCAATCTAAATATTTTTATATATATATTTACTTTTATTTATTTCAGATGGTATAAGAGAAAGACAAATCAAGCCCAATGGAGTGAAGATAGCATGATGCTATAAAGAGAGATTTGATAAAATTACCGTCAAAGCAATGAAAAACATTAATAAAGACTTAAATGCGAAACCAAAGACTACGATAAAGAAAAATGCTAAAAAGACCAAAAATATAGGGAATAAAAATAAAAGTAAGAATAAGGGAAATGAGGATGAAAAGTACGTTTGCTATTTTTGCGGCGAAGATTATATAGAAAAAAAAAAGTTGATGATTGGATCCAATGCAACGAATGTAAGCAATGGAGTCACGAGAAATGCACGGCTTATGAAGGAACAGGCGTATTTATTTGTGACAACTGCACTAATTAGTATAAAACTACTTTAAGTATATGTGTTCACTTTGCCCTATAGTCATATCCACTTTACCCGGGGCATAGGGCAAAGTGGATAGCGGCACATGTTGCAATATTATTGATAATTATTATTAGAGTACTGCTGTTAAACAATTTTTGTTGATTATATTAAAAACTTTAATAAATGCTGATTCTCATTAATCATTTGTTTTATTTAAATATCTATTAGTTTTCTTCATATAGCCCATCAAACCTTAAGGTGTCCACTTTGCCCGGACTTCCCCTATATATGACATAAATGTGTGTGTTCACACATGTTTCCTACCGAAGTTGTTCGGTTATGGATTCAACCATTCAGCTTTTCATCAGCATTCAGAAATTTACAATTCATAATACAATTTTTAAACTCTATTATTTTAAATTAAATAGTTTAATATCTACAGAGTGGCCTTGAATTCATTCGATAAAATTAAGTGGATGGTTAGGCTTGCGACATACATTAATTTTTCACAGCGTGTAAGTAAATTAAACGCATTCAACGACACATGTATATGTGGGTAGGTATGCCCCAAGATTAGGTTTGGTTGTGCTTACCTAACCCGAGTGTTGTTACTACAAGGAAAAGTGTATGCCGAAATTAAAAGGCATCTATCATCAACACCAGCATCAGAAAGATCTTTAGATTTTGAGGTCAATGCAAAAGGTTTCTGCAGGAAAATGTCATAAAGCCTGCCAAGGTGATATTTGAATAAGGTGGTTATTTACATGTTTGGCGGCTAAGTGGATTAACTTGAAACTTGAACGTTATCTAAGATTACGTTCTTATCAATTCAATGATGTGAAGAAATATTAACGATTGTTATGTTAGGTTTACACGTGAGTAGTTTATCTAAATACTTAATTTAAGTACCATTTACCGTTTCGCAACAGTAACAAGGAAACTGTCTAAGTATTAATTAATAGCTACTTGATCTCATGCTATAAGAATTGGACAGAATTAGTAACGGGCTCTGGCAGTGCCGTGGTTGGCTCAATGAAACTTTAACCCCCGAATCAAAACGAAATGTTAAATAATAAGAATAAAAAAAAATTGGACTACAAATGGTCCATAATGTTAGTACAGTTGAAGACAGAGATAAGTATACAGGGGGTCTCAATTAGGTTGATATTTTCTTAAGAACTACTGGACCGATTTTAATAATTATTTTACAGTTACATAGTTTTAATTTTTATCTATCTAACAGTGAAAGAATTTTTACAATCGGTCAAGTAGTTTTTCAGAAAATCCCAACCTTAAAAACTCTCCTGTACCTTTCTTTGTCTTCGACCGTACAATAACATTATTTGACTAAGACTAGGATCGCGACCAGTTCCGTTTCCCTATAGCGCCGGTAGACCAGGTGGTTGGGGGTTGAGGGGGTCCTCTGACCAGAATTTCGGGTTGGTTGAAGACAGCACACGCAGCATAAGTTTAACGCGTGTTTCTGTGTCGTATGCCCCAAGCGTGTGAACGGAATTTTATTTAGTTTTTCTTTTGATTTGAAAGATGATTTGATCGAGAGTCTTAGCTATGTATGAGCTATGTTTCTAGAAGATCGGTTTGAAAATCTCAGCTCTTTTCTAGTTGATGACGGAGTGTGAGCAACTTTCACAAGTCGGTTTGATTTTATGGCAGAGGCATTCAATGCTAGAATACCGCATCCAAGTAGGTATATGTTTTTGAAATTGAAAAGTATGTTATATACTCTTTCTTTTTTAAATTCTTTTGGTCTAACTTCTATGCCGAATTTATATAGTACCTAGTTTATAGTATCTAAAAAATATAAGTATCTATATTTCTATTTCTATTAAAAAATAAAATACTTGTAAAACATTTAAAAGTATAAGTATATTTATGTATCTACTTATTAAAAAGTATAAGTATATTTATGTATCTACTTATTAAAAAGTATAAGTATATTTATGTATCTACTTATTATCTAAGTGTACAGTAGTTTAACAGGTACCTATTTAGTTATTTATTATTGCGGCCCAATCCTCTCTAGTGGAGATCTCCCGAGGTCGTAGGAAGGAAAATGTACAACGGTGAGGTGATGTCATCTAGATTTGTTTGATGATATTGCACGAGTTTGTGGAAAGAGTTATTTAGGTAGTAGTAAGTAATCGCATCAAATAAATTTAATCGAATCTCATGCCTGTTGCTCCAAAGTCTAAAGGAAACATCAAAGACTTCTGAGAAATATTATTCCGTCGTTAAGCGTTGCGTTTCCACTATTTTTCCAAAAATATGTAGAAAGTTACCTACCTACCATTTTTCATAGAGAAAATATGTATAAGTTAATATAAGTAGGATACAGGGTGATTGGAAATTCGATACATTCCTTGAAAGGGGTAATACTAGAGGTGGTTTGCAACAAATTAGGCCATATTAACGAGGGGTCGAAAATAAGTGGTTTCTACGGTAGTACATACTTATACAGGATAAGTATGTACCTACTACCGCCCTACCTATAACATCGCTGCCCTACCTTAAATTCAAGTCTATCTAGCTACGGCCCTGTACTTACCATATTTGGGGCAATTATTAACTTCTATACGATATTGGTACGTTTATTATGAATTAATATTCGTAATAAAGCTTTTCTTTGTTGAGATTTTTTTTATTTTATTTAAGTATTATTTTACATTCGCAACTTTTTTAAGGCTTAAGAGGCCAAAGCTCTCAATTGCGGCCGCGAGTTGCATGCGTTGCGAGAAGGCTTTCGCGGGCGGTTCTATCCGGTTTCGGCCCGTTACAGGCGGCTCGGGGGAAGCCCAAACGACTAACGAATTGCGTGAGTATGCTGCCCGTAAGTTGCCGTCGTACTTACAGAGACGTGATTAGCACAAATTGATTGCATTACGCCGATTGGGTTTTCCAGGATTTGAATTTTACTCCCCACCTTCATTCACACATTCATATTCTATATGAATAAATCTAGCTATTACAAGTAGTTTATAAATGCAACAACTGGGTATTTTAAACTACAAACTACTTACACCATTCGAAATACAAAATCAGCCTGTTGAAGAAAAGTAAAGTTGGGCCTTCTATCCTTTTCTAGCCACAGTAACGGCAATTAATTTAAATGCCTAATAACCCCGTGTTAAGTCAATAAAACTACATGACTTGTCAGCGTTTGGCGCAATGACAATACCTAAGTATATACAAGAAAGTTAACTATTTCTGCGACGTAATTGAATTTGCTATGAATAGGTTCAATCTCCAGAGTAGAACGTAGAGTATAACCTATACCTATGAACTTCTTATGCGAGTCGGGGGCGCATAAACTCATTTATGATTTATATCCATATTCATCTCAGGAAGACGGTTACGATCTGATAGGTCTGTTGGAAAACAGAATGCCACAATGCAATGGCGAGATATTTCGATTTTCGCCTCGCATAGCTACACGCAAGAAAAATTCAAATCTTATATTGGCTCGTATTAATAAATTAAGTATAAATTTTATAAAGTTAACGCGGTGGTTTGTAATACTACCGCATACCGGTACCGGTAGGTTGCAGGACATACAGTTCAGACTTATGTATTCAACATCACGTAAATAAATACCTATAAGTACCTATTGTAGTGTAGATTTACGTAGGTATCGTTAACCATCCTAACACCTACTTAAGTTTACCTATTAGTCAATGGTATGATATATAAGTCAATTTGTTAATCCAAGTTCGTAAGTTAACACCTAGTGGGTAAACCTTGGGTAAACAATTTAACCAGTGTGTTTGATTAGATCAGTCAGAGCAGAGGACAACACCGCGCTTGTGACAGCTTTGTTATTATCATTATCACATGCCATATAACAATAAGTACTTAGCTGTAGTGTAGGTACAACAATAAATGTTGTAGGTATTTCCCTGGCCATCATACGTAAAAGTATGCGACGGGTTCGCGGTAGCCCTAACGGCATCGAAGGACATTGCGAATACCATGGACAGTCAAATTCTGAGGCACTGGGCACACTTACCTACCTACATGTCCCGGGGCCTCTAAGTTGCACTATAAGTGGCTCAATAGTACAACAGTCATGTAAACACTAACTACGTAGTTTTAAGTAATTACTAATAAGTAATAGGTATATGTGACTGCAATAAAGAATTTGAATATTTGTATTATTATGGGGGCATGGGTACAATGCGTAGGTATTAGCCCCTCAAATAGCTTTAATAATAATGTGATATGCATCAGGATCTGTCCCTGATCGCGTCTCAAATGCACTCAATGACGCAATGACATAGCCTATGTCACATAGGTACCCCATTTGGTGAATTATTGCAGTGATTGGAAATAAAAACTTCATTGGGCTATTGGTTTGGGTTGTTCAGTCAGAGCGAGACTTCGAACACCTGCCACAGCCTGCCACAATCTTAATATTGTCTCGAAGTTATGAATTAGGTATACTTAGGTATGTGTAGGTAAGTAGATTTCATGGCATTTTTATAACTTTTTGTACGGTCTTTATAGGTAAGAGGTACTTTAACATTTAAATAAGTAAGAATAATTTGAATTTTACGCTCACTGTAAATCCACCTGTTGAATGAATGGCATGAAATGATGCATGCTGGCTGACGTAGGTAGATACGTGGGAAATACAGTCTTTTGCGATGGATATTAAATTAATGTAAAAAACGGACGAGGTTACAATGAAAAATCGTTTATTCAAATCGTAGATTCTATTCTATTTTTATTTGAATGGCTTCTACTCTTATTACAGAGATAATTTCGCCAATGTCAAGTTATTTCGTGTATTCATGTAAATAGAAAATTAAACAATTAGTAAAAAAAATCAATCCGCCATTCCAATAGGTATTTGTACCTATGTCAAAATCGTAGATTCAAATCTACCAATACCAATTCAACAGAATTCTACAATGACTCGCGATCGTCGCGATATTTGACAACTGACATTTTTCTTTCTTTTGCGTTCCGTTCATTACTATCGTAATCTTCGCCCGTAGACTACTCGCCCAGTATCAATGGAGTATGTGGGCCAGTTTACTACATGAAAATTAAAAAACAGGTATACCTATTCGCCCACGGACCAGATATTTTATGGGCGAGTTTGCGACTAAGCCGAATTTATAGCTACATACTGTATACCTATGTATGGACCTACCTACACAATTCCTATTGAGTTTAGTGACTAACGGCCTTTCTATCCACTTAATTGCTAAGATTTATTTATCGCAATTATACCACTATCGCTGATAACACTTGAAATAAAGAAACAGCGCTGCTCAGGGCCGGATTTAGAGGCCGCGGGGCAACGAAGGAGCAAAGTCCCTTAATAATTGTCCGAATGAAAGGAACAATTTTCGCCAAGGCTTCGAAAAAGTATTGCCACCAAGATGCTCGATCAAATCAAAAATTTATAGTTATGGAAACTTGCCATCACGGCTTTATTCTGATATAAGTATCGATGTTATACGGATTGAAGTGCAAAAATATGGACAGATATATTGTTTTAAAAATTCAAGAACAATATTATTATGTTTGTGTCAGAATTGTCACACGCAATCCTGTCGAAATTTTGAAGAAAAAAAATTTCACTATGGGCCTCTCTCTTGTGGAGGTCCCAGGGCGGTAGCCCCGCCTGCCCTCCCCTAAATCCGGCCCTGACGTTGTTCCTGAGAGTCGGGTGTATTTATTTATTTAATTTATCACAGCCAGAGTAAGAATATTATGCTCATCTTCCTTTATACATACTACCATGCGAAATATCGTTGATTACATAAACATCAGTGTGTATTTAAGTTAACTGACTTCGGCCAGCTATTTCCAGTTTTATTTAGTCTCGGCTAGTACTTAAAAGTCTAGTTAGATCTTACTTTTAATTGCGAATAGGCTTCTAATTACGAATATTGATTATATCAGTTTTTGTACAGTTTCGTAAAAGCTTGCATTGGGAGTAGGCACCACAGTAGTTCAGAGATGGGGATCGAACCTGCGACTCTTTTGTTTTGTTTAAAGGGTTTATTGTCCGGGTTGTACCTACGTCTAACACAAAGAAAGGGTGCTACCTACCACAAAAAGTACTTTAATGATTTTTGTCAATTTTTCACAATTACCTACCTAAGTACGATCGAAGACAAAGAAAGGAGTACAGGAGAGTTTTTAAGGTTGAGATTATTTAAAAAAAACTACTTGACCGATTGTAAAAAAAATTTCACTGTTCGATAGATAAAAGTTAAATCTATGTAACTGTAAAAGAGTTATTAAAATCGGCCAAGTAGTTCTTGAGAACATATCAACCATATCGGGACCCCCCTGTATACTTATCTCTGTCGTCGACTGTACATACATAGGTGCGTATTCATAAACGTGACTTAAAGTTACATCTTTAGGCCCCTGTCCCTTTCTATCTTAACCTTTTTTAACGAAGTGTGAAAGGTATAGCAACACGATTTAAGAGAAGTGAGGTTTAACTAGGTTTATGAATAACAGCAATAGTGTGTAAGTAGGTAGGTACTCAAACTATAAGTATATACTATTGATAAAATAATTTTTACAATCAGTCAAGGTAGGTAGTTCTTGAGAAAATTCTAATTCAACCTTATATTGAGGTCCCCCTGTATACTTGTCTCTGTTTTCGACTGTACTTACATACGTATCTAATACGAAAACAGAATAATATGTAAGCATACAGCATGTTTTCATGAAAAAAAATGGTTTTACATAGTTATATTGATCAGCTGATCGATTTGTATGCGAAGTTAATTAATTTTTATTATTTAATCGACAAGTCGAACTGCGTTTAAAATTATCTTTCTTTGCTACATCTATTTGTAGTGTAACTACAAAACTATCTATTTACTTAGTAGGTATCTAGGCAGAATTTTGGGCATTAGAAATTACTCATTATTAATAAAATGTAACAAATCATTGTTTATTATTTATTTTTGGGCTAAAGCAATTACTTACATATTAATTCAAAGATAATTAATTACCCTAATTAAGAAATACATAGATACCACAACGCTAAACTTGGAAATGCAAAAGAATCTGTAATATTATGCACCGGAAAAAGTTAGTTTAAACGTATTGTTTTTGTTACTTACTGAATGGTTCGTTTCAGAGACAGTAACTTCCTATGTTTACTCACCTTTAAATTGTTTCTCTAGAGCTCAGAAAACATTACTTCCTCGCAGTCACAAAAACACTTTATTCATCACTGAAACACTGAATATTGAACTTAGAGAGCTACCTAAATGTTCACTTCCCGTTATTCTTACAAAAAATGCAAAACCTGTTTGTGATAGTATAGAATGTGATATCACTTTGCCATTATTTTATTTTAATTCGGCGTTTCGGTTCGAGCGATTTGCGTGATTTGATGCGGAAAATCGCGACGCGTCCGCCCGGCGCGATGCCAGTCAGTCAGAGCGGTGAAGCCTCCAACGAACTCTGTATAAATACTGCGCCCTTACTCACTAAACATCAATTTTTAATTACGTCAATTACTTAGTTTAGGTCTGGTTAGGACGAGAATTAGCTAGTTTTCGACTATCGTTATTCATCGACTTACATCACGATTAATAACTACTCGTATGCAGTAACTTGACGCTGGCGTAATTGTTTCTCACACGACCAGAGGGACAGTTGCCATACCGGAAGAAAAAAACTTTTTTTAGCACCAAATAGACATACCTACCTAAATAAAATGAGATTGTCGTCGTACCCGAAATCAGTACCTGCCCCATAGCCAAGTGGCAATGACTTTCGTTAACGCTATTAGAATATAACGAAAAATGTATAGTAGGTAAGGACTTAGGTATTGACCTTCTGCGCAACACAGTAGCCAAGCACATAGCTAGAACATGCCTGGCAAGAATATTGTAGATGATCCAACAATTAACAGCCATCTTTAAATTATGGACAATATGTGACATAAATTTTAAAGAAATAATTGAAATAGACTACAAAACCTGTTAACTTCTTAGGTAGATATAGGTCCATCGGCAGAAAGCTATCTGCCAATTATTCGATAATTAATACTTACATTTTAAAATGTTTCCGATCCTAGTAATTAACATGAATCTAACGATACCTACAATAAAACGTTTAGAGCGGTTTCGCACTACGTCCGATCCGAATCCGTGAAAATACGTTCCGAAGTTGTCGTACCTTCAACTATTTGTATGGTAGTTTACGCACTCGATTTCCGTCATCCGAATTCTCTCCGTCATCCTTAAATTTCCATTTCGGAATAGATAATAAGATAGAACACTCTGCTGTGGCTCCGCGTAAAATGATGCATGTCAAAAGGTGGCTCCTGAATTGCTTGGATTTGTATCAGAGATCGGAGTAGTGCGTAAGCAATATCCGAATTCGGTCCGAGTTTTCTAGATCCATATGTTCACGGGTTCGGATCGGACGTAGTGCGAAACCGCTCTTAGGCTACATGAGTGGTCTGTGATGAGGCCACAAAAGAACCAACATACTCCTTTCGGCAGTCGATAAAAAGTCACTTGATGATACCAAATGGAAAGACAGTTGGATAGAAAATAATCATATCCACTTGCACGAAGTCTAGAGGTTCATCCATCACCATTTCCGTAAAGCTAGTCGCATTTTTAAATATTGCCAATAATTTCAATTTCTCCGTGCATAGGTATTGCCCGATCTACTTACTTGTGAAGTCTTTTTTCCCGTGTAGCCATGATTTCATACTATTCGATGTTCCTTTCATATGAATGTTTACAGTTGTTTATTTTTAGTAAATCCCGCATATTATTTACACTGGAGGAGCTTTGCGAAGTGAATCGGTAGTAAAACGAGGTCGTACACTTGTAGATATCGGTAATGCAATGTAATGCACAGTTTTTAAGAATATCCCGATTCCGATCGTAAAGTTTTATGTTACCTAATTTATGTAGATATTTCTGTATATAAGAAGGTAGACATTATTTTATCATAGTACTTAGCTTCTATTATTCTCATATAGGTATAAGTACCTATAATATGTAAGTACTTATATTGTATGGATTCAAAATTTCTATTTATTTCTATATAGGCAATAGGCATGTAAATAGGTTTCCTCACGATATTCTTCGACTTTAGCGTTTTGAGTATATGATTCGGTAAAAAAAACTACATACATGCATGACTGGCCTGGGGGCCGAACCCGGGACTTCCGAAACTACCTAATAAATCCACTGTCCAAATAGTCCTAACCACAGAGCCACCGAGATATCTTATCTCATAATAGAATATAATTAATTAACCATCCTAAGTTTAGCGGATAAACCCCTTTATTTCTTGTATCAGATGTCAGGTAATTTAGGCTCTCGTGAGCATTTTTAAATAAATGAATTGAATGACTAGAATGTATGAAGTAAATTGTTTTTGTCAGAATTAATTATGAAATACGAGTTTAGAATTAATGCATCATTTTGAGTGCGCGTGCCATGCTAATGACGTCAGTTTATTCTATAGAAGCATTTAGCAGAAGTGGAACTACCATTAACTAGAAATTATTAAATAGACAACGGATCCAAACGTCCGGAGCAAGAATATTAACAATTTACTACAAGGTGGTATTATTTATTTAATGACAAAGATGGCAAAGCGCGCTTTTTGGTGTTAAAACCCACGCATGTTACTCTCGGAGGGAATTGGAATGAAGTCGCCCCTATCGGTTAGTTCTTGTAGCGTCTAAAAGAAGTTACTCTGGTCTGAGAAAAGAAGTGATCATATCGAACGTGTTTTTCGATCACATGAGAATAAGTATGAGTAATATAAAATCTGACTGAACTGAAATACCGTCTCTTCTGGACAAAGCCTAACTAATTTTAATAATAGTCGCATACTCAGTTGAGTAAATTAGTTTAGCCCCATAAACAGCAGACTTCACCTTAAATGTAAAACTGCTACAAACGATACGTTTAAATAGGTAAGTACATAAATTTTACATGACTCCAACAACCGTGACAAGGTTTCCATGTACATTATTCTAAATAATTCGTAAGTCCATGTACGGAACGGTGTGAAGACTTAAAAGGTTGGAGGCAAATACCCGATATTTCGTTTCAACGGGCGGCGTCTCGACGAGGTCGGTGGCAGCTGGCTGGGACTGGTTCGAGCTGGATCCTGGTGTATAGGCGATGTTGTGGGCACGCCATGTGACGCTGATATCCGATCTTCTGCGAGTCTTAATTTGTTTAGGTTCGTTAAAGCTTTTGAGCGCTGTCAAATAAATTGTGATCGCAACGCACATTGGAAGCTGAAGATATTAGTAATGAAGTTACAAACTATACATCTACTACCTATATTTGTAAACAAACACAAACTGATCCTCAATTTATATTGTTAAACCCTCATTCTTTTCATAACACTGTACAGCTTTGGAACCCCACTGGAAGGCACTGGTCTCCACAACACAGGGAATCCTAGTGTGGAGACCAGGGACCAAACATACAAACATGAATAATACATTTTTCTTGTATCTTGTACCTATTTTATGTTAAACTGTTGTTGCGAAATAAATTATTATTATTATCTACGTGGTTTATTTGCCTAATTGCTGAGAGCTAATGCCCACGCAAGGGAAACCAAAAATGACCACTGCAAAGATGGCGAGGGGTGCGTAAGTTTCCCGTTTCCTCTTCAGCCATAAATCACAGACTTTAATGGCTAAATCAAAAATAGTTTCCCCACAAAAACACGTCACATTAACTTATTCATCAAAATATTGTACATTCGACGTTACTTTGGGCGCTATGTGTGAATAGGTATATGAACGTTCTGTTTTAAGGGGGAAGGAGAGCTATTACCCCATACAAATGTTATCACATACTGCATTAAAAATTCAATATACATAGATATACTGAATTTTTAATTATTTTAATGCAGTATGTGATAACAACATTTGTATGGGGGTAATAACTCTGTCCCTTTTAAAACCGAATGTTCATATACCTATTCACATACGCATAGTTGCTTCGTCGTATTAAGTTACCTCTACATAATATTTAAAATTCAATATAAATCATCTTTCAAAATCAACCTGATAGGATTCTACAGCATCTTTAGACTAAAGATAAATTGCAAAGTTATTCCAAAGGCCATCAGTAACTTTCTAACATTAACTTTATTTGCAAAGTATGAAAGTGACAAAAGCATGATTCACACTTTTTAATTTTGATGTTTGTATGCATCACATCAGATTGTATCTAATGTGTTCACATATTCGCATCTGCATATATACCAAATACCTACGAAATCTGTGCATATGATGTGATATATGAGAGAAATCACTACTTCCACCCAAGTGGAGTGATGAGCAAATTAGTTAAAAATAAAAGAAGTACATAGTAACACAAGATACTTTATTGTATTCCTGTGCACATTTTTTCACTTAGCCTAAGATCCACTCTACTTGAGCGGAATAAACCTGGAACTGTGGGTGGCACCAATACCGGGCCTACCGTGCTTGACTGGCTTGTACGTGACTGAGAACTCGCCGAGGTAGTGGCCAATCATCTCTGGTTTGATTTCAACCTGAAATTAATAGAAACACTTTAAAAAATATAGTAAGCCGACGAAACTAGTCTATTCACTAGATGTGGCCTTCCAAAATGACTGAGGGTAATAAGTTCTGCGACTAAAAACAACACCAACAAATCTGTGTGGCCAGATCATTACTCTAAATCTCATAGCATTTAAATAAATATCAAATTATCATCCATTCCACAATTATTCTGTCAATACTGATTATGTCCAAACATTACTTTTGTAGTGATAACCTAATTTTTGCAACAGCCTAAATAACACCCAAAACAACACCCGCTAAAAAAACCAAAGCTTGTAATGTAAATAATTACACACCTGGTTAAAAGTCTTGCCATTGTAAATGCCGACGATAGAGCCGACCATCTCGGGAACGATGATCATGTTCCGCAGATGGGTCTTCACAATCTCTGGTTTCTCATTCGGGGGAGCCTCTTTCTTGGCGCGGCGTAGCTTCTTCACCAGGGCCATGGGCTTGCGCTTCAGGCCGCGGGCAAATCGCCTCCGAGCACGGGCATGCATCAACTCCATGAGTTGCTCACTATAAATTTATAAAAATAATTCACTTTTTGAGGTTAGGATTGTTTCAGTCATTTTTATACGACAAATTAAAACTACAGTTAGTACACGTTAATACTAGACATACTAAACAGAAAATAAAGTCTAAAACAACAGTAAAATCAACAAATAAACCATAACATGAATAGATTTTAGCGTAATTTTTCGACAAGTTAAACATACAAAAGTTAAAGTTAAATATTGTTTAGAGGTTCAACTTACTTGGGCATATCAAGAAGCTGATCAAGATCAACTCCTCGGAAGGTAAACTTCCTAAAAGTACGCTTTTTCTTGAGAGTTTCCTCGACCTGCAAAATGTAAACATAGTCTTGTAAACCTATGGAAATATCACTGGAAATGAAACTTTTCACAACACAGTAATAAAGCACCACGATTGTATATTCGATTTGCAACACGATTACTGCTGTAAAAACAGATTGAATACACGAAATATTTCACAAACCTCAGCCATGTTTCCGATTTGTTTGACAGACCAACAGAAAAGAAAAATGAAACGTCAAAATTTCATAATAGACAAGCTAGAGGAGGAAGGACCGAGGAAGAAAGAAGGTATATATATACTCTGTGGATCGCTCTTTTTGACCATAGAGGGATACCGACCCAAAACGAAATCACATTCTTAACTTAATTTTGACAGGACATTCATGTAGGTATTTTATTCGTGAATTTGTTTGATTATATATAATCAACAATTATATATAATACGACATTCTCATTTCATTGTCAACAATATAATGTACAACCTGCCTTGTAATAGTGAACTTTCTGCCCACGGAATAAAGTTTTATTCCGTGTTTCTGCCATTATTTTGGAATGTTGCAATGTTTTTATTTGGCGATGATAGCGCGAGCATAGTATTATAATTTCTCTGGGTGATGAGAAGGAAAGGAAAAACCGTCTTTGGCATAAGATGGAAGATGGATAAACTTTTTAAAACTACATACCTATTTGTTTTATTTTCTATTTACTTGACTAATCTAAATAACTTTATTTTGGCAAAATTTTCTATTTAAAAGAAATAACATGTAAGTAGATGATAAGTATTTATTTACATCTTTTTAAAGAATTTAACTATCCAACACTATTACCAACAAGTCTCGGTAGAGCCAAATTGACAAGATCTAAAATATATTAACATCCCTAAAAGAAAAATACTATTTCAAGATTTTGTCTCTCTGAATACGTAGAATTTTTTCGTAGATAAATTCCGAGAAATATATTCTGTAAAATTAGGCATTCCGGAAGTAGCCTGTGGCTCTGACGTAGTAGGCAAAGGGAATCTAACCCATACAGCCAACTAGTATATTGATTACATAATTGTTTGTAACACTTTTTCAATGCTTTCTAGGTAGTCAGAATCATATTTGGCAAGTCCACAAGAAAAATGGCAATGACCACACTCTTACAAATACCGAGAAATTCCGAAACATTGGTATTAACCGAATTTGGAACGACACTATTTCAGTAATGAGATGTCATCATCACTTAATTTTCATGATTAAACTTAATTTTTAAATAATGAAAACGACGTTATTTTAATGAATGAAAAAATATGGATCCCATAATTTTACCTATATTTTCATAAAAAAATATAATAAAGAGGGGTAAAAATATTTAGACCTTGAAAATTGGAATTACTTAAGTACAAAGAAAATAACATAAATGATAAAAGTCTTATTAACTTTCATCAATAACACTCATCTGTAGATCTTAATAACTTCGACAACCTTTTGCCAATTAACTTAGGATATGTTCTTGTTTTAATCAAAAATTCTTTTGACTGGTGTGTAACTGCACCATTATCTAGTTGGTGTTTGCATAAAATATGTAGCGGTTGGATAAGCTGTTCCCTGTATTTGGGTTCCCTTTCTAGTTGAGAGAGTGCTTCGGCAGCAGTCTCTAAAGTGCTCAGACAACCTTCTGTAGGCTGTGTTCTTATAATATAACTGCTAATGTGACTTGTCAGTAACTTTACTTGCTTCATCTTGTGGAGAATAGGGCTACAAGTGTATATTGCTTTTGCTTGAGGCCAAGTACCATCAATAATTACAAGATTATACTCGTCATTTTCAGTTTCTAAGTCTCTTATATCTATTGCAGATTTACTTGGGTACAATAGGACCGTATTAGGCTGTGTTAGAATGTCTTCTAAATCTTCATGTTTTGGCAGTGGGAACTTCTTTCCTTTGAAAATAAGGCACTTGTTTTCTGCTAAACCAAGTTGTAACATTGGCGCTGTGCGAAGGCATCTCTTCTCTTCGGCGGGATGTTGTAAGAGAATTATGTTACTCTGTGGATGTAATCTCTCTCGGGGTAAAGCTAAGCACCAACAAACAACTGACGGTCTTCTGCAAGATAGAAATATAAATGTTTGTGTGAAAATACAGGAATTAATGTTTGTTTAGTAGTCTTGTTTGTACTTACTGGCAATTTGGACATAGTTCCCGCATGACTGGAGGATCGGCTGGTATATTCGATAGATCTTCCCACACTGATAATTCGTCCATTGTTTCTGAATGAAAAGGAACTCTAACATTTGAATAAGGTATTTTATACAACTTATGAGAAATTGGCCAATATTTGATAAAAATAATTTGTATAAAACAAGATTTGAAATGAAAATGTTGACACTAGATTTGACAGACAGACAGACTTAATATTTTTTTGAAGTAAAAAAAATTCCAAAGTGAAAGGCAAGGCAAACTGGGGCATACAGCCTGGTCTGATGATATATTACTTAAGTATATTATGTTTTCTAATAAATCTACATACATATATACGAAGATAACCTAAACCTAGGGTAAAGAACCCTAGGTTTAGGTTAGGTTATCTTCGTTCTAAGCGTGTTCTAAGCCTAGACACAACACTCCCAAACGATTCCTTGAAAAGCGCGCAAAGCGACATCTATAGTACGGCCGTTTTAATAGGCCCGATATGACACATGACAATATGACGTTAATAGTGATGTACCCATAGGTAACGTGTTAGTAATTATTGACTAGCTTTTGTCGGCGGCTTTCTTTACTAAAGATTTATTTTTAACTGTTTTGTATTTAATTTGATACAAAGATATCCATCACACCAGTTTCATTCTGAAATTAAGGCTGAACGAAAGTAACGAATTTTTTTTCCCCTGTGATGATATAATAGCGATATTAGTAACTGATACCAAATATCGATACATAGTATTTTAATCTCTTCTCTACGATTTAATTCGGACGACATAACATGTAACTGTGCTTCATGGAAAACTAAATCAATTTTTTTCATAAGAAAGAATGTGAATTTACTCTGTTGCATGCTTGAAATTATTACGAAATTCTTAAATTTTATTATTTTTGTACAAAATGGATTACGTAAATGAGAATTGAAGACAATAATTATTTATCCGTAACTTGTGCCCCGTTTCAAAGTTATATCGGCCGCACCGGCCCCAAACGTCATATCGGGCTTTTCTCGGCGGCTCCACTATAATTACAATTTTCACAAAAAAGGAGGTAATGGCGTTTGGCGCGCTTTTCAAGGAAGGAATCCTATGGCAAAGTTGTCGTTTACACATCAATATTTATCACCTTGATTTTTTATTCCGTGTTTATTGCGATCCCAATCCCGATATTGTGGTTTTAAGAGTTTTTTTACAGTCACGTGTGTGAAATTCAGCGTTTTTGGAAAGACGGAATCTAAGTTTAGGTACCTACTTGTACTATTATATATTCTGTGGTTTAGGTGAAGATATTTATAATGGTGGAATCTCAAAAAACCAATGACTAAGGAATTAAATCATTACAAAAAACACTGAAATTGCCAAGATATTGGCGTAAAACCTCCGTAAAACCGTTGAATTTTGTTGCTTATTTTGAACGCACCCTGCGAATCGCGATCCGGATCGTGATAAATATTGATGTGTAAACGTCGCCTTTCAGTATTCTTTCTTTTCCCTCCACCGAGAAAGAACGTCCTTTCTCTAATCCCTCCACCTCCACGCTTCTTTCAGTTGATTCTTGATTCGAAGATTTTTTGTACAAATATAATTTATTCTTCTTCTCAGACTCCATACTCAGAGAAATAAGGACACTCCATTAATCTGTGCACTCCATAATCTATACCATTGCCGAGCCCGACTGTGCTGCCCCCTGCCCGCCGCGCCCAAAGATAATGTAATACTACGTTCAGCCGCGCCGCCATTACAACCAAATAGCTGACCATTAGGCGACATAGATGGCAGCACAATAAACGTTTTTAGTAGTTATTTGACACACTTTTTGTCTAATTTAGTTATTATTTAGGGTTTCTTAACATTATATTATCCATACGATTTGAAATAAATTAGGCCTAAATACATTGTATTTATTATATCATTTTATTTTACAGAAAATACAGTAATATAAAGTGTTTTGTGGAGTGTACATGCGACGCCATTTTACTTCGCGAATCATAAAAAAAGAAAATATATTTACTTAGTCATCTCATTCTTTCACTGGTAACTTTCATATGGTAAAAAGAGTATGATGCAAAATTCATCAGCTTTCTTACTACCATCCAGCCAAATTTTTATACGAAAGATTTGTAAACATGGAGGCCGAGTGGTTCTAAAAATGTGAAGTAATTTCATATTCTTGTAAAGATTACGAAAGTTATAATTGTGGTTAGTAATATATTTTCAGATAATTGTTCATTTCAGCAGTGCACTTACTGAGAACCTAAAAATACTTTGATTATGTTTGTTTTATGATTGTAAACGTAGGCACATCACATATTTGGCGCCAATGCTCTAAAAGTCCGTTAAGCTCGTTAGTTCGCTTCTATTATAATTATTCCAGACAATATTTTAGATCTTGTGAAGTAATTATGCAGCGGTTTTTCATAGTCCAAGTCCTCGAAATCATAAAACTTACACGGTGAACTAAAACTGGTCCTACGAGTGTCGTCATAGCTGTCATTCCATCAAACCACTGTGCCTACATAAAAATAGAAGATTTCCTCAAAATAACACAATAAAACATGGTCGAGAGTGTTTATAGTATCATGTGGTAACATCTTTCAGATTACTGCTATGTCTGCGTGGAACTAGTGACTGAAATGAGGGAATTTATACTTTTGTATTTGGAATCATCTTGACCAACCTTGAAGTAAGTATCTCGATGCATTTTATTGCAATTAATTTCGTAGTTTTAGTAGCAGATATAAGATGTTCAGCTCTAATAATATTTCTGAACAGTACTGGAGCTTTGCACATAGTATTTACGTTGCTATAAGGTTATCAAGATCAAGGTTGGTGTTTTGATCAACAAATAGATAACAGACTTTACAATTTGTATGGTGGCTATTGTTTTTGTAGCAAGTTCAAGGCTTTGCAAGTTCAATAACATTGCTTCAATAATAGCTATAGTTTCCTTACCACATCTAATTTGATTATTAGTAATCTTTTATAATATAAACTATGTTACTATTCTTCCAGCAATGAGCACAGAGCTGCCCAAAACCCATGATTCAAGTGGCGAGTCTAATTCAAACAGTGATTCCGAGGTTGGTATTTGGTTTTTCATCTATACATGTACAGTATAATTCTGAATAATAACAACACAATGACAATAAATAAAGTTCCCTAATGCATTGGATATCATTTCAAAACTAAACTAGATTTTGTCCCAAATGTCTGCTGTTTTCGAATTTCCCATAGGAACCTGATGTATTCCCATGATAGCTGCCCATGTGTTATTCTGGAACCCTCTGTATGAATGCCCTTAGAAAGTGACAGATTAACGTCTATGTTGTTAGCCATAAACCTAGTTTAACCTCCCTTCCTTTAATAGTCACTTTCACACTTTGTTAATAATGTTAAGTTAGGAGATACCAATAGCTTTTAACCATTGAATAACTTAAATCACGTTTATGGCTAACAGGGTTAAACTTTTGCATTTATAATATTATTGTGATGCTACTCGTAGTGTAACTAATTTCCTAAACTGTATTTAAAAATTTAATTTGAATAGCCAAAGATATCATGTAGTCTTCAACGAAACAATCCTGAATCATTTGTACACCTAGAAGCTAATTTTTTCAGATTTTAGATTTGATACATGCATTAGGTTTTTTTAATGTTATCTAGGTATATATTTGTTAAAATTCAAATTGCTTTATTTGTTTTGAGATTGTAAAGTCTTATGAATTTGGTACAGCAAAAATGCACAACCTTTGTGGAACCCATGATGCCATCTCTCATCTCTACTCATGATTACTATAAGAATACTTACTGAGACTCCTACAAGTCTACCTAATTACCAATTTTTTTTATACATGGGTATATTTATTATATTACAGAACAGTTCAACCAGTGATTCGTCAGGAAGTGATTGGGAATGCTCGAGTAATAAACAAAGTTCTGCTCGGAAACCGCACTTCTCAGTCACTTCATGTGATACAGGATTGAAACTTAAGATCGCTGCTATTCCAAGAAAAGTTTCACCCCAAAAGAATGCTAAGCCTACAGTCAAAAAGAAAACAGATGATGGGACATCAAAAACGACTAAGGGAAGAGCAGCAGTGAAGAAGAAAAAGTCTCGGTTGTCAGACTCCACTTCCAGCTCCGATTCCTGTAGTAAATGTTCATCTGCATCATCAAGTGATGATGACATACCTTTGAAATCTGTGTCTAAATTGTTGCCAGTTAAATCACCTCAGAAAACACCAGTCAAAAATACAAAAAACGCTCTGAAGAGTGAAAGTGATGGAGGAAGATCCAGCGATGACAAGAACTCTAATAAAAAGGACAAACAAAGTGTGCTAAAGACTAATACTGCTGTGAAGAAGACTAAAAGTGATGAAAACGAGGCTACTGTGAAGAGGCCACGAGGGCGACCACGGACTAAGGTAAGTGCTAATATTTATCGCATAGACCTTAATGATATAAAACAAGATTTAGCATATTTAATATCCGAGCCTCTCCTTGCCTCGAAAAGCATGTTAAGTAGTTGGTCCCGGTTGCTGTCACTCAGCAGCAGTCGTTAAGCCATGTCAGAGGTATATGGGCAGTCTGAATAATTTTGACAATAAGTTTGATTGATTATTAAACAACACAAGAAGTGTAAAGTTCATCCCTCATGAATCCTTTGATGGTAGACTCTAATTTATGAATATAAAGATAACATCTACCTCTCTATATGGTATACCAAAGAAGGCAGGCCAACCATGGCTCATGTTGGCATGAAATCTGACTCAAACTGAGACATCATTGTTATTCTATAAGTTTCTAAACTAATTATTGGAATAATAGTAGTCCCCTCTATTATTTCGGAAGGCCTAGGAGTAGGACATGGTAGCGATTCTATTTTTTTTTTTTAAACTTTGGTGTAGGAAAGAGGTAGCCAGCATATCTAGACCTCTAAGATTAAGTCTGGTTTAAAAAAAACGCATGCCATCATTACTATCAATGTAATAAGCATAACTTTCTAAGCATTGAAATGAGCAATTAATGACAAATCTATAGATTTTTATACATATTCATTTTCTATTGGCTTGCAGGATCCTAACCCGTCCATTTTATAATAACGCGCACCTATTTGTCGGGTCCAATACACTGGCATAACTCACTGGCACCTATTGTGTGGTCCCCTACAATTTATTCACAATAATCTAAAGATTTCAAGGTCGTAAAGGGGTCTTTCATTGCACAATGGTCAAAATGCTCCTTCCGTGAAATGGACTACTTAACAATAGGATTGCATCAATAGATTTATTTTATCGCTAGATGGCGCTACAATACTCGTTTTAACAAATGGCAGATGCTTTTTGCGTGACTTTTTCTTTGGTGTGGTTATTTTATTGTGAAGTTAGTAATTGCATTCGTCTAGTTACAAGGTCATTTATAGGTATATTGACTATACATTGGGATTTATTATTAAAAATAATTCCTTGGCTACAGCTACATAATGTCCCGATTCTGATCTGCGCTTTTCAGACATCTCACAACAGCTTCATGCATCGCGGAATCATGATCCACTAATGTTGAACTAGTGCAACTGATGGATTACTGGATTAGGTACACATTAATCTGATTTTTTATTCTCTGGCATTCAGGTGTCCGTCCGTACCTACGTTTCATTTCACCTTTTTAGAGAGCTCAGTGGCGCAGGGGATTCCGAAACTGGACTTACGATATTGAGGGTCCCATATTCGAATCCCGATTTTTTCGATCGACATTTCTGTTTATATCGAATGCTCTCAAAATGGTGAAGGAAATGATCGTGAGGAAACCTGCATACCTGAGAAATCTAAGGCAATGTGCAATCCACCAATTCGCAATGGCGCCCATGGTGAATCAGCTGAGTTATCTCCATGTAATGGAAAGCCTGTGCCACAACATTCGGGCACAATACATTAGGCTTTTCATATATAAGTACTCTTTAGTTCTGATTAAATGTACCAAAAAACACTGAAAACTCATACTTGGTTCATGAGTTGTAATTTTAAGCCAACAGACTCCCTTAACTGGTACTGAGATTTGTAAATATGGAAAAGCGTAAAAATATGAGATACCAAATTCAAATATCAAATTACCTATATGTGTAACATCTAAATCAATCCAGTAGTCACATCATCAAATAATATTATATTATGGTAAAAACTCCCCTATATTTATGACGGGTGCCTGAGATGCTCACCTGTTCTTATAAAATTAAAATAACCATTTAATTACATCCTGCCTAGCCCTCGCTCGCTCATGGCGTAACAGATCCAAGGCAGATCTGAATTATGACGAATTTATTGGACTTACTACGGGCTAGATGAAATTCCATCGTCTCTTTCTACCCCTATAGGAAACGGGCGTGAATTTATGTACTTATGTTAGTGGAGTTTTTCACTTTAAATAATATGCCTTTAACAATTGCGAAATATTATCTGTAAAGTGGAAGGAGTATGTATAATCGGGATTAGTAAAACTTAAGAAGTATAGCAAAATTAACGATATCTAAAGAAAGGGCCAAATGTGGGTCTACTACAAATCGAGCGTGCGTGAATATATTGATGAATGTGGAGGCCGCGAGAGTTGTACCAGCAAATAGAAGTTTATCATCTCTGCCCACCCCTACGGGAAACATGTGTGAGTTCTTTGTATTTATACAAAACTAATTAGATGTTGGTGTGCTGCAAGTATGTATAGTAAGTATTCAACTTACTAAATGATAAATGGAGATAAATTTTCATCACGACCGGGATTCGAACCCTCGCCATCCGTGGCACGCTCTATTCCAACAAAAAATTTCTCCATTTTATCATTTAGATTTTCGTTTCGCATACCGCAAGAAAATATCAAAACATATTCAACTTACTGTTTATTATACGTTTAGGTAAACAATTTAAACACAAACGCTACTTAACTTGACGCCACCGTTACCGACCCTCGTCAGCCACACAGGTTTTGTTAGGCAATGTTAATGAATATATGAATGAGTTCACTGTATTACATACTTGAAAAGGCACCCCAATTTTTTAGGCGTCTTAATCTAATCCAGTTTCTTTCATACCGGTGTAGTTATTATTCGTGTTTACCGCACACCCTTCGTTCAGAAAGTTCTATTCTGTTGAGCAATAATTCCCCATAATATATTAATTGTATCAAAGCACAACGCAGATGTATCATGTGAAGTTAAGGTTTTTGTCTGTTTAATAGCCGCGTTGAATTATTTATGAGTATATGAACTCGTTTGGTTTCGATAATGTGGATGGACGCGTTACATGTGGTGCGAAGATACTATGTAGACATTATTTTATCGTTTATTAGATTGTGAGATACATAATATGCTATTTAATAAGTATCGAGAAGTATTTTCAATGACATAAATGAAGCAAATGTAAAACCAGAATCGATATTTGTTGATAAATAGTTACAATAGATTCAGGCTACCCGCCACATTTGGCGAGATTCCGTAACTAGCAGACATGATTTGATAAAATTTGTACGGTCGAAGACAAAGAAAGGTGTGCAGTAGAGTTTTTAAGGTTGAGATTATCTCAAAAACAACTTGACCTATTGCAAGAATTCTTTCTCTGTTGGATAGATAAAAGTTAAAACTATGTATCTGTAAAATAATTATTAAATTCGGTCCAGTAGTTTTTGAGAAAATCTCAACCTTATTGAGACCGCCTGTATACTTATCTCTGTCTTCGTGTGTACGAGTATCTCTGTACCTATTATCGTTCATTATGTTTCAAATTCTGATAATAATACAACAAAAAACTAATTGACAATCGCAAATATGTTTAAAACCGTCAACTACCAAATATGGCACATTAGAATAGAATGGCACGAACTTATACCTATAATTTCGCCACATTTTATATTTTAGCTTACTGGGGCAACTACTTAAGTGTCCGGATTAGATTTAATTCCTTTTAAGACACATTTTTCTAGAACTTACATTTACCTCACTTTGCGAAGAAAAGGTGTCATGTTACGATTTAAAACTTAGAACGGCAATTTCCGTAAATATTGAGTTTGACCGATATACAAGTACGTGTCAAATATTTTTTGCCCAACTGCCGAAAGGGAATGGATAATATTTTCAATCCTTTGCAACGTACATCCGAAAACGAAACAAATAAGAGTCAGACGCTTTGGTTGGGTAGCCTTGTTAGTGGATTCTTAGAATTCTGTGAACTCTTACAAGACCTCAAATCAACTTATTTCTCTCAGTTTTCCAAGTTTCTGTTTGCATTGCGTCTCATATTTATTTTAGGATTTATTCCATCATTGTACGGAATGAAACTTAGTGAGGCCATAAACATTTCACTGTTTAGGTCACACAATGGCTGCCGGCGTCACCTTTGTTTACACATAGAGAGATCGCACACGAAAGTAGTCGTAGTGGGCGTCTATAAGACAACTGTTATTCGGTTTAATGTAATGATTGATTGTCTATGGTTGTGGCGTGTTCAGTTCAATGTATATTATTTACGAGCGTGTTCCCGCGGTTCCACCCGCGCTTAAAACCTCCTTTAACTGATACTGTTTGTTGCTGGCCGAAAAAAATTGCCGATGATGGCTGTTGAAAATAGTGGCTGGCTGTATGGACTGAGTGGGACTGAGGTTCTTTGCCCATCCCATACGTCGTAAATTGAAAAAAAAAAATAGTGTAGAAACTGGGACATTAAGTGTGATTCTGTCGTGGTCGTATCGTGGCCACTAAGTCTAAACCTAAATGCAACTGTTATTGCCACTCATATTCTATATCGCGTAAGAGTTATCGGGGCACTTATTTTAGTGACAATTAAAATTCGCGTACCACAATATGGAATCGGTACAATTTTTATTTCATTTTGTTCACATTAGTGTACAAAAGGCGAGCATCCATTTTTTTTTGTCGTCGTATTTAACAAACATTTCTATAATTCTCGCTTTCAGGTTGATGGCTAAATAGTCTTAATAAAACCTGAGCGACCCTATACTCATAATTGCCCACCACATTACTTCCCGTCCAGCGATTCTTGAGCTGTTATAAGCGTACAGACAGACCACATTGAGGTTTATAAATATACAGAAGATGATATACGGAGAAAGTCACGCCAACATCCATATTTGCAACCTAATTACATTGTATTGTGTGATCATACGAGCGTTTAGCGTGCGTGAATGCAATATTTAATTCCTTATTTACTCGCTGTTTGTCAGATGGTTGTCGTTTATATTTTATATTAGCATTAGGAATAAGTGATCATAGCAAATGTTTTATTAAGGTACAGAGGTACTCTCCGTATAACTTGTCATTGCGACATTTGGAATGGATTGATACTTTTTGATATTTGTACACAAAAGTTTATGTATAAAAGATAGAATTATTCTTAAAAAAAAGTGAAAGCAGGTGTAGATTTACGTGTGAATTCGGTATATAAAGCGTATTATTATAACCAAAGCAAGTAAATATTAAATAAATTATCATATAAAATATACCTACTTAAAAACTAAACCTATTTATTCAATTAACTAAAAATATGAACTAACTTACTAAACTTAAAGCGTATTAGGTCAAAATATTGTACAATTTATAAACAATTAATTTCAATTGTGTTTTTGTTTTCCAAGCAGTACTTTGATGTTTAATCGCCTTTCAATTCCGATATATGTTTTTAATGATAGTTTTACTAGTTAGGTACATACCGAATTCTTGTGAATTAATTATATCTACCTACATTGCTTTTTTGCCCGAAACAAGATACATTTTTCTTGTAACCTTTGATTACCATGGTGTTGCGATAACATTTTATTTAACGGGTGACCACTCGCAACGGCCTTAAATATGAGTATAATATTTATGTAAGTAATATTCTTCCAAATATAATAACTACGTAACTTTTATGTAATCTATTGAATCTTTCACATTGTGTATGCAATTTGGAAGTAATAAGATGGTAGTTACGTTACGTACAGTCGACAGCACATTTACCTAAACAATCATTGTAATCTATGTAGTAAGTATCTACAATAGTTGCGTTTAGGATTACATTTTGCAGCCACGACAGAATAACGACTAAATTATGCACTCTAAACTATTTTATTTACTTGTTTTATAAGATATTTCCTTACATCGCTTGATTGTCCACCAAAATCTAACTTGAAAGGTTTGTCCAGAGTCATCTAGCTTTTAAAGAATTTTTAATAGTCCATCCATCCATAAGCTCACGCCCTTTTTTCCCCCAGGGGTAGGCAGAGACGATGGTGATATGCTGCGATACTGGCATACTAGCACACATAACGATTTTGGTATACAATAGCACACATATCCTGGCATACAGTAACACACATACCTCATCCAATTTATCTAACATCCCTTCCCGTACATTCAATACAGCAAACTATTCACCGCCCGCTTTTCGCCACTACGTGGGCCATGGCGTGTTTTTAGTAGTGTTTGAGAAAATCTCAAACGTAATGATAATACCGTAATATACCCCTTGTATACTTTTCTCCGAGTTAGACATTACGTAGACGGCATGTATGTACAGCATATGCATAGGTATACGTTGGTACACGCGGCCTAGATCGCTATTTTTGCTTCATGCCCACATTCATCTACGCGAATGAGATCATTTCGACACGTCTCGAATATCTTTTGTTTAATAGTTTCCATACATTATTCTTGAATGTTTGCAATTTGTCATCGTAAACATTGTTTAAGCGTGAAGATATTAAAATATTATTTTAAGATTTAGCTTCTCACTCAATTTAACCTTTTTAGAAATTGAAAGATTTAAAAATGATAACTTTGAAAACTTTTAACGAAATTTTGAACTTATTTTCTCACGTTCTGCGTATTAGCGATCACTATCACTTATATTTTTTTAATGAAATACATTTAATTAATTGATGAAAAAGTCGACAATCAGTAATTAGCACAATTTGTATAAATCTTTCACATATTCTTTATAATAACTCTGTTGGTTTTCTAAAATACAAATGAAGCGTTGACAATGATAACAGTTTTCACTTAGATCAGTTATTATCACGACGCGGCGATAAAATCATTAGCGGTCTTTCAATCGTGTCTCAATCTCGTGCGAATAAACCACTTCTATTGTGCGATGACGTGACTTATGAAGACTGCTCAGAGATTTATATCCATCCATATGGACATGAAAGTGGCGGACCGTCAATCTACAATACATATTTGTAATCTGAACAATAATAGCGTTTATTAAGTGTGATATACATATTAGTATTTATTTGTAATAAGCCCATTTCTAATTCAAATACCTACAGATTTTAATTATAATTTATTAGGAATTTGTGACCCATCAAAACAAGTTTCGATTATGTGATGTCACTATGAAAATAAAAATAAAATGTGTTTAACCTGGTCCTCCGAGCAAAACTCAGAAAAAAGTGGAGGAACCTCAATACGGTTTCGATTTTCTCAAATACTACTTGACCGAATATAAAAATTCTGTCACTAGTAGATAGCTTAGAGTGCAGACTATATAATTGTAAAAAAAAAAATCGTTGATTATTTTTATAGAAAATTTCAACTTTCGACATTATGTATAGTTTTCTCTTGAGTTAGATTATTGTACAGTCGAAGACAGAGATAAGGGGCTCAATAAGGTTGAGATTTTCCCAAGAACTACTGGACGGATTCAAAAATTATTTTAACAATAGGCATTTTAGAGCTACACACTATGTAAATAATTTTCAAAAATCAGTCAAGTTATTTTTGAGATATTCTAAACCTTAAAAACTCTCCTGTACACATTTCTCTGTGTTAGACCGTACAGTACTGATTATTTGTTGTGTGTGATAGTGTAAATTGGAAGGTGTACAGCCTAGGGGTAGTGGCTAGGTGTGCAGTGCAGTGGCGGGCGTGCAGCATTTAATTAAGGCGGTGGGTGAGCTTGGCTCGCGTGCGGCCTGCACTTCCGGCCCGCCCCGGGGGCGCTGCGCTTTTTCCTCGCCGGGGGAGGAAAGCGCGGCCGGTCGTCACCCGCGCCGAGGAATTAAAATTTTTCACGTAAACTGGTTTGATAGCGTACAGTGGCGGAGTGGGGGTCGCGAATACGCGCCGAGCCGGTCATTAGCTGGCTCGCGGTGAGGCGCGCGCGCGTCCCGGACTGCGTACGCGTACTCGCGATAGCGCTCCATACGTGCACGCGCATACCCGCGATGCCGACGGATCCACGGATTGATTGGCCGATGTGATCAGTGTTGTCGTGTGAAACTATTGTGCAAATTAATCGGTGCGGAGGATTAACAATTTTTTAGTTATCTATCGGTTTGTTTTGTTGTTCCTGAGATGAGGCATTTTTTCCCTAATTTTAAGCCCGTCATAATAAACAAATGAACGACTCGAAAGTGCTATTTATCGTTATCAAAGTGCAATTAGTTTTGGTTATCAACAAGCTAGGAGTTCATTAAATCGTGATCGTGTCACCGCATTATAATTTCGGACGCGACACTAATTTGGTGCAAAACAAACAGTTGGTGATAATGATAAGCGGAGAGAGCGTCGCGGGCGGTACTGGGGGGACAGGGGGCGGGGAGGAGTGGCAGCCAAAATTTCCTTATCAGGCGTTTAGCGCTCAAGGTCGCCGGTTATCAGTCCGCTCGCGCCGAGCTCCATTCGTTCCGAGATTGCGCGCATCGCATCGCTGCAAATTAGATACTCGACTGCACTCGTGTGCGCTACGTACCGTGAACTTTTATTATTAATAGCACCTGTTTAAGATAATAGAGTATGCTGTCTGTTATTTTCACACGTCGCTGCTGTAGTGTAGCGTTTATGTGAAATGTTGAGGCGTCTGTTGCCTTCAATATAACATTATCGGTTCTATTTATAAACGATGGTTAGTGAGTAATTTATATATGTATTTGTTAATGAATAATCAACGAATACCTACGCTCACTTGCTTTTGTTTTGGTTAAACTCTATGGTAACGTTTTCAAATTATTGTTTGGACATTTTTTATCACGATGAAATATTATCTTCATTTTGTAATCAAAACTAATCAGCTAATGCACAAAATATAATGTTATTTTACGTTAACTATGTTGTGAACTTTGTTGTTTACTTTTGGGGAATATAGCTTACTTTGCTGGCTAAGCGATCCAAAATGGGCCTTTTCCTCCGAAACGAGAACGTAGCTTATGAATAAGTATTATTTTAGATATTATGGGTACATCAGATTGTAACTATTATCCAATAATAATAATAATCCTCATCTCAGGAACACAAAACAATGCAATCCCGATAAGGCGTGTTAGTTTAAAGCTACTAGCTCGGTTCCAGTGTGATGTGATGTAGATCGCGACCCAGTTGCGCGTGATTGAGGATAAAACAATATAAATAGCTCGTCATCGTCCAGACGTGCGGTTGTTGCGTGCGAAAGACCCACTCAAGGTGCTTGCGCGTTGGAGCGCGCCCGCTTCGTCCGCAGCGTGTGATGGTGGCATGATGCGCCACGACGCCAACGCGACGGCCTGGACCGCGCCCGGGGAGGTGTGGGAGTACGTCAGCCAGCTGGTCAGCTCGTATCACGACCAGCACGACTGTCAGGTGCGAGGACTATCATACTTAATAAGTTATTGAGGAGAAACGATGTCTCTGCATGGACATTTGTAACAGCTAAATCTTGTTGTATGTCAGCCATGTCAGCTAGTTAGATCGTACTACAACCAGCACAACTGTCAGATGCCAGGATTATCATACTAATAGGGTTTCGCGAAGAAGCGACAACTTGCATTAAATTTTTTGGGCCCGATATTATTTTATCAACTCAAATCTTGATTTATTGTGCATGAGCCAACTTGTTTCCTCCTACCATGATTAGCACGACTGTCGACCGAGGTGTCCAACGCTGTTTTTCGACATACACCTGTATGTCGTTTATTGCAGTGCGGCCGCGTCTACACGAAAGCTCAATATGTCAAAAATACTTAGGTAATTTATCATAGGATCAGACTACATAAAACCCATAAGCACTCGAGCGCATCAATAACAAGACACGTTTGACTCATAGACTGCTAGTAATTCACATGTTAGCATATATACGAGCAAGACCTAGTTAGCGTATATGGATACTTAGTAATTTGCAATACATGTTTCGAATATGAACTGAATTTGCAAACAAGATCACCTAGATCGGTATTTTTTTGTTCGGCATCTCCAAATTGTATGTTTTTGTACACCTGACGGGGTCTGTCCATTGAACTTATTTGATCAAAGGCCAGCGATGAAGTGCTACGTAATACACAGATCAAACTTGGATTATTTGACCGTGAAATTGTGACCGAGCGAGCGTGACCGCTTCGCGTGCTTAGGTACGGAATTCTATCACATCTACATAAATACTATCTTTCCGGTAGTTCTGACATTCAAATCTAGGTCTCGCACTATATATCAGTTTTATGATTAGTATTTAGATTTTTGTTTAATACCCAAAAAGTTAGTTCTTGTTGATTTTTCGACGACTTCCTAGTCTAGTCGGTAGGGCGCCTGGTTCTGTGCAACAGGTTCTGGGTTCGGTTCCCAGTCTGCAAGGTGTTTGTACGGTCTAACACAGAGATAAGTGTATAGGATAGTCATTAAGGTTGCGATTTTATCGAAAAGTAATCATCTTTTTTTAAATTCTTTTAAATTACATAGCCTGCGCTAGTGAATCAATTTTTACAATCGGTCAAATATTTCTTCACAAAATCTCAACCGTAATGAGATCCCCTGTATACATTTCTCTGTTTTCGACTGTAAGTACACATCATACTACATCAAGTGTAACACTTTGGACCGGTCTTATTATCTGCGTCGTAAGAGTCAAAATCGTACTACACGTAACACTTGCTACCATTGATCTGCTGTCCGTGCCTAAGGTATTGAACAACTTTTTCATATTCTGGATTTTGTGATAGTTTCTGCGTATATCTCTTTACGGGAATCATAGTGATGTCTTATTTTAGCCATCGCTGTGGTTAGTTTCCAATCCATTATTTAATAGTATCATGTTCGTGTCTGCGATGTTAATGATGTAAAAAATATATGGTATCATTTCAATTCAATCATACCATTGGATTACCAAGTTATAACTTTTAAATTAGAATTATGGTACCATACATGTCGATTTTTTGTCGTTTCGCTACATCGTATTCTGCTATAAGCGTGACTAAAGGTGTAAATTAAGTTTTTGCTACAATAGCTATAAACATTTAGTTATTATAGCGAAGTATTGTTTTTCTTTACATACATTATTTTATTATAGCTGTATTAAAAGCTTGAAAACTTTATTTAGTATTAATGGTTTCTTTTGCATGCGCGCCATGCAAGAAATTACTATATTTCCCGGTTGATGTACGCTACGGTCCAAAAGAAGAATATGAATAGAAACTTCATCGATCAAATCCAACATCACAGTTGCGTAATTTTTTCACTCTTTATTTAAATAGTGCATTATCAGTTCTCGAGCGGTTATACTCGTGCGTAAAACTTCTTAACTCTACCGTAGTAGGAATTAGCTGGTCGAAAAGAAAGGGTATCTATGCAATGGATTATCCATATATGTAATGTGTACCATTACCAATAAAAGTGTCTATGACTGCCTCAATTTTATGGTCATCATATTTATGAAATATTAACAATATATCCAATACAGACTGGCCTTGTATTCATTCGACAAAATAAATGGATGGTTACTATGATTAGGCTTGTGACATACATAATTTCTGCACAGTGTTTTAAGTAAATTAAACAATTTTGGGTAAAATAAAATAAAAATATTTACAATAAATTCAACTATTAAAAAAATATTAATTTGATGTGCATCTTGGCTTGTGCTTTGAATTTTTTTTTGCATTTTAAGGTATTTTTAATTTTTTGCAACGATTTGTTTCATTGGAATTTGACATACTTAGTTTAAATTTTTGGCAGTTTTGATTTTCTAAAAAACCTTACCAATATAATATTTATCATGAATTTCCCCAGTTTCAATTTCTCAAATGAATTCAAGGACACCCTGTATTTTAAACTTTGTTATTATTTACTCTTTTCGAGTCCGAAGCATTTAAAAAAACTCTACTACAGTTTGGTATAACCTGATGATTTCCAGTTCCATTCTCTGTTTATTAAAACATTATTCATGCATTAACTTACCTCTTCATTATTGTAGGTGTAGATTAGATAGTAGGTACATTAATTGCATTATACGACATGAAATTACAGGAAGCTAATGCCGACTAATGCAGTAGTCCCGATCCTGATTGATGTCGTCTGCCGTTAGCCCTATTGCTGTTATCTCGGCTATCTAATGGCATTAACGAGATTACGGTACTGCAAGGAATTTATGGCTCTGCCTCGTCGTTTAGACATTACTTATCAACTTATCACACTTTTTGTACCTACTTTTATCGTCATGTCGCGGACAATTGCATACTAAATTGTTTAAAACAATGCTTTGGGAATTTTTTGGAGAGATATATTAATAAACATAAATTATAATTATTAATATAAAAAAGTAATGTCATCCAAATTAAATAATACATTTGAGCATTATCATGTTTATTATCTGGTGGATGGAATAAGAATTGAGTTTATCCTCCAGAGAACATCCCATGGGTAGACGAGTTTTTGAATACAGGCCACGTAGTGTAGGACGCCCCCGGACCAAATGAAGGGATGACCTGCGCAAGTATTCTTTCAAAACGGCGAACGAATGAGGAAATCTAACATGCCTATAAAAATAACAAAAAATCTGAGGCATTTGTACTACCATCCGCACAATAAATCTATTCTGTTCTAATTTAAATACAATTTCCATCAGTAATTATTTATGTACAATGTGCATTGCATGTCATTGTTGGCGGTCTCCCATTATTGCGTCCGTCTTTAATGACCGATTACGCAACTCGTCCAGTCTCATCTAACGCTGGCGATGATTCAATGCAGTTTATACAAATGAGTGTTATTGCTACTTCATGTACATTGAGTTGAGTACCTATTTACTGTTATCTAACATCGCAGCATACATATGAATCAAAAAGATTTGTGTTGTAAGAGTTAATATTAGTAATATGTGCTCGTTTCTAATATTTATTTACAACACTCGTGTGTAAAGGTACTTGCTTTGTACCGACACGTATATCGTCTCAAAATGTTTACTTATATAATTGTTTTTCTGTGTCTGTTGTGTAGTCTTTATAAGTTCGTCTTTAACAAGACTGTGCAATCGTACTCTCACCAGTAAGTATATTAACATACATAATCATAAATAATGTGGTCGTGCCAACTCAACAGGTAATACGCGACATTTTGTTGAGATGCGTGCCTTCATTGCAACAACACAGCGGAAGTGTTCAGACTCCCTTAGCTGTTGTCGCTGGGAGATATAAAGTCAGCAGTCAATATACACTTTATAATTTCACCGATTTATGACACTCGTCCTTCACCGTGATCACTTCCACACATCATCAAGATCTCTCCTTACTTTAATTAAATTTTGTATGCATTTATTACTAGTTCCAACAATGTCCGTCGCGTTCCTCAGATATCAGAAAATATAATCTCATTGATAAACGAACATCCGAATATTTTATTACTCTTTATATATATATTTACTCACAGCATCTTGCGGCCCAGGAAGCGATTCTACTACTATCTTTTACGATTCTAATAGGATCTAGGTACTTTATATCAGACTCGCATCTTCATTCATGATCATGATGTACTGGAAATTTCGCATTTCATTAATATTAGATCAGTGAACAAAGAGAGTTAATTGTTTTCCAGAACTGACTCGCACTGCAATCATTTTCAAGACAGATATCGATAGGCATAGGCAGTTTTCTGCGATTGAGGTATTAAAAAATGGTTAAAGCGCCGAAAGCGCTACATTTTATACCGGTTGCATTGCATTTTGTGGTATTTGACGAGTGTTGAATTTGCACATGCGCTTATGAGCCGGCGGCGAGGCGATGGTAACGCAAACCGGTTGGACACCTTGGTCGACGACGCAACCGCCGCGTCTTTTGGTGACATCCGCAAAAAGTGCGCACAGGCATGCGCGGGAAACTTGTGGTTTCTTTAATCGACGCCCAGACATACCCTAATACGTCTTTCGATTTTTAAGCCGAGGAATCTGGTTTGATTCACATCAAGCAACTACCTGTTATTGGTCGTCCAGACGATTGTGTCATTACTGCTTTTGATCTGTTATGCAAAGAAGTTTCTTCTTTTATTTTATTTATTGTATGCTCAAATAGGGGATAATTATCCGATTCGAAAAATTTCGATCGGGAGTGCATTAAGGGCAAAACCTGATTGGTTGAACCTTTCTATACGCGGGAAATTGTGGATTCGTCGAAGTAACTCGCCAACTGTGGCTTGTTTTAGCTCCATCATTATACGAGGCATTGATTTGCCCTGCTGCTATTGCTATTTAAACCGGTTGGGCTCTGCCTAGTCCTTTGAATATAAACGGCGTTATGTTTCCACTGGCAAACATACAAACAGATAATGAGACTATTAAGATTTCTGTTGCACACTTGGGCGTTGTACGAGTGTATTCATATTTCCAAAGGAATGTTGATAGCAAATAATATTTAATGTTTCTGGATAGAAGGGAATGCATTATAGAGTTTGCTTGCGGCCTGCGACGTGCTTGGTCTCATCGATTTTATGCTCCATCGCGTCGTGCTCATATTCAATCGACCTCTTTATAAATAATTCGCCGACCCTCATACGGGCTCGTATTAATAATAAAAGCGTTCAATCGGGCTCTTCATGCGCCAATTAAGTATTAAAATATATTCTATTTCTTTTAAATATCTCCAGCTAATAGTTTTTGTCACAGGTTGTTTCTTCTTAAGTATCTTTTTATGGAAAACTGGTTTGTCGTCTTGAATATACTGTTTTTTCGTTCTTAGATATTAATTAAATTTTATTAACACTGTCTTTGCTTGATGTTGTATCTTATACCGCTGCCCAAATCAAGTGTCTTATTTTGTAAACAAATATGATCGTCTAATTACCTGTTGTGATGTAACACTGAACGAACTTATTGATCGAACCTGTTCATCATTGTGAAAATAAAGTGATCCGATCTAATAATGTTAACAACTATGCAATAATCACAGAACAGCTTATAATGTTAGTAGGGTAGTTTTTGTTTTCCAAATAATACACTTGATTTGGGCTTCGGTTTAGTTTTTTGAGTTGTAGCCAAATTAGAATCATCTATCGATAACATACCTACTGGTCGAAACTCCAGTGAGCTTTAAAGCTTCACCTTGTACGGTGGAACACAGAGAAAGGTGTACAGGAGAGTTTTTAAGGTTGAGATTTTCTCAAAAACTACTTGACCTATTGCAATAATTCTTTCACTGTTTGATAGATAAAAGTGAAAACTATGTAACTGTAAAATAATTATTTAATTCGGTCCAGTAGTTTTTGAGAAAATCTCAACCTTATTGAGGCCCCTGTATACTTATCTCTGTCTTCGACTGTACCTGATATTTTGGATAACACTTATCTAACCCTAATGCTACTTAAGTACCATATTAGTTTCCTTCGCTGTATTCCACGTTTTTATGCGCAACGTGGAATTAAATAATATTTAATATCATTGACGCAGTGAAGGGTGCACTGGGAATCGGGATAAGCCGGTCTAACGGCCATCTTAACTTGGCGTCGTTTAATAAAGTCCCTGTGCCTGTGACAACTACTTACAGGGCTGTGAAACATGCTCACGTGCACACAGAAATAACGTCGATACAATGTGGTCTACACGTTATCAACCCACACCGCAAATTATGAATGAACTTCTATTATTCAAATACTCGAAAGTGATAGATACAGATATTTCTTATGACATACCTACTTCCTTATATTTTGACCATAATTTACACATTTAGTCAAATAGATTCCTTTCGATTTCCAACTGTGCGGTTACGATGTGCAAAAGGCGTTTGTAATGTATTATTTTGTGCCATTGAAACAAAACAAAATTATAATCTATCAAAGAAAACATAATTCAACTATAAATGGTAACACAGTAAAATTTTATCGGCATTATCTGAGACGCTGCAGGCTCGGTGACGGTGATAGGCCGATCCAGCCCTGACTCCCGATCGGGTAATGCAAAACGAGACTCTGGAATAAATCGTTTACATGGTTGTCGGCGTAAACTGGTCCCGCTGGTCGCGCCGAGTACCGCATGGAGGTAAGAATCACTCAAACGCGTTTGCTACTGACCAAAATCTTGTGGAGGATAACTTTTTAAGTAAGTGACCTTAAATGTCTTTCACGATGGCTTTAGTTGTCTCGGTTAATACTTTGACCGACCGCTGGTCCTATCTTCTTAGCCTCTTGCGTACACCATTCCGAGTGAGTAAGAGTCGAAAGATCTCAAGTTTCCTGTGAACTATTTAGAAATATTTGCTGATTCTGTGGATTTGTTCAAATGGTGTCCTGTCAATTGCAACGTTTTTGTAGAGACTATGCATTCGAACAAACGAAACTGATTCTTCATTACTAAATGAAATCAAATTAGACTACATTTCGTTATGATCGGCCGCCGTTAAAATCGGGGCAATTAGCAGCAGTGATTAACTTCCGCGACCAGTTAATGCACGCGAGCCGATACTCGTAGATCCGAACGCTGATACCGCATCTGATTATAGTGTACGCACAACGTCGGGAGTACATGCATTTGATACTCTGTGTACCCGAGCAGTGGCGGTCTTATCTCGCCATTAGAGTTATTACGGGCCGGTATCTCGCGCCCATCGCACCGCTTCGATTGTTTCTGAACGCGCCACAGAGCCCTGCGCTACCACAGTAATTGACCACTGTTTACTTCTACGACGAGCTCTTATTTTATACATTGTTCTGCGGTTTTACCGCGTTTAAGACATCTTGTCTCAAACTTAATAGATTTTATATTTCTTCGTTATTATGCACATTTTTAAACAAAATCTTCGCGTGAACCGTCTCAATTGCTCATACGCTACCTCGTCTCGGTTTTTACGAGGTATTTATTACAGCATTAACGATTAGGGTGATTCAGTATTTATAGCAACAGCTGCCTCAGTTTGATTTTCTTAGTAATTATGGAATGATTGTTGCTATAGCCGGTTTTAAGGAACATACTAAGCCGTCGATGTAAGTCCCTGTAGGTATTTAAGCGAATTGAATCTGCGACATCAATTCAGCGAAGGGCATTACTTGTTTGGTCAGATAGCATCGCATGAGCGCCGCCCACACTGCGCCGCTCGCTCCTGTCTCGTCACTTACGATTAAGGAAATAATGAACAGACACGTATGTACTTGAATTTTTATTTTTAAACTCACCGCAAATTGTTTAACTTGGCATTAAGAATAAGATAAAAGGTTATCGATTGTATGGGTATATTTATCCAATTTAATGGATCTTTCGCTTAAATAGTCTTATATTGCTGGTAAACATGTTCTGATGTCTCGTTAAGTACCTATTCGACAATATTCTTCAGGTCCATTGGAAGGTATATGTTATTCGTGCCTTTTACATACCTTCAAAATATACGAGATATTTGTCTAAATTGTTAATTATGGTTTTACTTTGGGTACATTTGTCTAGCTGTCTGCGAAACTGTGAACATTACATAAATGCAATCGCGTAGTTCCAAATAATATTGTGTCCAAATCGGTTATCTACATACAGTATCAATCATTTGATGGATTAGATAAGTGTAATAGCGCGGTCGGTCGGACGGCGGGTGGCAGAGCGTCCTTGGGACTTGTAGCGTCTACTCAATTAGTGCGGGCGGTGATCGGAACCCGGCGGATCCGCGTGTGGCGGTTGTATGCGTGGCGTGGGAATGCCTTAACTTGGCCCTCCCTTTCCACACCGCTAACAAAGCCGACCAACTATTGTAAGGTAATCACTCCTTACATATCAATAGCGGCCAACGTTTGTGTTTTCTTCCATGCTAACAAATTATTTGATAGCGCCATTATCTACTTATCGACAATAACGCACATAAAGAGTTGCTCATCCAGTGTAGGTGTTACGTATGACCGTTATCAGACCACCTGTTGCTCTATCGAACAAATTACAAGCTCGTTTATAAAATTGCTGTTTTGCGTTCAGTTATCTGTTTACTTTTTAGCGTTTGTGTATATTCGCAATTTTGTTTGAGGATTTTGGATGGCTGCCAATCTCTTTAGGAATTTGCGCTACTTTGATTCTAAGAAGAAAAATCTGTTACATGGTTGCGGTTAGAATGGTGATCTTGTTTTTCAGTGTACATATATCGATGAAAGCCTATAATAGGAGGCGTGAGCGACGGTAGTGGCACGCCGGGTTGAGGCAGGTCGGCCACTCTATACGGCTTCGCGCTGATTGTTGGTGCAAGTTTATGATCACACGCTTCTGCGCGCTACTATTGTTCTAATGGGCCCTTGGCCCTCGAGTCGCGCGCCTTCGTCTCACAGCACCGCTCGCGCTCACTACAGCCGTCTCGTTACTTACCCCGGCTTGAGGTCATGCGTTCAACTTGATCTCGGCGATTCTCCACGCTTTTATGGGAATTGTGTAGACGATTTTACCGACCATTTTATACTGAGTGTTATTTTACAGCCATCGATTGTTTGTATTGCCTCCCATTTTCTCGCTTACATTGCGAATGCCGTGTGTTGCCAATCGCCATGTTCTTATTTGCTGCGTTGCTATGTTAGGGAGGTGATGACGTGCGAAAGCATCGAATGTCGACGACCACGATCGTGCAGCGGCTATCGGAGTCAATTAATCTTGTGACTTTTGACGTGCCGTCCTGATTCCGTGTCGCTGTGACGAGCACGGCAATATTTTACACGTGATTAGAGCGGCGCAGCGCGCGGCACTGTATGGGTAAGCAAATTGCGGCGACGCGGCGCGCAGTCACGATCTGAACCTCGCGGGAACCCGGGAGAGTTTCTACAGAATTCCGACGTAAATGCTACACAGATATTAATGGCGGTATCGCTGTCGATATACCGGTTCATCGGGATAGGGCTTTTTATTCGTTTCCACTTCTTCCCTTTTCGTGTTATTAGCTTTCTAATCAAGAAATTGTGACATGCTCACTCACTCAACACGACGATTTGAAATTCAAATGAGGGTTATTATTCTTTATAAAAATTCTTCCTGTGTTTATAATGAGCATTTCATTCGGTCAGTTTGTTTCATTCTTAAGGATGTCGGTCATTTTGTTGGGGCTCGAATGCAGGTCGGCACGGCAGATATCGGGCTGTTGGTTATTCAAATTAGACATCGCTCGAAGGCAGATTATATCGCGTAACGGATAAGGAAGTCGCTGGCCGCTATCGTGTCATCGCCGGGAATACTGCCACCACCTTGAGATTACACGGATTAACGACGTCCAGACCAGCCCAGCGTGTCCCTGGGCCACATGAAACTTATTGCTTGATATAGGTATTATTAAAGCATATTTTTATATATAAATATTATAGACTAACATCCATCCATAACATATTTATTCAGAAACCAATAAGCTAAATAATAGTGCTATCTAAAGAGTTTATTGAGTATCGTTACGGTTTTTTTTTGTGTAAGCATTTTAGGGGACCTGACTGCGGCTATTCAACTCTGAACACTCCGTGGCCCAGAACAACTTGAACCAGTCAATGAAATGATATCCAATCATTGTTAAACTTCGGTACTGGCAAACTTATCACCAGTTCCGTTATATTAGCAAGTGGGCAGTGAATGTTAAATAGAAATCCACCACACTTGCACACTATCGCAAACGACTATAATCTCAATTTATTAGCCACATACACAGAAACGATGGAAGTTTATTAAAGTCTTATTGAGCTTATTCAGGAATCAAATGGTAAACCATAACAAACACGCCTTCGGCTCATGCACGAATATATTAAGAGCTTAGGGTATTATTACACGAAGTTTTCCGTCCGTTTCGCACCCTAATGTACGCCTTAATTAAGTATGGTCGGGATCGGTGTAGATTGGGATCGCAGGTATGGTAATGTTGCGCCTAATTTGGAATGAAGTCGACAAAAGGTTCTTTGTTATTGGAACCAAAGCCGAAATACACGTGGCATCAAAACGTGGTTCTAATCCTATAGTGAAATAAAATACTAAAAATTGTTTTTCGTCTAAGCAAAAGGTGATAACGCCAATAACATTGAATCCCATCAATGTGGATTTAAGAGGAGATAAAGGTATCCGCGGATCCACACGTGGAGTTGTGGATCCAAGTGGACTGAGGGAATCCTGCTATACAACGGTATCGGAATCTTCAGGAGATAGTTCCGCCCGTAGTCCTGACTGCTTTAGCTTACCTTACTCATATTTCGAGCAATAAATAAATTATTTATTGTTGTTTATGTTTCTGAATTGACTCAATGCAAAGAGCTGTTCTAAGAAATAAATAATGTACCTCTGTTTTCGGATTGATTTGCGGTGATTGATTTTGACGGAAACTGACTGAGGCATACATTACGACTTGCGAGCATCAAGAATACGTGTTGGACAACGTAGATAATGCATACGTGTTGGACAAGTGTCTTCAACTCTTCGCCATCGACCGGACCAATAGAAACCGAAGATTAATTTGTGGCCGAAGCATCAACCGGCCTCTAGTCCTGAGTCATGGCGAAGCGGCGCCGGCGCGGCTCGGCGGCTCTAGCTTCTGCGGTGCGGTGGTGCTCGACCGCCCGTGACGGCTAACCCTCGGCAGGCAGGCAGTAGACCCTTGGAAACGGAATAAAAGTAACATCAAATGCATCGCTCTGATTTTCGTAGCAAAACAACAATTGTATTTTGATGGAGCATAGCTTTGACCTCACATAAAACTCTCAAAGTTAAAACGAAACAGGACAGTTAAGGAGAAAAGATGAGGATGGTCAATCTTACATCGAGATTCGAGAGCAACTCAAAATGATTCTCGTTAGTAACGCCCAATGACGTCCTCGACTAAACTGGGAAGAAGTAGAAATGAACAATACTACTAACAAGTAATGATTTTACATTTTCCTTAAACGTTTGCGTCAAATTGTCTAAAGATCTCGGGATTCCTTGACTAGCTAGACTGAGCTTAAAGACTAAGGCTGAAAAGTTTCGAGATTATCCACTAATTAAATTCCCTTGAATCCCTGAGCGGTGCTGAGGGAACGACCATAAAATCCTAGATATTACTTGGATATTACCCAATATCCAGGGATACCGGCCCTTAGTCGGACGTAACAAGGAGGCGTCGTGTCGTGCCAGGTTTACGACGACGACTCGTTACTTGTTTACGCCGTGGCCGTCGTAAATGTTTCGAACGGGACCGACGACGGCGACCGCAGCATCCTGTATTGTATACCTGTGCTTTATTGTGATTTGAGCGTCTGTGTAATGTCACAGTATATCACAGAGGAAATTTAGCAAGGATGAGAAACATAGCACGAAGCCTACCATCTCAGTCCTTAGCCTCGGCGTCAACGGCACATTGCAACTCTTCTGGACTAGTAGGTGTCTATGATGATGGTGACCACTTCAGCTGGTTTGGCGTTCCTTACTAATATTTAAAAAATCGTCCATTTAGAAGTCTCATTGGAAACGTGTGGGGTTAGGTATATATTTCTCTGTCAATTCACGTAGGTATAATTGCCAAACAGGCCATTGTAATTTGCGAGAGAAAAAAAGCGTATCGAAAGCAGTTACTCTGATGAGAACAAAGATACAATTTTCTTTCACTATTTCTTTTTATGAGGGTGATTGTTCCTTCGGTTAAACTGTGAAAATGCCTAACGCAGTTTGTATTTAAACCTTAGTGAATGTAGTTTTTCAACTTTATCTTGCATTTGTATAGAAAAATCGGCGCCTATGTAAATGATTGTTCCTGTCTCGCGTCCTCACACCCCCTATGCGTGCGTGCATAGAGCACGAGTTAACGATCCCGAGAGGGTGGCGATCGCCTCGCAACGACGTGGACGATTACATAAAAGGCACAATGTGAAGGATTTCACGTGATCCTAATGGAAAGAGTTTACGAATGACATCGACAGTTTTCCTGCTTCATCATAACATTATTATTTATCCTTTTGCCTGTGTCGATATGAATCTGAATTAAAATGTTTGCGATGAAGCGCACAAACAGTGTCATGTTTTTATTTCGGCTCAGACGCCGCACTTGTGCCCACAAACGTGACAAAGCCTGAGTGACATCATGTCTCACGAATGTCTGCCCTTACTATACTTTGTTTTAACCACTATTATTTCACCTTTAAAAAGCCACGATCCACCCGGGCTGACTTTAATTCGATAATACCCTTTTGTAATTGAATCAATAATAAGCTTAGAGTGGTTCAATTACTTAATTCCTGGTAAGCCGTACTGTCCTCCTACGCAACGACGGCCGAACGAGCCTAGCGTTTGCTGTGGGATATTCGTTTTAGGTTTAGGTGACTATAAATTGAAAGATTTGTAACTTAACTATCTGTTTAATATTAATTGCCTGCAGAGAAGTGAAAAACACAACTTTAGCATCTCTTAAGTGTTATTATCTCTTGTTTAATTCAATCAACGAAAATATCAGTATACATATCTGGCTAACCGAGCAAATGAAGTCGTTAGTACTTAAATTATTTTTATACCGGTATCATTGTCCGTCAATTGATCAAAACAAAGCGCCCTAATTGATTTCACGCTGCAATGAGGCGCGGCGGTCGCGGCCCAACCGGGCGGCGCCGGCGCATGCCGCATGGCACAGGCACCACATGATTTATTGGGACGCTCCTGACTCCTCACCGCACCCGTTTGGTAGCCCCATTAGATGATCTCTTTATTCCGGTTGGCGGGTCAACGGGATTCGTGACGCTAGTTTAGAAAGTAGAGCAACATTCATGGGAGGCAATGATATTTAAAATATCAAACGTTGTGAAGGTTATTTACTGATTAATAGTTTAGTTTTCGAATCTTATGGTCTCTAGGTCCCTTTAACGTTATTAAATAATGAGTAAGGAACGCGTGCTTTTAGCTTTTAAACACATTACATCCATCGTCTTGCATTTTGCGGTTTCTTGCGGTATGACTATACATCAAAATCTTAATTCCATTAAAGGATATTTAAAAATAAATGATGTCATATTCGTCCCGACCCATCTGGATTCCAGTGAGTCGTGTAAACGACCTTCACGCAAAGCAGCACATGTGCCCGACCGACAATTATTCGACTTTGACATTGATAATAATCACATTGGCGATCATCTAAATGAATTTTAAGTGAATCCGATTTCTGTTAATGGACATGTATGTTTTTATTAAGTAATAAAGATAATGGATAAAGGAATATCCTTTATGTAAATTTATGTAAATCTTGATACACAACGATTTTTGTAAATGTTATTCGTATTAGTTAAAGTTGATATTTTGATGTGTCATTTTATTAGCGTTGTGAGAATAAAATAAATTAAATAAATAATAATGCTAATTTAAGCCAGGTATTGTTGTATCTAGGTATATTGTTTTCTCAAAGATTTCTTTTAGTTGCAAAATTGACTTAGGAGTAGGTAATTGCACAACGAAATCAGCAAGCAACGTTAATTTCATTAGCACATACAGTGTGTAAGAAGTAGGTAGGTATCACGAATGATTTTATTGCACCCAGTTTCGTGGCAACATTAATTTCGAACAGGCTAGGAAGTTCTGCTGTACATGTTTAGAGCAACACCGGCCGTAAAACTCGCACGCTCGCAGATTCAAATAACACGAAATTCGCGTTTCAACAAGCAGATGGACGGCAATAAATTAGTATCCTACGTGTAAACTGTTGGAAAATATGTCAGACAAATTCAAATAACTGAAATGTTTGAATATACAAATCAACGATATTGTACTACACTTTTTATTTGAGTAAGTTATTATGAGTTACTAGTAGTAGCTAGGCAGGCATTAACGTTCAGATCATATAATAGCATATCGAAATTTGAAGTTGTTGTATTTACAGCATCAAACCATACACTACGGGAGTCATTATAAAGGTTTTGTTTAAGTATCTTTGTAAATTCTAAATAATGCAAGTTTCAGATCATGGTACGAGTACAGCCAAGCGAATGTATTTGTAATTGACAGACAACAGTATTTTATTTTCATATTGTATATACCTTGAGTAAAGGATATTTACAACTATAAATGTAATTTAAAAGTTTGTTAATTCTCTGTTAACTACACGTAGTTTTGGTTTGGACGTTTTGCGTGGGTTGACTGTTGAATTATATGGGAGTTAGCGAGTGCATAGCAAATTACTCTTATTTACTCAGCGGTTTCTTCGCCCAGGTGTCCACTGACGCCTGTTCGACGGCAATTTTCAATTAATAATACAACGATTACGATAATTCTGCCTGCAACTTTATTGGCTCTATATTCATAGCTATATAACATTCTTGGCTGTTAGCTTTTATCCACGGCTTCTCATTTCCAAGTTGCTTTTATTAATTCTCTGTTTTTTTTGGTAGAGCCTATAACTTATAAATACAATCTGTCTTCAATTCTGAATTGCAGTCGTATTCTCCGTTTGTTTTTACACAAATTATACACGTATGTAGATTTAATGATGTCGTTTTGTGAGTATAATTTACGACTCGAAATTATATGTTGTATTGCGTTAAAATATGCCTGTGGAAACGTATCCCTCGCGTACGTTGCATCTGGTAGTCCTTTTGTCCTTGCCTCTTATTTTATTTTTTGGGCCTGTCTGCAATGCTCTTTGTTGACATGACGTGTATTTGCATATACCCTTGACTCGCTGGATGCCTTGTCACATGCAATCGCATTGTTCATGCCAGTGATATGATCATAATGTTGATACATTGTCGTCCTCCCAGACAGCCATACAATAACTTGTATCTTAATTCGTGGCGAAACGTTCTAATTGTAATTGCAAAGCAGTAGGTGTAATGTTTACCATCTGCTAATATTACCATGAAGTGGCCATATGCCACAAAAAATAGAGTACCTAGCAGACAATGAGGTTCGCACATTCGAAACTATCGAGGTGACTGAACTCGTACACGAACATAGTCGATAGTTTTTGTCGATTCTCGGTCTGCTCACAAAAACAACTTTAAATAATTTATCGTCTGCAGCAATAGGACGAGCTAGGCCAATGAGCCAATGAGCTTGTTTGAATTCAATATCCTATTGTAAATAGCCTAATGGTACAACTGCCTTGACAGCTACTAATCACGCTAATACCGCCCAACCGACTTTATTTTATACCAATTTATTTAATTAACAGGCAGAATGACCGAGCAATAAACGCTTAATAAACTATTAATTTATGTGTTACATGTACACATAAATATTAATTTAGTGGAGATAGTGAATCTTATCAGTAGTTTTATCGAATAGACATAGTTGATACTATACGAGTATATAGGGTATCATCACCATCAATAACAATTATGATGGTTATAATATGAATATGAAGAGATTAAAATGATTTTCCGTTTTGCAAACCAGATCACTGGCCGATGACCGGCCTCTTGCTGTCAGTTACTGGTTTTTACGTATATAGTTGAAATTATTTTTAGCTTTTTTTGTCGTTGATTCGTTTAGTGGTCTATCCAAATAAAGCTTGCTTCTATATTTTTAACTTTGTGAGTGATGGATAATATTATAACAAACTCGAATTTACGATGCAGAATCACTAATTACGATGGTTTTTCAACCAGGTGTTGACATAATAGCCCATAAGCTCTATAAAATGATATAAACTTCGATATCGACAGACGTGGTCGTTACTTTAAACGTTGCACATAATTTGCTGGATTGTGAAAGGCGGAAGGCTTCATGAGACCTATAAATATCACAATAAGAAGACAAACAAGGAGCAATGGCGGTAGTGTTCTCGTATTTACTCAACGGACTCCCAAGAATTTCGCCCGTTTAGATTCCTATCACAGGCGAGTGGAAATATTTTAATTTATAGCGATAACCGGCGATATGTGCCTACTATGAATATAAATGAGAGTCCGGACAAAAAACAAGATGTGTCTGTGGAAATAATAAGAGGAGTTCGACAGCCACGATCGTCTAGCCGCTAGCCACCGTCGCGATCGTCCTTGAGTGCAGAAAGCCTTGATGAGTACAATCAACCGCCACCGGATAGCAGGCCTCATTCAGGGCTACCAATTAATGTTTTAACGACAGGGTCTGAGGTGGTTCGCGAAGAAGGCGTAAACTCGTTTAATGGGAACTCTCCGCAGTACTCTCTTCGTATTTTACGCCCTCGTAATCGTATATTAGGTTATCTTTTGCGTTCTGACATGCTGACATCTGCATTATCTTGGTCTTGCAGTGAAATCTGGATTAATAACGATAATATATACGAGTATGCCCACCATTAAGGTAACTGGTTATATATTTCCTCATTTGAGCTTACAGTAGACACAAGAAAATAATTTGGACTGCACTGCCGTTAACGGCTTTCTATTTGTCCGATGGGGTTGTTTTTTAGAACCACTTTTGGGAAATATAAAGCTCGATCATTTGGATCGATTTCAACTGTTCAAGATATGTGAGCCAGAGTGCGAGACGCCTGCTTAGCACTCACCTTGATAAATTACTTTGAAATCGGTCGAAATTTTTGTCCAAAAACTGAGTATTATCCGTTTTGTGTATAACTTGTAACATTGTTTATTTGTTCAATACATAATCAACTCGTATATACCGTAATGAGGGTTAATAAATGCATTGCAATGCAACCCTATTCTGTCCACGTTGCGTAGGTGCCAGCAAATGTGACGACAAAAACTAAAGCTGAAAATAAATGGGCGCGAAACGCCTATTAGCGCCGCAGCCGCGGTCGCGACTCGCGATACTTGCCGCGACCACTATCCGTATTTGTAAATGGCCGATTATACGCACCGCGAACAGATAAAAAACTACATATACTCCAACATGTGCGCTTAGTTACCAGACGAAGCCATTCTTTAATCTCTATAGTCTTGTAATTGTTGCTTTCATTAGCAATCGTTAAGATCAAACATTTAATTACCTACGTTATTCGGTGATGGATGAGATAACAATAACACCTTTATCAGGAGTAGGTTCAGCTTTTTTGCTGCCAATGTTAAAAATGGTTATTCGGGGAAATGATCGTAATAAAGTCTAAAATAGACTCTACCATTACTAATTGCATTGATATTTCCGTGCAGTTGGTATAAGAATAAAATTTAGATTGCGTACATTGAACGAATAAACAGCAAGTTTGCGACACAGGTAATCGAGTAAATAAATACTGTGCCATTAAAATTCTGTTGTATCTTAAATTGAATTTATCTCTAGGCACGAACATGTCAACTTATCGAATATAAATTCTCTTAATAATCGTTACCAATTACGTGAGCGTTTGGCCTCGTACCACCATCAATCTTTGAGGAAAAGGTTCGTAAAGTAGGATACTGCAAGGGATTAAGATCTTATTGCGTTTACGTGTAAAGGATAGAATGAGTCGTCGATTGGTTTGTTGATTGGTCATTCTGGCTGGGCGGGCGCAGACGTGAGGCGCGCCGGCCGGTCCAACGCCAGCGCCATGAGAAATGCTGGACGTTATGAAACCATCGCTGACAAACAGCGCAAAGCTACGGGAATTGACGACAACGAACTAATGATACGGAATATGTATACTGACGTTTATCCCACGCGGGCTAGGCAGGATTTATTTTGAGATCTTTTTAAATACACTTTGAGGCAAGCCAATCCCTCATGCTTGACAGGTGCCACAGTCTAGTCTTTGAAGGTTTGCTTATTACTTACCCTCCGCTGGCCCAATGACCCGAAGTGGGTCTTGATCTCCGAATCTAGGACGACCGACTTACTTATTAGACACACATGAAAAAATCATGTATGCGTTTCTTTCCTCACGGTGTTTTCCTAAATCTTTTTGACAGCAAACTTATTGGTGCAAGACACAGTTAACCTAGGGTTCGAATCTGGGTCTTAGTAATAGAAATCCAGTGTCGTAGTCCTAACAACAACGCCACCGATCTCTTCTAGATACAGAATAAGCGCAGAAATTCTATTATTGCCTTTCATTACAATACGAATAGCAATCATTGGGCAGTTAAATGAAATTGATAGGTTGATTGTTATCTTGTCCTTATGAATCACAATGAATCATTGACTTAATAGATTTAGTAGTCGATTTATTAACTTACCACATTTTATAGATTTAAACTACGGATAAGATTACCACATTGCTATCTAGTGTCTCGACCATCGAAACTATTTGAGGGTTCATGTTTGATTGAATTAGTGTCCACAATCAGATTTCAGTATTTTTGTTCTAACCTACAATGATTGTGTTGTGATCTGTAGCACGTTGTAGTTGCAGCGTACGATGAGATGCGGAACGACCTTTCTCTCGCCCTTCCGTGCGGCTATCCGACACCGCCTGCCTCCGGGGCTTGGCGCGCGATTGTCTGTCACAGTCAAGTTCACGGCCTCTGCTCCATTCCGCTCTCCTCGACCGTCCCGCCATTTTGATATATCCTCAATCTATTTTCACATTCCAAATAGAAGCTGATTGATATTTAGTTTCATCTTCCGCTATAAGTATTCCATAGCTTTCGTTTCGCCAGTATCGTGTCAACAAGTCTAACAATTATGTTACTGGTTTAGGTAGCGCCGCAATTCGTTTCGCCTATCTATCACTGAATTAATGTTGGTAATTGACCATGTAAGATTTTGAAGACTATAACCCATTGCCTTCGCCTTGAGGTTCAATGTAAAGTCGACTTTTGTACCCGATTGTGAAACAGGAAAATAGTACTTACATACCTAATAGTCATACTTGCTTGCGAACACGGACTGAAGGATCATTATAATAATAGCTGTTCTTTTCTAAACTCTTACTAATATCGCCCCTGGATTTAGATACCTTTTTGCTTCAAATAACAACAACGATTGATGGCTAGCTTTGCCAATCACATTCAATAATGCTATATTGTTTTCGTATCCACTGAGATATCATCATTGTTTGAACAATAAACAGTTTAACAATACAAATGTCGAAACGGTTCCATCACTGCGTGAACGGTTGTCTCAAGGTGCTTTCTCGCTGCTATTCATTCGTAATGTAATTTGAGAGGCTCGAGCCGATACGCGATCATTCTTGAGCACTACTACTTAGTTATTGTTCTCGACATTTGGCGCAGGTCGTCGACCCGTGCAAACTCAACTATTTACCGACAGTCGATGGCGTAAATTGCCTCTAGATATTGATCGCTTTTGTCGAGAAAATGTCTTAAATAATTATGTTGTTCCCGCAGATGTTTTATCATTAATTTCTGCTATTCCCTCATGTTCTACCCTTTTATGTCTCCCATACAATTAAATATTACTAAGTGTTACTGCATTCGAATTGTTTTCTATTTTCAGACATTAATGTTCTCTGTTTTGTGTTAGTTTCCTTCTAAACATACTAAGTAGTTTGTATTTTTGACATTTTATCTTATACTACCGTCGATGTTGTACCTACTATGTAGTCTAATTGTCAATGCTTCCATTATTTTCTAGATATGTACTTTATTATCCTTAAAAGCCTTGGTGTAGTTTGACTTGTAATTCTATTTATTTGTGTCATAATATCATGTCAAGACGACGCTCACGAATGATGAAGCATCTAGTGTATCTTTGGAGATCTTGACCCCAGTAGAGTAAAAAATACTATCAAATTATATTGCCATTTGAAGTGTCTATAAAATATAATTGAAATGTAAGTAAGTACGCAGTCAAATAGCCAGAGGCATTGCTAAACTAAATTATTGTCCCGTTAGTGTTCTGTGCGCGTGACGTTCAAACTTACACACGCCGAAATGTTCTAATAGGTTGAATGGCCATTATAACCACACAAAAAGTTGTTTACCGGCTCTGTGCGGAGCCTCATGGCATTTCGGAACAATAGTTGGACGGCCGGTATGGGGGGTTATGATCTTTGGTTTATTTTATTATTATAAGCGAGTATCTTGAAGACGAGATTAGCCCATGACTTCACTAATTCATTAAGCGCATTATAAGAAGGGTTAGTAACGAAGATATAACCCATATATGGATATGTTCCGTCAGGTAGGTATCGAAATTTCAAACGGATCTTCTCTCTACATCCTTTGTCCATATCCATGAGGAACTATCGCGGATTTCTTTATCAATGGAATCAATTTGAAACCTGTGTATTTACTCAGATTTTTCCCGTGAGATTAGCAGTCTGAAGTGGCAATGGGCGGGTCACAGCACATCTGAACATGAGTAGACAAGACCTTGAATGGGTAGATGTAGTGATAGAGCCACCCTGCTCCAAGCTAGATGGAGCGATTGTCCACGTAAGATGTTGGCACTGATTGGGTGCGGAGTACCGAAGAGCTGGTTTATTGGCTCTAAAGACCTACGTCCATCATTGCATTACTTGCTGATGTGGTAATCCTGAAGATTACTTTTAAAAATTTACGTTGATCTCTATCGGCCAGCCGTGTCGATATATGACGAAATACGGTCTGTATACCGGCCTCAAAAAGTGAGTGCCTGTTCTTTTGTGTATTTAAGTAATGGCTCAATTTATTTTTAATATTTTTGTTACACGCAATCGCATATGTATGTATCAATATAACTAAGTGTAAAGACTTTCGCAAGTACACCTCGCTATCGAAAGCCTAACCTATCCGTGTTTGTTTGTTTGTTTGTGGTCCGCTGTCAGATATAAATCTCGCCAGATCACGAGGTCGTTAATGTGATATTCGTGTCGGCGCCGTCTCAGATACATACCGTTACTCTATTGTCGATTCAAATGCACCAAGCTTTCATATTTGTCTGCGTAGCGTTTGTATGATTTAGCTCCGCTCTACAATAATCTTTTGTGATCTCGTTGTAGTTCACATTCTGATCCCTTGTTTCTCGTAGTCTTGTACCAAGAAGCGATGCGTCATTGTTTTAACTTCTTCAAATCGGAGTATCGAAATCCTAAAATATCATATGATTCATCCACTTGACGTGGAGCTACGTTTTCTAATAATGGTGTTACTGCTAATTAGGAACGGTCGATTTTCATTCCAAGAAATAATATACTTTGCCAATTTCTTGAACTTATTTGAGATCGGTAACTAAACTAAAACAGACAGGTCTAAAATATGCCTACACTAAAGGTTGTGAAGAGAATGGCACTACTTTTAAAAACGTCTTTAGCTTGAAATTAGAGCTAGTAGCTACTTTATAGTCACTTCAAATTTAGTGATAAATTAAAAAGGTAAATTAGAATGGCTACAATTGCCCTACAGTTTTAATACTAAAATTGACAACATCAATTCGCTCATACATAGCGATTATAATTTATTTGACTATTAGACATTCATAGACAGTCTTGCCTGCCAGCTGAGTTTGAGTACGGTCTTACAACTGTCAGTGATCTTACAATTTTGACAGTCGTAAATGCGAGCTCACATTATGTTCGTTCTGAAAACTGTTTGTGAACTTGCCTTAGATCTCTAATAATCTTAACTAGGTATTCGAAAACATCGTTGTTATTGTTCCTGTGTGTTTATTGACCTATGTTAATGGGGGACAGTAATAAAAAAATGCAATCTACTTGCGGCCATGGGGTAGTTTCCGTTTGATATGCGCCCCGTGATAGCGCGGCCACGCGACACCTTGCCAACCCCTTCGCGTGGGGCTGGCCGCCCTTCCGCCTTATTGATTAGCACCCTCGGGAATAAACATCACGCTGTTGAGGTGTCACCTGGCAACATTATTATCGCATCACAGCTTTATTTACACGGATTGTAAACATATTAATGAGATAAAACGGTAATTTAGAAGAAGATAATTTTGTAAGCAGGCTTTAAAAGATCGTACGATGTGCATTTTGAACGAATCAATGAAAGATTAATTAGGAAGGCGTTAAATACGGCGGTCTACAAACCGATAAGCGTGCATGACGAGATTGATGAATAAGAAGGAAGCGAGAGTAGCGTACCAGGATCGCAACAGATGGAAGACGTCGTCTTTGCCTACCTCTACGGGAAATAAGCTTGAGTTTATGTATGAATGTAAAACGAGAATTAAGTACCCTGTTTATGCATGTGAAAGCTTATCAACAACAGATAAAATACGGAGCTCGGAAATAATTCCCGCACATGTTTTCATGGGTTTCATTGGATGTATAATATTTTTTTTCGTAAACTACAACTAAAAACCGCGATAACAACTTGTAGAGAGCGACAGGTATCGTTCCCCCTTTATCGTGAAAACAACACACCCGTCAACTTATTATTACCACACACTATGAACACCTTTACGCACAATGCCCGCCATGTCTGCTTCAATCATGGTAATTACTTACACCAGGATACTCCTTAAATTGAACTTTTTTTTCCAAATTAAATATTAATAATATCAGTGAGTTTTCTCAAAGTTTACCCGAAAATACACTGTTATCCTCTCTATTGTTGAAATATGATTAGGGGAACAATAGCAATTACAAAAATATTAATTAAACATAGTTTTCCGCTAAATGTGTGTATTTCATAAATTCATAATACCTATCACTTCACATGGCGCTCGTTAAAAAATGCACTAAATACGATTTGATTTTGTGTTATTATTATTTTGTAGAAAATCTTTTCTATTAATAGAATAAATTGCACTATTAGGCCATCTTTTTATAGAATTAACGTTACTCCGTCTGTGTTACTCTTTTCATTCGAGTACCGCCGGGCAGATATCTGTTTTATATCCATTGTGTCCACTGCCGTCATTAAATTTCTACAAAGCGAGAGGTAATTCGTATTTGATAGAGATAAGCGCATTCTCCTCATTATAAGTGAACCGTGCTAATGCCATTGGAGGCGAGTTACACCGATCTGGTCCGCGATACACTCCGCTCAATAGCAGTGTTGTAAATCCCCAGCTTTCATTGCATTATCGACAGTCGTGAGTTGTACATTCATTCTTGAAAAGGCAAACTGCTAGCGTTGAGGTTTATATCTACTACACTGGAAGAGACATCTCTATATTTATAAAACTCAACATTATGTCTAGATAGGCTCTAATAACTCAAAAACCGCGGATTATGAGTACAGATTCGCTCAACATGGTTTTAGTACCAATACAAATCACGGCGAGAGTAAACAATATTTGTTAAAAATGATAGAAATCAGTCCGTTATTTTGTACAACTGCTATTGAATCCGAGCTTTTTATCGAGTTAAATACCAAATGTTCCATGCTTTGCTGTGCTAAGGCTATTTTGGAATTTATGACAGTCGAAATCTCTTGTTCCGTTTCATAATATTATTTTCAAGTTTTAATCGTATGCTACAAACGCTACCATTGATGGGATATACTTGAACTTTAGAGTTTTTGCACAAAGCGAGCGCAAACGTGAGTGAGGTGTCTTCTCTAGTCCGGTTAGTTCCATGGCTGCGATAGAAGGACACACATGCATGCTCTATTTACATTGTATAGAAACGTTTAGGCCGACTTCGGAGTTGAACTAATTGTATCACTGCTGCAATCACACATACATTATATCTGATTTGGGCTCCTATATTGGACCAGTATGTAAATGCGACATGAGCACTAACATTATAGTTATAATATGCAGCTGTGCGATATTTGAATGACGAGCTACAGTGGCGGTTCCAGTATGTATTTATGGTTGTATTAAAGCTTCCGTTCCGCGACTGTATCCGCGGTTTTTGTTTCCCATGGGAACTATATGTGTTTTCCCGTGGTAAAGGGTATTTTAGTGATATACAGGTATATCACTACGAATCCCATCCCCATTCAATGACCTCACTAATATGTGTTTGGTTACTACTTGTATCTTTCCACAGGCTTTATAGATCGGCACCATATTTTACACACATGTGGCTAGGGTTCCAGAGTAACACATAAAATACCTTTTACCACGGGAAAACTTATCTCTTTCCTGACCAGTAGGCCTAGACTACAGACCACTTACCCCATAGACCTGTAACAGGATGGGAGCCCGTGTCTGCCCGCACATGAACGCAACATTGCTTCGCGACACGTGTAACCTAGAGATATGATCGACATGGACGCATCTCTTTAATACGGCACCCCTGTCCCCCGCTGTATGCGCTCATCGTTGACATAATGTTTCGCTTGCAAATTTGTACAGATTTCATGTCTATTGGGTAAGTGATCTGTGGCCTAGTGGCTCTCCTAGCAACTTTCCCAGGCATTACGCCGGAAATACATGTCAAATAATAGCCTACACAAATCGATACAATTTACAGGCAACCTATTTAACACTCACAGGCATAACCTAGATTGGGTATGGGGGTTATTTTTAAATAAAATTGTGTTGTGATGATAATATTTGACTTGATCGAACGAACAAAACAAACTAGCCATGCTTCCTGTGCTGTATTATTTTATTTTCTTCTTTTGAATTATTATGATGATTGGTAAAGATCAGATCGATCGGTGTGATCTACTACAAGTATACGTATATTCACAGCAGAAAATTTATGGATGACATAACTTAGCACTCCACGTTCACTTCTGTGTTTGAAACTCAATAAATAATTTTGATTTTCTTTATATCGTTGCAATGGGAGTATTATTGGAAATTAAACTGAAATTCTATATTTTCTTCTTCCATTACAAGCTGCTGTAGGCTGTTTTACTTGTTGTTTTTGCAACTTTAACTTTCAAATCTGTATCTATACATTAGTTAAAAGTGACGTAACTCAGGTAATGAGGGGTTTAGGTTTCCCTGGAGCCGCTACTGGCTAGTTATAAGTGTAGGTACTTATATAAATTGTAAAGGTGCGTATTGCGGTCAGTGAGGGACTCGCTTGCGACAGCCAGTCGGTTGCGCCAAATCAATCCTAGCGCTAATGGCACCTCTCGCTCTGGCCGTCTGAACGCAGCGCGAATGTGCTGTGCAACCGTCGGTGATTCATTAGGGAAACGCGGACCACTGTCGTTTAGTAATATAAAATATTGCTGCGATTTGTACCTGTTTCACTGGACAAGTATTGTCTATGTTCATAGTTACAGGTATAACGTAGGCCTTATCCGTGTTTAACGTTTATGTTCCAAGGGGGAAATGGTCGAACTAGCTTTTGACGAGGCACGAGCAGGACTCTTAAAAAGCAAAGCGTTTACAAATGCAGAATGCCTACGAATTTTACGAATCACTTACCTCAGTTTACTCAATGATTTACATCAGTTAAATCAAACAAAGGAAAATCCACCGAAGATTTTGATACTTTCTCTTCGGAGATAAACTTGAGCAATCAGTTTACGCTTTTGGGGCTCTGGTTAAACTATTTAATTATAACAATGTAGGTGTAAGCGGTCCTAAATTCATAACGACGGGTTGGTATTCGCGTCTGACCGCGGTTGCGGTTTGTAAATTGAGAGACGCTGAATCGCTGACGAAACAACACTGTCGGCCCGCATTTTACACGATCATCGAATTGTTTGCTACAATGCATTACTTATACGCAAGTTTATTTTCTAATATAACAAAATTTGAAGCATGTATGGTCAGTTAATCAGAACATGCGGGTTTCGAAGATAATGCGTTTGTTTGTGAATATTTTTGGACAAACGAAATTGATAATTGTTGTGATGTTGCTCTATGATTTTTTAGTCAGAATTAGGCACCCTTGATATAAAACTCGTTTGTGGAGCAATCGCCAGACCAAATTAGAAGGAGTAATTGCAAGTGAGTTGACGCCGAGAAAAGGGCGGGGCGCAGACTACTTGAAAAAATAGGATGCTCGCGTTTACATTGTACAATACATTTTTACTGTGATTATACTTCGCAATTCGCTAACCAATTCTCGTGTTTATTGCTAATGATAATGACTGATCACTAGTAGTAATTCTGGCGTGCGTGTTTTAAGTTTTAAAACACAAATATGACAGGTCTAAAATGCACCAAAATTATAGAAAAGATGGCGCTACTTACTTAAGTGTACTACTAAAACTATTGCTCCACCAAACTTACCATATATTGTTAAGTGAAGTTATTAAAAACTAATTTGTTTTGTTTCAGTTTGCGTCCCCTGCGGCCGAGAGCGCCGCGTGCGGCAGTAGCACGTCGTCGTCGACGTCGTCATCGTCGTCATCATCGTCGTCGTCGTCATCATCGTCGTCCGATTCTGACTCTGCGGACGCCGCTGGCGGCTCCGCACATGCCTCGGCCGACGACTCTAGCGCAGCCCTTGTGGCTGCTTGTCAACTGCAGGTGATTATTTTATACGGACTCGTGCCCATGTTTGTATTACCGACAGATTGGGATCTAATACGATTATAATAAGATCCAATTCCTGCAAACCACGACCGCTTGGTCGGTCGCTATACTCTTTAAAGGCTAGCTCTTATTGAACAATTGTCACACATAATAATAGTCCGTGCGTGTATGTTTCGCTACGATGGTTATCGTTTTGAGAGCACAAGGTTTTGGGCAAGTTTTAAGATAATTCCAGAAAAATCATTAGCGAAATGACTGACCTCGAGAATGAAAATGGACTTTTTGATATCGATTGTTGTATTTAACCAAAACCATCAATCATCAGTAAACCACCATCCGCAGTGGGCCCGTGTGGCGGATCATATCATCAGTTCCCTCGATATAAGTGAAGGTCTGTGCTGTCTGTGGTGACATAAAAGTAGACTGCCTATGAGGTAGCGATTTTATGTGAAATTAATAAATGATATGAAGTTTAAAAATTAAGGTAGTTGTAGGCCTGTATTATAGGCCCCTTGTGTTTATTATGTTTGCCTGCCATGCACTCGTTAAATCTGTGCCTAGACTTAATTTGGAATGTGCAAGCTGCTATAAATACCGAAACCCGGTCCCTAGGTCATCGACGATGCGGACCTCGCGGCACTATTTCCAGAGCAAGCCCCGAGCGCGCCGGCGCAACAGCCCAATTTCGCGGCCTTCGCCGAGCACTCCGCGTCGCCGGACCACGACGACAAGTCCATCGCCGACAACGGTCAGTCATATCATAGTGTGCATTTTGAAGAGTGAGCGATGGAACTACACGACTCCATTCCTGCGTTATTTACACCTTCGGCCTTTCAGGTGACGGAAAGGGTTTATTATGTCGTTGATTTTCCGCGTATTTGTTGCATCACGGTTTTCTAGCAATTGCTTATCAAATTGCATACCGGCGCAATAAAGCCAATTTTGTGCATTAGTGTCTCATATGATGTCTATTTTTAGAAATGTTTCCAGTTTCCTTCCTTCCGTGATTACTAGTGGCTCTTGCGCTAGGTGAAGTCTGTCTCACATTGTTCCTTGTATAACCACATACCTTTTACCCCAATCTTAACACCCTTGGGCCTAGTATTTACTCTGTTATCGATTTAAATATGAAACCATGCGTGTTTAAAGTTTTACAACTTATTCCATCCGGTGTTATAATAGAGCCTGCCAACTTAGGCCTCTCATTTAGACATAACAATTACATAGTATCTGTCTTACAGGTGACGGTTCGAGCAGTGAAATGGAGCTCACACCTCAGCTAGTGACAGCGGCGATTCAACGAGCGACGGCGGACTCCTCGGGCTCGGAGAACGAGTGCTCCAATTCAGATGCCGGCCATCAGAACACTACGCACTACGCCTCCAGTTTGCTGCAACAGTTCGTTGCGCAAACACAGCTACTAAGCAGCACCGCTCCGTTGACCCCTATGACACCTGCTGCATCCTCGCTAGCCTGCGGACTTGGCGCCAACCCAATAGAAGGCGTAGGAACAATAAGCGACTGCGTCCTCGGACAAATTAACACCATACCAGAAATACCACCCATAGCACCCAGTTTCTTAAACCCCTCCCAACATTTAAGCCCACAGCAGACGGAGGAGCTCACACAAATTAACAAAGACCTAGAAGAAATATCTAGTGTGACAGGAATATCAATACCTAATCCACCGAGTTTAGAAGATTGTGTGGATAACAATGATTTCATGAGTCTGGACATCACACAAGGCGCGCCGGAGTTGGGCAGCGCAAGTGACTTGCTGAAAAACTCTCCACTTGTCGGTTCTGATATGAGTTCTCTAAGTCAAATGGACGCACACAAATTCGATACTATCAGTACGAATTCTATCGAATCTCAAGAGGATGTTAAAAATGTCCTCGTAGAATCTAGAAGAAAAAGAGGACGGCCGCGTAAAGTTGCAGCAACTAATGAATCCAAACTCTTAGAATCTCATAAAGAGCACAAATCTGCTGTGAATGTGATGAATGATTTTCATAATGGTAACGACCCGCCTAACGTGTCGCCAGATTCTGGTATTTTGTCAAATCACAACTCTCCCACGCACTCGCCTCTACGACGACACGACATTGACGAGACACAGAACAGATTAGCCAGAAAAGCCGTTCAAAAGGAAAATAATACCAGAGAACGAAGAAATATGAGATCGAAATCTAAAACTCGAAGTAGAGCCCATAGGTCTGATTCGAGCGACTGCGATTACCAGAGAAAAAGGATAGAAAATGAAGTCAAACAGATCAAGACGGAAGCACCGTCACCGATACCTTTGAAACAGGAACAGAGTAGATTTGAAAGGACCAAGAGGAATGATCAGAAATTAGATATAGCTGCCTTAGATAGAATGTTATATGCCACTGATAGAGTTTTATACCCCCCACGTAAAAAAGTCGGTCGAAAGCCACAGAATAAAACGAAAGCTACAAAAAGTGCACCTAAAACACTGAAAGATAAAAACCAGTATGACTCTGGTGACAGTGACGAGGAGTCATTGCCCTCCAATAGGTCTGTTCTCTCAGGAGTGTATGCTAAACGAAAGGAACTCAACAGTAAACTTGCCAATATGCCCAAAAAGAATAGTAAAACTTTTACAAACACCTGGAGGGACCATCAGAGCGAGAATGAAGCAGCAGCCGATGATCCATTAGATCCGACATGGAAACAAATAGATCTCAATCCAAAATACAAGGATATTTTATCTGGGTATAAAAGTGATCATGAATTTAAACCATACAGAAGCTGCAGTAGAATCATCGAGTCTGGCTACAAGAGCGATTATGGCTGTAGATCTGGGTACAAAAGCGATTATTACCGTTCTGGTTACAAAAGTGATCATAAATCCGGTTACAAAAGTGACAAGTCGGGATACAAAACAGATTACAGCGTCAGGAGTATGCGAAGGCGAATGCGGAAACTCAAAAAGACAAGATCAGTAAGGGACCGATCGTATTACAAAAACCAGAAGCACTTTGTCTCAGATCAAGAGATCCTGCAGCTAACAAACAAGACGTTCAGCAGTTTAACTCTAGGACACAGTTCAAGTGACTCGGAATGTGACAGTTATCTCCGAAAACCAAGCGCAAGTCCGAAATATACCAGTGTGTGTACAAAATATCCTTTGCCCTCGAAATATAGCTTTGGTTTCTCGAAACTTAATCAGAAACACGTGCTGAGACCGAATACTTCAGATCCTTTCGCGCCTGGACCCGTGTTTAGTGGACTACAACGACCAGTAATGACTTATAATATATTCAAATTGAGCCATAATAACAATAACACTTTAGTTAAATCGCCAACAAAATCGAGTTATATTGGGAAACCTCTGCCTGCCTTGAAACCAGTATTTTCGCATAAATTTGGATCGTCACCGTTGTGCACACTTGCCAAGCCTTCAAAGAAGGATAACGATTTGAGACAGTTCTCCAGAACATTATCTCCAAAAAGTCAGAAAAAATCGAAAAGTAGTAGTTCAAATTCTAAGAAGGAAAATTCGCCCAAACCCTTACTGAACATTTTTGAGAAGGCTAAAAACAGCTACGTCCCAAACAAGTCTCTATCGAGAAATGTGTTTCTAAATTTCAAGAAGCCCCATATGAAACCATCGTTTCATGTCAAGAAACACAGAAGTACGGTTGTACTCGCACCACCTAAGATAAAATTGAAACCAGTAGAGAGACCATCCCGAGTGACTGTCAAAACGGAAGGAAAACATCATAGGCATAGAAGCAAAAGAAGACATCGTTCAAGATCTGCTTCTAGATGTCGAGAAACTAAGGCAATCGACCTGATCGATCAAAAATTCAGCCAAGACATGGATAATCTCATTACAAATTTCATAAAACTATGCCAGGTTGCTCCTAAATTGATCACCAATGTAGCACCTAGCCAGCCAAAATGCGTAGAAAAGCCGGCAGTCGAGGCTACTCCTGCTAAAGCGGTTAAAAGAGGTTCTAAGAAACGTAAAACATCTGACAATCAAGAGATAGCCACACCTACATCTAAGCGAAGACACAAGAAACAGTTGGCCGAGTCTCAAAACAAAGGTGGCAAAGATACGAATGAACACAAACTGCCGCTGAAAAAGAGACATTACCACATAAATTCCTCTACGAGTAACTCCTTGAGTCTCAGCTTAGTTACGGCAGAGTTTGATGAAAACGCGAAGAATGGAACTACTACCGATAAGTTTCTCTGCACTGAAACAGATTGCATGGGCGAAATGCAAAGTAATATTTCTGCGGATTCACCCAAATCGAAACCTACACACGAAAAGGGTAAAAAAGGTGTTGATGCGTCCAAAAGTATACAAACAAGTAATACTCAAGATTTAAAGAATTTAAATACGGATACTACTTTAAAAGTGTCAAAACCCAGTGTAAATGTAGTTACAGAAACGTTATCTGTAAAAATTGATGAAACTAATTCTACACAAACTAAAAATCATTCTCCAAATTCACTAAACGCAACAGATGACGAACTTGTTATAAAGAAGCCCGACGCAGATCAGTCCGAGTTGTCTAAGAAGATCTACGAAACCTCGGAGAAGTTAAAGGCAGTTCACAAAATGGTTCATGATCTGGAGAAATCGTTGCCAAAATCTAAGGAGTCTGATGGTAAAACGGATTTAAAACAAGATACTCAGAGAGTCTCGTCACCTAGGACCGAAACCAAGGCATCGCCCATGAGGAATTCAGCGCCAATAGTAACACCTAAGAAACGCCATCGACTAGAAGCAGAGAAAGTGGCTGTTTCAAATCTAGATCAGGTGGTGCAGTCTCTTTCCAAGAAGCTATCAGAAGATAAGGTAGTAACTTCGACAACTACTAAAGATGTAAACCAAAATAATTCAAACGATGAGGCCAAGGATTTTGAGAAGCCTAATTCTGAATCTCCAATTAATACACCTGCAAATAGCAACACCGTTGATCCTTTAAAGAGTATGTCAGCGAGATCTCTTTACAAAAGTTCTATTCCACCGGCACAGAAGTCAGAGATAATGACGCGGAAGAAGAACAGACTTGAAGCTATATCAAGTAATCTTGTTTCTAAAATCAATCCAAGTGCTGCGACAAAAGTACTAGATACTCTTTTAAATAACAACATACGAAAGTCGATTGAGTCTAGAATTCTGGAAAAAGAAAAAAGTAGCAGTGGGTCTGACTCTCCAAAACCAACTGATGATAGAAACCGGAAGGAATCTCAAGTCAGCACTAGAGCTACTGTTATCAAATCTCCAGTATCGAAGGGTAAAGTTTTAGAAACGAAGAAATCCAAGGCTTCAGAACCTATAATAACGCAGACAGTCGTCGTTAACGTAGACAAACCAACTGGCATCTTTGAACCCTCTGTAGATTTAGAAGATCAGATACCTAAGTCGTCCATTTGTGTAAATAGTGTTTTAACCGATTCAAACAGATCGAAATCTAAGACAAAAGTCAACGATAATAAAAACACAAGTTCTTTACTAAATCCTATCGATACGGAATCTGAAATTCCGTTGGCTTTAATTTCGGAAACACCTGATCCTGTCATAAGACCTAAAAGGGGAGAGTCCATAGCTTCCGTTCTATCTGATAAAATTCAGGAAACATCAGGTGGTCACAATTTACGTCAACCTAAAAGAAATTTGAGCAAAGAGCAAGAAAATGAAAGCGACGAGACAACCGACAAGAAGAAGAAAAAGACTTCCAATAATATCATTCGGGAAAGCAAATTAGTTTTGCCAACGAAAATGCTAATTCCCAAGATTCAAGCTGAAAGGTTGCAAATCACAGATGCTACGAAGAAAATCAATGTGGCCACTAAAAAACCTGAAGTCACCAAGAAACCTGAAGATTCCATCGAAGTCAAGAAAACCGTCGAAACATCAAAGAAAAAGACGAGAAGGCGAAAGGCTATAAATAGAACTGGATTCCCAAGTGTGAAGAGGAAGAAAAAGAAAATAGAACCTAGCAGCAGCCAGAATATCACTTCAGACAGTCACTTCACATCTGATACTGACAATTCAGCGTTTGAGAGGGTACCTAAAGACGGGGAAGCAATGAGCAGCTTCTTAGAGCGTACAACAAATAAGAAAACTGAACTCAAAATCGTCTTAAATAAGGACGAATGTCCGAAACAGGGCCGCCTGACAGTAGTTTCTCTCGAAAAATTACAAGGAAAGGACCTCCCAAGCGTTACCACTAACAAGACATCCAATGTTAACACTAATAAAACATCTACTAGTACAGATAATATTGCAAACGATAAGAAGAACACAAATGCGTGTATTCTGAGAGCTCCATCATTGCAACTAAAACAGAACAAGTTGGAAAAAGATGGTAAAAGTCACATTAATAAGTGGGAGGTGGGAAGTGAGACCGACAGCATTCCTTCACTTGCCAGCTCACTGGGCAACGATCCAGAAGACAGCATACCTCTAAGTTTGCTGAATCTGAAATCCGTCAGACCTGGAAGTGGTTTAGACAACTTGGAAAGACTGAAACGCAAGACGAGAGCCATGTCACCTTCGCAAGAGATTGAAGAGATTCTTTCAAAGAGAAAGAACGTTGAAAAGAACTCTAAAGTTGGCTTACGACCGAAATCTAGTCTTGCAGTTCTATGCCCCACTGAAAGAAGACTGACCAGAAGTTCGGACAACACTAACGACGAAAAAGGGAAACCGAAGAAGACAGAAAATAAGAAACCTATCGAGAAATCCGTTGAGAAATCCGTTGAAAAATCCGTTGAGAAACCCGTCGATAAACCTGTAGAGAAACCTACCGTTGTTGAGATCCCAGAAAAGCCGGCAAAACCAGTCAGCATAGCTACTAGACGGAAGTCAAGGTCTTGTCAATCAAATAAGAAGATCCGTGAAGTGCATTCGAGTTCACGCGAGAGTTCTTTGGACACTGTCATAAGTCGTCGGCTCGGATGTAAATCTAGGGAGCCGTCTATCGACACTCTGCGAGATCACGACGAAAACGAACCTTTGCCATTGAACGAGAAAGAAATAGATTTCGAGAAGAGTATAGATGTTCTATCGAAGAACATTATCTGTAAGAAACGAGTGGCGTCTTCGCGGGATGACAGTCCAGCCAGTAGCGTCGACAATCGTGATAAACCGGTAGTTTCGAAGAGGAATCCGCGACTGAGGAAGAAATTTTTGGTTGCTGGTCTGTTCTCCGAATACTATAAAGAAGAGTGAGTATATTATTTATGATTTTTTTGGAAATACTTTGTAGCAAATTCTTACAGGCCACGTAAGATTTTGACACAATGTACAGCTTATAGGATCCATTTCGTGCCAAGCACAGATAGATCGCTGCTCTTTGAGAGTGTAGTTTGGAGATTTTGGAGAGCAATGTATTTGTATGTATTCCGTTTAACTTTAAACGTTTTGATATTATTTTATGACTCTCTAAACATCCTCGTTCTTATATGGGTCTAGCAGCATCTAGACTTGATGAATTTATTACTTTGTAGCCCAAAACCTGATGGCAAAGGCAAGAACCTGGTGACCCAGACCGAGTTCCCGCCCGGGCTGCTGTCGCCCCCTCCGTACTGCGAACGCTGGGTGCGCAAGAGGCTACAACACTTCTCACTGCCGTACGACATCTGGTGGGAACAACACTATAACCAGCCGGTGCCGTCGTGGAACTACAAGAAAATACGAACAAGTATGTTCTGGTTCAATACGCTTGAGAGATTTAGCTATAAACTAAATTCGGACGTAACCCCACTTGAACGCTACATATCATTAGCATCTTTTTAAAGATAATGAAAATGTTATGCTTCAATAGGGCGACGTTGATAGTAAATACTTACTGTAGCCTGCTATTACAGACATGTACTACGACGTGAAGCCGTCAGCCGAGGAGTGTGAGAGCGTGGCGTGCAACTGCGCTCCCTCGTCAGGCTGCAACGAGGACTGCATCAACCGGCTGGTGTACTCGGAGTGCTCGCCGCAGCTGTGTCCGTGCGGGTAAGGCATTGAGTTGGGCTCGATTCATTAAATATAAACTGCATAAGTTTTAAGATCTCGAAGGACTATTCAATTAGGTTTTTAAATGAAAGATTTTATCACGCAGGTTTTATTGTAACCTCTTTCAATCAAATTTAAAATGTATTTTGATCAGATTTAAAGTGCATTGTTATCACACTAATCGAGTAAAATTAAATTTTTTAATATTTATATGGTCTGGTTGGTGGTATCTCTTGGCTGGACAATGTTTCCAGTATCCTGGTCAAATAATTAAATATCTAATGAAAGATAAAGAAGAAATGTTGGCTCTAGTTATTGATTACGCGTCGCGATCTCGTAAAGAGTTGTATTTTGACAGCGCATTTTGAGTAAGTAATTGCTGAAATGTTTGTGAACATAAATATTTCGTATACCAAACGATTATATTTACGTTCAGTGTGGCAATTGCCATTTTCAAAACGATGACAAGTCATGGCTTACGTGACACAGTGCTATTGCGCTGGTATAGCGGCATCTCTGTTCAGCACGCCATGACATGGTATGATTTCATAGTTTTGAGAATGAAAATAGACCCACAGGACATTTATATATGAATATACTGCAACTTCGGTAGTTTACAATATGTGCAATATGACATGTGAGAATTGTGGATTGCGCAGTGACCGCTGCAAGAACCAACGCATCCAGCGCCACGAGTGGGCGCCGGGGCTGGACAAGTTCATGACGGAGAACAAGGGGTGGGGCGTGCGCACCAAGCACCGCATCGCCAACGGGGACTTCATACTAGAGTACGTCGGCGAGGTCGTCTCAGACAAGGAGTTTAAGGTAATGTATTATTCCCAGTTGTGGTCTTCTATACTATAGGTCTAAAGGTCGGTCTGCATTGAAAATCTCAACTCTAGTCGTTCAGTATTCTTTATATGAAACTCCAAACTGCAAAACACACTAATCGTCTACTTAACAGCATCGCCTCGCATTATTTTGACAATTGGGGTCTAATTGTGGAACTGACAGTGGCAGCAAGCCCATTACCATATCTATCATCCATTGCTCGGTTGCTGTGACAATAATTTTTATGGTACTATTGAAAGCCAGCAATGTAGTATAGATATGGGCTTGCTGTCTCTGTCAGTTCCACAATTAGACCCCAATTGTCAAAATAATGCGAGGCGAAACGGTGCAAGGTGCTACGACACTAAAGCGGTTTTAATTCCACTAAATCACTTCCCAAGCCTTCGGGGAGGTAAACTCCGAATTAAACCGACTTTTAAATAGATTGCGTTGTTCTAAGTTAAAAAATCAAGTAGGTAATCCGTTTATTTCGCAACAGCAAGACATACATTATAGTTGTTTGTGTCCACAGGAGCGCATGGCCACCCGCTACGCCCGCGACACGCACCACTACTGCCTGCACCTAGACGGAGGCCTGGTGATCGACGGGCACCGTGTCGGTGGCGATGGCCGCTTCGTTAACCACTCGTGCCGGCCGAACTGCGAGATGCAGAAGTGGACCTCAAACGGTGAGCTGGCTATAATGACTGCCGACGCGAGCGCTCCTCGCGCCAGTACGCGATTGGCTATGTCGCCGGCATGTTAACACATGCGCGGGTCATATTGGCTGAGCCAGCCTGTGTTAGCCAATGGGAATCGAGCTAATATTATTTAGCGTTCAGTTATCAGCTGACACAACACAGCGTGTATCACAAAAGCAAGACTTTTAGCCACGCGATGGCTAAAAAGTTTCGTCATGCACCGTGTTTATTGTGGCTAGTTCTCCCCCTTTGGCGTATATAGTTTGGGATGTCGTTCCCTAGGTGGGCCATACTCTGTATCGCTCCGCAGGTACATGTTTCGTTTCGCAAACTTCACAATTTTTCCCAAAGCATTTGAATTAATCTACAAAATTATCTCTAAATAAATTCGCTCCATTTTCTTATAAAATTTACTATAGTTGTTCAGTGTAAGTACAAATTCATTGTTTGTTTTCAGGTACATTCAGAATGGCGCTATTCGCCCTGCGCGACATAGACCCTGGCGAGGAGTTGACTTACGATTATAACTTCTCACTGTTCAACCCCGCCGTTGGTCAGGTAATAACTTTGCTGAACGTCGGTATTTGCCAACAGCTGAGGTGACATGAGGATATCCCCACTTCAGTTCTCAATTGTCCTCCTCAAATCATCATCCAACCACTGCCAGATGATTCAGTGGTCGTATTTGTAAGATCATCAGTCTCAGGCATATTTACGAGTTTTTCAACATGTCTCACTGTCAAATGTCATTGCAAAAATGCCATAATAGTTCGAAAATCTGCGAAAAGAATCGCTATCATTGATTCGATCTGCCACTTTATTTTGGTTCATGTCATACTTTCCACAATTCTTATTCGACAAACATTTCCAGCCATGCAAATGCGACTCCGAAGACTGCCGCGGTGTGATTGGCGGAAAATCACAGCGGATCACCAAACTGCCTGTGAAGACCCAATCACGCACGCCCTCTAACGCTTCCAACCAATCAACGGGCTCGAGCAACAACCAACCGCGAGTCGGTCGCCCTAGGAAAGCTGTCAAATGCAATAAGAAGTCAGAACAACAGACTATTAGTGCTTGCGACATCAAGAATATGACCATATTGAAGTACCAGCAGCATTTGAACAAGTTATGGCAGGAGCCGCAGATGAAGCCGCTCACGGCTAAGGAGAGATGTCTGGTGAAGGAACGGCATTGCTTCTTGTTCAGGAATCTTGAGATTGTGAGTATACTTCAGACACTACTACTTTCACTTTCCCCGATAATATTATCTTAGAAGGTTCATCATTTAAAATAGTTATCAAACCTACTCATACTAATGTTACTCACTAAATCGGTTATTGTTAAAATGTTTACTGGCCCGCACTCCAAAAGACGAACTACTACGCGACACAAGGTTACCTGTATCAATTTTTTTAATGTATTGTGGCCTGGCCATAAGCCAAAATATATCATTTGTATTACTGATCCTGCGTGCTTTATATCGCCAATGTTTTCACAAATATTTGATTGATTATTTTTTCAGGCTCTTACGACTGAATTTCGATGATGTTTCCCATACTTCCAACAATCAGAAATATGGCATAGTGTCCACATATACTGTCAAAATTAAAAGTCTGAAAATTTTCAATCTAGTACATCGATTATGTTGTTACGTACAGAAATGTCAGAACCCGAAGTCCTATGTCTATGAATCCGTCTTATTTACAGGTACGCCGCATGCGAGACCGCCTATCAATATCTATGCCTCCCTCCCCTCCCAACGCCACCCCTCCAGAGCCCTCCCCCAGCCCGTCCCCCGCGCCGGCGCCCCTCCCCGCGAGCCCCGCCGTCTCCAACGTCAACCCTCTCACGTTGCCCGATACTATGAACCCACAAGTGTTCCTGACGAGGCTTCAAGCTCTGAGGGCGCCGAAGGAAGACAACGCTAAGCGTCTTGTCCGAGTGGAAGATGACCCGAGTTTGACGAAGAAGGACCGGCTGGCGAAGGTCTTCAAAGCGCTTCATGGTGCTGTTGTTGGGGCTAAAGGTACTACCTAATAACTTAAAAACTTGCCATTGTGAGTAACTGGACGTCCAATAACAAATATTGAGCGTAATGTAATAGTGTATTTATAACATGTTGGGAGTGATTCCACATGTAACATTACGATCGAATTTCGTGCAGGATCGTCACCTGGTGCTTAGTTATTTGTTTTATCTTTTACAGTTCTAATAGCTACAAAATTTAAGTCTTTTTTGATTTGACGTTCATCGTGCGTTCATTTTTGTTAGGCATTCATTTCTCTAATTTTGATTAGTGTTAACCACTGCAGGAACCTTCTGAGTTTTCTTCAAGGTTTTCTTTCACCCTACATAGCGTGTAAGCCTGTAGACTCAGGGTTGTATCCTTTCCTACTCGTGACCCTATTAATAATAATAAAAATACTTTACATCAAATTACAACATGCCTTACTTTCAGATGACAAAGACAAGTCAATCGTGGCACCGCTACTGAAGCTCAAAGCCGCTAAGTCCCAAGACGGCCAGCCGGCCGCGCCCGACCTCGCCGCCATTGACAGTCACGTCGACTCTGGCCACTACGTGTCCGTGACGCAGTTCGACGCGGACATGAACGGTGTATTCACGGCGGTGATGAGGGAGCATGGAAGACTGTCGACCTTGGGAGCCGTGGCTGTGCAGTTGAAGAAGGTAGGATATCACAAACAGAATCGGTTTTATTGAGGCCCCCGACACTCCATACAACGGAGCGAATATAACTGCCTACCAACCAACACGTACAATTGCGCGTGTGTGCGCGAGATAAATGTCGGTAGGTCTGCTTTGCTCAAGGCTCAATCCGCTCAAAATATACAGAACTGTCGAGTGACGACCCAATACCTCAAAATTAGCACGTTAGGCAAATAACCACCCATTTTATCATACGGGTATTTACGTTCTACTAACTTCGAAATACTAAATTATTTCTTATTTCAGATATACAACTCTGCAAAATCGAAGTACGCTGAACAATTGACTAAGATACTCGGTCCCGGCGAACCTCTGCCGGCTGGATTCCTGCAGAAAACTAAACCTGGTGAGTTTTTAGAACACGAGATAAGATTTATTTCAGACCGTTTGATTTGAATTATTATATCTACACAACCACAATTTTTTACAGAATAGAATAATAACACTACACGCACACCTATAGGTACACTTTCAATGTAAGTAATAATATTGAAAAAGAGAAACTTTTAGTTACATTCAAAGGATAAAATAGTAGATAGCATAAATAGTACTGCAGCGCCAAAAAGATCCCAACTCAGCATGTGCTATACCTGAGGGTGTAGCGCTGATATTCAGTCTACAGTTTTATTATTTATACTGTATATTGTATAGTTTGTGATGCGACGTCCTTGTTGTGTATGGCAGAGGAGGTGATAATGTGCATATGCGGCTTGCACGTGGAGGAGGGTCTGATGGTGCAGTGCGGCGGCGCGGGCTGCGGCGTGTGGCAGCACGCGCGCTGCATGCGCGTCGCGGACACGCGCGCGCCGCACTTCTGCCACCACTGCGCGCCGGCTAAGGTACAGTCGAAGACAGATAAGTATACAGGGGGCCTCAATAAGGTTGAGATTTTCTCAAAAACTACTGGACCGAATTTAATAATTATTTTACTGTTACACAGTTTAAACTTTTATCTATCAGTGAAAGAATTTTTGCAATAGGTCAAGTAGTTTATGAGAAAATCTCAACCTTAAAAACTCTCCTGTATACCTTTCTCTGTGTTCCACCGTACACATGGATACAGAATATAATTAATTTAAGAAACAACAAACCCGACAGCCAAAAATTTAGGTCTAAAATTTGATTAAATTTTTATAGCCTATGTCACTCCTACAATCAAGACGAATCTAACGACACCTCATTGTGTTAAAATCTATCTAGCCGTTTGCAGCGCGTGCCAAAGAATTAGACATATACCGCAGCCCAAATCAAGTGTCTTATTTTGTAAACAAATATGATCGTCTAATTACCTGTGGTGAAGTAACACTGAAGGAACTGATTGATCGAACCTGTTCATCTTCGTGAAGATAAAGTAATCCGATCTAATAATGTGAAAATAACAAAGTCACAGAACAGCTTAAAATTTTAGTAGGGTAGGGTAGTTATTGTTTACTAAATAAGACACTTGATTTGGGCTTCGGTTTACATATAAAGTTAGCCAGTTGTTAGCCATAAACCTAGTTTAACTTCATTTCCTGCCGTGTTTTGACACTTTCGCACTTAAAAATGTTAAGTTATAAAGGGACCGTGGCACATGGAAATATGTCATGTTTATGACTAACAGCGTAACACACATCAAAGCACATCAAGTGTAAGGCCCGGTTTCCACCAAAGCGGAGAAGAGAGGATATGTGTTTCAATCGAACCAATCAGATTTCGTTATTTCCACATCTCTCCGCTTATGAGAATGAACGAAATCTGATTGGTTATTCAAACACATATCCTCTTCTCTCCGCTTTTATGGATACCGGACCTAACACTTTGGACGTTGGACCGTTCTTATTATCTGCGCCGTAAGAGTTGAAATCGCACTACAAGTGTTATTGATCCGTACATGTTTCATTGCCAACAAATATTCACCAATCAATCTCTCCTAGGTGGACCGAGAGATCCCTCTGGATGACTACACGGACGAGGGACATCAGTTCTACTTATCGCTAATGCGCGGGGACCTGCAAGTGCGGCAAGGAGACACGGTCTACGTGCTGCGGGACATTCCCATCGATGATAAGAACCCGGACCTCAGCCAGAAGACAGGCGATAAGGTGGAGTCGCCGAAAACTAAGCGCCAGGACCGAAAGAAGGTCAAGAATATAGCCAAAGGAAAGGATAAGGCTGAGGAGGCTAGTCAGAGCAAGGTATGCGACATATTTTAGGTTCTTGATAAGTGTCTGTTTTGAACTACTTTAGTAATGATTTTGCTTTTGTTTACTGTAGAATTCTGTAGTTTAACCTCATCAAAGCATCTATTAAAATCTTGCGTCGGGTAGATACAAACAAGACGGTATTGAAATTTGTTACCTATTTTAAGTACTATAGTGTAGTGGGAAAACTCACGACACAATTATTTATTTATTTGTTTATTTCTTATATAATAAAACCAAATTTTACACCAGTCTATATATGAACAAATGACCCAGGTAAGCGTTTCACAGTGGTATGCTGCGGTGTTGCAGTAGCAACCCAAAAAGACCGAAGTCTGCGTCAGGGCTAGCTACGGTTCACAATATAAGTGTCGAGAACGATCGTACACGAGTCGAGGCATATATAATTTGGTTAAATTCAGGGTTGTGACGAGTATTTTTTTACGTTAATTGTTTTATGTTTAATACTCAGTGTATATAAAACATGTAAGTGTATTTACCAATCTATAACTTAATTGTACTTACTTAATTGTGTATTTACTAAAATAGTTTATTAGATACGTACTATAAAATATAATTAATAAATATGTGAATATATAAGAAAAAATATTATATAAATAGATATGCCAGTTACAAAATATATGAATAAGTGTGTATATTTATTAAATTTATCAAACAATAATATATATATATATATCATACTATACTATCATTATGTACCCGAAATCAATCAACGAGGGTTCTTGTGACAGTTGAGTTAAAAATAATACGAAATCCTTAACATCAGTTAGATACAGAAACACTACAGTTGCGAAATAAACATTTAACTTTTTTTATTTCCCACTTGATAGTAAGAGAAAGGTAGATTTTTTTACTTACAGCGGCTTACAGCTTGGAAACCCCATTGATTTTTTTATTGGTTGATTGAGAGCTCTGTAAACATGTTACAGACAGTCGCACTGAAGTATGTTTGTATTACAGGAGGGCGAGGTTCGTAAGCACACGTACCAGACGATCGGGTCCATCCCCGTGTCCGAGCTGGACATCTTCCGCGTGGAGCGGCTGTGGAAGCACAAGCACACGCGCGAGCGATACGTGTACGGACACCATTACCTGAGACCGCACGAAACGTTCCACGAGCCGACCAGGAAGTGAGCATTGCCAACATTACCATACACTGTTTTGATATTTTCATGCATATGCGCTATGCGAAACGAAATTCTAAATGATAAATTTTACAAGAGCGACATCAATCCAGTAAGACAATTACTGGATAGATGTCGCTACCGTCCCTAAGACGAATATGGAGACAAAATTCACGACCTGGGTACGATATCACGGTGACTCTATTGGAATAGAGCGTGCTACGGAATGGCGAGGTCCCTGGCTCGAATCCCGGTCGTGATGATAATTTTTCTCCATTTATCATTTATTACCATACACATTTATTTATTATTATTTCAGTCTGTGATGGCCCACTTCTGGGCAAAATTTTCCCTAATATATTGTATAAGATAAAATGTTGCAAGTAAATAAAATAATATGATAGGTAATTTTACACATCTACATTTTTTGGTGTAAATGTAAATTGAAAAAAATAAGTTTATGTTGAAAAATATACGCAACACTTGCAATAAATATATGTGAGTCTGATTCGACGTGGGCCACCGTTTACGGCCTCGCGGTCCAAGGGGCCTCGCGCCTCGAAAAGCGTCTAACCTCTGAATCGATTTCTTCTATTTCTAAAAAAACACAGCCACGACGGAGATTCCGTTGGGAAGTGCTCCAGATGCACTGAATACCGATAGTAATGTCTCATACACGGCGCAAAAGATGCGCCTTACCTTTATATTGGCCGTGCGCCTTGTGTTCTACAATGCCCTGTGTGGTCTCAGGTTCTTCCCCAACGAGGTGATGCGCGTGCCGCTGTACGAGGCGGTGCCCATCGAGCTGGTCATGTCGCAGTGCTGGGTCATGGACCTCAACACATACTGCAAGGTAAGCCAGGGCTACACGGTGTAACGGAAGGGTTTAGTACCTGTGCACACGACTTTTCATTTTACACCAAAAGAATTGGTACACTTTGGCACCAATCAGCTAATCGATTTGTATAAGACAATTTTTACTCAGAATTTGAATTACGCATTATCCATGCTCGGTGAATTAATTAGAACACATTGAAAAAATTATTGCCGTGGTTAAAACTGTCGGTCTAATTGCCGACTTCAACAATATAAGTTACTGATATCCGTTTATATACAGGGTGTAACGTAAAGGGTATAAGAAGCCGAAGGGAGGGTGTTCAGTATCGGTAACTGAACAACTTTTGTTCACCACAACATCCTCCCTTCGGCTTCATATACCCTTTACGTTACACCCTGTATAATAATTTATAATATTATGCCTCTGTCTATTTTGGTATAATCGAATAGAGCTACATTCACAACCAAAGGTCCTTAGAGTTAGAAAGGGACCGTGGTTTAAACCGTGGAAGTTTATGGCTAACAGGATATGTGTGTGTGTCAGGGTCGTCCCGTGGGCGCTCGCGAGGAGCACGTGTACATCTGCGAGCTGCGCGTGGACCGCACGGCGCGCCTCTTCACCAAGGTGTCGCGGCCCAAGTACCCCATCTGCGCCAAGCCGTACGCCTTCCAGCACTTCCCGCACAGGCTCAAGATCACGCGCACGTACGCAGTAAGTACGACACTATCATTACCATGGAGAGAGAACTCTTTGGAGAGTTGAGACACTGAACTCGCAATTCGGAGATCCTTGATTCGATCCCCGGTCAGCCATGTACGGTCGAGCACAGATAAAAGTGTACAGGTTTTTCAGGCGCTCAAGCCCCGTCAAAGTATGCGCGAACGAAATTTTTTTACTATTTTTTGCCAAAAATCTGACATTGACGGAACTTGAGCGCTAGTAACAATCGTTGCGGCTCTCCAGGGGAATTATTAAGGCCGAGATTTTCTCAAAAAGTAGTTTACTGATTTAAAAAAAGAACACAATGACATAGGTGTACTCTAAACTATCTACTAATAAAATAATTTCTACAATCTGTCAAGTAGTTCTTGAGAATATCTCAACCTTATTGAGATCCCCTGGATATTTTTTTTTTCTGTTTTCGACTGTACCAATTATTATTATTCTTATGTGGTTTAGTGACGAAACCCAATGTCAAACTTGTTATAGCCTCTGACATGGTCTAACGATTGCTATCGAACGACAGCAACCGGAACAACTGCTTAACTGTCTCCACGGAGGGGCTTAGGCCCAACATTGCTTAACTTATGCGATCGTTTTCAATGTGTAGTCGCAACTGGACTAACGGGCTCATTCGAATATTAGTAGATAAACATTTGGGGGAAATGGCCTCTATAAACAGTTCTGCTCGATTCGTCGGCAAAAGCCAAATCTAATGTGCCGGTCCCTAGTATAGCAACTACTTAATATACCCTAAATGTAAGTAGAAGTGAAGTTACTCATTTCACTTAGCTATAACAAGGGTCGAACGTCCCTCGATGTAAAGCCCAATAGTGGGACGTAACATTAATTCGTATGTCCTCTTACAGCCGCACGAAGTATCGCCGGAATACCTGAAGGGGCGAACGGGCAAGAGCGCGGCGCCGGCAGACAAGGCCACCAAGACGCCTACCGTCAAGGAGGCTAAAAGGAAACCGTCGGCCATCGCGATTACGGACAGTTCTAAGGTGAGGTGAGGCGGTGCCGAGTGGGTCAGTGTGCGGCAACGCTACGGCGATTAACGCACTAGGCGACCACGACTCCGGCCAGTGGCCGCAGCGACCAGGTTAACTAAAGAAACCATATGAACGTCGCTCACTTTGCCTCAGCTCTACCGGAGTGGTTGGGACCAAGGTTGCGACTTACGACCAGCCCCTTAACCATGAACTCTTATAGCAGGATTACTTCAATAATACTTTAATATTTCGTACCAGACGTCAATATAAGCTTACTTTAAGGACGTCATGGTACGAAATAACAAAGTATTATTGAAGTAATCCTGCTATAAGAGTTCATGGTAAGGGAGTAGGACTGGTCGTGGTCGTCTAGTGCGCAAGAAACCTTAAACTGTTTATGAATCTCGGACACAGATTAGTTCTAATGTGCCATTATCTCCCACAGACGCACCAGAGCTTATCTCCAGCCAGTAAACGCGAGCAGCAGAAGGAGCGCGTGAACGCGATCGCGCGTCGCCTGTTGACGCGCGGCGGCGGGCAGCGCGCGGCATTGGACGCGTCGTACCTGCTGGCGCCGCGGCGGCCGCGCGCGAGGCACTCATGACCGCCATGCGCCTGCTGTGGAGGTACGGGAACGTGATAGTGAAATATAAGGGTTATAGAAAGGAAACTGTTAACAGAAGGCAATAAGTGTGCTGCATTGTCGATATGTTATAGTCAAAGGTCGAAGCAACGTCACTCCTAGGTTAGACTAGTCAATCCTCAGGTCTGACAACGAGACTTAGAAGTGTAGTTAGGTATTTAATTACTGCTCAACAAGCTACCTATTCATCCGTTGAATTCTCAACCCAAAGGTTGTCTGGGAGAGATCGCTTTAAGCGATAAGACCGCCAATTGTGATACTAATTGTATTAGCATATTTCTTTTGTGTAATTCCTTTTTTTGCAATAAATATTTATCTTATCTTAGAAATGAATTGTCTATTCGGCCTATGACTGACGGGATTTATTTTGTTCTGACGATAATAAAACAAGTGCAGAACAAATCTACCTTCGATTGCCTGATTTCGATTGATTGATTTCGATTGATTTGCGATAGTTCAGTCGATTCTAGGACAAGGAAAAGACCGAAAGAGATTGTTATACTTTCTACGTTTGACTACTAATTTCGGTACTTCCTAGGATTGACTAAAAATATTTCAGTCTAAAGGCGAAATTAGAATCTATTTCGGGGTTTGTCAAAATGCGTTCGTCAAACCTAAGATAGAGATGTCAATCTGCGGAGGGGCTACAATCGAACTTTGACTATAACAGATAAGTGAGCGTAGGGAAAGGCAACTGTTAACACGAGGCATTGATGAGTCACGCGAGCAACTCATAAAGTGAAAAGGTGGCTGCATCATCAGCGTGGTGAGGCATCAAGCCCGGGTAATAGCGCTTGAAATGTCAGTCAGTGAGCGGACGTTTTGTTTGAGTGTTTCAGAGAATATGGGGGAGAAGGAATCCAGTATAGTTCTAAATTAAGTTTAGGATTAGAAACAATTGGTATCGATTTTGGTTTACGCTTTTTAATTTGAACAAAATTTAACTTGGCACGAAAAGTACATCCATCTTTCTTAACTTTTAGTAAAATAATAGGGTGGCAGTATTTAAGACCTATCTTTGCATTAGAGTTGTAAGTAATTTGTTACTACTATACATATTATGGACTTGTCTCTGAATTAAAAATAAATTCATTCATTCAAATTCCTTCATTAGAAAACGCAAACCAAAATCGCTATCACTGTCGCCTGCAATATGCACTAAGATGACGTCAAGTATATTTGGTAAATGTGTCCAGGAAGTTTTAAAGCAAATACGACGCAGTAGCGATTTAGTGTGAGATGACGTCATGGTATTTGGTGAGACAATACGTCAACCCGTTGAATCACTGCCGCTATCGCATCATTCATCATAATTTGGACTGTCTTAGAATTCGGCATGACGCCGTGTCGTACGCAGTTAGAAACTCGCGCGGTATATCCGTCAATTATTATGATTCGTGTGCTTTTAAGGACTATGAATATGAACGCATAATATACATTTTGTACAATTGTATGAGGCTTTACTATTTTTTCTTCACTAACGGCAAAAGCAAACATTTTAATGTTGTAAACTATTGATTATAGTGAAATTATTTTGCCGATAAATTATATTAATTACAATCCTTTGCCCCATGTAACATTCCGCCGACAAATTATTCTTGGAGAAGTAGAAAATAAGATTTGATCGTGTATTGAATCTCCTTTATCGATGTAAATATATTTAATTAAGATTAAATGGTAATTGATGAAATATTTTTGTATTATAAAAGTTACATTGAAGGCAATACACACCCTTCGATGTTCTGTCCATACTAAACTCTCATTTAATATGGCATAATATCAGCAACGGGATGGCATACTATACCAATCGTGAGTTTAGTATGAACAGAACTACAAGCGCCTTCGAAGAGTGTTTATTGTCCCTTACGTAGATGAGTAGTTAATGTTTTTTAGTTTCAACTTTTCGTGACCTTTGTAGCAGTTATTTATTTAGTTCGGTTAGTATAAGAATAGAGTTAATTATCGTAATAGATATATATAACGTATTTTCGGTATAATCTCAGCTCTTAGGCGTGTTTAAGTAATTTAACTAGTGTTATTATGCTTGCTGTCTAGATTAGCAGCGTAACTGAATAATGAATAAACAGCATAATACTTCGAACTATTGTCTAAGTATATAAACTAGTATATTTATTATATTTTTACATAAGACCATCGGTATTGTTATATGTATTAGTGATACAAGTAGGCTAATCAAATTGCATAATAGATATTGTAATAACAACTGGTGCGAACTGATGTTGAATGTTGAAGAGTTTTAATAGAGGTTTAGATACAGAGAGCTGTTGTTTGGTGGTTGTTATTTAATTTATTATTGAATTAAATAATGTGTTGTTCATCGTCGTGCGGTTTTGTAATCATCGTTCACATCTTCCGGTAGCGTAAGATTATTTTTCTATGGTCTGGTCACACCTGCCTACATATTTGTACGAGTTAAAATTATTCATCAATTTATCATGAATTGAAATCTCTCTAATTTTTTAAAATTACATTTAGTTGAATAAGTTGTACATATAGTAGAGTTAAGGTGGTTGGTTGTTTTATTTGAATCGAAAAATCATAATATATTGCTTATTGTATGGATCTAAGTTAAGTAGCGTTTCTCTGCTTCGTTTGTCTATTGTAAGCGATGGCGCCAATCGCCACGCAGACTTTCTCTCGCCAGCCTTGATATTGTGATCACAGAGAACAAAGTTGTTTTTGTTTCTAATTTATTTGTAAATGACTGTTAGGTTTTTACATTTTTTTCTCTTCTTTTATGAGCTTTTGAATGGACTTCTTGTGTAACGATTAGTTTATTTTGTAGTAGTATTTTTATTTACCACGCTTTTACATTTGTCGCTTTTATTAACACAGACTATGAAATAAAGAATACAAATATTGATCCCAAAATCTAGTATAAAACTCCACCGGAATGTTTGTTACTGGTTTCATAAAACGTTTTCTGCGGTTTGCACAAAATACTATCAATCGATCCTCTGTTAAGCTTTACCATCTCTATTTCTCACGACAGATGAAGCTTTAAGAGCCGACTAGTATTACGGTTCTCAAAAGGATCAAATCATACCATGTCATACCGTGCGTCACAGGGACAGTGCTATTGCGTTGGTATAGCGGCGTCTCTGTTCGGCGCGCTAAGACATGGTATGTTTTCATCGTTTTGAGAACGGTAATACGGGGGCAGAAAGTTGGAATATACCTGCCCACCTATTACCGTGCTCAAACCGATGAAATAATAGCTAAACAGAGACGCCGCTATGCCAGCTCGATATGTCATGCACGCCATTTCGTGATATATAGCCCCACTGATCGGCACATGAAGGAGATAGTGGTAAAACCGTATTCTCTCAAAATGACATTGAAACTGACACTATGTGCCACAAATATTTCAGACAGTGTAGTGTGCAAACCAGTATTCATATACCCATTAATAACTTCACGTATTACCTAGGACCTGAGCTAGATAGCACTTCTAGACAAATCATAGAATAATATTGTTAACTCATATTCTGAACACAATTTATATACTCCAGCGAACAAGTTTTCGCCTACACACCCACTTAGACCTTTTGCCTTGTAGTTAAGTACGAACACATAGCCGTAATATTCACGTTATAAAGTAAAATATAAATATGTATGGTCGAGTATTTAACAAACAGACAGGAAATTCCATTTATTATGTACTTAATTAATTATAATAGTAAAAGAAATAGTTTCAATAGTCAAGTAGGATAGTTTTTTAGTCATTGTATTCCCTTTTTCTTTATTGTCTTTTGGTGATTAGTTTAGTACACAGAACTTTAAGACAGCATGGCACGGCACCTGATACGTTTCAATCACTGAAGATTTGGGATCAAAATTAACGCTTACAGATTGGCGATCAAAAATGATTTTCATTAACGTGATTTGTCTTACCAATTCCTCTCTTTCGTACAAATTTCTTTACAATGTATATTCTCCGTAATCGAAGTTCTGATCTAGCATAGCAGAAAACACATTTATCTTAATTTTATGAAAAATATTAATTGTTTTCCGCGATGAAAGTTAACAGAACTTATGCATAGAATATATTCTTAAATATGTGCCTACGAGCGTAGGTTAAGAGTTTACGCTGTAAATATATTTGTATGTGAGAGATTATTTATGAATAACCTGTGCATAGTTTTCGGAAAAATAAAATCGATTAGCACGTATACATTACTATGTTAAACCTGACCTTTCCAAATGTCGCATGCTAAATTTAATCGTCGCTTAACGTGGCGTCCTACTCACTCTTACATGATGTAACAAACATACATAGTATCTGTATTCTAATATATTGTTCCTTCCGAAAACTATACTCGGATTCTTCTGAAGCGATTCTAAAAACTGTGGTGTATCTTTTACACTCAAATATTGATTAATGTGCAGCTTTACTATTTATATTTGTTTTAAGATGCCATTTGTTGTAACTCATGTTTTAATTATTAAATTAAAATTCAGATCTAACCATTGTTTTTAATTCATACTCGCATTTGTTATCAATTTTGTTGGGAATCTATTCGGGAATCGATAAGCAATAATGTAATTAGAATGTAACATAAATGGGTTAAGTCAAAATGAGGTATTTCCGCATGGGTAACTTTTGCTACACTTGCATTCTGTATTCAGCATTTCAATGACTCTTAGCTTTATTGTACTTGACAAAAAGAGCCGTCGTCGTCGTATTTCCGCAGCGTAAAGTGCATACAAAATATTACACTTGATTTGTACTGTACTGTACATAATATTAAATAACAAAAACCAAATACAAATAAAAAAGATCAACCAATTAAATACAGGATGTACAGTATTGTAAAGTACATATTACTTTGTAACGCGTATTAGTAAACAATTCGTAGTAATTCACATCGTGTTGGGAGTCGCATAACACACGTTGAATCGAAGTGAGTTCTGCTGACATTGTTTTATCTTATGAATGAATGGGCAGACGACAATGTGGTGTAAGCTGATGGCGAGTATACATGCCAGGTAGCAGGTAGCCGAGTGACTGCGGCTTCGGCTCTGCATGCTTTCTCACGACTTACGATGGGTACTCGTGTTGCTTACATCTTGCCACTTCCTATACCGAGAATTGTTGATGTGTGGGGATGTTTTGTTTGCACGGATTATCTTCATTTAGGTGGTAGCAGAATGTCCGATTCGTAGAATGTCCAACTCGCAAATTGCCCAATCTTTTGATACTTTTAAGGTGTTGTGAACTGGAGCAGTTAGTCATCGTTTTATTCATATAAACAAAATAAAGCGTTTTATGCATTCATGCATTTTTGACCCATTACCGGACGTAATAAGGTAATGTTTTTCGAGTGTAGGTACGAATGTCGGTTCCTTTGGGCCCACCTGTAGCCTAAATGGTTTCATGGATTTCGACGAAGGTACGATGTCATTAGATTCGTCTTGATCAAGGGGCACTGACTAGTGACAGGTTTTTTTTATGGGGGGAAACAGTCGGGTTCTTTATTTTTACTCATGGTTTAAACCAGGATTTTCTGTGACACCTATGGGTGCAGAGACAAATAACGATCACAAAGTAAGAAATTCTGCGACCACGACCACGAGTGGAATCGTCTTTGTCAACGTTAAATACCGCAATATTTAGATAGCAGATATACTTAAGTAGGTACGAGTACCTATTCGTTTTGGCGGACTTTCTCAAGACTTGCTCCTCCACGTGCAATGAGCATGGTGTGACATGCACATCACGCCACGCGTCCTGGTAACGCAGTCGTATGCAACGCTCGCATCACTGGTGGCTGGCCCAGCCGTGAGTCACACACATTGTGCGGAGATGATTACCTGATTCCGTGAAGACTTCTTTCATTTGTCAAAATTCATCGGGTTTGTATTGTTGTGCTAATGTGACTCACTGGCTAGGAAGAGGAGTCAGCCTTTTGGGGGAAGAGGAGTCAAAAGGACACTGATGCAGTTAAAAGATCCTAATGGATGAAAGTGCCGCTGAAGTTGGAACCCTATCAAGATAAGATTGTTTCGATTGATTAAGAATATTTTAGGTTATTTATTGCTACCCAACTCATACATAGAAACGACAAGCGACCTCATTTAAATGCAAGCGTCAAACCACCATACCATCAGTTTTCCGGAAATGTTTACGTTCATCCAAATCGGTGTTCTTGACGTCGTTATCCCCATCGGGCAGTGATGCCTGCGTTAACATTGACCTTAAATAACAATTTACGTTTACGATTCGTCTCGGGGCTGTGGCGTGCGTCGCGGGTCGAGTCAACAAAACAGGCCCCGCTGGGGTCATTCGCAATGAGAAGATTGGGCCCAGCGTCCGCCCGCATGCCGCGCTGCACGCATCTCCACACTCTACCAGGACATCAGAATCGACAAGTGTAAGGAAGCAGCTAAGCGCTTAACACACTCAACAACCCTTGTTGGGGATAGGACAAATTCTGGATTCGACAGTGAAGCACGATTTAAGGTCATTAACGAGCTAGCCTATAGTCGCTATGCGCCTGTCTTCTGTACAAGGGGTCGTGAGTTCGATTTCCAGTCGGGAAGGTGCAATGCTACGCTACGCTACAAATCGCAAGAGTTAGTGTACTACTGCTTATGGCAGGTTCTATCTCCACTATTTGTGGTAGAAGCTCGTAGCACAAGTTTCTAACTTAGAAAATTAGATAGTAGGTAATGTGAGAACCACTGGTGAAAAAACGTCGACATTTAAAAGAAATCTAAAAAATCCAGGAGCCTGGGCTTGTTTGTTTGTTTGTATGAATCAGAATCAAACAATGAAGTAGGTGTAACACAGTAATGCCAGAAGGCAGCAACAAAACATTTTGGAAATAAGAATGTCGTCGTGTTAGATTGCTATTTAAGTTAGGTACCTATGTATTAGAAATACGCGTTATTGCAAAATCAATAACCTACCTAGGTACTTAATGAGATTTTTTCTCGTACATAGCCAACAAAAGAATTTGCAACACGCCTCGCGTAAGTATCTACTTTCGATTTCTGCGAACATTGTATAGTTTGGATTTGCGACATTTTCGCAACAATTTCGTAAGTATTGGGTATTAAATAACAAGTGATACGTAAGGTTGCTACATTTATTGATCATGTGGGGTGGTGGTAATTAATTTAAGCCCTTAAATTGTCATCAACTTTTGCTTCTATAATCAGTCAATTAAACAATGGAGCATCCAATTTAACTTACCTTTCTCTATAAAAATAGTAACAATTAACCTAAATAATTAGTAAAATAGAATGTCCTAGGTAGAACACGGTTCGTTTTCAATATATCAACCGCTACCGTAACCATATTGAAGGTTAAACCATTTCGATATAGACTATTTATTCCGTCATGGTGTTAGTGACGTTAAATGACTCTCTTAGTTTCTATGACTTTGCGAAACAATTTTGTTCCGTGAATGTCTAAAGGTCTCGGTACACACCTGATCGGTACGTAACTGATGCTGGTCCACTACGCCCACTGTACAGGACAGGGGGCAATCGTTGCGTAGGAGCGATGAGGGTGCAATGAGCCATTATGTGAACACCTTTTTGCCGACAGGCGATGTTGGACTATCGTGGCGCATCATCATCGTCGATTTTTTGTCCCCACTGCTCGGACACAGACCTTCCTTTACATTAATGGAGCTTGGGCCATGCACTACGCGGGCGCAGTGCGGATTGGCGGATTACACATGCCTTATTGTTTTTCTTCTATGGCATGCAGGTTTCAACACGATCTTTTCCTTGCGTTTGCGAGCATTCGATAAATGTACGTAAGTTTTTCCGAGGAAAACTCATTGGTACATGGCTGATCCAGATGAGCATCGAATCTGGGACTTGTGTATCACAAGTCCCGCTACCCAACCCAACCACTGCGCCATTTGCACGAGCTCTTGAGTGACTTGACGCATGACCATTGGCCATGCATGGCCCTTACTTAACGCTCTGGAACGAAAGTGTCCTTCGCCTCGGTGGTCCTACCTTCTTCCTGTAGGCCTGTCTTCTGATCCATGAGTCAGAACTGCTGATAAACTTCGGGTCTTCGGTGCACTGCTAAGCAAAAATGTATGCAACGTGCTTACTCGCAATAAAGAGATTTGACTTTGAAGCGGAATATCTTATTGCTTGCAGGAATTCAGGCAGGAGCATAAATGAGAAAGAGCGTTCCGAGGTTGTAAACTCTCATAATATGCCTAATCAAATGGTATTCAGTTCCTTCAGTGGGAATGTAATGCATTGCATGAGAACGGAAGTAAGCGATTGTCCTCAACATTGCGCCCGCGCCGCGTCAGGTTTCGTGTATTTCTCCGACGAAATTATCATTATGTTAACAAATGTACACTTCCATACACTCCGCAAATGTAAATAATCCTAATTATTTATTACACAAACAATACGAAGTTCCAAGAAATTATACATACCTACACATGTGTATGTGGGTAATATACCTACATATATAAGTACCGAAATTCTACAAGACAAGCAATAGCTTCCTCGTCACGGAAATTTATTTTATTGCAATGTCAGTCAAGTTGTTAGAATATGATCACGAGTTAAATTTGCAAAATGCTCGTGAGATAAGTTACCGAAACATGAAATATTATGAGAATCACTTGAATTTCGCGGAAGACATTAGATAGATGTAATTTTACAACTCTTAGGACAAAAAATTCGAAAATCTAAAAGTCATAGATTGTTCTTAACCAACCGTAATGACGATTGGAATAACTTTTGCGTTGATCGTTTGTGGGGGACAAACGATCCACGCAAATGTTTCGTAGTATTACACAATACCGTTCATTTACTTAGTTCATTGACTTTCTATTAAATGACATCGCCTTAGTTTGCTTATCTCTAAAACAACAGAACCTGTTCGAAAACCTATACCATTAACCATCCAAAAGCATACGTTTCCTCAGTCTAAGTAACCTACTTAAATGTAACGAAATTATTTGGTGAAGTGAAATGATAGGCCCGAGCCAGCAGGACGTGCAATCCGACGCAATTATTTTGTCAACGGCTACTAACCAGCGCTTTGTATCCCAGCATAAGTACTCCAATAGGGCAGCGCGACGCACGTTGTGATTCAATAACCGCGATTCTGATTTGAATTCAATCTCGATTAAAGAAGTCTGGAATTATTTAAAGTACCTAACAGTTTCCGAGTGTGTGAAGTGGTCCGAGGCATGAAAACGACGTCAGGCTGCACCCTGAACCTAACAACTCCCATACAAAACGTGACGCCTCCGTTTCGCCCCCGACGTCGAATGATTATGCACTCGTAAGTCATTCTTTAACGTACACGTAAGTACTATAATACCTGTATGTCACTCAAAGAGCAAATAAGATAAATTGATGTTTACGTAATTTTTCTTTGATAACTTTTTAGACTTGACCAGAATCTCTCAGAGTAACACTGATAGGATTATTTACCAACTACGTATGTTAGACTAGCCATAAGTACCTAAGGCACTCTATCTATCGGAATTTATAGGTAAGTGCCAGCTATTCTAGATCTGGAGCAATCGGAGTATAAAAGTAATATTCAAATTCGCTGGACCGTTACGAGTTTCCGCCACCATGCAGTAATTTTATATTAAGTAGGTAGTAGGTACAGTCGAGGCATGTGAACCTGCACAACACCATTGCAAACTATGCCGTATTACTGCCGCGTAAAGTGCCAGCGATTGAACTTGTGTAAATTGTCTGACGGTTCGAGTTTGTTTTTAGAAATAATTCTGAACATTGAATATGTAATAATAACTAACATTCTACTTACTGTGGTACTACTTCTTTATTTCGCTTTGAATCACTTTGATCCACATTGAAAACAAATGTGGATCTTTTTCAGGACATTTTTTATACTTTTTAGTCAACAATCTTTAGAATTTGAAATTAATTAACTTTTCGCAATTTTAAAATTCGGGGCAAAAATTTTATAAGATACCTACCTTATATTAGGTTCTTAAGTAGGTATATAAATCTACTCCTCGTCTACGAAAATTGTGCTACGAATGGAAGTCGCAGAGTCCGGCATCCTGAAATAAATATTCAGTGTTACATTGAATATTTCATGATGCCGAACTCTGTGACTTCCATTCGTAGCACAATTTTCGTAGACATTTATTTAGCTTCGAAATTCGTCCAAGCTATGAAGCCAAGTTACTTACTCACTTAATATTTAGACTTAGGTTATAATTTACAATAGCTAACTTTCATTAAATCGACAAGTTTGATTTTTTCACGTCTGCATGAAATTGCAGACCCGAGTATTTGGTATTAATTTTAACTTGATACGTCCAGACGCTTCTGAAAAAAAAAGTATTGACAGACAGACGGATCACAAAGTGATCCTTTATGGGTTCCTTATTTCCTCTTGAGGTACGGAAGTAGGTACCTATATCCAATGCCTCAGAAACGGACTGTCCCCGGTATATTCAGGATGTTACAGTAAACTGTGGTATAGTTTTCCTCCCCCGGTGCTACGGCGTTGTTTACAGTTTATGAGCGTTGCGTGCGCGCATCGGCCGTCTGGACGCGGGCGGACGTCGCCAATGGTGGCCGAAATCGCGCCTCACACGACACGACAGCCGGAACACTTCATAAGATTACACTCTACTGTCGTTATTGATAAATTGCCCGGTCAATTTGAGCCGCGATCGCAACCGGCCCGATACTAACACCTCGCTAATCTCACAATGTCACGTCACGTATAATGGTAGGCTAAAGATAGAGCGCGAAAGTTGCTCGAAGGGTTTCCTTTTGTAAAACCTGTTGGTTTTTGCCATTTTCATGTAAAGATAAGTAAGTACTTATTTTTATGCCTTTTATGGAATTTATAAGCTTTTTCGTATGTGTAAAATATACGGGTCATTATCATCATCAGTCTATTTATATTGCCCCACTGCTCGGGCACAAACCTTCCCTTACATCGAGGGAGCTGGGGCCAACCAAATACACTGGGGCTAAATATACGGTACGGTTACTATGATGTAAAGGAAAGAATGGGGCGCCATACAAAAATTTTAGCGATTCCAAAGAAATACAGTTTCGGCGGTAAAACCGATCAGTTGTTAGATAATAGTCAGGCGAATGTTTCAATTAAGTATTATAGTTTAAACCATGAAAGAAAAAAATTGCCGCGCTTGCTCTGTGGAGAGAGACAAAAGTATCTATATTTTGTATTGGGGACTTTTAAGTCGTCGTCCTTGTTGTCACTTTCTCTCCCATATGTAAGAAAGAGGAATCTGTTTTATTATGTTCGACTTCTATTGAAAATTCATACAAAGTAAAACAAATGAGTGGCAGATACGCTAAATTTTGTCGTGCAAGAAGCGGTGTCTGCGATGTAAAAAGATAGGTATGTATGGCATACTCCATAGGGTTTCTTGCTTCATGGTTAAAACAAATAACGTTTTACTTGTCCTATTGAAAGTGACGTCGAATAGCATTGCGTCTTTACACAATAAACCTTCTAGATATAAATAAGTAGTAAAATAGCTAGGATAGACACATAAATAAGTAGTAAAATAGCTCGGCCTGAGATGCTCTTATCGCTATCTACACGTAGGAAGGAGTATCCAAACAATATAAACTCAGTTAATCATTCACCAAATATTGTTCTATAAATTCTTTAATAAATTCTATAAATTCTTTAATACTGTAAAATTGTTTTTCTAACAGCCAGACCTTCAGTTTATTTTTAAAGGACATGGCGGAAGGTGCGTTAACCACCTCGTCCGGCAGCCGATTGTAGATCTGTGGCCCGAGTATGTATACAGACCTCTGGGACTTCGCTAACCTATACGACACCGGCGCCAGTTTATTTTTATATCGTGTGTTATACGAGTGACTGTCGCCGCTTTTACTGAAGGACGATAAGTTCGTGTGTACAAATATTGCCATCTGATAGATTGCTATGCTCGGTAGGGTCATTATTTGATACCGCTTAAAGAATTCCCTAGCGGAGACGTCGTCCGGCACGCCGGCGATGGCGCGGACGGCGCGCTTCTGCATGACGAAAGCTCTATTGACGTCTGCGGCGCGCGCCCACAGCTCCGCGCCGTACGACAGCGCAGCGTGGACGGTCGCGAAGTAGCAGGATCTCACGACCGCGGCGCCGGTGTAAGCGGATATCTTTACCTCCGGATATTTGTACCGCGGGGTACTTTAATCCTAGGATATTTTCACCCCCGGGTAAGGGTACCGGGGGGGTACTTTTATCCTAGGTTATTTTTACCTCCGGATATTTTTACCGGGGTGCTTTAATCCTAGGGTATTTTTACCCCTGGGTAAGTGTCCCGGGGTACTTTTAACCTAGGATATTTTTACCGACCTGTATTTTTGGCTATTGTAGCTTCATACAAAAGAGATCAACGAGATTTACTATGGCTTCTTAAAAAAGACAGACAGACAGACAGACAGACAGACAGCCACAGACAGCCACAGACAGCCACAGACAGATACAGACAGAGACAGACATACACAGACATACATAGACAGACACAGACAGACACAGACAGACACAGACAGACATACACGGACAGACACGGACGGACAGACACAGACAGACACAGACAGACATACACAGACAGACACGGACAGACACGGACGGACAGACACAGACAGACACGGACGGACAGACACAGACAGACACAGGCAGACACAGACAGACACAGACAGACACAGACAGACACAGACAGATAAGAAATATGCAAGAAAATATCAAAAGAAATGGTAAATCTACAAACAAAAACTGAAGCGACGAACTGTGCTAAGAAACTACGTCAGCGATACTTTTAGCAGGGAGTTCAGTTAGAACCCATTGTAGCGCCCCCTACCGGGTCCAATTGTATATCTAAACCATGCATTGACTCGCTCAAACGCACACACAAAATTTCATCAAAATCGGATGATCCGTGTAGGTATAGTTCAACGAGAACTGAAATTACCGTGGGTACTTATATCCTAGGATATTTTTACTCCTGGGTAAGTGTACCGGGGGGGTACTTTCGTCCTAGGATATTTTTACCGACCTGTATTTTTGGCTATTGTAGCTTCATACAAAAGAGTTCAACGAGATTTACTATGACTTCTTAAAATAGACAGGCAGAAAGACAGACACAGACAGACAGACAGACAGACAGACAGACACAGACATACACAGACAGACACAGACAGGCACAGGCAGACACAGGCAGACACAGACAGACACAGACAGACACAGAGAGACACAGACAGACAGACACACGGACAGACACGGACAGACACAGACAGACACTGACGGACACAGACACACATACACACAGACAGATGCAGACAGACAGATGCAGACAGACAGACACATACAGACACAGACAGACAGACACAGACAGACACAGGCAGACATAGACAGACACAGGCAGACACAGACAGACACAGGCAGACACAGACAGACACAGACAGACACAGACAGACATAGACAGACACAGACAGACACAGACAGACACAGACAGACACGGACAGACACAGACAGATACAGACAGACACAGACGGACACAGACACACATACACACAGACAGACACAGACAGACAGACACAGACAGATAGACACAGACAGACAGACACAGACAGACAGACACAGACAGACAGACACAGACAGACAGACACAGACAGACAGACACACACAGACAGACACAGACAGACATAGACAGACACAGGCAGACACAGAGAGACACAGACAGACACAGACAGACATACACGGACAGACACGGACATACACGGACAGACACAGACAGACACAGACAGACACAGACGGACAGACACAGACACAGACAGACACAGACAGATAAGAAATATGCAAGAAAATATCAAAAGAAATGGTAAATCTACAAACAAAAACTGAAGCGACGAACTGTGCTAAGAAACTACGTCAGCGATACTTTTAGCAGGGAGTTCAGTTAGAACCCATTGTAGCGCCCCAACCGGGTCCAATTGTATATCTAAACCATGCATCAACCGCACCGTATGCTCAAACGCACACACAAAATTTCATCAAAATCGGATGATCCGTGTAGGTATAGTTCAACGAGAACTGAAATTACCGTGGGTACTTATATCCTAGGATATTTTTACTCCTGGGTAAGTGTACCGGGGGGGTACTTTCGTCCTAGGATATTTTTACCGACCTGTATTTTTGGCTATTGTAGCTTCATACAAAAGAGTTCAACGAGATTTACTATGACTTCTTAAAATAGACAAACAGAAAGACAGACACAGACAGACAGACGGACAGACAGATAGACAGACACAGACAGACACAGACAGACACAGACAGACACAGACAGACACAGACAGACACAGACAGACACAGACAGACACAGACAGACACAGACAGACACAGACAGACACAGACATACAGACAGACACAGACAGACCCAGACAGACACAGATACATACACACACATACAGACAGACACACATAGACAGACACAGACAGCCACAGACAGACATATACAGACACAGACAGACACGGACAGACACAGACAGACAGACACACACAGACACACACACAGACAGACACAGACAGACAGACAGACACAGACAGGCACACACAGACAGACAGTCAGACAGAGACAGACAGATACACAGAGACAGACAGACAGTCAGACAGAGACAGACACAGACAGACAGACAGACACAGACAGACAGAGAGACACAGAGAGACACAGACAGACACAGACAGACACAGACAGACACAGACAGACACGGACAGACACGGACAGACACGGACAGACACGGACAGACACGGACAGACACGGACAGACACAGACAGACACAGACAGACAGACACAGACAGACACAGACAGACACAGACAGACAGACACAGACAGACACAGACAGACACAGACAGACACAGACTGACACGGACAGACACTGACAGACATAGACAGACACAAACAGACACAGACAGATACAGTCAGACACAGACGGACACAGACACACACACAGAGACAGACACAGACAGACAGCCACAGACACACAGACAGACACACACGGACACAGACAGACAGACACAGACAGACCGACACACACACAGACACACACAGATAGACAGTCAGACTCAGACAGACACAGACAGACATACAAACACAGACAGACAGACACAGATACAGACAGACAGACAGACAGACAGACAGACGGACGGACGGACGGACGGACGGACGGACTGACGGACTGACGGACTGACGGACTGACGGACAGACGGACAGACGGACATACACAGACAGACACAGACAGACACAGACAGACACAGACAGACACGGACAGACACGGACAGACACAGACAGACAGACACAGACAGACGGACACAGACAGACAGACACAGACAGACACAGACTGACACGGACAGACACTGACAGACATAGACAGACACAAACAGACACAGACAGACACAGACGGACACAGACACACACACAGAGACAGACACAGACAGACAGCCACAGACACACAGACAGACACACACGGACACAGACAGACAGACACAGACAGACCGACACATACACAGACACACACAGATAGACAGTCAGACTCAGACAGACACAGACAGACATACAAACACAGACAGACAGACAGACACAGATACAGACAGACAGACAGACGGACGGACGGACGGACGGACGGACGGACGGACGGACTGACGGACTGACGGACAGACGGACAGACGGACAGACGGACAGACGGACAGACGGACAGACGGACAGACGGACAGACGGACAGACGGACAGACGGACAGACGGACAGACGGACAGACGGACAGACGGACAGACGGACAGACAGACAGACGGACAGACACAGACAGACAGACAGATAGACAGACAGACACAGACAGATAGACAGTCAGACTCAGACAGACACAGACAGACAGACACACACAGACAGACAGACACAGACAGATAGACAGTCAGACACAGACAGATAGACAGTCAGACACAGACACACATAGACAGACACAGACAGACGCACACAGACCCAGACTGACACAGACAGACAGACACATACACAGGCACACACAGACAGACATACAGACACAGACAGATAGACAGACACAGAAACACACAGACAGACAGACACAGACAGCGCATATGCAAGAAAATATCAAAATAAATGGTAGATAGACAAACAAAAACTGAAGCGACGAACTGTGCTAAGAACCCAGCGCCCCCTACCGGGTCCAATTGTGAATCTAAACCATGCATTGACTCGCTCAAACGCACACACAAAATTCCATCAAAATCGGATGATCCGTGTAGGAATAATTCAATGAGAAGTAAAATTACCGTAGGTACTTATATCCTAGGATATTTACACCCCTTACAAGATTTTTCAAATAGAGCTATAAACTTAGGTTTTTTTTTATCAATTCAAGTTAAAAACATGTTTAGACTTTATGTCCTTACTGTCATTGTCCGGATAGTTCCAGAACCACCTCAGAATGTGTCTGTGCTGGACACCTAAATATTTTCTGCGAGTGCCTGAGACAATATATTAGCAATTAGCACCGATATGCTGTCTTTTTCAAAAGCTCTCAGGCGATTCTTCTGGTTCGGGATTAGGATGATACTTTGAGGTTACAAAGAGTCGCGTTCACATAGGTATGTAACTACTGACTATGCTACGATTCTAATTCGTTAAGTATACGAGTAGTTTCGATGGTAAACTTTACCAAATTCACAAATGATTGCATGCTTTTATTGTTTAACTTAGCAGTTGAACCAGGCGCGGTTGGTTCAGACAGACACAGACAGACACACACACACACACAGATATACATAGACAGACACAGGCAGCGCATAGCGCATATGCAAGAAAATATCAAAATAAATAGTAGATAGGACAAACAAAAACTGAAGCGACGAACTGTGCTGAGAAACTACGTCAGCGATTCTTTTGTTCAGTTAGAACCCAATTGCAGCGCCCCCTACCGGGTCCAATTGTGAATCTAAACCATGCATTGACTCGCTCAAACGCACACACAAAATTTCATCAAAATCGGATGATCCGTGTAGGAGTAATTCAATGAGAAGTAAAATTACCGTAGGTACTTATATCCTAGGATATTTACACCCCTTACAAGATTTTTCAAATAGGGCTATAAACCTAGGTGTTTTTTATCAATTCAAGTTAAAAACATGTCTAGACTTTTGTCCTTACTGTCATTGTCCGGATAGTTCCAGAACCACCTCAGAATGTGTCTGTGCTGGACACCTAAATATTTTCTGCGAGTGCCTGAGACAATATATTAGCAATTAGCACCGATATACTGTCGTTTTCAAAAGCTCTCAGGCGATTCTTCTGGTTCGGGATTAGGATGATACTTTGAGGTTACAAAGAGTCGCGTTCACATAGGTATGTAACTACTGACTATGCTACGATTCTAATTCGTTAAGTATACGAGTAGTTTCGATGGTAAACTTTACCATATTCACAAATGATTGCATGCTTTTATTGTTTAACTTAGCAGTTGAACCAGGCGCGGTTGGTTCAGACAGACACAGACAGACACACACACACACAGATATACATAGACAGACACAGGCAGCGCATAGCGCATATGCAAGAAAATATCAAATTAAATAGTAGATAGGACAAACAAAAACTGAAGCGACGAACTGTGCTGAGAAACTACGTCAGCGATTCTATTGTTCAGTTAGAACCCAATTGCAGCGCCCCCCCCTACCGGGTCCAATTGTGAATCTAAACCATGCATTGACTCGCTCAAACGCACACACAAAATTCCATCAAAATCGGATGATCCGTGTAGGAATAATTCAATGAGAAGTAAAATTACCGTAGGTACAGTCGAAGACAGAGATAAGTATACAGGGGGCCTCAATAAGGTTGAGATTTTCTCAAGAACTACTGGACCGATTTTAATAATTATTTTACAGTACATAGTATTAAATTTTATCTATCTAACAGTGAAAGAATTATTGCAATAGTTCAAGTAGTTTTTGAGAAAATATCTTCCTTAAAAACTCTACTGTACACCTTTCTCTGTCTTCGACCGTACTTATATCCTAGGATATTTACACCCCTTACAAGATTTTTCAAATAGAGCTATAAACTTAGGTTTTTTTTTATCAATTCAAGTTAAAAACATGTTTAGACTTTATGTCCTTACTGTCATTGTCCGGATAGTTCCAGAACCACCTCAGAATGTGTCTGTGCTGGACACCTAAATATTTTCTGCGAGTGCCTGAGACAATATATTAGCAATTAGCACCGATATGCTGTCTTTTTCAAAAGCTCTCAGGCGATTCTTCTGGTTCGGGATTAGGATGATACTTTGAGGTTACAAAGAGTCGCGTTCACATAGGTATGTAACTACTGACTATGCTACGATTCTAATTCGTTAAGTATACGAGTAGTTTCGATGGTAAACTTTACCATATTCACAAATGACTGCATGTTTTTATACTAATTCGTTAAGTATACGAGTAGTTTCGATGGTAAATTTTACCATATTCACAAATGACTGCATGTTTTTATTATTTAACTTAACTCTAATTTATTGAATGCTGATCTGTGTTAAAGTGGCAATACACGATTCTGATTCCTAAACGCAACTGACACTGGTACAACGCGTAAAAGTGAGCGGGATGCCTCGCTTAGCAGCGACTCTATTAGTTTACGCAATCTCCAGGAAGATGATTATTACGTCAATTTTATGCGACTATATAACCGTTCACCATCAGGAATCAGGATCGTCTACTTGTCTGGACACACTACGTTTCCATCCCGTATACTATTATACTTGTCATGATTTCGAATAGTTACAACCATACATACATTATATACATAATTATAATTGTATTATCATTGTTTTAAAGATGTGTTGCTGAGAGTTTTATGCCACTTTTTCTCCTCAGCGTTGGCACTTTTTCCTTGCAAAGCGGTATAAATGTAAATTCAAAAAATATATTGACGTGCAAAAATGTACTCAACGTGCTTACTTGCAATAAAGAAATTTGACTTTGACTTTACACGCGCACACACCCTCTTTCTAACACACACTCACACGCCATCTAGCTCACACACACACTCACACGCCCTCTCACGCACCCTCACTCACTCACACACACACACACGTCCTCTCGCTCACCCTCTCTCACACACACACTCCCGCTCATAACAAAGCCACCCACCAACCCACACAAACACACACCCTCTCACTCACACTCATACGCTCTCCGTCTCAAACATCCAACCACCCACCCACACGCCCTGTCGCGCACCCTCCTCTCTCTCTCTCTCTCTCTATCATACACACACGCACACCCTCTCTCTCGCGCACCCTCGCACAGCCTCGCACACCCGCAGTTGAACCAGACGCGGTTGGTTCAAGGGAAGGGGTAAACTTTTATTTCTGGATAAATTTACCGGTAGGTAAATTATTATTTCAGGATAAATCTACCTGGGGTTAACTTTTATTTCAGGATATTTTTACTCCGGGGGTAATGGGTAGTTGTCTACTGCCACACCGGCCGTGGCCGCGAGGCGGCGCAACGCGAAGCACGCCCGGCCCAGCCGCACGCACAGCCCGTCTATGTGCTGCTCCCACAGCAGGGCGCTGTCGAGCTCGAAGCCCAGCAGCCGCGTCGAGGAGACCTGCTGGACGCTCAACCTCCCGGCGCGCACGCTCATAGGGGTCGGGGCTCTGCCGCCCAGGTGGAAGTGCACAAAACAGGTTTTTTCCAGGTTTAAAGCCAACCCGTTTATCTCGAACCACTGAGCGAGCTGCTGGACTACGACATTCAGGTTGGCCTCGAGCTCAGGTAAGGACTGCGCGGTGACGACGGCGGCGACGTCATCGGCGTACATGTATACCTCCGCGCCCGCGAGCACACGGGGTAAGTCATTAAGCAGCAAGCTGAACAGGGTATTCGACAGGCACGATCCTTGGGGGACGCCCATCACATTCGTTAGCTCCGAAGACTTCGCGCGCCCCTGATCGCCCGTCACCACCTGTGTTCTGTTGGACATGAAGGATACCAGCAGCGCGAGCGGTGGCCCGCGCACGCCGTAGTGGCACAGCTTGGCTGCGATGAGGTCATGGTCCGCCGTATCGAAGGCGCGCGACAGGTCGCAGCACACGAGCGCCACGTGGTCCAAGTCCAAGTCCCATTCAAATAACAATTGAATTAATACCCGCGCCGTGACGACGTTGATTTACATGCGATTCAATAGCTTAATTAAAAATGACGTCCACGTGGTTGGTAAGCTCTGCTCGTATTTTAGCAATTATGAGGGGTGAGATAAAATTCCCAAAAAACCTAATATCAATACTCAATATATTTATTTCATTCCATAAGTTATAATACAAGTGTTCATTTCATTAACATTAAAATGTTACAATGTTCTTTATAGACCTTGTCTAGGCACAGCAATAGGTACAGTCGACAGCAGATCAATGGCAACACTTGCAGTACGACTTCAAGTCTTACGACACAAATAATAAGAACTGTCAAAAGTAAAAAGTGTTACCATTGATCTGCTGTCGACTGTACAAGAGGAGACGACATTTTTTGATCAAATTTAATGTAATTTGCAGTAACTAAGTAAGTAGTAACGATCAGGTTCACAACGACGTAACTTACTTACTATTACTAACGTATTACTTATTATTTTTTCTCATTTTTTTTTCATTCTTCTACTGTGTAATAGCATTTTTCAATTTATATGGATGATGATATTTTTATGTGTGATTTTAAAATAGTTTCAAATTCACCCTATATGTAATGCTAATATTTTCACGAAGTGTTTACTTCTTGCAATATATCTAACGAATGGATGCCTATCTGTGTAAAAAGTATTTGTTTATTTTGATAAACCCACATAGGAGCCAGGAAATCAAATAGGAAATTGCTTGAAACCCTATTCCAGTCCATATCTCTATTCTATCTAAGCCACTAATTATTGGAATCCTTCGTCTACCTATTTAATACTCTACATGGCGCAATAGTCCAAACGGATAGATTTTTCACAGTAGGTAGGTAATGTCGGATCGAACAGACACACTTAAACCGGGAGAAACATTTAGGTACCTACCTATAGTTAAAATGTTTTTTTTTTCTTCAAATGAACACGAGTAGGTACCTATCTATGTAACCTGAAGCTCGTCAGAAAAAAGCATTCAAAGGTCGAGCGACATTTAAATTTACGAATTTTATACATTTCTGTAAAAAGACGTTGAATTCTATAAGTACTACATGCCCGAGCCGTGATCTCTGCACAAACAGCATTTAACTGTTTTTGCGTAGTATTTGCCCGGGGATCGCTACTGTTGACTGTTCGCAAAACCCCAGATAGGTATATAGAGTCTGCGAGGGCACCCCTCTCTCACTCTTCCGAGAGTGGTACAACGAGCAACTAGTGTTAAGTCCCCATCACCTCATCACAAGTTCTGTTCATAGCCACTCCAGTGGCGGAACATTCATTCTACACCGAAGTTAAGGAGAGGCACATCAGACCCCCGGTGAGTTAATTACGCAATCTACTTAACTTAATTTTCTATCCTTCAATTCAATTAGGTATACACAGGTGCTTGTCGACGCCGCCGCCAAATAGAATTCTAATTCTAAACGCTACTGTCACTCATATGATACTCCGCGTATAAAATGTAGTGGGACGCTTCGTTGAGCGACGATTAAATTTAGCGTGCTATACTTTGTAATCGACAGAATTATAACTAACCCTTCTTAAACGCGTCCCATTAGGCTAACATCGTCTTGGAAATAAAAACTATACGTTTTCCGAATTTAGATAGTCTAAGTTAGACCGGCGACGACGCGCCGCTATGGGAAATGTTCGCAGTTCAGTTTGGGATGGGGAAACGCGAGTTGCCAGTTCTAAATTCGTGTGCAGAAGAACGACGATTGGTTTGGAATGATTTGTTCAACTTCCTTTATCCTGTAATTACCTCCCTATAGTAGCAAACACTTTGGACTGTGTACCGTTCTTATTGTCTGCGCTATAAAAGTTACGGCAAGTGTTATCATTGATGTCCTGTCGTGTGTCACTCAGAGTGGTGACTGGCTCCTGCTAATTGACTGAACACGCACCGTATTGACACATCACTGTCGGAACGTTTAGCGGTCAGCTGATTCTCGTAGTCTCTGAGGCTATGGAAATCGTCGCGGCGATGCGGTGTTGTGAGACGTATCTTTCAGAGGATTCACGTTATCGTACTAGGAACTTTGTAAGAACAAAGTCCAAAGCAATACGGTTGATGTGCTTAGGACGACCAACAAAATACAATCACAACAACCAGAGGCTATAATATGTGTGACTGCAGCGGAATGCTGGTTCAATCAAACCCACAAAATAAAAATCGTTTTGGTACGTATCCGAAGCAAAAATAATTCCGAAGGACAAAAATACATTACTATTGATATAAATAGAAAATTGACATCCGTCGTATACTATCTTTTGTTTAATTTATCTAACGCACAAATTCCGTAATGTACCTATTCACTTGATTAAGACCGCAATCACACGATTACAAAGTGGGCGGCCGCTAATTTGTATGAAAATGAATAGTTTAATAACCTAGGACTACATTTTGCCGTCAACTTCAACAGGTTTCAATAAGCGACCGGCCACTTTTTGTAACTGCGATGTAGTGTGGTTGTGGTACGTGTGAATAGACGCTTACCTACGATGATTGCCGACGACGGGAAGAGCACATATGCCCAGTGGGCAATGCCCTATTTCTACCAATGACTAGGAATTACCTGTCATTATTTAATTTCATGCAGTTTATCAGATTGGCGGTTGGTAGGTATGCGTAGTAGATACTATTGCCCGTTTCCTTTATTAGATTACAAATTGTCGGCAACCAATGAAAACCAACTTTCAAAAGCTGCACCAAAGCCCAAAGAGGAATTCGAGCGAATCACCGCAATTTTGGAGTTCCGGGCTATAACAATACCCCTGATTCATCAATCGCAATATCTTTGTCGCTCAAATTGTGGCTGTTAGGGATTTTTTCATTGTGAATTTAACTTTATGTTTTAACTGATCGCCCCAGGTAGTATTTTTTAAATCGTTACCTACCCGAGCGTATATAATATATATCGCTCATTGTACTGCAACCATGGCCTGATATCTTTTATGGCAAATGCATTGATACCTACAGTAGCTACCTGTTTGCATAATTCAAATAAAAATAGGTTGTTTATTGATTCAGTAACAAACAGTAGCTGTATAAGTAGATACATCCCGACATCACACCGACCGACTTAGTGGTGAGTGACGAGGGCGCACACAGGATTACAGAGCAAACAAGTCCGTGATAAATCACTAAGTACGACTTAATTACATTCACTGAGACAATAAAAACTCGTCATGAGTGACGTACAAATACGGTGGGGCATTTGAATAATAAAGATGAGCAAATATGATACAGAGTGTAAGGAAATATTGACTCGGGAAACACGGACGATACCGAGCTACGATTTTTTTTTCAACATTCATCCTTTATGGTAAATAGAATAAGAAATGATTTTATCCACCAGAGAGAGAAAAGTAGTTTACATTGATCATAGGATCAGTGTGGTACCTAAGTAACCAGTAAGTGTGGTACTGTTGTGGTCGCCAAATCTAATCCTAACGCAATTGTCACTATCAATCGCGTATAAGAGTGAGCGGGACGCCTCGCTTAGCTACGATTAGACATAACGTGCGCGCTCTGGAATCGTTAGAGGTAGAATTAAATACCTTTTTTTGTAAAAAATGGCGGTACGGTGGGTATTTATCTGGCTGGGACGTACATTACATACAAGGTAGGTATATATAGTAGTTTTATGTACCTATTTACATAATAATACGTACCTACCTACATCTCGCGATATGGGCCACTGCACCGCACGTGCAAAATAACAATGTTGTTATTTAACTAATTAATTAATTAATTAATTTGTAGTATATTTCCTGTTTTTGACAAAAAAGAAAAGGCTTTATTATTTTTTCGTCCTTCGCGTGGTCACAGAAACCAAACTTGATAAACCGGTCAGTGCGAACCCAAACATCAGGAAGTAAAAAACCGACCGTGGAATTCTGGCGCTGTTTCAGGGGCGAGGCTGACGGGTCATGACCCCCACCCTCGTCCATGTTTATAGTCGGAAGTGTGACCGATACAGTAGTTACCTATCGTAAGACCTCGCTAGGACGTCTCGTGAATTTCGGAAAATTACTGATAGGGACTTTTTAATTATAAGTTACTTAGTACCTACTTATAAGTAGCCTACTACGAAATAGCAGCTAGGCGCTACGATTCCGAGTACCGAGTTTTTCGTCTGCCACATTGCTTAACTAAAGAAATTTTTCATAAGCCGCCTTAAAATGAGCCTTTCGTTTAGTGACCCCCAATCATGTAATGCATATCTCCGCCTCTGATGTCAATATAAAATTATAAATCAAAATAGCTAATCTGAATAGCTAAAAGACAGTGACCCGATTACAAGGTCGATCTGTGGCGCCGCCTTTGCGGGTTCGATTCTCAGTCCAGTTAATTTGTAGTGAACTATTTAATTGGAATCTCGGCGTGTTCTGGCAAGTTTGCGATATCTACCAACTTACCCTAAAAATACCCAGTCTTCCATACAGCATACCTAATTATACCAACTAAGTAGGCACAACGTTTTTTAAGCAATCGGAATTTTCGGAACAAACAAGTGCATAGATCCTGCACTAGATAATAGAAAGCCACTGCATTTGAAAACAGCTTTCTATGAAAGTATTTTTAAAGTGGAATAGCTCATGTCAATTTTAATAAATCCGTGTCCTAAATACTTCTTCGCGAGACATTACACAGAACTCCGTGGCGGCGTAGTGGTTAATTAAGGACACCGGATCCCCGATACGGAGGTTCCAGATTCGATAGTTTGTGTAGGTAAACTCTTGTATCACAATTTTTTTCTCGGTTCACATACTTAAATAAACTCAGGTAAGTTACAATTAGTTAACAAATCGTGCGGAGCCGGCAATTAAGTATTAAAATATAAGCTAATCCGGTCTAAGTATTTTATTCTGTTACTAACGGTGTTTACTGCGTAGTTCAATTTCAGGAAGTCGATATCTAGGTTAAAGTGTAGGTACCTAAGCCTTTACATAATATAATTATTTGATTATGCCGATTACGAATATTTTAATAATTAGGTATGCAAATTGTCAACACAACAGCATTTGGCATTTGTTTTGAAACATTGTGTTTTCATCACACCTAAACATGCAAAGTCATACATATGTTATAACGTAAACTAAGTAGGGTATAAGCACTTACCTTACACAATGTTGAAATTGTAGGTACCTAAGTACAAAAAATACGCACGACACTGGTGGAAGGACAATCAAACATGAATTTTGAAGTTTGAAATTCACAAGGATAACGAGAAGTGTCCATTGGCAGATTCTTCAGAGAGTCGCCATATAACAATAAAGAAGAAGAAGAACGAGAAGTGTCAAATACAGTTGTTAGGCCAAGGCCATGTCAGGGCTTAAACAACTCTGACAATGGTCACTAAACCAAACGAGGGGCGATAAGTCAACCCCTACGGGAAATAGGCGAGAGTTTACTCAATGTGTGTCATCATTCGTCGTGAGAAAAAGAGAGTGTAAACCTGTGTAAACAAACAAATAAATTAAGAAAAAACGTGACTTGGGCAGTTGTCGCATGCCGCATGCGCCGGCGCAAGTTTGCTGCAACCTTCACCTTGGCGGACCGGTTCGGGAGCGCGCCCAATCGGCAGGGGCCAGGACTGCTTCTCGAGGTCGAAGCTATCGATCACTTGGTCGACATCGTTATGTAAACCAGAAATGGATTATTAATGTCAATCACAATCACAGCCCTTTACACCCGTGTCAATAAAACTGCCTAAACGGTGGTTAAAGACAGTCGTTGAGACACTGTTTTAGACAGCATGGCTAAATCGCACCTTAAACCTCAGAAATAGAATTCACTAGACCCATTTTTTCAAAGCTTTTTTTTTAAAGTGAGGAAAATAATCCAACCTATCCATAATTTAATATGGGCAAAATGGATCTACCGAGTATGATCCGTGCTTTTCCACCTATACCTACCGGGACAAAAAAAATCTTGTAAGTAGGTAATGAAAAAGAAATCACTAATCCCTAGCTTCCAGTAGTGACTGATGAGAGCATGACGCCGAAATGTTACCACCACACACATGCACAAAATCCAACTAATAGGTATAGTGTATAGTCGACAACGACATCACAACAAATAAGGTCACAGGATACGCAATGCTAGTGGTATGCTACAGCCTAGGCTATAATGATTAGAGAGTCTGGAATTGCTCTACAAAGTAGATACCTACAATACTTAAATAATACCTTTAAAAATCCGTAGAGAAGTTATAAGGAAAAATATGTGACTGGATATCTCTTATTAAGTAGGTTTACCGGATACCTATATTTCAGAAAAAACCGCACTTTACCTAAGTATCCACATAATAATTTATCGAACCGACGGAAAATGACCTTTCTTTATTTGAAGTCTTAAAAAGGTTGCCGCTAGGCTAGGCTCGTGCCCATTGAAGCCTGTAAAAAGCTGCCGGACGCGCGCTGTAAATAGCTGTAGGTGTAGGGTATAGGCAGAAAGCTCTACACTTGCTCTACCTACTTGCAATGTTGTTATACAGATCGATTTTCACATTTAATTAATTTACAGTAATTTTTCATTACCAATCAATATCTACCTTCCAATCAGGTTTCAACGTGCGACGATAACAAATTGTTTTGGGTGACTTATCTACGTCCCCCTTACGTATACAAATAGATAGGTACCTACTTGCGCACCTATTAGCTTCTAGCAATCTTGCTTTATAGCATTTCTCGGAAAAACGAATTGAATGACCTAGGTAACTTGGAAAACATTGCTTCGATGCTTTATACTTAAGTTTCGTTACGTGACATTGACGGAATTGTGAATACCCATTAGATGCCAATAATAAAGCATTGAACTGAAAAAGAAACGATGTGAAAAATAATCGTTATTTTTTTTAATATAAAATGTAAATAGAAAATGATTATTGTGATTTGTGAAAATTAAGAATCACATTATAAGCTACGTACGGAACAGCAGATCAATGGTACTTTCAGTACGATTTTAAATCTTATGACGCATATAATAAGAACGGTCCCAAGTCCAAAGTGTTACACTTGGTCTGCTGTTAGCTATACAAAATTTTACGGGTCGAATTCAATTTGTTTTTAATTAAGAATACATTTAATAAATAACAGACGAATGTAGTGATTTTTTAGATTTAGATATGTTGACAGTCGTAAGTGCGAGCTCACGTTGAGTTCGTGCTCAAAACTTGAGGGTTTTGTGTAAAATGACGTCTTACAGTAACCACAGGCAGGTGATCCCCCCTATACGGTCACCTGTAATTGACGATCAAGTGTGTACGAAGAGCACACGATTACAAAGCGCGAGATTTGTCGTGTCCCCGCAAAACGGTGAATTTGACGTCCGATCGCTTGTTGACAAAATCATCGGGAAACCCATGACAATAAGAATACAGCTCTAGGCCAGCCGCGAGTGGAAAAAATACTTGCCCCTCTATACTTTCCGATTGCAATTGATTCCCGATTTTTCTATTTCCCGATTTATTTACTTATTAACTAAGTATGAAAGAAAATTAGCTGGTGAACTATTTGAGGTGGGGAACGAACCTGCGACTGTGACGTTTGCGCGGCCCACCCTAGGCATTGGGCCGTAGTGGGCTAACTGTATCTTGGTATGCATCTTCGTGAAAAAAAAAGTAATAGCACTTGCAGAGATGACTTTTTAATTTTCGAAGGTGATTTTATGCGCGAGTGGTAAAACCGAAGAGCGAAGACAATATAATAATTATAACTTGGTAACTATTTATTAATTTTGAATTTGGAAGGGTGCATGCATATCTGCAGTTCTGCCACAATGACAAACGACAATAGGTTGTTGAAGTTGCAACACACTGGATAAAACCGCGGGAACGGAAATTTAATTTGAAAAATATTACCACGTCTTTATAAAAATAAAATTACCTAAACAAGGAAAATTAACGCTACATACCAATGTTAAAAATCCTATGTAGTATTGGTTCGGAATACAACTTGTGTTGAAAGTGGTTACAAAAAATAATAATAGCGCCGGCTTGCGATTTCCACGAAAACTTTTCAGGCTTTTCCCAATCCCGTATATGGGCACATCTAGTTTGTCACACTTCGAATATAAATCACATGGAAAAATCTGGGAAAAATACAGAATTCGCCGTACAAAGATGGTTAAATCGGTGGCTCAGTAGCTGTGTTTAGGACGGTTTATATCTAACCCAATGTTTGAACATCGATCTCTTTTGTATAAGGTAGGTAGGTACTTAGTAGGGATTATAATTTTAAAAATATGTTAAATGTGCTAAGCGTCATCTTTTCTATACATTTGTTCTGACGGGCTGTGGGAGTTATGTTACCTAGAAACCGGAAACAAATTATTCTCATTAGGTATGCTACGCATCATAAAATTAACATAGAAAGAAGTCAGTGATTAAGTTAGAAATACGCAGAATGGAGTTGGAGATATAAGGCAATTACCTAGGTACCACGCTTTATGAATTGAAATATACTTACCTCACCTAAGTCCATGAATAATTACGATTGATGATGATGGATGACAGATAGGTAATACAAAAGGAAAATTAACTATTTCCATTATATTTATTTTTAGTTTAGTTAGAGGTAAAACGTACGAGTATGACTCCATGATGGATAAAGATTAATATAACTATCTACCTATATAGCGTAAATATTTGTTATAAAGTGTATCGTAAATTAAAAACAAATTAAAAATAATTACATATTTTATACAGAAGTGTTTCATATGCGTTTCAGTTTTGAATTTTATCTCAAAGTCTATCAATCATCTAACAAGGCTCTAACATCAATCAAGGCGTGTCGTGCTCGTGAGTAAACATGTGCAGACCGAGTCTTCCTACCGGAAGAAAAACAAATACCTGCTAAAAAGTAGGCGACATCAATGACATATAAACAATGGTAATAATTATGGCGTGAATATTTTAAACTATTTTCTGACGGGTCTATGCTGATGATAATAAAAGATATGCCTATTGTTAAAACATATAAGCTGATAAATAACGTGGGAATCATACTTTGCCCCTTATTTATTTTGATTTAGAGACAATCTCAATATACGAAGTAACATAATTACTTAATTTATTACCATAATGTAGATGACTAACTTAGATATGCAATAAATTACTATGAACTTGGTTATTCTAGAAATAGACAAGTTTTCGAAAAATAAAATATAACTTTAGTTTAAAAAATTAAGGTTTACTGTAATAAGAATAGTAGGTAAATATTATTGCACAGTCGACAGCATATCAAGTGTAACACTTTGGACCATTCTTATTATCTGCGTTATAATACTTGAAATCGTACTGCAAGTGTTACCATTGGTCTGCTGTCGACTGTACCTACTTGACATTAATATTACAGAAGAGGCTACCTATGTTGTTTCTACTTCCCCGCTTTCATAACAACGATGGACTGCCTTGAATCTAAAAATGTCCTTATTCCTCATAGTGGTCTGAGGTGCGGAACTAAATTTTACAACCTTAAAACGAGATAATTATCAGAAACAATAACACCAAGGTGGGGCGAGCTGAAGACACTGCGACATATTGTAGGTTGTAGCAAAACTTTGCGCGCGTGCCTCCGGATCGCCATACTAACGCGCCGACTCTAACCGTTCACACGTCTCTACATTTAAAAAAAGTACGCTCTAACTTCGAAATAATAAAAAAATCGTGGTCTTGCTCAGAGAAATCTTGCCTTAAATCTGCGCCAGGCGAAGGACTGAAGCGTCCGGATGTTCAGGACTAGAAGTGCTGTGCCATGGTTTCGTGCAGTGTTATTTGACGCGAGTTTACATAACTGTTCTTGACGTTAGAAAAATAACATAACAAAGTTCATGAAAACATGCTCGATTTTGGAACTTTGTGCTGATTTTTTTTATCCAGTTATCGGCTAAAGGTTTGGGTAAGTATCTTGAAATCTATACTAGAGTACCTAGCTTACACTTTTTCATATAATATAAAGAAGTTTTGAAATGTTTAACATTATTTAGTTATTTTCTCCTCATCCACCATCCACCATAAGCTTATACATCGGTATTGTATTGTAGGTGTACCAAAGTTCAGTATCGAACCTGCTACTCGCGTCTCAGACTATAATACCTACGCCCCAGCCATGGCGCTCATTATATCAGATTATAATTATCTAATTGAATAAAAAAAAACTTTCAATCTATTTTGTAATATTATACTTATTTATTAAAAAAACGTCTCCTAAAACAGTGCCCTAAAACACAAAGTCAAACATATTTTCTTATCCTACCTCATAGTTATGAAAAGGTTCAGACGGAACTTAAAATATTGGACATGAAGTTTGTTTTCGTAAGCAATAATATTGGGTTTTCTGGGTGTTTCTAATAAAACTCATATTAATCGTAGCGCAGAACGAAAAGCTTTAATTAACACAAAACGTGAGACCTCCATTATTACAACCACAGATTACATCATCCTCTAGTTTTTTTTTTTTTAATAAAGAGACAAATGTTGTTATTGCCTCTCAATACTCTTCCTCAATGACAACTATTTTTCTTCCAATCCTAACTCTAATACAAATTTTAAAAACAGTTTCTTAGTTAAAGGTTTGGTTAAACCATCTGCAAGCTGCTCTTTTGTACAAACATATTCTAAGTTTACAATGCCTTCTTCAACTTTCTGTTTAACAAAATTAAATTTAATATCCATGTGTTTCAGTCTCTTTTGATCAGAGCTCTTTACTGATTTTATGGTACTTTGATTATCTTCATAGATAGTTATGTTATTGGTTACAATATTTAAATCTTCTAATAACTTTTTAATCCAACATGCCTCTACAGTTGCTTCACATAATGATACAAATTCTGCTTCAGTGGTACTAAGAGCTACAGTCGCTTGCTTCTTTGATTTCCATACAACAGTGTTATTAAATACTTTGAATACAAAACCAGTAGTAGATTTTCTATCAGAATCTCTAGCCCAATCTGCATCTGCAAATCCTAGCAATGGTACACTTTCACAATGCTTCATATAAATCAATGCATAATTAACAGTTTGTTTTACATATCTTAAAATTCTTTTAAGCGCTTTCCACAATTGTTCGCTTGGTTTTGTTTGGAATCTACTCAAATAATATACTGAATTTGCCAAGTCAGGCCTTGAGCCTACTGTCGCATACATAAGAGAACCTATTAAAGACCTACATTGCCTTTCATAAGATTGGTCAATAGTACAACCATCGTCAAGTATAAAGTTAGCATCCATCGGCGTATCATTACCCTTACAATCTTCCATGTTAAATTTCTTTAAAACACTGTGCAAATATTTTGATTGATCTACAACAATATGATCAGTTTTATTTTGAATTGATATTCCCAAATAAGTCAAATTTTCACTTCCCATATCTTTCATTCTGAACTGAGTGGATAAAAATTCTTTCACCGACTGTACTTCTTGCAAATTACTACTCAAAATTAATAAATCATCTACATACAATAATAGATACGAATCCCCTTTGCTATACAAGCAGTAGTCATTTTCAGATCTCTTGAAACCATATCCGGTGATTGTTTCATTGAAATGTTCGTTCCAGTATTTTGGAGATTTTTTCAGACCGTAGAGTGACTTTTTCAGTTTGAGAACATGTCCCTCTGGTATATCCACGCCTTGTGGTGGTTTCAGAAATACCTTTTCATCAATTCTTCCATATAAAAAAGCTCCCTTGACATCCATTTGGTGAATATGATAATCTCTATATGCTGCCACCGATAAAATAATTCTCAATGTTTGTAATCTTAAAACCGGTGAATAAATATCATCAAACTCTACATCTTTTTGCTGGAAACCTCTTGCTACTAATCTTGCTTTATATATATTATCTGCACCCATATCTTTTCTTGTGAAAACCCATTTACTGTCAAGCATTTTCGTGTCTTTAGGTTCAGGAACTATTTCCCATGTCTCCCTTTCTTCTAATACATCTATTTCCTCTCTTACAGCTTCCATCCATTTTTCTTTGTCTTTTCTTGTATCTATTTCTTCAAAATTCAATGGTACTTCATCATAACCTGCTAATAATGCAAACAATGCCTCATCACCATTATCATTCAAGTCCATTACATAATCATTTTGCCATTTTGGTTTCTGTATATATCGCTTTTCTCTTCCTGTTTCTTGTATTTCAGTGTCTCTCTTATTCTCATATTCTTCTGTAGTTTCCTGATTTCTTCCTTCTACGACTTCACCTCGATAGTCTATTTGTTTTTCCCTTCCTGTTGTTTTACTCCTTTCGCCTACTGTTTGACTTCTTTCTCTCATAGGTACCTCCTTTTCTTTCCTCGTGTATGTTTCGGTATAATCATCTGAATTTGGTAAGTAAACTAGCTCTTCCTTTTTCTTAGGTCTTTCATCGAATATCACATTTCTTGCTGTCACTTTCCTGTTAGTTTCTTCATCCCATAATTTATATCCTCCTATGTTGTATCCAATCATAATCATCTTCTTTCCTTTGTTGTCTAATTTTTGTCTCAACTCTTTTGGAACATGATTAAATGCCACACTGCCGAAAACACGCATATGTGAAACATCTGGTTTCCTTCCTTCCCATAATTCACTTGGAGTTTTGTCTTTGCCTACCGTTGGGCTTCTATTGGTTACATAAGCTGCATACAGAACCGCATCACCCCAGAACTCTTTACTCATCTCTGAATCAATCAGTATGGTTCGTGCTTTATCCATTAGTGTCCTATTCATCCGCTCTGCGACACCGTTCATTTCTGGATTATATGCCACTGTGTACTGCATCACTATACCGTGTTCCTCGCAAAATCTTTGGAATTCGCTTGATATATACTCGCCGCCTTGATCGCTTCTCAACTTCAATAAATCCGCATTAAAATGTTTAGTTGCATAGTAATAATAATTTTTGAATTTTTCAAATACCTCTGACTTATGTCTGATTAAATAAATTATAACGAAATGTGTGTAATCATCAATAAACGTTACCATGTAATTATATCCCTCATGTGTAGTTGGTGAAATTGGTCCGCAGACGTCTGAATGCACTAATTCTAATGGTTTAGTTGCCCTATACCCTTGTCTGTTGAATGGCTGTCTTGTCATTTTTCCTAATAAGCAAGGTTCACATAATGTACTGTCTACTTTAGTTTCTTTAATATAATTCAAACCGTCAACAAGATTCTTTTGTGCAAGTAATTTCATGTTATGCATACCTAAATGACCATAACGCCTATGCCATAGCTGTATCATTTCTTTTTCATTATGATTTGTTACTAAATGATTACACTGGGGTATTTCAACTTCTGTTGTAATATTGTACAAGGTGCCATTTCGATTTCCAATCATTAACAATCTGTCATATTGATAAACTCTCACCTTACCATTTGAAAATATAACCTGCAATCCAGAAAATTCCATCTTTGATACAGACAATAAATTTTTCCTCAACTCCGGCACATAGTATACATTTTTTATCTCACAATAATTATACCCTCTACCTACTGCACACTTGACCTTAATATTGCCTACCCCTATAGCTTCTAATATAATACCATTCTTAGCAGCAGCAATTTTTCTTGGGTATTTTAACTCAATATAGTCAGTAAAATAATCTTTAGAGTTTATTAAATGGTCCGAACATCCAGAATCGATACACCACACTAAATTTCCACCGTTTGATTCACACTCATGCACTTCACTTAAACTCTCACTTACAAATGCTGTATACTCTTGATTGTTGCCATCCGCGAAGTGGGCTTGTCCTCTTCCTCTATGAGAACCACGCACACTACCTCGACCTCTTCCTCGATAATCACTCTGCCTGCTCTGCTGTCCATGGTCGCTGCTCTGCTGTCCTAGTCCGCCATTATGTCCTTGTCCACCACGCCAGTGACTTTGTCCACCACGCCAGTGACTTTGTCCACCACGCCATTGACCTGGTCCATTCCGCCATTGTCCTTGTTGATTACTCCTACACTGATATTTCTTATGACCTGGCCTTCCACAGGTAAAACAATTGAATACATTGCTTGAAGTCGCACTGCGAATGTTATCATTAAGCTTCTTTCTTTTTTCTTCTTCTCCGAGTAATCTGTTCTTTACAAAATTTAAATTTATGTTCTCCATTGTCTCTATTGCAGTAATAATTGGTTCGTATGACTTTGGCATTGAAAGCAAAATGTAATTAATCTTTTCTTCCTCGCTCAACTCTCCGTCACTTTCTTTCAACTGTGTGAACATTTCTTGCATTTCTACCAGATGACCTTGTAAAGAACTATTATCATTGTACTTCATTTCAGATATCTTACGCCGTAAAAATAGTTTGGATCTCACTCCTTTTCTCATAAAATTTTCTTCTAAATTTTTTAACATCAGATAAGCTGTCTCTTGCTTGACGTATTCTAGGTGGCTGTCCGCTACTCCGCCAATGATAATCGCTTGTGCTTTCGATTCCCCTTTTTCATCATTCGCCGCAAACAATTCTTCTTCTACAGCTTTTTGTACTCCATTTTCTCGTAGAATACTCTTGATTCGAAACACCCATACGCTAAAATTTTCTCCCGCAAACGGTGCTATATTGTATTTATCTCGTGACAACATCTTTGAGCCGATTCTTCAATTTCCAATCCTTTTTTCCATAAAAAAAAACCATATGCACTCTCTCAGTAGGGTTTTTGTTGTTTCGCAGTGTAATCGTGAACTGGGCCCATAACTATTGGGTTTTCTGGGTGTTTCTAATAAAACTCATATTAATCGTAGCGCAGAACGAAAAGCTTTAATTAACACAAAACGTGAGACCTCCATTATTACAACCACAGATTACATCATCCTCTAGTTTTTTTTTTTTTAATAAAGAGACAAATGTTGTTATTGCCTCTCAATAAATAATTATACATTTGTGTGAATCAATGTAAATGCAACTCGTAGCTTTTATGTTAGGTAATGTTTTTCTTCCGGTAACCTAAAGTAAATAAATAAATCGCTTCCGGTTATAAATAACCTACTTAAAACATATAGGTAGAATATAACTCACAAACAAATAACTTAATAAAATTCGTGAATTCTCTAATTCTCTTGGCGAAATTATATGACTGGAAGCTCGCGGAATATCGCGGTTGATCTAACTACCGAATTTCTCCTTAGCGCGAGTTTGTTAAAAATAAATCTCTCTCTCGCAAACTACCAACAGCTATTCTGTGCGAAAACAGGCGTGTACCTACATAGAGAAAAGTTTGCAGGCCCATCATTGAGGTTGAGATTTTTTCAAGAACTACTTGACAGATTACAGAATTTTTTTTGCCACCAATGATCCACCCACCACGCGTGCCCAGTGAGGATTGCCGCCTTATATAAATATTTGTTTTATTCTCAGGCATGTAGATTTCAGCATGATGTTTTCCTTCATCGTTTTGAGAGTGTACCTAACGTAAGAAGTTGTCTAGAAAATCTGAGAAAAACTCATAATAAGCCATGATCGAACTGGGGCCTTACCCATGAAGTCTTAGATTACTTCAATAATACTTTGTTATTTCGTACCACGACAACCTTAAAGTAAGCTTATTAAGGACCAGGATCGCAGCGGATGGAAGTCCATCGTCTCTGCCTATCCCTACGGGAATCAGGCGTGAGTTTATAGATAAATAAAAATATTAAGGACGTCATGGTACGATATGGGCCTCCATCGAGCTCTCTGAAATTTCAGCAAAAGAAATTGAAATTGAGTTAGAGTTTTAATTCAAGTCTATGAATCCGCGAGCCCGCGTGGTGGATCAAGTCCCGAGCTCCCTCGATATAAGGGAAGGTGCAGCCCGAGCAGTATGAGATATGTTGCCTTGGGGCAACCCGTTATGTTGGACAAAAATTGAAATAAATAAATGATAAAAATAGACTGGTGATGATGAAGAATTTAAGTTTATAGAGTTTGGTCGTCGTCGTCGTGGTAAAGGTTTTATGCGCAGAGCTAATGAATAAAAAGCGGAGATGTCAAAAAATATGTGCCAACACATAGGTTTGAGGCACACCCTGTAGGTGGGATGTTGCGTGATGAACATTAACCCTGACCTAGCACGAACATGCCTATCGCCTATGATTACCGTTAAAAAAATCTGCAATTTATTTAATTAATGCGACATACGTAGGTACGTAAATAATACACCACTTTTAGTCTGGAGACTCTCATTAATGATAGTCTAGGTCCTAGGATGTGCCAAAGTGTATTCTTAATTTATTTATTATGACTTAGGTACCTACTCAGAGAATTATTTCTCTGAGCTTAGGTATGATAGATCGAAAGGCAAAGGTTGTAATTAATTAACAACCTTTTTTATGATACTAGGCACTCTACCGAAAATATAAATCGAAAAGACCTAAATCTTCGAGCGATAAGATCTTTATACAAATGTATATCTTTTTGATAATGTTTCTGAGATATTATATAAAGTGTGTATCTATCTCAGACATTATTTAAGGAAACGCTTACACGCAACTTATTAATTGAATAGGTAAATGAGCCACGGTTTAGGCAGTTTTTATTAATACTAGCCTAGGATTAAGGTAACAACCGGGTGAATCTGAAAACTTCAGTCATTCCGCACAATAGTCGCGTTGAGTCATGCTCGCATTGTACGCAGGATCTCTGCCCAATCAATTAGTTCAATGACTTGTGCATCTCCACCGCGGACGTGCGCTTGCGCAATGGAATGGGCATTCTTTTTCTGTTTGTTATGCTACAATTCGACAAAACTTTTTTATATGATTTAAGTACTTGGGTAGTGCAATGTTCAGATTTGTTTACTGTTGAGAGCTATTTGCAAAGCTCGACTGGCTAGGTTTTCCTACAAACTTCCTTAATATTAGGTATAGAGCACACATGGTATAGGTAGAAGCTTCAAATCAAATTACAGTATTGACAGAGATTGAATACCTAGGTAGATTAGGTAGGGTCTAACACAGAGAATAATGTATAGGAGAGTTTTTAAGGTTGAGATTATCTCAAAAACTATAATACTTAAACTATAAAACTACTATAGGTACTTGAACTATTGCAAGAATTCGGGTATCTTATGAATCGGTCCGGTAGGTTTGAGAAAATCTCAACCATATTGTGGCCCCTTGTATACTTATCTCTGTCATCGTGTGTACTTACATATCTTTCAGAAAAATACTTAGTACCTACCTACCTATCCGTTGTTTAGTTTTATTTCGTTTTGATGTGATTTTCCGTGTTTACCTAACTTTTTTCATAAGTAAAATATTAAATTATGAAAAACAAAAGAATTAATTAATATGGCGCAAAGACGCTAGAAAATGGCATCATTTTTGCAACAATGTTTGACGATTGATCTTATTTAATTGACTTATATTGATTGATCAATGATTCTTGTCGATAAATGATGGCAATTAAATGTGAAAGTTAAGGAAAGACGTCGGTTGCGTGCAATATCTTCTCTGACACTTTGATTTGCGCAAAAACGATTAATAACAATACAAGGTAACATTCAAAAGACATTGCCACATTTCAATGGACCTTTGCCCCACCTATAAACTACGTGACCATTTAAGCTGTACCTATCATTTTCTTGGGGACTTATTACAGGTTTCATATTGCATAATCATAATCAGTATCATTTTCTACTACTCCCGCAACTCCTGTAGAAGAATAACAAAAACAATGAATGATTCGCTTCGATTTCTTACTATTTTATGAATTCTTAATTTTGTTTTTTTCGACTCGCAACTTGTACATAACTTTATTTTAAACCAATAATTTTAATAAAAAACGGAGATACTTTTACATTTATTCGTTATCTTGTACAACTTGCGGTTGATGGTGGGGCAGAATCTGGCATTGTCATTTAAGGTCTAAATAATAACTTGTAATTTTTATGACACAACTAACCGGTAGTAGGTAGGTACAGGGTGGAACAACTATTTAACATGAGAGATTAAAAAACAACTTTATTGTCTTTTTTCCAACGAGTTATTGGGACAGAGTAGCATAACATTTTTATGAAATACACAACTCTACTACCATTTGATTCGGAACACAGATTTCTGAATAAATAAATTGAAATTAACTACTCTAAATCCACGCGTGCTCTACCAATCGCGAGCCTAGCTTTGGATGGGTAATATCTATAGATTCCTATCCTTATGTAGTCTTTTTGATCAAAATCAACTCTTTGTCTTGGTGAGTGTCACGATTTCTATTAAATTGTCCAAAAAAAACTGAGGAAAAAAAACTTAAGCGCCGAAACACGTTACAAAACCGCGTTGCGGCGCCGCGGCGCCAAAATCGTTATTGCCGCCCGCCGCTACGCAGTATTTTGGTTGTTTGGAATTCCAACGCTCGGCAACGCCGATTTTGGCGGCGCGGCGCCGCGCCTCGGTTTTGTATTTCGGTCCTTTAGGTCATTTCATCCTGGAAGGTGATCCTTCCAGGATTACCGGGGCATTCCTATATCGGTACTATCTGGTATATTACAGTTAGCATATACTACCGGGTCAGCACACCATGTATCGCGGCCCATGGGCGCTGGCTGACGGCTGCTTCCCGCCTATTGTTGGCAGATCACTGACTGTATTTACGAGCACACTAACTCTGAACGCACGTTTCAAAATCGTTACGATTATTTCTTCATTTTCCATTAATTAGACAGGTCTCATTTTTTAGGACGAAGACGACTTTTTCATACAACTATGCGTTTCATACAATTTCATGTTTGTCGCTATCTCATCTGCATAGAGCCATTTTTCAAGTTTACCTACCTAATACATATTTTTGTCACAAATGTCGTGGATAACATTTACTATGATTGATAATGATAAACAATAACGTGTATTAGATAGGAGATCGGTAAGTATTGCTTTGATTTGAGTACAATTACTATAATTGATAATATCCAGCTCCCAGGCTTTGCGAAAGGGTTGGGAAAGTCCCTGATACAATTCTAAAGAATAGATGAATGACATTATGGATGCATTGAGTGTGACAATTAGGTACCGTGATCAACTTGTTCTAGTATTGCGATAACAATGGTACTGTGCAATAAATTAACGATTAAAATGGTAATTGTAGGCTGTTGTAGGACAGATGACAAGTCAGTCGTAGGCCGTGCATCGGAGGGTCAACTCACAGATTTTTTCCATAACTTTAAAAGTAGGTAAGCATCTCCATTTGATTGTCTTTGGTGCATTTAAGAAATTTTATTTAGGTTTACGGTTAATTGTTGTGATTGATAAAAGCTAGTTATAAACCTAGATGGACTCCTAACGATCGAGATAATAAAGAAAAAGATTTGTAATTATAAAATATAACGTCGGTAAATCCGAGGAATAGACAAATACCTAACTTCTAGAACTACCGCGAATACGAATGTGCACTATATCACTTGGAGCGATAAAGATGTTTTCATTTGCCCTTTGAGAGCATTCAGTAAATGTCGTAAAGGGTTCGTGTACAGAAATTTAGAAGAAAAAAGAGGTAGATACTCGCGTATTCAACCCAAACAAAATCATTGCAATTTAGGCCGTATTGCCACCGTTTAGTGTGCACGTGCGAACACTACCTAGACGTGCTGCCGACTGTCATTGCAGACCGAATATTGAACCTGGGATATCCGTATCGTGAGTCTGCGACAAATATCTCTCTACAGCAGCTCACTAGACTTTTCGTTAGCAAAGCAGTATTTCCTTCCTATTGCTAGTAACATTTTTGGTTTTTACGATCGACATAATATTTGAATGTTGGCGGATGAAACGATTGATGTTCCGCATTTAGCGCGGCATTTGTTTGATTTTTGCGCACTACCTACACTCGAACGCGCTTGGCTAACTTGTAAGCCTTTTAGTGCTCAATACTCGTAAAACGTCAATAAAAAAGATTTTAATGTACTTAAAATCATTTAAAGAACTGTTTAAAGGATGCAGTTATTTTAGGTGATCACCTCAACTGCTGCCTTGTATGGCACAAATTTATAAAATAAGGTTATCCAAAATTATGTTTGTGCGGTGCAACTTCTGCCAAATTAAAGGAGCTAGCAGATATACTAAATGATTATGAAAATGGGCTTAGTGTACTTGTACTGTCAGTTCCACTGTGGAAATCGGTGGAAATACTGTCGTCCTGTCAATAGTCCCGCGGAGACGAAAGTATTTAACTCAGTCTTTATTTATTTTCTGTCAAATTAAAGACATGAAGTCTTTAATTTGACAGAAAATAAATAAAGACTGCTTCGCGATAAAAACAGCTTCCGAGGGTTAATAAATAGGCACTTGCCAGGGCCAGAGGCAACAATCAGGATTGTTGCCTCAAAGCAACAAGGTAAGAATTATATAGAATTACACATTGATATATTATGACCCTGTCAGCCACATCCGGTCCAGTAGGTGAGCGATATGTGCAGCAGGGTCATATGAACATTGTGTAATTTTCACATTCATCATCATCAGCCTATTTATCTTATTAACGAGATGGCGAAGAATTTTCTTCAAAATCAACGGTGAAAACTAATTCGCAATGGACCCACGTTGGAGATCGTTTCCAGTACCGTGTTACCTAATGCCTAGTAGTGGGGTCTTTTAAATTTGTTATTGTACGATGCGAAGCGAAAATCTAGAAAAATAATTCCTGGATTGTTGCTAGTTTCAAAAAGTTTTCGACACAAGAAGGTTCTGAACCGGTCTTGAAGGTTCCGAATCCGCTTGGGTTCGAAACCTGCTCGCCATTCCGTGGCAAACTTTGAATCTTGTCGAATATCTCCATATTCTTCTTATAGTAACATCTGTTCGTACACTAAATCCCCTTTTCTGTTAAGTACTTTCTTGAAAGGAGAATGTTAATTCAAGGTCCACCCTTGGCACGTACGACTGTACCTACTGTTATTGAGTCAACATACAATATTTTCCATTTCTCTTGGCCTTTCGACATCTAGGTCTTCAAAGAGGGAGATGCACTCGGTACTCGCTCGTGCTTGCTTTCCAGAGTGCATTTCCTTCACTCCTTAGTTTTGCGTTAATGAAGACTAATGTTTGCTTCGTCAATTCTTCCTCTATGGAGTTTGTACATTCACAAGTACCTACGTCTTGAAAGTTGAAACGCTTTCTTGAAATATAGAATGTGTATTGTTCCAGACTAGCGGCGCGCCGTTGGACCCCAACCCCGAGCCAGTGAGTAGTAACAGTCCACGCGACCGCCGACATACATCGCCGCCCGCCCGCATAGGATGGTAGAAACTGACCCCGGGCCCAAGAAACCTCACAGTAAGTATAACCATATCCTGGATAAACTGCACTTTGTGACCAATGGCTTAACAAACTGGATTAGACTCACTTCCTCTAAACCGTGTTTTGTCACTTTCACACTTCGTTAAAAAACGTCCAAATTAGAGACCGCGGCTTCAACGTCGTCAACCGATGTATGAAATTCACACAGTATTACCGCCCATCTAACAATCTTTGGCGATGGTTCATATACCTATTATTGATCTAAATAGGCATTGCGATAATGTGAATTGTTTCAATGCGTATTTTCTTACACGACTAACATTCTGACTACTTTAACTCATAACATTCCCAAATCTTAATGCTTGATATTTTGTTCCAGATTGTGATGTAAACGGGGACCTCCAACTAAACGGGCCAGGTTCCAAAATCGCAGAGCTTGGTGAGTGTCCGAGTGATGAATCATAACATTGGGCGTGTGGTGTGATCCAGTATCACAGTATAATTGGGTACTGCAAACAAACATCGATTCGTTATCTTGTTGGCAGTAGTCGACGGAAGCTAAACAAATCCATACTTAGCACGCTATAAGATCAAGGAATTAGATATCACACACTTAATTACTCTGATACTACTACCATGGCATTATATTATTATTTAGTTAGACAGATGCTTGATGATAATGGGGAATGAAAACCATTGCTGGGTTTCACTAGCAACATTATCTTTCTTTCTTATAAACAACAGTGTCGCTCAACAGACACCCCTTAAGATCTGAATGGACAGGTTAGTTGAGTATTTTTATCATTATTTTCAGGCGTCGTCCCGTCGCTGAAGACTCCAGTAAAATCCGACCCGGAAAAGGGATCAAACTCGGAGAAAGCCGACTTCGAGCGGGCTATCGAACTAACCGGTAAATAATAATGTTACTGCTGAATAATTCTTGTCATTGTCGGCGATTTAAATGTCTTCCGATCTTTGTTACACTTGATGTGCTTCCAGCAGTAGGTAGGACATCTAGTGTATTTGTCTCTTTGTTTTTTGAGCTGTTTATGTATTTGCCATTATATTTAAAATGGAGGTTAAGTACTTTCAGTATCATCAACGGCCAATTTATGTCAATAACGCTATTTCAGTACGGATTGATGACTCTACCTCAGATTTTTGAATAAAATTCTAGTATCCCAAGCCCAACCACCATATTCCTTAGTAAATACCAACATGTTGGATTGTTTCAATTTCATTACAAAATTGCTGTTATTCATAAACATAGTTAAACCTCACTTCCCTTAAATCGTGTTGCTATCGCGTTCACACATCGTTAAAAAAAGGTTAAGATAGAAAGGGACAGGGGCCTAAACGGTGGCGTAACTTTAAAGCAAGTTTATGAATACGCGCCAATAAATTGCACTTGAAATTGGATACACATTACATAGTGTAAACGGAACTGGAAGCAGTTAGCTTGTAAACAACCTGTAATCTGAACTGAGGAGGTCATTTGTGAATGAAGATCGCATTGGCAGCATTCTTCACAGGAGTAAACAAGCTATTCTTTCTAGGAACTATCGCGTGACATGTGGCGTAGGTAGGACACCGGATATAACGAATAGCGTATCACTTGAAATATGGTACCTAATATGAATTCCACAGTGCATTAGTTGCATTGCATATAGGTATGCTGCGTAATGTAGAAATTTACAAGCGTTATGTTTTATTGATTTGATTGTTGAGCAAAGCCTCAACCTCAATAATGATATAAAACCATAATAGATATAAAACGATGAAGACAATTCGTTAACCATGTCTGATATTGTTTGAAGCCCTTTCTCAACCTTAAGAGTCGATAATCCGCTTGGCAATATGGCAATTAAAGTAATTCTTTTAAATGGCTTTAATGAGGAATATTGTAGCATTGTCTATTATATCCCGATGACAAATAGGTATCTAGAAAGTGTCATTTAATTAGATTTCACTCGCACACTGTTGCTGATATTCAAAACCTAGTTAAGCCTCAATTCGCTTAAATCGTGTTGCTATCCCTTTCACACTTCGTTAAAAAGTTTAAGATAGAAAGGGACAGGGGGCCTAAACGGCGGCTTAACTTTAAATCACGTTTATAAATACGCGCCTTTAAGTTTCGTATTAGCAATAAAAGAAACTGCTAAACGTCATAGCTACAAGTTACAAAAAGTGTTACGTTGATCCCAATATAACAAACGACAGCTTATTTGGTATGAAATGTTATCCCATACTTATCAGTCCTGCGATCAAGATTGCAACACCAAGTTATTCGCTTCAAGGGGGTCTGTCCGAAGACCAATATGAAGTAACAAACTCGAACACCCTCAGTGGCAACACAAAACGTTCTTCAGGAATAATCATCGTGGTTTAATTTAAGGGATATCCTGCCTGATCTGACAAGTGCTTTCTCCCGCAGGCTATGGACGCTTCCACTACCTGCTGCTGGCGGTATGCGGGCTCGTCAGCACCTCGGAGGAGATGGACGTCATCTCTATGTCGTTCATCCTGCCGTCGGCGCAGTGCGACCTAAACCTTACCACACAAACAAAAGTAAGTGCCGGCTCGCGTAGGCGAAGGGTTTCATAAACTTACAGAAATACTTGTAGTTGCTGGATTGGTTTGGAGACAATTTTGAGAGTGAGCGTGCGACTAAGCTATAACTCAAAAAAATTCTCTGAATCTCGGCCTAAAACTGTTACGAATAATTATCATCTTTAAATAGGTAAACAAAGTGTAATAAATATTTATTTTGGTTCTATTTTAATAACGCTTGAGGAAAAAGATAGAAAGCTGAAACTATCCCGTTTGTCAATGTTTTGAAACTATCCAATCGACCTTAATTCCAATCAAAAAACTTTATTATATCTAACGTAGAGAGCCTACGTCGCCTACCTACATACTACCGAAGAATTAAGTAGTTTATTCAAGGAATATAATATTCTTTGTTTTTGTAAGATTCAAACTGGTCCCAGCACGATTAAATATTTTTAAAGTATGATATTAGCTTTAAACATTCCTCATTACTATTTTAATTTAACGACTCTTAAGGACTATGATCTGCAGGTTTTGTGTTTAGATTACGTTACCCACATATTGACTATTTTGTGACAAAACTGATGTCACGAATTTCGCACTGTGCGAATTTTTGGACACGCGCTTAAAATTAGATGTCAAAGTGGGCACGGCGGATATGCAAACAACACCTTGGTTCCGTCCGGTTATATAATGTTTATTACTTATAAATACAATAACTACGAACTGTGGGGATGAGAGATCAGCACCCCAAATTGGAAATAATATTAAGTATAGGTACTTAGAGTTCAATCAGTTCAGACCATTCAGAAACTAACATACCTAATCCAAAATGACAAACAACAGTGAGGGGAGGGCATATAGTTTAAGAAGTAAATTACTGCCATCCTTTGTTCTAATTGTTAAAGAATGTTTCGCTACGCCAATAATTCAGCCATATGTTGTTGTAGATCTTATTTTAGACCGAATTGAATAGTCGTCATACCGTAGAACGAATAATTTAGCTCAAAAATAGCAATAGGACATTAATTTACTTACTGCGAATTTATTGTTTAGTTTGACGTCACTAACTTGATGAAGCTTATTGTCTTAAGCTAAACGTCTACAAAAACTAATTAAAGGAAAAGAGTGACTTTTCAAAAATTTCACAGACAGACGTAGATATAAATAGTGTAGGAGAGTCAAAGAGTTAAGACTGTTTTATTTTGCACAGTAAACAATTCCATATGCCCAGGGTGATTATTCTTAGTTTTACTATTTAATTCCAAAATAAAAAATGAAAATTAGAATACCTTACCTGCCTGGTGGTCATCGTAGTTGAGACATCCGGAACTCTCATCATGTTGGACTGTTTACTTTTAGGTCTTCACTTCGCTCGCTGTAGTCATTAGGTTTTTTAGACTTCAGTTTCCATAAGAATTCATATTTTGGCAATAACCATTTGCAATGCTGTAGTGAAACGGGTAGTGTAGGTAAACAACATCTACAATAATATTGTAATCTGACTGTACGCGTCTGCTCTTTGCCAATAGACTGTCCAACACAAGTTTATTGTATTGTTGTTTGTTGACGTGATTATGTGTACCAGTACTGTGTTCCTAAGATCTGAACAAATGAGTTATGAGGTATCTTTATCAATAATTTTATCTTCTTTTTTCCTTAGGGATGGCTGAACAGCATTATCTTCATCGGCATGATGGTGGGCGCGTACGCGTGGGGCTCGGTCGCGGACTCGCTTGGCCGCAAGCGCGTGCTAATAGCCATCTCAGTGATCAACGCCATCGCCATCGTCGCATCCTCCTTCAGCCAGAACTTCGAGCTCTTCATGTTGTTTCGCTTCGTCAATGGCGCTGCGTAAGTGCTCCTTGCCAATATTAATGGTCCTTAGTACCTAATATCCAGCAAGTTTAGAAACTTGTAATTATTTATTTCGCATAATGGTCGATGTTTTTCTTTATTGTGCCAACAATTACTTAAATATTTCCCTAAATGTCAAGGTTTCGCTAAACGTCGAACTTTAAAAAACCATGAATAAATGAACATCGTAAGCAAATAATTGAAGAGCTATTAATACATTCCTTTCATTTATAAGACTATTCAATAGAATTAAAAAAAGATGTATTACTTAAGTACTTACATACCTACAGCATCGATTGATGTCATAAAAAAATTCCCCTTCCGTGTCGGTTTAATCTAAGATCAGCAACGAATTTTGCAAAAATCCTTGATTGTATGTCTTCTTACTTTCTTGTTACACTTTATAGGTTAGGAGGCTCAGGTCCTGTGATCTGGTCATACTTCGCAGAGTTCCAGCCGAAGAACAAGCGAGGGGCCATGCTGAGCTTCATGGCTGCCTTTTGGACGCTCGGCAACTTGTTCGTGGCTGGTCTAGCGTGGGTTATCATCCCTAGTGGTGAGCATTATCAACTCATGGCATTTATCACCCGCAAGCCCAGATATCTACCTACTATATTAAGATATTGCACGAATCTAAGTTGCACTGTGATCCCTCTTGGATGACAGGTGACACGTCTGCTTGCTTATTATTTAATTGATAGGTACGGTGGAGCACAGAGAAAGGTGTACAGGAGAGTTTTTAAGGTTGAGATTTTCTCAAAAACTACTTGACATATTGCTAAAATTCTTTCACTGATAGATAAAAGTTAAAACTATGTAACTGTAAAATAATTATCAAATTCGGTCCAGTAGTTTTTGAGAAAATCTCAACCTTGTTGAGACACCCTGTATACTTATCTCTGTCTTCGACTGTACAAGCATGGTGTCTATTTTACAGTGTCGGTAATTCCAGTTTCATGTTGTATGATGTTTCATGTAATGTAATGTTTGTTTTTAACGACATATCCAGACGATTCTTACTGATATTGTCATCAGTATATTTATGACATTATCATCAGATAGTTTGTGACATGTAGGTATGGACATCTCTGTTATTCAGAATTTTGTATTGGCAGTAAGTAGTCGGTAGATTATCATAAGGTGTTTTCAGGGAACCCATTCTTTTGTTTCCAGAAATCGGAGGAACAACTGGTGGCTTCACATACAACTCATGGCGTATTTTCCTGCTGGTGATGTCATTGCCCTCGTTCATCGTCGCTGCTCTGTTATTCCTCTTGCCAGAGTCCCCCAAGTTCCTCATATCGACTGGCCGCCATGAAGATGCTCTCGAGGTCTTCCGAAGCATCTACCTCATGAACACGGGAAAGAGTAAGGACCAGTACCCAGTGAAACAGATATTGGTGGACGAACCTTTGCATCCGAAGCCGGAGAAACAAAAGGAATCCATGGAGCCCAAGTCCAAAATGAGGAGAATGCTGAGCGACATTGTGGAGCACAGTAAACAGCTATTCGTTCCGCCTATACTCAAGTTCACTTCGATCTCTATTACAATCAACTTCACATTCCATATTGGGTGAGTTACACACTGAACATATTTCTTCTTGTCTTGTGAATAGTAGCTAAACTGTCTGCTGTCGAACTACGGCAACCGACAATTGTTTGCCAAGGGACGTCTCAGATGTAAATGCCATCGTCATTCGGCCCGCGCCCAACTTTTACAATCGTTCAAAAATCAGGGTTCTGGTAGCCCTAATGGAGTTACTTCGGTGTCTGCCCATTTCCTAATGCCTTGTCCGCTTGTATTCATCACATGCTTATATTCCTATTTTCTCTACAGGTACTACGGTCTCATGATGTGGTTTCCGGAGATGTTCAACCGTTTCGACGAGTGGTCGAGAACTCACGACAATGCCGAGGCGGATATCTGCATGGTGACTGCGTACGTGACGAAACAGGGCACGCATTCCGCAGAGACGGCGTGTGACGCGAACATACACTCAGACGTGTTTATGGAGTCTCTGATCACAGTGGCTGCTGCTATACCTTCGAACATCTTCGCGGTTCTTGGTATGGACAGGCTGGGCAGAAAGTTCTTCTTAGGTAAGTTCAGTTTAGTAATTATGATTTTTTCAGTAGGTAACTCAAAAATTGCTGAAAACGCTACAATGTTGTAGCACAAAATTGTGGCGTGAGAACGCAGTTTTTGGGTCTGATTTTGAATTTAGCTTCACACCTCATCCAGTCGTTTTTCCTAAAATATTTAACATTATCATGTAGGGAAGCGGACAATAACAATTTTTATTTTATGCTTAGTCCTTCGCTTCATTACTCGCTATTCCTTGGCACAGATGACGAAAGTCTCTCCACATTTGTCTTATGAACTATAGGAAATGTTGCTTCATCTTATTTATATTTCTTCCCGCCCGCTTCATTTGAGATACTGAAGTAAAGTTTAAATCTTTTGTTGCTCAGTGTTCGCAACATTCTCCGCGGGCCTGTGCTCCGCCGCCATGTACTTCGTGTACAACAAGACCAACAACCTGATCGTGAGCGCCATCTTCAGCTCCGTCATATCCTGCGGCAACGCGTCCCTCGACTGCCTCATCACGGAAGTCTTTCCCACCAACTTACGGTAAGCATTTAAATAAAGGTGGTATGGACACGTGATGCGTAGAGATAAGAATTACGCCGTAAAGAATGCACTGAACATACCAACTAAGCCTAGGACTTGCGTATTCGAAAACTCGACTCCAGATTTTGGAAGGGGGCACGGCAAAGAAAAAGAATTCAAATGCTCGAACCCATAGATTAATTTCGTAAAATTGTGCCTACTGCTTTGTATCTCTCTCCCACACATGAAAGAAATCTCTATCTTCTTTTTGGAAGGATTTAGTATACAAATCATCAAGTAAGTATACCCGAATGGAAAAAAGTTTTAAAAATTTGTTAAATTAAATACGACTATGTCCGCCATTATCTTTAATCGTTGTTTTTCAGTTATTATTAGGCAAAGAATTAGGTTAATCACACAGCCCCATTGCAATGTTTTATTCGCGAAACAGCCACAGCACAGCTAGTTAGAGATGAGTTGGACTGATATTTCTCTCTGACAGACTTCCCTCTTTTATAATTTTTCTGTATAACCTGTTTTGTACAATAAAGTATTCCTCTATATTCAGAGCAACCGGAGTAGCGGTATCGATGGTAGCAGCCCGTCTCGGCGGTATCATCGGCAACGTAGTGATAGCCACGTTGTTGGACACGTACTGCCCCGCCCCAACGTTCATAGTAGCCGTGCTACTCGCCACCGGCGGCCTCATGTGCCTCTTCCTGCCCAACACGACGAGACAGGCCTTGAAGTAACAATAGCTCAACAGCCAATGCACTGGACACTTCAAGAGTATCGAGCACAAAGTCCAAAGTAAATAGTTGAGAGATTAAAAGCAACAAATTATAGAATTTTGTAATGTATTGTTAGGGTTTCTGGAAAATTAAAGTTGCGAAAGAGATAGCAGCTACATTTAGGCACGTCAATAAAGTGCAAACCTCAATCCCTACCAATATCCTGATATTCTATACTAGGTAGGTAATATTTTTCTTTTATGGAATGTGAATAGTCTTCCCAATTTTTAATTCTCAAGTAAGATAATGCATCAATTAACAATCTCAAATAGGAAAATATTTCTCGAATAACCTGAAACCACAGTCATCATTCTGAGCCTAATTTACTTTGGTAACTATTTGAAAGACCCAAATCGATCGACTTCTCATACAAAATGATTGACTGAGCGGCATTTGTTTCATCCTGTTGAAAACTTTGTAGTCTTTAAAGGTTTGTTAAGTAAATTTCTACTCGGAATAAGGATTTTGTGGTTTCAAGTTCAATAGTCTTTTATAGAATTTGGAATCGTCAGTTGTTGATATTAACGTAATTAATTTAATTTACTTTGTCCGATTTAACAATCTCAATTATTATTATGTAACTTTAACCAGTTACTGCTTCTATGAGAGGCTTAAGTGTGACTGGCTGTGTTTAGGATCAGAACCAAATATCCTCCTAAGAGGTTCTAAAATGATTCTGATCGATTCCTAAGGTCTGTCAAGTGATATTACTTTATTATTATTTTTTATCGAAATGATCCATCGGTATAACTAGTTTGTTGATATTTTGTACAATAGTTAATATTTAATTTAAATAAATTTATAATTTATGAAAGTACGAACGATATTAATGTAACAATTTGACTGTTGTAAAATAAATCGAGGTTTATTTGAATTGCAAAGCATAGTGAAACAACTTTTCAATTCTTTTTAGATCAAGTATTATAGTTTTAAGTATCATTCATTGCAATTCTGTTGTATATTGCAACTATTTTCATATTAACTACGAATTTATAATTTAGCGATTGTTACCGTAGTCTGTAGTTACTTAGTATTAGCTTAGCACGTAGATATATTGCCATGTGATAAAATAAGCAAAGATATTTTCCGTCATTGTAAATATCAGTTTTGTAACAAATGTCACCTCAAGCTAAATCAATGTTTCTTATTACATCAATTATAAATTAAAAAGAATACACATGTAAATGTCACATGGAAATCAGTAAAATATAAAAATAAGACTTTCAAAGTTGTCTTTTATTTTCAACAAACTTTTACCTCTGATCATCAAGGAATATAATTACTCTATCCAAGAGACGCGACATTCACATCCATAGATGTGAACAACTCATAAGTCGCCATCATTCATAAGTCTCCTATAAACAACTAGATACACAAAGGTCTTACTAAAACAATTTAAAAAAACGTCCAAATAAGGGTCCATTGTTAACATCCAAATAATGTCCAATAAAGCACATGAGGGTCCATTCTTCCGTTTGGAACTTCTTTGCTCTCGGACATTCTTACAAAACTAACAAAACGTAGAGCGCTACAGAAGCAATTATGCGGGTTATTGCCCGTGGACCACTTCCGTAGTTTACCTGGGTGGTCTACGGGATTTTTTTTGCCAGTGGTACACCAGAAGGTCCACATTAACATTGTAGTACTTAAAGCAAATTAAGGAATAGTCACCGATCGATATACCTAATAAATCTCAATGAGGCGTTAAAAAATGTTTCGACTTTTCTTGTTGCAAGTGAATAAATCCTCTAGCTATAAAGTTCGGTGATTTTGTCCGGTGCCGAACTAAAGACCCTCTTAGTCTCAACAGTTCGGTTGTACACGTGCACCGAACTACTGAGACAATTTATATTTCACCAGTTCCGCTAGTTCTTTCCAATCCGGCCCAGAATGTAGAATTCGCAAAATGTAGAATTCTCAAAAAAATTATAATGATAATAATAATAAATTATATGCGTACAATTATAAAAGAAACAAATTAATTCATTGAATGGTATATATAAACCGTTATAGACATGTAATGATCTGAATAACCGCAGAATTCTCGAGTTAAAAGCGGATACGGAATAAAACAAAAGAAATAAAAGCAATATTTTGATTAAACTTTATTTATTTAAAACTACACAGAAGTTTATCACTAAAGACTTTCTTAATATGATCTAGATTCCGAAATAAACCACTCAAACCAATGATGTGCTTTTGATGTTCACAAGTTACTTGAACAATACATTGTACTTAACATTAGACACTAACTAGTAGTGGGCAGTCCCGGTCGGCTATAATATGTCAACTGCGTACAGTTCACGCCGCACAATAGTATCATCTATTCCAATCGTGCAGGGCCGGCACATGCTATTAATCATACATAACACTAGCATAATTATCAATGGGTAAGGTTTCAGAACCTGTGTAATGAATTATACACATTACTTTTAGAAAGTCTGATAGACATTATAAAAAATATCATTATACCTAAATTTTCATATATTACAGAATATACGATCCAACAATTAATCATAATTCAATTAAAATTTACAATCGTAAATTCTTAATCTAAATATAACTTTTAAAATAACATATACATAGTCGTTTGAATGACAAGTCCAAACGGAAGGCGATTCTGGCTCAGCTCTTTCCATCTATCCATATATTTACACTCGGCGTGCGCCGCGCACGTTCTCAACGCGCGCCGGCCCGCACCCCGCACCCGCCCGTGCCCGCCCGCCGCCGCCACCACACCCGCCCGGCCAGCCGTGTACCCACCCAACATGTCCGCGCCCAGTCGAGATACGCGTAGCAAGAGAAAACAGTTAAACTTAATCTATTGCACATCATAAACATGTTTAACTTTAAATTGATTAAATAAATTAAAAGTTCCGACGAAGCCAACATGACGTCGGCCCGTGCGAGTTGGAGCCTAACCGTGGCGAGTGAGCTCGTTGACGGAGAGCTGTATGGCGGGCTGCAGCGGGATCTCGGCGGACGCGTCCGATGTGTCCGAGCCAGGCGTGAGCAAGCGGCGCGGCCAGGCTGTCTCGTCGGGCGCCTCGTCGCGCGCGAACGGCGACGCGGGCGAGCCGCCGGCGGACGAGCACGCACGCTCAGCCATCTCGTCGGTCAGGATGGGCATCGACTTGCCGCCCCCCACCTCCTCGTCGGTCAGCAGCGGCATCGAAATCCCGCCCACCGATTCCTCCGTGCTCACGTACGTCATCTCCGCACCGGGCGACGCCAGCAGCGACGGCCCGTAGTTAGAGTTGCTCAGGGGGTCCGTGGTCTTGGGCGCGATCCGCGGGTCCGTCACCGTGATCGGCAGCTCGAGGGACGTGGGAACCGAGTGCGACGTGACGCCGATCACCGCGAGCCCGTCCTCCATGTTGGTCGGCACCACGGGCTCGCTGTCGCCCTTGGACGGCACCTCCACGGGCGTCATTATCGGCTGGTTGAGCGTCGTGCTCGTTTCGGACACGCGACAGTGCACCGACACATTGGCGTTCAAGTCCCGGAAGTCTGGCGCCTCGTCTCGCGGGGTTTCGGCGTGGAACACGTCGCTGTTGGCGAGCGCCGCTTCCAGGATGTCCCTGCGTTCCGGTTGCGGACAGAACACCGGGTACGGTTCAATCGCCATCGGGACCAACTGATTGTTCTCCAGAACCAGCGGGCGATTGTCGATAGGTGTCAGAGTTCCGCTGTCTTCGAGGCAGAGGTAGAAGGAACCGGGCGGTCCTCCGAAGTTCTCTCCGGGCACAGCGAGTAGTTGACCGTCGATCTGCGACTGCTGCGCTTCCACCTGCTCGGGCATCGAGGGCTCGGGGGGCAGCGCCACCAGCTGGGGCTCCGGGGGCCGCGGGACCGGGACCAGGGTCGGCTCGCCTTGCCGCGCGATCGCCGTCGATGGCAGCAGCTCTTCGAAGTTTTCTAAATCGGGATAGCTCGGGGTAGTCGCGACTGACACGGTATTCGAAACAGACGGAACAATGTTCGACATTGATACTATGGGGGCGGGAGGTAAGGGCGCCTGCATTGGACTCGACAGAGATGTCAAGGGCGGCATCGGCGGCGCGACGAGCGCCAGCGCTGGCGCCGGGGGAGGTGCGGGTGCTAGTGTCATCTCCTGTTTTAGCTTCTTGGCATGCGTAACTGTTTCTGTGGCCGCCTTTCTTACTCTCTGTTTCTGTGCGATTGTAGTGGGCACGACCGTCTCCTTCGAGGGAAGAGTGGCAGACTTTTGGCCGACGACATTGTTATCTGAAACGGGCGCTGGAGTTTTTTGTACGATCTGTCCGGTTCGTTGCAAATGCTCAAACTGCGCTGCAGTGAGCTGCATAACTGTACCAGATCTCTGTTGCAGAAATATTAATGGCTCTGTTGCATTCTTCTGAATCGCTTGAACTAACTTTTTAGGTTCAGAGGCTACTATTCGTTTCGGGGCCGGTCGTATCTCTGGCATCGGAGCTATATTTTGGGCAGTATTAGTGATGCGTCCTCCTACAATTAACTGACCTTTGGAAGTAATAACAGCGCTTTTTTGTTTAGGTACTATCTTCGTTTGTGTCTTGATAGGCGGAGCAGTAGTAACGATAGTTTTCTGCACGAGGCCTGTACTCGTCGACAATCGATGAGTTATCGTTTTCAGCTGGGAGACGTTTGGCTGTTGTTTATTTGGAAACAGAATTTTCTCATGTTCAGGAGTCAGGACTATCCTGGATTGAGCTCCTTGCGCATTCGTTATAATCATTACAGTATTTCCAGGTGTATTGGCATCCGAAGTAGACGGAATCAATTTTGCTGATACAGGTTTATTATCAGGCACGCTTATCGGAGTATCCTGTCCCTTCGCTACCAGAACGTGGGCCTTTCCTGTTTGCGGATCAATAACAATTTTCTGAGTGCGACCGGGTCTGGGCGAGCTACCAGTAGGCAAAATTATAAACTTTTCAGTCTTCGGTACAGGCTGAGGAACTGTTTGAATAAGAGTTGGTGCCGGTTTAATTTCTTTAACAGCAGGCGGTTCCCCCTTTGTCATAATAATTTTCTGTTTACCAGTAGCTTTGTCAATGACTAACATTGGCTTTCCTCCTCGTAATTTCGACGATTTAGACAAAATGTTTGGCGTAGTGACTTTATTCACTTCATTGGCAGTGTTCATCAGTAATGTCTTTACCTCAGGTTTGTTTGGTACGGGCTTATTATGTACTGGTAAAGCACTTATAGCCACTTTCTCATTTTTATTTTCAATCATTACGGGTTTGGTTTTGATAAGCTTAGGCGGGCTAGGGCCTGTATTTGTGTTGGTAATAATATTTCCATCTGACATGACTATTGGCATTTTCTCGATGCTTTCTGCAGTTAAGATATCATCGGACAATACCACTGGCATAGAATTGATATCGAACATAGGTTCTTCTGGGGCTGTAGTATCATTTACCTCTTTCGATTCTTTTATTATAAGTGAATTGTGAGCTTTGATTTTCTGAAACTTGGGTTTTGTGACTTTTCGAATTTTCGGTTGAATTATAAATTTTTTAGTATCAGTCGGAGTATGGCTTTCCGAAGGTGTTTTAATTTTCGGTTGAATTATAAATTGTTTAGCATCAGTCGGAGTGTGGCTTTCCGAAGGTGTTTTAAGTTTCGGTTGAATTATAAATTGTTTAGCATCAGTCGGAGTATGGCTTTCCGAAGGTGTTTTCATTTTCGGTTGAATTATAAATTGTTTAGCGTCAGTCGGAGTGTGGATCTCCGAAGGTGTTTTAATTTTAGATTGAATTATAAACTGTTTAGCATCAGTAGAAGTGTGGCCTTCCAAAGATGTTTTAATTTTCGGTTGAATTATAAATTGTTTAGCATCAGTAGAAGTGTGGCCTTCCAAAGACGTTGTTTTAATTTTCGGTTGAATTATAAATTGTTTAGCATCAGTAGAAGTGTGGCCTTCCAAAGACGGTTTAATTTTCGGTTGAATTATAAATTGTTTAGCATCAGTAGAAGTGTGGCCTTCCAAAGACGGTTTAATTTTCGGTTGAATTATAAATTGTTTAGCATCAGTCGATGTCTGGCTTTCCGAAGGTGTTATAATTTTCGGGTGAATTATAAATTGCTTAGCATCAGTCGAAGTGAGGCTTTCCGAAGATGTTTTAATCGTAAACGTTTGTATGGATGATCCATCCTGGGCAGGTTTATTACGTGAAAGAATAATTTGGTCTGGGGATGTTATCAACTGGTCGCTTAACTTGTTGATTAAAGTTTTGTTGGACGGTGCTCGTCGAATGATAATCTTTTGCTTGGGTGATTGAGGTTTAGCTTTCAATGGAGATTTGGCAACATCTAAATTAAGTATCTTCTCTTTTCCGGTGACTATTACATGTTTCATAGGTGTAGGTTTATTCAAATGTGTTTTAAGTGTGGATGGTTCCTCTAGCATCATAACAAGACTAGAAGAAGTAGTCTCATAGTTGTGGCTCTTGCCGTTTGCGGAATCATTATTATTCTCTTTTGACGGTAACGCAACTTTCTGTTCCACCGTATTGTTGCTATCTATGACATTATTTTTCTTTATTTTAAATGCATCAACTTTTAACAAATCATTCTTATTCCCTTCATTATTTTCTACATTTATTTTATGATCAATCGACTCCGACATCTGTACTAAAGACTGCGCCGCGGTAAGATTTTCACTTTTCTCTTGTTCGGTTTCGTAACGAACATTAAGATCACTACTTGATAGAACGGCAGATTCGGATGGCAATGCATTATTAAGAGTATGGTTTTCCTTTGCTTCATATACTATATTATTTTCTTCAACCACATTTGCAGCTATGGGTATTATCTCTTCTTCAATTTCATCGCTCGCGACCGCACACATGGGAATAAATTTGGGCATATTGACATTTTCCTGGGGTTCAACAGATACATTATTTTGAACGGCTGTTGACGGTAAATTTAAAAGAGTTTCAGCTATCTGTAGATCCGATTCGGATGGTATGGATTCGACCACAGTTTCGGTAATTACATTTTCATCAGTATTATCTGCTTTAGACATAGATACAGAATTATCTTCTGGCAAAGTAATTGAATTAACATCATTCTGTGAGATTTCTTGGTTTATTACTACATTTAGGCCACTAACGTCGTCCTCAGTGCGACTTTTTTCAGGCTCCATTTCATGATCCTCATAATTACCCTTTTCTGTACTAAAGTCGGTGTTAATACTATCGACTTCATTATTTATCGAACCGTCTTTGTCATCTTCAAACAAATCTTCGGGCGGGTCGTCGGTAACAGTTCTGGGTACCCTGTCTGTTTCTCGAGATACGCTTAGCAATGCGTCTACAGCGGAGGCCGTAGATTCATTCATATACGGTTCAATTGGGTGCTCGTATGAGTTTTGCACATTACATTTTATAGTGGCTGATGTAATTTCATTTAATTGGTCATTTACTTTTTTAGAACCATATTTTTTGGGTGAGGTTATTCCAAAACGCTCCTCAATGTTTTTCTCAGGAGTTATTACAAGGGATGACGAAACTTCATTTAGTTGGTCGAGGACCTTAGGCGACTTATGTGGACTTGTCTTATGAATATTCTCGTCATTTTTAGGTTCTATTTCTATCGATTGTTCACTTGCTTCCAGCAGTTTAATTTCGTGTTGTAACTCATCAACAGGTGGAATATTAGGTGAACTTACTTCTACAGTTTGCACAAGAGGCTCTTGTACTGTTGACTCATTAATATTCATAATTGAAGAAGAATCAGCGTGTGATATTTGAATATTGGTTTCATTAAACCCGTCTGGAGCAGAAAACTGTACTATTGTTTCTTCCTGATTACTTTCAGAGGATTTTGATACCTTTTTGTAAGATTTTGAACTATATGTAGTTGTGGGAATTACATGTGATTCCATATCATTTTCTCCGTCAATTTCATTCATAGTGACAAATATTTCATTGTTAAAAACTTTATCAGCATCCTTATGAAGATCTTCTTTATGAACCAATTTCTCCTCTTTATGATGTAATTTGTCTATCGGTTCTTTATTTATTGGTTTGATTTCTTGCGTAGGATATAATACGTCTTGTAAAGTCTGCGATTTTTGCAGCTTGTCAGTATTATCTTGTTCTTGATCAAAGTTATATTTTTCTGTGGTTGTACTATCCGATTTTGCTTCTGTTACTTTGAAATACATCAAATCGTCTCTGGGCTGATCAAAACCGAATTTCTCTTTTTCGCGCAGCTGCGCAGCTTCGGCTTTCATTTTCTTTAGTTGTATCTTTGGCGCCAAGCGAGCGATTTTGACGGGCTCGATAGGCGGCGATTCCCGTGCTTCTGGGGAGGATACAGCTTCCGAACCATTCAAATCATTCTCAGACAAATCCATTCGCTCGGCAGCATTTAGTTGTTCTGCCACATACTTTCCGATCGCATCTTGACTTCTAGAATGTCGGCTCCGAAAAAAGGTTTTCGTTTTAAAAATGGCTTTCTTCGGCTTTATTTCTGAGATATTCTCAGAAGACTTCAAGTCTGATGAAAGGTCAGCTGTTTTGTCAGGTGACTTTACAACTGGGGGCTCAGGAAAATTTTCCTCCGCTTTCAATGGTTCTGGGATTGATGGCAATTCGGGAACCACTGTGTTTGTAAGCAGTTCGGCGACTTCCTTTGCCATAGCGTCCTCATCTATACTGATACTCTTAGCCTCTTCTTTGCGATTTTTAACGCGAGGAATTTTCCTACCAGCATCTGCCTCCACATGCCACTCTTCCTCCTCACAGAACTCATATTTCGAGTCACTAGAAGATTCGGGTTTATCTGCTGTTGACGGCTCGTCCGATTTCTTCTCAGGCGATGAGGACTCCACAGGAACTTCTGCACTGGGCAGCTCAGCTGAAGTAGGTACTGCAGGCGACTCTGCACCCACTGCAAACTCGGGATCACCAGACATGATAATGGTCGAGGGTTCGTCATTGGAATCGTCATCGACGTCATCATCCCAGTCGGCCAAAAGGCTGCTTTTAATTTCTTGGTCAGTTTTAGCCTTTTTGACTTCGGCATAGTTGGAGCTATCTTCTGCGGGCCGCTTCTTGGGAGGTCTCTTGGGCTTGTCAGGTTTCTCTTTACGCGGCCGGGGCGTTTTCGGCTTTGAAGTTTTGGGCGTTGACTTCGTCGGTGACTTCGCGGCAGGTTTCTTGCGGACGGGCGAAGGTGTGTATGGAGAAAACGAGGCACTGTGCGATTTGTTGTGCAAAATTAACACGTTAAGTCGCGAGGTCGAGAAAGAGCATGAAGGACAAGAATAAATACCAGCGCTAGAAACTGCAGGTGTGGTGAATGTTACTTTCTCGGCAGCAGGCTTCTGGGGAGCTTCTGGCTTTTCCTCCACCGGTTCCGATTCGGCGCGGCTGGTGGACGGGGTGGATGCGCTGTCAGTAGACTGCCTTTGAGCCTCCTTTGCACCTTGCAGTAGTATGTGCACTTTGTAGTCACTCTTTTCTTTGTAGAACTGAAACAAATTATTATGTTTGCTTTAACCTGTCTTCTTTGTAGTTTCAATTACTTTAATTAACACAAATTATTAGGTCTTTCCCAATCTATGTTACTGTGTATAACCATGTGTAGCAGTCAGAATTACTTCGCCTCTTTCTTTAGGTTTTTGATTTTTACTCATACTCATTTATTCGGCCTTAGGTACACTATGGAATACTTGGTTACGTCATGTTTCTTACATAACTATATATTTTTGCATATTACTTAATTATATTTCAAATCACATGGCAGTGAGAGCAAAGAGCAGCACAGTACCACTGTTCTTAAACCTAGTTCATAATATATGAATTTAAATTTGCAATTGTCATAATTGCAAGTACTATAATATAGCAGCTAGTAAATAAATATGCAAAGGTGCATATTTCTTTTACAAGAGCATGAACTAGTTGACAAGTTGCAGTTTTGTTCATGTTCTGTTACAAAGATAATGCCTTCAAAGGTCAGATTTGAGTACATACATAAATTCACACCTCTTGTAGGGGTAGGCAACGACAATGGGCTTCAATCCGCTGCGATCCTAGCACACAACATTCGCTGCCTCCACATTCATGAATCTCTTCATGCACGATCGTCGATTTGTAGTAGAGATGAGTAAACATTTTTAAACATAAACAACCGTTTCTTATGTGTGCTACACCCTAGGGTAAAATTGTGTTGATACACTGTATATAATTATAAAATCTTATTATGTTATACATATAATTTATGGCATAAATAAATAAACATAGTGAATTAAAATGTATGAATGTATGTTATATTTTACCTTTCTAATGGGAGTAAATAATTTTGGAGATTCTGATGGTGGCCTTCCTCTTCCGCCCTTTCCTGGAATTGTAAATGTGTTATACCTACTTTAGTTTTTATACAAAGTTATTATACAAACTATGCATTAATACCTAAGCTCCTACACACACAACAAGTCTATCGAACCAAAATTATATTGGCTATAATCGAAGTAAGCAAAATGAGAAGTTGGGCGAGCGGCTGGCACTTTGCAAAGTGGACATGGTTAAATAGTTCTTAGCCACAGTACAAATCAAGCTTTGGGAGAACTTATGATGTCAATCGAGGACATAAGGACTTACACATTCAAGTGCATTGCAAGGTACCTGAAGGATCTTAAAGGTCACAGTGATATATAAAATTCAGGGTAATAGTCATTTTGGAGATTGCAGCAACGTTTGGGCTTGTACGGTCAAACATCATAGTGTTAAGGAAGGAGGGAAAACCTTAAAATCTAGTTGCGGTATTCTAAAACGTACTAAACTGATTTTTGAGAATTCTTTTACATTAAATAGTGTGTACTCCACTAAATTACAAGTAAAAGAATTTTTAGAATCGGTCAAATATTTTTTGAGAAAATTTCAACCTTATTGAGGCCCTCTGTATACTTTCCTGTTTTAGATTGTACTAGCTAGATCCACATAATAATGGCATTAACTAATTCCACAATTATAATATACCTTTCTTAACAGAGACAGGTGTCTTCGTAGCTTTATCGCCGAAGAGGCCAGCATAGCTTTCCTTCTTTTTTTCTTGGAACTCATCTCGTGTGAGGATCTCTTTGTCACCTCCCACTGCAGTCTCAGCACGGATGACATCCTCTGGAAACTTCTCCATGTGCGGTTTTGTTCTGTACATATCTAGAGAAACAAACATATTATAGATGCTGGCGAAGACTGGACTGGATGGTGACAGCACAAAGAGGAATGGAAAGAAATGAAGGATTTTACCCTAACAGGGACCATACTAACAAATATCTAACATACTTATATAAGCATAGCTAATATAAAAACCACACATTAATATCATTTGGAATGTAAATACCTAGTAAGTGTGTGGTAAATAGAGCTAAATATTAATAAGATATCCACATTAGAAGCAGCATTCATACAAGAAATATCATTCCCAAAGGACAGTAAGTAAACAAGATATTTAGGGCCAAATGAAAGCACAAAAAAGTGATTTAGTTATTTAATTAACTCTTTATTGTACACACTGATACATTAATGTAACAAAATAAAAAGAAAAGACATGCACAAAGGGCGTATGAGAGATTTCTTCCAGCAAACCCCATGAAGTGATAACTTGAACTGTCCAAGCCTTAATTTAAGACCCAAGTTCACCAAAACTTAACTGACCGTTAAACGATTAAAACTGGCAGTTAACTCAGTTAACATCATCTATAAAACGTTAGTTTATTATGCTTAAATTCCATTTAAAGTTAACGGGCTGGTTAGCAAACCACTGATTATTTCATATTTGGTGAACTCAGGCCTAAGTCACTTATAATGGGTTATATCATCAAATGACCTTTAGGCTTGTCCATCAACTTAAACAAAGTACCTAATCCCACTTTTTTTTTGTCAAATCAAAGAAAAGCTTTTAGCTCACCAAAACTTGCTACATTTAGCAGTTAACTGCTAATTGTAGCAGTTAAAAATTTTAATAAATTATATACATTAATTAATTAAAAATAATGGTTTTAGCAACCATTTCTGTATTCATCTGTACAAAGTGCATTCAAATATTGAAACTTACCAAGTCCTTTGATGATAAATTCATTCTTTCGGCTGCAGTTGTATTTGTAAATTGAACTTATGGTCTTGACATATTCACTGAAAAAAAAATACAGAATACATTTGTATATTAAGTTTTTTTATGTAATTATTACATTTATTTAAGGAAATATTATAAAGGATTTCAAGAGTCCAGGGAACAGTCTAAGGCCGCATTGCACCTGTGCTTACTAGTCCCTTAGTTCAGTTAGTGTTAGTCGTGCTCAATACTGCCTATGACTATCAGACTAAATGCGATGAAATTTTAGTTTTTAGAGTGAGCTCTCACTAAAATTTATCTCTGAATCTCGGTCTTAGTAGTACAGCATAAAGATATCCTAAACATTCTATTTCTCCCTGTCATAATCATAATAGTGGTGTACATGGTATTATTAAAATTTTATTATTACAGCATATAAAAGAAGCATACAGAGATAAACCCATAGTATTGAAAGGTTATTATCGAATACATAGCCATTTTTTTAGTACACATACTATCTAACTCACAAGAGGTCCCTAATAAATTGGTGTTGTATTTTCAGGGTTTTGTGATACAAATGTATTTTGTTTGCTATAGGTATACAATGGCTGAAGCCTCCACATACGACGGTGAGATTTCACTGCATATGTAGATATGTAAATATAATATGCACCTCGGATTTAGAACAAAGGAAGGATATGTTCTACTTCAACCTGTGGGATGGTAATATTTTATGCAAATTTTGCAGGTTATAAGTATACTTACTAGGTGGTCTCCTGGAAGAACTTGACGACTGCTATGGGGGGCTTCCGAAAGGAAGGCAGCACATCTGGTGGCAGCCTGTCGGTCCCCACCACCTCGCCGGGCCACCAGCACGAGCCCAGCTTCACCCATACTATATCACCGTCCAAATAATCTATTTCAGTTTGATCACACATCACTATATTTTTCAGACGCAATGCACGACCATATTTTAGTTCTTCAGCCACTAGACGTCAAGTTCTGTTGCCATATTTCGCCTGAACAAATACGTATGTCACCACATTTTACACTTCAGTCAACACATATGTCTTTTGAAAACTGATTGAAAAGACTTGGTCTTTTATTATTTGTCAAAACAGTAACAAAATATTGGTGTAAATAATTCACCGACTGCCTATGAAATTACTTCTTCGGCCATTTAGGTGGCAGCACTTGTGGCAGCACTGATTTTACACAAATTAAGAAATAAAAGGAAATTATACCCCTAGGTGACCACGTAAAATTTATATTTAATTTATTATAGCTAATATATATAAGTAAATGAAATAAGATACAAATTATAATAAAAAAGGTGATGTTTCATCAAACCGGATGTGGGTAGTAGGGTCAGCGTCAGCAGATACCAACATTATAACAAAGAAACAAGTGTTGCCCTAGTACTAAATTATGATAGCCATAGACAATCAAACCGTATTAGACGATAAATCGATTTTTCGTGAATCGATTTGTGTCTGATATTAGGTATATTTTTTGTAGTAGTATCTAAATAGCAAGTTTTCTAAAGAATAAAAATAGCAAGTGAGGAGAAATTATCGAATCACGATAATTAGCATGATAAAAAATTAATTATGAAAGTTCCATATTAGCAATTAGCATAGCGTTTTGCGCGCGAAATTTAAACATTCATTCAGTAACGTGTCTCATCCGAGAAAATTAAAACATGCGAGATACGATGAGTTTGGAGGAGTGTCAGGATCGCAGATTGAATATTGAAGTCGTCGTCGCCGTAAAACAACCAAAACCGTCAAAGGCATGATTTTTTGATCGGTGTGTTTCATAAATTATTTTATTTCTAATCATTATAGGTACATAAACATGGAGGACAAAGAAACAAAGTAGGTAGGTACTGTAATTTTTTATTTATTTTATTGAATACAATAATTTAGGTGGTTAATTTAAACTACTTAGGTAGGTACTTTACATTTAACTACTAAACTAATAAAACTACAAATATTAAAGTAGGTCCCTATAAAGAAAAACTTTGTAACTACCGTTGTTTGTTATTTGATCGAAAATTTCATCGGCGAACATACATAAGTTCAGTACTCATTTATATGTATAAAACGAGCGCACTGAGAATTACTTATGTTGCATGTAAAAAATATAAAGAAACTAGGATCGATACCATTTGTAACTGTGAGTACGGACATAACGTCAACCGATTTGGCGGTATAGGTTAGGGCCATATACCTACCTACAGTTACAAACCGACGACGTGTATGAAAAGATTTATGAAAATGGAGAGCAAGAGTCGCGTGCCAGGATCGCAGCAGATGGAATTCCATCGTCTCTGTCTACCCCTATAGCACAAACAGCTTGCGTGAGTTTATGTCTGTAAGTATTATTTTCTACGGAATTCACAAAAGTTTTTGAGTCTGGAGAATCAGTCTCCAAAGCCATGGCCCGTGTTATCCCGCGTATTGTCGGACGATCTTGGCCCATTGCTGCGGGAAGTTCCTCTGTACGTAGGAGAGCGTGCGTTGGATTTGCTTGGTCTCCTGCGGCGTGCACTGCGGACATGCTCCGCGCAGAACTAGTGGTGCTAGGGCTGTGAACAAATAATGGGGGGAATACATTAAGGCCTACATATTGCCATAAAAACCCGGGAGTTAACGACTTAATCCGAGCAAAGTTTTGTAGTTTTCACGGGTTCAGTCGCTTATAACTAGAGTTATCTTTTATTTATTACAAGCGGGCCTAATAAAGCACTTAAATTAAAAAAGAACCTGAGAGTTATTACTATTTATTATCGACTTAACCCTTGAAAACTTCGTACATTTTGCTAATCCAATAAGTGTTAGGTACTTACGAATTACGATAATCGACAAATTAAATTCATGTTTTAAGAATTTTCACACTGACAAATTAATCCATCACCGTACATCACCTATATTCTATGAGCAACCATTGATCTCCCATGTGAGCAACATAATATCATATCACCACTAACTTATCTGGATTTTGATACAATGTCAAGGTGAATTTAGAACCTCAAAAACGCTGCATTTGACACAATTATCGTGAAATCGTATCAATAATGCCGTCAGCTGATTGACTGTCGTGAAACTTTGGTTTTGGTTGAATCCTGAATAGTCTTATACGAACTTTTAAGCCGTTTTCCTATGGGGTCACACGGCGCCTCCCCAAGCGCGCATTTCAGCTGTCTCTGTATGAAACGTTTGTCGTTGAGCGCGTCCTCTAGCGTCGTGTCGGACACCTGGGGCCGCTGCGACTGAGCTGCGCAGGCGCACACCACCGCGAACGCTACGATCACCTGGAGGACCTGGAATGTAAAAAATCATAATATTTATTTCGAGCTTCAATGGTCATATTGTGTGTTTCGAGTAATGAGAAAGAGTTTACCTACCTATCAGTCTGGTGGGATCTAATCAAGGTTGAGATTTTCTCTGACTGATTTTTATTACTTAAAGATGAACTGATTTTTATTACTTAAAGATCTGGAAAGTACATTTATTCAGACAGCACACCACACAATACTCACACAAAAATCTCTAACTGAATACTTTTACTGTAGTGTACAACTGTACTACCTTGTAGATACTATTATTTCTTCTGTGCCTGTACACAAGCACAGGCTAGAAGGCGAAAGTCAGATTATTTCTATTTGACATTTAATTTTTGCTCATGCAATATTTTTATTTATGGATCATCAATTTACCAACTCACTTGCGACAAGGAGGGTTAGCGATTGACCCAGGATTAAATAAATAAAAAGCAATGGCGTCGAAATATCGAGACATCAATAATTCGTTAAAACAATGTTTAACACGGTAATTCCCGTTTTATCTAATTAATAAAAATGTATGCGTTTTTCACGGGTTAAGTCGCTAACTCTCGGGTATCTTTTATTCCAAATGGGCCTTGTGGTAAAAATCTCTGAAATCCAATGTTCGATATTTCAAGTCAAGTTGTACGGGATTCTTATGAAGTACACGATTTAAGTTTTCTAACTTATGGTTTTTTTTACCTATTATTAGGTTACTATGGCTAACAGCACTATTTTGTAATGTAGGTAGTCAACCAACGTAGGATTATTGCGTTGCACCCACTAGGAACCAGATAGGTAGATTGCAATCGTTTAGTGTCTAGATGTAGATAGGTACATACCTAAAGTATGCTCTGTTGATTCTGTGTTGAGTGCACACATATGGTTGAGTTGGTTCACTAATGTTTGACAAAAAACGTATGACAAATGATCATTTTACAAATTATTTTTGAAAAAGTAATCATTTGACAAACTTATCATTTACTAAAGTGATCGTTTTAAAAGTGATCATTTGACAAAAATCCATTTTATAAATATTTAACATAGCAAATGTTGTGAATGCTAAACCGTCATTTTGCAATTGATTAAATGACCAAAGTATTCCTTTTTCAAGGTCGCCATTAGACAAAATATTGGGTAAATAAGTGGGTATTTTATATGTATAATTGTTAATAAATGAACTTGCTTTTTGAATACAAAAAAAAAACCTAACATCGAAGTCTCTGGCTTGGAGCGAAGCTGCGCTTCGCTCCAAGCCAGAGCCTTCTGAACCTAAACATCCGTGTCGGATCTGGTTAGAGAGTTGGTCGGGGTGTCCCTTCATTTGATAAAAAACAAATTACAAATTTATGTATAATTGTTAATAAATGAACTTGCTTTTTGAATACAAAAAAAAAACCTAACTTCGAAGTCTCTGGCTTGGAGCGAAGCTGCGCTTCGCTCCAAGCCAGAGCCTTCTGAACCTAAACATCCGTGTCGGATCTGGTTAGAGAGTTGTCGGGGTGTCCCTTCATTTGATAAAAAACAAATTACAATTACCAAACAATGCATTTTGTCAAAGGTTTTTATGCCTTGCGTTGTTTTATCTATTAACGTATATAATAAGTGAATAGTTTGTTAAGTGATGTTTTGAAGAAATAAACTTTGTCTCGTAATTGTTTTGTCAAATGAATTATTTATAGAACCATTACTTTGTACAAAGATGAACTTATGAATCATGATTTTGCCAAACGTTGTTTGTGAAATGAATGGTTTGTAATATGTTTTTTATCAAATGAAGGGACACCGGTTGAGTTAGCTAGTTTCTGTACTGCACTTATGTCATGCATGGCGGCAATGTCGAGACTAACGGTAGGTAGGTAGAGTCGTTATTAGTGGCATAATTATAGTCATCACATTACATAACTATTTAGGTTGTATGTCAACACGCAGGATTTTCCGTGAAATCGTTGTGAAGTTGAATGACTTCGAGTGACGAGGAGTTAGGCCGACATTCATAGACACTTTTAAGCACGAGCTTAAGCTTAGTGTCAGCTCGCTCTTACGACTGTCAATATTGGATGAAATCTGATAGTAGTAGGTATTGTACCTAATGGTGGCATTTCACTTGGCTATTCGTATTTGCGTATTTGTCATAATTGCCATTTGTGGTTGGTATTCTTGACAAAATAATCGTCTTATTTGTATGTAGGTACGTCAAGTATTTGTCAAATACGGCAAACATCCAATAGCGAATACGAATAGCCAAGTAAAGTAACGCCATAAGACCGAACTGAAACTCAGTTTCAAGCTGATTTTTTAGAATGATAATGTACCTAACGGTTTAAGAAAAAATCAATTTCGTATCGGTGATGGTTCCTTAGTAATTAAAAGTCATGTAAAATACATAGTTTTACATAAAAAAATCTAATTTTTCAATGATAACTTGGTGGGGAGGTGGTAGCAGAGACTAGTACGTATACGGTACGGATGTCGAGGTTCGATCCCCGGGGTCATCTAAATGAGTTCTTTCTCGGTTTATAAAATCTTAGGTACGTATACATACCTAACCATTACCTACTTATTGCTATAATGATTAGACTCTAATAATTATGAAGGATATCGCTTTAAAAGCGATCAGGGTCATATTTTCACAAACTGTAGGTACCTATTAGTGACATTTCTGGTTTGCAATGTTACTTATCTAGGCTCTTAGCAATAAGAAACTGCCAAACCATGGCTTATTTTGACAGTTGCTGAACCACTGATTTCGTATGGTCAAGTCAGCGAATTTGAAAATACCAAGTTCTCTGGGTAAAATGTAAAAAAGTCGCGCTTATCGCTAAGAACTCTAAAGTCCAAAGTGACACTTGATTTGTGTGATTTGATTTTATGTTTTCCTTAAAAAAGTAGTCAGAACTCAGAAGTTAAGGGGAGATGTTATCACAGTGATTCACCCTTCGGGGAAACGAAGTCCGTTTTAACAATGTGTGATTGCATAGGTCTTAGCAAATAAACCGCGACGGAGGACAAAGGACGAACTCCCTGAGTAATGGGCGTACTGGCGGCGACGAAAGTGCTTTTAAAATGTTATAAATGTTCAGGATACCTAGTCTCAAGAAAAGTCGTCGTTTAAACGGAAATTTGGTTAAAATTTTGGCGAAAAATTTCCACTACGTATAGCACAATGTAGTTTGTTATTGTGTAGGTACGTAGCATACCTACGTGTCGATATAACCGGTACAGCCGTGCTCTACGTTTGGTTTGGGGTCTAGGGAGATACTAACTAAACTAATAAGTAATTAATTAATATCTCAGTACTTACCAATAAATTAACATACCTACATAAGTACATAAACTGACGCCTGTTTCCCGTAGGGGTAGGCATCAGAGACGATGGACTTCCATCCTGTTGACATCCTGGCACACAACTTTTGCTTTCTCCACATACATCATCAAACTCTTCATGCACGCTCGTCGGTTTGCAGTAGAATGCACATGACTCTTTTAAAAAAAAAACATCGCCGGTCGATACGTATGTCCTTCTCGGTACCCTTCCCTCATCATTCGGCTCTATGTATTTCTTTCGTTACTTTTTCTTCATTCATTCCTTAAGTCGCAATGGCGCTCTTTGGTTGACACCAGTCAAAATTGAAGTCAGTTAATGAGTCGGTGGTCAAGAACCCTTTTGGTTCAATGAGCCAGTAGAGTACGGTCGAAGACAGAAAGATGTACAGTAGAGTTTTTAAGGATGAGATTATCTCAAAAACTACTTGACCTATTGCTATAATTCTTTCACTGTTAGATAGATAAATGTTTAAACTATGTACTGTAATTTTTTTTAATCGGACTAGTCGTTCTTGAGAAATTCTGAACCTTATTGAGGCCCCTGGATACTTATCTCTGTCTTCGACTGTACCTAGTAAAGCAATAAATTTACATTTAAAACATGTATTTTTTTTTAGAAACAAAACAACTTTTGTCAACGAGTGTACTAACTTTACATTATATGGACTGCAAGACACTATTGACGATGTACGTGCTTGGAAAATTAATTATTGAGCAACATACTCCACTCGCCAAATATAACAGCGGACAATTTGATTTACTATTGATATGATAGCGTTAATTGCGGAAAGTTAAGGTTAATTAAAAACAATACAATCTGCAGCAACCTACCTATTTATATAATTCCTCCTGACACAAGGTTCTGTACGATAGCTAAATGATAAATTAAAAACATGAAATAAGTCGTCTTGAGAATCCCAGATTTTGGAATTTTTAAGGTTTTATTTTAATATATTGTGGCGAATCCAGAATAAGGTACGCCATTAGTATTAATTATAATGTGGAATTAAAATATAAGAATATCTAGTATAAAATGTTAAGTTTTTCCGGAAAAAAAAATTGAATCCCGAAACCCTAGTAATGCGTGAATAAAGACCACGTACCCATTACCTATCTCCATTTTCCGTAGGTACCTAGTTATTTTTTAAGCTCATGTAAGTTGCAGGATAATTGACCGGTCCATTCTCAACACGTTCATCCGTTGACAAAAAGGACTTGTCAACAGCACTTGTTTACCTTTTAATAACTTTAAAACAGGTTTTTAAAATAAAATAAACGCGAAAGGTGCTTGTAGTGATTTTATTGGAAAAACGTACCTATCCGATAGCGTACCAACTCAGGGTGCACTTGTTAAATAAACTGTTAACGCAAAGTTACTACGAACAGACATACAGGCTAATTAAATGATGAAACATTTTTAGCCGTTGACAGGACTTGAATCTGCGACCTTGTCATTCCGTGACACGCTCTTGCCAACTGAGCCACCACAGGCCACAGTCCGACCAACGAAATCTTCCATCACATTATACAACTATAAAAAAATTCATCATATAATTTATTCACCGATCATGGTCAAATGTTTAAAAGTTAAATCTGAGATATCCAAACGATGAGTTTATTTTATTAATATAGAGTTAAAGAAGATGGCGATTTATGAATAAGGTAATTGTTATGATGATGCTGTAGTTATATCTACATATTCACAAAAAGTAGGTGAAGGGCGGCCATTTAGTTGAATTACCGCGTAAGTAATTTTATTCTTTGTGAGAGTATGGGACATCAACGTCGACCATGCAATGATTGTTTGACGTGGCCTCTGCTCTCGCACTATGGGTTTTATCATAAAGAGTAACTTTGGGCACTGGAGGTTTATACTTCTCTGGAATTTTCATATTTACTCATTCCAAGCTATACCTACTATCAAAGAATAGTTACTTACATTTTAAGGGGTTGTCTCCACCGATCCCGGGATCCGTTTGGATTGGAAACGGATCCCGGCAGTTTGTCTCCACCGATACCGGGATCGGTTTCCAACACAAAAATCAATTAATGTTTGTATCCACTGATCCCGGTATTCGTGGCTACAAGAAATAAATTATATTAATTGTGGAAACGGATCACGGTTTACAAGAGATAAGAAAGGAATTATATTATTTTTCAAAAAAAAATCTTTTCACCTAATGTATTTGTCGGTGTTGTGCAATAAAGTGTTAAAACTAAACTAAAAAAAAACCTCGCTCCATTTCTTGTGCAGTAAAATGTGAATTTACTTAAATTCCTTAATACCCAAAATAACAATCAATAACAGGTATGTCTATGTACCTACAACAATTCTCTATACTTAGGTACCATAATATCAGGTTTATGTTTTTGTTTCATTGTAAGTAAATAAATATAAGTAGAGGTTTTGTTCTAGCTAGAAGATGACGGATATGAAGGTAGAGTCGTTTAATTTTATATTATTGTCTGTGTCTCAGTTAAAAATAAAAGTAAGTAAGTATTTTAATCGAAGGTCTGTTTGCGCCTACTTATTAAATTGCAATAGTTTCATCCAAAAATTGAAATGCATTCCTGGCTGTCTAATTCCACTGTACTTACTTACATTTTATTATTATCCAAAAAAAAACTGCGGTCAGTCCACTTTTCGTGACAAATAGAATAGTCTACTTTTTGCAATAACTAACAGTAAAGGTAACAGTTAACATAACACAACTGAAATCCTTTTTGTTATTGTTATGGAAAATTATTTGTTTAAGGCATCTGTTTCGTTTTCGAGATGACTCAACAATTCCTTTCTTCACCATAACTACCTAAATGAATGTAATATATTTCTTTTACGTAAAACTATCATTGAAGACTCTCATTTAAAAATCCACCTTCTTCAAAATTGTGGCTTGTACAGTCTTATTAAACGAGATAAGTCAATAAGGTTGAGAATTTCTCAAGAACTACTTGACCGATTGTAAAAAAATATTTTACTAGTAGATTATTTAGAGTACACACTATGTACCTACCTAATTGTAATTTTTTTTACAAACCAGTCAAGTAGGTACTTTTTGAGAAAATCGCAACCTTACCCTGGATACTTATTTCGGGTAATAGACCGTAGATACTGTTACTGGTGTTTCATCTGTGTCGTTTATTATCAAATCTACCTTTAATTCCAATTTAACTGCAATATTTACCTGCGATTCTATTTGTGTTTACTTTCGTACCGTACCGACGACGGGTTACATAAATACTAGCTTAAAAAGTAAAATAACCGACTAAACCGGGTCGCTAACGTGAATATCTAAGTATTACTAGGACACAGTTAGTCATAGCTCTATCTCCATATCTAGCGTTGCAAATCGAAGATTAGGGGAAAGGAGGTTTCTTACAAACAAGACGTTATCGCAATCCGCAATGTACGAATCAAAAGGAATATTCATATTTCACAAAAAGAATCGTCACTATCCTCTATATTCGAAAAAACGGCTCGCTTAACGGCGATAAAATTTAGTGTGCGGTGCTCCGGAATCGTCACAAATACCCTAGTAGTGCTGTTATTTATAAACCTAGTTAAACCTCTCTTCCCTTAAATCGTGTTGTTATCCCTTTCACACTTCGTTAAAAAAGGTTAAGATAGAAAGGGACAGAACTGTTGATTTGCGATAACAATTTATATGCAACAGCCTCAAAGAAAATTATGCCTTCGAAATTTGAAAATGTGACAGCGAAATATCTGTTAATTAGGTAGGTACCTCTCTTATTTTCAATTGGTCGGTAATACTAGGTAGGCAATGTACCTTCTGATAACTAATTAAAGAGTTAACCTTAAATTTTATGTTAAATTCGAACTCATAGCTTCCGGTAATTTACAGCTACTTGTGTTTGGAAATTAAGAAAAATGAAAAATTTGGTTACCTACTTATATAAAGTAAAGTTAGTTTAAAAAAACTTAGTTATCTTTCAGTCATAGATACAAATTAAATAGATTAATTAAACACTTTTAATACCACTTTTACAGAATCCAAACACTTAATTTTTTATATACCTACTTGGTACAACCCTGAGGTACAACCATGTCTATTCATAGAGAGTATAGAGATCGGTATTGCAAAATCTTTGTAATTTTATTTGATTTCGATTCGGTTTTTCTGCGATTTACCTTGAACTAATTCGAAGGTTTCTAGACTGATTTACCGATTTTCTTTTTGAATTTGACTATGTTATAACTATTTATTTGTCATAATCACATTTTTAGAATGTTATTCGATATTTTATAATTCATTCGAGTTTTTGCGACCTACCTAGGTCTATGCATGCATGTTCCAACACAATTGAATTTCATTGCCATTTTCAATGACATTGATATTTATTTATAGTAACACGTAGGTAATGTAAAAGTCTAATTATTATTGTTTATTATTAAATTTAATCTCGTTTTTAAACTATATGTAACGGAAAGGGTATATGAAGCCGAAGGGAGGGTGTTGAATATCGGTAGCTGAACAACTTTTGGACTACGACTTTTCGAATAAAAAATAAATAAATTTAATGTACAATACAAATCGATCACTGACAGGTACGAAATGTCTGAAAAGTCAAAAAAATAAATTCGCGAAAATCGAAAAGTTTTAGAACAAAAGTTGTTCAGTTACCGATACTGAACACCCTCCCTTCGGCTTCATATACCCTTTCAGTTACATTCTGTATAATATTTGTAACTGAGTCGATAACAGTTATTATACGTTGATGACGTCCTAAGACTCGCCGGCAGTACCACCTCCTAGTGTTCCGGGTACGGTTTCTGGTCGGATTGGTTCATAGTCTTGTTTGTGTGTCGTGTCTTTTACTGGCTTATAGTAGGTACTTACGTGTCTACTTGCCTAGTAGAGATAATCTGGTTTGGGTTAGTTTTAGAGATGTGAATTGAAAATAAAACAAACAAATCGATTATCAGATTTAACATAGTTAAATAACTGCACCTAAACGGTTAAACATGTTTAGTCACAAAAACGTAACATAATTCTTATTGCAAAAAAATACAACACCAGTCAATATTTAAATATAAAAAATACTTAATCCCCTCAAATCCATTTTTTTTTTGCCAAAATCTCTTCATATATCTTATTTACAATTAATTAAAATGCATTTACGCAAAAAGCTATAATTAATCTTGTAAAGGGCAGCCTATCCAAAACCACTTCAATGTCCTTCGTCCTTCGCAGGCTCAATTATTTCCCTCCGAAGTTAAAACCCACAGTTTCCAACAGGAAAACGAGCAAAACTTATTAAGTTATTAAACAACTTGCACTTACTTGCATCTCGTTAACTTGCTGTAAGACTTAACTTCACTTTTACTTTCCGTCAAGTTACCGTTGACCCGGATCGAGATTTCTAGTCCACTGAATGCACTTGGACGTTACTTCGGCACTGCGTTAAGTTAGTGAATGCTGAGGCTAGCATGCTGTAACTTCTTACTTAACACTTTGAATCCCCTCTACTGGGTACCAAACCAAGTCTGCTTGCGTTTGGCTGTTGCAAGGCACCTGACAAATTGTTAGCAAGCAACATACGTTGGAAGCCTTTTGTTGCGTTCACAACCAGACATAAAATAGCAATTTTATTTTGACGTTACAATTTTAGCTATCAGCCAATTAGAGAACAAGAAATGCCAACATTATGGCTGGTTGTAATATCAGTTTTTCTGAGAGATGGTAAGGGATTGAAGTTAATTTTTGATCAATATTGCTTGCTTGCAGTTTATCTCATTTCCAAGCATTTAAGTCAGTATATTTAGATTTTATTTTAGATACCGAATGTTTGAAAACGATGAAGCAAAACATCGTGAGAAAACGTACAGCTAACAGGATCAAGTGTAACACTTTGGATCGTTCTTATTATCTGTGTCGTAAGATTTAAAATCGTACTGCAATTGTTAACATTGATCTGCTGTTGTCCGTGTACCTACATACGGATTGTACATTCAAATATTTTAACGCAAAAACGCAATTATATTACTCTATTCCCGTATTCAAAGTCAGATCGATTTTGGACGAATCAAAACTGCATCGTGATCGATGGAAATTATACCGTTCCAATAGTTATCGATAACATGACAATTAAAACATATGGAGCGGCACCTCTGCAACAGTCTTAATTGTGCGTTGGGTTGTTGCGTGAGCCGTGATGGGTGATAAAAGAACAACTTTGCTATTACATTTTTATTGTATAAAACTAAAAACAGTTTATATAATATAGTTTGTGTTGCTTTGGGGTTTTGCCCTGCTACGGCTACAATGAGGCACAAGAGGGTGACCTTATTCTATATAGGTGCTTAGGTAATTAAGACGGAGAATACTAAATGATACCTACAACGTATTCTAAATTCCTCTCATAAATATCCAACTTTACAACTTTTCTCTCGCTAATGTAAAAGTTACCTATGTAATAATTATTTCCGAAGAAAATGTGTTGAATAACTCTAATTACCTACCTACTTAATTACAAAAAACCACTGCCTTTTTGGCTAGTTCTGTGAAAAGGCTCACAAACTTCTCAGTTTAACACTTTGACAGTCACCATACAAAGGCGGCCTTGTGCGGTTTGTCTACGACTGTCAAAGTGTTAAAGATGCTGGTGGTCAATTAAAATAATGCATTATGATAGTAATATTTAAAAAAAAAATTAATTAATTCTAGCCTAGCTAAACGAATGCCTTCAAAAATGGAAGTGAGAAAAAAGTCCCATTAGATCCATAATAGTGAATCTGGTGAATGGATATGGATCTAGTGAGAATGATCTAATCTATGTTTGTTCTATACTTATTCATTATTCATCGACACCTCACCTCATCAGCCAAAATTCATCACGTGTTTAAACTACCACACTCAAAACATTACCCTCTTCTTTCGGGTAGCATAAAAGGGTGGTTTTGAGCATTCAATAACAAAGCAAATGTAATCAGTTAATGAATTGAAGTAATGGGACTGTTCCATGAATTGTACAGTTGATTACTCATTCAAAATACCCTACTTCGTAGTTTACAATAACTTGTCATTATCATTAAATAAATATTATTTCTAATGTACAGTAGCCAGCGCATCTAAGTATTTTAACTTGAGTGTAACATACGTTCTTAGCGTAAACACGACTTAATTCGATTTAATTGTTGATATGTTTGTGGTTGACTGTATTTGAGCCTACTTACAAATACTAATCGATAGCTCACATTTATTTAAATTATTATTATTATTTGGGTTATGTATGCAATGAGACGTCCTCTTTGTAGTATTCTGCCAATGTCAAGTTGATTGTAGGAGAGACGTTATTGTAATGAAAAACAATCTCAAAACGCGCGGTAGCTACATGTTTAGTTTGGGCTACTTACATACATCTAACATTACCTAATGAAACAATAACGGGACGAAAGATTGAGGTTGAAATACGTGACTCACAGTTTACCTATAATATTGCTTGACACTCACACTGGCTTAACTTAAGTTTATAAACAGTTCCATTGGAGCCTCGATTCGTCTGTAAAGTAGCCCTTCATCCATATTGACGCATGATTTTGGCCCATTCCCACGGGTAGTTGCGTTGGATGAAAGCCAGGGTGCGTCGGATTTGCCGATCCTCCCCGATTGAGCATTGTGGGCAGGCACCTCGGAGCACCAGCGGAGCTAAGACTGGAAGAATAAGTTCCAATAGTTATATTATTTTTACTAACTACCCGCGGGTATACAGCTGAGATAGCGGTCGGGGCTAGCGACTATAACAGCAGATACCTACGTGATACAGTTTGGCTCGTACTGTACTAGATTTAACGTCACTTGCAATTATCCTAAATAATCAGATAGACAACGAAGTGATCCAATAAGGGTTATTTTTTTATATTAAGACACGGAACCCTAAAAATCGCTGAGGTGCTGTTGCATCGTGATGTCATATGTTGGAAAACTCCGATGTAAGTCTGACTTCTGAGTCTTCTGCGTCTCTCTCTCCCCGGTGTCGGTGTGTGTGTGAGGTGCCGTTATATCATGTTATTTTTATGGCTAATATAAGCTTACTGTGGTGTAAATTAAGATCTTCTGAGGGTTAGGCTCCGTCGACCGTTGCATCGATCGAACTGATATCATTATCATAAACTCACAAGATGGACGATGGACTTCCATCTGCTGCGATCCTGGCCTACAACAATCGCTTCATCTACAAATCTCTTCATACTAATATCATGATGAGATTAACATTGTGCATAGGGTTTTGTAATGCTTACTTCTGAGTCTCCTGCCGACCGGATCACAGGGTCCCTCCCCTGTGGCGCACTTGAGGTGTCGTTGCATTGTGCTGCGGTTCGCCAGGGTACGCTCGAGTTGTGCATCCGACAACTGTGGTTGTGGAGCTGCGAGGCAATACGCCACGCATGACAGCAACAGTATTACAATGGACTGGGAAAAGGTAATTACCAACATTAGTATTTTTATTTAATAGCCTGTAATGTCCCACTGCTGGGCAAAGGCCTCCCCCGAACCCTTCCGCCTCTCTTAATAAATATTATAAAAATCACGTGTGTAAAATTACATATTAAGGGTAATACTAATGTTAGATAGAACACAGATCTTTCATTATTTTGAGGTGTTCTTTGTAATCAAAATATATAAAAATATAAAAATATAAGGGTCGCTAACACAGTATTATCGGCGCGGCGTTAGTTATGTTATGTAAAAGTCTTGACACTTTTAGGCATTTAATATTGATTTGGTTGGTATGTACCTAGGTGATATGATAATTGACTAACTAGAGTGCAGGCATATTGCCTAACACAAAGAAAAGTACTTACCTACACTGGGTCATTAAAATTGAGATTTTCTCAAAAAAGTACTTACACTTTTACAATCGGTCAAACAGTTCTTGAGAAAATCTCAACCCTAATAGGACCGGACCTCCTTTATACATTTCTCTGTATTCGATTGTAAGTGTTTTTAATTAAAGAGGTTATTTGAATCTACCTCCTATTAGGTATTTGGGAGTTCGTCCGGGCAACCGAAATTAAACTCAAATAACCGTCACTTAAAATAGTAAATAGTTTCACTTTTTCTCGCGTCAATTAAGTACCAGAATCGCTAGGTGAAGGGTCGGACTCGACTAAGTAAAGTCCTAATTCCATAAATTAGAATCCATACCTTCATGTTAGTAGCTGATAAACCGACACTACACTTCTGAGTTCCACGACCACTTTAATAATTTATTTAAATTCGGTTAAGGTCCAACTGACGAACAGGGATCGACTGACCGCAATCATCGTGTTAAAGGGGCCGGGATCGCTCCCTCCTCTTCCCCTCTGAGTGATTACTATTGATTAGAGGGCTCTTAACGACGTAGTTAGGACGAATTTCGTCGCTTTCCCACACTGGTTTAAACCGGTGTCATTTGTTCGACTTGAGGCAATTGAAATAGGTCTGGGTTAATGCCCACTGCTCAGTTTGGAGGAAAAGTATCTAGTTCTAAGTAGCAACTTTAAACTCTATTGATTCTTTAGCACAGCTTTGTCTTCGTTTCTTTCAAATAAGGACGGTTAAATAAATAAATTCTTAATTCTGAGACAATAATACCTAGAACTGCCCGAGGAAGCATTTCTACACTTTTCATTTAGGTACCTATTGTCATTCATAGGTCTTTGCTCTACTTTAATTTGGTAGTTCTGTAGGTATAAGTCCAAAATAAGTACTTTGCAGATTCGCTAGCTAGCAAATTTTTTTTTTATTAAACAATGTAGTTTTAATTACTTTTAGTGACCACTCTGGGTCTGCTTTTTGCCCTTCTGCCTTGTCGATCGAGCCATGTAATATTATTATAAAAAATGTATGATATTACAGTATTTACAATATATTATGACGTAACCAAGTGTTCCCTGTGTAGGTAGGTACCTAAAGTTAATAGAAATGAGTATGAGTAAAATGTATGCAATTTATGTCGTTTTATTTCTTATTCCAAGTTGGACTTATGGATAGAAAAACTCTGATATAGCTAGGTTTAATTTATGTGGAGGTGGATAAAAGATTTGTAAAAAACGACTAACAATGCAATACGATTTTTATTTTTGGGAGTAAGTTAAATCCATCGTTATAGAGCTAGGTGAGACTAGTATCTTTGTTGGTTTCATACGAATCTGACTCGTCGTTATCCGTTCCCTCCAAAATAAAATTACTGAGTACCCTTGCAGATTCCGGTATCTCGTTAGCGTTACAGAAGTATGTACACCAAATGTGTGTACCCTAGGGTAGCATCTACATTTTTTTTTCGGTTGACGAAATTTCACAAACTTTGGCAAAGTTTGTGAAATTTTCAAAACAAATCGTCAATGGCAGATTTTAAAATTGCCTCCCAAAAATATTGACCAATCACAGTGAATCATAGACTAATCGAGCCCAACGTGTTCCATTTCAAGTATGATAACATGTTTCAATCTATCCTTTTCTTTCTCACTACTGTCTCAATATACTATCCTGTTGTCAGTAATATTCTCCCCCATGAATTGTTAGCATTAGCGACAACGGAACGCAAACGAACCAATTAGGTAGCGTTTGGAGAAAGAGAGTTGCATTTTTAAGCAATTTACGCTTTTTATTTACATTATTATGTGATTAGCGTAAATAAAAAATATCAGAAATGGCATAAATTACATAATGTTTCTCTATTTCAAGTTGATTTATGTGTGATTGCTAAATAAACTTTTAATTAACCACTTGTCAGTCAATCATATGTTCGTAATTAGCGGTGTCAGTGTTTGTTTACTAATGACAATTTCGGTGGTGAAATTAAAGTTTACCGAGTTCTCATGATGAATACTCCGGAATCATCGGGGGAGCCTTCGTGTAAACGACAAGAAAATGGCGACGCATCCACTGGCCCCGAGCGCACACTCAAGAAAGCCCGTTTTGCGTGGCAAGTCAAAGGAAAGTATCATTTGAAGAACGATACTCCCGAAACCCCCGCAACTGCACCTCCCAACGACCCTGAAACGCCTGGTTGCTCATCTCAAAGCGATAGCAACATGGGTAATACGGAACAGAATCTAGAAATACTAGGAGATTATTTGCTGAAGCAAGATTTCAATACTTTAGACTCTGTAATCGCCGACTCTGATAAATCTCTGCTCAAACCCAGTACGAGTTTGTCACCAGAGAAAATACAGTATCCGAGATACTACCCAAGATATTATGAAAGAAGACGGTCCAGCAGTTTATGTGATCAGGATCCGAGGTCAATGGTACCCATGGCTGCAGCACTTAACTATAGTGAGGACCAGTGCATCGCTCGGTGGCAAGCTCGACAGGTAAGCTAGCTATATGTAATGACATTGAGCAAAGAAAGAAAAGTTCTTCATGTAAGATGTTTTATAATATAAATAAAGCATCACTGAGGAGTAAATAAATTATTTATCCTTAGTGATAATATCTCTAAATTCCAAACTACTCATACAAACAGGACAGCTGCTCTAAAATCAATGATATAATCATTTTCAGATGGCGAAAGGATTTGTGGACAATACCATAAACCGTGTCCTGGAATCATGGATGTATGCACCAATACCAACTGATGTGGATAACAATCGATATATATCGGCTCTCAATGTCGCAGAATTCATGAACAACCTACCAGGAGACAACAGCATCGAAAACGAAGGAATACTGATGGCAATATCTGCACATGGACTGCAAAATAACTCTAGCTCCAGCAATAATGATAGTTCTGAGGTCGATCAGCCGTACTGTCGTTCTTTTAGAACTACAGAAGACCGTTTTATACACATACCGCAGGCCAGCAGTCCTCTGCAATCTGACGATGAAACTTTTAATGATACGGACAATAATAATAGCAGTATAGAGGGTAACAGTAGCTTTGGCAATATGGGGTGGTTTTCAGATCACAGAGATTTAAATAATCCTCACTCACCTTTCGCACTCTTCCCTGATACAGACAGTCTGGATGGTAACGATCATTTACAAAACTCTAACATTGAATTTGAAGATGGTAATGCAAGTAGCAATGACGTTTTGACTAGTCATTATGATTTTATGGATGCTGCCGTTTCTTTTGCGATACAGAATAAAGGATTGACTTCTTTTGATACTGAGTATGGTTAACAGGATTAATCTCGTCTAGTTCCCTCTGAGTAACTGTCCACAGAGGTTTACCGACAATACTTCCATTTTAAAATAATTCTGAGGTGGTTCTGCTATGTTGGATGTACAAACAAAATATACATCAAGTGTTAATATAACTACATGCCTCTGTGGTTAACAGGCCTTACTTTTAGAGATAATGTAAAAACTTAAACAAGTACATAAGAACTCAGTGATATGCACAAATAAAATAGTACTTATGTATTTTGTGACAGTGTTTTAAAAATATATAATAAATTATAGTATATCGATTGGTACACTATAATGTATTACGTTTGTGCAATTTATATTAGAAGTATTACATATGTGCATTTTCAAATGTGTAAATAATATTATTAGATTTAATTAGTGTAAAAATACTTTGTGATATTAATAGAAAATTCACTGAGTAAAACTTTGTACATCTGATTCCAAAAAAGTACAAAAGTTTCAAGTACAGTTTCAAGTTTTGAAACATATCAAGTGACTGAGCTTTAGGCACGGCATACTGGTTTGTTGGCTTTTATTAGGTTTTATTTAATAATGAGTAATTTATAATATGCCTCAACTTAATTCCAGATATCTCATTTTAGTATTTAACAATTTATTGTTGTATCTACATAGTAGTATTATGTTAACGTCAAAACATTATTTTACATACAGATTTGTATATAAATTTTTGCTGTTGTATGCAAGTTATTAATTATATTACTTACCTAATATATAAAATAAGCAGTTTACAAATAATAATAATTTCTGTATAACTTAGGATATAATGTGGAAATGTATGCCATACTGATAACAGTCAATAAAATAATACTCGAAATAGTTTGGTATTTTCCTACGTACATAATATATACCTACCTATAGTCCGTCAACGTCGTGCTTGCCGCGCCCACGGGGTACAGGGGTTGACGGGACGTGGGAATACGGTCTCGGCGGAGCTGCGGGCGGTGTGGTGGGATGGAAGCGAGCGCGACGCGCACGGCTGTGTATTTATCTCGTAAAGTCGTAACCAACCCCTGTTACCCCGTAGGCAAGCACGACGTTGACGGACCATAGTAGTATTTTCTAGAGTTCCCATTAATAGCCTCACACTAGGATTGCAAACTTTCCGACCGGAAATTAACCCGGAATCCCATAAGGCAGGTATTAATGTTGTGTAAATGAAAAGGGGTTCGAACATTTTCTCTATGGAGGATGGTATAGTTAGGTGGCGCCATAATCTGGCGGATGTTGGGAAACTGTGGTGATGATGGATGAAAATTTATATCGATAGAATTCCACGAATATGACCTTTTACGACTAAACGGAATGGGGATGTATGTATGTGTATGATAGAAAACAAACTTCCTCAGTAACAATTTTATTATTGCTTGTTATTATTCACATAATACAAAATAAACTATGCACAAGTTAAGACCACTGATTTCGTTCCTTTATACTCCAATAAAATATTCTGAAATACAACTTGTTCCTCACAACAGTTGTGATAACACTTGTGTATCATTTACAGGTGAAATTAATATACAAGTGTAGCATTCTCCTGTGAACCGATTGTGATGTTTCTCTTTCCATTATCCACGGCGTAAAATTTATCAATTACATTACAATCATGGCCGTATATCCTACGTAAAATTCTAATTTTATAAGTAACTGTACAATAGAAATTATTTGCGGAGTTATTATTAAAATATTTACACAATAAGTAATTCATCTCTCGCTTATTCTGGGTTGTTTCAATAATATGACTTTTCTAACATAAAATGCTGGATGCTTATTTTGAATCCACACGAGGCCTTTATATTCCGGTTCATGTACGCCAATTTCGACATATTGCAAGTGTGAGCTTATATTGAGCTCGCTCTTGCTACTGTCAAATTGCATAAACTTTTGACAGTTGTAAGAACAAGCTCACGCTAACTCGCGCTCAAAATGTCTCATAATCTCGACCTTAGAACAATCAAACGTCACAACAATATCGCTATTCACATTTGTAGGCAATTGCAGTGTCGGTAAACACGCGAATTTTGTGCCATCCAGGCATAAATGTGCCATTACACTGTCGTATACGGCATTACCTAGGACTAGTCTGTAAAACACAGGTGTGAATACTCTCCGCGCCTCAGGCCCCGATGGTACATAAGTCGCGCGTGTGTGTATCTTCGTAACACGTTACATGTATGATTGTATGTGTCAGCTCCCTACATCCGTTAAAATTCCACTTCGCATACTTAATATTATTAAAAATCCAGCATTTTATGTCAACATGATTGATTTATATTATACTTACATAATTTCATTGAATCTTAAAAGGATTTTCATTTAAATTGTAATATCTTAATACAATGTCATGGTGTTAAAATAAAATGATTAAAAATATATAAACACGTAGGTAAGTATAAAAGTCAATAAATAAAATAAATTTATCAAAATTACATTTATATTGGTTTATAAAATGATTTGCTTAGGCACTAATGTGTTCTGCTGCAAATATATCTGATTTGTTACACTCAATGACAAAAATGCCAGGCATAGTAGAATTACCTTTTGCTATGCCTAGATAACATTTTATGTTTTCAAAAGATATAGATGGCTTTTAATGTACTTACATATTATAATTGCGTAAATATCAGAAAAAAATATGTTTTAAGGATAACATATAAGCAGACGAGCCACCTAATGATAAAGGGATACGGTCATCGCGGTCGCCTATTTGTTGCACTGTAACACTGGAGGGGAACTAGATAATGTAAGTTATTTCAGTATTATTTTTTTCATTTTTGTCTATGAGTGTACTTTATAATTTCTAATAAATTATGGCAGTGATTAATGCTGTATTGCCGTTCTCTAAACAATGAAATATCGCATTGGTATAGCGCCGTTTTTATTAAACCTGTCATCTCATGATATCATTTCATCGTTTTGAGAACGGCTTTAAGTCTTTTTCACACAGGCGCGATCTGCACGCGGCCTAGGCCTCAGATCGCTACCTACGGGACGTTAACGACGGGAGAAAATGGGACGGGGCATGCGTTTCAACTGGCCGCAGGCCGCGTGCAGATCGCGTCTGTGTGGGAAAGACTAAGGATATTAACGGGGGCTGATCTCTAATCATCATCTCTATATTAAAATTAAGCACAATCGCTACCTAGGGTACAAACAAGTCCAAACACAATATTCCGGAGCAGTATGACATAGAGGTGATAATAAAAATCGTAAAATACGGTTTGCTATTCAATAAATCCTAATATTCTTGTAATGAGATGACGACACATCCCTTCTATTTAATTCCATGATTCCTGGCGTACACGAACTTGTTTTTGACGATAATTGTTTACAAAACCAAACAATTTTTCAACATGAACCATCTAGCTCTACAATATTTAAAAGTACTTCGCAGCAGATAGATACATACATAGCTTACACGGTACTACTTAGTAGCCATCAAACAAACATTAAAGATTTCTACTGAACTTACCAAATTATGAAGGTATGAGGTAAATGGGGTGAATTTAAGTCTAACTATTTTGGGGGTTGAAAATGTAAACATTTGTTGCGTTTTGGTATGTAGAGTAAACTTCACGATTGCTTCCAAAAACAGTAAGTACCGAAAATATATTATTTATAAAACGTGGTATAGCATTCAGTAGAAGTCTTAGGAGTTGTACAATGTACAGCAACCCTAACTAAAATTAATGTGTAGTTCAATATTAATAAATATTAAGATAACGGCCAACTAAGAAAATCTACTAAATAAATCCCGTTGCACCAATTCCTAAGATAGTGTAGTCATGAAACTAACTTTATAAGACTATTGGTACAAACTGCTGAATTTTGAAATATAAATAAAATGAAATGGCACAGAATGTGGTAGTACGATAACATATGATAGATAATAATTATCTCTTCTTATAGAGCACCATGTACTTATTTAAGGGTTTAGATTAATACAGATGTTGTTCTACCCGGTTGACGGTTATATTATATAAAATTAGATGATTGGAAACTCAACTAATACAAAATTAGAAGAAGGCTATTCCGGTTATAAATAAGCGTTTTTTTAATCTGAAGATTTAGTTAGAAATCGCAAGAATAATAATCAACCTCAAAATTCATTCTTTGTTTGTCAGTTTTCCATACAGTTAAATTCGTCGTGTTTGTGCAATTTTGTACATTTTTAGATACAATAATCAGAAATTAATATAATAACATTTATGAAACATTGTTCTTCATATCGCAATCGTAAAACTTAATCCAAATATTCAAAATGACTTGAAAATAGTTACAATTGGTCAGTTGCATAAAGCATAAAAAAATAGCGTTGAAGACCAATTGAATCTTATTCCAAATCATAAGATCATAAAACATACTACAACTGTAATACAATAAATACGAAGGATTATTTAAAGAATAATAAGAAGTAATGTTGTGCAACTCAGAGATAATGTAGGTCCCAAGCGAGAGGTGCCTGGTGCAACAAAATACAACTAGCCGCACGCTAACTCACAAGAATTAAGTCACAATTCACAACCTTGCAACCCCTTTGGGACCGACTAATCAAAATACAGGCTCTGACAAAATATCTGTTATGTACTTTTTGCAGGCCGATTCAGTAGTGATAAGTAAAATGTATGAATATAATTTCACAAAATTTGGAACAAATTGACAAGATTTCGACAAAGTTGTAAGTAGGTTTTCTGAAATATTGAGGATATATCAACCTGGAAAAGGTAATTACGGATATTTTATTACAACCTGTATAATCTCAGTTTAACTAATAAAACTACCTACTTACTGTTTTTATTTACATACCTTATGTTACACGACTATTATTAAAAAATCTCCAAAAGTTAAAAAATTGACAAACACATTTAACACTCTTACTTATACTTAACAAAGCGTATGGATTCATCATTTATGTACAAGTAAGTTATCGCGCGTAATATTACATGCAAACTAGGGCACCAAAATAATAAGTACATTTTAAACGATAGCGAAACGGTCTATCGCTTACGACCCTATTCAAAATATCACCGTTGATTTGTGCTCGAACTAAAGCATTAGCGCGAGTTTCGTGCCTTAGGCGGCAGAGGTGCAAAGTGAAACAGCCGCAACTGTCTTTTCCCCTCTACATGCCTGGCGCATTCTTTATGTTGCCAGCGAATTAGCTTGCTTTTAGATGAGTCATAACAATATTTTAAAGCAAACGCGCGAGTTCCGTGCTTTAGGTGGCAGAGTTGCAAAGAAAAACGAGCTCAACCGTCTTGTCGCCTCTGTACATTGCTTTACTTTTACATTACTGTGCATTTCGGTTTGCTTGGCACATTGCATAAGTTGGCACGGAATTCGCGTGTACGGTAGTCTTGAGTAAATTGTAAAGACTGCCTTAAATATCGCATTCAGGCATTGGTGATGAGTGATTAGGGCCTAAAATTGGATTAGTGTACAACTTTATGTACACAATTATGTCACCATGATAATAAGGCGGAAAGTATTTTAGACTTATCCTAAAACATATTTACAATATGCACATTATCTAAGCGGCACACAACGTAACCACTCTTGGGCGGCCAAACACATTGCTAAAGCAAGTTTGCGCGTACATGTGCTGGCAATATTCTACTGAAAAATCACATCGAATTGCTTTATCAGATATGCCTAATGAAGGAACACGTGCAAACACTATTCCATACTAATTTCACCATGTCCGTAATCAATCACTCCTTATTATTACATTAAAAATAAATAAGTTACAATGACAATAACAGACTAGACATAACAGGACCGTCTGCAATTTCGTCATTAGCATGTTCTAACAATCGACTGTTTGTAAAAGTTGTATGTGAAAGCCAAATGAGTTTTAAAATTAAAATTTTAAATAAATTTCAAGTCTTCAATTCATACCCTACTGACTACCAAGCATCAGTTTCGAGTTATACTGATACGGCAGACAGTTCTCTCTCACACTATTACAATGCTTCTTGTAAAGGTTTAGTTCGTCATCGACTCAGTAGCTTCGCCGCGTGCGCTGGGTCTATATAGTTTATCAAAACTTGCGAAACTATTGCAGTAAAGTATTGTGATAACTAGTCAAAATGAAAACGAATACTATTGGATTTCGCGATCGAAACCCACTTCATTTATGGAGATGGTATCAGATGACGTGCAGTATCTGCCTCAGATCTGGATTTTCTTGTCAAAACAACAGGCAAGGGAACTGTGCAAATAGATGTATGCAGTTATAACATAACTGAAAGAAATGCGTGCGAATCATACAGATGGACAATTAAGGTACAATTTACCGTAGCCGACTGCAGACAGCAGCAGACACTTCTGTTCTGGTCTCTACGCAGACGACGTATCGCTAGCTACGGAAGGTATTTCATGGAACAATTCATGCTGGCTGCTACCTGCAGTCGGCTACGGACTTGTACCTGTAGACCGATAGTCATAGACAGTTTTGGGTATGAGTAGAGTTTGAGTTCGGTCTTGCGACTGTCAGTTTTATTAAATACAATTTTGATAATCGTAAGTGCGAGGTCACCCTTAGTTCGTGCACAAAACTGTCTATGACTATCGCCCTTAGCTTAAATTGCTAGAATACTGTAAACTTTATAATACACATAAGCAGCATTGTATAGTGTGAAACCTTTCAATACTCTAAAAAGAGTCTAAAATGAAATGAGATCCTTCTTAGTAAGACTATTGACATACCGAATTCATGCCCAAGATCACATCGAGTGTCCTTTGATGTAGTGAAATAAATACTTGTGATGTACTGTGGGAGACTCAGATTGGGGGTAGGAGTTGAGGCGAGGGGGGTGCGGCGCATCGCTATGGCTTGAACTTCACTAGCGGTATGTTCTTAGAATGCAGGCACTTGTCGCAAACCCACTCCGCGTACACCTCAGCCGTCAATAGCTGGAACGCTGGCTCCGTTAGTCCAGTACAGCCTCTGAAAATTTTAAAATAGATTTTATGTTCATTCTACATTCATATTTTTATGACTGATGTAAAGAGATTTTTGTTTGTCTGGTTCTTGTCTGCTAAAAATTGGGATTCAAGGTCTGTTTGTGGTTTAATGACTGGAATTAATTTCGGTTGACATTCATGGATATACACAGGTAATTATTCGTTATTATCTGGTTAGAAAGTGGTATATAAGCGAGGATATTGAAAGCTACTAATAACATTTTTTAACCCTAGTCATATCTTCCATGTTTGTATATTGTGGACCCTTAGTTTGGGACAGAACTGCCATTTATTTGTGTGAGATTATAATGTTAGGGTAAAATATATTTTGTGTGCCTACCTACTTTTAGCATCAGTATGTGTTATTAACATCAAATTGATGTTAATGTAATAATTAAATTAATGTAATATGATGATGATTATCAATTTATTATATTTATTTATTCAGCATAAGATCACTACATCACCGGCTACATATCCAAATCCATATCGAAATTCCAAATTGGCGACATTGCCAAACCGTCGGTAAGTGAGTTAGCGGCCATACATTTCAATATGAATTGTTTGGATACGTAGCTGGCGACGTCGTCGAACTGACGTCCCAGTGAGGTAGGGCTCTAAGCATGATAATGAAATAAGACTCTCACCTGTGAAACCAGAAATTGCATCCTGACTCACACAAGATTGCTTGATCATTGTCATGCACTTCTTTGTGACATACTCCACAAGGGTAAATAGGTGGTGCGTTTGGGTTCTGTGGATTAAACACCATTGGCTGATCCGGCGGATACACCTTCCCAGCACTCACTGGCATTGGTTTAGGGCCAAACATACCCATGCCTTGGCCCATAGGCCCAACTCCCTGACCTCCAGGTCCACCCATGGCCATCCCACTCATACCGGCCAGAGGGCCACAGTTACCCATACTGCCAGGACCTGGCCCCATGCCCATCGAAGCTCCACCTCCCATTCCCATAGGCCCTCCATGCCCCATGTGACCCCCACTGTAAGGTGGCCCGGGGCCCATAGATGTCATTGGACCATTGCCACCCATAGGGCCACTTCCCATTCCTGATCCCATTGGACTTCCATGCCTCATCGGACCACAATGCCCAGGGCCCATTCCACCACTTTGCATCGGATTTGAAGACATGATAGAACTGGTGGGGCCCATAGAACCGTTTGAACAACTGGGGCCCATTGGCCCGTTCATTCGAGGAACATTCATGCCGGGCCCTCCTCCACCCATAGGTCCATTCATGGGCCCATTCATTGATCCTGCTCCAAGTGGACTGTGCATAGGAGGTCCCATGGGACTGTTGCTCATGTGGCTTCCTGCCATTGATCCCATATTCATTGGGCTGCCTAAAGGCCCAGAGGACATCGGTGATCCCATAGGCATTGAATTCATAGGGCTCATCGGACTACCCATCGATCTTGATGTTGGACCCATTCCTGGGCCCATATTGTGATTGCTCATACCCATATTGGGACCTCCCATAGGTGACATGCCCCCCATGTGACCCATAGGACTCATGTTACCCATTGGGCTTATCCCTCTGGGTGGCATCTGTTGACTCATTGGACTCATGTTGTGAGGGAGAGGGCTCATGTGTCTCATGGGGGGCCCGCCCATTCCATGCATGGGGCCCATCATGCCCATTGGGCCGTTTTGACTCATCATTGGCCCATTTTGACTCATCATTGGACCATTATGGGAGACTGTAGAGGGAGAATCATCGAAAGGGTTTGATGCGACAATCGTGTCTCCATATCCTGTTAATGGAGGAGGCAGCAGGTCTTGTGCTGTTGGCGGTGGTTGAGGTGTTAAGGCGTTGTTGGCATTAGAAGTTTTTCTTCGTTTCTTTGGATTGCTGGGCGCGGGGGCAGAAGGAGTTGGCGTGTCCATAGGCGGCTTAAAGTCTGGGGGACCCAACCCTGGGCCCGGCAGCCTGTATGACGGCATACCTGTCAGATTGTGACTCATTGTGATACTATTATGTTTCAGCTCTGACAACCATTATGAGGTATACGCTCAGAACATAGATTCACTCGTAAGGCACCGCATTGTCACGAGAAAGCGCAATAACGTGCCGGAAGACTGCTTGTGTCTATTTCTGTAACAAAAAAATGTGTGAAATTATAATTCAGACAGCTTCAGTGACGAATGCCGAACGCTAATTAATTGGATTTGGTGTATGATTTGTTGTAATGTACCTATACTAAACTCATGAATGGTTAGAAATCCCACTATGAGACCAAGTCCAGTAGTAACCTGCATACCAGTAACAGTAACTCAATAAAACGGTAGATGTATAACCAAAAGATGACACCATAGTTACTTTATGCAAAACGAGTGAGAAATAACAAAATAAAACTTACGGCATTATCAATTTAGCATCGGAATAACTGATTATTTTTTTTGTCCTCTTCCAGACCCCAAGGCAGGCGTGCAACATATGACAAAATAACAAAAGTGAAACACTCCTCAGGATCAGTTAATGTTTTTCATAAGAGGTGCTTTGATGGATTATTGTTTTAACACAGATGAATTACACTTTGAACATGAAATTATCATCTATTGAATGCATTTTTATTTACGACTCACGATATCCCAAACAACACACGCCACATTCACGGTGTATTTTTATCAGAAATGTGCCGCCAGGGGTCGTTGGCGTCGTATAACTTTTTAATTTTTGTTTATGGTTTAGGGCTGTATACACGGTCAACTTTTAATTCCATGTAGAATCATACAAAAAGCGCAATGTACATCGTACAAAACCATCATGGCCGCCTTTTCATTCATTCATTTTACTCATTCATTCATTCGTTATTTCGTTCTTCCTGGTCTTTGGTTTGTTTTGGTGAATGTTGAGGTTATGATTTGATTTTTGAAATATTAAGTATTTTTGCACTTTACTGGCCGTAACATCAACTAATAGTCATGGCGTTTACTAGTCTATTTGCCAGGCTCACAATAACACCTACTATGGTAAGCCGGAGAGCCGTTCACATCACGGCTTTGAACTTCGCCAGCAAACCCGATATTGTAAAACCAAAGCCCGGATTTGGTAAAAGCTTTAGACGTATCGTGCACTTCCCCGAAGAATATACTGTAAAACCTCTGGAAGTGACAAATCTAGCTGGTAGAGACCCAGTATCAGGTTAGTTTCATTGTGAATATTTATTTCCGTACTTTTTTGGCTCATCGATCAAAACTGGATCTTCGCAGACATGAATTTGAATCACCTCTCTAGTCTCTATCTTCCGTTAATTGATTGTATCCTCCCTTCGTCGCTTCAGAAGTGCCTACACCATCCAACTACTGCTGTTTATCCAATAAACGGTCTACCTTCATACCTATAGGTGTTAGGATACAGGCTCCTCTTTAGGGACGATATCGGTGAGAAGCTTGACCCTTTAGTTAGAGGATACATTTGTTTTTTTGTTGGGGATCTTAAATTGATGCATATTTAACATGTTTGACTATAATAAAATCATCATTTTTGTCTAATAATATAAAAGTATCTTGCAGGTAGAGTGGTAGCAAAAGGCATAGGTGGAGGCATCAAACACAAGTATCACTGGATTGATTGGTATAGAAACGGTCCTACTGAAGGTCCGCCACAGGAGGAGAAGGTTATTCAGGTAACTAAAACAGTTATTACAGCAATATGTATTATTACCAGCAACATCTGCAGTGTTACAGAAGTCTGACTTTTGGTGATTCTTAATCTAATAATAAAAACTTAATCATTCATGCTGAACTGGCGATACACTGACATCATTTTCATTATTAAATAGAAAAAATAATCTATTCTGTATTACACTTTTTTGTTTGCTTGCATTCTCATAAAGAAAGGATTCCTATGAAATAATCCAACAATATCATTTATTTCGAGCTGTTGAGGCTCAAGGAAATTTATTTTAATATTCAGAATCAGAATCAGAAATCATTTATTGTATAACTGTGTGCATTACAGATCTTAGAAATAATCTTAGAAGTACTTATAAACAGTTTACCCATTTTGGGCGTACAATAGCGACAGATTTTAACAATTTTATTACATGCAATTATATTATAGGATAGTAGGTATTTGTATATATATTAAAATTGACTATTAAAGTATTCATTCAAATTGTAAAATTCTTTATCAATTAACCATAATTTCAAATTTCTAACAAATTGTTTATTTTCAAGGGATTTAATTTCCAAAGGCAGATGGTTGAATATTCTATTTTTATATTGTTTCATCATAGGTGATGGAAGATGGGTGCAGAACGGCACACATAGCATTGGTAGCAGTCGGCACCAAGCTTAAGTACATATTAGCAACAGAGAATATGAAGGCAGGGGATATAATAAAGACATCTCGTTATCTGCCCAGGATACCAGGTAATTAATGTGTAATTAAAAATTAATTTTAAATGGGTAGTACCTACCTACTAGATAAAAAAAATCTCATTTGAATTTAGGTAAATCCCATCTTACTTTTAGTTTACAAACAGAGTTGATGAGATAGTCATTCATCAAAGTAGCCATAGGTACAGTCAAAGACAGAGGTAAGTATACAGGGTCCTTCAAGAAGGTTGAGTCTCAAAAACTACTGGACCGAATTTAATTCTTTTACATAGTTTTAACTTTTATCTATCAAACGTGAACGAATTTTTGCAATAGGTCAATTAGTTTTTGAGAAAATCTGAACCTTAAAAACTCTCATGTACACCTTTCTCTGTGTTCCACCGTACCTATTTATTTTTAAAAATTGGTAGAAGGCCCTATAGGTAAATCATAAGGCCCATGAAAAAAACTAATTAACAGAAATGTAACAGTTGCAATATTTCTGCTTGTTTTTCAGTGCGTGCGAATGAGGGTGATGCATATTTATTAGGAGCTCTGCCACAAGGAACTATTGTTCATTGCATTGAAAAGGAACCGGGTAAGTCTTCCCTATACATACTTAAGGTAAAAGTCACAGCAGACTAGGTATCATATTATTGTGGCCATATAAAGTTCCCATGGCAGATCTGGGACCATAAACCCTGTTGGCGTATCTGTACTTTCATAGGACTTTCTAGTCAATAAGTCTTTCTGGAATAAATTTCAACACTGGAATCTTGTATCATGGCCCTAAACTCCTTGATAGGGGACAATGTATTGTATACCCTAAATATTCGTACTCATCTATTTTGCACTGTTGGGATAGATAGAAGCATCATTTCTTTTGTATTGTATTTTTTTAACAATCTATCTTGAATAATTAATTTCGTAACATGGCCGGACCAAAATCACTTGATAATAAGATGGCTTGTGGGTCTTTTTGCGTATCTTACATACATAATTCAATCTGCTACGATACTCCCACATCTACTCCAAACTCACCACATCTCGCATGACTCATATCCCTCCACGAACATTTATAGCAGCAAAACAGCACTGCCCGCTTTTTACCAATAACGTGGGCCATGGCGTGATCTCTTAGCCGTCTTTTTAGAGCACTTTTGCAGATTTTGTTAAAAATTATGAATATCTTTTCTTTGTTTCCATCTGCAGGTAAAGGAGGCCTCTACGTCCATGCAGCTGGTACATTTGGAACCATTCTAAGGAAGCAGGATGACAGGGTTATAGTACAGATGCCGTCAAAGAGACCATTTAGTTTCAGTCAGCACTGCATGGCAGTTGTTGGTATGTATTAGTTACATTACATGCAGAATATTTCGGGAGTCCATATAACTTCTCAAGTTTTAAGATGCTGGTGGCCAATCAAAATAATGTATTATTATAATAGTAATGTTTTAAATAAAATAAAATAACAATGTTCTCTTTTTTTATGCAAAAACGATATTTTGCGTTCTTTTCCTACATCAACCTTTGATTGCCAATTAAATATCGATGTGTAGCGGTAACAGCGTATTTATATATTTCTGTTGTCCTATATAATTTTTTTATCATCTTTTTTTGAGCTCAGCGGCGCAATGGTTGGGTCAATGGATTTTACGATACGGAGGTCCCAGGTTCGATCCTCGGTTAGCCATGTACCAATGATTTTTTTCTGTTTTTTTTTTATTCGAAGGAAAAACTTACGTACATTTGCCGAATGCTCTCAAAACAGAGAAGGAAAACATCGTGAAACTTGTATGCTGTAGCAAAATGTAAGGCATGTGTAATAGCACTGGTTCCGCGTGGCGGATCATGTCCCGAACTCCTTCGATGTAAGGGAAGCTTCCGAGCTGTGGGGACATACCTACAAATAGACGATAATGATGACCTTATTTTTTGCCGCAATCTCATTTCTGCAGAATAGCTAGGATGTGGATGGGAACTTGGACAGGGTAGAAGAGATATTTGGGGATAGGATTTCGTTCTCTACGTATACGAATAAGGTTTATTTTAGGTAACTCATTGCCAGCGCCGTTCAAGTTCACGTCGTAATGCGAATTCTCTCATTTACAGGTCGCTTATCGAACATAGACCATGGTGATACTCCTATCGGCTCCCCACAGCGCAACCGTTGGCTCGGCAACCGGCCGCGCTCCGGTCTGTGGCAGCGCAAGACCGGTCGCCACGGACGAAAGATCAGACCTCCAAAGCCAGTCAAGACAATTGGTAGTCCAAAGGAATTCCCATTATCCGCTGTTCAATTGACTATGCATCATTAAAAAATTGTTATAGAAATTACGTTTATTGTTATTAATAAATTTTAAATTGTAGAACATTTGTGGCTATTTTATTAGTAGTCGATATGCATTAGCTTTAGCTTGTTTTTTAGAAAGAAATATTTCAAAAACAAACAAAAAATTAACTCCCTTTGTATAATTTTTAAGACGAATCTAACGACACCAAATATGTTAAAATCCATCAAGCCGTCTAGGCTGCAGGGCGTGCCTAGGAATTGGACATACATACACTCGAAAAACATAACCCTCCTTCTTGCGCAGTCGGGTAAAAATGTATAGGATTGACATTTGTTATCTGTACAGTTTTCTTTCTATACTACGGGCGTTAACGAATGTTAAAGGTTAGGCCTTCTTGACACATTCGATCTGTGTTTTGATATTTTCTTGCATATTATGCGCTATGCGAAACGAAAATCTAAATAATAAATGGAAAAAAAGAATAGAGCGTGCCACGGAATGGCGAGGTCCCTGATTTGAGTCCCGGTCGTGATGAAATTTTTTCTCCATTTATCATTTATAATAATATAAAGAGCATAGTTGAGATAAATAATTTTATTTATTAGATAGAGTTACAAGAAGCCACAAGATAATTAGGTACGAATTATTTGGCTTAGATACACATTTTATATCCTTTAAAATAAATAATTATATCACAAAAAAAAAAATCTGAGTTTGCTTGCAAAGCATGCTACGTGGTTATAATATAATAAGTATGAAAAGTCATCAGTCGTCGGAATGTAGGTGAACTTTCAATCTTCATCGGAGAACGTCAGAATCTGGAAAAAAGGAGAAGTGTAATTTTAGATTGTGATTGGGACTAGAATACGATACTTCTAAGTATCACTTGATTCAGTAGTCATAGACAGTTTTAAGCACGAACTCAAAGTGAACTCGCACTTACGACTGTCAAAATTGTACGAAAACTGACAGTGAGAACTCAATACTCCACTCATACAATGGCGACGTTTACACATCATTTATCGCGATATTGTGGTTTATTTTATATTGTGGGTTTTATTTATTTATTTATTCAATTATAACTGACTGGTTTACAGATGGAGTGGATACAATAAGTAATTACAATAGTTCTTAAAATAATTAATTATACAATGAAATAGTGTAAATTAGAGTTACTATTAAGATAGATAGGTAGATATATTTTTATACAGAGAACACCATGGATCAAAAAAAACATCAGCATGTTTTATGATGGGTTTATTCATTCAGGCATTCAGAATTAACAGTTACCGTCCTTTGTGTCCAGTGGTGACTACTAAGAAGTGATCTAATTCAAGTTTAACGAACTGGACACGCGTCTTGATCTGCTGTTGTCCGTACATAATATGAAATTGTGAATCAAGCCTTTATAAGTACTTACATCAGTCATCTCAGCTGCCAAATGCAATTCAGACAATCCCGTCACATCCTCCAAATAGCTTCCACTGTTGAAAACCTTCAGCAGAAACTCCGTTCCTTCTTGTCTATACTTCTCAATAACTACGTCGGAGCAAGCAATGCATTGTGGGAACTTTGAACATGTTGGCACTACTGTCTGGTAAGAGTGCAGAAAACCTCGTATGGAGTGCGGAATAGCGCCCAGGACTCCTTGGATTTCTGGGGGTAGATTTTCAGGGTCTTCTAGGTTGCAAATAGCTGGGGCTTTGGCTCTGGAAGGAAAAATAAAATACGGTTACGACAATGAAAGTTTTTTTTTCTGTAATATCATAATAATACCTATATTAATATCATTAAACACAAAGTTTGTCACGTCTGTTTATTCATTGCAGCAAAACGGCATCCCCCCCTCCCGTTTGCTCACATTCCAGGTAGTATCATATTTTACATTTAGGTAGGTGGGTACTGCAGTAGGGTGTAGGTACCTTTACGAACTTTAAGGAAGCCAAGTAGTATCCTTGCGTGCACGCACACGCACCACCGCGTGCGTATGTTATTATTATGTATTATGGCAACTGTACGTTACGTACACATCAAAGCACATCAACTGTAACACTTTGGGCCGTTTTTATTATCTGCGCCGTAAGAGTTGAAATCGTACTGCAAGTGTTACCATTGATCTGATGTTGTCCGTACGTGAAGACACGTAAATACACTCACACATTAAGGGAACTGAGGTTAAACTATAGGTATATATGAATAACAGCAATAATGTTTATTTTTTAACCACAGTTTACATGTGAATTTTACCTTAGAGGGTGTTGCAATAACGCGACGAGTATTTCAACAGCCAACGCGCCTGCTATGGCCGCCGCTCCTGGCCTAGTCACTGTGCATTGTTGGTCCAGTGTACGGTCTTTCAACGACTGCAACATATAATGATAATTTATACAGCGTGTAACGGAAGGAATATAAGAAGCCGAAGGGATGTTCTGTATCGATAACTTGTTCTACGACTTTTCGATTCTCGCGAATTATTTCTTTTGAGATTTCATACATTTTGTACCAGTTACACTTGAAAAACAACCCTTCTTCTTGCGCAGTGGGGTAAAAAGTCATACTTTGCCGGGTGCGGATAATACCAAAATCCCACGCTATTTAATATACCCGCGAAACATACGAGAACTATATTACTTTCTAAAGATTATCCTCTCTTGTCACCAAGGCACAAATACTCACATTACCGGGCGCGGTGACGTCATTGCAGAAGTAACATCCCAGCTGTTCGCCAGGTATGCAGGCGGCGTGCAGGGAAGTGGCAGCCATACACGCGGCGGAGTCCTGCGAAGCTCCTCCAAGACCGTGACGAATGACTAGGTAGCTGTCGAAGCCTAAGGCTGCGTTTATTACTATCTGCAAATAATATTCGTATTTTATGAGTTTCGGAATGACAAGTGTATCGTCATCATCAGTCTATTTATATTGCCCCTCTGCTCGGGCACAGACCTTCCCTTACATCGAGGGAGCTGGGGTCATGATCCACCACGCGGGCCCACTGCGAATTTCACATGCCTTAGATTTTTTTCTCCTTCGACGGCAGGTTTCATCACGATGTTTTCCTTCACCGTTTTGAGAGCACTCTGTAAATGTACCCAAGTTTTTCCGTCGAAAAAACCGAGGATAACTCATTAGTATATGGCTGGGAATCGAACCTGGGACCTCCGTATCGCAAGTTTATTGACCCAACCACTGAGCTCTTTTGACAAGTGTATAGCCTGTCCCAATGCAATTCCATGGATGTAAATAAACATGGCGTTTGAAAGTTCACAAAATTCAATATTGGACTCATTAGTGATTGGGAATTTCACTCTTAACAGACTCATTTGAGTCGTATTTACTGGCCAAAGCTGGCTAAAGAATGGTTCGTGATCATTAGTAAATAAGTAAGTGTGGTACGTTATAGCCTATTGTACTCCTACAATAAAGACAAATCTCAAGCCGCTTAGGTGTTGAATTAGACAAATATCGAAGCCCAAAACAAGTGTCTTATTTTGTAAACAAAAACTACCCTACTAACACTTTAAGCTGTTCTGTGATTATAGCATAGTTATTTTCATATTATTATTTATTTATTTATTTATTTATTTATTCTTAGGAAGATTTACAGCTATTTCATACTAATATAGATAACAACTATGAGTAGCTATAAGCCAATTACAAATCTCCACATATGAGCTTCATTTTTTAACCATGTAAAACTTATTGCCTACTATAAATACCCTTATATATATAATCATACCATATATAATACATTAATACTTTAACATAGATTAATATTAATACATATATATATAGGTTAACATTTGTGCTAATATTTATAAACAGAAAAGCAGGAAAAACAACAATAACAGTGGTTTTAAGAGACAGTGTATCATTTAACCGAGTCTTTAAAATAGTCTTTCGCAAGAGTACGTCTCACTGTGGTTGCATTTGTACAGAATATATCAAAGTCGTGGTCAATACATAATTTATTAAAATTAGTGCTGGTACGGATCATAAACGAATTTCTTCTATATTTTGTGCTGGTACGTGGTACGTGCAATATGGGACGCTGCCTAAAACGCGTTAAGTCAGTGCAAAGGTTGATCATTGCGAGCAATTCGGGACTGTCGATACTTCCATTTGCAATATTCACCAAAAAACAAATATCGTTGATGCTACGCCGAACCTCGAGCGGCAAAAAGTGATAGCGCATACAACGATGCTGATAGTCGGAGGATTTTTGATGCGCCCTATAATCTAACAGGCGCAGGAACCTGCCTTGTATACGCTCAATACGAGTCTTATAAACCTCATACTGAGGGTTCCAGACCTGTGATGCATACTCTAGGTGGCTACGCACGAAGGCACAGTACAGTATTTTTAAAGTTTTTAGACTCTTGAAACTTGTGGAGGTCCTTATAATAAATCCCATGGCGCTGGATGCCTTATTTACAATGTGATCTATGTGCCTATCGAATAGAAGCTTACTATCGTGTATTACGCCCAAGTCTCTCATTTCGTTAGTGTTAGTAATTTTATGACCTAGTAATGAATACCCAGACGTAATAACAGTCAACTTGCGAGTCAGTGTCATGTAAAAGCATTTAGATACATTAAGCTCCAGTTTATTTTTGGCACAGTAAGTTTCAAATCGATTCAAATCACTCTGCAGACTTTGGATATCGCTTACACTTCGAATTATTTTCAATACTTTCATATCATCTGCGAAAAGCAGTATCTTAGAGTTATGGAAACACGATGAGATATCCATGATGAATATAACAAATAACAAAGGACCCAGTATGGATCCTTGAGGAACGCCTGACGGGATTGATGTCCCGCCAGACATAAAACCATGCAGAACGACGGCCTGAGTACGGTTTTCAATATATGAGGCAAACCATCTATATAAGTCACCATGGATACCTGCAGACAAAAGTTTTTCCAATAGAACATTATGGTTAATTCGGTCAAAACATTTGCTATAGTCGGTGTAAATAACGTCGACTTGCGCTCCCTGATCCATTCCTTGAGTGATGAATTCGTTAGCTAGTACTAGGTTCGAGACAGTAGAGCGATTTTTAAGAAAACCATGTTGTTCGTCACTAAATGTACATTTAAGTGCTTGGTAGACTCCAGTGTAAACTATCTTTTCAAAGAGCTTTGCAAAGAGACATAATTTTGAGATAGGGCGATAATTTTCCACATTTGATCTGTCACCTTTCTTGAAGACTGGAGTGATAAATACAGATTTCCAAATTGTTGGCACTTCACCCATATTAAGTGAGCGCTTATATAGTAAACACAATGGAGTTACGAGACTAGGAGCACATTTCACTATAAATGTTGGCGGAATGAAGTCTGGGCCACCCGACTTAGCGATATCAAGAGATTTGAGCAGCTTTAAAATAACTCTAGGATTAACTTCAATAGAACTGATACCGGAGGAATTAGATTTCCAGTCGAGCATACCAGAACTGTCCGCGCCACCGCTACTGCCACTACCACTACCATCGGGCTCCGAGAATGTGGAATGAAAGTATGATGAGAACAGATTACTAATGGCATCTCCACTTTCAGCGGAGCTATCCTTGTATCGCATAACACTGGGAAAAGAACCTGATTTCTTTTTGCTTTTAACATAAGACCAGAATGCTTTCGGATTTTTTGTGATTGAGGATTCAATCTTCTCAATGTATATCCTGAAGCACTCCTGTTCAAATACAATGGCCCTGGCACGTAGCATACAGAGACCTAGATCGGATTACTTTATTTTCACAATGATGAACAGGTTCAATCAATCAGTTCCTTCAGTGTTCATCACAACAGGTAATTAAACGATCATATTTGTTTACAAAATAAGAGACTTGATTTGGGCTGCGGTTTACATACACTCGAAAAACATAACCTTCCTTGTGCAGTCGGGTAAAAAACTGAGTTAAATAGCCTATAACGGATGATCCATACCTTCCCATAATGTGCAGCGATGAGGGTCGGCAGCCATCTCGCTTCCCGAGTGTCGAGTAGAAGGAAGACCACGTCATGTTCCGCTATAGCCTCCGTTATAGTCTGGATGTTCTCAACAGTTTCCTGCTGCAAAGATTCACCTACTGGGTGGCCCGGCATCGGTATATGGGCGACTATGCCTTGGGATTCCTGCAATGTATTTGATAGCTGCATTTCCACTTGACACCTAGCATAATTTATTATTGTTTCATATCAGGGCGTTGGTCAAAGAGCTATGCTTGGCATTTCTCTGGTAGATAGAATAAGAAATGAGTATATCCGTCAGAAGACAAAAGTGGTTGACATTGCTCATAGAATCAGCAAACTGAAGTGGCAGTGGGCTGGTCACATCTGTCGTAGCACCGATAACCGATGGGGTAGACGAGTTCTAATGGAGACCATGAACGGGTAAACGTCCCTAGACTAGATGGAGGGATTCGCACGGGACCTTCGCAAGATGGACTGGCAGAGACTGGTTGCAGAAGGCCGAGAATAGGGTTGAGTGGCGTGCTTTGGGAGAGGCATACGTCCAGCAGTGGACTGATGATGATGTTGAAGTATTTTACAACTCTAATGGAATCTCCATTAGAATTGTAAAATATCATATCTCCATTAGAATTGTAAAATATCATATCCCAACCACCTTTGTTCTCACTGTTAAACTCATGCATATGACCACTAAATAACTTACAATAGTAGGCAGGATAAGTTTCAGGTTGTCTGCCGCCGCCTCTGCCTTCATCCTACCGCCGGCGCAGTCCTGGAAGCTAAACAGGACCTGCCGCGTTGGGTTCGAGTAAGACACTTTGCCGTTGTCTATGAACGTTATGTGGCGGAAGCCCCAGGCCTGAAATTAAAAACTTAATTTCTAGTACTAGTAAACGAAATTCACCAGTCCGCATTTGACTCGCGTGGTGGATTATGACCCAAGCTCCCTCGATGTGAAGGACTGAGCCGAAGACGTGGGGTCATTAATAGTGATGTAAGATGTGAAGCTGAGATTTAGAGAGAACTTTGACTCGTAGAAATAATGATTGCTAACGGTGGCTTATTTTGACAGTTAAATCACTGTACAGCGAAAACCAGCGAGAATCGTTAAATTGTGGCTTAAACCACCTAAAACTGAAAATCCGCGCACACCCAGTCTTAAACATACCAGTAGGTCGCGAGCCACGTGGCAGCCTAGCGTGCCAGCCCCCAGTAGAAGACACTTGGTCGTTTTCATCACATCCACATTCAGGTCGGGAACTAGCCGCCATTTCATCAACTTAATGTTCAAATCTGACGAAGTATCTGCCAATCTGGAAACAACAAAATCTTCAAAGAAATACTGTCAACAAGTTACTACAGAATGTGGCGATATAATTGCAACGATTTCACCTACTAATTCAGAATGTCGCTTAACGCGATGCACATCCCATCTCTAATATATAAACGCGAAAGTTTGTAGGGATGAATAGATGGACGTTTGTTGCTCTTTCACGCAAAAACTAATGATGGATTTTAATGAAACTTTACAATAATACCTCATATAACACATAGATAGGCTATAATTTACAAAGATCCTGCGCAGACGAAGTCGCAGGCAGAAGCTAGTCGATATAATTAAATGTGTTTCGACTTTCTACTTCAAATGATTTATTGCAGTCACAAAGATCATAAATGTTAGAAGGTATTTAAAACTATGTTAGTGGTTACATGAGCTATTTACGCGCCAGTAACATGGGTACGATGATGGCGACATATTTAGGCTGATGATGCCGACATATGTATCTGTATGAATATCCCACTTACTTTACTGGATCCATTGAGGCCGACATATTGGCCAGTCTAGGTCCAAAGTTGCGTTTGTCATTCCTCTCCCAGCCAACCCACCCTGCACTTTCAACTGGTTGGGCATCCTGAAATATTTACGTTTAGTCAAATTCAATTGTGTAAAACTTATCAAAATATACTTAAACTAAATAGGTATGTAATATAGAGTCGAGTCAGGCTCTTTACGAAAATTGAAACCGCAATTAGAATGCAATAAAAATAATGTTTAATAAATTACATTTAATTTAAGAAAAACAATCTCTAATCGCCAATTCGGCCTTGTGTTTATAAACCAATGTAAAATAAACCTGATATTTAAGGCCTTCCTTTTTTTTCCAGTGAGCTCAATGTTTTTTTCTTGTTTTTGTTTGTAGTGTTGTTTATCATTGTTTCACAATAGGTAGTTAATAATAATAGCATCTAAGTTTAATAGAAATAGCGTAAATCAGAATTGGTTTTATAAATATAAAATTTACTCACCTGAGGTATTTTTATAGTGTAAACACGACTGTCATCCAGTGCTCCATTTTGACTAACTCTTACTCCTATTACAGATATATCTGTATTCACCAGACTCGGTACATGCTCCAGCATAGCTGCCAAAAACAATCTAAGTGGCCAACCAGGATTCACTCCCTTACTAGGATCCGAGAATCCGAAATAAATATTGTCAGTACACAACGCATTCTGTACAATTTCCTTTGGCTGTAAAATCTTTGACAATGGATTTACATAAACATTGTCACCGTCTACGGATACTATGAAGAAGCTTTTCTGTATTACTTCTAGACTTTTGTAGCCTTGTGCTAAGGCTTCTAGTTGTTTGTTATTGAATTTTGTGGATATAATGTTGCTTTCCTTGAGGTGAACGGTGGGTTGACTCGGTGATGGGAATGCAAACCAGTAGTAATAATGGAATTTTTTGAGATCCTACAAATAAAACATAATTTGTGTACACTATGGTATGGTACACAGAAGAGTTTTTAAAAACTCTAAAACCTTTTGAACGCCGCGTCATGTTTGAAAGTGATGCACCCTCAACGCCACCATACATGACATTTTAGAATAATTTCATGTGATAATCTTGTCATAATACTAGGCGTTCATGTCACAATTTTCCGTTGTTGGCTATGGCCGTCTTTGGTGTTCAAAAGGTTAAAGTAGTTTTTGACAAAAACTACTTGAAATATTGTAAGAATTCTTTCACTGTTAGATAAAAGTTTAAACTATGAAACTGTAACATAATTATTAAATTCGGCCCAGTAGTTTCTGAGAAAATCTCAACCTTATTGAGGCCCCCTGTATACTTTTCTCTGTCTTCGTGTGTACTGGACTCGAATTGATCAAGCAACATATTTGAAGGAATGGCAATATTTTTTTGCAGTTTAGGTTATTTTTCAACGGAAAAATCTAAGTACGCCACAGCCCAAATGTAGTGTCTTATTTTGTAAACAAATATGATCGTCTAATTACCCTTGTGATGTAACACTGAAGGAACAGATTGATTGAACCTGTTCATCATTGTGAGAAAAAAAATGATCTAATAATGTGAAAATAACTATGCAATAATCACAGTAAAGCTTAAAATGTTAGTAGGGTAGGGTAGTTTTTGTTTACAAAATAAGACACTTGATTTGGGCTTCGGTTTAACAGAAGAAACTCACAGCAAAAGATAATATTATAAAATTCAATAGAGCACCAGGATTGGTGATCCATGCCTTCTCTTTTATGTTGGCCCATATCATTTCACCCACACAGTTCATTAGAGCTGCCTTGTCAATGGTTTTGAAGTCATCTATAGTATTCTTGTTCATTATCGTACCAGTCACATTTATGTAATGTTGCTCCGTTTCTGGGATCCTGAAAAGTACATAACTGCCTATGTTTTAATTTATCTTATTTGTAAGCTTAAATCATAACATATCTAAAACTTGTATGGGAGGAGTCGATAGAAATATGAATCTATATTTAAAATGAAACCTTTTCATTTTAAATTAACTAACAAATGGTTTATTTGTTGTTTTACATCAAACAAATCCAAGCATCATAGTTTTAATTTTAAATGGATTTATTTATTCATTTGATTCCATAGATAAGTTCTTATGCACTAATTCCATTCGGAATCTAATTCAAATAATTTTGTGAAAATTAATAAGGATGACACAGGTCTGAAAATTAACATAGAATTAAGACAAACAATCACACATGCATACTGACACAAAACATTAAAATCTCACGACAAACACTCCACCACTTATCAGAGACTACTTCATACTGTGGTGCCAATGCCAGGAGTGCTTCGAGCTGCGTACAGCGTACAAACAAGTACTCGGAGTACTTCTTCAATTTGTACTCTTTATTATGCCTTCATGAATGAACAAGCCGGTGTCAAGTAAAACTGCGAAGGCACATTTCCTTTGAATGTTCAGGGTGTCGCATGGTGTATATTTATCGTTTTACTACCCAAGGGGTTTTTGAAAACATACGTACTTGTTGAACGACGTCCCGTCGACTTCAAACACCGTGCCAATGTCCTTGTTAGTAAAACGCCCATGGATTTGTTTTGTACTTTCGTTCAGTTTGTCCACTTCGAGTTTCATCTCGGTGAGCGTATGCCAGAAGGAAGGGTGGACGAAAGACATGAAGGGCACGTACTGTATAATGTCCCCATGGTCCTCCGTAGTCGACATCGCGCGTTTTCTCTTATTTTAAAACAAAATACGTGAAGAAAATTACAAATCAATCACTCGAAAACAAAGTACCTAACCTGTCACTCAGGGTTGCCAGATTGGATTTTTCAAATTTACCCGATTTTTTTACCCAAAATGATACGTGTTCCAAAAATAATCTTCAAAAAAATGTAATAATTTTTTTAGGTCTTTTATATATAAAAACGACGAAAAACAAGACTACTTGTCAAAAATACACATTTTATCTGAGTTGAATTTTAACAGTCGGCTAAAACTTTGAGCATCCACCACGGGCTTTTAGGCCATATCTCACCCTTATTATGTGGTCACAGCTTGAAAACTTTCCCCAAACATTTCCCCAGCTATGCTACTTCCCAAAAAAAATTCCCAACAGCCAAATTTTCCCCCAAAATTGCGAGAAAAACACCAATCTGGCAACCCTGCTGTCACTGGAATTTTTTTTTGTAAAATTCTTCCCTGAGGGAAACGCAAAGTCAACTAGGGCATACAGCCTAGTCTGATTGTAATGGAATGTCTGAATTATTATAAATCCCTACATACATATATACGAAGATAACCTAACCTAAACACGCGCACAACCCTCCCAAACCCCTAAACGAAATAACTCAACGTTCCACGCAATCATCGAGTTAAGCAAGGAAGAGCACAAAACTTCACAAACACGACTTCTTTCGAAAACTCTCTTAATAACCAAATACCACGGAAACTATTTACTTAATTAGAATTTTCTCAAAAAGTAGCTAATGGCGTTTGGCGGGCTTTTCAAGGAATCCTGTCACTGCGTGTCACTGCCAATCAGCTGGGAGTCATTTTTTTATCCGGACAGGCAATCCTCATCATTTTAAGTTTAGTCTTCATGTTTTAACTGTTTTGAGGTTTCCGTAGTTAAACGGCAGAAAAAGAAATTAGAGGTTAGTATTTAAACCTTTTTAAACTCTCAACAGAGATCATTGTGTATCCGAACTTTATATAAAAAGCGAAAGTATTTAAACTTTCGCGAGAAAGTTTAAATACTGGCAGCGTCATCAAAATATTCAAAATTCATTTATGAAGATAATACACAACTACATGCCACTTCAAACTCTTTGATGTCATTCGCGTAAAAAAGAGAATTCTGTTATAACGTCAATGGCGAATTTTAATAATTTTTAGACTTTCTATTCAAAACAACACTGTAATTATAAGTTTAATTTCATGTAGGGGTGGAAATCCATTTGGTCAACAAATTCGAAATTATTGTGAAACAATCCGTAAGTAGGTATACTAGTGCACTGATGGATAGGTACACAACTATTTTTAAGTTGACAACCAAACAGCAATTGTATAGCATCATTGTCAACTTTTCACGTCGTTCACGCAAAAAACGCTAAAATTGTGGCTGGTTGTGAATGCACTTTAATTATTGCCTCTTTATAATAACCGAGTAATGGTATATCAAATGAGTTACGTTTACTTACCAATGTTATTTACACAACAGTTACAAGGATTTGTAATATTATAATGCATGTTGTCGTTCTCAATGTACCTGCTTTTACAGGTGGAGCTGATTCCACTAGTTTTGCGTCTAAGGGACAATCAAATGTGCTATGGCAATAAACACATTCGACTTGCGCAACTCTCAAACATCGACGTGCAAAGGAGGTGATACGAATTCATGTCGTCTGATAAAAATAGACTTCGGCCCTGACAACATCTTAGGCACTACAAACAAACCAGCTAAATTAAAGAAAAGTCAACATTTTGGTACTAGCGAAAGGTTGCAACTACTCTCGAGGGTAACTGAAAGGAAAGTATTCCATAAAAAATCTGATTTTGCATCATCTTTCCCATTGGCTGCTAACATCTATAGAGCTAATTCTGATGAATTTAAAGCTCTGAAACGTACTAATAAGAAGGTTAGGAAGTCCGTGTTGACTCTTCCTAATGAGCCCGCCCCGATGCCTCAAACGTGTACAGTGAGTGACGTGAACGAAGAGTACTCTGAAGCAAAGGATGAGCAAAGAAAGACGACTGTGAAAAAGCGACTCACAGTGCAAAACAGAAAATCTAGACCTAGAAACAATGAGTTCTATGATAGAGATGCGCGACACTGCACGCAAATGAATATCAATCTAGACTGTAGCTCCACGGAAATGATTGACCATTTCGATGGCGACACAAACAGAGCAGGCAAAAAATGCGCTGGCAAGAAAACAGCAGTCACAGAGGAATGTAACACTCAAGATGTGTGGTCAGTGCTTCGGAATATCAACAGATTCCAATTCCGACCCTCACCCCGCATATCCGAAGAAAGTATTACGACACCGAAAAAAAAGAAAGCTGGCACTAGAAGACGGATCAATAGGAAACAAAGACGGTGAGTTTAAGATTTGAGAAATAAAACTGCAGATTTGTGAATTTTCTGTGGAACACTAGATAACGAAATAAGTACTTATTTTAATTTCAGGGTCATCGAAACATGTCGTACTGAAGAAATTGCGTACATAGCCAATTTTCAAGTAGATAGTAAAAGTCCAACTACAGTTTCCCAAGCTTCCAGTGCTGACCGTATCACAGTGATCAATAATGGAGACATTTGTCGGAAAATCATCAGCGGAAGCCGCAATGCACCCAGTGGCAGAGTTAGCCCGAAAGCTATGAACAGACTACACGACAAGCCCCTAAATAAAATTACCTACAACAAAAACAATTCTAAACCCCTTGCCATCGCAAAATTTAGTCACATTAATAGAAAATCTAACGACAACTTCAAATCAAAAGATAGCTTCGATAGTAGTGCAAGTACGTACAAAGATTCTATGGACTCCAGCAACTATCAAGGGTGTCCCCGAATTTTAGATAGCAGTGATAAAGGCTGTAACAATAATAAGCCGATAAAAACTAGAAAGCGATGTGAAGGATTCCAGTCCGGGTCCTCAAATTTCGCAAAAGGTAATAAAGATTTGAACATTGACTCACAAATATCACATTATTATACAGATATCGAAAAAATAACCACAGCACCGATAAATACGAGCTATCGACACGGAATAGTGAAAGAAGCTCCACGTGGCCAAGGTACACTCAATCGTACTTCATCCAACAGAAAGCATCGTCTTGTAAACGCTATGCCAAGTGCAGCAATAATGCCTAAACTAACAACAGCTGACATAAAAACAAGATTAGTTCACCCACAAGTAACTTTGGTAAAAGATCGGCAAAGTTCCATTTATGGAGTAAAAGATTATGAGCCTCCCCAATTTAATTTACCAAAGGTTACCAATGATGTAAAGCTGAACAAACCAACAGATAAAAAGATTTACTATGACTTAACTAGCAATACCAACAAAAAGAAAGTAGAGTTATCACGAGAAATACAAAATGTGGTTCCAAATAATGGCCTACAAAATAAGAAGATAAAACCAATGTGTCAATTTAAAGACAAAATGTTGAAATTGCTTTACAAGAAGTCTAGTGACAATGTAGTAGTTAATAAACACTTAAACAACGGAAGCGGAATTGCCAGGGAATACAAAACTTTAGTTGGACTTCGAAAGGTGCAATATATCGATGCTAGTACACAAGACAACCTGAACCTTGACTTAGTAACTAAAGTATTAAGAACAAAACCATTTAGTCCTACCCAGCCAAATGTGGACCAAAATGCTCTAATTACAAAACGTCCTCTGTGGGCTAAACCCAAATGGGCGAGTGAGTTTATAGAAACTGTAATAAGAAAGATTAAGAACGGGGCTTATTATAATCATGACAATAATTTTCTGCAAAATAATAAACTCGAGAATAATGTGGGTAAGTTAATAATTTCAGCCAAAACATTTATCGCTAAAAAGTACCGCGCAATAGTTGCGAGTTCTTAAATCCTGTTCTTTTTGCAGATTGCAAGGAGATATCGGTTCAAACATCCTTACGTAAGGCTAATAAAAGATCTATGGAAAACTGTAATCCATGTTCAGAAATTACAAATCTTGAAGAAAAGAACCAGAGAACAGAAAATGAACGTTTAGAAATAATCCCAATAATAAATTCTGAAGAACTAGATACTCAATTGATAGCCATACCAGGGTTTGATGAAACTCTACCTGCACTTGAAATTAAAACAATAAATTTCAACCAAATCGCTGTCAAACACTGCATGGCCAACGTTACGATACAATTCGATGTGACCATACCACAAGGTCCAGAAACTCTCAAAATTGATGTGAAACAATCATTTTCTTGCATCCCTGCAGAAGCGAATTATCCTATATTGCCAACTGAAAGTCAAATGAAAACCGTGAAGTGTAAAGCTACGCTTCTGAATGCTATTTTACCAGCTGAATTGTGCACTGCATTACCGAAAATTTTACGGAATTTGATAGATAAAGACGGGAATTTCGCATATCTGCCAGTAACAGTCAGTAATGTTGAATCACGATTGCCTGCAATATCTGAGGCAAGTCCTCGTGACAGCTCTTGCATTTCTAGACCAATGATACTTCCAATATTTGTATCACCAGAGCTGAGAAAGTATAGAAATGGAAGATATTCGGCGACCAACGTACGTGAACTATCAAAGCGAGAACTTATCCATAAAGCTATTCTCGCAGTGCGTACCCATGCCCATGGCTCGCTCGCTCGAGGGTTGTTGTTAACAGTACCCATTAAATCTGTGTTCTCTTTTGAAGTAGGTCCCATTATCTTCCCTCCAAATAAAACGATATCCGTTAGTAAGCCATTACCATCGAAGAACAATTTAGTTCCTGACAACCAAATATCTGCTTGTACTGCGCTAGTACCATACAAAACCTCCAATGAAATACTGTTCCCGGCATATACAAATCTCATGGATATGATGGACAAACTAAGGACTTTTTGTAATCTCAATCTTCCGCTTGTCCGTTCATTGAATTTGCTTTACAACTTTAGCAATATTGTCGTGAGGAGCAACGGAGTGCCTGCGAATACAAATGCGTTGGTGGTCTACAATGAGATCGATACGAAAATTGTAACCATGCCAGTCAGTATCTTGAAAATAGATTCACTTTTTAATGCCTATTCAATGCGAAACCCTTTAGAACGCAATAATGTTTCAAGGACATGTGAGATTAGGTCTATACTAGAAAAAGATAAGCATATTATGGATTCACATAGCGTTAGAGCGAAGAAGGGCAGTACAAGATTTCAAGCGTTTACCGGAAAAACTCGAAAAACTGGCTTCATAAAATTTTACAAGAGGTGTAAATCGACGTCGAATATCTCCGGAGAGAGAAGTTCAACGTCGTTGAGTAAAATTTTGAATTTGGACGATTTTTTCCAAGCTCTTGGGTCCGGAAAGTTGTTGAACAGCGTCTTTGATGGCAGTTCTCGTCAAAAGCTGTTATCGTCTATAATAGAGGTAAGAGCCAATTACATTGCGGGATATGCTTTGTCGAAATCAAAAAATGAGCCGTATCATTTGACGCAAAAAGCGCCACTCGTATTGGTCACGAAACTGTCCTGTGTAGAAATCCACATAATTATGTAGCACTAAAACATGTGATATACTTACTACTTGTGATATACTTGGTACTTACCTAAATTAGGAAGACAAATAAAGATGAATTTAAATAATAAAAAAGACAAATACGCACTTACTGTTACAGATGAAGAGTTGGATCACTGAAATAACTCCAAGGCAAGCTCTGCTAGTCCTTCTGTTGGTGAACAAGAAAGAGACCCCGAACTTGGTGCGGTTTCGTCCAATCTTACTCCAGGGCATTGCTGTAAATCGAATCACTCGAGCCACCGAACTTGATATGGAGATTGCAGTAATTGAGAGGGAAAATCTAAATAAATTGTCGCAGGTAACAAGACAACACGAAATCATTACGTATTAGTTTTTATTGATTCGACTGATGCATACCACTTACTACTTAGTAATAATCCCAGTACCTATCGTATTTTTATTGCCCCACTGCTCGGGCACAGACCTTCCCTTACGTCGAGGGAGCTCGGGCCATGATCCGCCATGCGGGCCCAGTGCGGATTTCACATGCCTTAGCTTAGATTTTTTTCTTCTTATTTATATTACCTACACTCTCATTAAAAATAGGAATAAGTACCTATATCAGAAAAAATTATGCTTATATTTTACTACGTGGACGATTTACTTATTACCGCATGGACGATTTTATTTATTAATTATTTATTTTTTTGTACACAGTACGAGGGAATATCTTATTTACCAGCGGCAGTACTAAATCACGATAATCTTCTGGAAGAACTATATTGGATCGCGAAAACTACTGTAAGGTTTTAGATTTATTTTGCGACACTACCTACCTACTATACTTTTGCATTTGCACCTGTAGTGCCTTCAGGAACTCGGAAAATGACACTAATAACTCCTTTTTATATAAATTCATAACCACCCCACCATTTTATTAGCGGACGGACGGACGCCACAATATGAGGCCATATATTGTGGCGGTTTTTGAAATTTTCAATGTGAATGCCTTTCAAGTTCAAAATATCCTCAATGTTATTGCTACTGAATTGAATCCACCTTAGCAAGGTCACAGTAATGGCGTGAAACATTGGCAATGCCATCCACTGATTGGCTGGAGTAAAATTGTGGCAAGATAACGCGGTCTTCGGCTGGGTTTATGAATTTAGCTTTACGATAGAAATATTTGTGCGCTTTGCAATCCACGACATCCGCAACATTTCGAGTGCCTCAAAATAAAACACCTACCTTACTAAACTAACATGACGTGCACCGAATTATGACGCATTATTTTGCTTTCAGGCATCTGACTATCAGCGACCCTTTGACGAGTCTTCGGAGAAACTCCTAAGGTCTCTCCTAGAGAAGCGCAAGAAATTGAATCCCTCTTACCTTCGTGTAATGGCCCGGTACGTCGGCTTGGGATTACTGAAACCGCCAAGCAAAAAACTAACAATCGATTAAAATGTCGTGGCGAATAAACGTATATTTGTGCGTCTAAATTATACCTTGTGAAGTGAACGTATCTAGTGATTTTTTTAGTGCCATGTTAAATGTTTTGTTTCGGAAATAAATTATACATTTTTGTACACGCATATTTTTAATATTTAGGTGCTAGAGATTTTCTATACCCACAGTAAATGGACACCCTAGGTGCCGAAACTAAGTTGAGGCTGTACGATTCAATTCATTTGCCTGACTGACAAATAGCAAGTCATTGACCCTAGCACGCGTAGACTGAGGTTTCTCTGTCTACGCTAGCACGGGCCAGCGCCAGCGGTCGGCATAGCGTGTAACTACGGCATAATTCTTCGGAGTTGTAAAACACAAGTATAATGGCTCGATCACACGTACCGAGCAAACGGGCGAGACAGTAAAATGGTTCTCGGCCGAGACAGTGATGTAAGCGAGTAGCTGTTCACACGTATTTTGAAATTAGCACAGTCAGTTCAGTTCTATTGAGACCACGATTGGGATACGATGGATCGTAAAAAGATTATTAGAAAATATACAAAGTTACTCATTCCACTATTAGCAGAAGAATTAAAGGAATTGTTGGAAAAAGAGCAACGCCGGATTTGGACAAGACCATGGATGTTGAGAAGATCTGATTTTGGCGCTACAAACACTGTTTTTAAAGAATTAGGGGTAGAAGATCCTGCTGAATTTAAAATTATCGCGAGAAAAGGCGCGCGCGGTGACGTGACGACAATCATGCATGTGGCCGAGTGGCGAGTTGCGAGATGTGTGCACGTTCAGTCAGACACACCGAGTGAGCGAGCGAGACAGTGCGGGGAAGCGGGAGGGTGGACACTCGGCCTAGTAAGTAGAACGGGTGCCGAGCTCCTGTCTCGCCGCTTCGTTCGGCCGAGCGCTCGGCCGAGCACTCGGCGCTATGTTTATACGTACCGAGTACTCGGCCGAGAGCACTGTCTCGCCCATTTGCTCGGTACGTGTGATCAAGGCATAACAGCTCTGCGGCAGCGCGGCGTTCGTTAAGGTGCGATCCCGATATTAATTTGTACAAGACCTTACTGCAATGCTGTCGCGCGGTAGTCGTAGTCGGAAGTGGTCTCATGCAAAGTAATATTGTATAGTAATGCAGTCTGCCGTCGCGTGTACTCTTGTTACGCTAACTACTACCGCTGGCGCATGCTAGGCGAACCGTGCCACTATTGCTACAACGAAAATTATTATTACTTACCCCTCTTTTAACTTACCTTAGAGGCTTAGACCAACTCGATCCCGACAGATGCAACTCTGATCCCACTCCACAGCTTTTATATCTTTCACAAGAATTGTCAACTAATCCAATCACAATGACTTACTATTTCGTCAATGAACGCGCACTGTGCAACGAATTTATATAAAATTCTATACGTCTTGCACGTAATTGTTTTGTATAGCGGAGACAACCCTTATAGCACGAGTCAGCGTTAGCGATCGACGCAACGCCGCCGTCAAAGTGACATTATTACAAGGCCTTTGACATTTTGCGTCGATCGGTACTTGTCGCGTACTCGTGCTAGCCCCGCAGTGCGTGTTCATGTTATCTTATCGTTATTAGGAATAAAAGATGTGGGTAGTTTTTAATTTTTTTTATTGATTTGAGTAGATCACTTTTGTGGCGCACTCTGGCTAGAGCTCTTGGAGTCACGCATAGATGCCGACCGCCTGCGTTTGAGCTCTTCCTGGCGGCGAACCTGCAAATAAATATGAGCTTTATTACTTTGGTATTAGTAGGCAGGATTGAAGTCCGAAAAGTGCTCCATAAAAAAAGGCGTTAGTTTCCATTTTTGCCATGTGCCAAAAATACCCTTGTCGATCTGTAGTGTTTATGATTGGGTCCCATGACGACAACATTTTGGGCATTGGCCTACAATGTAAAATAAATTCATTTTCAAGTAAACTGTTGCTGATTTAATACCTTGGCTTATATGGAACAGAAGCCAAGGGGTAAGACACAGCTCCTTTTCTCTTACAGCTAAATACGATTTCCACAAATGGGTTTATGGTTATGTGATATCAGCTGTACATAGAAAAACATTTCCCTTTACCATATTATGAAATGATGAGCATATTACCCAAATACTTAATTCGACCTCATGTGGGATTTATTTGGGTCGAAATCGTGTAAATGTTATTTCGCCGTTAGGAAGGGCTTGGTGAATACTGGCCGATAAAAAAACTTGCTGTCGACGGCTAGTGCAAATTCGAAACTTCTGTCATAATAATGGGTCAAAAAATCGCACTATTCTATAGTAATATTTGGTACAAATAATGGAATCGGTTGAACAAATGTTTTAAAAATACTTTCAAGCTTCTATGAATCATTGGCATTACTTTCACGTCTAGCGGGTTTTCAGTTATAAGCATTCAGATATACCGACACATATTGAGTTTGAAAAATATATGTAAAAGTCATGAGTATGAATATTCCCACAGTTGTGATTACCTTAGACTCCTTCTTCCTCTGGGCGAGTAGTTTAGCGTAGTCAGCTTCAGCGGTCTTGCGTTTGGTCATACGCTTCTTCTTGAGTGCCAGTCGGTGGCGTCTGCGCTGCAGCACCACGGGCGTCACTAGCCTCTGGATCTTGGGGGCCTGGCGAAGAATTATTGCTCGTATAATAACATATCTGTGAGTGGTCTTCGCAGTTTGTGGTCAGTAGACGAAATCTATTGACAATGGTCCAGGCTTTCTATGGGAGTATAGATATGACCTAGTGATCGCTGCAGTCAAACATCAGCATGACCATTTAGGGTGGTTTCAGACCAGCGTTTTCGAAGCGCGAAATGTAGCGCGCTTATGCCGAAACGACCGTACAGAAAAAAAAACGCTAATGTGAAACTGCTCTGAATTTTAAAATACGCCAGTTCTAACAAATGTAAAATAGGTATGTAGTCTAAAGGTAGACTTCCGTGCACAAAAATGTACATTATGGCCGATATTTATAGACTTTGAGCACGAACTTAAGGTGGGATCAGAAAAAGAACATAATTATAATAAAATTTTGTTTAGCACATTGTAAAAGTAGACAGACAATGATGCCTGAATCTGCTGCTCAGTGCCAATTTTATATGCCCTGATATTACTGCTTCCAGCCCCCTTACATTTAACTCTTATAGCAGTATTACTTTCATAATACTTTGTTACTTCGTACAATGTCGACCTTAATGAGCTTACTTTAAGGTCGTCATTGTACGAAGTAACAAAGTATTATGAAAGTAATACTGCTATAAGAGTTAAATGTAAGGGGGCAGGCATAAATGCCTTGCAAACAATGTGTATATCAGGAAAGTAATAGTTTTGTTCAGCACAATAAAAGTAAACAGACAAAAGTGCCTGAATCTGTTGCTTAGTGCTATTTATATGCCCTGATGCTGCTGTTTCCGAGGTTTGTATTGCCTTGGAAACAATATGTAAATCAGGGGTTAAAAATCATAGTTTACTTGGAATTTGTGTAGCAGTGCTTGACGACGAAATATCGGTAGTATGACTTAAGGCCAGGTCCCATGGAAAGCAGACCCAGAGCATTCCAGACCGGAAGTGGTTTTTGTAATGGATAAGATTGTTTGGAGAATATCATAGAGACCGCACGGTGACACCCTCCATTAGAACTCATCCATTACAAAAAAATATCACACACCATTAATGAACCGGAACGTTCCCCGGTACGCTTTGTGTGGCCTGGGCTTCTTTATACTAAATTATGGCAGTAAATTATAACGTTTCAAGATGACAATATTACATCTAAATTACCTTATATCTGGGCTTAGCATTCTCCTTGCCCTCTTTAGCGGGCAGCAGCCGTTTAACTACGTAGCGGCGGACATCGTCCTCTTTGCTCAAGTTGAACAGCTTGCGGATTTTGGATGCACGTTTGGGTCCTAGACGGCGGGGGACATTGCCGTCGGTCAGTCCAGGGATTTCCTGTAAACATTTACAAGTGATGTGTCATAGTCGAAATGATGTGTAAGGGTAACATTTTGGACTTAGTACCGATCTTATATAAAACTTTAAATAGTACTGCATTGATGTGCTGTGGAATATACATTGTGTTATGTATTTGCCATAAAATACTACTGAGTGGTTTCTTGCAATATTCTAAGTAATAATCATAAACACAAAGAGTAATGTCTCATATTCAATATAGCAGTTATTTCAATATAGCATCAAAATATTTATTCAACTGTCAAGCTTAAAACTAATACAATAATATACTTATAACTAAATTATATAGCATGGTATTTGTAATAATATTGGGCTATATTTATATAAAAAAACAGGCTATTTACAGCATAGTTTTTCAAAATCCAAACGATCAATTGATATAATTGCCGAGCAAAGATACAGATTGTCGTATATGTTTGATATTAAATGTAGGAAAGTCATTGACATGAAAGGTACTCAATAACAAGTCCATAATATCAATTATTATACCCTGGCGCATATAATTACTCAGATTTGGTACTCTGAGAAACAGTAAGAACAGGGTTAGGTTATGAAAATTAAATTTTTATTAGTCCTTTGAAAATATCATTAGATTACAATATAAGGGGCATAAAATAATGATGATAGACTTACCTGGGCACCTTTACGAACAATGACAAGAGCCAAGACAGACAGGTTGGCATCAACAATGCACCCGCGTACTGACTTGCGTTTTCTCTCGCCATCACGACGTGGTCTGTAGCAGGAGTGGCCCTTAGACATCAATAGACGCACACGACCTGTAGAAAAGACAACAGACTTATAAACAATCAGATAATTTGACAGAAAAATTGCCAAGTTTGATGGGCCTCATCCACTGGGACTGCGGGACAAGGGTTGAACATTGCTATAGTATTCATAAAAACACTCATGTTCTTTATCCTGAAATAATATCTAATTAATACAAATCTTCACACCCCACGGCCAACAGCATCTAACTACTAACCTCATTAATGCAAAACTGTAAGTACAGTCGACAACACACACTTTGTTAAGACGACCTACATTACAATGCCTTTGTGTAGGTCGATGTGTTTTTGATTGTACAAAAGCAATGTAGGTAACCAAAATATCTAGTTTTCTATAGCTGAGTTATATTATATATGACTTACTGTTGGTCAGAACACCCTGTTTCATGGGGAAACCCTGCTTGTCGTTGCCGCCGGCGACACGAAGGACATAACCTTTCCATTCATCGCCTAGCAGGTCCGCTTCAACTTCTGCGCCCATCCGCTTCTCGTAGAAGATACGCAGCTTGTGCTCGTCTACCACTTCGAATAACTTCTGACATCCCGTCGCCGGGTATGAAACGTTCAGCTACAAAAACAAATTCTAGGTTATAAACACAAATCATATCGAATATAATCAAAGCATCTGCAGCCTATTATTAAGGAAACGCTATTAATAAACCACGTTTCCAATTGTGTACACTGCATATATCACATGGTAATAAACAACATTCACGTCGCGCGCGGCCCGAAAGTTTTAGAACACAATACGGTTATTTCATCGAACTTTCCCTGAGAAATCGTCACACTTTGTAACACAGATTTATTATCGAAAAGTCAGCTAAGAGAAGTCTTTGTTATTTGTCGACAATATTTTAATCAGTTTCTACAGAAAATCAGTAAAAAAATAACGAGAACCTTCATGACTGCGAAACGATCTCCGGAACGTCAGCCATGAAAAAGAACCATAGACAAAAGAGAATGAGGCAGTGTTACCCATTAAAAAAAAGTGTCGATACATACGCCATAGACCGAGCATCCCTTTCTTTTTAATGATGACGTATTGATGATAATTCTAGGGAAGGATATAAAAAAATTTCTATTCTAGAAGGGTTTTTTATGCAAAATACGCTATTGAAAAGCACCATTAATCGAATAAATTCAAATTTTGATTTAAAAGACGATTGATTCGAATCGACGTAGAATCGCCCCTTGTCACTGTCACTCATTTGTAGCAGTGTGCGTGCGTGCTGCGTGCGTGTGTACCTGGCCTGGCTGTCAGTTTCATCCATTCAAGAATTCTCAAGGTTTTGTAGTTTGTAGTTGTCGGTAATTCGTATCGTACGACAGTTTCTTTTGTACTAAATTTTTGTAATAAAACTGTAACAGAACAAGAACTCGGTTGAAACATAAGCCGGTACCTCTTATGCAGATAAACAGAAAAATATATAAATACATACCACTGCAACTGCATGTTTAGATTTCCCTCAAGAGAAAACTTATAAAAATGAATAACGAAGAGAATAATAAGGAATTGGCGCACAGGCTGCATGTAAAGTATTTCATGAGGTTTCTCAATATTCTGCCTTCTTCCTTGTCGTCTCACGATACTACCAGGTAAGTACCTTTACTTTTACCTATTTTGGCCAGTTCTCCAACCTAATTGACTTCCTTATGAATTTCTTCTTTATTTTACTAATTTTCCTATTACTCCACTAATATTAATTTATGAGTCTATATGTCAGGAATCTATAAAGTCACTATTCCATCTATAAACTCAAACCTCTTTCTCCTAAAAATAAGCAGAGATGATGGTAGGACACATTCACCAATTTCTTCATGCGCCCTCGTAGATTTGTAGATCTACTCTTGTGTTATAATATAAATGAGATATTGGATGTTACTCTAGATCTACACCAATTTTTTAAACATTAAAATATCAAATTCGCACAATAAATCAGAATACTGAACAGAATGTCGGGTGATAGAACATCTTATCTAAATATGCTTCCTAAAGGTACACACACACAAGTACACTTCTGGTACAAGTTTTTAGGTTCTCAGGGTCAATCACTCCATGACCTCAAAAACTTGTTTAACCTCTTAAAAAAACTTATAATCGTTATAAGGTTCAGATAACAAAACAAAAAAAACTAACAAAAGGTCAATGTAACCTATACAATGACTTTCTTATTATTTCAGGGTGACGATAGCCTACTTTGCTGTATCGGGTCTAGATGTGCTCGGGTCAATATCATCAATAACATTAGAAATGCGGTCGCGGATCATTGAATGGATATACAGGCTTCAAATACACCCTAATAAAGAAGGTAAGTTTTTAGTAAAGGTTTATTGTAGTTTACTTCAATGGCAGTCATCAAAATATTGCCATTCTTCTCTTGCACTAAAGCTGAGAAAAGGATAGTACTACTTTTGGTCCTAAGAAACTATTGATTTAATTTGATAGTTGGGTCCGTGCCATATATAGACCATGTACAGTGATAATGAGTGAATACCATACATTGGTTGACACCTTGACGGGACTAAAATGGCTTATTTTTGTATATTACGTATGTATGTCACAGGCCCATGTAATGATTTAAATCTTTGCTAGAAACAATGTTATGAATGAAACCCATCAATTCCAATCCTTATCAAAAGTACTATAATAAATGTTCAGTTTTATTAAATGTTGTAGCAATAATAATTTTATTCACAACAAGTTTGTAGTAAACATTTAACTGGATGGGTTGGTAGAAGGATAATGAAAAGAAAAACATGTTTATTTTAATGACTTTTTTTTTATGGAGATATCAGGTTTTCAAGGTCCCACTAAGGTAAAATTGTGCATAATGATTAGGTAAAGTGCCTTTATTATGTGGCATGATTTGGGCATTCATTTGGTAAGGTTATTGCGATAAAATCTGCCATAAACCTAGCTGTTTGATGGGCCTCATCCTTGTTTCTTATAATACAATACTGGTTTTTGACAACAAGCAGTAGAAAGTTGTGCTAGTTTGTAGAACCTGATTAGGTATTGGTACAAAGTCACATCTTGTTAATAATCAATGTAAAGTAACTTTATTTCTTAACCTGCATTAATACTGTTTAAACACCAAGGATATAACATATAATTAGTTAATAAACAGTAGCTGTCTTGAGAACGTTGTAAAATTGAAGGTAGTTGTATTAAAATGGCATTAAATGATATACACATTACACAGTAGCAGTAATATAACACCAATGTAGGTATATTTATTTACCATAAAAAGTTTATAATGTATAAATATACATGCTATGTAGTATCATTTTCTTATCACTTCAGGAATGATAAATGTTTAGAACTCGCATCTTCGTAAGTAAAAAGCTTATTGTGCGTGTTCTTATAATCCATGGTATTAATTACCTATGTTGCATGATTTTACAATTTATAGCACAATCCTTGTTAATAATAAAAACCACTTTACCTAGTTTAACAACACTTGACTCATGTCACGTTTCCGAAAAGTAAATATAGGTATATTGAAGTAGACATAAGTGCATAATGATGGAACACATTTAAGGCTATATTGTTATCGTGAATATTAATTGTCTGCCTGACAGTGCAAACAATACTAAAGTGGCTTGACTGTTAATGCTCACATATCGTCTGGTTAAATATACCTTGGATTGTCGGTAGATAAGCGACAATCAAATCGCCAAATGGCGACATATTAAATTGATACAAAATAAATGAATAAATGACGTCAAGTGTACAAATGTACACTTGACGTCATTACGGCTGTTGACCGTAAAGTTAATCCACCGTTTAAGCCTTTATTATCTGCGTCGTAAGATTTAAAATCGTACTGCAAGTGTTACCATTGATCTGCTGTTGGTGGTACATACGCAAGAATACATCTCTATTTCAAAAAATCAGTGATACATATAGTTATAATACAAGAAACAAGGATAAACTTGCATTTCCTACCTTTTTTATCAATGGATTTTAGAATTTTTAATTTAATAGTTATTTAATGATTATCAAATGTTTATTCCAGGTGGAGACTTGGCCATGTGCGGTTTCCAAGGCGGCTCGACGATAAACATCGAGTTGGACTCTGCCAGTAACCACTACCGGTGCGGGCACCTCGCCATGACCTACACCAGCTTGTGTATACTACTGGCGTTGGGAGACGACCTCTCCAGGATCAATAGGAAAGCTATAGTTGAAGGTATTATAATTTAGTTTGGAGTTATCAATTCAAACTTTGTAATTGAGTGTTTGTACACTCATGTTTTGTTATCGTGTGGATTGGGTAGTTGTAGATTGACAAGTATTGAAAATTAAATTATTTTTTACATTACAAAATAGACACAACACGATGGTCAACTGTAAAGGAAAACAGTTAAGGAATGAAAATAAAAGTTAGAAGAGACGATAATATTGGAATCATGATGTAAATTGCGCATTTAGGCCCATATTAATAAATCACTCTCAGCCCAAAAGTCAATCTTGAGAACGACCTCAAGATGGCGTTCCTATTAATAAACGTAACTTAGGTGCGTGTTTAGGAATCGGGTATCACGTGAGTAACGCCGTATTAATAAACAAATAAACAAAACTCAGTTCTCAAGTTAACTGTCAAACTTTGTTGAGAACGTATTTGCTGATTGCAGACGAACCGCGACTTGAGAAAGACATCGCGCGATACGCCCTCAAGATTTGTTTATTAATGAATGACTTACTTGAGATGGTGATCACGTCTTGAGAGTGTATCAGCTGAATTTGCTCTTGAGGGCTGGTTCGAGCAGACTAATACGGGCCTAAGAGATGCATCGATAAAGATTCGAATTTGACTCTGGTGTTAGTTTAGTCGTGGTTGAAGTATTTAACTCGCTTTTTTGTATTTCATCCATCAGCCAACTCACATGAACTTATGACAATTCTGAAATTCATATTTCGATGTTTTGCCTCTTTATATCTCTGGTGTGTTAGGTAAAAACCTAACACACCAGAGATATGGTGTACAAGTAGCGATAATTCTTCATCTCTTATTAGCAATGCGATATTTCTCGACTCTTCTAACTTTTCATTTCAAAATGCCTTCAACTTTTTAACTTGACAATCTTAAGGAGCTCAATACAAAAATGTATAAATCAAGATTGCATGACATTCTAATTAATAAATGTTATTATAGTTTCGAAGAATATTATCATATAATAATTTGACATAAGTTGAATGTAAAGATTTTTTTAGAGGTGTACAATATAAAATTAAAGCCTTCCATGAGCCAACTAGCGCCGCCAATCTTGAATAAATAATTTCTTCCAATTTAATCAATTTTATTAAAAAAGCTATTTACAAAATGTTTATTAGGATGAATACTATTTTTCAATATACAATACATGGCATAATTGCGATAAGCTAAGTTGTAGTTCACAAATGTGCCAAAAACGTCCGTTTTTCGCAATTATGCGAACTACAACTTACCGAAATTGAATCATGTTATAAATAAGCATTTAAAAAATAGTATTTATCGTAATAAACATTTGGTAAATAGCTTTTTTAATAAAATTGATTATATTGGAAGATATTATTTTTTTAAGATTGGCGGCGCTAGTTGGCTCATGGAAGGCTCTTCAGGTTGTGGTGAGTGAGACGTACTTAATATTAACATCTTATAATTTTGTACCTACAACTGGCGCAATAAATTAATTTTGAATTTGAATTAAATCTATTTCATATTTCAATTGATTTTAATTTTTTTAAATTAAAGTTGATCATAAATTTATGTCACATGACAGTGGTCATGCCTCATCCCTTTATCTTAAATTTCTAGGTGTGAAAGCGCTGCAGAGTGAAGATGGCAACTTCGCCGCTACGCTATCGGGCTGTGAATCGGATATGCGGTTCGTATATTGCGCTGCCTGCATCTGCTACATCATGAACGACTGGTCCGGGTTCGATATCGATAAGGCTACTGATTACATCATAAAGTCTATTGTAAGTATAACTAACCTGTTTCGGGGAGCTCTATTACCTCTCATAGTTAAAAAAATATGACATCAATAAGATTGTTCACAATTTTTTCCTGTAATCAGATTCTCCTTTTAGGCTTTTTTTAGTTTTATTTCAGTGTTATAGCTATGGTCTAACATAGAGAATGGTGTACAGGAGAGATTATAAGGTTGAGATTTTCTCAAAAACTACATGACCGATTTGAAAAATTATTTCACTGTTAGATAAATTAAAGTTTAAACGATGTAACTGTAAAAGAAATTGGAAAATCGATCTAGTATTTTTTTAGAAAATCGCAACCTTATTGAGGTCCCCAGTATACTTTTCTCTGTTATAGCCTACATGTCTGTACGACTTATACATGATTTTTTGCCTTTCGGTATTAAAATTACATCAAGTAAGTTACTTTATGAGGACTTTTGCCATTTTGTACTGGAATGTGACCGGAATAAAGCCAATAGAGACACATGCCCATTGACCAAGGTGAATTGATAAACGGGGGCATTAATATAATTTTATCAAATCCCATCTCTACGCAGGCAATGCAGATATACAGGTTCGTCAGATACTCCTTTGCGTCCTGGGAGCCCATTTCTAAGCGTTGTGCTTTAGTGAGGCCCAATGAGGCTAACATTGTCGCTAAGTGATAAAAGACTCAAAAAGGTACATAAATGTGATGATTTATAAAGACAAATTGTTTTATTCCAGGGCTACGACTACGGCATTGCCCAATGTCCCGAGCTAGAATCTCACGGAGGAACAACATACTGCGCTCTCGCGACGCTAAGCCTCACAAACCAGCTGGACAAGCTATCCGATCAGCAAACCGAGGGCCTCAAACGATGGCTCCTGTTCAGGCAAGTCGACGGCTTCCAAGGCAGGCCGAACAAACCCGTCGACACATGCTACAGCTTCTGGGCAGGTGCCTCATTGAAAATCCTGGACTCACTCCACATGACCAACTACTCGGGGAATAGAAGGTATATCTACGAAACTCAGGATTGCGTCGTCGGTGGCTTTTCAAAATGGCCGGATACGTGCACAGACCCCATGCATACGTACCTAGGTTTGTCAGGGTTGAGCTTGATAGGCGAGAACGGTTTGCTCGAAATTTTGCCGACGCTAAATATAACTAACCGGGCGTTAGAACATTTGAAGGGTTTGCACGAAGATTGGGCAGCGGAATCATAGTGACGTATAAAGTTTTTAGACCAGCCCCCTTGGCCGAGTGGCTTTCTTTAACGCTGGGAGGTAAAGAAAAATGTACGAAGCTGACATTTGCTTTTTCGTTAGCAGATGCCAATCCCATACATTTTTCTTTAGGGGCTGGGGTTGTACCGTATAGCGGAACGCATTGCGAAAATTGTTTTAATGTTATAAGAATTTAAATCTTTGTAACACTAAACAGGAGCGTCTCTAGTAGGCATCCTACCGCAAAGTCCAGTGTTGCGCCCCTCCAAAATTCAGATTCAAATATAATGATGTTTGTAAGCGTAACAAAATTGTAACAAAATACGTAATTTGATTAAGCAATGTATGTTGTAAACACGTAGGTAGGTGTGCGAGCACATAGGATAACATGGGTCTATTCTACCTTTTTTATGCAAGCACCCAATGCGTCGACATCGGATTGGGCTCCTCTGAGACTTTGCGCCCCAATGGACTCACCCTCTTTGCACCCCTGGGTAGAGACGTTTCTGACCATAGACAGCCTGTTAGTATTTGTACTTAAATATAAAACGTGTTTTAAAGCAGGTGCTACTCCATAGCAGGTACTCAGTACCTTGCTGCGTCAATTGTTAACAACGAGTGAACTAAGTGTTATAATAGTACAATATTCAAATCTCGCCTTGTGCCATATGATTTTACAATGGCATTTTGTTGGATCCAAGTAGTTAGGCATATATGAAATTTCGCACAAATAAATGTAGTAATTTTTAAGTGTTTTAGAGATTTTAGGGGCAAGACCACTAGTCACCACGCCTTGCTAGACTAGTATAGTTACACAGTTCAAATGAATGTCTAAATTGTTATCTCTGTTAAGATCTTCCAATTGTAATTAGGGCCGTAGATAGAACCTTTTCTAAGAGAATATCTCTATTTCTCGAGAATTTTAGAGTATCTTTTCAAAGACATATTTCTAATCCAATATATTTTTGGAATAAGTAAATTCCATTTTGCATTTATTTCGCTTTCAAAAGCCGCCCTAAATGAGATTCTGACTACGGCCCTGGTTTAATAGTTAAACACTGCCAGCACAAAATGTTTGTTTAATTTATTATTGCCATTTTACCATATATTTAATACGGCAATCATGTTGGTTCTTATTAGTTTACGTAATATGTTAAAATTAAATTTTATTTTGAGCGTGGATACGTGAAATTTACGCCTTTTGTAAAAAAAATAAGTAGTTATTGGTAGCAATTCTTGTTTCTGTTTCATGTAACTAAAGACATGTTTTAAGTACTGCTATCCTTTTCTTTTACTCGAGGTACGAAAGAGATAGTACTTTTTAGTCGCACTAAATTTAGTTTCAAATAAAAAGCGTAAACCACTACCATTGTATGTAAGTTTTAGGGATTGTTATTGAACATGTTTGCTTAAGTTATGTGAATTTATATAATATTATGAACTATACTATTGTGATCGCATTTGTTTTTAATTATAATGAAAGTTTTATGAAGGCTATTTGTTTTAATTTTTATAATCTGTTCTTGCACCCTTTGAAAAGTAGTAGAAGTAGAAGAAAAGTAGGATACACCATACAAACTTGGTACCTTTTATGCCTGTATTAGAAAAACTATGTGGCAGATACTAAGATATTTAGAGATCGAACGCTGGGTAATCGAAATATAATAAAAAATACAAAAACAGTAATCTGACCTGGCTCCAATTAACTTCGTCATACTAGTTTATACTGGTTACGTAATCGTTCGACTCTATTCGATCCAAATGTTTAAGCAGAATAGGGCGGCATGAAGTTTTTCTAATAGAGAGTAAAGGAAAATGTTCGTATCGACAACTGAACGACTTTTGTTCTACGACTTTTCAATATAAAATAGACCAATGTCTATTAAAATCGATCAGCTGATGGTAAAAAGAAGCCGCGTTTATTCGCCATTCTCTTAAATCCGGTACGAAATATTGTCCGTGGTCGGCATCAAACAATGCGCCCTTTCGGATCAAAAGAAAGCCTTGTAATTACTTTTTAATAAGTTATCTGAATTTATTAACTGCTAATGACGTTGTAGCGATGAGTCGCTGCCCGGGACAATTAGCCGTGTCACCGGGACAATGGAATTTAATGGAAAATGGAAAGTTTGCCCGCGATCCGGGGAGGAAGCGGAAACTTCGCCTTTTTTATCGTCGGACGGACGGAACCTCCATTGCTTTAGATGACTAACTTTGAGCTCGTTTTTACGTGGAAATGTTTTTGTCTAACTAGAAAATCGAAGCATCCCAGCGTCTTTGAAATTTTTTATAACTTAATATAATTTTTATACGAATATTTGACCAAGAACTGTCGCCGCATAGGTACAATATTATTTATTATCTCATAATGCACGTGAAAACTGATCGACATTCGTAAATAAAAGTTGTCATATGTAAGTAGGTAGGTACCTACATATAAATCTAGTTACCACAATAAAGAGCTATGAGTTGTATACTTAAGTTATAGAGCGTTGTAGGTTCTATATTGGTCAGCATTTTAACTTTTTTGCAAACTTAGCACCAACTTAATTATAAAGTTAAACAATGTTATCGAGTGATAATTCAATGTGCGTTGCGATAATGACGTGACGTCACTATCCACTCCAACATCCTTAAGTAGTTTCATTACGTATACAGAGGCTCTTGCCGAAATTTTCTTACTTCCATTAATTAAACAAGAAAACAGATCGGCTAGATAAAGGACTATAAATCTAAATGATGAATAGGTAGCTCACTCTACGGATCGGAATTGTAAATTGGTTATTTGTACGCTTTTGCGGCGGGCCGACGAAATCCGGGGCCGGATAAAATGTTTCCTTGTCAAGTGACGCTTTCAGTGGGTTCGGCGTGTGACAAACTGCTGGACGGGATTAGCAGTGGGCCTAACGTTTACAGAGATTTCAGGCTTTGGACGTAACATTAGCCTGTCTAAAAACGATGTGCTGCTGAGAGTTTTTTGCCACTTTTTCTCCTCAACGTTGGCACCTTTTCCTTGCAAATTCAAAAATATGTTGACGTGCAAAAATGTACACAACGTGCTTACATGCAATAAAGGAATTTGACTTTTATATCTAAGCGGAATATAGGGCGGCCCGCGGCAGGTAGTTTTTCTAATAGAGAGAAAAGAAAAATCTACCTTACACAATTACACACCCACCCTATTTATACCTATATATTATATTTGTACCTATTTTAAACTGCAATTAATATCTATTGTAAGTAGGTAATTAAAAATGTTACCTAATTAAGTATGTTATCAAAAACATAAATAGGCAAGTCACGGACTAAAAAAGTAAGTAAAAGGATACCAAAGCTATACTTTAGGAGGGTTCTGCGGTGCGGGTCATGTTCTGCTTTAGTCCATTTCATGTTTTGGTTTAGTCCTCGTATTGCGTTTCTCCCTTGAGTTCTCGTATGCTGGCGTTTCTTGACGGTCGCTAAATCTTGGATGCTCGCTGCAGCCGCGCGATAGTGCAGTTCGCACTAATACCTCGCTTAAGTCGAGTCTGCTCGAGTAACTTGAGCGCGGCTTTACTACAGCTTTAGTGCCTGAAACCAAACTGAGAGTGAAGACGGTTTGATGAGGAAATTTAGCTTTCTGTTCCATATACGGTTATATAATAATTATTAGATCCAGACACCGTTCCTTAACTATACAAGATACCTAATTGTTAGAGTATAATTATTAATTACGTAATGGATGGATGGATATGTTAGTTTTAAATAATTTGTAATTTTTTTCGCAAAAACTAACGCCTTTTTTGAAATTGTAAAGAAGCTTTTACTCATATATTTTTGGCACAAAGAAAAAAAATCATTAATTAGGTAAGTAATTAATTTAAATAAGGTATGCGAGGCTCTATGCCAAGTACCTCTAAAAGTTTAGTAACTAATTATTTAGTAGTAGGTACTTACGTACACCTATATTATAATCGAAAGCATGTACCTACTTTAGACTTTGTACCGTTCTTATTATCAGCGCCATAATAACTGAAATTGTTCTTTAACTGTCAAATGTAGCCACCATGGTAAATGGTCAATCACCTATATACACCTGCTCCAGCATATTCTATTGTGAGTCTACCTAGCTACCATCGAGCTATAGAGCGTAGCTTTTGAACCTTAATATTTCTACTGTCTGAGCGACGACAGGCTACGTACTTGAAAGTGACAAAGCCGAGGCAATTTCATGCCCACTCATGCGATAGATCGGCGTCACGCGAGACGAGCGAAGCCTCATGTTAATTGCACTAAGGGCCTGTGTAGACGACGACATGTAGAAGTGTGCAGATTACATTATTACGTTATTAATCATTAGAAGGGATCAAGCCAGTCGCCCTATGTATGTTGTTATCTCAATGGACTTTGAAACCTCCTCGTGACTTAATAGCAAAATAAAATTATAGGCATTTTATTCTGCTCTAGATCTCATCTCTTCTCACACTGGTTTGCTGGTAGAGAACTCTATCATAGAGTTAAGCACACCTTATGTACTCGTACATCTAATTTAATTTCATGTACCGTATATTTATTTTGTATAGGTACGGTGGAACACAGAGAAAGGTGTACAGGAGAGTTTTTAAGGTTGAGATTTTCTCAAAAACTACTTGACCTATTGCAAAAATTATTTCACTGTTCGATAGATAAAAGTTAAAACTATGTAGCTGTAAAAGAATTATTAAATTCGGTCCAGTAGTTTCTGAGAAAATCTCAACCTTATTGAGGCCCCCTGTATACTTATCTCTGTCTTCGACTGTACCTACATTATAGAATTACAGAAAGTACTTAATTTCGAATCAATGGTATTCAATGCCTCAAAACACACTGGCTCAATGGCGGACTCAAACTTCGCTAACTTCTCTATGAAGTCTCGTATCTCGTTCTCCAATTCACATAAACTGGTACATACTTATTAAATTTAAAATAAGTAAATAGGCCAAGAATTACGATTGCCTAATTCTATATCTCAAATTTAATCAGAGTTAAGTAAGGTAATACCAACTTTCATAATCTAGGAGGTTTAAACTTTGATGAACATGCATGGTGTGTGTCGCCGGTTCCGCATGAGGTATAGAGTCACTAATAATAGTAATAGTTATGTATCTAGTTATTAAGTAATTGCGTTATCATTATTTTAAAAGATGTGCTGCTGAGAGATTTTTGTCATTTTTTCTCCTCAGCGTTGGCACTTTTTCCTTGCAAAGTGGTGTAAATGTAAGTTCAAAAAATATGTTGACGTGTAAAAATGTACACAATGTGCTTACTTTACTTGCAATAAAGAAATTTGACTTTGACTTTAAACAGCTTGTCCGATTAGATATTACAGCCCTAACTATTGGTTCCTGCTTTCTAGAAGTATTAATATAAAATACAGGTCAGTGCGTACGAGTCGTAAGCCCCAACAACGGGCTGGCTGAAGGCGTAGTCTGACGTGACTGGCTGTAATTACGGACGTCTTCGTCTCAGCAAGCGTTCTGCCGCCGCTGAGTTAATTGTAAATTATTTACTGTCTCGGTAACAATTTGAGAAGCCTTCCAGGGGTCCAGAAAATCTAAGAAAAATACTTTTTACGTCTGTTACCTGTCATAAATAATAGCGAAGAGAGAAATTTTATGTTTATGAAATTATAGAGCTTGGAGGAATATTATCATTGAATTAATCAATTCCAGGCTTTGTAACTTATTAATTTGTAGATATAATAACAGTTTTTTTTCTTCAGTTTGATGCTGAAACTTTGTTTTGTGAACGTTTTATTGTTGCCAATTATCAAAAGGCTGTCTCACTGTACAACGCCAAGACTGCGAAGCTAAAACGCAGTAACGTTTTATTTTAAGAAAATAAGACCAAAAAACACTCTAGAGTCATCAACGTTCTTTGTCCATTTAGAGTTCCTGAGAAATGGACGCTTTAGACAGTGATAAAAGGCAACTTTTGTTTAAAAGGAGTTGAATGTGTTCTAAGAAAACTTCGGGAGAGTATCTTAGCTTCCATCCTGCGTACTTCCCTTAAACATTTTCTTTTTATTAGGGTAAACACGCAAGGGAGGTCCTTATACTTACCTGCCCTTTTAAGATTTCCTGTAAGTGTTTGGGAATCGTGAGAACTTTTGTTTAATTTATTTTTAGGAGGAACCACGTAAGTACAGACGACATCACATCAATAGTTTTTTGAAGGTTGTGTTGGCTTAATAACCTACCAGAATTAGCTCTGTGACATCACCTGTAGCCTGATACATACTTCAATGGACGTAGAATATTTATTAAGCCATGGCAATAATGTTGGTTTTTCTGCTTTACTCTGAAATCCATTAGATTAGTTAGGATAGTAGGTAACTACTCAATACAGGGTGTAATGGAAAGGAAAGCTAAGGGGAATTTTCTAATACTTTTCAAATAATAAATAAAAATAAAGTAATTGTTTTAAAAGTCCATCAGCAAGATTTGTATGAAAAGTCGTAAAATAAATTCGCGAAAATCACAAAATTTGTTGTTGTCGTTGATAAAAACATTGAATTGTATAGTCACAGCGCAAAGTGCTTACACAATTGACAAGAGAAACTTTCCCTACAGTGACAGCAGACTTATGATCGATCGAGGGAAATCAGGAGATCCAATGTAGGTAACGTAGCGGACATACGAACCGAACGAATGTTCATTGAAATACATTAAAATGTTGCAATGAAATCAAGGGTTTGCACAGGTATATTTTACCACTAGTTTTCCCGTCCGTACTGGATTTGCAAAAGGTGACTAAAAATCACCGCCAAGTAAGATTAAGACTTTTTTTGCCTCGTCTCTATTCAGATAATTGATTAATTGATGATGCTGCTCATGGCTTGTAGTAATAAATGCGATTTGAAGTTACGCGGTGGAGTTTCGTTCTTCTTCTTCCTCTTCATACTGCAGCCTACTCCTGGGCATATACCTCTCCATGAATCCTCCATGTGGCCCGATCCCAAGGTTGTCTGGTCCACACCGAGCCAGCAACTCTCTTGATGTCGTCGGACCATCTGGCCGGTGGTCTGCCCACGATTCTTCTACCCGTCCGGGGTCTCCACATTAGAACACACTTCGACCATCATTTCGGAGTTTCGTTATAACTCACAATAAACGCGATTTGGCTGGGTTTTTAATTTCAACATAAAGATAGATATCGGAGGTAGAGTATCGATTTCACACTCTAAAATCGGCGCTAGTAGACAGTTACGTTTAGGATTTGACATGGCGGCCAAGACAAGAATCACACTTATTTAAACCACCGTAAGTTGATTTTGCAAGGGCTCTAAAGTCATAAACAGAGGTTAAAAAGACTCTAAAGACTATTTTAAGAAGAGTCATGGGTAAGATACTGCTCTTATCGTTATAAATGTTCGCCGTTTGCCCCGACCGTGTGTTCAGCAACTGTGTTGTTCAAAGCCCGAGGGGCGCTCGCAGGCACCACTTTTTCAGACACGAAAAATGCATTTGCGATTCCATCATAAACGGCCCTTTGCGGGTTTACAACGCGAATTGTACGTGTCCGACTGTTCGCATTTTTAGACCGGACAATTTGACTTTACCTATTGCTTCAAGGACAGTAGTTGGTCTACCATTTAATAAAATATAATAGGTGTAAGTTATTTTATTTCAACAGCGTAGATCCTACTAAGTAATAATAATGCACTATTAGTAAAACTACTTAGTACTTACAACGTAACACACACAGTTGTCTATTTAAAAGATATCACAAAATAATCTTTTTGCACTATACCATCGGTACTAGAATTACTTGGAAGTGGCCGGTTTAAGTGAAAAAAATTTGCACAATGCATTCGTCGCGATAAATTGTACTTAAATGGTGTGTTATTGCGAATAAACTTTTAAATATTTTACTTAACTTTAATTTTACGTTAGTGTTAGATCTTTAATTAGCAGTAGGATTATTTAGAATGTAAAAAAAACTGGCATCAGCTTCAGCTTTTTGCAGATTGTCTTTCAAAAAACGGAACGTTGAAATCAAGAGAAGTTCTAATCTAGTTAATCCCACAATACAAAATGGATTACTCCGTAACACCTCCGGTCCCAAACTACAAGCCAGCACTCGGTCTGACTGACCCCAATAAATTCCCAGATACAACTTATTGGTATTAACAACAGTGAGGATTAGTTCTGGAGACGGACGACTGACCCCCTATACCTTGGACACAACACCTACACTGTTGAAACAGTATATCAACTTCATACTAACCGCTAGGATTAAATTCTGAAGAACCTGTGAACAACAATAAACATAAATGAAATCTTTATTGTTGTTCACAAAAAATAGCAATTTCAAAACATCCAAGATCTTGATTAACAATAGTAATAATAAGTAGTAAGTACAATTTATAGCACGTCCACATGCATTATAATATAGACCGTATTGCCTTCGTGTAATGTGCCCATGTGGTGTGTTAAACTTGAAGCCCTGATTGAGATTGCGTAAACCTCAGTTTGCGAAATGGGAGAATTAGTGGCGCTGCAGAACTGCTCACACAAACGTTTGTTCTTTGTAGAGAGCGTAGATTTAAATATTTACACCAATAACACAAAACTGCGTCAGGTTACTGCTAAAACATTTACTGTGATGCGTTAATGGGAACAAACCGGAACAAACGATGTCCATTCGTCTTTGTTCGAGGAACGTCGTTCTTTCTAATGCGCCGCGAAACCGTTCGAATGAGTTTCAAAAGGCTGCTACGGAATCGCCAAGTTATTAGCCTGCTAAGAGGAAGAGGAAGCACGTTCTATTGAACGGCTCAATTCACGACGATTTGTGATAGAGATTGAATGAGCAAAGCTATAATTTATAGTAATACAAGATACTATTTTGATTGCATAACTAAATTTTCATTTCAGATTCTTCAGCAGGTTGCAGAATTAGGCTTCTGTGGTGAGTCAAAATGTGTCACCACTTGACTATTTCTAAGACGTCCCTTCACTTTTAAGACGTACCTACCTATACAAAAATATACGCCACGCAAAATATGCTTTAAGCGTTCCACACACAACCGCGACCTGCACGGCACGCGGCTTGTGGCCAGTTGAAAAGCATGCCCCGCCCCATTTTCTGGGCATTTTATCATTAACGACGGTAGAAAATGGGGCGGGGCATGCGTTTCAATTGGCCGCAGGCCGCAAGTCGCGTGCAAATCGCGCCTGTGTGTGTCAGGCTTTATGCATATTTGCACAGGGAATGATGATAGGAGATATTTTTGATTGGTTTCTTAATTGAATTAATTTTAGTTTAAAATATTTACATGCACGTGTTTTAATAATCATAAAATACTTGTACTTGCTAAACAAATAAAAATCTAGTCTGAAAATATGAAGTATGAACTACAATCAAATTCAAACCAAACAATATCAATAAATAGTGACATACTATCACGATAGCTGTAGCATATTGAATTACATCATTTAATCGACGCTATGGGATTACTAATATCACTAATTAGGTGTAACAAAGCTAATTACTTCGCAGGGTGGGCGGAGGGTGTAGGCACAATGACATTATTAGGTTCCATTCACGCTGTAATCAGCGGCATCATAAATCAGGTCGGAGATAACATTCACGCGTTGGTGGTAATGCGTGCTAGTGACAATACACCTTTATGTCGTATGTAACGTTTATCTAATTTCGCCACACTATAGTGAAATTCAGCGACATATGCTGCCTTATTATAACAAGCCTTTTTTAAAAAATTATTTAAAAAATGTTTGGTTCACAATGATAAGCGACCATGTCGTTCTCATACAAGATACATACATAATTGATAACTGTAACTAATTAACTTAAACAATAAATATTATAGTTTATTCTGAAAAGCTGTTATGTAAAAGGTAAATCTCTGTGTTATCGGTAAATTTCTGTTAATTTTAAACCTTGGCGTTGGCAATATAAAGTTTCTAAACGGTGAACCATCGATTTCCAACCAACCCTCTACCACCGGTAGTACCTACCTCTACTTATACTGTACCACTGACAAGTAGGGTCGACAGCAGACCATCAATGGTAACACTTTTTACTTTTTACAGTTCTTCGTACTGCAAGTGTTACCATTGATCTGCTGTCGACTGTACCTGATGATGCAGCTAACAGCAGATCGAGTGTATCACTTTGGACTTTGGACCGTTCTTATTATCTGCGTCATAAGAGTTGAATTCGTACTCCAAGTGTTACCATTGATCTGCTGTTGTCCGTACATACTAAGTAAAACTTTGTATCCTTGTAAATACATTCCTCTTCGTATGACAAAATGTAGTTTCAATCCTTAAGCCATGGCTTAACTTTTTATTCTTATTTATTAAAAATATCGGTGCGAGACCGGCCCTATGAAATCCTGCCTATACATACACTGCCTCGACATCGACTCACTTGTGTAAACCAAACCCAATTTGCGTTTCAGACATACAAACCCGTAGATACGTAAGGCACATGATTTACATGTGTATACAAGTTTCGAGTACAAAGTAAATCCACAAATTACTTCGTTTACGTCCCAATGAATCCTAAAACCATCTCACTCGAAACTACTAGTAGGTAAAACATTCAAAATCCACGCACAAACTAATGGGAAGCCCGCGTTCAAAGTTGCAGCCAGTGTTGGTTTTAGGTGGGTGGGGGTCAAATTTGCTTGTGTATACGTACAGTTTTCATTTTGACGAGTGAATCAACATAAAACACATAGGTACATATAAAAACTAGGTGTTGCATGGTGCACGGGCCGCGCGCGGCACGCGAGACTGCTTTGTTTTCGTGTGGTAGGTACGTTCCATCCACTAATTATATCAAGCACAGCCCGAAAGTTGCAAGTTCAAAACTTGCGAAAAACATTTATTTCGAAAAGAGTTTACTCATTAAAAGTAATTTTTTTTGTGATTTTTAAAGCAAGCAACGCTCGAAATGCCCTTATGCCAGAAACTTAAAGAAAGTTTTCAAAAGCCAAACGTTGCTAGCTGTACACAATTTCTATAACTTTGTTCATAATTCGAAAGGCAAGGGCATCTTTCAGTCTTTGGTAGCGTGGGGACGCTCCGGGCTTCGCCCTCCGCGGAGCTCGGCCTGTGGCCTCGCAGCTCGGCTCGGCCTTCGGCCTCGCAAAAGTTACTTCGAAGGGGGGAAGTTTTTCTGCTTGACAAGGGGACGCTTCGGGCTTCGCCCTACGCGGAGCTTGGCCTGCGGCCTCGCTATATTTACTGATAGATATTTACCGCACGCCAGTAATCCTTTCGTTTTGTATAGGAAAATGTATGGAGAAAATATTATGGTTGACAAACTCTTGCAGATAAGCGTTCGTAAGAAAAACCATAAGATAAAATATAAAGTTATATAAAACAAAGTTGGTAAGTACAAGTTTATTAAGTAGCTATAAGTTAATTAATATGCCATTAACTAACTTATAGCTACTTAATAAACTTATAGCCAACCTGGCACATTATTTATAATGTTGTAAACTCTTGCAATGGAGTAGAATCTCATGACTGTCATTGCTTTACATGACCCCTTATAACAATTTGACCCTTCTGCGGCGTATTTTTTATTATGTCGTAAATATCCCTTAATATTTTGTTACTTTGTAAATTAAGTTAGTTAAAGCATCTCCTTACAATTGTCATACAAAGAAGAAATCTCTCTACGTTGGTTTTTATTGACCCCCATACGTAGATACCTACTTAATACATTCCTGGCGACCATCCCGGCATATCATTTTATTATGTTGTAAACTAAGCAATTGTTGTCGACCACGGTCCCCACACAACATGGCGGGTCCAACACGTGTGGATAATTGGTGGCGACAGCTCGCGAATGCTGAAAACTGCTAATTTTACTGAATTATGCCGGGAGGACGGCACAGCGCGGCGCCGAAATATAAACATAAACAAGCTCTATTTGGTTATATCGTTATGTCTATATTTCTAAAACACAATGTCTGTCTATCTGTCTTGTTATAACTCAAGAACCGCTATACGTGAAATGAGACGGTGTTTATTTATGAGTATAGGTAAGGTAAGTTAGCTAAATAAGGGGTTTAAATTTAAGGTGAGAGTTTTGAAAATATATGTCAACTAGTTACTATTACGACAATGCTTGAAACTAAGTTAGGAAATCCTTAATTCGATATTAACGAAATTAATTAATTGTATTTATAATCAAACAAGAAGAATATTATTATGTTGTAAACTACATCTTTCGTAAAACTATTTTTGGAAAGTGTAAGATAGCTTATACTAAATATTAATAATAACGATAGACTAAAATAGAAATACTATTTAATACCCTATAAATAGAAATACAAAGCACACGTATTTTTAACTTTCGAATCCATGATTGCATTGCTTTGGAATGCTACGAGCGTAGCACTGCTACGTTATCGTAGCACGTAGCACTAATGCGCCTTTATGCGGCAAAAAACTTCAATCATTATCCCAAAGAAAGGGAAAGTAAATAAACAGTTTTACAAAGAAAAACAATAAAAGAAATGGAATTTTAATCTACACACAATACCGTCGAAACAGCGAGTAAAAATGGAGGAACTGATGACTGAAAGCGATACTCCTTTCAAACTTTTGAGTACTTTTCGAGGTACTGTTTGAAGAGAGGGGATTTTTTTATAAACCAACTCGAATTCGAGAGCTCCACTTGGTAAAAGCATAAATCTAAAAACTTCATTACTTACTTCGCCGCAAGTTGGTTTTTTCGCGACGGAGTAGGCGGTGATGTTTACGATTTAAAAGGTTTTCGACATAAAATATTACTCTTGGCAACACTTTGCCGCCTTCTTGGCTTGTGCGAGATGGAACGGTTAGGAAACACATGTTGCGGGTTTGAATACAAAGGGAGTAAATGTTTCAGTGTGCGCCAATGCGGTTTATATTATGCAGGGTCTTCAGGGCGCATATTTGTCTCTAGTGGTGAATATACTCTATCCATGCGTAAAACCCATGTAAATACATTAGGACTTTTTTGTTCATAAACATACAGGTTCTAATGTTTTAATTCACCGTTTTCAGAGCATTCGTCAAATGTACGGATAACATCAGATCAATGGTAACACTTGCAGTACGATTTTAAATCTTACAACGCAGATAATAAGAACGGTCCAAAGTCCAAAGTGTTACACTTGATCTGCTGTTAGCGTACGTAGTCTTCTACGATAACATGACACGCCCCTCCACAAATCCGAAAGTGCCACTACAACGGCTATGTGTGTGTGTGCGGGCGGATGCATGCCAAATGTATTCATTGGTTCATTGTACGTATGTCCCTCGAAAAAGAAACTGTCGAAGAACTCATTGGGCGCTTTTATAATTTATCGGAGCACGGCACGCACGGTACGATTTTATCGTCAAAATGTATGGAATAGTATGAAGACGCTTTTATATTTCCATCTACAATAACGTCATGCCGTGCGAGTCTATTCCATACATTTTGCTTTCCTATTGTATCGTGACGTCATCGCTTTCGATTCGACTGAATAAAATGAAAATGTACGGGATTGACATTTGCTTTTTCGTCAAAATCATACATTCTTCTTTCTAATCTACTAGCGTTAACAAAAGTCAAATCCATTTGGCCTCATTACTTTTCGATACCTACGAAATCGAATAAATATTAATGTAGACTCAAAAGTCCAGAAACGTTCTCAACATAGCTGTTGGATGAAAACTTTTATAATGCATGCAAATTAAGCGTCAAACTCGTCGAGTTCGAAATAGGATAATTTTGTGTCTACTGTCTCAAACTTAAATTAGATTATGCTCCCAAATTGGAATTATACCAAGTTTAGTTACCGATAGCTGGTTATAAGTTACACCTGGATTAATTTACCTAGCCACGATTCTTGTCTGTTCACATTAACTTTTTGTTTTTATAGCTTATGACAGTTCGAGGATTTTTGGTAAAGTATTGGAAAATGGATTATATATAAAGACTCCTAGAGATAAGCGCCACTAAGGCTGTTAGTCATATATATAGTTTAACTTTCCTTAATTAACCGTGTCATGTCCTTTTTCACTTCTGTCGTAGGCCATAAACGCGATTTAAAAGTTACTCCATGATTTATACATTCGGTCTCTTTCTAACTTAACGTTTTTAACGAAGTGTGAAAGTGACAAAACATTACAGGAAGTTTAATTGGGGTTCTGGCCAACTTCCTTAAAATGTCAAGTTAGAAAGATCGTCAACCGTGGAATAGCACTTCGCCATACAAAATCTGTGGTTCATCAATTATCAAATTAAACGACAGTTTAGTCAGTTTTTATTGCTAAGAGCCATATAATAGAAAAACAAAATGTTTCTTTATTTCTAGCCTGCGTGGCTAAAGAGATTGCATTCAAGGTGGCTTGTCCAAATTACTTAGGAATAATTTATGAAAGCCAAGCTTGTAATCCACTCGGGGCGCTTTGCGAGTCAGCTTGCGTGTAATGTACAGTCGACTTCACATCAAGTGTAATGAGCACTCTACGCCACGGTAATATGACTCAGATTGCAAAAATTTTGTGTAGTTTGATGTGTGCTCTATTGTACACTGTGACGCGTCAGTCGGTGTCTTTCAGAGACTGCACGTTAAGGGTTGGTCTAAATTAAAGCCGAAATAATGAAAGGACCTAAGGTAAGGCCGGTTTTTAAATCGAAAGTTAAAGCGTTCCATACACAGCCGCGACCTGCACGAAGCTTGCGGCCTGCGTCCATTTGATACACATGCCCCGCCCCATTTTCTCGGCATTTTAACGTCCAGTAGGTAGGCCTAGGCCGCAATCCGCTACATACTGGACGTTAACGAAAATGGGTCGGGGCATGCGTTTCAATTGGCCGCAGGCCGCAAGCCGCGTGCAATTCGTGCCTGTGTGTGTCAGGCTTTAAGTGTCATTGGCAGTCTTCGATTCAGCCGCGCATTTCCTAAATTTGACATTTCTAAAAATAGTAAAACATTAGGGGCGATTTCCGGGGTGCACTAGATAGTTTAAACTGTCGCTAAGCTAGGCTAGCTCACTCTTATGCGATGTAGCATATGAACGACAGTGACAGTTGTGTATAGCTTAGGATTCGACAGAATACTACAGGCCGGTACAGAAATAGCTACAATCGGCCTAAAACCAGTTAATATGGCCGAAGCCGACTGACCGGGGCGTCACTCTATTTTGGATTAAATTACTCAGTTCACTCAAGACAGAAGTTAGTGCCACTTGACACGACTGCATTCCTCAAGGGGGTTGGTATACTTGTAAAGTCGACTTAGTGCATGAAACTGGACTTAATGTAGCACATACAAATATAAACTTTAAGGCCCTTAGCTATAAACGTTACTTAAGGCGATGGTTTAAGCCGTGACATAAAGATTTTGGCATATAAAAGCCGTGGTATAACAACTATCAAAATAAGCCACCGTTTAGTAATCTTTTTGGCTATGTGATAAAGATTTTTGTTCTACAACTTTAAATAAAATAAATGATGATTTTTTTAGCCCTGGACTTAAACTTGCGCCCTGCTTGAAACTGCGAGCATGGTTTAATGCTCCAAAATTAATCTTTAAATAATTAATATTGATTATGTTACGACATTAGTGCTGCTATTCATAAAAGTTGAGTTAGTCTATAAGTAAGGCATTGTATATGCATGTTAGTGAAATAAGAATTTTAACTCTGTTAATTACGGTGTCTTGTTGGCTTCCTATATGAATAAATAAATAAAACCTAGTTAAACCTCACTTCCCTTAAATCGTGTTGCTATCCCGTTCGCACTTCGTTAAAAAAGGTTAAGATAGAGAGGGACAGGGGATCTAAACGGTGGCGTAACTTTAAATCATGTTTATGAATAACAACCCTGATGATTAATAATAAACTATGTAAATTGCTTTCTTTGTTAAATAAATGTCAATTGATAAGGTAAAAAAATATTCCATGTTATACACTCGGATGTCGCCAACGATAAAAATGAAATCTAGTGATAGAGGTACAGTCGACAGCAGATCAATGGTAACACTTTTTACTTTTGACAGTTCTTATTACTTGCGTCGTAAGACTTGAAATCGTACTGCAAGTATTAGCATTGATCTGCTGTCGACTGTGGGGTTGAATGGATGCTGGCCGAAAAAAGATCGGATGAAAGTCGTGGAAAACGGCAATTGTACTGTTGTATGTGTTGTATAGGTAATAGTTTTATGGAACTGTCGCTAAAGAATATTATTAACACTTTTTTCTGAGTCTAAAGTTCTACGTGGCAGACAGTACTTTATTGACGCTTTTTACTATTATAATATTTTAAATTAGAGCTTCAATAATGTTGTCTTTTTCTTTACTAATATTCTGCTCAACAATTGTAACTTAAAATAATAAAAAAGATTTATTTAATTTTATAAATAAAATAATAAATAACCACATTTATGTTTGTATTTACCATAAAAACCCATCGCACGCACTACAATTCAATCAAAACACAAATGCAGGTATTAAACACAAAATATTGAAATGAAAGTGGATTTTTGCTTGTCAGTTTTTTGATGCATGAAACGGAATTATGCAGGCAGTACACGGCAGGCTTTCGGGCGCAAACATTGTTACTCGTACCTGCATCCAATTAGTTCGCTGAAGCTAAATTGTAAATCCGAGAGGCAATGTCATGTAGCTTGTTGAGCGTACCTTGTACACCTTGTAGTTTGGAATAACACGTTCACGGAGATCCTAATGGCAGCCTACACAGTCCCAAGTGTAAGGGTACACTTGGATACAGTAGACAGGATATTCGGTCCAAAACTCTAAATCTACGGGTAGTTTGACTGCATTCTAGTGAGGTCGGGTATACCTATTTTTGAATTGTTTGGGACTTAAGGCGCTATATGGTTGTCAAAAGCAAGAGTGAGACAGAAGATGCCCCGCAGCGCCGCGGCGGAGAGCACGGCGCAGTGCCTCAATATTCGTATTTTTATGACTTTTGGATGAATTTTGGTAGGGAAATAAAAATACGCCAACAAAAATCTGATTTTTTTAAACAAGCTCTCGTATTTATAGTACCCTACATTTTGATATATATTTTTAAGAATAACTATTTCGTTTTAGATATAATTTTCATTTTAAAAGACATGGTATGTTTGCGATTTTTTTTATATCGAGCGAAGTTTGTCCTATCGTGTATCGGTATTCATCAGTCTCTAACTCTAAATAGACACCCCAAGATTGCTATATATTTTTTCAGACGTTTAATTTTAGTAGATAGCCTTCGTAGAAAAACTGAAAATACGCGCGCGCATACGAAGCCTTAAAGACGATTTTGCAAAATCCAAACATTAGTATGAAGTGTCAAATGATGAGAGTGCATGAAAAGAAATGATTTTGGAATAACACTACGATATTATGATTGATATTTTTACTCTAAAAACTTAACATTTGGTAAAGTTACCTTTTTAATAAATAAAAATAGAACAGGCAATGAAGTGTTTGCAAGAATGGTACATTTTCGTTGCTTAACCTGATATTAACCTTAAATAAAACCTGTTACATACAGTTGCACCGCATGCTCCGCCCCCTTTTCTCCCGTCGTTAACGTCCAGTAGGTAGCGATCTGAGGCCTAGGCCGCAGATCACTACCGACAACTAGCAGAAAAGGGGGCGGAGTCTGCGATTCAACTGGCCGCAAGCCGCATGCAGGCCGCCCGTATATGTGTGAGCCGGCGGCGATCCGAAGTGAATATGACAATCTATTTATGGCGGATAATATCCTAAGGGTGGCTAGTTTACTAGAGTAAAAAAATAAAGCTACAAATTGCCGACAAACGCCGTTGAGCTAAAATAAAATTGAATCTAGCCAGTGCTCGAACGTGATCACGACAAAACTCAGTGATGTGCAAGCACAATTTCTACACTAATAAATTGTAGCGAGCCACGTCCCGCTAAGTGCATTAATTGACAATATGGCGCTGTTAATTTGACCCCAAACCTCGGTCCCGGTTCAGCGGTCATAACTAGAGTCCGCGATAACCAATTTGAAACCAAAGACCGAGACTGAACGAACACACTAAATTCGCGAAGGATTGCTTTGAATCGTTCAGAATTCTATTCGAGAACTCGGTGGCTCAGTGAGAGCTCGGTGGCTCAGTGGTTGGGTCAATGGACTTGCGATACGGAGGTCCCAGGTTCGATTCCCGGCCAGGGCAGCCATGTACCAATCAGTTATCCTCGGTTTTTTCGATGGAAAACTTAAGTACATTTACCGAGTGCTCTCAAAACGGTGAAGGAAAACATCGTGATGAAACCTGCATGCCGTAGAAGAAAAAAAAATCTAAGGCAAGTGAAATCCGCCAATCCGCACTGGGCCCGCGTGGTGGATCATGGCCCGAGCTCCCTCGATGTAAGGGAAGGTCTGTGCCCGAGCAGTCGGGCAATATAAATAGACTGATGATGACGGTGATGTTCAGAATTGCCAGTTTTGTTGAATTATATTGTGATTGCTTTTGTTACTATTTTTTTGGCATTATTATGTGTCTTTATGAGGTTAGAAATTAATGGCATATGGGCGGGGGCAGTGTATTTTATACTATATGCTTCATCAGTAAGTTAATATACCAATGAAAGTTGGCAAAAAAATCAGTGATCAGGTGATTTTTACAATCAAACGAGGATAAAGTTACCAAAAATTCATCATTTTCGAATTCGTATACAGTAATAATTTGAAAGTGGCAAATATTTTTGAAAGCAGGAAAAGATAATCTTCCGACATACACTAGCGGGAGTCGGTACAAGAATCGGCACGACTGGCGTCTTCACGTTCCCGAAGCCAAGATCCACTTCGGGTCGCTGAGTGGGTTACATTTACATTGTCGATAGCAACGGAGTTAGTAACGGTCGTTGTAGCACAAGGACCCACCCGGCACTGCCTCGCCTCGTCCCGCGCTGTGAACCAGTAGTCAAAATAATGCGAGGCGATGCCGTTACTTAGGCGATTAGTGTGCATTGCAGTATGGAGTTGCATATAAAGAATACTGAACGACTTGATTTGAGGCAGCTATTCCTTTCCGCGGCGTTACATCTGCGAAAATACTAATCAGTGCACGGTTTCAATAAACCGAAAATTTTAAGTACGTGGCCAGAGTTTTGGGTAGACTCTATAGATAACTCTGAACCCTTGGCCCCAGCACGACGACGGGAAGATAGGAGTTGGTAGTTAACTTGCGGAAATGCTAACGAAGCGTTTCTAGTTCGGGCTACACTCAGAGACTAGCTTACTAGACTTGCCATTAGACACTGGACCTCCGCAAATATGGTTAATTTAGACTAGTTTTAGGAGAAAATACGGCAACTATATTACATATGTGTGTGTTTAGTGCAGTAGCAGTAGTCAATTTGAATCTCAGTAGAATTTGAAAATTTGGGTCCATTTGATGAATGTTGCTTTATTCAATAGCTAATGTAATGTGATATAATATAACACACGTACTGTATGGTCGTCAATTTAAATTACTCTTTGGCATAAGTTAACAACCTTGTCATAATTTGCTATGTAGAGTCCATAAAGTACTTAGTTTGATTGCGACAAAGTTGCTTATTGTTGCGCAGTGGATCTTAAATGAATATAGCCTGTTAACTATAATACACATAGTACATATAGGTATATGAAAACGGAGTTACTCGTGATCCTGCCAGGTACCGTCAGCAGAGGTTGTTTTTCTTTCAAGTTTCAAATCGATTTTTTGTCTACTTTTGCTTCTCGTTTGCTCGCTGTCGTTTGTCATTCCTGTTCTTGTAGTAAACATTGAACTAAATGCGCGATGTACTTGAAAAGACGTCACGAAAGTTTACAATTACGGGACAAAAATGTATACAAAAAGTAGTATTTGCTATATATACCGTAACCTGAATGTGAAGGTGTGATGTTTTGAGGACTATGATGTGTGTGCTTTATGTGCCATGTGTGTGTGTGTGTGTCTATGACACAGCTGTGTACAACCAAACTCATAAAAAAGGAGACAGGGGGTATCATTAAGCTTGGACCTTGATCGCAGGCCTCAAATCACTACCTACTGGACATTAAAATGCCCAGAAAATGAGGCGGGGCATGAGTTTCAACTGATCGCAGGACGCAAGCCGCGGCCAAGTCGCGGCTGTGTTTGGAGGGCATTAAAGTTTAGATTTCCCAAATACTAGTCTACCCATTTTTAAAATTCTTGTTTAATTACCTAGATTGCACTCTAAACAAGTGCATGAATATTTACAATCGGATAAGTATAAAAATCTCAATCCTACTGAGGCCTCTCTGTAAACATGTTTTTATCTTAAATGGTTATTGCAATGTCTCATCCAGTAAGTTTGTATATACTACCTCAATGGCAATAAACCAACGCAATATCGCGACTCCATTCGCAGGGGAATAAAGAACTATTGCCGATCAACTCGTACGTCGTAACCTGTACAACAAAGGACGTACTGTGTCTCTCAGATGTTGGCTACAAATCACTACAATGTACCGTTCGAAGTTCCGATATAACATTTAGTATAGGTAAGTACATATTACGGAATATAGGAACACGAGTTGGGCTTTGTCAATCGGCGATGATGAGATTGAAAGCCCTCCGTGATGTCACAATAATTTATATGAAATTAGATTGATATCTGAGTAAATTAAGATCAAAAATCTAAAAAAAGGATTATTTCATCCCATAGCAAATGTTTTTTTTGATTTAGACATTATTGTGATTACTGCATACTTAATTATTTTCGCATTGTTAGATCGGATAACTTTATTTTTCAGATTCATTCAATCAGTTACTCGATCGAAAGACATTACCCTTCTTCTTTCAGTAGTAGGATAAAAATGATGCTATTGTATTTAATTATGATTGAATACGTTTCTTTGACTACTTAAATTATATTGGCTACATTGAAAGAACGGTCCCATACATCATTTTGTAATGGTTTATCAATTACGGTAAATCAGATACGAGTATAATTTCATATAATATTGGAGTAGGTATATTACGGAATAATCAATTCCATTACAGGATATTGCTGTTATAACTGCCAGCTTAATCACGTTACCGTTCCGAATCCGTAATGGTGAATTATAATTAAACCTAATAATAGAACGAATTAATATCAACAGGCAATGTTTTCTCATTTGCGATACATATTATACAAGCCGTCGTACTGTTAGACTTTAATTAAATGTCTTACATGTTATTATTGTGATAGAACTAATACAAATATCAAGCTATTCTCGTAAAGCTTTTTTGGAATTTATGTTGATAATAATAATAATAATAATAATAAATTATGTTGGATTGGGATGAGTGGAGTAACTGTGGGGAAGCCTTTGCCTTTTAAAAGTAGGTTTAAAAATATCTGGGACATGATTTAGATTTTACAGTTATTTCCTTTTTAAAATTGCAGATGTATATCATGCCTTGATAGGTTTCAGATAGCTATCATTATAGTTTTCAATATTTTAAAGTGCACATGCAAAGGTTTTCAGGCCATAAACTGAAAGCTACGAGAAAGTAGCCTCAATAAAGAGTAGAATGTAACGTTCGACCAACTTGGATAGTTTAGAAGATAGTCTAGTTCGGGAGCTTACTATAAAATATATATGCCTACGAGTGGCAGGATACAATATAGTTTTTCTAAGAGACCGAGTGACATTCAAAGAAGTTATAATAAAATAAATCCAAAGAAAAACTGAAAATATGGTAATTTCCCCTGAAAAGAAAAGCCCTAAACGAACTGTATGCAACAATGTTTTGTATGAGTGTTTTAATGCCTTTTGCCTGCCTTTTGCATACAAATTATTTTTCAATATTAATTTTATGTAGGTAGGTATACTAATTATCCCGTTAACTGCCAAAACGGACAAGAATTGCCAAAACTGGCACGAACTATCAAAAATTGACAAGAACTAACAAAACTGGCAAAAACTGTCAAGAACACGGCGAGTTTTTTTAATCTCGCCCGCACAGTTTAGGGCCAGTTTCCGACTACATTTTCTGAAAGTGTAAACTCGCCTGCGTACCAGGTGCGAGTCACACCCTAAGCCGTATCACAATGCCACTTTATGTAATATACACATAGAATTAGGTTCCAATAGATTATCGATAGAGGCGTATCAATTTGAGATTTCCTTGAGTGGGCTATTTTCCAAATATAGATGGATATACACAGATCGGTTACCCTTTCTTTACGTTGCGTGGGCGTTCGTTAGGTCGCGCGTGGGTTCTAGTTCGAATGCAATTAGGCAACAACATTTACCACTCAGCTGTTGGCTCTAAGATCAATATATACCTACCCAGAACATAGTTCACAGAACCTAAACATCTTTTACAATTCAAATAGTTTCGAAACTTGCTTTAACAAAACTTTGAAAAGCGAATAGGATCCACTTTTATCCCATCCGCAATATTTAATTATTTTTACTCTTATTAAAGAGGTATTTCGCCAATACCAAGTTTGAGTAATCAAGTAAATAGAAAACTAAACAAATAAGTATAAAAAAATCAATTAGCCATTCCAAAATGATGGCCGATAATTTTCAGTAATCTTCATATTACTGAAAATTATCGGCCATCTCGGCTATCGGTGTCTGGGATTGTACAGCTAACAGCAGATCAAGTGTAACACTTTGGACATTGGACCGTTCTTATTATCTGCGTCGTAAGAGTGAAAATCGTACTGCAAGTGTTACCATTGATCTGCTGTTGTCCGTACAATTACATAATATGACCTTTTTCCCCATTAGCTACCTACTTGTAATTTTGATTTTACGACATTGCTATGTATCACGTTATGGTAACTATAGTATGTGGTATGGTCATCAATAATACGTTAGGACTAATCTGATAAGAAATGAATGCTCCGCTTCCTCTATTAATTATTCTTTGGTTTTAACCAAACACCGGGTTATCGCTATTTGTGTCCATTATTTTAAATATACCACAAATTGGTTAAATCGTTGTCGACGATTAAACCCAATGCGACAGCGAGCGACAGATTTGTAATTCCATTTTTCATTGTTCACCAGACTATACATATTTGCATACAATCGATTGCGGGTTTAAACGCAATCATTAACATTGTTTCGGATTGGAACGGATAGCTACAATCGGGACAGATTGGAACACAATGACAAGGTACAGGCAGCAGCAATATGTACCTACACAAAATCTCTGTAATATAATCCTTACACTCGTATAAAGTAGGCATTTCTGTTTACACTTGATATGCCGACTGTACTAGGTAGCGGCTCGACGGATCCTGTTAATCTCTACCGAATTGAGACTGTCCCTTTCGGGGTACGATTCCGATCACCAATTCCGAATTGATTGCAGCATTAAAAGTGTTTCGTTCGAAGTGGAGATACAATTTATTTTTTATTTTTAAAATAAATGAATTAATATAAAATAACGTTAATAAACAGTTGTAAGTATAGTTTTATTGTAGTAATAAATACTTAATTTGTTATAACTGTTACAAATAACGTTACTTTTATATGTATATGACTAGTAAGATGCTATTGAAAGCAATGGATGTCCGTTTTTGCGTTAACACTGAGCAAGGTTCTCTATCACATTAACCTAATTTTTTGGAATCATGGTTTTTACCAAACAAGTCGCAAATGTTCAGTGAAAATATATCACATTTATCTCTATAATAAATTGATAAAATTGAATTATACTAAGCCGAACTTATTACCGACGGTGGACCGCAATTAATTAACATAGATTAAGGTCTAAACTAAATGTAGAGGGGAATTGAGAGATCTATTAACCAAAGGGATAATGAAATGAAGAGGTAGATTTGATGGATATAGTTAAAAACTTACTTTTCGTGAGAGTATCACGGCGCGGAATTTTTTTAAGGATGTATCTATTGTTTAGTGATAGGACTGGTAGGTAAATTCCAGAAATTTTGAACCGTCACGAAAAAAAATGGGCTACCTCGGACATGTTCTGAATCACGAGTGGTATGATCACAGAGAAAGGTGTAGGTATGAGAGATTTTTTGACTTAGGTGGCAGCTCGGCCGCACAAATCTCGGTCGATGGTCGAGTGGACACTTACCTGAATTGTTAGTTTCCAAAATTACTTGACCAATTTTTGAATTCTTTGTGTTCTATCTATGTGCCAGCAAAATATTTTGGCCAAGTAGTTCTTGATAAAATCTCAACCCTACTGAGATCCCCTGTATATCTCTGTTTTCGACTGTACCATTTCCTATAAATGATAAAGATGGATGAAGATTGAGGAGAAGAGGTGAGTTGGCAGAATAAGAAAATCGTGGCTCTGCAACATAGGGGATTGGATATCTGCTGTTTTGTTGAGCTCAAGACAGAGGGAGATATGCAGAGATGACATAAAACCTTCAAAGGTGAAGAGGCACTGCAATAAGAGGATACAGGACTACGCGCAGAGTCCGTCTGAGAAAGTACAAAGATGAGTATACACATATATACAGTATAAGGGGTGTATTAAGGTTGAGATTTTCTCAAGATAACTACTTACTTGACTATTGTAAAATTTATTTATCTTGTAGATAGTTTAGTGTAGTGTACAGACTTGTCCTTGTAGAAGAAAATCCGTGGGCATTATTTCTAGGTAAGACCTCATTATGATTATATTGCATGGTATTTGTTACATATATGTTAAGTAACACATTCCCAAGAAATTAGAACCACTTATTTTTAACTTTAACTTGATTGTTTAATCTTATTATAATCATGTTTATTGAATGGCAAATTGATCAAAGGATCCCCTAGCATCGCTCTGCAAAATCTACCATAGGATTTATAAATTCACTACACAAATAGGTATTTAAGGCATTGACAGACTCATTAGCGCGGGATCAAGCAGGCCATGTTTCATACACGGACCGGCGGCGGCGGCGGCGGCAGCTAAATTAACCAGGTCGTCGTTTTAATTGAAATCCGAGCAACTTACGTCATGTGGAAGCACCCTTAAATATCTACGACATGAGTATTTAGTTACAATTTTCGAAGAGTTATTTTACAGGGACTAGAAATTACTTATCTCTGCAAAGCCTCATCATCAGTCTATTTATATGCCCCCACTGCTGGGGCACAGACCTTCCCTTACATCGAGGGAGCTCGGGCCATGATCCACAAGGCCACTGCGGATTGGCGGATTACACATGCCTTATTTCTTCTACGGCATGCAGGTTTCATCAATGTATTCCTTCACCGTTTGAGAGCACTCGGTAAATGTATGTAAGGTTGTCCGGCGAAAAAACCGAGGATATCTCATTGGTACATGGCTGCCCTGGCTGGGAATCGAACCTGGGACCTCCATATCGCAAGTCCAGTGACCCAACTACTGAGCCACCGAGCTCTGCAAAGCCTGTTTCATAATTATTCTTCTGTCGAAATACTACACTTACGAGTATCATTCGATTTATTTGTTTGTAGTCTTCATTCATAAAATGTATTCGAAATAAATGGTATTCGAAATAAAAAGTTGTCGAACTAACGGTAGCCGAACAAATATTTTTCGCAATTACGACCTGGACCTTTTTTCTATGTACTAACAGCTGATCAAGTGTAACATTTTGGACTTTGAACCATTCTTATTCTTTGCGTCGTAAGATTTAAAATCGTACTGCAAGTGTTACCATTGAATCTGCTGTTGTCCGTACAATGGATGAATACCTTCATCGCCGTATTCCTTTTCCGTCTGATTTTAGAAATCATATTATTTTCGTCATTCAAAAAGCATGATTTATTTACATGTTCATCTATTTAAAGGCGAGGTTTCCAAAATTCTAGGCAGGTAATAGACCTCTCTACTTACTTAATTCATTATATATTCCGCTGGCTCAGCTACCCCAAATGACTCTTGATGGCTTCCGAAATGAGAACGTGCCAATTGTGATTCTTTCTGTGTCTGAGATAGAACGTGAATTACCGTGTTAAACATTTGGGATGTACATGTCTCGATATTTCGACAGCATTGCAGCCATCACTGATAATGTATACCAACCATGTAAGTTTAAACGCGATGTGTAGTTTTCGCGACCTCCATCTTCTCTATAAAAGAATAATGCATATTTTGTTCCCAAATTCAGAAATAAAAATAACATTGACACGTGATCGACACCGGAAGGAAGCTAGTAACGAAATATAAAGCGGTGTCGTCGTGCCCTCACGCACCCCTATTGTACTTTTATTTCATTTCCCCACCTCCGCCTCCGCTGTGGGAAATTCCAGTTTCGCTGACATATTATATTGAGTTACACGCCGAGTTTTTTGTCATAGAAGCAGAGGTGACCAACCGTCACTGGCGTATGGTAATCCTTGTAATTTTATTTGCAGCTCAGGAAATGTTAACATAATTTTCCTTTACTATTTTAATATTCCTAACATGTGTACCCCTGCGAAACGAAATTTTGTTGGACTATACCCATGGAATAACTGATAGAAGTTAGTGCCAAGGAACTATTTGGTAGTGTAAAATAATGACATCATTTATGGGGTGAGTCGTGACGTAGAGTTTCAATAGAAAGGAACTAAATGACTTCATGAATATATTGGATCTACTAAATTTTTTGGACGACTGACGAAATATATTTCGATGATTCGTTTGTGTACGTGTATCATAATTATTAATACGGGAATTAATAATTAAAACGACGTGTATTCTGTGAAAACTAATAACGGACAACTTTATTTAAAATATGACATTCATAGACAAGCTAATTACCTTTTTTATATGTACTACAGTTTATTTGATGTTGCCACATAAATGCCTTTCTAACAATAATTATTCCTTATAGTTTAAACGGCTTGATGGATTTTGATGTATGAGTTATAGGAGATTTGTCTAGGTCACGAGACTGACTGATACCATAAAAGCAGTCGTTTTTTAAAATCAATTACAGTACAGTTATTTAAACCAACCATTGAAATTATCTTGTGGCCAGCTAATTAAAACTTGTTTTTAGGTGCAGACCGAAAGTTTGCCAGCCCTGACCTGACACGAAATCATAGAGCTTCGTTCATAGCAATACTTTGGCTTCCTCGTGGAGTATTGAGGCTGTATCGCGATATTGTTCGTCTTGTCTGCAGGCTATATCGGTGTCATTCCGATGTATTGGCTCAGATACTCGTATTTATTTAGTAACGTATCCTTTCATTCGGCTGTTTGCAAGCTTTGTTGTTGTCAAATATTTTATGCGTTTTGTTTCGAATTCGAGGTAGGTTTGTCTTTTCGTGTTTTATGTTATGTACCCAGGAAGGTACGTGACCTCGTTTCGTAATTCCTTCGTAAATTTAAATACCTTTTATAATGTTATAACTCAACCTTATCACTCAACAGAATCACATTTATGGCTAACACAGATGGTGTTAGGTACAGATACTTACCTACCATTAGATAATCCGTACCTAATCAATATAAATGTAATATTTTTGTGAAATAAAATGTCGAATTCAGAGTTTCTCCGATTACCGCGTCTAATAACATTTTTTCTGCCGTGTCACTACCAGGAAAACAGAGTTACGGAAGCACACTTTTTCCGTAGCCACAAAACAAACGCTCTGTCACTTGCGCAGCACGGCCAATGATTTGCCGAATGTCTGGCCTAATTAATGATTGTTTTGTCACCAATGGCAGTGGTCGGATTACCAGGGTCCGAAGATACCGATTATCCTGAACCTTATCCATATGACTACAGAAGTTACATTGCAGGAGCAGCGACGAAGTCGGGACCACTAGAGAGGTCTAACAGGAAGTAATTTTGAAGGCTAATATCGATACCGAAAACTTGCTTTTTCATAGTTTATTGGCCATTTACCAAAATAATATTTTGTGTTTTGTAATTTGGGCATAATTGCAATAGTACATTTTTAAAACGACTGAGAATAGAAGATAGCTCTACCTAAACAACGTTGATGGAAGGCATGCCAAAATTATGCTAAGAAAGGAATTTTAGACCTCAAAAAGTAGTGACGAACTATGCCAGTTGTCATGCATTAGCGACTATGATTAATCATGATTAGAGATTATCTTATCACAAAGTGGTTTAGAACCGTAAAATATTGTAGATAATAGAATCTCTGACTAGCTCGAAAGATCTACTATATGTCTGGAACCACAGCCAACGCCGAAATCTCTATTCAGAGTGTCATTATCACAAAGTTGGTCATACTAGAATCTGTCTAACTCGCAATTGACTAAATCTGCGAATCAACTGAAGTTAAGACCGACCCAGAGCTGAACTCTCCCAGTCTCTATGTAGAGTGACGTTTACAAATGGCATCCAGATGGACACGAGGTTAGATCGCGGGCGACGTAATTGATGGGTGATGGGCCGATGTGGTCGACAGCGGCTCTACGCACACTGAGCTATGCATATCCTGAGCATAATTAAATACAGAATGTAACAAAATACTTGAGTTTAATATGAAAATATTTACTTAAAACGTCACTCTACATAGAGTTGAGAGCTCGCTTTTGGATCCACACATTCGGTCTAAAGTTATGTAGTTAGTGAGAGAGTCACTTATGATCTTTTTATGACGCTATTGCGATCAACATCGTTATAGACGATTAATATTGACTGGTAGAGAATGCCACATGCATATAATTGTATATGAAGATTAAATCGAATTAATTATTTTGAATATCAGTAGAGTCAAACTTGACAGGCATGTTGCCACAATTTCCCTATATGAGAAGCACGATGTAGGTACTTACTGTTTAAAATCATTTACGTATATTCAACTCATACGTATTAATAGGATTGATCTGTTTTTAATCCGGCTGTATACACGTGGATATCAATGAATATTTATTAACAACAGAATGCTTTTAGTTCCGTCTGTAATTCATTAGAGGTGATTTATCGCACTACGCGCCTTCTTCAGGCCAATTTTGGGGATCGGAATGAGGATGCAACTACTCTACGATTAGGCATACTAACCAAAGGAAAAATATACAGATATACAGACTCTCAATAATTTTTTTTTCAAAATTCTATACTACCTATTAGGTACCATAAGAACAATGAAATTAAAATTATTAATAAGTTTGAGTGTCAGCCTATTTTGGGGGGAATGTGTTGTTTGACTTTCAGACATTTAATAGAAGTAATACGAGTACAATACCATCAGCATCAAGATAATCTTACCTAAAAATATGGCCATGAAGTTACTTGTACAAATACATATATATCTGCACTTTAAAGTATCTTTTAGTGAATGAATATTTATAGTACTTAAGTAGTCTTCAAGTTGTACCGAATTGCGAAAACGGATTGCCAATACAAACAAACAAAATACCATCTATGTACGTAAGTACTTTTATATTTAAGCCACTTTTCCATTTATGTAAATATTAAAAGTTTGCATACTTATTAAAAATATTCATTTGAAAGTAATCCTGAATTTTATGCAGTTTACATGTCCGTCAGTGTACTTACATCCCCGTGAATAGCCGTACTTAAATTCCACGTTATAAGTTCTCATGTCCTAAATCAGCTATTTATCTTCCCAACATTATATTCTTGAAACTTCAACGGTAAAGTTTTGGGAAATAAACCCCGACAAGGTGTGTCCACTGTTACGTATCATGACAGTATTATTATTTCGTGTGAAATAATCATGATAAAAGCGGCATAGTTGTGGTCCACAGCCTGCGGCAGGCGTAAATGCAAATATAATAAAGTGAATTGTTACAGCCTCTCGCTGGCAACGCGCCCGCTACATGTCGTCTGAAATACTACCTATTTATGTATTACAGTTCACACCCGCTTTCTAATGGAAACTGAACTGTACTATGCGAAGGATTGAATTGTCACTAGGTAGATAGCTCTAGATAGTGGTAGAGAGCCTCTACATGTCTTGTTTTGCTCCCAATGGAGAGTATTACATAAGCCATACCGTGCCATACCCAATAGATTGACAGTTGACTACGTAAAGTAAAAGGTTTGGATCCTACACATCAATGACTGTTACTTGCTTCATGCTATAGAATAATTCGAATACATTTAAAACTTTGGAATATAATACTTTAATGGAATTTATTCCTAGTGAGCCAGAGTTAGATATTTTATTAGGATTTTTAAGATTCTAAAAGGCCACACATACCTATTTTTACACGCTCGTCCTTTATACACGACACGTCTGTGGTAACAACGTTATTATAAAGAGACCGGAGGTATAGACAGTGGACTAAGCTTGACACACACAGTCGCGACCTAGCCGCGGCTTGCGTTCTGCGATCAGTTGAAACGCATGCCCCGACCCATTTTCTGCCGTCGTTACATACTGAACGTAGATCGCAGGCCTCAGATCGCTACCTACTGGACATTAAAATGCCCAGAAAATGAGGCAGGGCATGCGTTTCAACTGATCGCAGGACGCAAGCGGCCGCTAAGTCGCGGCTGTGTGTGGTGAGGCCGTTTAGTACAGCACAAAATTTTAATGATCTAACTAATCTATGGTGACTGTGTAAAGCTAAACACATTTCCTTAAGTCATACGTCTAGTAACTGCCTAAAATTGAAATCGCATTTATTAATAACAGCAAGTAAGGAAACAGGAATATAATTTGGCAACCAAAGAGCACACAGTCGACCGCGTATCAATCTACCTATACAAATCTGTGAGTTGACTTGACTAAGAGACCCGTATGTTGACTTGATGCGTTGTCAACTGTATCTACATGTAACATTTTCCCAATTCCTAACAGAGCGCCATAGATCGTCGATTCTATCGTGTTTCCTATTTATTATTTTATATGTAAATATACGATTCAGCCGATGAAACAGAAAAATGGGTATATCCATTCATTCGGAAACTAGAATTGTATATCAAGTTATCCCGCATTCTAATCAATATTCTCGTGCCATTGTTGTCATATCCAGGCTAACGATGTGGTAATGTATTTGTACAATACGAGCGCTATTCATTCCTATTTTTTCGTGAAACAATACAGCCGAATAGTGCGGCCACTGGGACTTCGTTTTGGGATAACATGTAAGAACCAATCAATTGTAGGTATAACGAATATTATAGAATAGCAATAACATCAATTACTCCAACCATAACAACGACTAAAATGATTTGAAAAAAAAAGTTCAAAAGAAATATAGGTAATTCTCCGCCTCGGAAGACGCAAACCAAACACACATCCCTCTAAATCCTTTTTAGAAATCGGTAAAAAAGCGTAAATAAGATACGGGGCCAGGTCGTGCGTGCCAGCCAGATTCCTACGTGACTCTTTTGTGGCTGGTGGCTCGTGGATCGTGGCTCGCGTCGGGTCGCACTCCGCTCGTGACAACCATTTCAGTTACATTCGAGACGCGTATATTTCATAACAGAATGAGGAAAATACTGGCGATGATCTGAATTAAGGAGCATCTTTTTTACTTTTATACATATAAATAAAACATAACTCATGGTTAAAACGAGGATTCCCTATAGGTACTACGGTTCCAGGACGGTAAAGGAAAACATGGCGAGGAACATATTATTTGTCCAAAACGGTTTTGTCATACACGTAAAAAGCTAGGATTTCCCCATTAGAGAATTTAGTTATCTATCAGGATTTTTTTTTCAAAGTAAAATACTGGTTACTTGTCTATATTGCTGAAAAAATCGAAGACATTCCACCAATCTGTATTGGGTCCACGTGGTAAACCATGGCCCGTTCTCCACAGATGTGAGGTAAGGTCTGTGCACAGCTGGTGTCACAACAATAGGCTGACGTGACGATGATGGGTCTAGCTAGAGATATGTACACGATCACCAATCTCGATACCGGATTGTAAGAGGCTGATGACGTTCAATTATCAAAGGGAAGATGACCACCCCTACCCGAGTGGTATTATCTTTCGTTAACGCTATCGTAGAATACAAAGAAAAATATATTGTATTGACAGTTGCATTGTCGTTGGCAAATTAATGTTAATTCCATTTTTGGTGGCCGTATAGGTCACGAGCCCTCAGCCTGTAGAATACGAAGAAGAAGCAGGGGTGCGCTGCGTCGATTTTTACTAGCCATCAATGTCAGATTTTTGGCGAAAATTAGTACAAAAATTTCGTTCGCGCAGGCTTTGACAGGACAGAAAAGGCCAGCCGGCTAGCCCCCCTGGATCACTTATAATGATAAAGTGAAGTTGCACTAAATTGGTTGAATCTGTCCTAAAATCTGTAAGACCTAATTCAATGCCAATGTTTTACCAGATCCTACCTTCAATTCTCCGGAGGTACGCAACCTTTCTTGGCAGAACCGTAGTAAATTGACTAAGTTGTCCGAAGCCTACTCTATTTTGTCCAAAGCACTGGATAATACGCCCGGGGGAAGACCCTAACTGGGCTTAACGAAATCCCTCCACGGTCTCACCGAACCCTCATTGAACTTATAATTGAGTAACAAGCGTCATATAAATCTGGAGACGGTACCCTGTCCCTTATTCATTACTGACACGTTACTGACGCACGCAGTATTCTTTAATAGGGTTGCCATTGTTTCAGACGAGCATAGAACCTCCTTAGTAAGATTTAAATGGATGCTGGCCGACAATAAAATAGCAGCGGCGATGACAGCCGTGGCAAATGGCGGACATTAATTTTTATTGCCGTGATCGTCATATTGACGTCATAATAATAATGTTATCGCAACAAAGGTTGGAAATTGATCGATATTGGTATTGTGTAAAAAAGATATGGCGAAAAAATAGGTATATAGAGCATTATTGGAATTGATGAAAAAACATTGTATACTTATTCTAAGGTTACTTCAAACTTCCTAAATGTATTCTCAATAGCACATCAAGTTTAACACGCGGGTACTTTACACGATGGTAATACGGGTTAGATTACAGTGGGTGTAGATTGATGTGCTGTCAATTTACACAATTTTTTGTGTAACTGGATTGTTTCGTCAATTTAAAGAAACATTTTATTAGCAAGATATATCCAAGTTTCGAACACAACTGAGCCATATCGATGAGGTTCCAACGTATGTTGCAATGACAACTGTATGAAAAGTTGGCTCACGTCTCCCATAACCCTCTTCACAATGATACTAAGTAAAATAGTACATAATTAACAAAAATAAACTCGTTCTTCTATCTGTATCCTAATATTGTGATACAATAAAATACCTGGACACTCCATCACCTGACAACCCTACTCTCAGGGCTGGCACTCCCCGTGTCGCGTTAACTTTTCAATTCACACGCTACGGCTAATTTACCTTCACTCCACTCCCGGGCGGTGTGGGACATCGTGTGGCAGGCATATACCCGTAAACGGTGTATAAGGTGTGAATTGGCGTGGCAGCCTTTATTTAAAGGGTGGCGGTAATGCCATATAGACTGACATATTGTTGAAAAATTAATGATGAATACTAATGGAAAGATATTTGGGAATACGCTCAGAGAGTTTTGGAAGTTAAGAGTCATGTTTATGGTGGATATAATCAGAAATGAGTTTACTACAAACCCAAATTTTTTTTTGCGTGTGGCCTTCCGTGAGACAACTAGCGCCGCCAATCTTGAAAAAATAATGTCTTCCAATTTAATCAATTTTATTAAAAAAGCTATTTACAAAATGTTTATTACGATAAATACTATTTTTTGAATGAAAACTATTTTTCAATATACAATACATGGCATAATTGCGACAAGCTAAGTTGTAGTTCACAAATGTGCCAAAAACGTCCGTTTTTCGCAATTATGCGAACTACAACTTACCGTAATTGAATCACGTTATAAATAAGCATTTAAAAAATAGTATTTATCGTAATAAACATTTGGTAAATAGCTTTTTTTAATAAAATTGATTATATTGGAAGATATTATTTTTTTAAAAATTGGCGGCGCTAGTTGGCTCATGGAAGGCTCTTAAAAGGTGACCTAAATTATACCCAACATCAAGACGAATCTAACGACACCTCATACGTTAAAATCCATCAAGCCATTAGGTCACAATAATACCGACAACATTAGGTATTAGCTCCTTTTGTCGTCAATTTGCAAATATTGTACAAGCAACATATTTAATACTTACAGGCAATATTAACAACATATTATACTTTAAACGCGATTCAAAGTTAGACGATGGTTTAATTAAGCCATGTGTGGTTTCAGAAATTTCTCGCTGGATTTTGCAAAACGCCTCATTTCGCAATTTTGATAGTTATTTATTAGTACGGTCTAATATACTTAGAGAAACATATGCAGGAGAGTCATTACGGTTGAGATTGTCTCAAAAACATCTTGGCCGATTTTAAAATTTTCAAACAATTAAGTAGGCACTCTAAACTACTAGTAAAATATAACTTATGCTGAGGCTTTGCGTTTTCATCTTTTGTACCTACAGTCGAAGACAGAGATAAGTATACAGGGGGCATCAATAAGGTTGAGATTTTCTCAAAAACTACTTGGTTCGAATTTAATAAGTCTTTTACAGTTACATAGTTTTCACTTTTATCTATCACACAGTGAAAGAATTTTGCAATAGGTCAAGTAGTTTTTCAGAAAATGTTATCCTCAAAAACTCTCCTGTACACCTTTCTCTGTGTTCCACCGTACAACATATTTTATATGGATGAATAAATGACTTCTATCTATCTATCTAAAATATTTTTTACAACCGATCAAGTAGTTCTTGAGAAAATTATCAACCTTTAGGCCCCATGTCTACTTTTCTCTGTTTTCTAACAGCAGATCAAGTGTAACACTTTGGACTCTGGGCCGTTCTTATTATCTGCGTCATAAGAGTAGAATTTGTACTGCAAGTGTTACCATTGATCTGCTGTTGTCCGTACGTCATTGTTTTTTATTTTTTTTTATTTTTATTAATGGACTCGACAGTTCGTCATTTGCCAATGTCATGTTACAGAAAATTCAATGTATAATAGTCTTCTCTTCTATCTTCCTCCAGGGGAGTCGCCGTAGCGTCATCACCCTGCGTAGCCGCGTCTTCTTGTCTTCATCCACAGGAGACGCCGTAGCGTCAATCACTGTGGACGAAGCAGCTCGACAGTCACGTTCACTCCCGAGCTCGTAGTGGGAATCTTGACCATGGCGCCAAACTTCAGATCCTGCTTGAATTCTTCAATAACTTCACCATACTGTCATTCGCGAACATTTTCTGATTAATTTAACGTGATATTAAACACAAAACACCCACTGTAGACATTAAACTGAAAATTATTAAATAATTTCGCAACCGTCGTTTCCCGCCATTTTCAAGAGACCACGTCATTGTTTCTGATGAATCCGTGCATAATATCGCTTTCAAAGTGACATTCATTACAGGGCCGGGCCGAGTGGATGCGGCATTTGTCTAGGGCGGAATCTAGTAAACTCGAAGTAATCTGCCATTTGTAAATGTCTCGGGGCTTCCTGCTCGGTGTAGGACAGGCATGTAGGTACTCAGGAATGGATAAAGAGACTACGTAGCCCACTTGCGAGTACGGCCATCGTACATGTTAAGCAACATTGGACAGGTTAATTCAAATTAAATAATAGGTACTTTATTAAACAAAATTAATATAATATATTATAGTAGGTACTCAGAATACTCGTTCTTATCGTGGAGAGCGATCTTTTCCAGATAACATTCAGGTATATAATTTATTCTTTCAGAAGAGGGATTATGATGCAATTACGAATAAAATAAAAATGACACTAGTATAAATTAGTTTAAACACTTATTTATTTATTTTATTATTTATTTATTTATTTATTTATTTCAAAAGACTTACTTAAATACTTACTCAAATTATATATAAAATAACGTCAGTACAAAAGGGCTTAAAGAAGGTACCTATTAATTATACAATAGACGAATGCAATTTATAGTTCTTCTCACAATACCTAGCACACTCTCTCACTACACTCAACCAACTCAATCAGCAAACAAGTCACACTCAAGTGATGATTCTAGGAGTGCATTGATGTCGGTAAGAGCGCGCACCAGCGGGGACTGTCTACGCGCGACGGTGTGCGCGGGCGCAGGTAGGTGCGCAGGTGACTGTCGTTGTGTAGACTATCGGCATAGTCCAAGATTCAGAGATAATTTTGAACCTGAGCTGAGTCTTAAAAATGTCAAATTGTATAAACTCACGTTTATCTCGCGCTCAAAATGTCTCTTAATCTCAGACTTACTGCGGATCTGTTTGGAGACAAATTGTGGAAGTCGCAGAGGCGGCTGGTTGACCCCAGCGGAACGCGCACTCATGCCGATGTCATCTGTATGTCTACGCCCTTAGAAGCTCGTTAGATTTGTAGTTCAGTAACAAGTGTTGTTACTATTCTTTAATCATCATCATCATGTGTCAGTCGATTGATTGACACAAGGTTTTCACAAAACATACCATTGAACTCGTCCTTTGATTTACGTGTATGGAGATATAAAATCATCAGGTATGTGATTATTGATGATATAGCATTCTAGATGTGGAAGTTGTGGGATTTTGGTCGCATCACGTCTATTGTAGGCAGGGGACGGGCATGGGCGCCGCCAAGGTGTGCGGGGTGTGTGTGTGGGGGGGGGGGGGTGTACCCGGTAGCTCTTACATACATTTCAGTCATGCTTTGGAGAGTCTGCTACTGACAGCTCTCAACCGAAACCGGAAAGTCCAATCCGGAGAACCGCCAACTGTTGTTACAATTACGAGCCAGAAAATGTTCTTTCACCGAAGTCCAGGCACTGATAGATAGACACATCTATCGCATTCTGGTTAGTGATTTCATCGCTGTTAGGGTACTGTCAGATTATTAATTTGACTTCATATTCAGCATGACAATACTTCATTTATTTCGTTGTAGTACTGTATGGCTGAATTTCCGCTTACGTTTCCTGAAATGAATTGGTAGTGTAGCGCCATGAAAAGTTGAATATGAGTTCAACTTTGTCGTATGTTAACTTTGGAATAAATGATATACTCAAAACACATAGGCCGCATTTTAGAGACATTTTTGAGCGTTATTGTATGTGAGGTAGCTCTTAGAACTGTCAAATGTCTAAGGAATATGACAAGAGCGAGCTCACCCTTGAAATCGTTTATGAAATTCGGCCAATAACTATCAAAATTCTTAGCATTTTGACAATAGTTTGTAAGAGCGAATTCACACCATTCTAGGCCCTATTATCAATAGAGAGTATTTTTTTTGCACCTAGGTCTTAAGGCGACGATGGCCCTTATCGTTCGGGAATCTTTTTGAAGGGTATATATAAGGTGTCCAAAAAAGGTTGCACTTTTAAATATCCATAAATCGTGTTTTTGAGGGTAGATGGCAAACAAAAATATAATAGTAGATTATTTAAGAGTTTTAATTAACTACTGCTATAATAATAAAAATAACACCATGAACAAAGCATTGCCACTCCAATTGAATTATTGAACTCAATTACATTAAGCGGTAAGTTGTAGGCCGGGAGTTGTGTCTGGTAATGTCTCTTCCCTGTTGACATTGATGGATTGTGTGCCGGGAGCGCAAATTGTAAACTTCGCACAAATATTTACAAAGGTACCGAAACACGCCACATTTTTCGGGATTGATCTATTGCTTGTGTTCCGCAAGTCATAACTTGTAGCGTTTAATAACAAAAACTTACTGACCTACTTTGTGATTATATTCCAACGAATTCGGATTTAAAACCTGCTCTGGCAAACGATTTTATGTGTATGTATTTTTAATGCAATAAGTAAGTATTTGATTTGAGTGGATAAATGGATAACTTATATTCGTACTCATTATCCTAAACATTATACAATTAATGACGACAATCAGGCGCCTTGATATGTAGGTACTGTCCCATATAGACTCTATTATTCTACAAGAGTTGCATACCGTTGCTACCTGATGTAATGCCTCGTTGCCGTAATATTGTAGTTACATTGGTCCTCATCCTTTACTTACAGCGATGCTAATAAATTGCAATGGATAAAACGAGTACCTAACTCAAAGCCTCCTTACGTATTTTTTATTTATTTTATTAATGGACTCGACAGTTCGGCATCAATGTCATGTTACAAAAAACTAGTCTTCTATCTTCCTCCAGAGGAGTCGCAGTAGCGTCTTCACCCTTGGTAGCCGCGTCTTCATGTCTTCATCCAGAGGAGATGCCGTAGGGTCATCACTCTGGACGAAGCAGCTCGACAGTCACGTTCCCTCCCGGGCTTGTAGCGGGAACTCTTGATAAAAGCTTGAAACTTCAGATCTTGATCAAATTATCCAATAAATTCACAATACTGTCATTCGCGAACATTTTCTTGTTAACTTAACGTGATATTAAAACACAAAATAGACACTGTAGAGGTAGACATTATAACAAAAAATTTTGCAACCGTTGTTTCCCGCCATTTCAAATAAGTACAATAAGTCCAGACTCAACACTCCTTTAGCCACACTAAAACCGTTCTGTTTGAAAACATTTATCGAAAATACCAATAACATCGTACCATCAGCCGTTATAGTTATTACAAATAACAGACACCAATAAAACTGCTAAACTTATCGCCATTCAATTACGAGCTGTTGTGCAAAAGAACGTTTCGATTTTATGCAGGAGTAAATTCCGTTTGGTTGTCAATAAAAATACGTAAATAGCATTCCGAGCGCTCATAAAAATGACATAATCGTCGCATAAAACGAAAGGGTGCCAATAAAGGGTCCTTTTAACGAAAGATATTATTTACTGTTGCAATATCAAGGCCATTCGGTCGCAATAAATCCTTAGAGGCGTGATTTTATTTCGTTCGGCGACCTCTCGACTCACGGCCGACCTTTTCTTGAAGGTAAGAATACCTTTTATTGCTACGAGCGAGTAGATACGAGTACCTACGTATAATGTTAGCGGAATGGTCCGTTAATTTGTTTTAATTACACACTTATTTATTGCTTCCATTTGGCCAATCCAATCCAAGCCAATCTTATTATGAAGAAATAGAGAAGGGAATTGTAAGTACCTCGTCATAATATTCTACTAAAGACGCTGATTTTAGTTTCCGTTGTCCTTTAGTTAGTAAATACGAGTAGTACCTATTTGGAAAAATAATTCTTTTGTAGTAAACCATTTTCATATGGGTCGTATCTTCATTGCCTAGTGCTTGTGTGTTGCGGAAGTGCTGTCGTACATACTTTTAATGGGTCGTATTAATGATATTAAATATAATTATAACCATTGGTGGCGTTACTTTTAGATTTTACAACTTCAGGTTAGAAACATCAAATTCTCATTTGAATTTTGGAAAAGCATTTGAACACAGCATTGCTTTTTTATCCGTATTGCCACTCGATCTCTTTATGGTGGGCCATCTCGCTTTCATCCCAGAATAAACACATTTTTATTCCGGGCTCATGCTAATAAAATGCAAATTGGGCCCTTTCGGCTTAGGGTTTCGCAATTTTCAACAAATGTTTCCTATTGAATTTTATTTGATTTCCTTAATTGCCGGTCATTGTTGCTTCGGTAATTTCTATTAAACGACTGTAGACTGTAGCAACCTATTTGTTCTCGTTTTTATCAATTATGGTTTAAATAGCTTCACCAACATCTGTGACCGAGTTATGTTTCTATATACACATTATTTCAAACGGGAACGTTATTTCAAAAGGTAACTTCTATATGAAAATATTGTTTTAAATTATTTTAACTATAGCCAAATAACCTACTGCTAAACCGCCTGCCTGGGAGCTGTATGTTATAAACTATATATATACTATAAATATATCCTATTATTATATATATATCCTTTAAACACCTCATAAAATTTAACCGAATTTAGGGATGTATTTTTTAAGTTAATGGCCATCGTGTATTTCCTAATTTCTGATTGGTTCTGATGGGAGGATGTTAACCCGCGGGATAATTTTCTTACCTCCTCTTTGTTTTTATTACTTCCTAATGAAAATATGCTTATTTTGTTGAAATATTACGGAAAAATATTTTCTTTGAATATTCGCTTTATGATCTGATTAAACGCAAAACTTGTCACGACCAAACTTCAAATTCGCTCTCGGGACATTTAACTGAGAGGTTTTTCTTTAGCTGAAAAGCAGATGTGACAAGACAAATACGGACAGAATACAACTTCCCAAGTTTGGATATGTAGAAAAAAAAATGGTACATTATTTTTATTGAATTTTTTGTACTTAGCAAAAGAAATGTGATTCTGTCGTGGCCGCCAAGTCTAAACCTAAACGCAACTGTCACTGTGCATCATATACTACATCACGCAAGAGTGAACGAGAAGCCTGGCTTAGCGACGAATCGTACTGTCTCTGAAATCGACGCAAAAGTTGTCTTTATTTTTTATATTTTTTTCACTCAATTATCGACTTTTAGATTACTAAGGCGCCTTTGTGCACGTTGCGCGATTTATTGCTCGTTTGTCGGATATCTCCACCGCTATACATTACACAATGAAGTCAATACGTTACAAATCGGAGGAGCATACCGCATTCACACTACGTATTCCCCAATCGGGACGCCATTTCACAGATTGCTGGTAGAGAGGGGTACAGGTACTGAGTTTGGTTTCGGTTTTAAGGCCGAATGAGTTCAATACGTCGAGAACAATATGAGTGTCAATTTATGTAGAGAATCATGATTATTGACAAAAACTATAATTTTATCACTTCCGGCTAGCGGCTCCTGAATAAGAAACTTATAACATTTTTATTTAGGATAATAATTTATTTACTATGACATCACAATTAATTGATGGAATATCTATTTTTGTTGAATGTGTATCAAATGTTATATTATAGTTGACAAAGAATAAAATACTTTGTAAACTTAGTCACTCGATAAGAATTCTAATTAGTACACACAAATGACAACTTTGTCTACAATACTTACTTAGTACTCCGTGGCTGTACTTAATTGTATACGAAATCAATAAACACTAAGAATGAACTCAAGTGTACCGAAGTGTTCCTACGACCCTAATAAATGAGTATGAGTAATGAACCGGGGATATACCAAATGTAGCAAAATAAGCCAAGATATTGCTTGGTTTTGGTCACGAATACTCCAACAAAATTTTTAGACTCTATCTAGGTTCTACACTAGGGCGCAGTGTTCTACAAATTATGTTCAAGACATACGTTACCAGACATTTTCTGTTTCATAAATCTCCATTTAGGGGCGACGCGGGTGAATGGGCTCGTTAGTCATAAATAACCGAACTCTGGTCGTTATCTCTCATTCAGTCCGAGGTGAGCTTGCCACCAGACCTTGCCTCAAAAGTTCCGAAGAAACTTTAAATTATTGTTTTTCTTTTTTTCCTGGGTGTTGGGACTAATGGAAGGGAATAAATCGAATGAAAGGGAAAAGGAAAGTATGGAGGAGCAGGGGGAGATATTTTTGGCATTTTTTACCCGACTGCGCAAGAAGGAGAGTTATGTTTTTCGAGTATATGTATGTGTATATGTATGCCTAATTCGTTGGCACGCCCTGCAGCCTAAGCTTGATGGATTTTAAAATATGAGGTGTCATTAGATTCGAATATTTTTGAAATAATTTCTTCTTGTTTATATTTTATTTATTTATTTTATTTGGTACACAAAACAGATTACAATCATTGTATAATTGAAATATCAGTCTTACATGTATGATCTAGCTCTTAGACAGTAATCCAAAAATATTTGTACACATAGAGATTTGTATATCGTGGAACATAAGAGGGAATGCAGGCAGAGAACCGCCGACAACACATCAGTGGTAACACGCTGAACTTGAATGGAGTTGTTAATGTATGTAATTACGGAGGCATTAGATAATCAACGTGATACCACCGATACGACACATATTGTGAACTGGTTTCAGCGTCACATGTTCGATCACCATCTCTAGTCTCTATAACGTTGATAAGCGTAAAACTTTTGTTCTTAGCCATAATTATAACGAGTTTAGCTTCACTTCCCTTAAACAGTGTTGTAATGTAACCCCATTCTTATTTCGTCAAAAAACTTTAAGTTACAACGCGACCAAAGGTTTAAACGGTGGATTAACTTCAAATCACGTTCTAGGGTTAACAACCTATGTTAAGCAGTTCAACAACAATAAATTCTTATAATAAAACTTTCAGAATGCTCGTGTATTGTTACTAGTGATGTGTTGTCGGTACCTCTATAAGGTATAACTCAACAAGTTACGAGGCAATAAGTTAGACCTTTTAATACTATTAAGCCTTTTATACCAGTCCTATTTAGCAAATCCGGATCCGTTTGTTTTAATTGCCGCCTATTACCTAACAACATTGCATAATAACGACTATTATGGCATAAACTTTAAAGCTTAGACATATTTCCGCCTATATAAAAGTTGTGGCGTTATAAAAGCCCGTGTTCCCACTGAAATATTTACGAGGTAAAAGCTTTTGGGTGTAAAACGTTAATGTCTGTTTTTCCTTTTTGTGATGCCTTTTAGCATTGATGTGAGATCTCGATCGCTTCACGGATGCAATAAATTTAGGACTTAGGTAGTGAGATGGAAAAGTTCTTTGAATATATTTCTTGAAGCTTCTCGTTGATGTTTTTCGGGCTCTATCATGGCTTATTCACTGTTAAGGGGCTGCCAGCTGTCAAACTCGAGCGCGAGACAGAAGATGTTCAGATCAGTTATGAAAACGCAAAGATAAGTTTGTCCCTAGATTTAGTTTATCTTTTTGTTAGAGCAAATGTTATGGTTAAGTTGCACGGAACCCTCGGTGCGCGAGTCCGACAGCCGACTCGCACTTGGCCGTTTTTTTAAACGTGTTTCAACCTTTAACGGCTTTCATGGATGATGTGACATTAATACGGGAGTGACCTAACGTACATTTCCAAAACAAAAAGCAGTCAAAACCATTTTTTACACAATTCACTTGTTTTATATACTTCCAGATTATCCTGTAAATTATCAATACTCATGTGTTTTACTTTTTCCGCACATCGTAAACTCATTAAAGTATAGGCGAGCAACACGATGGCGATATAACTTGGTATTTTATTTTCTCTGTATCCTAGAATTCAGCTAACAATAACATAAGCCAAGGTCTTTACTTAATTAAAACTTTATTGTGGGATGTGCAGGACAAAGGAAACAAAGACAATCACATACTGAGAGTGAATTTTACACAGTTGTAAAATACACGGGAAAAATACTTCTTAGATCAAGACATTAGTTGTCCTGATATAGGAATGCAGGAGCTGTCAGTGTACAAAATATAACCTGACCAATTGCCTAGTAAATAAAGATGAATCGCAAAAATGGGAAAACGTTTTAATAATTAAGTTGCTACATTTCGATGGAACGTTGCCCCACCTACAAAACTACGTTAACATTGAAGCTACGATATCATTTTGTTGGGGACTTATTACAGGTTTCATATTACATAATAATAATCAGTAGGAACTTGCGAGAGCGGTAGAAAATGTGAACAAAAACAATGGATAATTCGCCTGAACTATTTCGGTTTCTTACTATTTTCTTAATTCTTGATTCGAGTCGCATGTGTACAAACTTTTATTTTAAACCAATAATTTAAATAAAAACGGACATATTTTAACATTTATTTGTTATCGTGTTCATTGTACTTTGACAGTGGGGCAGGATCTGGCATTGTCATTTGCCATAGATTACATTTTTCTCAATTTTTTAAAATTTAGTAAAGATAAGAGATAAACAGAAGGCAGCGCCCTAATTTTATCAAAAAAGTCGCTGTCTTAAACAAGCCATGTTCAAAGCTTCGGGATCCTTTATGTTAATTTGGCATAATATATGAGCACCTTTTGACACAACGTCTTATAATTTAATCCCATTTAATTAATACAATCAATTGACACTTATTACAGCGCCCCAGAGTCGTAACTTTCCTGCCGACTCGGCAGATTTTGACAAATTCTGTATAATTACAGTTTTAAGTAGGACGGAGAGGAGCGGCTCTATACAAGTTGTTATCGATACCATTCAATACCCTGTATCACCCTGTATCAATCACCGGCGACCCGCGTGGCGCGCTCACCTTGAAAAAGACCGTCGAAATCGGTTGTAACTGTCAATCTAATTGCCGGCTTCAAGTATAATAATTTGTAGTAAGTACCTTGGCTCAGTATAGTTTTAATAACTGAAATTGAAAAGTTGTTGAAAAAGTCAATATTGTTGTTTTATTTCTTATAAACTACATCCAAGTTCTAAACTTAAAATAACTTTCATTATGATAGGTTCGATTATGTATTGAGATTTTTTTTTCGTGGGTGGCTTGCAACAGCATTAAAATAGACATACATATGATAGGGATGGTATTAGGTCTTTCAAAATTTCAAGACCAAACCCACCTTTATTCGATCAATATGAGCAGATCTTAAGACCGAAAAAGCTGAGTACGCTTCTTAATTCTTATAAGGCAAATGGCACATTACATACGATTTACAAACAATACCTAGTTGGTATAAGGCAGCGACATTGTCTCAACCACTTTGCGACAATTCTTTATGTTCTCCTATATCATGTCAGTTTGATGACAGCAGCAAATGTTTTCGCTGCTATTATATTGCAATGGAAGTATCGAACGAAAATATATTGGTACTTAACTTATACTGCAAAGTAGTGCTGTAACAATATTGTCTACATACAAACATAACAAGTATAGTATTCGATCTGATTCTCGCTCATATCTTGCTCTTGCATGGGGTAAAATGCACATGAAATTAGATAAATACCATACCTTCGGCGCCGTGTAATCGTAACACGCGAAATAGCTGAATTAATTACACAAATCGGGTTGTCAATGTTTGATGAGTATGTGAGCAAAGATTAGATAATGTAGGAAAATGTGGGAGCAAATTCAAAGACGAAGCACCTATAATACTTATTTCTATTTCTAAATTATCTATCTATAGAAATGCATTGTGATACAGCGAAGAAATGCTGCAGCATGCCACAGAACGGGGAGCTTGACGACGTGTTAGTTCTTTAGTATTTAGTTTTATTTTATAAGTAATGTGTATATTTTTAGACGTAGTTAGTTTTGTTTTATTTAATAAAGTGTCCATATTTAAAAAAAATCTATAGATACGTCAGACTTATAAAGAAACCATTTATGAATGAATTACCAATATTAGTATTTGAATCTGATAAATAAATAATAATAACGTTTATTTGTTTCAAATCTTATAGCTTATTTACATTGGTACCTATACATTTGAAAATAAAGCTAAACAAAATAAAAATACTGGTCTAAAGAGACTTGGTTTGAGTTATATGAGTAATTTACTTTCCCATCACTAGATTAGTATGCGCTCGCTCATTTGCTCGCACAAGTCTCTTGTTTAACTTGCGGTGGAGTTTAATGTTCCTAATTAGCTTTTCGTAATTCGGTAATTCCGCTGATACTCGCGATGCCTCTTTGCTTAATTTCGCTTTGTGCAGTCCAATTATTGGTTAAAAAGTTTAAATTCTCTAATGGAATCACCGTCATTTTGAATTTAGAAACTGCAATTCTGTTAACTTTTTAATAGAATTTTCGCGAATTGAGAGAATTAACTAAGTGAATTATGGTTTTACGATGAGAACATTACCTTTCCCCCTTTTTATAAAAAAATGGAAACTGACAAATAGACGAGCCATCTGCTGACATATAGAATCGTCGTCGTATTGTTACACTTAAAATCAATGCTATCGTTAGCCTTGAGATCTTTACACATAGATTCTGGGATAAACGATGAAAGATGATTAAACAGATCAGGTATTCGTGAATTCTTTTTTGAGAGAAGAAAATTAGGTATGTACCAGGTTGACGTATAATTATAATATGCGTTCCGTAGGAGAATCGGATGCTATGAAAAGTACGAGGTCGGCATCGCGAGAATTTTACTTAGTGGGTAAAAGACGCGATCCGATTGGATATCTCAATTCCCTAAAGGATCCGACTTGCTACTCCGCTGTTCGCATGAGCCCAAGGGTATTCTTAAACACTTTTTTCTTACCCATAGAGAGGAGGGACGGATATCTTAAGATTTCCCGTCAATAAAATCAAGGTATCAAAAGGACAATATACTGATATGAAAATGAGCCCAAAATGCGCACTGGCAAACCCCGTCCACGTCCAATTAAAGCCCACAAACGCAAACGCGACTCGTGCTATATTAACCCTATTTGCTCCGACCATGCAACTGGCGGCGGCGAATAGTTCCCGCTATTACGCGAATTGACTTTAGGTTTTGTGGTTTGGGTTACGGTAACGAGTGGAGGTGAGCTGAAATCACATACGAATGAACTTCGATAGTGTCTGGCTTCTCTGTTGGTTTTTGGTGATTTATGTTAGGAGCTCTGTTGAGCTGTGGTCAGGTTAGGACATTGGATTTATATTACGGAGTCGGAGGCTCAGGTTCTATCCACTGTCAGCCATGAACTAATGTTTTATCGGACACATACATAAGTAGGTACGTAGACTGTTGTCAAAACAGTGGAAGCAAAATTTCAAATGGTCAGAAAACCTTGATAAACGGGGTTTTTATGAAATTTCTAATAGCCTGCAAGGAACTTCCGTGGGTCCTAGTAGGTAAATAACTTATGGTTATCAAAAATGCACATATTCATCAGAATCTGTCATTTAAGACTATAGGACTGCTGATATTACTTTTTGGATTAGGAAGTGACTGTTTGTTACCTATACAAGTATGTCTTGATTGTAAAGTTGACAGCACATAAACCAATACAAAACCGTTGCATTGTAGTCTTTACTAATAATACGCATAGACTCCTGTGCTGCACTTGATGTGCGGTTAACCGTACCTCACTTCTTTAAAAAGTAACCAACTCTAGAGCACTGCATTCGCATTTAGTATCCGAGTCACATGTTGTCGGTAAACATCGCGTGTCCCCCACGGATTCACGGACGCGGATATGCATAGGTAATGCGGAATTGCGGATGTTGCAGCTTTTTTTGTAACAATATCTGTACTCTATGTAGTACAGTAATTTTATGATGCTACGCTCGTGCGAACGTTGAATAAAAAATGAGCTGCAGTTCTTAGGGGGATTTGTTCCTATTTGTAGTATCTGCACTTCTGCAGTTTATCTTATTTTAGATAGACGTTTGCCGTAAAATAAGATAAACTCACAGAGTTGGATAAACTGCATTATCGTATATATCGATTACAACTTCGCAAGGGCTAAGTTAAGGATTGTCATGTTAGTCAGATTTGTTATGTTGGTCAGGTTTGATATGTCCACTGCTACGAACGTCCACCCTCAGAATGTCCACCAAAGTTCACTTCTGTGATTGACCACTTAAGGTAAGAGTACAGAAGGCACGTGCACGTTCCACGTGCGGTACGATAATAATTTCTATGTGGTAACAGCTCTGAGTTTACCTGGGTTACATCAAATAAAATTACAACATAAACAACTTTAATTTGCCGTATTATTATTATTTTATAAAGATGACTGTAAAAACTTTTATGTGGCAAATCATTACACCAAATTAATATAATCTAATGTAAAAAAAAAAAAATTGCCGTAATAATTCATTTTTATCCATTCAGATGTCGCTATATATATTGTGTTACCTATCTAACGTAGATATTACTATTTATTATTTTTACATACTATGCACTTCTACCTCTTTCTGATATATTTTTATAATATCCCCTGCAGTTGGTTGTCTGGAAGAAATCGCTTTTAGCGATAAGACCGCCAAAATTGTACATGCTTCTCAATTATGTAATTAATACTGTATTATGGTGCAATAAACTGTATTTATCTTATCTTATAAGTACCAGATCGATACAATGTTCTTTGTCTAACCCTTCATTTTCCTTTTTGACGGCTTGTCCTTTAGCCCAGCATCCTATCCCTTACAAAGTTTTGTAAATATTTGCTAAGAACCCGTTATTTTGGTCGACTATCTATCATTGTCCAATCCAGAAACTAAACACGACTTGGGAAAAATATTTTCAACAGTTTTGGACGTCGCGTCGTCGATAAACTTGGAGAAAATATTGAAACATTTTAGTTCTGCTTATAAACATCTACAATGAAAGAATTTGATCGAAAATAAACAATAAGAACAATAAAATTAATTGTTTACTATAAAAGTTCACTTACTGAAATTTTTTTCTTCTTCTTTATATTTACCATCAAATAGCAATACATTAGCATTAGGTACACATGTTTTATTTACGAATATCTATTAGTTATTGGTTACGTTGAAAATATCATTACTGAATATTAAACTGGGAGGTTCGCAGCTACTACGTGGGCCGGTGTTGAGGTACCGGTCTATATCTTCGCCTCCATGTTGAAGCGTATTCAGTAATCATAAATTGTACTGTGCTGTTAGTAACTAATATAGGCGATGTACTCGTATATGTATATATGCATATATCCAGTTATATACAGGGTGTTGATTTGATCAACGACGAGCGACTCAGGAGACTACCTTAGACTACTAAATGATCTTAATTCCTAAAATGGTGTCTTTATTATTTTTAACATAATTACTATTAAAAAATATCTGTTCAAGTTCTCTTGAAATTATCGCAGCTCATGGGCGCTGTCATTGTGCGGTACAAAATACGCCCGACGACGGACGCTGTCAGTGGCCCGGCCATAGGCCACGAGTGTATGTCAACGAATTTTATTATTTGTGGATTTTTACATGAAAAATTAAGGTATATTTTTTGGGGCATCAGTATCGTGTATACTATCACCCCTGAGTCGCTCGTCGTTGACCAAGACAACACCCTGAATATTATAAATGCATTCCGTCATTTTTATGAACGTTCATCAGGCGTCAGCTACTAAATTCACAAGTCATTTCTGTCAGACTGTTTTGCCATCATTTAGTAGTATAAATGCAGACCTAGACTAGCTAATAATATCTCTCACATCAGAGTTGGACGTCGGAGTAATAAAAGTCCACGTCGCGTCGCTCTTCATAACGGGCCGAGGCGGGAATTGCTTAATTCCATTTTATCGTCAAATGCACTGACACCCTGCGGCGTAATAATCTCATCTAGATAGTCCACATTTTAGCTCTGCACTCTTTTGTAAAAGTGATGCAATTATGTAGCTATTGTTCTTTTTATTATTACTGGATTTTTACCTGTGACTTTTGAAAATTATTAAATAAATGATATACAATTTGATATCTCCATTAACGTAACCTTTGGAGCTGACCACCTCACTTTTTGGAAATAGTCAACTCACCCAGGTGCTGGGTGAAACGGTCACTGACAATTTTGTAAGGTGGCATCTCACCCATAGGCCTACCCATCTAAGCCAAAATAACACCTCTTTTTTGTATCTGGGATTAAAAACAGTTGAGCTCCATATCTATGAACTGTGCGAAGTTGCAATTATTTCACTAACACTGCACTGCGATGCGAGAGTGCACTTTGTACCAACTCGAAAGCAGGCACTTATTGCTTTAACATCCTCCTACGCTACATTGTCTAGTTTTTCAGAATCGTTCTTGTTGTTTCTCAGTATTATAGGTACAGTTGAAAGCAGAGAAAACTATACTTCTCCTTATGGCGCCGTCTTCTTACAAACGAAGGTTGGCTCATTACATCATGGCAATGCATCTCGACAACGCCGCGCCGTACGGGACAGAGACGGTACTTTTGCCTTACCATTTGGCATAAATTCTTGAGCCATGATATTCTTCAAAAGAAAAGTATACAGTAGGTCTCAATAAGGTTAAGATTTTCTCAAGAACTACTCGACCGGTTGTAAAAATTATTTTACTAGTTGATAGTATAGATTACACACCATGTAATTGTAAAGAATTTTCTAAAATCAGTCCAGAGTTTTTGAGAAAATCTCCACCTTAATAAGTCTCCTTTACACCTCTGTGTGTTCGACTGTACAACACCTTGCATAAAGGAAATGTTATTTTGCTTTCAAAATGCATTGTACTAAAATCGGAAGCGATGGCTCAGTTCTATGTGGGATTAAGGATTGATTAATTAATAATATAGAAACAAGGTCGCATCTTTCTTTATATGGGGAGGTAGATGCAAAAAGGGCCTTCTTTATTTTATTTATGGTGTTCGTTATACTATAGGATTTTATACTCATGGTCCCGTATGTGTTTTGGAATCACTTCTTTAAAAGTTTTAATAACTTATTTGTAAATAGGCAGTATTTACAAATAAGTTATTAAAACTTTATAAATGTACGATCAAAATCACTTTAAGTGTACGATTTCGATATAATATGTTTTGTTGTATGTGTATTTTCCCATTTTTACAGTTTCCCCCCGGTAACCATAATTATCGATCTCGTGGTACGTAGGTTTTCCTCCTTATAAATGTATGTAACTACTTGACCGATTGTAAAAATTCTTTTACTAGTAGATAGCTTAGAGCGCAGACTATGTAATGTAAAAGAATTTAAAAAATCGATCTATTCCTTTTTATGATACTCTACCTAAATGATTATCCTATACACTTATCTTTGTATTAGATCGTACAAGTCAATACGGAATAGAATCGATTGTATTGTGTTTTTTCCTCATTTATTTAGAGTTTCACGGTAACTCGTGATTACCATATCGATCAAGTTTCCACATACGTTCAGCCCTTCCCCATAAGGTTAAGTTTTAGTTCAAATAAAACATTATTTATCGGTAGAGACTTCTTGAATAGACTCGTTAGACCGAAATGACGGTATTCACGTATAAGGTGCTCTTTTATGTGAAGCCCCACGTAGCTCGCGTCCCGGGAGATTATTACTAACCAGGTTTCAGATATAATCTATTTCAGTACCACATTTTCACAGAGCATCCCTATTGTGACCGGGTTCAATTTTGTAATGAGTTATCATATTTGTACGCGATTTTTCTTTTAAGCCTTGTAATGTTGACTCGACGCACTCTATGGTGAAATATGCTTCAGATTCGTATCGGTTACGTTTTTTCGAATTTTCATTTACCTACACCACTGTGTCAGGAAAATGTTGTATAGAAACATTGAGCAGAAACAGCGGCAAAATACTTTCAGCGGCACATCTTCAAAAATACAATTACTTGGAAGGAGGGGAGTTGTTTCTGCTCGGTAAGGGGACGCTTCGGGCTTCGCCCTACGCGGAGTTCGGCCTACGGCCGCAAAAGTTACTTGGAGGGTGGGGAGTTGTTTCTGTTCGGCAAGGGAACGCTTTGGGCTTCGCCCTACGCGGAGTTTGTCTTTTGAGTTTGTCTTCTCCGACATCGACCACAGAAATATTTGTTTTGGACTCTGGATAAAAGTGACAGACAGGACGCCATCTCCAAGTCGACCATCGGTTGCCTTGGTGACCATTGGAGTTGAAGTTGCTAAGCTGTCAAGACAACCAATCACATTGGAGTTCTACTTGTCTACTGCGTTTGACAGCGACGCGCGCGAAAGAAATTCAGCGAAGAAACTTTTTTTGCGGCTATTTGTTTACTACGGATGACATTTATATTTATAAACATTTTTACTATTTTTGTGTATTTTTGTACAGTCGAAATAAGTTTTATATGATTTTTTGTGCATGTTAAGCCAAGGTAACACGTCGTCCAATATTTCGAATACTACTCTAATACAATGCCCCATCTGTGCCGACGCAAAGAGATACAAAGGGACCCGCGGATTGAATATCCACAGCAGTCGCTCTCATGTCCCACGCACAGGCCAAGAGCAGCCAGCCACACCATCGCTATCTGCGGCGCGCTCTCAACCACAACAGGGCTATCCCCCTGGCTCCGTCGCCACAGATGGGACATTACCATATCGGCTCGGTTTTTTAAAACAAAATTTTAAGGTGTTAAAACGGATCCCCAAAGCAGCTCGTGTCACGGTCGCCCGCAGTCTCACTGAGTGCTTGGCTAGAGTAGTCGCTGAAAACTCCCCGGTCAGCTGGGAAAGTCTATTTACATTTGCTTACTCCGTTTTACACATCGAAGATAGCAAAACAGGTCAATCTTTAAGTTCCATTATTAAACAAAAAGCACAATCCATAAGCATACCGAGTTATAACAATAATATTATTTCAGAAATACATCAAAAACCTCACCACGGTGCATTTTCAAGGTCCAAGGCTGTTGAATGCAAACTTTCTGAGGGGAACATAAGAGGCGCTGCAAAGTTATTATTTTCCAGCGACACTCTAGCCACGGACTCATCTGAGACACTCGCAGCCCTTCGAAATAAGCATCCTAGCCCCTCTTCTACCGTACTGTTTCCTGACCCACTGTCAACACCCCAACAACCATTGCAAGTGAATGAAGATGCTGTGGTTTATGCTATCTCCTCCTTTCCCAATGGCTCTGCCGGCGGATTAGATGGCATAACACCGCAGCATCTCAAAGACCTCATAAGTCCCACACTCGGTGACGTCGGAAAATCCCTTGTGAGCGAACTCACCGCGCTAGCTAATTTGATGCTGGCAGGGCGAGTTCATCACGAGGTGACCCCCATCCTTTATGGTGCTAACCTAGTAGCATTAGCCAAGAAAGATGGTGGCATCCGACCCATCGCTGTGGGCAGTACTATCAGACGTTTGGTATCGAAACTATGCTGCCGGGCATTAAACGACCAACTAACAAATAAATTTAAACCCCGACAGCTAGGTTTCGGCGTAAGAGGGGGCTGCGAAGCGGCAGTTCACGCGGCCAGAACTTTCCTTAATACCACCGATTATGAAATTTTTGTGAAAATCGACGTGAGCAATGCTTTTAATTCGGCAGACAGGGGCGCACTTCTATGTGAAATTCAAAAAGAGGTACCAGAAATTTATAACTATATTTGGCAAAGTTACGGCGCCCCATCTAAATTAATTTACGGCAACAACGAAATTGCATCCAGTGTGGGATGCCAGCAAGGAGACCCGCTCGGTCCGGCAATATTCAGCCTAGTCATCCACCCGATAATTTCCGACCTAAACTCCAAATTCAATCTCTGGTATTTGGATGACGGCTCATTGGGAGGGGAGGCGTCAACAGTACTAAGAGATCTGCAAACAGTCATTGATCGCTTTTCCGAAATCGGCCTAACATTAAATTTTGACAAATGTGAGATATTTATTCCAGATCACATACCCACCAATGCCCGTGCCGATATTCTTTCACGTAGTAACTTTCTCACCCCAAACATATCAGTTCGCACCAAAGACTCCCTTACCCTTCTCGGAGCACCCATATTTGACGACGCCATCCCATCCTTTATAAATTCAAAATTAGACCTTTTTTCACAAACCTCCGATCGTCTTCTAGACATTAAACCCCACTCGGCAATTTTCATTCTTCGGCTGTGTTTGTATACTCCAAAATTCATGTATCTACTGCGCTGTTGCCCAGTATGGAAGTTTCCACTGAGCACAGCCTGCGTAGACTCCTCTCTATACATAAGTGTGTCCAAAATTTTAAATATTGCTTTTGATCCCCGCTCTTGGACACAAGCATCCTTTCCGATAAGGTTCGGTGGGCTGGGCATACGGACTACCACTAGCGTGGCGCTCCCGGCTTTCCTTTCCTCTGCATACAGCACGGCCGCCCTCGTCAGCGAGATATTAAATCTACCAAACTCGAATGACTTGTTGGTGACGTGCCTTGCGGAGGCGAGGAGGGCCTGGTGCGCTACGTGCCAGGGGGAAGAGGTTCCTGCCCAAACGAGTGCAGGCAGCCAACGTCTATGGGACCTACCTATTGTGAAACTGGCCCACAGCAACCTTATTGACAACTGCCCCGACGCAACGGACAGAGCGCGACTCCTTGCAGTCTCCGAAAAGGAGTCTGGCCATTGGTTGCACGCACTGCCATGCCCAAGCCTAGGCACTCTGCTCGAACCAGCTCATTTACGTATAGCAGTGTGCCTACGTTTGGGCGGCAGGGTGTGCGAACCGCATAACTGTCGATGCGGTCGAGGTGTGGATCAGCTTGGTCGTCACGGACTGTCATGCACGAAGAGCGCCGGCCGCGGATACAGACATGGAGCCCTGAACGACTTAATCCGCAGGGCTCTCACCACCGCGGCCATACCAGCGACTCTGGAACCACAGGGCCTGTCTAGGGATGACGGCAAAAGGCCGGACGGCGTCACTCTGGTGCCCTGGAGCATGGGACGAACGCTAGTGTGGGACGCCACGTGCGTTGACACGCTGGCTCCGTCCCATGTCCAGGGCACATCCGTGCGGGCCGGCGCCGCCGCCGAGGATGCCCAGACACTCAAGCGCCGCAAATACTCATGTTTGTCACCTGACCACAATGAGTTTGCGGCGCTTGCCGTGGAAACGATGGGCCCGTGGTCCTCTGACACCAAAAAAATAGTACATGCTATCTCGACCAGGCTGATCCACGCCTCCGGCGACCTGAGGGCTGGCGCATACCTCTCGCAAAGGCTTAGCCTGGCCATACAGAGAGGTAATGCAGCCAGCGTCCTCGGCACGATGCTCTGTGGAGGGGAGCTGCACGACGACGTGTACCTTTTGTAATATTCTATTTACCCCATTTTAATTATAATGAATTACCAATAAATATTAAAAACCTTGAAAAAATTACGTTTATTTAAAGATTATATTATAATAATTAAAACTAAATGATTTCAGTCATGCGGAACGGCACTGACAAGATGCATTTTCGTAGTTTTGCATTATTGGTAGAATTGTTTTGTTAAGAAATCGTTTACTATATCCAGACACAACGCCATTTCTTTGATTAAATATGGATATACAGTGGCAAAAATATATAGCCAATAGTCGCAATTTCAAAAACAAAAGAACATTCTTTTGTTTTGTACCATCAACAGATGCGCTTGCGGTTGAAGCTCTCATTTCAATAAATGTTTGAAACAAAAGAAAAACAATTTCCAAGTCAAAACTTGGAGTAAAAGGCAACCTCTGTCAATAATACGGTACTAACTCGGCGGGAATCTTTCTGCACTCAAAGCTTTGGACGCAGCATTACTGCAGTTCCACTTCTCCGCAAACACAATTATGGTCGGACTGAGTAGTGTGGCCAACTAGATATACTTTTGTCGGTATAAACAACGCAGCACCAAGAATATAGAGGGGATGCCGTAACGTACTCTCCTAAGTGGTTTTAAACCTATTGTCAGAGTTATTGAAAGCATTGACTGTTTAATGTTCTATCTAGGCACGCAGAGGCTCAAATAAATTCGTATATTTCACAAAATAGACATAAATCGGTGGTCAACTTTACTGTGGAAACAGAATTGAAATCAGTTAAAAAATATCACTTTTGAAAAACAGAAATGGGATTGTACTAATTCCAGCATACCTACTTGGTACGTTTTGCCAAAAATATGAGATTATGATATGAGACGCTTCAAGATAAACGTCAATAAAACGACGATAACCATCAAAAAAATTCTTCTCATATAAAAGTGATGGTATTAATTGAATCGAAAAAGCTATTTTCAGGTGTATCCTCAACCTCATCATATGTGAGTTAATTTAGGCAATAAAACAAAATTTAGCCAACTAATACTCTAATACTTTACTTATCATATTTAAATAAAACAAATAAATAAAATTTCGTTGTAAAATGGTTGGCCGCCCTATTCCCCGAGCGCCTGCGATCCAGTGCGCAGTGTGCGTGCAACTGGCATCTCGAGAGCCACTTTCTCGATAACAATCATTGTGAAAATCCGTGCTCGCTGCATTACGAGTACAAACTACAATGGCTGATAATCATTGGATCGTCAATTGTTGGATTTATTTTTATCACGAGCTTATTTGTGTGTCCAATAAACATCTTGAGATAATAAGTATTTGACTGGTGTTAATATTTGATTTATAGATGTAAGTATGTGTAAAAAATATTTCACTTTCCAAAAAAAATATCACTTCATTTATTAAATTTGGAAAAAAATATTTTCGTAATATAATTAAAATAGGAAGGAAATTTAATGTATTTAAAGTGGCTCTCTTCATACTATTATGTAAATGTTACACATAATTATGACGTCACAACACTGCTCTAGTAGTGTTTTTTTTATCAAATAGTATTTTCAATTTCCACTGTCAATATCGGTGCGTATTTACAATTTATCAGAATTCTTATATCCCAATGCTACGAAGCGTAGCGCTCTCTACGGCTCGTAGCGGATATTTTGTAACCGGTTTTGTCGATCGGCGCATCGAGAGAGACTGATAACGTCATCCAAAAATATACTAAAGCAATTCTGATCGATATTGTTAAATAAATCAATGGTAAATAAAGACAAAGCGTCTTATTACCGCACAAAGTAAATAGAAATAGAACTTTATTGTATAATTAAAAATGCAGTGATTAGAAAATATACCACTGTATTAAAGTGTATCATGTATGTTGATTATTGAACTACTTATTCCTTTTTTGCAGAAACTATTTTTTTGTTCTTATGTTAAAGTTGGTAACTATTGATTTCAAGAGTCAATGTGTACTGCGATAACAATTTATATGGGGTGACAACTTTCGGTCCCCATAGTTCACTACCAAACTTCCCTCAGACCAAAACACACAACTAAACCAAATCTTCAACTATTGCATCCATTCAACGCTATCTTCAGATCATATTAACATGAAAATATCGCATTTTAAAGAGCTAAAGTGGCTCACTTCATATGGAAAGGCACTCAAGGAGATATGATCCAATCGCAGCAGTCTGGGGACGAGATTAAAGCGACTGGCCAAGATAGAGATGAATGGCGTTCATTCGTCTAAGCCGTCAGTTCAGCTCCCTCGCGCGGATTGGAAATAGCACCTTATTTACCTAAGTAAGTCATATGACTTCATTATGGCTTGAGAATGTCGTTGTTTTGTTTAAGGGTGCATCCATATTGCATTAGCTTTGCACCACGAGGATTATCAGTCAGCAGCAACAGATACTTTTGGTAAGAAAGTATAATCCTTTATTACACCTTTCTTCACAGAACTCCTGGTTGTAAAGGTTATTTACTTGTTATGGCTCGCCAACTGTTGGCGACTGGCTGATATAAACCGTTGTTGATATTATGAGAGTTTAGTTGTCAGTGTGTGTAAAATAGAGACAGGTCTTTGTAATTTATTAATTTTTTTATAATTTTTTCGCTTTCATCCGAGTTTCCATCACTCCTGATCCATCCACAACACCAACAACATAATATATCAAGATATTGTAGCCGCAAGGCATTAAGCTCGCCTTTTGTACACAATGTGTACAAGCTTAAATAAATAAATAGTTACATTAAGTCCAGAGTCATAGATACATATAGGTACATATGTATATGTTATATTAATTTGAACACGTAAAACTCCTGAACATTTATTAATTGTATTAGGTTTAATTTAAAATATTAATTGGCATGCATGATTGATTACGTTATTGAAATTGGTTAGATATCTAGATGAATTAAATAACTCTTCAAAATTCTCTTTCGAATGTTTCCCAAGGAACTCTGTTGATTTGTGTGGCCCTAGAATAAACTTATAGATTTCCCAAGACTGAATGTGGAGGTGGTTTCCATATTCTACGATATAAAATTGAACTTTTTACATAATATGCTATCCTTTAGGCGGATTTTTAATGCTCTTGAATACCGATTTGGATTCTTTATTGTAGAGGGTAGATAATAATATAGGATAGCACAGAGTCCGAAGCGTTTCCATTGATGTGCTTTCGGCTGTACAAATGTCTTAATAAGATCTATTGTGACTTTATGACTTTTGTTAGCGAGTCGGCACGTATTACTCCTAGGTATAAGTGATTCAGTCCTTGTCTCTGAATTAACAAACTTTTTCTATTCCACAGTGAGAACAATAGTGTTGCACTTTTCAGTTCTGCTATTATCTAGCTGGACTTATATTATACTCGTATGTGCCAGACATTGTATTATTAGAAGTTTCTAGAAATGTTCCATTGAAACTCAAAACTTCTAATTGTGAAGCTTTGTGTAAGTCTGAGGTTTATTCTAGTCATACATTTAGTTCTACTGTATGACTAGTTGGAAAAAATTTAATTAGTTAAAGACTATTTAAGAGTTACGGAGTCTGATTTAGTTGTTTATTTCTACATAATATTATGTATATGTAATGTCCAGGATTGGTTGGAAAAAAGCCGATAGTTACTCGCTAACTTGCCGGCGGAGTGACAACTGCCAGCCTGATCGATATTGACACTAAAAGGTACTGTAGTGTTTAGTGTAGGTGTTTAGTTTTACAACATTCGATTAATAATTACGAATAGATATTTCAGATTGTTCTGTTAGTTTATTTTATTTACGCAAGACTAGGTATTATATTTTTGTTTGTTTGTTATTTTAATGGTTCTACAAATAAATTAATAAGTAATTAAAGTAAAGTTGATAAAGAAAACTTTGCACAGCATTTACTCTTCCAGTTATAAAATAATGTTCTTAATTGTTTAAGTTGTGTGGTTGTGTCTCCATAGTTACTCGACACCCCATGTTTGAGAAACTAAGTTTTGTATCCTACCCACAGCTCCTCTCAGCTAAAACCACTAACCACACTAGCAACGGTCATTAGTTTCCCGTACAAAGACCGTCAGACAAGCGGGTGCGGATAAAATCCCCGCTCGCCGCGGTTTAGTTGCCGGGGTATTGATCTAGGGTGCTATCGTACGGACAACAGCAGATCAATGGTAACACGTGCAGCACGATTTTAACTCTTACGATGCAGTTAATAAGAACGGTCCAAAGTCCAAAGTGTTACACTTGATCTGCTGTTTGAACTAACTGAAGCCACTATTATAGCCCATGGGTATGATAGGCGCAAATGTCGCAGGGTTGATTCCCGCCTCTAGATGATTGGTAGTCTTTTGTGCAATAATAGTATACATCATATTATTATATACATGTAACAGCAAGTGCCTTACGTTTTGAATTTTTCTTGGTTACGCATCATAAGGCCGAAGTTCATAAGACCTATGCACGAAAGGCCGAATATCAAAATTTCGAATGTTCATTTGGCCGAAAGATTAAAATCCCGAATGGACGTTTGGCCGAAAGTTTGAAAGGCCGAAGGTTAAAATCTCGAATGTTCTTGCATATCCGATATTCGAAACGAAAATCTAAGTATCCCATGTTGTGACAATTTTTTCCCATTTAATATTTAGCACGTGCCTCATTTTGTAAACAAATATGACTACCTGTTATATATACAGCGATCGTTTTATATCTACAGACATTGAGACTACAGTGACACGTGCCATGGCAGACAAAATAAGATTCTTTTAATTTAAACAATAATATTGAATTTTCAATGGCTGTAGATATAAACGGAGCTACAAAAGTAACTGATTGAATAAATGGCCGGTCCCTCGTGCTTCCCACCTGGTGGGACCACGAATTTGTTTATCATCGTGAGAATAATTTGATTGGATATAATAATAAGACAATAATTATGAAATAGTTTCAGCAAACGAAATAGAAGTTTGTACTGCTCTTGCATATCCGCTATCCGAAATGAAAATCTAAATATTAAATAGAGAAAAAATTTCACGACCAGGATTTGAACCAGGGACCTCGCCATTCTGTGTCACGCTCTATTCCAACAGAGATTTCTATATATAGAGAGAAAGAGAGTATTCGGGTCGGTGAAATCTTTCTCTATATTCGTCTGAGGGACGTAAGCGACATAGATGAGTCGTTTTTGTTTAGAAAATAAGACACTTGCTGTAGCTTAGGTAGGTATACCTACTTCACTACATGAAACTAACAATTTGCGTTATCCTTTGAACAATCATTAAAATTAAACATTCGCGGATATTTCTCGATAATTAACAAATTAATTAACAATTTTCGTATGAATACACACACTTTACAAGAATTATTTTTGGTTCACTTTTTCTATACCTAAAAGGTTGACTACGTTTCTGTTTGAAATTGCTGTTGAGTTTTTATCGCAGAAAGTATTTAGTACAGTCGATAGCATATGATTTGTAAATGCTCTCTACATTACGGAAATACGGTCTACATTTCTATGACTTAGTGTAGGTTGACATGATGGCGACTGTACGGTGCAACACAGAGAAAGGTGTACAGGAGAGTTTTTAAGGTTGAAATTTTCTCAAAAACTACATGACCTATTGCAAAAATTCTTTAACTGTTTGATAGATAAAATTGAAAACTATGTAACAGTAAAAGAATAATTAAATTCGGTCCAGTAGTTTTTGAGAAAATCTCAACCTTACGGAGGCCCCCTGTATACCTTATCTCTGTCTTCGACTGTACCATCACAAATACGCAACACAACCACTTGTAGCTTTATAACAACGTTCGACACGTATCCAGTTGGCTTTGAAGCGTTGTATTACAAAACGAATTCAGCTTTTTCAACAAAATAGATTTCCACACTGTGTTAGAAATGGATTGGCATTTTGCTGGGTAACGGCGGGAAATCAGTATCGAAATGGTATTGGTACGGTCAACAGCCCAAACCTACACGAAACAATTACCTATACAATGTAAATAATAATAATAAAATATAATAGTTTAGTTTTAATTTTTATTATTTGTAACCTTAATTTAAATTGTTAAGTATAATGAATATTACTATTTGTTACCGAATAAATGAACTTGTAATGTAAATAATTATGCTTATAATATAAATATTTTGTAAATAGGTACTCTTTATTACCTGTATATTTTAAGTTTTGTTATTTTGTAGTTAGTTTAATTTATATTTCATTAGAAAGTTAAATAATTATCAATAGAGTCTTGCAAAATGGCTTCATCTTTAAAGTCACAACAATGACCAATGATTCGGGTGTGAGACACCGAAAAATACAACGGAAATAACAGATGAGTTTTAGTTGCAATTGTAGCTACAATAACCGTTACAAACTATAGAGACAGTTAATTGTTTCGCTGTTTTACTAACTACTAATTTGTTTTTATAGCTGGTTTGACGATTGATTGTTTAGAACCTAGCTAGGTAAACAAATAATTAGCTAAAACAGCAAACAACTGTCCCTAAAGTTTGTAACTGCAATTGCGAATACTCAGAAATCACAGGTACTGGTAATCTGTTATTAGCAATATGTGGCGCATACTTTTATTATTATTATATTACCATCGCGTTAAGTGTCCGTATGTTAAACTTGATGGGACACGTTTTACATTAAATTGTACGGACAACAATTGAATGTAAAACGTGGCCACCGCGATTTCGCGTGATCGGTGCCCGTCGGCAGTCGGGCGAAACCGCAATGCATTCATTCAACGCCACCGGAACAGTGGCTGCGACTGCGGTCTGGGCCACCGCCAATCGTTCTTCAATTCACAATCACAACCGTTAAAATCCATTACTTCTTATTTATGAAACTGTCTACTATTCGATTTTCGCGAAAAACTGTCGATATATTTCTATGAGGCAGTAATTTATACAAAATTGTAGAAGAAAAGTTTCAATTAAGTACCTATTGATTATTGACATTGAACGGATGATGTTATGGAGTCTACACACCAAAGCCGCCGACAGCCGCCGACACAGTCCGACGCGGACGGCTTGGTGTTTAATAGAAACAGTGGGGTAACCGCGACTTCCATCGTTATCGTAATCGCTTGCAATTTGACACATGGACATTGACAACGAAACGCAGACACATTGACACATGGACATGGACAACGAAAAGCAGCAATGTGTATCGTTCAAGTGTCAAAATGAAAACGAGAACGAAAACGATTGAAGTCGCGGTGTCCCCCAGGCGGTGTCAGCGGCTGTCGGCGGCTTTGGTGTGTAGACTCCATAATGTAGCTTCATTGGGCTTACTTTTACCCTTTTCGTTACAATCTGCTTGTGTATGTTAATGTCCGATTAATCGACTTTAATGCGTGTACCTACATATGAAGTTAGAGGGATTATCGAGGCAGGTTTTAGGATAAATGGATGGCGTAACTGGGGAAACTGTTATGATTCAACTAAAAGTAGCTGACATACAATGTAACAACTAAATAACCGTGGGATAGATTTTATTAAAAACAAAGTCATCTTCATCGTCGTCAGTCTATTTACATGTCCCCACTGCTCGGGCACAGACCTTCCCTTACATCGAGAGAGCAATAACAAAGTATTAACTTGCAATATACCATAAATCTGAGCCACGAATAATTCACTGTACTTGTTACGGAGTATGGTTCCAACATGTGTGGAGAGCAGTGAAGCTGTCGGTTTACTCATGTCTGTGATGCCATGTGAGAATATAGCCTCGCCTCCCTAAAGGGGATCAATATCAAAGTGGAGCTACTAAATTATCTAACATGAAAATTCACAAAGCTTTTCATAACGAAGGATGACAAACGAAGCTACTCGTAAATATGTACAACATAATTAAGTACTATTAATGTACAGCTTAATTACTATTTAAGGTTAAGATATTATTAAAAGGGCTTTTGGTAGGTAAAGACCGCCAAGTAACTGTCATTCTTTCGTGTGGAAGAGTTACGATTCACAGGTGGTCGGTTAGTATTGTTTGTTACTAGGTAAAGCAAATGGATTAGTTAGATGGTTAGGAATGTTTATTCGTAACTGGCCAACCAGGTTGACATCTCAGGTGGTCGAAAAACGGTCGGTTAGTATTTTTTGTTACTAGGTAACTGACCCATCAAATGGACTGGTTAGGAATATTTATTTGTAACTGACCAACCAGGTTGACAACTCAGGTGGTCGTATAGCGATGATTTTTAATAACAAAACAAGTTTATTCCCGGTTATAAATTTCAATCACTGTTGAAGGGTCTAATTACAATGGTCTTTATTGGATGAGGATGAGGTGGATGTGCTGTCGACGATTTAGTGTTATTTTTACAGAACTTCATAAATTTTCTCCCATCTTTTACAGCCAGACTACGTAAGAAGTATAAAAGATATTTGTCCTACAAAAAGTTCTCCATGCCGAACCGTTTCATACAAATAACACGAATTTCGCCTCTTACGTCACAACTCTCTGTGCACGATGCGCGAACTTCCCCCAGTTCCGGAACTAAAGACACTTTTAGAACAATAAGGAAACTTTTATTTCCGCCATACATCGTTTGCCAATATTACGACCCAGCGTGTTTCTAGTATCCGAATTTTATATTAAAAGAGATTAAGATGGTTTGGGTAAAGTGATTAAATTGACGAAATATTATTAGTACCCATTATTCGTTACTAAACAAATCACTAGTTACTATCGTTACGTTTCCTTTGATACATTTGAGAACTATATAGTATGAAGTTTCGATTCGTCTCTTGTTCATATTCATTCAATCGCAAAATTGTTACCGATACTCGCGTGAATACAATTTAAGTAAGTTTAATTGCATCCATTACAATACACACGTCACACAACTCTCTCAAACACATCACGTACAATACACATCTCATATCACCCTGCATAGTCTTGTTTGCCTCAAATAAATACTATAAATACTTCTATAACTGTATCTAATAAAGTGGGTGTCATGAAATACAGGTTAAATCCTAGTTCTGACACCAGTCTCACCCAAAGTATTGTTTTTGCATTGATGTAATTACCATGTATGTACTTATAACTTTGTTGTGAGAAATAAATAAATTTTATTATTTTATTATAATACAGATTTACAGTAATATGCAATCATATATAAAGAAAAATATTAAATTAAACTATCATTGACTCCAGAGCTATATCCGGGTCGACTCTCTGTCCCTTCTATACTATCAAACAAATTGTAACAGTTTTTCTAAAACCGCAAATGGCCGTGCAAAATACTCAGAGAGCGAGATTAATTTATTTAATCAGTGCCAGTGCTCTATATAGACGGAGCGTTCACCGTAAAAATCTATGTGAGGTCATATGAAGATTCAACGTCATACTCCGTCATACCAGGAGGAAAGGTCGTGAGTTTGTGTATGTATGTGATGAAATGTATGAACACTGGTTTGAATAAATGGTATTAATTCTGGCGTCTTGTACAAAGTGATTTTGATTACAGTCCCATTATAATGATAAAAATATTTATTCACTGCCTTCGTATTTCGGTAGTTTTAGTGAGTCCTCTTATTTCATCATATTGTACCAAAATTGATGAGCTGTCATTTTTAATTATAACCCTTTTATTTATAGAACTGTCTCCATAATTCCTGAGGGAGGCAGCATTGTCCACTTACACCAACTCATTTTTGTGTGACATTGTATCTTTTATCATATCGCAATACTGCCATTGTGGTACTCGATGAGAAAGCTATTTACTGTAACGCTCAGTCTAACAAGTCTACACGAAAAAAGTAGATACAGGGGATTAGGCCAAAGCCGAGCGCAACGTTAATTGCAATTTGCGGCCTCGCCACAAGAAAGAAAACTTTGTTAAATAATGGAAAAACTTTAAAACACTGGTAATTCCCATTTAAAATGGAATCCTGCTGAAAACGAATTTCCTCTTAGCTACTTTTTTTGTTGAATAATGTCTTAGTTAATACTCCGTAACTGTAAAGTCTTTAGCGAGAAAAATGTTGAAACTATTAAGCTCTGCTTTACTAACAGAAGTTTAAATTCAACTCCAGAGTTACTTGGCGTTTGAGTTGCAGATATGCGTTTGAGTAATATCAACGTTTATCAACAGTTTCAGTGAGACGCGCATATAATTATTAGGTGACATATACAGTCAACATCGCATCTAATGTAACTCTAGCAAGTTAAATATACGAGATCATGATAGTTTTCTGTAGGTTGACGTTCTGTCGGCTGTACATTAGGAGACCTATATAAATAGTACAGACAAGAACACATCAACCTATACAATATATTGTGTTATATTTGGTATGCTGTCGACTGTACGTACTTTCAGTTATATTTTAAACTGCAAGCTGTTGAAGTAAGTACCTTTTTAGTATGACTTTCAGTGAAGTACCTAATTATTTTTCAGAGAATAGCATGTAGTCGTTTACTTTGTTCTAGATCTTATTTATCGTGCAAGAAAGTGGTTTATCAGTTTTGGCAAGAAATCCTTTGTAATTACAGCACAGTGTTACAGTCCTAAGTTGACTTCGAGCTTTCAACGAAAATTCAGACTAGATTTAACATTGCTTCGGTCCACTTCCAATTATTTTTTCTAACTCTCGTCCAGTTGCAAAAACATTTTCAGTGGTCCAAAGAAAACATCTCTATATCAAATCAAAACACTGTATATCCTCACAATGGAGAGTTCTCCTGATCTTATAACTTATTCAGTGGGGGCCATTTCCTGATACCTCCCCCCTTTCCCTTCGTCCTCCATCTAAACGGGTACATTTCCATTTCTGTCGGCTCTAGGCTGAACAAGACATTTATATGTCGGTTACTGTGTAGAGTTGTAGAGTCCTTCATTACGTCTATGATTCGTTTTGCCGCGAGATTAGAAGGTTCGAGAGAGGAAAATTCGGCGACGCATGAAAATTGTCTCGGGGAATGTTTTCTTCTGAATCGAAGTGGTTTGATGATGCTTTAAAAGGATTTACCGGAAGTCTCTAACTAAATTATTAAAAATCTACAGGGACACCTGATATAGCCGGTTTTTCTAAACTAAAATTGAGTAATAAGGTTTTTAGCGGTCATTCTCTGCTGTCATAGGATTTTCATCTAAACTAAAATGATTTTTAGTTTTTACCCATCAAACATTAACATAAAGGACAATACTAATATACTCCTAGCTTTTCCTCCAAGGGCACTATATCACTAGGACTCCATGGATCGCCACCAGCGGGTGATGATAGTAATCGGTATCGCAACCAAATTGGTTGCGCAACCAAGCGGACACTATGGTGAGATACCCGCCATACAGTTGTGTACATTTTGTAGGTGGCGTGACTGGTTGTGTCACCAGTGGGCTCCTAATGACTGCATAGCGAATATAGCCCGTTTGGCCCGTTTCCACCTGCTGCTAAGTGACCATGAAACCGAAGCCGACGCACGCAGATCTAGTAATTAAGTGGTGTAATTTGATTCTAACCCTAATCGCAACAAATAGCCTGCGTGTGACCTACATCCGAGCTAGATGCTTAACTTAATTTGTGGAGTAGTGTGCTGTGGTTGTTTGTACATTCGACAGCACTGCAATGGTAACACTTGTAGTACGATTTCAACTCTTATGGTATGATTGGGAGGGTCCATTGATGTTCTTTGGACTATACTTTCGAGTGTACGGTGGAACACGAATTAATATTGTAGAGGAGAATTATTCAGATTGAGATTTTCTAAATAATATTTGACTGATTTTTCAAAATTAATGCGTTGCAAATGAACACTCTGATTTCAATACCTCACATTGATAACCCAATTGTTGTGGCAAATAGCTTTCTTTACACCGAGGAAGCCTATGGCTATGACCATGCGCATCCAGTGCGGATTGGTGAATAACACGTGCCTCAGTTTGTATTATATTAATTTTCCACGCATGTATGTTTTCACAATAAACTCGTAAACTATAACAATAATTTTATTTTTCACAATGTTTTCCTTCATCGCTGTGAGAGCATTCAGCAAATGTACGTAAGATTTCCTTTCGAAAAAACTGGGAGAATTGCGGTAGCGACAGTACAACAAGTGAGTAAAAAAGTTTGGGAAAGTATTGATTGTCATCTCCATTCAAAATACTCTGAGCTCTGTTATGTATTCCAAGAGAGTAGTTCCCGACGATGCCGTACAGTTCACGGCTCCTTTGTCCAAGGAGTGCGGCCCGTTTTATTATGGAAATCAGGCCTCGTGCTCCCCACATGCCTTCAGGTTCGAACCTTACTCAATGCTCGATTTAAGGAATTAAAAAATTTGGAATTTTTAATGCATCGACATGTAGATAGTTAACAAGAAATTATATTTAGAATATGCTTTTCAGATTGTCATTTGGCATTGTTTGCCGCGTGATGTTCTCACCTCACATGGCTATTCGTATTCGCTATTGGATGTTTGTCGATTTTGTCAAATATGATATGTTTGTCAACATATTGTGTGTCGAATAAGCAAATAAGACGAATATTTTGTCACACATGGCAAGTATAACAAATACGCAAATACGAATAGCCAAGTGAAGTGGCAGCATTAAACATGTTAACCAGAGCAAACATAAAATATTTGTCTCCATTATTTGAGATATTTCCTCAACATGGGAAAAAATTATGGGAAAGTATTTCCAATTATTAATACTAGATAATAATATAGTTATTTAAGACTTATATAATTATTCCCAATTTGGAAGTTCAATTGTAGGTATTTTTCGATTGCATAAGTAGTTGTGGCAATTTTGCCATTTAGATTGGTATAACTAATGGACCTTTTATACAAGTTCAAATACTTGTATTTTTTTTAAATATTTCGGGTGTGATATCATCGTGTTCCAAATAAACGCTATTTTCTTTTTCTTAAAAAAATAATTATTGCGAATAATTATTTCCTCCCCAATACAGGAAGCGAAGGTTCACTGACTTCTGTAATTATTCCGCAAGCAGTAGGTAAATTTATTCACGGGGAAAATAGGAAATAGAGGCAGCGCGACTAAGATGTAATTTATTGACATGGAAATTAAGCATCAGTTGAAAAGATGAAAGACCAATTTCCTTTAAAGGCATTTTTTCGTAATTGAATATTGAGGTCAAAATATTGACTTCAATTATTTAAGAATTGGGATTAGTTTAACGATGACAGGACGAGTGGCCACAATATTCTTATAAATGGTTTTTAAACGTCGTCACAAAGTAGAGATTTTGGAAACTTTTTAAGAACATTGGAATGTAAGTCCATCCATAAAATTAACTCTGGAGACGCGACTTTGAAAAATAAACGTTATTTTCTTTGGTTACTGTTTTTATTTTTATTATATATCCATGCTAGGAGGGTTTATTTCATACACGGGCAAAACAGCGCGGGCCACCCTAGAATAAGATCTTTTTTACAGGACTGCCAAAAAGAAGGTAATGTTTTCCAGATGTATGTATGTTGATTCCTTTGTAACCTCCTGTAGTCTAAACGGCTTGATGAATTTTGATACATAGAGTATCGTTTGAATTATTTATTATATTATTTATCTTTTAGCATAGAAATTATAATAAACGAACAAAGAGAATACGTGGTAGGTAGCACCATGTAGCCTTCTTGGTCCTAATTGTAGTTTTTTTTAATTAATAACAAATTCATCAAAGGAACCGCTCCTTTTTGAGCCGGCCTGTTTGAACTTTCAATAATTCGCTAGAGGCAGACTTCTCGTTAACGAATTGAAGTGTTCTTTGTGTGTCAAGTACTGGCCTAGGCCCTATTAACAAAGATTCGAGATTTTTATTATTTAGTAGGCATACTTATTATTTTAATGATGTACTTACTTTGATGTAGGATTTTCCTTTTTTTCTTAATGAAATTAAACCTTCGGGTAATGAAATTATACATACGTTAAGTCACGCAGACGATGGACTATCTGCTATCTAACTGTCGTTTTCTCAACATTCATCAATAATGTAAGAAGAAAAATATAATAGAATTTCTATAAACAACAATCTACGTTCTAGATTACTGAGTTTTAAAATCACTGCGATTTTTAAATTTAGAACTTTAAGGCGAGGTGTTGGGACGTTTTTAAGTTTTTCGATGAAGGCTACGGCACTAACTACTGAAATTAAAGGCCTGAAAAAAATATATATCAATCTTGGGGTATCTATTTAGGGACTGTTGGCTCCCGAAACACGATTGGACAAACTTCGCTCGATAGAAAAAAATCACAAACATACCCCTTTCCTGTCTTTTCACTCGAGTAGTGTGTCTAAACTAAAACAGTTATTCATACAAAATATATATCAAAATGTAGGTTATTATAAATAGAAGAGCTTGATGAGATGAAAATCTGTTGTTTGTAACGTTTTTTTTATACCAGGCAAAATTTAAGAAAAAAACACAATTTGTATAAATACAAATGCACGGCGCTACGAGCTTCAGTGCGCCGCTGGGCGCTGCCGAGGTCGGACCTGTATCGATTTTTGCCAAATGTTCCACTTTGGTCTTTACCTTGGAATAGTTGGAATGCTCCCACGATCGTCATAACGTAATAAAATTTAAAATAATACGAGTCGAATTTGGTCACACCTGTACTTTAAGATTATTAGTTTACTAATCACGGAATGATTGTGCATCGTTTTGAATAAAAAAAAGGACTCATAACCTAAAACAGATATTCCTTAACACAATAGATTTTTCGCGAACCATGTTTTGAAGTCATCATATTTTTTTTTTTTTTTTTTTCTTGATTCTATTTTAATTTTTTCCCCCGATTTGTATATTTCGGGGTCCTTGAATGTATCATTAAATATTATTATAGACCATTGTACAATTCATGTTTTTTTTGTTTTTGTGAGGGTGAGTGTGTGTGTGTGTGTGTTTATTTATTCAATTTTGCCACCGCCGAAGTCATCATATTACACGCGACACGAACACCAGTGTCGAGTGTCGTATATTGGGAGCGAGCAGTGGTCTGATAATTCCAGATGAAGACAAGTCGGCTAACATTACAGTGGGGCTATAACATTACGATTCTCAAAACGATCAAATCAAACCATGTCATAGCGGCCGTGAAAGGGACAGTGCTATTGCATTGGTATAGCGGCGTCTCTGGTTGGCGCGCCATGACATGGTATAATTTCATCGTTTTGAGAACGGTAATAGGGGGCTGATCAGTAACTTCCAAATTGACCAAAGTGGAACAGGCCAAAACAAATGACTATTGACGGTGATTTGTCCCACAGAGCAAACAAACAAACAGCAATCGAACTTAAAATAGTTTATACGTAGTTGCTACTTGTAAAACTATGTACAGTGAACATCACATAAAGTTTGCCACATTTTACTCTACGCACACTCGCACAGTGATAATAAATACGGGCCAGATTTCAATAGCTATGCAAGTGCAGCTGTGGTTTGTAATGTGGTGTGCGATATATACCTGTTTTACTCTAAGCACAGTGATAATACGGGCCAAATTTCAATAGCTACGTAGTTATAGACTGATGCAATATACACTGTGCCTACTTTTAAAAGTACAGTCAACAGCACATAATGTGTGTCATGTTTTACCCTACGCAGTGATAACACGGGCCAGATTTCACCATCACTGACGTCACACCTGACACCAATAATAATACTTACCTAACATCACGTTACAAAATTCGTCATTTATTTAGTTTTATTGATACACTTGACAGTTTGTCACTTAAAGTCAAAAACAGATTTGTTGTAATGTAACCTCTATGGTTAATAAAATTTTAATAAATTTTGTATTTTATAAGAATTTATTCTCAATTTTTTATTAAATCGCGTGAAAGTACTTTCAAAATATATTCCCCTAGCAAATAATTTGATTATTCCTATTTTTCACTTTTATTACAACAATATTACCTAATTGACATTCCTATTATTCCAGGTCTTTTTTCCGTCAGATTAGTATTAACATAGTATTTTATTCTACTACGTCATACTACATCACTACGCTACGTTACGTCAATATAAATAACTTAAAAAATAATTACAAATATATATAGCTCGACTACCACTGACTGACTGACTGACTGACTCACTGACTCACTGACTCACTGATTGACGCGCCCGTTTAGTCTGAAGGAGTTCCCGGAGGTGAAAGTGATGTAGGGGGGAGTTGTATAGTTTAGTGATTGGACCAGAGGAAAACTATAGGGAAGTGAAAAAAACAAAATGGCGGCGGGTCACGTGATGCCATCTCCGCCATTTTCCAACCGATTTCGTTCAAATTTGGAACGCGTGTCACATGGTCCACCTACTTTGTGATGAAATTGAAAAACAAAAGAAAAACAAAATGGCGGCGGAAATATAGCCGATTGAAAATTTGGACATTTCAGACCAAACTTTGACGAATTAGCTGGCCTAGCACGAGCGCATGAGGAATATCCAACCAATTCCACTTCGTAGCACATATGATGCAGTATACCAGAAAATTGTCATTTTTGGGAAAAACAAAATGGCGGACGAGCAGTAAACCATAATATTTTTTCCATATATTTTCCTATACGAAACGAAAGGATTACTGGCGTGCGGTAAATATCTATCAGTATCTATAGCGAGGCCGAAGGCCGAGCACCCTCCCGCGAGGCCGAAGGCCGAGCTCCGCGTAGGGCGAAGCCCGAAGCGTCCCCTTGCCAAGCAGAAACAACTCCCCACCTTCCAAGTAACTTTTGCGAGGCCGAAGGCCGAGCCGTGCTGCGAGGCCATAGGCCGAGCTCCGCGTAGGGCGAAGCCCGAAGCGTCCCCTTGCCAATCAGAAAAAATTCTCCACATTCCAAGTAACTTTTGCGAGTCCGAAGGCCGAGCCGGGCTGCGAGGCCGTAGGCCGAGCTCCGCGTAGGGCGAAGCCCGAAGCGTCCCATTGCCAAGCAGAAAAAAACTCCCTACCCTTCAAGTAACTTTTGCGAGGCCATAGGCCGAGCTCCGCGTAGGGCGAAGCCCGAAGCGTCCCCTTCTCAAGCAGAAACAACTCCCCATATTCCAAGTAACTTTTGCGAGGCCGAAGGCCGAGCCGAGCTGCGAGGCCACAGGCCGAGCTCCGCGAAGGGCGAAGCCCGGAGCGTCCCCACGCTACCAAAGGCTGAAAGCCCTTGCCTTTCGAATTATGAACAAAGTTATGGAAATTGTGAACAGCTAGCAACGTTTGGGTTTCGAAAAACTTTCTTTAAGTTTCTGGCATACGGGCATTTAGAGCGTTGCTTGCTTTAAAAATCACAAAAAAAAAAACTACTTTAAATGAGAAAATTCTTTTCGAATAAATGTTTTTCACAGAGTTTTGAACTTGCAACTTTCGGGTGGTGCTTGATATAATTAGTGGATGGCTTGCACGAATTATTTGCACAGCGAACAATCCGGATAATGTTTATTTAGTTGCGGCGCCTACAACACGAAAACAAAGCAGTCTCGCGGGCCGCGCGCGGCCCGCGCACCATGCAACACCTAGTTAAAATATATAACCTGTAGACGCGAATTTGACTGCACTGAACCCACTCCGGACGGTCGGTTTAACGTATGTCTGCTTATGACCTTCCGTATAAATAAATACGTTTAAAAGTACAAATTGCTTTACTTTATTGTCAACTAGCTTCTGCCCACCACTTCGTCTGCGCAGGATTATAAATTATAGCCTATGTGTTATTTTGATGTATAATATGAGCTATATTATTGTAAAGTTTCATTCAGCAACATCCATCCATCCATCCAAACTTGCGCATTTATAATATTAGTGGGAGTGGTATGGGATTGTCACGAGCACAGCCCGTGTTAGGGCCAGTGTAGAAGTTGAAGCCTGGTTGGCGGCGAGAGGTGAACAGGAGGGGTGATGATGATACGGTTCCGAGTTGACATAATGTGCGACAACATTTAGTATAGACAAAAGTTCAAGATTTGAAAGAAATATTTTCCGACAATCGCGAAAATTGAAATAAGTAACTCCGAAACTGTCAGACTTGGGATATCCCTATTTGGCATTAAATGGGTCGATAATGTTGGCACCGACAAGTGGACTTCGGTATATCGTCTATCCGTGGGACATTCTGTATAGGTATTATTATGGGTAGCGAGCTGTGACGTCACAGTGAGGACACTGGTTACGCTTACTCTGTGTACCTGCGCGAGTAATGACCCCGATCAATGCGCGTCATCCCTCTCTCGCCCCTCCCTCGCCCCGCACCTCACCCCCTCACTAGGCTCAAATCACCCAATGGCCTCGCCTTAAGATTTAAGCATCGGTTTTAAATAACAACCAACGTGTTCTTCGTTGCTGACATAGTTTTGTATGCAGAATAGGGTCTAGCGTTTCATGGTAAGGCTGATGTTCAGTCGACTGTACGGTGGAACACAGAGAAAGGTTTTAAGAGAGTTTTTGAGAGAGTTTTTAAGGTTGTGATTTTCTCAAAAACTACTTGACTTATTGCAAAAATTCTTTTACTGTTTGATAGATATAAGTTAAAACTATGTAAGTGTAATTTAGGTTTCTAAATAATGAATGTTTCTTTTTTAATATTTTATATTGTACCTTTTTGAAATAAATCATGATTCCTAACTGTAAAAGAATTATTAAATTCGGTCCAGTAGTTTTTGAGAAAATTTCAACCTTATTGAGGCCCCCTGTATACTTATATCTGTCTTCGACTGTACAACAGGGGTGTGTATGTGCGTAATTTGGGCCTGAAAATGAATTTCCTGTCTGCAGGTGTAGGTGGGGCGAGTCAGTCTGGCTCGCCCCTAGCACGCCCCTCCAGAAATCGAATTAGAGGCGCTACTATTTCAATTTAAACGCTATAGCTAATTCCGCACCCTTCTAGTGGGTTTGCTTGACGAAGTTAACACTGGGGCACTGACATTGACTTTGAAGGTATATCACTATTACGTACAGTCTACAGGTACAACTATACAGGAGAGTCGTTAAACATGAGATTTTCCAAAAAAAAAAACATATTTAACTGGTTTTCGAAAATTGTTTACATTCACATTGCAACATTTTAAGAATAGGTCGAGTAGTTCTTGAGAAAATCTCAACGTTAATGAGACACCTGTATACTTGTCTATTTTTGACGACACAGTAGTACCTAAGTACAAGCGTAACCCTTTAAACTTTTAACCGTTCTTATTGTCAGCGCCACAACGTCCTTCAAGTGTTACCATTGATGTGTTGTCGGGTGTACGTACATATACGGAAAGAGTAAGCCGATGATGAAAATACATCCTCCTCCTCCCTAATCGTTGCCTCAGTGCTGAGGATCGTGACCCTCAACAGCAGGTGCCGTCTTGGCATGTATGAAATGGCGCCAGGAGACACGGTCTTGTGCTCTTCTCACAGCCTCTTCAAAAGGCACGCCGAGGATTCTGACAACCACATCAGTCCAGCGGGCTGGTCTCCGGGCACGTGGTCTAGACCCCTCAACTTTGCCGAGCAGTATAGTTCAATGAAAATACATAACTGACAACTTTTGTTCTACGACTTTTCGAATAAATTATATAAATACGAGTAAATTAATGTTCGATGCAAGATGTACGAAAGGACCAATTTTTCTCCCGAATATCGAAAAGTCGACAATAAGTTCGAAATTTGTAATATGCATTATCCATGCTCGGTGAACAAATTTAAACATGATGAAAATTTCTTTCCGTGGGCAGGCTTGAACCTGCGACCTTGTCATTCTGTGACACGCTCTTACCAACTGAGCCACCACAGGCCCGTTGTAATGGACCGCTACCCACCCCAACGCAGGAAATCAAAAAGTACTGAGCTAATTATATTATGACATAGGTACACTGCAATGGCAGTTACGTACTTAATACAAATTATATTGGACAGACGCGTTCAAGGGACAAGAATTAGTTCCAAAAATACTGGAGGTTAATTCCTTTTTTTTGAAATGGATTTTATGGTCCTAAGTATTTCTGAAAGGCGATAAATTCTCTAAAAGTGTGTTTCTTAAAAGCGATATTTAAAAGTGTCAGTTCGAAGACTCAATTGTTTTATTTATTAGGGTTATTCTTTAGAAACTAACGTTGTTATTTTAAAGTTGTAACCTAAGACGCCAATTGAGAGATCTATTGAAACATTGGGGACAAAGTAAGTGGTTTCAACATTTGGCGCGACAAAAAATCTACTAAATTACTTAAAAATACTCTTTTTCACAGTTCATGGGAAAACTCCACCCAAAACCTAATCAACCAATAATGAACCTCTAAAGATAATGTCGACGCCTTTAGGTTTTTTTTTGCAGAGCCAATATTGACCAATAGCTAAATCGCAAAGCGGGGACGCCATGGATGCGCAGACGCTTTTGCGTCACTAGGGGATGAAATTATCTAGTTAGTTTATCTCGGAGCGTGGTCAAGTTCGCATAACTTTCGATAAGTTGGTTAAAAGTTACGTCGGACTACTGTGAAAGTATTAATTTATAAGTTACAGTTTTAGTTACATTAGTGGCAATATATTTTATTAATTAATATAAAGATGAGATCTTTATAACGAACGTATTGTGTCAAAGTGAGTGTTGTTAATATGGAGATGGAGCCCGGAAACCTCATCGCAACGGAGATCTAAAGCTAAGTAGTGCTGACCGCTTTCCACCGATGGCAAAAGTTCACGATATCAACTAGAATGAATTATACTGACACTAAGTAGTGCTAGCCGCTTTCTGCCTATGACAAAAGTCCATTCTATCATCTATGTAATTTACATTCACACTAAGTAGTGCTCTACTGACGACAATACCCATCTATTGTTATAACTTATTATTCACACTAAATAGTGTAAATCGCCTTCTACTGGCGACAATGAGTCCAGATTGATGTTATGTTAGACTAGCTGCTTTATAACGACCACATGATCTATCCAAATGATATAATCGAACTCTACTATTTATATTTATTTTATATCGCAACTGACTACCTGACCAAATTACTTGACGTTATGCTACATACTACAGACAACTAATTAATGTGTGACGACGGACTATAATATGATGATAATCGTTCATAATGATATTATTACAAGTGGATTTAATGACTCCATAATGACAAGGTCAATTCGATACCACAGTGGACACAGTCCTAAGTATTACCAAAACGAACCATTCATAAGGCTACGACAGCTGAGTGCCTTGTATATGTATAATAATAATCCTTCCTTACAGCTACACGGAAGCTTAATGTATTTGCATGACTTGCGCATGAAATATGTATGAATGAACATAAGCCATACACATCAACACTGCCGAAGGCATACTCATTTTTAAATATTGAAGTAAGAGGTGTGGTAAAAATACAAGACTTTACACTATATACTTTATCTATGTACTCTCGTCATCTTGTCTGCACAGAGCCGATTCATAGTCCTAGGAAAGCGGTTCCAGCCTTCTGTAACCGCTCATGTATGGAGGGTAAACTGATGCACGTTCTGAGATACGACTCTATCTATCATATGTATTAATATAACGAGAGTGAACGACCCAAATGAGGCGCACTCTAAATGCCAATCACACCTCTATGGAAGGAGATAACAAACACTTTTATATTGTAACCAGCACCTTGCCTTATCCTTAGGGATACACGTCAGATGTAGTCGAAGCTGTACCCCTGCACCTACGACACGCTATAGTGGGAGGTTGGCGGCAGCAAAACCGGGCAAAGCCCCAACAAACTGGAATACCTACGGAACTGGAATACCTACGAAACTGGAATACCTATGGAACACATACTTATTTATTATTTGCGCCCTCCGCACTTCGCGTGCAAACAGGGACGTACTACCTTTATAGGTACTGTAAGCCAAGACTCTCTGACAATCTATCTATACAGAAACTCACAATATCACACATGACGTACGCCGAATACGTATTGGGGAAAATACTAAAATCGCGAGAATTATATTCAAACGAAATGGCCTATGTAAGTTCGCCCTTACAGCTATCTGAACGAGACGATGTCCTGTTACGAGTCGCCGAGGCTGACACCTGTTAATATAAATTACACAATAGCGTAAGGAATCTACCTGTTTAAGCATGACAACTATTGTACCGAAATTGGCGCCATACAACAACAAATATACTCGCGCGTGCCGTGAGCTTATGAATGGAACGTACCCTAGCTGTTCATTGACTGTTACTTTGGGTATTTACCTGACTATCACCAACTCTAATCTGACAACTTTTAGAGATCCTATATTAACCCAAGCAAATTATAAATGTTATATAATACTCATCTTGATTTATAATTATTATGTTTCTATTTCATCTTTACGATGAAATCACCTTTGTTTGAAAGTGGAACTTGGTTAGCATTGTTATTTTAAATCTACAGGACGCTGAGAGAGACACCTGTCGGAGACATGTGCCCTAGCGGAGATTCACCCAGTAGTTGCCCCGACAGGTTAGTTGCATGCCTTTACATGCGAATAATACCACCATAAATTCCGAATTAAAACAACTTCGACGTTTTGCGTTTGTTAATAGTCGCGTAATAATAATAGAATTAATCAAACATATAATTGTAATACATTTTATTTTATGAGCGAAAGCATTAAGACGATCACGGACTTTGAATTAAACAATAATATTTATAGACGATCACGCCACTAATCATTTTATTAATTATTTAGATCTTCATTCACGACTTTAGGTATTTCGACTTTAGGTATCAATAGGTTTAGGTGTTCTGAGGGGGTTAGGTATCTAGGCTTTACCTTAGGTCTAGATTTAGGTTAGGTCTTAGCTCTAGGTTCTTGCGGATTTGCGTTAGCAAGGGGTGGGGGCATTCTCATCTGGTGCCGGTGTCCCAGAATTTCGTCATTAAATGCACTAATGAGTTGACTGATTACTTTGTCTATCGAAATAGTAGATAAAAAATTGTTAAATTATTTTTGCAACGAGATAAAAGGGTTTGGGTTACTACACAACACAACGTAGAATTTATTGTTTAATTTCAATACATTTTAACAAACAAAAAAATACACAACGTAGGAAATATAAAGAATGGCTCATAAAATAAAACATTTGGACTTTAAATAAAACTTGCAACAAATGCGGGAAATAATAATAGATGATAAAACATTGTTACGGTTGCGCAGTGAACACTGCTTTACAAATTGTCACTCCTTTGTTTTTACAATAGTTTGCGCAGGGTCTGGGCCATCTGCTGAGGAAAGAAAGAATAGTCTGACGCGCGTCTATTACTTAATTACCCCGTCACTAAAGCAATAGTTGCATAGAGAGAGTTCGGAACTCTGTTCAAAATAAAACGTCAATAAAATAAACGATTGTAAAACAGTTTACATTTATGGTTATGACGGCAATAGTTTGAGTAAAAGAGTCTTGTCGTAAACAATTGTTGAGTAAAATAAAAGTTACAATCATATGGTGTGGTATTATGAGGCATGGGAAGGGTGTGCAACTACATGACTGGTTGTATTGAGAGACGCCGACGCGTCATATTAAGCTTTGTATAGTTCAGGTTTCTCAGATCATTGGCGGAGAAACTAATAACAATTAGTTTTTTTCTGGTTGTAACAGTTGTAGTTTGGGATGGTGATGCACTGACTTACGGCGTTTTACAGGATTTTACAGTCTGGGAGGGGAGAGTACTTACATTCTTTCTCAGTTCATTGGCGGAGAAACTAATAACAATTAGTTTTTCTGGTTGTAACAGTTGTAGTTTGGGATGGCGATGCACTGACTTACGGGGTTTTACAGGATTTTACAGTCTGGGAGGGGAGAGTACTTCCATGCTAAATGATACTGATTCAAATGATTAATGTCATCATCATCATCATCAGCCCGTATCAGTCCACTGCTGGGCGTAGGCCTCTCCCAAAGCGCGCCAATCAACCCTAAGCTCGGCCCTCTGCATCCAGTCCCTGCCAGCCATTTTGCGAAGGTCATCCCTCCATCTGGTCGGGGGGCGTCCCACACTACGTTTACCCGTTAGTGGCCTCCATTCGAGAACTCGTCTACCCCATCGGTTATCGGTTCTACGACAGATGTGACCAGCCCACTGCCACTTCAGTTTACTGATTCTATGAGCAATGTCAACCACTTTTGTCTTCTGGCGGATATACTCGTTTCTTATTCTATCAAACAGAGAAATTCCAAGCATAGCTCTTTCCATAGCTCGCTGAGCGACTTTGAACTTGTGGTTCAATGGTATGATTAATGTAGTGATTGAAAATGGTTATTATAATAATGTGGTCGGTAAAATTGACACATAATAGGCAATGGTTATTTGTTAGTAAGAAATTAGGAGAGCCTATGGCTATTACTAATTAATTAATTTTATAAGCAGCGGCAGCCTATTTGAATGTCCACACTGTTAAGGCACATGCCTACATCGGGGAAGCTGAGCCCGTGATTCACCAGGCAGGCACAATGCGGATTGATAATTACACAATACACGTGCCTTAGGGGTTTGTTTAGTCCTCAGACATGTAGATTTTCTCACGATGTTTTCCTTTATCGTTTAGAGTTAACTTTAAATGTGCGTAATTTTCCATTCTGGAAAAAGGAAGAAACGTGGAAGCCTCATTGTTTCATTGTTAATTTGGAGATCGAACTCGGGCCTACGTAACGGAAAGCGTCTTAGCCACTGCGCTATGAGATCTAATTTATCGATTTATTGCTGTCGGATTTACCTTGATGTCTTGGTACGATTCACCTCCGAAGAGTCCTTCAGACTAAACGGGACGGTCAATCAGTGAGTGAGTGAGTGAGTAAGCGAGTGAGTGAGTCAGTGGTAATCGAGCTATATATATATTAGTAATTATTATTTAATTACCATCGATGCCATGTTATATTCATAGGTAAGACGGTGGAGGCTGAAAACCAATGCTGGTGATTGACTTCATTGTGAAGTCATGGCCAGCAGGTAGATACTGTGTCTCGCCCATTGCCACTCTTAACGGTTAATAACCGGCCGCTAGCCGGAACGAGACACTCCTAGGTCTCCGCTAGATCGGACATTGTGGAGGCATATGCGTATTAATGGGATCGCTAAGAAATAGATATGGAGTTATCCAAAGATATGGTAAGAAAGGTTTGATACATGGTGAAGGGAAAAATCGGCGGCGGCGACAAACCATTTTACTGAAATGAATGTACGTGGACGAATGCGAGATACAATGCGTTTGGAGAAGCTGTATCAGTAATCGCAGCATATTGATTTCATCGTCTCTGTTTACCATTACGGAGACAGGCGTGAGTTTATTTATGTATGAATTTAGAACCTATTGAACATTCGTGAGTAAAAGGGTAGTTCAATTTCAGAAAGCAAACCTACCTATTGTGAACATGAGCGTAAATATTAGTCACATTTCCACACATGCTCAGGGAGGGGGATGTAATGGACCGCTACCCACCCCAACGCAGGAAATCAAAAAGTACTGAGCTAATTATATTATGACATAGGTACACTGCAATGGCAGTTACGTACTTAATACAAATTATATTGGACAGACGCGTTCAAGGGACAAGAATTAGTTCCAAAAATACTGGAGGTTAATTCCTTTTTTTTGAAATGGATTTTATGGTCCTAAGTATTTCTGAAAGGCGATAAATTCTCTAAAAGTGTGTTTCTTAAAAGCGATATTTAAAAGTGTCAGTTCGAAGACTCAATTGTTTTATTTATTAGGGTTATTCTTTAGAAACTAACGTTGTTATTTTAAAGTTGTAACCTAAGACGCCAATTGAGAGATCTATTGAAACATTGGGGACAAAGTAAGTGGTTTCAACATTTGGCGCGACAAAAAATCTACTAAATTACTTAAAAATACTCTTTTTCACAGTTCATGGGAAAACTCCACCCAAAACCTAATCAACCAATAATGAACCTCTAAAGATAATGTCGACGCCTTTAGGTTTTTTTTTGCAGAGCCAATATTGACCAATAGCTAAATCGCAAAGCGGGGACGCCATGGATGCGCAGACGCTTTTGCGTCACTAGGGGATGAAATTATCTAGTTAGTTTATCTCGGAGCGTGGTCAAGTTCGCATAACTTTCGATAAGTTGGTTAAAAGTTACGTCGGACTACTGTGAAAGTATTAATTTATAAGTTACAGTTTTAGTTACATTAGTGGCAATATATTTTATTAATTAATATAAAGATGAGATCTTTATAACGAACGTATTGTGTCAAAGTGAGTGTTGTTAATATGGAGATGGAGCCCGGAAACCTCATCGCAACGGAGATCTAAAGCTAAGTAGTGCTGACCGCTTTCCACCGATGGCAAAAGTTCACGATATCAACTAGAATGAATTATACTGACACTAAGTAGTGCTAGCCGCTTTCTGCCTATGACAAAAGTCCATTCTATCATCTATGTAATTTACATTCACACTAAGTAGTGCTCTACTGACGACAATACCCATCTATTGTTATAACTTATTATTCACACTAAATAGTGTAAATCGCCTTCTACTGGCGACAATGAGTCCAGATTGATGTTATGTTAGACTAGCTGCTTTATAACGACCACATGATCTATCCAAATGATATAATCGAACTCTACTATTTATATTTATTTTATATCGCAACTGACTACCTGACCAAATTACTTGACGTTATGCTACATACTACAGACAACTAATTAATGTGTGACGACGGACTATAATATGATGATAATCGTTCATAATGATATTATTACAAGTGGATTTAATGACTCCATAATGACAAGGTCAATTCGATACCACAGTGGACACAGTCCTAAGTATTACCAAAACGAACCATTCATAAGGCTACGACAGCTGAGTGCCTTGTATATGTATAATAATAATCCTTCCTTACAGCTACACGGAAGCTTAATGTATTTGCATGACTTGCGCATGAAATATGTATGAATGAACATAAGCCATACACATCAACACTGCCGAAGGCATACTCATTTTTAAATATTGAAGTAAGAGGTGTGGTAAAAATACAAGACTTTACACTATATACTTTATCTATGTACTCTCGTCATCTTGTCTGCACAGAGCCGATTCATAGTCCTAGGAAAGCGGTTCCAGCCTTCTGTAACCGCTCATGTATGGAGGGTAAACTGATGCACGTTCTGAGATACGACTCTATCTATCATATGTATTAATATAACGAGAGTGAACGACCCAAATGAGGCGCACTCTAAATGCCAATCACACCTCTATGGAAGGAGATAACAAACACTTTTATATTGTAACCAGCACCTTGCCTTATCCTTAGGGATACACGTCAGATGTAGTCGAAGCTGTACCCCTGCACCTACGACACGCTATAGTGGGAGGTTGGCGGCAGCAAAACCGGGCAAAGCCCCAACAAACTGGAATACCTACGGAACTGGAATACCTACGAAACTGGAATACCTATGGAACACATACTTATTTATTATTTGCGCCCTCCGCACTTCGCGTGCAAACAGGGACGTACTACCTTTATAGGTACTGTAAGCCAAGACTCTCTGACAATCTATCTATACAGAAACTCACAATATCACACATGACGTACGCCGAATACGTATTGGGGAAAATACTAAAATCGCGAGAATTATATTCAAACGAAATGGCCTATGTAAGTTCGCCCTTACAGCTATCTGAACGAGACGATGTCCTGTTACGAGTCGCCGAGGCTGACACCTGTTAATATAAATTACACAATAGCGTAAGGAATCTACCTGTTTAAGCATGACAACTATTGTACCGAAATTGGCGCCATACAACAACAAATATACTCGCGCGTGCCGTGAGCTTATGAATGGAACGTACCCTAGCTGTTCATTGACTGTTACTTTGGGTATTTACCTGACTATCACCAACTCTAATCTGACAACTTTTAGAGATCCTATATTAACCCAAGCAAATTATAAATGTTATATAATACTCATCTTGATTTATAATTATTATGTTTCTATTTCATCTTTACGATGAAATCACCTTTGTTTGAAAGTGGAACTTGGTTAGCATTGTTATTTTAAATCTACAGGACGCTGAGAGAGACACCTGTCGGAGACATGTGCCCTAGCGGAGATTCACCCAGTAGTTGCCCCGACAGGTTAGTTGCATGCCTTTACATGCGAATAATACCACCATAAATTCCGAATTAAAACAACTTCGACGTTTTGCGTTTGTTAATAGTCGCGTAATAATAATAGAATTAATCAAACATATAATTGTAATACATTTTATTTTATGAGCGAAAGCATTAAGACGATCACGGACTTTGAATTAAACAATAATATTTATAGACGATCACGCCACTAATCATTTTATTAATTATTTAGATCTTCATTCACGACTTTAGGTATTTCGACTTTAGGTATCAATAGGTTTAGGTGTTCTGAGGGGGTTAGGTATCTAGGCTTTACCTTAGGTCTAGATTTAGGTTAGGTCTTAGCTCTAGGTTCTTGCGGATTTGCGTTAGCTAGGGAGGGGGGCAATCTCACCGTCACGGAAACGTCACGGAATGACAAGATCGCAGGTTGAAGTCCTGCCCAGGGCAAGAAATTTTTCATCATGTTTATAAAAAAAGTTGTTTAGTTACCGATACTGAACCATGCTCTCTTCGTCTTGCTATATTCTTTCCGTTACATCCTGTATAATGGATACAATATTTGGGTGCGTAAATATTTGCACAAAGGACAAATAATTTCGTGTTGTTTTGTTCCATTGGAATGATACAACCATTTCCGTGCAAAATAAACGGTTCGATGAATTGGAAATCGGCAGGCGTTCCTTTTACAAGGGTTCCGTTTCCGATTCTGATCCAATTAGACGGGATTACATCCAGGTAAATGTCGCGTCGTGTGCTGCGACATACCGGGACATAAATCCGCTTAAATGAGCTCAGGATATGCTGTTATAATTATAATCGCCGAGCACTTACCTGTGGCTTTTTCCGTGTATAAAACCTCTTTGGTGTCTAACTCAACCGTTCCTGGTCAAAAACAAAAAAAGTCCGCCGATTACATCGACAAGTAGGATGACAAGTAGATAACAAGTAAGTACAGACCCCGGCAGCTAAGTTTATCCAAAATGGCGGCGAAATTGTAAACAAAATCTACAAATATCTGATGCCCGCAGTTAGTATACACATACATTATTCCATCAAGGGAGCTGGGTAGATCCAGCTCCCTTGATGGAATAATGTATGTGTACTAACTGCGGGCCCGGCCGGCCGGCCTTTCCATGTCTTTTAAAATGAAAATGATGTCTAAATCCAAATAGTTATTCATACAAAATGTATATCAAAATGTAGGGTATTATAAATACGAGAGCTTGTTTTAAAAAATCTGATTTTTGTTGGCGTATCTTTATTTCCCTGCCAAAATTCGTCCAAAATTAATAAAAATACAATTATGGAGTCACTGATATGCCGTGCTCTTCACTCCGTTGAGTTTGACAGCTGGCAACCCCTTAAGAATTGTGACCATAAAAAATCGTATAAACATTTCATTACATAAAAGCACACATTTACAACACATTAATGTATCTATAAATTGACCAGATAATCATTAACGACATTATGTAATTGGGAGCATCGTAATTTTAACTTCGGAACTCCGAAGTTGTCGCCGAGGAGAAGGACGAAGTTCTCACTAATTTCGCAAATAAATGGACAATTTACTTCGAAACTTGGTCCTAGTCGTCCCGGCTAGTCCTTGAGGACGTGATGTCATCGTACAACATTATTACAACGTCGTTAGGTATGTTTATTTGTTGCTTTGTAGAGTCTACAATGTAGAGTAGCGATAATTATTGAGATTGTTTTTTAAGCGATGAGTCTATAGGGAAATGATGTAAGTATATTTGACACTACTGCGATGTACTATTAATTAATAAATTAAGGTTGAGAAATATAACGACCAATTGTTAAAGACAAATAAAATTCGACTGTGTGGCGACCGCGACTTCCAATCGTTATCGCTTTCAATTTGACAAATGGACGCTATACATTGCTGCTATGTTTTTGCAAGTTTTAACAAACGACAACGAAACGCAGCAATGTATATCGTTCAAGTGTCAAAATGAAAACGATAACCATAACGATTGAAGTCGCGGTCACTCCCCTGATCCCGTATTAAATCATAAAAAAGTGAAGGAGAAAGTGGGTTTCAACAATTTCAGTTGTCACTTGTAAGTTGAGTTGGTATGGTAAGTTAGATGTTTAGACTAGTGAATTGATTTAAAAGACTCTGAAAGTGATTTAAAATCTCAAGTATCACATGAAATTGAATTCAAAAATAATAATTGGCAACACTGGTCCGTCTGTTTATGTTAAGTAATTCCAAAAAAGCTTACAAATTACTACCCTCAGATACACGCTTTATTATTTTTGCTGAGTGCTCTTGTAAGAATGAAAGAACCGGAAAATACGTCTACAGTACTGTGACATACACTTCTATTTGTGTTTATTAGGACCTTTGAGCATTCTTGTAAGAATAAAAGCATTTCAAAATGCGGCGAGGTTCGTCGGCCTCATTCAAAGGCAAATTGATTCCTCGCGCGGCGCCGAATATAGGAACGGATCCCGCTCAATTGAAATTGAGGCATATCGAATCTATAAAAACAATTTTCTTCCCCGGATTGTTGATATAGGGGTGAGGGTATTCGGATACACTTCTGAGCCGTTTCGTTGGAAATTGTGTATGAAGGTGGTATAGCGTACGTGACTGCGTCGGACCGGATTAGGTCGATAGTTGCTGAGTGTGAGTTTGCTGACGGGAACTTAGTTACAATGGCTTTCTGACTAGTGAGAGAACTTTACGTAGAATATTGAGATGTTGAATAATAATATAATGCTAATGGCATGCCACATCAGATATTCATTCAACCAAGCTCGACCCAAATAATAACAATCGACAGAGCGGACGTTGTTAAATATGACATGAGTCCGCTGATATTTTTTAAAGAACGTATACTTATTACTAATTTAGTGTTAAATGGTGAAAAATTTCTAGCCATGGCGATGGGCAGGACTTGAACCTGAGCCCTTGTCATTCCGTGGCGGGTTCAAGTCCACGGCTAGAAATTTTTAATCATTTAATTTGTTCGCCGAGCTGGGCATAATGCATATAAAATAAATCATAGCATTTTAGGGTTCTTTTTAAAGTCCATTCTCAGTAAAATGTCCTATTCTTATAAATACAGCCAAGAATCAGTATGATAAAATAAATCATCATTTAAATTAATTATTCTTACCAAATAGAATGTTTCATGTTCTTACGTTTACAAATAAACAAGGTGGCTTAAAACTTCTGCGTATTCGTGATCTCATACATTTTGCACGGTTCAAGTACAGTGCTGGCTTGTACTTGTACCATTTCTCACAAGTCTTTAATTTTGTTGTACGTAGAGGTACGTCGTTTTATAAACTTTATTAGCAAAAGTATATTAGACACACAAAGCAAATCAGGACTTCAACAATTCAGACTTTATGATAAAAATGTCAATAAAAGTAGTTCAGTGATTAATCAGTGACTAAATAATTTTATTAAATATAATAACATCAAAATATATTTCTAGTATTTTTCCGTTCGAAGTTATCTGAGCCTTTGGACGAAGTAAAACCGGTATGTAAGTTTAGTAAAACGCTCCGCCATCTTTGTCTATCTTTAAGGGAACATCTTCTCTTCTCTCCTTCTTCTATAGGTAAGTATATTTATTAAACTCAACGTCTGTTTGAATGTTTGTTACAAGCTAGGGATAGTATCATCTAGAGTTTTAACAATAGGTATTTGTTAAGTGCGACGATAACAAAACTACGACCGCCATTTCGTACAATTGTTATCCGCGTATTTTGTTTTCGGCCAGCATCCAGCTAAGCACATCAAGGAGATTTTATGCGCAGATGAATGCTGCTATCCACGATAATATTTTCCCCATGTGATGCAGTGTACTGCTACCAGAAAGAGGTACGAACAAACTACGGGAAAAGTTGCCCCACGACATGAAAAATGCATTTAGTTTCAGCTACAAACGGCTAGACGGTGCCCATTGGAAGCCCCGTTTGTGGGCCGCTGTATTCCGAATCACACTTTTTCCTTTTCACGATTTGAATAAAGTTTTTGTCAGACAAATTGAAATAAGTACCCTAAGCTTCACTTGCGCCAGTAGTTAATCCGCGTGTTAGTACTAAACCAACGTTAAAGTTATTCATGGAAGTTACAATCCCAACTTCCAAACAAAGTCCTATCGCATTTCTAGCCTCTACTAATTGTACAAAGATTTAAATACCTATTTGCATTTGAAGTTATTTTAGTTATTTTAGGATCGCGGAAAAACACATAATTTTATATTTTAGTGTAGATAAATATTTTTTAAACCTATATTTTTAGAAATACATTTTTGTATTCGTATAAGCATTGTTTCCAATATATAGTTTTAATGATTAGTTCATAATCATTAAAACAATCTTAAATTGACTTAAAGCTGAGATACAGAAACAATTTTGACCGTGAGATTAGCGTACTAGCTCTTACAAGTGTCAAATTCCATAGACCTTTGAAAGTTGTATGTAAGAGTGAGTTCACGCTAAGCTCGCGCTCAAAAATGTCTCTGAATCTCGACCTTAGACTTCATTAAATTGAACTTACTACTTTATATTATACTTAACTACCTTACTTTAAATTAAATTTACCTTTACCTACCTTATCGATTATCGCCATCGACTTTCTATTTAACCTTCAGTTCTAAGAACACATCTCTAAAAACAGCAACCGTGCGAAACTAAATAACGGTTTTGTGTACTTTATCTGTTTCCAACTCTTCACTAACTGGTATTGAACAAGGCTTTACTTTTGTTCTCCAACTTCTAAGTAAACACTCTTGTTTTACAAAGGGATAGACTGGCTACATTTTCCCTTTAGTCTGAAGGAAAGGGGTACCCTGCAAACAAATTATTATCGCATTGTTTTCTGATCAATATTAAAAAGCTACTATCATGGACAGCAGGATCACTTCAATAATGCTTTATTATTTCGTACCATGACGTCCTTAGTAAGCTTACTTTAAGGTCGTCATGGTACGAAATAACAAAGTATTATTGAAGTAATCCTGCTATAAGAGTTCATGGTAAGGAGGCTGGACAAAGGAACCGAAATGTGTCAAAGTAAAAAAAAAGACTATTGTGAAATTGTGACGAAATTGTAAATGGATAAAATAGGGAATGTTTCGACCAAATCTAAATCTGTATCTTCGCGATATTTTTCTTCGTCGTTTTGAGAGCATTCGGTAAATACATAAATTAAAAAAAACCCTCATAGACGACTCATTGGAATGGAACTCGGGGCCTCAGTAACGGGATTCCAGTGTCTTACCTTACCTAACGACAGCGCCACAGAGCTATTTGTACTATTTAACTCACATGGCTGTAATTATACTACTATTTTGTGTGATTTTAGTCTGACGGACGTGTATTGGGAGACCGATGAGTGTATGAACAGAGAGAGGGGCCTACCCTTTAATTAAGCACATTTTTGCTAGCGATTATTTTTTCTACGAGTTGTATTAAGTACCTACTTTAGGGCGGCAGCTCTCCGCCCCTTAAGATATATTTAAGAAATGAAAAATACTTTCGTGCTTGAAAAATAAGGCTTCAGTCTTATTTATTTATAGGTTCCATTTGTTTGAAAGCAAAGTTTACAAGATGTAAAAAAACTTGTAAACAGAAACCATATAAGTTTATCTGTACCTACTGTACAGCTTGTCCAACGATACTGACCTATGATCTGTACTTAGTACATCTTATAAGACTAAACTTTCTCTTTCTTACTAAAATGTACTGTAACGATTTCATTAGTCAACTTGTTATTTGTGTCGCCGCAGATACCTATATCATAAAGAGTACCTATAAACGTGTAAATAACTATTAAATTAAAAACTTAAAAAATACACTAACATATAAAATCTCGATGCTACCTTTCCGGTTATTATCATACCCTAGATTCTTTATGTCTAAGAAACACCTATCAACCACAAAACCACTTTCGTTCTGGAGCTACGATAAGGACACACAAACAGACATTAGGCATGAAACTTATAACCCCTCTTTGCATTGCGTCGGGGGTTAAAAACAGATGGAATATTATCGTTTAATTGAAATGAACCAAAGAGTCTGATTGAAAATTTCCCGAAATCGTTATTCTGGTCGCAAAGAAGAATTGGCAGCCCTTACAACGGGTCAGAACCCAGTAATCTTTTTTCATTCGATCAGATTTCTGTCGCTAATGAGTTTGCGATATTCCGGGCACACAGCAGGCGTAAGACAGTGGTCTGCCAAGAGTGTGTTGGCACGGACCGGGATATCTACCCCTTACCATTGTTCGTCGCTCTAGCATGGCTATTCAATGTAGGTACGAATTAACTAAAGGACGCGAAATAATCGAAAAATGTATGAGAACCCCTACCAAAACGCAACAACGATACAATTATTCCTGCTTTCTTACATTCGGAGTATTTCACGTAACTACGGACAACTGAGCCGCCGAGTTCACTGACAGGCCATACTAATCCTTCCTCCAAGGGCTATGCACAGGAACCAGATTAATTCCCTATGGCACCTACCTGGTCAATACGATTCAATCAGCGTCTATACCGTATAACATAGTCACATAACTGCACAAGTTAAAGGTTCTTTCGAAAATATTGACAGAACCATCGAAGAGCTCTGTTGGAAAAGAGCGTGCCAGTGACTTCGCTGGTTCGAATCAGATCCGTGCCGAAAATATCCATTTAATATATAGATTTTCATTTCGCATAGCGTATGTGCAAAAAAATCAAATCACACCAAACACGGTTTCGCTACGATTTTTACGTATCAGCTAGCGAGCAAACTTACGATAGTAATTCGTGGTAAGGGTCAGAGCTCTCCACACGTACCGGCAAGTCCTCAATTAAAAGTAGGACGTGCGCTCCTGACCACTCAGAATTAATATGTAAGAAACTGTAAAACGTGAAGTTTGTTTCTATAATAAATTTTTGGACAAGTGATACCTCTCCAACAGCCGGTAATATTTTTGGTATATGGCAATATCCTAATTATACCGTAGTTTAACTATCTTCAATTCCGTGATAAACGTGCGGGATCCACAAGACAAATAAATAATTGTTGTGTGTTTATTTTTAAACCTTCTAAAAGTTACAGGAGAAATACAAGTCTTTAATCGATCGTAATTTAAGTCAATCACAATTTAAATGCATATTGAATGTGACACACACATGTGTACAGTCGACAACATAGTACGTATTCTGTGCTGCCTTAGTAAATGCTGGTTTTCAGTGGATACTGTAACAAACCCCCTCTGACGAAAACATACCCTAAATTACCAAAATAAAACTCGCAACACTCCAGGCACATGATCGTCTACTAGAACTCTACATTGCATAACGTATTTAATATAACCCAAGAACTTTTAGAGTTGAGAGATTAAAATATGAGGAACAATAGTTATATGATGTAGCGTTCAATCAAATGATTGAATGACAATGCTGTAATAATACAAAAATAAAAGAGATAAAGACAAAGCTGAAATAATAAAGAATGATATTAGAATTTAACAATGCTGAAATAAAATAGCAAAATATTAACTTCAAGCAAGCTTGAAGAGGAGATAGAATTAGATAGGATTTCTAGGATTGGAAAGGAAAGAAATACCATAACAAATAATTTAATATTTGTTTTGGGAAGTGGAGCCCCGTCAACGCCCTACTTCAATGAGGACCAGCCACTTTACCTAATGCCCTCTCCTTGAGTGGATTTTGGATCAAAGGTAATATTGACTTCAACGTCACGCTTCGCAAAAGCAAAGTAACCATTCAATCCAACATATTTGTTAATTTCATAATCATAATTATTAGACAAAGTCTAATGATTGTAAAGGCGTAGCCATCGATGGAGCATAAGCTCAATATTATAAAACTGGAGCAAAGCAATGGAGATTCGTTGGAGCAACAGCTCATTATATAATTGGAGCAACAGCTCAATATGTATTTGGAACTTCAGCTCAATATGTAGTTGGAGCAACAGCTCAATATGTAGTTGGAGCAACAGCTCTACTTGTAGTTGGAGCGATAGCTCAGTATGTGGAACATCAGTTCAATTTGTATTTGGAGCAATAGCTCAATATGCAATCGGAGCAATATTATAGCTCTTCGTGTCTTTGGAGCAACACAGCTCAATATATTAATAGAGCAATGGCTCTTAATGATGTAGGATGGAGCATCAGCTCTACAATGTCGTTGGAGCAGCGCAGTGGCTCTGTATGAAAGGAGCATTAGCTCAATATGATAATATAATAGTTGGAATAACAACTGTTTGGAGCATTAGCTCATGAATGATATTTCATTTCATCTCAAATTAATAAATTATGATTATAAAATCACAGTTATGAAAATATGCTAGGTTTGAAATAGTTTTCAGTTCTTAAAATGTGAATTTACATTTATCTATATTTTGGAAAATAAGGAAATTAAGGATATGGAAGGGAAAATAGAGAAAGAAGGAAATGATAGGTTTCATTACTTAATCTAAAGCATGAGAATGCCCCTCCACCACTTACTTCTATGCCAATTGCTATTTTGCATAAGACTCCGAAGCAACTGACTCAGCCTTTGCTGACAATGTTTGATAATGTATTGGGTTGAACTAATAATTCAACAACTTATTTGCCGAACAAATTGTTGAATAATTAGCCCGATGTAAGTGTGGGGAAAAGTATATCAGCCGCGTGTATAGTAATATGCGTACAGTCATTATTTCCTCAAATCAGAGCTCTCAAGAAACAGACTACATAGATTGCACGGTTTGAAGGGCCTTACAATTGCATCTGTCCCAGAACAAGCCACTGACTTATGAACATACTCCAGTGAGTAAAGCGTAAATCAGTCGAAACCAAGTCAGTTCATTACTAATTTACTATAATTAAAATATAATTCAAATAAACAAACTTAGAAATCTTACGCACTACGCTTATTGCTCTATGCTGTTGAGACTCTTAAGATGATGCTGATTAAGATTATGCTGAGGCTGTTTGATAATGTATGGGTTGTACTGATACACATTAACCCGCTGGCTAGACGAGCTACTATATCTCAGTACGTTGTACAGTGTGGGGAATAATATGTCAGCTGCGGGTATAGTAAATTGCTTGCTGAAATATATATATAAATGATCAGCTCCGCGGCAAAGGAAAGCACCGATAGACGTCTGAAGGGAGATCTAACCTTACCGTCCGAACAACGAACACGATCACTTACATAAATATACCTCAGAGTGTTTAGCGCTACAACAGTCTAATCATAGTCAGCGTAGAATTGATTTAAGTTAAATAAATAAATATCTTAGGAACCCCAACTAACATAGTATTATTTACGCCTTTTGCATTTATGCTTTGCTTCGCCTTATTATCAATACGCCTTATTTTCAATAATACCAATCGGACCATGTAAGTGACTGATGTGCTTGATAACAATGTATTCTTTGAATATTTATCGCAAATGTATTATTCAAATGATCAGCTCTGCGGTAAAGGAAAGCACCGATAGGCGTCTGAGCGAGACCTAACCTTACCGTCCGAACAACGAACACGATCACTTGAATTCCACACCAGAATGTAAATGTAATGTGTATTATGTATGTTCAGTAATAAGTCAAATATTCAATAATAATAATTACATGTAAAGTGTTATTGCCCGCAGACCTATTTTTATAAATGATCAGCTCTGCGGTAAAGGAAAGCACCGATAGGCGTCTGAGCGAGACCTAACCTTACCGTCCGAACAACGAACACGATCACTTATAAACAGTATCAGAATGTTCATCAATTACAGGTCAAATTTGCATTGACTTAGGATCTACCATCACCACAAAGCTATGTACAATAAAGTATGAACATATAATTCATGAAATCTGCCATCTACTGAAACCAGGAAACTCCTTTTTCCGATGTATGAAGTAATACAAGATATTATACAAATACTGAAATGTAAACACATATTAGCGTTTGCTCGTTCACTGTATCTTCACCTCCAATCACGAACGCTAACAAATATAATAAATAAGCTCAAGCCATAAAGTAAGAAAATTAAGAGTCAATTTAAACCTGTATGATTAAGTGGAAGAAATTATACTAAATGATTTAAAAAGGTATAATTGCCTGAAAATCATAATTAACATAAACGAACTTACAATAACATTGTAAATAACTCAAATGAGTAAGTAAAGTTCAACATAAAAACATTATCATCTGTAAAGTAAATAAATATCAATTTAAAACTAAAGTGTATAATATCTAACATGCGTTGTCTATCATTGTACAATAAGTGATATATCCCATTACTATTGTTAAAATATTTACTACAATCACTTATTATGACAATGGACTATACCAACTTGGTTCTTAACTCTCTCTATGATGAGTATAATATTATATTAGTAGCTAATCAAGAAAATGATAATTACTGCAAGAAATTAATAGAACCAAGTTAATGCTAAATAGTACAATACACAAACCTCCGTCGTCTTCTTTTAATCTTAGGATTATCATACTTAACCGCTGTAATAAAAATAGTTTGACAGTTTTCTTCTCAGAACTCTTGAAATAGCTAAGAACAGATATTTTCCCTTTACTCAAATAACTATAATTCACTCCCACACCCCCATAATATTCTAACTTCTAACAAATTATAATAGAGAGTGAATTTACTTACTTACTTATCTTTTAGACACACATACATAAATTCATCCAAACATACATACATATATTCTTATACAGACAGACGGAATTAATTAATTAATGAAGTTATGTTACACTTCACTATGAAGACTTAATTATTATTCTTCAATTTATTTAAATACAACTTCATATTCTCTACGAACCATACTACATCATCAACTTACAGTTGAAACTCTTAACGTACTTGATAATCCCTAAACAACCGAATGATTGTCAATTGTAGCATTAAACTATTAACTCATTCACTTACTTACATGAAGTCACATACATACATAAACCCTGTTGTTCTATTTTTATAATTTCCTAACCTTCTCTTCTCGTCCAATACCTTACCTACTATTTGTAAGCATAACTAATTATGTTTTATTACTAATTCTGTAATTTAGTGTCTGTAGTTTCCGAGTATTATCTGCCCATTTAATTTCCTGAAACTTCTAGATATTGTCTAAAGATGCCTTGGCAAACCTTAGCGACTTTAAATCATAACACAATTATATTTAAGCTTAAAATAAGGAAAACATATAGGAATCTGATATTCTGGATCTTAAAATAGTCACCTTTAAATAATAGCTAATAATTGATAAAGATAAAATATTGACGAGTATGATATCAAACTACTTTCAATTTAATTATTCAATTGTTTGCAATTTTGTAGAGTATTTAAACGTGTCATTGTGTAATATATTTTTATTATACATACATGAATTATTTTATAATTTAACCTAACATTAATTCTATTTTGAATTCTTGATTCATTTTATCCTCTTTCGAGAAATAAATCATTACTCAGATTCTAAATCCTCCTCCAATCCATATTATTTCTTCGATTAACTACTAAAGCATAGTCTCACCGAAAGAATAAAATAACACAATGAATTTAAATTGATTTGTAAAGTAAGAGCGTCTCATTACAGAATACACAAGAAAACAACACAATAAAATAAAACAAACCTAAAATTAAATGCTGATGAAACGTCTCTCAAATTAAAATTATTACAGTTTAAAGAAAGATAGTTTTGACAGACATTTCAACAAGTAGAATCAAATAATTATAATAACATATTTGATTCCATAATTATATCTAAAACTCACGACCTCTGCCGAAACAAATCCTATCTAAAACACAACACAACACTAAACCATATTTTAAATAAATTATTTTACGCGTCGTGAACCTTTTATAGTTTAATTTATTCTCTATTTATTTTCATCATTCAACCACTCATCACTTCACTAACTTTCATATTGAAAACTACAAATAAAACTAACCACCGATAAAATATAATTCTGAGCTTAATATCTTCACCTAATAGAACTTTCACTGAATTTAATATTGAACACGCTCTCTAACCGAAATCAACCTAACCTCCAAATTTCCAAAAGATGCGTATGCGCACATCACGTCCAACGGTCCCGACTTGACTGACCCTTCCTCCTTCCAAAATCCCACATTCGTCCACTGCGTCCTCCGTAAATAAGTACATCTCTTTCTAACTCGTTTCTTTAACAAATACACGCTAACTCTCTCGCACTTACGAATCCTTATGGGATCGGATAACAAAGGAGCCGCTTTTGTTGTTTAAATGTTTCTGTCTCTATTATTTTATAATTCCGTTTCCCTCACTCCTGTGCAGCGGCTTGCCTTTGACTTTTTATCTCACGGTTATTAACGCTAACTATACCTATCAATAATTGACCTTGTGGTCTTGTCATAAAGTTGATTTTAAAGTAAACCTAATATTATTTTAATTAGTTCTTAAAAAAAAAATTATTCGTTGCCGAGTGGCAGAGGCGCATTCCATGAAGTCTTACAAAATAAATAAATGAAGCTAGGGTGGGATGTTACATTCACCCCCCAAAATTTCAAAAGGTATAACCGATTGTAATTTTGCAAACTATTATAATATGAGAACAATTGTAAACATCTGTAAACGTCGAACCCCCCAAACCCATTAATCTCTAGAACACCCCCTCGGCTTTAGACTTTATTTCATTCTTTATCTCTTAATAGTTCATCTTTTCCGTTACAAAACAAAATATTAAATCCTTAACTTTGTAATTTACCTCATCCCTTGATAATCCGCTAAATGATAATCTACACATTCTGATCTTTAAACATCCATCATTCTCTACATGCTTACAAACATACACCACTTACACACTCGCACATGCCCTCACACAAATGTACACTCATGCACACACACCCTACTAAACATATTGAAAACATAATATTGAAATCATTCTACCTTTAGTTAAACTTTTGGATATCATATAAATGCTATTGTAACTTTTTCAGTAACTTCTACAATAATTTTAATTTACATAATTACTTTTAACATACTAACTTGTATTTTGAATGTACCCTGTACTTTTAACTTCGTCTACAAAACTTGTTTCCATATTTACAATTATTTCAAAGTCACACGGAACAGTTCCAACCTAGTGTGAATTTCACACATCACTGAGTCAATGTATAAAAAAGGTATGGTAATTAAATAATTTCACTAATCTCTTGAACGGCCCATTTGTTTGAAACTATTTTCGTCTCCCTTCTCAAACGAAACTTTCTATATTTGTTCCTATATTTGCATTTTACCTAATTCCTTAGTCATTCTCTCTCTGACAATCTAATCTAAACTTTCTTATCCTTAAACACCCCCAAGCTAATTAGACTCTTTGACACCGTCTACTCTTGAGAATTCCTATTCACTGATTAATATAATAATTTTTAATACATTAAACTAAATTACATAAGCTAACTTCTGTTTACACAGCGGCAACAGCTAACTACTATTCTCGTTCGACTCTAAACTAGAAATACTATTACCAAATCTTCGTCCTTTCTTGTTCAAAACTTATTCATCAACATTTCTACTCATTTTTATAACCGCATTCTTTCAATTATGACTTACTGTTCCTATAAGAACTACTTTACATTTCCTATCCACATCATTTTCATTCTCATTACCTTCCTCATTTTCGATCTCATCAGACTCTTTCCACTTCACGAACACCAAATTGTGGCCTGAAAGGCCTACATAGTTTAGAATATTACGAGTTATCCTGGTCACGGCACCAAATTGTAACAAACCCCCTCTGACGAAAACATACCCTAAATTACCAAAATAAAACTCGCAACACTCCAGGCACATGATCGTCTACTAGAACTCTACATTGCATAACGTATTTAATATAACCCAAGAACTTTTAGAGTTGAGAGATTAAAATATGAGGAACAATAGTTATATGATGTAGCGTTCAATCAAATGATTGAATGACAATGCTGTAATAATACAAAAATAAAAGAGATAAAGACAAAGCTGAAATAATAAAGAATGATATTAGAATTTAACAATGCTGAAATAAAATAGCAAAATATTAACTTCAAGCAAGCTTGAAGAGGAGATAGAATTAGATAGGATTTCTAGGATTGGAAAGGAAAGAAATACCATAACAAATAATTTAATATTTGTTTTGGGAAGTGGAGCCCCGTCAACGCCCTACTTCAATGAGGACCAGCCACTTTACCTAATGCCCTCTCCTTGAGTGGATTTTGGATCAAAGGTAATATTGACTTCAACGTCACGCTTCGCAAAAGCAAAGTAACCATTCAATCCAACATATTTGTTAATTTCATAATCATAATTATTAGACAAAGTCTAATGATTGTAAAGGCGTAGCCATCGATGGAGCATAAGCTCAATATTATAAAACTGGAGCAAAGCAATGGAGATTCGTTGGAGCAACAGCTCATTATATAATTGGAGCAACAGCTCAATATGTATTTGGAACTTCAGCTCAATATGTAGTTGGAGCAACAGCTCAATATGTAGTTGGAGCAACAGCTCTACTTGTAGTTGGAGCGATAGCTCAGTATGTGGAACATCAGTTCAATTTGTATTTGGAGCAATAGCTCAATATGCAATCGGAGCAATATTATAGCTCTTCGTGTCTTTGGAGCAACACAGCTCAATATATTAATAGAGCAATGGCTCTTAATGATGTAGGATGGAGCATCAGCTCTACAATGTCGTTGGAGCAGCGCAGTGGCTCTGTATGAAAGGAGCATTAGCTCAATATGATAATATAATAGTTGGAATAACAACTGTTTGGAGCATTAGCTCATGAATGATATTTCATTTCATCTCAAATTAATAAATTATGATTATAAAATCACAGTTATGAAAATATGCTAGGTTTGAAATAGTTTTCAGTTCTTAAAATGTGAATTTACATTTATCTATATTTTGGAAAATAAGGAAATTAAGGATATGGAAGGGAAAATAGAGAAAGAAGGAAATGATAGGTTTCATTACTTAATCTAAAGCATGAGAATGCCCCTCCACCACTTACTTCTATGCCAATTGCTATTTTGCATAAGACTCCGAAGCAACTGACTCAGCCTTTGCTGACAATGTTTGATAATGTATTGGGTTGAACTAATAATTCAACAACTTATTTGCCGAACAAATTGTTGAATAATTAGCCCGATGTAAGTGTGGGGAAAAGTATATCAGCCGCGTGTATAGTAATATGCGTACAGTCATTATTTCCTCAAATCAGAGCTCTCAAGAAACAGACTACATAGATTGCACGGTTTGAAGGGCCTTACAATTGCATCTGTCCCAGAACAAGCCACTGACTTATGAACATACTCCAGTGAGTAAAGCGTAAATCAGTCGAAACCAAGTCAGTTCATTACTAATTTACTATAATTAAAATATAATTCAAATAAACAAACTTAGAAATCTTACGCACTACGCTTATTGCTCTATGCTGTTGAGACTCTTAAGATGATGCTGATTAAGATTATGCTGAGGCTGTTTGATAATGTATGGGTTGTACTGATACACATTAACCCGCTGGCTAGACGAGCTACTATATCTCAGTACGTTGTACAGTGTGGGGAATAATATGTCAGCTGCGGGTATAGTAAATTGCTTGCTGAAATATATATATAAATGATCAGCTCCGCGGCAAAGGAAAGCACCGATAGACGTCTGAAGGGAGATCTAACCTTACCGTCCGAACAACGAACACGATCACTTACATAAATATACCTCAGAGTGTTTAGCGCTACAACAGTCTAATCATAGTCAGCGTAGAATTGATTTAAGTTAAATAAATAAATATCTTAGGAACCCCAACTAACATAGTATTATTTACGCCTTTTGCATTTATGCTTTGCTTCGCCTTATTATCAATACGCCTTATTTTCAATAATACCAATCGGACCATGTAAGTGACTGATGTGCTTGATAACAATGTATTCTTTGAATATTTATCGCAAATGTATTATTCAAATGATCAGCTCTGCGGTAAAGGAAAGCACCGATAGGCGTCTGAGCGAGACCTAACCTTACCGTCCGAACAACGAACACGATCACTTGAATTCCACACCAGAATGTAAATGTAATGTGTATTATGTATGTTCAGTAATAAGTCAAATATTCAATAATAATAATTACATGTAAAGTGTTATTGCCCGCAGACCTATTTTTATAAATGATCAGCTCTGCGGTAAAGGAAAGCACCGATAGGCGTCTGAGCGAGACCTAACCTTACCGTCCGAACAACGAACACGATCACTTATAAACAGTATCAGAATGTTCATCAATTACAGGTCAAATTTGCATTGACTTAGGATCTACCATCACCACAAAGCTATGTACAATAAAGTATGAACATATAATTCATGAAATCTGCCATCTACTGAAACCAGGAAACTCCTTTTTCCGATGTATGAAGTAATACAAGATATTATACAAATACTGAAATGTAAACACATATTAGCGTTTGCTCGTTCACTGTATCTTCACCTCCAATCACGAACGCTAACAAATATAATAAATAAGCTCAAGCCATAAAGTAAGAAAATTAAGAGTCAATTTAAACCTGTATGATTAAGTGGAAGAAATTATACTAAATGATTTAAAAAGGTATAATTGCCTGAAAATCATAATTAACATAAACGAACTTACAATAACATTGTAAATAACTCAAATGAGTAAGTAAAGTTCAACATAAAAACATTATCATCTGTAAAGTAAATAAATATCAATTTAAAACTAAAGTGTATAATATCTAACATGCGTTGTCTATCATTGTACAATAAGTGATATATCCCATTACTATTGTTAAAATATTTACTACAATCACTTATTATGACAATGGACTATACCAACTTGGTTCTTAACTCTCTCTATGATGAGTATAATATTATATTAGTAGCTAATCAAGAAAATGATAATTACTGCAAGAAATAAATAGAACCAAGTTAATGCTAAATAGTACAATACACAAACCTCCGTCGTCTTCTTTTAATCTTAGGATTATCATACTTAACCGCTGTAATAAAAATAGTTTGACAGTTTTCTTCTCAGAACTCTTGAAATAGCTAAGAACAGATATTTTCCCTTTACTCAAATAACTATAATTCACTCCCACACCCCCATAATATTCTAACTTCTAACAAATTATAATAGAGAGTGAATTTACTTACTTACTTATCTTTTAGACACACATACATAAATTCATCCAAACATACATACATATATTCTTATACAGACAGACGGAATTAATTAATTAATGAAGTTATGTTACACTTCACTATGAAGACTTAATTATTATTCTTCAATTTATTTAAATACAACTTCATATTCTCTACGAACCATACTACATCATCAACTTACAGTTGAAACTCTTAACGTACTTGATAATCCCTAAACAACCGAATGATTGTCAATTGTAGCATTAAACTATTAACTCATTCACTTACTTACATGAAGTCACATACATACATAAACCCTGTTGTTCTATTTTTATAATTTCCTAACCTTCTCTTCTCGTCCAATACCTTACCTACTATTTGTAAGCATAACTAATTATGTTTTATTACTAATTCTGTAATTTAGTGTCTGTAGTTTCCGAGTATTATCTGCCCATTTAATTTCCTGAAACTTCTAGATATTGTCTAAAGATGCCTTGGCAAACCTTAGCGACTTTAAATCATAACACAATTATATTTAAGCTTAAAATAAGGAAAACATATAGGAATCTGATATTCTGGATCTTAAAATAGTCACCTTTAAATAATAGCTAATAATTGATAAAGATAAAATATTGACGAGTATGATATCAAACTACTTTCAATTTAATTATTCAATTGTTTGCAATTTTGTAGAGTATTTAAACGTGTCATTGTGTAATATATTTTTATTATACATACATGAATTATTTTATAATTTAACCTAACATTAATTCTATTTTGAATTCTTGATTCATTTTATCCTCTTTCGAGAAATAAATCATTACTCAGATTCTAAATCCTCCTCCAATCCATATTATTTCTTCGATTAACTACTAAAGCATAGTCTCACCGAAAGAATAAAATAACACAATGAATTTAAATTGATTTGTAAAGTAAGAGCGTCTCATTACAGAATACACAAGAAAACAACACAATAAAATAAAACAAACCTAAAATTAAATGCTGATGAAACGTCTCTCAAATTAAAATTATTACAGTTTAAAGAAAGATAGTTTTGACAGACATTTCAACAAGTAGAATCAAATAATTATAATAACATATTTGATTCCATAATTATATCTAAAACTCACGACCTCTGCCGAAACAAATCCTATCTAAAACACAACACAACACTAAACCATATTTTAAATAAATTATTTTACGCGTCGTGAACCTTTTATAGTTTAATTTATTCTCTATTTATTTTCATCATTCAACCACTCATCACTTCACTAACTTTCATATTGAAAACTACAAATAAAACTAACCACCGATAAAATATAATTCTGAGCTTAATATCTTCACCTAATAGAACTTTCACTGAATTTAATATTGAACACGCTCTCTAACCGAAATCAACCTAACCTCCAAATTTCCAAAAGATGCGTATGCGCACATCACGTCCAACGGTCCCGACTTGACTGACCCTTCCTCCTTCCAAAATCCCACATTCGTCCACTGCGTCCTCCGTAAATAAGTACATCTCTTTCTAACTCGTTTCTTTAACAAATACACGCTAACTCTCTCGCACTTACGAATCCTTATGGGATCGGATAACAAAGGAGCCGCTTTTGTTGTTTAAATGTTTCTGTCTCTATTATTTTATAATTCCGTTTCCCTCACTCCTGTGCAGCGGCTTGCCTTTGACTTTTTATCTCACGGTTATTAACGCTAACTATACCTATCAATAATTGACCTTGTGGTCTTGTCATAAAGTTGATTTTAAAGTAAACCTAATATTATTTTAATTAGTTCTTAAAAAAAAAATTATTCGTTGCCGAGTGGCAGAGGCGCATTCCATGAAGTCTTACAAAATAAATAAATGAAGCTAGGGTGGGATGTTACAATACATGTGTTGCCGGCTGTACATTGCACCGCCGAGTTCCGCCTCTGATTTATAAATGTGACTCAAAGATCAAAGCGCGACTGCTTTTTTTTTGGTTTATTTCAAAAGTAAACACAGTTTTATTGGATGAGGTTCGAGGTATTTACATAAATAAAGCTTTTTATGGTTAAATATCAAGAATTAGATCGATAGTCCCGTAGAACAAAGTCGTATTTGCAAAATCATAGTTTTGCGGTAGAGCAGTTCAAAGATTGTGACAAAGATTTCTATTAATATTGTTCAATGTGAAATGCAGATTGCTAAGATTTTTTATTATGTTACTAAATTATATGAGACGAGTCTATATTTATAATAAGATATAAAAATATTTAATTTTTTGTCCAGAAACGGGGGCCTATAATCATATGCGCCGTTGTTCTATGGCTAAGTGATCGCTTTATAAGCACATACGTCATTGTTCAATGTACTTCCGATGCAAAAAAGATGTAGTATATGCATAAAAAACTTTTTTCTTCGGTATTTCGGGAGACACTTGGTGTCGTATGTTCATAAAATTAGCTGTAATTGACATATTAAATACAAAATGAACACTTTTATTCAATAATAACACTTCTCAAAATTAAACAGGAACAAATAAGCTATTTTGTTATCTAAATTTGAAACAAAACTCAATTTAAATCGATAAATAATTATACCATCAAAGTCTAAAGTAGCCAGGTAAGCACTTCGAGTTATACTTAATTTAATATGTTGTAGTGTAAGTAGTCTAAAACCAGTATTTTTTGTCAAAATAAACGTAACTTATTATTAAAGATTTAGTTATAAGACACCTACTCTTAATAGTCTCAAAAAGTTACAATTTGTTTCAATACTTTCTCACATACAGAGATCACCGCAAGATACTAATAAGAAATAAATCGTGTTATAAAAGTATAAGAAAATAATTAAGTAAAATTATATCTGACAAGTACATCATTAATTACTCTTGACTATTCTACGGGTAAAGATTTAATATATATGTATATGTTCCACAATTATCTCTACGGAATCGCACATACCTGCTGACCAAATCGTCTATTATTAATTATAATACGTATAAGTATTTTAGGAATATTCGGTAAAGACGGTATATATCAGGTAGAGCTGATGCATTGCTGGTTCCGCTACGAATGATCAAAACATCCCATTGGAAACTTATTTTTAACTATGTTTTTAAGACATTTCTTTTCGCGTCGGACTATTCTTCACGCCTCTTGATACGATTCTTTGATCGTCTTGGTTCGGTGCTTTAGACTGCTCTTGACTACCATTAACAGTAGTGCTTGAATTATTGCAAGATAAAGACAGCGTACCAACCGAATCAGCCCAGTTATTATGAAGACAGCAAAATGCATCTTCATAAGTTCGATGGACGTTAACTGGAGATATTGGTTGTTAACTCCGAGCAATTTAATGGAGAATTATTTTCAATGTTTTCAAATTCCTAAATTTGAAAACGTACATATACTAACTCGTAAGAGAATTTTCGCAATCAGTAGAAAATGAATAATAGAAAAGGGGATAATGTCTTTAGTTGCAGGGTATTGTTATGCAGGTTAGTGGAAAAGAAAGACAACTGTTTACCCGCAACGTCATATTCCATAGCAGGTTTTTAGGAACGAAGGCAATATTAATATCTTGTTGGTTGGTAGGAATCAATCAAAAGCAGTTTTTCACTGGCCACCTCTCACTCTGCAGTAGAGATGGCATGGCAAGCAACATTACCGGGATATTGACTCTCTTTACCATCACCAAATACGTCTTTCCACACCTCGGCCATGTCAGTATGAATATTTTGTGTTGTTGCATGTAACTACCGGAGACATCGTACCATGGAAATGTAAAAAAACAGAGTTTATGATTTACTACAAAACTGGAAATCAAGGAGGTATTATAAATAATCAAAATGTATAATTCGCCGTGGATTAAAAAAAAATATCATGTGTATTCTCAAAATTAAAAGTCGAACATTGTCGCATATAAAAAGCGATTGCAAAGAAAATCGTAGCTTGTGCACATACGATGTTATTTTGTTCATTTGAGTTCGGAGAACAACGTCGTATATGCACAAGCTACACCATTTGTCTTTACAACTAACGACGAAAAATGTCTTATCTACTTATAATACCACGTAATAAAAATATTTTTGTCGTTGTATTTATTCTATTGCTGTTGAACATAACCGCATTTTGAATCATTTTATTATGTTTATTAAGTCTGTATTTTAATTATAGTTTATTCCATAGAATATTGTAGTATATTACTTTGAGACGATACATTAAAGTAATTTAGCAATAAAATCAAATAAACAGAAAAACATGCAAACAGGTAACATAAAATAGAACATAACTGTTATAGTTATTATAAATTTAGTAAATCGTGATTTAATACTTACCGGTATCCACAGAATTTACTTGTAAAGAAATTTCGTTCTCATTGTCCTCTGTTTCATATTGAATATTTCGTGGTGAAAATTATTTTTTAAGTGCTAAAGATAAAATATATTATGATCTTGATAGAGGCATGATGATTATTTAAAAAAATACTGTACAAATTCGCGTAAAACACAACTTTTAAAACAGCGTGACCAAACGACCTCCCTGCCGCGAACAACGGCGCACCTGCATGTGCACAATGTCGCGTCTGAACATGCTTCATTGTTCTGCGTAGAAAAAATCTTATGCTACGTTGTTCTACTGAGTATCTCATTAATAAGATAGAATACAAAAAAAATTAAAATTATGCCATGAAGCTTGGCACCTTAGGATGCTTAAATAATCAAAAAACTACTTTTGCTTTATGATCACAAGCGACATTGTTCTACGGGACTATCGAGATTATTCTTAGGTACGTTTCGGAGATGTAAATGAGACATTTACCGAAAGCTCTCAAAACGGCGAAGGAAAACATTATGATGAAACCTTAAAAAATCTAAGGCATGTGTAATCCGCCAATCCTGGGCCCGTGTGGTGGATCATGGCCCGAGCTCCCTCGATGTAAGGAAAGATCCGTGCCCGAGCAGTGGGGACATAAAATAGCCTGATGATAATGGACAACTAAAATATTCAATCTCGAATAGCCACTCACCTCCAGCTATTTTCTACTCATTTAAAGTAAGCCTATTCCCTCTGAAATGACACGGCCGAATTTTATTCTTTAATTTAACACTCCAATCTGTCGCTATTGGGTCGTGAAATTACACAAAGCGTTCAATTTTCTTTAGAATAAGTAGGGGGAATGACACTTAAATTGTCCGGCGGCAGAGATTATCCAAATCTAGAAAAAAATATTCCCTGTAAACGTCGGGAACTCAGAAAGAATCACAGTTTTAAATGTAGCATTGATGAGCTTGATGAGGTTGGTGGAGAAGAAGACACTCCTAAAAAAATACGACTGTTTTTTGACAGAATATCGATATCTTAAACATTAATATCGATCAAGGCGTTCAGGATGCATGAGGCCACAAGGTGGCAACCGCCATACGTACAAAGATGCTCTCGGAAATCTTTATTCTCCTTTTTTCGACAGTCGAGTAACAATAGCAATGATGGTGTCCAATAGGAGAATAACTCCGAGTAGAAGAAGAATAAGAAACTTAGTGAGACAAATAGTCGGAATATCGTTCAAATTGCTTTAATTTAACAGCCCTAAATTGTTGTGATAATCGTAAGCGCACAATAACAGTGCCGTTTACCCTATACACCTCGGTAGACTTCGGTCAATAACGACCGAATCAATACAAATACAAGGGCGAGGTCTTAGGAATAATTAACGATCCCACAGAAATGGTAAATAACAAAGCAATATTAATAACATGTTTACACTACACTATCAAAACACGGAGATATTTGATAGGCTGTGGACCCGATTGGGCTTTGCGGCTGACTGTCTGCTAGCTGACTCTGAGCTGCGTAGTGTTGACAGTTTGCTTGCGTCCGGCGCAGTGAATAGCGAGCACGTTGAAACAAATGGCGCGCGAATTTTGGTTGAAAATCGGCCGCTCGCAGAGCCGGCAAGCGAAATGCCGCAAACTGCGTCAGTATCTACGCATTGCATGAACGCTCCATCTAAAATATATGGCAGGTAAACTGTCAGCTGCAATTTTGTTATTTGCCTGATAGGTTTCCCACTCCACCCTGATGTGCTGTAATAATAATGCTAGTCAGCGATAATATTTTCATACAAAAATAGCCACTGGAATTACATCACAGATATGAGGTAGATTCCTTGGGCGATATACATAATTGTATACATTTTGATCACGCACTGTTTCTATTTGTAATCAAAAGCTAATAGCGGACACTTCACTTTTGAACACCATATAGACTGACGAGAAAGGGAATGGTAGACAGATAAAATTAACTCCTACTAGAACTGCTATTAAGCCCCTAAAATACCTGATAAAGTTTTACGATCCAAAGAGCTGTTTTTACGTTATCGGAGGCGAAAATATAAAATACCCAGTTCGATATTAAACCCCGATCTTTATTGCTAATAACTTAGCCTTAATTCACGACATCTGGGGGGGTAGCTAATGAGCTTACCGGCGTTGCTTGGCAAGCACATATCTTAGGCTTAACTCCAAGTTCAGACTCGCCAACTTAAACACAACATGGCAACACTTGTGTGCAATGGATTCTTGTTTGGTGGTTGTATGTAACACGCAAAGTTAAGGTTGGTAAGTGCCAGACTTCCTCGTAAAATGTACGTATAGGTAGCTGAGTAGAACTCGTTACATAAATCAGAGGATATTCGTCTTTTTAGTCAACGGTGGAAAGGTCCGCAGTCAAATAGCAGCATTACTGCGTTTCGTTTCTAAGGTAAAGGAGTCAAGGTAATTACAGGTACATGTGGCGTTACATTATCACTCCTCAAGGCGGTAACGGCATCTGAAACTCTTCTGGATTAGTAGATGTCACATGACGTGTGACCACATCAGATACAAGCTGGTTTATTATTCCGTCTTAGGGGCTTAAGATGAACCAACTAGCGCCGCCAATCTTAAAAAAATATATTCCATTTTAATAAAAAAAAGCTATGTACAAAATCTTTATCACGATAAATACTATTTTTAAATGCTTATTTATAACGTGATTCCATTTCGGTAAGTTGATGTACTTAGCTTGTCGCAATTATGCCATGTAGGTATTGTATATTGAAAAATAGTATTTATCCAAATAAAGATTTTGTACATTTCAGGCTCTTAATGAAAGCAATATACCAGAAAATTTGAGTATACTGAGCGAATATTTATGGCAATCCACCAATCCTAACCGAGTCCCCTCGAAGGGAAGTTTCAGAAGACCACGACTTGCCCAGAATAACGCCGCTGTCCTCAATTTCGTAACCCCAAAAAATGCAAAACCCACAGTCAATCAACTTTGTCAAAGTGGACTTGCCGGAGGCCCCAAACAAATAACATTGCATTTCCCTAATTCAAAAGAAACGAGGAAAATAGGTATTAAAGATATGCAACTTTGAGGTTTTTCCGTCCCATTGAAATCGAATTTCCCTATAGGAGAGGCCGCAAAAGGGAAAACTTCGTGTTATGGACGATTTCGTCGAGCCATTTGGCAAACATCGGGGTCTAGGCCTAGAGTATAGAACTATGAAGATATGAGACTATAACATGGTGCATGATATCACAATTATTATGAGATTTTTTTATATGGATAATAAATACGGCTGGTTTTAGCATCTGATACTGACTAAAGTACCTACATTTATTTATTAATTAGAATATAATTGCAAACAAATAATAAAATGACTAAAAACTAACATTAAATAACTAAAGTAAATATCACTTAGGTACCTAAGTATATTTGCGCGTTAAAGCCAAGTTACAATCAGCTATATTGAGAGCAAGTGCCTATATTGAGTAGATTTATTGAAGGATGCCCATCAAAGAAATCGTAGCGTACTTTCTTAAAAAAATTCAACTTCCTTTTTAATATAACGAATTTGACGATGTTTTTATATGAAATAACTGAGGTTGTGATATGTAGAGATATAATGTGTCACGTTCCGCCCTCTACAAATGAATATGAGTGTGAAAATTAATGTTATAATGATGAGAAAATGGACACCTTATATCTCATGCTTTAGTGATCACAAGGACAAGTTTAAGAGGACTGAAATCTGACATCGTAAACGGTGGTTTACCATTTACTTAACTTTGGCAGTTTCATATTCGATATTCGGACTTGTATTTCGTAACCTCGTATTACGCAGCCCCTATGCCATTGTCCTAATAAGATTTTCAAGGATTCACTTTCATTATTGATGGAATGGTAGTTGTTTCATTTAAATGACACATCTTAGAATGTGCATTGTGAAGGTGGTAATTATATGGGAGAATCAAAGGATGCACTTGATATATATACTTCTTACTCGGGTCGAATGTTCATTCATAATAATTGAATACTATTATGAATATAATATATATCAAATATTATTAGGTGTTTGTATATGTTGAAGTTGTAATGTATAACTGTTAATTATGACACCTATATATTGTATACTGTTATGTTCAATCATGTCATGTTTTTAAGTGTGAGCTGTGGTTACCTTTAACTGGGTGGGCACAATTTTTGAAATTAATGTTTATTGTAATTTAGTATAGAATGAGTACCATCTGTTGGAAACCCTAAAAAAATCTCTCGGCGAGTACGAGTGTAGACAATTTTAGTAATGTTTACTTACCTCTTTTAATCGATAACTTAAAAACACAAAAGATTAATGAAACCGAATTAATTAATTACTTATCTCAATGTTTTGAACTAATCTGAACCGAGTGCTAATAAAATGAACTTGCAAATTGATTTGTTTTGATTTGATAAATTAACTTATGAAATTAAACAACTTTAGAATTTGTCTTCACAACAATCAACTTTGAATTTGATAAATTCATAAACTCCGATAACTTTTTTAATTTATGAAACATTGGTCGGGAGGGATGATAAAAATATAACGATACTCAGAAAAAAATAATAAGTATTTTTTTCCCTAGAAAGCAAAGTGTTATAATTTATAATTAAAAGGAAAATTAATTTTGTAAGTAGGTACTTATTAAAAGGTTTCGTTTACAGCTTTGAAAAGCCCTGCGAAATTAAAATTGAAGACGGTAACTTAATTGATTTGAATTACCTACATACAATAATAATAAGCAGTCTGTTCCTATATGATATATAGGAATGAAAAACATTTTTTATATATTTTTGTCGTTCAATTTATTGGAGTGGTCATTTGACAGTAAATAGTGCCCTGAATAAAACCAATTGATTTCTACCTACTCAGCGTACCGTCACGAATCACTGCCTTTCAGGTATCAGTCCACTGATCATAATGGGCCAACAATTTCATTACGTACTTGTAAAAAATATTCATGTATTTCTACTAACTTTTATTGTACAGTAGGATAACTTGCACTAAAATGAGTGGGACTTTTAACCCGTTGCAGCTCTTGCATTTCTAATGGATGATGTACACCGAAGCCCAAATCAAGTGTCTTATTTTGTAAACAAAAACTACCATACCGTACTAACATTTTAAGCTGTTCTGTAATTATTGCATAGTTATTTTCACAATGATGAACAGATTCGATCTATCAGTTCCTTCAGTGTTACATCACAACAGGTAATTAGATGATCATATTTGTTTACAAAATAAGACACCTTGATTTTTTGGGCTCTGGTATAGGTAATTCTTTAATGTACGTAAACAAAATTTAAGTAGGTACACAATACATAAGGTACATAGGTACTGTGTGCTTAACTATAAGTTAGAGTTCTCTACCAGCAGCACTCGTGGTTTCTATGCATTTGACCTGTCAAATCTTGAATTAAACTGATTCAAGTTCGCGCAAATCGGGCTACTAGACAACTAAGTTATCTTATTTTATGTCGTCATAACGTGTGTGATAGGATAAGACAAAATTATGCCAAGTAACGACACAGAGTGTTAATTAGGTATTTCAAATTGCGTTTATACTACATTATGTGTACATTTTACGAGCGGCCTTTTGTAGCAAGGTAATTAATTGAATTCCGCGAATATAAGGTTATGTAAGTATTTAATTATGATGTATACTATTATGTTTTTAAAATGACGTCGTTTCATAAAATGCGATTTTCGCTGTATATCACAATCATTATGTCGATAAATATTATGTTTTGTCTCAGTCGTTTTCATGAAGGTAGGAATGGCCCGGCGAATTTTTTCCTTTATGATACAAGTATGTTGACATATAAGTTGTAATCTATACATATAGGTAACAAGACTGTAAAAAAGTTGTGTCTGTACATTGGATATTTTTTGAAAAGAATAATTGTAATGTGTTTTAGGATCGATACTGATGCCAAAACAATAATTTTTAGAATTTTTGTCTGTTTGTCTGTGACTTTGTGCAAGTATCACGCCATAACTAATGAAGGGATTTTGATGGGAGTTTCACTAGGAGATAGCTGAAATATCCGGACAGCTCATAGCCATGGCGGTATGTGATGTGGAAACAAGGATCCAGAGAGGAAGATCTGCCTCCTGATCTCCTCCAACCTCTCCATCCTCCTCCTCTATGCAAACGAAGTTGCGGGGTACAGCTAGTTTTCTAATAAAAGTATTCTTTTCTAAAATGGTCTAAACATAATTTAGTCTATCACAATTGTCGAGTCAATATTGCAACTGAGTGCCCGGGAACTGTTGCTTTTTGCATGTCGTTCGGCGTTACACCATTGTATGTTTTAATTATCATAAGGCGAACAACAAAGAACAATCTTACTACAGTAAGTGAGGTAGTATTTATCGCCTTGGCAACGAATTTACGAAACTTCTGAAGGTCTAATACCTGTTCTTACCCTTCAAAGCACTGAAGAATCTATTTTGTTTAGCAAATCCGCCTTTTGATGAAATCTCTATATTTAAAAAGAAGGTTTTAGAGGGATTTGCTTTCATTCAGACGGGGACCTTTGTCAGGAAATCTTTTGTGTTTGGCCCCGAAATAGGATTTTTATGTCCATCAAAAGTGTGGCCACTAAAGTAACGCAAACATCTATTTGTATTAAATTAAAGCATCATTGATCAGTATGACGAAAATATTGGATGGACCGCACATCAAACTACACCAAAATCATTGTAAACTACGCTGTATTGCCGTAGAATGTACACTTGATTGATATACTGTCGACCGTACATCACAATCATCATCGCCATCATCAGTCTATTTATATTTCACCACTGCTAGGGCACATACCTTCCCTTACATCGAGGGAGCTGGGGCCATGATCCACCACGCGGGCCCAATGCGGATTGACAGATTTCACATGCCTTAGATTTTTTTCTTCTTCTACCGCATGAAGGTTTCATCACGATGTTTTTCCTTCACCGTTTTGAGAGCACTCGGTAAATGTATGTAAGTTTTTCCGTCGAAAAAGCCGAGGATAACTCATTGGTTGCCCTGGCTGGGAATCGAACCAAGGACCTACGTATAGCAAATCCATTGACCCAACCACTGAGCCACCGAGATCACAATGCACAATCTTAATTAAAGGTGTAGAATGTATGATAAATATAAGGTAGGTATTGAATTAGGGCGAAGTTGATCGGAAAGGGCATGGCGAGCTCTATTTTACCAATTAATTTAATAAGAAGCATTTCTCAGCTGAAGTTGAATCTCGGTCGGCATAGTGAGGCTCTACACTTAAAATCGCTTTGTAAATAAATTGTAATGTAGTAAGTTTTACTCAGAGCGAAGCGCTTTGCTTTCTATATCAACAATGTAGAGTGAAATGTCGAAAAATCGTAAAGATGCACTCGAGATAGCTTTTATGTGTGCTGGCGCGATGCAGATCCGCGCTTATTGCGCTGGTGACATCGGTTCCGATTTCCGTCCTATTTGCCAGATTTTGAGCCAAACTACCCTCGCTACAACCAATATTGAAAGCCTAGAACTCGGAGTAGTGATGCGACCGTGATGAGTGCCGTTTATTAGAACTATTAGTTATTTCTTGTTATTGTTATAAGTTAATTAGCAACATGTCACACAAACTTGCCTCTATGTTATATACAAAATATACTCGGCTCCTCGTTAATAGGGCCTAATTTGTTGCAAACCACCTCTAGTATCACCCCTTTCAAGGAATGTATCGAATTTCCAATCACCCTGTATACACGAACGGTCTAACATAGAGACAAGTGGGAGAGTTTTTAAGGTTGAGATTATCTCAGAAACTACTTGACTTATTGCAAAAAAAATTCATTGTTACATAGACAAAGGGTAAAACTATGTACCCGAAAATAATTATTAAATTCTGTCCAGTAGTCTTTGAGAAAATCTCAAACATTGAGGCCACATATAGACTTTTCTCTGTCCTCTTTCGCCGAAATCGATTTGGACGACATCCTCATCATACCTCGTACGTCACCTCATCACCTGCCCCCAATTTCTGCTAAGATTTTTGAATCGAACGATTACGTAACCAGCATAAGTTGGTCCGGCCACAGTTAGCTTCGCGCCATGCCAGCTTAAACTGGTTACGTAATCGTTCGATTCTGTTCGATCCATTTATCTTAGCAGAATAGAGGGGCTTTTTACAAAGGCTAAAAGATTGAATATTAAAGTCATAGGGTATAAATTCAACTGTTTAGCAGTAAGTATAGTATCCTCCGAATCCATAGTTTGTAATTTTTTTGGAATTTAACAAGTAGGTACCTATATCATTTTCTTTTAACTTTTAACTAGTTATTATTTGTATTCGTCATAGTTCTTTTATTTTATGGTCGATAGTCGTAGATAGTTTTGAATATGATTAAAGTTTGAGTTCGATCTTAGACAACTGTTAGTTTTCTTAAAATTTTGATAATAAGTGCATTCACGCTGAGTTCGTGCTCAAAATTGTCTATGACTCGTCCTATGGTGATGTCGTCACATTCCTATCGGGCATATTGGGCGATGGCAAGCTTTGAGCTGAAAAGTTCAATACTCGTGTATGAAACGGTCACTGTGGATACTGCTCTTTTGAAACATTCGATAGGTGGACAGCATAGCGACTGAAATTACTTCACTGATTGGCTTATAGTGTCTGCTTTAGTAAGGAAAGTTAGGGTATGTGATACTGTTATTGCCCAGTCGTAGCGATTGTTCATTTCACGCCACCGAATTAGGGCTCCAACTAGACGAGCGGCAGTGTGTGGCATTATTCGTAGGACAATATAAAATGACGACATTGCTATCTGGAAGAGATCGCTTTCAGCATTACCGCTAATTGTGATGCTATAAATGTTGCCCATTTCTTTGTGTATCACTTTTTGCAAAAAATAATATTCATCTTTTCTTATACTTTCCGGACTATCCGAATATTGTATTAGGATCTTTTACGATATGCTAGCTTATATTATACATTATAGACATTTTTAGGCCTTTAAAAAATTTCACACATGCAAAAATGCGTATAACATTGCGGGGCAAGCTAGTAGTGTAATAATTGTGTCGTTTACCCTACTCTCCAACGGAACTAGAGTGCATGTGTCACAGTTTCCGCCTGTGCCGCTGTTGGGCTATTGTTTTCGGTGTTTATTTACCAAGCGTTGTGCTCTTTTTGTGTTTGCTACAAGATATTGCTTTCTTGCCACTTATATTATTGAAGTTGCTGCTCAAATCAGGGAGCAATAGCGCGCTTTGTTGTCGGAGGCCAAGTTATAACGTGGTTATACCAACTAAAGACGAAATTCAGAGACAATTTTATGAGAGCTTACGTAATGTGAGCCCTCATACAAATCTCGCCAAATGCTATGAAAATTTTGACAATTATTTATTTATTGTTTATTAGAAATTTCACAGCCTTATTTATTACAATTAATATTAGTGATTATAATTATTAAACCAATTAAGAAATTTCACAGATTAACATTAATTTTAGAGATAGCTTTAAGACAAACTAACATGAAATTGTTCCTGAAGGTCGAGTTTCACAGGCAATTTCGACAGTTGGCTTACCGTGAGCCCATCTCTTACAACTGTCATAAATATTTAACCGCCGCAACAGGTTTTTCTAAATAATAAGTAAGTTTAATAGGTACTTAGAACACTTCTCCAAACCTTTTTATCAAATTCTATGGCCCGTTTTCATGAGTCAGTCACCAACTACATACGATGAACTTGTCTCACGTATGTTCATTGGTTAAACACAAAATAGTAACATTTATTATGTCGTCATCTGGATACGTTAAGATTTTGATCCGTGCCCAGCAGTAGTTAAACTTGAATATATCACTTCTTAGTTGTCGCCAACTGGACACCAGTTACAACTGATGTCCAGTTGGCGACAATTTCACCCGAATTCTTTACAAAGTACAGTCACCTAAATAAATGTTTTGAGTCTGATAGTATTTGAAAGTTTTAAAACTGTATCTCAATATCGTTAACGAGGATACCAGGCCACGGCTCGTTAGACGCATAGTATTTACTTATTAGTTGAGATCAGAAGTTTAAGCAGAAGTTAGAAGGCTTCGGGTGCATAGCGTGAACTTAGCATGTTCCATTACCCCTTCCTAGTAAGGCTTGGTATGCGATAATTAATTTACAAGTTTTAATATTAATATTTTCCATATTTTGAATTCTTTCTAGATTTTTTCCTCGCTTGTAATTTATGTTACGTTAACTTTTGATTACCAATGCCGATCATTAAGATTACCGAAATAGTAGCTGCAACGTTCATAATATGTGCGATTTTAGTTTAGTAATCGCATCAGTCATGCATAACTTGACGTTCTTACGTAAGTACTCATTTGCAAAAGAACTTTACTAGCAGCTCACGGTAATGGGTACATGTATCGACGCGTATCAATAATTTACTTGACTCCAAAAGTCTATCACCGTAGTACATAAGTATACGTAAACACGAATACAGAGAAAAGTACCGCCTCAATAAGGTTGTGATTTTCTCAAAAACTACTGGGCCGAATTTAATAAATTTTTAAAGTTACATAGTTTAAACTTTTATCTATATAAAAGCGAAAGAATTCTTGCAATAGGTCAAGTTGTTTTTGAGATAATCTCAACCCTAAAAACTCTATGTATACTTCTGTATTTACACTAGAGTCGCGTAATGTAACACAAAGTCACATTACACGATGGCAATATAGCGTGGTCGATTGTACCGATACAAAATCAGCGCAAAGTAGTTGACTCGAATATATTTAGTACAAAAAAGAATAGAAAAACGCTTTGATAATAGCTTTTCCTCTAACATTTACCGCCGGAATTTTCTTCATTCCTCAGATGAAAATGATAAATAATTCATCATTCGAGCCTTACTTAGACTAAGTACACCATATTTCACATCGGCGGGCCCTTCTGTGGATGCGACATAAAATACAGCCGAGGTAATCCTATCCATCCATGATTTATGTCAAAGGAGGGTCAATGTGGAGAGTTTCATAAGCGATATATCATCGTATCTTATGCAGAAACATGTTTAGAACCTATACTTAGACATGAAGTTAAGGTATTATGGTTCACAATTGTTTACAAACGCGAAGGATTAAATTTCACCTTGCTCTATAGAGAGCTTAAAGTATACAACGTGAAATTTTATTGGTTTTTTCCCGCAGCGAGATTATTTTGTCTCGGTAGTAATATCGATTTATTAATAATATGTTAAATAAAGATATGACAAAATATTATATATAAACGGATATCACTCACTTATATTGTTGAAGGTTCACCAATATAAGTGAGTTCCCCACCTTGAAAAATACCGTCGAAATCGGTCGAAACTGTCGGTCTAATTGCCGACTTCAACAATATAAGTGAGTGATATCCGTTTATATATAATAATTTGTAGTAATGGCTCACTATAGTTTTAATTCTAAAAAAGATATGACAGTAACAATTGTGAAATACTAAACTCGATAGCGTTCGCGAATCTATAGTGACACCTCGGTATCGCAGCGTGGGCAACAGCGTGGATCGGACGACGGACGAGGCAGGATGCGAGGCGCGTGAGATTTGGTAGGTACCTATGGCTAGTGAGTTACTGTCGTCTCCTATGTTTTCGAGTTGAATAAAATCACAAAAATCAAGATTAAAGTCTCTGTAATTCGATAGTACTATTGAGGGCAAATCATTCTGCCGCGGGTAAGCAATTACTAAAATTTGACGCTGTATAATAATTAAAAATCTTTTAATCTAGTATTTTGTCTAGTAGGTATAGCTACCTACCTTATTATAGGGTAGTTATTTATATTTATATCCCTTTGTTAATCTTTACTCTTCCGAAACCCTTAGGTCAGTAAACTCTGTTACAAAAGTCCGTTTGTTCAGCTCTTCTACTTCAAAATGGTTTTCGAATTAGTGAAATAACTTCAGTTTAATTTTACAAAGGCTTACATACCTTCCACGGTAAACACGGCGGCGGTGCTACGAAATAATTGTTAGGTAATTTTATTAAACGTCTGGCGCAGACACTTCATGAAAAGTTGCCTTTTGTAGGAGCAATATTTGCACATTAGGTTTATATTAGGACTGTAACACCTTTGCTTCGCAAAAGGAAATGTTTCTGAGGATTTTCACGTAAATAAATCTACGTAGATGTAGTACTTATATTTGAAAGGGATAAAAAATATGACATCTGACAACTCTAACATTTTCCCTTGATATACAGGGTGAAGGTTGATGAAACAACAAATAAACATAAATAAAATAATAAGTAAATATTTTTAAAATAAATTTATAAAAGAATTACATAAACAATTAAAAACCTATCAATAAACGCATGGTAATAATAAGTAAAAATGATAATAACAAAATAATAATAATCAAAATGTAAAATGAAATCTATAATTAATCTATATTAACAACGAATTGTATTGTATATAATTGGCATAAATAAAGGCAATTTTTAATTTTTAATTGAAATTAGTGGCAATTTTTGAAACTACGACTCTACTCGTTACCATCAGAAACCATTTAAATTACCCTTATTTAAAAATACAGTTACACAATAAAAGCAGATGTTTACACATATTATAAAATGCGAGTAAATCCATATTTACAAACCAATAACGTTGCCAATTACCTGCGTATTAATTATAGACAAGAGGAAGTATCTCTACATGATAATATTCCGAGATACGATAAAGCGAAGGACATTTTCATCTCAACACTTCACGCTAAGCTGCGCGTGAGTAATAAGCGTAATCTCTGTTGCTATGGCAACAATCTTATTATTTACTAAGCTTATATTCGCGATATTACTCAAAGACTCATTCCTGCGTAAAAAACTTACTTAACACTATAAATGAGTGTGTGAGTGATTGTGTGTGTGTGTGAGAGAGAGAGAGGCTGTGCATAAGTATTTGTGACGAGGTTTACATACATTTACACTGAAAAGTCAGGGTTGCCTGTAGCAGCTTACATTTACTTATCTGTTGAATTCTAGCTAAAACTACGGCCTTGTCAGCCAGAGCAAATAATTGTATTCAATAACCAATCAAACTAGCTAGGAAGACAAATATCAAAAACAACAAAACATTTGGCTGGCCCTATAATTTGTTACGTTTGTAGCTGCGGTTGCTAATACTTAACAACCACAGCTCATCTTTTCTTTCAGTGTACGTATGTATCTCATAGGATTAGGCAGAACTATGGATTCCCATATGCTGCTATCCTGGTACCTAGAGCTGCATCATTTCGTTTCATTGACATTTATTAGTATCTTTCTGCACGCTCATATGTTGTAGACTGTTAGCAGTATTTAGCATAACATACTGCTTATTTACCTGTAGGTATCCATGTGTAGATAAGAAGGTATTCAACGAAATATATCTGTAATTGCATCATAACATATCACAGACAGATATCATTTATTTTTATTAGATTTTCATATTAGTAGCGAAGGGATTTTCCCGTATAAAAAACTTCGTTTATTTACATGATACAAAATAAAATACGAGGATATTCAAGACTTCGCTACTAACTCGCAATTTCTGTGAATATAATTTGAAAAAGAAATAACAAGGCAGGCAACGAAGTAGGTATTTGATCTTCGAACACTCTCTAGTACTTTGATTTGTTGAAAGGGAAATGAAATTAACCTGTTGAATTAAGCTTTCTTTTCTTCAATCAAAACAAAGTTAGGTATTTTTATTCTCGTCACAAAGGCAAATAGCAAAATTGGAAATAGCTATCTTCCTTTGTAATTAAGGCGTCTAGTCCGCGCCAGCTTTTCATTTACGAGAAGATGGATGCTAGTTGAGAAAATTGAAATTTATTTTCGGTTTCCTGTTTCACAAAATATTGTTTTAGCAATGTTTTAAGAGCCATTTTTCTGCGTTTAAAACGTGACATAATATGATTTTGTACTAAGGTAGGTTTAATTAATTACTCGTGTAGGAAAAGGTTTCCTTTGCCTTTTTATTAGATAAATTGACTCCACTTGGCTACTTCGCCACGATGGCTCATGGATTATATGCTAGTTGTAGATAATATGGAACTCTGTTTCTGAAATAAATGATTTTATTATTATTATTATTCCTTTATTTCTTTTTTATCTTATTTAATATATTTATACATTTCAATATCAAAAACAAATAGAAAAATATATAAATTGCATGCGCATCCAAGCTGCCGGAGGTTAGGATCCCAGAGTGAGGAACCTCCTCACAATACGTGCCGTGTCCAGCAGCACTGCCTTCTGCATCCGGCTCTTGATCCAACTGTCTAGCGAGAGTCTCTTAAGATGTTGGTCGAGACATTATTATCATTATTATAATGTATAAAGTGTTTTTGGCATCATTATACCTACATGGCCGTTTCAGATTCAGAATTCAAATGAAACTGAATGTCAATTTTATTCATCTTGCAATAGTTTACACTATTGTGTTACCTTTCTGGGAACCCTGCCGCATGGGGGCGACGACGTAGGCGATAAGCTTAATATGTAAATATTTTGTAAATAGGTAGACACTTTTATTATTTGTATTATTTTAAGTTTTGATATATTAATTAGATTATTCATTACACTATTGTATTGTATTTTAGTGCAGAATGCACTAAAAAGCAGTCGCGAGAGCACTTGCTGCGAAGTTTACACTTGCAAGCTGCTGTCGGAAATGTTTTTTAGATTTTTGTTGCAAACCATGAATAACCTGCAGCCCTCATACCTATGTATGAAGGCTGCAGGTTATTCATGGTTTACAGCAAAAATCTAAAAACATATCCACTTGTAAGACAACTTTTGCGAGTAATGTTCGACAGCAGCTTGCGAGTGTAAACTTCGCAGCAAGTGCTCTCGTGACTGCTTTTTAGCGCATTCTGCACTTGTTGCAAGTACCACTCATGCAAGACTTGCGAGAGTTTACTTGCAGGTGGAAACGCGGCCTAAGAACGCCATTTTAATTGGATAGTTTGTCATGAAACTGACTTATTCTTTTAACAACTGAGGCTGTTATTCATAAACGTGATTTAAAGTTTAGGATCCCTGTTCCTTTCTATTTTAACCTTTTTTAACGAAGTATGAAAGGGATAGCAACACGATTTAAGGGAAGTGATATTTAACTAGGTTTATGAATAACAGCATAAGAATATAGTATAAGTTTTCGATAAAGGCGATCTTTGAGAGTAAAACATGGCTCTCTAATTGAAATATCGGAATCCCCGCACCGCCCGTGCCCCCATACTAACAATGTTTAGTATGAAAAGAGAGTACTGAGCCTACACATTGAACGACTTCATAGGCCGAGAAACTATAAAGGAAGAGATCAAATCCTTTCCGTTTAATATTAAGCCTGGCGAATGCGGCTGTATATTTAGGCCACAGAATCCGAAACTGTTCACCCCAAGGGACGCGATTTAACATAATGTTATAAGATATTTTTGGGGGGAGCCCGGCAACGGCACCCTCTTCACGTAACCGTCGAAAAGTTGTTTACGCAACTTTTGATTGCCTTCTTTACTTGGTTTGTTTATTTTTTTACTTAGAATGGAATTATGATGAAACTTTTTTCGTTAAAGGCTCAAAGATACATAAATGGGTTTAAAACTCGGCAGGGTTTTGTTTTAGAACAAAATTGTTTGCACTCTTTTCATTTACGGTAGCCTCTTTTGAATACAGCACTCTTGATGTTAACGGTTCCATTAGGGAATTAAAACTTAATTAAGCTAAGATGCAAGAATGAGTGGTGGTGTAGGTCAGGGTTAATGGGTCGGCTTGCTGATAGGAATAGGCAAGACCGCGGATACTTCAATTTTATTTAAAGAGTAGGTAACGTAGATTGTCGTAAAACTGCTTCCCTCGCGACAAACGTTAAATGTGAACTTTCTTGGCAATCAAAAGTTATTGTAACTAATTTAAAAAGAAAATAATAGTTTTAGCTTAGCAAAGTAATAAGAGAAAATTCTGAATATCTGAGTTATGAATGTACAGTCGAAGACAGAGATAAGTATACAGGGGGCATCAATAAGGTAGAAATTTTCTCAAAAACTTTTTCACCGATTTTAATAATTATTTTACAGTTACATAGTTTTAACTTTTAGCTATCAAACAGTGAAAGAATTTTTGCAATAGGTCAAGTAGTTTTCAGTAGTCATGTATTTTTTGAGAAAATCTCAACCTTAAAAACTCTCCTGTACACCTTTCTCTGTGTTCCACCGTACGTAAGTTCTTAATTTTTTTCCCGTACTCAGAATTTTTCATGGATTTCAAGTTAACTTCTTAATTATAATGATTTTCAATTTATACTAACTTTTAATTACCAATATCAATCACGTTTAAAATATACCCAACTTGGTTATACAATTTATTTTTCTCACGAACGTTACATATTTCTTCAAATGAAACTGCTTACGATTATTTATTATAATATTTTATTCATTTCCTATTCCGAATGAAACGTGACAAGAGAAAAAAAACTCAAACGAATTTGTTCAATGCGCTCAGTAGTAAAGTACAAAAAATTCGACACGTAAATTAGGAAAAAAACTCCGGAAAAACAACTCAAAATAAAACTACATAAACCAATTGCCGCGTCTAACTGAACGAGAATTTATAACTACTCGCCAGCGACGGAGAAAACTGATTAACAAAAATAAAAAAAAGACTTCGCATGCTGCTGAAGGGCAAAGTTTAAACTCTATGCTCTACATTAAGTTATAGTACGTTCATACTGCCTAGAACAGAAATCTTCTAGTTACTTCTAGTCTCTTCCGCATCCCACTCTTTAGTATTTTCAGCTCTAATAGTCTAATAGTGATTATAATTCTTCTCTTCATAACTTCTTAGCATATGTTGAACCAAATAAATGAGTATTTAAACAATGGAAATGCATGGTGTGTACCGTAAGTTCTGCATGTATAATTAAGTTATGAATATTATATAACAATTGTGTAGTTATTAAACTAAGTTATTAAAAATGTGATTGTTGTTAATATAAAAAAGAAATAAAGAATTATTTTTAGGCCTGTATTTCGCCCAAAGAATTAGCTTGGCTATTCAGAGGGGAAATGCCGCCAGCATAATGGGCTGGGCACGTTGCCGGACAGCGGGGATCGGTTGAACTATCCGTAATGCAAGCCATTCGGATAGTTCAACCGACCTATTTTGTACATATAGTTTTATTTTATTTTAGTTATATTTTAGTAAGTACTTTTATTTTTAGTTTAGTATTGTAAGTTTAGTAAGTTAGTTCATATAAAGAATTTAAGTCAGATCTCGAATTTATTAAAACAGATTTGTGAGGATTGTGTTTTCCGTTTTTATATGCTTTATTATTACTTTAATGTACACGAAAGATACATAAATATTAGAAATAAACATTTTACGTCTGTCTTAAGAATTTCATCAAACACCAACGTAATGGCTCGAGTAGATACACTTAACGAATGGATGCCTATTTCTACTCTGTGGTTGGTAGTTTTTTGGCGTCGGGTGTAGTTAACCTGTCGTTTGCTGTGCCTCGGTTAACAATGGTTAATTCTTGAATGCACTCGGCCCAGTACAAAGGCAATCCTGTGTTTTTGTGCTTTGCGGATTAGTACTCCCAAAGCAATTACCCTCGCCGTACTTTAATTACGGAAATTGTACTACGCGAGCAATTTCCCGATATAAATTAGAGTGTGTACTTTATACCTTAATCGTAGAGTAGTTTTTATAAGTTCATATAAGTTTCATTGTAGATTAAACCTTTCATATTTCCTTTAATTTATAATGCTTTATATTTGAAGCTTGCAATTTTTCGCATACCTGCATAATTTTCAGGTTTGATTTTATTATACCTTTGCATGTCGCTTTGGAGACTTATTCTCATGTCCATAAATTCTACCTAAACAGCATCTATTTCCATATTAATTACCTATGTACATTGTACGTATCTTGTATATCTACTAATATGTAGGTACTTTAGCTGAAATATTCATAGCATAACAGCTGCCTTACGCATATCTCGCTGCCTAATTCTAGCCCGGAGCAGAGGGTAATCTGGCAAAATGCAAGATTCAATTTAATGTTGATAGCTAATTTATTTCCCCTCGCGACGCGGGTACACTCAGGCACAATAAATCTTACAATGTTGCTGATGGTTTTTCTCATTGTCAGTTATTATTATTAACTACGCAATAAAATACAAAAACCCGACTGCTTTTTTGGTATAAAATGAATTCTGTGATCAAGATTAAGAATTTTAGAATTAAAACTATAGTGAGCCATTACTACAAATTAATATTATAAAAACGGATATCACTCACTTATATTGTTGTAATTGCCGACTTCAACAATATAAGTGAGTGATATCCGTTTATATTAAGATTAAGAATTTTACGACACATCGTACTGGGCAAATTTAAACAAATAAATACACCCCACACTCGAAGAACATAACCCTCCTCTTATCGGCAGGTGGAAAAAAGGTAGAGCTAATAATCTTTAATAATCGTATCTTCTAATACAATGTTATTTGAAAACCTAATGTACCAACCCTCTAACACGGTCAATGTGACTTTCTAATATGCAAAAGATATTATAATTGAGAATCTAAGTATAGAAAGGTAGCTTAATCGCGACAAACTGCCGTACATATTTCGCATTTCAAAATATTGTTCAAGGACGAAAAAGATTAAGCATTTGAAAGAAAATTTAAAAAGCAATATAATAGTGCTTAAATCCAACAGTTAAACGTACTTAATATAAACGTACAAATGAGTTTTCAAGCGTCAAGGGAATATTTTCAACAACAAGTCTCAACAGCAGAATGAAACAAGAAACTTGGGTGCCATTTTTCAAATTTAAACGCAGACATTTTTAATTAAGTCCTCCAATACACATTCCAGTCGAAAATTATGAAAAATCTCAAAGGAGCTTATAACTTCAGTTTGAGGCATTTAATATAAACGAAATGTTTCGTCGCGACTCCACGACAAAGTAATATTAAAAGTCTAAAAGAATTTGCGTCTGAACCTAATCTCGACCATCATATTTCTCGTTATTGACCATTTACCTGGTAATTGGATAAGACACAAGGGCTAACCATTAGTGCTCCTGGTTTGTAAAGGTATAAAAGGCTTAAAAAAATTTTTCTCTCGTGTGGTTTAGTGACCAAACCTATTTGTCAAAGTTGTTCAGGCCGCCCGTAGGCCTTTGACGTGGCCTAACGACTGCTGTCAGGCGACAACAACCGGGACCGACTGCTTAACGTGCTTTCCGAGGCACGAAGGGGCTCAGATGAAAGTGTCACTAGCGGTCACCCATCCAGGTCCTGATCTCGCCCAACGTTGCTTAACTTGTACGATCGTTTTCAACGTGTACTCGCAACTGGCCTACGAGCCCCTTCGGCTTTAATCATTTAGCTAAATGTGGCCATCATCATCAGCCCGTAACAATTCACTACCTGTGGTCGTAGGCGTCTCCCAAGGCAACCGGAGTCGCGGCTTTTTTTATCGAGTTACTGCCGATACCTTGCGTAGGTCATTCCTACATCTGGACGGGGCACGTCCCACACTACTTTTACCTGTTCGTGAGTTCATTCGAGAAGTGTGAGCATTGTCCTCTATACATCATCTGGTCCTGTACCTATTTACAATCTAGAGTGCTACTATGTAATACCAATCGTCAATTTCATACCAAAGGTTTTTTTTAAACATTACAACAACAGATCAATTAGTTTTACTAGCGCACGGTATACATTCACCTGAAATTCTTCCTGCCTGTAAATGCCCATTGAACTAACTGTTTACCAAGTCTGAGTGGGTATTTGCCAAATCAGCGGCGTGAGCTCAGCGGTATGGAAATATTTTGGGCCCGAGTGTACTCTGTGCGGCGACACGACATACGTTATGGAGATGTTTTTATAACAAATTGGCTTATTATGACAGCTTCCTGTTATTATAAGGCCAGGTAGATGCCGTTGCGTCAAGACTTATATACTACCTTGTACCTATTTGTATATACATTATATTTTAGGGTTCCGTACCTCAAGAGAAAAAAAGGAACCCTTATAGGATCACTTTGTTGTCCGTCTGTCTGTCCGTCTGTCAAGACCTATGATTATAGATCTTGTCGTTTATAAGACAAAAGCTTCCCACTGGGTATGTTGTCCACTCGACCATCGGCCGAGATATTTGTGGTCGAGTACCTACCTTTTTTCGAAAGGTGGCCATCCATCGGTCGAGATATGTGTAAATATACGAGAAAATGCGGCATTAACGGTCATATCTTTTGATTGCGTTGACGTAGAAGTTTGATATTTTTCATGAGGTTGCAGATCTGAATATTATTGTTTCTGAGATTTCAGATATGACCGTTAATGCCGCATTTTCTCGTATATTTACACATATCTCGACCGATGGATGGCCACCTTTCGAAAAAAGGTAGGTACTCGACCACAAATATCTCGGCCGATGGTCGAGTGGACAACATACCCAGTGGGAAGCTTTTGTCTTATAAACGCCTAAAATATACAATTGATCTACCTTCTAAAATTGTGTATGATAAAGTTACTCAGATATACCAAATTACTCTTAAAACAACATCTCTTCGAGGACGATATTATTTTATAAGTAAAAATACTTATTTTTTGCAATGATCTTTAGCTGTTCTTGTTGACGAGGGTACTTTGGGCTCACTATTGCGGATTTATAAGGTAGTCAAGTGAAACATTGTTACGCTTTTGTTTCCTAAATAAAAAGTCGTGAGCCATTTGGAGTTGCTCATAAAGAGCTAAGGTCCAACTAGCACTGGTCAGGCTTTGACGCTTTACAGTCTAATAAAACAGACGCGTGCTGCGTTATTGCTGCAATAAAATTATATGGGCATTACCTTTTTAACAGCTTTTTTGTTGAGAAAGGTGAAAATTAGGATGCTTTTAAAGTGGACATTTTTAAGTACCGCCTTCTTGCTTAAAATAAACTAATACTTTCGGTATACAAGGTCGACGGTCGACGTGTCTTGAAATAAGTACCTTCTTGTCAATATAACTGAAATGTATTTGATAATGGTTATAGAACTGCAAAAGTATATTTTATCTTTGAATATAATACACATACAATTATATACAAAGAAATAAAATTAAAGAAATTAAAGCCAGCGTCCTCGGCACGATGCCCTGTGGAGGGGAGCTGCACGACGACGTGTACCTTTTGTAATATTTTTTTTAACCAATTGTTTATTTTAATTTTAATTATTTTAAATTTTATGAATAAATACCTAATATATTATATACAAATTAGAACTACAACTTCATACCTATTTTGTAAAACGAACTTAGCATGGTGTTTGTATGAAATTAGTAAGAGTGACGTCACCAATTACAATCCGATTTACCTACAATTTTCAATATCTATAACTATGTTAGTTTTTAACTGATTTCAAGTATGTTTCCACACTTGATTACTATTATGTAAATCGTATATTTTGTAAAATTTATAAAATCATATTTTAATTTTCAATTTACCCACTATTGTTGCACGAAATATGGTATTGACATGAATCTCATACACCACGAGCTCTCCTAATGACGGGCTCTACTGTGAAGGGTAATGTAATGAGTTGATGCCGATGTATTTTAATGACAGCTGTTCTAACTGCTTGTCAAACAATACCATAGAGTTACAAACATACAGATGTAACCAAACTACAGAGGGCTGAGCCGTGTCTATTTTTACTAGCCGTCAATGTCAGATTTTTGGCGAAAATTAGTACAAAAATTTCGTTCGCGCAGGCTTTGACATGACAAAAAAGGCCAGGCGGCTAGCCCCCTTTATTTCTAGGCCAACCTGTAGGGTATTACGGTTCTCAAAACGATCAAATCATACCACTCATTGCTTAGTGACAGAGATAGTGCTATTGCGTTGGTATAGCGGTGTCTCTGTTCGGCGCGCCAGGACATGGTATGATATCATCGTTTTGAGAACGGTAATACAGGGGCTGGCCTGACAGTGGCCTTGTCATATCTATTTTAGTTTCACAAAGTCGAAGAAAATATTAAAATATTTACTTTTGATATTAAATATCCATTTACATCGTTGTTGGAACAATCAATTATTATTTTATAACACAAAATATTAAATACCTTATCTCACACGTAGCAAGAAACTGTAAATCTTTTAACTCCTGGCAACTTTGTATTCTAAGCGTGTTTCATATAAATACGGGAGGAGACGGCTCTAAACTTTTCAATAAGCAGCGTTCGTGTTGGAAACAATCTGCGCTGGGCTTTAGCTATTAAACACGTAAGCCGATCGCATGTGCGCCAAAGTACGCTGAAATCGCTAATAAATAAGTTAACTTGCCTCTGAAGGGATTTATTTCATGGTACTACATGTATTTTATAAGTTTATTAATGGAATCGACACTTCGTTTTTGTCAATGTCATGATCGTAGAAAGTAATGACGGGTTTGAAAAAACTATCAAGCTTTTTTGAGTACACTAATGCTGTTATTCATAAACCTAGTTAAACCTCACTTCCTTTAAATCGTGTTGCTATCCCTTAAACACTTCGTTAAAAAAAATTAAAATAGAAAGGGACAGGGTGGCTAAACGGTGGCGTAACTTTAAATCACATTTATGAATAACAGCGATGTAATATTTTCTGTTTTATTGTGACATTAAACACAAAACAACCGCTGTACATATACTATAAAATTAGAATTACCAAATATTTAAGTGACTTGACATTGTCTCATTACATCTCTCATAAACTCATAATATTAACAGGTATCTAGTAATACTAAAACAACACCTTAATATTAATTCGCAGCCACGTACACAGATTAAATAATCCCCCGTTTTCTCACAAAAGCTACAAGTTTATCTAAACATCAAGAAACCGCACGTGTCAAGACAATACACTTCAGGCAAGTTAATTTATGTAAACTAAAACAGTTATTTTACTTTATAATGTTATGCAGCATCACTCTAAGTTAAGAGTCTTGAGTGACGACTTAAAATCTCGGCTAGGAAATTGCCCAGGACACTTGTCTTAGCATAAATGTAACACTGGTATAACTCGAAAGTAATGTTAAGCAGGCAATTCGTATTTTGCTAACTTCGTATTATCATACTGATACAATTTTGTCGTGAAATTTCGCGCGATATAGTCTTGCGGTTATTACCAAAGAATATTTTACTACTGTTATAAAACTGGCTGTAACAGTTCGAAAAAAGTGTAGGAGAAGATATTGAAAAATACATATCATTTGAATCAAATAATTTTCATATCATAGAACAAAAGTTATATAGAATAATGGAAATTTTTGCTTACTATTTATCATTTAATTTACACCCTTTATAACAAATATTTTTAGTTATTTCCTAACCATTTTGCTTTATCGTTTCATCTCTTAGAACTTTTCCTTAAAAGTTTTTTTCTCATATCTTATTCAACGCCAGAGGGACGAAGTCAAGAAGAGCACAAAAACGGCCTGCCTAATAAGTAACAATCAAAAGAATTAAAGAAGTTGCTGGCACGTGGCAGCGTTCCCGGGGTATGCCCGCGATGACAAATGCTCTCCGGGGCCGTTTCAGGCGAAACTTGGAATACTCCGCAATGCCCACAAACTTATTTTTGCCCCGTTATTTAGAGTTCGTCAGGAGGCCATTGTTTGGCCGAAGCCGAAGGTACATAACTGCTGAATTGTGTTATTATGGCAGAAGTGAGTCACTTCCTTCAGATACAATCAAATCAGCGCCATCTTTTGAATTGCAATTTGTAAAAGTTGACATTTAACATTTCGTAGCACCATTGCTGCTTTGCTACGCTACGCCCCATCGAACGTAGCGAACGTGCGTATCCATATGTTTATCGCGCCTAGCATAATGACAAGGATTTCCAGAAGTTCAATAACGAAATAGTTTTTGAACTGAACGAGTTCTTTGGAATAGGCTCAGATACAGTTTATGTGCTTTTTTGCGAAGCTCCGTTTAAAATATTATTGTAAAAATATATCCAATGTAAAAATGATTTGGTAATATAATTTATCGTAACAAGTAGGTACACATTTTTACGTGTAGGCGTTTGTGAGTGTTTTTCAATAATATTGTTTCGAATTAATATTTTATTCAGGGTAATATTTTTTTTTGCAATAAACTTTAGGAATTTGTAGCCGTGTAAGTGTGAAACCGAGCCCGTAGGCGTATTATGTGACCAAAAGGTGTTACCCAAGGCTCTAGCACGACTAAAGTAACGTTTCATTTGGGCCGAGAGTAAAAATATTTCGCCGCAGCCGTATTGTTGAACGTTTTTATTGTCATTGCGTTGTTTTGTTTGTTACAAAGTTTGCTCAGTGAATTATGAATAGGTAGACGGTGTCTCCATAATTGTGATACAAGCTTGATAAACGGAATAGTCGTTGAACATAAGAATAATTGCCTTTATATTTCAAGTTTTATAGCATCCTAAGAAGTTTCGTGTTCAAAAGCAAATATTCTACGAGTACCACGGTATTGCCTTATTTTGAGACATACCTGTACCATTAATAATAAGTTACTGTAGGAAATTCGCTCGCTAGAGAGTATGTAAATACGTTCGGCCTTGTGCCAAACTAGAGGTTGCACTAGAGGTGCAATTTTTTTTTAATCTTCTGCATTGTGTGATGGTCAGCTAATCTATTTGAATCTTGGAATAAAAGTTTTCAGTTACCAACGCCCTGAGCGGAGTACCCTTCATTTTGCTTCCTATATACACTTTCCTATATACAGTGTATAGCTTGTTTATTTTTAGTTAATTAGAATGGTATTTCGGTACGTTTGCTTAAAGTTGTAAAGAGCTCTTTTGCTTTTCTCTTAAAATAATATTATTTGCAGAACGTAAATTCTTCTAACATTACGTTATCTTGACATATTTGTATAATGTTTATGCAAAATAAACGACTATGATTTTGGGCTGAATCTCTGACTTTCTACATAATCAGAATTTGAATTACGCATTATCCATGCTCGGTGAATAAATTAGAACACGATGAAAAAGTTCTTGCCGTGGGCAGGACTTGAACCTGCGACCTTGTCATTCCGTGACACGCTCTTACCAACAAGGTCGCAGGTTCAAGTCCTGCCCAAGGCAAGAATTTTTTCATAATATTATCTTCTAATTTCTACATAATATTATCTACATAGAATAAATGAAGACATAAGTTTTTTGTTTTTGTAATAACAAAATTGTAATACCAAAAACAAAAATTTATGATAACAAAAACCTAAAAAGAAATGTGTTATATAAGTATAATAAGTTATTTATATCGGACAAAACATTTAAGGTACGTAGTGAGGCTAGAGTTTTGAATATATCCCGCGTAACAATATTTTGAATTCTATATTTTACTGTTAGTACGGTGGAAGACAGAGAAAGGTGTACAGGAGAGTTTTTAAGGTTGAGATTTTCTCAAAAATTACTTGACCTATTGCAAAAATTCTTTCACAGTTTGATAGATATAAGTTAAAACTATGTAACTGTAAAATTATTATTAAATTAGGTCCAGTAGTTTTTGAGAAAATCTCAACCTTATTGAGGCTCCCTGTATACTCTGTCTTCGACTGTACCATTGCCTATTATTACCATCGTTTATTAACCCTTAACAAAATAACATCCTCCTTATTTGCCTGTTATGGCTGCATTAGGTACAGGCAAATGAGATAATGTTGTTGTACTGACAATAAAACATCTTAGCGTCTGCAGTCTGCAGCTATCTCGCAAACCACTTTATGATACAAAACTCGAAGAAAGCCGTTGTTATTTTCATCAGATTAATGCGAAAATATATCAGCGAGGAAGCAAGATAAAAAGTTTCCGTGGTTACCGCAGAAATCCATTTCCAAGTTAAACAGAGCTTTTTTTATTCACATTTTTTGCTCATTGAATCGTTGGCGGAGTTTTTGTGTCATATTTTTAAGGATTTTCGCTTAGCGTTTTGGAACGGCACGTTAATTAGATTTGTTAGGACCAGAAGGTTAGGTGAAATTAAACTGACCCCAGAGGAGTTACGGTTAAGCTTGGGTTTAAATTATTACGTTCAACCTGTGAGTGAGTGGATTATCTTAATTATTGTAATTTTGGGGGCTTGGTGAAGATGTTCGTAGTTAACTGTAAAAATGGAAAAATAGCCTATATTTTGTATAAACTTATAGTCGGTGTATTTGATGTACTTTTGGAATGATACAATAAAAACATTTACAGGCAGAAAACCTAAATTTATTTAGATTAGGTTATGGGTTCAGTATTAAAAGTTGTGTATGAAAGATATTTCACTTATACGAAAGTTGCTTTGATTGGTTGCAAAAAATTAACAAGTTTAAAAGTAACGTTGAACATTTTTGGAAAAATATTGTGTGCGTCAACAATTTTTTCATCGTATAAGTATTTATCGTATAATTCGGAAGAGGAAGTGAAAGTTATTTTTATATCACAAGAAAACAGATATTTTCATTGCTGTTTTTCTATTACGTCAACAACTCAAATTCTTTATGTAAGTAGGTACAAAATTAAGGTAGGACAAAATACAACATACAAAACTATATCGGCATAAACTCACGAAGCAAACATCAGTTGTTACCTTTTTTAAACCAAATTCTCCAATGTTAAACTTCCACTGCCGTTATTAGAATATTATTCAAAATCAATCTGAAATTCGTCTTTAAAAAGAATTAAAATCATTCCAGTACTATCGGAGTGGTGATGAATTTAAGGTTTTTTTTTCGTGTGGTTTAGTAACCAAACCATTTGTCAAGAGGTATTCAGGCCGCGCGTAGGCCTCTGACGTGGCTTAACGACTGCTGCCGAGCGACAGCAACCGGGACCAACTTCTTAACGTGCTTTCTGAGGCACGGAGGGGCTCAGATGAAAGTGTCACTAGTGTCACCCATCCAGGTAAAGACCTCGCCCAGCGTTGCTTAACTTGTACGATCGTTTTCAACGTGTACTGGACTACGAGCCCTTCATTTTAAGGTCGAAATTGAATGAAAATTGTGCTGATATGAATTCAAGTAACGGCTGTAGAACTTGCGTCTGGTTTAAAAAGTGAACAACCAACGTGTTCTGCGTGGTTTATGCCGACATAGTTTTGTTTGCAGAACAGGGCCTAGCGTTGCACCTTAATGTTAACATCAGTTTAATCTTCAACTTGTAGTGTATTTTGTTTACCAACTGTTATTTACTCCGGCATCAAGCATAACATCATTTATTTTACTTATTCACAGAAAACATCACTTAAACATCGGCGCGACCTCCGCGAGCAAAATCATATTTTTCTCGTATCAAATGCTTTTGATTAATAATCCCGGCGCGCGAAGACAGCCGTATTTTTCTCACCATAAGTTACAATTCATTCGTTTATATTAACGTGGATTTCGTAAAATTACATTTCGTCGGTGAAGGAAATCTGGTGTGCGGTTATATGCACGAGAAGTATTCAGGTATGTCAAACTTCCAATTTAGGTAGAGCTTTTAATATGAGTGTTAATCCACACCATCAGGTGGCTAGTCTGCTGGTCTGTCCTGATTTCTTAAAAAGGTACCTACCGAATTACTAGTAAAATTGTGACAACAAAATTGGCAATATTGTATGTTGCGCTGTGAGACCTACCTATATTATTTTTGTATCTAGTTAAGTACATTTACATTTCTGTCTTTTTTGTACAATAATTAATATTATATTACACTCGAAAGAAGGGGGTTTTGGTGGGATACAAAGTCAAAGATTCGAGGCGATGAAGTCGTGGTGACTTGCGACGACCACGGCGTTGAATGAACGACATCTGGCGTAGCGAAGGACGACAAGGTTGCTGGCGGAGGAAAATAGAGGAGAATATTGTAGGTTCTACGTGCAGATTTGTTTTGAAGGATCAAAAGGAAGATCCATATTATGCTGATCGGAAACTGACAATATTTTCTAGACAATATTGAGATAGGTAGGCGACTCAGAATTGACCATATGGTTCAATAATACATCATATTTACTAACGGGGTGAGATGATCACACTGATATTCTTAGCTAATAAATATTAGATCACTTCTCAATTCAGAAAAACATCGATACAATGATTTATGATTGTACAGGAACCGTATATTATTGCGCATAAACTCTATAATTTAATATCACTTTACAAACTACACGGTTTGTAAACATAATAACGAGAAATATCAGTATCTCTTACTCAATGTGATTAATTCCTGTTTTACTCGTTAGATGAAATTTAACGTTAGTGTAATGTACTGTAATTTCATTTTCCAATGTTAGTAGATTACGATCAGGTTCACAACGTCCACTTCCTAAAATGTCCACTTCCCGAAACGTCCACTTCCCGAAACGTCCACTTCCTAGAAAGACCATTCCTGAAAAGACCATTACCCTGAGACAAACAGGTGATACCGTTACCTACATAATAAACGAAAACAGTTACATAACAGGAGTAGAATCATTACAATAAGTTACTATGTAAGTAATGTAAGTCTTCTCCGTGAAAAGCTATCTTGCTTGAATAAGAACGATTTTCAAATGTTCACAATAACTCACATTCGTTGCGAAACAATGCAAGATTGCAGGAGCTGGTTATTAAAATCTGGTAAGTATAATATTTCAGAAGAATTTCTCAGTCCGCGCAAGAATAAAATATAAATGGGTTTTACGCTTTTTAACAGGAAATATATTTTATTTGGGTAAATGTAAAAACTGAAGAATTGTTTAGTTTCATTATAGGAAAACCTACAGGAATTCTCTTGACATTTACTGGACGTTTCCGATTAATATACACTTGGCGAATATATTATATTACATTATTGGAGAATGTTACCTCGATCTAACATGCCTATCCCATACTGTATTTATTACTTAGTAAGTAATCCATCGTTCAATTCATTCTAGACATAATTAGTTATACATACACTTTACCAGTAGGTATATTGATGGTACAATGATGACGTCATATTAATGATGGCGCCAGGTGTAACACTCGGACATTTACGCCACGATACTGGATAAATTGCAATGGTTTTGTGTAGGCTTATATGATGTCGACTTTATACGAAAGTATATATAATAAGTCATACCAAAAACATTTAACTTTGGTCTTTATTACAACAGCATAAAGTATTTGATGTGCTGTCAACTGTACCTATCACTTTCAAGGATAATAGCGTGAACAAGTTGGGTTCCCTTCGACAAATGTATGTAAATCGAAATGGTACTAACTTCCTGCAGATTATCATGACAAATGCGGGCTTCGGTGAGTGGGTTGGCATGGTATAAACGCGTGAAGTACAGTTACTTACTGCAAAGCACTAAATGAAAGCAAGATTGGTAAAGATTTAATTTTGTATTTCGAAACATTATTGTCCTACATGTATCACCGACTTTCCTAATCATTCCACATAATTTCTTTTTAGTTTTCTTGAAATACTTACCTACATTCGTTAGTGAAGTCAATGCTATTAAAATTGGAGCCTAGAATATATTGAGTCCGTTAAAGAATTAACAGATGTGAAGACTACTACTACGAGAATGAAGATTTATTAATTAAGTGATATAGTAGAACCAACATCACATTGAGTGTAACATTTGGGCAGTTTATGCAAGGGTAATATATCATTATTTGCAATAATTTTGTGCAGGTTGATGTGCAGTAGATTGTATTAAGAAACACTGGTTTCCACAGAAAAGTCGGTGGTAAGTTACCAATTGTATTTACCATTCAATTTGACGCCTTGTGGCAAGTAACAGTACTATTAAAATTGTAACCTATAATTTACTAAGTTCACTTAAGAACAGACGTGGAGAGAGAGTAAAAGATACCAGATTTTATTATTATTATTTAAGAGACGGATTAAAATTTATCACTTTGAACTTTGGACCGTTCTTATTATTTGCGTCGTAAGACTTGAAATCGTACTGCAAGTGTTACCATTGATCTGCTGTCGACTGTACCACATGAGTCCCTACTGCACATAAATCTACTGTAATACATTCCGACGATCAATATACGGGATTGTGGTATTTACATAATGTGCTAATATACGACTGTGCTAATTGACACTGATCCGCATAGTATTGGGTAATGCGTCACTGTTACGGCCCTAACTAGTAATTATTTGATATATGTACGGATTTAGGCAATAGTTGCATAATTTTTTGGCTTTATGTTTGATTACTTTCTGGCCTATTTAATAGTGTACCTGCGCCCTTCTATGTAATAATTCTGAGCAGAGAATCTGTATTTCCCTAAATAAATTAACACAAATAATATTCTTATAAATAAAGTTATTGTATATTCTGCTAAATTTATTTATTTATTCATTAAATTAAATAGATTAAATAAATTCGTTATATCAATAATAAATCCAGAAACAGCCTTAATAATCATTTTATCTGTAACTGGGAGTAGTTAACGTTCTGGACAACTTTTTTTGGGGTGCTGAAAAGTTATTTTCTAAAAAAGTTTTTAATTTACAAATCGCCAGTTTGTGCGATAACCTGCGCAAACACGTTCTGTAAAACAAAAGCGAGTGGAACTGAAAAATTTCACCGTTCAATAGTTCGTTAGAGCACTATAAATAAGTCGTGGATGTAAGTTGTACTTTTTATTCATCTCACGTGTAGCGGAATATTCTCATTTAGCCGATTCTTAGCTATTCCAGAAAAATAAAAAAAATAGTTTTAATAGACTTTCAAATAATGAGGAGTTTCTCATTTGAAGGAGTTTGTAGGTATGTGTTTTAATGTATGTAATTTATAGCGTGGCGAGAAATCGTGCGGGGCCAGCACGACTGGTGCGTTCTCGTTTCGGAGGCCAATATCCACTTCGGGCCGCTGAGTCAGCAAAGTACCTAATTAAGTATTTTTTTGGCTCCGTGATGGTTTAAGTTTATAAGACCTGTGATTTTGGAGAAAATAACAAAAATACTATCTCTAAACTTTGCGATTTTTGCTCATTTTGACATATGTATTGAATTTTATCTAACCAATAAGAGGTCAAGTTTCTCATTTTGCTCTGCACGAAATTCATCTTTATTCGATTTTGCAGCTTTTTAATTACTTGGGCATATTGTCGTCGGCGAGCGTGATGGGTTGAAAGCCTGGCCCGGCGCTTTGTTGCGGCTTGTATTGTTTTACTGTGCTGTACAGTGTGCGGCGAAAAACACAATATTTGGCCTGTGTTATTACACAGGCCAAATATTAATAATAAGTAATGGCTAAGTAATATTTAGTTAAATAATAAAAATTAAAAATAACCACCTATTATAATGTTAACCTAAAAAATATAAACTAAATTAAAAACTATATGTACAATAGGTCGGGTGAACTATCGGAATGGCTTAGCATTACAAATTTAGTTAAATTATTTTCAGATAAACCACTAATCATCTTATCCCCAATAATCTACTTATGGTTGTTCAGACAACCAAAATATCGCGTTCAGCGATAAGACTGCCTATAGTAAGTTGTATTAAATAAGCTGTATGTGTATGTTTTCTTACAATTAGGTACTCTTAACAACCTTTTCATGACAAAAATATTCAAAATGATCAAACGTAAATAAATGCTACTTGGGAAGAGCCCGGCTCGGCGCGATGTCGGATATGTGTGTTATTGAAACATAATCTCATTTCCCTTTTGAGTGAGAAATAAATTTTAGTTTCGCCGATACGGCCCGAGCTCAACGTGTTGATTCAACAATGGTTCGAGGATTTTATAATTGTTTGGAAATTGTATAGCGTACTACTTTTGTATTAAAACTGATATTCGCTTTACAGGGGATAACCAAATACTGAAAATGAGAGAAGACCGTACTGCGTATCTATTTGGATTTGGGACGATCGATTGGCCGATCGATCGATCGATCGATCTTGTCTCGGCCTACGCAACTGTATCTAATAAAGAAAAATTAAATCCCTGCGTCGCACCATATGAAGAGAAAATTGTATTTTGTTGCTCGACCTTGTTTTCATTTTTACTCTCATCATATATTGACAATTCAAATAATGGAAAAACAAGAGAGTGGCGGTCACGCTAAAATTGTTATATTACAGCGGCCCTATGCGATGTAAAATAGGTAAGCTTTCTGGGCCATTCCCTGCCGTTCCCTCCTTCTCATGACGCCCTAGTTGTATCGGTTCACACAGTGTCAAAATGTGCAATTTGGAGTAAAAAAACACTGTACTATGTTTTTTATTGGAGTGAAAAATAAAATAGGTATCTTGTATTTTTGTGTTGCCAACTTAACAGTGTTGCCATCAAGCTAAAATCCACGCACAGGAAACGATCAATTAGGAGCACCTGTTCTGCTAATAATTAATTCAGGCTGCTGATATTGAAATTGGTATCTCACTCACAATAAATCAGGGAATGCTTTAAATACCTTTATGCTTGAATGTCATCTACATAAACCTGTTTAAATCCAGTCTCGGCCAGACTTGCAAAATCCAGCTAAAATAAGCTAAGTCTAGAGCCGGAATCAGCGCCTAAGTCTCTGAAATAATATTTTGCATAGCTAAAATAGGAAAAGGTATTATTTCTGGGGAGATTGGAGGTTCCCAAATCCACTGGGAATTTACCGGGTTGACCTTTTTGAATCAATAATGAATCCAATTCCACCCAATCCTGTATTGGATTCGCAGTTCCATTTCGATTGAGGTAAACAAAAATACGTAAATCATGAAACGGTTGCCCACTTGCCCAGTATGTAAGGTGAAATTATGTTTTGGACACCACTGCCAATTACCACGAAATGTAAACATGGTTTTGGACGCGCGGATATCATTTTATATTCCAACATCTTTCGCTAGATTATGTAGGCACCTTATGTGATGGTAATAATGCATGTATTACCTTTGTTCTGTGACTGCATTTACCTATATAGGTAATTGATTTACCTACATTCGTACCTACCTCAAAGTGTATCTACCTCAAAGTGTATCTACTTGAATATTATAAGGGCACTGGTAGTAATAGCATATATTACCATTATTATCATCAGTGTATTTTTATGCCCCCACTGTTGAGACAAATGCTCATTTCGAGAGAGATCGGGCTATACATAATTACATAATGTCTCGATTTTAAATTTTTTATCTACCCATGCATACTTTATAGAAATCCCTATCTATGTAATTATATGTTAAAAGCGCGTCAAAAGTTAACTATTTTAATAAAGTGGATATTAGTAGCGCATACCGGTAAAAGTTACGTGAACTATGCTGGGCCGGATGCAAGCTTTATCATACAATCTAAAATTTTAGTCATAGCTACCCAGCACTCTGAGATAGAGTTTATCTTTCTGTGTCAACTCATATGAGTTTTTGCTGAAATATTTAGCAAAAGGACTCGTTTTATTTAGTTTTACTATTTGTAACGTAGACGTAAACGTAACCTTTGGAGCAGGGTGAGTTGACCTCACTTTTTGGAAATAGTCAACTCACCCAAGTGTTGAAACGACCACTAACGTGGAAAGGTGGCATCTCACCCATAGGTTAGATTTTTGGAGGGTGCGCCTAACCTAAGCCTCATGCATAATTTTTAATACACAATTTTTTACTCAAACAATCTAACTATACTGTACCGTAAATTATCCGGGATCTAAAGTTATGTTACGCTAAAGGTCGCTAAAAATAATATGTAAGTAATTTTTATACAAATTTTTAACAGTAACAAAACTAGAACATGATGAAAAAATTCTTGCCGTGGGCAGGACTTGAACCTGCGACTTTTTTTTTTCATCATGTTCTAATTTATTCACCGAGCATGGATAATGCGTAATTCAAATTCTGAGTAACAAAACTTATATATGCGAATATTTACTATAGATATACCTATTTTGATTTGGTGTTAGAATTGTGTATTATTAAAAGTTATGCACTAAATACTTAGTTATAATATGGAAGTCGTATTGGAATTAATGGAGGTTCCCTGAGACGGGTGGGGCGGGGCGGCTTGGCCTGTAGAGGCAGCCATAGAGCTAGTAAAGTAGGTACTACGCTAGGCCGCTAATTAAATTTTTTGCAGACAAAATATAATATAACTAAATGATTGAGACTACTTTCAACGTTTGCAAAGAAACTGAAGAGCTATTAATAAAATACTCAAAATATAAATTATATTATTAGCAACATTAAAACCATTAAAGATTGATGAATGTAAATATAATTTTCATATTTTAATTAAATATCAGTTAGAAGTCTTTGAAGGTATTTGTAGCTAGTAATTTTTTTACCTTTGATGAGGAAATATGAAACCTAGTAAAACCTATAAACACAGTATATTTTCGAATAACCGAATAAATAAATATGTACTATCAAGGACAATGCCGCGTGATTACCTACGATTCAATATCGTCTGTAGCAATCGACTAGATTGCCGCTTCACTTTAATCAGCCAACGAAGTGCAGGGAAAGAGTTTTTAAAGGAAAGAAAAAGTAGCGCAAACACAATTTTTAAAAGAGAACTATTAGGTAAACAGTCAGACAAAAATTTGATTGGATTGAACGTTCGAATCTGAAATTTCCTTGTTTGAAGTTAACTTTTAACTTACTTCTGCGGAATCTTAAATTAAAATTGTATGCTTCTTCGAAATAAGGCAACGACCCCCTATTGTTAAAAGTGAACTTATTGAGCAGCAAACGAAATGAAAAGCCAAATAACAATAAAATAAAACGATTCCAGTCCTCATATTAGGCCGCGTCATTGACTTTTATGCGAGGGACTAAACATTAATGTAATGCGATGGTACAAACCTGAGGTTTCCATTCCGGTCTCATTCTACCAACCGGTTGTAGTAACCGTTTAAATAATCAACTACAGCTTTGATCTAGGGCCTTTGTAGAGCTCAGTTCTCTTCTTTGCAAGACACATTTCATATCTAGTAGTATTAAAGTGGAGAGCTAGCTGGCTCAGTGGTTGAGTCAACAGACTTGCGATACGAAGGTCCCAGGTTCGATTCCCAGCTAGGGCAGCCATGTACCAATGAGTTATCCTCGGTTTTTTGGACGGAAAAACTTACGTAAATTTACCGAGTGCTCTCAAAACGGTGAATAAAAACATCGTGATGAAACCTGCATGCCCTAGAAGAAAAAAAGAAATCTAAGGCATGTGAAATCCGCCAATCCGCACTGGTCCCGCGTGGTGGATCATGGCTCCAGGTCCCTCGATGTAAGGGAAGGTCTGTGCCCGCGCAGTGGGACAATATAAATAGACTGATGATGATGATGAAGTAGTAAAGTCAGCAGCACCAAGTGGGAACTTTAGTGCTTTAGGCGTCGATATTACGACATAGGCGTGAATTCATAAACGTGATGTAAAGTTACGCCACCGTTTAGGCCCCCTGTCCCTTTCTATCTTAACCTTCTTTAACGAAGTGTGAAAGGGATAGCAACACGATTTAATGGAAGTGAGATTTAACTAGGTTTATGAATAACAGCATACTGTAATGGTTTTATTTGTAGCTTGTTGTGCTACATACGAACTTCCACACACACGTTTAACTTATTTTATGGCCTAATTTATAAAAATAATTAGATAAGTGGGTACTAAACGAAAAGAAAGTGAAAAATTGTTTCTGAAAGTAAACTATGATTTTATAACATAACTTTTAATCAATAAATCTAACCAACATGAACATAATTGAACACCTCACATTATATCTATTTATCATGATTTAAACTTTCGTTTATCGGCGTGCACTTGCAGCGAGTTCGTTAGCGCCGGGAATAAGTCGCCAAGTTTCGGTAACTTGATTACGCGAGGCAGAAATTAGCGCGTTGCCGAAAACGTCGCTACTCAAGTGATGTGACGCTGACTTATCTATTTTTAAACGACTTCTAAAAGGAGAAAGCTCTCAATTCCGGTGTATGTATTTAAGTCACTTTTATACGACAAGAAACCAATGTTTTCACTATATTAAAGTTCCCCTCAATCTGCAACTTGGCTAAAAGTTTGGTAGCATTTTATATAGCTGAGGTGGGATCGAATCCACAACCTAGCGCTCAGAGGCGGATTAAATGTCGACAGCGCCCTAGGCGAGCACCTCATCGGCGCCTCTCGGTTTTTATGTCTTACCAACTTCTGTTATGGAATCTGGCGATGTAGGTGTAATGAAGTAGATGGGCCGCACTTAAAAAGCTCTAAAAGGGGATTTAGAATCACAAAAAACACTAAAGACGACATAATATTAGCGAATTCGTGGCAATGCCTGGCGTGGAAACGCAGGGAATACCAGAGTCCGAATCTAGCTTTTTATTATGACTTTTTTATTTTATGTAAGTACTAAATAGGTTTATTCTGGTTTGTTTGTCAACTAAACGCCTTCCGTGCGCGCCCCTTTGTGACCTCGCGCCCCTAGGCACGTGCCTAGTTTGCCTTTAGGATAATCCGCTACTGCTAGCGCTGCAGTCTTATACCTTATACAATTAGGATTGTGGCTTTAAAATGGAATATAGGTATATGACGATTTCGACGGGCCTTTATCTCTAATGATGTTTTTTTTTAATTTCCCCATTATCAATTTCAGGATGCTGTCGTCGCATTACGTAATTAACTTTCTTGACACAAGAAACTTTCATGCGGTTTATCGACAAATTAACGAATAAGTAAAATCATTCGTAACATCCCTAGTGGGAGTACCCTCTATAGCGTCTGCCTATGGGTTGCTAGGATTTCCTCTTAAAAGCCAATGGGCACATTCGTATGGAGGCTGGTGCCTTTTTTTTTTCGCGCGGCCAGAATCAGTTTCATATCTACTGTGTAGGAGACCATACAAAAAGAGAAAAAAAGTTGTTCCCGGGGTTCTAACCGCAGTCCGGGCCGAGATAATAGAATTTAACTTTTACCAAAAGAGAGGAGAATGTCGCAACTGCCATCTACAATATACTCCCCCTTTGCGGCAATTTATTGGTTTCCGGTCTTCAAAAGCGGAAATCCGATGCACCATGTGCTATATACATGCCCCCCCCCCCCCCCCAAACCAAAAAGAAATTGTGTTTCCTATTATTCCTTAAGATGTCGCATCCGCCATGTACAATACACTCCCCCTAGACGTTTTTTTTGCGGTCAACCAAAGCGGAAATCCGGTTCAACATGTACATACAATATCCTCCCCCTCACCTAAAAATAAATTGAAATGTATTTTATTTCATAAGGTGTCGCATCTGCCATCTATAATACACTTCCCCTTTGATGTTAATTTATTTTTTCCTCCTCCCCCCGTAAAAAAGCATATTTATTTCATTTCCCATAATAATTATCCTCCTTGGTGTAACTTGTGTCCGGTGTAGTTGGATTCTCCCCGTGTAAACTTGACGAACTGAACTACACTAAATGGTTCCTCAGCATCCTCTGCCTAGGTGATCGATGTACGGTCGACAGCACATAAAGCGTATCACATTGGCACGCTACGCAGGGGTTATACGACGTAGTTTGCTGAATTTTGGTTTTTTGTAGGTTGATGTGCCGTCGACTGTACACAAAAGTTAAGACCTTTTGAAAAAAATACACAGAAGTATAACATACGCCGTAACAAGCCCAGTGGCTTGTTAAAAGAAACCATTGCAAAATATATCGTATAACTCCTGCGTATGGTGCCAGTGTGATACGCTTGATGTGCTATCGACCGTACATCGATGGTTGCGGCGTATGTTACACTTCTGTGTGTTTGTATGTGTTAGAGGATATTTTTGCACACATAAACACTCCTACATATTAAAACACTCCCAAACTCACACCAAACGAGATTCAAATACAAAAAGATACTATTCCTAATATCGTCGATCTGGTTCGAGTCACGGTTTTCAACAGAGCATTAGCTCAACATTAGTTGAAAAAGAATGGCAAGGTCTCTGGTTCGAATCCCAGTCGCGATGTAATATTTAAAAAGATACCCTAAATCACAAATTACACTCGGATGAGCAAAACACACCCTAAATAACACAGAAATACTGGTACATAAAAACTCTCTTACACACAAAAATTCCCCTAGATATCGTACTAATTAGTTTTGCGCGTCTGAGTATGGTATTGTATTTTGAAACTGAATGTAAGTACCATAGAGTGTGTTGTGAGTATTTGGGAGCATTTTTTTATGTTAGGACACGAAAAAAGCACAGTCTTCGTTTGTCTATGTATTTTTTTGCGTAAAGGTATGTTTGTATTTGAGGAGTGCGTTGTTGATTCTAGGTGTTTTGTGGGGCGTATTTGTGTGTATTTGCATATTGTATTTTGTACGCTAAAGAGTATTTTTGTTTGGCTGTGTGCTTATGCATAAAGATGACTGTATTTTGTGTGTTACAAATGCAGTTGGCTGTGTTTTGTGTTGTTCGTAAAGGTATGTTTGTGTGTAGATAGATGGGCGCGTTTTTGTTTCTAGTTGTGTTTTGAGTGTTTGCTTCTTTCTGCGTTAAACAGGGGTTTTGTATCGTAGGGTATGTATATATCAGAGTGTAATTTGTGTGCGAGACTGTAATTATGTTTATCTGGTTGTTTTTGTATTAAGGTGGCGTATTCAAACTTGTTTCAGTGTCTAGGTATATTTTATTATGTTTAGGGGTGTGCTTGGGAGTTAAGAGTTTATTTTTGTGTATGTCGGACTCTGGATATAGTTATATGAGTCAGCGTGTGTTTATATCCAGCGTGTTTAACGCTTCTGTATACTTTTCTTTAAATGTTGGGGGTTCGTGATAGTAGCATAATAATTATGTATCCTAGCTAGACGATGCTGATAAACGACTGAGATCGTCTGGATCCTTTATTGGATGTTTTAGTGGGAACCGGAAAAAGTTTTTACTGTTTTGGGGGTGGGGGGTTCCTTACCTCAATAGGGAAAAAAGGAACCTTTATTTAAAATATTTTCAGTCTCCGCGATATTAGAGTTTATTTTTATTTTTTATTTATTTATTTTAAAGTCATAAAACTTGAGAGGGGGTGTGGTGTAGAGGATACACCGGATGTGAGAGGATTCTTACCTTCCGGGATTTTTACCTTCAGTCAGGGCAGAGATATTTAACTTTAAGTAAATGACAAACGTGAGAGGGGGGGAGGATGTGCTCATTTTAGATGATGCACCGGCCATCTAAAAAGAACCGGAGTTCTAGTGGCCCAGTCGGGATGAATTATAACAAAAGCTATAGTAGATGGCCGGTGCACCATCTAAAATGAGCATATCCTCCCCCTCTCTCACATTTGTCATTTACTTAAAGTTAAATATCTCTGCTCTGACTGGAGGTAAAAATCCCGGAACAACATTTTCTTATAGACGACCTCATAGTGAATGTAAAAATGTTGATTCGACGTCTCTACCCTCCACCGGAGCCGAGATATTTGAGTTCAACGGAAGTAAAAAGTTAAAGTCGAATATCTCGGCCCGGACTGAGGTTACAGATGAGCTGCCATAATATGTTTTATTTATTTTGCCAATATGTACCTAAATAACCATATTTGGTTTCTGGCCGCGAAAATTTCAAAAGGCTCCAAAAACGCCCATTGGCTCTAAGTCTTCTCGGTTTATTTAATTAATTTGGCACGGAGAATTATGTTATGATACAAGCACTTGTTACTCCTATGTTCTCAACACATGCTTTCGCATATTAAACGTATACACATCAATGTAACACTTTGGACTTTGGATCGCTCTTATTATCTGCGTCGCAAGATTTGAACTCGTACCGCAAGTGTTGATTGATCTGCTGTTCACTGTTGTCCGTACATACCTACAGTAATGATCAATATTTACTATCTAGTCTATGTTGTGTACCTCTTATGTACCTCTATTAGAATAATAGACGTTAATATAGACTGACATTCCACTGCTAGACATAGGCGTCCCCCAAAGCAAACCACACAACCCGACTCTCGGCCTTTTGCATCCAGTCTATGCCAGCCTGCGCAAGGTCATCCCTCCAAAGGGGATGAAGCAGGAGCTTAATTTGAGGACATGTTTTTGTATGTACACACAAAGCTTAATTTGAGGATATGTTTTTGTAGTCGCCTCCTTTTTTTGAAGTCGGTTAAAAATAAATATTTATTATGAGTACAAACCCCCTTTTCAATTTGTCGATTGAATTCAAGGACATCCTGTATGAAGGCGCTCCAAAGATTTTCATCATAACATATATCTCGGGGCTTTTGAAATGGCGGAAACCACGGTTGCGAAATTATTTAATAATTTTCAGTTTAATGTCTACAGTGAGTGTTTTGTGTTTAATATCACGTAAATTAATCAGAAAATGTTCGCGAATGACAGTATGGTGAAGTTATTGGAGAATTCAAGCAGGATCTGAAGTTTGGCTCCATGGTCAAGATTCCCACTACGAGCTCGGGAGTGAACGTGACTGTCGAGCTGCTTCGTCCACAGTGATGACGCTACGGCGTCTCCTGTGGATGAAGACATGAAGACGCGGCTACCCAGGGTGATGACGCTATGGCGACTCCCCTGGAGGAAGATAGAAGACTATTATACATTGAATTTTCTGTAACATGACATTGGCAAATGACGAACTGTCGAGTCCATTAATAAAATAAATAAATAAATAACATATATCTCTTACATTACATCTTCGAATAAGTATAGGTAATATTCGATATGAAACAGTTAATACACAAGATATGTTTCGCATTATTCCAAGCCGGCATATTTTCTTTGGGCCTGTGCGCCATATTTTCCTGAATGCCATCACTAGCAATATAATGGCCGCAAATTGTTCGCTGAAACGTAATTTGCTAACTTGTCCCTTGCTTATTTTTCAATTCGGTGTAATTTTTTGTCGTGAATAGGGTAGTTAGCGGTAGAAATAAGTTTTCAAAGTTAACGAGGCTATTTGGAAAACTTATTTCTATCGCTAACTACCCTAGATTGATTCTAACTGGGCGACGGCGACGATGTTACTATTTTATTATCTTTGAGATAAGTTCTGAGACGACTTTTGGCCTTTTGTTTTACAAAATAATTGTATAAATTTCATGAAATGAAAGAGACCTTCAAAGTTTTTTTATCTGAATTTGCGATATTTATTTCTTCATCATAAGCCTATTCTTATTGCCCCATTGATGGGGCACTGACATTCCCGTATATAGGGTGTTCTTGAATTCATTCGACAAATTGAAACTGGGAATTATACTCATGATAAATATTAAATTGGATTTTTGTAAAACAAAACTGCAAAAAAAAGTAGTATGTCACAAGTCACACAATGACCTTAGAAATGATAACAATTACCATTAGGTCAAATTCCAGGGAACGAAATCATTGCAAAAAAAAATTAAACTACCTTAAATTATTAAAATCCACAGCCCAGTAACGGTGAACATCAAATGAATAATTAAATATTATAGTTGGATTTATTGTGTATATTTTTTTCCCCCAAATTGTTTAAGTTACTTATATGCTGTGCAGAATTAATGTATGTCACAAACCTAACCATCCACTTAATTTTGTCGAATGAATTCAAGGCCACCATGTAGAGGAATTTGGGGCTGTGATTCACCTCGTCGACCCAGCACGGATTGGTGGATGACTCATGGTCATTCCTTAGGTAGAGTCTAACTAAATCTGCATGCGATCAGTAAAAAAAGTTTAAGGATTTTTCCGACTCGTACTTGCATTGTATGGATTATTTAATAATTACATGGTCTGTGGGTGGGGCACACTATGGCATATTAGCTTAATCTTTTCTCTTTTATTTTATCTCTAAAATATTCAGAAAGTAACTATAAGTACATTTATGTACTTATTATATTTTACCTAAAAAATTATATGCCTAAAGATAATTGGAATTGAAGCGGAGGATTTCAGTATTTATAAATAAAATCTTTCAAAACACGAATTGAAATGGACAAATCCCTATTTCGCTAAGAAAGAGAATTTGGAAACTTATTTCAATACTAATAAATATTCTGTGTTATTCAATTCAAATTATTTCACTGTTTCTAAATATTCAAGTAAAAACAATAGGAGTGTCTGCAAAGTACTTACTTATAGGTAGTATCGATCAATTTATTCGAATACATATTGATATAGTTGGTGGAAGAGACTACGCAAACCATTAGACAGGTTTTATAAAATATTAGATAGTTCTAGGAGTTATATATAAGTAGTCGAAAGCACTTCAAGTGTAACACGTTCTAAAATGTAGTGGTTCTTGAGTTTATAAGTGACGCTGTCAGACGTCGACTTATATAAATATAGAGAAGATATGACCAAGATATAACTGAAGATATAAGTGCAAACAGATCTCCAGTATCGATCCTGTAGCGCAATGCGATCAGACAATAAGTAAACCAGTCAACAGGACCTCTTTCAATACTGCCTTATACTTAGGTACATGCTATACTACGTTAAGGTACGCTACAGACAGGGCAATAATCATTTCATATTTTCAAAAATGCCATTACGTAATAGCTACTTCTGCCGCATTCTGGTGCTAGCACAGCTTTCATTGACTAAGGCTGAGTGTCAGAGACAATTTTGAGAGCATTTAAATTAACTGTTAAAATTCTAGGAATTGTGATACTTTTAAGAGTGATCTCGCACTAAAGCCTCGGTTTAGGCGCTCAACACAACTGTCACATATATATAGACAGTTGTATTTATATAAGACAGAACTCAAGCTAAGCTCGCGCTCTAGATTGTTTCTGAATATCATCCATAAAATCTGTAAGGCAGTGCGACCTAATTCGGTTGGTATATGTCTCTATTTCTCCGCCATGGTTACTTGCTTGTCGATTATCTTATATCCAAATTATTATTAGAAATGTTGGAGGACCATATACAAATGCGATCGAATTCTTTAAATAGGCACATTTTAATATCGCTAGACAATGATGTACTTACGTAAGATATTGTGTAAACGGAGCAACTTGTGCAAATAGCTGTTAGCAATACGGAAGTGCAAATACGCCTACGATATTTGACGAATACAACGGAATGGAATCGCATTGAAGATCTAAATTACTTCCTGGTAATTATATTTCTGACATTGCATGTAATTTGGGAGATTAATCTACACCTACTGTCAGCCAGCGTTTTCACCTTTGTAATATCTAACCAGTAAGTAAGATATCAAAGAAATAAGGTAAATGTTTATTATTTATTCGCAAGACATTGTATCGAAAGTGACTATCAATTCCAACACAGTAGGCACCTATTTGCCTTCCGAGAAATACACTTACGTTACGAAAAAAAATCTTCTCTATTCAATCTTTGCTCAACTGTCGGAAGGAGGAGAATAATTTTGTCGAGTTGTAATAATGTATACTGGAGCCCAAATCAAGTATCTTACTTTGTAAACAAAAACTACCCTACCGTACTAACATTTTAGGCTATTCTGTGATTATTACATAGGTATTTTCACATTATTAGATCGGATCACATTATTTTCACAATGAATAACAGGTTCGATCAATCAGTTCCTTCAGTACTACATCATAACAGGTAATTAGACGATCATATTTGTTAACAAAATAAGACACTTGATTTGGGCTGCGGTATAGGTTCGTTTGCGGATTCCTGTACCGAAAACGGCTTGATAAATTTTGATATAACTATGAGGTGTCGTTAGATTTGTCGTGATCACGGGATTGACTAGGTTGACCAAAACAATCGTATGCTTTTTACTATCAGGTACCTTATTAGAGTCACTATTATTATTCGTAGTTCGTACTCGCTTTTGGCCTTATACTAGGTATGCTATTTCCATTATACACGGACTATTTTTTTAAATCTTAGCTAACTACACAACAATAACCAAGAAGTCTGAAAGGGACCTTATTGAACATAGCTACTGATGTGAGTTGCGCTGGTACCGCCTCGAGTACGAACAACCGGAGCGCATTGGAATCGTTTATAAAGGAACGGGAATCAATAAAGTGAACACTATTGTTTGTTCCTGTTAAGACTAATGCAATTGCCAGTCTTTTTGAACTATCTTCGTTGGCTTCCTACGTTGATCTTTTTGTTTTATGTTTCAACGTTCTACTCATTGAATACTAGCACTTATGTATATTACAAACGGTATAATTTAAATTAGAAATTCAACGGTGTTCAATATTTATATAATACTTACCAACAAGCTATATTTTCAGCCGATAAAAGTGCTTTATATGGTGTGATCGACTGATAAAAGAATGAAGTTCATTTATTACTATATTCTACTCTATTTTCATTGAATGGCTTCTACTCTTATTTAATAGATAATTTCGCCAATGTCAAGTTATTTAGAGTATTCGTGTAAATAGAAAATTAAACGAATAAATAAATAATCAGCTATTCCAAAATGATGGCGGATCTCCTAAAATTACATTAAATTATAAATACTCAGCGCTGGGTTAAAGTGCTAAAAAATTAATGTTAGTAATGAAACCCAGCAATGGTTTATTACCTCTAGCAAAATCTTCAGCTAGAACTATTCCTATAGATCATTTGTGATCATTTCTAGCTCGTACGAAAAGTTCCTCGCTCCCTAGTCTCTGTAAATGTTTGTCTTTGCTTTTCATGTTCAATAGACTGAACTTTTCCTTCATGTCTGGACATTCTACTGGGAAGAGTATACGCATCATCCTGTCCGAGTCAAACCCGTTGGTCAGTGAGGGTGAGTGATCTAAGCCCATTCCGTGAAGAGTCGCATGAGCTACTTCCCCCGGTAGCGAGCAGGTTGGAGTTATTAGCACCATCTGAGAAATGTCAGGATTGGGTAATTTTTTTATTGAAGAAAATACTAATCAAATAGGTATTCTATTAGCCGAGTTCTACTGATAGAACTATACGGAAAAAATTCCGTCTAGTTCAACTGATTGAACTAGTATTAAGAACATATTCCTTGTAGTTCTATTATTCGTTTAGTTCTATTGATAGAACTATACGGAAAAATATTCCGTCTAGATTAATTAAACTAGTATTGAGAAAAAAATGTACTTACTTAGTTCTATTACTTATTAGTTTAGTTCTATTATTCCAATTCTACCTACTAATGGAATTATACCAAAAAAAAATCCGCCTAGTTCTATTGATTGAATTAGAATGAACCTTGTCTATGTACAAATCTAATATATTACAACTTAATGATATCACAATACATTTTGGAATATGTTTGATATTGGTTCAGTATAAAAAAGAGTTGACATACTCGTATTTCCAACGATGACATGTTCTTTTCTACTTACCTATAACATATACGGAAACTACCGTACACGACATTTCTCTTGACTTTCATGTATAATATAAGAAAATCAAGAGAAATCTCATTTAAGAAAAACTGGACAAATACGAGCACACACCCATGTGTAGAACACAGTTACGGAACCCTTAGGGCTTATCATAACTTATTTAAGAAAAATCTGCAAATATGAGTGGGATTGAACAACAAATTTAAGTTTTAAGAATTAAAACTATTACTACAAATTATTATATATAAACGGATATCACTCACATAATGTTAAAGTCGGCAATTAGACCGACAGTTTTGACCGATTTCGACGGTCTTTTTCAAGGTGAGCGCGCCAAGCCCGCGTCGCCGTTGACGTTTTTCGCGCACTGTGTCGGTCTAATTGCCGACTTTAACAATATAAGTGAGTGATATCAATTTATATATAATAAATTAAGGTTTTCCGAAAATATTTCAGCGGATACATTCGGTCCGAGGTACAGTGTGATGGATTAAAATGAAAAGAAAACCGTGTAACGAACACTTCCGCAGTAGTTTCCATTTGTGAAGAGTATCCACAGAAATCCAGCATTAATATTAAATGATTCATATACTCACCCGTCGTCCAACCGGTTTAGAAAAGAACCGTAGACAGCACTGTTCTAAGGCTCCAGAATATTCGTAAAAGAGGTAGGTGAAGTTCGCCTTATTGACAATATGCAAGGGATTCTGCTCCTCGAAGACTAGGCACGATCGCTTCTCGATGTAAGCATGCCCTTTCTTTACAATGTTCATCAAGCGCTTAAGATCTGCAAATGGATAAGTAATTACGCTACGAATAATATAGCTACGATATGTAGTGTTTCAGGTGAATCGTCGAAAGCGAAGCAGCAGCGCTTGCGATATTATAGGATGATGAAGGTCGCCTTTAGGTGGTTAGTCTGCTTGTCTGATTACCTTTATCATACAAATAATATCTTTAGCATTGAATGGCAGCTTGTGCTTTTAGGTTTAGCGGCTTTAGCTATATTATTATTAAATCATTGCAATCTGTCTTGATATAAGTATTATTTTGTAACCGTGCATTTTAAGGTCTACACAGTCTTCTTTCTCTGATCATAGTAACACTTACTGTGTGAATAAAAATTGAAAACGAACGGAATTCTGCCATTGCTCCAATGACATGGCCAGTTGCTTGGCAATGGTGCATTGAATTGTGAGTGGTTCAGTGAGGCAACGAATTCTGAAAAAGTAAATACAATATAAGAGCCTTTCAATTGGCGTTGAAGGGTTTATTCTACCATTAGGATATAATATACCATATAGTACGATCACAAACTAAATTCACACTCGCAAAAAGTGATTGTACCTCACAAACACTATACCAACCATACACTATGCCTTACCATGAAGTCTTATAGCAGGATTATTTCAATAATACTTTGTTATTTCGTACCATGACGACCTTCAAATAAGCTTAATAAGGTCGTCATGGTACGAAATAATAAAGTATTATTGAAGGAATCCTGCTATAAAACTTCATGGTAAAGAGGCTGAAATCGAACCCAAAATACCTTATATAAAGAAAGCCTCACTAGTCATGTGGCATTGACTTACGTGAACTTTAGTAGAATAGAAAGAAGAATTTATAGGATTGACATTTGCTTTTTCGTTAGCAAATGTCAATCCCAAACATTGTTCTTTCTATTATATAATTCCACTTGACTGCTACTGATAAGGTCGGGTCATACATACACGTTTCTCTTGAAGACTGACTTTTATACTTTCTTTGACATAAAATTATAGACTGTTTTAGGTTTCTCTCGACTACCTGTTTTGTTATCACTACATGGTTGCGAAACGGCACCGGAATTACAAAGTAAAATGAAAGCAGCCACATAAACGACCCAATTCCGTCTCCACAAACCTGAAACGATATGTAAACAACACATGGCACGCGAGAGTAAATGGCAAAGTTATCGATTTCATTTATTTCACGTTGCGAATCACGCTCTTAATCAAATAAAAACTGGGTTTCGAACAGTTTGGAAGCCAGTATGAATATTGGCGTATATTGATGACCAGTTAGGTTTAGGTAGTTTGAAATGAATGTACCTATGTGAGAAAAAAATTAATTAAAGCCACGCAAGGGGTGAGTGACCTTTATTAGCAGTGGAATAATTTTGTAGGTGTAGAAAAAAGACACTTATTTTATGGCTAATTTTTTTTTCCAAATACGTGGATGAAAGTCAGCCTGATAAGCCTCGTAAATGCTTATCTCATAATAATGTCAGTCATAACACCACAGTAAATCTATGGTGTTATGAGGAACAATTTCGAGACCTACATTTTTAAAAAAAAATTTGCTTATATTTAAAATATTTTTGCATTTTTGCGATGGTTTTCAATACTATTCAAATCAAAACTATAAATAAAGTTCAAACATAAATAAATACGTACCTACTCAGTCTTTCAGACACACGGAACAGTAAGTAAAAGTCATATCGTAACATCTCGTAACACAAAAATAAAACTGGAATGCCTTCCTAGCTCGCTAGCCATGTTTGCAACATTATTATGTTGCTTCAGTCTCAAAGTTGGTAACTTTATTTGTTGTAACATAATTGTTTTAGCACCCTTAGCGAAATGAGAATAAGGTGTACCTACTTGTTTTTATTTTACATCTCTAGCTCTACATTTACGGGCTGCATGCTATTACTTATGTTAAGTTCAATGTTTATCGATTTCAGTCGGTTCAGAAACTATATTTACCTCCAGTCGGTCCTACGTGATAATTTTGATATCACCCTAAACACGTAGCAGGTACAGTCGACAGCAGATCAATGGTAACACTTTTTACTTTTGACAGTTCTTATTATTTGCATAGTAAGACTTGAAATCGTACTGCAAGTGTTACCATTGATCTGCTGTCGACTGTACCTACTCATTATTATGCTATGCATAAACTGTGATTGTGGAAACTTTCAAACTTGTGTGAACCTCCTCTTAACTAAGACTACTTCTTGGCTGGCTGCAAAACAACAACAAAAAACCTTTTTGAATTTTTCATGTACTTACCATATTTTTGGGAGTGACCATAATTCTTTTTGCGCTGCTGGTTTAATAATTCTATCCTCGCTTCAATGTATATCGGGTTCTATTTGAAAACTGTTCCAAAAATCTATACGTTTGCGACATAAAAGTGGCCAAAGTTGTACGTAAAACTCGTTAAGTGGCAAATTGAAGAGTGCTGTGTTCTACAACTTCTGACAAAGAAGTTCCTCTAAAATTCGATTAAAGGGAACCGCAACGCTTTCACGACGGAGTTTTTGGAGAGAAAAGTGTAGTGTTCGAGATCGTTGCCAAGATATATGCTACTGTAGCAAAATTGGTATAGTTGGCATCACAGGAGAAGAAAGGCTGCCACCGCAAAATCGCAACTAGGCCTTGCGTTTTTGGGCCGTTTCGGGTAGAAACTCTAGGACAATAGGGGCAGCCGATTGGGACAGGCGGTGACCAGAAGGCTATCTTTGATAAGCGCATTAGCCTCGCCATCCAGTGGGACAATGCTGCCAGCCTTATGGGTATACTACCACTTAGTATAATTATTACATATTAATTATAAGTAATGTAAGCATATATCTATTTCTTTATTACGCAAAGATTCTACTTAAATTACAAAAGCGTTTTTGTTGGCTGTCGGTTGTAGTGTACCTATGTTAAAATAAGAATAGGATACGAAAGTTTTGAGAAAGATACACTTATTTATGCTAAAAGTTTTACCAAATAAAATAAAATATTATAATTTAATATTTCATGGCAGAATTACCTCGTTCCCTATACATCTTCAAATTGGCATTTATCATGAACATTATAGAAACGATTTGGAAAATGTTTACAATTCTATACCTATAACAAAATTTAATTTCCGAAATTCGGGAATTTTATTCCGCGCTTCACTTAATTTCGTCGCTATAAATTGCCCCAGTAATTGAAAAATATAATTATTCGCACGAAAATTTCTCCCGTACAAAAGGGAGAAAATACCCATTGTTCCCAATTTGCAATATCATCTCGGCAGCACGAGTAGGTAGGTGCGTACTTTTATTAAATTTTTTATCGTGATTCATTCGAAACAATTTTTATATTGATTGGTGGAGGCGACACGTTTCTTGCCAAATGAAATGAAGGCAAACGAAATGTGGAATTATTTTTATATTGGAATATGAGAGGTCTGTTGTGCGAATCAACATTTTATTTTTTAAATACCTATATTTTAAATTATAATCACAATAATAGTAACTACGAGCTGTTACGATACGTTATAAAGATTAGCGCGTACCTACCGCGCTAATCTTTATGACGTATGTGAATATAGTCACTTGGCTCGCTCGCTGCCTCACTTCTCCCCCGCTGATATCACTACTATACTACGCGACTCATGACTATGTTCAGATTGCCGACAGCAACTACATCACTTCACTTTTTAAATTATGGCTTCTACCGTGACTGGCACAGTAATTTTGCCAGTGTCGAGTACTTAAGTGATGACCAACGAATTGACAAAATGCACGGTTAAACGAAACAAACCAAAAAAAAAAAAAAGTTTAAGCAACTACATCAAGTGTATCTCAAATGGACTAGACTGAAACAGTTTTCGTAGATAAATAGAAAAATTTATTGGGGCCTTTTCGCTTGAAACATCACTTTTACTCAACTGGAGATGAAGATGAAAGGAGTTTACGGGATGAAGAGTATGATGATATCGTACAAATATCATATATAGCAGCCGATTAGACTATGGTTGACAATTTAACTTTTTGACTTTTATTTATTTATTGACATTGTAATTGATGTTCCTAAAGTATAATAAGTCCTACTAACAACAGTGTACTGTAGTAGGTATGAGTTAAAGAAACAATTACAATTAAGTTTAAGCAGGACCGTGCACCCTGTATGTAACGTTAAAATGGGCACTTTGCCAGCTCGGCAATAGTCTAGCTCTCTACTTGCTTGTGGTTTATATTTGCATTCACAAATTCACGCCCTTCTATAACGTGACGATTTCCAAAACGCTCCGCGCTGGCTCGGTGTGCCAACTCTCAATAAAAGAATTCCGCTCCTAACTTTTAGTTTTTGTTGCATGGAGTATGAAAACAAAATTTGAGAGGACCGAGAACCAATTTGTTGTATCACTCAACTTGAAAAAAACACACCTAATAAGCTGTGATTCTGTTATGGAAATAGGATACATTTTAAACCAAAAAGCAGTCGATTTTGGTTTGATCCACTTATAAAACCGGGTTGCTTAGCTAAATTTACTTAACTGTTGATTTCTAGCTAAAACAATCTACTTGTTAAGAATACCTAACAAACACGGCTAATCTTTTCTTTCCGTGTTTTTGTCATAGTTCACTTGTACCGATTATGACTGACCCAGAATAAAGCTATGGAGCGTCAATACCCTCATTAAATTCAATTGCTACTCTATAGCTAGCGATAACGATTCGATATGATAACAAAATGCGTTGACTAACAAGCAGAGTACGAGTATTGAAGTGCACTCTGCGTTGAAAGTCACTAGCCCGTGAAAATCCGGGTTTCTGAAGTATCAAGGACCCTCAAGCCATGCAAGTGGATGTCCTAATAGGAGGACGACCGAAGACTGGCCGTCCACTTCTTGACGTATCTTAATCGGGTCGAACAGGGGCTTAAGTGAATTGAAGTTGTAGGTACTTTAAAAACGCGTTGCGATAATTTGGTTAACAGTGAAAGTTCGCAACTGCACTACTGCAAACTATAGGGTCAGTGGGGTGACCGCGACTTCCAATCGTTATCGTTATCGCTTTAATTTGACACATGGACGTATACATTGCTGCTATGTTTTTGCAAGTTTTAACAAACGACAACGAAACGCAGCAATGTATATCTTTCAAGTGTCAAAATGAAAACGATAACCATAACGATTGAAGTCGCGGTCACCCCCCAGGTCATTGTTTTGCTGTTTTGGCTATTTGGTTTCCTATAGCTAGTTTGATTGGTTATTGTTTATAACTAGCTAGGAAAGCAAATAGCAAAAACAGTAAACCAATTAGCTGTCTCCCTACAGTTTGAAACGGTTGTAGCTGTAGTTGCGAATACTTAACAACCACAGCTTATCTTTTCTTTCCACAAACATACACTGTTTGGAATAGGGGTGTTGACAGGTATTGCATAACTTTTTTTTCAGAAAAATGAAAGGATTTGTGTATAATATGGTCAAAAGAAAAACTGAAAAACGGCATAATGTGTTCATTCACTTTCATAAAAATTAGCAGCCTTTCACAATCACAAATTTGTGGTTGTGGTACGTGTGAATCAACCCTTAGTATTAGTTTAGTTTCAGATTCTTTACACAAGCCTTCATACTATATTCGTAGGACATTGTATCTATTTTGTGTCAATATCAGCGCTATCGAATGTCTATCATTCCTCGGCGAAACACAGCAAGTTATTACTTGCGAGACCACAAAGGTTCTCATCTAGGTCTAGGTCTATGCATCTAACAATCTCTTGCAAGCAAGAGGTGGAACATTGTACATGTAAATTGGACTTTTAATAATACAATGAAATGACATTGCCAGATTCTGCCCCACCATCAACCGCAAGTTGTACAAGATAACGAATAAATATAAAAATATCTCCGTTTTTTATTAAAATTATTGGTTTAAAATAAAGTTTTGTACAAGTTGCGATTCGAAAAAATCAGCTTAATTAAGAATTCAGAAAATAGTAAGATATCGAAGCGATTTATTCATTGTTTTTGTTATTCTTCTATAGGAGTTGCGAGAGTAGTAGAAAATGATACTGATTATGATTATGCAATATGAAACCTGTAATAAGTCCCCAACAAAATGATAGGTACAGCTTAAATGGTCTCGTAGTTTTGTAGGTGGGGCAAAGCGCCATTGAAATGTGGCAATGTCATTTGACTTATTTAATTAAACTTTTATGCTGTTAGCCATATATAGTATAACAATGCTTTTGTCACTTTCACACTGCGTTAAAAGTTAGGTCAGAAAGAGACGGAAGGCTTACACCGTAGAGTAAGTTTAAATCACGTTTATGCCTAACAGCGGTATACTTAGTCTGTGGACCCATTAAGCTTTGCGTGCTGACTGTTTGTCTCACTAATATTTTGAAAGGAGTAGTCATACAATGCGTACTGAACAATTTCGACAGTCAGCCTCAAACTGATTGCCAGATGGGTATGTACAAAAGAGAATTTGAAGCCTTTCTCGGCAATTTAGGTTTTTTCACCTAGTAATTCTGAAAATACTCATTAAACTTTAGTATCTACAGTCTATGGAGCACTTCAGAATCGAGGTCGAAGATTTTAATTAACAAGATCTAGTTTTTTGTCACGTCTCGTCTCCGTGGAACCAATCTGAAAGTTAATTTTGTTAGCAAGTACTTCTATAAGTATACTTTTCCTTAGGTTTAACAGCACTTGCACATTGTTTTATTTCACAGAGATTGAACTAAACTATATTTTAATTATCTACGTAGATATAACAAAATTGTTTAAATGTTACCTACTATTTATATATTTTCATTCAATTTTGCCTTAGAGTGTCGCAAATACCTAGCTGAAAATCGGATTGAGTGTCGTACCTTGGGAGAGGCCTACGTCCAGCAGTGGACCGAGTTTATGATGATGTGGACAAATATATACTTTCTCTAGTGTCCTTATTATCCTCGTTTTATAATAGGTAACTATACTATATAGTGCGACTATGACCGATGACGTCGCAAAAAGCAACATAATATGGTCACAAAAATGTGTCCAAATGCGCCCAAGTCCGCCGTTAATTGGAGGGTTCCGCCCTATTTAATACATGCGTATTTTTGGGATATGAATATAATCAGCGCGGGCACTGCCGAGCACATAAGTCAATGTCAGACTGTCATCAATTGCAGGATTTCGCTATTAGCCCCTGATTGTGTAGAGCTGTGATGTCCAACTACCCTCGGATGATATAAAACGATTTATTATCTTTTGGTACGTGTAATACAATACCGGCGTATTTTTTCGTAGACCTGTCTCAAAACACATAACCCTCTGTTACATGCGCAGTAGGACAAAAAAGAGAATAATAACGCTATTTTCTATAGGATGCCGAGATTGAACATGAATAAGTAATTAAAAAATAAAACTGAAATATTTTGGATAAATTAGGCGACAATTTATGTGAAAAGTCCAGGGACAGAGTGATCAAGTCATTAAAATTAATGCTGATTCAATATTTCGGGAAATAAGTAGAGGTAGGTACCTCTGATTTTAATATTTGGAGCAAAATTCCAGAACATAGGGACTAGTTACTTAGATGTTTTTACTACCTAGTTGCTAAATTAATAAATAATTGATAGTCAGGTTTGTTATAAGCTATGTAACATACAAAAATTTAATTTGTTTTTGACCGCAATTTTACCCGAAGGCCAGGGTATAACAGTCTCATTACATTTGTTAAAGCTCAATTTATATTAATAATAAATTCAAATCACTTTCTCTAGATCTGAATACCTAATTCGAATAATTCACATAATTTGCGAGAGGGTAATTCGGTGTCGGTTACCTCACATCCCATCAAATTAAAATTGAACAAATATGCGAAAACATAATTCTATAAAATTAGGTAGATAGGCAAATTATACTTTCGTAATACCTATACAAAATGGAGCGATTCAAAATTAAACTAGGTAGTACCTACTTGAAAAATAATTGTGAAATGTCTAAGCACACTCTCTACAACGCCCTTGAATAAACTCACGAATATACTGATCAAAAGGTTCAAATAAAAAGAACTGTGTCTAATAAAGAAGACTGTATTTTTGGTTCAGTAAAGATTCACAAAAACAGTCCATTGGTTATATAAAAACTGCCTCTATTTTTTGTATTATCATGAGTTAAAAACATAATCGACTGACGCGGTTGCATCGTCGGAGATTCTATTTAGCTGAAAAGGAAAAACTTAAGGCTTAGAGACTTTCTAATTTCGCCCACTCTCCCTTAGGTATTCACCAAGAATGCTCATAAAGGAGGAAAGTTGGAACGAAACTCTTGCTTTCGTGAGCTGTTTGAGAAGGTGCTATAAGGGTCTATACTTGACTTACTTGCAGGAAATTGCCGTTCTCCCAAAAAGTTTACGGGTTAAAGGTGTTCTAATTACTGTTGTACATTTCGATGATTATTATCCATTGAATTATTTATGGCTAACGTTGATCAATTACTTTTCTATACATTATGTTATGCTACAGTAGGTAGGAATACTTAACATACAATAACAAATAACAGTTACGTTTCTTTAGCGATAAATTTTAACTCTATTTCAATCTAAGTTATTTTAAAATGTGTAGTTTTTGAAGTTTATGACCATACTATTTCTATGGAGTGAAATACCAAACGGGTATCCTCTAAAACAGGTAATTTGGGGTCTTTGAAACACAAATATAAACCTTCGGCCCTCTGTAATATTGGTACAGATAGATGTAGACCGGGCGACCCTTCCGAAAGTTCCAGAACACTTTCCACGAGGGCAGAACTGCGGACGACTAACTAGTTTTTGATACTTATCTGATATCTTCTCAAATAGTCATATAAATAGTTGTTACTTGTTGAAGCAATAGGATAGTTGTCTAGAAAAATATATTGACTAATCGATCATTACGCGATTTCATACAAGTTCATTAGCCGCTGCCGGTGATAATTTTGTCTTGCAGTTGTCGCATGGTCCATCTGAATAGAGCCTTACTCAGATGCGGTATAATTATCAATGTATGAGCTAACACCTCAATCTTCATCAATCGTTAAGGATGCAACGGTGCTTGCAAGATGTACCTAATCATGATTTGTTAGTAATCTGCCATCATAAATTCTTCTATCAGGTGGATATTTAGCTACGACGATGATGATCATCAATCCATAACCATTATCTACCATACATAAACATTACCAGAGTACCTAAACGTTCGTCTATATAATATGTCGCGTTAGTTAGACCATTTAACTCTTAAAGGTTAACCGCAATACATTTTTTGAACTCGTTATACTTTGTGATGTAGAATGCCTTTAATTTATTCTAGTTAAAGCGCCCTGCAGTTTGTTTTTTGCTTAAATTAATGAGCATAAGGAAGGGGATAGGAGGAAGTAGGTAAACATTCTTGCATAAGTAAGTGAGGTGCTCGTTACCTCTTTGAGGTTCGAGGAAGAGCTTACTTTGTTAGAATGGCCACAGTGGGTCGAGCGCGATTGCTGACTGACAAAATATTTCAACAAAACGGTGTTTTTTTAAAATTGAAATTCGAAATTAAAATACGATAACTTGAATTGAAAGTTCATTATCAAATCCTTCCTTGGCCACTTTCTGTAAGATCGCGTTGAACAAACGCCACCAACGAAAGTAACACAGTCAAACTAATATTTTCCGATTTCCTCGCACTTTGAGTAAGTAACCTTAATTTAACATTTGTGACTCGAATTAGAATTAAAATTCCAATCAATAAATGTGAGGTCGCCGTAAATGAAATTCCGTCGTCTCTGCGTACTCTTATGGAACACGGGTGTGAGTTTTATATAATTATGTACAGCTAACAGCAGATCAAGTGTAACACTTTGGACCTTGGAACGTTCTTATTATTTGCGTCGTAAGATATAAAATCGTACTGCAAGTGTTACCACTGATCTGCTGTTTATTTTAATGCCAATGCGTTTATTTTATTTTGTCCGTTGCAACCTAGTATCCAGACCTCTGGGCACTTTGGGTAATACAAAGATCATTAGACGAGTTGAGCTATAAATACAAGCTTGCGCACCATAACCCGCAAGTACACCACTCTAGACTAACGCGAAATTAACCCCAACTGCTGCTAGTATACGGACAACTTTGGCACAGATAAGAAATATCCCAACTCTTAACTCTTTTGAAGTAGATAATTTTAAATAATAGACATTAGAGTAGATGAGACGAGATAAGTCTATAATTTATGAAATGGAAGTAAAACAGATAAAAAACCTGGACCTTTTCCGTATATTTCGACGGCTTCACATTCAAGCGTATAAGCACTAGGTCAAATTATAATTTGTAAAAGTAATACCGCACAAATGGATAAACTTGATATCGGATTTTAACATCAACGCATGTATTTCGTAATATGAGTTTCGGATTGTAGCCCGTAAATATTTTCATACAGAATTTGATTTTGTTAAGCTTTTGGTATAACATGCCGGACACAATTCTGGTCAATTTATTTTTTCCATAATATACTTAAATATTTTTTTAAATATTTGCAGTCCTGGTCATGGCACCAATATGTAAATGTATGTTATCTGCAAAATTTCGTTTAATCACAATTAAATTTTCTTATATCTGTGTCAATAGAGTTGAATATCTACTACGATATCCTATCGACTGTATATGCTAGTCGTGCTTCGGCACTGAGATTATTAAAAATGTAATTATCAGATGAAATGTAAGAGACAGGAAAACGGACAGGTTCACTGGTTTACGTCAAAAGTGAAATTAAAGTCTACGTTTAAAATGGACACATTTTAACATTGCGACTACGCAATTGGGGTTACGCAAAACATCCGCAAAATCACCTATAAAATATTTGAATTGATTTTTAAGTTAAGTTTGTAAGATCAAATAATTTTCAGTATTTGAATAATAACAACAATAATTAATTTAAGTTTTTCAATAACTAATGTAATTTAAAATTAGTTTGAGTATTGTTTAAACAACTAATAGAATCTTCAATTATCTCAGTAGTTGCAGTACAAACAACATGTAGTATTTCATCTCAGTCCCCATATAAACAGCTTCCACTTAGTCAATAAGTACATAACGAGTATAAAGTACTGAGATTGAGCTGGATCGTATAAAAAGGTGCACAAAGGTATAAAAAGGTATACGGCTTAATAACGGCATTATTACATGTAGAATTACTAATTATGCCTCATTAACTATGTTTATAACTGAAAATAACAGCAAAGTGGGCGGCATACAACAAACCCACCGCTTTCAGCTATTTTCATGAAAATAATTCCGTAAACACATTCGTACATCTGGGGCCTATATTAAATCCTGCTGAAAAATCATCGCATTCCGTCAGTCAGCAAGGCAATGTTGCCAGCTTGAAGGATTTTCTGTCAATTTTAGCAGATTCCGCCCTTAATAGTCCTTTAAACTACGAGTAAGTTATAAGATAAGATAAGATAAATATTCTTTATTGCACAAAAACAGATACACATATTAAGCTTAAACAACTATTATAGCGATCTCTTCCAGACAACCTTTGGGTAGAGAAGCAGTGTGTTAGGAAGTGGTAGCATAATAGTGCAATTTCACATAAGTTATGTAACTTATCAATATCACTTACACTTATTTATGCATCTTATCTTTATCATGTTTGTGTATAGTCGGCAGCATATCAATTGTAATAAACGCGCATTCCAAGCAATGGTATAGGTTGTATCCACTGCAATGTAGACAGTACATTGCAGTGGTTTTGTCAAAGTTGATTAAAAACTGTAGTCTGTTCATGCAGATTCGAACAAGAAAATAGATTTAACACTATTGACGTTTTGTTTTGGCTACAACTTTACGTCAAATAATGTTGGCAAGTTTCTAAGAACTATCTAAATATCTAACTTCTATCTAAATATATACTTTAAAATGACAAGATAATTAAAATTATACCTATGTTATGAATTTTCGCAATATGCAGCTGGTATTACCAGCGACATTTCCCTGACATATTAAACCGCGGGCCAAATTAAAATGTAAAACTCGCCCGAGTCACGCCCTTGTAAAGTGAATAAGATAAATGAGCTTCAGACCCACTGAAACGTTCGTTTTGCGTATCGCCAGACATGTACGCAGGGCAGGGGTGCCAGAGACCCTTCGTCTTAAAAGAAGATTTACCTGTTTACATCTCAGAGAAGAGTTTATAGATCTACTTCTTACTTCTTAATTCAAGTTGAGATTCACTCAATAATTCTATGAACAATTCTTTATACATTCTTTGAAAGCCGGAATTCAGTATCAATAAATGATCAAACTTTTGTTTTACGATTTTTTTTTTTTTTTTTGTACCGATTACTTGATTGATATAACAGCTGTCGTTACTGAACACTATGGGGTTCCCATAAACTTCCAAGTTTAGTCAATTTCTTGTCGATTTATTGACATTTCCATTTATTCCATTATTCGGCTTCTTATAAATCTAAAAATCCATTTATGGCTTATTATCGTCGTGTTCTGTATGCCACTTTTGAGTGTGTCTGTTCAAACAATATGTAGAAATATATTTAAAAATATTTCAAACTGACTGATTATTTTGACTACTCTCCGGCTGTGTTTGTGAGTGCCGCCGGGCTGGTCCATCACAGAAATAAATTAACGGATACCACATTGTTGTGTTTCGCGAAAATCGATTTGATTTGCTTCACATTGTGTTGATACAGTTTTGCTTTGTGTCAGTTTTTGGCACTGATTCTGTCGGGGCACCCAAATCTAGATAGATAGATAAATACTCTTATTTTATTTTATTTAAATACGACCAGCTGGAGGGCTGACCTACGCAAGGTGACTGGCAGAGACTGGATGCAAAAAGCCGAGAATCGGATTGAGTGACGTGCTTTGGGAGAGGCCTACGTCCAGCAGTGGACTGATACGGGTTGATCATGATGAGATACAAACACTTTATTGCACAAAGAAGCATACACAAATAAAACAGTAGAAGTGAGACAGTTTGTACAAAGGCGACCTTATCGCTCAGAGCGACTTCTTCCAGGCAACAACAGGCAAATCTAATTCTAAACCTAAACCCGACTTTCACTTCAGAGGCGGCTCGTCCTAAGGAGCGCTGGTGAAGTGAACTCCCATCCTCAAAATCAAATTATTAAACTTTTGTTTTATATTAGTTAGTAGCAGTAGTTTATTTAATTAATGACTCATTCATGCATAACGTCAATTATATTTCTATAGAAAATACCATTTGATACCTAAGAGTGGAGGTCTTTTTAAAAAATTCTTTTTTTTTTATTTATTTATTTATTACAGCCTCTTAACAGAATTAAAGCTAAGTATATGCTACGGTAACCAAATTAATCTAGCTTTTCTGTGTGCCTCCAGGCAAAGGCCTCCCCCAGTCTTCTCCACTCTTTTTTCTCCAACGCCACCCTTGTCCACGTCTTTCCCACCATTTCTGAAATTTCATCATCCCATCGTCTGTATGGTCTACCTCTAGTCCTTTTACCGTCTCTTGGGTACCATGTTGTTATGGTTTTGCTCCATTTTTCTGGACCCCTTATGATGTGGCCGGCCCATTTCCACTTGAGGTTCTTTATTTTGTAGGTTACGTCTGTTAGCCCTGTCCTATCTCTCAGTTCCTCGTTTCTTATTTTGTCTATTCTTCTTTTATTAATCATGCTCCTTTCCATGGCTCGTTGACATACTTCCAGTCTCTGGCTATGTGCTTTCGTGAGTCCCCATGTTTGACAGCCGTATGTGAAGATTGGTAGTATGCAAGTGTTAAAAAGTTTCCTCTTGATCTTTATATTTGTTTGTTTATTCTTCATTATCTCTTTGAAAGACCAATACCTTTTCCAAGCGTTTCCTGTTCTTCTCTCTATTTCCTTGGTTGTCGAATCATGGGGGGATATTAGTTGGCCTAAATAAATGTATTCTGTTACATATTCTATTTTATTGTTGTTAACGTTAATTGTTTTGTTAGTGTTTCCATTGGTCATAGCTTTCGTTTTCAAAGTGTTCATTGAGAGTCCCACCTCTCTACTTGCCGAGTCGAGATCTCCGAGCATCTGTTGCAATTCTTTTGGTGACGTGGCAAAAATAATTATATCGTCAGCGAACCTTAAGTGTGACAACTTTTCGCCATTTATGTTGATGCCTAATTGGCTCCATTCTAATTTTCGGAAAACTCCTTCTAAGACAGATGAGAATAATTTGGGTGACAATGGGTCCCCCTGTCTCACCCCTCTTTGTATTTTAATCTCGTCTCCTTCTCTCTCTAGTTTTATTTTTGCTGTGGTCCCAGTGTATATGTTTTGGATTATTCTAATATATTTGTGTTCTACCCCTTGATTTCTCAGTGCTTCCCATATTTTTGTGTGGTCTAATGAATCGAATGCCTTGCAGTAGTCCACAAAGCAGCAGTAATAAGTAATGTTATATTCCTTGCATTTTTCAGTAATTTGTTTTACAGCATGAATGTGGTCCACTGTTGAGTAATTGCTTCTAAATCCTGCCTGTTCTTTTGGCTGGTTTTCGTCTAAGGTTGTAGTAATGCGGTTTAAAATAATTTTAGCAAAGATTTTATAGATGTTCGACATTAAGCTTATTGGCCTGTAATTGCTAACGTCATTTTTGTTCCCTTTTTTATGCAGAAGTATAATAGTGGACACTGTCCATTGTTTTGGTATTATTTCTGTTTGTAAGATAATATTAAAAACTTTAGTCAGGACTGGTATAATAAATTCTTTTGTTTCGTTTAGTATTTCGTTAGAGATATTGTCTGGGCCTGGTGATTTGTCTTTCCTCTGTGTGGTTATTGCTTTCTCTACTTCTCTCTGAATTATACTTGGAACCTCATTTTTATCTAGGTGATACATGTCCGTACTTGGTGATTGTTTCGAATAGAGGTCTCTGTAGAAATCGGTAGCTAATTTTATTATTTGAGGTCTCTCCGTTTTATCCTTGCCTTTCTTGTCTTTCAATTTTGGGATCCATTCTTTCTTTTCCTGTAGGAGTTTCATTGCCTTTTTTGTTCCACCTGTTTTTTCTATTAGGTTCTCCAAAGTTCTCATCCTGTACTTCTGTCTATCCTTTCTCATATTCGTTCTTAATAATTTGCTTAACTCAGCTATTTCTTTTCTCAGTTCTTTTGATTTGGGTGTTGTTTTGATCTTTCTTGCTCTATCTTCCAGTAAGCGTTTCGATTCTTCGGATAACATAACCTTACCATTTTTGGTTTCGTCTGTTTTCCTTTTGCATTTGCTTATAATGTTACTTAGATTATTGTAAGTGTCCTGTATGTTCTGATTTATAAGGCTTTCTTCTATGTTATATAGTTCTTCTTTTAGTTGGTCGGCTGATATTTTGGTTTCGTGGGCGCTGTCTTTATTCTGAAATTTCGTATATTTTCTTGTAGGTTTTGGTGGTAATATCTTTAAGTCGGCTCTGACCATTCTATGGTTTGTATTGAAGTTCAGTCTTGATATGACGTCACAGTTTTCGAACGATTTCCTTTTATTTGTTAATATGTAGTCTATTTCATTTTTATAACTTCCGTCAGGTGATATCCACGTCCAACGATTCGATTTTTTCTTTTTAAACATGGTGTTTAGGTTAACCAACTGGTTTTCGAAGGCTAAGTTTACTAGTTTGTCACCATTTCTTGTTCTTTTGCCTGTACAGTGTGGACCAAGTATAATTTCCTCACCTTCTTTCCTTTCACCTATTCTGGCATTGAAATCCCCCATTAGGATAAGATTTTTCGCATTTAGTTTTCTTAAGAGTTCGTTTAGTTCAGTGTAGAAGTTTTCTATAACCTCGTTGGATGATTGTTCCGTTGGAGAATATATTTGGATTATATTCCACTCTTCTTTATAAGGTGGTAGCATTATTTTCAGGACAGCTATGCGTTCGGAGACCCCATAGACTTCGATAATATTGTTTTTTAGTTCATTGTGGATCATGAATCCGACCCCATGCTGACCAGGTGTTTCTCCTTTATGGTAAAGTATAAAATCTCCATAATCTTCTATTTGATCTCCCATGCGCCTGACTTCGCTGATTCCTAGTATGCTCCACTTTATATTTTCTATTGCCATTGTCAGTTCCAGTAAATTCTCTTCTGTTCTCAGTGTTCGTGCATTCAATGTAGCTATGTGGATCTGTTTCGGTATATGTGTTCTGGAGGGGTTTTGGTCTAATTCCCCACGGTGACCATCCGGATTGGGGAATATTGGGCTATTTGTTCTTGCTTGATTTTTTGTTTTGCCTTTTTTGTTTTTGTTTTTCCGGTTACCGTAGACTAGTTGTTTTTTGCATGTGTCTCTTCCGCTTGAGGTATATTTTTGTTTTTTATTGTTTCCAAATAATTTACTCCTTCTATAATAAGTTTGTCGTATTTTAGGATTGCATATTTGCCTGACTTTCTTGCTTCTTTTAATTTTGGGATTAGAGCCTTCCTAGCTTCTAAAACTTCTTTTGGGAAGTCGTCAGATACATGAATGTGGTCTGGTAATTTGTTTTTGTTTTTTAGGAGTTCTGGTTTCCTCCAACCTTGTGCAAGGGATATTTTTATGGGTCTAGGTTTCTTATCCAATTTTTTCCCCAGTCTTTGTGCATTATTGATTTCCCATGCCTTCCATTCATTCGTACTTAGATTTCGACCTTTATATGTGGTATTCAGAGTATTCACAACTATGTTAACAAGTTCAGCGCTGCTATCCTCTGTTTCGTGTATACCATGAATAATCAGGTTACTCTTTCTTGTTTCCAGCTCTAAACCTTTCACTTTGGATCGTAATGTTTCAACCTCACCTTTCAGTGCATCATTTTCCAACATAACTTGTTTCAGTTTGTTATCTATTAATGTTGTTAAGGTTTTATTAACATTTACGGTGATGATGTCGGTTTGTTTTCGCATTTCCTCCTTTACTTTGTTAAATAATAACTCCATTTGTTCCTTCATTTTTATATAATATTTAGTAGTTTATCTTTCGCACTGGCAACACAAGCAGTATGTGATATGCGTGTATCCGAACTCAATTACTGTCACCCACTTCGTGTTTCGTTCATTCAAGATTCATTCGCCAAATGTCAAATATTTGAATTGATGACTCACGTTGATATGGAATTCAGTGCTGTTTTTCGTTATTCAGTGGGGTTTCTTTCCGAGATAACAGTTGTTGGCCGGGAAATCGCTGTTGAACTTCACGTCTAAGTAAGTTTTAAATACTTTCTTTCGCAATATGACTGTTTTTGAATAGTTTTCGCGGAGACTAACTGATACGTGTACTATCACTTTGACAGCCGGAACCGGAAACCTTTACCCACAAGTATATTGTTTGCACTCTAATGCTGTTATTCATAAACCTAGTTAAACCTCACTTCCCTTAAATCGTGTTGCTATCCCTTTCACACTTCGATAAAAAATGTTAAAATAGATAGGGACAGGGCGTTTAAACGGTGGCCGTAACTTCAATTCACGTGAATGAATTCGCGCCTAAGCTATCTATTAGTGAAATAATTATTAGAATCTGTCAAGTAGTTCTTAGAAAATCTCAACTTTAATGAAACCTTCTACATTTCTCTATTTTCGACTCTACATAGTTCAAATTAAACTTAGTTTCCAATTGATAAGTACCTAAAAGAAATTACGACAACAGAGCTACTCTACTCGTACTACTGACTGCTAACAACGAGACGAGGAAAACACCAGTGGTGGTCAAACTTTAGAACACTCCTCAGTTTGAGTTGTGTTATCCTCGAGATCCCGCCAATAACTAATAATAACTCTACGAAACTTTCACAATAACGCTGCCGAGCAAAACTCTTGTACAAATATCAAGTTATTACCACTAACAATACGATATAAATAGGTTTCCTATTAGCTTTTGCTTCAGACATTTTGCAATGTCTCAAAAACGTGCTTGGTAACGTAACTTGCCTATAGAACCTGACTATAGAGTATGTAGTAGGTACACGTTGAAAAACGCACACAAAACAAGTTAAGCAATGTTGGGCGAGGTCAGTACCTGGATACCCATCCAGGTACTGACCTCGTACATACTCTATAGTGACATTTTCATCTGAACCCCTCCGTGCCTCAAGCGTGAGACAGAAGATGTCCGCAGCGGCGGAGTGAAGAGCACGGCACAGTGACTCCATATTTGTATTTTTTATGAATTTTGGATGAATTTTGGCAGGGAAATAAAAATACGCCAACAAAAATCAGGGTTTTTTTTTTAAAAACCAGCTCTCGTATTTATATTACCCCACATTTTGATATATGTTTTGTATGAATAACAATTTCGGTTTAGACATAATTTTCATTATAAAAGACATGGAAAGGGTATGTGATTTTTTTTTCTATCGAGCGAAGTTTGTCCAATCGTGTATTATTCATCAGTCTCTAAATAGACACCCCAAGATTGCTATACTTATATATTTTTCCGACGTTTAATTTTAATAGTTAGTGCCGTAGCCTTCATAGAAAAACTGTAAATCCGCGCATACGAAGCCTTGTTGTCGCTCGGCAGCATTCGTTAGGCCACGTCAGAAACCTACGGGCGACCTGAATAATTATGACAAAAAGATTTGGTCACGAGAAGAGACCTGCCTTTATGTGGAAATACTTAGATTCTTTATTACAATAGAAAGCAAACAATTAATTTCCTTTCACGTCAAATATTAAGATTTAATGTTTACTTTCACAAACTGATATTAAATTTTGAATCTTCAATTAAGGCGGCTTACGGCTTTGTTTCAAAGATTTATTTTTATTTGTTTATTCCATTGGTACGGCTGTCTGCGACTCCCATAACGTAAATAATAAATCTATTCAATGTCCCTTACATTTTAGAAATCAAATGTTAGGTCGGCCATTTGGCTTAGGTGGAGGAGTGCGTATAGCAAGCGCGTGGGGAACTCTGGTGTAGTTCAACAGAGATCCCAGAGTTCCCCACAATGCGCGGAGGAGGCCACCGTGGGGTTTTAGTCGGTGCGAGTCCGTCGCTACCCGTGAGGCGGCGGGTATGCACAAGCATTTCCCCACGAAAAAAAAAGGTGGCAACTCACCCTCCAAAAAACTCACCTTTAAAGTCAATCAAATGCTTTAGGTACAGACTTTTCCATGAACTAAAATGACTTCCACATGAGATCGGTAAATACGAGGGGGTACTTGAACATTTTTACTAGGTATACTATCACACCTAACCCAGAATGAGATTTCTGTGGGTCTCGGTTAGCGATTCATCGTCACCGTATCTGCAACGTTCATAATTGGTAGGATTTTACTTCTGCTACTGCCCCCTAAGAGCACAATGAAAATTCAACCAATTACGAACATAATTATAGGTAAGGCTAGGCGTACTTAGCAACTGATTATGTCGAAAACAGAGAAAATTGTACCTACAGGAGGAGCCTAATTAAGATTGAGATTTTCTCAAGAACTACTAAACTTGACCGATTGTAAAATTTCTTTCACTAGTAGATAGTTTAAAGCACACACTAAGGTATAAGGTAAGGTTTATGTATGCAATTTAAAGTAATTTAAAAAATGAGTCAAGTACTTTCTGAGAAAATCTCAACATTAATGAATCTCCTGTATACTTTTCTCTGTGTAAGACCGTTACTCGCAATTGGACTACGAGCCCCTCACGAAGCCTGACATGAAAAGTGAAAAAACAGAACAGTCTTGTGTAGTTTAATGTCGGGGAAGCGTAAAATCCACCCCATTTACGCGAGCCGAGGTCTTACTAAACGTTAGTGTCCGACCTGCTCCGACGTAATTTACGATAAAAATATTTCCACCTTAGCGATGCCTTCATACAGGATGACTCTGAATCAGAGTTGGCGTTTTAAAAAGGTGATCAGAGTACAAACTCTGTAAAAATATTATTTATACAAAATTTTATTTATTTAGAGAATGAGACAGAGATAAGTATATAGGGGGCCTCAATAAGTTTTAGATTTTCTCAATACTTGACCGATTTTAAAATTTATTTTACAAGTAGTAGTAGTAGTAGTTTAGAGTATACATTATATAATTGTAAAGAATTTACAAAAATCAGTCCAGTATTTCTTGAGAAAATCTCAACCTTAACAACACCATTCTTTGTCTTCGACCGTAGGTACTCAGTAATTTAAAAAAAGAGACAATTTGATATGTTCCCGAAGATATTGCTAGAGTACCGTACTGTTATTATTTTTATATTAGAAAAGTTACGATACTAAGGCCCGTATTAATAGTTTGAGCTCAAGCTCAAGAGCAAATTCAGCTGATACACTCTCAAGACGTGCTCACAATCTCCAGTATGTCATTCTTTAATAAACCAACATTGAGGGCCTAACGTGATGTCTTTCTTAAGTCGCGGTTCGCCTGCAATCAGCAAATACGGTCTCAATGTGAGTTTGACAGTTCTCTTGAGAACTGAGTTTTGTTTATTAATACGGCGTTACTCACGTGATACCTACCCGATTCCTAAGTTACGTTTATTAACGTCATCTTGAGGTCGTTCTCAAGATTGACTTTTGAGCTGAGAGTGATTTATTAATACGGGCCTTACACAACTTGTGTATAAAGTAAAAATTTCCAGGAGTTTAGGTGTACTTTTGTTATTATTATCTACTTACTATTATAACAGTTTAAGTGAAATATAAATTATTTTAACGGTATTGGCAATTTAGGGTCAACCTGTATACAGACGAGGGAAAATAGTGGCTGAAAGTTTATAAGAATCGCGGGAAGTCGCTTGAATACCGAAAGATGGTGAGGAGATGCCTCATGCCGGGGTTGGAATAAAAAGCGTCTGCAACCTTAACACGTGACTGCACCTTTGAGGTTATGGGTTTTATTGTAGTCAAACTTATACAGAATGGAACAGACATGCCAAATGTAAAGAATACTATATTATAAAGTATTGGAATCTGTGGTAACTTAAAAACTCCATTTGCAATGAAAACTGAGGCCCATTTTTGTGCAAACCAATTAGACCATCACGTCTGGGCAACTGATTGGTTAGTAAATAGATAGATATACTTTTTATTTGACAAAGTAAATATAATACAGAAGTTTAGCTGGTGTGAATAGTTAAAACACTGTGATTCTAAATAACACATACTAGTATTTATTAAAAGACAGAAAATATTCCTGGAACAAAAACCTCATCCACATTTCATGTAAATTCATGTGTGCTCTGAATCTAATATTTCATTGCTGTACAGTCGAAGACAGAGATAAGTATACAGGGGTCCTCAATAAGGTTGAGATTTTCTCAAAAACTACTGGACCGAATTTAATAATTCTTTTACAGTTACATAGTTTTAACTTTTATCTATCAAACAGTGAAAGAATTTTTGCAATAGGTTAAGTAGTTTTTGAGAAAACCTCAACCTTAAAAACTCTCCTGTACACCTTTCTCTGTGTTCCACCGTACTATGCGTCGTCAGTGTGAACTAACCCTCAGTGGACCAGTGGGGAACTCTTATTAGATAGAAGCATGACCGCCATTTTGGACGCAAGGTCCAAAATGGCGAGATCCAAAAAGTCTTGAGAGACGTCCAGAATTGAACTGAGGCTGATGATGCCAAATGATGGGCCAATAAAATTCGCTACCAAACGTACAAGGATACCTCGTAGCATCAAGAAATAATAAAAGTGCTGTGATGTAATAGACTAGGTACTATTAAGGGTCAACCGTCGTAGCCATTCCAGAAATAAAACCTTTCAAGAAATTATTCGCCCGGTGAAACTTTTATGGAAATTTTAGTCGATATTCTAAAGACCGTCTCGGTCGCTACGTAGTGGATTGCACATTAAGTTACCACAAGAAATTCTTAAAAAATCGTATAAGTAGTCTAAGTATAGTAATGAATATATAATAGGTATATGAAAAGTGAATAGTTCAATAATTTTTAAATGACGAATTACAGACGCTTATCGTCTGTAATTCGTCATATAAAAAAAATCTTTGATTAATTTCGTGGGTCTGTAAATTCGTCAACTATAAAACTCTTAGACTATTCACTTTTCCTTCAATTATTAAAATTGATTCACAAATCAATTACTAATTAACTCAATTGTAGTCGCCACAGTAATCATTGCCTTAGGTACATTAATATATGATTCCATCTCAGTGAGAAGTTACGTGTAAAACGGACGGATTCACTAACGGAGTGCTCATAAAACTCTTTTAGCAAGGAATGCCTTTTCTAATAAAGCTGGAGGTAAATCTCGAGGGTAGATGTAAGTCTTGGTAAAGCGAGTGGGGTTTACTTATGCGCCGTAAGCGCTGCAGGCGATGGTAGGGGTTTGTTCGCAGACATTTACAAATTGTAAGCTGGGAGCTTTAAAACCAATGAATTTTACTCGGCGATGAAGAAGCGATGAGCTGTTGCAGCTAATGCATGCAGTGATAAAACTTTATTGCTTGAATACGGGAAATGTTAAATTAAATGTAAATAATTCTAAATTAAATGTAAATGGTTCTAACTTTCCGTGATGCTATTTATTTAGGTAGGTACAGTTAGTTGTAAGTGTATTAGCACAATGTATTAGGTAGGTATTTAGTACGTAAAAATTAATACCGGTCGCAAGTGGGATCGGTAAATAGAGAGGGCAAGCATCGTTTTACGATATGTTACGGATTACGTGCGATCGATAATTTATTTATTTATTTATTTTATTTATTATTTCATTTAAATGTCTAGCATTACAGTCTTAAACTAATGCACTATACATTTCATAATTTGTCTTAGTCATATTATTAAATTAATTTACAGGATAACAATAATGAAAATGTCAATAAGAATAAAAATAATGCAAATGTCAATACAATAATGAAAAATGTCAATAACAATAAAAAATACAAAATAATAATATTTGTATAGATGTACTTTATTAAGAGATTATCTTGCAACTAGGAAACCTTATAGTCAGCATTACCAGTATAACGTGTAGTTAAACGACTGATAAACAAACAGTTTTAGACTCCATTTCGAGTTTATCCGCATCCAGTATTCTCTCATACCCCAATTAAACAGACCCGACTACATTTAGCTCTTCCCAGATTTTAAGCTTTAATTTGTTATTTTTACGCGCATCAACCCACCTGTCAGGTGCCAGTCTGAATAAAGGAACATGTTAAATGAAAGGTTCGGTACTTATATTGATATTTATGTCCAAACCATATTTGCCCTTGATCGTTTTCTTTCTTACTCTAGTTTAGTTTACATTAATAATGATGATAGTCAGTAAATGATTTACTATTGAGTAATTATATTTCAGTTACTGTACTTCTAGCGAATAACTATTTTTAAATATTTAGAACCTTTAACTTAATAAACTCACTTTCACTGTGTTCGTAAACTTACCTACATTTTTAACATTATTTATTTTTATTGGACAAAATGCGGGTAATTTGTAATTATTTTTGTTTGTGGTTTTCTGAATGCCGCCAACTTTGACTTATGTCAATTCGACGAGCGCCGACCCGTCGCATTCCTTTCTCATCAATTCCTCTCTGCGGTCGCGCACGCGCCATTTTGGACATTGAACACCAAGTTTCTAATTTTTCGTTATTTCAACACCGTATTTGTGTTATTTCGCATTAATTTATGTGTATCAAGCTATATGTGACGTGATTCTGAACATTTCGTGGAGCTCCCGGTGAAATAGAACTTTAACCGATCGTTCTTACGGTGACGTCATCAGCGCAAGGTCTACGATTCCTGATTCCTAGATCCTGGTGTGGTGAATCGAAGACGAGGTTCAAAGGTAGGTGGTCTTCAATAAGCTACTGACGATTATTGCATTTTGTCAACATTTTGTCCAACCGTACTTTCTCATTTTTTTATACAGTCCACTTAAAATCGAAATTTCCAGCAACCTATTTTATTCCCATCATTTAATGGCCCTTCAACCGAATATATTCTTAAATTCAGGGAAAGAGTGGTTTCCATTCGTCTGATATTTTCGACAAAATTGTTAAAATAAAATTAAAGTAGGGTAATCGTGTTCACATTCCTTGCTGCAAAGTACGTACGTCACACGGGTTTTAATTTTGTAACAAATTATTTTTCGTTTAATTACTAAGTAAATACACACTGTACGATTCATTGTGTTATATTTTCGGGAGATATTTTCGTACCTATTCGTTCGTATTTCGTTGTATAATCTCTCGGAATGTCACAGTATAAGCATGGAAAGTACAGTCACTGATTTTGAAAAGTAGTGACTTTAATTTCGAGACTGTTCGTAGTACTAGGTAAATTCGGTATAATTTAGTACTTACGTGTACGGCAATAAATTGAAATTTTATACAAGAATTTTAGGGTTCCGTATAAAAATTATAAGGTTCCGTAATTAAATTAATTTACTTTTGCGACAGTTATTGACGTGTTGTGAATTCTGTTTCGACACTTAAATATCGTTTCTTTTACGTCACAATCGATACATATTTATTAAATTTTCGTTTTGTTTTCGTGTTGTATTTTCGTATTTTAAGATTCAATTTGCGTGAATTTTATAACCAATTCGTACCTATTCGTTTTCGATTTCGGATTTCGCTGTTCGTTACAGATATCCGATTTCACCATTCGTTATTCGTATTCTTTATTCGTCATCGGGTTTCGTTATTCGTTTTAGACATCCGATTTCGGTTTTCGTTATTCGAATTGTGAATCGATTACGTTATTGGATTTCATTTTTCGTTTCAGATTTCCGGTTTCGATATTCGTTATTCACATTCGATATATTCGTTATTCACATTCGTATTCGTTATTCACATTCGTATTCGTTATTCACATTCGTATTCGTTATTCACATTCGTATTCGTTTCGGTTTTCGTGTTCGTTTTTCGTATTCGCTTTATATTCTGATCATAATTATTAATTATGGATTCGAATATGAGACAATTGGTGTTCAGGCGAAATGCTTTAGAGAAGGAATTAGATAAAATGGTTCAACTTGGCATAGATGCATCTACAAGTACAGAAGCTTATAGACGTTTCATGGCTTCGTGTACTAATTTAAATCGTCTTCAAGACAATTTCGATATTCTGCAATCAGAAATCGAGTCCTTGGAATTGACAAACACAGGTAAGATCGGCGACGAACATAATGACATTCGGTCGGCTTTCAATGATTTAGTTCGTGATATTTTGGCTACAAAATTCGAATTTGAAGTCGGAACATCTAATAATCCACCTCGACCCATGTTCGATTCATCTCATCAACAAAAGGTTGATGTTCATTCCGGTCCATTGCCACGTTTGACAATACCAAGTTTCTCTGGAGATTACATGCAGTGGAAATCTTTCAGTGACATGTTTAAAACTTCAATCGATAATATTTCAAATCTTTCGGATGTAGCTAAATTTCAATATTTGCTGTCATATCTAAAGGGTGATGCTATCAGGCTCTTAAAAGGAATTCCAGTTACAGGTAATAACTACAAGAAAGCCTGGACTATTCTCGAATACAATTTTAACAACGAGCGCATCATCGCCATGCATCACATGGAAGCAATATTTTCGTTGCCGACTGTAACTGCACCGTCGGCTGCCGTATTTCGAAACATTTTGACTGGTTTTCTTGAAAATGTTAGTTCACTCGAATCAATGAATTTCCCCATTGAGGAATGGGATTTCGTCTTATACTATATGCTGTATAAGAAATTAGATTCCGAGACAAGGCGTAATTTTGAGAGAACTATCTCGGTCAATAAAATTCCCAAGTTCCAGGAACTTCGTGAATTTTTAGATCGCGAAATAATTTCATTCGAGAGTTCGAAGACAGGTTCGCGTCCTCGTACTCGCACTGGTGTTGCGGCTGCTACTGCGGCGCACTCCACTTCTACTTTCGTTTCAGGGCCTTCTGTCTCCAACAGTTGTGTTCTGTGTAATCAGGATTCGCATGCTATTGCAGCCTGCAGTATTTTCAAAACAAAATCACCTTATGATCGCTTTCGATTGGTTAAAGAAAACAAGATTTGTTTGAAATGTCTGAAACCAGTTCACTCTCATAGTGACTCTTGTTCGAAAATTCGTTGCAGTGTTTGTAAAGCTGCTCATCATAACACCTTATTACACTATGCCAAGGATTCGTCTCAAAACGTCATCGTTCAAGATGGTGTTAAACAAGATGCGTCTGCCGCAAGCAAACCCACCTCTGGAAATTCGTCCAATGTGGTTACACTTTGCTCGTCACAAGTAGATCCTGATAGCCATCAGGTCCTCTTGTCAACTGCGGTTGTTTTAATTCGTGACGCCTCTGGTAAATTCGTAAGCGCAAGAGCTCTCGTCGATCCAGCTTCGGAAAGTTCGTTCATTATAAATGATTTAGTTCTGCGCTTAGGATTAACTCGTAGAAAAGTTTCAACTTCTATTCAAGGAATCGGTGATGTCATGACCGCTTCGAAAGGATTTGTGTCATCTCAGATCAAAGGGAAGGATAACAAAGGTATAGCGTATCCTTTTCGAGGTATCATTCTCAGCAAGATTACCACAGACAAACCTTCTTACCCGGTAGATCCGAGTTCGTGGTCACATCTTGATAATCTTGTTCTGGCCGATCCCAATTTTCATCAACCATCGCCTATCGAGCTGTTGATAGGAGGTGACATCTATGATGACATTTTCATTGGAGATTCCCTTCGAGGACCTCCTGGAACTCCACTGGCTATATCTAGCAAATTCGGCTGGTTGTTAGTCGGGAAAGTTCATTCGGATTTTATTCGTGTTCGTGACAAACAAAATTCGGTTTCGTCATTCGTTTCGTGTTCGGAGAATCTTAGTTTAGATTCTATTGTTCGTAAATTCTGGGATACAGAATCTGTCCCAGATAAAACATTCGTTTCGCCAGAAGATCAGAAATGTGAAGACATCTTCGTCAAAACACATAAACGTACTGACTCTGGTAGATATATCGTTTCGATTCCTTTTCGTGAGGAAGTTCCCAACTTGGGTGATTCTCATTCTCTGGCACTTAAACGCCTTAAATCAGTTGAACGTCGATTCGCTCGCGACGATCAATATCGTCATCTTTATGTAGATTTCATGGATGACTACTTAAAGAGTAATCACATGGAGCTTGTCCCGGGTCCTTTCCCAGACAACCACTACTTCATTCCACACCATGGCGTGTTAAGGGCTTCTAGCACTACCACTAAGCTCAGATCCGTTTTCGACGCCTCTGCGCTAACGGACCGTGGGATTTCATTAAATGAATGTCAGTTGGTTGGTCCAAAGCTTCAAAAGGATGTGACAGATCTTCTTTGCAATTTTCGTTTGCATGAAGTCGCGTTCACAGCGGACGTAAAGCAGATGTATCGTCAGATACTTGTTTCGGAGAATCATCACAAGTTTCAGCTCATTCTTTGGCGCACGTCCCCGGACGAGGAGCCTAAAACTTATAAATTGAAAACTGTTACTTACGGTTTGTCTTCTTCGCCTTTCCTGGCCATTCGCGTAATGCAACAGCTGGCTGCGGACCATCGCGCAGATTATCCCCAGGCAGCTGAAGTATTAGAACGTTTCACGTATATGGATGACGTGATTTCAGGTTCGGACTCCTTAGAAAACGCGGTCGAACTGCAAAGACAGCTCATCGACTTGCTTCAGGCTGGAGCATTTGAATTGAGAAAATGGTGTAGCAACAGTGTCGAGTTTTTGGAGAGGTTACCTGCTTCTATCAAGGATATAGATGCAGCGTCGGTCTCCCTGGATGATACTTGTACCATCAAAGTTCTGGGCCTTGTCTGGCAACCCTTGAAGGATATTTTCTCGTATACCGTCAGTGTTGTCAGCAATAAATCGACAAAGCGCGCAATTTTGTCCGAAATTGCTCGTGTCTTTGATCCGATTGGATTTCTTTGCCCCGTGATCATCGTTGCTAAAATCCTCATTCAGGATCTCTGGTTGTTAGGCATTGATTGGGATGAAGATGTTCCTCATTCTGTTCGTTCTCGTTGGGAAAATTTCACCCAGGAACTTCCTAATCTCAAAAATGTCCAAGTACCACGTTTCGTTCCCACTAAGAATTGTCACGTGGAGCTGCACGGATTCTGCGATAGTTCGGAATCCGCATACGCAGCCGTGGTTTATTTTCGCGTAGTGGATTCTTTGGGGAATATTCGCGTTTTCATCATAGCTGCCAAATCTCGGGTAGCTCCGACCAAGAAATTGTCACTCCCTCGTTTAGAGCTCAACGGAGCATTGCTCCTTGCTCATTTATTTTCGTTCGTTCGTCAATCTTTTTCAAATGTCCGTTTCGCTGGCGAGTTTGCCTGGACTGACTCGACCATTGTTCTGGCTTGGCTCAGAGCCTCGCCCCACATTTGGACTACTTATGTAGCCAATCGTGTTTCGGAAATTCAGTCGGCGATTGCTCCAGATCGCTGGCAACATGTTCGTTCGCATGATAATCCCGCTGACTGTGCGTCACGAGGGTTATCCCCGAATCAATTATTCGACCATCCGCTCTGGTGGACTGGACCACCTTGGTTGACATTGCCAAATTCGTCTTGGCCGTCTACTCAAGTGGACCCTCCAAAGGAAGTTCCGGAGCGGCGGGCTAAATCAATTTCGTCTCACGCTACAGAAAAGCTTGAAGAACCTTCTGAGCTCCTTCGGTTTTCAGATTTTCATCGGCTTCAAAAGGTCACAGCTTACTGTATGCGTTTCATTCGAGCTTGTCGTACTAAACACAAGCAAACTGGGCCTTTGAAAGTTCCAGAGTTGCAAGAGGCTACGAACGTGTGGCTTAAGATCGTTCAGCAGCTTTGGTTCGGCGCAGACCTTCGTATTCTTCAGAACAACAAACCTTGTTCTACAAAGCTTCATCGTCTCAATCCATTTTTGGACGAGTCGGGCCTCATTAGGGTAGGCGGTCGGCTTCGACATTCAAATCTGAGCTACGCGCAGCGACATCCCGTTGTATTACCTTCGGGAAGTCACCTGACTCATCTCATCATTGATTTCTTTCACAAGATCAATTTGCATTCGGGATTGCAGGCGACGTTGGCTTTTGTTTCGGCTCACTACTGGGTCTTATCCGCTCGTAGCATCACGAGACAGCGGATTTTCAAATGCACCAAGTGCTATCGAAATCGTCCAGTTTCCCTGGAACCCATCATGGCTGATTTACCAAAGGCCAGAATTCAACAAATTCGTCCATTCGTTAAAATCGCAGTTGACTACGCCGGTCCGATTCTGACTAAGTGTAACTTGAAACGGAAATACGTCACTCAAAAATCGTACATCGCGATCTTTGTATGTCTCGCTACTCGGGCGTTACACGTCGAGTTGGTATCAGACTTAAGCACAGACGCGTTTTTGGCCGCATTTCGGCGATTCGTTAGCCGTCGCGGACTGTGCTCGGACGTATTCAGCGACTGCGGGCGCAATTTCGTTGGCGCCACATCCGAACTCAAAGAGATTTATAGGTTTGTGGAGTCAAATCATCATCAATTTTCGCATGAATTATTAAAATTCAAAATTTCATGGCATTTGAATCCGCCAGCTGCCCCTCACTTTAATGGTATGGCTGAGGCGGCAGTTAAATCTGTGAAATCGCACTTACATCGTATAGTAGGGAACGTCGTTCTTACATTCGAAGAACTGACGACGATACTAGTTCAAATCGAAAGCGTTTTAAATTCACGACCGATATGCCCCTTGAGTTCGGATAGCAACGATCTTGAGGTGCTTACACCCGGTCATTTTCTAATCGGGGAACCGCTTAATTCACTACCCCATCCGGACTTTACTGAAATTAATGTAAATCGTCTGTCCCGTTGGCAGCTTTTACAAGCTTTCGTGCAACGATTTTGGAACCGTTGGCACAACGAGTACTTAAATACTTTGCAGCAGCGCGGAAAGTGGACTCGTAACCAGGATAACATTAAAGTTGGTGCTTTGGTTCTCATTCAAGATCCAAGCCCTCCCCTGCAATGGAAACTTGGTCGAGTGACCGAACTCCTTCCTTCTAAAGACGGTGTCATCCGTGCTGTCAATCTCAAAACCATTCACGGGGATTTCAAGAGACCAGTACACAAGCTGTGTCCTCTTCCCCTGGATGATTAAATTTTATTCATTCAGTTTCATATTTAGTTTTAGTTTCAGTTATTAAGTTTATTTTATAGTTAGTTCTTTTTTCATTCTAACTTCATTATTCTTTCATTCCCTGTTAAAATCAATATTTTAACGGTGGGCGGTGTTCGTAAACTTACCTACATTTTTAACATTATTTATTTTTATTGGACAAAATGCGGGTAATTTGTAATTATTTTTGTTTGTGGTTTTCTGAATGCCGCCAACTTTGACTTATGTCAATTCGACGAGCGCCGACCCGTCGCATTCCTTTCTCATCAATTCCTCTCTGCGGTCGCGCACGCGCCATTTTGGACATTGAACACCAAGTTTCTAATTTTTCGTTATTTCAACACCGTATTTGTGTTATTTCGCATTAATTTATGTGTATCAAGCTATATGTGACGTGATTCTGAACATTTCGTGGAGCTCCCGGTGAAATAGAACTTTAACCGATCGTTCTTACGGTGACGTCATCAGCGCAAGGTCTACGATTCCTGATTCCTAGATCCTGGTGTGGTGAATCGAAGACGAGGTTCAAAGGTAGGTGGTCTTCAATAAGCTACTGACGATTATTGCATTTTGTCAACATTTTGTCCAACCGTACTTTCTCATTTTTTTATACAGTCCACTTAAAATCGAAATTTCCAGCAACCTATTTTATTCCCATCACACTGTTTCAATATTCAATTTTCCAACAAATATTATCTGTTCTATCCTTTTTAACTGCAGCAGCATGGTCGAAAGTCGATAGTTTACTTCTATGCTTATTTACTTGATCTCCCTAAAAATCAGTGTAATCCGCTTTACTATATAATAGATATCACAACCTAAACCTAAATGTCTCGAATAAATAAAACTTATTAGAAGGATTTCTCCCGACCTTACAAAATAATGTCACAATGGACACGTAGCTTATAAGCAGTAACAAAAAAGTTGCCGGACTTAATCAGGTGTCAGTGGTCCAGGACGTGGGGACATCGCTCGTACACGTCACAGTGACACCTCCAATCCAAATAAATAAATTACGAGAGCGAGTGGCCGACCCTTCTAAACCCCGGCCCAACAAATAGAACAATTATCCAACCCTTTGCGGCAAAGGTATATTTATTATTGACGCAAAAAGGTGGGCTGGGCAGGGCACCGCTGAGTGGAGGCAAATGTTGAACGCACCCTGTATATTTGAGCCCGACTGTCCATCGGATCTGTCATTGTTTTTTTTTTAAAATATACCTATCTGCCCGTAGATAGAGAAGCCTATAGATGGAGTGTGGTTTCTGTCTCGCTCTCGAGTGACAAGAACAACATAATATGGATATCGTAAGCGTGAGAGAGAAAGATTCATATATCTTCTGTCCTTATCGGCGTAGCCAGTTTTACGTTATTAAAACTAACTGTCACCGGCACCAAAATGACAGATCGTGTTTACGTTGTTGTAAATTATGATAAATTATTGTTTTAGCAGCATTTTATGTGTTGGATCTCGTGTTTGTAGTCATATATTAGATCGAAACATATTGTCCTTATTATATCATCATTGCTGAGGGGGTTTGTTGTGTACAGGAGTGTAAAAATAGATGAGAACGCAAGGATCCAAATATTTCGTTTCATAGGTCAGTATTTTCCATTCCTTAACTTTCTATGTTTTAAAACGTACGGTACATAGTTTATACATAATCAACACGTTGCAACGCGTTGTAATTTTGCTTGAAAACAGTGCCTAAATATCAAAATAACATCGAAAAGTATTTTGTAAAATGTACGACATAAAATTCAGTGTTGTCAACAGTGTTGGTAAAAAATTCCCAAAAAATATTTTGTTCCACAATATATGTATGGGAATTACAGTACTATTTAGCTAGCCCTAATTTTAAATACCTAGTCTAATTCATTAGATACTAGATCATTTACAAAGTAAATGATCTAGTATCTATGCAAAAGGATTGATTCACTCGATTGTCATGATTAAAGTTCCATACCTCAATAGGAAACAAAGGAACCCTTATAGGAAGGGACACTTTGTTGTCCGTCTGTCTGTCCGGTCGTCTGTCTGTATGTATAAGACCTTTTGCTCTGAAACGCGTGGACGTACAGTCGAAGACAGAGATAAGTATACAGGGGGCCTCAATAAGGTTGAGATTTGCTCCAGAACTACTGGACCGAATTGAATAATTCTTTTACAGTACACAGTTTTAACTTTTATCTATCCAACAGTGAAAGAATTATTGCAATAGGTCAAGTAGTTTTTGAGATAATCTCAACCTTAAAAACTCTCCTGTACGCCTTTCTCTGTGTTCCACCGTACTTATTAAATTGACTTTCATTAAAAATTTTGTTACAGCATCCGAGCAATGGATTATAAAAATAGCAATGGGTTTGCTGTCACTGTCAGATACACTAATTGGCGGAAATGAACAAATCACACTTTCAAAATACGACTTTCGAAAATTACCTACATACCTATTATATTATATGCCTAAATATAGTTTTACCAAAAACATATCCAATGCATTTTTTATGCATATTCATATCTATAATTTATAATTTTATTGTGAAAAATACCCTTAATGTTTGGTAATAGTTTTTCCTAGGCAACACCTGGCTGCCAGAAAGAAAGGGTAAATGTGGTTACGCGGGGACTCCGTCTATAGGATAATCTGTCTACGTATCTGCCCTTGTAGCACGTGAGTCAGCGTTAGCGATCGCCGCCACGCCGCCGCGGAGCTGTCAAAGTGACATTATTGCAAGGCGTTTGACATTAGTTTGACAACTCCGCGGCGTTGCGTCGATCCCTAACGCGACTCGTACTAGCCCCGCTGATACCTATCAATAACTTCAGCTGCCTTATTATTTTGGTCTAGCCAAAATGCTTGCTCCTCGTATTTACCTACCGTTCGCAAATGGTAGTCTTTTTGTTTTTGTGTTCGGTAAACAGAGAGGGCAAGGGTTTTACTGTACAGCCAGTAATACCGACTCTCAGACTGAATTGCGATAGACTTCAATAGACGAATGCGGCTGCCTGGTGAGGTGCTGAAAGATTTTTGCCTACATAAAAAACGAATTGGAGACTATTCTTAAGTGTCATGAGGATCACGAAGAATGAAATGAAACATAAAATGATTGAGGGTATTTTTCTAAACTTTACGTAGACGTTAGCGGTGCAAGCTAAGTATAGTTACAAAGCTTCTTACCAACTATCAATCTTTCAAAATTACTTTGCCTGTTTCTACCCAAATTTTTTGGTTTATGTTGGCAAGGTACTTACTTATCAAATATTGGTATTTATTACGTATATCCCTTCCTCGATATATTGCCTCATCTCGTTTGCATGAGGTTGATCCGTCTAGTTGACCGTTTACGGGTGTAATCGAGGGGTAACCATTGTCAATATTAGCTATTGATCTAACCACACTATTGTGCTAGAGTTCGGGGATTATTTATTTACAATGCGTGAATTAAACCACACGCATCGGTATTATTATGAGTAATTTGGCAATGTGCCGAACTATAAAAGTACTTCAACGTCAAATGCCATTTTTATAGACCATAAATAGGCAATTATTATGCACACATTTCGTTGTTAGTATGTTGAAATACTATCTAACATTTTGAATTTTAAAAAAAATGGTAGGTTAAAGTGCCAAAGTATTATAATTATAGCTATGATTATAAATAACAGAAGGTGTCTAAAATAGCTTCTGGAACTTACTTTAACTGACATTTTGAAAACATTGTAACGTCATCGTAAACATTAGTTCCCCTAATTTGTAATGAACACGGGCTCTAAAAGGATACTTAGTACATTTCTCGTTGAATCCCGATTCCAAATTTAAGGAGGGTTTATATTTAAACCAATACACCTTGTGACGTAAATAGATCAAAATGTTTACGACTCTACTTTGAAATGGGATTGGATTACCTATTACTTAAATCGATCACAGTTAGTTGTTGTTTTATGACTTGGTTATCTTTGAAGTAATTACTCTAGATAAGGTTAGAGTAGGTAGGTATATTGTAATTATACTTACTAGAGCACAAGTGCTAGGGTGCGCTCCTTATAAGATCTCGGCGAAACATTCTGAAAGTACCAGGTTGGCTATCGACGGGATTTTAGTGTGTTCCGTTTATGCGCGAGTTGTAGAAAATTCCACATAACCGGAAAATATTCTTAAGATATATTTCGATTTTTTCAATATTTCTCCCCCATTTACCTATATAAAAGGTGTGATTCTGTTGTGATCGTCATCGCAACAGAATCACACTTTTTATATATCGATGACTGTTGTTGGCTTTGCCTTTCCCTCCGGGATTTTTTTTACAATCAAACAACAATTAACTCAATTAATGATAATATTGACGTAACCTGCAAGTGTTCCATAGATTACCTAAAGGTGTAATAAATGAATACTTATTAAGAAATATAGTAAGTACTTATTTGAAAATACTCCTAAAACATTAAAATAGAAATATATGGCGTACCTGTGAGCATTCAAACTCCACGACGCCCTTCATCACATTAACATGACGGAGTAGACAAGGCTCTGAAGGTTACCATACATATGGAGGTAGGCGCGATAAAATCTCAGCTTTGTTCCTGTCTCGTATATGCGGATTCGGGACTTGGATAAATGTTCTTGGATCGTGATTCGACTGCGCAATGGTTCGGTAACTTCATTTACTTACGTGAAGATGTATGACAGAAGGGATATTATGGAAAGGGTAGGTTCCTACTGGTTACTGCTAAAGTTACAATCTGTGGCAATTGGGGTGGCCTAACGACTGATATCGTATAACAGGGTTAGTCCTCTTTGTACGCTAACAGCAGCTCAAGTGTAACACTTTGGACTATGGACTATTCTTATTATCTGCGTCGTAAGATTTAAAATCGTACTGCAAGTGTTACCATTGATCTGCTGTCGTCCGTACTACTAAAAGTTCTACTAGTAGAACAAAAAGGACTAAAGTCCCGTCTGTACTACTTTCTCTCTTACTAGTACAAAGTAGACTCAAAAGGTCCTTTATGTACTACTTCGTCCATTAATAGTACAAAAAGGACTCAAAAGATTCGTTCTGTACTACTTAACCTAAAACAAAAAGAACCAACCCTTTGTTAACCTGTGACTCGACCATCTGTGTTATAACTTATGGAATGCAATAAATATATTGAGTATTGAACTACAGAAATCGGGACCTGCAACTGTTTAACGTGCTTTGCGAGGCTCAGAGGGTCTCCGATGAAATGCCACTATCGGTCACCCATCCAGATACAGACCTCGCCCAACATTGCTTTTTAACGCGTACTCGCAACTGGACTACGAGGCCTTTAGGGCCTTACGAGTAAAGGTATACAGGTAGTATGGTAAGCCATAGGTTAGCCTTAATTGCTGAGTGTTATTGTGTACCAATAGCTTAGTTGTACTACCAGGGATATAACATTTGCTTCCCTTAGCCGTGGGCGAAAATGACAAACAATTAAAATGATGGATTCCTCGATGAAACTCCCTCTTGTTGTATATTAAGCAAATTGACTTGGCGACAGTTAGTATAGTGATGGGCACCAGCCTTTTGCTCTTGATTTTAGTTAGACCAGACAAAGAAAATATAAAACTTGCAATGATTTCCCTAAACTAAATAGGTATAATAGTAACTTATGTAATTACTTATGTAAGTTTCTTTTAAATACCTACATGAGTTAATTTCTAAAGATATCAAGATAGCAAGGTTAATCTAATTCTATAGATACTAAGGTTAATCTTTCAGAAGAATAGAAAACAAAACGCGATTCTGATATTGAAAAAATGCATATCATGCATAATTTCTAAACATAAACCGGACTTGCATCTTATTTTTGCTCATTCCTTTTTGGATCACTGTGATGGCCAAATTATATTTCCACAGCGCTCATAAAATGTAATGCATGGCTTATTAAAATATGTTCATCCTCTAAACATTTTTGTACTGTGTTGTACCTGTACATTGTCTGTGAATAAAACTTTTTCTTTCATTCTTTCTTTAAAACAAAAGATACAGATATCTGAGACCAAGCATTCGCTCTGGTCCAAGATGTTTGGTCTATGAGCGATTGTTTACTCAACACTACAGATAGGCGATAGCGACAGAGGGAGCGACTGGTAATTTCTGGAGTCTGGCTGGAATCAAATTGCTTTCATATTTTTAGATATTTTTTTCTTCTCTCGTTAATCTGTTCATAGGAGCATGGCTAACGGAATTATCTAACAGCTGGGAATACTTATTTGATTTCCTTTATAATTCTAATATTAGATACGAGAATAAGAGTGAGAAATAATATTTAATTTAAAGATGATGTTGTTTCCAGTATAATGAATAAAATATATACTGATTTAAATGTTTCTGCGATCAAAAGTAAGAATTTATAACTAAACATTTACCCTAACGGTTAAGTTACTCACGTGGTTAATTTTAGTAGTTTAACCACGTGAGTAACCCAACTTAACACTCAACCATAAATCTATGCACCCAATATATTGAAAGTACCTATTCTCAACCATTTTAAGTCACCAGAAACTGTCAATTATGAAAATTTATAGCTCTCAGGGCATTAATCATTACGCCAAAAAGTATTCGAGAAACATAAAAGTAATTACAAAGTTATTTCAATCCAATTCCAAAAGTTCTTGTTAATGCTCTATATGAAATGTTTATTGCTGATGTTTCAATAACGGAAGAGAAATATCCTAAGCCCACTTCGAATTATGTGCTGTCATCAGGCATAATCAGGGTATTTTAGTAAACGGAATCTGTTCAAAATCGGTAACTAAACTACTTTTGTTCTACAACTTTTCAATTAAAGTATCAATGAAATCTATGGATAAGTTGAATTGACAAAATTATATCATTATTGTTAAACTACTTTCGGCTTACATATCTTTAGTTGGTACTTTGTTCCACGGCAGACCACAGAACACGTATGTAAGCGGCTATAGACGGTTTGTCGCTATTATACTGTGACTTTACACATTTATATTGCTCATTTTTATGTGAGTGCGTGCGCTCACTTAATAAAAGCCAGTACGCCCACATTTTAATACTTTTTAAGACTTTTGTTTGTAGCTTATTTATACCTACGAATATGTATAATAAATCCAGGGCAAGATCTGTGGAAGGACGAAGATACTCTTGGCTAAAGAACTTGCGTGATAGGTTCAGCTGCATCACCGGCTCCTTGTTTCGAGGAGCACACCACAGAGGGTGAAGATTGTCATGATGTTGTCCAACCTTCGCTGAGAAGATGAAATAGAAGAATACCTATACGTATTATTTGAAACCTTTACTAAACTGATAAGACTTTGCCAATATCGTAAAAGTAATGCCACGTCATCATGCACCGAGGCATCGTGTCGTACTGGGTGCCTTCCCATCTACGGCATGAAGCAAGGAACACCCTATGGAGTAAGCCATATTTACATCGTAGACACTGCTCTTGCATGACATATTTTAGCGTATCTGCCGCTCATTTGTTTTTCCATTGTTTGAATTTTCAATAGAAGTTTCTTTCTGGCGTAATGAGAGTGAAAGTGACAACAAGGGCGGAGAACGGGAGAATTGTCCCAATACAAATTCTACTCTTTATATTCTACTCTCTCTCCATAGAGCGCGGCGGAATTTTCCTTTTTCGAAATTTTCCTTAATGATCTACATACTTACATTGAATAGTATAGTTTGTGCCAACTCATATCGCACTGCACGATCTGTCTAGACACTTACTGAAGTCTCGCCGCATACTTAAAATTTACTTTTTCATTGATAGGAAGTTTGTGGTTTTTATTTTACGTGTTTTAAGGTGCTCCCTCACCGGGAGCATTCGCGTGTAATGTAACGTTGTAGATTCGACTTTGAGCATTACATTACAATACTACCTCCATGACTGACGCTGTTTTTCTAATGCTCGAATCTGTAACGTTACATTACACGCGAATGCTCCCGGTGAGGGAGCACCTTTAGACACTATCTCTGTCGTAATTATGTATGTATATGTGATGAGGTGTTATTCCATTACAAAACTAATATGTACCTAGGTAATGTGAAAATATTTTTCACATCTCTCAAATTTAGATTAAATTACAAAACACAAACCAAAATTAAGAATACAATGGTAGCACGGCCTTCTTTATTCAGATTTCATTAGGTACTGCAAGCTATTACATGGTCAGATAAATAGAAAACGACCCAATTTTATGCTGTGATAAATAAATTAACATTTAAATTGTTTTGCCCTTAGATTTGCATCACAAAGAGCCAACGCAACCATGGGAGTGACAGGACAATAAATAAGGAGCTAGCCTGACTCGAACTACCCAAGAAAAATCAATATAAGAGGAGCTTGATAATTAAGAATTCACAATTGAAAATTCGCTAGGATGTTGGCGACACAATCAGCTTAACGGCACGGCAGTATAGCACAAGGCGTTGTGGTTTTGAACACGTCTATAGACTCTGTCGTAGCCACTTAAATGCTAGTAAGCCTTAACATGACACGAGCGTCAGGTATGAGCGGCTACGCTGCCTCGCGCTCACGTTTTCCAAAATCTATTAAGGCTAGGTGTGTGCATATTTTCAGTTTAGAAAAACTTAGCCTTCATAGAAATAATGGCTACGGGCCTAACGGCACTAACTATTTGTATTAAACGTCTGGAAAAAATATAGCAATCTTGGGGTGTCTATTTAGAGACTGATGAATATCGATACACGATTGGACAAACTTAGCTCAATAGAAAAAAAAATCGCAAATATTCCATGTCTTTTAAAATGAAAATTATGTCTAAACTGAAATAGTTATTCATACAAAATATATAAGTATCAAAACGTAGGGTATTATAAATATGAGAGCTTGTTTAAAAAAAAAATCAGATTTGTTGGCGTATTTTTAAATCCCTGCCAAAATTCGTCTAAAATTCAAATATGGAGGCACTGTGCCGTGCTCTTCATCTCGCCGATGCGGGACATCTTCTGTCTCGCTTGGGGTTGACAGATGGCAGCGCCTTAATTGTTATGAGATTGCACTATCTAATGTTTGTAGTGCAACTTTAGTTAGGACATTTCTAGCTCATTTGACATTTAAACATCTATAAAGTATTTTTAATCTAATACATATACGGAAAGGAATTATTTCTTCCATAGAAACGGTAACTGATATACTACGGCTTCTTGAGGAAAAAGGAAATCTCGAAAGGTATCTTGGTAATTGTAGTAAGATAGTGCGCCTTGGGAGATATGTCGAATCAATGTCGAGGAGGATGAGTTAGGGCTAGCGTACAACAGAACGGGGCCGGCGGACGACGCCGTGTACCGTCGACAGCAGATTAATGGTAACACTTGCACTACGATTTCAAGTCTTACGACGCAAATAATAAGAACTGTCAAAAGTAAGAAGTGTTACCATTGATCTGCTGTCGATTGTACGACGCCGTGTACCGTCCGCCGGCACGAATGTTGACCGCCTGTGACCGGCGCCGGCCGACATCGTGCACCGGTAGACGGTGCCAGTAGACGCCGCGACACGCCGCGCCATGCGACGCGACGGCACGGCGCGGCGCCGCGCCCTTAGGTGTCTAGGAAAATTCTCTACCTGTCAATATTTTTTAATGTATGTCCATATTTGGCAGTCACGCATATACAGGTTGATTGGAAATTCGATACATTCCTTGAAAGGGGTTGAAAGTTGTCGAGGGGGCGACAATGTCATTGTTTTAGAGTAGTCCTGATCGATTTAAACATAACATTGATTAAAAAATTCAAACCTCGTGATTTATAACCTTTTATTTTTAAGTTAATGGGAATTTTAGGCATGCATTTTTTTAAGGTAATCTCAACTTTATCAGCTTTCAGAAAAGTATTATTTCAATGCTCAGAGCAGTTTTTGAATTAAAACTACTGTAACTCAGAAACCACTCATTTTCGACCCCTCGTTAATAGGGCCGAATTTGTTGCAAACCACCTCTAGTATCACCCCTTTCAAGGAATGTATTGAATTTCCAATCATCTTGTATATTGCACAATCAACTTGATTTATTAATTGATGCTTGTTTCGTTTCCGACTCTACAGTAAAAAAATTCTGAATAGTCAGCTACTTGTCAAACTGTCGGAAAAAATTAAACAACTGAACAATTATTATAAATCGTTTGTTTTAATGATATCCTTATTATTTACAATTATTTCGTGGCAAGTACGTACTAGTATTTATAGCAATACCGCGGTACCTAAATTAATACAATAATAATTCTAGTTTATACACTAAATTATCAGCAATATTTACATAACATTCCCTAAAACTAAATAACGCTTATCACAACAAAATTTTGAGACGTGATGTTTGAAATCATACTTTATTTTAAATCACTTTAAAAAAGCATACTGATATAAATCGAATTCTTTTCCTATTAAATATTAAACTTATAATCAAAATATACATAGGGTGCGATTCTATCATGGCCGTTAAGTCTAATCCTAAACGCAGCTGTCCCTGTCATTCATATATACTACATTGTGTAAGAGTGAACGAGACGCATCGCTTAGCGAAGTTTAAAAGCGTCCGCATTCTAGAATCCGCACTGTTGTATTGTAATGTTTTAACTCATAACTTTATGTTTTATGTAGGTACATTTAAAACTAAGCATGTATTTATTTACTTATTAACTACATTACTCTATTTACATTACTTATTGTACAAATACAATAAAAAGATTGATTGATATGCTTTGAATGATTGCGTAGATTTATTTTGCAAATCGTCTGTTGAGTTTATATCTTCGTCCTATTTATTTTCTGAATAGGTATGTACCTACAATACAATAATCATGGAATGACCATTTTATAAAAAGCACTTAACCATAATTGGAAATAATACTTAATTGAACGTTGATAATTTTTGGGATTTAAATTGAAGCAAGTGGGATTTATTGTTTACATGAAATTGGCCGGTAAATTATCAAAGTGAACAGAAATTAATGAGCTAATAACAGGTTAATTAATAATTAAGTATTATCATCGACAGAACATTCAATTAAAGCTCAAAATCAATCATTACAAGTATTTACATGTAGTTAAGTAATGATGTTTTCTAAAAAAAGTATACACGCTTTCATAAGAATTTAACACACATAATGTTCAATGTACAAATAAGTGATAACGAAAAGAATCATTTGTAAAAAATCTAAACAATTATGAAACATACAAAAAAATTGTGTAATTTTGATAGTTTATTCAATTTTACACATAAAAACAAACAAGTTTTAAGACATACTCATATTATTTTTGTAACCTCCTTGAGCTTATCTTATTATTTAATTTTATGGATAACACGTTATGTTATGTACAATTAACAAGATTTTTACATTCCGTCCTAAATATTGTTTTATGCCAGTAGAGGCATTGTCCGATGAAAACCGATATTTACTATATTCCATTACAAATAAACATATTTTAAATTGACACTGATTTCCACTGAGGTAACTATTTTAAAACTTATCATCTTGCATTTTGTATGAATTTTTTAAATATTATTTTAGTTCTAACAATAATTGAAAAGAGTGCATGGAAACTACTAAGTAGAATATAGTTGAGGTGTGGCAACACTGTGATGGCGGCGAGAGTGGGGAGAGGCAAGGCTTGATGGGCACTGGATCCCGTGGATTCCGCAGTCGGGAGCCAGTTGTTGTCGAGCACGGACTGCTCTATCACGTTTTGCATTGTGTCTAGAGAAAGAAAAATTTTATAATTTAAAAACTATTACTTTCTTTCTCGACTTCGTCTGGATACATTGATTTTGGGTATGTGTTCTGTTAAGTATCATGTATTTGTGTAACTACAAGTAAAATTTCAAATTTAATTAAGTACTATTATATTTTCTTCACTTAAGATTCTTAGGTATTTAAAGTTCAAATAAGTAAATGCCAACTACTACGTATACATATAAATATTTATCTAAATAATTGCTTACCGTATGTAGTAACATCTGGATTGAAGAATTTTTGTTCTGCTGGTTGTAAAGGCACCACGAAACCTATAAAAAAGACCACTGTTAAATATTTAAAAAATACTATTCTTATAAATAAAGTTTGTCTTTTAATCAGGATAAGGTTTGAACAGATAAAGATGTCCTTATTTGGTCGAGGACCAAATTACAATTATTGAAAACAATTGCAAAGCAATTCCTCATAATAACTAAATCTGGTAATTACGTTAAGGCGAGGCCATTGGGCCATTTGAGCCTAGTGAGGGGGTGAGGTGCGGGGCGAGGGAGGGGCGAGAGAGGGATGACGCGCATTGATCGGGGTCATTACTCGCGCAGGTACACAGAGTAATCGTAACCAGTGTCCTCACTGTGACGTCACAGCTCGCTACCCATAATAATACATATACAGAATGTCCCACGGATAGACGATATATCGAAGTCCACTTGTCGGTGCCAACATTATCGACCCATTTAATGACAAATAGGGAAATCCCAGCAGAGCTCGGTGGCGCAGTGGTTGGGTCAATGGACTTGCAATATGGAGGTCCCAGGTTCGATTCCCAGCCATGTACCAATGAGTTATCCTCGTTTTTTTCGACGGAAAAACTTACGTACATTTACCGAGTGCTCTCAAAACGGTGAAGGAAAACATCGTGATGAAACCTGCATGTCGTAGAAGAAGAAGAAAAAAAAATCTAAGGCATGTGAAATCCGCCAACCCGCACTGGGCCCGCGTGGTGGATTATGGCCCGAGCTCTCTCGATGTAAGGGAAGGTCTGTGCCCGAGCAGTGGGGCAATATAAATAGACTGATGATGAGGGATATCCCAAGTCTCACAGCTTCGGAGTTACTTATTTCAATTTTCGCGATTGTCGGAAAATATTTCTTTCAATCTTGAACTTTTGTCTATACTAAATGTTGTCGCACATTATGTCAACTCGGAACCGTATCATCATCACCCCTCCTGTTCACCTCTCGCCGCCAACCAGGCTTCAACTTCTACACTGGCCCTAACACGGGCTGTGCTCGTGACTATCCCATACCACACCCACTAATATTATGCGCAAGTTTGGATGGATGGATGGATGTATGTTGCTGAATGAAACTTTACAATAATATAGCTCATATTATACATCAAAATAACACATAGGCTATAATTTATAATCATGCGCAGACGAAGTGGTGGGCAGAAGCTAGTTGACAATAAAGTAAAGCAATTTGTACTTTTAAACGTATTTATTTATACGGAAGGTCATAAGCAGACATACGTTAAACCGACCGTCCGGAGTGGGTTCAGTGCAATCAAATTCGCGTCTACAGGTTATATATTTTAATTATTTTTTAAGTTATTTATATTGACGTATGATAGTATGACGTAGTAGAATAAAATACTATGTTAATACTAATCTGACGGAAAAAAGACCTGTTATAATAGGAATGTCAATTAGGTAATATTGTTGTAACAAAATCAATAAAAGTGAAAAATTGGAATAATCAAATTATTTGCTAGGGGAATATATTTTGAAAGTACTTTCACGCGATTTAATAAAAAATGGTAATAACCATAGAGATTACATTACAACAAATCTGTCTTTGACAAATTTAAGTGACAAACTGTCAAGTGTATCAATAAAACTAAATAAATGACGAATTTTTTAACGTGATGTTAGGTAAGTATTATTATTGGTGTCAGGTGTGACGTCAGTGATGGTGAAATCTGGCCCGTGTTATCACTGCGTAGGGTAAAACATGACACACATTATGTGCTGTTGACTGTACTTTTAAAAGTAGGCACAGTGTATATTGAATCAGTCTATAACTACGTAGCTATTGAAATTTGGCCCGTATTATCACTGTGCTTAGAGTAAAACAGGTATATATCGCACACCACATTACAAACCACAGCTACACTTGCAAAGCTATTGAAATCTGGCCCGTATTTATTATCACTGTGCGAGTGTGCGTAGAGTAAAATGTGGCAAACTTTATGTGATGTTCACTGTACATAGTTTTACAATTAGCAACTACATATAAACTATTTTAAGTTCGATTGCTGTTTGTTTGTTTGCTCTGTGGGACAAATCACCGTCAATAGTCATTTGTTTTGGCCTGTTCCACTTTGGTCAATTTGGAAGTTACTGATCAGCCCCCCTATTACCGTTCTCAAAACGATGAAATTATACCATGTCATGGCGCGCCAACCAGAGACGCCGCTATACCAATGCAATAGCACTGTCCCTTTCACGGCCGCTATGACATGGTTTGATTTGATCGTTTTGAGAACCGTAATGTTATAGCCCCACTGTAATGTTAGCCGACTTGTCTTCATCTGCAATTATCAGACCACTGCTCGCTCCCAATATACGACACTCGACACTGGTGTTCGTGTCGCGTGTAATATGATGACTTCAAAAACATGGTTCGCGAAAAATATATTGTGTTAAGGAATATCTGTTTTAGGTTATGAGTCCTTTTATTTATTCAAAACGATGCACAATCATTCCGTGATTAGTAAACCTAATAATCTTAAAGTATAGGTGTGACCAAATTCGACTCGTATTATTTTAAATTTTATTACGTTATGACGATCGTGGGAGCATTCCAACTATTCCAAGGTAAAGACCAAAGTGGAACATTTGGCAAAAATCGATACAGGTCCGACCTCGACAGCGCCCAGCGGCGCACTGAAGCTCGTAGCGCCGTGCATTTGTATTTATACAAATTGTGTTTTTTCTTAAATTTTGCCTGGTATAAAAAAAACGTTAGAAACAACAGATTTTTAAGTTATCAAGCTCCTCTATTTATAATAACCTACATTTTGATATATATTTTGTATGAATAACTGTTTTAGTTTAGACACACTACTCAGTGAAAAGACAGGAAAGGGGTATGTTTGTGATTTTTTTCTATCGAGCGAAGTTTGTCCAATCGTGTTTCGGGAGCCAACAGTCCCTAAATAGATACCCCAAGATTGATATATATTTTTTTCAGGCCTTTAATTTCAGTAGTTAGTGCCGTAGCCTTCATCGAAAAACTTAAAAACGTCCCAACACCTCGCCTTAACATTAATTAATTTTTCCAACCTCGAATATTTTCATCATTAACCATATTTGAAAATGGCTGTTCAGTGTTCAAGTGTATGTTATAATGGCACAATGAAGAATTTACAGGACTGTGTTAAGTCAAGGCTATTTAACTACTATTTATGTATGTGTTCACAGTTCATATAACTTACGAGGCGGTGGTGCATATTCCGTAGTGGTGGTGGGCGGTGGTGTAGTAGTGGTTGTCGTTGTGGTCGTTGTCGTAGTAGTGGTCGTCGTCGTTGTCGTTATCTTTATTTCTGTAAATAAAAATAGGGTTAAACGAAATAATGTGGCGTGGGTGGTCGTTGGTTTTGAATTAATTATGTAAAACAGATTTGTCAAAGATGGATTGGTAAAGGTCATTGTACGTTTTTCCGCCTGTCCTAGAGACAGATTTTAGACGTTGAGACTGGGTAGGTCTACAATAAGCTGTGTTAGGTAAAGTAAACCTAGTTAGGAGTAACTAGAGCTTTATAATGTAACGCTAGAATTTCGGAAATCTATAGAATATATGTAATGTTTACTTATATTGGCGCCCAACGTGTGACTCAAAATGTGGCTATGATTTTTCGTGTTTAGTTTATAGTAACTAGATACTAATTAAAATATATATACTCACCGTATAGTCGTATAGTTCCTTCAGTTTTTCCCATGGTGTTGGTAGACACGCATGTATAAGTCCCTGCGTCTTCACTGCTAAACTGACTGACGGTCAGTGTTGCTCGCACTTGGTACGGAGATAGGCGTTCTTCTAATATTTCGTATTTGCTCCTAAAATATGAATTTTGTTATTGCCATATACTATGCATGCATGTTAACAAATATATTAGCATTAACTGTGTTGTGTTTCGTAATAACAAAGTTATCATTATAATTAATAGCCACAAATTATGATCACGTATTTGGACAATGAGTCATTATAATCTGTAACGTGATATCAAGAGGTTTTCAATAATAGAAATCTTTTGCTAATTCCAAGAGTGTTCCATTCGTATTGAAGTAAATACAAAATAAATGACATAACTCCCTACAATTAGATAAAGAGGTTAAAATACCCTGAAATTATCATTTCCTCTCCGCTCTTCAGCCAGTAGTTGATGGCATAAGGGTACGCTTCTATGGAGCATACTAGTTTTGTAAACGAGCTTGTGGGTACGCCTATCACCTTTGTCGCAACTATTACTGTAGGCGAAACTGTGAACAATTAAAACCATTTTAGAAGTTAATTCAGTTAAATAACTCTGAAACTCTTGCTTCAGAAGTGTAAACCTAGTTTAAAGCACTAGGCTAGACCCTATGTTTGATTATAATCATCAATGACGTTAAGTGTATTATTACGTTTTGTGTCATACTTACAATTAACACTCAGCATTATGCGTTTGCTAACTGACGGAGGCACGTCATTAGATGCGATGCACAGGTATGGCCCCATCTGTCTTCGTTCCACCTTCGTCAGGTTCAAGTTTGGGCCCATGAACATATCCACTACGAAAAGAATAATAATAATATAGTCTTTATTTCATCTCACATAAGGACATCGATTTCTTATGGCTAGGACAAAAATTAGTTAGGTAGATTCTTTAATGTGAGAGTCTGGTGTCTGAACTGAACTAGGCAGAATACCTGTGATACAGATCACCAGGCTCCCATCTCCTAGAATAAGAATTTACATAGGACTTAATTGTAATTAAAAAATATTTTAATTTTTTTAAATATGTAGTTGCAGAACACGGGTATGAGTATATGTTGCCCAGGAGAAACAGGGTCAAAAACTTTGTGTGTCGGCGAGAGCCCCAAAACTTTATGATCCCATCAAAAGCATAAACTCAAGCAAATGCTGGCCAAATTCAACGAGCTTTGTGTATTTTTACTGGCTTTAACTTTAATCTTATGACACAACAGACCGCATTTACGAAAGTTTGCTTGTGAAGTTAACAAAGTTCATGAAAACATAACAGGGGTGACTGTTAACAGGTAATTCTCGACCTGCACACGCATAATTGTTCTGATAAACGTTAGAGAGGTAGAAAAGGGAAGATCTTTCCATAAACGTTGTGAACAAAATTATTCGTCTACCTACAACTATTTAATAATACGATAATAAATATTGAATTCGAGTTATGAATTGGCTGAACGATGTCCTTGCTGGGTTGCTGGTGACCATAGTCCAAAAAAATTGATTAAAATTCTCAAAGAATTAAATAAATTGTTATTTTACTTAATTATTCTTCCATTTATAAATCCTTTTTTTAATTAATATAAATATGTAATGATTGGATTTGGCGCAGGTTTTTTATTTATAATTTTTACACGTTTTGTAGGTTTAGATTTAATTTGTATTTATTCGTAAAATATATACTTCCTCAAGTAAGTAAATAAATTACCTGTAATGATTTGTTATAAATAAAATAAAATTACAATTGTAAATATTACCATTGGAGTATTATTAAGTGTATTCGTTGTGTAATTTTAAATATTTTCCGTAAAGTAAACTGGCTGCCGTCGCAGTTATACGAATCTCGTTAAGTACAAAAATAAATCAGCCTGTAAATTTGAATATATAAGATTTTTGATAAAACCGTTTACATTCTCAAATAAAAAGGGAAAGAATATCCGACACATAAATAACGGACTGTAATAACACCACAAATCGCGACTCAGGTCGTAATACAAAATATACGCCGCAGATAGACGAAAATAATTTCACCTTTGCCAAAAATACACATGAGGAAAAACGTAAAAAGAGTCATTGTGAGCTGACAAAAGAGAAATTAAAGTGTAATAGCGTAGCCAAGGCACAAAAGTATGGCTAGGGTGTCGCCGAAATTACGGTTCGGAATTATTTTGACATATTTGACTTTGTGGATACAATTTTCGCGCGGGTGAAGTTTTGTTATTATTATAGATAATAGTTAGTGAAGTTTTGTTAGTATTATAGTAATTAGGTAAGTACCTCTATTATCTTATCAAGCACTTAAAATAAACTAAAACTTTATCGGGCTATTATAATCGTCCAAAATGTGGGAACCGAACCAGCAATCTATACCCTGCCATTGGGCATCTTGAATTCAGTTTCATGTTTCAGTTTATTTATACACAAACAATTTTTACATTGTGTTGGAATGCATGAAAAATATGAATCAATATGGAGCATTATAAATATTTAGGCACCTACAATAACCAATGTCAAGTCCCAAAAAATGAATGAATTTGATACAATAATCAAAATTAATTAATTTGTGACTAACAAAATAATATTTTTTTCCCATAAAACATTATTTAACTTTTGTTGAACATTTTATGAACTATATCTATGCAAATTGAGTACCGAATAATAATTGAAATCCGTATAATATTTCGTATAAAATAGTTAAAATATATTTTATCATCTTGCAGATTTGTGGCGGAATTTAAATCAATTAAAAATAATACCAACCATAACTTAAGCGGCTCAGTTTCGGCCAAAATATTTCGGCGAAACTCTAGCGAAGGCACAAAGTCTTCCCTCGCCTTGCAGCCGTAAATCGAAACTGTCACAATCATTTATAAAAACTTCCGCTCCCCTAATTTCGCTGTAACGTTGTCTGGCAAACAATTATTTTATGAATATTCATAGGCTTCCGAATTGTGTTAGCAAAATCAGGCGTAAAGGAACAACTCGAGGTGATTGGTATACTTCCTTTCCTTTCACATTTATGTTCACATACATCAAATACGGCTCGTAATCTGATACTGTGATTTATATAGGGAAATCTTCCTATTGTATCCTACCTACTCCATAAATAAACATTCATAAATATTTGAATCTTCTACGATTCGAATTTCGCGAAATTCTTTTTGAAAAAATCCATTTACTTTCATATTTGAGTATTCATAGCCTCTGGCCCGTAATTTTACTTTCAGTTTGTTAATTTTCAGAATAAGTAATTGAAATAATTAATCTGCCTAATTAGTATTTTATGATTTCCTTGAATGAATGTTAAAATTAATTTGTTCAACTTTTTATTTATAATTTTTACACGTTAGGTAGGTTTAGGTAGTTTAGATTTAATTTGTATTTATTTGTAAATATTATTTCCTAATTTTGAATAAATAAAAGGTACTTTTTATAGGTGTCTGATGATCCTATATAATTTAGCAAATATTTAAATATCATTAACCGTAATTTGGCAGCAACGTTAGCCGTTTTAATTACTTAAATATCCATTTTAACCTGTTTCACCCCTAAAAGGTATAACCATTTTTTTATGAATTCGATCAAAATCCGATGCAAATGAATCAACTTTAATTTTAGAATCATAGTGTTTGATTGATTATGTTTGCATTAATTTTATATTAGTTACATAACTTTGGTTTTTGTGCATTGTTTTATGGTCTCTATTTTTTTTATTTTTATTCTCCTTAATAAAGTCGTAATTTCACCAATGTTAAGTTAAGTAGAGTTTTTTTTAATTATAATTTATTTTATTTTTATATTCTTCTTCCCTTTTCATATCTTTTTTAAAGTCTTTAAAATGTAATAGTTTGTTACATGTAAATAAAAGTTCACTTTTTGTAGAGGAATAAGTAAATAGAAAATTAAACAAATGATGGCGAATATGGAAGTCTTTTATACACACAACAGATGAAAAATGTATTCGGTGATTTACCGTAAGAATAAGCGAGCGAGGATATGCTAAAGGGGTTAAACAAGTAACTTAAAATTTAATAATACTACCTTTCCTTAGCTCTCCCGCCTCGTTCCTCAGCTGAATGTGTGTGTTATCCTCCCTCCGCCACAGTATGCGTGGCAGCGGTCTGCCGGCAGCCTTGCAGGTGATGCTGACATCCTGCCCCTCTCGAGCCACCAGGTCACCACTTGTCCCTTCGTCCACTATATTAGGAGGCACTGCGTATAGAACAAAACGGTTGATATTAAACTATAGTGAACACCTGCCAATAAGTCAAAGTCAAATTTCTTTATTGCAAGTAAGCACGTTGTGTACATTTTTGCACGTCAACATATTTTTTGAATTTACATTTACACCATTTTGCAAGGAAAAGGTGCAAACGCTGAGGAGAAAAATGAGCGTACTATATGTATCTTTAGGTTAAACTCGTGTATAGGATTGATGGTTCTATATTCGTTTGTAACTTGTCCCCTAGTGACATTCTACTTTCTTTAACTCTAGCGTTACCGAAAATCAATGCCATTTGGCTAGGGGGCCTGAGATTATATCTATTTTTCTCCATATCTTTATGTTTGTACCTACTATATAAAAAAAGGACGTGTTTTTTCGTTAAACGTCAACCTCATATACCTATTTTTCTTTCTATTCTACTAACGTTAACGAAAATCAAAGCCATTTGGCTATGCTGTCAGGTGCAGGAAATTCTAATTGAGTCGTAAGTCTACTTTATTTAAACTTCCCTTAGTTGTGGTTGAGTTGTTAATGTAGTCGCTCGGCACCATTCCATGTTTAATTCTTTATGCAGGTATGGAAAGAGTTATGATAAGCAGGTACTTTCACTGCTAATCCTTAAATGGAACTCTAATTCCACATAAAAAATTTAATAGGAAGCGACCCGAACGGTGGTAATTTATGCACTGAGGGATCGTTATTCGCAGCCGAAGGAATAAATTTCCATGGAAAAATATACTTTTATTCCCATTTTTCCGTGTTCATGGGTTGAAATTGTTACATAAATCTCGCGATACGAATCTTTTAATAAATATTTATGCAAAGATTTAAATTAATTAACGTGAGTGAGTGCGTCCAGGATATTATGAGTATGGGAATAATTAATTTATACGAAACGTCCGAATCGTGTAATAATGCTTAAAATACAACAGTTCCATTACCAATAATTATGGCAAATTGGAAATTCGAGTATAAATTGGAACAATATAAAATGATGTCCCTTTCATTACTCAGTAGGTTGTTGTGATGGGTGACATGAATTGGTTGATTCAAACACTTCGGTTGTTCAAAAATAAACACTTTGTAAGGGACTTTTTTATCCTGTGAGCACTCTTTTGTATTCTATTTTGTGGAATTGTTGCTGTAAATGAAAGACAGAGTTTTCAGAGTAAAATACTGCTTTGTTACATATTCTTCCAATCAATGTATATAGTTTATATACATTAATATTTTTGTGTATTTTGGTTGTTTTAGAAAAAAAGACTTTATAGCTACATAATTAGTATGCGTATAGATGATTTCGTATAAGACGCATGACGGATTCTAGTGAATATAATATAAGTAGTAATAACTTCTAAAAATTATTATATATAAACGGATATCACTCACTTATATTGTTGAAGTCTGTAATTAGACCGACAGTTTCGACAACATAAGTGAGTGATATCCGTTTACATATAATAATTTGTAGTAATTGCTCACTATAGTTTTAATTCTAAAAATACTAATTACCTAACTGTATGACTGACATGAATAATTAACGATTGACATTTATTTTATTATGTAATTTAATTATTTCTAAGATTTGACCTAAAGTTGACAGTGTTCGTTGGTAACAAATTATCTACCCACCAATACTGTTGCATGGGTGAATTGTATACCTACTTATACTATTTTGCATGGTTTGATTGTGAACCTAGTTAATAAGCAAAAATAAATGAATTTGAATTTTTTGAATTTCTGAGATAAAGACTCTACATGTCGAATAAATATTTCCCCACCAAACACCAGTTTTGTAGCATAGAGGTATCACATGCATGTACAACTTAGTAGAATTAAACAGCTTAGTGTAACGGGTAAGTCTGACCCCTTCTGAATAACTTATTATACCCTTGTGGGGACTATTTTGTCTATAGTAGTATGTATAAGCAAATGTGCAGACAGTAAATCGAAATTCTAACAGTCAAAATAGGACAGTGAGTGTAGATTACGATACGTGCCTATATCTACAAGGAAATATAGAACTAGTTTATTTGGCTCTAGGGAGCATATACGAAACTAGACCTTTCTTATAAGATAGACAAGAGCGATATTAGTTTGGTACTAGAATAATTTGCAAGAGTATTTATATCATAATGGAAGTGGTATTTAGCCGATATTAAGCGCATGCAAATGTATAAATCTTAATCAATGCTCTACAATTTATTTGGGAAAGTTTAATTTTGGTCTAAATATTTTTCGAGAAAAAATTAAAGCACGGATGGAACGAAAATATACAATTTAAAAAGCAGAAAAATAACAAAAACCATTGTTTATATTACTCAGGATCTGATGGTGCTTCTAAAAGTTTATTTTGTTTAAAAATGTAGTCTAATTTAATTGTTCAATACTTAATAAGTACTTATAAAAGGATAGGTAAAATAATATATAACAGTAAAAAGCTTACAAGGTAGGTTGCCAGTTATTACTAACAGTGGCAAACAAAACCAGCAAACAAGCGTATATTTTTCTTGAAATACCATAACGTATCAGAAATATGTGACAGAACCGTTCCGATAACGGTTATTGCTAAAGGAAACTTCGCACTAGAGCCTCACTCACAATCTTACGGTATTCGGCCTTCACTCAAAATAACCGAACGAGCATAAAATAAATTGCATTCTCCGAAATCTAAAATCTTACGAAGTACAATGTAGAATTTCTGAACTAACGTAGCCAAGTGGTTTTGACTTTTGTTAACGCTAGTAGTATAACAATTAAAAAGAAATTAATTTAAAAAACAAAAAAGCGACTGCCAAACAAAGCCGCTTTGATTAAATTTTTATAGCCTATGGTGACATAGGCTATAAAAATCGTCTTGATTGTAGGATCACGAATCTAACGACATCTCATATGTTAAAATCCATCAAGCCGTTTAGACTGCCGGCCATGCGAAAGAAAGACATACACACACATACATATCGAAAAACATAACCCTCCTTCTTGCGCAGTCGGGTAAAAAAGTATGGGCTTAGCATTTGCTAACGAAAAAGCAAATGTAAATCCCATACATTTTCCTTCATATTCTACTAGCGTTGACGAAAGTCAATGCCACTCGGCTAGGGGCTGAAATGCTGATACGTAAAACTGATACGAGTAGCTAGGAGTTATTGTTATCTCAAGTTACGGAAAATAACTTAATGCTTTTTTCACTTATTGGCCGCAACGACGACGGTGGGCGGATTCTTGGCCTATATTCGGACAGCTATTCAATACAACATGACAATAGCATTGTTGATAGGTATGCGACTTTCAGGCTGCAGGCGTCAGAAATGAAATATAATGAAAGACACGTTTTATTTTTTGTATCGTAAAAAGAATGAAAGAGCTCGATGAGCTCATTTTGAGTTATGTGATTTTCGACCATATTTCCAATTTAATCGGTTTCGTTTTCCACTAAATTAACCGTTCTGAGATCGAATCTGACATGGCTCAAACTGTTTCAGGTAAGGTCGAAAATCGTACAAACACTGAAATTGTTTATGAAAAAATAGCGATCGACTTTACTTGTACAGTCAGTCACACATCAGTGCATGCAATGGTTACCCTTCAAGTAGGTAGGTACGATTTCAACTCATCTAGTGCTGGAGGGACGAAGTCGAGAGGGTTCTGGGCCGACTGCAGGCGCACACGTGGCGCGATACGGTGCAGAACCGCAATAACTGGCGTATTATCGTTTCAGAGACCAAGACCCACTTCGGGTCGCTGAGCCAGCGGAGTAAGTAAGTATAGGTAAGACAGAATACACTTGTTTTGCTTTCGACTGTACAAAGAAGGAATGGAAAATAGAGAAAAGTATACAGAGGTCTTAACTACAACATATTTCACAAATAGAGTTAAAATGCACCCTATGTCATAGGATATTTTTAAATACAGTTCAGACAAAATCTTAACCTAGTAAATACTGTATACTTTTCTCTGCTTTATACTGTACCTAATACTTGTTTACACTCACTGCCAAAACAAAGAGTCTTGGAAGCTTTTGGAAGTATTCTAATGTAGGTACAGGCACGTGAGTAAATTCGTAATTAGAAAGGGACGACCTCAGTTTGTTTCACTTTGTTTGTGGGGCTGCGTAATTACTGGACAGTTCCCTTAATTCGTACTCTGAAGTACCCAACTAGAAGCGTTACGCGGTTACACTTGTTTTAATTGGCTTGTGTAACTTTTAACGTTATGAAATTAAAACAAAAAATGTAATTTACATCCAACTTTGTCATCCCCTGATGGTTGGGTTACTTTGGTAGGTAGTAATCTAACCAAGACATCAAAACAGAAACAAATGCTAGTCAGAGTAAAATGCCGTTCGCGAGTTCTGTTAGGAATTGTATTGTAATTACTTAATCGATAAAAATGCATGGCGTTGAAGTTTCGTTGGGTTCCATCGGTTCTGCATTATTTTACCCGGCTTTACTTTGTGAAAATCCCGGAAACCCCACGGCTTCTCTACGCTTACCTGCACGTAAGCCGTGTCTTGAATAAAACATCAAGATATGTAATGCATCAACACATCCTGTCTGCTGTTTCTTTAATGTTGGGGTTTTCATACAAGGTGTAGGTACTTGCAATAAGTCAATAAATACTTAGGTATTGTTGTAGGTACCGTCCACAATTTTAATTTGGGATTTGAAGTAATGAACAACTTTGTCATTAAAAAACCACAATCGAATAAAAAATTGTTACCTTAAAAGTTAAACATGTTACTTATAACTTTTAGTACTAACTAAACATACTGATTTTTGTAATCCATGAATTTTTACGAAATACCTCTGACATATCTCTGACTGTTGCTAAGACAACCAACCGGGAGCATCTGCTTAACGTGTTTTCCGAAGCAAATGAAAATGTCACTAGCGGTAACCCAGATACACCTCGTCCAACGTTTAATGGTCCACGAGCCTCTTACTCACCTAAAACATCAACACACCCAATCTGCTTCTTCATGGTGTTGGTATTGATCTGGCACATGTAGCAGCCCCGGTCCTCGACCTTCAGCGGCCGGATGTGGAGCTGCCAGGATATGGGCGAGTCGTGTGAGACCGCATACCGCGGGCTGTGCGTCACCAGACGAGTGTGAAGCGTTAGGATCGTCTGGTCTTCGGCTCGGATCCACGCTACCTGCAACAAAGGGGAAGATATATTATATTCCTTGAAACCACTCCATTGAATCATCATCACCATCAGCCCGTATCAGTCCACTGCTGGACGTAGGCCTCTCCCAAAGCAACCTGATTCTCGGCCTTTTGCATCCAGTCTCTGCCCGCCATCTTACGAAGGTCATCCCTCCATCTGATCTGGGGGCGTACCCGTCTCAGGCTATGTTTACCCGTTCGTGGCCTCCATTCGAGAACTCGTCTACCCCATCGGTTATCCATTGATTGTGTGGTAGAAAACCATATCTAAGATAGAGAAAAGTGTACAGGAGAGTTTTAAGCTTGAGATTTTCTCAAAAACTACTTGAGCTATTCAAGTAGTTTTTGAGAAAATCTCAATCATAATGAGGCCCTATATACCTTTCTGTCTTCGTATGACTCCGCTTGTGTGTAAGTAACTCTGTTTTATCATTGATGAGTTCCAGTGTGAAGGGAAATTTAGTACTAAAGGTACTAAATTTCCATTGGCAAATATTATATCATATTGCGTCCAAATTACCAGTACACAAATCCTAATTTCTCTGAAGGGATATAATTATGACACGAGTCCTTAGGTGTGTACAATTCTGGCGGCATGCGTTAGGAAACATAACAACATTTTGGTAATGACTCTAGCGTGTTTTTTTATCAGAAAGGTTTCAAAATTATGTCTTCGACTGTTATGCAATGGATGACACTACTTTTAGAAACGAACATGACAGAATAGCTGCCAATAAATATTACTACATACCATGCCTAGATTTACTAAACCCTAAAATGTTACGAATCTTTTGGATAGAGTCCAATTTTGAATGTCTCTTTGAGTGTTCATGGAAAGTGGATAATATTGGGGTCCTTGGGGGTAGGAAATCAATGAGGTAGCTCCTCAGGGTAGCTCCATGTTCATTGTAATTCGAAGCAGCTAACAGCTAACACGTAGCAGTGAATTATGGGCCTATTGGAGACGCGTAACAGATTTTTATTACTTTACTAGCCTCTACCACGTGATGTTGTTTGCAATTCATAGATACTTTTCCAGGTAATAATAAAACAAGTCTCCTCGTTACTCCAGCACATCATCTTAAGAAATTATAGGTCTGCCCTATTTCTGTCACGGCACTTTTGGGGCTAGTAGTTTGTTATCAATAACAGCAACATACAAACAGACTGTACTATCATTATAAGGTGAGTTGGATACAAAATCGAACCCATTCGAATCGACAAATATTCTAATAGTAAATGGCTAGACCAGGGAGAAAATACCAGAGCCCATTTTATAAAGATAATAATAATACCTATCGGTCGTGGAAAGGTAAAACTGCTTAAGCGACACTTTGGTCAAAAATGAATTCAATTATCTTACCACTAGATTGCATTTTTGCGTTGGTATGTCTGTTTAGTCTATAAACTACATATTTCTTCATCTACATATTCTTGTAGCTACTTGTAGGCGATAATCCAGCCAGACCTTGTGTTAATAAGAAAATATACTCGTATTTAAACTCACGTCTTCTGAAAGGAGCAGGAAAACGCAGCGAAAACGATATACTAAGTGAATTCTTTTATTAGGCAGCTCGCGAATCAGGCAAAATCGCATTACTTTGATTTCGACAAACGTTATAAGGCGGCCGATCGCTCCAAAAAAGAATAGATAATTCTTTTATACCGTCTCGTCTCCTGCCCTACCTTCCAGCAACCTTTCCATTTGTACTCAGACATATAGGTAGGTAGTCTCTATGGGATACTTTGATTTCGTCAAACGTTTTAGGGTAAGTGATCCCATCATAAATAAGTAGGTAGATAAATTCCTTTTAGTTGTTTCTTTTTATGTGTTTATCTTGGCTTATGTACGAGTGTGTGAAATATAATAGTTTGCAAATACTGTTAATTTGGTATATTCCTGATTGCCACCACCTGAACTGCTGCCACTGCAATTAGGAAAAAAATTTGGATGGATTATGTTAAAAATATTATATTTCTCGTTGTCACCAGTTTTTTTGTGCACTTGTCAGTTTTCGAAACAAATGCAGTAATCAATTGTTTTGATTTTTATTGTACTACTCGTACATAGTTTTTTTTTTACAATAATTTCCTAAGTATAGGTTAACAAAATTTAATAATATACCCATAGAATTTCTAAACGTCTCATCATAATTATTTTTATTAAAATCGGTTGTGTATGTTATAAAATGTCGAATTAAAAGTGACTTTAAGTGGTATGGTTATACATACATGTTATGATGGCACCGTTCCCTACATTTTCGATTATACCATAACATAATAATTTTAACCCAATGTTATTAATAGAGTTAGTGGCGTTAGTGTCGGCTGGTGAAGTTTATAACATAATCAGTGAAGTTACTTTCCACCAGATGTCGGTTTCAATATCTATGGGGACGTAGCCTTCGATTATCGAAACTTATGTAAATTTCAAACATATAATTTATGCGTGCTAAGTTAAAGTTAGGGAAGTAACTCATGTGGACATGTTTATGGAGAGGTGCGGATTTAATCACCTGTGACACTTTCAAATCGATTTGTCCTAAATTTCATTGGTTTTCATAATATTTAGAAATATACCTTCATACAAGATTAGTAAGAATTAAGCGGTTTAGCGTCATAGTTTAATTTTTTGTAGATTTTGGGTTACGGTGTATAGGTACGTACAGTGCGCGAAGCGTAAGCTCAGGTTTGCATTTGTGTGAGTGCACACAGATAGTGTAGAGTGATATTCGGCCTGAGGCGCGACGCATCCCCAGCGGGACGCCACCCTGCCGCGCACGCACCGCACTTCACCTCTTGTACCGCTATCACTCACACAAATGTAAACCTGAGCTTACGCCTCGCGCACTGTAGGTATTATGTAAACTTTGCATCAACAATAGCACTTTGAACTTTTTATGCTTCAAATAATCGAATGCTACATGCTTTTTCTACTTACATAGGCAGGTATGTGTTATAAAACTATATTTTGATCTTGTCTACTATTATCTTAATTATAGAAAAAGAGTCGGGGTTTGTTTTGTTATAACGACATTGCTTCAATCTTTATATCTCCTCATTATATTCATAACAACCGAAAAATCAATATAAACGTACGGAATAAATTGATATCGTTAGATGTAGGCATAAAGTATGATGAGAGGGTTGTTATAAAATGGGAACTTTGCAAATTTGCGAGAATAAAGGCAAAAGGCTGAGCTAGGTCGAACTAAAAGGTGTAGTGATCCGAGCCAGCTCGAAAATCTCTTCGTAAGCGATTTCAGCAAAAAGGCTTGCATACGTTTTAATGTGGAAAATTTAGCAGCGATCGTTCTCTGTGCCTAAAGGCAATGTTTATAGACATGTCTAAAAAGCAATAAGTAAAAGAGTAGTAACACTAATGAGTAATTCAGTATTTGTTATTGAACAACTTATTCCTGCGACTTTTCAATTTGCAACAAAAGAAATATTTAACTTACTTAGTAAGTACTTATAACATGTTATAATAGTCGCCATACTTATAGTAATAATTACCTATCTATACAATAAACAGTGTATAAATTATAATAAGTAAGCTATTCAAATTTACATGTACCCAATTGATTGATTGAAATCTTCCTTCCTTGCCTCTATTTATCTCTTTGTTTCTAACTAGCCTGTCTTCTCCGAATTCCTTAAATTATAAATAATAAATACGTTATTTAAATTACTAACGTAGCTTTTAAGTACAAAACTTCTTTGAACCTTGGTTGATTCCAAAATAAAATAAATTGGTTAGACAGACATCTTAGCCAATATCATTACTAAGCTATATATGATGACTAGCCAAGTGGTTCTGACTATCATCAACGTTAGTAGAATAAAAAGACAAATGTGTAGGATTGACATTTGTAAATTTCTACATACATTCTACAAGCGTCAACGAAAGTCAAACAAGTGGGTTTGACTTTCGGCTTGGACTGAACACTCCCGAAACATGTAATCATCAATAAACATGAACTTATAAAGAACACCATTACGACCGGGGCGTTATTATGATTACAATTTGTAATGTCCAAGTTGCAAAAGCAACGCCTAAAGCCATTACAATACCTACTCATAACAAATTCCATTAATATTCGGGGCCTTCTCATTATATAAAAGTTGATAGCTGGATTGAAATAGCACTTTACCGGACTGCCGAAATGAGAGTAATGTTTTCGACTGTATATTATATACCTACCTACGTCCGGTTGTTTGTGCCCTCTTGTAGAGCCTAGACTACTTGATATTTTTGATGTATGGAGACATTCTTAGATTCGTCTGTAACATGGGACTGTTTATGGCTAAAAATTGCACTCGTTGAATTTTATGTTTTAATTAATTTTAAACTAGGTCCTTTTTCTTTTGTTTATTCAGACTTATGCAAGGAACAGGAACGAACAGATTGCACCGGTGGTGTGATGATGATTTTTGTAGTGTAGTTTGGTTGATTCATTCATAAGCTCACGCCCTTTTTTGCCCGCAGGGGTAGGGAGACGCGATGGACGAATATGCTGCGATACTAGCACACATAGCGATCCTGGCATATAATAGCACACATGCGATCTGGCATACAATAGCACAAATACCTATCCTGGCATAAAATAGCACACATATCCTGGCATACAACAGCACAATATCCTGGCATACAACAGCACAATATCCTGGCATACAATAGCACACTGAGACTATTTATGTGCGTTCAGTTAAATATTTCCCCGCTTTATATACAATGTCGTACTGTCGACTTATCTTAACGAAATCAATCATTAGCTAACTAATTTATTGGATCAGTATTCGAATTTAGAAGGCCTTATAACAAGGTAACTGTCGACCATCGAGGTATCGTCGAATTTATTAGAGAACACGACAGGGCCGAATCAGTAGATAGTAATGAGATAACCGCTCAGTGAAATGCAAATGAATTTGACGGTTGGGCGGCCACGGCAAGGGCCGGATTGGTCCCAAATTGGGGCAGATGCCGGAATTTGTACGCTCATTTGCGAGAATACATCTCAGCCTGATTTACAATTGGGGGCAGATCTGAAATTTCGACACTCAAACCCGTGTTCATTCAGGTCGACTGATATATTTCTCGTTCATTGCCTACAGCATAATAATAAATTGATAAATTACATCAAATAAAATTTTATTTAGTCTGAAGTTCAAGTTGAATATTATATGTTCTCTCCACCATAACAGCTTTATAAGTTCATACAAATACATTTTGTACTTATAAAGTACAAAATCTTGCGTGATTATAATATAATTACTAATATTATACTATACTAATATTATAATAATATTAATATTAATATTATACTAATATTATTAGTAAATAAAATAACAATAATTAAAAATATATATTACATCGTACAGTCGTCAGTACATCGACCAATAAAAAAAAATGTAATCCAGACCGTATTAAGATCGCGTAAAGTTCCCATTATCAGACGATCTCAGTCAAAAGAACGAAGTAATATCATTTTAAATAGTATGTATCGATAAATGACAATGGTTAGAGCTCTGTAGCGCGAGTGAAGAATAAGCTAATCCGGATTCTATGAAAAACAACTAAGAGCACTTTTTTGATTAGTTTGCTGTGTGAGTTGCGATATTTTTTGGTCGTGACATTCTACTCTCGAATTGAATGATGCAGGATCGTCCAAATTCGATTTCCAATATAACAATAATATTTTTATTGCACATATTTTTTTATTGAACTCTACACAAATGTGTAGAGTGTATGCATAGAATACTACAATAAAACTATACTTACAACTGTTTATAAAAATGACATATTATATAAAAATGCGCGGGACTGGCCTTGACGAGGTGTAGTGTTGGCTTGATATATTTTTTATATAATATGTAATTTTTACATGCATAGTAAATATTTTTTAAGTACAATATTATTACAATGAAATTAAACTATGCATACATGCATTGTAAATATTTTCCGAAGGCGAAGGTTTATTTCATCTCGGTCCGCCCAAAATATAAAATTTTCATATTTAAAACAATGTATGAAAATAAATAGCGTGGTGGATTATGCCCCAGCTCCCTCGATGTAAGGGAAGGTCTGTGCCCGAGCAGTGGGGCAATATAAATAGACTGATGATGATGATGATGAAAATAAAAATAAAAAATGTTTTATACGATCCTAGATTATCAGTTTAACCTTAGAACTATTTACAAAATTGAGATTAGATATTTTTTAAATACCTACCTACTTGTAGGATATCGCTCAATACCGCTGTGTCTTCACAGATTACTTACACTATTTCGTCACACAAACAAAAGTTGTAAACTATCTAGCAAGACAAACCCCTCGGGGACAATACTGGTTCACTAACGCCAACAAAAAGAAAAACGGGAAAACGAAAACTTTTCTAGTTTCGCGTTTTTCTTCCGCCTCTGATGGTGTTAAAATACTCTCACTCTACCCTGCAAGTTTATTGTTGTGTGGGTGTCGTTTTTCTTGTATTACAGAATTTAGATTCAGGAAAGTCAATATGATGATAAAGCAGAAAGAAATAAACGATTAATAATAATTATTTTTACAGATAAATTGGCAGCAATTTATGGGATGTGCATATTTTTTGCATCTTGCCTCAAAAAAATTAAAGAAGGTTTTTCAGATAATCACAGATTCTACTCTAGACAAAAGTATTGTGTTAATAGTAACTGAACCGTTTGAGAAAATAGATATAATATAAATAATCTGTTTTTGCCTTGTTAGAACAAGGAAAGAACAATTATCTACCATACAACTGACGTTTTAGAACTACTTGGAATATACCGAAGTGTTTTAATTCCAAAAAACATTTTGGCAAGAAACTGACACAAAAATTAAGTAGTACTTAGTCACAGCTTTGTCAGCTTTGGTAATGGTTTTTGGTAAGATAAAAATGTTTTTAGCTAATCCACGCTTATGAAATCCGGAAATAGGTAGCTAAAGTCTACAAGGAAAATGGATTTTTTCAACCAACTTGTCTGGAGCAGGCACTTTTATAGGTACTGTAATTTTTTTTGGAAATGATAGTTTCTCATAATGTGACATGGACATGACTGCTACTTTCATCAAGTATCCTGAAATTGGGACGAAATCAGAAAACCACAAAACATGGACCAAAATAGAATGTGTGATGAAAAACGGGGAAGAAAAAGACACAAATTGATTTTAAAATGTTTTTGGGATAAGTATTCTTCTATTTTTTCACATTCATAGCTCTAAAAGGGTTAGCCCGGCTTCCCCTTATCGGATATATAACGAATATCGCATTTTCATGGCGAGAACTTTCATTCTATCCTATTCTTAGAAAACGTAATACCTTGAAAGAAATCGTATCCGTGGCCATTTTCCGTAATCCCACTTTGATTGATCACTCTCTATGAAAGGAATATTTTTTTTGCGGAAAGGGCCTTTATTTTTACAAATTATTTTGATTAAGATAATATCCTGATATGATATTATACGACGCGAAACAAGAAAAATGTAAATGGCCAGACACAAATGTATGTAAGTAATCTATTACCATTCCATCTTTAAAAGTTGTAGAGATCTGTATGTTACTAAGTTATCTTTGAAATGGTGATGAACTATACTTTCCATAATACGCAAAATACTTACTAAAAGTGTAGTAATTACAGTCGATAGCATTATCAAGTGGAACATACACTCTACATCAAACACGCTAATTCCTGTTTCATCTCGTTAATCAATATACTAATAAGGTTGATACGTTGGTTTCATCCTGTAATCTCATTTCCGACTTGCAGTAAGCGGATGGCATGTATCTGGCAAGTCATTGGGATCATAGCGAAGGGCGGACACTGTTTAAATGTCATTAGAAAGTGATCGATGGTCCCCAAAAGGAACGTTGCTCGTTTGTCATGGCGCAGGTTAAGAGCTTTCAGAATGGAGACGTAAAGGAAAGCTCTCTCGTAATCACACAATCTCATTTAGGCAAAAAAGTACTGAGGCTTAATTTTTTGAGATTTTGGTCAAAAACTATTTGATCCATTGTAATTATTCTTACACTGGTAGATATATTGGAATGTAGACTATGAAGGTACTTGTATTTTTTTAAAGCAGTCTCAGACAAAAATGGTGGATATTTTACATCCTTAATATCCCCCATTACAGACACGTCATAAAATTAGTAAGGTATTCCAATTTTAAATGAAAACCTGGATGACCCGAAATTGTGCAAAAACCATTAACAGATGACGCTACCTACTCCTATTATGTGTAAAGTTATAAATCACTACATTTTTTATTATTTTGAAAAAGAAAAAAATTACTTATTTCAAGGTGTAAAGGAAGGAATAATAAAGAAATAAGTATTTGCACATATAAAGTATAAAATATAACATAAAGCATCTCGCTTTTACAAACACGAATGCGAGTTCTACCCCGTAGAACCTTCCACTTTGTCAAAAGTCAATACTTTCTCACTCTATGCATACAAGCTGCCACAAACAGGTGTTAGAGCGTAAGGATATGACAGCGCGCGAATCCAAAGCGAATTCGTCTCTCTTCTGAATGCTCTTAGGATCCAGGACACTAAATGGATCCTCAATAAATGAGGGTTATTTACGAACCACTCTCAACTTGCCGAAAAAAGCACATGAAAAGAGTAAATCCAACAGATAAATGCTTTAGAAAGCTTCTCTTTGAAACATCATTAATTTTATGTGTTTTCGTCGTGAGCCGCGTTGACTGGCTTGGGTTATTCTGAAGAAAGTCCAAACAAGGACGTTTTATTAAGAGATATCACAATATTCGCTTTTTATGAAACAGAAATGGGTGGGTAATAATTTTAACCACCCATTTGTGTTTCTTAAAAAACTTGGAATTTTTTAAAGTCACTTTGATTGAACTTTAAGAAACATATAGGGTCCTGTCAAAGTCTGCGCCACCGACCTTTTTGTTATACTTTTCGGCAAATATCTGACTTGAGTGCTAATAAAAATTGTTGATGCTACACTCCAGGTCACACTGGCGTGAAGTGACGCACAGTTCGAAATAATAATAAAATACATACCACATCATACACATATCAGCTACAATAATTCAATCTTGCTGGTGGTCACATTGCATGCGGTGTATGTTTACTTCATTAAGGAAAACGGGGGATTATCCTAATGAACATCTTAGGAGTTGAGAATTCTCCTTCTAAAACAGGGAGCAAACGTTTTGAAGGATTGCGACGACGTCAATCACTTAACAAACCTACGTCAAGTTGTCGATTAGATATCGTATCTCTTTACCAGAAGTATCGATAGCAAAACGTACTTGATCTTAGAGTATCGACAACGGAATATTCTGCAGTGCTCGTAAGACTAGTTCTAGAACGATATTCAATTTCACAAAGTGGGAGTTAGTTGACAAACGTCTTTCAGCCAAGAGCTTTAAGTAACTAAGTTTGAAGTGACCATACTTGATGGAATCCTAAACCGCTTAAAACTAAACCCTATTTTATAAGCGGATGGCCTTAAAGTTGAGTGAGCTGTCAAGTGGGGTCCGATATCTCTGTATCATACTAGTGATGTGCAAATGTTACTGAGTTCTACCCAAAATAAAACCGATCAACACACAAATTGCTAATCAACAATATTGTTGTGCGTGATTTTTCTCTATCCTGATTGTGAAGGAAAAAAATTCACGGTGCTACAAAGTCATTCAAGAACGGTCTGCGCTGTAAATAGGCTAACTCCATCGGCGGTTACTTGCGTCATGACCCTGATAGATGGTAAAAAAATAATTTATCAGGACAGGATTTTACCCAAAAGAGGTAGGTAGAGCAGTAGAGCTTCAATAGATATTTAAAGTTACTCAATCAGTCTCATTCAAATATTTTCTAACGTCAAACCGTTCATATGTTCCTGTGAAGCACTGAAATAGATAAATCTATTGCGAACGCCTCCCACTCAATTTAAGCACCAAAGTGATAACCAATTAAAAATACATAACAATCTGATGCATCTGTTATCTATGATCGCGGAAAACATTTACGGTGTATGAATGCAATATTTAAAAAATATGCCGTTAAAAATAAAACATAAAATTGAGGAATTCCTCTATTACTAATAGTGCGATTAACTTAAGCCAAGTTGAAACTGTTACTCAAACACTTTCACCAGATTGCGTATAAAACTAAGACCAAGTTCTGAGCAGTACCTAAGCACGACCACTTTGCTAAGCCCCTTCAAGAGTGTCCTATTATCTTCACCAGTGAATACAAAGTAGGTAGCTTTATGTCCATGACAGGAAAATTACTCTTTTATAGTTTCATTAAATGACGAGGCCAGATATTAATAAAATAAAAGTTACTACCGAGAAACTGAAGCTCCTAGTACCTGCTTTACTGAACTTAGTTATTCTAAGTTAAATTGAAGTGGAATTGGTATTTAATTTAAATTGTGTCCTCGGAGTCGGAGTCTATCGCTCAAACTCAGTCCGATGCCACTCAGAAATTTGACTAACTAAAATGTGTAGTGAATTAACCTAATTAATTTTACTCAGGTTTTAAGTAATGAAATACACGACACGACACGACACGAGAAAGGTGTACATGAGAGTTTTTAAAGTTGAGAATTTCTCACAATTTCTTACAATTGTTTCTTTACATTGTTCTTTAAACTATTCTCAAGTAAATAATTTTTACAATCGGTCAAGCAGCTCTTGAGAAAATCTCAAACTTATTGAGGTCTCCTATACATATACAAATCTCTGTCTTCCTATACAGCTTTCGAATTTTCCGCGGCATTTTTCTTTCTCTTATAGGCGCGTATTCATAAACGCGATTTAACGTTACGCCCCTATCCCTTTATATCTTATTCTTTTTTTAATGAAGTGTGAAAGGGATAGTAACACGATTTAAGGGAAATTAGGTTTAACTAGGTTTATGAATAATAGCAATAGTGTTAACGAAAGTGTAGTCCCAGTAACTAAACTAATGTGGGCCAAGTTGCCTAATAAATTACAAAGGTACAGTCGACGACAGAGATAAGTATACAGGGGGCCTCAATGAAGTTGAGATTTTCACATAAACTACTGGACCGAATTTTATAATTATTTTACAGTTACATAGTTATAACTTTTATCTATGAAACAGTGAAAGAATTTTTGCAATAGGTCAAGTAGTTGTTGAGAAAATCTCAACCTTAAAAACTCTCCTGTACACCTTTCTCTGTGTTCCACCGTACAACTGGTCCTACTTTTGGACACTTGAACACTGGAGCTCGATTCCTTAAACGTAATTTAAAGTTATTCCACCGTTTAGCCCGTCTGTCCCTTTCTAACCAAACGTTTATTAACGAAGTTTGAAAGGGACCACAACTTGCTTTAAGCGAAGTGAGAATTAACTAAGTTTGTGAATAAAAGCATTGACTTGACAGCACTGGGAAGTATTCAATACTCCTACTTTTTGGAGCCGACGAAGACTACACTATATGACTCAAGTCTATGTAAGAATTAGTACTAGAAGTAACGAATACCTTATAGTCCCCTAGGTCTGTGATGGAACAAGTGAGGATGGCTTCCCTGCCGAGGGCCACGGTGACGTTCTCAATGGGCCCCGCAAAGTCCGGCTCTGTGTCCCGCAGTGACGCTGTGGGGCCCACTTTGCCCAGCAGCGCTGTTGTTTGGTGCCACACGCTGCTTTTTAGAACTGAAACAAATTATCTAATTTAAAATTCTAGTTCTAATATAACTCTAGAATCTAGAGCCACGAATGAGACAATGAGCAATTCTAGATTGCATATGCTAATATTAGTCGCCACTAAGCTAGGCGTCCTGCTCGCTCTTACGCGATGTAGCATATGAATGACAGTGACAGTTGCGTTTAGATTTAGGAGTCGACTTATGACCGCTACAAAATTAGCTACATGGATTAAAGGGTCAGCAGAGATAGACTGAGGAGGAATAAAATAAAATCTTTTCAGTTATTTATTTTCGAGTTCTAACTCGAATTAAAATGAAAATAACATGTTCATTATTTTATTGCCTAATATATCTAAACAGAAAGCTTTGAGTGCTTGTCAGCTACTAGTGCATAGCGCATAACTAATTCCTAAGTTGCAACTAATTGAAATAGAAGCTATTGAGCTAAATAAATAGCTCAGATCTAATGGAAAGTGGCTTCAACCAGTGAGTGATGCGAGTTTCCTAAGTCACAACTTCGTCCTAGACTAGACGCAACTATTGCCCTGTTTTATGCATGATATAACACCCCAAATTAATATAAGTACACAACTTGGATCTAAGGGACGACCTTCGTCTTGAAAATTGGATCTAAATTTAGGCGTTGAGTCTGATAATGGTTTGAGAAAATAAATGATTCCTAGAAATATGTGTTTTCAGAATTAAAAAAATATGTGTGTGACTTACTTATAATTTATTTTTTATTCAGATTTGTTTATTAATTTTGATTCTGGTAATTGTTATTGAATGGTTTTAAATAGGTTTCTTTTATAACAATTAAAGTTCATGCAATCTCAGACGTGGTGTTACTCAATTTCATGAGTCAATTTTGTTTGTACAGCTAACAGCAGATCAAGTGTAACACTTTGGAATTTGTACCGTTCTTATTATCTGCGTCGTAAGAGTTGAAATCGCACTGCAAGTGTTACCATTGATCTGCTGTTGTCTGTACAGTCAGTTTGATTGAATGTTCAAAAAAGTTAAAAGTCAAATATCTTTATTACAGGTAAGCATTTTGGCAAGTCAACATTTTTTTGGAATTTACATTAACACCACTTTGCAAAGGAAAGGCCAACGCTGAGGAGAAAGTGTGGCGTAACGTATAGCGGCATTCGTTGTCGTAAATGTACAGTCATGAGTAATAACATAGAAACATCCTTAAAATTCAAATTCATGTAACAACTTTAAATCGCAAAAATAAGTATGCTAAACTGTGGCCAATAATTATGTAAACGCTAAATTGTATCAAAATAAAGTACACACCCCACCAAGCAAATGTTGTACAAGGGGTGTTATTACAGGGTTTTAATGAATTATGGAACTTTCCTCAAACATAATAATTCTAAATTACATACAGAGTTAACGTAATTCGCAAATACAAAAGTGTCGTCGCGAATCAATGTGTCCCTGACGATAAAAATAGTTTGAATCCGATTAGTCTGAAATAATTTGGGAATCTTGTCTCACATGTAGTAATCACCATTACCATTTCTATTCAGCTCAGCTATGTACATTAACACTATGAATATGAACTAATGTTTGTAATTAGGGCGACGACACAACACTACAAGGCTCGGATTACACGATTTTATGCCGGACTAGGTATAGCCGTTTCTGTGCAGTTATACAACCCTCCGTCAAATAAAATCCTCAAAAAGAAAAGCTGTACCTATCATTTTGTTGGGGACTTATTACAGGTTTCATATTGCATAATCATAATCAGTATCATTTTCTACTACTCTCGCAACTCCTATAGAAGAATAACAAAAAAAATGAATAAATCGCTTCGGTTTGTTACTATTTTCTGAATTCTTAATTAAGCTGTTTTTTTCGAATCGCAACTTGTACAAAACTTTATTTTCAAGCAATAATTTTAATAAAAAACGGAGATATTTTTACATTTATTCGTTATCTTCTACAATTTGCGGTTGCTGGTGGGGCAGAATCTGGCATTGTAATTTGAATTTGAATTGCACAGTTTAAGCTCCTTTTCTAACTTAACGTTATTTAATGTGTGAAATAGGTTTGTGGCTAACGTCCTGGGAATATAATCACGAACACACCCATACCAAAGCTATAAAATATACTCAGTACGTACGCATACGAACAGGAAAAGGCTGATATAACAACGTTTTCCGTTTTGTGAAATTTATTCAGCCTTCACATCCCCATCACTTACAAATTCCCGCACTTTTAAAGCCACCTCCGTCGCAGAGATAGTAACCGGACACATAAAGTAGTAATTTATGTGACATTGTCGACCCTCAGTCAAGCAAAAGAGGACCCTCCGACCCTACGCCTATTCAAATTAGAGCCACGATATATGCCCCCACTCCGGTTCCGCCCCTAGTAAAATGTAGACGGTATATCATAGCTCCAAATATGATTTCGGACACACGATTTACCAAAAGATACCTACGAGAGCTTGTTCTTTTGGTATATTAGAGTTGGTGAGGCCACCCGTAGTAGGCCTCTGACATTTCCCGTGGCAAGGCAACAATGACACGAGGTGGAAGTTTAGTCAGTATTCCGCCCCTTCAGAACGGTGAGCTCGACAGAATCAACATGCTCCCCCGGGGTGGTGGCATCCGGAAATGTGTTTTACCTGGGCAAAAAAAGGCCTCTGACATGTCGACTGCTGCCGAACGACAACCAACGGGCTTTCGGAGGCAAGGATGAAAATGACACTATCGGTAACCCATCCTTGAGTAGGTATGAAGTACAGATAGATTGCAGAAGTTCCAAAACAATTTCCGTAACGCATTTACGAGTTAAATTATTAGACCCTTCACACACAATGATCGCCATTCGAGTGCAAAATGCTTGGAAATGAAAAATTCTACACAAAAAGTTACTTAGCGGAAGTGACTGCTTAGAAATAGCCATTGAAGGTCACGCTTCCTTTGTGAGGTTGCTACGGTCAAACGTGTCGCTACGAACATTTTATGTCAAGCGTAGCGCGCGTAGCAATGTGCGATTTAGCGCAGATTGTCGAGAATTAGCGATAATAGGAAGAGATAAGATAAGATCAAATGATATTGCCACATTTCAATGGAGCTTTGCCCCACCTACAAAATTACCATTATAAAAGACCATTGAAGCTGTACCTATCATTTTGTTGGGGACTTATTACAGGTTTTATATAGCATAATGACAATTAGTAGGAGTTGCGAGAGTAGTAGAAAATGATTACAAAAACAATGAATAATTCGCTTCGATTTCATACTATTTTCTGAATTCTTAATTAAGCTGTTTTTTCGACTCGCAACTTGTACAAAACTTTATTTTAAACCAATAATTTTAATAAGAAACGGAGAAATTTTTACATTCATTCGTTATCTTGTTCATCATGCGGTTGATGGTGGGCAGAATCTGGTATTTCATCCTTAAAACTCTACTTCTACACCTTTCTCTGTGTTACATCTTACAAGTGTTAGATCGTACTTTGCTTTACTTTGTCAGATTTTATAATGTGTAGTTTAGTTCTGTTACTCACTATACATTGCATTGTAAAATTTGACCATAAAATGTTCACTATAGTCAGGTTATAGTATTAAATTAGAGCCCGTTCATAATCAATGTAGCTGTTAGCGAGAGGGTAATTATTATAACGAATTGCCGAATTAACTGAATATATAGAGTACCGTATTACTACCACAGTATACAATCGAAACAGTGGTTGTATAATTAAAATGGTCATTAATAGCCGTAACTCGTATAACGAATTTGCATTAGACGATGTTTCGTTTGTTCACAAATGACCACAATTATTATACGGTTCTAAACTGAACTACGCACTCAACTCATGAGTTGCTTTGTAGTAAAATTTCTGCGACGACTGCGAGGTATTTCCGCTACTGTCAGCCAGAGGTGTAACAAAAATCGCACAAGTCCCGAACGTATCAGTTAACGTAATTAAGTATTACCAACTGGCCACCTGACTGTCTACGGTCTTTTTTAAGAACAAAACATTGATCGATTTAAATGCCATTTATTGTCAACGCCACCGAGTGCGACTATTAAACTCCGGATATCTCGAAAATGCCTATTAATCATCGAGCCTAGTTTCTCAACATTTTGGGGAAAAAGGTCCTTGACAGGTGGCCAGGTCGGCGATACTTTCTCGCGTGCATGGGTGATCGCTTATTTCCCTTCAATGAAACAACGACAGTACCTGTATGTATAGATACGTATATTTATATACGTAGTAATCCTATATTCCCCAACATATGTTCCATTATCGGCATACCCAAACAATAACCATTAACCCCACAGTGTCGTCTCAGAGAAAACTCGATAAACAAAATTTAAAGTCGCCCGTAAGCTGTTTGGAAGAAGCCAAGTTGTTTTTATCAACAGCTCGTTGCCTCTTAAATCCTTCAGTGATGATGTCATAACAAATTTAATGGAAGGGAAAAAGAATCCAGCGCTCAGGCGGCCGTTCCTTTTTCCTTTTCTTTATAAATTGTTGACCCTTTTTTATCGTCATCGGTGAAGACCATTTGGCGAGTGTGGAGGATGTTGGGTGATGTTTCAGGCGCGGCTTCTAATCTCACCTCTGATTGCCAGACGTTTCTCACTATTTTTACGACGCCATTTACGACCCTCGGCGGCCTAGTGTGTTAAATTGTCGACGCCCGACTAAAAGCCAGCCGTTAGATCCGCCATTTTATTAGCACAGAAACAAGGTCTGATGTTTTATACCCCTTGAAGGTGCAACTGAATTAGTAATAGGTCAATCATTGCCTCAACAATGGTAACATCGAAGTACGGTCACAGAATACTATGAAATGGTACCAACTCAGAGAAAATGAAAGTCAGATAAATGTATACATGTATGTACCTATATCTTCAAGGTTGAGATTTTCTCAAAAAACCCGGGACCCACTGTAAAATAATCATAATTAATAAATATAGTAGATATTACTTATATGTAGAGTGCGGGCAATTTAAAAATCGAAAATTTCAATAAAATTATAATCTGAACTATCCATTATCTCCACTAAAATCGACTTCCACATAATAATAATAAAAAGTAAGTAAAGTAAAGTAAATATTTACCGAGATCTTAGATACCATAACTTTGGATCCGGAGGACAAAGATTTTGACTTGGTTTTTCAATTATGAGCGTACGAATTCATTATTAAAAATATACACGAAGTAATTTTGTATAAGATACAAAATTGGAGGATGCCCCGACTGTACCTATTACATGGTGTTATATTTCATGTTGTTTTTCTTCAACTGTACTAAAACTGGATTCTAAAGAACCTTTTAAATTAAACGATAAGTATTATCTAGACAAAGATCGAGAGTTACTGCAGAACAGAGAGCCGCTGAAATCCATTTCGGGTCGCTGAGTCAGTGGAGTACCTAAGTATTACAAACTTATTTCATTTAAGCGTCTGCATAGGTAATTTGTAAATGATTGCCCTTTCACACATACCTACGTCTTGTGATTGAAGTGAAACTTTAATAAATTATAACTGTATACAGGATGTCCTTGAATTCATTCGACCAATTAAAATTGGGAGTTGTACTCATGAGTCATGATAAACATTAAATTAGATTAGGTTTTTTTAGTAAATGACCTTATATTACCTTGATAATAGGTCAAATTCCAGTGAAAGAAATAATTGCAAGAAATTTGAACTACCTTACAATGTAAAAACCTCCAAAGCACAGTAACGATGCACATCAAAAAAAAAAGTTGAATTTATTGTAATTTTTATTTTCCCCAAATTATTTCATTTACTTAAACGCTGTGCAGAATGTGTGTCACAAACCTAACCATCCCCTTAATTTTGTCGAATGAATTCAAGGTCACCCTGTATAATTTATTATTAGTTGAACTTGAATCTTGCGTAGTTGACTTATACGAGTATATCGTTATTAAAATTACTACGCAGAAGTTTATTACAGTAATATCGAGGGAATAGTGGTTGTAGAATCTGCAAATGTAATAAGATCACATGTTAAAGGAACTTTGTAGTGCCTGTTTCTATTTCTGATAGAGGAGTGTTACATAACGTTATTAATATAACTACACTGAAAGAAAAGATTAGATGTGATTGTTAATTATTCGCAACAGGCTACAACCATTGCAAACTGTAGAGACAGCTAATTGTTTTGCTGTTTGTGCTAACTATTTGTTTTCCTAGCTAGTTAGTTATACACAATACCAAAAAAAACTAGCCAGGAAAACAAATACCTAGTAAGCAAAAACAGCAAAACAATTAGCTGTCTGTCTCCATAGTGTGTAACGGTTGTAGCTGCAGTTGCGAACTCTTCTTTAAGTGAACCTACTTGTAAAATACTTATTAGATCAAGATCATACAGGCTTTCCCTAATAAGAAATAGGGATTGACATGATTCAATGTGAACACAGCAAACTGAGAATTCCATTATGCGATTGTACAAAATGCATTAGATAATAAAAAAATGCATTCGAATTTGTTTATTTGTATGCACAAAAAGCTTTTTACCACTAGTCATACACTATAGGACACTTCAACACGCACTGAATGGCCGGGAATGGGGATCTCTTCTATGACACGGCGATCAATCAGTTTAGGATATGCTTTTAACATTTTCATTCAACGCTCGGCCCCGTAATGAAAGTATAGATAGATTAATCATACATGTGTGCAATAAATAACAGACTTTTTTCCGTGGCACAGCGATTTATTTCCAGTTATATGTGTCATTTCGATAATACAATACGTTATTGGAAACCTATTTATGAGGTAAAAATGTTTTGCGAATTTCTGGTGATAAAGTTGTGAATGAATGCGTCGAAAATGATTTGTTTTGTATTTTGTGACATTTGTATATCAATTTAATTATAATTGTGATATTATTTTATTTACCTACTTTTGTATTATAATTATTATTGTTTACCTGACCAATAAATATTACTACATAAATTATGATTGTTGGTTGGTTATTTTATAAAGATAATTAGGACTATTGGAGAGTATCTTCCTAAAAAAGTTTTGTAATAGATATTGGAACTTGATCATCAATTACCTGTTACAAAAACTATATTTAAATACAACCTCCCAGACTTCACTAAGGCAATGTTTAGTATGACAGACACACGACAGTTGCGAGGACACCATATGAAATTAGACTGCACCACCTTCAGCACCAATGTCGCTCGTCACTTTCTGAGCAAGAGAGTTGTTCAGGCTTGGGACTCGCTTCCAGATGACGTTGTCTCTGCCGTTTCAGTTAACGCATTCAAAAACAAATTGGATATTTATTTTAAAACCATTAACATGAATAATATCACTAAGTGATAGAGTTTACAAACACTGTGAAGTGGACATATCAGCGATGAGTTGCCTGTCCATAATTAAATAATAATAATAAATCCCGTGATCAGGACGAATCCAACTTACCTCGTAAGTACATCAAGTTGGCTACAGGAGGCCACAAAGAAATCGACAAACATACACAACACACTCGCAAAACATCAAAAAAATGTTAGTAAGTTGTTTCCAGAAGGGACACAAATCGATTTATTTGTCTCGATGATACGTCACGATAATTATATAAAACATATCCCGTAAAAAAACTAGAGTTGTCTTAGCAAAGAAAACAGTGAAAGATGCAACAATTAGGTGCGGCAATCAATCATCAAGGGAACGTAGCAGGAAAAGGGAAACTGGGGTGAAGATAACATATTTAGTGAGGGTGCGTAGTTTTTCATAGCTAGGACACGTCAAATGCACACTTCCTCCTATCTTCTGTATTTTATTACGCTCATTGCAGTACCTATCCTCAAATAAATCTGGATTAAAATACAATATAGTCTATAATATGTAATTAATTCTCAATACTTCGGACATATCGCTCGTGAGATAGTCCAGATAGTCTGCAAAAATGCTTATATTTGCAAAAGTAGATGGAAAGAAACAGCATGGAAGGTCATCGAATCATTGATCAGATCAACTTAGAAGTTTGACGCGCTTATCGGAGGTGATAAATGTATGGAGGAAACTGGTTGAAACAGCTCGATGAAGGACTTTCAATCCGGACGGACACGACCTTCAAAACATGAATAAGTAGAAAAGTAACTTTTTTTTAGATTTTACGACTATCATCTGTGAAAAGAGCCGAGAAAATATTAGATAACCCAACCACAGTGAAATACAATTACAGAATACCAAGCAAAAAGTAGGTATACATAACATTATTGGTGCAATTGGTCCGTTGTGAATTGTGCATCACATTCTCTGTTTTTTTCAATTTACAATTCTGCATCATTCTAATTAATCACAATCGTATGCCACACTCAAATCGTGCACAATTTCTAAACCGCAATACATCTAACATATGAATAGCGGAAATATATTCCGGAATACTGGGTTCTGTTTCTTGATCTCTAATGAATCAACAGCCAATGCGAATATTGTTTGCGTTGTCGTGTGTAAATAACGCGTAACGTTCATCTAATTCTCTCAGAGTGTGATAATGAACGAGGTAAATAATATCCAAAGTTGTGGGAATGGGCCATTATTCTCGATGAACAGGTCATTTGTCATGGCGGGGGTTTCGGCGGGCGTAATGAACGCGGCCGAAACTACAAAACTATCGCCGCGTAAATATTGCTGTGTTTAGTATCGCTGACGATGGTAACAAAAAATATGGGTTCGTAACTTGTTAATGTAATTATTACAAAAGGTTCGGTATACATTTATTACTCGTAGAACGGTCTACTACTTGTTTTTCCCTCTGTGTTTTCCCGAAACTATGGTCGTATAAAAGATTCTAATTCAGCTGTTTTATTTGTCTACATTTGTCTTATTCTTGAAATGACTAACCAAGACAATGGTCGAAATTCCTTAAACGCCATTTAAAAATAGTGCTCATGAATGATCTACCTACCATTTGTTTTTCCCTCTGTGTATTCCCCAATCTAATGGTCATATAAGAGATTCTAATGCAGCTGTTTTATTTGTCTACATTTACTAACTTATGCCTAGGTTAAGTTAGTTACCTAACCTAAATCTAAACCATGGCCGAAATTCCTTAAACCATGGATTTTTAAATAGCGTTTGTGAAATATATTATGAAGAAATAATTTCATAATATTAATGTTCGTACTGGCAAGCACAATTTACGGTGCTATTATTTTAGTTGGCGATGACGTCGAAAGCACTAGCCAAAACTAATATTTCAGTGAACTCGTATTGGGTCGTATAATGCAACGCTAATGAGTTAATCCGCGTCCGGCATTCGATTCATTCATTCGTACAAATTATGCAAATTCACACGTTCTAATCCGTATTCGAACCATATCATGAATATTAAAGGTAAGTATATAATAAATAAGTACCTAACGCTATAAAAATTACGAACTATACTCGATATACGAAACTGTACCTACAGAGGGCGATGGACTTCATCTGGGTGGTGTATAAAGTATACTAAACACAGACAGAACGAGATTGGCAGTCTTCCATCTGCAGATTCTGTGCTGTGGTGATAAACACGAGTCCGTGAAACACTTCGTGTGAAAACGGATGACTATCCTATTCGTAACCAGAAGATTACAGACTTACTTCCCGTGAGCTGAAAGGCGGACGTAATGAATGCAGCTTTAGAGAGGAGGAACGTGTATATAGGAAAGAGGAGAGCACCAAATATCCCAATGAGTCAAAATGTCACACCACACTGACACCATAATATTAGGGATAGGTGATTGTCAGGTGCATTTGAAATAGTTTCATTCGGATGATTTCCAATGTTTTGAACATCAAACAAATCGACAGCAATTTTCTTAAAGTTCTTCAGAAAGACTTTTAACTAGTTTTCCTTGCATTCTTCGGTAGTTAGTAACACAGTATGTTCGGAACTTGAACGTATGGGGTCAGTAAAGTGCGCCGTTAGCTAGAATGGACCGTTGTTAGTTCGTGACAATGAAGCACATATATCAGACTGCGGGGGCCATAGCTGTTGGGACATGGAACTGGGAGCTCTCTTAAAGGATGAACCAAGTTTTCAAGTGGCGGCAGGGAGATATCCTCTCGCCGCTGTATAATATTGTATTAATGTTAGTTTACGATATGAATAAATGTACGTTCTGTGGAAATATGATCAAAACAAATTTCCTTATAAGTGACATTCGGTGCATTAGGTATAATCCAAAAAAATAGCTATAATATAAATAGCTTGTCTGTCAATGCGGTTTTAAATGTAGGTCCTCGGTTAGAGCATGACACCACAAGGTAAATAGTAGGGGAGCCGGAGATACTAAATCTGCAGTTACTAAAGCGTCATGGAAACCTATTGGATTGTGAAGATTAGGTCCTAAAACGAAAAAAAAAGTTTAAGAAGAAAAAGTTTTTATAAGAAGAAACAATGTTTAAATCTGTCCATCCGACCTGACAAATATACGTTACTTACTACTAGCCATTGATGGCTCTGTGGCTCTCATCATTATTTCCGAGCGTTCCAGTGACTGATAGATGCTCCTTTTTAATATGCCAAAGAAAAGATTTAGTGTACCCGAGAATTTTATCCCATGGCATAATACCTATATTTCTTTCACCCATGTCATTGGGCAATGGACGAGAATGACCATTACGAACTCGCGACAGATGAAACACTCAACATTGGCACTAATCGTCCCATCACCATAATTGTTGCCGTTTCCATGAAATTAATTGTAATTTCACTGTTTACTTTGTGTAATTCTTGATTTTCGCTTGGATTTGGGCTTTTTCGGATTAATTTAGTAGTAGTAGTGTAATATTTTTTAGAACCCATTGCATATTTTTGTTCCTCAGTTTATAAAATGATGAATAGGTCTGTGTTATTATTCTAACGGCGAACTGCATATTTCATCTATTTGTAATAACTAATACCCTAAGTATTACAAGTTATGGAGCCGGAATAGATGAAGTATGCAGTTCGCCGTTAGAAAAATAACACAGACCTATTCATCATTTTATAAACTGAGCAACAAAAATACGCAATGTTTAAAAAAAAATCATCATTCGAAAGTTCTTTTAAAATTTCGAAATTATTCAGCCGTTTAAAGATCATAAAGTAGGTAGGTTATTTTATTCTTAACATAATATTTTTTTAAACCCTGAACTTTCATTATAAGCTCTGCTTATTCCCACTATATCGAATTACAAATCTTAACGACAAAATTATGCAAAATATTCACAAATCCCTTTACACTAAAACGGCTCAATTCGCATAAGTATAAATAATGTTGTGACGTGCTTCATTATCACCGACATCGATGAAAACGTAACAATAGAACATCGCTGCGGGGTTGCCAGGGTAATGACATAATCAAATTGGTCCCCTGTCTTTGTCCCCTGCACATCTGCGATATGCCCAGAGGGGGCTTTCCAGACATTACGCACGAATGCCCTTGATAATAGGTCCGATACACCACCGGGGAGGTCGGGGTGATTTATTACACCTTAAACGGATTGCAGTGCGGACTGTAGATTCGCAGTATCGATGTTACTAATGGTGTCGAGTGTCAGAGCCGGGCGAGCTTAGAATAGGGTCCAGTGCATGGACATGAGAAGAGATGGAGTAGGCGCATTGCGATATTGTTTTAGTTTAATGCAACGCTTCTTTTCAACTATCGATATAGAAGCTTTTTACAATAGTTGCCACTGCTGCTCACTCCAATAAAATGTAATCTTTACTTTCAGCGGAAAAATGTCTAATTCGTCAAAAGTCAATCAAAACGTTTGCATGAAAAATTTAATATTTTATTAATTAGAAGTTCTGCCTTAGGTAAAAGTATAAAGTAATTATAACATACCATCATATTTTAATCTCCCGAAGTCTTATAAAATTTACTGTCGATTTCATTATTCATGAACAAATTAACAAATAGTCGAATTGAAAATTAAACGGTCAGTTTCATGTATACGTTTGCGTTTTTGCGAATTGGCCATTTTTATCTAATTATAATAGTATAGAGAGGTGATTATGTTTTAAGCACCTTTTAAGTCTTTCCCACACAGGAGCGATCTGCACGCAGCTTGGGGCCTGCGGCCAGTTGAAACGCGTGCCCCGCCTCGTTTTCTCCCGTCGTTAACGTCCAGTAGGTAGCGATCTGAGGCCTAGGCCGCAATCCTCTACCTACTGGACGTTAACGACGGGAGAAAATGAGACGTGGCATGCGTTTCAACTGGCCGCAGTCCGCAAGCCGCGTGCAGGTCGCCCGTGTACGTGTCAGGCTCTGAAAGCAGTACGAGTAAGTACCTGTTCAAATAGGTCGAGGCACACCTCGTCGATGCGATTCATTAAACATCTTTTCATTAAAGGTCAAATGTTCATGTACGCTGTAGGTCGAAAGTCAAGGGCCAGAAGTCGAAGACCGAAAGTGTAAAAACATTATTTCTCGGGGAATTAGGTACATGGTTCAATTTTAACTAACACAAATGGAACGTCCAATTTGCTGCGTCACTAGCGCACCTTTCGTTATTCCGTGGTTCAGTCAGTTTGCCCCGTCACCTTAATTTTGAATGTGACTTGGAATATTGGGTTATTCCGCTCTGATGCCCGAATATTGCACAGTGAATGGAGTTTCTATCAATTTTGCTGAGATAATAGTGTCATCTGATATCGATTAGTCGTTTTCATGACATGCAGGGTGGGATTTGCTTATGACAAAATAATATTAGCTGGAAATAATAACGAAAACGGATAAACGGAAATGTCTGTATTTAGCATCAGTTTCAGGTTTTTGTTTCATGCTGTTATTGCAGAGCAGGAAAAGAGAATGGAGTACTACACATTTCAATAGAGTTCGTTTAAAAAAGTGATAATTGTGACCAGAGAAAGTTTTAGAAGTATCTATTCGAATCATGCGACAACTATACGACAGCGACAAAAATGTAGCCGAACCGATAACCCAAGTGACTTGACGCGACGAACGCACTACTCGTTGCGTCTGAATAAAAATACGGTGTTTTATTTTCATTACCATAGGTACAACCGTTTTAGTACCCCCGACAGTTTTGTCGCTGTCGCATGGTCCATCTAAATAGATTCTTAGTCCTTGATAAATCCAGATGCTCTTGTTTGCGGACTGTATATCATATTTCCACATCTACTCTATGCAACTCAATCTTTGTGGAAAGGAAGGGGCTGTAAGGGGTTTGCGAAAAAACGATCCAGAAATAGCCACTTCGGAAAACAACGACGATTTATATACACAAGGGGTGCGCTGATGGTTTGACTAGCACATGTGCAGTTCTGTCAACTAGTGATGTCAAGCGTACCCCTAATTCAATTTATCGATATATGGTAAAATATGTATATTTGAAACAATATATATTTCAAAGAACAAATAAATAATAATTATTGATTTCTTTTGTTTCTAGATACTAATCTATAGTGTCATTGAGTATGTTATAAATAAGAAACAAAATGCAATGTTTTCTTATTTTAAGAAAATGTTATTAGGAATTCGAGTGCCTTGATCTATAAGGTGTTATCCTATCAATTTATATATAGTAGAATAAAAAGAAATTGTCTAAAGTGTCAGTCACTTTAGATAATTCTTGTGGTCTGATTGACTACTGATGACAGTAGGACCTTTGATAAGACCTACCGACTGGGCAATCTGAGACTTGGAGGGGCTTTGATGAAAATATGTCACTGCCAACCCATCCTAATTCGGACTGCGCGTAACGTCGCTTTACTTGTACGACCAGTTTCTGTCTTACTACACCCTACTGAGCTACGAGCCCCTCAAGACTCAAGCCGACTTTAGACACTTGAAAAACAATTACGTTGTACGATGTTTATTGTGCAGTGAGCACCGACATCTCCCTTCCCTATCTCTCGAGGGTCGTCGCGTGCGGGCCCGAGGGAGAGGCGAAATGTGCAAACAATTAGAAGGAGCGCTTTTTTGTGCTCTTTCATTCGGGCGGCCCACAATGGCACTCTATGTCGACGACAGCTCGCTCTGTTCAAACGTGGCAAAATCTATCCCTGCACTAGACATCTGTTACTTTCACACACTGATAAATGACGATAATTAAAGTTTAATGTATGTGGGGATGTGGGTAGTTTGAAGTTCTGAAGGTGAAGGCAGAAAGTACCATGTTTTAAATTAGCCATTACCTAAATGGCTAGGATATGAAACTGTGACGCAAGCATCGTAGGTTCCATTTCCATTCACATCTCTAGATTCGACTATTGGCGGAGGTCTCCTAGAGCTTCATCTAGTTGGAGTGGTTAAAAAGACATGAAAAACACTGTTAAACATTTTGTTTACAAAATTAGCGTTGAAATGAATGTTTGTGAAATGTTTATGAAAATGTAGAGCAGTTAACACAACATATTTTTTTTGTTTTTCTATGGAAACGAAATTTTTGTCTTTATTTACAGAAATAGGACATACAATGACGTGTGTTCCAGTCACAAAATAGGTAACAGCGGCGTTCGGTCTCCACCTGAAGGCATAAATTATTTTAAAGACTTGTTTCAATAACTTTCTTTTGTTAACCTTAAAGCATAGTAAGCTGTAGCCCATTTTTCTCCTAAATACATAAGCACTGGCAATCGAAAAACTCGGCACGGGATCCGCTCTCTGTCAGAACCTATTCGATCTCATGCATTTAAATTCAGAATTAGTGAGAAGCCCTGCCCGCAGACCGGCTTTTGCCGAAGGTAAGCAATGCGATTCTTCCGAGTTCTTTCGAATACCGTTTCCACTGAAAACGTGATTGATTTAATGGCCTTTTTGTATACGATAGAGGAACGTTTTAAATGTGGAGTTTCTTTGTAGAATAGGAGACACGAGGGAATGCAATAATTGAATTCTGTCTCCTTAGTTTGTCTGTGTGGCAGCGGTCGCTACAATCAGCATACCTTTCCGCTTGACAAAGGGCGCGGTGAGACAATATAAATAATCTATCCGAAGACAACTCGCCCCATCTCTGTTACGCGGAAAAATGTATCTGGAACATAAAAGGATGGCGGGAACTCGGTTCGTTACGTTTTGTCGCTCCCCGGGGCGTACCTCGCCCGTGTATGGGGGCTAGTGGCCCTACAACATACAACATGAATGTTTTATGCTTACGTCACAATCCCTGATTTGTTTGTATCCACTAGTTGGCCCAGTTTATGGCCGCAGCTCCACATCGGCACATAAACGAGGCAGTTTATTGTTTTTCGTAACTTTGAGTTCAAGGTACGCCGTTTTAGTCCTAAATTACGCCGTTACTTTTGATGACTTCGAATAATATTTAAATTGAATTTTCATTTTAATTAAATTGTGAAAGGTACGTAGTTATTACACGATTCTGTTGGTAGGTTTCTCCAATCGGGTTTTCGTTTTCAGTAAACATCAGGATCAATATCTCTTTTAATAGAAATACAAGATAAAGATAATTTAATAATATAGGTAGTAAGGTATGAAATATAGACAACAGTCTTTCGCCAATAAAATAAATGAAATAAAAAAAGGTTTAGTTTAACTGGTTTTGTACAATAATATTACATATACAGTCGACAGCAGATCAATGGTAACGCTTGCAGTACGATTTCAAGTCTTACAGCGCAAATAATAAGAACTGTCAAAAGTAAAATTTTTATTGATCTGCTGTCGACTGTACCTAATGTATGTAAAAATGTAATTCTTTTGTACAATGCTATCTATCTGGATTTAGTAGGTATCTACCTATCTAGCAACCACTAGAATATTTGACGTGAATGTATGAAACGACCTAGGGTTGTCACTCTGTAACTTACGGTGGAAAAATCCCTATAGGCCGTCCCGAAATATTGGTGAATAAATAAAAAAATGTTCCACATTATTGAAGCGGGTGAACCGTAAATAGATAACGCGCAGGGGAGTCACCTCCACTACCAAACGCAGGTCCAGATTCGATGAATTCCCTACAAAATTTATCACGCGTTTTTTCGGTATCGAAAAATAACTTCGGCGAAAATTCCTTGGGAATTCCCCTTGCCATCAAGGTAAAATGTAATTTGAATAGTAACACTTCCTTGAATAATAATGTTTTGTGACCTGTGTAGAAAACATAGAAGTCGTTTTGACTTTCCTTAATAAATCGCCAAATATTCAGTCATATTTCGAAAAAAAAATTTCATTGTTTTGAAAGACCTAGATAAAAGACCTGTTACTCTGATAATGAGGTACGATAATGCTAATGTCTATAAGAACAATAGGTAGGTACATAATATATTATTCTCGTGGTAGAAAATTTTACAATTAAATTATACATGCAAAGCTACGAAATGGAAATGGTAGGTATATATACGTGACTCTGTGAAGTAATAGAATAGAGCAGAACATGCCCACATGTAGGTACATAGATAGACTAGCTGGTGACGTCACCGGTGCGGAAAATAATTCCGCCTGCATCCCCTGGGAAGATCCCCACATTTATGATTTAAATCTGTTCTACATCCTTGCACAGCCTGAGTTTACTTTTTAAGAGCAAGCCAGTTAGGTTTGGGTTACCTTTACATATTAACTTTCAACCTACATTGTTTAAAAACATTTGTGACCACCTTTATTCGGTGGCGCGCACACACACATTATATACACAATTTATCATCCGTTCATACTTCCTATAAGTAGGTACATAATTAGTTTAAAATCGGTAAACTACTTGTTCCTGTAACTTAACTGTGGACGATAGTAACTCACTAGACGTAGGTACCTACCAAACAGCACGTGCATTGCATTGCATTGCATTTTTTCACAATTTAAACTGTCATTTCTTAATTTTTTTATAATAATAAATCGATATTACTACTAAGACTAAATCGTCTCGCTGCGGGAAAACAACCACAAAAATTTCAAGTTATATATTATTTTCAAGACGTTTAATTTTAGTAGTTAGTGCTCCGTTGATAGAAAAACTGAAAATCCGCGGCCTCTCTGCTGTCGAGTCTACCTTCACGAACTACCGCAATTTTGGTTTAACTTAACTGCAACTGTACCTACCTATGTTTTGGCATGATCTGATACGTAATCGATGACCTACCTCTAGTGCTCTCTACGCCGCAGTCCATCCTCCACAGCAGCAGCGCGGCGTACAGCGTCAGGAGCATCTTGCTGCCACGCGAGCAGAACTCCGTTTTACGGCCCGGCATCCCTTCGCGAATTCTCGGCCACGCCGTCTTTTATTGCCCGCCACATCACAGACGCAGCAACAACACCACCAACTTAGCTTTGCCGGTGGCGAAATTACGAACTGATCAATAAACTATACTCGATCGCAAGATATTAGCCAATAGCGCCAAACGTAACCGCAAATACAACTTTGTGGAACTGTACACTTGGAAAGCAAACGCTTGTAACGCTAAACGTAAGTTGACAGTTTTTATGGCACCGAGTTTATTCGGTAATAAAAATAATTTATGTGGGGCATCTATGATGCTTGGCACTGTTATTGGGGTTTACATCGTCGAGGGGTCTCGTTTGGGTTCGATTGATTTTATCTGAAACAAAAGACAAAAATTAATTCAACAACATCACATGCTCGTATATCCGAAAAACATGTTATATATTAACAAAAAACATTTTAGTTTATTTCATTTAGTTTAGTTTTTAATGTTACCTATAATATTAAGATTTTTTCCCAAATAAATAAATTTATGTACCACAGTCAAAAAATGCTAGGTATACTACATTACAACAATTTATTTCGATCATCTATTTTATTTTTGAGTGGTTTTTATATTTTTCTAAACGAATGACTCGTAAATTAAAGAAACCAAAGAAGATTAATGTAGGTGGTTATTTTGTAATTATCCATTCGTAAATAAACATTTTGCAAGGCTTAAAATAGAACTGTTCCGCAGGCTATGATTTTGTAACATAATGGGATTTATTTGGAAAATCGCGTCTAAAGATTTCTGAGCTTAAATCTTGAAAGAGAGTAGGTAAATAGAAACAAAACAGAGAACCTTTTTTACTAGATAAGTTTATAAAAATAACTTAGTAAGTACCTAGGTACGTAAAATGTATCAAGCTCATCATCATAGATTGTCATAAGTGGATTCAAAATGCTTGATAATTTTCATATAGGTAACTAACCACAAAGGTTACTGATCAAACGTAACAGGCGGTTGATCAAAATGATGTACTTCCTCCATTAATCATATGGTTCAAATCAAAACATGGTGCGACGATGGGGGCACGCCCAGTCTCTTTTAGAAAAGGGGTACCTATATTAACATATTGCCGAAGTTGTTCAGGCGGTCCTCAGATCTGTAGATTAAGATATGGCAACGTGTGTGTCTGATCGTCAATGTAGTAATTAAGCATAAAGTCAACAACGTGACCGAAAACGTCAGACAATGTGCTTAACTCAATAAGAATAATGACGTTTTTAATTACCCCTTTGTAACCAAACAGCTTGAAGCAATAAACATGGAGCTGTTAGTGGGGCATAAAACAGAATTGCCCGAACAAGTAGCGCCATTCCCCTAATGGGATTCCTTCCGTAAGCGGCGGCTGAAAGCCGAGATTCCTTGGCCTACCTTCCTGAAAAAGTGAAAGGGAATATTTTTACGGCCACAATAAGTTCACTTCGCAGACGATGATAATAAAAATGTTTGTGACTTGCGGCTTGAGGCGAAACAATAACACATAAGAAAAGCACACTTTGTATTTTTTATTTTATTTCGAATGGTTATTGTTGCGAATGTGCGTGGGCAGAGAGTAGGAACAAGTTGGTAGACAAACATGAAGAAATAATGAAGTAGTATGTAAGCTTAATGTAGGGAATACAACAGTGGGTTAAATCATTTTAAAGATTTTGGTCTGCCATAATTTTGGAATGACAGACAGACGGAGATATATGGGGGATAGAGAGGGTGGCTCAGAAATACTTAAAATAAACAATCAGCGACACTTATATATAACTATATTTTAGTATTCCATAACTTAATTTTATGAGAAACACTTTTTCCACAAACTTACGTGGTAAGAAAGTTCACCAGACAGTATTGGAAAAATAATCTAAATAAGGTAACACTGGTGAAAAAAGTATCTTCTGGTGAAGGCAAAGAGTATTAAATGAAAATAGAACAGAACATCATGATAAAGCTTTCACATATTTACAAATCTTGCAAGGCAGCTAACGAATCGAAAGAAGTCCACAAACTGTAAGTAAACAAAATAAACTTCCCACAATGTTTTATTATTATTTGGAAAGCTATTTTTGTGCAAGATTAAATTCATAACATGGATGATAATTTCATGAAACACATTTTAGACTGGCTACACAATAAGGAAACTTCACGAGTTTCAACTTTGTGGAGGTACTTATAAAGCACGGTCCGCTGCGACGTGTTTCAGTGTTACAGAGCACCGTAACATCCGATGTAGGGGGGTGGCGTAACAATTATGTTACAAAAAACGGGAAACATGTTACCCGCGACGAATGGATAAAATCCCCCGCGTTCGCCCGCGAGGGGGGAATTTACGCCATTTTGTTACGCTCACTAGAGGGAAGACGTATCGATGTAAAGACCGTGATTGTAGTAGGGTCGGACCCGGAATCTATTCTTCCTAGAACTAAATCTATTATAGATATAACAGCAACCACGTCCTCTTCCTCGGAACTCATTTTTGAAATGAAACAAAACAAGAAACAGACGCAGCAGACCGGCTGTTTTAGTAACTTGTTACGATAACTACGTGTTTTGTTACAAAATTTTCGCAGCAGACTCAGGTTTTAACATACACGTGTATGAAGATGTCTATAATATTTTGTGTCAAATACTGAAGGTGTAACAAACATCACAAACAGTTTTCAGTAGAGTGAACGACAAAGGGAACTCAGAATGGAGTGGAAACCCTCCCGTGTCAGAGGAACGACAATATTATTTATTTCCAAACTGAAACATAATAGGAATTAGGCGTGGTTGCCGCGGGGTGTAAAGAGACAAGGCCTTATAGATGTCATTCATCAGAATAAAATGAAAACAAGACGCAGACATTTCCGTGGGAACGCAACATTTGGTCTTTAAATAAAATAGCTTCTATAGCTTGGAAAAGGATCGACAGTATGAATGTTAGCCTTACAAATAAGTATTTATTCATTTGAAGTAGGATTTTCATTACATTTTAAGGTTTCTTAAAGAAAACCCCTTTCATACTGTATTTCTGTTTATTTGCGATAAAGATGTACCAATTTCATTTACCAACTCGAATTAGATAGGTAGGTAATTGATCGATTTCAGTCTTTCGCACACAGGCGCGATCTGCACGCAGCTTGTGGCCAGTTAAAACGCAGGTCACGCCCTATTTTCTCCCATCGTTAACGGTCGAGTAGGTAGTGCAGCCTAGACCTCATACTCATTCCTAATTAAGAAGCAATATTCTCAAGATCTCTACTGTAAAGATTATTGTTACAATTTGAATAGGCAATATTTTTGCAGTGTAACATTGTACGAAAATAAAAACAAGAGAGCGCAGTTCCCAAGGGAGCTATTTCTAACGCCCGGGCGACGCAGTGGATATTCTTAGAGATAATTAACTCTTTATGGCGAGGGACATCTGTTTAGAGACGCTATAACTGTCTATGTTACAGCAAACAACTGTTTTAGTTCCTGGTTCTTTTTATCTTTTTTTCACCTTCATTCATAATGAGATAATAGTGCAGACGGATTTGTGTCTTTGGTCGGTGTGGTGGGATATTTGGAATTCTTAATGACACCGCCACGATAAAAGTTTAATTATGATTCTTATTTGGGATGACTCCTTTTTTTTGTAAACCTATAAATTGTCCCACTGCTGGGCAAAGGTCTATAAATGGGTCGGGGCATGCGTTTCAACTGGCCGCAGGCCGCAAGCCGCGTGCAGGTCGCGGCTGTGTGTGGAACGTTTAATCAAGCCGTCTGTGTAGGCCTCTGACAAGGCCTGGCGACTGATGCCATACGACTACAACCGGGACCACTGCTTATTAACGTATTCCGAGGCACGGAGGGGCTCAGTTGAAAATATCACTAGCGGCCACCCATACAGGTACTGACCTCGCCATACATTGCATAACTTGTACGATCGCTTCAACAGGACAAAACAGAACCACAGTTTTAACTACTCCAATATGTTTACTTATTAGGACTGTGTCCATTACAGTCCATAAATAAATAAATAAATGGAATCTTTAATCCATTGAGCCCCTTTGCGAGAATTCAATTTAGTCTGAGCCAAAAAGCCGGGACCATTAGGAGTAATTAGATATCCGATTTGAGACGTCCGGGGTCCGGTCCATGGCTGATAAATATTGCAAATCATGTCCCATACGGGTAATGCTCTGGAGATTTGATACGAACGTAATACTCCCGCTTAATCTCTTTGTGAAATTACATGGCATTAAGCTTTATAGGAATTGAAAGAATACAATGGCACCTTCCTAATATAGAGTCAATTTTGTACAATATAAAGAAAAACAGTAAGTAGTGCAATGCACAAAAGAGCTCAAAAGATCCCATTGGGTCGAAGTGCCAAAATGACGTATCAGGATGACTTCATGCAGTGTGATTATTGGCAGGCAACCAGTGTACATGAAAGTTATTACAAGTCCTTTTTGAGAAAATCTCGACCGCCAAATTTTCAAATGAGATACTTACTTTCTTAAAATTCTTTGCAATTGCATAGTGTGTCCTTTAAACTATACAGGGTGTAACGTAAAGGGTATATGAAGCCGAAGGGACGGTGTTCAGTATCGGTAATTGAAAAACGTTTGTTCTACGAATTTTAGAATAAAAAATAAAAATAAATTAATGTCTCATACAAATCGATCAGCTGACCGGCACGAATTGTATGAAAAGTCAATAAATAAATTCGCGAAAATCGAAAAGTCGTAGAACAAAATTTTAGTTACCGATACTGAACACCCTCCCTTCGGCTTCATATACTCTTTCCGTTACACCCCGGTATATTACATAGTTTAAAGGGACACACTAATAGGTAGGTACTAGTTAAAGAATTTCTACAAGCGTTCAAGTAGTTCTTGAGAAAATCACATTATTGAGGCCCCCTGTATACTTTCCCTATTATCGACGTACCTCTTCATACATACCTTGTCCGTATTTACTATGTCAAAAAGTTACGACAAGCCCTAAGGGTGTAGCCACATACGAGTAAGGGCTATACTACACAATTTACGACCGGACTCTATAAATCACGGCCAAATTTCCTAAAAGCTTCTGCACCTTATTTTTAAGTATGAAGGCCAATAAAATTACTCATACATAATTCATGCTGGGGCCATGGGAGGAACGTCAATAAACTGATGATAAAGTGTCGTAAAATTGGTAGAAATTGCCCTGTTCAGCCCCAAAGGCTTTCTTCGTATAAAAAGTAATTAAATCTGTAATGCTATTTCGTAATTGCTTCTGGAGAAGGAAGATAAACACTTCATATGTACATAGAATACAGGTTGTATGTGAAACAATTTGTACAAAGGAGGCCTTATCGCTCAGAGGTATTTCTTCCAGACATCCGAATATTATAGGATACAAATATGAAGGTTGCTTAGGTATTTAAATATTCCTTTATGCATCCGGCGACAATTTTGTCACTATCGTACAATAATATAGTTTCCGTTATACATATAGCGTGCATCGGAAAAGATATAAGTAAGGATGTAAGGGTGTATCTCGTGGAGCTGCCACGCCTCTCTGTGGAAGGACGCCGCGCGCGTCCTCTGGCGGGGGTTGGTGATTCCTTGTAATTAATTATTCATTAATTGATACATTATACTTACATAATTATTATATTATAAATTAGAACTCCTCATACAAACCATACGTGGTTTCGGCTAAGATGGGAAAATAGATTTCACATGTTTTAAAATGTTATTATACAATAAATAATAATAATAATAATGCCGGATACAGAAGGCAGTGCTGCTGGACACGGCACGCATTGTGAGGAGGTTCCTCACTCTGGGATCCTAACCTCCGGCAGCTTGGATGCGCATGCATCCCACTGCCGGTGGGTGGCTATTTTTTATATTTATCTTATACCTACTTATTTTGCTATTTGTTTTTGATATTAAAATGTATAAATAAGATTTTTGATACTAAAATGTATAATGGAATAATAATAAAAGTCGAAGGTGTGAATTTCGACATCGGTGACCGTACTAACACTATTATTACTTATTGTTCTAACACTTTTCGAATAAATAAAAGTAAATTCGCAAAAATTGGAAAGACGTAAAACAAAAAGTAGTTCGGACCAGCGAATATATTGAAAATATTTTTTTCTGTAATCTGCCTTTATTGGGGAGATAAACTTCTAAATAAAAACGTAATAATTTCTATAAATGTCGTATCTGAAACTGGTGAAAGGGATCAGATGAAATACGCGTGAAACTGTGCCAGGAATCTCAGCGAGTGTCAAAACAACGGCTCTGACGTAGGCGCAGGGCAGGGCTGTCAACCCGTCCTCAAGTTCCCACCCAAGTGGAAATACCAGAGCTATGCGAGGTCGCCATCTGATCGCCAACCTATAGCTTGCTTTACTATTATCATTTGACGTAATTTAATTCAATATATTATTCTTAGTAGATTCAAGCCGTTATAACAAGCTCTTTTCAATCCTCCTTACTAATCTTCATTCTTCACATAGTTCTCTGGTCACTTGAGGGTCATATTATAGTTATCTAGAACGCCCAATCTAATATAAATCATACCTACCTATCTTCTAATAGAATCAATTTTATTAAAAAAATATTTACTTAAACATGTATTTACGATAAGTGTCATTGTTAAGGGGATGCCAGCTGTCAAACTCGAGCGAGAGACAGAATTTTCATTTTAAAAGACATGGAAGGGGTATGTTTGCAATTTTTTTTCTACCGAGCGATATATCCAATCGTCTATCGGTATTCATCAGTCCCTAAATAGACACCCCAAAATTGCTATATATTTTTTTTGAAACGTTTTATTTTAGTAGTTAGCTAAAGATAAAAAATTAATTAGTAGGGATAATTTAATTATAGGATTTAAATTTATTAAAAATAATTGATTAATAAAGAATAAATTTAATATATAAAATGTTATACATATAATTCTAATTAAAAAAGAATATATAAATAAGTAAAATATTCATAAATTTTCTCTAATTAAAATGGAAGCTAACATTCATCTGCCGTGGCCTTCATAGAAAAACTGTAAATCCGCGCATACGAAGTCTTAATACATATTCACAACTTGACTCAATTTTGCGAACTACAACTTATAAATCCGATCGATATCCGTAATTTCCCTAATGTTAGAAATATCCATTAGAGTCTAAGCACGATACGATACCATTTTGTTGATTACTTTCACAAGAAAAAGTTTATTAATTTGTGTAAGTAAGTAGGTACAATGTTTGCATGTTGAATATAAACAAGCCCAATTTCCGATAAGTTCAAATTAAAATTAAATATTCCAACTTTGATTGAGATTAAAATTCAATCTAAAGTTATAAAGCTATCAACTTTAATGCTTTACTTGAATGGGTAATTCGCTATCGATATAACAACGTCTACACAATGTATATAGGAAGATATTAATCAACGTAAGGTAGGGGTAGGACAGTACATCAACCTACACAAAAGCATTGCTCATCATCATCATCAGTCTATTTATATTTCCCCACTGCTCAGGCACAGACCTTCCTTTACCATCGAGGGAGCTGGGGCCATGATGAAAGCATTGCTATTTAGGCTGTAATACCACAGTGTAGTGCGGTTGACAATTGTGACGATTCCAGAAATCGCGATTCCAGCATTTGGACAGCGGCATTTGCGTTTAGGATTAGATTTGAAAGTCACGACAGAATCATATCTATCAACAAGTCTATCTAGTATTATTACCTATTATCATGTCAGCTGATCATGTTCCTATCACGCATATTAAGTTAGGTATTCATTAACGTGACTTAAAGTTTAGCCACCCTGTCACCACAAAGTGGATCCTATCATAATAAAATTGTAAAGAAAATCGTAATAGTATTTTTAGCTAGCCCATAGTATAAATACCATGACACCATGTACAAAGACGGCTCCTTGCTCAAGAGAATTCGTGGCGGCCCAAACATCATCCTGGAAGTAATAGCGTGGAGGTGACTCATCATCGTCAGCCTGTATCATTCCACTGCTGGACGTAGGCCTCTCCAAAAGCACGCCACTCAAACCTATTCTCGGCCTTCTGCATCCAGTCTCTGCCAGCCATCTTGTGAAGGTCATCCCTCCATCTGATCGGGGGGCGTCCCACACTAACTGGGTGACTTTCCAATGGTTAAATACTTCGTTGATCAGAAAGAGCTAACTCTTTTTGATAGGTGCTGTCAATCAACGAATCATACCAAATTGGATATTGTTATCATCAATAAAAAGTTTTGTTATTATTATAAAGGAGCGAGCTTTAGACCGAAAATTGTATTCGGCAGATATCGGATACAGATCTACCAACCCCTCAAGAGCCCTTGACGAAGTTACACGTACGCAGTTACGGCGTACAAACTTCAACGTAATAAATATGTTTTGGCGTATTACGTGCATGTTATCTCGGGACATAATTGAAAAAGTTCTGACAAGGGTTTAACTCGCCCAGTCTTGTATTTTCAAATTGTTGGCTTTTATTACGATAAAACGTCAAAAGTGAAGTTAGTACGGTCGAATGCCTTTGTAGTATCTGGCTTGAGACAGGTGCAAAAAAGAGTCATGATCAGAATGACTAACTTTTATAAGTATACGTAAAATACCTAAATGGCAAAATATTAAAATGGGGATGCGTTGACCATAAATGAATAAGTACTTGAATCTGAGAATGGGTAAATATAATAATTCATAAGTCAGTAAAAAATATGTATATTTCAATTACTTAATCTTCAATTTCCATTCCTTTAGACACCTAGATCTATTTCCTCTTATATAATTATTTTCTTGTCATTGCTTACATTCATTGGTTCTAAATATCTAAACCAACTACTTCTTTACAAAAAATTAACGTCATTATCCCTTTCTTTAGGACATGAAATGCAGCCAAGACTATCTCTACCGACCCGTCCATTGAATAGGTCGTGTATCTCTTCCTAAATGTCCAAACCAGCGCATCATCTCTTTTTATCTTGCGTATAAATATGCAAAAAATTCAATATCAATTTCCCTTTTACGAAGTGAACTGCGGCCAAAAGTCTCTTGACACAAAGGCAGTTCGCTACAACGAGTACTTCGGTACCCTTGCGGCTTACCCTATCTTAACATTTTATGAAAGGACAAGATTGCATATCGCCTGCTGCGGCCCTACTCCGCATACTGGGAAAAACATCCCGATATGAAAGAGACAGGTGTCTGGAGTCCATTACGACAGAACGGAACAACGTACACGGAAAATTGGATTTCTCCCTCATGAACATACTCGTATCGTATTCGGAAATAATAAAAGTTGCGTCTTGAACGCAGATGTGAGGTTAAATATAATAAACATGCAATATCTTATTTAAGGGGCGAAGGGATTCCGCCCTTTACAAGTTGTTATCGCAACTTACACGTATAAAAATAATTCGTTCTACAACCTCATTAGTGTTCCTTATTGTAGGAAGCATGGAATATTTTGGTATAAGATCCAGGAACATTGAAAGTTGATCGATATCGGCAATGAAAAGTTAATGACAATGCCAGATTCTGCCCCACCATCAACCGCATGATGAACAAGATAACGAATAAATGTAAAAATATCTCTCTATTGTCTTTGTTATCATTTTCTACTACTCTCGCCACTCCTACTGATTATGATTATGCAATATGAAACCTGTAATAAGTCCCCAACAAAATGATATATGAGTTTCAATGGTCACGTAGGTGACCAAAGGTGGGGCAAAGCTCCATTGAAATGTGGCAATGTCATTTATTTTATATTTTCTAGGTTCTGACCAAAAATTTCTGTATAATTAATAAGTTTGAGAGATTGGACTTTTTCCATACATAAAATTTATTCACAATTGCAAGCGGCGGCTTTATTATGCCATGTCTCTTTTCTCCTTCAAAATGTGTAGTTAACCATAATATTGTTTTGCATGGCATTCTCTCTTCAACAGCCTTAAGGCATTGGGGATCGTTTTCTTTTTCTGTGCATATTCAAAATGAAATATTTTCCTTACATTTTTTATCTCTTGCTTCTAGTGTTTAAAAAAAGAACGACCTATAGGTACTGTTTTTAAGGTTACCATCAAAACTCTGGCCTCTAATTTCTATAAGGAAAGAACATTAAGCTTTCTAAACTCTTGTCATTCTCTTTTATTTTTCCTCTACTTCTTCAGAAATCGAACCATGACCATTAGACAGAGTTAATTTTATGAATGTAGAAGATAATCAGTTTTACAACAAGCTTCAAGAATGATCGCGATAATAAAATTTAACAGATTACAATAATATAATAATTTTATAGGCAGATTCATTTGAAGTTAGCTAACAAAATTGGAGTTTAATTTACGATACTTTTATAGCATCCGTTATAAAATAATTATGTTGACACAAATTTTAAAATTACTAAGATATAAATAATAATTTTATTATGAATAGAATCTCTCCTTTTCTTTCAGAGACCGTTTAAAAGCGTAATAAAAAGAAAAGTGTTGATGTTAACACTGTTAGGCTGATATTTATAGACAGTTTTGAGCAGGAGTTTAGCATGAGCTCGCACTTACGACTGTCAAAGTTGTGTAATATGACAGTTATAAGACTCAACTCAAACTCATCTCATACTCAAAACTGTCTATGTCGGCGGCCTAATATACCTACCTACAGAAAATATTAGGCAGGCACATTTTCTATTTGTGTCAAAATCAGCCATGTTCGTCTTTAAAACTTACGCGATTGTAACGCTAGAGTTAAATGCGTAAAAGTTCTCAACTTACTTCAGCCCCGTCTAAATCCGAAAGCCACTCAAATTTCACAAACTAGACTACTGTCACCATCCCACTGAACACCACTCTCTAATTAGGATATTTTTACGAACACTCAGATTTCAACCGACGATGGTTTCAACTTACGACCGCGTAACAATTTCGACGTATGGGAACGCGCGCGAGATACGTCCCAACATCCGCGCGATCTGCAGACATCTAAAAAATCCAAGTCCAAGCTTATTGCCATGCCGTTTCATGTTGAAACTTCACTCGAGATGACTTTACTGCGTTCTAAATTCTATTTTAGCATCGTCGGTAGTGAGTTGAGAATGGTATTTGTATTTAAGCCCTTTTACGTTTGAAGTAGAGTGAGATAGGGGAAGACAGATGCTGCGCGCATGCGATTCAGTGGGCCTCACACACGCAACCATTTCGTTTGTTTGTATTGTGTGAATGAAAGACAGTAAATACATTGTTTGAGCTGTCGCTGGACACTATTGTTGTGGATAACCCACGACCCGGACGATAACCGTGGCCGCTAGTTTACGGTAGACCGTGATTAATACGTTGTGGACGTATCCCAGCCCACTTTGTTGACGTCCAATGAAAAATATGAAAATGACGCGGCTTTGTTCACGTTGGCCTCTAAAAACTCGGATATTTCATTTATTATGAAAGTAAAAACCTTTACGAGACTGCTTTTTGGTCGGTTTTGTAAATCACTTACAAACACAAACAGCGCAATGTTTTGGTGACCAAAAACGCCAGAACACTGTTCTGACTAGAGATTTGAAATAGCCATATCGATGAAATCAAAAATAAAATTGAATCATAAATTCAGCTTGTCTTTGATTGTTCTCAATTACTTAGTCATGAATCTCTTCTTTACCTGTGATTATTGTTGTAAAAATGAATGGACGGTTATTTGATTGTTAGATACTCGAGTAAGTTGTACAAACTTCCATAATGCTATTGAGAATCTGTATCGAAGACAAAGCCAACAACAGCCTAATTTTAATACCAGATCTATGTATTCATTGTGGATTCTGTATTGATTCGGTTTGTTTGCAGTATCGAGGTATCGTGATTGCGTGGAATGATTCTACAAACAGGGACGCGCATACAATTTGCAAATTGAATAACAATTGGCCGAACGCCTGCCCCATAGACACTTCCGCCTGTACAGATGGTTCTGTGCACAAGTGGGTACTTATATCGAGAGAGAGAAAGTAGTATCTATTGATACGAAGGTCAATGTTCGACGGATTCAGGTTTTAATTTTTTTTTTGTATTTATAATATTATAAGGAATAAGCAAACAGTGCTATCTATGAAGACCGACTGAACATCGTCCGGTCGTCCCAGGTATGCTCTCTTCGCAGCATGATCGTCTCTTCATTTTATCGACGTGGCCAAGCCAGCGGAGTCGTCTGGTGTTTTCTCGTTTCAGAGGTCAAGACCCACTTATGATCACTTAGCCAGTGGAGTAAGTAACATGCAAACAATAGCTAACGAGCCACCTGATTGTGTATGGTCACCTCACCATCTCCTATTTATAACAACTTCAGGGGAGTTGAAGGTGCCGTTGCCGCTTAGAGCACTACGCATATAAAATTCAAAGCATTTTGAGAATTTTAAGAGCTCACACTAAGCTAGTTCTCAAACATGCCTAGGAGCGAAAGCCTTGTATGATAACACTGGCTCCTTTCCCACTTCACCTATGACATCATCCAAGTTCTGAGAATCGATCCTGGGACCTCCGTATCGTAAGTCCAGTAACCCAACCAATAAGCCACCGATCTCTTGCTGTATCAACTTCGTAGGTAAAGGAGGTCCACCTGCCGTGGCCGATTCTATGACGATATCACTGATACCATTAATGTTTGTGTTATTGCCACCTTTTGCCAAATAATCCTATCTTATCTTAATGAAAACATGAACAATGATAACAATAGAATTCCACACACAGGGTGCACAGGACAGATTACATTTATATTAACTGTATAAGCTGTATACAAGATTGTGATTCGATTGGTCTAATCAAACGGAAGCAAACTGCGAAAAAAATATGAATTTGTTACTGAAACTATTTTATAAATTAAACCCTCAAGTCTGACAAACACAAGCGATCTTCATTGGTGATCGGATTGCAGCATAGGCCTCAGATCGCTACATACTGGATGTTAACGACGGGAGAAAATGGGACGGGGCATGCGTTTCACATGGCCGCAGGCCGCAAGCCCCGTGCAGATCGCCTGTGTGTGTGGATCGCCTAAAAATCGATTGCTTGTGAGGAAAAGGACGGCCTTTCACCTATATGTTAAAGATCAATACTGCCCCCCTATTGTGTAACTGACAGTGATAGCAAGCCCATTCCCATTTCAATACTTACTCCATTGCTGGCTTTCAATAGTAACATAAAAATTCTTGTCACAGCAAATGAGCAATGATGTACATGCCTTTCGGCTTACCCTTTTAGTTACACCCCATAACTTTGCTACCTTATTATGCAATCAACTATTTCATATAATTTTTCGTAGTAGGACGAATTAAAAATAATGTTTATTATTGATAAAATTATCGTTATCGTCATTTTTCCAATTCAATAGCCGGCAGTGCCACGGGATATAAAATTCCCTGTGATACTACTGATGCGTAAATTGTATCACGGGGAAATGCTATTTTACCCATGGGAAAAATCTCCTATAGCATTACTTAACTGGTTTTGCCAAGCGGGTTGTGCCACGGGCAATAACATTTTTAACAAGTTTGTTCGTTATATTTTAAATTCATATCCGAACTCTCTGTAAGTACAATTTTGAAGCGCTCAGTCATCACTTCACAAGAAAATGTTTATACAACCATGAACAACATACAAGTTCGGCTTTACACTTCGAAACATTTCCTGAGTCATTAATTATGATTATTCATTACTGTTTTGACTTATCCTAACGCTATGCTGAAATGTCTTACGAGGCTGTATGACGGAACATACTAAAAAGTAGTCTTTATGATTATGGTCGGTTAGGATATGCCTTCTTAACATTTTTTTATGTAACTACATATTATAAGGCAACCCAGAGCGCCAGAATTCCAAGACACAGATCTATCGATTCTTAACTTATTTACTTAATTGATACCTTCGATTATAGGCTGCACTAGGTTAAATCGGGTATTCTGCATGATATGGTCGAAATATTGAAGTTTCCGTGGTTTCCTTTGGGAATCCCAACTGCTTACCCATTCTGCACTCAGCACACTATCTGACTAATAAAAGTTAGTCCAGGTCTTCCAGCTGCAAAACTTTTACTATTCTGCAAATTCGACGTCTTATTTACCAGTTGGTACCCTTCAGAATTGTATAGCTTTCAGAATGCATTTATCGAAATACGCACTCCCAAATTCTATCAATTTATTCCCGATTACCTTGTCTAAAAACGTTCGAAATGAAATTTTCCGCTCATTTATTATGTTATCTTTTCGCGTATCCATCCCAAAAGTATTCAACAAAATCAATTTCAACTTTTGAACTCCCCATATTTGAGCTAAGCTGAGTTAGGAAAGTTCATAAAAATTCTATTAACCCTTCAACGACAGCACTCAAGTTTGGGGCCTATTATTACTTGGTACGGTGTCGCACGATATTTTATCGCATACTGTCAGATTGTCAGAGCACAACCGAATCCACTCTCAGGTGGATTCGGCTTCGATTATCCGTTTACAAAAGTCTCAAGCTCAATTCTCACCAAACTTGTTTAATTAAAGTTTTCGCACTCTTTTTCCCTTTAGGCGGGGAAATAATCCCTTGTTCGGAACTGGAAATGGCGTGGAGTTGTGGTCACATTAAGATTTTGAAACAATTGTAGGTATTAACTTAGTATAGATAGGTACTTATGTAACTTTTCCGAAACGAAATGCCTATTTTTATACATTGTATTAACATTTGTATGTAATACACGCCTTATTACGTTATTTTGACAGTTTGAGTTAGTATGCCCCAAGAACAGTAAATAAACTCGATGAGTGTTTACTGGCATTTATTGTGTAGTGCGTTTTTTTTTAAATTAGAAATAGTTGTTTCCGTTTCGTGGTCGTACTAATACTGTATGAATGCAGCGCATTTCCTTAAATTGAATTTTGAGAAATACGTCTTATTTTTCTTTTTTTCCAGTACCTAATTCCAAAGTCCATCTCATTAGCCCGCCCCCTTGCGTTTACTTGTGGCCTGATAAAATATCGATAATTACAATAATATATTAATCAATGTCAATTATCAATCGCTTATCAAAAGAAATGTGATTGTGGCTTATTTTCAATGTATGCGATAATCCATATTGCCGTAATTACTCGTACCATAATCTAAAAAGATAACAAGAATCAATCAGACAAGACTTCCTTGTGGTTATCGTGCTAATACCTATGCGAAAATACAGTGGGTCCTAAGACTTGCCCTAGAGATTTAGATAATGTATTATCTGAAATGTAGTGTACTTGGATTAAGATAAGTAAATGCGAATAAACCTTTAATTTTGTTATTGTTGCAGTGATTCCTAACTAGATTATAAAGTTTAATAATAGATAACATACTTTATTTTACGTCAATTGATAAAATTTAGATTATCGTATCGGACTTTAGATTTTTACATTGTTTGGATTTAATAAGCTGATATGTATGACATTTGTTATAGTTTTAAATATTTATTTATTTTATACCTGTAACGTAAGATCAAAGGGCAAGATTCAGAAAAAATATTGTATATGATTTCTCAAGTATAAATGATGAATATGTACATAGATCACTACAGAGATATTCTTAAAATCCTATTGATGTCACAAAGTTTAGATGTTTGAATGTTTTATTACTGAAAATCTCTCTAGCTAATAAGGTTATAGGCAAAATAGATTACCATTTACCAAGGAACAAATCTAATTACCCAAGGACACTCTTGCAAAACTAATGTACGGACAACAGCAAATCAATGGTAAACACTTGCAGTACGAATTCAACTCTTATAACGCAGATAATAAGAATGGTCCAAAGTGTTACACTTGATCTGCTGTTAGCTGTACCATGAAGACAGAAAAGTATACAGGGGGTCTCAATAAGGTTGAGATTTTGTCGACTAATTGGACCGAATTTAATAATTCTTTTACAGTTACATAGTTTTAATCTCAACGTAATGTAATCTCAACCCTATAAACCCTCCTTTTCTCTGTGTTAGGCCTTAAACATAAGTACCTTAAATCGCCTAATGCCTCTCCATAGTCATCTCTGTCCAACACATTTGGTCCAACTTTTTGTACTCAGTATTTGCTTTCGAGATCCGAGTTGGAGTTCCAATATGGCGGAAAGTATTCCTGCATTCGCACGTTAGGCGTGTTAGAACACCAGCGAATAAGTTTGCCATCAGATTGTAAACTTTGCCCTCCAGGACTTCGATAAATATAATTTATATGGAACAAGTACCCTTAAACTGTGACGCTCTTGTAACTTTTAAAGTTGTATCGATTTTGAATTTCTGCAAAATGCATTAGCAATTAAGGGCCTTCCATGAGCCAACTTGCGCCACCAATCTTGAAAAAATAATATCTTCCAGTTTAATCAACTTTTTTTAAAAAGCTATTTACAAAATGTTTATTATGATGAATACTATTTTTCAATATACAATACATGGCATAATTGCTACAAGCTAAGTTGTAGTTCACAAATGTGCCAAAAACGGCCGTTTTTCGCAATTATGCTCACTACAACTTACCGACATTGAATCACGTTATAAATAGCATTTAAAAATAGTATTTATCGTAGTAAACATTTTGTAAACAGCTTTTTTAATAAAATTGATTATATTGGAAGATATTGGTGATATATATTGTAAAAATACTATACCGACAAGGTCTGAACTATGTATGATACTATTTAAACAACTTACATCTTGTTAAACTACCTACTCATAGTTTGTGCAATGAATGGCTCTTAATATTGGAATATTACCTATAATAAAATAAAACAAAAAAAAATATACACGGGGTATACTTTTTTTGTTGTTTAGAATTTATTGGCGTTCTGAATGCGTTTCATTATATTTTAGCTGTTTTTAATAGAGTAATGATTCGGTATTTGATTCCATTGAAGAATGAGATTTATACCTCGTTCATCAAAGTCGGTCACAAAGTCTCCACAATTATTTAAATGGCGTAGGATTAAAAAGCTCATTAACTTAGTGTAGGTGATATGATTGTACATAAATATATTTTTATGATAGCCTTTTATTTACATATTCATTTAAGTACATTCTAATTTCAGAGATACCGAAGATACAGGGCAAAAGAAAATCTTTGTAATTGTAGAGCAATATAGATTTACAGCAAAGCCGTAGACCTGTATGTAGAGCCGTAGAAAAAAATTCAAATGCGTATTTATAGAGTAGATCTAATAATATGTAAACTTATTATTCTGTAAACCAGTTGTTTTTGTTTGTTGATAGTATCTCTATCACCACATTATTGCCTCAAGAAGACAACCAGACAATACTAGGAAAACTAACACCTACCTTGTTCGTTCATATACAATTCAACCATAATCTATTATCGATAACTGCTGTTACCAGTGAGTCTGTGAGTGAAAGTTTCTGCACTCGTCCGACTAACTTACACGACTCTACTCTAAAATATTCCCCAAACTTTAATAATGGTAGTTCCACTTGCCGCGAACTAGTTATCATGGAAATAAGTTAATCACTCGGCGAAAGTTTACATTTAATAAAGTTGCACGTTTGTTTAAGTTTGTTTTCTTGACGGTGTATTACCATGTCTTTTAAGATTTAAATTCATAAGTTGCTATTGTTATAAAGTGAACATTACATTAAGGGTCATCTTTATATAAGCTACCGTCCCTAAGACTAATGTGGAGAAAAAATTCGCCGACCTGGGTACGAGTCATGATAGCTCTGTTGGAATAGAGCGTTCCACGGAAATGCGAGGTCCCAGGCTCGAATCCCGGTCGTGACAAAAATAAAATCTCCATTTATCATTTAAAGGATCATAATATTATTATCAGAGCTAAGTGGCGCCAAATAAGGAAAATTATTTTCATTATAGACGCGGCATTAACCCATTATATTATGGCTACACCAGGGCTACACAGATTTAATCGATTTAGATCATCAATATCGTTTGTACACCATTTAATATTATAATATCTGTATTGAAACAAAGAAATTTGTATAAATAAAGTATATTGTCTAACCATCGATTTTACGTCGATTCACAAAAACAAACTCTATGCAAATGCAGTCTTTGACGAAACAATGATCCAGGAACTTTATTATGAAGAGCACATCGCGATAGAAATAACTCTACACGCCAGAGTTCCACTGTTAAAACAAAGCATCGCTCTGGAAGCTATTTTCTTTACTAAGTTAAGATAAAGTGGCTCCTTTGGGATGACGATTTCGTTTGACTGCCACAACCTACCATGCAATTACATTGATATAGTGTCACTGGAAGAACGATTTTTCTATCAATTTAACAAGAGTCATAATCATAATTCCTTACCTACATCAGCATTGATCTTCACCTCTGTCACAGATGATCGAATCTTTAAAAATATTACCTCAATCAACGCACATGTAAATTCTGTAGATAACGTTGAAATTGATTTTTCAATATAGTATATATATAGTATATCAATGATCGCCGATGATTGTTAGTATACGGTTGGTATTACGGGGATGCTTCATATCTTATTAAAAATTAGTCTGTGACCGTCACATCTATTTGCCTTCCCTTTATAACTGCTCCTTCTAAATGTTACCAGAACTTTCATTAATTATTTTCGATTCTGTATTCACATTGAAATAATTGTCAATTAGGTACTATCTATTGTCAAAATGAAGAACTGATATAACTGAAACCCCAGCAACATGTCATTTTTAAATCCTGTACTATGTGGGTTAAAAGAGATATAATGGTTCTAATTCTACTATCTAATAATTTTACAGATCAAACTTCAACCTTCAACTACAAGGAGTACAAATGTCACATACTTATGCAAATTTACAGGTATTCCTGAATATATTTAACAGAACATAACAACAGCAACAAATATATAGACAATCTGACACTTACAAAGAATGCATAACTATGTGGGCATATTTTGTAAAGATGACAAAATTTCCATTTGAAGTTGAAATACGTTCAATGCTGTTCCATTTTCTTTATGCCCACGATCACCCCGTCTTGTCACATTGTTTATTCAAACTCTCGTCCTTTCCCTTTTAATGCCTTTAGTATCCTTAATGGCTTAGGCTATAGTAACTTAACTAACTACAGTAATTGTTCAACCACTAAATGTCTTTTGTACAACAAACTACGCTATAGTCTTCGAATGCTTGTTAAAACAGTTAACAGAATTTACACTTTTCATTGTACTGTCGTGCGATAGAGATTTTCAAGTTGGGATCAGCAATGACTCCGGTGATGCGTGCCAGACGACGATGATCGCCATTATCATGGGCAAGGGAGATCCGACTCTGAGAATGTACCTACCTATATTTGAGCATGACTGTAAAATCATTTTATAAATAGGTCAAATAGCTTTTCGGAAAATCTGAACCTCAATGAGAGGCCTCTTGTCTTGTATATTTTTCTCCTTGTTAAACTACTACTGCTGTCAGTAAAATGACTTATGACATACCCAGTTTACGAGATATTGAGCCAAAATTCTATTTTATGCCACCGTAAGTTATCAGTGTGTCCCATTCCCGGCGACCCACCTGGGCCCCATGTGTCATACTAAATGTTTACGAGTAGTGCGCCGAGGTAATTGGTTGGGGAAGTAAAATATCTAGTCTGCTAGTAGGCCGCAACCATGAAGCTAGGAACAGCCTATGGAATAAGCCATACGTTAATAAAACAAATTTTAGGGTACGCCTCTCATTTGTTTTTCCATTGTTTGAATTTTCAGCAGAAGTCGAACAGATGTCTCTTTCTGAAGTAGGTATGATAGTGACAGTGACAACAAGGGCGGAGACGGTCTAATTGTTAATTTGATAGTGACAGCAAACCCATTCCCATTTCTATATTCCATTGCTGGGTTTCATTGGTAACATTATAACACCTGTCACGGCAACCGAGCAATGGATTGTAGAAATGGGAATGAGCTTGCTCGCTGTCAGTTACATAATATACTGTCGTAAATATACATTAGCATCTCTCCATTAGAGCGCGGAGATCATTTTTCTTTCATGGCTGCAACTTAATCTGTACAGTGGCTTCTTCACTATCAATAACTATATAGTGTAACAGACTGCCAAATGGTGATGTAATACAGTTCATTTTCGACAACATTACAGGATGTTGTGACTATTTAAATGTTACTAAAGAAACCCACCCATCAATGGTTATAAAAAATCATTTTATTTTTATTTTATGGTTTTATTGGGCAGTCAACAGCGTGGTAGGTTTTATAACAAAGATAATTTACATAAAGTAAGGCAAATAATAGACTACCACATTATTACAAAACAATAGACGTGATTGATAAAATAATGCTAAATTGAATACAAACATTGATTATATCTACTTAAATGATTCTCTTCATCTGTCACTTACATAATAAGGACCTGATTAGACTAGGTAGGTAAGTATATGTTGAAAGTATAAAAATGAACTATTTTCTACACAGATGCACTAAAGTTTCTTGCTTTTACATCAGGTAGATATCTTTACGCGTTTGCCACTAAGATAGGTACCATTTTAAAGTTTTTATTGCTCAGAAAATGTTTATGGACGCTACGACAATGTTTACAGTGACTTGGCTACTTTATCTGATTAAAGTCATATCAAAAACTCTTTATTGTTGAAAGTGGTCTACATTTGACTTGCCTAGGTATACCTACCTAATACCGTTGATGCTATTGAGATAATTTTTAGTGCCGACTCTATTACCTAGTGCCGTAGAACCCATTCTGTGTTGCGGTAGAGGCTTAAAGGAAATGATATTCGCTACTCTATTGCGGTGAGAAATGTGTGAAATAATACAAAGGAAAATGACCAACCCAGGCCCATTCTTTATAATAATTGGTTAATTTTTATTGCCTTTGTAAGAATGATATTTCCTCCTTTGTGTACAATATCGAAAAATAAAAATTATCGTTCGATGACTATAGTCCAACTGCGTAGTTCTACATATTTATTAATGAAGACAAGTACCTAGTATATTAAAAAAGTACGGCAATATTACATACTTTTTGATTTTCCAAAGACATACACTTTTCTAAATTAGACTGTTCCACGAGAATAGTAGGTATGTAAATCACTTTTGATAATTTGTAAATATAACTCTGTCAAGTAATCAATCCATTAAATAGCTCCCTATCGAAACATGCACGAGTCAGTGTCACCACAGGACTGATACAAAGTTGTTCGCCGACGTATCAGGCTCCCCATGTTAGATTACATGGCTCAACAGCTAAACTTAGCGGTTAATGATAGCTAAGTACTATGCTCCTAACAGAACTTGATCAATGTTTAAATTATACCAATATAGGAACCCATTCGGATTTGGTTTCTAAAAAAAACGTGATTTATAAAACTTGAAAGTCATACAAAATCATTTCGTGCATGATCAACGATTTAAAGTCAATAATGCAAGATAGGTTATATCTTCTGATAGCGTTGACGTAGTCTACCTACGTAGTTTGATTTTTTCACAGCTACCTATTTCACAGATAGGTACAAGAGATTGCAGACCTGAGTATTTGATATTATTATTATCATCTATATAGGTATTAATAGAATGTATTTTGGAAGAAAGTATAAATATTTTTCGCGATCCTCGTTTCTTTAAGATCCAGAGAATGCGTCCTTTATATTTCGATTTGGTAATTAAATTGTGTGTGTGCGTGCGAGTTCTGTATATATATGAGATAATAGTTGTATTTCTTATAAGGAATGAAAATTTAGTATTCGCCTTAATGTCTACTAAAACTAATTTTATGAAACATCATTTAAGATAAACTCCGTGAGAATTTTTCGAAAACCATTATTCTGTAAAAATTCAAACGCTCTTTCTTTTGGTCGTTCTCAAAAGTTATTCTCTAAGCGTCCAATCTTTATTATGCAGAAACTCTACCTTGCTATTTGATTTGAATTTAAATTTTGTAACATGACTTTTAAAATACTTTTTTTTCTGTAAATAGGTAAACTATTAAACTAATCAAGTAATATTCTTTAGAATTTCTTCCTAGATTTTTGGACCACGTAATATTTAAGAATTGAACTTGTTTTTTTGTTAGAATATGGGTTAGAACTATTAGATAAGATATTTTCTTATAAGTACGTACAACAACCTACGTAATTCAAATAATAAGCTAGAAACCCCATAAAAACGTATTTTAGTTTATAATCTATAAATTTTGGGTAAAATTTATATTTTATTATTATTTTTAACGGAAAATGTAATAGCTAAAAGAAACTAATAAAAATGAACATGAAAATAGTCAATTTCTTTTACAGCAGCGGAAGCCAAGACTGTCCACGACAATCTAATTTCTGGAGACGTCTACTAAAGTGCTAAGGTGTGCTAGCGTAGTGTTGCATATTTTAATTTTATACATAGCGAGGGAAACCGAATAGCCCCCTTATCGGGTGAATTTGCATAATACGAACACGCCAGGAAACGCTTTTGATATTGCGCCGCAGATTATCGCTAGTGAGCCCACGGTGCCTGAATGAGATTCTAGCAGCTATAGTACAGTGTGCATCGTAAAATAATAGTAATATTGCAGCAGGAAGCAGAGCTTTTGATAAGGAGATTTTAGGCATATACCGGAAGAGATGATAATACACTGAAAAAGGCATAGCGCGAATTACAATGACTAAAAAGTCATATAGATCCGTTTTCTGTTAGAACCTATCTTTATAGTAGATGGCATGAAGCAATAAATTGATTTGATTTGACTTTGATTTGATTTGGCAGCACAAGAATGAAACAGAAACATGAAAGTGAAATATTGTAGCCCTTCTCAATTTCCCGATATTTAGGGGTCATTATTTAACCGGAGTAGTACACAATAAGTTATAAAATGTACTAAACGTATTTGTAATGTAAATTTACAGACATTTTGGCCGTTATAAATAGATTTTTTTTAATATGACTTTTTTGACACATCAAAAGGATTTTACGTTAGCTATAGCTAACAGAGTATGCAAGAAAAACAAAAATTTACCACAACTATTGTAAGAAATATTTTTATCTGTGTATCTTTTGTTTCGAAAGATAATAAGTTATTAAGAGGAACGTTAGTTAGAGATTAGATAGGAGTTTATCGCTGTTAATTTCCCTCGTGCTTATGTTACTAACATAGGTCCTAATTTGAAATTAAGAGCGATATGAGGAAAGACCCTTGTAAGCGAAAATAAATTGTCAGCTCTCTGAAAATCCTCTCTGATTTCATTTTCGCTCTACAAAGTAGGAAAAGAGGTAACTTGCTTGGAAAACTTGTATTTTAACAATATTAGATTTCTTAATACGTTTACTAGAGCTGAGGTAATTTTTTGGGACTGCTATGTTAGTATACGAGTAAATTCATAGAAAAACTTGTAATTTAACAATTCGATTTTGCTAATACGTTTTCTCGGTCTTAGGAGTTTTGTGTGAACTGGTATGTATCTATAAGTAATATAGTTTTACAGTAAACACCAAGTAGGTAATGTAAAGGTAAGTAGAATGCCTTTGGTTAGATCAGAAACTAAGCAGCTTTTGTTCATACATTTTCGGTTAGGGAATACAATATTAAATCAAACAGTTTATATGCAAGAACATAGTAATAATAGTTGTTTTTCATACACTTTCTACTAATCAGCTCATCCATTTATTTGTATGAGGCATTCATTTTTGAAAATGAAAATAACAAAAAATATTCCATTAACTTAAACATTTTCATTAGCTTAATTAATTCCTGTAACTTAAACTATAAAAACCCGTCGTTCTGTATTTGTAATTCTTTTAGAATCCCACGGGACAGGCTTAGCCTAGCGTGGGCTTCACTGATTACTAAGTTAATGTAAAATACTGTATGGTAAATAAACATTTCATTTTCATTTCATTTCATTTACTTACCTAATATTGAACTTTTATCCTTTCGAAAAAATGTACAAGTGGAAAATAAGAAGTTTTCCTTAGATCAAATCTTTCGTAAGAAACATGATGTTTAATAGCAGAACTATTATTCATACTCCTCTGTGAATATCCGTTGAAGTATTCAGAGAAACAATTCTCGAATTTCCACTCGACATAAGCTTAGGCGCTGCAAATCCGTTGAGGGATCACTTCTCATATTTCAGCGCAGAAGGCGCGGATCCGCGCCCATATGTTTGCGCTGGCGATTAAGCACGTGCCGCTAACACATGCTGCGTTTTTCTGCGTTCGTGTGCACACATTATAGATGTCATAAAAATGAGCAATCACTTCTTGTGCATTGGCCTAACAAGTTCGATCATACAATTGTTAAGTATTGCATTACTTGACATGTTATAGTGAATCCTCTAACCGGAGGTCGCCTTTGTATGATCTAAGATAACTAACTGAATATAGGCTCCCATAATAAGGTTAGCAATAAATAAAAAATTGTTGGCGCCAATTATTCGAATATTTAAGACATCAGAATATTATGTCTACACGAGTATACAAATGTTCTAAAAATAGACCAATGAAATGACATTGCCACATTTTAATAGAGCTTTGCCCTACCTTCAAAACTACGTGACCATTGAAGCTGTATCATTTTGTTGGGGACTTATGTCAGGTTTCATATTGCATAATCATAATCAGCATGTGTTGCGAGAGTAGTAGAAAATTATAACAAAGACAATGAATAATTCACTTCGATTTCTTACTATTTTCTGAATTCCTTAATTAAGCTGTTTTTTCGACTCGTTTGATGTACAAAACTTTATTTTAAACCAATAATTTTAATAAAAATAAAGATATTTTTACGTTTATTCGTTATCTTGTTCATGGTATTGTTATTAATGGTGGGGCAGAATCAGGCATTGTCATTTGCCTGCTAGTGCGCTTACGTCATGGACTAAGGAGCGAAGGTTGCATAAGTGCCTCTATATTCACTCTACCCGACCAAAGAATCAGTCATATAGTAGTCATATAATTATAAGTAAGTCATATAGTAGTCAAACTTTGTCATTTGCCTGCTAGTGCGCTTACGTCATTGACTAAGGAGCGAAGGTTGGATAAGTGCCTCTATATTCACTCTACCCGATTAAAGAATCAGTCATATAGTAGTCATATAATTATAAGTAAGTCATATAGTAGTCAAATTCGCAGATATACACTGGAGAGACATTTTTACGTTGAAAAGATTACGATAGTGTAGCGAGACTAACCACTCAGATTTTCTACTATAAAATACTTTGCATAGG